>OY728147.1:88761556-91625130 GCA_963277665.1 Viscum album
GAAAACGGATGAAAAGGGATGGAGAAGCATGAAGAATGAGGTATTAGAAAGAATGAGAAAGCATGAAAACTCATGACAACTCTAGAAAACCCCTTAAGAATTCAACACAATCATCATAATAACCGACAAAAAACCATTGATAAAGATAACAAGTCCTGGAAACCCAAATAAAGAGTAATAAATGGAGCAACCGTTAAAACCCGTCAAAACGGTCATAAAGTGACAAAAACATTGGGCTCACATTAACAGAGATAACATATGATCTGAGAGTCTGTTCCAGATCCGCGACCAGTCAAATCAAAGATCCTAAAATGATCTTCGAGCTGATAGGTGAAAGAGACCGAATGGACTGATGGATCGGATGTTACGACTGTTTAAAAAAAAGCTGACGGGGAACGGGTGCTAGAAACGAGGCATCGAAAAACATAACAAACCCGATACCCACAAAAAAGTCCATAACTTATGATCCAGGAGTCCATGTGGGCACCGCAACCAGTCAAACCAAAGCTTATGGAACGACCTATGATCTGGCAGGTGGAGGATTCCGAACTGACACGCGGATCTAAAGTTAGGTCCATTTGAAGACAAGTTCGATGGGACACCGATGATGGAAATGAGGTTTCGGAGGCCTTCAGAGGGGTTTTTGGTGTAGAAAAACATGACAGAATATTTCTTGTGTTGAACTGGTGCGTATCTCTCTTCGCTGGCTTCGATTTGATATGTGGTAGAGCCCAAATGGACACCCGGAGGGAAACTTATGGTGGTTTGAAGTTGGGGGACTTTTTTTAACATTCTTACAACTCTCATATCTTCCGCACCTTAGACCGTCTCAAGCTTTTGATTTTACGTGCTTATAGATCTTTTCATGAGATTCGATTTGACTGGTCGTGGCCCTCCAATGGACGCCCGGATCAAAAGTTATGGCCGTTTTAGTGATTTCATGGTTTCTTATGTTTTTTTATTTTTTTCATTTCATTTCGCAACGGTTTTACCCAAACCGCCGATATTTCACGGCGTTTTTTTAAAAACCCGTCGCTAATCCTCGAAAAAATTAAAAAAAATTTAAAAAAAAATTAAAAATTGTTTTTACACATTTCGCGGCGGTTTTTTCGCGGTGGTTTTTAAAACTGCAGTGAAATACCGGCCGGAAAGCTATTTCGCGGTGGTTTTTAAAACCGCCGTGAAACGCCTGTTTTCTTGTAGTGCTATATGGGGCCAATTATTTATCTAAGGCAGACCTTCGATCAGGATATCACTAATTAAATGTGAGGAAGGAAGATATTCCCAAAACTTCCTTTTGAATGAGGTATGGACACTATGAGTTCATATTTATGCCCTTCAGACTCACTAATGCTCTTGTAATATTTATGGACTTAATGAATAGAGTCTTTAGATATTACCTTGAAAAAAATTTAGTAGTCTTTATTGATGGTATTTTGATATACTCCATGATTAAGGATAAACATTAGAAGTATTTGAATACTTTTCTAATGACTTTGTGAAGGGAGAAACGTTATTCAAAGTATAGTAAATGTCAGTTCTGGATGATTAATTATCATTCTTGGGTCATGTAATCACTATCAAAGGTATATTTGTGGACCTGTCTAAGACAAATTCAATTGATGAGTGGTCTAGGACAATATCTATAACAGAGATCCATTGTTTCCTTGGTTTATTTGGGTATTATTATTGATTTGTGAAGAAATTATCATGATTTTCAAACCCACTAACTAAGCTAACTCGAAATGGGAAAAAGTTTTTTTTGGACAAATGAATGTGAGGAATGCTTTAAAGAGTTGAAATAAAGGCTTATCACTGCACCCGTGCTCACACTACCATCAAGGGGGTAACTTTTGATGGTGTACATTGATGCTTCAAAGAAGGTATTAGGTTGTGTACTAATACGAAACGATAAATTGATATCCTATGCCTCAAGGAAGTTAAAAATTCATTATAAAAACTATCCCATGCATGATCTAGAGTTGGCGACTATGATCATTGCAATGAAAATCTAAAATAATTATCTCTATGGGGAGAAGTTTGAGATATATATTGATCAAAATATCTTCAAAAATATATTCACATATAAAGGGATTAATATGTGTCATAAAAAATGGTTAGATCTCATTAAGGATTATGAAAGCTTGATCTACTACCATCCTGGTAAGGAAAATTAGGTGGTGGATTTTATACTTAAAAAGGATCATGCATATTTATCATTGTGAGAATTGAGAATGATCCAATCTTCTTATACTTTCAAAGGATATACATGAGAATTGTTAAGGAAGGGACATCATTAATACTTTCTCAAATGATTTTTCAACCATCCCTCATGGAGAAAATAAAGGATGCTCAAACAAATTATGTTGAGATTTAGAAAAGGGTGGAAGCTATTAGAAATGGTAAATCCTCAAAGTTATAAATGGATGAGGAAGGATTCATGATATGTGGGTCATGATTATGTGTTTTATATGATCCATAGATAAAGAAAGATCTTACGAATGACACACATAACTCAACCTTTTCAATTCACTCAAAGAGCATAAAGATGTATCGAGATATCTGAAAAAATATAGGTGTGACAATATAAAAACTGAGATCATTGAGTATACATCAAAGTGTGTGGTATGTTAATAAATAAAGGATGAAAAGAAAACTTATAAGTGGACGATGAAACCATTACCTATACTAATATGGAAGTGGAAAAACATCACCATGGACATTGTCACCAGACATCCAAATACATCTAGAGGAAACAACGCAATATGAGTTATTATGGATCACCTTACAAAGATAACTCACTTTATTCCAATTCTATAGTAATTCTCACTAGATCAAATTTCACAGATATACATTAGATAAGTGGTAAGAATTTATAGAGTTCCACTATCAATTATATATTATCTAGATCAGAGATTCACCTTCAATTTTTGGAAAAGACTCTAACAAGCTCTAAAAACTATGTTTAACTTATGCATGACCTATCATACTTAAACTGATGTTTAATATGAATTAAAATTTTAGAAACTAGAATAAATTTTTAGAGTGTATTCTATGTACTTCAAGGGAGGATGGTACCAACATCTACCTCTATTCGAGTTTTCATACAATAACAGTTTCCACTTAAGCATCCAAATGGCTCCATATGAATCCCTTTATGGGAAAATATGTAGAGCACTAGAATGTTGGGATGAAGGCAGTGAACATAACCTGCTAAAACCTAAAATGGTCAAAGAAATGTTAGAAAATGTGAAAACCATTCAGTAGCATATCTAGGAAGCCCAAATTTGATAGAAGAATTATGCTGACAATAATCAATGAGACATGGAGTTTAAGGTTGAAGACATGGTATTCCTATACATATGTCCAGGGAAGAAGGTCATAATATTTGGGAATAAAGGAATGTTGAGTCCCAGGTACATCGGTCCCTTCATGATTCTTGATCGTGTTAGGGATGTGTCCTATCAACTAGGACTTACACCTACCATGTATCAATTACACGACGTATTCCACATATCCCTATTCTGTAAGTAAATACTGGATCCCTCACATGTACTAAATTCATAGGTAGAGCAGTTAGAGAATTATATAGCTTACGAGGAGCATCCATTAAAGATTTTGGATCATAGAGACAATTTTCTACACAATAAGAATACTCACTTGGTTAAAGTACTATGGTGGAACCATAAGTACTAATAGGAAACATGAGAACCATAGTAATAAATGAAGTAGAAGTACCCTCATCTGTTTTCCCCATAATTGTAAAATAAAATTTCAAGGGTGAAATTTCATAAGGGGGAAGAATATAACAACCCAAAATTTTTTCAATTGAATCTTCCTTATTATAATTATTCCATATAGTATAAATCACATAAAATCACATATATAACACAATAAAAACATTATAAATGAACAATTGATGAAATAAGAGGTATTTCTAGAAGTTAAAGAACCTATACTAATTGAACAATAACATGACCTTTGGAAAAGTAATGTGACACTTAAGAATATTGAAATGGTCAATAGAATAGTAAAATATCCTATGAATTTACAAATAAAATTTAATCATCTTATAAATAAAAATATTTTATATTTATATAATATTATAAGTAAATAAATTTTTTAAAAATGATAAATTAAGTGTTGGTATTTTTGTAAAACATAAATACTTATTTCCAATTTTATAATTAATATAATGATTTAAAAGAAAAATTATTTTCATAAAATTGATTCTTGAATTAATATTTTGTTGTCTTATGTTTTTAATATAATTTTATGAGACCTTAATTAATTTTTCAAAGTGTTATAATATCAGTTATAATTTTAAAATTAGTATTTTTTTAGTAAATGATGATTTTAAATAAAAAATAAATTTATCATATTTATAAAATTATTTTCATAAAATGGATTCCATTTTTTTATTCTATATGTCAAAAATGGTTAGGGTAAATGTTTTCTATTTTTCTAAAACATTTGAATTTTTTTGTGAATAGTTAAATACGGTAATTTACGGTATATATACATTAGAAGTTAAATACAATATTCCTTGATTCATGGCTGATGTTAGAACAACATTATAAAATTATCCTTCCTTAATTTACTTTATTTAGTCCTAGAATCATAACTATTTATTTTTCTTGAGGAAAAATAATAAACTAATGAAACAAATAATGAAAAAACGCGTCTCTCCTCCACTATAAATACCACCTCTTATCCTCACACTTCTTAAGCCTTGAAGATTATTTAATTTATACCCAATACACTTACCAATCCTATCCCCAACTTATAGGTTCTTTTGGTATCAACATAAGACCAAAACCAATTTTCCTAATGAGGTTCTCAAGGAGGATAATTTTAGAGGTAAAATCTTCTTTCTTTTCTTTTATTTTTTTAATTTATTTTATTTTATTATTCTCTCATCACCTCCCATTATCGAAGAGGCATGATAAATATATTATTTCACATATAATATAATTATAATATATTAATTTAATAATCCATCATCATTTGTTTCCCCTCCTCATTTTTTTCAAAAAAATGAAAACATCGGTCGTGATGTGTTAATTTATCGCATTCAAGGATGATGAGTTGTAAATATCCTTTAACACCTTCAAGAATTGTAATAAAACCATTTTTATAGTTGAAAATATTATAATATATGTATAAAATCCTATTTAATATTCTATAACCATTATATATACATGATATTAATTAATAAAATAAAACTAGTTTATGATGATCAAAAAACGCCAATTAATCTAAACAAATATTATTAATGTTTTATCTAATGATTACTACTATTATATTGTAAAAATTATATATATGACCATTTAATATGCTATAATTTAATTAAAAACATATAACTTTTACTATGGACAACTATTCTAATTTTATACGATTTTCCATACATGTATACAAGTAACCGATCATGAAAACTAAGGAAATGAACACTTCTGAATGATAAACTTGTATCTTATAACTCATCAAAAAGTCCATGAATGAACCTAATAAAATTATATTTAATCAAATACATATATTTTTTTTTTAATTTATTAATCAATGGAATTAATATGATTATTCAGGACATGGAGTACAAGTGCAGAACCATTTTAGTCCTGAAACTCTATTTTTCATTCGGGTTACACTTTATCTATCTTTACCATAATGTAACTATTTTTTATTTTTTTATAATTCTTATAAATATGGTTTATATATTCTGAAATCATGTATCCAAATCATTTCATCCTTATTTTATGGGTATTTCCATGTTTTAATAAGGTTTCCTTCTCAATTATTCGCGATAAGTAAACCCAATTAAAGGGAACTTCTCGATTTCTTACCCATTTTAAGTACACTTCATAATATATTTTAATCCAAATTTATTTTTTTAAAATCAATGGTTTTAACATAAAATCTAATCATAGTTCATTTTTTGATTTATAAAAACAATTATGCCTTTCCATTTTAAAGAGTCTTGAAAATTTTCCCTAAAACTGCACTAAAATGTTTTATTTCTAAAGATTCTTAAACACAATTTTTACATGTTTTAACTTCAGTTTTACATAACATATCATTATCTATGCCTATTTTCCCATATTAATTTCCATTTATTATTTAAATCAATTCTTTCATGGACACCATTATGATATACCCTTTTCATACGCCTTTTGACATTATTATGATACTTAATTCTTTCCATGGGTAAACCTTATATTTATATTTGATTACTTATGTATGATTATTTATGAGGCATGAATATTCATTAACATTTTATGATGGGTGTTCCAATATAGTGATTCAATTCATTGAGTAATTTTTAGTCTCGTGAGATGCCATGTGCAACGGTCATGGTGGTTAGCCTTGACTCGTGCTCCATGTGCAACGGTCTTGGTGGTTTGCCAAGACTCATGGTCCTCCATGTGAAATGAGCTTTCAATCATGCTTATGTTATATTTTATGTTTCTCTCAAATTACTATTATTCCATTATTATATGACCCAATGTTTTATATTTTATTCTAACATATGTTTATGCCTTTTTATGTCATTATATTATGCCTTCTAACCCATGTGATATGCTTTATTATTATGTTTATTCTCTTATTGGTATTTTTATATCATCTCTCTATTTATGTATTCCCCAGGTTATCCTGTACATATGTAAGATCTAAAATTACGTTAGGATATCTTTATGAATATTAAATAAAATATTTTTTATCATGGTTCCATGTTTTCAGTTTTATGTATCTAATCTTTCAAAGACACTAGACTTTACGATCCTTGGAATGAAATTGATTGTTAATTATTATTAAAACCGTGTGATAATATGTTAAAAAGTCTAGGAATGTTATAAATAAGAACCATGGTAATTTCCAAAAATGAATAAGTAAATGATTTAAGTTCCGAAGATAAGGGAACTAATCTCATGAATGTCGAAGTGACATAAATAAGCTGAACAATAAGATGAGTGAAAGGATGGCGCCATTAAATACACTATCCTTGGTAAAATGATTGAACTGTAAGGAAATTGGCCACTTTTTATGATAGTGAAACAAACCAAGGGTCTTTGATGGTGATTAGTGTCAAGAAACTACCTAAGTATAGGGTTCAAGTGAAATATTATTCCACCACCACCCTAGAGTAGAGGATAAGAATGAAATATAATAAGGTATAATTACTATTCACTGAACAACAGAGAATGTTTTATTTGATTTGTGCTCTATAAATTCAATGTTATCATAAAATTTGGATAGAAATATTGAATCTCCATGTCGATACATAGAAGTAAAGATATCTATGAAAACATGTAGTGGTAATCATTACAACTCAAGTGTTGGACTCTTTCCTAGTTAGAATGCATTGGAAGATTCTTCCAAAAAACTTATAATCCTAACATTTATAGAACATGATGTTATGGAGGGAATATATTGCCTATCATTATATATACCCCAAATCAATTCATGGGAAAAGGAAATCACTATCCATGTCTTGAACCATCCTATGCTTCTTTAGAAATACAAGGAAACTTATGAATACTATTTAGTGAATACATCAATGGTGTGGGTGTTGATAAACAATAAATAATAATATCAGGGTAAAATGGTTGAGTTAAATGATGGAATAAACCTAGAGTACATACCCATTATGAGAGACTATATTAATATATTTCATGATGATTTTCTTGACCTACCCCTATATTGTGAGGAAGAGTTTTCAATTGAACTCATACCCAGAGAAAAAAAGATTTTCAATATCTCCTTAAAGATAAACCCAATGAAACGTAAGGATTTAAAGAAGTGGCTACAAGAGAATTTAGAAAAAGGGTTTATATTCCCCTAGTGTGTCATTGTATGGGGAACTAATTCTTTTGGTTTTGAATAAGGATGGATGGAAATGGATTTTCATCAACTACTGAGATATCAAAAAATCACTATAAAGAACAAGTATCCACTTCCAAGGATTGATAAATTTTTCAATCATCTTCAAAGAGATCAATACTATTAAAAGTATATATTTTATCTTTATATCATCAGTTTAAAGTGAATATAAAAGATATTCAACAATAATTTTTTATATAAGATATGGACATAACTAGTTCATAATGATGTCAGTTAGACTTAAAAATGACCCAACAATATTCATGTACTTAATGAATATACTCTTTATAGACTAATTTTTTAAATTTATCTTCATCATTATTGAAAATATTTTCATTTATTCTAATAGAAAAAGAGGAAAATTAAGAGTATATAATGACTATGATGAAGACTATAACAAATCTGTTTATTACTTCTAAAACTTTGGAATATTTTAAAGAATATTTTTAAAGGTAGGTGTTGATCCATCATAAGATTCCAGGGCATTTGAGGCTCTTTATTTATATAATAAAAATATTAAATATATTATATAATGTGCA
Source organism: Viscum album (assembly GCA_963277665.1). NCBI lineage: Eukaryota > Viridiplantae > Streptophyta > Magnoliopsida > Santalales > Viscaceae > Viscum > Viscum album. The sequence goes on from OY728147.1 coordinate 88,769,971, forward strand.
TGAAGTTTATCTGAAATAATGGAATAACTCCCTGATGGAGTCTTCTATGGTAAATATGAGGCCACCATTAAATATGTAATGTATTTTTTACTCTAGGCAGGATATAACATTTGTAAATGTAGGAAGATTAATAAATAAATAAATTTATTTATTTATTTTTAATTTATTAAATGGCCCAAAACCTAATCCTCTATACCTAATACAAATTTTTTCAAAACCTTAGGGTTAGCCACATAACCCTATGGATTTGATAGGATCCATTGGAGAAGATTTATTGGAGGAATGATAAGGGATTGTGGTGTATTAGTCATTTTTTCAATGTGTTTGTGGATCACACCAATGATAGTGATGTTGAACCATTCTTCATCAGTGATTAATCCTAACATTAGATTGGGTGATTTTTATTAAATACCTATATTTTTTATCCTTTTTAAAATACGAATCCATAATTATAAAAAATCAATTCACAGATCAACCACTGATTTAACAGTATTGATTTATCTTCCATGAATTAGAAATAGATATTGTTCTGATTAAACTTTGACTATTCCCTTTATTTGATGATTCTACGTCAACTGGTTGAGGCCAACCTCAAACTTGTCTGAGGACTATTCCTTGTATTTTTTTCTCTTTTCTCCTATTATTCTTCATGAATTCATCGTTGGTGTTCCCTTTGGCTGGAAGTTTAAAAAATACCCAGTAAATAATCATTTCGTGATCATTATTTGGGGAAACTGATCAATAATGAGGGTTTATTTTCATTATTGGTGAAAAGATTATAGTGTGTGATGATTATAGAGTATTTTTAACTGTATTGAGATATATCGCTTCATGGGATAGGTCATTTGTATGATATAGTGCTATGAAAATCTATTTATGTGTTATTGGTGTCCATGATCCGACCATTGGTGATTATTGAAGTTGTTTCTACTAAAATATATGTTTTGTGGGAAAGATTTGAAGTAGATACAACAAAGGTGGAGGTGGGGGAAAAACCATGTGAAAACCAATGGGTTTTGGAAAACCCCAACATACATGGCATATAGTATGAAGAATGCAAGTTCTGTAGTTCCCAGGCAGTGGTGTCCAGGGATTCGAAAAAATAAAATATCACACACCCTATGGGACTTACCACACACTATATAACCCTTGACTAGAAAATTAATATGTAGCAATAGTATACCCAAGCATAGATATGGATAAGTACTTGACCATATCCAAAGTACACGATCATAGCCACATACTAAGACGCAACCAAAGTACTTAGACGCGACCAGGTATACGGGAATGACCAATGTTCACAGGCATGATCATAGCACATGCGCATTGGATTTTGAATATGAGAATAAACACATGAAGGTTCAAACATGGTAGGGTACAACATGTACTCCCATTACATGCAATTTACTTTCTCTGTGGTATTTTAAGTCCCTCATTCTATTTAGATTAAACCAATATCTCTAGGGTGAATCCCCTTTGTCTATCTGTATGAGGGTATAATGAGGCATCATGTCATGAGCATAGTATATATTCCCCTTTGTGAGATTATAATTTAATATAGTTATGGAATCCCTCTGTTTGGCCCAGGTGTGATCCTTAATCGTTTCATTCTTCCTTAAGTAGGGTCTGAAATCATGTGACCAACATACCTAGGCGTTTGATCCCCTACTTAGCAAGAAATACTAGGTATACCCTACAAGACCTGTGTGAGATCCACTATTTGGGTATTGAGATCTTCTAAGTTATATCTTGTACTTATTCATGGAGATACGTGACAATAATGACCAATTAGATGACCTCCATTGATGTTATCAGACTCATGGGGTGAGTTACCCCAGATAAAAATTAATTTAACGACTCGAGAAAGATCCTTGGATGATAGTATAGTTATGGAATTACCTTGATACTTAGTATATATCAGGATTATATGTAGGTTATTATTGTTATGTCTCATATTCTGTTTAACATGACTATCTGATGATGAGTTGATTACTCTCTTGATGCTTTATGTTTAGTGATTTTGGGGTGGTCTACTAGGTATGTATATAATCACCCCGATATGGTATATTCTCACACATATCGTGTATTATGTAGACAATAAGCCTTATTATGAAGTCTTAGGTGGAACAAGAGTGGATGGAGCATAGTGGAGCTAGACAGACCACATTTGGTTCCAAGTTTATCATTTTACAGTAGCCCCCTCCTTCGGAGTAGGTTAGATTCTTTTTACATCATTGGTAGGCTTGTACTTGGCCCTTTATACTTTCACATACTTATGTTGTACTCTAATGTGGGATATAGATTTGTTTGTTAATTTTGGTATCAGTTTTATTTTTAACATTTATCATTGTGTGAGTATTTTGATATGTGTGTGTGTACAGGTACATTAGGATAAGGAATCTCATGTGAGTTATATGCCTACTCAACACTGTTCACTCTCCCCTGGCCTATTGGAGGCGAGTATGGGGTGTCACAATTAGCTTATCTCTATATAGTAAGGCCTCGGTAGGTCGGGTCACTATATAGTGGTATCATAATAGATTCATATTAGGTCCAAAGTTTGGAGATTTTCTAGTTGAGGGGTTTGGTGTGGAACTATGGAAACATTATTAAATCATTTTGAGTTTAGATATTAGGCTACGTGTTGACATTAGAAAACACGTCCCCAAATTTTTTCAAATTCTCCCATAAATTATCCAAGAGCGTAGCCCGTTTCATAAGATTAGATTTGATAGGTCGTAGAGCCTAAACAGAGTTACGGATTAGGAGTTATGGACATTTGATGTTGGGCTGGAAAACTAGTTCACAAAGCACATTTGAGAAGCTCCCTTCGTGGTCATGGAGAATAGGAACTTGACTGGATCCCCTAGGACCCCACACCAGCACAAACCTCCTCCTTCACGAAGCTTCCACGGATCAAGAATGCGAGATGCTCCTCATACCCCTTTGATGTTTGTGAGCCCGCCACGAAGTGAGCTCTATCTTCTCACCGAGCAAGCTCTGCTTCGGGGCGCCTCTTCCCTATAAATACCCATCTCACCCCCTTCACCAGACGGTTACTCCTCCCCTTGGGTGTCTGATCTCCCATTTTGTGGAGCTCTGATTTCCTTCGCGAAGCAGCTCCGCTAGTCCATTCTCTGCGAGTATCTTCATTTGTGAAGCCACTCCGCAAGTTCATGCTTCACGAGGAGCTTCCTTTGCGAATCTGCTCCGTGAGTCCATGCTCCACGAGCACCTTTCCATTCCAAAGATGCTCCATGAGAACCCATGATCTATGAGCCCATTTTCTCCACAAATCTACTTCACGAGACCTATCGTTTTCGATGCTCCTACCTTCGCGCCCACCGGTTCGTACCACAAGGGATGCACCCCCGCACCCCCGCTCAGGGTCACTGTCGGTCCCTTCGCTACCATCACTGATCCCCGTGACAAATGGAGAGTCTCACCGCAAACTTTTCAGGTCGGAATGTCGGCATTTTCGATTGCTCCATTATGTGCACCAACCTCCCACCTATGAAATACGATGATTTGAGATACTCTTCTCCACACAATTAAACACCTTGAGTTGACATATTCCTCTGGGTTTGTTTCCCATGTAGTGAGTTGAGATTGTCATCCTCAATTCCCTGAGTTCCTTGAATCGAATCATTCCTCAAGTAAATCATACAAACCCCATCGCTTGGCTTATATATCAAGTTGAACAAGAAAGGACCTATCTTGTGTAAGTCCCAACACCATCCATTTCTAGGCACCTTATGCCTAATAGTCCTCTCTACATGGCTATAAACTGTAGTGAACCCTATGTTCCAAACATAATATGCCTCTTGTTCCAAAAAAGAGATGCCTTATGCTCCAAGCATGAGATGCCAACAGTCCTATCTACACGACTATAAAATTTAGTACACCCTATGATCCAAACATAGGATTCCTCTTACTCAATATAAGAGATGCTTTGTGTGCCAAGCATAATATGCCAACAGTATTATCTGTATGACTATAAACTATAGTACACCGTATGTTCCAAACATAGGATGCCTCTTACTCAATATAAGAGATGCCTTGTGTGCCAAGAATAATCCCCATGTACAATTGATGCTCCATTGCGGCACCCGGGCAGCTTCCCTGCGCAAGCCCCATTCACCACCCTTCATGGATGAACCTTTACGCCATGAATGTCAAGTCATTTCCACCTATTGTTCTTTATACTAAGCATGACTCATGTGGGCTTAGAGTAAGAATCAACCATGGAATACTCTCTGGAAAACCTAGAGTGTAAGCCCAAAACCTTATCAACCTACATGAACTTTGATCCTTGTCAAGATAAGGTATGTAGGAAGCCTCCCTGAGGTTCAATCCCAACACCAAGTCACTCTGACCCCTTTCACATCAGTTCAACCAAACCATCCCGAACTAAACATACTTTGATCCTTTCCAAGGAAAGGTGTGTAGGATGCCTCCCTGAGGTTCAAGCCCAACACCCCATTGGTTTCGACCCCCTTCGTATCGGTTCCCACAACTTGAACTATGTGGTCCTTGATCCTTTCCAAGGGAAGGTATGTAGGAAGCCTCCCTAAGGTTAAAGCCCAACATCCATTAGTTCTGAACCCCTTCACGTTAGTCCACCGACATCCTCCATGGTGTTAAACTGTACACCCCTTTTTTCCAGCATGACACTAAATCGTCACCCCATCCAGTGGTAAGCCATTGTGACCCCACACAGCGGTAAGCCGTCGTTACTCCCCTATCCAGTGGTAAGACATTTTCAATCCCACCCAGTGGTATGATTTTGTCAACCCCATTCAGCGGTAATCCGTTGTCAACCCCATTCTACGGTAAGTCGTTGGAGTCCCCAATAGATGGTAAGTCGTCATTAGATGAACTACATGGACATTGATTCCCTGCCATGGGGATATGAAGGAATCCTCCCTGAGGTTCAATCCCTTCAATCATGACTCATCTTGATCTATCCCTCAACCCCATGTGTTATGGGAAGATCACGCCCAAACCCAGAGGTTCTATTTACTCCATATCTCATCCATGCATCCATTCTCATGAGTCACCTCCTCAGGTGTCCCATCTTCTCACCGAACTATGCAGACTTTGATTCCCTACCACGGGGATACGTAGGATGTCTCTTCAAGGATCAATCCCAACATCATCGTCATCCTCTCGCCCATTTCATCTCATTCCCCCTCCATTTTATTCAACTCTCCATAATCCAACTTGATTCTCACCAAGGCCGCAACATCCCGGTGAGATCATGACATTCATCCCAGCGCTGCTCCTTGTGGCACCCGAGAAGCACACCATGCATAAGCCCCACTAAATCCATAACCATCCACCAATGAGTATACCTCTTGTGATGGGTCTCTATCCTTGTGTAACCCCCATCATGTATTTGGGTTCTTGTCCTCTATGTACACCATAATTCATCACCCCTTCGAACTACGTGGGTTTTGATCTTTGTCATCTACACATGGTATGTAGCAAACCTCACAGAGGTTCAATCCCAGCCAATGGTAAACCTTGGTTTCCCCCATTCTGGGGTACACTCTCACTGATCTTCCCTCAGTGGTGTTCATATCATCCATTACGGAGTGACATCTCCCCTCCATGGGACACACCACCTCAGATTTGTCCTCATTGGGTGTTTTAATACATCCATCTTCCAGGTGTTCCCTTATTGGGATGTACCAATCCAATCTGTCTCTATGGGACTTTCTGATCACTCTCATTCCATCTCCGCAAAACGTTAAACTTTCAGTCTACCTCGTGTCAAACATGAGATGCATGAGGAAAACCTCAGAAGACACGCCTTTGGCATAACCATCTCTTCACGATGTTAAACACGCAACATACCCTGTGATAAACATAAGAAGTTGAGGAAAACCCCAGATACATGCCTTTAGAATATGATACCCCACGACTGATGTGTAATTCCTCAGGTTTTGTTCCCTTGAGATTCCCTCTTATGAGAAAGAATACAGGAACCCAATTTCCACACATCTAGATATTCCCTGACATACCTGATGTTATCATTTACTCCGACCAAAATTTTCTACCATGTCAATACCCCATGGAATTTTCTGACGGAAGTAGTGTAATTAACCGGCATCCAAAATGATATGGCATTGAGAATGAGATTCATGAACCACGATTTAATCTTTAAGGGAGACCCGGACTAGGCAAGGAGTTTTGAGGAGGAATCCACAGAATGAGGAACCGACATCCCATCATCCTGTTTCGATCAAGGAGAAAATATCCCAGAATAAGAAGTGAATGTCGCCCACCTTTAGAAAGTGCGAATGCAGTAAAAAAGCTACGCGTCCTCCATAGACGGATGCGCGTGCCCCGTAAAAAGCATCGGAAACACTAGGGAATCCATTTTTTGTATGGTGTACAATGTATTTATTCACTGGGACTCTAATAACCTCTATTGTGACTCAGTACATATAAGCACTAGTAGTGTAGAAAACATTGGTACATGAATCATATAAGAATGGGTTTTGTTTTCCAGGTCCTTCTTGAGTTGAATCCTTAGATATACTCCTTGATTGTGATATGTATTAGCCTTTTCAGGATTCCTCCATGATGACATCCAATTAATATTATACAGCTAGATCATTATTATAATCCACCTAGCGGTGAGGCTTTAGTATAGGGTCATGTACAAGAGGTGGTACCTTCATGTGGTTTTTTGATCATACCACCACCCATCAAGCAACAAGTTACACTGTAAACACTAGATGAGGATGTGAACAAGATAATAATTATTCTAAGTTTCAGAGAAAGTGGCCCCTCAAGTTTCCGGATGAGCTAGACCCCTAGGAAACTAAGGTCTAGGTTGAAGCAGTTCGGTGAGTTTTTCACCTAGTCAAGACCGCTCCCAATCAAATGGTGATCCTAGAGGAAAGCCTTATTCATTAATCCATAAGGATATAGTTATAAGTATAATGAGGAAACTATTTCTTGGATATATTTTGAGTATTTCCTCCAAGAGAAGTCATATCCATCTAGATTGTGATTAGTATGTATCTAAGAGCTTTTGGAGCTCCAATAAGAAAACATTACAGTAGTAGATTATTCATCGAGATTCACTAACCTATCATGATACTCTGTAGATATGGTTCGATATACATTTTTTCCAAGAATAGATATTTGATAATGAACTCTATTGAGATATCTAGGCTAGTGTTTTATCTCTTTGCATTCATACTTATGATGGAGTTATCAAGTGATCTTTGGTGGTATAGATTTTCTTGGTGGAGTAGTCACCAGCAGTTGGTGCTGGTAATGGTCACCCTAGATCTGAGACTTCATTAGCTGAAAGTTGATGACATACTTAGGGATCTAGGTGACCTATTCATTTAAAGCGATATTATTGGGATTGAGGGTCTATAGTTTAGGGTTCACATGAATATTCTAGTCAATCAAGGGAGAGGGGGTGTTACTCCTATAATGGGTTGGGATATCTCATGTGGGATTGTCCAACCTACCATACAACTATCAAGGAGACCATCAATAGACCACCTTGACAAAGGCAATAGCTAGATTAGGGAGGTCTATAGGGAAGTAAACATGGTAGAGTATTTTGTAGAGAAGTAGAAGGTGGATGCTAATTCGATATTATTATCACCACCACCCCTAGTTGGTCAATGAAAGTATCAAGGAGCTATTAGTTAGGGATGACAACAACTAAAGTAAATGGAAGACTATGACTTGGAGAATCCAAGGATGGTTCTAAATATAATACAAGTCTCTTATACCTTAGTTATAGTATTGATAAACATAGACACAATCCATTTATTTCTTTCAACATCTTTTGTTCAAGATCAAGATATTCTTGTAGAGCCTTCGGCTTTATCCTTATGCTTAGAGACTCTTACTAGAGGGAATCCAATGGTAACACACTTTTTCCAATAGAGTGACCAGACTCTTGGGGGGTAGCATCCTTTGGGATATTTTCATGGTCATGATGAGACATTATGATGTCATCCTTGGTATGGACATTCTATTTTCAGTTCAAGAATAGATTGATTATTTCAGGAGGAGGATGTGATGCTTCTTCATAAATGAGATGAGGTTTTCCTTCGTCGATGAGATGGAAAACTGAGCATGGAAGTATGATCTCATACTTAGGAGGATACAACTGATTACTCATTAGTGGGATACAATATAAATTATATAACTTTTTCTAATATGGATATATCTATTTGTAAAGGTATATTTTATCTTGGTAAACTATTTTAGGAACATATATATCTCTATAACTAATTTTTTGGTAAAAAAAATATCACTAAATGTTATTGAAATAGATAAATTTTTTTGTTAGAATTATAATAATACCAGTAGATAATATAATTTTTTTCAAATATATTTACAATAGATTTATTTATTGGTAATATAAATGTTGATAATTAATATATATTTATAAATAATTTTTAAATGAAACATTATGTGATATTATTGTGATATATACTGTTAATAATTTATATTATACTGAATTAATTATTTATATATTATATAATAATAATTATTATTATTATATAATAGTTAAAACCATAATAATGAGATCCAAAAGATGGTATATGATAAACAAAAAATACTTTTTTACGACAACTAAACTATGGAAATGAATTTTATTCCGTGATGTCATTTCCTTCAATCCCCCAAACCATTAATATAAAAAATATATGGTACAAAATAAAGGTTATATAACATTTTTTTCTCCAGACTAAAAAAAAAGAGGAACCATTTCTATCAGTAATGCATCTACCTCAGGCACTGAAACTGACATCATATGGCACTTAGTCTAAACAGCATCAGTTTTCTACACTACAACATTGAATATAAAATCTTAGAATATAGTCCACCACAAATAAACCATTGTGAGTAAAAAAAATGATGACCAATAAATGAAAAAAATATATTCGAAAATGACCACCACAAAGACCAACCATAGACATCCAGAACAATCATCAAAATGAACACAACAAACCAATGTCAGAAAAAGATGTAGGTCTACATTTGGAATGATATAAGGATAGTCTCGATGATTATATATATTCAACTACTATCCAAAGTACATTACCAAAAATTACATAAAAATTTACATGAATTAAACACAAACTCACAAAATAAATTCACAAAATAAAAATGGAAAAAATTAAAATGAAGAAGTTGGGACATTACCTAAATAATAATATCTTTGATGATATAAGTGACTGTCTTCTTCTGATTTAAATTCAAATAAACTTATAATAAGTAATCTTGAAAATCATATATCTAAAAATCATATAACCTTCAACTATCACACATCACATCATTTCAATGAATAACCCAATGCTAGCTAACAATCAATAACAAGCATTCCACCTATCTCCCTATAACCAATAGTAAAATTTGCAAAACATCATTCATCTAATTATAAAATTTTATGTAAAAAATTAATTTAAAATTAATAAAAAATTCTTAAAAATTATATTTTCATCAATTAGTTTAAACTATAGAATTTTTAATTCAATGGTCATCCAATTCAAAAATCGGATCTACATCCTAAATTAAAAATTAAAAAAAATTCTTACAAGTGCTCTTATCAACATTAGAATGCTTCTCTAAAATTTAGATATCACATTGGAATATATAACCTACCATTAATAGGTCATATGGAAATTTTGGAGAATTTTAAAGAGAATATAATGGTGGTGGTGATGTTGTTAGCAATAAAACCCAAATATTAGAAAGCGTTTTTATTTATTCTTCCTATCAAAACAGGGTATCTTCCATATAGGCATGCGACTACTGAGAGATTACTTGAATAAATTTTATATTTGAAATTATGAGAAAAAAATATTGGTGATGTAGCTACAATATATTATCCTCCTCTTGAGATTATATTACAGCTGAAAAAACTAACAAGTCTAAATCTTATAAAGGAAAATATAAAGAAACAAATGGTATCGTGCATATGAAACTATGACTGAATAAAATAAAGTACATTGATCAAAATTACTATAAATATTACCTCTATTAATATTTATAGAGGGAAACATGTGGATTCAATGAAAATAAATGAAACATACTCATTGTCACATAATTTAATTTAATTTAAAAAAGAAACATTCAACTATGAAAATAGTAGAAAAGGTAAATATGGATGAAAAAAATATTAACAAAATTGAAGTATGAATGAACTGGAAAATATTTTAAACTAAAATAAAATTTAAAACTAAATGATGAAATTGATCTGATAATATAGACCATAAAAAAAGAAATAAAAAACAAAAAAATATTTAACTAAAAAGAATAAAACATTTAGGTTACGTTTGGTATGAGGAAATTTTCACAGTTCACACTAGAGGTGGGGTCTATTCATGAAATTCACCCACTCAGTCATGACATAGCTGCAATGGTGGTGATCATCTATAGTAGTCTCACTTTGGAATTATGAGGGAGTTCATCCCTGGCCTGGAAGAAGATGATCAATACATAAATGCTTCATAAAATCTAATACAAAACTCTACAAAAATCAAATATAAAACAACTATTGTCTATGAATTAAAATTAAAATCTAATTCAATCAATTAAATTATTTCAATTCTAACAAGAGAAGGGGTACACGAATGGGTATGACATAAAAAAAATTTAATAGGATATAATGGATGTGATATCAAGTAATAGTTGTGGTTCCTTGTGATCATTGGATAACAGAAAATTATAGAGTTTTCATGTGAAATATGTGAATAGTATATTGACTCTAATATTGTTTATCTAGTAATTGAATTCGTTATATGGGTATTGACATGTGTTAAATAACAATAAAGAGATTTTATTTATATGAGTATAAGGTTACACCTGTAATACATTCAAATCATTGGTAATTTGATTTTATATAATGAAAAAAAATGGAAAAATAAAATTCTATATCAAAAGAAAAATCCTTCCAAAACCACTAACCAAAGCATTAGTAATGTATGATTCATAATTTCAACACTATTTCCAATAAATATGAATTCGAGTAAGTATTAAAATCAATCTATGACATTTCATAATCAAAAATCTTATCACCCAAAAAATCATGCTTGAGTTATAAAAATATTTGTGAAATAAAAACTCAATCACTTCATATAAATCCTTACCATTCATTTAATTAAATAGTTTAGAATGTTGAAGTAGCCACCAAAAGATGGTGATAAACTGGGAAATGAAGGATGAATAGTGTTAACTTGAGCAATAGGAAGGTGAATAAGTCTTTGAGAAATGAAACAATTGAAGTATGTAAATCACTACATATGAGCAATAGTGAATAGTGGAGTTAGAGGAATCTCAACACATGATATTAATTATTAAGAATCTACTGTATAAAAAAATCAATAGATATTGTATTATGATATCAGAATTTCATTTCATTCTTTATATGGATCATGTATATTAAGTTTTTTGTGAAAGTGAGGAACCTCTTTTACTATCCCTAAACTATCAATTTATTTAAAAAGATATAATAATAAAAGAAATGTTTTTGCTACTATACATGAGAGGGAGATGTTATATAAAAATAAGGTTCTATTTTAGAAAATTCTAAACCTTATGCAAGGTATAGTTACAACACTACTTTTCCATTATTTTAGGGTATCCAATTAATAATTTTGATTGACTATAAATCTATCTATTTAGATGGACTATATTATAATAACCTTTTTTTGAATTATTTTTTTCTTAAAAATTCTTTAAGAGTTTTATAATTAATGGAAAAAGTTTTGGAAAAAATAGTTAGGAAAACAAGCATTTCTATGAATTAAGTTGATGATAAAACTACTTTATTTCATGTTATAGATGTGGCTCCACTCACACATTTTATAGGTGAATAACAACATATTTTAAACCTCCCTCTATCACTGTTTCATAAGTCTTATTCAGCTGGGATTGTAAAAGGGTGAGCACCCTCTTCTTTATGACCATGATCCACTGCATGAGAGTAATATCCTTCACTATAATAGATATCCTTCTGAATTTTATAGAAGATATATCAAACCCATGAAGCTATGAAATTATATATATTTTTATAGTATTTAATGGATATTTTTTCCAATTAAATTCACTTAGTGGACAACTAATATATAATATGTTGTTTCGAATCTTCTCATGTGTATTTTGAAAATATAATCATAAATTTTTTTCATGTGATTGAAAAGGATCATGTGAAAAAACAACTAGAACATTATAATAAGATTCTATAAGAACATTAATATGATACACTTACCCCTTCAAGTGATACAGATAATTCTGTAAAAAATGAAATGAAATTGAGAGTCAATTAAGAATCTATCTCATATATACTAAGATATTAGTACTATAAGAACATTAATAAGATACACTTACCATTAAAGTGATGTGGATAATTCTATAGAAAATTAAATGAAATTGATGTTCAATTAAGAATTCATTTCATAACCACTATGATACCAGCAAGATTTAACAACCATATATGACCACATAGAAGTTGAAAGGGAAAATAGTGGCAGTAGAAAAATAGAAATAAAAACAAAACATGATTAGAAATCAATATTATATCCCCTATAAAACATCAAATAAATATGATACATTCTCCTATAGAATCACTACTATAATTCCATTCCCATGGTTCAGAATTTCACTATCATTTCATAGCATAATTCATTTTTTACAATCAATATTTACAAATATATTTCATACATTTACATAAACTTTTATGTATTTATAATTTCATTCCATACATTGAAAACTAATATGTTTTAAATTTATATGTGTGGTGTTCAAAATATTTTACTATCAATTTTAAGATTATGGTTTTTAATTGAAATTATAATCCCCTCACCTACATCAAAATATCAATTTTATTATAATTTCTTCAATGCCACTTTTAGGGTATAAATAAATCCATAATCCATGTATGTTATAAATAAGAACATGAACCCTATAAATTGACTAAACATTCCAATATATTTCCATGTATTGAGAAGGAATAAAATGATAAAATTTAGAAGACCCAAACATAAACTTGAGTTTACTAATTCATGTAAAAAAGTATATCATTGGAATAATGGTCCAATATATCTAGAAGTGATGCATTATATACTGTAAATGAAAAAATCAGTATAGTGTACTAGGGAAATGTTATTCACTTTCAATACTTTTAATATAAATTCATATCAACAATTAAATAATTTAAATCCATATTATACCTAAATAGTCAAGAGGACTTATGGAAATAAGTAGTATCTAGAAAGGATCAATCTTGCAATGAAATATTCTTAACTCCTGGTAAAGTATATATCAAATCATGTCCTATTGAACATCTATAAATCTATATTCCCACACTATACATCAGAGATATGTAAGGGCTACTCACAATGGTGATTTCGAAGTCTTTCCTTTCCACATATACTATTTCTTTCTTAGGATATTAATGATGCAACATAATATTTTCCTCACCCGACATAAAGAAACATATACAGGTTCAATTATTCTATCAATCTAAATTCCCAGTACTCTTTATTTTTTCAAAAATAAATCATAAATAATATGATAAAAACATAACTCATTATCAATTAAAATCCAGAATTAGAAAATAATATAATACAATAATTAATACAAATATTATAATAATAGGCAACACTAGAAAATGGAAAATGGGAGAATAAAAACCTTACTTTTAAAGGTACAAAATTTAGAAACATGATATTCTTCACTCACCTAAATTACAATTAATAATTTTACTAAAGTCATCTAATTTAATCCTTTAAAAATTTAACACCTAAAAAATCCCATGCATGGCCTATAATCATCACAATTAATATGAATCATGGAAAAATTTCTCACAAAAATAGAAAACTAAATTCCTAGGATTGACCTTTAGTGAAAATATGAAATCAAAACATGTCCATTACATTAATATGATCCAAAGCACACCTAAAAATATAAATCAAATTCCATGAAATTTGTATCATAATTAAGATTCATTGGATAACAATTGTGTTAACAAACTTAACCCATTTGAATAGAAACAATCATATATATGAGTTAATCGTATGTTTGTGGTTTATGAATGCCACAATGAGAAGCCAAATTTTTTTTATAACTTCATAGAACAACATCCAACAAGTTATACAATAATATGGGAATGAAAATTAAGAAACATAGCATTGTTTATAAATTAATGAAATTTATAATTTCTTGTTAACAATGAAACTACCTTACAAATAACATGTTTCATAATAAATTTTAATCACACAAATATATCATTTTGGTGTTCAAAATATAAATGAAATTAAATATAGATATCAACTGTTAGACATATTTAAACTAATTAAATCTATGAACATGTTTCATACATTTTAAAAACTCATAGAAATATCAGTTTAAATAGTACACTAATTTATTAATGTAATAAAATTTTTATAATGTATATACAGATTATAGGGAATGGGAATCAGGAATTAATAAGGGAATTTGAATCATACATCAATCAGGAAAATATAAATCATTGTGACATTCCACACACTAAATGAAAAAATTGACTTTGACTCAATATAAACTAGATAGACATTATTCACATAAGTATGATTTAACCAACTTCAAATAAGATTATTGGGGGTTTATTCATATGTAAAACAATCTATATCTAGTAGTTAAATGTATAAATTTATATATAGACTGAATGATTTACTCTAATTTATTGAATAAAAATATTTTAGTTCAATTAGAATTGTATTTTTTCCTAGAATGAGACTTATAGAAGAGTATATTCAAACATAATTTCAATAAATAATCTATAATTCCTCATGGAGGTATTTCACTTGTTATTTAAAAACAAATTATTGCTTGAAAAAAATTATTTTGAAAGGCTTCTTCACTTTTATGATAACTGTCATCAGAAGGTATTCACTCAACAATCAAAAAATAGAATTTGAAAATCTTAATAAAAATTTCATATATTTTTTCACTTCTATCATGTTATTAAATGCCTATTTTTTTATTTAGCACCTATATTTTAAATTTTTACTTGATTCATAAGTGTTTTGAGATTAGTGAAAGAAATTGAACACTAGAATAAAGACTACCAAAGGAACAATTGATAAAAGGAATCGTAGTTGGTAACAAGTGATGTAACAATGACCTAAGGGTGTGAATGGTTACAAGATTTTGGGATGAACTAAAGGGTTGAACCAAATTAGGTTGAACTAAAGGGGAGAACCAATTGGGAATGAATGATGTGGTGGGAATCATAGCTACAGGTTAACCAAAGGCAGATGGATGGTGTGATAATGGAAAAAAAGTTTGATTTAACCAATATTTTTAGGGTTTTCAAGGTGTTATTATCTCACCTTCCTTAAAAGTCATCATTTAATTTCTATATCATTATTTCAATTGAGATAGATAGAATTCACTAATCAGACTGCAAGGAAATCCAACAGAGTCAAGGCACCCAAGAAGTATATGGCTACCGAAGCTACATAGAAGTCCACTTTGACAAATATATGTGTCATGAATCTAATCCAATTTAGGCCTGAGATGGTGTCATTGAGGTAGATAATGAAGTATAATAAGTGAATTGAGTTTATACTCCTAAATCTTCTATTTTAAAGGCTGGTGAGGGAGATTGCTCAGGACATCAAAACTGATCTATGGTTCTAAAGTAGCATTGTCACCACTTTTCAAGAGGATGATGAGGTATTCCTTGTGGCTCTCTTTGAAGATACCAATATCTAATAAATTAATTCCAATAGGGTCACTGTCATTCCTAAGGACATTAAACATGTTTATTGAATCTATGGAAAGAGGGATTAAAAGAAATGTGCATTCGAGTTTTGTTCTTGAATTGTTATCTATATTTTACCTGTTTTCTACTTTTATCATGGTTTGTTAGTTTGCAAGCCTGTAATACTTATATTCAAAGGTATCCATTTTTTAATATAATTATTAATATATAAATATAAATAATAATTCTTTAGAATTTATATAATTTCTTTCTTTAACTTTATAGATATATATTCGATCTTATTTGAGCTCTCTTGAATTTAGATCATTTATCAATAATTCTAAATTATATAAATTAATTTCATGAGTCATTATTAAATTAATTATTTTTAATTAAATGTGTAATAATATATTTTATAAAAATATATATTGATGTTTAATAATTTATTATAACTTATATTTCAAATTGTATATAATTTAGTGGTAAAAATAATTAATAAAAATATATTAATATGTTGGTAAAAATATTTTTTTGGTTTTATTACAATATAGTGACAAATTTAAATGTTGATAAAAGATCTATTGGTATTAAACAATTAATATTAACAAATATATATTTCGGTAAAATGAATTATTGGTAATTATAAATAATATCAACAAAATATAGCATCTGTTGGAATTAATAATTTTTTACAGGAGATATATTATCCAATATAAAATTTTTATTGGTATATTTAATTTTTTTTGTATTGATAGTTTCACCCTTTGAGCAGTAGACTCTATGGGTTTTCATCTTTCTATAGTGATGATGAAATATGAGGACATCTTTACCGAGGATGTGCCAGGATTACCTCCCCATGAAGATATTGACTTATAAATAGAATTTCACCTAGGGACTTCCATGATATATCCACCATCATATCATATAGATCTCATAGAGATTCATGAGTTAAAGGTGAAATTGGAGGAGTTACAGATGAAGGGATTTTTCAGACCTGGTCTTCCCCCCTGGGCAGCCCCAGTTTTTTTCACCAAGAAGGAAGATAAGAGAATGATGTTATGTGTGGATTATCATCACCTGAATCAACTAAATGTCAAGAATAATTATCAACTACCTAGAATCAGAAACCTCTTCAACCAATTGAGAAGGATATAATGAATATGAAATTTAGATGTCTCTATGGTTACTATGAGTACTTGGTGATTCTCTTTAGTGTAAATAATTCCCCAGCTATGTTCATGTGACTTATAAATTGGATCTTTCATCCCTTCTTAGACTGGTTTGTGGTAGTCTTCATCAATGAAAAACTAGTGTACTCTATATTTGAGTTGGATAATGTGATTCATTTGAGGATGGTTCTAGACATACTATGAGAGAACCAACATTATAGGAATCTCTCAAAGTGTTATTTCTAGATTCAAGAAATCCATATCCTAGGATATGCCATCTTAGAAGAGGGAGTAGTAGTGGACCCAACTAAGGTTGATACATTGTTAGTTTGGGAGCCACCAAGGAGAGTGTATGAGGTGAGGATCTACCTTGGGTTATAAGTATACTATCGAAGATTCGTTCTCTATTTATCTTGGATATCATCACCCTTGAATAATTTTCCCTAAAGGGGGAATATTTTCATGTAGAAAGAGAGGCTCCATTAGTATTTTTAGGAGTTACAGTAGAGGTTTATGAGCACCCCCATCTTTAGACTTTTAGAGGAGGGTGTTTAGTATGTAGTGTTCTGTGATACCTCCAAAACTGGGATTGTATGTGATTTTATGCTTAGGTAGAATATGATATCCTATAGGTCCCAATAGCTTTGAACCTGTGAGTGTAATTATGTAAACCATGATCTAGAGCTGGAAGTAGTGGTCTTCACCATAAAGATATGGTAATTCTATCTTAAGGGTGAGAATTTTATCATCTATTCTGACCACAATACTCTCATGTATATATTTTCACAGAAGAATATTAACTTGAGATAGAGGCAGTGGTTAGAGTTCCTATAGTATTATGGATTTGAGATAGACTTTTCTTATAGGAAGGGTAACATGGTAGTAATAGCTCTCAACAAGAGATATTTTTCATAGTTATCAAGCAAGGTTTTGGATCAGTTGGCCTCATTACAGTTGTCCTTA
Source organism: Viscum album (assembly GCA_963277665.1). Classification (NCBI taxonomy): domain Eukaryota; kingdom Viridiplantae; phylum Streptophyta; class Magnoliopsida; order Santalales; family Viscaceae; genus Viscum; species Viscum album. The sequence goes on from OY728147.1 coordinate 88,787,839, forward strand.
GTGGATGTGGATGGTGCAACCTATATCCTGATTATGGTTTTTACCTCTCCACTTCTACATCATGTTAGGGAGACTAGGATTTAAGATACCCACTATGTGAACTTGTGTGTTCAGATATCCACTGGACATGCTCCTAGTGTATTTTTTGAAGGTAGGTAGAATGTCATTTATTTTCTATAGAGGCTTAAAGTACTAGTAAAACAGAAACTGTATATTTTGAGGTAGTGTCATATATCCCCCTTAGAGGTACATTCAGCATTGGTGAAAATATACCAGGACCTCTGATGTTAATTTTGGTGGCCATGAAAGGCAAACTTTGTAGAAAATTTTGATTTTTGATGGCTCACTTGTCAGCAAGTGAAGGTTAAGCACTGGGTTCCAGCAGATTTGGCTCAACCCCTTGAATTTTAAAAGTGAAAGTGTGATGGTATCTCTATAGAATTTGTGATGGAGCTTCCATGATCGTATAGATGAAATGATGAAATTTGGCTGATAGTAGAAAGACTCGCCAAGTCATTCCACTTCCTATCCATCCAAGAGTAGAGTTAGGTAGAGAGATTGGGATTCCTTTACAAATATGATATGACTAGGATTCATGGAGTTACCTAGATGATCATTTCAAACCATGATTCTTACATCATATCACAATTATGGAGAGGATTTTAGGATGATTTTGGGTCTCAGTTTCATTTGAGCATGATGTTTCACCCCTAGATAGACAGACATACTGCACATACCATTCAGGTTTTAGATTACATGCTTTGGGATTTCATATTGGACTTTGTCCATCATTGGGAGGATCAACTACCCTTGGTGTAGTTTTTATATAACCACAGTTATTACTCCACTATCATTATGACACCATTATAATCCCTGTATGAGATACCCTATATATTTTAACTATGCTACACTAGTCCCGGGGAGTCGGTATTTATGGTCCCAAAGCTGGTGAAAGTGGTGATAGAGAAGGTGTAGATGATCCAAGAGCAGATAAGGACTACCCAGAGTTGTCAAAAGTCTTATAAATACTTATGAAAGAGGTATTTTGAGTTCAATGATGGAAAACGCATGTTCATGGAGGTCTTTCCTCAGTGAGGATTGCAGATATTTAGTCGTTGTGTCATGTTATCTCTAAGCTTCATTGTCCCCTTCTAAATACTGTGCAGATTCAGTGGGGTAGAGTACCGCTTGGCCCTACCACCTCAGTTATACATGGTACACAATGTATTCTATGTTTCACAACTGAGGAGGTATGTTCATGACCCATCATAAATTATCTACTAGGGTGAGATGGAATCAAGGACAGGTCTACCATCACAGAGTACCTTATAGTGATTAAGGATTAGTAGGAGAGTATCATTAGTAGGTTATTTAATACCTTGGTGTGTGTATGATGTAAGCATGAGAATCTTTAGGATATAACCTATGAGTAGGAGAAACAGATGGAATCTCAGTACCCTCACGTGTTTGAGTAGTTTTTTCTTCTCAAGATGAAAACCCCTATGGTGGGGAGAATGTAACAAATCTATTTTTTCCTTGTAAATCTTTGGAATATTTTAAAGAATATTTTCAAAATCTAGGAATTGAGCCATCATGGGATTCTGGGGCCCGAGGAGGCTCGGTATTGATATAATAAAAACATTAAAAATATTATATCATGCATGTGAATTTTATTTGAAATAATAAAATAACCCCTAAATAGGGTCTCGAATGGGAAATCTGAGACTGCCATTTAATTTGGAAAGTGGGATTTACCATAGATGTGACATAACCTTTGTGTATGTTATATGTTTAGGTTAAGTGTAATTGTTGGTGGATTAACAAATAAATGAATTAATAATTTTGTTTATTATTTATTAAATGGACCAAAAACTAATATCCACTATTTAATCCTACTTATAGAAAATACCTATGGTTATATTTATAACCCTAGGGATTTGAGTTGATCCATTGGAGGATAGTTTTTGGATGAACAACAACATATCATGGTGTTGTGATCATTTTTGAAAAGGAGTTCATGAATCTTGTTGTTGATAGTGATGTGGAATTGTTCTTAATTAGAGATTGATCCAAACTTGAGTCAGGGTGTTTTTTTGATTTAATCCCCATATTGTTATCGATTTTCAAACACAAATCAATACTTCTAACAAATTGTTTCATGGGATGACCATTGATTTTCATGTATTGGTTTATCTTCCTATAATTAAGAATGGATATTATTTTTATTAAGCTTTGATTATTTCCTTAATTTTATTATTATCCATCAATAGATTGAATCCAACCCAAATAATTGCCGATATTCATTCCTTGTGTTTTTTTAAACTTTTCTCCTATTTTTATTTGTGTATTCATCATTGGTGTTCCCTTTGTTGGTGGTTATAAAAATACATGTTAAATGAAAATTATTAAATAATTATTTATTGAAATGTATTAATACCATGGGTTTAGGTTCAATATCGATGTCATAGTTATGGTGAGTGATGCTAAAGAAGGATTTAAAGTAAAATTGAGAGATGTCGTTTTGCAGGATCGGGCATTCAGATGATGTAGTGCTACATGAATCAATTTATAAGTATATTTTTGATTGGAATTCGGTAACTAATGATGATTAGAGTTTTTTCAACTCGGATCCACATTACACAGGTAAGATTTTCAGCAGATTCAGTGGTGAATAAGGCATGAGAGGAACCATGTAAAAATTAAATGGTTTTGAAAAAACCCTACATACATATCATGTAGTCCAAAGAACACATTCCATGTAGTCCCTGAGTTATGGTAGCAAGGATTTTGGAAATACAAAATATCACATGCCATGTATAATCTACCACACACCGTGTGACTCATGACTGGTGACTCGACTTATACACCTAGAGTATAGGGGCATGGTCACATCCAAGTATATGGGCACGGTCAAAGTACATTGGTATAATAATATTCTCAAACATGGCCAGGGTACTTGGACATGGATAAGTGCATGAGAATGGCTAGTTTACATGGGTATTACCATAGTTCATGGGAACAGGCTATAGTACATGGGAACATACACGGTTAGGTCGGGACATGGTGGGGCACGTCGGGTACTCATAGTACATATCGTGTAATTTTTCCAAAGTAGTTTGAGTCCCTTGTTCTCTTTAGTGTATACCAGTATCTCTTGGGTTCATACCCTTAGTCCATCCCTATGAGGGTATAGTGAGACAACACATCATAAGAATAGGTTGTGATCCCCACTGTGGTATTAGTCTTATATAGAGTTCATAAATACCTTTATGTATCTTGGGGTTTGATCTTATATAATTTTCTTTTTTCATATGTAGGGTCTTGAATCATGTGACAAGCATACTTGGGAATTCGATCCCCTAATTAGTATGTTATTCCAGATGGGGTCTGGTATGTCTTATAGTCCTTAAGTGAAATACCTTATCTATGTATCGAGATATTTTGAGTTCCATCATGTGATTTTTCATGGAAAGGCCATATGAGCATAACCTCTTGAATGTGCGTCATATTTTTTATCATACAAATGGGGTGAGTTCTCCCAAACAAGTGTTACTTGGATCATCAAGTAAGATCTTGGGAAGGAATTATGTTTTAGGCTTTACCTTAAGATGTAGTATCTATCTTGATTGTATTTAGGTTATTATTATTATGTATCATATTCTCCTTGATATGACTTTGTGATGATGAGTTGAAAACTCTATTAATGCTTTATGTTTAGTGATTTTGGGGTGTTTACTAGGTATGTATATACTCACCCTTGCATGGGAAATTCCCACAAATGTCATATATTATGAAGACAACAAGCCTTATGTTGGATTCTTAGGTAGACCAAGAGTAGTCAGAGCATAGTTGAGCAAGACAAACCATAGTTAGTTCACGGTGTTGCATTTGATAGTATTCCCCACCTTCCATGGAGTATGAACTCTTTTTACAGTTTTGGTAGGATTTTACTTGTCCCTTTATGATTTCCCAAACTTGTTACATACTATAATGTGGGATATAGATATATATATGCATTTTGGTATCAATTTTAATTTTACCTTTTAGTATTATGTGGGTGCTTGGAGATGTGTGTGTGTGGGGGTGTACTTTAGGATAAGGCTTTCCATGTGAGTGATATTCCTACTCAACACTAGTATTCATCCCCTAGGCTATTAGAGTTAGGTTTGGGGTGTCACACTCGGATTATCATAGGGTAGGCGGGTCAGGTCATTAAAAAGACATTAAGTAAGGAGAATTTATAGTCTATGGTCATAAGGTTTGATTTTGGATTAAAAAATCACATTCTTAGGGATTGTTACCACAAGTGAGTATATTTTTTAGATCCCTCAAATACAATAGCTATTGAGTAATGGCTTATAACCACAAATTTCATGAAGATATATAGTTTTCTTGGATTACCTATGTACTACAAACACTTTGTGAGAGAATTATCATGATTTTATATCCCTCTAATTAAGTTAATATGGAAAGGGTTAGAATATTAATGGATGAAAGATTGTGAGGAAATATTTATAAAGTTTGATATGTGTCTATTCACTCCAAATGTACTCAAAATCTCCTCAACTGGAGAAGTTTTTCTGATATATATTGATGCTTCAAAGAAAATCTCGGGTTATTTACTCATGAAAAGTGATAGATTATTCCTCTTGAAACTTAAATATACATGTATAAAACTGCCTAATTCATGATCTTAAGTTCATAGTTGTGATCTTCACATTAAAAATTAAGATTCATTAACCCTACAGAGTGATGTGTGAAATATATTCTGATCGATGGAGTCTAAAGTATTTTTTCAAAACAAATAAGTACAACATGCATCAATAAACATGTATGGAGTTAACCAAGGACTATAGTTTCCCAATTGGCTTTCATCCCAGAAAAGCAAATAATTAGATAATTCTCGTAGTAGAAAAGAACATATTACTCAAGAAATAATTAGGATTGAGAAATTACTTATCTTAATGGATATTCAAAGGATGGATTTGGAAATCATAAAGGTAGGGAAAAATTCTACCTTTCCCAAATTATTAATCATCCATTTATCAAAGATAAAATCGAGGAGGCGCAAAGGGAATATTGTGGGATTCAAAAAAATGTTAGAATAATATACGAGGGAATTATTCATGAATTAAACATTGAAAAATATGGGGAAATTAATTTTGTAACTAGAATATATGTGTCATCATAAACTAAGATAAAGAAATAGGTATTGAATAATGTGAATAACTTATAATTCTTCATCCACCATAAAAGTACTAAGATGTACCAAGATCTTAAAAAGGAATTATGGTGGGACAAATTGAATTGATAGATTGTTGAGTAAAACTAAAAGTTATTAGTATGAAAAAAATTCATATTAGATTGTTATAACTATAAAAAGATAATGAAACTATTACCCGTACCAATATAGAAATGGGAGAACATCTCCATGAACATTGTCATGGGTATTCCAAACTCATCTAAAGGAAACAATTCCATGTGTGTTTTTATGGATTGACTCATGAATAATTCTCACTTCATCACCATTATATAATATTTATTGATCAATAAAAATTCTAAGATATACATAAAAAAAGTGTTGAGGCAGCATGAGGCACCAATTTTGATCATATCTGATGGAGATCCAATGGTTTCCTCTAGGTTCTGGAGGATTATTCAACAATACCTGAATACTAAGTTTAGATTTAGTTCAACCTATCACCCCATGACTAAAATATAATATAATATAATTATTCATACACTCAAATACATATGTATAGATTACTAAATTTACTTTAAAAGGGGTTGGGATCAATATCATTCATTGGTTCAGTTCTCATACGATAATATTTTCAACTCAAGTATTCCTATGGGACTATATGAATCTATTTATGGGAAGATATTTTGAACTCTAAAATGTTGGAATGAAGTTAGTTAATGGAATATATTTGTACCTAAACTCGTTCAAGATATGATAGAGAAGGTTGAATCTATTTATCATCCCATTAAAGTTGCTCAAAACCCACAAAAGAGTTATATTGAAAATAATTGAAAGAGGCTTAGAGTTTGATGTTAGAGAAAAAGTGTTCCTTCAAATATCAATAAGGAATATAGTCATGAGGTTTGGAAAAAAGGGAATGACCATCCCTAGGTACATTGGTGCCTTGGATATCCTTGACCATCTAGTATTTTTGTCCTATAGACTATCACTTTATCCAAACTTGGCCTGAGTTCATGACATGTCCCATGTATATATCCTGAGAAAGTGAAAATATGATCCCTCACATGTACTGAATATGAAACTGGTATAACTGTAGCATGAACTCTTTTATGTGAAGAAAGTGGTGAAGATCGTGGATCATAGAGACAAAATTTTATGCAACATGATAAATCACCTTGTCAAATTACTTTAGAAAAACCATAAGTATAAAGAGGCAACATGGGAACCTATAGATATAATGAAATAAAAGTAACCTTATATATTCTCAACAAAGAATATGAATGGAAATTTTTTAGATGAAAATTAATAATGGGGAAATAATATAATCAACCAAACATTTATATATGGAATTTTACTTTTGAATAAAAATTTGTGTCATATTTTGAAATATTGTATAGTATAAAACACATGCACTGCATAATGAAAATCAATAATATTTATTTGATTAATTTATAAAATTTAATGTAGATAATAAATATACCCAATAAAAAAGAAAGTTTTAGAATGCAACAATAAACATAAAAACTAACAATAATAGGAAAATTTAAATCATTTTGATCTCTTCGAAATATAACAATCATGAAAAACACTAAACGAAATAAATAAAACATTTTTAATGCCATTAAAATTTTAAAAATTGAGAATATAAGACATTAAGAGAAATTGAATTGAATAATGAGTAAAGAAAACTAGAGGTATTTATAATAATTGTAAAACTAATATTATTGTTGGAATAATAATATAATTGTTGGAATAGTAACCAAGACATTGGAATTGTAAAAATACTATTAGGAAAAGTAACCTGACCATTAGAATAGTAAAACAATTGTTAGAATAGTAACTTACCCAATAAAATTGTAATATGAAATTTAAATATTATTTACCATGAATAAATTAATTAAATATAAATATTATACATTCATAAAAGAAATAATCAAATTAAAAAGTTAAAGAAAATATAAGTGGATTTTTGATAAAGTACATTTTAACATATGTTGAAAAATCAATAAATTTTATATTAAATATAAAAATTAACTATGTTAAAAAAAAGTAAAAAATATATTTCATTTTTAGAATCATCATGTTGAAATTGTTTAAGGTTATATTTTTGGTAATTTTCTGAAAAAAATAAATTTTTATGGGAATGGTAAAAATAAAGTTTTGAAAATGTCGTATGTTTTACAAAATAAGTAATGATGAAATAATGACCTGATAAATATAAAATTAGTTAAATAGACACAAAATTATTTTAATATGATAAATAAGTTATATAAAAATAATAAACATAATTTCTAAACTAAAAATTAATTTCCAAATTCTAAAAATGTAATGTATTCCACTAAAAATGGTTTTTCATTTTTATTATTTCTCCTCAAATAAACTAATATATTTGGTGTTCGCAAGGTTTAAAAGTCCTAAAATCATGTAATCTTATTAAAATATGATTCATAATGTCAACAATATCACTATTAAAAGTATTACTTGGAAATAATAACTTATTCAATATTTTAACCTAAAATACCCCTTTCTTTAAGTATAAATACTCATACTACCTTCCCTTATAAAATAACTTCTCATCCACTTCTCAAAGCCTAAGATCATAAAAAATACCTTATCTTAAACCCCCTTATAACCTCAGGTATATTTTGTGTAATCAAACAACAAGAATTTTAGGATTTATCTAAGGAGTAAATCTTTAATGAATAGGTAACCCTACAATTCTCTTTTTTCATTATTTTTATCTCTTCTTATTTTGACTCTCCCAATATATTTACTATTTTTATAACTTCCTAAACTTTTTATTATACATTTATATAACACATTATTTTTATTATGATATTGGTGTAACTGTTTTATTCTATTTATAGTAAATATACTCTCTACCACTTCTCTTTTATCAATGTCTCGTTAATGGTTGGTTAACCACCAATTAGGGAATTTTCAACACATTACTTATCAAATACTTATTAAATATTTAGAATAAGTTATTTTTAATATATAGATAAGTAATTATATTAAATTTTAATCTTTTATGATTAATTTGAATAATTTATAAATAGAATTGAATCAAAAACATGAAATAGAAATAAGATGGGATAATTAAAATAAAACATGACATCAAACCCTTTCACCTTTAATAAATAATATTAACAAATAAAATACAATTATTATAATTGATTAAGAGTTATAAAAATTAATTTTATTCAATTCTGGATTCATGTTTTGAGAAATATAATTTTATTACATAGGAGGTGCAAACAATATGAAATATAATGGGGAATAAGGTAAGGTGACTCTCAAACCCTACTCCTTCTTTCAAATTATCCTGCTTTGCCTTATATTTTCTAATGGTTTTTCTCAAATACATTCTATATTTCCTTTTAAATTTATTTCCCTATAATTTTCCTAGTCATATAGATGTTTCTACTTCATTAGGATGATTTCAAATCTATCTAGAATTAGTTTCAAAAAACACTCTATTTTACAAACATCTCATTGATTATTCTTGGTTTTTTATTCTTATATCTATGATATATGATCTTTTATGAACATATTTAATTTATAAAAAATATATTTTCCTATATTATTTTTTAAACCTCAAAGTTTATTCATTCACATGTGCTTTATAATCTCTTTATGAAACCCATTTTTCTCAATGGTTTATTTAATGTTTACAATTGATATATGTTCCCTTTATATATGGTATGCATGATTATGACAATTTTATGATTTTATGAGTGGGACCAAAATTATATATCTTTATAATGCACCAGGTAATGTGTTATAACTCATGAGATTATATGTTTTATGTATGACCATGATTCTAGTTTTTTCACATTTTATGAAATGATGAATTTTACTCATATGTTTTGTGTGAACGTTGATGCTAGATTTATTATAAATGTATATGTGTGATTTGACCGCAGGGTTATGATGTTTCATTATTATTCATATGAAATATTCCATGTCTCCTTTAGATGATTCCCTCACATTTACGATTATTATCCATTTATTATGATATGATTATTTTTATTATTCTCACCCATGTACAATATTGATTCTTGTATCATGTTCCTTTACTATTATTCATCCCCTTATTGGGATTTTATCTCACCCTTTCCTTGATGTATGTCCTCAAGTTAATACATGTAATAAATATAATAATAAATATAATAGGATGATTATACTAAAGGAATTAAATAAAGTTTAATGTTTTATATATGATTATCTTATATTAACACAATTTTCCATAGATATTAAACCTTTTGATTAAATATTATATTATTATTATGTTTTTATATTAAAAATGATATAATAACCATGTATAAATGTTTTGGGTTTCTATAGAGAGGACCTATGTTTTAGTCATACATCTTTCCATAAAGAGGACATATGAAACTTATACCCTGGGGAGGACCTCCATAGCTATTATATTGATCAAAATAGAATTAATTTTCATATATGCTGATTTTTTTAGTTATAAAGTGGGGAGGACCTCCATTTAGGAAATTTTTTTTCTTGAACAACATAATATGGACCATTGTGGATTATAACTACTAATTTATTGACAATTGGAGGATATCCCATCTTGTTATAATTTTCACTACAGGGAGGAAATATGTAAAAAAATATCATGGAGAGGAACTACATGTTTTTGGGATGATATCCACTCATGGGTATGGCTTCTATGACTGGTCTTCATATAGCTGTGGGGAAAACCTTTGTAATGAGGACTCTGAGGAGGACCTCTAAGGTTTCTTTATTTTGTATGGCCATGGGTTAGACCTTAATGGTTGTAATTTACATTTACATGGGAAATAACTTCATTATAGGTTATTTAGGGACAACCTCTATAGTTATTGTTGGCTCCACACACTGGCAATGGGATTTTTAAGATAGCCACTAGTCTCTGTATTGGTATAACATATGAATTTTTTCCAATGGTGACTTGAAATCATCCTTGGGTAATCATAAAAATATAACAATGATCTATATGAATATTTTTAAACTCAATAACTTCAGTATACTTCTATACCATAAGGGTTTATATCCCTTAGTTAGTTATCCTCCTTGATACTTGGTTCAGACAACCTAAGTGGTAATAAATTCTTCTTTGAACTCCGGAATATTCTCAGTTGAGGGGTGATTTTGGTGTTCACAATTGATCGGATTCATCCTAGGACACTTATTTATTACTATAGTATTTCATTTAATGTCCTCGTGTACCTCCTTAAGATAAGGATAGTAAGTGTTACTTCACTCTGGTGAGATAAATTTGAAATGGTTTGATGTGGAAAAAGGGACCACTTTTCTTCTATTGGTCTATAATTGATGAGAAAACCTATAAGTAATTGTATCCTAAATAATTTCATGATCCACATATAGGTTTGTAATAGAACTATTGTGGTTTTACTATCAAATTAGGTCATTCGCCACCTAGTGCTAAAGATGATTGGTGGGTGAAAAAACATAATAGGTTGGAGGCCCATGATAGTCAACATCGATGAATCGTACATCTGGGGATCCACATATTGGTGATATGTAGGTTCCATGTTGATCCATCATTTTACCTATCCTAGTTGGTTAATTTTATAATTGATGATGCATTATGAAATTATGTCATTTGGGTTTGTTGAGAGAATTTTTAAGGAGAAATCAGTAATAAGGAACCTAACATTGTAGAATCACAAGTAAGAGCACATAATCAATTGAAATATTTCATGGGTAAAGTATTAAATGACATGTTTACCATTTTTATTCTATAGCACATTCATATCTGTATTTTATTTATCTATATATAATATTTCCAAAAGTAGGAAGTTTTTAGGATAAGCTATCTATGATTCAAATTCCACAGAGATATCAAGAGGATGAGATGCCAACATATACCATGGCAGGGGGTTATATTTTAGTCTAGAACTATTTTATAGATTTTAGACATATTCCTACAATCCTTTCATGTAACAATAATAATTAATCTTCACATGAAATCAGTCAATTGATTCTGTGAACTAACATGAACATCTATATATAAAATTTTTATCTGTTCATATTTATTAGAGTTTATCTTTATTATATCTCATTGGTTAGTTGTGCTCTAGTTTAAATCCATATTTATAGGTTCCCAAGAATTTATCACCATATAGGGTGGTTGTAGGTGTTGTGGAGATGAGATTTCTCCCATGATAATTTATACCTATGTATCTCTATGAAAGTAATTGAAACCAACATATCATGGTTCCATTTTATGAGGAAATTAAATCCTTTTAAGTTTATCTTACAAGGATTATCATGGTTCATTTTAATTCCATGATTCCATGACCAAATTAGTTCTTTTTTACATCATGAATCTGTGACTAATGAAGTGAATTTTAAGATCATGAATCGAGGAATTTTATGTCATGTAGTTTATATTTTTATGACTATGACCTACACCAAAAATATTTATGTAATGTGGAATAGACATCTAGGTGAAAAGGAACTATCAATTGTTTGTGTGGGACTTATGTATGAGTTTCCATTTCTTATATAACCAAATATATGGGTCAGAATAAAGAAGGTTGATACTTTCACCAAATTCGTATCCTATTTGGGTTTATGGTTCATTGATTTCACTAGGTAATATGATTGAAGAGTTCATTGTGTTATTGGTAGACATGGTGTTAGTTTAGAACATATATGTGAGGTATGCTAGTAGGTCTGATCTAGAGAAGCTTCCACTTTTCATCCAAAAGATAGAGTCTCCATTATTAAGGGGGTAAATGATATAATATATCATGAGGATATTATTTATCATGAATAAAATAGAATAAATTTTCTTAAAAGATGGTTGATTCCCATTATCAAAGGAATACATTATTGAATGGGGTATGATGATGTTGACAACCTCATAATGTGCATAGAAAGACTATGGAGTAGGACTCAGAAGAGATTACTTTTTGGGTTTTTTCTTGGGTAAAAGGGTGTTAGAGATATTTCTTCAAACATTAAGGATAATTGATTGGGATTATATTGGTGAAGGACCAAGGTTATTAGGAATCCCAGTTTGGAATACTGGGTGAATAAGTGGCCTAAGTATGGTCCTTGAGATTGAACAGGATTGCTCCTTGAAGAGATTTAAAATTAAAGAGTGGTGGCTCTAGGTCTGAAAGTCGGTAGTAAATGTAGGCTAATGGGAACCCTAATGGGGATATTCATTGGAACCTTTAGTAAAGTTTTTCCCTGGTATGTCTCCCCTAATGGATTGGGTGAATTAGTCCACTAGTAGGCCTCTCAATGTGGCCTAAGTGAATTATCACACTAGTGTACCTCTATATATAGCCATTGTGAATTGGTTCTCTAGTAGGCCTCTCTATGTGTACTAGGATAATTTCCACTCAAACTAGACTCTCTAGATATTATAAGAAAATTGGATCCCTAGTGTGCCTATGGGAAGGGTCCTTCACCCTATCTTTAGTGGGAAATATGCAACGTGGTTTTTAATTCATGGTTTGGATATCCAAACCTTTGAACCAAGAAAATATTTTAATTCTTATTATTTTAATTTTTTGACATAGGGAATCAATTTATGGAGAAATATAGGATTAGGAGTGAAAGATTGGGTTTTTTCATCACTATATAGAAATAAAAAATCTACATTCCACAAAAATGAGAGGTAAAAGGGATTTTTATAGGAAAAATGAAGGATTACTAGTATAGTGTTTTAATCATACATAACTACTTCAGGAGCCCTAATGTGGTGATCATGAAAAATTCTGGGTGCACTAGATGCTGGTTTGGAGTAAGGTCATGCATAGAGCAGGGTGTGAGGTAGGTCAGGCATCAACCATGTCACTTTTGAGAATTTCAGCAATGAATTAGGTCAAGTGAGAGGTGGGTCAGGCATGATCCAGGGTGCGAGGTAGGCTAGGTATGTGGTAAGGCACAAGTTAGGCCTAGCATGAGATATTTACTTGAAATTTATAGGTTTCATGTTTTATTCCCATTAAAAAACATTAAAAACTCATTATATCTTCCTCCTTCAAAATTATTGAGAGCTCATGAAAACCACTTTAAATCATCATTTTCATTTTGAAATTTTAGTCAAATCCATTTCCATTAGAATTTCATTTTTAAGTCCAACACATAATTTAAATTCTATTTAAAATGATTAAGAAATTTTCTTTTCAAGTTATTCTTTAATCCAAATCTCTTTTTAAAACACATTTAAGAAGGAAGGATATTTACTTTTTAAAACCCAACTAACATGATAAAAAGTATTTAAAATGTACCACAAAAACTCATTCAATTAGGGTGCCACTAATAAACCATTTATAAAGATATAAATTCCTTACTAAAAATTATTCTAATATGATCCCATCCAATTTTTTAGATAATATCATTCAATGTTAAAAATTTTCTAATATTAATATTTAAAATCACATGAACATAAAATAACCAAGTGATCAAAATACACATTTCATATAGGTCACCTACCTCAATCACACAATCCAAATATTTCCTACAAAACTCAATTGATCCAATGGGCATCAATATCATCAAAAACAATCACTATGTTTTCATTAAACTAGTTAAAACCAAAAACCTATAATAACATAAAGGGTTCCAAACTCACTAATAAATGTAACAATGCTAAAATCTTGAAAAAGGGGTGTATTCCACTCTCAATGCGCACCAAATCCTAATCCATATTATACCCACATTTTTAATTTTTAATAAACAAATAATTAAAATATAATTAATTCAAAACCCTAAAAAAATCTTCAATAAAAATACCTTAATTGAAAAGACATACAATGAAAATAAAGTACACTTCTGAGACCTCATTTGTGCAGTACAAATGAAATCCATGGGTTTTGATGTTATTCCACATTGATATGGTTTAATATAAATTCTGTTACATAACTAAGTTTCATGAAATTAGATGAGAAAGGTGGATATGAACAAGTAATGAGTAACATAACATTTTATCTCGATTTGACATGATGAATACCTACCAAATAACCTAGATCAAGGGGTGAATAAGAAGGGATATAGCAGGGTGCTTTTTCCTCCTCCTTCATGTAGATATCAAAAAGAGTAATCCCCAAAACCCAAGTATTCTTAAAAATAAATAAATTTTTTTTTAGTCATAATGAATAGTTATCATGGTAAAAGTTTGTCACTACAGTATTGGTTAAAAGGGTTAATGAGGGGGAGAGATAAGGATTAAAATATCTCAAAAACTTGTCTAAATTTTATTTTTTGAGTGGATTTAAACCATAAATTATCATATCATTTAAATTGGACTAAATTTGATCCATGTTCCTTGAAAGATTGATTTATTATATTTTAAAGTTCTTAATATTGACAAGGGTTCCACTCCTCTCACTTATAAAAGGGAACCTCCTCTCTTATCTTCCTCACACACTTTTAGTGAATAATATCATCCAAAATATACACAAATCCATTATAAATTATACTCCTCATATATTAAAGGGGATTGTATAACTAATAGAATAATCCTAGAAGTATTAAGGGGTAAGACAAAGGTAAATATTCAAGGAGGAGGTATAAGTTATAACCAAATTCTTTCAAGTTTATTTCTTCTTATAACCCCATAAAATATTTTTTGACCATCCTAATGTAATAACATAAATATCATTACTATACTTAAATATTATTATGTTTATAGAATTATAAAAACTCAAGTAATCCTATAAATGAATCAATATTAGAATTTATAAGTATTCATTTTAAGGATTCATGTTCATCATAGTTTTATAAATTTTTTATATAATTTTTCAATTGAAAAAAGAATATATTTATTTTATTAAATTAATTTTTCATCAATTTCATGGTATTATTTAAAAGTTAAATTTATTGATTTTATAATTTTTATTTTATTTAGAAAATAAATACATTTTTGGATTTAGTATATTTTATTTGTCTTTGGGTGAACTTTTGGGATTTTTCTGAAAAAAGATTGATTTGTGGGTGAATAGTGAAAAAATATATTTTTTAAAAAATGTTATTTATTTTCATGTATTTAAACTGTATCATTATATTTTGGATTTTATGTAAAGAAAAAATATCTCCCTTTGAATAAAAATAATCTAATTAATGTCATAGGAATCCAAATTATACTTTATTTTGGTATAAATGTGTTTTTAAGCTCAAAAACACATTTTTCTAAAAGAAATATTTTCTTTTGCATTTTTTATTATTTTATTAAAATTATTTTCTACCCCTTATAAAAATTGAATCTTGAAAAATGGAATCCATATTTGTAATCAGGAGGTTAAAATTTAGTAATGGGTTCAATTTCATTTTTGGTCATAATGAATAATAATCAAGGCAAATTGTTATCACCTCTGTAAAATATAAAATGGGTTAATTAGGGTTAAAACATTATGATAAGGTAAAAAATATCATATTAATTTTCATTAAATAATTTTATTTTTAACATTATCAAATTATATGTACAATTTTTTATCTTTAGTTCCCATTAACCATGATTAATACATTTATAATATTTAAAAGTTAAGAATAATTAAAAGAGTGTCACTCCCATCACTTATAAAAGCACGCATCCTCTCCTTACTTATTCATGAACTTTGAGAAATATATCTTGTTAAAGCCATGCCTAAATCCCATAAAAACTCTCCTCCCCATAACGGATAGGTTTTGGGCCCACCAAAATACCATTCTAGAAGGCTTAAGTTGTAATCAAAAGGATGTTTTCTGAAGAAGAAGTATAACTCTTAATTGAGTTATTTCATGTTTATTTATTCTTCTAAATCCTTAAAACCTATCCTAAAAATACTGATATAATAAAATAATTGTCTTTAATATACTTAAATTTTATTATTTTTATATGAAAACTCATTTTAATCCCCTTTTCCTTCCTATGTTAAATGAAAACATTGATCGTGCATACGTGTGGACTACCACCTCCATGATGCATTGTGTATTATATTTTCATCACCACCACCCATGTATGGTCATTAATATGTATTTAATGAATATATATGATATTTATGAAATAATTATGATTTTTTAAATATTATATGTTAATTTTATTCTTACACTTCTATTCATTGGTCAACCTACCAATTTTTTTTTTGGATTACAAACCGAAGGTCATCAACACATCTAACATGAAATTAACCAATTTAGAAACTATAATAGACATGGTAATAAATTAAATAAAAGGTATAATATTAATGTATTAATATTTAAAAATGTTATTAGAAATTAAATAATTAATATAAATTTATTATACAATATTTAAAGTTTGTATGTGGTGAGTCGGACTTGAGGAAAGGGATCTTCGTTAAAACATTGTTTAAAATCTTTTAATATTTTATTTATAAAACTTTTACCACCATATATATATACCATAAAATTTTTCAATAATTTTTTTATTATACACAACTTGTTATTTAAATTCATCTTAAACATTATTCTAAATTCATTATAGTGGTTTAAAACGGTATCTTTTTAACATTTTCTATACAGGTTATTTTTCTAAAAGTGTGAAAGGAATATTTTTCTAACATATGTGTCATGAATTAAAATTCCTACCATTATGGTTGTTATTATTTAATATGAATACTTTATAAGTTTTCATGGGTTTTAAAAGAATATTTTATTTCTGATTCTTTTGGTAATTTTTCTTTTTACAAGTTTTCAAAGGAAAAAAAGAATTTTATCATTATTTTTACGTGAAGACTGAAAGTGCTTCTGCACATGTGTTGAATGGAATAATTCATGTGATTTTATAATGGAAATGATATATTATTTTTGTTTTATTTCTTTTATAGTCCTTGTAAATTATTCATTATGATGGTCGAGCCTGATATATCTCTCAAATGCATTGGGTAATTATTTTATTATTAGAGGAATATATGTTGGAATTAATCAAGTATTTTAATATATTTTTAAGAGTATTAATAATAGTGATATAAATATGATGTCCTATAGTACCAACATGAATTTTATATACTGGAATTAAAAATTTATAGAATTATTTTTATTTCAGAAGTTGATCTAATGAGCTTATGTTGAAATTAAATTGTATTCCCCTTTTATGTAATTCCCTAACCCCAATTTTCCAAATTAAGTGCATTATTTTATTACATTGGCATGATCATAAGAAAATAAAATCCCAAATGACCAATTGGTTTATTAGCCTTGGAAATACTAGTTACAAACATAAGTTTTACATTACATCTTGAAATGAAAACAACAAATTATCCCCATTGAAAACTCTCAAATCCTTTATACTATAACTACATGTCAATAATAATATACTTATTCTCACCCTAGGAAAAAATGAAACATATGAAAGGGGTGGGCTCATATAGTCATTAAGGACAAATAATATAGAAAAATATATCATAAATAAGCATAAAATTTTAAGGCAAGGTATAAAACTGAAACACAATCCTTGTAAACACAATCTTCTGCACAATATAGAATGAATAAATAAAATATTTCCATTTAAACATTCACATGGATATTATACAAGTAAAATACACACATGAAATATCAATAACGAATCCTATAACAAGGAAATTCATAATATTGAACATCATAACCATACCATCAAGGCCTCATGCCTAGACCATTACTATATTACCAAGGCACTAGTTTGTCTCATGAGACCTACTAATTCATCGAGGGGATATAACAAGGCTCACCCGTTACTTGCTAATTCCAATACATTCCTCATATGAAAAGGGTGAAACATAAAATATGAATTCAAATTAAAACTAGCATACAAAATGTTACTATTTTAACCATAAACTATGAATGGTATAAAAATATAATATCCACAATCAAACATATCATAAAACATTCAATACAATATGGAATATTATATCATAATAAATCAACCTTAATGAAGCATTAAATCTAGTAAAGGATTTTGACATTGATGAAAGTGATCTAATAAATTCATTAAAACTCTTTGCGAGAGATATATCTTTATACTTTAAAATCATTTAAAAGCCATGAAATTATAAAATAAAAAATATCTTTTGAAAATAACATTGTAATAATTTAAGGTAAGATTCAAAATTATAAGGCATAATAACAGTGGAATATAGCTGCTCGTTCCGTATAAGTTAAAAAACATTCTTTCCTTAATTTTTTTGAAAAGGTAATAAAATACCTCATTTTGAAAACAAAAAAAAATATTCCATTAAAAATGTTTAATAAAAATTCAAACATGGGTTAAAATGAATTTAAAATATTGTAGATAATATTTTGAAACACATTTTTAAGAAACATGGATATGGATGATAAGGATGTCCCATTAGATACTTGCATATAAACAAACTCGAATAAAAATGAGATTGTAAAATTGACCCTTACCTTATACTTTCTTTTAGTAAAGGTTGATTTCACCACTTGTATAATGGTTAAAACATGTTATTAAATTATAGTAGGACCAGATCCATATTTATGATATCATATATGATCCTTTAATATCATTTTGGTAATAATATTTCAGTATTACCGTTGTTTCAGGTGTTAACTACTTTTTTCATTCTTATTTTGTCATATAAGTCAACTTTTTATGAATTGGGTATATTTTATTCATATATAGAATGAAATTAATTTCATAATTTTTAGTTTTACTTATCATATAAATTTTATAATCATTCTTGAATGGTTAACTTGGAGAATGAATCTCACCGTGTCGGGGAGATGGTAGGTCGTACATATGCACGAGTGACTATATCATCCCATTGATGGAAAAATGGTATATAATTTGGTGTTATATTAATTATAAATAATCATTATCATTTTATATTCATTACCCATAAAAATAAAGTAGTTTTGAATAACAAATTACACCACGGCGTGGAGACAGTAATCCATACATACGCACGCATGGTGATATTTTTATTTGTATGATGAATAAAATGATGAATATGGTTGTCCCATTATTATAATAACATATAAGTATATTTATTATACTTTATTTATTATTTTTATTTGGGAAAAATATCTAAAGTGGAAGTAGAAGAAGAAAAAAACTTTGAAAGAGGTGATAAAACAATTACGTCTTTTTCAGGTGTCTCTTTTTGGTTTGCACAAAAGGACTCATTAGGTTGTCTTTATGCACAAATTTTGGACTCTAGGATGAAGTGAGGGAATTTGGGAGAATAATTAGGTTGTTTTTGGCTAATCCAAATGGATTTTGTGGTGTGAATTAAAGAGAAGGAGAAGTTCCCTTTTATAAGAGAGGTGAGGGGAACTTTTGGAATATCTTAAAATATTAATTTATTATAAATTGATTTTCTATTTCCAATTGATCCAAAGTGATTTATTTAAAGTATAAGATGAATATATGTCTAAATAATCCCATAAAATTATTTTTATAAAAGTTTAGTTCATTAAATTAACCTTATATTTTGGGTTTAACCCTTAGTTAAGCACTTTAACTTTTATTGTGTCTTCTTGTATTTTAACACTATAGGGCTAATATAGTTACTATAAAATTCAAAAAAACAAAAATTGGATCATTTATGAAATATTTAACACTTTACTAGTTGGTTTTATGAACCTTATATTTTTATGAATTTTATAACATTTAATTAAATATTATTTATTTTAAGGTATCATTTATGTCAATTTTGATATTATTAAAAATTTACATTTTTTAAAATATCAAACCAACATGATAACTTCTAAAAAATACTTATAATATTTAACTAACATGTATATGTTATCTATAAAATTATTTTATGTCTTTAATTAAATAAAATTATATTTATTCAAATATTTTTAATATCATTTCATTGATTATTTCTTTAATAATTTAATTACTACATTATTAATGGTCACCATTTAATTTACTTATTTATTTCCCAAAATTTTGAAAAAAATTCCATTTTCGAGATAATAATTTATATTTATAAATAATATTTATAGTCGAATTTATCTTATGTATAACTCTATATTAAAAATTATTTAGTTATTAAAATTTGAATATGACATTTTTAACTCTTCTTTAAATAAAATATAATAAATGTCTTAATCTTACACAAGTGGCTTCAAAAGGATCATATTTTCGACGTAAGGTTTATTTTGCTAGAAACACACCTATCCAATGTAATTAAGACATGTTTTTGTGTAATATTATATTATTATAATATTAATTTTATCTTTAATTACCCTATTTACCTTTAACCATGGTAAATAAAATCCAAAAGATATTATTCCCCAAAAAATATTTTAACCTTATTAGAAAAAATTTATCATACTGATTACAACCATGTATGACCATTTTTTTAAATTCAATTCACATATGCAATAAAATTACGTTTAATGCAAATCTCATAGATGTGGCTAGATGGCGGGTAAAAGAGACGTTCAAAATTTTAATAAATTTCTATATCTAATTCAATTATAAAATTATTCCAATGAAATTTATTAGATTAATATATGTATTATTTATCTATTGTAACTTTAAAATCAATTTAAATTAAAATAATTGTTTAAATGAAATAATCGGTTTTTAACAATAATGCAGTATTTTTTACTATTCATCGAAAATTGAAATTTTTCAAAAAATTATCAAAATTTCACCCTAAGCTAATTTTTATATTAAAAATTCAAAAATTTAGTTTATTTTGAAAAATAAACTTTATAAATCTCATAATTTGGTTAATGTTAATCATAACCACTTTTAAATGACTGGATTGAAAGGTATTGGTGTGCTCGAACTCGATGTTGCATGCATCGCAAGCTATTGAATTATTTAAAAGGAAGCATACCGAGGAAGCTTGGTGTGATACATTCTTCACACCTTCAAATAATTTTTTCCTTGAAATTTCTAGAATATCACTTCATAAAAAGATTCAGGTGGTTCTTCATCAGAAGTTCTTTAGGTTCCCTCATCGTCTCCTCCATTTTATGGTTTTTCCAAAGAAACTTTACTAGATGAGTCATCCGATTTCTCAACACTTGTTCTCTGTTATCAAAAATCATGATAGGCTCTTCACAATATGACATATCGGGTTTTATTTTTATTTCTTGTTAGGTGGTTACATGTGTTGGGTATGGTATTTATTTCTTTAACATTGATATATGGAACACATCATGAACTTTAGAGAGACTTGGGGGCATTACCAAATGGTAAGCTACAACTCCAATTCATTCCATAATTTCAAAAGATACGATGTACCTGTGACTTATTTTACCCTTATTATTAGATCATATACCACCCTTCCATCGAGATACATTTATGAAAACATGATCTCCCACTTAAAATTTGAAATCCTTCATTCAGTTATTATTATAGCTCTTTTTCCTAATTTGAGCTATTTTAATATGGGTCTGTAGAGTTTTTACCTTTTCTATCATTTCCTCAACAAGTTTTGGGAATAAAAGTTTTCTTTCACCAACATCATCCCAATAAGTTGGTGTACGACATCTCATTCCATGTAACGCTTCATATGGTGCCATCTTCATACTTGAATGGAAGCTATCATTATTGTAAAATTACACCAGAGGAAAATACTAATCCCACATACCTTGAAATTCAAGAGGGAAAGATCTAAACATGTCTTCTAAGGTTTTAATAGTCTTTTCTGATTATTCATCGGTCTGAGGGTTCTAGGAAGTGCTCAAACAAAGCTCATTATCTATGGACTTCTGAAGACTTATCTAGAATTACGATGTAAAATGGGGATCATAGTTAGAAACAATCGATATGGGTACACCATGAAGTTTTAAAACTTCATTAATATATAGTATTTATAAATTTTCAACTGGTAAATATTCTCTTATAGAAATAAAATGTTCTGATTTGTTAAGATGGTCAATAATAACCCATATCTCATCATTTCTTCTAGGATTATTTGGTATCCCCATGAAAAATTTCATCATAATATCTTCTCATTTACACAAAGGTATAATAATAGGTTGCATAAATCCTCTAGGATGTTGTCTTCCAACCTTCTCATATTGACAGACCAAATATCTCGACACATAATCAGCAAACTCCCTCTTCATGTTGTCCCACAAAAAATGTTCCATCAAATATCTATACATCTTAGTTCCACCAAGGTCTATAAAGAAATTGGTGATATGAGAATCATCCAATAATTCCCTTTTTAGATTAGGTATATCAGGAACAAAATCCTCTTATTAAATTTCAAAATACCATCTTCAAATAAAAAATCATTCAGTCTCCCATCATTCACAACATTAATTTTCTTTTGAAACTCCTCATCATCAGACAGAGAACTTTTTATCCTTTCCAGTAAAGAAGGTTTTATAACCATTTAAAAAATTAGTGATGTTTCACCTTCCATGGTAATTATCATATCCATATTTACTAAATCTATAAACATAGGATCTCTTTAAACACTCATTTTGATTAGAAGTCCACAATCGTTTTTACTCAGAGCATCTAGAACCTTATTTTCCTTCCCTAGGTGTTAGTGTATTTTTCAATCATAATCCTTGAGTAGCTCAAGACATATATTTTGTATCATGTTGAGTTGTTTTTGTGAGAAAATATATTTCAAACTCTTATGATCATTATATATCTCACATCTTTTACCACAGAGATAGTGTCTCCATATCTTTATAGAAAATATTACTATTTCTAATTCCAAATCATGAGTTGGGTAGTTTTGTTCATGAATTTTTAATTACCTTGATATATAAGTAATAACCTCATAATTCTGCATAAGGATGCAATCGATTCCTTTCCTTGATGCATCACTATAAATTACAAACCCATCATTCCCAGATAGTAAAGTCAAGATAAAATAATTGACTAATCTTCTATTCAATTCTTCAAAACATTTTTTTCACTATTTTTTTCAAACAAATTCATCCCCTTTAAGTGTGAGCATTGTTAATGGGTTTTCCAATCAAGAAAAATTTTAGACGAAACACTGATAGTAACCTACTAACCAATAAAATTGTGTACCTCAATTATATTCATCGTTTCTGGCCATTCTGGGATTGCTTTTATTTTTTTAGGATCAACAGAGATTCCATCATTGGAAATAATATGGCCAAGAAAAGAAATTTATTGATGCCAAACTTAACACTTACAAGATTTACCATATAATTCATTTCTTATGAGAGTCTTCATAATAATGCACAAGTGGTTCTCATGGTATTCATTTATTGTTTAATATACCATGATATCATTAATAAATATGACAACAAAATCATCAAGATGTTCCTTCAACACTCTATTCATTAGATCCATGATAATAGAGGGTGTATTAGTTAATCCAAATGGAATTACTGTAAATTCATAATGACCATACCTCGTTTGGAATATTGTATTTATAATATCTCCCTTTTTAACACATAATTGATGAAATCCAGAACAAAGTTCAATCTTCGAAAAATATTGATCTCCATGAAGTTGATAAAATAAATCATCAATGTGAGGTAGAGTATACTTGTTATTTATTATAATAGCATTGATTTCTCTACAGTCAATGCACAACCTCATTTATCCATCTTTTTTATTAACAAAAATAACTAGGGATCCCCATAGATAAAAAATAGGGAAACTAAATCCCTTATCACTCAACTCCTCTAGTTATTTCTTAAAATATACTAATTCCATAGTGTTCATTATATAAGGAGTCTTTGATATTGATCTTGCATCAGGTATTAAATCAATAGAAAACTCAACTCCATGCTTTGGGGGTGTCCAAGTAAATTTTTTGAAAAACAATCAATGTATTCCTTTACAATATATACATATTAAATTTTAATATTTCTTTCTTTATACCTAGAATTTATTTCCTATATATCCCCAAGAATCTCATTCAGTAATTCTACTGGGGTGGATTCTAATAAGAATCAAGTGATGAAGTTTCTTCCCTAAAGATAATGGATTCTACATCATCCTCACAAATTATAACTTCCTTCTTTTTGCAATATATTTTCACGCCATATTTTTATATCCAATCCATACCAAGGATTATATCAAATTTTACCATATGTATGATAATAAAATCAGTAGATAATGCACATTGATATGCCATAATGGGAACTGTCTGACACATATTTTTTTCAATGAGACTTCCCTGAGGGGTTTTGACTGATAACTCCCTTATTAAATTGAATTGGGAATATATAATTTTTAAAGATAATTGGGAAGATATAAAGGAATGTGAGGATCCATAATCAAATAATTCTTTGCCTAAATTTTAGGATATGATTATAGTACCTGCCACCATGTCATTTAGAACTTCAACCTTAGCAGTTGTGATCACATAATCTTGGCCTTACTCCCTTGTCCTTTTCTAAGGAAAGTTTCCTTAACGCTTAGGACATTAATTTGTATAATGTTTCATTTCTTTAAAATTGTAGAATTGAACATTGAAATCCTCTTTCTTCCCCTTACAATCACAAACTTTTTTTCATTTTTCTCCACAATTGTAACAAACTCTCATCTCCTTTAAGCAAGTAATGTGGTGTTTCTTCCTACAATTACTATAGGGTGGAAAGTCAGATTTACCCTTATTCCCCTTATTTCCTTTCCCATAGTATTCAAAGGCAATCTTCTTCTCTTGATTCCATTTAATGTCATAAGACTTAATGAATTTCTTTTCTTTCTTGATAGCACATGAGAATATATCTTCATATGATGAGAAAGATTTTGAGACCAATGCCCATTTGAGGAATGGTTTTAACCCATTAAACAATTGATAAATATTACTTATTGAATTACATATGTATTTTGTAGCATGTATTTCTATCCTTTTGAAGTTATCCACATACTTTTCAACATTATCATCCTCTTTTTTCCTTAGACTCGAAAATTTCCTTTCCATATCAGCTTGTTGTTCATGAGGAAAGTATTTTTTTAGGAAAAGTTCTTTAAACACTCTCCATTATATATTTTCTACATATTCATCCTCCTTTATGTTTTGTATTAATTACCACCATTGGTTTGCATCTTCTGAGAGATAATAAACTGCCATGACAACCTTTCACCTTTCATTACTCCTCAAAGCAAAAAAATATTTTCTATAAGGAACTTATCCATTGCTCAACTAAAAATGGATTTGTAGTCTCATTAAATGTTGGAGGTTGGTTTCTTATGAAGTGGTCTAACATTTATCCTCCATGATGTGGATCAGGATGCTCTATATGGGCAAGGTTATTATTCATAACCTGACTCAGTTGTCCTTGTATGGTTATAATTTGTTCCGCACCAATTGTATCACCATCTCCACAATCATTATCTTGCATAGGAGGGAAATCCCTACATGGAATGCGTGAATTGATATGATTTCCATTTCTTGCACTAGGTACCGTCTCTAAACAATGGAATATAGTATATTAGTTTATGAATCATAGTCCATAATTCCAATCAAGTAAAATACATAACATTAATTAAACAAATTATGAATATCGAATCCATAATCATAAACATGGTTTCTTTGAGTACATATTTAATCATAAATCCTTCATAATGGTTGGTAAAGAAAATATGAATTATCTGAAGAATATCCCACAAGATTGTCAACCCAGGTGCGTAGTAAGTCCTATTTTCGTATACCAGGTTACCCCGAGTCAGGATCAGAACACCTTATTGGGGTTTTCACCCCTAGGTGAATCTATTATTGAGCCACATACCCTTGTAGTATCTATATGGGGATGTATTTTCTAGTAATATCCACACAATATTTATAGTACCAAAATTCTTGGATGTTATTCTATACTTATCCTTAAGGTCTATCTTAGGGTAATGATCCATAACCAAGGTTGTTTTCTAAATCTAGTTTCCAAGGTTTGTAATAATTTTTTTTAATACCAACTATAAAGACCCAACCCTTGTTTCCCATATTCAGTGCATTATTTTATTACATCAGCATTATCACAATAAAATCAAATCCCAAAGGTCCGATTGTTTTAGTATACTTGGAAATACTAGATACAAATGTAAGTTTTACATTACATCATGAAATGAAAACAACATATTATCCCCTCTGAAAACTCTCATATACCTTATATTATCACTACAAGTCAATCATAATATAATTATTTACATCCTGTGGAAAATGAAACATAAGAAAAGGGTGATCTCAGACACTCAGAAAGGATAAAAAAATACAGTAGAAGCTGTCATAAATTAGCATAAAATTTTAAGGCAAGGTATAAAACTGAAACACAAGACTTTTAAACATAATCGTTAGCACAATATGGAAATAACAAATCAAATAATTCTATTTAAACTTTCACATTCATATTCTACTGGTTGAATGGTCACATACAATATTAATAACTAATCTCAAAATGGGGAAATGCATAATGTCGGACATCATAACCATACCATCAAGGCCTCATTCCAAGGCCATTACCATACCATCAAGTACATGTGCCAAGACACTAGTTTGTATCATGGTACCTAATGATGCATCGAGGGGCTATAACAATCCTCAATCGTCACTTACTAATTCCAATGCATTCTTTATATGAAAAGGGTGAAACATAACATACACATTCGTATTTGAACTAGAATACGCAATGTTAATACTTTAACCATAAACCATGAATGGTATAAAAATAGAACATCCATAGTCAAACGTATCAGAATACCTCAAATACAATATGGAATATTGTATCATAATAAATCATTCTTAATGAATCATTAAATCTAACAAAGGATTTTGACATAGATGAAAGTGATTTAATAAAATCATTGAAACTTTTTGAGAGATATATCCCTTTTAACATTAAAATCATTTAAAATATGTGAAATTATAAAAGAAAACATATATTTTGAGAATATTCTTGTAATATTGTAAGAGAAGCTTCAAAATTTTAAGGCTTCATAATGGAAAAATATAGCCGCTCGCACTGTATAAGTTAAAAAACATTATTTCCTAAATTTGTCGAAAAGGCCATAATGTAGCTCGTTTGGAAAACGATGGAAAGAGTCCTTTCAAAAAGTTTATTAAAAAATCAAGAATGGGTAAAATGACTTTAACCAATTTTTTATAATATTTTGAAATGCATTTATAAGAAACATGGATATGGATGATATGTCTAGATACTCACGTATAAACAACCTTGAATAAAAATGAGATTGTGAAATGTAAACCTACCTTATACTTTACTTTATTAGAGAGTGATTTATCCTAATTTATAATGGTTAAAACATTTTATTAAGTTATTCCAAAACCATATCCATGTTTATTATATCATATATTATCCTCTTATATCATTTTGGTAATAATATTTTAGTATTACCATTGTTTCGCATGTTAACTGATTTTTTTTCCCATTTTTTTGTCATGTAAGTCATTTTTGTCATAAATAGGATATATTTTATTGATATAAAAATGAAATTATGTTCATAATTATTATTTTTACTCACCATATAAATTTTATAATCATTATTTAATGGTTAACATGGGGAATGAATCTCATTATGTTGTCGATATGGTAGGCCATATTTACGCACCAACGATGATATCATTCCCTTTATGGTTAAATGGTTTTCAATTTAATGGTATATTGATTATACAGAATAATTATCATGTTATATTAATTTTTTATATTCATTATACTCATCATTATAGCCATCTAAATAATGTTGTTTTCAATAACAAATTACACCATGATGTGGAAACGGTAAGCGATACGTACGCATGCATGGTGATATTGTTATTCGTATGATGGATAAAATGAGGAATATGGTTATACCATGAATATAATAACATCTCGGTATATTTATTATACTATATTTATTGTTTTTATGTGGAATAAACTTATAAATTGAAAGTAAAAGAAGAAAATAACTTTGAAATAGGAGATAAAACAATTACGTCTTTTTCGGGTGGCTCCATTTGGTTTGCACAAAAGGACTCCTTATGGTGGATTTTTTCCCAAAGTGAGGCCTCTAAGATGAATTGAGGGAAGTTGGGAGAATAACTGGTTAGGTTTTGTCCAATCCAAATGGATTTGGAGGTGTGAATTAAAGATAAGGAGAAGTTCCATTTTATAAGAGAGGTGAGGGGAACTTTTGGAATATCTTAAAAAATTAATTTATGATAAATTGATTTTCAGTTTCAAATAGCTCAAAAGTGATTTATTTATATGTTAATATGATTATGGGTCTAAATACTCCCATAAATGTATTTTTTGATAAGTTTAGGTCATGAAATTAACCTTATCTTTTGGGTTTAATCCTTAGTTAAACAGTTTAACTCTTACCATGTCTTCTTATATTTTTACAATATAGGGTTAATATTGTAACAATAAAATTCAAAATGAACCCAAATTGGATAATTTATAAATTATTTAACACTATAATAGTTATTTTTTCTAACCTGAGATTTTTATTAATTTTATAACATTTAATTAAATATTATTTATTTTAAAGTATCATTTATATCAATTTTGATACAATTCAAAATTTTCATTTTAAAAAATATCAAACACACATTATATGTTAGAATAAATACTTATAATATTTTACTAACATATTTTTTATGTCTATAAAATTATTTTATGTCATTAATTAAATTAGTTTATATTGATTTTAATATTTTTAATATCATTTAATTGATTCTTCATTTAATAATTCAATTAATGCATCCTTATTGTGTCACAATTTAATTTAATTATATATTAACTAAAATAATAAATAATAATACTATTATGTAGATAATAAATGTATCTTTCTAAGTACTGTTTATAGTCTAAATTATATTATGTATAAAACTATATTAAAAATGGTTATTTATTAAGATTTGAATATGAAATTTTTAACTCTTCTTTAAATAAAATATAATAAATGTCTTAATCTTATACAATTGGATTCAAAAGGATCATATTTTTGACCTAAGGTTGATTTTGGTTGAAACACACATATCCAATGAAATTGGGAGAAGTTTTAGGGTAATATTATATTTTTATAATATTAATCTTAACTTTAATTACTCTATTTAGCTTTAACTGTGGTAAATAAAATCCAAAAGTTATTATTCACCAAAAATTATTTTTATCTTATTATACAATTTTTTTAATATTGATTACAACCATGTATGCCCATTTTTTTAAATTAAATTAACATAATTTGAAAAACTATGTTTAATGCTAATCTTGTAGATGTGGCTATAAGGTGGGTAAAAGAGACATTCAAAAGATTAATAAATTTATATATCTAATTCTATTATAAAATGATTACAATGAACTATATTGGATTAATATATGTATTATTTATCTATTATGACTTTAAAATAAATTTAATGTAAAATAATTATTTAAATGAAAGTCAGTTTTTAACAATAATGCAGTATTTTTCACTATTCATAAAAAATTGAAACTTTTCATAAATTACCCAAATTTCACCCTAAGATAATTTTGATATTAATAATTCAAAAGTAAAGTCTATTTTGATAAATAAAATTTATAAATTTCATAATATGGTTAATACTAGTCATAATCTCTTTTAAATGGCTAGTTTGAAAGGTCATGGTGTGCTCAAACTCGATGTTGTGTGCAACGCAAGCTATTGAATTATTTAAAAGGAAGCATACCATGGAATCTTGGGGTGTTAAATTTTAAGGGTAAAAGATATTTTTTTCATGGGTTCTCATGTTTTGAAAGAAACTATCATGATTATTATTTTGAATTTAATATTTCTTAAGGGATGTTTTATGAAAATCTTTAGGAATTTAATTTTATTTTATAAGTAATTAACTATTTATTTTAAGCATATGGTGAATTATATAACAGGAATATTATCAGTTTGAAATCTTTATTTTCAATATAGATGAATAGGTTTTAGTCGTTTTGTATCACTTACTGAGATTTTTTTTCTCATCCCAAAATTATCAATTGTTTTTCATTGGGATTAAGGATGGGTAAGAAATATATTAAAGATTATACTTCTATTATGGGGGGCCATGTTAAAATAAGTGAACGTGTTTTGAATGAAATAGGAGTATAAATTTAACAACCCTATTTTTGTGGAAAAATTAAAATTTAGTGGAAATGTTCACAATGTATTGTATGGGTATTATATTTAATATATTTTCTAAACTATCTAAAACTCTAAACCTAAAAGATCATGGGAATGTAATAAAATTAAATTCATACTATTAAACTCATAATTATGGTTTGATTAAGGTAAGGGTTGTTATAGTTGGTATTAGAGAAAGGTTTAGATAAATTTAAACTCTATAATGTTATTAAGAAAAGACTTTATGGGATATTAATATATGAATTCTATTATCATGATAAAACACTGATAGTTTTCATGATTCTTCATGTCACGGCCCATCCCCGGGGTTCATGTCGTGACTACCCCAATCCTGCCATCCATAGGCCAAGAGAAGGCGACTAGCACTAGAAAGGTGTATCCCTAAAATGGGAAGGCATTTCCTTTAAACCTATACATACACACAGAGTAGAACACAACAAGAAGCAACCACTAAGTAAACTACTGTAGTAAAAAGAGTGTTGAGAGTAAAGGGGGAAAATAAAAGCCCAACTAAAAGTACGAGTACAACTAATAAATACAAATACAACTGAAAAGTGAAAAATAGCTCATGGATCATCCACCAGGGATCCTACCTGAAGGGTAGGTAAAACTCACAATCAGTAGTCCCCACATCACATCACACTAAATGGTCCACCTATGAGTGTCATCCAAGCTAGCTCTGTTAGCCTCGATCAATGTAGTGTGTCGTCAGCACAAGACACAAAAAGGTGCGGGCAAAGCCCGTGCATGGGTGATTATAACGATTCTCAGTAGGGACCCCAAGACCCCATAGGTCTCCAAAAGTTCCACAAAGGAAAACAACAAATCAAGACATAAACTCTACTTAGGTATATACCCATACATACACCTAAGTTATCAAGATATACACATCTCATACATAAAGGAAGAATACCCAAAAGGTAACACCATAAAGGTAGCACCACGAAGGTAAAAGTACCACACAGGTAACACTATGAAGGTTACACCACGAACATTAAAGTACCACACAGGTATCACCACGAATATAGTACCACGAAGGTAAACGTACAACACAGGTATCACCACGAAGACAGTACCACGAAGGTAAAACTACCACATAGTTATCACCATGAATACAGTATAATGAAGGTAAAAGTACTATATAGGTATCACCATGAAGATAGTACATCAATGGTAAAAGTACCACACAGGTATCACCACGAAGATAGTACCATGAAGGTAAAAGTACCAAAAAGGTATCACCATGAAGATGTACCACAAAGGTAAAAGTACCACACAGGTATCACCACGAAGATAGTACCACGATGGTAAATGTACCCCACAGGTATCACCATGAAGACAGTACCACGAAGGTAAAAGTACCACAAAGGTATCACCAAGAAGATAATACCTCGAAGGTAAAAGTAACACACAGGTATCACCCTGAAGATAGTACCACGAAGGTAAAAGTAACACAAAGGTATCACTACGAAGATAGTACCATGAAGGTAAAAGTCTTAGTTCAAACAGAGCCTCATCTCAAACCAAGTTTTTAGTATAATATAAAAGTACAGATGATTAGTCGCGAATCTAGATCATCATATTCTTTCCAGAGGCAATGCTACTGATGATACGGAGTCTGACCCACACAGGATCGATAGGTACTAACCCCCGTAATGACTCACAAAGGATCTGACCTACACTTGTTTGGTATATGCTTACCTACATAGGATCACTGAGCGTTGACACACACAGGATCTGACCCACATAGCATCGTAGAGCGCTAACCCACACAGGATCAGTATGTTCTAACCCACACAGGATCACTGAGTGTTGACCCACATAGGATCGATAGGTACTAACCCTTGAAATGACCCACACTGGATCCAACACACCTAGAGTCGATAAATAACCAACCTCCATATAATCCATCTCCAACCTCCACCTCAATACCATCCATTGGATTCCTCACACCTGGTGCACTCAAGTTCCGTAAAATCTTCCCTTGAGATATCGGTCATACATCAACTACCACTAAGTTCCACGAAGAATTATCCCAAAGGTTCATCATGTCATAAGGGCCCCAAATCAATAGACGATGCGTCAATCGGACATGCGGTCTGTTAGTTATTAGCGTTTCCGCTTTGAGGGCCCGATTGGATTCAAGTTCGATCCAACCTAGTCATACTCCAACTTTATCCAAAAATCAAGTGGAGTAAACCAAAAGGACCATCTCAATTCAATGATTCTGGTGCCATAATCGGTTCGTTAAACAAACGCCTGGTTCTCAAGATATGGGCACGAAGGCGAAACTGGGTCTGGATGGGCTTGGGTCCGGTCTGACCCGGTCGGACCGACCCAGCCCGATTTGGGTCCAGCCCGGTTGGCTTGGTCCACGGCAGGGCTGGCCCACTGGTCCATGGTCCATCCCAACTCGTGAAGGGGAGGGCCTGGCCTGCTGGGTGTGGTCCGCCTGAGCTGGCGCCGAAGAGGGAGAAACCCCCCTTTGGTTTGGAACAGCAAAGGGAAGTTCCTTTAGGCGCTTTTATGTCACCCGAGGGACCCGAGTGGGTGCCGGCGAACTGCTACAACTGGACGATGCTCCATCCGGTCCTACTCTCATCAACGTGGTCTCATGCCGCTGTGGCCGGCTGAGTGCCGGCCACCCTCTGTCCTCCGCCACGGCCAAGCGAGCCATGGCCTCCTGCTCCGACAGCGTAGACGTGCGCTGCTGCTCCACCACGCGGCCGACCGGATGTCGGCCACCACCCTGATCTTCCGCGGCTGACCGGTCGTTGCCTCTTACTCAACTGGTGGCGTGGACGCATGCCACCCTCCTTCCTCACGATCGACCATGTGCCAGCCTCTTCATTCTTCCGTGAGCCATCACAGCTTCATTCCGAGCTCAAAAAATTTGTCATTTACATATTCACAATCCTCACGTCGAGGGCCCCACATCAATACATCGAGCTGAAAAAACATTTTGTTTTCAGCATCCTTAATTATTTGGAATCGAAGAACGCACGAAGAATGCGCGAAGAACAACAGATAAAGGGGAAAGGTATAAGTGCGGGATGATGATCACGTTTGTTTGGTCATCATCATTTTGAATCTATAATATGAAAAATCAAGAAAAATATCTAATAATACTTCAAATTCAAACCCCTACATCAATCGTCTGTTAGAGATGTCGTGATAAGGAAGATGAGGTCGTTGTAGGGGATGCCAACATTCATTTCTCCTGCAACACGTTTCTGATCCGAGCTCGTGCGTCGTCCCCGTTCTTCATTGGGGGGTGGTTCTACGTTGGTTGATTCTTCAGCATAGTCATCCCATTCCTTTTTCCAATGGAAATAAAACCCACAATAAGAGTTAATAAAATAACTTTTCATTAACAAGTTGGGTTATTAATTGAAGATTAATGTATCCTATTAATTAAAGAGAAAATCGGTGACATATTTTGTGTAATCGGGTATTTAATTCCCGTCATTAAATGCTCGACCACCCTCGTATGGACCCTGCCTTTATGATTCAAATGGGAGGTTTTAAAAATAAAATAAAAGTTAATTATTTTATTTTATTATTTTTCAACCCTCCCACAAAAATTCTAAAAACTAACTCCAACCATCGACCTACTGCAGTTGAGGTGAAGGTATCCATAAGTGAATATCAATGTTATGAGTTCAATAGTGTCCTCAGATTTCAATTTCGAGCACCGGTTCAAAAGTTACAAAATGCCACACGCGTGTTTACTGAACGTACCCGAAAAAAAGTTCGGAAATTTATTAACAGTCACCCTCGACCCGTGCTATTTGAGTTAGGCTCTGCTTAAGTGAAACACAGGCCAATGAAACCAACAGTACTCTCATATTTTCAACCCAAGTTACCATTTAAAAGTTATTTATTTTACAATAAAATAATTTCCACATAATTATTTTATTTAAATCCAAAAACTAACATTCACTGGTGGCCCGCACTGTCTAATTTTAGTA
The DNA here is from genome assembly GCA_963277665.1 of Viscum album. Taxonomy (NCBI): domain Eukaryota; kingdom Viridiplantae; phylum Streptophyta; class Magnoliopsida; order Santalales; family Viscaceae; genus Viscum; species Viscum album. The sequence continues at coordinate 88,821,989 of OY728147.1, forward strand.
TCTTCCTAAAGTTAGTATACCCTTACGAGTTCAGTGATGGTCTTGTATTTTTAATCTGAGTTACCATTCGTGATTTATAAGCATTTGAAATATAAAATAATTTTATTTAATAATTTTATTTATGGTTATGCCATTTTTGGGTTTTCTCATAGGAGGCCTACAACTTAAGTCATGCCTAGGGTAAACCTCCCATCCTAAGAGCAACAGTGCCCTCAGATTTCTGATTCAAGTAACCGTTTAAGAGTTATTCCACTTTTTCATGAAAAATGCTTACTCACGCTAACTAAACCTTAACAAAACTTTGACGGATCATTTCGGGCACTCCAGGCCTCGCAATCACACACCGTTAGATTTCACGGTCTCAAAATAATTCTATATAATTAAAAAATATATATGGAATTTCGGGGACATTAAATTCTTCCCACCTTAGGTATTTACATCCTTGAAAGCTACAACATAGACTAAGGAAACCAATGGGGGTACTGAGCACAGATCTGAGCCTCCCACTCCCATGTGATATTTTGGAGGTTCCCGTGCTACCAGCGAATGCATACTATAGGTACCAACCACCCATGAAGGACCCGCTCTTATCGATACTCAATATCTACTGGAACCTCCGTAAACGTCTCCCCATTGTCTATGTCCAGCTCTCCATGGTCGATGACTTGAGAAGATTCATGCACGTATCTTCTCAGCTGGGATACATGGAAGACGTCGTGCACCAAATCCAAAAGTGGTGGTAGATCCAAGCGGTATGCCACCTCGCTAATCCTCTGAAGTATTTAAAATGGTCCAATAAACCTTGGTGATAACTTACCGCCTTGTCCAAGAATCCGTAGTCCCTATCGAGATGAGACTCGCAAGAAAATGTGTTCCCCCCTCCTGGAACTCCAAAGGTCTCTATCTCATGTCGGCATAAGACTTCTACCGGCTCTAAGATGTTTTCACTTTCTAACAAGTGAGGCATCGTGATACAAACTTTTCCCCTGCTCCCTTCATCATGGTCCATCTGTACTGATGTCGAAGGTCCTGATACATCTTCTCAAATCCAGGATGTACCATTAAATGGGATGTATGGATCTCCCTCAACACCTCCTTCCGTAGAATCACTGGTACCATGGTGCATCCACTAAAGAGGATGGCTTGCTCCCCACCTTCAGAAAATATTTTAGGAGACCTTCCTGAGGATATCTGAGCACATAGGGCCTTGCAGTAAATATCTCAAGCTATGCCTCCCCCCCCCTAAATTTTCTACAGAATTGGGGGAGTGACAGTCATAGACTGGAGGTATCTGCTCTATATTTATCTGCAAAGGATATCCATAGTGCGACAAGCTGCCCTGATGCCTCGCTCAGCAGTTGTAGACCAGACATCCTGCTGAGTGCATCTGCTACCATATTCCCCTTCCCAAGAGTATATAATATATCAAATTCATAGTCCAAGAGGAACTCTATCCATCATCGCTATCTTAGGTTAAGTTCCTTATGAGAGAAGATACACCTGAGACTCTTGTGATCAGAGTAAACAGTATATCGTTCACCCATCAAGTAGTGCTACCACATCTTCAGTGCAAAGACTACTAATGCTAACTCCAGGTCATGGGTAGTGTAGTTCTACTTTTCATTCTCTATCTCATCTCCTGAAATCTCTGCTGACACTTCTTCTTCCACAAGAAAGGCTTACCCTTTTTCGTCAAAGCATACAAGGGTGTCGCTACCCAAGAGAAGTCGGGTACAATACTTCAGTAGTACCTAGACAATGTAGATGTTCCTCTCCCTTCGGGAGGTAATCCTAAAAAAATCTTTTGAAAAGATGTCCCCATGCTTTGTCCCTCCTTTTTGGAACTCAAAACTCAAAACTCAAACTATCATGAAGGTAAGTCTGGTCGACTCAAGAGTGATCGGTTGCACCCTCCTATGCATGAGTTTATCATGTGATGCCTATGTTTCTTTTTTTGCCGACCAAGGAAAACCACATTCCCACATTATAGATAAACCACAACCTTTTGGACTAATACACTTAAAATGATTATGAACTGTGGATGCCCAGTCCATACTTAAACTAATGTCGTAAGGCCTCGACAATGCCACCAAGAGGTCTCAACTGAAACTCTCGCCTCAAGGGTCAGATCGCACTGTCTGCATAAGTGTGATTATCGAGTCTCCTCCCAAAGGTATCTCCAGACATGGGAGTCAAGTAAACGGTTTAACTAGAAACTCTATGTCTTGGACAAGATTCATGGAAGTAAGGAATGATTGGTACCTATATCTATTGATACGATAGCTAGTAGTAGAAATAGATCATACCTCTAATCATTCCTGGAGTCCTTGGGTCACACTCCTTGACCGCATTAAGATAATCCCTTCCACTTTACTCCAGCTCCCTAATCCTGGTGGGGACCACATTGGGGTGGGGTTTGTAACATGTCGAAATGTATACCACATCATACCACTCTCCTAGCTTTACTTCCACGTTTGTCTCCCTATATATTCATCTATCCCTATCACTTCCTCTTTCCAAAACATTTTACATGCCCAAGTCTCTGAGACTAGAATCAGTTTCCTACTTTCATAATGCTAACATTAACTAGTTGTATTCTCTCATCCAATTAATATTCAACCACAAAGGTTCTCTATATCACCCAAACATAGGTAAGAATTCATAGAGAAATAATTCTAGCTCAGACGTCCTTAAACACACCACACTCGGAAGTCCGAGCTTCGAAGAAATGATCATATCATATTCATCAAGTACCAGGAATGGTCAGTATGCCTCAATGAATACTCAGCTACTGACATGTCATCATGCCAAAGCTGTAGATGCTCTAGAGAACTCTTAGCCACCTCCTCAAGCTAGTCCTCATCCACCTATGATTCGGGCTTGCCTCGGAACCTGAGGGGTATCTTATGCTGAAAATCATGTAAGGCACTAAGCCTAAATGTGTCCTCTACTGGTACCGCCGGTTTTAATGGATACCCAATGGGTGGTGGTGCTACTGGTACACCACCTAAAGGGGCCAACGTAGTAAGAGGGCCCTACACCAGAGCCTCATCGCTCGGTAGGTCATCATCATGTACTCTCTTGGGAAACCTAGGTGGCTGTATTAGTGGCAGCATCATGATAAGGAACAGGTGTTCCATGGTCATTAAGTTAAACCTGGTGAGGTGACTCTAAAGAAGTAAACAGAAAAACTTTTCCAAAAACACATCCAATTAGTGTCTTCATGCAAAGAGTCGAAAATCAGAATTCAGGGTCCTGGTGTATGGATACGTCATCTGCCTCACCAACATTGATCTCCCCAAACAGAAAACCAAACTCATAACACTTAACACTATTGATTCACAAAAAATATCAGAGTCCTATTTCTTAGGTAGAATCAAACTCCTCGGATACTACTTTGTCAGGAAAACTACTTATGCATGCTAATTAAACCTTAAAAAAACATCGACAGATCATTCTGGGCACTCTAGGCCTCAGAATCGTGCGCCGTCAGATTTTGCGATCTAGAAATAATTCCATATAATTAAAAACAATTATACAAAATTTCTTCGACATTACACTTCATCTTATATGTTCCTGTTTTAGAATGGTTTCCATATATAAAATAGGGTGAAGGATGTATAAAGTAATCAAGACGATAATATACTTCTAAAAAATTAAGTAATTTTTTATTTATGTTAACAAAATTGATATAGGTGGTTAATGGCAGTACCCATGTGAGAGGGTAACCAAAATTTCTATATATAAACATGTATATAGTATAACATTTTATAAAACAGCACCATAAAGTATTTTTTGGAACCTAATATCTATTGATATCTAGTGATATCTAGAGAATGGATTAATGGTTAGGAAAATATATTCAAAGTTTTTGGGTTTTGTGAACATTAAAAATTAATTCTTTCCATTTATAGTTTTAAAGGATAAGTTGATCAGTGGTGGTCATTTGTTATGAATACCAAGTGAAATGATGATATTAATTCTATGGATTGGGAAGTATTTAAGAATATCTCCCTTGAGAAGTATTTTCTTAAGGTTTTTTTACTTAGGATGTAAAATAATTTATTAGAATTGAAGAAAAATGAGGAGGAATTAGTTTCCACCTATGATGTTAACTTTACTAGATTGGCTAGGTATGCATCCAATTTTATTCTAGAACATGATAGTAAAATTCATAGGTTTTACTCAAAATTAAAACCAACTTTTAAGAGATCATTTTCCTTTAATGAATTTAAAATCTATAAGAAAATTTTATGGAGTTTTGGGAAGTTATAGATGGATTTTTTTCCTTTTACAACAACAAAGATAAGAATCTATCCACGTGGTAAGTAATAGGGAAATATGTTGAAGAAATATGAATGTAAGAGGTTTAGATTTCCCTCCCATTGTGTGTTAGCCGAGTGGTACCTACTAGTTGTACCCCTCTCTCTCCATGGGAATTGGCGTAGGCTTGAGTCCCGCTAGACTCAGACACTGTGCATATTATGCATGGGGCGATTCAAACCCGTTGCTTAGCTGGGGAATGTGGTGCGCACTTGGGCTGGTTCGGGGCCCCCTGCTGGGAGTCAGTGTTAGTAACCCACATTTCACACATGAGCCTTAGCCCAGTTGGTGAGGGATCTTTAAGTTCATCTACGAGACACAGGTTCAAAACCAGGTGGAGGCATATTTTCCCGGGGGGGGGGGGGTGGTACTGTAGTAGCACTGAAGAAGACATGGTAGAAGTACTTTACAATGTGTGGGCACTGTAGTAGGTACTGTTGTTGAAATTTTTTGGTACTTTAGAAGTCATAATTATTCACCGTGGTACACCTGTTTGGGCTTGGAGTCCTTAAAGTCTTCGGCCCACCCAGGCCTTCGAGTCCATAGGGATTTCAGAGCACCTTTAAGGCCTTTGGGCCACATAAAGGCCTTCAGGCCACATGTAGTTTCCCAAGACATACTATACAAACAAAATCAGCCCTTGTGGAGCATTCAGAGTAGGCACACTCACCAGAGCAGAACAAATGGATTTGGAAGAATGAGAGGGTATGGATACGCCATCGGGACCAGCTTATGCTTGCATGGGAAGCTTAGCTAGACAACCATGTGAAGGTGGAGAGCTACCATCATTATGTAGATGCTGTGGAGGGGTGGTTTCTTGTATTTATAGTCTGGTTGAATTACTTAATACCTTTGGGTCATGTAATGTATCTTAAGCCTATATTCCATGTAATCACTAAGCCTACAGGCCTTGTAAGGGTTCCCCCCATCCCTTGAAAGGGAGGTTATCAAAAATAAATAAAAATGAAGGCCTTCAGGCCATTCAGGTTAAGAGGTTTAGATTTCCCTATTGTGATAAGTGTGGTAAGTAGCATGCAATGGCGTGAGTTATGAAATCTATAAAGTGTTGTCAATGTGGAATGTTGGGAAATTTGGCTCATAATTTCAAATAATATAATCATGGTGATGGTCATAAAAATTATGATAAGAAGGAATTATTATGTTTTAAATGAATGAGATGGTACATTAAATTGATGTATGTCTAAAGAAAAGTATTAATGATGAAAATCATCAAGATATTAAGAAAAACGTTGTGGAAAAATTAATCACATCTTCCTCAAGAAATAAAATATAATTGAATGAAGTGGTGATAGGTATATTACGTGTTGACTCAGATTATTCAAAAGATATGTTTCGTATGGGGTCTACAAATTATTTTATTTCTATAAAATTTTCAGGTAAAATGGAAATATTACCTCAATAAATTTAGAGAAAAATTTTAGTAAAAAACTTGTTGAAAGTATTAAGGAAACAAGTATTTATAGGAATCATCCTTTGATTATCTATGGAATTATTTTGCTAAAAATTTTATTGTCTTGCACATAGTTGAGTTTGATGTTATTATCGGTATGGATTAGTTTTTAATTTATCTTGTCAAGAGAGATTGCAAAGCTAAGAAAGATTTATTCAATTTTTAGGGTGAGGTTGAATTTATATATTAGAATTAGTTCATACCTATGATTAAATATCAAGAATATAATAAACTAATTAAATATTATAGTTAAAGTTATATTTCACAAATTGTAGAAAAGATGGAAGTTTTTTAGATTGGTGATATGCTAGTAGTAAATTAATATATATTTTCTTCTTGATGATTTTCTTAGTATTATTCCTAATCAGGAGGTTGAATTTATTATTTCCTTAGTTCCATAAGTTAATCCAATTTCAAAAATCCTTTATAAGATGGATCTATTGGAGTTATTATAATTGAAAAAAAGTTACAATATTTTATTTATAAGGGTTTTATTTGTCCTGGAACTTCACCTTTGGGTGATATTATTTTTATATTAAAAGTAAATAGAGTTCTATGAGAATTTACATTGATTATATAGTAATCAATAACATTAATAATAATAAAAAAAATATATTTCTTCGTATTGATGAATTGTTTGAACAAATTTAGGGAGCATAATATTTTTTAAAGATTGATCTTAGGTCTAGATATCATTAGATGAAATTGAATGAGAAATATATTTCAAATATGGTGTTTTGTTCTAATTATGGGCATTATGAATTTTTTTATGCCTTTTGAGTTAACTAATGAAACTTTTGTATTCATGGATCTTATGAATATAGTTTTCCATGTGTATTTGGATAAATTTTTGGTTGTGTTTATTCATGACATTCCGGATTATTTTATAAATTATGATGAATATGGGAAACATATATGTATTTTTTTGTAGACTTTAAATATGAATAATTTGTATGGAAAATTTTTAAAATTGAAATTTTGGTTATAGTATATTTCTTTCTATGAGAATATGATTTTTAAATATAGAAAAACATTTGATCCTAATAAAACTAATGTTATAAAAGAGTATACAAGACCAAAAAATATAATTAAGATTCAAATGTTTTACAGATTTTCATGCTACTACAAGTGATTTATTGAAAAATCTACTTGGTTATCTAGCCCACTAACAAAGTTAACTCAAAAGGTATTTAAATTCATCTAGACAAATAAATGTGATGAATTTTTTCTAGAATTGAAAAGAATAATGGTTAACGCTATAGTGTTATCCTTTACATCTAGAAATAGTGAGTTTGTTATTTAAAATTGTTCTTCTTTTAAAGTACTTGGTTATGTATTTATTCAAGATGATTAGGTAATTTTATATGCATCACGATAATTGAAACCTTATGAAGAAAATTATCCAAAGAAATACATTGAGCTCAACAAAAATTTTACTTGAAATTTTGGGGAAATATTTTATAAGGGGTAAAATGTGAAATATATATTGACTATAAAATTGTAAAGTATATATTAACTTAAAAAGAGTTGAACATGAAGTAGAGAATATATTTAGAACTAATAAAGGGTTATGATTTAATGATTTACTATCATCTAGTTAAATATAACAAGGTATTTGATTCCTTTATTCAAAAATAGAATGCCTCATTAGTTATTATATGTTTGGAACATGATCCATTGGTTAATGGTTTGATGAATTTTATCATAGAAATTGTTCATGTAAAAATCCCACTCTTTTCTATGATTACAATAGGTTTTTAAGGTTTTATTTGATAAAAGGATGTTTTTCAGATGCAGTTATGATTTATTTCATATACTTAAATTTTATTGTGAAAATGGTACACATTTTTATGATTTTTTATGTTTTTCACTAGAATAATTGTTTTTTATTTATAATCCCTTAGTCATGTTTTTATGCTCATAATATGTTTTAAAATGTTCTTAATGGGATATAAGGATGTATAGGAACTATATCAAGGTAAATAATTTAACTATAGTGAATCATCTTAAAATAAATAAATGTTTCTTGAATTAAATAGCGATATAAATTTAAGAAACTTATTTTGTGGAAAAAATACACACTATGTGGAAGTATCCACTTTTATACATAATAATTTTCTTAATTATATAATACTATAAACCTAAAAGATCATGGAAATTTAAGAATTTAAATTCCATATTATTAAACTCATAATTATGGGTTGATTAAGTTATGATGTGTTGTAAATATAGTGTTAAAATTCATTTTTCCCCTCTCTTAATAAAATGTCCCAAGGGGCCACTAGAGGTTCATTGACTCTCACTGAACTCCAGGTAAGGCTATTAAGATCATAGTGAAATGCTACAAAGATCGTGATGGCATTCCACTGATATTTTGGTGGAATCTTAAGTGTTAAATCATTATTTCTTAACCTATTAGACTTCCAATGGTATGCCATCGGTGGTAGTCTGGTGGGGTCCAGGTACACCCATCATGCTATAGTGATCCATCTCATGATAAATCCCACCCATAAGTATTTTTTATGATTGAAACGCTTATATAAGCTTCCAAAATATTTCAAAAGGATCCCCATCTCAATTTAATTCCAAATTTTTAAATTCACTCATCCATCAAATCCTTTAAAATTAGAACTACCACCCAGTTCACCGATACTCGAAGGATAGAGTTGTTACACATATCCAAGAACTTTATTATCCAAATACCTATATATTCCATATATTTATTTCATTATGGATATATTATTTCTAATACAGGGACTATTTATTAGAATTAATGAATACGATATGTCTTATTCATCCTATACCGTGTTTCTAATTGAATAAATTTTGTTTTGGCACAAGTAGACCATTAGTATTAATAATTTTATCATGGGAGTTTCTACTCGGAAATTTTGTATCTATAATGTGTATCAAATATGCATATCACGTACTATTAATTATTTGAGAGATTTTTTAATCATTTATTTGGTCCCCTGTTATTTTAAAATACCGTATTCAGTAATGATTCATATTTATGACCTTATATAATTAAATTAAACTACTATATTAATCTTTTATCATTCATTTGATAAAAGAAATTTTAATTGAAATTTTAATATTATATTAGTTTCAAATTTTATTAATAAATATTTCTGGGATATCCATTGATCGAGCCTCATTATTAAAGGCTGCAAAAAATAGTATTTATACCTACAATATACAGACCTGGTATATTAATGAAGGTTATCTATTTAGGGATGGAAATATAGTGTGATTCTATGAAAAAAACTATAATAAATAAAATAAAAAAATAAAATAGCACATAATAAACTGATTTTAAAATGGTGGTTTCAAGTGAAATGAAGTAAAAACCTAATCCAAAAATAATAAAATATAGAAAAGTGTGTAAAATAGAATGGAATGGGACAAAGGGTGAAAAATTAATGAACTAGGAAAGATCAAAGTAATATGATTAGATGAAAATTATTTCTATTCTTGCATCAATTTTAATCATAATTGGGGAAAAAGAATTGAAGTTGAATCACCAAACTTTAATTTGTCTATCAACATTGTTATATCAACTTTTTGCAATAGATTATTCATTCCTGGAGAAGATGAAGTATTATCATTTTCCAATTTATCTACCTTAGCTGATTTGTATAAGGTAACGGGTTCACTACATGTTACATTTCATTACTTATTGTAGAGAAAAGTGATTCTCATGAAGAATTTAAAAATACTTAAAGAAGTGAAGGATTCACATTTCCATTCCTTCAATTATTACCGACCTGAGTATGTTGATCTATTTTTGTTAAAAGTGTAATATTGATTTGGATATGATCAACACTGAGAGGGGGTTAATCGGTGTTAGTGTATTTCTAATCAATATATCTCTTAATCCCTTTATTTTACCCCAATACTCATGAGTAAATAAATCAATAATTCTCTCAACTTAAATTCATTTTTTAATACATCCAAACACACACACACAAAAAGGATAAGATGTTTAAAAGGTCCAACTTTCAAAAAAAAGTCTAATCCTTGGTGAAATATATAAAAACCCGTGATCTCATAACCCACTCTTAATAAACCTATGAGCTATAATAAGCAGTTAATATTCTTAACTCATTATACATATCTCTCAACAGTGTATGATGCATCATATACTTTAGTGAATCCTGGAGTTAACAATGATATAATTTGGGGTAAGAATGGAAAATATCTTCACCACTTTATACTTTAATAAAATAGTTTATGTGTTGTTTTTTCTTCCTCTTCTTCTCTTATATGCACAACAACATGCAAGAAGCACTTATTCATCCTTTACTTGCACAAGGAGAAAGTAATTACTATTATTCTTTACAGTATTAAACTTAAGTAAGAGATACATTTATTCCTATTCTTTTATGTTCAAAATAGTCCACAAAAATTCTTCATCATCATTATATTAAACCAAAAAGGTGACCCTTATTCTTCTACTCTTTCATAAATTCATGAATTCTCTTATATTTTTATAAATCATAATTCAAAAAACCCTTTCTTAATCTATATTATTTCTTATTCTTCTTCTTCTTTATTCAGTGTGTCAAAACTGTACTACCTTTTCTCCCTCTACTCTTCCTTCAAATCTTTGAATATGTATGATATAAGATTCAGGTGTCCTATATCTTTCCTTAGACTTCATAGAATATGTAGTAGGTTCTAAATCCAACAATTATATTCTTCTTTGATACATAAGAATATTTTATTTTATGTAGTATCAGTTCTCATCTATCAATATTCAATCATAGACCTACAATATATATTTATAATATTTTTAGTACTAGTTATCAATTTGATATTTTTATAAATGTGTAAAAATTAAATTTGATATATCTGTGTAATTTAAACTTCATGAAATCTCATTTTTAATCTATAGATTTCTAATATTAAAATGAGAAAAGTCTAGTATTATTTATATTTAACAATTTTATAAAAAATCACTTTGATTTTCCAATAATGCTTATGTGATACCCACTTATAGATATTTCTTATATCCATGACATTATGCTATTGCATTCATGGATTTCTCCTTCCTATGTGTCACAAATCTATCTATGGATCTTCTTCACATTTCATCTTCTACTAGGATCACTATTAACCAAATAATGATATTTGAATTTGAAATCCTGGTATAACAACATAATATTTGTTTCCTTCTTCTAAAATTTTAATTTTCAGAGAATTATCAAAAAGTCTCTAACTCTACATATTCATAGGGTTGTTTTTACCCACAGTGATTTGGATCCTTATGAACCCCGAATACCCTATGGTGGTTATAACCTACAAACCTTTTATAAACTAATATTATTTTTTATGTACCTTTTGAACATCATCACATGTACCTTAAAAATCCACTGTAAGTACTCTATAATATCTTGAAGCATCACTCCTTTGGGATTCTCCACAGACACCTAATCACTTTAATCTTCCAAATTTCAAGGTTAATTTATGGTACAACTTCCATTAAAATGTAAGAACACTATTATTAATTTATGAACTTATTTCCACTTTAATAATGGATTATAAAAAATCATCATTACATATAATCATTGGTGCATAGTAAAGAATAATTTGTATAATTATTCTCCTTGAGGTTTATATTCATCACATTTATATTTCAAACCATGTTATTATTTCTTGAGAATTAATTATCACTAAATTTTATAATATACTTCTATGAGAACTTATAAGTTTTTTAGGCCTCAATATTATTCTTTTGATATTATTTCAAAAACCCAAAACATTAACATAATTTAGTGATCATTATACTATCTTATGAAGAATTCACTAGTTTGTTGTATTGATATCTTCTGGAAATATAACACAAGAATAATGTGAGGGAGAATAATGATGTGTTTAATGTCATATCACCAAATACAATGTGAGATTTAAATGACGAATAGTGTCTTGCATACCCTAATCCCATATTAGAATTTAATTTGGGGGTGATTTTGGTTTATTAATCATAGTACTTCTTCAACACCATAAATAAATCCATTATGACCTACCTGCCTAGTGAAATTATCATAATGCACAAAAAGTAGTTTTTCTTCTCTTCATGATAGTTCTAACTCATTATATATTTCATACATGTTTTCCTTACAACCCTAATTTTATGCTTGATTGGTTGTATCTAGTTTATTGGGTTCTTAGATACTGTTGGCTTGAAGGATGGGAATATTTTTTTCATTCTCTTCTTTTAAATTCATTTGATGAATATTCCATTAGTCTATAATTCCATTCTCTATATCCAATGTTTCTTATTCTTTTTCTTTATTTGTCAACTTCATCCATGTTTCTTTTATACCTATCACAAACCACCAGGATATAATTTTTGAAATATCTTCTAATAGAAAGATAATATTCACCTTTATAAATTTTATATTAAACACAAATTATTCAAACAGCGTTTTACTTCAAGTAAATGAACCTTTATAACTTGAATGGAAATTTCATCCTTTTTCATATGATTAATGAAAATAAATTCAAAATCCAACTTCCAAGTCATTCTTATTCATTATAATTCTTCCTTACATGTTGATATCTAACTTCATTGACACTATGTGTTCATTGCAAAAAAATACTACACACACAATGTGGTATTAAAACACTCATCCTTTTTATTTTTTCAGTACTAACTGAAAAGATATGTCAATATTTAAAATTATTATTAACCTTTTCTTATCTCCCCTTTTCTAATTTACCATTAATTTTTCATTTTTTCATCTCCCCCTTATTAAAAAGAAATAAAAAAACATTAATATAGGATGGTATCAATTCATACTCAAGAAATGTGTCATAAATCATTCCACTCTAAGTTTATGTGATCCATGCTCAGTGTAAAAAACAAAAGGGTATGATTTAGATATTATGTTTTCCATTATAAAGGAATATGATACCAACTAAAATGATATACTCATAAACTTTCTTGTGATCTATCCAATTGTTTTCTAGCTGAGACAATTGATTGATCCTAATTATTATAAATAATCACTTGAATTATTTCAACCCACCTTTCTTGTACTCACTTCAACACATGGATCAAAAACATTCAATTAAAAATGATAGGATTTAATTTCAGAAATGTTTAATGAATCTTCTTCAAACATTCACTTCCATTTCATTGATTAAAAAAATTCTCCCCCTTAATGTTAGGATCATATTGTTATAACCAAGGATGAGAGAATATAAAATCATACTTTTTCAATGACACCTTTTTTAGTCAACTTCTAGAATTATAATTTTCATGAAGTGATAACTTCTATCTACTTCTCATCATCTTATTTACTTGTATTCACCTTAAGAAGAAACTACACTTCTCTTAATCATAGTGGACATCTTGATTAAATATAATTTTTTGTATGAGTGAACCAAAATGGAATATTTTAAACTATCGACCAGTTAATGACAGGTTACCCATCATTATCAAGAATGATTTTTTTAATATATAGTCTCCAAAGTGTCAACTGTTATATCATTTTAAAACGGAGGCTTCTTCAATTTGATATCTAATGTTGACATATTTTACCCCTTCTTTAGTTCACCCCCTGATAACCATATTCACATTCAATTTTTGACATGGTTACCAAAAAAATACAACACAAGTGATAGGGAATAAGGGTGAACTTCTTGTTCCTTAATGTGAAGAGTAAGGTTGAGAGGATTTTATCAACTATGTTGCTCCACACATTCAATCCTTCATGCTTTCATATCTAGTTTTCAAATGTATTTTCATTTTGGGTAGTGTGGTATTAGACCCATATTTAACTTATTTATATGGGATACCTCTCTTATCCTTGGCTATAAATCCAAATTTATCATGTGGGGAAACATTCATCTTATTTAGAAATTATTATTATACTAGAAACATAGTTAAAATATCTTTAGTGGTGTGTCCAACCTTGTTACACCTCCCATGAAATTCTTATGAAACTCTTGGGTTTTCATTTGTTGAAAACCTATCGTGAAATATAGCTTATTAATGTGGAACATTTTATTACCCATCAGTACTTTAATTATCTTACGCTTCCTCCATTTTCATTACCTTTTCTAAATAAGTTGGTCAAATAACTAATCATTATTAGGATATTGTCTTAGCTTGTTTGTAATTCCCACATGACTTATAATTAATACATTTTACCAAATCAATTTGTTTCATATTCCAGAGACTGATCTTACAATTTAAATTTTCTTGTTTCCATTGATATGTGCATTTGAGGATTATTTTCATGATTTTATGGTACGTATTATTTTCCCACTATAAAATAAATTTAAGCCCTTTTCTGTGGAACCCTCCTTCAGATTATTTATCTTCTTCAGAGAAACATTATTTTCTTACTTACTATCGAAGGACGATTTACACTTCTTTTGTAACTTCTTGGGAATATTCTGATTTGAAACCTTCTTCATCTTCTTTACCAAGGATTCACTCCATCCTTCAGAATCGTTTTTGGTGTTATTTCTTCATTTGTGTTTCATACATTCTTAATTGATCAAGTACCAATCCCATAACCACTTATATTGAAAATACCATAGAGATCTCTTAGTGTTTAAAATATGTTTGAGATCAAAATATCTAACTTATTAATTTATGGATTTTGAATTAATATTGGTTTTTTACCCCTTAAGATAGGCACCATAATTTTTTTAGGTTTTTTTAGATTGTAACAATAATTCAATAACCTATTTATAATACTATTTTAGCATTAACAATGACCCAAAAATCTGGTTTTTCTACCTTAAACTGCTTGTTATCCAATCTTGGTAGCTTATTTATTTTGGTATTTATTTAACACCAGTTAGGATTATTTTATGAAACCGGAACTTTTATACATTCTTTTATCCACCCATGAGATGGTGGTAGGCTTCTAATCACTTATCATCATCCATTTTTTGTATTAATTTTGTTTTAAAACCTACATTACCTATATAAATGGAATTAATACATACATTGGATTTTGATATGTATGGTACCTTTTATTTTGATCTTTATTATGATTGATCATAAGATAATCTCAATGTATTTTTACCAATAATTAGTGTTCTTTAAATACATGAATCCTCTTTTGAAGTTATTGTGGTAGTAGTTTTTTTCTCAGTTTCTTGTGATGACATGGCTTGAGAAGTTATCAGATTTTCTAAGTGGATTTCAATGTCAAGGAATGTCAAATTTGGATTGAATTTCTCATTCTATAAGGACCTTAATTTTTCTTCACACTCAATGATTATTTCAACTTAAAAACCATTCATTTTATTCCTTTTTGAATAAAATTTTCAATCTCTTTTATTTTCATGGATTTAATATCAAATTATTTATTCTTGGCATCAATGTTTTTTTTATTTTCATTAAATACTTGGAACTTTTTTTCAAGATTCATCTCTATTTAATAGTTTTATTGAATGGTATTAATCCATTCACATTCAAATTTGGAGCATCTTTCTTCAAGTTATATATTAAATGATTCTTTGGATTTAACTTGTTTAGAGAGATTTATACTTTTTAGATCCTTTTCCTCTGAATCCTTCTTCATGTTTTCTCAAGGTGGTAGTTTATTTATCCTAGTTATTATTCTATGATCTTTTTTATTTTTGTCTATTTGGTATTAGAAGTATCATAAAAACAGTTATGAATAAAATTGAAATGAAAACAAAAAAAGAAAGGTCAGGAAACATGAAAAAAGAAACTATAAACAAAGAAAAAGAAAAATAAAAGAAAACCAATGGGAAACAAAACCTGCTCCAAATTTGTTCTTCTTTTTACTGCCTATCATAGATATAAAAAGATTAAACCATCAACACTAAACCCCACTTGAATAATTATTGATTTCACAATTAATACACCTATCTATCCTTAAATAGTGATGACACATACATGAGATGTCTCCATATACATTAGAGTTCTCTCAATTATGAAAGAAACACAAGATCCAACCAAACTCATAGAGAATTTCTTACATTTAGTAGTGATCTTCATGAGAAAATTCAAACCACACAACCTCGCATGACTCACTCTATCAAGTGAGCTGAATGAGGAAGAGAAAAAATAATAAATGAAAGAAAGTAGCAAACCATTCAAGTAAAAAATTTTGTTTTCAAATCTTCCCAATTAACCCCCATAGACAACTAAAAGTGAAGGAGAAGAATGAACTATCAACTTGATATTCAATATCTATGTAGCTTTCAACTTCCCCTTCCAGAATTAGCTTCGAAGGTTGGCCCTCCTTGTCTATAGGTTTGATAACACACACATTATGAAAAATAAAAATAGATAACAATTTTATTAGCGTAGAGGATAGAAAAAACAAAATGAGAATCAATTAGATTGAGGAATGGGTAATATACATGCGTTAAACCCCCCTTTCGCTATAAGAAAATTGAATTTCAAGGTTGTTTTTAGGGGTTGTTTTCAAAACGGTTGTTAAATACTATAACAACATTTTTTAGCAACGTTTTTTTTAAAAACTACAAATAAAATATTTTTTAAAATTTTTTAGAGGAACTTTTTGAAAAACCACCACTAAATATTATTTTTTATTTATTTATTTTTATTTTTAGGAGCTGTTTTTAAAAATCACTGCTAAATTAATGTAAAAAATATTAAATTATTTTTTATTTTTTATTTTTTATTTTTTATTTTTTATTAATATTCATTATTTATAATAATTTTCTATTTATTGTTTACAATTTTAATTCAATATTATGTATTAATTATTTATAATTATTTGTTAGTAATTATTTGTAACTTAAATTAATTTTGGGATAAGTTGAAAATCGGGCTTCAACATCAAATGACCATAATTTTTGATTTGGGTGTTCGTTCTATCTTAACAACTAGTCTAATGAAAGCTTATGAAATGAACTATAATAAATTTAGATAATAATTTTGTAATAATAAAAACTTAAAATTTATTACTATTTTAAGAGAGGTTGAAAGTCGAACTTCAACTTCAAATGACCATAGATTTTGATCCGAGTGTTTGTTTGAGATTCACAAGATACCAAATCATTACATGCAAAAAAAGATATATACTATCTTAATTAGGAAAACATTGGACGCTCTTTTTTAAAGGTCAAAAAACCCAAAAGGCCTCCAAAACTGAGTTTTTTGTTCAAATACTCTGATTTTTGGATATTTGATGTGTTTTAAGCTTCATTTAAGAGTGTCGTTATATGCCTGTTGGGACATCTATGATATTATTCCATGGATTTACATTTCTATTAATTTTACAATGTTGCAACTGTTATGGTTTTCCCTCTTTTTGTGATTTATTATCTATTGCGTGTGTGTGTGTGTGCTTCTGGACATTTATATATATATATTTATAATTTATTTATATTTATCAATATCTATTTAAAATTATATATAATTGTATCTATGCATAGATATTTATATGTATTTATTAATATTTTTCTATCTTTATATACATTTATAAATATTTATACATATTAGTGTTCATATATTTTTATATATTATGTGGGTATATATATTAATTTATATTTACTTCTGTTTTTATATATATTTATGTTAATATATAATTTTTTATATGTGTATGTTTATATACATTTATGCAATATAAATGTGTGTTTATATATTTATGAAAATTTTATTATATGTTTATATATTTAAAGATATTTATGTCCATTTATGTATATTTATATATATTATTTTAGAATACATATTTTTTTAAAGATTGGGGTCGAAGCCTCAATTTATTATTAAAGCAAAGACCTATTTAGACTGGGTAGAGGGTGATCCATTACATATCTCGAAGGCCCAAGGCCAAGTGGCCTGCATACAGGGCTAGAAAGCCCAGTTTTTGGCCCAAAGGACCCATCGATGAACAGTACCACTACAGTACCCATGCAGCTACAGTACCATCGCCAATACAGTACCCTGCTACTATCCCTTCGCCGATACAGTACTGCTACAGTGACCTGCTACAGTGCTACTACAGTTCCCTGCTACAGTACTCGGGAATTCTCCCCTACCCGGATTTGATTAATTTATTATTAATGTATTATTCTTTATTTATTTATTATTCATTTATTATTTATGTATTTATTATTTATTATTTAGTTATTATTTATTTATTATATATTGATTTATTATTTATTATAAATTTATTCATTTATTTATTATTTATATATTTATTATTATTTTATTTTTAATTTATTATTATTTTGTTACTAATATATTTTTAATGTATTTTTTATTACTTACTTATTATATATTCATTAATTGATTATTATTTATTATTTATTATTAAATAATTAAATAAATTTTATTTTTTTTATTTTTTTATTTATTTTTTTATTTATTATTTTTTATTATTTATTCTTTATTCTTTATTCTTTCTTTATTTATTTAGAATTTTTTTATTACTTATTACTTATTATTTATTATTTATTTATTTACTATTTATTTATTACTTATTACTTATTACTTATTAATTATTAATTATTATTTATTATTTACTAACATATTATTTGTTTATTTATTTCTTATTTATTATTTCTTATTTAGTAATCATTTATTTATTATTTATTATTTATTATTTATTAATTAATTATTTCACATTTATTTATTATATATTTTTTTTATTAATTATTGTTATTCTTATTTACTATTATTAGTTATATATACATATTTATATGTATTTTTTTATGTTTGTGTGTGCATTTGTGTGTGTGAGTGTGTGTGTTTGTATTTGTGTGTGTGAGTGTATGTGTGTGCATGCTAAATTTTATTTACTCACCGCATGAAGAGGTTGTTATAGGGGTAATGTTTTTTCAAAATAACCATGAGTTAAAGGGTTCAAATCTCACCCAACACATATATATGTTGAATTTCTGCATGGAATGCATAAAATATGCATGCATGGTACGATAAATAAATAATAATAAATTGAATAAATCTAAAATGAATAAATGATTTTTAATTTATTACATAAATTTAAAAAATTAAAAGTGTAAAAACATTGTTAGTCATTTAGCGATAGTTTACACTGTTGCTAAACAATCAATAACATTTCTAAAAACCACTGTGAAATTTTTTATGACACCACATTTAACACTAGTTTTGAAAAACCATTTCAAAATTATTATGTAGTGGTTTAAAACGTTGCGAAATGATATTTTTGACATAGTGGTTTTAAAAGATAAAAGATGAAAATATTCACCAGATAAAATAGTCAACAACATCATCTATATGGTACTAAACACATTGTTCTTTAGATTTTACCAGTTCTACTCCAGTCACCCAAGCTAAGCTCTGGTAACTGAATGTTGATATCCTCATGTGTTTAGGCTTCAGCTCAAGAAATAAGAATTTGGAAGTGTTTCTAGACTTAATTTAGTCTACACGAAGCTTCCTAGTTTCTTTTTAGTTGCTTCCTAACTATCCTCAATTTATGACACAACATAAATGATTTTTTTACCATTTAATTTCTAGAATTTTAAAATCCACATTTCACAAGTGAAAACTTCCCCCTCATTTCAGTAGACTCCCATCTTAAACAATGCTGGAATTCATTCGATTTCAGGTTTCTATGGGAAATAATTCAGTTCTTAAGTCTTCTTCATGGAAGCTTTGGCCTCATTTTCCTTCTTTGATCAGTCTTTAATGAACAAACTTTAGCCTCACTCTGCTCTCTTTAGTTCAGTAATGTCAGATGAGATTTTTAAAAATGATCGAAGCCTTATAGTGGTTTGGGAAAGCCTTATGATGTGGTCAGAAGCCTTATGTTGCAACACCTGATCTTTTTTGGAAGCCTTCTGATGGATTCCTACCGCCCATGAAATTATCAAAGTAATAAAGTCATACAATAATCACTAAATATTCCAAATTATTATGATGAAGGAAATACAAAATGAAAAAGACTTATAAAAATAAATAAATGATATTTTTGATGGTTTAAAAGTTCAAACTTCATAAAATAAATATATTCCACAAAATATATTCAAAATTAAATCATGGAACATCAACATTTCAATTCCCAAAATCCCAAATCATTAAATTAATTGGGAATTATATATATTATTATTATTCTATCAAAAAACAACCAAATTCATCTTTCAAAAATATATACCACTTAAAGAAATGAAGATTAATTAAAAGTAATTAATAATTAACTCATCTATCTCTAAAGGAATAAATAGTGAAAAGTTCAAACAAGATTAGGATTTTCATTTCAGAGCTCATTTGAATGCATATCGTTTTAATTTGAATCAAAATGTTTAAAGCCAATGACAATTATAAGACATAATCCCAAAATTTTACCCAAAAAAGTTGTTTCAAAAGGTAGATAAAATGTTTTACCTAATTAAATCTATAGATTAAATGAAATTATTCTCTTCAAAGGGGAAAACAACCTTCGTTCTTCAGAAATATTTTTAATCCCTAAAAATGATAATGTAATCCTTGAAAACAAGAAAACTTTGAAAAACATTGAGGGTATTTTAATGTGTTCTCAATGAATTATAGTTTAAAACATTTAGAGATCTCTCTCCCATACTTTAAACTCAATATTTTCCTGAATGTTGAACCTCAATATGGGAGAAACAATTTAAAAAAAATCTAAGATCAAACGAATTTTCAATTTGGTTTTGAAGAATCTTATTAAAGGGTTTACCATGATTCTAAAAAGGCACATTTTCCATAAACATGAACAACCATAAAATTTCAAAGCTTGAAAAAGGATAATACTTATCACAACATAACATTTTTAGTTAAAGAGTATAACTTTCAAAAATTTATATGCTTACAATTTAAATTCCAAAATTATTTTCAAAAAGGATAAAAAACATGAATGCAAGAAATAATTTCAGAAAAAAATTTCATCAAAATATTTATAGAAACTGGAATAATATTTTTTTAGTAAATTTCAGCATATACAATACTTAAAAAATCAAATTTCAATAATTTATTTCACCCAAATAGTAATCACCAAAAAAATTATAATATAAAAGATAAAATAAAAGCTGCATATTTCAAAATGGTTGCTCCCTTGAAATAGAAGCTCCCTTTAGTGAAATTTATCAAAAAGTGGACTTCCTTTGTGCTCTGAATACAGTCTCTATGGGTACCAAAATTTCAGCTACTACAAATGGGAACAAATTAAGATGAAATCCCAAAAACTAATTTTCAAGTTGAACGTAACCAAAGATTGGGTAAAGAGAAGTTGATTCATGTTTTCTTAAGTTTTTATTTTATCTTGTTTTTTAGAAATAATTATGTTTCTACCTCTAAAAGGATGTTAAATTTACTCATAAACATTTACAAAACACACATTACAATGTAAATGCTATAACTCTTATTGTACAACTCAAAATAATTTTCAATGAAGCTCGGTAATGTAAAATTTTTTAGCACTGAATAAAGAATGATTCTCAAAATTTCCAAATGATTAAAGGGAGCTAAAATAGGAATCCAATTATGATCAAAATATTTTACAACATCAATGATTTAAGAAATTTTAACACCCAATAGATTAATCCCAAGCTTCAAATTCTTCATGCAAAATAGAATATTCCATAGTGAACGCACGTGGTTTTAATTTTGAATCTCAATAATTTTAAAAAAATAGAATAGGAATGTATATCACTGATTATTTCATGCAAGAATTCCCATAAAAAGCAAAAAATATGATCATCAAAAAGGTTATATATAACCTTCTCACAAACTTATCTTGTAGTGCATAATAAACATTTAAAACTTTAAAAATGTTTGGGGTGATATGATACAATTAATGTAGTATTTTCTTAGAGTAGACAAAATTTGAGTATTATTACTCAAATAGTGGATGCACTACCACTATATTTTCCTAAAAAGAACTACCAAAACATTAATTAAAACCAAATGATTTAAAATATTAAAATATAAGGAAAAAACCAATCGAGGGGATAATCTATCATGACTTGACCCAACGGGGTACGAGTGACAATTCCCCAAACCCACCTCCAATAGTCCAGGTGTTGGAGACTAGTGGTGAGTAGGAACTACTATAAAACTAACTTTTAGAAATGGCTAGTTGGCTACTTTTGGTGGTTGTAGATTCCTCGTCGCTAAAAGGAAATAGTGACCGCCAAAATTAGTTACTATAGGCATCCCGAAATCAACTATGTTGGAAGTCTCTAGTAAAGTTATTAGTATCCACCATAATTGGTCACTAATACTCCTTTAAAACAAAACACATTATCTACTGATTATGTAAATCTCTAGACAACATATTTTTGATAATAAAAACCACATTATTAATGCCATGCCACCATGAACCTAAAAATTCAGGTTAAATCTTCATTAATAGTGGTTCAAGATCATGGAATGAATAGAGAAAAATAAAACACAAAGACATAAATGGAAAGACACAACATAAGTGGATACTAACATCTAACACATATAAACATGTAATAAGATTAAAAATTGGCAGAATAAAAAAAATAGAAGAAATGGTCAAATAAATTTGGTTAATTCCTCCAGAAAAACTCCAGCAACAAATGGCAGCTGCACCTTCTATTAGAAATGATCCCATACATCCACCATCTATCATGTGAATATAGTTAAAACATGTAAATTAAGGTGAATTATACAAATAAAAGAGAAAAAATGAACAAAACATGAAACAATAAGCAACTTCTATCAAACTTTTAAGTAATGTTATGCCAGGCAATTAAACTTTACCAAAGTGAGAAAAAATATCAAAATAAAAGTTCTACACAATAAAACCATGCTTGTTAAAATTAAATTTCTATGAGTTATCATCAGTTCAAGTTTCTAGTTATTCATAGTAACCATTATTATGTTATCATTAAAGGAAAAATATAGATAATTGAACCTAAAAAGGATCTATTTTCTCATCCAAACAACACATATCCCCAGATCAGCCTAACTACAATAGACCTATACACATAACCTGGCATAATTTTTCTATTTGACATTAACTTTTACAAGAATGGACAAATACTAGAAAATATACTTCTTTCTTTGGTACATTTCAAGAAATTTTACAAATAAAAAACTCACCAAAGTTCTTTTCAATAACAAGATGAAATGAATTTGTCTGGTGCTCATAAAAACATTTTAAGAAAAATTTCTTAATTGTATCATAAAGAATGACTAAAATTGTAATTTAAAAATTCATAACTAAAATGTAATTTGAAATTAATAAGACATTATAGGTTTTTTATAGGATTGATAAAAACTAAAATGTATTCAGAAAGAAGATGTACCTGAAGGTGAAGGATCTGATATTAGTTCGTTTGTTTTTGGTGCATTCCTAGATCTACCTGCCTCTCCTAGTTCTAGCTTGGGTTCTTTGTGATGACTCCGTCATGGAATGCAGGTGATTTATTTTCAAAAATTAAATCATTTCTTGTTGTCCAAACAATGAAAAAAAGAGGTAACAATAGTTAACAGTTGGTTGTGTACCTGTCCACTCAAACCGGTCATGTTGATGTTATCCATGAGATCTTCTGTGTGCATGGTTGTACCAATATTAATGTCAAACAAGCTACAAACTTATTTCCATGGATTCTGAGAAAATTTTTATCCCAGGAATAGGTGTCTCATTGTCTCTTCAACCCTCAAGAAAAAGTGTAATGCTAAATCTTTCTGCCCATCCTTCTTCAACTAGTCATGGGTAGGCAACCTATTTTTCTAGATTTTCCAAAGAAGGGATATTCACGATTTTATGAAGGGTACACTAAATTTCATCAACTATGATGATGATGTGTTAGAGAAATCACGCTCCGTCATGTAGTACTATCTTGCACTAAACTGGACATTTCTTTTGGGATTCCACATGAGTGTGTCTTATAAGAGTTTTAATCCTAGAACCAACTAGTTTTACTTTGATTACATGGATATTAAATGTATTATTACATATTGTTCATTGTTCTGCATGACTATGATGTAATAATGTCCTAGAGTATTTGTTTCATTGATAAGGTCACGACAGTTCCCCGTTATGATAAGAAACTTGAAATGCTATGAAAATATTCTGAAATATAGTTCTACATTTGGATGACATACTATTATGGGACACATAGCATGCAGACCATCAGGTGTGAGTACTCGTAAGCAGATGAGACTTCCTCTCATGAAGTTTTCACTTGGTAACCTTCAAGCTAGGAGATTATGATAACAAACCCGCTAGTAAGAATTCCACATGTTTTAGTGTCATAAGATATTTATATCTACACACACGTGTAATGATCCTTAGACTTTAAGATTATCATTATTACATATCACGAATCGCGTACTTTGATTTACTGACGAAAACCATCATGCAGACAGTTGACAGGAAGTAGGGTATATTGGGTGCGTCATGATTGGCATGTTATTAATGGATAAGTTGAGGAAGGATTTTTCCCTTCTATTTATGGAAGTTGATATCTTGTCCATTTGATTGAAATAGAACCATCGGGCAAAATTCCATGGCCATAGTGTAACAATGAGTTTATTTTAGGTAGTCAAAGAACGATGTATCAAGAATAAAAGTTGATGACACTGTCATGAAACCTGATTGATGAGTTATTGAGAAAAGGGGATTATATTAAATAGTGAGCATTTGTATGTGGATGTCGTTTTTGCGACTTTACGTTCTTTCTCTTGGGTTCTTTGACCCATTGCTAGACAGTACTCTTGGACTTTAGGCAAGACCGCCTAATGCAAAAGAGAAAGAATCCTAAAGGCACACACTAAGTGTTTTTGGTGGTCTAGGTTAAATTACATTTGAATTTAATTAATGAAATAAATATTATTCTCAATACCATGGAATAATTTAATTCAAGTTAAAATGATCGCATAAATTAAATAAAATATATATATTTATTTTATTGAACATTTAATAAATATTTATTTACTAGTTTTTAAATAAAATATTTATTTAAGAGATTAAATTATTCATTTATTTATTCAGGTGTTCAATAAATGGAAGTGGAGTTCATGCGGACCAAGGTCGGTTTGGTAGAAAAATAATTATTTGTATGATGGTAATTAATTATTTAACTAGTTGGCACAAGTTAAAATAATAATGATGCTGCTATAATTTTGTAATGTGGAATTTTATTTTATAATTCTATTTTGTGAAAGTTGGTGCACCATGAATATTGACGTGGTATTATTATTATGAGCATGAGTTTTCTCTAAGTTCATGAATGTATTTAATTTTTGTTATGCAATTAAATATTGTAATTGAAATTCCATGTATATAAATAGAAAAGTAGTCATATTGTACCATACACCACACCACATGCCTAGTGAATTGATAATTGTTGAGCCAAAAAATGTTCTCTCTCGAATCCTCCTCTATCCCCTCTCAAGAAAGAGATACGTTCTTCAAGGTTGAAGAACAAGCGATCAAGAACGACCGACATAAGACACTCGTTTCGCCGCGCTAGCACCCAGAGAATGAGCGGTGTCAATCAAAGTCCATTAGAGCATGTTTGGATCACTACTTGAGTGATTCTAGTTTGGATCCTTACTAGCGCAATGAGATAATCTGGAAGGGTCATTTCGGATGATCAACATCATCAACGAATAAAAATACCAAATATACATGTATTATTTTTCATTAGGAAATTAATTAAATTAATTATAAACATGATGTAAAAGATCCTCTCTAAAGGTTTCATGCCTCTTTTTTCTTTATCTAAATCTTTGATTATATTCCATGAAGACTGGAGTTCATCGTCGTATTGATCCTGGAATAATCATTGATCATGGTAAAAATCAAAGTTGGGTGTTATCCTAACCAAGCTTCCGCTGCGCCCAGAACCTTCAATTGGTATCAGAGTAGTTGTATCATAGATTATAATTATTTAAATATTTTTTTTGATGACTTACGCATTTAATAATTTAGTTGTTTCAATTCAAGTTAATCGTCCTTAAAATATGAATACCAAGATCTATTCCTCCTCTTTCGTTTCTCGTTAACCTTACAGAAATGATCTTTTCTTTTAATTTTGATTAAAAAATATAGGATCTCATCCAGAGGTATCAAAGCTTTCTGGCTGTACAACACCAGAACACATAGCGTGTATTCAGCAGTACACACCATATAGTCAAGATTCAATGCATCAGACCGGTCTTCCAAACCAAGCTATGTGTTGGAGTCTTTCTAAGTCTTAAATGAATCCGTGTGTTGACCAGGAACAGGTGGCATGTGGTTTCCGGATTACACAATGTGTGGCCCAAATAGACACAGTGTGTAGTCCCTTCAGTTTAGGGTTAGACCGTGTACCCCGTACACAACTAGCCTGACTAGAGACCCTGTAACGAGGAACTTCACAGTGTGTGGCCAACTGGACATGCAGTGTACTCTGAAGAACACTCACATGCCATTTCCCAGGAGCTTACTTTGGATGGACGGTGAACAATAGTACACACCATGTAGTTGGAACTATACGATGTTCACTCATCCAAATTACGAAGATTTATTAAAATTTATTATTATATTAAACAAACCCTTGATACGTGTACCATCGTGCGGGCGTAAAGCTAAGGCACAACACGTGATAGGTGTTTTATATATATGTGTTTAATTTAACATATGCGTAATGTTCATTTCTACTAATTGGGAAGTTATGAATAGGAATTAACCAGGTTTTCTCCAAGTTATAAGTTACATAGAAAGATAATTTTAAATGAATTTATTTTTTTGAAATTATGATGGATGAGAATATCAAGGTAATTCAGAAAAGGATTTAAGAAAAAATTACTAATTAATTAAAGATGATAATTAATTGATTTGAGTTTGATTTATCTTAACCAAAAACGATTAAAGAATTTAATTCTAGTTTTATTTATGTGTAAATATCGTTGCATGTATGTATGATCATGATCTAGACCAAGACCTTTGTATGTGGATGGTTTCTTTTAATTTTTTTATTTTAATTAATTTGTTTGGCATGTGTGCCTTCTCCTGATTAATATGTAGGGCATGCTTTCCCAGGGTTTATTTTATGTAAAACCCCCTTTTACCCCTCCCCTACATGTGAGTTAAAAACGGAATATGTGATGGATGGAACTCCTAAGCTAGTGGAGGCGGTTAAGCTAGAGCTGAGATGAAACCAACCCCACGAGATATAGAGGTGGACTAGTGGAAGATTTAAACACGAACCCAAAAGGTTCAAGGTGTTTCTATCCTAGGATAGGGTTAGTTTATCAACCACTAGATAAACTAACCATTAGAAAAGATCATGATCATGCCATTTACTTTATTTTATTATTTGTCATTTCCATAGTTTATCATTATGGATGTGTTGTTACAATCACATAATTAATTAATTAATTAAACATGCAAGATGGAACTAAAATAAATCAGACTTTTGCATATATATTATCAATACATGGTTAATCAATTAAGTATGTTCCACATAATATTAACAATCATGTGATAGTAATAAATTCATGCATAAGAGATAAAAATCCCTCAAATAAAATATTAAGTCAGACCAAGCCTTCCATTACATGATTAATTAAAAAACTCAATAAAACTATGTGTTTGACCAACCCTTGTTGGGGCACTTACTTTTATACAGGAAGCCCTTAAGAAAGGATTCAGGTTGACTTAACTATATTACATCAAGAGGAGTAGCCCTTTCTAGACTTGGTGTAACATTAGAGGAAAGAGTTGATTAAATACAAAGTCATGATTTCAGGATTGGGGAATCCACTCAACAGATCAAGAAGCTGCAAGACCGTAGTTGGCAAAGACCTACCTACAAAAATACCTTCTAATAGCTTGACCAACCCTTGTTGGGGTTATGTGAAGGGTAATATGGATCCTTTCCACTACAATTTAATGGAAACTAGACATTATAAGATCAATAGTGAAGGCCATTAGGACTTGATAAAAAAGTGGGAGACTCAATAAAATTTATTATTTATAATCAAATGTAATCAAGAAAGTACTAATGATTTGCTCTTTTAATTTCAGAATAAAAATGACAAGCTCACCAACCACACCATCCCTGCAATCAATTCTAGATAAAGATAACATCATCACTGGCAGTAACTTTGAGTAATGGTTTAGATGCCTTGGGGTTATCCTATGCCATGAACATAAGTCTTACGTGATGGATTCAGTATTACCTGATCCACCTGCCAAAGAGACGAGTGATGAGGATTTTCTGGTCAATGAGAAACATATAAATGATGCAGTCACCTTTCAATGTTGATGTTATCTACAATGTCTAGTGAGCTCATGAAATCTCATAAAAACATTGATACTTATAGCATGCTCGAGCACCTACGTGGTCTTTACTAGGAGAGAGAAATAAAAGAAAGGTTTGAGATCTCTAAGGCACTCTTTTAGAGTAATCTTGGATAAGGTGCCCTAACTGGGCCTCATATAGTCAAGATCATTAGCTATATTGAATGCCTAGAGGTTCTAGGGTTTAAACTCCCCGAAGAACTGGGCATCAATATCATTATCCTATCACTACCTTAGGTCTTCTCTAACTTTGTTGTTAATTTCAATATGAACAGCATTGAGAAGTCTCTATCTAATCTTCTTATCCTTATTCGCCAAGTGGACAAAGATATGAAGTGGGAAAATCCTTCTGTCCTTATGGTGAATAAGAGGAAAGGTAAGGCGAAGATCTTTAATCCCAAATCTTCTTCACGGACTTCCAAGAAAAGTAAGTTCAAAGGGGGGCAAGGAAACAGGAGGCTATTTGTTTCGCATGTGGCAAGAAGGGGCACAGGAAGAAGAAATGCACCCTTTCCTAAGAAACAAGGGAATTATTCAGGTGCATTTGTTATTTAATGTAATCTATTTGTTTCTAAAAATTGGGTATTATATACAGCTTTCTATTCTCACATATGTATCCAAATACAAAAACCAAGTAGATTCTGGAAGATTGATCGAGGGGAGGTAGATCTACGAGAAGCCAACGGATCTAGACTTGCTTCTTTAGATGTTGGGGACTACCACCTCACGTTGCTAACTTGGATGATCTTGGTGTTAAAGGGTTGTTTTTATGTGCCTTCTGTAACCAAAAACATAATTTCTATATCCATACTAGATATAGATGGATTTTTTTTCATGTTTGGAAATTAATGTTGCTTATTTTATAAATATAGCATTTGTTTTGGTAAGGCACATTTATACAACATTCTATATGTGTTGGATTACACAAACCAAGTAATGTCAATTGATGACAAAGATACTTCACATGACTCATACCACACCCACCTTTGGCATCACCATATAGGTCATGTAAACGAGAAACACTTGATAAAGTTACATCAAGATGGATATTTATATTCTTTTGAACTAAAACCACTTTGAGTATGTCATGCATATTTACAAGGAAAAATGACCAAAGCCGCATTTGGTGGGAAAGATGAAAGGGCTAAATAGCTTCTTGAATTGGTTCATACTGATGTGTGTGGACCATTTCCAATTGAGGAAATGGGTGGGTACTCATACTTCATAACATTTGCTGATGATTTTAGTAGATATGGATATATATACTTAATGAGGTATAAGTCAGATTCCTTTGATAAGTTCAATGGATACAAGAATGAAGTTGAGAACCAATTCAGTAAGAAGATTAAAAAACTCTGCTCAAACTGAGGTGGGGAATATCTTAATCAAGACTTCATTGATTACTTACGAGAGTTTTGGATTCTATCCCAACTCACTCCTTACACACCTCAATGGAATAGTGTAAGCGAAAGGAGGAACCGCCCCTTGGATTATCTTTTTGGGGGTATGCATTACAAACAGCGGCACACATACTAAACCAAGTACCAACTAAATTGATAAATGGTATTCCATATGAGTTTTAGAGTGGAAGAAAATCCGTGTTATCAACTTTACATGTGTGGGGTAGCGAAGCATTTGTTAAGGTCTCTTCAAGTAGAAAAATCACACCCTGAGGCATAAAGTGTACATTTTTAGGATACCCCAAGGAAAAAATGGAATATTACCTATATAACCCCTTATAAAAAAAGGTTATAGTGGAATGACATGCCATATTCCTTGAGAGGGAGCACATCTTCAAAATAGATAGTGGGAGCAAGATAGACTTCGATGAAGTTGAGGCTCAAGGTACACAAGAGTTGTTACACGAATAGATTCCACAAAGCCCTATGGAAGAAGAATATGTTCCAAATATACAAGTACTACATAGGAGTAAAAGAGAGGTTAGAGAACCAGAACAATATGGTTTTCTAGTTACTAAGGATGGTGACTCATTATTAGTTGATAATAATTATCCTCTAACCTACAAGGAAGAAGTAAGTGGCATAGACTTTTCCAAGTGGAAATAATCAATGAATTCTGAAATGGATTCCATTTACCAAAACCATGTGTAGATTTTGGTAGATCCTCCAGCATATGTAATGCCTGTGGGTTGAAAATGGGTATTCAAGAAGAAACTAGACATGGAGGGACAAGTATGTACCTATAAGGAATGACTGTTTGCAAAAGGGTTTAAACAGCATCAAGGAATTGACTACGATGAAATATTCTAACTAGTTGCAATGTTGAAATCCATCATAATTCTACATGCCATTATAGCTTACCATGATTATGAGATTTTGAACATGGATGTCAAAATAGAATTCCATAATGGGAAACTTTAGGAAGATGTCTACATGAAACAACCTGAAGGTTTTGTGACTCCAAAGGATTCAAAAAAGGTATGCACATTGTAGAAATCCATTTATGGATTAAAGAAAGCATCCAGGTCATGGAACATTCATTCTGATGAAGCCAGAAAAGAATTTGGTTTTATCAAGAATAAATGTGAGCCTTGTTTCTATAAATGGTTTAGTGGGAGTACAGTCATTTTCTTAATAGTATATGTTGATGACATATTACTTATTGGAAATAAGATACTAGTCTTATAATCTGTTAAGGCATGGTTGAATCAATGATTCTCCATGAAGGACTTGGGTGAGGCAACATATATTCTTGGGATCAAGATCCATCGTGGTAGATCCAAGAGATTGCTGGGCCTAAGTCAAAGTGCATACATTGATAAGATACTGAATATATTTAGTATAGAACAATCCATAAGGGTATTGTTTCCAGCATCACATGGAATTCATATTTCAAAGAAAATGTGTCCTCAGACACATGAGGAAAGAAATATAACAGAAAGGACTCCACATGCATCAGTGATTGGGTCTGTCATGTATGTCATGTTATGTACTAGGCTAGATGTCGTCTATGCATTGAGTGTGGTAGGAGGATATCAAGATGAACTAGGTGATCGCCATTGGATGGAAGTCAAGACTATCCTAAATTATCTAAGGCGTACTAAGGATATGTTCCTAGTTTATAGAGGAGATGAGGAACTCATCATCAAAGGATATGAATATGCTAGTTTTTAGACTGATCAAGATGACATGAAGTCACAAACGGGATACATATTCACTTTGAATGGAGGTGCAGTGAGCTGGAAGAGCTCAAAGAAGAGTGTGGTCATAGATTCTACAGTAGATTCTGTTATATCACAGGTTCTGAGGCAGATAAAGAAGCATTTATGATGATATGATTCTTCCAAGAGCTAGATGTGATACCTACTAGTAAAGATCACATCACATTATACTATGATAATACTGCAGCGGTGGCTCTCACAAAAGAGTCAAGGTCACATTATCGAACAAATCACATGCTTTGAAAGTATCATCTCTTAAGGGATTTATCATAGAGAGGTGAAGTTGCAGTGGACAGTATTTCTGCAGAAGACAACGTGGCATACCCCTTGAATAAAGCCTTGACTCAATAGGAACATGATAATAATGTGAGGTCTAGAAAACTGAAAGTCATAAGTATTTCGATCTAGTCTAAGTGGTATTATTTAAGAGTTGGTGTCCTAGAACCAACTCGTATTACTTTTATTACATGTATATTTAATGTATTATTAAATATTTTTCATTGATTTGAATAACTATGATGTAATAATGTCCTATAGTATTTTTTTCATTGATAAGGTCAGGACAGTTCCTCGTTATGCTGAGAACCCTGAAATGATATAACAATATTCTTAAATATAGTTATATAGTTGGATGACATACTGTGATGGGACACATAGCATGTAGACCGTCAAGTTCGAGTACTCGTAAGTATATGAGACTTCCTCTCATTAAGTTTTCACTTGGTAATCGCCAAGATAGGAGATTATGAGAACATACTCACTAGTAAGAATTATTCATGTTTTAGTTTCATTGGATATTTCTATCTATGAGCGTGTGTAATGATCCTTATACTTTTATATTATCATTAATATGTGTCATGACTCACGCACATTCATTTACTTATGAAAACCGTCACACAGACAGTTGGTGGGATGTAGGATATGTTGGGTGTGTCACGAGTGGCATGTTATTAATGGATAAGTCAAGTAAGGATTTGTCCCTTCCATTTATGGATGTTGATAACTCATACCTTTGATTGAAATATAACCGTCACGCACAATTCCATGTCCATGGTGTAACGATGAGTTTATTTCAGGTATTCAAAGAATGACGTATAAAGAATAAAAGTTTATTACACTATCATGAAACTGGCTTGATAAGATATTACAAAAAATGGATTATATAACACAGTGAGTGTTTGTATGTGGATGTTATTGTTGTGACTTTACATTCTTTATTTTAGGTGCCTTGACCCATTGCTAGATAGTACTCATGGACTTTAGCCAAGCATGCCTAATTCCAATGAGAAACAATCCTAGAGAGTCACACACTAAGTTTTTTTTGTGGTCTCGGTTAAATTATATTGGAATTTTATTAATGAAATAAATATTATTCTCAAGACCGTGGAATAATTTTTTTCAAGTTAAAATGATCGCATAAATTAAATAAAATATATTGATTTATTTTATTGAAAATTTAATAAATATTTATTTATTAGTTTGTAAATAAAATATTTATTTAATAGAATAAATTATTTATTTATTTATTCAGGTGTTCAATAAATGGAAGTGGAGTTCGAGCGGGCCAAGTTCGGTCTAGTAGTAAAATAATTTTTTGCAAGACGGTAAATAATTATTCAACTAGTTGGAATAAGTTAAAATAATAATGACGCTGCTAATATTTTGTAATGCATAATTTTATTTTATAATTACATTTTGCGCAAGTTGGTGCACCATGAATAATGATGCGGTATTATTATTATGAGCATGATTTTCTCCAAGTTCATGAATATAGTTAATTCTTGATATTAAATTAAATATTTTAACTGAAATTCCATGTATATAAATAGACAATTAGGCCTATTATGCCATACACCACACCACATACCTGGTGAATTGAGAATTGTTGAGCCAAAAAATTTCTCTCTAGAATCTGGTTCTCTCCCCTCTCAAGAACGAGAGATGTTTTTCAAGGACGAAGAACAAACTTTCAAGAACGACTGACACAAGACATTCGCTTTGTCACGCAAGCACTCAGAGAACCAGCGGTGTCGATCAGAGTCCATCGGAGTACGTGTGGATCCCCGCTAGAGGGATTCTAGTTTGATCCTTAAAAGCACAACGAGATAATCCGGAAGGGTCATTCCGGATGATCAACATCATCAACAAAGAAAAATACCAAATATCAAGGTATTATTTTTCTTTATGAAATTAATTAAATTAATTATAAACATGATTTTCAAGATCCTCTCTAAAGGTTTTGGGCCTCTTTCATCTTTATCTAAATCTTTGATTATATTTCATAGAGACTGGAATTAATCATCATATTGATCCTGGAATAATCGTTGATCATGGTAAAAATCAAATTTGGGTGTCATCCTAACCACGCCCAGAACCTTCATGTCTAAATCAAGGAAGGCATACCTCTTGATTCTCATTGCTTCTGGGTTGTAAAAAAATTCATCAATGTTGTTATTATGTTCCAAAAACTCTGTGATTGTCATCTGGGTCCTATTTGATGGGACATTCATAACATCTTAGAGTGGTATTTCCACCCATGTTGTATTCCAGTAGTTAAGAGTTGACTATTGTCATACCATCCATTTTTAATTCTACATAATATCATTATAGGAATTCTTGATTGAATTATATATGGAATATGCAAGGTAATGTGGATACCCACCCATCATCCTCTTTTTGAACCTACATATTTTAAATTCTTTCTCTTAATTAGTCATCTACATAGTAACTAATTTATGAATTTCATGACATTTAAAAGTAAGGATGTTGTGGAATCAATAAAGATATGCGACTCTTAGTTTTTCTATAACTACTAATAATGTAACAGAAAATATTTATCAACATGATACTATGTAACCTTGAAAGTATATTACCATTAAATAATCTAACTATAAAAAAGTAATGACATTGTCCCAATGAATTCAAGATAAAATTTAATGAAAATAGTATTAGATGGAAAAAACTATACCCTTTTTAAATTAAAACAACTAAAATCCAATATGCATGACTTCTTAATTTTTTTAAAAAAATATTTATTATGTCTTATTGATGAATTTGATTCCAATGGAGGAAATCTCTCCTATCAACTTGATTATACCTCTCAATGAATTTATAATCATTAATTGTTTATTTTTTTTATAATTTTTTGTTTAAAAAATAAGTTCATTGAATAATATTTATGGCTTTTTATTTAAAATCAATGATTTAGAATAAATAAATAAATGAATTTAAGTGAAATGAAATAAAAATAAATCAATACAGAAATATAGGTAGAGAATTATTGATCTAAGAGAAGGGTTAGTTTTTCAGTCATCATTCATTATTATTTAGTTTCATTCTTATTCAATGATCATATTCTATCACATTCCACTGAGCACCTTCCTCCTTTTAAAGTGTGTGTGGTGAGTGTGATCAAGAGCCTCTCAAATTGCACTTAACATTCACTTTCGCCTTAGAGAGTGATCAATATCTTAACTCTCATAATTGTATGCTCAACTCATCCTCATAACCAAATCCTGTGTGGTCTTTAAGACCTGTCTCACCTGAATATGCATTATATAAAGTATAGTAGGAGAATAAATCTTAAAATATATTAAATAATTAAAGAGGGATATGATTTATTAGAGTGAAAAACAATAATCATCACCTCACATATTAATACATTTATCAATAGTCATATAATTAGAATAAAAATAAAAAATCATTAATATAATGGAACTCATGAAGAACCTACTCTTCCCCTTGGAACAATTGTGAGGTTAGATATCTAAATCAATGGAGAAATAGAATAGAAGAGATATAATCATAGTGCACTAATATAAATAATAATGAAAATGCAAGAACTTAAAAGAATAACATAAAGAATACCACCATGGAATTGAATTAAATTACTCAGGAAATAAAATAATAATGTTATAGGGAGGTTTTTTCTAGAAAACCTATAATTTCTCTTCATTGTCCCCCTATACCCTCTAATAATGTAATTTAACAACTAATATAAAACTAAAATTAAAAAAATTAAAATTACTATATTTCAATACATCTCCTCCCACCTAGATTCATGTAGACGATAATTCCACAAAAACCTTTAATACAATTAGTTTTTTCTTCCATGAACCATAAAAAAAATTCTTATCCATGTATATTTTCTAATCATTTAATCATTTCATGTAACATAAGAATAACTATAAGGTACCTCTTATAGGTGAATTATTAAACTTGCAGAAATAGTTTCTTGATAATGGATGGTTTCTCAGATTAGTTCAGTCCCATCCCTAATCAAAAATTACTTCAACATGAAATTTCAACAACCACCTACAATATCATATCATAATGATGAAGTTAACACAAATTAAGTGGATTTAAAAATAGACTAATAAACATATCCTTGAAGTGACTCTTACCGCTTTCTATGTCACTTGTCTATTCAATGCAGTTCCATTGAATCTCCACAATGGTATGTAATAGATTCCCTCTTTGAGGACCCCCCCTAAAACACTGAATCAACCCTCTTAAAGGCTAGATCATAGAAACAAAATACACACCATAATTAATAATATCATTGTTAAGTACCTATTACTATAGCACTACTCTAATAAATGAATGGAAGACCACCATGTTTCTGCCTTATATGATACAAACTAAAACTATAAAGATAAAACCCTTGTAACATACATCATATCCAAGTCCATGAACTTCAAATTTTCTAGAATATGATTATTTTCCAATTCATTCCATCAATTCAAACTGCTGAAGCATGAGCTTTGGATGACATGAAAATCATGAAACAAACAGAAAGAAAAATATAATATCACTACAATGAGACCAAATGTGTAAGAAGTGTTAGGGTAATTCTACATCTAAAAGTGATATTGGAACCAATATTTTTCAATTAGTTTGATCTAAATTAATTAATTGAAAAAATTACCTATAAAATTAAATGATTCATACCTTCATAATCCATAAATTGATGGATGTGACTATTTTATATAATATTTATCTTTGACGTAATATGTAAGTTTGAAAGAAAAGTATATAACAGTAATGCAGAGATAGGTGAATTCATAATTTTTTCAATGAATATTTTTCAAGACATTAAAGAGTTGATATTATGACAATGAACATATATAAATAATAATAAGTAATGGTTCTCTGTATGGATGAAATAAAAAATAGAATAAAAGGTGAATTCATACATGTAAAACTGTAAGAAACCTACCTCATATCATATCCATAATTCTATCATTCTATAACATGGACACCAAAAATATCATATGACACTATACTTAGTAAAATATAAACATTTTATAACAAAAAAGTCTAAAAAAATAATCTAAAAAATAAAAATTTAATAAATAATTTCCTAGAAATCAACCAAAACTAACACCTCTTCAATCGATATGAAAAAACTCATATAATCCTCCTCAAATAATCCTAAAAAATGAGATATGGTTTTTTTTTAAATGATATATAGTTTGGAACTAACTGAATATTTTACCTAAATCAAGTTGTCTTTGAGTTGATAATCATTTTTTGGTACCAACTACATCACTCGTTTATCAAAATGGACCACTGTAATTTCTCTATTAAAATCCATGACCTACAACTACACCCTATGTCTGGTAGTATTGAAAAAAAATATAAGAAATTACTAATGCATAATTTGATTTCCATGATGATTAATTGTTCATATTTGTTATCTTGGCTGGTGTGAAACTAAATCAAATAAAATTTAGAATTAAAATCAATGAGATAAAATGTGTAAGAATTTATAGGGTAATACTACTATTGATAGTACTAGTGGAAGCACTATTTGTCAATTTGTTAGATCTAAAGAAATTAACTTAGAAAAATTAATAATAAAATTAAATGATTCATACCTTCATAATCTAGAAACTGATAGATGGGACCATTTGATATTATATGTATCTATGATGTAATATGTGAAGTTGAAAGACAAGTAGATAATGGTAATGCAGAGATATGTGAATTCCTAATTTTTTCAAATAAGTTTATTCAAGACATTATTGAGTCAACATTATAACAATTAACATATATAAATAATAATAAGGAATGGTACAAGGAATTGTGCTTGATATAGATTAAAGAAAAAAAATAATAAAAGGTTAATTCAAACATTTAAAACTGTAACAAAACCTACCTTATATCATACTCATAATTTTATCATTATATAGCCCAAAAACAAAAAATCTCATATGACACCATCCTAGGTAAAATATCAAAATTTTATAAGAAAAAAAACTGATAAAATCATATAAGAAAATCAAAATCAAATAAATACTTTCTAGAATTCACCCACAACCAACACATCTTCTAACGGTGTGAAAAAAACCTCATATAAGACTCCTCAAATAATCCTAAAAATGAGATATAGTTTTAAGAAATTGTGATACAGTTTTGTAAATAACTGAATATGTTACCTGAATCAAGTTTTCTTTAAGTTTATAAGAATATTTTTGTACCAACTGTATCATTTGTTTATCAAAAAGTACCACTGGAATTTCTCTACTCAAATCCATGACCCGCAGATACACCCTAAATCTAATAGTATAGAAAAAAATATAATAAGTTACCAATGCACAATTCTATGTACAAGATGATTAATTTTTCATATCTATTAGCATGGATGGTTTGAAACTAAATCAAATAAAATTTAGAAGCAAAATCAATGTGACCAAATTTGTAAGAAGTTCTAGGGTAATGTTAATACTGAAATTGCTAGTGAAATCACTATTTTTCAATTCATTTGATCTAAATAAATTAATTTAAATAATTAGTAATAAAATTAAATGAGTCATACCTTCATAATACATCAATTTATGGATGTGACCATTTGATATTATACATCTCTCATATTTAATATTTGACATTAAAATACTAGAAGATAACGGTGAACTAGAAGAATTGAAAGTAGTGATAGTCGATCCTATTAAAAAATTATATTTAGTTATAAATGTAAATATTATTAAATGAATTAATGTGAAAAAAATATGAAACAAACAACCCAACAGTTAATAAAATGAAGGCATACCTCATCAAGTTATGTAGTTAAATTTGTGTTGAAGATTCAACATCATAATGTTTTTGTTTTATAACAATGAATAAATGATAGTAATATGGTGAGATAAATATATAATTTAATTAAACACATATAACTAACAAAATATGAAGAACATGGATGATTTTTTATAATATATTGTTTCTATTGGTGCTTTAGGGGTAGGTGTTCCTATAATAACGATTGAATTGATATTGGGAGTATTTGGTTTGGAAGAACCTAAAATGAATACCATGTAAAAGCCCAATTCATTATTGAAATATTAATTTAATGAAATATATAAAATAAATTTATTATATAAAATTGGGTGGAGCATTCTCTAATAACCCCATATTGTATGTGTTGTGTAGAGTATAAGAAAAACATCTAAAAACTGGTCTTAAAAAGTATAATCGAGTAGAAAGATATGTTTTCTTATTATTATTTAGAAACATGAATGATAATTTAGGAATTTGAACCTCAAAAAAAGAATGCCTCAAGAAAACATAATTATGTGAAAAAGGTCATCATTTCAAGATCATGTTTCCCAGGTTCTTCAAAATTGAAGAATTATCGAAAAATAGCACCATGTTTAGTACCAAAAAAATCAAATTAAAATCAAATAAAACTATGATATAAGGAATAGAAGAATAGATGAAACATAAAATTGGGTGGAACATTCTCTGCCTCAACCTTAGTCTACACCTCCTTTTTCCAGAACCTGTATCAGGGTATCAGATTTAAGATAATGATTTTAGGGTTTCGAAACTATAGGTTTTCGCAGTGAGGGGGTGGATTTAAGGTAGAGAGATACAGAGGAAGAGGTGGGGAGGGGATTCATGGAGGGAGAGGGATCTAGAATTGGAGTCATATAGTGTTGTTGGAGAGGGATAGGATGGGTGTGGCGAGTGAGAGGATGGGAGATGACGGCAAAAATGGAGGCGGTGCGAGTAGGGTTAGCGCGAGATGGTGAGGGATTGGAGAGGAAGATTGAGATGTGTGTTTATAGGGATATTAGAGAGGGATAGGAAAAGTGTGGGGAGGTATAATATGGGTGGCAGCAGTAGCGAAGGTAGTGGGAGTATGGTTTTCATGAGGTGGTGAGGTCTGCGAGGGGGAAGTGTGTTCGTGAGGGGAAGGGGGTGGGGTATGATAGGTAGGATGATTTTTATTTTAAGGGCAGCGACTGCTGATAGTGGTCACGTCTTACAGGGGGAACAATTTCCTCATTTTCTGGTAATGATATATACCACACATATTGGAGTCCTTTACTTAATGTACCTATATGCACATACCGAAAAACACCTCCATGTAATAGGGAAGAGATATAAAAAACTAAAAAAAAAATTCATGCATACATTTATCCCAAACCAGAGTACAATAGAAGTAATGAAAGTGTAAGAAGGAAAAAAACAGACACTCACCAAAAACTGTAAAAGAATCCAAACTACTCAGAAGGAGGGGATTTCTATAAAAAGAAACTAACTGAAAGCTCATTGGCCCAACTCCGGTAAACACCTCAGTCGGTCTAGCTCACTAAGCTATGCTTGCCTCAGGTCCTCTAGGGACTTCATCGAAAGGAATTTGGTATGCCCGAGACACAACACTTGAAGACAAATCTCGTGCATGGTTGAGTATAATAATACTCATTAGGTTCCCCAAAAACCCAAAAAAAAAGATCAACTAAAAGGAAACAGTCCACTCAACCTAGCCTGAGGGAACCCAATTGAGTGAGAAACTCCAACTTGAACCATCCTCAACTATACATGACAAGTTATCTTAGTCCACAAGGGGTGTCAACCCTGACACGTGACAACACCACAAGGACTCCTATAATCACCCAGATATATTTGTCTCATACTCCAAGTATCATGGGGTTTCGACCTCAAATCCAGCTGTAGGATTCTACTCAACTCTTGAAAGGAGTCACACAACTATAAAAACATACTCCATGCGCTCAACCATCCCAGATGGAACCCATTCAAGAGATATACTCCTTCAGGTACAAATCAACCCTTCAGGATGGTATGTTTAAGATAATTCACTCCATCAATAACAACTCACTAGTTTTAGCTCTAGTTCCCAACACTAGAGGTTCTACCAACCCCAACTTTCACATTGCATAAAGTCGTAAGTACCCAAGTGGAGAGTATATCTCATCACCACTGCACATAGTTGAGGTAGCACTACTTCAGACTATGTACTGCATGTATCCTCTCTAATGAGAGAGAATGGAGGGACCCACACTTCTCCACTTCCCTACAGCCAAGGGAGTGCTAGATTCTAACTAACTTTTGAAACCTATTTCGCTCATGTATGGAGTGTCCCACACCTCAATCCGTTGAGGGAGCACTAAATCCTAACCAGGTATCAAATTTAACTAGTGGAGGTAACTTCTCTTCATAAATACGGTCCACATCCGAGGGATTTTAGACTCCAATGGAGGACCCTCTCCCTGCCACTAATCGAATATGGGGGAGTATTACTCCGCATGTGAGGACCCGCATCCTAGTACTACAAGAGATTATCACTTTAAGGATAGTGAACCCAAACCCTGTCATGATATGGGAGTACCACTTTGTCGCTAGAGGACCTGTACCCTAATGCAACAGGGTAGTGCCACTTTACTAGCATGATCACTATGTGGGACTCTCACCATTACTTGATAGGGGAGTGACAACCTCGAGCTAGATGATCCACTCCCTAGTACGATTGGGGAGTTCCAACACTACCAGGATAACAAATTTTGGGGAACCATACCTACTAATGATAGGGGAGTTTCAAATCCAAGGATTGAGGACCCACACCCTAAAATGATAGGGGAGTACCCACTCTACCTATATGTCACATACGGATGACTTGCACCCAGAAACGATAGGGGAGTACCAACTCCATAGATAGAGGACACACACCCTAGTCCGATAGGGGAGTACTGAATCTATATAGTCAAAAAGGATAGAGGTCTTGAACCTTAGCACGATAGGGGATCATTGTCTCCAACTATACAAATGATATGGAGAACCTGCTCCATGATCCAACAGAGGAGTATCATCCCTAAAAGAACTACAACATGGGTATATAACCCACACACATGACATGGGTGATCCAATCTCTACCAAAGTAGAGAGTTAAGGGAAACTTGTTCCTTGATTCCATAGGGGAATACTAGTCCCATTGTCTCTCATTATGAACCACATTGATCTCTAACATCATCTAAGCATCACTGAAAGGAGAACCACACTTATCATACAACACATCGCAACACTACCATGGGTAGGTGACCCATGCCTTGATACAACATGGGGGAACCACTCAACATCCCTAAAGAGTCTAGGGGACCCACATCCTAAGGTAAGAGGGAAGGGTACCAACCCTGACGTCAACCTAGTGATTCACCCAAATCACTACCCAAGGTTAAGTATTGTTACTACAATTTCATGCTAAAAACATGTCACATTGTATCTCATAGGCCACTACAGAGGACACCATCGTGTTCTTCATGGAAAAATACTCAAGATAGGCTACTCAAAAGCCTGAATCTGAGCCCTAGAGAAGGATATACGAAAGGCGGAAGATCTCAATATAATCTCAAGAAAGTACACTATGAGCAATGTGGTCCACACAACATGTAAATCTGCCCAATAACCTGGATCTGTCACCCATTTACATGGATTTCTTGGCCATGTAGGTGTACACGATATGTACAACCCATGCATGGTGTGTCCTACCCCACCTATCTCCCAACCATGTTCTTCCTCTACATGGCTCAGCTATCCATGCCTCATACATGGTGTGTACCACCGGGTACATGGCCTGTCTAGGATAAACAACCACCTGGTCATGTCATTCACCTTTTCCCATGTTTATCACCTTGTGTCTATGTAATTTGGTTGTGTAGTTCTACATGGCCATGTACTATCACACAGCTACCCTGACCATGTCCTTAGGCCACATGACACGGGGTCACTACATGGCATGTAACCCCAGTACACTGTGTGTAATACCCAAAATTCATTTTCTCCCCCAAACAAGAAGAACACACAATGTTTCCACTATTCTACATGTTTTTTATATGGTAATTACAATGAGAATTATCTTGTGAGTTGTCTGATTCACCCCAGTTTTCCTTGAATCCTACATATCAACATAGAATGGATCTTTAGCAATCATAATAGGACTCTACAACCTTAAAAAATAATAACAAAAGGGATCAGGGATAAAACTCAAATCCTCCTATCTCAAGGAAAAACCTTGAATCATCAGGTGTATAATGATGCCAAGATCATACAGTTCCTCGATCTAATGACAATCGACGCCAAAAACAAAGATCGACAACACCTAATCACTTCAATTCACCTAAAATTTATATTTCGGCCAAAGGGGGAGGGAAAGTGTGTATCCTCCTATGTTTTGCACAACAAGTGGTATGAGGTAGGGGATAAATAATTGATTTAATGTAATTAAATCAATTAACTTCATTTTAACACCCCATCACCAACCCACATCTAACCGAACTCCCAGTGCTGAAAAATGTTATGACATACCTAGGGTTAACATGATGTTCTAAACTCAGTCATAGTCTCATAATTCTAATATAATACACTCCTTAGGATTTATTCTATGTTTCAAGTGAAATTGTGTGTGCATGAAAAAATATATTTAATATTTTTTAAATCACCAA
The DNA here is from genome assembly GCA_963277665.1 of Viscum album. Classification (NCBI taxonomy): domain Eukaryota; kingdom Viridiplantae; phylum Streptophyta; class Magnoliopsida; order Santalales; family Viscaceae; genus Viscum; species Viscum album. The sequence goes on from OY728147.1 coordinate 88,864,937, forward strand.
GTTGAGGCCCTCTGGGCCCCCATAATTCCACACCAACAAGCGCATGGCTTTCGAAATATTCGTAGAAATATTACAAAATCTTACAGTTAAAAACCTAAGTCATTATATTCTTCCCACATTAACTATTTTCATATCCAAAAAGAGAAAGGCTGGGAATAAGGGAAAGAAATTGAGCTCTCCATTATAACTCCCATGCCAACAAGCTCACCACAGGTTCTCATGCTTCTTGCAATCATGCACTCAGGGGAACCACCATGTCCAAAACTCACCCACATCCATCTCCATCCAAGTCGACATCATGAAACAAGAGGCGCATGTCTCCTCAGCTATGATAGGTGGAAAATCACCAAGCACCATGGTCTACCTACAGTTATAGGGTCTAGTAGTATACCACCATGCTAACCTGATGTAGATACTGACACAACCCTATAGTTCACATCCACCCATGGATGAACGACACCATGAACTCCCCAAGTGTCTTACATTCAAGGTTTATTACATGCATGCGAGGATACCAATAAACAAAACAGGTCTTCCCAAGTGTAAATATTGGGTCTTACCAAACCCTCCATCTATGAACCTCCTAACTGTAACATAGATTTCCAAACCAATTGCATTGCGACACCCACTAGTTGAATCCCAACTAAGTATGGATGGTAGTTAACCAATCCACACTATAGAAACATCATAGGGTCTAACTCTACCACTAAGAAACTGTCACGACCCGCCTTCGGAAAGACAATGGAAGGGGCAACAAAGGTCCCCGCCCTTCCTTCCTCAAGTCGAAGATGAGATAATGACCCCCCGAGTCCCGCGTCCAGTAGGCCCCGGAGTGGATACTAGCACCAAGGGTGTAAAATTTTCACAATATGGGAGGCCTTACCCTTTTTAGTTAACCAGGATTGGGAGAAAGAATGAGTCAATACCAAACACCACCATGTAGAGAAAACTCAAAATAAAACCAAACTACATGCATGTTTTAATAATAAAACTCAACAAAGTACAAGAACTCCAAAGTACAAAACCAACAGGAAAAGAAAAGGCTAAGCAGAAAACAACAGAAACCAACAGAAACTCCAACGTCCAAACTAGTAAGGTCCCGCACGGTCTCTGATGTCCTCTTGGAAACCTGAATGTAAACGTAGCGTGAGAATACAAAGTATACTCAGTAGAAAAAACCTATAGCTCTCATGCACAATTGGGGAGACGTCCTAAAGTCCCATGAGAAGTAGAAAAACTAACATATATTAAGGAATCTATCCACCCCACCTCACCGGCCACGCTCACCAAATAACACAAGCAGTAAGTTAATAGTTAGAACAAAACATTTCGGTACCCCGCACCACCATTTTCCCCTCTAGCTAGCTGCTCATCTGTAATATAAAATGTCTAGACGCTACCACCATCTTCCCGCACGCACACACCTGGGCCTCACAACCCTCCACATCCCTGCCCGCACACACCTGGGCATCACAACCACACATTCGTGCTCACACACACCTGGGCCTCACAACCATCCATCCCTGCCTGCACACACCTGGGCCTCATCCCGAAGATTCTTGGAAAAACAACCTTCCTGAAGAGTCCTGGGCTAACAACACCCCAATTGAAACCTACCCGAAGAATCTTGGGTGTAAGGTCACCTCTAGCCATCACAGCCGAGGGAAGAGGGAGTAGGAAGAAGAGTAACTAGGGGGAAACACTCGTCCCCATGAAATGGGGTTTCTGACACTAAGTTCCCAACGCGGGTGGGGTGCGAATAAACAAAAAACATACAGTTACACATATATATACCAACACACATCCCAACCTACGGCTCCTCAAACAGATACAAGAAGGTTCACAAGCACTGTTGCCTCAGAAAACTGGCACACAAAAAACAGTTACCAGTTTCCCTGTTCAATTTATCATTCATAATAGTTTAGTAAGAGTTAATCCCTCCACTACTGGGCAACTAATTGGCACAAACCTAGATGAAACAATAATAAGAATGAAGGGAAGCCATCAAGTAATTTAAGCATTCTCACCTGGATCTCTTGTGAAGTCACATCAACAAAGGGATCAGTGAGATCCCTCGAAGTACTGGAACCAATGAAAAATCCAAAAAACCATTGGTTATCCCACGTTAATTCATTACCTTTCTACCAAGTTCATTATTAACTACCCACTTTTATTCATGTTCATGACCCAACCTGCAACCCTGCTGCCAAACACCACCACAGCCACACAACAACTCATTCCATTCCAACCACACCATTCACAGCCCCACTGTTCACCCATCCATATATGAACCATCCCAAAGTTCATAATTTATTCTTTTATATTATTCAGTTCAACTGGGGTGATCACACAAGCTTATGGGCTTTTATATTCAACAGCCGAGTTTAATTTTTTAACTGATTCATACATGATTCCCATTCACCAGACAAATCATAAAACAGAGCATAGCATAGGTGCGCAAACAAAGACCCACAATGTTCATGATTTTTAGTATTCCCAATCCCATTAAATTCATAACAACATCATAGGGAAAGTATGGATAAAAACATGTAACAACATTAACAAACTTCCTCATCCCCGTGCTTTAACTGGTTGTTATCTTCATTACAAAATTGATTAACTTCCTCATGGGAACCATAGAACACCCACCCCGCATGATACACAAGGAAGAGAGACAAAGGTAAGATCCCTACTTGATTGATCAAGGATCGACGTTAAGTCCTCGCGTGGAAACTGGAAATCAGGAGTAGCAGGAGCTCCACAGAACGTGATCAATGAAAAATTAGCAACAGGGGTACGACTCGTCAGGAGGAAGGGTACTCCAAGCGCAGGGTGATAGAAAACAAGAAACTAAGGGAGAAGAGAAGCCTTTAGGTTATAAGGACTAAGGTAAAACATTCTTGGGACTGATAAGATATGAAGAGAAAAACTTGAAACCACTGAAGAAGCGGGATTGTGGGTTGACCACGCGGTTGGGCCACCCCACACATCCAACCAGAAGGTCCCCGCCCTTCGGGGCGGTTAAAACTGATGCACACCTCCTTAACCAAGGAAGGAATCCTCATAGGATGTGGTAGAGGAATTTCTGAAAACGCGGTTAAAGGCATGACCAAAACTCATGGTTGTTCATTTAAGGAGGGTACCTCACCAATCATTTAATTAAACACCATTAATGGGCTTTAAAATAGGCTTAAGGGGGGTCAAAACATGGTTGACAAACCAATTCTCGCAAAGGAGGCGCTACTGGAAAAACCCAGGGAGAGGTCAGCTGTAGGCTAGGTCTACCGGTAGACCAAGCTACCAGTTGGCCGAGGCTATCGGTAGGCCGAGCTACTGGTAGGCCGAGGCTACCTGTAGGATGAGACCACCGGTAGGCCGAGCTACCGATAGGCCGATGCTACCGGTAGGCTATGGCCACCGGTAGGCCGAGCTACCGGTAGTCTGAGGCTACCGGTAGGCCGAGGGTACTGGTAGTCCAAGCTACTGGTAGGCCGAGGCTACCGGTAGGCCGAGGCCACCGTTAGGAGTCTTAAGCTTCACTGAGAAACTGGGATGGCCTTAAAGATCACCCAAAACACCCCAAACATCAGACTTTTACCATTTAATAGACCCCAAAACCCTGGGACATTACATCATATACTTCTCAAACTATTCTCGTCCCTGAGAATATAAGAACAAACCAGAAAGGAGAAAAGTTGGGTCCAAACAACCACCCTCTAAAGATACTTCTTAGGGGAAAACCCCTGAGTTGTTTGAAAGCTGGAACAGAACCCCCTACATCCAAGAATACTCCCCCAAGAGTTATGAACCACAAAAATTCACAACAAGAACAAGAATCACATTTTCCATCACCTGATTCAGGGAGTCCCTTCCTACATGTCAGGATACTATCCGCTTTGGGCGGCACTGACTCACCCACACGGGTTTAATCGCATCCACATTAATGCATCCTGATTAGCAGTCCGATTTTCCCATCATCACACATTCGTACACACAGAGAACAAGGAACATATCATCTAATAACTAAGCAAAATAATCATTTCATATATTAAATCACAAGGTAAAACATATCAACAAAACTCAGAACAACAACAATAAGGAAGTCAAAACAGCTCTGGGTACTGAACGCGTAAATGGGCCTCCCACTCCCAAGTGCTCTCCTCGAGGCCACCATCCCTCCACAACACGCGAACCAAGGGGATGGTTCATCCACGAAGCACTTTCTCTTTACGACCCTCGATCTTGATCGGTCGACCTATGAAGGTCGCATCATTTTCGACATCAAACTCTCCCCAATCGATGACGTGGGAGTCATCGTGTAGATATCGACAAATCTGGGAGACGTGAAAGACATTGTGAACTTTCTCCAACTGAGGTGGAAACGCCACCTGATACGCCACCTCACCAACTCATCCCAACACCTCAAAAGGTTCGATGAACCTGGGGGAGAGCTTACTCCCCTTCCCAAACCTTCACTTCCCACATCGAAGGGAAACCTTCAAGAACACATGATTTCCAACCTCGAACTCCAAGGGCCTCCTCCTACGATCACCATAAGACTTTTTCCAGTCCTAGGCTACCTTTATCCTCTCACGCACAAGCTGAACCTTCTCAGTGGTGTCCTGCACCACTTCTGGCCCAAGAACATCTGCTTCCCCAATATCTGTCCATCCAATGGGTGAACGGTACGACCTTCCATACAAGGCCTCAAACAGTGTAATTCCAATAGTGGAGTGTAATATATTGTTATAAGAAAACTCTACTAGAGGCAAGTGTCGTACCCATGATCCCCCAAAATCCAGAACACATGCCCGTAACATGTCTCCCAACGTCTCGATCATTTGTTATTTTTCCCCATCTCTCTAAGGGTGGAAATAAGTGATAAGGCGTAGTTGGGTGCCAAAGGCATGAATCAATCCCCTCTAGACTCGTGAGGTAAACCGCGTGTCTCGATTGGAGACAATAGATCTCGAAATCCCGTGCAACCGCACCACCTCATCGATGTACTTCTGGGCTAAGGGGATCACCGGGCTCGACTCCTTAATCTCTAAGAAGTGTGCTGATTTTTTCAACCAATCCACCACTACCCAGATGGCATCATAGCCTCCCTGAGCCCTGGGTGGCCATGTGATGAAGTCCTTTAAGATTTCATCCCACTTCCACTCTGGAACATCTAATGTTTGTAACAGCCCTCCAGGAAAACGGTGTTCAGCCTTCACTTGCTGACACACCAGGCACTTAGCCACACACTCTGTCACCTCCCTCTTTACCTCGGGCCACCAAAATTGTCCCCTCAGGCCTTGGTACATCTTTGAGACCCCAGGATGTACCGATAAATCTGAGCCATGGAACTCACGGAGAACACCTTTACGCATCATCTCCGTAACAAAAATCCTTCCACGGAAAAGCATCTGATGCTGACCATACCTTAGGATCATTTCCCTGATAAACAGGATCTCGCATCACTTCCACCTCCAAGTCCCCCCACTGAGACTCTTCCACCTGCACCACTAAAGAGGAAACTACCATCATCTGAAACAGGAAGCCTCTTCTACCTTCCACCCTTGCATCTAAATTCAAGGCTGATAACTCTTCTATTACTCTCCAAGCATCTGCAGATTCCCGAACTACTTCCTTCTGTGATTTCCTGCTCAGGGCATCAGCCACAACAATACCCTTTCCCTCAGTATAAGATATCTTGAAGTCCTATTCTTGGAGGAACTCAACCCATATCTATTGCCGCAATTTCAGATCCTGGTGGAAAAAGACATAATGCAATCTCTTGTGATCTGTGAAGACCACAAAGCGCTCTCTGATGAGATAATGTTGGCACAACTTCAATGGGAACACCATGGCCACAAGCTCCAGATCATGGGTGGAATAGTTACGTTCATGAGGACGTAACTACCTAGACTCATAATAGATCACTCATCTCTACTGCATCAGCACACATCCCAACCCAAGGCCAGAAGCATTATAGAACACTTCAAACAACACCCCTTCCTCTGGTAATCTGAGTACTAGAGAACTAACCAGCTTCTCCTTTAGGTAGCCAAAAGTTGTCTTGCACTGGTCTCTCTACATGAAGGTCTGGTCCTTCCTAGTCAAAGATGTCAACAGAGCTACAACTCGAGAGAATTCAAGCATAAACCTCCAGTAATAGCCTGCCAAACCCAGGAAACTACGAACTTCCACCACATTCTTGGGTGCTGCCCATGGAACAACTACCTCGACCATTGACGGGTCTACTGCTATTCCCTTCTGAGACACTACGTGTCCAAGGGAATGTACTTCTCGCGTTAATAACTTGCACTTAGACAGTTTCCCATAAATATGGTGGTGTCAAAGGACTCCAAAAACAGCCCTAACATTCCCAACATGCTCTTCCTCTGATCTTGAGTAGATAAGGATGTCGTCGATGAACACCACAACAAACTGGTCCAGAAACTCTTAGAAGATAGAGTTCATGAGGTTCATGAACATAGCTATTGTGTTTGTAACGCCAAACGACATGACCACGAACTCAAAGTGGCCATATCTGCACCTGAAAGCCATATTCAGGATATCACCTTCCTTCACTCTCAACTGGTGGTATCCAAAACACAGATTGATCTTAGAGAACCAACCTTCTCCCCTCACCTCGTCGAAAATATCTTCTATCCTCGGGAGGGGTAAAGATTCTTGTCTGTCACCTGATTCAACCTCTGGTAGTCTATGCATAGCCGTAGACTACCATCTGCATTCTTTACAAACAAAACTGGAGCAGCCCACGGCGATACGCTGGGACGAACAAAGCCCTTCTCCATCAGATCGTCAATCTGAATCCGCAACTCCCGCAACTCAGAAGGTGTCATCCGATAAGGAGCCATCGAGATCGGGTGGGCACCAGGCTGTAAGTCTATCCCAAACTCAACGTCACGTTGAGGGGGGTAGATTGAGAACCTCATCGGGGAACACCTCAGCGAATTCTCTTACGACATCTGGGACATCCATCATTCCTTCATCCACCTACTCCACTGACACGCCGTCCCGCATAGAAAGGAGTGGCTCCACGTGATGACTCCCCACCTAATAACTCCTCTCCCCAACAAAATCCACACGCCATCCATCCTCATTGGAGAATTAAATCCTTCTCTGATAGAAGTCGATGATGGCATGCATGGAGAATAACCAGTCGATGCCTAGAATGACATCGTATTGTTGAATCTGTAATGAAAGAAAGTCTTCACTAGACTGATGCGGTCCCAGCATCAGTCTACATCCCTGGAAAAAGTAAGATACACTGGTCTGACCCCAACTGGTGTTCTCAACACTAGGGGCACAAAAAGTCTCTCAGCATCCAGACCCAAAGCATGGGCTAATTCAGGCATAACAAAGGAGTGTGAAGCTCCTGAATCAAACAAGGCAGAAAAAAGAGTTATGAATAAACGGATCGTACCACGAATGACCTCTGGTCCTACCGGAGCTACTAACTCTGCGGCGTGCAACTTTCCACGCCCATCTCCTCTTCCTCGCTACTATCGACCACCTCCCAGACCATGCCATGTTCGAGGTCCCTGAGGATCACCCTGGTGTCAGTCTCATCCTGCAAGGTTGTCCCTCGGAGGGCTAGGGCCCTGCTTCTGCGGCTGGGAAGGCCTCGCCAGCAACAGATGCTACTGAGGTGGGTGTTGAAACTGCCCACCTTCCACCATGTGGAGCTCGAGTGGGACACCTTCTTTGGACGTGCCTGAAAACTTTGCAAGAGGAACACTTTAGTAATGGCCCTGTGGAAAAGGGATGAGTGCTAGAAGCTCGGGACTGGAACTGATGAGGCATAAACCCTGCTTTTCAAAACCTGGAAGGCCCTGTCACTGGAGACCTGCTTCTGACCGCCTTCCCCTTTGATGGACTTAGATGGTTCCCTTCCTGTGGTGTGCCTCCCTTCAATTTTATCCTCTCTACTATCTGGGTCTTCTTCTATACTGGTTGGTACATCAGAAGAGTGAAGGGAGTGACAACGTACTAAAGAGAAGGACGAAGTTCATCCTCTAACCATTTTTACCGAGACTCATCATCCAGAAAGAGATCCGGGGAAAAGCGAAAGAGACCTTTGAACTTGATCTCTAGCTCCCTCACTGACATGCTTCCATACTGAAGGGAGAGAAACTCTTGTCTCTTCTCATCCTTCACCGTAGAGGAGAGGAACTCCTCATGAAATTCCTTCTCAAAACAGGCCCCAGAAACCTCTGTCTCTATCTTCTCTCCCAGGAAAAGCGTCCACCACTGATGCACTACTCCTCTCAACTGACTGACGGCCAATGGAACCCAGTACTCCCTCGTATCATGGATCAAATAGAAGGTGATGGCTAGCTCCTAGATCCATCCCTCCGTTACTGAGTCCGAAACACTGCCCTCGTACTTCTCAAGGGTTTGTCGCTGGAAGGAGCACAGATTCCTCTACCACAAGTCATGCTCCTCATCTCGGTCAATCCTCTGCTGGTCAACTGCCTCGCTCTGCTAGGCCTCAACCACGCGAGTCGCTCATGGATAACGTCTGGGTTCCATAACTGCAAGGTAAACAAAGAATGCCTAAGCCCGAGTAGCAAGGGAAATTATTATTATTATTATTAATTTTTTTCTCCCCAAGGTGCCCCAAATCAATTAAAACACAATCAGTATGATGCATGAACCTTCCCTAGGGTCACTACCCTACAAGAAATGTAGTCTCACTTTGTCGTTTGATAGGCTCAGAGTCCTTGCATCGGATCACAGGGGGCCCTAAAATCCCATGTCCTAGATGGTCCTCACTGGTCTATTTCACAAACCAAGATCACCTAACATTGTTGCCCTACCATACCATGCAATCCTCACTGTGCCTAAATCCAGAATCCATCCTATCCCTCAACCTTTGGCTCTATTACCATTCTGTCACGACCCGACTTCGGCAAGACAATGGAAGGGGCGACAAAGGTCCCCTCCCTTCCTTCCTCAAGTCAAAGACGAGATAATGACCCCCGAGTCCCGCCTCCAGTAGGCCCTAGAGTGGCTACTAGCACTAAGGGTGTAACATTTTCACAATATGGGAGGCATTACCATTTTTAGTTAACCAGGATTGAGAGAAATAATGAGTCAACACCAAACACCACCATGTAGAGAAAACTCAAAAGAAAACCAAACTACATGCATGTTTTAATAATAAAACTGAAGAAAGTAAAACAACTCCAAAGTACAAAACCAACAGGAAAATAAAAGGCTAAGCAGAAAACAACAGCAACCAATAGCAACTCCAACGTCCAGACTAGTAAGGTCCCGCACGACCTCCTAAGTCCTCCTAAAAACCTAAAAGTAAACGTAGGGTGAGCATACAAAGTATAATCATTAGTAAAAACCTATAGCTCTCATGTACAAGTGGGGAGACGTCCTAAAGTCTCATGAGAAGAAGAAGAACCAACATCTATTAAGGAATCTTTCCATCCCACCTCACCAGCCACACTCACCAAATTACACAAGCAGTAAGGTAATAGTTAGAACAAAACATTTGGGTACCCCGCACCACCATTTCCCCCTCTAGCTAGTTTCTCATCCGTAACGGCAAACGTCTCGACACTGCCATGCTCTTCCCGCCCGCACACACCTGGGCCTCACAACCATCCACATCCCTGCCTGCACACACTTAGGCCTCACAACCACACATCCCTGCCATCACACACCTGGGCCTCACAACCATCCATCCCTGCCCGCACACACCTGGGCCTCATCCTGAAGATTCTTGGAAAAAAACCTTCCCGAAGAGTCCTGGGCTAACAACACACCAATCGAAACCTACTTGGAGAATCTTGGGTGTAAGGTCGCCTCCAGCCATCACAGCCGAGGGAAGAGGGAGCAAGAAGGAGAGTAACTAGGGGGAAACACCCTTCCCCATGAAATGGGATGTCGGAAACTAATTTCCCAACGCGGGTGGGGTGTGACTAAACACAAAACATACAGTTACACATATATATACCAACACACAACCCAACCTACGACTCCTTAAACAGATACAAGAAGGTGCACAAGCACTGCTACCTCAGAAAACAGGCACACATCAACCAGTTCCCAGTTTCCCTGTTCAAGTTATCATTCATAACAGTTCAGTAAGATTTAATCCCTCCAATACTGGGAAACTAATAGGCAGAAACACAGATGAAAAAATAATAATCAGGAAGGAATCCATCAAGTAATTTAAGAATTCACACCCGGATATCTTGTGAAGTCACATAAACAAAGGGATCAGTGAGATCCCTCTAATTACTGGAACCAAAGAAAAACCCAACAAACCGTTGGTTATCCCACATTAATTCATTACCATTCCACCCAGTTCATTATTAACTTCCCACTTTTATTCACGTTCACAACCCAACCTGTAACCCTGCTTCCAAACATCACCATAGCCACACAATAACTCATGCCATTCCAACCACACCATTCACAGCCCCGTTGTTCACCCATCCATATATGAACCATCCCAAAGTTCATAATTCATTCTTTTATATTATTTAGTTCAACTGGGGTGATCACACAAGATTACGAGATTTTATATTCAACAGACTAGTTTAAGTGTTTAACCGGTTCATACATGATTCCCATTCACTAGACAAAGCATAAAATAGAGCATAGAATAAGTGCACAAACAAAGACCCCCAATGGTCGTGATTTTTAGTAGGCCTAAGTCCATTAAATTCATAACAACATCATAGGTAAAGTATGGATAAAAACATGTAACAACATTAACAAACTTCCTCATCCCCGTTCTTTAACTGGTTATTATCTTAATTAAAGAATTGATTAACTAACTTGTGGGAACCATAGAACACCCACCCCGCATGATACACAAGGAGGAGAGACAAAACTAAGATCCCTACTTGATTGATCAAGGATCGGCGTTAAGTCCTCACATGGAAACTGGAAATCAGGAGTAGCAGGAGCTCCACGGAACGTGATCAAGGAAAACTTCACAATAGGGGTACGAATCATCAGGAGGAAGGGTACTCCAAGTGAAGGGGGATAGAAAACAAGAAACTCAGGGAGAATAGGAGCCTTTAGGTTATAAGGGCTGAGATACAGCATTCCTGGAATGGTTAAGATACGAAGATAAAAACTAGAAACTGCGGAAGAAATGGGATCGTGGGTTTACCATGCGGCTGGGCCACCACACATGTCCAACCAAAAGGTCCCCACCCTTCGGGGTTGTTAAAACCGATGCACACCTCCTTAACCAAGGAAGGACTCCTCACAGGATGCGGTAGAGGCGTTTCTGAAAACGCGGTTAAAGGCATGACCAAAATGCATGGTTTTTTATTTAAGGAGGGTACCTCACCAATCATTTAATTAAACGCCATTAATGGGCTTTAAAAGTGGCTTAAAGGGGGTCAAAACATGGTTGACAAACCAATTCGCACAATGGAGGCGCTACTGGGAAAACCCGTGGAGAGGTCACCGGTAGGCTAGGTATACCGGTACACCAAGCTACTGGTTGTCCGAGGCTACCGGTAGGCCAAGACCACAGGTAGGCCAAGATACTGGTAGGTCGAGGCTATGGGTAAGCCGAGGCCACTGTTAGGAGTCTTAAGCTTCATCGAGAAGCTAGGATGGCCTTCCAGATCACCCAGAACACCCCAAACATCATACTTTTACCATGTAATGGACCCAAAAACCACGGGCCATTACATAAATGATTCTATACAAGGATCACTCTCCACTGGGGCTTCTAAATATAAGGGTAAAGTAGAAAAGCTCAACTGGAAATGTCAGGATCACCTCTGACACTCTAGTGTACAACCCCAACACTACCACAAAACAGGGCAAGGCTAACACTACACTTTAACAGCGCTAATGAAAAAGCGCTGATAAAGGTGGGTACCTTTATCATCGCTAAAAAATCACTAATAAAATTACCCCTTTATCAGCTCTTTTTTTAGCACTGATAAAGGTACCCCCTTTAACAGCGCTTTTTTTAGCTCTGTTAAAGGGTACCCCTTTATCAGCGCTTTTTGTAGTAGCGCTGAAAAAGGAGGGTCTTTATCAGTGCTTTTTTTAAAAGCATTGATAAAGGGTCCACTTACAAAAAAAATTCATTAAAAATATATTAATATTTAAATATATATAGTTATATTGATATAAATATAATATATATATTTTAAATATAATTTTAAATATATTTTAGATAAGTATAAATATACAGTTACACGTAATATATAAGATATTTAGTGAAAATGGCTTATAAAAATATTTTAAAAAAATTTAATTAATAATTTTCTAATTATTATGGAGTAATAGTCATTTAATAACAATTTGAAGACTAAAAAAATAAAAAAAAAAGATCCAAAATATGTTGAAAACACAACTCGAACTTCAAACAGCCGTAACTTTTGATCTGGGTGTCCTCTTGAGCTTTACCAAATATCAAATCAAATTTTGTGATGATCTCTACACCAAAATTATTAGGGAAATCCTGGTCAAGGTTTTTTTGAGGCCAAAAAAGGCCCAGAAGGCCTCCAAAACTGAGTTTTTAGTCGGGATACCCCGATTTTTTAACATTTTGTGGATTTTCAGCCTCGTTTAAGGGGGTATTATTGGGTTTTTTGGTGGGGACTGAATTTATTCCAAGGTATGAAATTCATATTGATATTATTTATTTGAAATTTTAACATTTTTTATAATGAACTATTATTTATAATCAAATATATAACAATGTATACATATTTTTTATATATTCACACATAAAAATTTAATTATAAATATAAATAATAAAATATATTTACAGATAAAATATATTATCTTTATCTAAATAATAACTAATATCCATTTTATTTAAAATACCAATATATAAATATTTATATACCTATATATTAATCTAACTATATATGTATATTAATATAATTATATGTATATATATTGATATAACTATAAATATATATATATATATTAATATCACTATAAATATATATATTAATATAAATATATATTACTATATGAATAAATATAACTAAATATATATATATAAATAAATAGATATTTCATTAACTAGAGAACAAATCAATATGGTAGAGTGGTAAAGGCTTTAGGCACGCAAGGGGGAGGTCTCAAGATCAAATCATTTTGGAGGCAAGGGCGCACACATGGGGTAGATTTGGGGGCCTAGTGCTGATAAAGGGGGTGGGTGTATCGTTGATATAGGGTGGAGGGTGGTGCGTGCGAGCTTGGGAGGGGTTGTAAAGCGGTGTTAAAAGCAGGTCTCAAGCGCTATAAAAGCCCCCCCCCCCCGATTGGTAGGATTTTTTAAAAATATTTTTTATATTTTTTAATTTTTTTTACTTTTATCAGTGCTAAAAAAAGTGCTGATAAAAGGGGTCTTTTATCAGTGCTAAAAAAAAGCACCGATAAAGGACCCTTTTATCAGCGCTTCTTTTTAGCACTGATAAAAGACCCCTTTTATCAGCGCTTTTTTAGCATTGATAAAAGGAGTCTTTATCAGCGCTTTTTGGAGCGCTCATAAAGGGGACCCCCCCTATCTACGCCGTCTTTAACAGCACTTTTCTAGCACTATTAAAGGCCATTTTTAGGGCTTATAAAAGGGGAATTTGTAGTAGTGAAACCTAAACACACACATCTTAGGAACTAGTTCACCACACCTTAACACTATCCTCTTTGGGTGGCACTGACTCTCTCACATGATTTTAATCTCATCCCAAAAATTTATCTCCATGGAGAAAGTGTCTCTCTTCCTCGTGAGTCCAAAGTTACATAAAAAACAAAAACACGGGGTTCTACCAATTCCCTATTTCACCTCAGCCAAAACCTTAAGCAAGAAGCGTAAATAAAAGAGTACATCACAATAGTTTCAAAAAATTAAAACTGTAGAAGGTATAAAGGGAAGAGTTTGTACCTATATTCATCCTCAAAACCTCTGAGTCAATGTCTTATATGGCATGTAGATTTCCTCACCTCATCCTCTATCTCCTTAAGCCTAGCATGGACCACCTGGGGGTGGTAGTGGAAACACCTCAAACTACTTCCCACCTCCAGCTGCTCTCCCAGCCCCTCCACCATAGCTGCGATCATGTAGAACTCCCTGGTTCAAATGCTTCCTTTACCAAGGAGGTATGTCAACCATATTCTTCTCAACAACATGGTGGGTTAGATAATCTCTAGCAAGATTTACCCAGTCTTCGTAAGTGTAACACCACCTTTCATATGACTTACCTGATCCCCAGTGTGTCTCCTACACTATAGTCCCATGTTATGGAGTCTGAGCATTGGTATGCCGACTATGCCATGATCCTATCACTTTTCATTTTCCAACTACTGAAGACAACTCAGCCTCATGACCACCACTATAGGCCAAATCCTCCCGTACCTCTTCCAGGAAGCTATCCACTACCAGATCTCACTCCAGTACCCCTACAAAAGTGGGAAGACATAAGGAAACCAAAATTACTTAGATGTCTATATGGAGGCCCTACTCAAATGTATGATCTCTGAATAACGGGTCTCAAACCATGTCCAAAGAGTAATGTGAAAGGTCTATGTACCTCGCTGAGTACTCTTTCACGGTCACACTAACCTAACGAAGCTATAGAAGCTTTTGGATATGAATTGATCTCAACGTGGTTGGGTAAAACTCTTCTCTAATAATCAACTCAAACTCTACCCAAGTGAGTGTCGCCTCGTTATGGGTCTGCATCACTAGACTCTACCATTACTCGGTCAAACCCTACAAAAGGCTCACCACTAGTACCACCATCTAATTGGGATGTTTCCTAACAAGGTGAAAAACATGTGTGCCTGCCTCAAGACAACCATTAGCTACCTGGGGTCCGAATCACCTTGGTACCTCAGAGGTCACTACCTCTAGAACTCCTGCAGTGCACTCGGCCTACGTGCATCATCATCTTGAACTATCGGCACAACCAGCTTCTCATTAGGTGGTGGATCAACTGGCGGACCACCAGAAGGTACTACCTCAGAACCGATTCCATAAACTAAAGCTTCATCACGAGGTGGATCATCATCACAATCCCTCCGTAGAACCCTATTTTTGTTATCATCATTGTGGAATCTTGAAATAGAATCAAGATGCACCTCGGTCAAAGAGTGTATCTGGGGAGATGAGTCAAGAAGGACAAAGAACCCACAACCCATTCTTATATAATGCATATACCATTATTTATATTCAACTAGTATCCTAATGTACCAAGTAGAAAAGTAGTTTATCAGAGTCATGGTGAAGGGATACATCGACGGCCACACCAACACTAGAACGAAGGGCTTGAGAGTCAAACTTGAAATATCCTAACACATTGGATATGTAACCCAAACAAAACTCACGACATTGTGGTTCCAAAGTGGAACCCTCTATGATACCACTCTGTCATGACCCTACCCAATGGGGCCTAGGTCACAACTCCCCAAACCCACATCCAATGGTCTAGGAGATGGTAACTATCACCAATAAGGCATATCACACAGATGGGAGGTATTTACCTAAATTACATGTACATATGCACCCACAAACACCTCCATATAACAAGGCATGGATATAAAAAGCTGGAAACTAAAATAAATGCATACATCTATTCCAAACGAGAGTAAAATAAAAGTACTTGAAGTATAAAAAGGGAAACACTCATGCCCACCAAAAAATGTAAAAGCATTCAACATACTTAGAAGGAGGGGATCACTGTCAAATGAAACTACTAGAAAGCTCCTTAACTCAACTCCGGTAAACACCTCGGTTGGTCTAGCTCACTAAGATCAACCTGTATCGGGTCCTCTAAGGACTCTGTCAAAAAGATTGTGGTTTTTACAAGACATAATAAGTGAGGGAAAATCACATGCATGGGTGAGTATAAAAATACTCAATAGGAACCCCAAAACCAAAAAGAAAAGAAAGAGACTGAAAGACAACATTCAACAAAACCTAGTCTGAGGGAACCCAATTGAGAGAGAAACTCCATCTCAAACCATCCCCATCTATACATGACTATTCTACTCAGTCCTCAAGGGGTGTCAACCTAGACATGTGATAACACCGCAAGGAATCCTAGAATCACCTTGACTTACTCATCTGAGACTCCATGTCTCATGAGGTTCCGACCTCAAATCAAGCTATAGGATTCTACTAGAGGCTCAAAAGGTAACACACAACCAGGAGAACACACTCCATGAGCTCATCCAAACCAGATGTCACCCATCTTAGAGATACACTCTATCAGGTAAAACTCTACCATTCTTGATGGTATGTCCGAGAGAACATGCTCTATCGATATTAACTCACTAGGTATAGCTCTAGTGCCTAGCACTAGAGGTTCTACCAATGCTAACCTACACACTATGTAAGGTCGTAAGTACCCAAGTGGAGAGTCCCACCCCTCACCACTATACACTTTTGAGGGATCACTTATCCAGGATATTCACTATGTGTATCCTCTCTAATGAGAGCTAATGAAGGGACCCACACCTCACTGTTTCCCTAGAGATGAGGTACTAAAAGCTCCTAAATAACCCAAAAAACCTCTTTCACTCATGTATAGAGTGTCCCACACCAATATTCATTGAGGGAACACTAACTCCTAACTAGGTATCGCACATAACTAGTGGAGGGTCATGTTCCTCATAATTGTGCTCCATAGATGAGGGATATCTAACTCCATTGGGGGACCCACTACCCACTTCTACTGACAGCGTTGTCATGAAAATTCAAATTTATTATGATTTTAAGGTTGATTTATAGTATAGTGCTAACCCTAGGTCATCTCTCAAGGAGTATTTATAGGTTTGGAGTATGCATTTTTAATAAAAATTACTAAAAGGGGGTTATTTTGAAAATAGTTTAAAGAAAATAACTTAACTTAAAGAGTATAATAGTTGAAAAACCAAGTGGAATTTGAAAAATATGAGACAAATGGGTCATTTTTATTTAAATAAAAACAATTCAAGTTCATTGTTCTTAGATATTTATTTAGGTTTAAAGTAATAATTTGGTTGAAATTTATTGGAATCCCGATTAATTCTTAAGCTTGTATTTCATTGCTTGAAGAACCAAACATTAACATAACAATCATATTATCAAGGTCTATAACTTATGAATAGAATAAAATCTTACAAAAAAATTGAAATGTCAATAAATTATCCAAGAAAAGGATTCTTGTGTTTTCCAATCAGAACAACATAAGTCATGAACTCAAAACCTCACACCGATCAGGTAGAAATTAAGAGAAAATCAATCACATGCATCAAAAAAAGAATTCAAATAATAAATAATTTAAGATACATGGAAGGAAATGTTTTAGTACCTAAATAAATCCAAACCAGTTACTAATATATGTGTTTTAACTCCCTTGACATGTGTGTATCTCCCTCACAACGAACGCCCATTGTTTAGCTCAACATCGTGAGGAGGAGGAAGCTCATGTGGAACTCCTTCTTCATTCTTGATCCCCCTATGAGGATAGGGGCCTCCAGAACTTATAGTATAAATATGAGACAACTCTAGGACTCCAAAATGGTAGATATTTTTTTTGGTTTGAAATTGAAAATGATTTTCCCAAGCTATCATTTTATAGGAAAAGCGGAAGGTGGCTTGGGAACAAAAATTGTATAAAACCACATGGACCATTGATTTTAGTGGGTAGACAGCCTTATCTAACTTTTTAAAAACTAATTTTTTTTCCCACATCTTTAATATCTTTACAGAATTTTTGGATTAATTTTTACACCTACATCTCGAGATATGGACAGATCACAACACACCACTTTTGATTTCGTGCAGATTCGGTACGCTAGACAGATCCGGTCGGTAGGGCCACCAGATGGCCGAATAAGTCTTTGGTTCCTTCATATGAAATGTATCGCAATGAATTTTGGGTCATAAAACAAAATTTAATCCCATTTGGATTCATAGTTCAGTATAAGTATGTAGTTGAATCCACTGGTATGCATGGATCCTTCGCAGTTTGGCCTGTTTTTCTTGGACTTCAATATGGGCCCCCCAAATCACCTTCACCTAAAATGTAACTATCAATACATGTACCAATAAAATTTTTAATAGTTCTAAATAAAAAATAGTTGAATCAAATATTATGTGAATTTTTTTATTTTTGTTATAATTTTTAATAGAAAACTAGTTTAGCATAGTGGTGTAAGGGTGAAAATGAAACAATGAATCATGGTTTGATCACACCCCCACACCTAAACATTTTCACTCCTGGGAAAAGTCATATTTCTAAAAATTATAGATATTTCTAACATAATAAATATTTAACATTAAATGAAAATTTAATTCCTAATAGAAATGTGGTCAAAGAAAAAAATCACTTTGAGTTGTTATTCTCAGTGATCATGGAAAAGACATCTTAAAAATTATATCAGAATCAAATTCCATTAAATTCATGATACCAATCAAATAAAATAATTCAAAATTTAATAATGTCACTAATTCTCCACATAAGTGTGTGACAACCATTTCATGCTATTCTTTCTACTTTTTATCGAGTAAATATAAGTTATTTTAAAATTTGTCTACTTATATGATCTTTTCCACCAAAGATGTCCTACATCCTTTGCAATAAAATTTCAAGACCCACTCACTTAATCATTCCCAGAATTAAAACCATAATCTCCTAACCTAGATATCACCATATGTTGTATATTTCATCACTCCACTCATTTATTTTTTTTCAAAAGTTTCATTGGAATAAATCGCACACTCTTCTATCACCCCTTGTTTGATCTCCTCGCGACACTAATTGTAATAGTTATAACAAGATCAAAAATCAAGGAAGGGTGGTTTTTGACCTACCAAAATACAACAGTTTGATAATAGGTACACACACATATGTCAATATAGTACAGTAATGAAATATATTGGATAAGGAACGAACATATGGAAAAATGATTTTGGAAAGTAGATAAAGACCATCCTAACTTATATTTTCCTTCCACTAAGTAAGAAATCTTCACACTTCATGGTTGGGTGAAAAGATTTGTAGAGAGATTGTGAAACAATTTTCTAATAAACTATTCACAAAATGGGTGTCATTATTCTCAAAGGGTTTGAAATGATACAACCATGTATATCATCGAAAACAAACAAATTTTAGGAGAAAGTCACACCATAGTATTGAATTCTTACTGAAATTCACATTTCATCAGAATTTTTTGTTTTTGAATGTTAAAACAACATGAAATAAAGAAATTACTCATGTATTTTCAATAACATCCATGATTAAGAGGGTATCATTTCCAATGATAAAGTGGGCATAAAAAAATTAAAATTTTGGCACAAAAGTGAGGCGAAACGAGGGGGGAAAGTGACAATACTATAAAACAAGTGAATAAAAGAGAAAAGGAAATAAAGATGATGAAAATTCCTAACTAACCCAAGAATATACCCATCCCCCCACACCTAAAGTGTTCAGTGTACTCAATATAATAAAAGAGAATGTGATAAAGCAGGATAAAACCTGGTGAGTGTTATTCATAGATTGATTCTTTAACATGGAGTTCCTCCATCAGGGACTCTGAAATGGGTTCATGGAAGTGCTTCAGCCGCTGCCCATTGACAGTGAAGGTTTTCTTGGTTTCCTCATTTTGAACCTAGACAGCACCAAATGGAGAGACATTAGTAATAGTTTATGGTCCAAACCAGTGGGAATGAAGCTTACCTAGATGTAACGTTATCCATGCACTATATAGGAGGACCTTATGCCTAATGTGGAATTGACGATAAAGGATGAGACAGTCATGGGAAGCCTTGGTTCGCTCTTTATAAATCCTAGAGTTCTCATATGCATCTCTTCTCATTTCCTCCAGCACCTAAATCTACAACTTCTTTTGGGCACCTGCATCAAAAATATTATAATTGCACTGTTTGATGTCCCAGTAGGCCCGGTGCTCAATCTCAATAGGTAGGTGACAACTCTTTCCAAATACAAGATGATAGGGTGACATTCCAATGGGAGTTTTAAAGGTATTACGGTAAGTCCATAATGAATAATCGAGTCTAAGACTCTAATATTTTCTTTTAGGTTGAACCATTTTTTCAAGAATTTGTTTTACATTCCTATTGGACACTTCAGCATGATCATTGGTTTGTGGGTGATATGCATTAGACACTCTATGCCCAACCCCATACCTACACAAAATAGATTACATTATTTGGTTATAAAAATTAGAACCCTGATCACTGATGATGAACCTAGGTAATCCAAACCTATAAAAGATTTGGGTTCTCAAAAATTCAACAACTACCTTAGAATCATCATTAATTTTAGCTTGTTACTCTACCCATTTTAATGCATAATACACTTCTATAATAATGTAAATGCTCCCAAATGAATTGGGGAATGGTCTCATAAATTCAATTCCCCAAACATCAAAAATTTCATTGAAGAGAAAGGGTTGTTGTGGCATTTCATTTCTTTTAGATACATTCCCTATTATTTGAAAACGAGTACTAGATTTATAGAAATCATGGGAATCCTGAAAAAGTGTTGGTTAAAAGAGACCAGAATCAAGGACCTTGCGAGCAGTCCATTGGGGACCAAAGTGGACTTCACAAGAAAGAGTGTGGAAAAATCTAATGACAGTATGAAACTAGCTATCGTTAATATAAATCCTATGGAATTGATCACTACATATTCTTCAAAGGTAGGGGTCATCCCAAATGTACCAATGAGACTCATGTTTTAGACGACCATCTTGGTTTTTTTTAAATTAATAATAATGCAAGATTCTACCAAGTAATTTAAAATTTTAGCATACCAAGGAATGGAATCTTTTAATCAGTAAAATTTCTCATTGGGAAACATGTCATTTATGGGAATATACGGGGATGATTCAATGTTTGAGGATTGGGGGATCCTACTGATATGGTCAGCCGATGCATTCTCTGCTCCTTTTTTATCTATAATTTCTAAATTGAATTATTAAAGTAGGATCATCTAGTGAATGATACATGGTTGGGATTCTGATTTCTTAAGAAGATACCAGAGGGATTCACGGTCTAAGAACACAATTACTTTAGACCCTAAAAGGTATGACCTGAATTAATCCAAGGCAAACATAATGGAAAGAAATTATTTTTCAGTTGTGGTGTAGTTTTGTTGGGTAGGGTCCAGTGTGCGTGAGGAATAAGCAATGACATGTGGATATCGATCGACCCTTTGTGATAATACCTCCCCAACTGCATAGTTAGAGGCATCACACATAAGCTAAAATGTTAAATCCCCCTGTGGTGGTTGGATTACCAGGGGTGATGTGAGACTATGTTTTAACTTATTAAAATATTCCTCACATTATTTATAAAAAATCCTTTTCTTTTTAGAGAAATCATGATAGGGGGAGTGAAATATTACTAAAGTCACGAATGAAACAATGGTAAAATCCAGCATGACCTAGGAAAGACTGCACATCTCGTACATTTTTGGGGAATTGTGGGGAATAAATGAAATAAACTTTTGATTTATCAACTTGGATATCATCCCCATAAATGACATGTACCAATACTATACTTTGTCTCACCATGAAATGGAATTTCTCATAATTTAATATGAGAGTCTTTTCAATCCAGTGACATAGGACTGAACCAAGACTACTCAAACATAAATCAAAAGAAGAGCCATAAATAGTGAAATCATCCATGAATACTTTCATGAAATTCCCCAGTTAATCAGAAAAAATACTAACCATGCATCACTAGAAAGTACTCGGAGCATTGCACAGACCAAATGGAATCCTCATATATACAAAAGTACCAAAGGGGAAAGTGAAGGTTGTTTTTTTTCATGATCCTTAAGGGAAAGTATCTATAATTACCATCAAGGATATAGTAATGAGACTTATCTTCTAGCCTATATAGAATTTGTTCAATGAATGGTAGTGTAAAATGCTCCTTCCTAGTGTGTTGTTTTAATCAATGATAGTCTATACAGACATGATAACTATTCTGGACACGAGTTGGAACCAATTCATTATTTACGTTTTTTATTACTATAAGACCAGTTTTTTTAGGAACCACTTTTTCTGGACTGACCCACCGGCTATCAGAGATGGGGTAAATGATTCTAGTAGCCAATAATTTTTTTACGCTATTTTTAACAACAACTAAGGGATTTGGGTTCAATGGACATTATAACTTCCTCACTAGTTTAGCCTCATCATTTAACAATTTATGGTGTATAAAAATTGACGGTCTAATACCAGAAATATCCAAAAGGGTCCATCCCAATGCCTGTTTATACTCCCTCAAAAGTTAAAGAAGTCAAAATTAATACGCATGAGGGAGTGAACTAGAAATGATGACAGGAAACTTGTTTCCATTCTTAAGATAGGAATATTTTAACTATTGAGGTATTTATTTTAGTTCCAGTTCATGGGGATTTTGGATTTATGGGAGTGTGTGTGAAAGTGATAGGTCACAACTACTCAACGGTATTATCCTTAGATGATGAATGGGATTTTAAAAGCTTATAAGTATCATTGATGGTCATGTGATTCTCTATGTTCAAGAAATAGTCAATTAATAAACATACAGGACATTTTTCTAAACCACTACAACAATCAATACATGATTCATTACCTAGAATTTCAATCAAGGATGAAAACACAGAAAGGGGATCAGGGGAAATAAAATATGTATTTTCAGGAGAAGGGAGTGAATTAATTTAATTAATAGAGAGAGATGAAATTTCATCTAAGGGGTGCTTCATGGCATCAAGTATGTTGAAGTGGACAATATCACTGCAAAAATCCATAGATAATGTACCATTATAGATATTAATTATGGTTTTGGCAGTTTTCAGGAAGGGTCTCTCCAATATAATCAGGGCATGTCCATTCATACTATCATCTTCCATTTTTATCACATAAAAATCAGCGTGAAACATTAAATTTTTGACCCTCACAAGAACATCCTCTAACACATGAGAAGGGTGTGTCGTACTCTGATATGCTAATTGAAAAAAAATTCAAGTGGTATTCAGTTCTCTGACCTGCAATGAAGAGTAAATGGAGTTAGGAAACACATTTATAGAGGCACCCAAATCATGCATAACATTGGAAAATGAATACTCCTGTATGGTGTATGGAATTGAGATTATTTCCAGATTATTTCATTTGGTGGGAAGTGATGGCTCTATCAATTCTGAGACATTCCTCCTTATTCTCACCTTCTCATCACCTGGAATTCACCTTCAGTGTGTACCCATCTCCTTCAGAAACTATGCATATCTTGGATTTTTCATCCCGACATCAATTAAGGGGGTGTTAACCTACACTTTTTTGAAAGTTTCCAATACCTCCTTATCAAGTTTATTTTCCTTTTATTTTCTTAGTTGGGTGGGCCTTTGGTGAAATAGAAGAGGAATGGTTTAGATAGGTTACTCATCAAAAAACACACTCTTTCCTTTGGAAGGGATTCTCTTAGGACAAGGATTTTCTTCTCTTGGACCATTTTCAACAGTTGGGATGGTGGTTTTCTCAAAATTGGATGAATATAGTAGAGGGTTCATTTAGGTTTTAAGTTGTTTCCCACTCCTAAGGGTGATGGCACTAACATTTCCTTTATCCCTAGGGTTAACTACTAGTTGATAGTGTAGTTTACCTAACCCATGACTTTAAATTTCCCCCATAGAGTTATCTATATGGCCTAATTGGGTTTTTAGGTCTTGTATAGATTCTTGGGTGGTTTTTTGGAATTTGAGATTTTTGGAATCCATTTTTTTCGTCGTATCTTCTAGGCTAGGCTTGGGTTTTAGGGAGGGTGATTGGAATGGCCTTTGTGGTGGTTTGGTATTTCTAGGTGGTGGTGGTGGATTACTACTCTTCCCCAGTTGGTTCTATTGTTTTTGAGGTTGGTTTGAATACCCCCATTTCCTATAATCTTGTTTTTCTTTCCACCTAGGGTTGGATGGACAGTATAGTTCTTGCCTCAAGGGTTGGTTATAGGGGCATCCTAGAAATATTTCCTCACAACTCTTATAATTTTCTCTCAAATGGGGGAATTAGTCAAATTAGTGGGTGTTAGAAGAACATATAACACAATGGATGGGAGTAGGAGATTGGTATTTTCCTCAGGAAAGAGTATGTCTTCAAAGAAGGTTACTTACCTCGTCAAAATTTGTGTCCACCTTCTTCTCGAATTCAGTACTTTTCACCTCATGGACACCTCGAATGGGTATTCTAGACCTTGAACCGAATTATTGAGTGTTTTGTTCCATGTTATCAATTAGGGTTATTACATCAATTGGGTTATTATCAACTAGTGCACCACCTTCAGCAACATCAATCATATTTTGATCAATAGGAATTAAACCTTCAGAAAAATACTGAATTAAATGTTGATCACTTATTTGGTGGTGTGGGAAATATAAACATAACCTTTTAAAGCATTACCAATATTCATGTAATGTTTCCCCTTGTGATTTTATTATAAAAAAAATTCTTTCATTATAGTTGCAGTTTGAGAGTCTGGGAAATATTTTTCAAGAAAAATATGTTTCATGTCCGCCCAACCTCTAATTGGTGAATTAACATAATAAAGCCAATATTTTGCAATGTCTTATAATGAAAAAGAAAATGCCTTAATCTTTAATTTTTCTTCATCCACATTTTTTGTTCTTAATGTATAACAAAGAGTCTGAAATTATTTTAAGTGCTTATGAGGATCTTCTCCCACGAATCTATGGAATCTTGCTAATAAGTGAATGAAACTAGATTTTAGCTTGAAATTGGGTGCCTCTCCTTGTATTTGAATGTATGTGGGTTGGATATCAACATCCGGAGAGGTTAGTTAGTTTAGTGTTCAATTGTTTTCATCCATGTTATGAAAGTTTAATTAATTTTTTATATTGGTTCTAGAATAAGAAGAGGAAGGATCAAGAAGTGTGTTGATGTTTTGTGTGTCCTCCTTCAAACGGTTCTCTTGTGCATCTCAGTGTCGCTGACGTAAGATCCTCTTCGGTTCGGGTTCAAATGGTGGTAAGTATCCCAGAGTAGAATGTTTCATGCATAGATTCTATAAAATAAATAAATCAGAACACAAAAATATAGGTAAATGTATAATAAAAAACAAATAAATATTCACAAAATTTACAAAAAACTTATAAAAAACATGCACTAAAAACCAAAGTTCTCTCTGACAACGGTGCAAATATTTGACCGCGTTTTGAAGACACACAAAATTTATTATGATTTTAAAGTTGATTTATAGTATTGGGAAGACCCTAGGTCATCTCTCAAGGATCGTTGATAGGATTATAGTATGCGTTTTTAATAAAAGTTACTAAAAATGGGGGTGATTTTGAAAATAATTTATAGAAAATAATATAACTTAAAGAGTTTAATAGTTTACAAACCAAGTCGATTTTGAAAAATATGAAACAAAGAGTTAGTTTTTATTTCACTAAAAACATCTAAAGTTCATTTTTCTTAGAGATTCATTTAGGTCTATAGTAATTATTTGGTTGAAATTAATTGGAATCCTGATTAATTCCTAAGCTTTTATTTCATTACTTGAAGAACCAAACCTTGAAATAACAATCATATTGTCAAGGTCCATAACTTATGAATGGAATAAGAGCTCCAAATAATATTGAAATCTCAAGAAAGTGGTTAATAAAAGGATTATTATGTTTTACAATAAGAACAAAAAAAGTCACGCACTGAAAACCTCGCACCAATCGGTTTGAAATTAAGAGAAATAATTCACATGAATCAAAACAAGAATTCAAATAGAAAATAATTTAAGATAAATGGAAAGAAATGTTTTAACACCAAAATAACTTCAAAAAAATAGCTAATATATGAATTGGAACTCCTTTAACATGTGTTTAGTTCCCTCACAATAAACTCCCACCATTTAGCTCGACATCGGGAGGAGGAGGAAGCTCGGGTGGAACTCCATATTCATTATTGATCTCCCTATGAGGATAGGGGACTCCCAAAATTCTAGGATGAATATTATAATACTCTAGAACTAAAAAATATCATAGATTTTATTCTGGTTCTAACTTGAAAATGAGGTTCCCATGGTATCATTTTATAGGCAAAGTGGAAGGTGGTTTTTGGAACACAGATTGTGTAAAACCACTTAGACCACTGTTTTCTGTCAGTAGACAACCTTATCTCGATTTTGGAAAAACTAAAAAGTTTTTTATCCACCTATTGATTATATTATCTTAAATTTTGGATTAATTTGGACACCTAAAGCTTGAGATATGGATAGATCACAAAACACCACTTTTGACTTCGTGCAAATTCAGTGTGCTGAACAGATCAGGCCAATTGGGCCACAAAATGGCCTAATTTGGCTTGGGTTTCTTCATATGAAATGTAACGCAATAAATTATGGACCATCCCAGAAAATTTCATCCCATTTGTATGCATGTTTCATTAGAATTATAAGTTTTAATATACAAGTATGCATGAATCCTATGCAGTTTGACGCATTTTTCTTGAACTTCATCATGGGACCTCCAAATCACCTCCGCCTAAAATGAGACTATCAAAACAAGTAACATTTATCTTTTTAAACTTGTTAAATAAAAAATAATTTAACTAAACATGATGTTAAATTGGTTATTATTTTTATAATTTTCAATAAAAAACTAGTTTATCATAGTGGTGTAAGGGTCAAAATGAAACAGTGAATTGTGGTGCGATCAGTTACTTGAAGATAGGGGAGTACTACTCCATATGTGAGGACCTGCACCATAGTATGAAATAGGAGTACCACTCGAAAGATAGAGGACCATCACCCTGGCATGATAGGGGAGTACCAATTTGTGGATAGAGGACCCACACCCTGATATGATAGGGGAGTACCACTATACTATGATCACTATAGGGGGATATGCACCCTAAAATTACGGGGGAGTACCAACCCCAGGCTAGAGTACCTGCTCCTTGGTACAATAGGGAAGTACCAACTCTGTTAGGATAAAATGTTTGGGGGACATGCACCCTGGAAAAATAGGGGATTTCTGACTCCAAGAACAAAGGATATTCACCCTAACATGATAGGGGAGTATCCACTCTACCTATACATCTCATATGGAGGACATGTTCCCTGAAATGACAGGGGAGAAATGACTCCACGAACAAAGGACCCACACCCTGGTCTTATAGGGGAGTACTGAGTCTATAATCTCAATGATTATGGAGGGCCTGCACCATCGCACGGTAGGGGAGAACTATCTCCAACTATATGAACGATATGGGGAACTCACACCCTGATCCAATAGGGGAGTATCATCCTCGATAGAATTACCACATGGGTAGAGAACCTTCACCCATGATGTGAGGGTCCTATATCTACAAAATCAGATATGTAAGAGAAACCCACACCCTAATTCCACATGGGAGTACTAGTTCCAACACCTCTCACTAATAACCACAATGATCTCCAACATAGGCCAAGAACCATTGAAAGGAGTGTTGCACTAATCATACCTCACATTGCAACACTTCTATTGTTAGGGGACTTATGTCCTGATACAATAGAGGAGAACCGATCTACCAAACTAAACATTCTAGGGGATCCACATCCTAAGGTAAGTGGGAAAGGTACTGAACCCGATGTCAACCTAGTGATTCACTATAATCACTACCCAAGGTTAAGCACCACTACAACAACATCGTGCTCGAAACATGGCACACCATATCTCGTAATCCACTACAGAGTCCACCATCACATTCTATATGGAAGACTACTCAGGATAAGCTACCTACAATCCGGAATCTAATCTTTATAGAATGATATACATATGGGGAAGATCTCAAAAATATATTATGAAATTAAACGGTGTTCACTGGGGTCCACACGATGTGTGAACCCACCTAAGAACCCGGTCATGTCTCTTGTTTACATGGATTTTATGTCCATGTAGGTGTATACTTTGTTTGCAACACGTACATGGTGTGTCTTGCCCCACCCAACCCCCGACCATGTTCTTCCTCCACATGGCTTAGCCAGTCGTGCCTCACACAGGGCGTGTACCACCGGGAACACAGTGTGTCCAGGCTAAACAACCTCTCAGACGTGTCATTTTCCCATTCCAATATATGGAACCCCATGTCTTTGTACTTTATTCTTGTAGTTCTACATGTCCATTTACTATCACACAACTACCCTAGCCATGTCTATAGGCCACACGATATGGGGTCACATGCAACCAACTTCTAATATAATTATCTAGAGAAAATAATCATTACCCAATGCATTGGAGCACTATCTAGGTGCACCCATCGTATAAGTTATAATTACCACACCTGGTGCTATCTAGACACAACCATAATTTATAATGTGCAAGAACCAAATAATTAATAATGAAAATAGATAATTAATTTCATCAAAGCTCATTAATACAAAAATTATTCTTTTTATAAAATTATTAACTCACTAAAAATAAATGATTTTTACAAAAATATCTTTGAAACAAGGTTAACCAATGGAAAATAAATGGGTTCCATAAAAATATATTGGAAATATTATTAACCCATTAAAAATAAATGGTTTTCAAAATAATAACTTTAAAAAAATTATTAACCCTTTCAAAATAAACAAGGTTCACAATAATCTCTTTGAAATATTATTAACCAATGTAAAAGAAACAGGTTTCATAATAATATCGGTGAAAAAATCTTGTTATTTACATTAAAAGAATGAGGATGGTATCAATAAAAAATATCCCTAGAAGAGGATAATTAACAACAAGGGTTTTGAAGTAGATTAATGTAAATTCCATTAAATTTTCATTTAAAACATTTTAAAGAAAATACCTTTTTTATTTTGTAAATTACTTTTTAAAACATAAAAACTTTTGAAAATCATTTTCTTTGAAAAAAACCTTGGAAACATATAAATTAAGTTTAAAAAAATAATTTAAAACATTTCATTAGGAAAATTTTCTTTTGCCTTTGAAAAAACCTTTTAAAAACAATATTGAAAACATGGTTTTGGAATAAAATAGATTTACGACAGAAAATGGAAATAATTTGGAATTTTCTCAAAAAAAATATTTTCTCAATTATTCTAATTAAAAAATATTTTAAATGGTAAAATTTCATTAAAATATCATAAATAACCAAATTATAAGATAATTCTATATAATTATAAGATTTCAATATCAAATATTTAATCATTCATAATCCCGATAAATGATGTGATTGTAACAAACGACTCTTACCCCTAGGGTAACTTTAAATAATAATCCCCATAAAGAAATAAAATTAAATGAGACTTATAATATCATTATAATATGTATTTTCATGATATTAATTTTCAAATTAGTACTATATAGACTTTATAAAGAATATATGTGTATAACATAACAAACATCTTAAAGAAGGCAAATTGAGACAAAAAATACCTTACTGTATTGGTATATTTGAATCCGTAAACCCTATGATATATTTATCCTCAAATGGATATGTAAATCCCCATAAATTTAAGTATAATAATAATAATAACAATAAAATGCATTAATTGGAAGTAAATGCAATATAAATAAGTGGTGAAAATGGTATATATCTCACAAAAATAAAAGTCAGATGAGAAAACCCCTTACATTGAGTCTGATTTGTCATGTTTTTTACTTATCATCCTAACTAATAAACTTATGTTAATTATTTAATTTATTGGTAACATTATAAAAGTTTATTATTTCATTTATTTAAATTATAAATTAGTTATATAAAATTTATTAATCAATTAGGTTTAATTCGGAAGTTTTGAACATATTCGGATTGTGTGTTTGAAACTAATTAGTTCAGTTGACTATGGTAAAAAAGAAAATTATTTAAAAAATAAATAATAATAATCATGAAATAAAATATAATATTTATAAATAAATTATACCTTTAAAATTAATCATGAATTATGGTTATAAAAAATGAATCAACATTATGATCCAAGAGATGGTAGGTTGTACGCACGCATGCGTACCGTTTCCATTCTTCAATGATAATTATAGAAAAAAGTTAAGTAATAGTTTATATTTACAGAATTTTTATTATATAATAAATACCATTAAATTTAATTATATGTACTTATATAAATCATTCTTTTTATATAAAAGTAATTACATCGCTTCGAGGAGGTTGTAGTCCACAGATCCACGACGACATTATCCCTTTTTCAGTGTGTGAAATGGCAAGAAGAAAATGATATATTATATTTAAAAAAATATAATTATATAATGAATATCATAATTATTTCATTTATATTTTATATATTCATTACATTTACTCTTATTACCTTACATGTAACAGTTTAGTGAAAAAGACTTCACATCGCTTCGCGAGACGATAGTCCACCGTACACACAAGTGATGTTATCACATCCATTAAAAAATAGAATATAAAATGGTTGTATATTATATAAAGAATAAAGAGGTATTATTATGTTATAAATATCATATATAAATATTTTTTCCATTATTATTCCCAACAATTATTGGTGGTAATGGAAAAACGAATGACAATGTTTCGGGAGGCGGTAGTACGTTGTACACACGAATGATGATTTTGGTATCCCATTTGATCGAAGTTTTTGTGGGTGTAGGTCATTCCAGTAACATAAAAACATCTAAGAATATTTATTATACTTAGGTTTTATATAATCATGGTATAACAAGAATTGGTTTAGATAAATAAATAAAATAGAAACACTCATTGGAGAATGCAACATCTTCTTCAGTTATGCTTCTTAGGTTTGCACTAAAACCTTGTAAGAATTTATTTATGACAAAAATAATTCTTCTAGGATGATGGGAGGAACGTTTTTAGTCTATTTGGGTAGGTTTGGGATTATCCAAAAGTCTTTAAAGGGTTGAATAAGTGGGGATAGTGGGTACCGTTTTATAGATGAGGAGTGAAATTCCTGTAAATACTCAAAAGTACTTACTATTGGGAGGTCTCCCATGCCTCATGTATATAAAAAATTAAATAATAATGAATTTTAAGTATTATTTTCATGATAAAAACCCCCTCCACACAAAATAAATAATTTTTTATACATTTTGTTCCTTAACTCTTTAGTTTCCTTATTTTTTTCATTTTGGTTTTTCATTAAGTTAAATAGTTTTCTAACATATGTAATTTATCCATTAAGACTAAATTAAATTGATATTTATTATAAAATAATGACCTAATTATTTCAAATATAAAATAAAAATTATAAAATAAAAATTTCATGTGTGTTGGAAATTAATTTTAACAGAAGCGCGTGTAACGAGCAAAAAAGATGGTTTAACACTTACCATACTAGCACAGTTTTTATATTTATGGGTCAATATGTTCTATATAAAATCTAAATTGGTCCATAAATAGAAAAAATGTTATATTTATTAACATTTATAAATCAATTTATAGAATATGGATTTTTTTAGTAATATTAAATCATTTAATAATATATCATTTATTATAAAATAACATGAATGTCATTTTTGACATAATTTATTTAAATTGAATTTAAAAAATATCAAGACAATTATAGAATTAAAATATATTCACTAAATAGCTATGTATCATGATATATTAATCTAAAAAATAATTCAATAAATAAATTCATTCCCTTTTACAACACATTTAATATTTTTAGTATCATTATTTATTTAATTATTTACCAAATAATCCAAACATTGATATTTCTTAATCATTTAATGTAATTATATCACCTTTAAAAATTAAAGATAAGTTATTATGCGAAAAAAATTCATTTATATTTCAAGATAATATTTATTACTAAACTTATATAGTTTTTTCCTATCCCCAAGTATTTATAGAAATAAAATGGAAGAAAGGTATATTTTTTTGGCCTTTTATTTTCTTAACAATTTTTATGGGTCACCTTCATTAACAAGTGCCCAAAATAACTCATAAACTTTGAAAATAATATCATCGGGATATAAATATGTCCATAAAATGGGGTTTTGACTTGTTTTGGGTCATTTTTACACTTTAAATTATATGTTTAACCACTAAGTAAACTTGTTTTTACCTTAATCACTATAATTTATTTTAATTATTTTCACTAATCACTTTGGTAAAGAATTAAGTTAACCTTATTAGATAAAATAAATAAATATGATTTAAAATGTAGAATTCATTTTTCAAAATTTAATTCATAGATATTATAGAATTTAATTTGAAATTAATCCTACAGACATGATATGAAAGAAGGTTTTTAAAGTGAAAACGTATAAAAGTTCACAATGTTATTATATTGAAATTCAATATGAGAAAATTAAAATGAACCAAATTGGATTAATAATTTTATAATATAACTATTTTTATTTTAAAACAAATTCAAAATATAATTTAACATTAAAAATTATTTAGATTAAAAGGCAGTTTCCATTTAAAATTGAGTATTTTCACTATTCATAAAAAAATGAAACCTTTTAAAATAATTCCCATAATTCACCATAATATAATTTTGTTATTCTCGTTTAAAAAAAAGTAATTTTATTTTTTAAAATAATTATTATTAAATTTTAGAAAAATATTTTAAAAATAATTGGGCTATAAAAAGGTCACAAAACTGTTTTTTAGAAAAATATGGGTGTTAAGTGTAAAATTGGATTCATTTTTATCTATTGTCTAGAAAACACAAAGGATAAATGTAGAAAATTAACTCTAGATATCCAAGATTCAGTTTCTACTACAAAATATATTGGTATTATGACAAGGTGTTAAATCCTGATGGACGAAAGATTATAGTAGTCTTGGTAAACTAGATACATAAATGAGTATTTTATTGAAAATAAATACACTAATTACAACATAATTTTATTTATAAAGAAATAACATATAGGATAACTCTAATCTATCTAGTAAATACCTTAATATCATTCATGGTACACTTCTATGATTCTTGGGGAAAGAAACATAATAAGGGTGAGCTCAAATGCTTAGTAAGGGAAAATATAGCAGAACCAATAAAGAATCAATGAGAATAGTCAATATGGAAAAGTAAATAATTGAACACCCATTCCACATAATCAATAAACTGAATAGAAGTGTCTAAATAATATGGAAAGGTAATAAATAAAAACACATGCCATTAAAATAACTAGATAAGGAAAAATAAATATGGCATGGTAAGAAATTGAAACACTTGCCATCAAATCAATGAACTGAAATGAAATGTATCCATAGATATGTTGATGCAATATCACAAGGATGAATAATAATAAGAAAATTCTAAAAAAAGAAAATTCTTAATTATTGGGCATCATGTTTCCCAAGCATATCATACATTTCCCGTTAAGATATAGTTTAATTGTTTCCAATATGTGAAACTAATTCATCCCATGAAACTATTGATGAATCAAGGGGATTCAATTAACCATTAACTAAACCATAGAGCTTTGATTAACCTATCACTAACCCATAGGAATTTCATTAATAGGTCCCTAACCCATACAGTGTGTGTCAAAATCATTTAAATAAACAAAGTTCCTTATAAAATATTTATATTGAATAAAGGATACAGGTTTATCAATATTTCCCCAAATAATAAAATAACTGATAAATTATACATTGTATGAAACATGGTATATGTTTTAGGAAATAATCATATTTGGGAGAAATGATATGGATATTTAGTGGAAATTTTATGTCAAATGATCATTGAAAATAAAATATTTCAAGAAAACTAAAAGGAATCAACGAAGTGAATGTGAACACCATCATTTGAAAAATCAATCATAATCCATCCCTAGGAAGATTAAGGATTGTATCAATACAAAATAACCTATGTGGAGTAAAATAAAGGTTTATTGTTGATGATGAATGGAAACATTATAAAAATGTCTTTTAAAAACCTTCTTGAGGAAAATATACTTCTGTTTTAAAAAACATATGAAAAATATTTTCTTTGAAAATAACTTTTTAAAATATTTCCTTCAAAAAATAACCTTTTAAACATGAAAATTTAGCTTCAAATAAATGATGAAGTTTAAATCCGTACAAGCTATATGAGGTAAAAGATTATTCTATTTGCATGGTTAAAGATTATAAAAATGCCTTGTTTGAAAAGAGATAAGAAGATTCCTTTGAAACAGTAGAATAAGACAAAAATGGTTAAAATTTCCTTACTACATCATTTTAAAAACATTTTTGAAAACATTTTAATAAAACATGGTTTTTATAAGAAAAAAATGTTCTCCAACTAAAGAGAGATACAAAGTCATGTTTTTTGAAAACATTTTCTAAAACATTTTGAGTACCAAAGAGTAGGAAAATGGTACTAATAATTGAAAATGGTCATGAATAAAAATATTATAGAAAATGAAAGGTTTAATTGAACATTTTTAATATAATTTCCTCAAATTGAAATACCATTGAAATATTATTAATGTTATTGTGGAAGAAAATAAACTTTAAACATTCCAAAGAGTCTCATACCACTTTGAAACATTTTAAATCATAATACTCATGAAGGAATAATATTAAATTAAAGCCTTAAATATCATAAAGATAAATTAATCCATGATATAATATATAAAAATTGTTAGTAGATACACCACACAAAATATTTAAGTGGTTAACATGACATTTATCTCATGGGTGTATAAAGTGAGATGAGAATCCTTTACCTTCAGTTTCATTTCAGGGTAACATCCTTCAACTTTATATATAATAAAATTATTTTAATTATATACTTTATTGAGAACCATTTTCATGTTTATCATTACTTTTATTTCACTTTTTACTGTGTTTTATACAACTACTTAAACAATTAAATTTATGTCAGGTGATTTGACTAAATTCGTTTTACGTATCAAAAATAACTTTGGTAGGTCAACTAAAATAAAAGGGGTCATTATATAACATATAAAGAATAATAAATATGAAATAATTATCATATTTATACATTAATTATACTTTTAAAAAAATTTATTAAATATGTTAATGAAAAATGAATCACTGTTATCATTAGGGAGATGGTAGGTCATATGTACACATGAGTAACGTTTTCATTTTTTAATGATCATTATGGAAAGAATGTAAGTAACACCATATATTAATAGAATGATATTTATATCATTAATACCATTTTATTTAATCATATATACTTATATATATAATTATTATAATGAAAAAATAATCACATCATGTCAAGGAGGTAGTAGTCCACATGTCCACGAACTACGTTATCACTTTTTAATTGTGTGAAAGGATAATAAAGAAATATATATATATATATATAGTATATTTAAAGAAATTTGATTATGACATGAATATAATATATATATTTTTTATGTCCCATATGTTTAATTAAAACCATCCTTTAAACATTCCATGTTTAGTGTGAATGAATCACAATGCTTCGAGGGGGCGGTAGTCCACACTTCCTCAAACGATGTTATAGTATTAATGTTAAACAGAATTTATTATAGTTATATGTAATAAAAGGATTAGATAAGTATAAACACATAATAAATATCATATATATCATATATAAATAGATTTTCCATCATAATGGCCACTATGAGAGGTGGTAAGAGAAAAATGAACAATCATCGTTTCATGAGGCAATAGTTCACTATACATAGAAACTGTATGTTCGTTACCCATTAGATTAAAGTGTGTATAAATGCATGTAAAAAATCATAAAATATCATATTATATTTATAATAATTTTTTGGTTACATAATAATTTAATAAAGAGATTTGGGGGTGGATAATTGAAATAAAATTAAAAAACTTCAGAGAAAACGTTGCCTCTTAATCGGTTTACTACTTTTGGGTTAAACCAAAAGGCTTTATTAGAAGGAATTTTTCAAAAATGGAGGTTTAAATATTTATGGGGGGGTTTTGGAATCTATATGGGTTGAAATTGTCTAAAATTAAGTCTGGGAGAGGTGGTGGCCTTTTATTGGGAAGGAGGACTCACATGGAATTTTTGGAAACAAGTTAGGTGTACACATGTTCTTAGCTAAACAAAGTCATAGCAACCCAAAAAAACTCGATAATGGAAGCTTCATGGACCGTATATGTCTATAAAATGGGTTTGGGACAAGTATATATGTCATTTTGGCCCCTAATTTAATATTTTAGTCCTTTATTAAGCTTAATTTTTCCTTAATAATTGAAATTAATTTTAATTACTTTCATTAATATTTTTTGTAAAAAAAATACTTTGACCATATTCGATATTATAAATTATTCTAATTCAAAATAAATAATCCATTTAACAAAATTTAAATCCCAAAAGTGGCAGAAATTATTTTAAAATTCATCCCATAAGCGAGATGACAACGTGGGTTTTTAAAGTAAAAACGTCCCAAATATTTCTATGTTTTTATAGTCAAATTCATAGTGAAATTGATTCTAATAACTTAAATTGGATTAATTTTATAAAATATTATTGTATTAAAATTTAAAACCAATATAAAACATAATTTATCCTTATAAAAAAAACATATGAAAAAGCAGTTTTGAACTAAAATGCAGTATTTTTAACTATTCATTAAAAAATGACATGTTTCCAATAAATATCAAAAATTCACCTTAACCAAAATTTTATGTTTATATTTCTAAATATTAAGTTTATTTTTACATATGAAATCAATTTAAGTGTCAAAAATCATATTTAAAATGGGTCCACCATTAAAAGGCAGTAAAATTACCTTTAAAAAATATAGGTTTTTATGTGTAAAGTACGGTTTGTTCTTATCTTATATTTGACAAACCTAATGGATGTATATCAAAAATATTTTATTGAATATAAAATATATATATTTCATTAAAATCATTAATTTATTGTAATTAATTATTTTCATTAATATAAAACTCTTTTGGATGCATAAATATAATAATATTTCTTTTTATATCCAATTGGTTCTTATTTTCATTTGTAATTAATTTGAAACTATTGACTTAATTTTATATTTATATAAACCATAAATTTTCATAAGTTAGTTAATAATATTCTTGACTACTAATTTAATATCTATTTTATATCTCATTATATTTTAATAATATGTTATTGTTCAACAAAACTTGGTCATGCGTGTAACGCAAGACATCGAACAAAGTCGCTCTTGAGTGTAACGCATGCTAACTCGATGTCTCATGCATTGAAATATATATAATATATTTTAAATGGTAAATAAATTTTAAATTCTACTAATATTATATTTCTTTATGTTCTTGGTGTCATGTGTAATTCACGCTATCGAATACAGGGTTCTTAATTTAGATTTTCGGGGTGTCACATTCTCCCCGCCTAATTTAAATTATGCCCTCAAAATTTAAACTCAATCATGGTGATATATTGTTTGATACTTATTATGTTTTAAATTCCACATTGTGAGAAGGGTTTATAATTCATCCACTATAAAATGGATAATGGAAAGTACATATCTCACATGGACAACCATGTAACTAGGTCTCTATGTGGAAGAACACCAGTGGAAAGTAGAGATACGTACTTGATGGAAAAGAATAAATATTTATAGGGAGTGAATGAGTTCATCAACAAAAAATAAATGAATTACCATTATAAATTTGAGCACCAAAAATCCATAAATTTGTGATGATTTAAGAGACCATCTGTTTAACAAAAATTAAAGTATCATTACAACATTTTATTTCTAATTCATTATTCTAATGTTGGGTAATTCTTTTACTAAACAAGATTATAAGAAAATATTATTACTTTATAGGGTTCAATTTCATATGAACAATACTAAATTTTTTTCTACTTTGATAAAATTACAATTCATACCTTTACTCCCTTAAAGTAATTAAAAATAATTAATTTTTGATACGTTAAGCACTAAACGAAACTTTTAAAGGATTTTAACGCCTATAGAAGAGTGACAAGTCTGATTATTTGTTTTTATCTATATTCCAAGACTGATATGGTTAATAAATTAATCTTTAAACCAAAAAATTAAAACTATTGGTTTATCATTAATATTTATTCATAATATTGTTTAACTAAAAATAATGACATATTAATCGGGGATTGTATAGGTCAGTGGTTTCCATGAAACTCTTATCACCCTTTGGTCATGGGTTAATGTATAACAGACTTTTCAGATTTGATTGGTTGTCACTTGGATTGTAGGTTGTCTTTTTATAAACTTATATTAATATAATTTCCAAAATAAATATGATTTACATCCTTCAAATTAGGTTAATCACTAAATATCCTTTTAATATGACTTTTAATACAACCTCGATAAAAAAATACTTCATCCAATTATTTCCAAATTGGTCCTTCCTTGGTCTAGGGTTTATCCATAATATCATCCATAGTATTTCTATACCATGACATCTTATCTCAAAAATAAAACACCATAGGTTTATCCTCGGTTATTCATTTTCATTATCTATTCAAATCCTTTATAATGGTTTGTAATGAAAATGTGTATTATCCTAAGAATGTCCCTTGCGAGTGTCAAACTAGTTTCATAGTAATGCCTATTTACAAGTACCAGGTTACCCCAAGTCAGGATCAAAACACCTTGTCGAAGTCAATTCTACAAAATAGTCTTTCAACAGCGCTAAAAATGTCCTTTATCATCACTAGTGAAGCACTTACTACTAGAGTGAGGTTTAAATCCCCAGTCTTTTATCAGTGTTAAAAAGCACTAATAAAAGGGCATACTACAATGTGCTATTACAGTACACTACCCCACTAGTGTAGTGTGAAGTAACAACACACCACAACCCCAAAACCCCATAAAATAAAGAAAATAAAGTATAAACACATAATTTAAATGAAGAGAAAACAATCTAGGCTTGTTTTCTCAGTTTTGGAGATATGATGCATGTTTTAAACTAAAATGATACTTATATATTGAAAAAAATGCACTTTGAGTCATACTAATCACATAATTCATCAAATTGAGGCGTGGATGATTCTTACACATATAAATAACTTATAAAGAGTTTTGCTAAAGTATCAAAACAATTCAAAAGTGTTTTCCTAGTTTTGAGTGCATCTATTGTCTTTTTTACTAAAATGTCATTTTAAACTAAAAACCCACACTTTTACTCATACCAGTCATATCATGTTTTAATTTTATGTGACAAAAACTCCTACACATCAAAAATTATTTATGACTCATTTTACAAAATTATAAATACAATCCAAGTGTATTTTGATAGTTTTGAGTGAGTGAAACTTTTTGAACTAAAATGTTGATTTTAAACTAATAACAGACACATTGAGTCATACCTGACACATAGTGTATTAAATTGAGGTGATAATGATTCTTACACATCAAAAATGACTTATCTATTTTTGTCTTAATGTATCAAAACAATCCTAATGTTTTTTTCTCTATTTTAAGTTGGTGAGTTGTCCTTTTTAGTAAAATTGATGTCAATTTTAAATAAAAATACGCACTTTGAGTCATATCGGTCGCACCATGTGTCGGATTGAGGTGTGGATAATTTTTATACATCCCAAATGACTTATGGATCATTTTCATAAAGTATCTAGATAATATAAATCTGTTTACATAGTTTTGAGTATGTCACATGTCTTTCCTACAAAAATGTCATTTTAAACTGGAAACACACACTTTGAATCATACTGATCACATCGTGTATCAATTTTCCATGAGACCAATTTATAAACACCAAAAATGACATAAGAATAAATTTACTAAATTATCAAGAAAATATTATCTTTTTCTATATTTACTGAGTGATATTTTTGGAACTAAATATCCAATTTTAAACTAATAAGAGAGACATTGAGTCATACCAGGAACACCATGCATTAAATTGAGGTGTGGCTGATTACTAAATATCACAAAGGATTTATGGATCATTTATATAATGTTTGAAAACAATATAAATGTGTTTTATCAATTTTGAGTAGGTCATTTGTCCTTTTTATTAAAAACGATGTCCTTTTTATTAAAATTGATGTCATTTTTAAATAAAAAGATGCACTTGGAGTCATACCGGTCACACCATGAATCAGTTTGAGGTAGGGAAGATTTATACACATCTAAAATGACTTATGGATCATTTTAATAAATTAAAAAACACATATAATGTGTTTTCTTGATTTTGAGTACGTCGCTTTTTTTTACTAAAATGTCATTTTAAACTAGAAACACACACTTTGACCTATAATGATCACATAGTGTATCAGTTTTATGTGAGGATGATTAATAAACCTAAAAAAAGGACATATGGATCAATTTAAAAAAATCAATAAAATCCAAGTATGTTTTTTTTCAATTACTAATGTTTTTTGAACTAAACTAACAATTTTAAACTGATAACGGACACATTGAGTCATACTAGGAACAAAGTGCATAAAATTGAGGTGTAGATAATTCCTAAATGTCAAAAATGACTTATGGATCATTTCTATAAAGTATCAGAACAATGTGAATTTTTTGTTTCTTGATATTTTGTAGTTCAATTTCTATTTTTATTAAAATTGATGTCATTTTTAAATAAAAAGATGCACTTTGAGTCATACCATTCACATTTTGTGTTATATTGAGGTACATATGATTCCAACACATCTCAAATTACTTGTGAATATTTTTCCTAATGTATTAAAAATATACGAATGTGATTTCTTGGTTTTGAGTATGTCAGTTGCTTTTTTTTTACTAAAATGTCATTTTAAACTAGAAACACGCACTTTGACCGGTACCGATCACATCATGTATCAGTTTGACATGAGACCGATTCCTACACATCACAAAGGACTTATGAATTGATGTACTAAATTATCAATACAATATGATTGTATTTCCATTATTTTCAGTGAGTGGCATTTTTTGAACTAAACTATAGATTTTAAACTGATAATGATCATATTGAGTCATACCAGGAACACTGTGCATCAGATTGCATTGTGGATGATTCCTAAACATCAAAAATGATTTATGGATCATTTCACTAAAGTATCAAAATAATATGAATGTATTTTATCTTTTTTTATAGTTCAATTTTCCTTTTTATTAAAATTGATGTCATTTTTAAATAAAAAGACACACTCGGAGTCACATCGGGCATACAGTGCATCATATTGAGGTATGAATGATTCCCACATGTCTCAAATTACTTGTGGATCATTGTACAAAAGTATAAAAAAATAAGAATTTTTTTGATTGGTTTTGAGTACATAACTTGTTTTTTAGCAAAAAATGTCATTTTAAACTAGAAACATGAACTTTGACCTACACCAATCACATCATGTTTCAGTTTGATATGTGACTGATTCCTACATATCACAAAGTAAATATGAATCAATTTCCTAAATTATCAACATAATCCATGGGTGTTTTTGTTTCTTTCAGTGAGTGACATTTTTTGAACTAAATTTTTAATTTTAAAGTGATAACAGACACATTGAGTCATAACGGTCACACCGTGAATTGAATTGGGGTGCGACTAATTCTTTCACATATCAAATGACTTATAGACCATTTAACTGTGGTTTAATGAAGTAAAATCCTCCATAGACCTCTTTTTTCAATCATATAAAACCCTATTATTATTTTGGTAAAATAAAACCTGTTAAAAAACCATGTTTTATCGAAAAAATTGTTAAAAAAAACCTCAACCAATTATTTTATTAAATTTTTATTCGAATCGTTATGTATGATTTAAAGGATAAAAAAGAAATTAATTAACCATTAACTATACCTCTATGTTAAATCAAATAAATTAATTTCAGTAACATACACTTATCATCTAAAATTACACTATAGAAACCCAAGACCCTCAGGCTGTGCAGCACTGCAGTTGCGAATTTTGATTCTTCTATCTCCACCCTCTCTATTTTTTTCTTCCATTCACTCTATCGTTTCTCTGGTCAGGTGGATAATTTCCATTGAAGGAGTTTGTGGAAATAGATGATTCTAGTTAATAACTAGTTTCAATGGTGTAATTCTCACAAATGGGTGACATTGACACTTTTAGAGAACACAATGAGGTACAGTTTTTATCCTCCTCAGCTCATATCCCAAACAGTTATCATTGTATTTTATTGTTTAACACACATTCTCCATATCTTGTGGAAATGAACATATGTTTCTTGAAAAACTCTAAGTAGTAGTCATCCATGGGATGAATAATTCTCAGATTAGTATATGCGACATAAAATAGATGAGGGATGAATCTCAAGGAAACAAAATTCAATAATAATTATTCAAGAGATGAAATTGATGATGATGACAATTGTACTTCATTATATTTTCTAAAATGGGAAATGCCTCAAATTTGTAAAAATTACACCATTTATACAAGTTAATAACTTGATGCCGCCATTGACACCAACTCCTTCAAGATAAAAGCTCCACACAAGTATAGAAATGATAGAATGATGGGTAGGAAAATAATGGAGAGGGTGGAACTAGAAGAATCTGAATACAAAATTGTAGTGTTGTGGAGCCTGGGGGTCTTGGGTTGCTACAATATAATTTCAGCTAACGATTTCATGTTACTAAAATTAATTTATTTTATTTTATGTGAAGGTAGATTTAATTATTAATTAATTTCATTTTTATCCTCAAAATTATCTAAAAGGATCTGAATAAAACTTTAATAAAATAATTGGTTGAGGATTTTTTAAATGTTTTTTCAATAAAACATGTTTTTGTAAAAGGTTTTGTATAATTAAGAAAATTATAGTATTTTTATACAATTTGGAAAATATTTTTATGGAGGAATGTACTTCGTTCACACTTACCTTGATAGGCCATAAACCTTAACGGGCTTTACGCCTTCCATCGTCAAAAACTATAAAATGAAGTTCACTCCTCATTCATTATATAGAAAAATAAAATGAATCTACATTAATATTTTATATATATGTTAAATATATATATATATATAACATTAAATTTATTCAAATATAATTATATTTATATTTATATTATTGATCAAATTTAAAATTATTTAAATATACAATATATCATTCGATATATATATATATATATATATAATATTTTTTCTAATGAAACTAAAAAAACCATTAATAATACTTTAAAATTATATTAATTATAAATAATTATTATTCAAGGTAATTGTGTATAAAATATAATTATTTAAATTTGTGAAAGTTTAATTATTTCAAAAAAATGTATATACAGTAACCTAATTTTATAATTTTGAAAGTAAGACGAGTTTGCAATATTTTATTGTTTATTTAAGTATAAATTAAATTACTATTAATTAAATGTATATATAGACCAAAAAAGTATATATAGACCTAAAATGATGAATACCTAAAAATATTTTATAATATATAGAATTTAATAACATCCATTCTATTTTTTGGAACAAAATATTTAACAATCTAAGGATTATAGAGAGAATATCTAATATTCATTGTCCCGTCCTTGATATTCTAGGGAGGTCCATAAAGATATTAGCATAAAGTGATAATATACGTCAATAAAATATATCACATACAAAGGAGAAAAACACGCCAACCCTTGTAACGTATATCCCATACACATCTAAATCAATTTTCTCATTCATTTACAGTTTTTATATCCAAAACCACCACTGTTTATATAGTGGAATAAATATTTATTTAATTGGATTATCTACAGAACATAGGTGATTCACTAATATTTCAAAGTAGCAATAAGAATAATATTGTGGAGAAAGTTGGGGTATATATGTAGATAGCGAAGAAAATTTATTCAAAACAACAATTTAAAAATCCAAAATATGATATCAAAAATAGTAGTTAACCGAAAAATGGATTGTAAAAAAATAAAGGTATTATACAATAACCAGATCACAAATACAGAATGAAAATCATAACCTACAATGGAAAATCTGAAATCATCATATCTGGATCTCAAAATGAAAAATACAGAAAGAAAATTAGAACCTATAAGGGAAAACACAGGCCTACCTCACTAGGTTAAAAAAAATTCAGACCCTTAGATCCAGATCACTGTGTTTTCTTCGGAAACCCTAACTACTAATAGATGTCAGATGATGGAAAATGTTTGAGCAACTGGAGGTAGTGGGTTTTTCGGACTCTACTGGGTTTATGTGATTCAATCTTCGATTCATCGAGGAGATACCCCGCCCCCCCCCCCCATGACTTGCATTGAATGGCCTTTTCATTGCATGGGTTAGTAGAAATATCTAATTGACTCTACCCCATTCACCCTTAACCAACACAAGGATGGAATCCATTACTACTATATCTAGAAACCGAAACTTATTTTTGTTTTCAGTTCTTAGTCCATTGACTATAGTCAGTTGTATAATGACCCAATTTCTTATAGGAACTGTAGAAATCCACCCACAATTCAAACCACAAAACCTGCGCGCATCAAAATTCTTCCCCTGCTATAATCTAAATATAATACATATGAACTCTCGAGACATAAACTTCCACACAAATGGGAGGAGAAAAAAGGTGAGAAACTAAACAGGTTCTACTATCAGAAGATAAATATATAAAAACAGGATTCCCTAGCATGCGTATAATCTCTATATTTTGAAAATGTAAACAATGATTGGGGAAATAAACCCAAATCTCTGTTGTTGGAATTTTTCGCTTCATATGGAAGTCATATGACCACCTCAAGAGATAGAATCGTAAGTCATTGCAGCTATGAGGTGCATTGGACCAAGCATTGAACAGATCTTCCTCTAAAGAAAATCAAATCATGATGTTCCTTTTATCAAGAAGGCCTACCATTTATCTATCTTGAAACCCCTAATACTTTAAGATTAACCTATTGAAGGTGTCCAACAAA
This sequence comes from Viscum album, assembly GCA_963277665.1. Lineage (NCBI taxonomy): Eukaryota > Viridiplantae > Streptophyta > Magnoliopsida > Santalales > Viscaceae > Viscum > Viscum album. The sequence goes on from OY728147.1 coordinate 88,909,684, forward strand.
GGGAAATGCTGCATAAAAAACACAATCAAGGTAATATTAAGAAGAGACGATATTTCATTGTACTTTTAGGTTTATATTGAAAGATTCAGAACACTATTGAATAGATCTAGGACCTTAAGGTGAAGATGTTAAGACAACAAGTCTCTTATGATGTTTCTATTCCTTTTGTATTAAAAATTACAAACACTTTTTCCTTAAAGATTATTTTCATTATCTAAAGAAATTTACATACTTAATATTTATCATGATTTTAAATTTTTTTCATAAAGATCCATTTTATAGCCTAATAATATTTCCATAATACTAAATTCCTTTAAGTATAATGAAATTCTAATATAAACATCATGAACTTTACAGTTCCTAAGATAACAAGTCTCACTATTTTTCGACTCTGATTCCATATAATTTTATACTTCGTTTCATACTGAGTTTTCACTCTGACCTCCCAAAAAACATGATTTAGAATTCTTAGGAAATCAGATTCTAATATCTCATAAAATTAGATTCTAAGTTCTCAGATTTTATGACTTAGAATTCTTAAAATTTCTAACTCTGAATTCTCATAAAATCAAACTCTATTTTATTTGAATTATGAACATTGTTTCATTATAAATTATTTCTATGTTTCTATCCAAATTTATAATCTTTTTCTATCCAAATTAAAAATTTATTTCTACCCTAATTTAGACTCTGTTTCTATCCAAAATCAAACTCTGAATTCATATTTATCTAGACTCTATTTGTATACATTTTCAGACTCCATTTCCCACTATAACTACAATCTGATTATTCTTACTTGTTAACGTTACATATCATTCTTTAAGATATTGTTCCAAATTTATCGGATCATAGTTTACCTAAGTTTCATAAACATAAAAATGTTTTTATTATATGTTATTATCTCTTACACATGATTATGTTACAACAAAACAATGTCATACAATATGTTTTAAACCAACCATTGTCTAAGTGAAAATTGTCCATGTCCCTCTAAAATTCAAGGAAAAATATGTATGTTAGTAGAAGATATGACCATTGGGGTTTTTTCTTATAAATACCCCATACATTTTAATAATTATACACATTGAGAAGTGTGGGATGTGCTAAATTTTAGAGAGAGAATTTGTGTTGCAATAGAGCTACCCAAACCTGCCTTGTGCGAATGTTGTATACAAATTTTTTAAGCTATAAACATATTTTTTATCCTTCTTAGTGTGATTATGATTATTTATAATCAATCAAGGGATTTTGGGGATAGGAATATAGAGGTGTCGATCACATTAGAGATTTAGGGAATATGGGGATAGCAAGATAGATTCTGACATTCTTATCGAGGGCTTACCCTGGTGTGGGTGAGACAGACTTTCTTGAAAACATAAATCAAGGGATTTTTATCTAAGGTTGTTGGATACCCTTATCTTTAGGTTAAAAGATTTCCTATACTTTTTTACTTGTCTTTATTATAATTTTTTAATTCCTCTACATTTTTTTAATGAAAGAAAGTATAAATTTCTTATACTTTCTATACATGTATACTCTGATAAATAGGATTATATATGCTTTAAGGTAGAATCCTTCTCTAAGTAAACTTTACTTATGTTTCCTTATTGGATCCATATTATCATATCCTAAAAAATAATGTTTATTAGTTAATAACTAAAGAGGGTTTGTGAATCCATCTTGTTTAAGTTTGTTAAACATAGATTTTCTTAAGGATAAAAACAATAGTTTTTTAACCTATAATTCACCCTCCCCCCCCCTCTTGTAATTTAGAATATACATCTCATTTTCAATCCTACAATTGGTATCAGAGGAGGTATCTGAAAGACTTATACTTTTATATAAGTTTTCTTTCTCAACTTATCTTTCAAAATTTTACTTTTTCAAGTTTTTCTAAAATGTTCACTTTGTTTATAAACTTTTACTACTAATACTTTTTTGTGGAAAACACATTTTTTATTTTCTTATAAGATAGAAAGAATGACCATTGGTTCTATAGATAATCAAAATCCTACTAGACCCCCAATATTTTATGGGAATGACTATTAATATTGGAGAGACTAAATAAAGACCTTTGTTGTTAACACTTGAGTAGGGAACTTTGTAATTATCATTGGATATTACAAGATTTTGGAAATGGAAATAAAAAAAATCACAAATCAAGAGAAACAAGAATATAAACTAAACTACATGGTACACAATACTCTTTTACATTCCATGACCTAAAATATCTATAGCAAAATATCCCCTTGTGAAGATTCCAATAGTATCTAAAAGAAAGGTAAAGTTACACACTTTAGAACTTCAAAAGTGATAGAAACAAGAAGAGCTTTGTTAAGAGATGAATATCATGGATTTGTATTTCCTTATGGAGAACTGGTTTACAAAGTGCAACAATGATTTATGACTATCATCAACAGTCTTCAATCTATGGGTGAATAGGGACATGATAATGAATTGCTTATGGATATGATAATTGATATTATGCTCAATGAGTGGGAATTTAAAAGGACATCTATTGATGAAGATAAGAAAGTTTAAAACATCGCTCTTGATGAGTTATTTGGGACTCTTCTTCAGCATGAGACTAGAATGAATTGAGATGCAGAGATAAATAAGAAAAATAATGGAAATGGTAGTGTTTCTTTAATTACTATATCTAATCATATGAAAGGAAAGTCTCTTGAAAGATTTACTAGATCAAATTCCAAGAAATATATTATTATATTTGATTTAGGTGATAGTGATCATTCTGAGAATGAAATAGACAATCATTCTTAAAGGATGAATAATATTGTGGGAAAGAAATATTTTCAGAAAAAATATAGGGAGAACGACAAAAAGAACAATAAAGATTCAAAAGTGAATTATTATGAATGAAAAATGGCTAGAAATATAAGTCCAGATTATCCTATTCTCAAGAGAAAATTAAAAAATGTATAATCATTCTAAAAGGAACAAAAATAATTACTAGAAATATAAAGATAAGAATGTTTTTAAGGCTAGTGACACCAGGAGTGCTATCAGTGGTGACTCTTTAGATAAATCTTCCGAATATGAGTCTTCTAGTTAGAAGAATATTGGTCTTATAGACAGATTAACTATTTAAAATAAATGTTTCATGGCTAAAAAACTCATAGATAAATCTTTAACCAATATTTCATTAAATGAAAATTTCCCTAATGAAACCTATTATTAACAATTGGATGAAGAATCTTCCTCAGAAGAAGATAATAATTTACCTTCATTTGAAGAAGTATCTAGGTTTTCTAAGTTACTTGAGAATGATAAATGTAAGATAAAAAAAGAAGTTATAGAAATTAAATTCTAGAATATCTATTTTAATAAAATAATTATCAAATCTTTCAAAATATCTTGATCATAAAATTTATGTTTTTAAAAATGTTTCCAAAAACCTTGACAAAGTTAATTCTGAGAAGGATAAACTTTCTAAATTTCTTGAAAATTTTATTTATAAGAAAAATATTTTAGAGACTAACTCAAATTTTAAGAAAAATTACTATGAGGATAATAATTTAGTCATCATAATAAAATCTGAAATATTTTATTTAAATAATATTTTATCAAATTTTAATTTGGGAAGGAAAGTATTTGATAAAATGTATTCACAACTTCGTCCTCTTAGGAATAAGTCTCGGTTTGGTTATTCATGTCCAAAACCTATTTTTAGTCATAACTATTTTTTCCCCAAAGTGCTCCTTTTTTCATTAAGTGTCAAAGTAGTGGACATTGGGAAAAAATTGTTCATTAAACAAAACCAAGTCCTTAGGGTTTCATAAATATTATTTTTCTAGGAAAATTTAGATACATAATATTTTACATTCTAACAATTATCGATCCAAATAAGATTGGATTCCGAATGTCAAAATATTTTATTTTCAGGAAAACAAAGGAAGTTCCAACAACAATATATTGTAAATGGATAGTGGATGTTCCTGTCGCATGAATAATAACAAAAACGTATTTAAAAATATTATTAATATGAAAGTAAATATTATTATTCAATTTATTAGAACAAAATATCAACTTGCTATCATATTTACAAAATCTTTACCCTCTGATAGATTTGAATATGTTAAAAAAAAGTCAATAATGATAAATGTAAGTTATTCATCCATGTTAACATTTTGTTGAAACCATCTCTTAACATTAAGTTAATCATTTTCATAAGGGGAGTACATATGTTTACTCTTTCATATTTCATTTTTAAAAAATTTATCTTTTTGGAACCATAAATTTTAACTTTTTGTAACTAGAACTTTTAAAATTTTGGACCCATAAAATTTAAATTTTTAGAACTAGAAATTTTATCTTTTCAGAACCAGAATTTTTAAATTTTTAGAACCAGAAATTTTAACTTTTCCAAAAGAAATTTTTTTATGTTTCAGAATATAAAATTTTCATCTTTCGAAACGTAAAATTTTTAGATTTATTTTTAAAACTAAGAAAACCCTTATCAATACTGAAAAATCTTTCTGAGAAATCCAGAAGGAACATTTCCTTCATTAAATATTCATAAATATTTTTCTCGTTGATATTTATATATTATTTTAAGAAAACTTTATCAGATTCACTTTCTTTAAATCCGATTTTTCCTCAAAACAACAAAATATCGGAATCTATAAATCCTTCTTCAGAATTTATATCAACTATTGGAATAGAACAAGATAATATCAACCATTTGATTGATTCATGAATCTGAACTATCACTGAAAAGACTATGTAAAGGGACCCAGTGTTCAAATCCCACATTAGTTCTCTTATCCTCTTCTGTTGAATCTCTTCCCTTATTCAAGTGTGTCATTCCATTTTTCTAGTTTTTATACATTCCAAATGTCTCTTGAAGCTTCTCCTCAGACTCATATGCATTCTCAGTCCAACAAGGAACCAATGTATTGGTCAATATTCTCAGAAATGTTAGTGGATCATAATTTCTTTGTGAATTATATCTCTTTGATTGAAAATATTATCAAGTTGAATGGTTGTAAAATCATTTTTGTTTCTAATGAAAATAACCAAGATCCAGTTTACGCAGACCTTGTAGAGGAATTTCATGATTAAGTTCATTTCTATGAGCATGGTGGAAAAGAGATGTTCATGTTTAGAGCATATGAAATGTCGTATTCATTATCTTTCAATAAGGCTGCTAGAATCCTTCACATTCCATATGAAGAGGCAATCCTATGATCACACTGTTTTCCTGATAAGGAAGGATTTTCAAGATTATAAAGTCTATAGAGTGCCTTGGGATGAAGAATTTAAAGAAACCCAAACTTTCTCGTCTCTCAACAAATCATAGGTTGATATCATTATGGATACAAGGTTCCATTGTCCCAATGAAGGGTGATATAGATTCACTCAAGATTTGTGATATATTTCTCTTAGATTTTTTGGTGAACCTAAGGAAGATAAATCTAGTGATGTACATCCTTCTAACAATAAATAACACTAAAAATAGAAATATAAAGTCTCATATTTTGATGTATCAGGTGATCATTTATAATATTATAGTCTTGTGTTTGGAATCATTCAAAATTTCTTTCTCTTAAATGGAAAAGATATTTAACATTATGATGCTCAGTGATGATACTTTGAGGAGACTGAAGATCAGTTTTAATATTAAATTAGGTGACTTTATAGATCTTCCTAATAAGGATGATCATCCCGAAGATATAAAAGGTGAATTTTCTGAACTTTCTAATAAAAGAAAAGAAAAGGAGCCAAAATTCTATCCAATCAAACTCATTCTGAAAACCAAATCAGCACCCACTAAGCTAAAGAAGAAAAATAATTATGATGATGAAGTGGTTTCTAAATGGAAGGTGTAGAAGAAAAAGATAAAGGAAGGTGATCCTATATTTTGGATTGACCCTATGGAGGATAAGGCCTTAAATATTGTTGAAAGTGAAAATATTGAAACACATGAAAAGGAGAAAAAAGTAAAAAGTAAAATAATCATAGGCTCAGGTTGTTTAGTCTTTGTTATAAGATTTTGAGAAATATTATGAATAGATCCAGGTAACAGAAACATTATTGAAGGAAGCTTCACTTCTAGGACAAATTGATGAAGAAAAATAATTTTAGCAACATGAAGAAGAAGAAGAAAGTGGAGATGAGATCAAAATGTTTAAAGAGTATCATGAGAAGGAGAGTCATTCTGATAAACTTTCAAAAAGAACATCTCAAAAATCGTTCACCAGAATTGCTTTAGAAAATCATAAATATATTTCTAAAGAAGAGGAAGTTAACAAAGTCCATTCAAATAAAGAAATTGAACATAATGATTATATATTTTAGGAATTATAAGAGTAAGTTAATATTTAAGAACAAGAACGTGAGGTATCCAATGTTGTTGAAAAGGATTTTGCTAAAAGAAATTTGGTCCTTGATGCACCCCATAAAGATGTAGTTGGTACATCTAAGTAAAAAATTACTAAAGAATCTAAAAATGCACCTTTTGGGAAAGTTTTCTCAGATTTTGAATCATCCTTGTCCATGGGACATGAATTTGTGGAAAATTCTTTGAAAAATCTTGCAGTTTCAATTATGTTCTTCCCAAACATTGAATCAAGATGACTGTTGATTTAATAGTCAATTAATTCGAAAACAGAGTCTAAAATCTTTTGATATAGAAGCTCATCAAGGTAGAAGTTGACTTTAAAAATTTCTTGATCAATTAAGAATCCCATATTAAGTTTTTCAAGATGATAAATAACTGTTCAAAGTCATTCATTGATGATATTAAGATATTTGATGATTTTATGAATTCATTTAAAGAAGCTTTTAACAAATTGGATGAAAATATAAAAAATCATTTTGAAAGGCTTAATCAAGACCAAGCTGCCTAAATCCAATAGGATAGATATGTTAATATAAAAATAAATTTCGTTTCTCTTAGTCTGAATAGATAAATAAAATATAGATAATTATTGGAAGAAAAAGTTAAGTCTCAAGGAGAAGTGATCCAGACAGAAGAAGAAAGGATTCAGGCCCTTGAAAAGAAGAACCAGGATCAAGAATACATACTCAAGATATACCAAGAAGATCATAAAGATATAAATAAGATTAAGTAAATACTTAAGAAACTTCTTATTGAGAAGAAGAAGGATGATTTATTATCTTAAAACTATGATCTTTTGTTGTAAAAAAACTTTTTATTAATAGTTAATGAAATTTTCCTTATAGTTGTGTGTATCGTATTCATATTTCCTAATATTTCAGGTACTAAAATATATTCCTCTGTTATTTTTTGAAAATAAAAATAGAGGAGAAATTATTATTTAAAAATAATATCACATTAATGGGGAGATTATCCAAATAATAAATTGCTTATGAATGGGGGATCTTAACTTAAAGAATAGTTTCTTAAGAAAAGGAGAGTTATTTCAAGAAAACTTCTTATGTCAAATAATACAATCCTTAAGGTGATATAACCTAAATGGGAATTCATAGTATTCACCATAAGACAGGTATAAGGGAGATAAGTGTATATTTATAAGATTTCTAAACTTAATATTCTTTTTCAAAAAAAAATTATTCTTTCCAAAAATGGAGAGATTCTTAAGACAATAAGTCTCTTATGACATTTCCATTCCTTTTGTTTTTAAAATCACAAACACTTTTTCCTTAAATAATATTTTCTATATCTATGGAAATTTACATAATTAATCATTATCATGATTTTACATGTTTTTATTAAAGTTACTTATTCTAGCCTAATCATACTTCCTTAAGACCAAATTCCTTTAAGTATAATCACATTCTAATCTAAACCTCAGAAACTTACAGTTCCTCAATTACCAAGTCTCACTATTTTGTGACTCTGATTCCATATGATTTCAAACTTAGTTTCATCCTGATTTTTGACTCTGAATTATCATAGAATATGACTCTAAATTCTAAGGAAATCGTATTCTGATTTCTTAGAAAATTAGACTCTAAGTTCTCAGATTTTATGACCCTAAACTCTTAGAATTTCTAACTCTGAATTCTCATAAAATCAGACATTGTTTTCTCATAATTCTAAACTTCATTTCCTCATAAATTCAAAATAAATTTCTATCAAAATTTAAGCTCCATTTATATCCAAATTCAGACTCCATTTCTATCCAAATTCATACTCCATTTCTATCCAAAATCAGACTTCAAATTTTTATTTCCCCAAACTCTGTTCGAATACATTTTCAGACTCTGTTTCCCTCTATATTTAGAATCTAATTATTCATACTTGTTAACGTTAAATATATTTTGTTAAGATATTGTTCCAAATTTATAGATTAATAGTTTACTTAAGTTTCTTAAACATAAGAATGTTTTTCTTGCATGTTATTTTTTCTTACACATGATTATGTCAAATAAAATGATTTCATACAATCAGTTTTAAACTAACCATTGGTTAAGTGACACCTGTCTAAGTCCCTCTGAAATTCAAATAAAAATATGAACATTGGAGTAGGAGATTATCATTAGGAATTTTTCCTATAAATACCCCAACCATTTGAATAATTATACATATTGAGAAGTGCTGGACATGTTGAATTATAGAGAGGGAATTTGTGCTATAAGACCTCTACTCAAACCTATCTTGTGTGAATGTATTGAACAACCTGTTCAAGTTGTGAACATCTTGTTCAGCATGCTTAGTGCAATTTTGATTGTTGATGATCAATCGAGGGATTTCAAGGATAGGAAGATACATGTTCATTTCACCTTAGAGATCAAGGTCTTGTGGGGATAGCAATAAAGATTCTGATATTCTTATTGAGGGATTACCCTAGTTTGGGTAAGACAGACTTTCTTGAATGTATAAATCAAGGGACCTTTATCCAAGGTTATTAGATAACCTTCTATTTAGGTTAAAATATTTTCTATACTTCTTTACTTGTCTTTATTATAAGTTTTTAATTCAATTGCAATTTTTTAATGAAAGAAAGTATAACTTTCCTAGACTTTTTTATACCTTTATACTCTGATAAATAAAATTATATATGCTTTAAGGTAGATTCTTTCACTAAGTAAACTTTTCATTAGTTTTATTATTAGATCCATATTATCATATCCTATGAAAGATAGGTTTTTAGTTAAGAACTAAAGAGGGTTTGTAAATCCATCTTGTTTAACTTTTTTAAACATAGGTTTTCTTAAGGATAAAAATAAAAAACAATTAACCTATAATTCACCCACCTCTTATAATTGAGCATCTACATATTAATTTCGATCCTAAAAAAGTGATTGAGGGAATGGTGGGAGAAAATCGAGGGTGGAGAAAGGTGAAAATGAATAAGAAGCTCCCTTGAATGGTTTGCAATAGGTTAGGTTTTTTAATTAGATTGTGACACTTTAATCAGCGCTTTTAAAAAAGCACTGATAAAGCGTCCTATTATCAACACTTATTATTTAAGTGCTAATAAAAGTCATATTTATCAGTGAATTTTTAGCACTGATAACAGTATGTCTTTATTAGTGAAAAAACAATGATAAAATCCATATTTATTAGTGTTGATAAAGATTTATTTTATCAGTGCTTAGAACTTAAGAGTTGATAAAGGATTTATAATTATAATTATAAATAAAGAAATTTATAAATATATATATATATATATACTTAATCAATATATATAAATATAAATATAGTAAATATATTCCTTATTTAAATATATTTATTATAATTTTTTAATTATTTAAATATATAATTATTTATTTATAATTATATAAATATTTTTAAAAAAGAATATTTATATCATTATAAATGTTTATATAATTATATATGTATATATTTAATAAATATATATAAATATTAATATAGTAAATATATTCATTATTTAATTAAATTTATTATAAATTTAATAATTGCTTAAATGTATATAATTATTTATTTATAAATATATAAATATTTTTTTATTTATAGTTATTAATAAATAATTTATAAATATTGTATATACATTTTTAAAGAAATTTATGTATAAATACTTATTTATAAATATCCTTTATAGACATTTTTTAACAATATTAATTAATATCTAATTTATAGTGCATGAGTGTTAAAAATGAGTGAAATTGAATTAATTAAAAATAAGTACACTTTAATAATATTGAAAAAATGGATATGTTTTTTGTGTGTACATTGTATATAGAAATTAATTAATTATGTATATGTGAAATCAATATAACACACATTTTACCTATGTTAAATTGAAAAATCACACGACATTCAATTATATGTCATTTACTCTATGAAATTAGTTAGTATTTTTAATTCATATTAATTTTTAATTATAAACCATTATTCACTAAATTTAGGGCATAAATATTTTGTAATATATAAATCATATTTATATACATTAATATATATCTATATATTAAATATATAATATTTATTAACATTATCAATAATCATCTAATTATAAAAATGTTTAATATTTTTCTCAATTTACTTATTTTTAATTTTAATTTATTTAATTTTCATTTTTTAAATCTATAAATCTAATACATACTATTTATAATTATTTATAATTTATATATAGTATAATCAATTTATTCATTTTTGTAAATAATTATTTAATTAATAAAATATATAATTTTTTTTAATAAACTCATATTTTATTTTTATTTATTTAATTATTTCATTTTATTTAATCAGGCCTTTATCAGTGCTAAAAAAGTGATGATAAAGGACTTCTTTATGAGCGTTAAAATTATAGCGCTGATAAAGGGTACCCTTTATTCATGATAGAAATAAAGCACTGATAAAGTCTTTCCTTTATCAGTGATAAAAATAAAGCGCTGATAAAGGGTGGCCTTTATCAGTGCAAAAAATAAAGCGTTGATAAATGGGACCTTTATTAGTGCTAAAAAAGAACCGATAAAGTGATAAATTTATCTACACTTTCTTAAGTACTAATAAAGATGTTATATATCGGTACTTTTTTCTAGCGCTGATAAATACCATTGTTGTTAAATGCCAGTATTGTATTAGTTATTTATTAATCCTAGATACAATTTGTGCCAAACCCACACCCATTTGTATTATCCGGACCGGGATTTATTTTCTTGGAATACCCGCATAATATATACTTTACCAAAATTCTAGGTTGTTCTTCTTTACTTATTCTCAAAATCCACCTTAGGTTTATGTTCTTTATCCTCTATTTTATAAAATATAGTTCCCAAGGTTGCTATTAAACTCCCTCTAATACCAACTATAGTGACCCAACCCCAGATAGACTAGATCTGATGTATGTTACTAAATACATTGGCATGATTACAAGGAATCAAATCTCAAAGGACCAAAGAGTTTAGTAGTCTTGGTAAACCAAATACATAAAAGAGTATTGTATTAAAAATGAATACACTAAGTAAAACACAATTTTTTTCTTTATAAATAAATGACTTTGAGTAACACTCTAATCCATCTAATAAATCTTTGCATATATTCCATGGTATGTTTCCTGGATTCATGGGGAATAAAACATTATAAGGGTGAGCTCAAAGGCTTGGTAATAAAAAACTATTGTGGAAGATATAATCAATCAATGAGAATAGTCAATATAGAAAGTTAAATAATTGAACACAAATTCCATTTTACCAATAATCTAAATGGAAGTGTGTAAACAATATATAAAATTAATAATTCAAAACATGTGTTATTAAAATAACTAGATAAGGGAAAAAATATGTATAGGTAAGAAACTGAAAAAAAATTCCATCTAATCAATGAACTGAAATGAAATGTATCCGTAGATATTTGAAAGAAACATATCATGAATGAATAATAACAAAATTCAATAAAGGAAATGCTTAATTATTGTATGTCATGATTCCTAGGAACATGATACATTTCCCATCAATATACAGTTGAAACTTTTCCAATTTACACAACAAATTCATACCATGGGACTACAAATGCATCAAGGGGATTTCATTAATTAGTCCACAACCTATAGATCTTGAATTAACCTATCTCTAATCTATAGGGATTTCATAAATCAGTCCCCAACCCATATATTCCATGTTCAAATCATTTAAATAAAAAAAGTTCCTTAAAAATATCTTTATTGAATAAAGTATATAAGTTTATCCATATTACCCCAAATAATCAAATAATTATCAAAGTAAAAACCATATGAAAAAAGGTATATGTTTTAGTCAATAATCATATATATGTGAAATGATGCAGATATTTAGGGAAAATTAAATCTCAAATGATCAGTGGTTATTGAATATTTTAAGGGGACTCAAAGAAATCAAGGAATTGAATTTGAATATTATCCTTGGAAAAATAAATAATAATCCATACCAAGGAATATTAAGTACGGTATTAATACAATATAACCCATGTGGAGTAAAATAAAGGGTTTTTCTCATTTATTAATGGAAACGTTATAAAAATATCTTTTTAAAAACATGAGGAAAATATCCTTTTTTTAAACCTTTAAAGAAATATTTTCTTTCAAAATCACATTTGAAAATATTTTATTTAAAAATTTACCTTTTAAACATGAAAAATAAGTTTTAATGAAATGATGGTGGGTAAATCCATACAAGCTATATGTGGTAAAAAGAACATTCCTTTTATAGGGTTAAAGGTTAGAAAAATTCCTTGTTCGAAAAGAGACAAGAATATTCCTTTAAAAACATTAGTAAAATTCAAATGGGTAAAAATATATTTTCCAAATCATTTTAAAAAAAATTTTGAAAATTTTTTAATAAAACATCGTTTTTTGAAGAATACAGGCTCTCCGACTAAAGAGAGATACAAAGTCATGTATTTTGAAAAACATTTTCCAAAACATTTTTTGTACCAAAGCCTAAAAAATGGTACTAATAATTGAAAATGTTCATGAATAAGTATAGGAGATTAAATTAAGGGTTTTATTGAAAAAATTTTATATAATTTCCTTGAATGTAAATACCATTGAAATATCATTAAAATTATTTTTGAGGAAAATTATATTTAAACATTCCAAAGGGTCCCATACCACTTTGAAACATTTTAAATCATAAAACTTGTGATGGAATAATATTAAATAAAATAATTAAACCCCATGAAGATAAAGTAATTAATTATATAATATATAAAAATGGTCAATAGATACACCACTCAAAAGATGTAAGTGTTGAACATGACATTTTTGTCATGGATATAAAATATGAGATGAGAATCTCATACCTTGAGTTTCATTTCGAGTGAACAACCTTTAACTTCCTATATAATAAAATTATGTTAATTTTATACTTTCTTGAGAATATTTTTCTAGTTTATCATTAATTTTATTTCACTTTTAACTATTATTTATACAACTACTTAAACAAATAAGTTTACGTCAGGTGTTTGACAAAATTCGGTTTAAGTGTCCAAAATAACTTTGGTAAGTCAACTATGGCCAAATGAGTCATTTTTTAACAGCTCCAAAAAATAAACATGAAATAATTATCATATTTATATATTAATTATACTTTTAAAATCATCCATTAAATATGGTTATGAGAAATTAATCAATGTTATGATCATGTATATGGTAGGTCATACGTACGCATGAGTAATGTTCTCATTTTTCAAAGATTGTTATAGAAAGAAGGTAAGTAACACCATATCTTTACATAATTATACTTATATAATAAAACATGTATTATTTAATCACATATACTTATATATATAATTATTTTTATGAAAAATGAGTCACATCATGTCAAGGAGGTGGTAGTCCGCACGTCCACGAACAACGTTATCACTTTTCAAGTGTGTGAAAGGGTAATAAAGAAAATGGTATATATATAGTATATTTATAGAAAATAAATTAAGTCATGAATATAATATATAATATTTTATGTCACATATTTTTAATTAAAACCATACCTTATACATTCCATGTTTAGTGCGAACGAATCATGACACTTCGATGGGTGGTAGTCAACATTTCCTCAAACGATGTTATCATATCAACTTGAAATGGAATGTATTAAATTTATGTATAATAAAATGATTAAAAAAGAATAAATACATAATAAATATCATATATATCAAATATAAATATATTTTCCATCATAATGGCCACCATTATAGCTATTCATGGAGAAATGAACAATCATTGTTTCGTGACGCAATAGTTTGTCGTACACAGAAAAAATATGTTTTACACATTAGATTGATATGTGTATAAGTGTTGGTCAAAAAATTATTTTAAAACATCTTATTATATGTAGGATATTATTTTTTAAAATAATAATTGAATTATTATATTTTAGGTGGTGGATAATGGGAATAAAATTAAAAAAAACTTGAGAGAATATGTAACCTCTTAATGAGGTAACTACTATTGGTTTGAACTAAAAGACTTTAGTGGAAATATTTATGTCAAAAATTAGGATTCAAAATTGAAGATAGGGATTTACTGAATCTATATGGGTATATATTTCTTGAACCTAAGTTTTTTTAGAGGTGTGGAGAAGTGGGAGAGGTGGTGGCCTTTTATAAGGAAGGAAGAGGACTCACTTGGAATTTTTTGAAACAAGTTCGGTGTACACATGTTTATACCTAAAGAATGTCATAAAAACCCAAAAGAACTCAATTATAGAAGGTTTCTATCTAGGATGTATCCATAAAATGGGTTTTGGACAAGTGGCTAGGTCATTTTGGTCCCTAAGTAATAGTTTTAGTCCTTTATTGAGTGTAATTTTTCCTTAATAATTGTAATTAATTTTAAATACTTTCAGTAAATTTTTCTATCAAAAATTAATTTGACCTTATTATTAATTATTTATTATTTTTATTCAAAATATAGAATACATTTTTACAAATTAAAATTAAATAAGTGGAAGAAATTAATTTAAAATTCATCATGTAAGCGGGATGACAAAGCGGGTATTTAAAGTAAAAACGTCTAAAATGTTTCTATGTTTTTATAGTCAATTTAAAAGTGAAATTGATTATAATAAAATAAATTTGATTAATTGATTAAAATAGTATCTATTTAAACATTAAAACCAATATAAAACATAATTTTTCCTTATAAATAAATTATATTAAAAATAGTTTTGAACTAAAATGTGGTATTTTTAACTATTCATTAAAAAATGATATGTTTCCAAAACTTATCAAAAATTCAAACTAACCTAATTATTAAGTTTCTATTTCAAATATTAAGTTTATTTTGACCTATTAAATCAAGTAAAGTTTCAAAATCTAGATTTAAAATTGGTTCTCCATTAAAAGGTGGTAATATTGGCTTTATAAAAATACAGGTGTTTATATGTAAAGTAGGGTTTATTCTTATCTTTTGTCTATAAAAACTAATAGATGAATATAAAAAATATTTTATTGAATATATAAAATATATATTTCATTTAAATCATTCAATAATTGTAATTAATTATTTTTTTGAAACAAAACCTCTTTTATAAGTATAAATATAATAATATATCTTTTTATATCCTATAGGTTCTTATTTTCATTTGTAATTAATTAGAAACCAATGAATTAATTTTATATTTATATAAGACATAAATTTTCATAATTAAGTTAATAATATTAATAACTATTAATTTAACAAGTAATTTATATTTCATTGTATTTTGAAAATATATTATTGTTGATAAAACTCAGTCTTGTGTGTAATGCAAGCTATCGAAGAAGGTCAATATTGCATGTAACGCACACTAACTCGGTGTTTCATGCATTTAATTATATAGAATATATTTTAAATACTAAATATATTATATATTATGCAGATATTATATTCCCTTACGCTCTTGGTGTCAAATTTCACACACGATATTCAATATAGGGTTTTTACTTTAGATTTTTGGGCCGTCACAATCAATGTTAAATATTATATTGAATATATTAAATATAAATTTCATTAATATAATAAAACAATATTTATTTGTTTATTTTATTTTTATAAAACACACTTGTTTATATTTTAATAGTTTTTAAGAAAAATATTTCCTTTTATTTTCAAAGTGGTTTTATTTTCATTTATAATCAACTTGTCACCAAAAAAATTCATTATATATACATGTTTGAAAAAAATTCATAATTCAGTTCATCATTTCCAAACTATCCAATCCAATTTCTAGGTGATTACTATCTTGTTTAATAATAATATTAATAGTATTTTATTGTTTGGTAAAACTCGATCTTGTGTGTATTGCAAGCTATTGAAGAAACACATTGTTGTGTGTATCGTAAAATAAACTAAGTGTCACATGTAACAAAAAATAAAATAATGTATTTATGTACTTTACTCTATAGAATATAATTTTCATCCTATAAAATCATGGAGTTTTATATATATCCTTTACTCTATAAGGTGTCGGTTTAATGGTTGTATACTAAAAATGTTATTCTATTTATTGACTCAGGAAATTTTGAAATTTAGTATACTTTTTTTTCAATATGAATTTTTATAAATTATTAAATCATATTGATTGGGTGTTATATTTTTTATTCATTACTTAATATGATAAATACATTTGTATTAATTAGTGATGCATGGAGCATGAAATTATATATCCCCTCAATGCATCAATAAGTATTATGATACAAATTAGTATGATTAATTTAGTGTATGCCTTAACAATTTAAGTACAATTTCATGCCATAAAGACTTGATTATATTTAAGATTTCATGTCATGTAGGCTTTATAGTAAGATTTAGATGTCAATAATTATGTATTCTATCACTATGAAATCAGTTATTGTTATCCTTGTGATTATTTACATTATTATGTTATTCATGGATATATTAAATTATCATGTTATCATTTAAATGGAATTAATTGATTATTAATTATTCCTACCATATTATTGATTCCTTCTTTATTCCATGATTTTGGTCTATTGTACGCTTCCCCTTACTAAGTGTTTGATATCGACTTATGATGAGGATTATTAAGTAAGATAAGTCTGGATGGGTTTCATGTGTGGAGAATTTTTTTGGAGATGTTGAAAACTTATTTTGAAATAAAGAATATTTAGTTTAGTGGTAAAAATTATTATTGGATGGGAAAGATATGAGTATTTTAGTTAATTTTTTTTCTTAACTCTCTATAACTCTAAATGTAAAAGGTATTTGGGATATGAGTGACTTAAAATTTTCTATTACTATTTTAATTAGGTATTTTTTTTCAAAACAAGTTTGCAAAGAATATTCTATTTGAACTGAATCTAGGAGTGTGGGTTTGGGGTGCCACAATTAGTATAAAAAAAGGGTATATATAACTTTATTAGTTAGTATTTTATATGATAAGGATATTTTAAGAGTTATGGACACCATGATGGGTTAATAATTTTAAGTGTTAAGATAAGTTTAGAGGCATAAATACCTATTTGAGGTCTATGGTTTTAGTCTAAGGTGAACATTTATTTGGTTTTAGGAAGAATAAAATATCAAGGTATACATATTCATTTGTATTAGTATGAAATTTTATGTCATGGAAATTCATTTTATTTTTGAAAAATATTAATATCTTCTTAGGATAAATTAAAATTTCAAAGGAAAAAATTATTTAAGTGAGTATAATATAACACCCTAAAATTATAATACCTATGTTTATTAAAATAATTACTATGTTGAATAGATTTTATTATACAAAATACCAAACTAAAATGAACCAAGTTATATTTTACAATGCAAGAAAACATTAATATATCAAGAGAATAAAATGTGAAATATCATTAAGAAAATTACCAGAAGAGTAAAACCTCATGTAAATAAAAAGATAGTTGAAATTATTTATTTTAATTCCTTATATATTAATATTATAATTTTAAATAAAAAATTTATTTGTTATAATACCAATAAATTGATTAAATTTAATGGTTCGATGTGATTAAAATAATTTAGTTTTAAAAATCCATATTTTTGAAGAATTATATTTTTTATATCTTATATATTATTATATTGATAAATTAAATTGAATAATTTTAAATGATATTTTTAATTACTTTTAGAAATTTAAATACTAATATATTACCACACATTTAATTAGTTATTGATATGAAATTTGATTAAGAACACTTATAGTTTAGAAAGACATTTTATTTGATAAAAATAGTTTTCATTATAATATATATTTTAAATTTAAATTTAAATTTCTCAATTTTAGAATTTGGATTTTATAAAATAGACATAATGTTTAGAATAATGTTTTTAAATTTATCTTAGAGTGATTTTTTTATAAAGAAGGTTATTTTTTATTGAATAGAAAAAAATTACAGCTTTTATGGATAATGTAACATTTATGACATCATCATGATGTAAGACTGAATTAAAAACTGATGAAAAAAATTTAGACCAAAAATATATTTATGTAATAAAATAATTAATTTTAAAATATTTTTTTTAATTTATAAATTTAAATTTTACATTTTGGAACGTAAATTTTATTTTACCTTAGTAAAAGTCATTTTTGGATTCATTACATTTAATTGAGTGATTGGTAGGTCACATTTAGTTTTGGACAATTCTAAATGTCAAAAAACCTTCCTATTCATAATAATTAGCCAACTAATTTCCTTTAAATGAATTCCAACCAAAACTATTAACCATAAATAATAAAATTAATCAGTATTTTAACCCTAAAATACCCCCATACTCTAGTATAACCCCCCCCCCCCCCCCCGCCCCCCACTATCCCTTTCCTCTTCACTCTAAATACACTAATCATAAATTCCCTACCATTATTTCTCTCAAGAGTATATCAAAGGGTTTTTATAAGGTTATAAGGTGTTTCTTTTGGTCTTTAAGAATATACTTTTCAATATAAGGGTTCCTAACCTATTCTCTCCCTTGTTTTTTCAATATTTTCATTTCATTTCCTTTTCAAGGATATATATTATTACTATTCATTATTATAAATTTTTTGTTATAGAATAAAAAATTTATTACCATTCCCTTCCATTTTAATTTATTCATTAGAATTTATAATTTCAAACACCCCTGCAACTATAAAACATCCTAAAATTTTGTAAAATTAAAGAGTGTGTAGTTTCATAGGAGTGAAAATTATATCTAAACACAAAGAAATGGATAAAAACTCTAGATATGATGAACCTATAGTTAATGACTCTAAAATAGGTTTCGTGGGTATTAACTTTACCTTCTCTGGGTAAATGGCAGAAAAACATAATCTTACACCAGATTTGACACTCTTTGGGGATATAGCTTATATGATTCACATGCTTATAAAAAATCAAAATAAAGGATTTTTTCCTATTGATATCACTTAAATAAATGGATAGTGTATATTGTGTAATATAAATTTATTTTAATGTTTTCTAGGGTTCTGTAAATAATTTTACAAAATGATAATGTACAAATAATCAAAATAATGAAATAAAAAATTGGTATAATATAAAATAAAACTTGTCCTCAATCCATTATCTTTATTAAAAAATATAGTAATAAATAAATTCCAAATGTTATAAATAATAAATAATGAAAAAAATAAAATTCACTTTTAGATCCATGTATTAATAAACACGTGTTTATTATACATTGGGTGAAAACCTAATGAAATGAAATGGGACCTAAGGCAAGGGTTATTTGTCTTAATTTTAATTCCTTGATACATAAACTTATTACGTATATATTTAATTTTATATAGTATAGATAATGCACTATTTATTTATTATATCATAAATAATTGTTATTCTTAGGATCTTTAAATTCCTTTAATATCTCCCTTTTACTTTTCCTTTAATTTATACATTACCTAAGTCGTAAGGATTGTTGATGTTAACTTTATTTACTTTCATTAACTAATGACCTTTATTCATGAAATGAATTGGTGTATGTTTTATTTTATCCATAACTTCATTTGTATTATATTGTATTTTATCTTTATTATTTAGTTTTTAAAAGTCTTAATGAAATTTCACCTCCCTTTAGTTAACAATTCGACCAATGTATTTTTACTATGTAGAACTAACTTTATCTCTTTTAACAACTGGGAAACTTTTTCCTCTATATCCATATTATTCATATTGTTTCCAGAATTTTCTTCCCTATACTTCAGAGGTATTTTAAGGTCATTTTCTTCTTTCATTAGAATTATTTATAAAAATTATAAAAGTAATCCTTGTAATGTTTTATGCATCAGCCATTTTCAACATTCTTTAATAATGTGTGAAAAGATATTTTTTATTAGTGACTTCTAAATAAATTATTTTTCCATTATAAAGATTATAATTCATAACTAATAATCCTATTCAGGTCTCTATAATTTTTAAGAGAAATTTTTATTCCCATATTTTAAAGAATAATACCATTAACAATAAGTATTAATTTTTTTATAAGAATAAATAAGGTGATTTCATTTCCACTTAAATATGTTTTTACCTTCCACTTTACATTTTATATTTTTAACCTCATTTCCTTTAAAGGATTAAATATTTGGAATTATTTTAAAATTTAGTTTTTTAACATTATATTTTCACCCCACCCCCAAATGGATTTAGGATAATGACTTAGTATTTTGTTTTTACAACCATGTTCAAAGGATTTATAAAGAAATATTTTTATAATTTCACTTGTTTTTTCTCTAAAACTCTAACATATCTACCTCTTTTGGAGTTATGTTTCAATTATTAAACTCTAAATACTCTTATTGATTTATATATCATACCTATATTTGTTAATAAGGGTCGTGTTTTCTATCAATCTTTATTTATCTATTGACTTTATGTTCTCCTTCATGTCAATATTCTTTAATTTAATGGATATATTATATGTCAATTCCAATATTTCTATATTTATTTTAGTATTAACATAATCATATACCACTTACTCTATATGATTTTAATTTTAAGGGTTATTACTAAGAAATTTATTCCAATTATTTTCTGAGAAGATATTGACAATTTTATACTTGTTTTTAAATATGGTTTTTATTGATTACTAAGTAGTGTTTCTTATGTGTTGTATTATTTATTCATTACTTCATATGATGAATTCATTTAACTGAATTAGTGATGGGTGGAGGCCAAAATTATATATCCAATTTATGCAATGGTTGGTATCATAAGACAAAATAGTTTGGGTAATTTTTTGTATGCCTTACCTATTTAAGTATAAAGTCTTAGTATGACCCTTATTGAGGGTGGTCCAGACCCTGATCCCTATGTGAATTATTATGTTGGGAATAATAGTTCATGTAACTCTAGAATTAAGGTGGTTGTTTCTGCCAAGCATGTCCCCTACAGATCTGAACTCGATCAGAATTCTGTGGCTATAGGTGATGGAGGAGATGTTAATCGAGCCTCGGTGGCTGTTGCGTAGAAGGATTAGTGATAGGTCGGTGTTCGTGTAGCTCTGATTGGGATGAACATTGTTGATGTTCAACCCCCATAGATCTAAACTTGGTATAATGGTTGCTGAATTAGGTGAGGATTCTCTAATCAGTGTCACGATGAAGGTTTGGTGAATGAAGGATTTTGTCCTGATGGTGTCCACCTCCAACATCTAGTCACCTGCATTGGTGGAGGTCACATATTCCACAGTGGAACAGACTAATTTTAAGGAGTCATCCTTGATTGGTAATTCTAATTTAGGTTTCACTGTTTATTATTTACCTCATCTTGATGTGGAGAGGGTGATTTAATGTCACCCTTTGGACTCAGATTTGAATTGAAAAGTGGCTTTTTATTGTACTTTTGATGCTCGAATTACAGTAGAGAGGGTCCTTATAAACCCTTTGAACAAGGTGGAGATGGGACCCTAATCTGTTAAATTGATAGTTGTGGGTATATCCAGTAGAACCCCTACAGTTTAAGGGGACTCTAATAGAAGTAATTTTATATCCATTTGTGATGGTAAATTGATAGATGTGGGTAAATCCAACAGATCCCCTTCAATTTAATGGGACTCTGAAAAAAGTAATTTTATATCCATGTTTGATGGTATTTCTAAGATAACTATTATAAAGGGTGACACTTCCCACATTGTTGCTAATAGGGAGGTTATCCTTGATATATTCAAGATCTTTGAGATTTCAAATATTGTTGGACTTGTTCTTCCTGGTGGAATAAAATTTTGAAGGATTTATGATTTAGTTAGAAAACTCACCTCTATATGGGGGTTTTTATTAGAGTTTCATACCTATAGGGCATGGATTTTATACATTATTTTTCAATCATAGAGTATCAAGTGAAGATCTTGGGGGTTTGGGTCAATTTCTCTAAAGCCTTGTATGGTTTTATTTCAAGAATGGGATTTTCATTTCAATCCTTTTTATATAAATTATACTAGGGTTTAGGTATTGATAAATATTTTTGGCCTTCAATGGATATTATGGAATCCTTTAATTATATTTTTCATTGCCTCTGTGGTGGGTATTCCAATTAAAATGGATAAGACCACCGAGGCTGTGAAATTTGGACACTATGCTAGAGTTTTGGTGGAAGTTGAATCTAAGTATTTTTCTAGTTCATAATATATTCTTTTCTGCCTTATATGATGATATCTCTCTAATATTGGAGTATGAGAGACTGCCTAATTTCTGTATTAAATTTAAAGTTATCAAACATGTCAAAGAGAGGTGTTGTAAAAATGTGTCTTGTGGTTTTTTCTCATTAAAAGGGAATCATGATAGTTCTTATAGGAAGAAGGGAAAGAATCAATCAATGAAAACTAATGCTTCAAGAGTGGTTCATGATGATTCCCTATAAGTTTCCCATGAACCTAAAGTGGATAATGTTATAGAACACATTTTTTGGTGCATCAAATAGAGTAGTGAAAGACTACCTTTCATGAACCAAGGACATGTTTTCCAAAGCATGATACTAGGGGTGAGGGTGACATGACGTTATGAGTGATTTTGGGAAAGGTGCTGGAAAGAATGGGTGCTTTTATTGAGGTTAAAGGTGAGTAAATTTAAAGGACCGAAATGGAAATTCATAAAATAAAGGAATCTCAGGGTATCTAAGGATGGTGGGATTAATTAGAGGATAACTCCCCAAAAAAACTAGCTTACAATTCAGTTTTTACAAAGGAAAATATGTTTTTGTGGATGTTGAGGGTTTTCAACCTATTATTTCTAGAAAAGAGAGATTGAGGAATGAATACCCATACCTAAATCCAACTATGGTTACCAAGTCTCATGTCCCTCTTGATTATGTGTCTAACTAGGATGGAAACAATGAAGCTTATGATCAAGGTGACTTCAACTTTTGAGTTCTTTTTATCTTTGGTTCTCTTTGGGTATGAGGGAATGTGTGCTTTTATGAACTCATTATCATTTTTGTTGTATTTTATTTTCCATTTTTAATAATAAGGGTTATTCCCTAACCTTTCCTTATAATTTCTTGGCATCAGTCCTAGATGGTATGTAAGATATCTTGGAATGAGTCCTTGGATATAAGATTAAGATGCCTGATATTATATATTTTATCACTATGAAATTAGATATTGTTATCTGTGTGATTATTTACATTGTTATGTTATCCATGTATACATTACATGATCATGTTATCAATAATATGGTATTTTTAATTATTTTTTATTGATATCATGTTATTCATGCCTTGTTTGTTCCATGATATATTTTAGTTTTCACTATCCCTCATTGATTTATTTATATCACCTTATGATGATGATTATTAAGTAATATATGTCAATATGGGTTTTATCTGTGCAGAATTTTTTGATATATGATTAATACATATAATAAAATAATTAATCCTTGGATTAATAGTAAAAAAATACCATTTTATGGGAAAGATATACGTTTTGTTATTTAATTTTTTTTAACACTCAAAAATTCTAAACACAAAGGATATTTAGGATATAAGTTACAAAATATATTTTATTAAAATTATAATTATATATTTTTTATGAAAATTTGTTTTTAAATATTTTTAATTAGAATTGTATCTTGGGTTGTGGTTTAGGGAACCACATTGATCATGGTAGAGGGGTCTCTAAAAGTTAGTTTCTAGCCACCACCCCTCAGAAATGAGGATTATTTCCAAATTCCCTTCTCCCATATATTCCACCACTCGATAACCAACCCACATGATCCACCATCCCTGATCATCCATAATCAAAATAAACAACCACATACCACAAAATTCAAAATTGGACAAAAAAACACAAATACGAAACTGTGGTTTGATCTCGTTTTGAACCAATCTGAAAATAATTGAATCATTAAACTAATCATAGGAAGATAATTAATACATGAAGAATGGTGAAAAAATATAACATATGTTAAAAATGATAATAAAATATGGCTATTGTGAACCCATCCATCATTAATGGGTGTGAAATCAAAATAAAAATTTAAGAATCCATAAAACAATAATCTATTTCAAAAAGAAGTATCATAATTTGACAAGGGCCATGTGAATTGGTAATAAAAATCATAAGAATAATTTTATACTTTATAAATTATGAAAAATAGATAAATTCTTCAATAAAAAATCCAATAATGATGGAAAATAATTTTCCCGTCAACTCTATCATCGCATCCACATTATATGTCAATTGATCTTACAACAATCTAATCTTATCATCTCAATCCATAATTGTCACCACTAATATATAACTCCATATCTCTCCTCCAATATCTCTAGGTTTTACATTGATAAAATCATATCTCCCTTTAGAGGTCCCATAATAGGGTTTATAAAAGAATCAATCTAGTGTTTCATCTTAATTAAATAAATCAATTAATTAATTAATCAAATCCACCACAATGGTAAACACCTAATATCTTCATAAAAAAATAAACTAACACCATGCCTAGGGTAAAACCCCGGTCCATACATAATTTTGGTCTTGTTTTTTCTATACAAAGTCCTAATTATGAAATATAAATATTTAACAAAAAATGTCTAAATATGGTCCAAAAATATTATAAATTATTTTTTGTTATATTATTATCAAGTCTCTATGATATTCTATTTCTCTATATTGTGTCATCATGGGAAAAACCTTATACTATATAATCAAAATAATGACCAAAAAGTGGTTCATCTACTAGGGTGAAATTAACATTCTACCATTGAAGAGGTCTTGAGATTTTAAAACCCCAAAACTGATTTATATTTTACTAGGTTAAAACTCGGGTGACTACATCTTACCCAGTTTAAAAAATATTATCCTTCAAAATTAAGACAACTAAAGCTCCACCAAAAGAGGCTCACATGGAATACCAATGGGGAGGTCCCCACCATCGTATGAACTTATTTTTTCTTTGAATATCATAAAGATAAACAAACTCATCACATAAATTCCAAGGTAGTAAAGACACCCTTTTGCCCATAAAGATACTAGTTCCAAAACACCTCAAAACTATAGCTAAGTGGACGTAAAAATCCACTTTCATAATGTATTTCCATGATGCAACACCATAAACTGCTTCTAATTTGGATGTTTTCCTACCACATCGAATGAAATGAAACACCAACCCATCAACTCTCATCCCATAAGAGTTTGTTGAAATGGTCATCATTTTTTAGAGAACTATAAACCCTAAATTTGAATATAATTTATGTGGTCACCACATGATATTGATTCACCTACACCACACTCTACCACCGACCACTTCACAAAATTCAATACTAAAAATAGAAGAATTTATAAGTATCACATACATCTATACACTTATTATATTCTCTATCATCTTATTCTCATAAGGAAACTAACTCCATTGTCAGTATCTTTTGGCTCAATAGAAAACTAGACATTCCTCCTATAACTTAATTGAAAACTATGGGAAATCCTTATCCACACTATGTTCTCTAATAGTATTTCTCCCTCTATCAAAGATAAAGTGATTTTTCTTTCATATCTATTTCATGAAATCTACTGATGATCACATCAGGAATAACAAAATCCTCACTCAATAGATCAATAATACACCAATATCTATTGGGTGTCCAATTCACCACAATTCAAAGTGGATTGTCCTGAATGCTCAGATGGCCCAACTCTATTGGCCCCAGACCCAAATATAACACCATATCATGCAACTAAAAATCAAAATATATTGAGAAAACCTCTTCCTCTACCACATATAAAGAGTTCCCATTATATGGGTATATCCATAATGATACATCATATGATCCACATATATTTATATTCTCTAAAAGTGTGGTATCCTCCAAGGATATCCCTAATGATAATTAGAATAAATATTAATGGTATAAGTACCTTCCACCAGAGGAAGTGGTTTTCATGTTCATTACTTTTGGAAAAAACTTTAGGTCATACACCTATAGATCATATGGCCCCATTATACCACAAATTTTAAATAAACACTATGATCCTCTCTCACATAATGGAAGTTTATGGGGCCTCCACCATCAATTGAAGGTGAGAAACGTCTCCCTCTATAAGATAAACACAATAGACATGAATATACCTAGTCAGGTGTCTCATCCAAAATAAAAACACAATGTCATCTACTTGAAGCATTGAATACAATGCTCCTAATGCACTACTCCTATATCACAAACTACTATGGGTTCAAAATCATGATGACCAATATTACCCCATAAACATTCATCCCACACTATGAAAGTTTTCTTCATAACTGATACTCTCATAGTAATTATAGAAAACTCCCTCAAATGACAAATTAGATCCTATTTTAACTAATATAATGAAAGATTTGGTCCATCCACTCTAACGCCACCATAAGGGATCATTATCATAATCTTCAATATTAAAAATTATTTTTAAAAAGTAATCCAACACATAAATCATTCATTCTATGAGGTTAGAACATGGTTTTACCTTTGAATTAATCAACAAATTTCTTTATTCTCATAGAAATAAAATTCTTATTCACACACGTAGTGTACCAAGCCATGCTAACCACCGGCGAGGTAGTCTATCTTAACTACAAGTGGGATAGCCTTACTCTCCCCATAAGAGGGGGTCCCACTCACTGTTGATGAAAGGTACCACCTCATCATCCCAAACACTATCATGTCATAAAAATAGTAATATATAACCAATCCATGCTTGATTTGGGTACCACTGCACCTCCTATCATGACGAATTATATGAAAATACCTCTTTCTTTAATAAGTAAAAAATTAATTCAACTAAAATAATGAAATAATGAAGTTAAACACCAGATAAAACTATGTATCTAATAAGGGTATAACTAGGGAGTTATACTAGAATATCCAACTCTCCAAAAAAACTTTTCAAGATAAAAAACTCATGATGGCAATGACCAGTAAGAGATTCCATGAAGAAAATACAAGAATCATACCCTAAATCATACCAATTGATGTCTGAAAATAGATATCAAGTGCAATAATCACCCTATAAATCTTAATATTAGTAATCCATGCTTATATTAACAAACCTAAGGTGGTATTTTTGGGTTTGGGTCAATAAAGCATCCAACTTCAATTTCTCTCGAACCACTTGATTTCCAAAAAATAACTTATCAATAGTAAAAAAATATTTAAAAAGTGATTTTTTGGTCCCATAAACAACCTCATTCATGGAGGTACATCCATGAAACTAATCTAACTAAATTTTGGTAAAAATATAACATGCTCCTATAGCCAAGTTGAAACTCTCCCGACGCCAATTGGGGGACTTTGGTCTAGGTAATGTTTTATAGGAAACACATCCATATCTTGATAAATCCTCTAGAGTCTCTTCCCAAACTGTTGATCTTGAATTATTCCACTACTAAGAATATAATGTAGAAACCTCATAGGTTCTCAAGTCTTAAATTCATACTTATACATGATTACTCCACTCTTTGGAGGGTTGAATATCCTTTTATAAAACTATTTCCCAGATAAAGATCAAAATATATCAATGTAATAGTAGTCATTTCATGAGTATGAGAAAAGAATCTTTACCCATTAATACCTCATGGTTATATGTAGTGTTCTTGATATGATAATTAACATCTTGTCTAGAAAAACCTAAACTATACAAAATTGTGAGTCTCAAATTATGGCTAAACCTTTATCGTCCATAGATTGGGATCACCTCCAAAACTCATGAGTCCTATGCCATCAAAAAATGTAGCATATGTGGTCTATGGGTGGTCTCATCTAACTAATTAGTAACTATCATATTATATATATATATGAAAGATTCACAAAAATCTTGAAATTGTGAGGGAGACTACCATGGATCACTGAGAAAGTGAAACTCTTATCCATGTATCAAAAAACAACACCTCATTTTACACTAATTGATGGACAGAGTATAAACTAAAGAAAAGGGTTCATCATAACCCTACCCTCTTCATACAAGTTAGCTATCATCATATAACACCCTAAAATTATATGGATAAACCCAAAAGTCTATGAGAATATCTAGATGATTTATCAAATAATGGACATAAAATATAACAACTAACCACTGTATGATGCATGTAAAAACATACATGTATCCTACAATGATTCCTCATATGTATGGGCTGAATAAAAGGTTATCATATTCCTATAAAAAAGATACTCTATCGAAATAATACACACTAATCTCCCTAGTATAATAATTGATCTCAATACCCTCATTAACATTGTTTCCCTAACTTTAAACCATTACTCACAATACAAATAACTCCAAACACCATCTGTAGGGTAGACCCACTTTGATACCACTCAAACATGACCCAATACACTAGTTCCTCTCTTGGTCTGGTGATAATCAAAGAGTTCCCCCATGCCCATTATCAATAGGTCATGGGTTTGTGAGGAGTATTGAGTAGACATATCTCACAATATGGGAGGCCTTATCTGATTATAAATTGTTCTAGATATATATCTCTAATGCATAGAATAGATAAAACAATATAATTATGAATATATATAATGAAATTAATTTTATATAACATATTTATGTGGAATTAGGTATAAATATATCCCATAATGAAAAAATTCAAGGGAAATTGAAAATTTGATGACACCCTCAAATAAAAGGCACTTAGAATCCTCCACACTACATATATTCCTAGAACACACTCCAGTTAAACTGTACACTACCACCATCATGAGTCACTATGCTCCAGAATACATCATAATGCATCACCAAGTTCCTTCTCCAAATAATTCATACAATCTCCATGTTTTCCCAAATCATCTTCAAACTTGTGTGTTGACAGGATAGATACAACACATGTGGGAACAAGACCAATGAAGGTGTGAGTATAAACATACCCAATAAATAATCCTAAAAATCACAAAGGAAACACAACTCAAAAAATTTAATCTTATATCTTCTTGTACTAATGGGTAACCAGAAGAATGATAAGAAAAAATAGCTTGTCATACTCATCCACTATAATTCTTAGGAACATGGAGTATTTTCGGTCATCTCTTATCTTATCCTAAAAAGACACATTTCATGAGTAACTAAAGGTTGTGATAAAATTGATAATTCCACAAAACCAAAATTAAATAACCAACTAAAATATATTATGCAAGGATTCCCATATTCCTATCTAAGTTTTAAAACCTTTACAGCCTCTTCAAGAAAACCATGGGGGATTTCACACCAACCATGATAAAACCACAGTATAAAAGTACACCCTCAATTAGAGGATCTCCCATCAAAAAATGTGAGGAATACCTAACCCTACCACAAGTCAAGATAAAGGTAATCATGCCTCGAAAAGTGAGAGAGATACTTAAACCCAATAAATAGACTAACATGTAGATTGCGGATCTCACTCCCTTTGGAATAGGGATGTGGATGTCGAACCCTACCTACATATTACAATAGAGGATCCCACTCCATGTAAATGCAGGGGAGATACCAAAACCCTATCTGTAAACTATGATAAAGGTTATCACACCCTAATTATATGGGGGAGATATTGAAACCATATCAATGGACTATAAAATCACCTCATTTATCACTCATACCATTTTTAGCCTGATCAGTTGCCACCCATCACCTCACGCCACTCTACAATTGTTGAATAAAATCCATTATTTCATTATATGTAGAAAATGCCCAAAATATACTACTTTCATGCCCAAATAAAATACTAAATGACAAAATAAGGGCTCTATATAGTTCTAGAAGAACTAAAATACATGCCAAAGGTTTACATAGTTTGTATCCCTGGAATGAAACATGGCCATGAACTGATGCCCCACATGGTTTAAAAATCCACATGCATGTAATATAGGTTGAATTATAAAATATGTTTGGCTAGGTGGGATAATCATTGTATACCACTACTACCCAAATCATGTAAAACCAAGGTGCATAACATGTAGTCCTAATCCACAAGATGTTTTATACTAATCAAACTTCTAGGTGTGTAATCCCTATATATGTCATGTTGGTCTTCTAAGGTAAAATGACATGTGAGGAAATCACATGGAGTGTGATATTTAACTCCATCAAAAACCCTATACACCATATCAACTAAGATACATGACATGTGTTCATCCAAATACATGTTATATAGTTTAGTATTTTCTAAAAAATCAAGTCCTTTCTTAATCTCTTGTTGTAAACATTAGATATTCATCTAATCTCACATAAACCCTTATAAACTATTTTTATTATGAAAAATGGGTTTTTTGAAGTATATTTTTGGCCATTTCTCACCATAAATGATGAATTCTACTGAATACCCATCACTCTCATGTGTCTCATATTGGGAATCAACCCACACCATCTACCATTATTGATCCACTATTATTCATCAATTTACCAACACACCATGAACTCTAAAATTAGATGAAAACACACAATCCTAAAAAATAAGGTTTGATTAGGATTTGAAATGGTTTTAAAATAGTTTAATTATTGTCCTAACCATAGGCCAATGATGAATAAGAAAATAAAGGTGGGATAAATCTAAAAAAATTATCAAAAATTATAACTAAAATGGTTATTATAGACCTAGAAATAATTCAAGGGTGAGAAATTAGAATAAAATATATAGAAACCATAAAATAATAATCCATACCAAAAAAAAGTATCATAATTTTATAAGTTATTTCAAATTATAAATTAACATTAGAATAATCATTCCATGATTTTAAAATCACATATAACTGAGTAGTTTATAGATAAAAAAGACCTACCTTAATGATAAAACATTGTTACTTCAACTCAATCATCACTACCACATGATTTATCCATCAAAATTTTTGTAATCTAAACTCACCTTATCAATACATCATTACCACCACCAATATTTGACTCTTTATCTCACTTTATCTCTCTATAGGGTTTAATTTTTCAACAATATATAACCCTATAGAACATCCAGAAAAGGTTTTATAAAGGAATAGATCTAGGGTCTCACCATAATTAAATCAATCAATCAATAAAATAAATTAATACACCCATGACAGAAAACACTCTAGAATAATGATGAAAACAAAACTAACACTCCTCCTAGGGTAAACACCCCCACTATAGACTCAAATATAGTCATAATTTTCCCATTTGAAGTCACATTTAATAGATATAAACATTTAATCAAAAATACATGCCTATTATCCAAAAATAATATAATTTTTTATTATTATCAAGGCTCTGTGACACTCACTTTATACACATCATCTTAGGATAAGGTAAAACTTATACTTCAAACCCAATAGAACCATTATTAAAAAAATGTGGTTATCTACTGTGGTGAAATTATTGATTTTTTCTTATGGGGGTCTTGAGACTTTAAAAACATAGAATTAAGCTATGTAACACTTAGTTAAAGAAAGGGTCTCTATATTTTTGAATAATTTCATATATAGGGATCTTGATGATAATTTTTATGTGCGATTTGGTATTCTAAGATTGGTGTTGTGTTGTACATTTCATTTTTTTAAATGACAAATGTGTATTGAGTATCGAATTGAGGGTTTTTAGTATAAATATAGTTTTTCTGGATCAGGTGTCACTGTAATGGAGATATATCCAATTCAAAATCAAGAAATATTTATGGAATTGGAATTTTATGGACTTGTAACATAAATTTATTATAATTTAGGTATTTATCATCTCTCTTTTTGTTTCCCTCTTTACGTGGGTGTGTTTTGGGAATTCATGGGATGGAGAGTGTTTGTTGGGGAAAATTGCCTGAAGTTCTAGGATGGATTTTTTCTAGAATTAATGGAGTCTAGGTATAAAAGTGAAAAAAGGCTTAATAGAATGTCCTTTGGGATCCAGGTTGAGTAGAGTTATTTTTATAAATTTTTCTATAGAAACTTTCAATGGGAAATTTTCAAGTCATGAACTAGTTACATGATGGGAAACCTTTATCGAGCCGATACCATGAACTAGTACAATGTCTGGAAATTTTACCCACTATGGAACTCGTTCACATCATGTAAAGGTTTATCAGTGTTTTTTTAACTGAGAATATTAATTTTTCTATGTATATTAATTTTCTATATTTAAATTCTTTAAATTAGGATTCACATCATGAAATGTGAAATCCCTGTTAGATTTGTATTCCATGTATGTCAGATTATTTTACATTCGATGTGAAAGCTCCTCTCTCGAAACCTTAGTGCTCTTCTAGGGGATTTTTTGGATCTCATATCCTTTAGGATCATTTAATTTGGTGATTTATATTTTTTTGGGTTGTTTTGTGTCTCTATGGTTAAGTTAAATTTATACTTATACATTTTCATTATTCATAATAGCATCATTTTTTAGTTTTTTCAGGTTTTTTAATGCTTTAGTGATGATTATTTTTGACCCATTATATATCTGTTGTGGGATCTTCATATGTAGGTTGGACTTTGTGTTGGTTTTTGTGTGACATGTGAGTTCCTCGAGGTATGTGTTTTTTATATTCTTTGCCTACCATTTTTCTTGTTGAATTGATTTAGAGATGTAAAGATTGATTCTATGGAATATTTTGTTGTCTTTTCATTTATTCATGTTGGTAAATAATGTTTCAAGTGTGTGTGACCCAAGTTTGATGTTGGTGGTTATGTCTCTATCTTGTGTTAGTTGAACCTTGAATGTTATTATTTTTAAAAACTATTTTATAACTGAATTGGCATGATTTAGTAATTTGTCTTTGCATAATGTGGTTTCAATGAAAATATGGTTTTCCCCTTTTTGGTAAAAGGAAAAGGTATTTTCAAAGAATTGTGAAATGGTTTTATGAAATGGTTTTCAAATAATGGTTTTGATGAAATGGTTTGAAAAATGTAGCACATGGGAAGCCTTGGATACTTAGGTGAAAGATATAGTAATATTCCTCATTTGTTAATACTTTAAAGGGGTTCAGTCATGGGGTGTTCCTTTTCTCCCTATGCATGTTGTTCTAGGGAATTGTTAGACATGTTGGGAGGTTCACTTATTAGGGTGTTCTTAAACTCTCTATATTTAATTAATAAGTCTAGTGACTTGATTTTCATGATTTTCTATATTGGGTGGTAAGAGTTGTAAAGATAGTGTGTCTTGTAGTGATTCTTGGCATGATTTACCTATTTTTTAGTTTGTACCGCTTTTGATTTCATATGATACATGATATATTCTTTGACTGCTTATATGTATTTGATATGATTTGACAACTTTTTTACCTAGATTATTTAGAAATTTAGAAGTCGGTATTTATTTGCTATACTTTTGATATAAAAATTATTTAACTAATTATCATGCCTTATTTTCTTTATAGTTGATCATTTTCATATTTTTCAACAGATACTGGTTATGGAACACCTGGATGGGATCCCGCTGAGCCTGTTTGGCTCACACCCTACACACCCCTTTGGTGGTGTGTCGACCTTGTTATGTCTTTTGATGTAGGGAAAGGTAAGGCATTGCAGTGAGGTGGTAAGGTTTCTATCAGGTGTGTCTGGGTAGATAGTGGTGAGATGGTGTGACTATTCCCATTATATCACATGGAGTTTCAATTTCTGTTTTAGTTTTCCGTTACAATTGGACTTGTACATTGGAGATTTTGTAGCTACCTTTGAGTTGTATTGATCCTGTTGTTTCCTTTCTTCAATGACATATATATTTTTATTTTACTCTTATGTAGTTCTTTATTTCCATGTGTGTGTGTGTGTGTGTCTATGTCATTTTTCTTCTTTGGGTAGAGTGGAATAATTCCCTCTAATTATTTTTGATGCTCAGGTGCTAGTCCTCAGTCTAAGAGGATTGTGAACGCCCTTCAGGTATGTGACGGGTCAGGTTAAGTACTTGTTTGTGATGGTATCTAGGTTGGTTCTTTATAGTTTGGTATCATAACTAGGATGTTATCAATTCTGGGATATTGGTAGGTTTGAGGTAGGATTTTTGGGACTTGATTGGTAGGTTGCAGTGAGTGCATGACCAACTCTTATCATGAATATACTCAAGTTACTATGGGATAATGGGATGTATGTCTCATGCTTTCAGTTATTAATCTTAATCTATGTTTTTCCTTATGGTTTTATGGTTTTAACAATTATTATCATGTTATCTGGTCATTTCATCAGTTTCAGTGTGTAGTGGAATGCCTCTGAGATGTCTTCTCTAGGTCCCTCAAAACTATGTAGTTGATTCTCCTCAAGGGAATCCACCACTAGATCAGAATCTTATAGAGGATATCTTATAGGTAGTTCGTGTTGTAGAACAAAATGTACTAAAAGACTTGAATGCAGTGGTTAAGGTATATATATGAACTAGAGGAGAAAGGGATTTATCATAAGATTTATTATGTGAGGATCTCCCATCCCTTAAGGGTACGAGTGATCCCCAATTGGAAAAGGACTAGCTGGCCATGATTGATCATATCTTCAAATTATTGAATACACCATATAATATCATGTTAAAGTGTTCAAAATTCAGACTCAAGGGTCCCAATAATCAAATGTGGGATTTCCTGGAACATTTGGATAGACACATGGGCTTATACTATAATGTTTTTAAGACCCACTTCTTTAATGAGTTTTTTTTTCAAAGTTGTTGATGATGGTGAATTCTATGGAGTCCTATCCTTGTAGAAGTGAGAGCATTTAGTATTGGTGTACACCAATCATTTCATGGAGTTGGTTCATTTTTCTCCAGTGGTACTGAAGAATGATCGGTTTAATGATCAAAAGTATCTATAGGTTTTTTTTACGATATATCATATCAAAAGTATTAATGATGAATATTTCTACCAATACAGAGATAATAGATACAGAAATGATGCAAGATGTGGATATGGAAGGAAAGGTTGGTAATTATTACCCTTCTCTTCCACCTAATGGTAGCTTCATTGGTGCACAGGGAAGAAAGAGGGAATTACATGATCATTACAAGAGTGGTAGGGGTATTTCTCAATAGTGGGCGGCTTCTGCAACTTAAATTACATCCAATAGTGTTCCCTTGAATTTCTATTAGTTTTTCAAGGTCGGGAAAACTTGGAGTTCTTGTTTTTCACCTGAAAAGATGTGTAAAAATTTGTATTCTATATCCATTACAACATTTCTATCAGGATATGTCTACACCTCATTATGGTCAAGAATCATTAGCTCTAAAGGCTACTGTAGTGTAGTAAAATTCTTCAATGTCTACAGGTCTCTAGCCATAGGCCTCATGAGTTAATCACCTTTATAAAATGGATGAGTTTTCAACTGATGTAGATGTAGGTCTAATGATAATTAGAGGTATCATCATTATCACATCTTCAGTAGTGACTTCTTTATTTAATACAAGTGGCTCCCACTTATTTATATCTTCCTATTTTGTCAATATGCTTAAATTTTCTACAGAACTCATATCCTTTGTTATGGATTTAGTGAAACCTCTTAGAAAGAGGAAATAGAAGTGGGGTTGGTGTCCTTATTCTCTATTGATATTTGATACAAAGTTATTCTGGGAATTTCTCATTCTCAATCTGGATATATTTGAAATCGTCATTGGGATGTGTGGGATTATTTCCCATCATGTTGAGGTTGATTTTTTTCATCAATGTGTATGATTTCCAATGTCCAATGGGAGATCTCAGGTGTTTTAGGGATAATGGAATATGAAGTCTTATCATTTATGACCTTCAAGACCAGATCTCAAGAGTTTGTTATCTCTTATTGTATTTTATCCCGATAGAATTTATTTTGTGGGTAATTTTCTCTTGGTTTTTAGGTATTTTCTCAATGTTTTCCCACATTATTTCAATGCTCTTCTTCTAGAGAGGGAGGTAAAGTTTACTATTGATCTTGTACTAGATATGTAGCTGATTTCAATACCCTCTTATTGTATAGTTCCAATGGATATAAAAGAGGTCATTATTTATTTGGATGATCTTATAAGGAAAGTTATTATTTGCCCATGTTTTTCCTTGGGTAGCCTCAGTTCTCTTTGGCGAGAAGGATCCTGGTTCACATAAATTATGTGTGTACTTTGAAAAGCATAATAGGGTAAAGGTTAGGAATAAGTATACTTTACCCCATGTGGATGGTTTATTCAACCATTTAAAGGGTGAAAGTGGTTTTTAAAGATCGGCCTTTGGTCAGTTTATCATCAAATCATATTTCAAGATTTGGTATACAAAATATTTCTTTTCGTATTAGGCATAGACATTATGAATATCTTATGATACCTTTTGGTCTGAATAATTCTCTTATGATTTTTATGGATTTGATGGACCAAATATTCCCTAAATATCTCGACAATTGTATGGTATTGTTCATGGATGATATTTTTTTTACTCAAGATCTGAGTTCAATCACAAGTACCATTTGACTTTGGTTATGGAAAACCTGAGGTGTTACTATTTGTAAGGAAATCTTTCAAAATACAGTTTCTAGATACAAAAAGTGAAATTTTTGGGGAACACGATTTCTAAGAATTTATTATTAGTTTATCATTGGAAGGTGATGGATTTATTATCATGGTAGAATCCATAATATGTCTTTTAGATTAATTACTTCTTTAGTCTTTATAGATACTATCAATAATTCATCAATGATTTATCAAAGTTGGCATCACCATTGAATACTCTTACCAAGAAAGGGGTAAAATTAATATTGGATGCAAAGTGTTAGTCTTATTTTTATGAACTAAAATGAATTATGACATCAGGTACTATACTGATCTTACTTGGGCCTAGTAATAGGAATGTGGTTTTATGTGTTGTTTCCAATGCTTTTTTTGGTAGCATACTTAGGTAGGAAAATCATTTAGTGGCTTATAGATATTTCCATCTTCAACCACATGATAGGAATTACCCCCATTAGGATATGAAACTTTCTGAAATTATTTATGCACTTAAATGTTGGTAGGGATATATTTTTGGGAATAGGTTCGTAATTTTTATAACCATAAGAGTTTAAGATATATGTTTTCTTAAAAATACTTAATTCTTGGATTGAGGAGGTGGGTGGAAAAATTTCAGACATTTGGATTCAACATCTATTACACCTTAGGGAAGGGGAATGTAATTGTAGAAACTCTCATTAGGATAGAACCATCATAGGCTATTCTATAATCAAAGGAGTAGTGGGACCTTATAGGGATCTTCTCTCAGTTTCACATGGATACTCAAGAGGAAATTTCATGTATTGTTTTAACTACTATTCAATTATCATCATCTCTCTTTAAGTATATTCTTTAGGATCAGTAGTAGGATGATAAATTAAATGGAATTAGAGAGACCCTATATGTCAGAGAGATTGTTTCTAGTTGTTCTCAATATTTAGATGGGATTCTCAATTTTGGGTATCGTTTTGTCTCCCAACATCTGTGATAAGATTAGTTTTATTTGAATTTCATGATTCTTCATGGGTTATTCATCTTGGAACTATTAAGATGTTTTATAACATGATATAGTGATTCTAGTGGTTGAGTATGAAGTGTGAAATTTTTTATTATGTTTCTCACTGTAACACATACCAATAGGTAAAGGAAGAGCATATTAAACCTTCTAGTTTTCTCCATCCTCTTCAAGTTTTGGTTTGTAAATGGGAAAATGTTTCAATAACATTGGTTATATCTTAGAATGATTATATCTTAAAATTAATCTAAATTTTTTCATGGTTGAATAAAAATTAGTTACTACTAAACACTTTAAACCATCCAAGGAACAAGCACTTTTAATGGAATATGAGCATCAGTACATTGAGAAAGTGACTCATGATTTGGCTATCATAAGTATAATGTATGTGATTATTTTCACTTGAATGGATATTTTATTTTTAGTGGCAGATGAAAGAATATTTATGACCAACCATAAAGAGGAAAATTTTAAATATGTTAAGTGGATCATTTTTTATTTGAAAGAAATAGAATATCTTATTGTTTATTTTGGAGAGACAGATCCATTTCATGGATTTATTGACATAAATTTTGTTGGAGATTTAAATAGTAATAAGATGACAGTAGGATTCATATTTATTTATAGAATAATAGCAATCAGTTTCATTTCATGGCTATAGAAAAATTATTACATTAATTACAATAGAATCAAAGTATATAGTAAAAATAAAATCTGGGAAAGAGGTCATATGGTTAAAGAAATTGCTGAAGGAATTGGGGAGAAGTTGGGAATGATGAATTATTCTTTGGTATAGATAAAGTACAATTAACTTGGATAAAAATATGGTTTTCCAATTAAGGATAATTTATATTAACCGGAATTACCACTTTATTAGAAAATTCTAGTGGAGAAAGTGTTAGATCTGTGGAAGATCACTGGTGGCTAAAATCTAGTATAAATGTTCACTAAGACTTTATCTTAAGAAAGTATGAGTTGGTATTGTTCCTCAGTAGGGATTAAGTGAACAAAAGAAAAGGTAGAGAAAAACTTATAGTAGAGGAAGTAAGTGAGTTTTTTGAGGAGGTTGTTCAAGGTTTTCCCTTTATTAAGTCTTCAAGTTAGTTAATATTGGAATGTGAAGCCTTGTTCATATATTGAAATGTTCATAGAACCTGAATTTAATGTGTTTGATTTACATTTACCTGAAATTCAATTAGTGGAAGGTGGTTGGTCTTAATGTAAAGGCAGTAATCATTCATCTCTTAATCAGTAATAAGATCATTGAAAGTTCATATCTTCTAATGAAATTATTGGTGGTATAGAATGTTGTTGACCATTTTAGAAGTAATTTTTAATAATGAAGAATATATAAGTGTTTATCAGCGCATGTTGTTGAGGTAAATAGTGTTATAGGTGATCAACAAAACCATTATATATAGAGACTCATTCATGAATATAGTAATGTGGTGTGACTATAAAACATTTCTAATTTTTCTAATATAAAAAAGTGGGGACCAACCCTGAATAGTGGATTCTATGAAGACATAATAAATCTAAGTGTGGAATATTGAATATAATGTTGGTAGTTTTATAGTTTTAATAATTCTATAAATAATCTTACTGATGGTTTTTTCCATTTTATGTAATTTTTATACTTTTAGTAATATAAATAAGCCACAGTGGTTCCTCTTATGAACATAGGAAAAAAATCCAAATTATATTAATATCTTTTGTTCATTTACTAAATTTTATGCTTCTATTGAATTTTTTTTCATTAATTTTTTTGGTTAAAAAAGGATATGTGAAAGGTCAAATTAGTACGGTGTGTAGGGTAAAGTGAATCTATTATTCTAGTATACTTAATTAAGTGGAAGAAATTTTTTAGAGGCTCAGTTTTCTTCTATGTTAATCTTGATCACAAATTTCTATTAGATCAATGAAGCATAAGTTTTTATGGTTTTACCATCAGCTCAATTGATTGGTTTTATGAGCGCTCATTCCCCAAAAAAGGTCTCTCATTTTTAGCGGAACTTTTATTCCACTAATTTCAGAATACTGAATTATTTATATTTATAATATATTCTATGTACTCCAATTCTCTAATAAATATAATTTTATATTGGTTATCTATATCTTAGTGGGATAATTTTATCAGTGTTGTAAACTGATCAAGAATACAAAACCCAAAGAAAAATAAAATTAATCGAGTTGTATGAATTCAATATAATATGTTTCAATAAATATTTTCCATAAACCCACCACCTCAAAATGGAGAATGAGTTCCCTAGACTCAAGAAAATAAAGGATAAATTACTCTTATCTTATGAAGAAAACTTAATAAGGATTTCAAGGTATTCCTCTATCATTATCATTGACTATAAAAGTAAGTTTTAATGGTTGTCTAATGTACTAAAGTAGATTCATTGAAAATATTTATAAATTTGGGACTTTAATAGCTATGATGAAATTGTATAATGTTCCCTTAATGATCAAATAAATATTAGTGGATCTCAATGGCCTCATAAGGATGGAAATAAAAAGAATGGAGTTGAGTTTAATTCTAGAGGACCGATGAATAAGTCTCATGGGGGGAATAAAATTTAACAACCCACATGACATAAGTGTTCTAAGAAGCATATAAGAAACTATCACAAGGTAACAAGGTGGTGCATCAAGTATGAATAGGATGGGGTCAAGCTAATTAATATTGAAATGAGATGAATAAGACAACTAATGTAATGTAATAAAGTAATGTTCTAAATAATCCTCCACCTAGTATCCAATATTTCAACTACATAGAATAGATACACTATTCTAGTCAGTGTACTAAGATAAGTGTTATTAAATATAACTGACAAAAATAGCCTCCCATACAAAGAGAGAAAGGCCAACCATGTTCTGTCACTATAACTGAGGTGGATCATGACACTTAAGTCGTGATAGGTACACTTGTTATTTATTAAAGAATAGAAAATTTCATACTAAATTATAGTTATATGAATTCTTTCATGTCATGCACATTTAGTATAAATATTTGAGCACCATCTCAACAAACAGAAGTTGAGTTTTACATGAAAACACCAAGTGGTGAAATTGTTTTATCTCAATTATATAATTCTTCCCCAATTAAAATATTTGAGAAGAATCACCTAGAAAATATTATTATACTTCCTTTAGTAAAATTTGATTTTATATTGGACATAGATTGGTTGTATTTATATAAAGACAACATCAACTTATTGGATAGTGAAATCAATTTTCATGTCCCAAATAATCCTCCAATTATATATAGTTTAAAGTAAAATGATGAATATCTTTTGGAAAATCCTTCTCAAGAATAGTGATTATTTCCTTATGATAAAGCATATATTTCTCAAACAAATTGAGATAAAGGAGAGGATCATCCTTGACTACATACTCATTTTATCATAATATACTAATATATTCACTAAAGAGTTTCTTAGACTTACTCTTGATTGAGATTTTGAGTTCTCAATTGAACTTATACCCAGATCTTTGTCTATATCCAAGAGTCGCTATAGAATTAACCCCATTGAACTGGAAGAACTGAAGAAGAAACAAAAAGATAATCTAAAAAAGGGTTTCATATGCCTGAATGATTCACCATTAGTTGTACCAATCCTGTTTTCCAAAAAGAAGGATTGGTTAATTCATATCAATATTGATTATTGTGAACCCAACATGATCATGATAAAGAACAAGTATCCTCTTCCATGGATTAATATATTTTTGGATTAACTATATAGGGCTCAGTACTTCCCTAAAGTAGATCTTCGGTATGGGCATCATCAATTGAATGGGAGGAAGGGGTATATTCTTAATATTTCCTTTCATACAATATAATGACACTATGATTTCATATGTATTCAATTAAGACTCAAAAATACTTAAACAATTTTCATAGACATGATGAATAGTCTTTTGAGTCTACCTCATCAAATTTTTAGTGGTATTTATAGATTATATTCTCATATAATATAAAATAAAATATTGATATGAGGATTATTTGAGTATTTTTTATCATAAAGAAAATAGAATTTATATACAATGTATTATAAGTGTGAGTTTTAGATTTATCAAGTAACATACTTCGAATATATTATCACAAAAAAAAGAATATTTTTTTGGATCCATAAAAAAAGTGATTCAAGAATGGACTAGACCAACATATCTAATAGATATCTATAGTTTCCTTAAATTCAATGGGAATTATTGATGATTTTTTTTGTAGAACTAATCATGATTTTGAAACCCACTAACTAGATTTATTCAAAAGGAAGTAAAGTTTTTTTAACTGGTGAATATGAAGAGTGTTTCAAAGAGTTTAATAAGAGTGTGTTCATTGAACCTGTACTCACACTACATTCAAGTAGGGAAGGAATTGTGATATTTATGGATTCATAAAAAAGGGTTTTAGTTTGTTTAATCTTGTAAAATGATAAAGTTGTAGCCTATGATTAAAGACAAATGATGGTTCAGGATAAAAATAGACCATTGCATTATCTGGAGTTGGATATAATTATATTTATATTAAATATTTAAATGAATTATCCTTATAGAGATAAGTGTGAAATTATATCATAAGTTCTTGAAGTATATGTTCTCACTTAAAAAGATTAATATGATCCAATGAGTATGGTTTGGTATGATTAAGGACTCTGACTACTCAATCCATTATCATCCATAGAAGGAAAATAAAGTTGTTGATGTTATAAGTATAAAATATCATGAAATATTATACATTATGAGTATTTAGAAGGATATAAACTACATTGACATGTAAATTATGTGAATGTGAATCAAAAAAGAACATACCATATTTTAACATTCAAAAAATATTTCTTTACCATCCATTCTGGAAAAGATGAATGATTCTCCAAGAGAGGATGTGGTGACACAAAAGAATGTGGATGAAATAAGGAAAGTGGAATGTATTAGTGTTAAACATTGATAAATAACGATATATTAGACTTAATATATGATTATTCATATCAAAATATCCAATGATAAAGAAATATATATTATATGATACTCATAGCTCAATTTTCTTTATCCACCATAGGCGTACAAAGATATTTACAGACCAATGGGAGAACTAGTGGTAGGACAATTTGAAGAAGGTTATCTTCTAATATATATAAAATTATATGGTATTAAAACATGTAAAGACAAAAGGGAAAAATTCCATTGGTATTATTCAACCATTACCCATACCTATATAGCAATGAGAGAACATCACTATAGATTTTTTCACGAGTCTTCCAATGAAATCCAAAAAAATGGTATATGGGTTATAGATGACCATATTAAAAATACTCCTCAATTAATCACCATTCAGGAAGAATTTTATCTCAATTAACTTTCAAATATATACATTAAATAAGTGGTGAGGTTTCATGGAACACTACTATAAATTATATTTTATCGAGGTATGTGGTTTACCTAAAAGTTCAAGAAAATTTTTCAATATTCCTTGAACACATAGTTGTAATTTAATATAAAATGTCCTCATAAAGATATTTTAAATTTGAAATAACCATTTCACCATTGGAATACATTCATATAGTCTTCTCTATGGATTTCAAATAAGGATGAGATCAGCATCTTCCTTTGGTTGAGTTCTTATACAATAATAGCTTTTACCCAAGAATTTAAATAGATCCTTATGAATCCCCATATGGGAAGAAATTTATAAGTATAATATGTTGGTAAATATTTATATATTATAAGATATTGGTACATAAACTAGTTAAGAAAATGATAGATAAATCTAAATTCATTTAGCAATACATCAGAGCTCCACAGAGTTGACATAAGGTCTATGATGATAGTCATCAATGAGATCTAGAGTTTGTGGTTGGATATAAAGTATTCGTTTATATATTCCCATGGAAGAGATCCATTAGGTTTGGGAATAATGTAAAGTTAATCCTTATATATATTGTCCCATTTGATATTCTTGATCACACCGAAGTTGTTGCCAAACCTACACTACCACCAAACGTATCTCACGTTTATGATGTGTTTCATTTATCCCTCTATAGTCACTACATATCAGATACCTCACATATATAAAAATTAGATGTAGTATATATGGAGCATTATATCTATTATAATGAAAAATTGGTGAAGATATTGGACTATAGATACAAATTTCCATGTAATAAAACAACTCACGTGTTCAAAATACTTTGGCAGAACCATAAGTTCAAAGAAGCAACATAGGAACCTAAGGAATAAATGAATAAAGGGTTCCATAATTTTTTTCATATTAGTGTGTGAAATTAAACTTCAGATAATAAATTTCTAAAGGTAGGAATAATTTAATGACCCAAGCTTTTATATATGAAATTTTCCTTGTAAATAAACATGTTTCATATTTATTAATATTACATGGTATAAAACTCTTACACCACATAATAAAAAACTAATAAAATATTATTAATTTAAAATAATATATTTAGATGATAAATGTACCCGATAAAATTGAAAATAATATAGTGGTAAAATACACACAAAAAAATAAAATAACCAGAATAGGAAAATTTATATCTTTATGGTCTCCTAAGATAATCACACTTATGAACAATAATGTAAAAAAGAAATAAAACCATAGTAATATAATTAAAAAATTTGAAAAAGGATAATATAAAATTAAAATAAATTTAATTTAATATATAATAAAGGAAAAATTAGGTGTCTATATTAATTTTAAAACTTACATGACTATTGGTCATTATAATTGTTAGTGATATAGCTATTATAAAGAGACCATTAGAATTAGTGTGTATTATGGGTAATGGTGAGAGATGATTGATGTATAAGGGGAAACCATGGACCCAAAACAAATTTAACTTCCCAAAATATATTAATATACCTCCCCAAAACTTTTATCCACATCCTATAAGTTTTTATCTCACCAAAATACAAATTTATGAAGTCTTAAGGTGTAGTATAAGAGAGCTACATCAAAGTGATAATGTATTTTTTCTATTTCATATACCTTTCAATTTATTTTACTTA
The DNA here is from genome assembly GCA_963277665.1 of Viscum album. Taxonomy (NCBI): domain Eukaryota; kingdom Viridiplantae; phylum Streptophyta; class Magnoliopsida; order Santalales; family Viscaceae; genus Viscum; species Viscum album. The sequence continues at coordinate 88,954,378 of OY728147.1, forward strand.
TTCCTATTATATACTATTTATAATTATCATATTCATCGATATAATAATATAAATAAGAATATAATATAACTTTACTAAGAATTATATAATCATCCAATTCATATAATATTTTTTTATAGTTTTTTGTAGCCCTCATTCCATTGTGGTCAGTGTTTAACCACCTATATGGAAAATGTTATAAAACATATATTATCACCTAAAATGGATGGTTTTAAAAATGAATTAAATTATTAAAAAAATATTTACAGCATTATTAACAATATAAATATCTTATAACAATTTGAAAAAACATTTTTACATGATCAATATACAGAAGCAGTTTTTGTGAAGTATACCAAACAATCCCAAGTGGATGATATGAGGAACAATCATAAAATAAGTAATAAAATATGATAATAAATAGAATTTAAAAATAAATAAACATCAAAAAAATTTAAATAAGTAATTTAATAAATTTAAATTGATTATATAGTAGGATAGATGAATGTATTGGGTGGGCCCGAACCTGATGTAAGCGAACTGCCAAACCACCCTTGTTTCTTCAAAGTTATTCTTTCTCTATCATTACCTATCTTTATCTCACTATTATCCACAATTAATTATTTTATATTCTATATATACTTTACTTACATATATACATATTTTATTTTACCTTCCTTTGTTGGGGATATATAAGTCATTTAAATTCCCTTCTCAGCCCTTTCTTTAATGAAAATCCAATTAAAGAGAAATTTTCTATTTCTTATACCTTTACAGGTAGTAATATTTTAATAGTATTAATATTTATTGATTTATAAAAATATATTAATTTATATAAATGTGTTAAGTTAATTTTTTACTTTTAAGGAAAACCATATAGACTTGTTTCCTATAAGGGTTATTTAGTTATTTCTTAAAAAAATGTTTTAGAGGTTCATTTTTGTACACACTTTTCCTCTTATTTATTAGGGAATTTTATAAACTTTAAATACATATTAATTACATGTTTTTATTTACCAAATTATGAACATCCAAAAATATTTAATCTATCATTTTGTTTTCGAACCATTATGATATATCATTTTTTTATTTAAGATAAGATTTTGTAACCCCATTTCCTTATCATGTGTTTTTTATGGTTATACATTACATATGATTTATTTTCATAATGTTGAAAATATATGCATGTACCCATTATGTTATTATGGGTGGAACCAAATTTATATATCCTCTCAATGCATTGGGTATTTTTTTAATTTCCTAAGATACCATGTATGGGGCACGGGAAATAAGCCTAACACATTGTATTATGATGGCTTGTTAGGGAGTCTTGACTTATTATTATGATATCATGTTTTATGTTATTGAAAATTTCTTATGAATCCATGTTATTGTTATATAATTTTAGTCATTACATGATTCTTTTAAATTATATTTTACCCTCCTCTTTTATAATATATTGTTATGTCTCTTGATAGGTATGTATTAATTCATGATCATATTTATTCCCTTATTAGGCTTTATATCTCACCCATTTGTCTATATATGTTGTAGTAATAAAAGGTAAAAAGGATTTAGAAGCACATTATATATATTAAAATAAATATATTAATGTTTTTTTAGTTTTTTATATATATAATCTCCCAAATACATTATGCCTTTAGATTTTTGGGTTTTTTATGGATAATTATGTTAAAAAAGGTAATTATTTTTGTTTGAGACACAAGTTTCTTTATAAGTATCATAAAAAGAAACCTTCCTCATATTTCTCCTCAGAATTTCTCTAATTTCAAAGTTGGTTTATTCTTATATTAAATCTCATAGGAATTTATATTTGATTTGGGTCTTAGAAAATATCTATTTTGAATATGTATTTATTTTTCTTATATAATTTCTCTATTATAATTTTTAGTATTTGAATTGAGAATGCATAGTTCTTCCCATTTCAACCAAACTTCTATTCATTCTTTCAAAAAAATAATTCTTCTAGAGAGTATATAGATAAATATATTTATGTTTAATCCCATTATTATCTAGATATTATTAAATATAATTCCTAGTAAATTCTCTTCCATTATCAATTAACAACTCCTTGATAAAAACCCATGGTTCCTTCTTAACCTACTTTCTAAAATACTTGAACATCTCCCATACCTCTCACTTATGCTTCCTGGACATAAAATTAGTTATCCATAAAAGTCCTCCAATAATTGTGATGAAGTATAAATAAAATATTGTGGATTTATGTCTCATTAGACCACATAAATCAGAATGAATTAATTCAAGTATCCTAGTTGACTAGATTTTCACTTCTTTGTGCTTTTCATATACAAATTTCCTCTTCTAAAAGGTTTTAAAAAAAACATATGTGTCACTACCCTTTTGGGGTATATCTCTCATTATATTTTCATTTCATATTTTACACAAAACCTTCAAACCAAGATGAATAGATTTTTTATGATAATTTTTTTTCTTTTTCACTAAGCTAACATGAGTTACTTAGATCAATAATTTGGAAGAATTTACCACTTTATAATTCACCATTGGTGATAATTCCTTAATATTTTATAATATTCATTAGAAATTATTTTAATCTAAAAAACACATTATCACATCCTTAAATAGTTTTCTAATGCGCAATAAGTTATTTTTAATCCCATCAATAAACAAAATATATTTAGATTTCATCATCTGAGTTTCAATATCACCTCTACCAATTCCTATAATATTAAAGGAAATTTAATTCACAAAGTTAAATTAACCACCACCATTTTATTTAGTGTTATTTTAGATCATGGAATATCTATACATATATGATAAGAGACCACTATCAAGAATCCATGGATGAATTCTATTTCTTACATTAATATCAACCTTAAAAAAAGATATTTTCAGTTTTCTCACTTCATTGATCCTTTTTATCTCTAACAGAATAATTTGTTTGACCTTAGTGTGGACATAAATTCATTAGCATAAGGAATATTTTGGTAATATATTTCACAAATTTCATAACATCAGCCAAATTTTTTCTAAGTGATTAATCTTGATAGATTTTGGTTCATGGCTTACTTGATCTTAGAATTGTTCCTCATTATCATTGGATATAAATCCATTTATTCATTATTTATATAAATTAATGTAAGTAAAAAATTATTCTATAAATAATAGGATTTATTCCTAAATACTCCATGGAACCAACAATTTCATTTAAAACATGATATTTCTTGAATCTATATATACTTTGTGAGAAGTTATATTTGTTGTCTATGTACATTCCTTAATTACTTTTGTTTTTAATTTGGGGAAACTTCCTTTATCATGCTATCTTTAACATAACTTAAAGTGGTATCTTCATAATTATTCACAACTCAATATTTCCTAGTTTTTCCTTTATAATCTTCACTATTAGACAAGAAATGTTTAACATTCTTATGATTCACAAGTATATATTTTACATGATATTTGCTAATATAATTCTCATAAGTTTATGATGAATTGGACTTTATTTACATGGATTATTTATAGTCATATATTATTTTATATGTGGTTATTTAATCTTTAATATATCTTAATTATGACTTGTTTAATTCCTTTCCCTTTTCACCATACTTATTTTCAACCTCCTTCAATATTCTGACTTGTTTAGAAACATTCACTTTGAGAAGTTTTATTTTTTCCGCATGTTCATTCACTTTTTTTGGAAATTCATCTTCACCTTTCTTTATATTCTCAACATCTATCTTTACAGATTTTATTTCCTTTTTTTTGTTTTTTCTGGTCAATAAAATCCTTAAGATTGTGTTTATCTTGTTCTTAGTGTAGGTTTCACTACTCAAAAGTTATTCTATACGGAAGGATTAAAACTTTTATTAAAGTTTGGACAATAATTGATATAACCTATACCAATGGTAGTCCAAACTGTTGGTTGTTGAGGCATTAGGATATCCATATACCAATGGTTTTCTGAATAAACTTTTGTATATGGCTTCGGAATGCACATTATCCCAACGGTTTCTTGTATATTTTGGTATAAATTTTTACCAACGGTTTAAAATTGTTGTGAAATTTGAAATATCATTTCTATTCCAACGGTTTGAAAACCATTGGAATATGATTTTACCAAAGGTTTTAGTAAACCATTGGTAAATATTTAATTCATAGGTCTATACCAATGGTTTACAAATCGTTGGTATAGACTTTTACCAATGGTTTTAAACCATTGGTATAGCCTTCCTTCAATTCCAGCAGCCTACCTCCCCCTATGCAATTACCTGCAAGTATACACATACATAATTCAGAAATTACCTTCAAATAAAACACAGAATTTAATTTAAAATTCAATTAAAGTATAATGTATAATTCATAAGGTAATTTAATACATACAGAATTGAATTCATAGTTCAGAAGTCAATTACCCTATGTAATAAAAAATTCGGAATTTAATTCTGAATTGAATAAATATAAAATTTTATTATGAATTATGAATACAATACATATAGAATTGAATACATAATTATGTATTTATTATATATAATTATTAATACATATGGAATTATGATTTATATACAGTGTATTCAATTTAGAATTCAATACATACATAATTGAATTCATATTTTAGAAGGTAATTACCCTCTGCAATTACAATACATTGTACATAATTTAGTGGTCCATGTCAGTGTTAATCATTACCACTATGATAGGTGGGTGGATTAGATCAATATCATGTGTTTTTTCAAGAACAATTTATGGCATTGAGAACTAGTAAAATACATTAGGATTGGATACCCCCCCACCTGCACAGCCCCCCACCCACTTCCACACCCCCCTCCCCACCTGCACAACCCACCCACCCCCCACCCACCCACATGCACACCCCCTCCCCACCTTCACACCCCCTCCCCATCTGCATAGCCCCCCTCCCCCCCCCCCCCTCCCCCCCTCCCCCATGCTCCCTATATGCACATCCCCCCACTCCCCACCTTACCCCGAGTAGCCTCTCCTTACACTACCCCCCTCCCCCTTGCACACCCCCTCCCCCACATGCACACCCCCCCAAACCCCCCACCTGCACACCCCCTCCCCCTAACACAACCCCCTCCCCCTTTCCCACCTTCTCCCCTACCTACACACCCCCTCCCCCACTTGCACCCCCCCCCCACCCACCTGCACACCCCCCCCCCCACCTGCACACCCCCCCCACCTGCACACCCCCCCCACCTGCACACCCCCTCCCCACCTACACACCCCCACCCACCTGCACACCCCCTACCACCTACACACCCCATCCCCATCTCCACAGCACCCCACTCTCCACCTCACCCCCATAATACTCCCCCTACATAGCCCCCACCCCCTTGCACACCCCCTACCCCACCTGCACCCCCCACTCACCCACCCACCTACACACCCCCCTCTCCACCTACACACTCCCCTCTCCACCTACACCCCCCCCCCCCTCACACCCCCTCCTCACCTGCGTAAGTAATTTCAAAAAACACAAACCAATTAATATATCTAAAAAACCATGTTCTTTTATTTAATTAAAATATCCATGTTAATAACGTTTTATAGTCTGAATCCATATTTAAATTAAAACATGCATTTTGAAATACAAATATTAATATCACAGAAGAGTCATTAAATTAAAAACTCATCTCACAACCATGTTTTTAAAAAAAAATTATAATGGAACCAACCCAAACACACATGTGTCAACCATAACGAAGTTGGAACTAATATGTCATAAAGTATTAAACATTTACAAAAAATATAGGTGATCTGCAACAAAATAATAAATAGGGACAATGTAGAAGTTCATTTGGATAGGTCCTCATATCCATATTTCTCCATTAAATCCTTCATGATTAAGGTTATTTTAGTGGTTTATATATGGAATTTTTAGGTATGATTCCTCCTCAACTCCCTTAATTTCACTTTCCCCCAACTTCCCTTTGATTCAGTGGTTGTGGATTTAGGAACTATATGAACATTCCACCACAACATAGTGAAATCAATAAAAGAGTATGGGGATTTTTTTTGATATTGATAGTGGAAGCATGAAGATGATGAATACTCAAGGTTTATTAATTATTTAGATAGAGTAAATACCTCAAGTGATATATAGTGGGTTGATAGTGATGATATCATTACTTTATGGGCAGATTCAAAGGATTTTATAAGGTAATTTATAAACATATGGATCAATTTTCAAGTGATTGGACTAGGGCCTAAGGGCATAGTCGTGAGTAAGGATCCTAGTGTGACCTTATAGAACTTGGGAATATTTTACCATGAAGTAAGATATGGGATTATCTCGGTTGATGGGATATCTTGATTCTAATGTAAAATATTGATTTAAGAAAACCTATGGGTTATCGAATCTAACCCAAAGGGGTTAGAATTACTGTGAGGTGAAATGTTATATATTTTAATCTATTTATATAGTCATGGGTGAGGTATTTTGGTGATGTGACATACATGAAGGTGACATATAAAAAATATAATTAATGAATAAGATATTAGGAGGACAATATAGATTCATGTGGTATGGTTTTCCTTGAGGGAAATGTGATCGTTAATAGGTTTAACTTTTATGATTGATATATTAGAGGTGGGGTTTTGCAAAGATTCTTAGAGTGGTGTGATGAGCGTAGGGTTTAAGATATAAATAGAAACTATTGTGGTAGAAATGACTAGATCTAGTTATGTGATATATTTGACTACATGAATTTCTTATGTATTGGAAATTATTACATGAATCTGGAAAATTACTGATTTAACTCAAATTCACTCATAGCCTCTCTATATGACATTGAACTGATCTCAAAAAACACCTTCTAGGATTATGATACATTATACCATGATGTATTCATACAAACCAGATCAAGAAGATTCATAATTTATCAAAAAATCAAAATATTTTTGGTAAAAAATACAACAACACAAAGTATCTAGTACAACAGGATCTATGAATAAGATTAGATCAAAAATGATATCCTATAATGTAAAGCATAAAAATACAATGAATAAGAGAAAGATGAATATTAATTGGTATAATGAAAATGAATAATCTCAAGTTATTTATCCAATAGTTTGAGTGTGTATAAAAAGAGAATTGTGAAATATCTTTGATACCATGTAAAAAAGAGAATTCATAAAATCCATACCTCCATATCAAGTAAAGTTTTATTATTTATATATAAAGAAATAAAGAGAATGTGACCTAAAAAATAACACATATATTCAGCCACAAAATATCATCAAACATCAAATGTTAGTAATATCAGTCAAAAATGTAACGGATCAATTTTTCCCTCATCACCATCATCATCAGCCTCATCCTCATCCCCATCCCTATCACCAACATCATCCCTACCCTTATCCCTACCCTCATCCTCTTCCGCATCCTCAGACTCTTCCTCTCCCTCCTTCTTACCCCCATCCTCTACCTCGGCCTCCTCCTTGCCCTCATACTCAGCATCATCCTCATCCTCAGCCTCTTCCCCACCATCGTCATCACCAGGAACGAAATAATATCAACCACCACTATAACTGCCACCTGGTACACTATATATTGATTTCATCAATGACATATATTCATCACACATTGTTCTGACATCTGGTGAAAGTTTAAGACATAAAACTTTCATTAGTTTCATAAATTATGTGTTTTCTCTAGCAGACCATTCTTCCACCTCTGTGACCCTTTTTTCATGTCGTTCTTCCAGTTCCTTAACTTGTTCAAACTCAATGCTACTAAAAATGGTTCCTAGAGAGGGCCAATACCTCATTGGGAATATAATCTTCCTAGGTCAGCAGCATACTCTTCCAGTGTGCTAATCTCCCAACACTTGATGTAAGGGATCATTCGGCCCAAAAAATTTAGGTTCATGGGAATCAAGGGACTCTAAAGTAGCCTATTATAAGTATAAAAATATTATTAAGTTAAAAAATAGATATTAAAATTTGAAATAAACAAATTAAAACTTAAAATCTATTATTGTGTCAGTTCGTTAACTGCACTTCCATATTTTTTCCTTCTACTTGAGGAAAATAGTTTTGCTTGAGGCACACGTCCTTTAATATTAAATTCTTGCCTCTAAAATGACATTGAATATAGGAAACCATAGTTAATAATAGGTTACCAATAATGAATTTTATAACATAAATTATATGAAAACTTTATAAATAAAATAAATTAACGAGAAAACAATAGAAAGAAAAATTCTTAAAGAAAATTTATAAACAACTGTCGTACATTCTTCCTCTCATGACTTGACATCGTAATATGTCCTAATGTGTGGTGGTATTTTTTAACATCAATGTTTTTTTATTTTTTGGATGATTCCTGAATAAAAATCAATAATACAAAATATGGTATTAATGTCAAACATTAAAATTTTAATTTTAATACCTCAAACGTGATTAATACATTAAACTAGATAGTTGTCCAATGAGTAATCATTTTACGATATTATTCTATCAGAAAATCATCCACGATAGGAACTACCTATTACTCTGTGAAACCTATACCACACTAGAAAATATACAACTCATGATTATAGGCTCTCAAAAGCTCACCTAACTACTTTAGACATGTTGATCGTGCACCCTCACCATCGGTGAAATTCAATCGAAGCTGACACCAAAATATTAATTCATATAAATACATAAATAATATATTACATTAAATAAAACATATTTTTTAACCTATATTTGTGCCCAAGAATTATCTTTCACTTGTTCGGAAACTGTCTCCATGAGAGCAGTATGATGTGAATGATATCAGAGTATTTGGAAAGCATCACCAAAAACTCTGACATAACTACCCTATTTTTTCAATCATTTGATTTTCTTCGTTATAATCCACCATCAACTATGTGCGGCTATTCTACACCACACACATGCATGTACGGCTCCTCCCCCTCCCCCTATCAGTATATGTATCTGTTATGAATGAAAAACAAATATTATATCAATATATGTTATAAAGAAAATAAATAATGGTATAAAAAATTGTTAGGGATTTATAAATATACATGTGGTAGTCCGATCAATGGGCGTTATTGGATCCACAGAAACTGAAGAAACACCCTATACATGTGGAGTGAGTCCCAATGTATGGTTAGTAGGCACATACTGTAACAGAGCAGTATTCAAAGAATATGGAATATAGAATCCTAGAGAGAAGTAAGTATAATTAAAAGAAGATGGCATTTATGGATAGCCAAATGCATAATATGGATGAGGAGTGTGAATCATCATTGGATATGATATAGAAGGGTGAGGAGGCTCTGATGAAAAGGGTGGTGAAAAAATGGGAGGACTAAACATACTTTATGTCCCTAAAGACACACTGGAATTGAAATGTGGGATGGATGGTACGTTAGTGGGAGGGTAAGGGTCTAATCAGGTAGGCCGATTAGATCACTAATCTCTCGTACCACCCTCCCTCGTACCACCAGCCAAAGTACTGGGAGCCCTACTAGGATACTTATCAAATAACTGTCGCCTCAGTGCTGGATCCTAAAAAATTATTTAAAAAAATTAATCACATGATATTTTATGTTATTTAAATATATATATTTAAAATAAAATACTCACAACATGCACTAGTGTAGGAACACCCTTCTCGGCCATGCGACGATTGTTGTCTATCATCCTTTTTTGTCATAGCTCTTCAATAGGTTTCATTTATTGCATTTGAAAACAAATATGGAAGTAATAGGAAAAGGATAACTAATGTGTAACCCAAAAAACAAAATATATGAGAGGGGATAGGGGGATTCATGGGTTCTTCGGTTAAGAATCCATGGTTAATAAAGCATTGAAATGTTAAAGGGGGTCTTTGAGTTATAGTAATTTAATACATGGATAATGAAACATTGAAATGTTCACCAAGTTACAAATGTTGGTTTCATAGGTTTGGATACAGTTCAAGTCAGATAAAACATATTTGTAATCAATATTAAATCATTTTGAATAGTACCAACCTTAACAACCCAAGTCGAGCTAAACAAAAAAATGAGAATATGGATGGATTATTCTATATATTTCCCACAAAAACATCGGGTTCACAATCAACTCTGACAATTGAGCTATTAAAGTAATCATAAGTAATAAATGGATTGGTTCCAATGGTTGTAGGGATGGTGTCAATTCTATCCTCACCATCATAAAAACATGTCTTGTAATTACTTCAATAATGACACCAAATTTAGGTCGAAGATGATCTTTGACATAAAAAACATGTTTCATCATTGATGCCAATACATATGGTTCGTCATTAGCAAGATTGTGAGTCATGTCAATAACTCAAAATCCATAATCATTAATAAAGTTTCCCTACCTCGTCATCAAATCAAACCACTGGCATTTCATCATCACGACTTAGACATGAGATTAATAATCCAATTTTATTATTTTCTCAACAACTCCTTAATAAGATACATTTTTAAAATGTGGTCTAATATCCGATGTACTGGAATAAAAGTCTATTGTGGTAGTTATCATACCACCATCATGTTGTGTTCTCATGTTCTTTACTCATATAGTGATAATAAATCTTTACCCATTTATCATAATTGATTTACATTAATGAACCATGGTATTAAGACCAAAGTCCAAAGCTCTTATTTCCTTAGAAACCGAGTCTACTGGAAAACTTGATACCTGAAATATAAATAGATTTTAAATTTAATTAAATATTGATTTTATTTATTTATTAAATTAAAATTTCTACCTTCAATTTCAACTAAGTATAAAACTCTTTGCTATGAAAAGTCTCTCTGCTTCATAAAGATAAAGAACGATGTTTTCTATTTATCATTTCTTTATGTTCCCTATATATAAAAATAGAAATATTTTAATAGATATGTAAAACTAAAAGAGAGGAGATATGATATAGATGTTCAATTTAATTACTTGATGTAGTCATCAAACAAATCACTGGAGAACAACATTGTCTGATGTTCCATATCCCGCTCTTCAAGGCTTAATTTCATCAATGTATATGATCCGAGAATTCATTATATTTGAGAAAGTGAAGGAAAATTGGGTTCAGTTTTCTCATAGTGTTCTTCTTTATTTCTCATCGGTTTGTTTATTCTCATAGTAAGACCAGACAAATACATTGAGCATAAATCCATACATTCTTGAGCCAAATAACCATTCGTGATTGAAATTTTGGTTTGATTCATGTTCCAGACATAATATTTCAATGTGAACATATTTCTTTCAATTAGATACATCTAATAGAAAGAAATAGGTCCTATGAGATGTATTTTGGTTGGAATATGGACATTTAGATGCAACATTCATGTGAAAAATAATAGAGGAAATATTTTCTCTCACTCACAGAAAATTAATGGTGTCTATGCCATAATTTTTTGCAATAAATACTTGTACAACTTCTTAGCACAAAGATATCTAAAAAAATGGGAAAAATGAATAATTAACACCCTTACATTATTGTAAAATAGATGAAAGATTTCTATTGGAATCAACTCAAGCAGAAAGATGTGATAATCATGAGTATTCAAATAATTCTTCTTCAACTCTCTTCAGTTGAGCCATTTTGATATATTGATTGAATATCCATCCAGAACTTTAATAGTCTCTTCTACTTCTAGAAATTGATTTCATTCTATAGGTGTCATCACATAATAATCATATAGAACTTTCCATTTATTTTCACTGATACACATAGGATTAAATTCTAGTCTAATGCCCCAATCCACCAATTCACTTTGAAATCCTAAATCATCTATTTTCTTTCCATTCACATTTAGAAGAATCAAAAGAAATTTTCAAATATATTTTTTTCAATGTGCATTATTTCTAAGAAATGACATAATAAATTGGTTGACCAATATGGAAACTCAAAGAAGATACTCCTCTTTTTCTAATTGTAATAAGTATCATTGGAAACATTATTTCTCTTTTTATATTTCATTTGAGCCTTCCTGAATAAAAAAACTAAAATCTTTCAATTTATTAAGAACATCTGTTCTAGACATATGCTGAGGTGGATTGTTGGTCTCCATGGTATTGTCAAATCTTTAACAATTGTTTCTATATGGATGGTTCATTGGAAACAATTTTATATGTCCCATAAAACTAAAACTATGGCAATATTTCAGTCTTTTGGATCAATTATTCTTCATAAAAATAGGACATGACAATTTTCTCTTCGTGTTCCATTCAGACATCATTACATAAATAGGAAAATCATTGATCATCTACATAATCATAGCACACATCTGAAATATGTCTCCCAAACATGCATCTTATGTGCAAACACCCACATCCCAAAGAAGTTTCTCCTATTTTATTAAAGGATACATGCATACATCTATATCATTTCCATGATTATAAGGGACAGATATAAGTATACTCATGAAAGTGAAATATTTTTTCATACACAATCATGGGGGAAGGTTATAAATGTGTATGAAAACCATCCATGTGTTGTGAGAAGTAAGAATCTTCCCAAAAGAATTAAAATCATTATATGAAATACCCAAACACACATTACGAATGTCGGCAACAAAATCAGGATATCGAGCAGAAAATCTCTTCTATTAAAATCCATCTACAGGGTGAACCAACTCTTCATTATTATTATTTTTCCTCGATATCATTTCATCGCATTTTTATTGATATTTCATTGATCATGAAAAGATTCTAGATTCGGGGGGATCAATGGAAAGTTCCACATTGCTTTCTGTGGCACACGGTATGGTGTTCCATCATCTTTTGACTTCCATCGGGATGTCATGCATTTGATAAAATCAATATTTTCAGTGGTTTCCTCTTAGAATAAGCTGCAATCTTACGGTAAAACATGAATTTTGTTTTTTGAAAATCCAAGTTCTTCAACAACTTTTCATTCCATATTGTGTTTTGAGGGAATATTTTCATTATCTGAAAGTAAGTCCTTCAATAAGGTAAGAATGTAATAAATGGAATTATTATAAATCCCATACATGGTATTCCCATAAAATAATCGAATTAAATATTCTAACTTTATCATTTTACCACATTTCTAATATACAGAAGTTGTCACAACATCATTCAATTTTTTCACTCTGTCAACATCATCACTTTCATTAGATGTATCATGTGTGCCCGTATCAAAGTCTTCTTGGGCCAATATCCTTTCCTTCTCATGATGATGAATAAATTGAAACTGGTCATATATCAAATTCTCAAATCCATTCCTCTTTTTTGGATCATCAACATTTTTAGATTCCATTGTATCCTCATTATGATACCACACATAATAGTTTGTTGGAAAACTATATTTGGTTATATGGTAGTTAACTTCTACACGACTCAACCAAGGTCTTCCAACACAGTTATAAGATGGGAAGTGTATGTGACCACTATCTGAAGCATTGTCAAATGAGAAATCTAAAAATCCCTCCATTTTTTTATAAATTTCTTGAGATCCAATAACTTTCATGCATTTGACTTCTATCCATTTTTGTAAAAAATTATAATTAGTCATTTCATGAAATAAATTCAATAAGATTGAAGTTCAATATAAAATATTTTTAACTAAATGAGAATTTTTCACTTTATATAAAACCATAACTGACACAATATGTAGATACATGTTGAAACATAGAATTAGAAATTATAGTATTGTATCAACATCGATTTGAAACTATGTAGGAGAAAACAAATTGACACGTGGTGGAATTAAAAAAATAGGAGGTTTAGTTCCAATATAGAACATATTCCTATCTACATGATATTAACCCACTACTATACACATGTATTTAAAAAAATAAAATGATCCATAACATGGATCATGTTTTACATGCAATAACTACATAATAGTTTGTCTAAGATACAACTAGCCTCTATTATAGTTATTAATGTGAAAAATGTGTAAAATGATGGAACAAGGAGTATCATAGTAATACCTTTTAAAGAATATAATAAGTGATAAGTAAATATTCATTAAATATAGGCACAACTCAAATGTAAAATAAAACATAGAGGGTGAATAGTGTATTGAGTTTTTTATGCAACCTAGTATTAGATCAACTTTGGTTTATGAATAATCTTTAAATATATACCTCATATAATATTAAATGATCCAATGAACCTTTCCCTTATGTGTGGTAATAAATATCATAAAACAAAGTGTTATGTGGATAATTAAGTAACATAGTACCCTCATATGTACCATACACCCATTTCATTTGAGTCTTTATCAAATTTATACTCAACTACTAAAACATTATCCACTGAGGAACAATCATAATTAATTAATCATATTGATAATCTCTTTTTAAAGTATTAAATGGTAAGATATTCATTAATCATACTGACAATATTTTGGTGTAGCATGCAATGCAATCCACTAATGAATTTGAATTTATTAAAAAATAATAATAATTCATTACAACTCAAGTTGTTACAAACCCTATGAGTGTATGCACCCATATCACCTAATCACACTACTAGGCTCACTCTCTAATGAGTCACATGCCATAAAACCTAGGCTCGTTCAACTAAAAAGTGACCATTATTCTCATCCATGTCATATTTATCTAGAAAAAACCATCCTTGGTGCTTCCTTCTCAATAATACTAAGTAATCACAATCATTCCATTGATTAATAAATGATCACTAGTCACTCAGGAATTACTAAAAACCATAAAGAACATATGTGTTCTTTATCCATCCTAGATCCAACCATATCAGATCATAAATAACTATCTCATTAAAAACCACACCTACAACCAATAGGTCTAGGTATCTAAAAAATAATTCCCTATTAATATATTAATGATTTCAAAATTACTTCAAGTAATTTAAATTAAAAGGATTGCAATAATTCTATATTTTTTTAGTTTTACCATCACAAGGGTATCAAAATAATCAAGGTGAATCATTCCTATAATGAACCATCTTTTTGTGATTATCTTTAATACTTTAATCAATTAAAAATCTATAAAATTATTAAATGAACCCCCAAGTGTTAAAATACATCCATTTAACCCACGGAATTTATTTACATCATTATAGAACATCCCAAAATAATATCCACATGTTCGTTCCTCAAAAAACACCATGGTTTGGGTGGGTATAATTACACTAACAAGTTATATAGGACACCCATATAAAACATATTATGGACACTTTATACAACTAAACCCTATGTAATTATAAAATTAAGACACGCATAAGAATAAAAATTTCATGTGATTCCTACATGCCACATATAATAAATATTCACAATCCTCTTTTATGTATGGTCCAAATGTCAAAACCACAAATTACAATATCAAATCAGCACATCATAAAAGTGTTTGTATATATCCTCTTTCCACTAGTGGTGTAGGAATATCTACATCCAGGGGTGCAGAAGAAAATTAGAGATTAGAGAGATCTTCTTTTATTTTAATCATACCTTTTAATGGTTATTGGGAAGATTCATTCATTGGTGGGACTCTAGAGTAGGAGCATAATGGGTCTCTACTCTTATTGGATTAAGAGGTACTTAGTGTAACCGCTTGGGTTTATATTGGAGAATATGAAATTAGGATGAGTAACCAATCATGGAATAGAGTAGGAATTTGAGTCCTAACCTTTTAAACCCTTTTACATTGGGATTCCTCTATTTATGTTTCATATGAGGTGAGGATTATTTGATTCAATATTGAAAGGATCGCGAAATTAACCAGTACAATAAGTTGAATTAAAAAGAAATCATAAAAAGTGCACCACTCATTCACCCCCCCCCCCCCCTATTAGTGGTAACAACCAACATGGGCTCTACACTAGGGATCTCACAACTAATTGAAGTCGTAAATACTTAGAATAAGTATTTTTTTTGTACTTAAAATCCTTTTATTGGGGACCTCACAAATAAGTACAACTAGTTGGAACTTTAATCTAAATCTAATAATAAGTAGCTCAAAATTATATGAGAAATATATGAGATATAAAAATAGAGATCATATTTACCACATAGTTGTCTCTAAAAATAATAATAAATTAATATTATTCAAAAACTGATTCTTCAAGAAGTAGTAGTTCAGAAAATATTCTTCACTATAATAGAATATTTCAAGAAAATAATATTAACATAAAGTATTTTTCAATTATATCACAAGATTTATTCTTCTATATATAATAAAAAGAATAATTCTTTCTACTATAACTGCGTCAAAGAGATCCAAAAATCACTCTATGAAAATAGTACAACTGTTTATGAATTTCAATTGAAATTAATTTGGAAAAATCATGGTAAAAATAATATAAATAGATATGATATTTAAAAATATCATTAAATAGTCATTGATAAACTTCACTAAAATGTTTATGATAATTAATCTAAATTAATTTCATTTTAATAGTTCTTAAAAATCTCTATAAACATGAGATTTTAAAATCCCACAATACTTATTATTTAAGTTGACATTATAACATAACTTACGGAATCACATAGCAGTATATTATATGTAACATAGTATTAACCTTCCCATAGGGGTTCTCTATGAAAAAATAATTGTGAGGGTATCAACATCTCAAAGTTAGAGTTTTATATTTCAAAGACAACATTTAAGGGTAGATTCATAATGTTGAGTATCTTGTCATTCCTCTTTAGGGTAAAAATTATATAGTTGTATTTATGTCTAACCAACAAAATCATGTCAACAAACATTAAATTTTAAATAAACCAAGGATAAAATAACTCATGATTATATTGACGTCTTAAATATCAATAAAAATTATTATATAAAGTTAAATCACAACAAAACCATAGTAAAACCACAACCTACAATGATGTTTGGATTGTGTTTATAAGGGGATCATAATACATGTAAAACAAGGAATATTGCAGCGAAATCAAATGAAAAAATATAAAATAAATGGAGGAAGAAGACATAACTTAGCTACAATGTACCTATTTGAAGTGTAAGAACAAAAATTAATTGAATCAAAGATAGATCGCTGGTTAGGAAGTAGGGTTATCAGCCTGGAGAAAGCTCATATAGGGAAAACTGTTACACCTAGGTTCTTAAGGAAGTGAACTTGGGAATTGGGGTTGGCAGCCTAAGTAAATTGGTTCTGGAGGATGTGGACTTGAGAATTAGGGATCACATAATAGATATATCTCAGAAAAACCCTTAGGAAAATCAGTTATGTGTGGAAGAAGGGGGCTCGACTAGTTTTTGGGATTTCTCTCCCAA
Source organism: Viscum album (assembly GCA_963277665.1). NCBI lineage: Eukaryota > Viridiplantae > Streptophyta > Magnoliopsida > Santalales > Viscaceae > Viscum > Viscum album. Next base: position 88,971,570 of record OY728147.1, read on the forward strand.
CGATTTTTAATAGTCATTGTGATTTAGGGTATATCCCAAGGGTTTCCACAAAATATTGGGATACCTATTCCACATTGATCCTTTCCCAATAGTTGTATAAAACCATTGGGAATTGTTTTACTATCCCAATGGTTTTATCAAACCATTGGGAAAATCAACCTTACATTGGAATTTTTCAACGGTTTCAATTAACCATTGGTATAGGTTACTTTTCCCAATGGTTTTCCCAAAATGTTAAGATATATGCATTGTTATAGGTCTGATTTCCACCAGTGTTTCCTCACCTTCTTCATCACTAATCTATATATCTTCATTATTTTCAACATGATCTATAAATTTATGAAACTTTTCAAGAACTTATTCTTTATATATAGCATTTTTAATGGGGTATTCTTCCTCCTATTTTATGAGAAAAGTTGTTTCTTTTCATCCTGGTGAATCTTTTATTACCTTTGACTCATTCCTTATCTTTATTAGAATTTCTACTCCATATCTTCCTTCTATAAATTCCTTACTTTTTAGGTTCATCATACCCACCATCTTTATTCCTTCGATAATCAATAAAAAAGAATCCACATCTACTATAGTTACAGAATTTTAGTGGGAGATTCCCTTCGTACAAACCCTTTCCATTATAGATTTTCCTTGAGATAAGATATCACACCCTATATCAATACAGTCATATTTAAATGATATTATTTTAAATAGTTTTGAATAAATATAAATTTTTATAATTGTTTCTTTTTAATCTTTATCTTTCTAGAAATTATGTCTTAGAACATGGTTTGGGTAACACATTTTAGATGAAACTATGTGGGAACCCTTACATGGAGGATTTTTAGTTCATTTTGAAAATGAATGACTTGACCTATACTAGTAGTGAATGATTTGTATTAATCCAAGTAAGAACAGTGTAGATTTCCCTTTCATGGGAGCTTTGTAGAACATATATGGTTAGGAGAAACCATGTGATAGGGTCTATAATTTAGCAGACCACTTTTCATGTTTTCACATAGTTTATAACCATTAAGAAAAAATGTATGCTTTACCCAGTTTTATAATTTTATGATCCCTAAAATACCCCTTATCAAATTAAAAGGGTTTGTATCCCCTTTATCCTCCTTCATTCAACCAATCCTAGGAACTCAAGTGGAAACCATCCTCTTCTCTCCTCATTTGAATATATTCTCTCACACTCTGTTTTCTTGTGTATTTGTTCAAGGTAAACCATTTTTTATTAATTATTTCCCTTTTTTAACTTCCTCTTCTTCCCATATCCCTCTATTTCATCTCCTCCTACAAGACCTAAAGGATACCGGGTTTGATTTTAGGGTTTGGTGTTGTTGATTAATGGGGTTTTTTTGTAAGGTATTACTTTAGGTCCCTTGATTCTTATTTGACCAATTGCTAATGTAGGAAATGACTTCCAACTCAATTGTCATTAAACTGATTTAGGTGTTTTTTAAAATTTACTTAAATTGGAATATCATTATTTACATGAGTATTAAAAAAATATTTGTTAAATTATTTATATATTTTATATCTAGGTAAAATTATAAACTTATTTCAAAGTGTATTTTTAATTGGAAGAATGGTTTTACTTAGAATTTCATGTTGTATTTCAATTCCATGTGTAGATAAAATTTTTAAAGGATTTTTTTAGAATACAATGTGATTTTAAAATACACTTTGACATCATTTGGTTTTTTGAATGATTGTAAAGTATTTCTTTGAGCCTTTAGGGGTTTTAAAAGAAAAAGTTATTTAATTTCCTTAATGGTTTATCGTATAAAATTTTGGTGAATTATTTAAAACAAGACCTTTTGAAATGGTTCTAATCTTGAATTTGGTGACTTAATTTAAAATATGGTTTTGGAAATTATTTTCAATGGTTTAATTTTAAAGGCTCTTTTGAAATGAAATTTTAAATGGATACAAAATGACATGGAATTCCATGTCCATTTTTTATTGAAGACCAATTTAGCACTTCTAAATTATTTCCAAATGGTGTGTGTGTGTGTGTGTGAAATAATTTATTAACCCCTTATTGTATTGTGAACCCCAATAAAGATTTTTTAAATTTATTTGATCGAGACTATATTCGGATGAACCTGTTATATTTTTACAATAAAAACTCCATATGAAATGGGCTATTTCTTTTTAGAGCATAAGAGGTGAGATGATATTTACTAATTTTAAAGTATTAATTATTGTGATTACTCTCAACCTATATATTTACATAAAATGTAATCCTAGGAATTTTATTGAGGGATGAAATATGTTTCTCTCTAGTCTTGATGTGATGAACTATATCCTCTATGGTGTCGGAGACCATAAGAGGGTGTGTGACCAGTGAGACTAGTTAATAGCAGGTGGGTATTTTTAGTCTTAGAAGATTCATTGATAGGATTATATATTGTTCTAATACAAGTACATCTTTGTTTTTCTCATAATATTTTTATGAATTACCAAGTTTTACATGATAATTTTCCTTAAGGAAATTTATTTGTTTATTTTCTATTATATGATTGGAAAATACAAAACCACATATTAAATTTATTTTTCTCTTACTTTTTTAGACATTGTTTCATGGTGGTTTACTAGGTTATTCTTTATTTAGATTATTTTGTTAATAAATTATTTCAAAGTGTTTGAAAAAATTTTGTTATATAAAGTTATTTAATAAATTATATTTAAAATGATCATTTTGATTTAAAATATGTGACCCTCGGAAATGATTCTTCAAGTGATTATCTTCATCTAATAATAAAAAGAGAATAAATTTTATAAAAGTTGATTAATTTGATATTGGACTTGAAAATGAAATGAAAAACATATTTTTGTACTATATTTCAAAATATAATTTAGAGAATATTACAGATGATATTTTCTTAGGGGTACTTATAGTTCCTATAAAACACTAAATTTTTTTCTTAAATTATTTCTATGATTGATGGCATTCTTAACACACAACACCAAGATTTAATAGAATTATGATATACAATTAAAATCTTATTTTTTAAATGTCACCATAATAATCTATCCATCAATTTTTTAAGGTATGAATAATGATAACCACATTATGAAAAATAGGTAAAAATATTTTATGTAATGTAAATATTTTGTTAATTTATAATAAATAACTTTTTGATTTATAGTAAGTCATTTTATGCTTCAGAAATATGTTTTCCTCAAAAATGGATTCCATTGAATTTTATGCATACATATTATAATTAATTTATATGATTTTTAGAAATTTTATTACAGGAAATTAATATCATTTTTTTAATCACATAAATATTTCCTTATAGTTTATTTTTAATATTTTTCTAAAAAAATTATTTTTAAGTGAATAGTGAAAAAAACTGATTTTGCTGAAATTAACATTTATTTTAATTAAATAAAGTAATATAAATGTCTTGTTATATTTTTAATTTGATAAATAAGTAACATAAGTCTCCTTTAATTATATATAATATAAATAATTACATAAAAATTGGCATTATACTTGATTTCAATATAAATTCAGTTTTAATCTTAAAAAGTCATTTTTCTAAAAATAGTTTTTTGTTACATTTTATGAGTTTATATTATAATTTATTTCTAAAAGTTATAAAAATTTATTCATGAAAATTGGATTTCATATTTGGAAACAGTATATTCATGTTTGGTAAATAATAGATTTTTATTTTTTGGTCATTATGAATAATAATTGTGGTAAATATTTTTCACTTAGGAAAGGATAAAAATATTAAAATAGGGTTAAAAATACATGATAAGGCCTTTAAATATCAAAAAAATTCCTTCATTTCATTTCATAGGTTTTTCTCTGCCATAATAATATTATTTTTTAATTTTTTCAAATTTCTTTCCACTTTACTTTGATAATGACATTAATATTATTTTAAGTAAAGAATAAAAACAATATGTCAGTCAGTTTATTTTAATAACTCTAACATTTTTCCAGTGGGATAAAAAGTGGTTATTTTAAGTTATAAATGGTTATTCTAAATATTCATGAAGTTTTTTATCATGGAAATTTATTTTTAATTTTTTATGATGGAATATTTACCTTAAATGTTTTCATAATGTCAACGCAGTGCTTGTTCATATAATAGAAATCATAAATAAATGATTTTAAAAATATTAAAAGTAAAAAAAATTTGATTATTTATTGTATTATAAAAAAATTAAATAAATATAACATATTAGTGGTGTTTAAAATTTTTATATTTAAAAGACATTTCTATCATGATGTCTTTGAAACCAGAGTATGTGAATAGGCCTAAAACGACATTAATGGTATCTTATGTAAAATAATATTGTATTAGATGAATTAAAATTCATAAAAATATAATATTAGTCCATGTTAATGGGATTTTATTTATAATATCAACCATTTTACAGTTATAGGAAATTATCCTTTTATAGTAACTTACTTGGCCATTAAAGGATAAAAACATTGGTATCGAAGTAATCATCAAAAGGGTAAACAGTGGGTTAGAACTAAGAGATAAAGGTTAAAAGATCACTGAAACATGTCTAAATTCTATTTTATGATATTAATTAGAGTCACAATCATACTATATTCAAAATATACCAATTTTTCTACTTTCACATGGGAAAAATTTATTTTATTTAATTATTTTATGTAATTCTAGTTGTGTCCTTTCCTTAGCTATAAAAGGACACCACCACTCCTATAAACATCACATAACCTTGATCCACATGTCTTAACCAAAATCTGAAAAAAAAAATATTTTAAAAATCCTTATCCATTTTATATATGATTTTTTCTCTTCAAAATATCATCCATAGGGTTCTTAAGAAGAAATCCAAATGAGGTCTTGCAAATAATAAGTAATAGTTTTAACCAATATCTATCATTTTACTTATTCTTTTACCTCCTAAAATTTTATACCAACCATTTAAATATAATAATTTTTGTTTATAAATTATAATAATATATTATAATTTTTATTTAATAACCTTTATCAATCTTCTTTTCCTTCCATTGGGAAAAGATAATGTTGTGTGTGCATACATGTGGACTACCACCTCCAAGAAATGATGTGATAACTTTTTCATTTCCCATTTACATGGATAGTAATAATTATATATTTAATGAATATATAAGATATTTATGATAAAATAATTGTCCCATAAAATTTAATTATTAATTACTCTTCTTTCATTCCTTCTATCAAAAATTACAAACATCACTCATGTATACATACAGATTATCATCTATATAAAGTGATGTAATTCATTTTCACCACCAATTTTTATGAGTGGTTATAAAGGTGTTTATAATGTATAAATATGACACTAATACCATGAACAATATTATGGATATTTTGAATCCATAACCAAGGTGCAAGTATTGAAACATCCAAACTGAAAAATGTATGAAAAATGAAACTCTTATCACCCACAAAATGATTTTATTAAAGAATTATTAACAAATGGGAAATAATATATTATAATTTAATAATATATAGAGTGATATATATTAATATGGTCTTTTATTATAATTATAATAAATATATATTTATTTTAAAGCAGGATTGAACCTATATAGAGTAATATGATATTTGAGGTAAGGGTTTCTCACCTCACTTCTGTTTTTGTGTGACATATGTAATATTCACAATTTTTTCGTATTTTATATACTTTCCCTTTGATAATTTATATCATTAATATAATTATATTAATTATCTTTAAATTTTAACTTAAATTTATTTCTTTCAAAGGGCTTATGATTCAAAAATTACTAAAGTCGTAAGAGTTTATGTTACAATCTAATTTTTTTTAGAATTGTTTAGTACAAATATACATTAAGGAAAATTGTATGGATTTTTACATTAAAAGCCATATATATTTGTCTCATATTATTATTCATTTAATTTTCAATTAATAGTAAAATTTTCCTCTCTTTGGAACTTAAAAGATTCAATAAAATGTTTTTAATAAAAAATAACTTATTTCCACTTGGTCAGAAATATTTTTCTTTCCTGTCCATGATCTTAAAAATTGTTTAATATAAGTCTTTACAAATAAATGAAATATTATAAAAAATTAATTTTTATCCTTTTAATTTATTTATAATTTTATAAAATTATTATTTTTAAGGATTTTTTTCACAAGAAGTCATTTTTTACTTTTTACAAAAGTGTGAAAAGAATGTTATCTATTAATGTATATGGTACGAACACATTTTACTATTTTTATGACTACTATTTTCATTGAAGATTATTTTATAAATCTCCATGGTTATTTTTTAAGAAAATTTTTTCCTTAATATTTTGTAAAAAATATATTTTTAATAAGTGATTTTAGAAAATATTTTTCTCATGAAATATTCCTGTGATATTTTAAAAATAATTTCAGGAATGATCAAATACTTGGACATTAATTATAATTTATTAGGTATTTCATCCAATGAAACCATCTACTTATTTTTTTGGATATATTAAGATCATGATTCTTTATGGATGATTCTATGAAACCTATTTCTTTCATATGGTTTAACTATGTTAAAATGAATTATTTCTAAAAGCTATTTATTTACAATGGGATATATTATAATGAAATTATGATTGTTTTTATAATCTAGTGGAACATTTATATTTTAATTATATGTGATTTTTGGTTTCATTATATCCCTCCAGTTCAATAGGTAAATATATATAACTCCTGACTTAACTATGTTATGCATGAACTTGATTTCATGTTCCCAATATTATGTGTGAACCTAGTTTCATATCCATAAGTTTATGTGTGGACATGGTTTTATGTCTATAATTTTATGTGAGAACCTGATTTCATGTCCTTAACATAATGAGTGAACCTATTATTATTTATACATGTTCACAATGTAATAATATTATGTTTATTATATATTCCTAAGTTTATGATATGCTCTCGTAGATCATGATTTTTTATTGATGATTCCATAATATTATGACTTTAATATTTTTTTTATCAAAAATAATTATGTCATGAATAATGATTAATGATATTTTATTGATTGGTTATGGCTCTCTTATGTTATACCTATGTTATCATACAATTATTCTCACTTATGATCATCGATTTATATCTTCTATGTTTACCTTTACTAGTCATATGAGATCACCCTTTCTTATATTTCCACTTTACCTAGGTTATGAATATTGGTTTCAAGTATGGTATGTCTAAGAGGTGTACTATATGAGAAGAAATTTGTGTGATATTCTAAAGATATTTAATGAAATAATATTATTATTTATCAATTATTCAAAGACATTAAACATTTATGGTTCTGGGGAGTGTATTTTTATGAGACATATTGAATATTCATCTAAAATGATGTAATATTTATGTATGTTATTCATGGGATATATCATTTAGAATCATAGCACAATTTAGTTATTTTATGATATTAGGATTAAAAAACTTAAGTGAAAACTATAGGGGTAATTGTAAGTATATGATAACATCCTAATGTTTTGGTAAGGTAGATATTGTGATTTTTTGTAGAAAATGCATCCATGGTTGGCTAACGGCATGGATGAAGTTGTTACATAGATGCACCTATGAGTAACAACTCTAAAAGGGGCGGATTGGGTATTAACTCAATTATCACCATTTCACGATGAGTGGGATTGAGACTGTACACCTGGATAAACACTCATTGGGGGTATGCTTGAGTCAACTTACATTTTCTTTATTAAAATTTATAAAAGATTTAAAAAGATGATTATAATGGATAACCTAGACTAAACTTATGGTTTCATATATTTAAAATGAGGTTTCATTATTTATACATCCTGTAAATGATTTTTCATGAATATATGATTTTTCACTATTCTTATTATTAGTCATACTATGATTTTTTTAGTTAATGGATGTAACTATGAGGAATGATGTTAAAACTGAATGTTTTGTAAGATTTAATGATTGTACTCATAAACAACCAAATGAAATGGGAGATGGAATTAAAAAATTTGTGACTATTACTAACCTGGTATCACAATATATAATTAGAAAACTAAACATATGTGAATTTATAAGTGAACCAAATATGATAAAAATGAATTTTATGAAGGCTATAGAGGAATGAATACTCAAATTCATAAATCTTATGAATGTGGAAAGAGTAACCTAGGTAAATTTATCGAATGAATGATAAGATTGTTTGTATGTTGAAAAAAAGGGACTAAAGAAATAATTGTCAAAGAAAAATGAAGAGTTCGATGGTGTTAAAAAATTGCATCCTAATGTATCATTTATTTTTCAATGCATTATGTGTGGGGACCTTTGAAATTACCTAATTAAATTCCCCAATTCAATATCTAACTCATAGACTAAGGAAGGTCATATGCTAGGAAAATCATTTAAGTGGAATTATTGAAGTTCTTATGTATTCGTATTTAAGATTTATATTTCATAAATGTATTATTAATGATATTTTTCTTATAATAATTATAAAACATCTATGTACTGTTCTAAATTATTTTTTCATTAAGGATTTTTAATCATATTATGAATAGTACCGATAACCTATAAAAACAATTTAGTGGTGAGGTGATATTTTTGGAAAATTCATGATTGAGGGATAGATATCCCTAAATATATTCTTGATGTTGATATTATAATGTTTGGTTAGGTTAAAGTGATGATTTATATAGATAAATTAAATTGGATAGTATTGGAGACCATAAAATTGATTAGTTATTTGATAAAAAATTGATCTATGTTGTCTTTGATAAATTTTATTTCATTTTTTGATTTATATAATATATTTGATAGTCTATGATTTTATTTAAGGAATAATGATAAAGTTACTATTTGGAAGGACATGTCTTTTCATTGAATTTTGATGGTGATTTGGGTTATTAGTATTTTTTAGGAGAATATATGATAAAGGTATTCATGTGTTTGGTATGTGACATCAAGAGTTACTTTATGTTGTTTGAGGATTAAAGGTATATTGATTTTGTAAATTTTCTGACATTTTTATAAGTTTTTGGTTTTGAATCCTGGTTAATAATGCTTTGGGGATTTTTTGAATTTAGTTATTTTTGGAAATAATGAAGTATATCTTTGAGTATTATTGTTAAAATATTTGAGATTAATCTTTCAAATGATAATTTAATAATATTAATTATCTTATTATGTACTAATTTTTTTTCCAATTAGTGGATAGTAATAGGAGGAATTATTTATGTTATTTTATAGATCTTATGATCTATTAGAATTTTTTTTAATGCTTCAAAAATTAAAAATTCATATTGTTTATTAATCTTTGAAATATGGGATGAAAAGAGGTGGAAACTAATTGTAACATGAAACCAAAGGATGAAATTATGTTTATTTTCTCTTATTCCATGGTAAATGAAATCATTAAATCTAGGGGAAAATACCTTGAAAATGAAAATATTTTCCTTTTTATAGTTATTTCTAAAGAATTGATGGTCATTTTCACCTATCACTAATTTATGGTTTTGTGGTCATTACGTTTATCATGATCATGTTCTCTATCACTCTCATTATTCTTTAGACATTATCTTTCTCCAACCTATTTATATTTTCACATCCTATCGATGTTCTCTTTAATTAGGAACATTATTATGTGTTATTTAATAAATCATTATGTTTCCCACTTCCCCTTTTCAAATGAAGTTTTAGTTCCCCTTTATACAATGTGAGTTTTCAGAAAAGGTATTATCAAATATTGAGCACTCAATTACAGAGATAAAAATTATGAGGATGCATCTTATTTAAGGGTGTAATAATGTAACACGTTGAATTTTTTTTAAAGAATATTATGCAAGATATCTTTCATAAAATGCAATAATGATCTTTAAGAGAATACATATTTGATTTTAAATAAAGTAATTTTATACTTCAAAATGGTTTTTTTTTTCATTTTATGTATGGTTATTATAATCAATTTATAACATTTTTAGAATTTTTTTTGAGGAAATTAAAATAATTTTTTAAATCATCATGTCAATATTATCATACGGTGAACTTTTTTCTATTTTTATATGAAAATTAATTTTTAAAAATACTAATTTTTGTAAAACTATCATCTATTTTAATTAAATAAAGTAATTTAATAGAAAAATTATGTTCTGAATTTTATCATAAAGTAAAATAATTATCATATAATTATATACTATGTAATTAATTACATAGGAATTGAAATTAAACATGATTCCGGTATAAGTTCATCTTTAATATTGAAAATAATTTTCCTAAAAACTATTTTTCATTGTGTTTTATGAAATTATATTAAAATTGATTTCATAAACTTATGGAAATTTAATATTTAAAAATTAATTACATTTTTGGAATCATTAGTTTGAAATTTTTTAAATAGTTCCCTTTTATTTTTTGTTACTATAAATAGAAACTATGATAAATATTTTTTACCTTAGTAAGGGTAAAATGGGTAAAATAAGGTAAAAACAATGGGATAAGAAAAATAAATATAAAAAGAATTAATTTATTTAATTTTATAGGTTCCTTTTAACCTTGATAGTATTATATTTTATTATTTATCAATTTCAATCCACATTTCTCTAATAATGAACTTCATATTATTTTAAGTAAAGAATAAATAAAATGTCACTCTCTTTGTTTTAATATCTCTAATATTTTCTCATAGTGAAAAAATGAGGATATGTTTGGTTATTAATTTTCATATGAAATATTAATTATTTTATATCATGATAAATTTTTTTTATTTTTATTGATGAAATAATTACTATAAAATCATACGCAATGCTGATATAGTGCCTATAAAAGTAATAAAATAATAAAATAATTGATTTTAAAAATATTAAAATTAATAATATTTGGAAGAATTATTGTGTTAAAATAATCTTATAGAAAATTATAACATATTGCTGTTGTTTAAAAAAATTATATTTGAATTAAATTTCTATATTGATGTTTTAAAGTAAAACTATGTGAATCATCCTAGAAATGACTTTAATGGTATCTTATGTTAAATAATATTTTATTAAATGATTTAAAATTCATAAAAATATTATAATTTGAAAATTTAATGTTATATAATTTATAATATTAGTCATTTTCTAATTATGGATCAATTTTATTTTTATGATAACTTTCCTGACCCCTAAAGAGTAAAAACATTAATATCGCAATAATCATCAAAAAGTTTAATATGGTGTTAAAACTAAGAGATAAGGGTTAAAAATCACCTAAAAATGTCTAAATTTTATTTTATAAGATTATTTAGACTAACCATCATACTATATTTAAAATATATAAACTTTTTTCTACTTTCTCATGGAAATTATTTTAATATAATTTTCTTTTAAGTAATTATAAGTGTGGCCTTTCCTTCACTATAAACGGGCACCACCCCTCCTCTCTTACTCACACCACCATGAACTAATTAGCTCAAAAAATACCCTACCGAAAAATATTTTAAACATATTTATCCAAGTTATAAAGGTTTCAGTCTATTAAAAATCACATCCTTATGGTACTTAAGAAGAAATTTTATGGAGGTCTCTCAAAGAGGGGGTACTCATTTTAACTGGTCTCTTTCATTTAATGTATTATTTTTCCACCATAAATTATATCCTAACTATTACAATATACTAAAATTATTACCTCATATATACTAAGATGTCACTATAATTAATTCATATCCTTTTTCTATATACTTTTCTATCTTTTGGGAAATGATGAAGTCGCTCGTGCATACGTGTGGACTGCCACCTCCATGAAGTGATGTGATTTGTTTTTCATTTCCTCTTTAGATAAGTTGTAATAAGGATATAATTAATGAATATATATATATATATGATATTTATTACAAATTTTGTTTTTTTAAATGTTACTTATTATTTACCTTTTTCATTCCATCCATCGAAAATTGAAAACAACACTTGTGGGTACGTATGGACAATTGTCTCCACAAAGTGATTTAATTCATTTTTCACAAAAAAAATTAAAATGGTTGTAAAAGTGTATATAATTAATAAATATGATACTTGTATCATGATTAATATTCTGTAGATGATGAAACCATGACCCAGGTTCAAGTACTAAAACATCAAAACTGAAATATGGATGAAAAACAAAACAGTTATCACCTAGAGCAAGAATTTAATAAATAATTTTCAAAAATTAGAGATAATATGTTATTAGTAAATAATATGTGTAATTAAATGTATTAATATTTTCATTTATTATATTTATAATAAATATATATTTATTATATAGAAGTTTTGAACTTATATGAAGAAAGATGAAACTTGAGGTAAGGGTTTCTAGTCTAACTTTTATTTAGTGAGACATACGTCATATACACCAACTTGTTTGGGTGAATACTTTGATACTTTATATAATTAATATAATTATATTAATTTTCATAAAATATTAATTATATTTTATTTATTTTAATGGTGTTATAATTCACAAGTTACCAAAGTGGTAATTATTTATGTTATACCTCATTTATTTTTTGATATTATCTATAATAAATTTGTATTGAGGGAAATAATGTTGTTATTATCCTTTAAAATAAATATATTTCATTATAATGTTGTTATACTTTTAATTGTTAAGTAATATTTCCATTTTCCTCTCTTTAGTACTTAAAATTATTGATAAAATGTTTTTAAGAAAAAACAACTTTATTTTCTCTTGGGTTGTGAATATTTTTCTTCCATGTCCATACTCTTAAATATTATTTTATGAAATTTTTTACCTATACATGTAATATTATAAATAGTAAATTTTTTATTACCATTAAATTTATTTAAAAAAATTAAAAGGAATATTTTTAAATAAATTTTTTTCCGAACAAGTCATTTTTTACTTTTTACAAAAGTGTGAAAAGAATGTTCTTTTTTAACGTATATAGTATGAATAACTTTTCCTACCATCATGAATACTCAATAATTTGATTATTTATTTACAATATAACTCTTTTTTAAAGAAAAAGTTTTCCTTAATATTTTGGAAATTTTTGTATTTTAAATAAGTGATTTCAAAATAAAAAAATTATTTTTCTCAAGAAATATTTCAATGATCTTTTAAAAGGATTTTTCATCTACGATAACATTCTTAGATGTTACTTATGATTAATTGGGTATATGATCCAATGATACCATTCAATTTTTTCTATATATGGATGATGATGATTAAGTTTTATGGATGATTATATGAAACCTATTACTTTCCTAGGGGTTAATTATGTGAAGATGAAATCTGTCTAAAACCCATTTGTTTCCACAGGCTATAAAATGATAAAATGTTAAATGTTTTTAAGATATTGTGGCACAATTATTGTATAAGTTTATATGATTTTTGGGTCTATAATAGCCCTCTAAATTCATTGTGTAAATATGGATAACTCATAAGATAACTATTTTATGCATGAACTAGATTTATTGTTCACAACATTATGCATGGACATAGTTTTATTTCTTTAAGTTTATGTCTAAAACTGGTTTCATATCGATAAGTTTATGCAAGGGTAGTATTTCATGTCCTTAACATAATGAGTGAAATTTTTACTATTTATAATTATTCCCAATGTAATAATATTATGTTTGTTCCATATTTCTATGTTTATGATATTCTCTCATGACTCATGATTGATTATTCATGATTCTGCAATCTTTTGTATTTTTTATTTTTTTTTCTAATAAAGCCTTATTATATGAATCATTGTTAATAGTATTTTATTGATTGAGTATGAATTTATTATTCTATATATATGTTCTCATACTCTTATGCACATTTATTATCATTGATTGATATTTCTTATGTTTACCCTTAATGAACATCTAATATCACCCTTTCTTATGTTTCCATTTTCCCCAGGTTATAAAGAATGTTTTTAAGTAGGGAATGTCTAATAATTGTACTATATGAGAAGATCTTTATAGGAGATATTAAATATTTTTCATGAAATAATATAATTATGTATCTAGTATTAAATGACACTAATATTTTATAGTTATGTGTAATATATTGTTAGTATATTCATTTAATATTAATCTAAAATGATATGATATTTATGAAATTTTTACTTGGGTCACCTCATTTCCCCTTCAGTTATAGGACCGCTTGTTTTATAGGGGGTTCAGATCTAGGATTATGTTTTATTTTAGATACTTGATTCCTCTTAGAAATGAATTCATGTAATATAGGGTGATTTTATTTGTCCATTGGGTTAGTTATCCTCATCTTTTAAGATTGGTTCCCCCACATGTTGACTCTACCCAAACCTATGAATTAGTGGTGGAGTCAATTTATTTTCTATCCTTAGAATCCATCCAAAATTTCTTAAATTGTAAGGGAATATACCAAGACTATATAGAAAATTGGTCATCTTGGGGAAGGGTAGTTCCTAGTTCTTTATCAATGGAGATGTAGTTATGGTCTTAGGTAGCTACCCATATTGGTGATTTATTTGAGGTATTGTTTTAGGGAACTTATTTTGGTTTATATTGAGGATTTTTAGATGTAACATTTTTGGGTGGTATTGAATTATGTATTATTTTGTAGTCCTTATAGATTTTTTAAATGACTTCTATTTTTGGGGACTTATGTATGCCTTGTTATTTGAGTTACCTTCTCTTATAACACTCGATGTTTTCATGTAATACGGTTGTTTTTAGTTCAATTTATTGAGGGGTTCAACAGGGGTGATCTTTGGGTAATTGGTTGGGTAACTAGGATGGATGTTTCCTTTATCCAATTGATAACTTAGTGGTGCTAGCTTCATTGGGTTCACCATGGAATTGTGTACTGAGATGGATACTAGTTCAAAAAAAAATGATTTCATGTCAAGTTTTTGACAAAGCTTATTTAATAACTCAGGTAAAAGAATTTCTAGCATAAATTATTTACATAGCCAACATTAATTCCATTTTCCCAATGGGTTTTAATTTCTATTATAAACTAACTGATGTTAAAATAGGTTTTTAACATAATCTATGAACAAAAAAATATAAATAATTATATTTTAACAATTTTTAATAGATAACTAATGTTAAAAACACCGCTAAAGATAGTTTTTTTCATCATTTATTTAAATTCACATCATAAAAACTAAAATTTCACTTCTCACGTAGTGATTTTGAACATTTTTTATAGTGCACCTTCTGGTTTTTAAAATACCTCTAGAAATTTATGATGATGTGGGACATTTTTTCAAGATCCCTATATTAGTTTCCATGCTCCCTTTTTCATTATTTGTTTTCTTCTCATCTATCGATCTATATCATCTTTCCACAGGTTTCCATTTCAATAATTTATTCATCATATTTATATTTATTCAATTATTATTTATTTTTTTATTATTATTTCTCTTAATCAATTAACTTTTTTGATGATTCGTTTTATTATGATGAAGAATTATTCTTTTCATAAATTTAAAAATATAAAGATTCCATATGATATTCATTAGTCAGAGTTTAAAATGACTTTTAATTTGAATATTGGTTTCTTCATGAGTTATTTTCACAAAAGAAAATTAATATCAACAAATAATATATTGAATCTAAGGAAAATAAAATGATCATGTAGTTTAATTTAAAGCTTTAAGTTTCTATTTCTTGATTTTATTTGGTTTCTATAATTTTATACATTATGTATCTTGTGTTTTCATTTAAGAAAGTAATTTGTATTGAAATTAATTATTCAAAAAAATGGATTTTTCACAATGTTAATTGTATAACTGATGTGAAATATAGTTTTAAATAGTGTTTATTTTAAATAATTTACATGATAAAGAGTTTTCACATTAGTTATATAATAACTAACTAGAAAACTTCTTTTCATCTTATAATTCTTGATTTATTTCAATCATGGTGTTTTGAAAACTAACACAAATTACTATTTTCCACATTGGTTAATAATAACCAACATGAAAAATATATTTACAACAAAACTTCTAATAATGTATCTAGGTAACTAATGTTAAAAGGCCAAAAAAACTAAGGTATAAAACAATATTTTACACTAGTGGGAGGTTATAGTTTACCTTCTGAGTACTGTAGTTGTTGGTCTGAGATCATGTTTCTTCTTATTATGGCATGCTTGGGAGTTCTTCTTCAAGAGTTTTTTGGTTGATATGTGTAGTGAACATGGTGACAGATTTTGATTTTAGATATTGGGTTTCCTTGGGGGCATGATTTCCTTAAAAATTAGAACCAGTTCCTCGGTGTTTGTTCATATTTTATGGACTTATAAGCCTCTTGGATATGTGTTCTCAAAGATAATGTTTTCATCTTGTGATTTTTACTTTCCTTTTCACACCATTTAGAGTGTTTCTAATTATTTGGGTGACCCGTGATTGGTATTCATTTCTTCTAGGATATTTCTTAGTGATAATGTGATATTACTATTAGCGATGAGTTGTGTTTTTTTTGTAATTGATCATTTGGTATAGAGGAATCATCTTTCTCAGTGGTTTCCTTCCTTGGGTTTTCTCTTACTATTTTGACCACTTGACCAACCTCATTCCAAGTGGTGTGGTTGTGTTTGGTTTCTGGATACCTATATTTCAACTAAGGAATTTCCAATGGAAGAAAGTGGAATGGTAGGGATTTTTTTACACCATGTGTCACTGTATAAATATTTATTTTATATTATTTAATTTAATTTTTCGGCAATTAAATTTTTTTTGTCTTTGAATTTTTATTGTTTTGGATATTTTTTATGGAATATGGTTTAGGACACATGGTTGAAGAGAAATGATGTAGGTACCATTATCTGGGGGAGTTTTTAGTTCATTTTAAAAGTGCATGGTTTAACTTACGTGTATGGTTCATGTTTTGTACGAATCCAAGTAGAAACTTTGTAGCTTACATTCTGTGGTAGTTTTTTAGTGCACATGTTTTTCACTATTAGGAGAAATCATGTGACTACCAAGTGATAGGTTCTTAAGTTTAGTATATTTGTTTTGAATTACTAGTGAATGGTTTATAAACCATGCATCCAATGCGTGAAAGTTTATCTTTTCTATCTAGTGAATCTCTTATGGTTGGTTTATGGTTTTCCAAAGAGTGTGGTGAAAACATGTGTAGTTCCTTGTTTTATACTTTTTATTTTTCAAAAATACCTTTGCTAAAATTAAAATGGGCATCTACACCATTTATCCATCTCCTTCATTATGCTAGTACTAGGGGCATGGGATAAATCCATCCTCTTTCCTCTACCTTTTAATATAATCTCCCCCACACCTTTCACCTATATGTTTCTCTAAGGTAAGCCCCGGGTTTTTCTTTCTTTTCTTATTTCCTTCCCATTACTCCCTTATCCTTCAATTTCCACTCCACTTAAAAGATATTGGGGGTTTCATGTTTTATTTTCTGGTAGGGGTGGTTTATTCATTGGGATTCTTCTTATTAGGGATTAATTGAGGTTTTTTAAAACTTTTTGTATCGATCTCCAATGTAGACCAAGACTTTAGGCTAAGTTTCTATTAAAATGGGGTAAGTGTTTCTGGATATTTCCTTAGACTAACATAAAAAAAATTCTTGAGTATTTCAAATATTTTTTTGTTAAATTAATTATATATGTGATAGCTTGGTGGAAATCAAAAATTATTTCAAAGTATATTTTCATTTGGTATAATAGTTTTACAAGGAATTTCAAGTGGTATTTTAAATGTTAAGAACTTTTAACATGCTAAATGGATTTTTTTTAGAATATAATGTGATGTTTATAAATTATTTGAGCCCTTTTGGGTCATTAAATAATTTTAAAGTAGTTATTTGAGCCTTAAAGAGTTTTTAAAAGTAAAAGTGAGTTTATTTTGTTGATGGTTTCTCAAGTATAATTTTAGTGAATTAATTAGAATAGTGTTTTTGAAATTTTTGTTGGTTTATTTTAGTGAATTTTTATAAAACATGGTTTTGGAAAGGAATTTCAATGGTTTATTTTGAAAGATTCATTTGAAATTAAATTTAAAACTATAAAATAACTATGAAATACAATTTGTTTTTTCAATGAAGGATTGTTTAACTCTTTTGAATGGTTTATAAATGGTTGGTGTATGTGTGTGTATGTGTGGCCCTCTTGAGTCCCTTGTTGGATTTTAACCCCCATGGGGTGTTTTTATTAATTTTATATAGACTATATCCCAACAGTTTTTCAATATTTTTATAATTTGGATGTCATGTGAAAGGGGTTATTTCTTAAAAGGGTATAGATGGTGGGATGATATTTAAAGGTTTTGATTTATTGATGTTTATGATAACTCACCTACTAATGATTTATATAAATTATGATACTATGAATCTTAGAGAGTGATGGGAGAGATTTATATCCAATCCTAGTGATATGGAATATATCCCTTATTGTGTTCGGGGCCATTTGGGATATGCCACCAGTAAGGCTAGTTAAGAGAAGGTAGGTGGTTAAATACTTAGGATCTTAATTTATAGGCATGCATATGGTTCCAATAAAAGTATGTATTGCATCACCTCACAATATATTTATTTATTTCTCATGTTTACTTGATAATTCTACTTAGGGAATTTTATGTCATTTTGTTCCCCTCTATAATTGGCACACATAAAAACATGTCGTCGTTTTTCTTACAATCTTCCTCTTTTGACATGGTGTCATGAAGTTTTAATATGTTATTCTTTTTTTTTATTTTTTATTAATAAATTATTATTAAGAGTTTTAAATTGTTTTTTTTTGTGAATTCATTTCAAAAGTGGTATTAAAAATGGTTGTTCTGATTTAAAAGTTCCTAAGACACTAAGTAATGGTTCTTCGAGTGATTATATCATTTAATAATAAAACAAGAATAAATCTTTCAATATTGTATTTAAACATTGAATGAAAAACAGATTTTTGTAATGTATTTCAAACAAGCATAAAATAATATGCCTTTTGTAAGGAATTGCACAAACTTTGTCATGGCTACCTATTAAACTTGGTTTTTCTCACACCCTGCATATACCATTTGATGCATACAACCCTTATGGTATTCTTTTCATGTTCCTTGGATTGATATTATTCTATTGGGATTTTTTTATTTAATGGTTATTTTTGGATGTAGAGAATGAACAAGGGTCACATAGAGATGGTAGATGTATCTTTTATTTACTTTTGGGTTATTTATATATTTTCTTATTCCTTAGAATATTGTATATATTTTTTTCTTTATTCTTGTATCTTGATGATTTTTTAGTTTTATTTACGTATTGATTCATTGGTTTTGTGTTACAACTTTTCTGAGGATTTAGTTTTTTAATATCTTCTATTTTATACCACATACTTTAATTGGATTATTTATTTTTGATATGTTTCCTTGCATATTGAGGGTAAAACCATTCCAACTAATTATGTTATAAGACTGTGGAACTAGTTTCTAACTCTGGATGATTAAAAATACTCCACATTTATGTTATAGGTCAGCTCAGATACTTAGTTCAAGAGTAACCCAGGTCGATTCCAAACATAAGAACCATGCTCCTCTTATATTTTTTTATCTTTTTATTTATCATATTTCAATTCACTATAGGTCTCAAATTCATCCTCTTTGATTTTGAGTTGTTTTGTATCTTTGAGTCACATATCCACCTTGAATTTATCCTTAGACATATGGGATTTTATCATATCATAGTTGAATAGTGTATTATATAATTTATCAATAGATAAATCCTAATTTTCATAAAAAACATTCACATCAAATATGTTAGAAATTCTTTTTATGTCATATTATTGATAATATTTTAGTCTTATAGAGTTTCTAAAAAATAACTGATATTACTAAATACTCATTCAAACTTGTTAAGTTTTAATTAATAATCTAGTCATTATCCAACCAAATATTTTCAAAATTATCTCTCTATATCTTTATTTTGGCTTATTTTAAATTAAAATGTCCTTTAAAAATGTTCTCAAAATTATCTCACATCATATTGGTAGTCTTGATTATCATCAGTTTTATATATAAATTATCATATAAGGATATTAAAACTGAATTTTTATCTCTTATATTAATTTATATATTTATTTTATCAAAAACATTCCTAGGATAATCTCTCATATGTGTTGTAAAACCCACTGTAACAACATCACAAACTTCTATGCCTTTTGAAAGAGGGTATAGGGTCATCATACTCTTCTATCAATTAAAATTATTATCATGGAATATAGTAAGACCTCTATTATTGACAAAATGAAGATTCTCTATTTTATAATTTAGTAAATATTGGATATTTTAAAGGAATCTTGGTTATCATTAACACTAATTGAAGTTCCTATGTTAATGGTGATGTATTTCTGAGAATAGGATTAATGAATAAGTAATAATATTTTTTAATTTGCCCATTTAAATCATACTCTATGACTAGTTAAATTATTTATCCATTCTCTTCAAATATTTCTCTCATCTATATGAAATTGAAATGAATAAAAAGTAAGGCACATAAGAATTTTTTTCATGGTTCACTACCAATGTGGGTGAATACTTCATATATTTTTTAGTTTGATTCAAAAACAGATCTTTTATTACTAATAAATTGTTTTAATTATAAAATAATGGGAAGGTATCATACTTAACTCATCACTTATAAGGTATGGGAAGCTATCATCCTAAACCCTTTGGAAATGTATCATTATTTTCCCAAATACTACATCCTCACAGTGATAGTTTAGTTGATATTATACTAAAAACCTCTAGTCTCTAATAGTTTCCTTTATTCTTTTCTATAAAAAAATATCATTAATTTGTTACTATATATATTTATATCATAATGTATGATCTTTCTCCTCATTATCGAGTCTTCAACTAAAAAATATAATCAATAACATTAGATGAACTTTGGAATTCTTCTCAGGTTTTAAGAATATCTTATTTTTACATGAAACCAGGAAAGTGCACATAGTATTATTCATTTTTAATAGTGTTTTATTAGATAATGAATGATAGTTTTAACTTTCCTCAAAACAAATAGTGATTATAATTACCAAAATCTTATTGATCACTCTCTCTTTATCTTTATTCAATATAAAATATCGGTAATAACATACAGTATTATTTTCTCCAATTCATTTTTCATTATTCATATTATTTTTATCATTCCCCAAAATCACATGGATATATTTTATATATTTTAATATGTAAAAAATCCCTGAATTGTGAAAATATGAACTTTTTTATAATTATCCTTTCAAAACTATCCAATAACTCTTTTTGATAAAAGCTATAGTCTTTATCTCAGTAAATGATTTCAAATATTTTATTTTAAATCACTAAAATATCATTTCATAATACCCTAATTTAATTTCCCTAAGTCTATGATAGAATCCAATATTAATCAAATCATCATGAAATTTAATATTTGAATTGTACCATATCATTGAAAAATTTAACTTTCGTAACTATCTTCTGAAAAATTTTCAACTCATCAAATTTTTTAACCTAAAGAACCTTTACATATCATCTTATTAACCTTTATATATGAGATTATTGCTCTTATATATTACAGTGAGATCCTTCCCTTAAATATATTTCAATTTTCATAGTATAAATAATCTTATTTACCCTCCTAAATACTTTTACATACCACAATGTAACTACTTTTTTATTTTGATGATTGTTTTTGTTTATATTCAAGAAAATATTATGTATACTCATGTTGAATATTAAAATATTATATTCCATAGAAAATATTTCCATCTAATTATATTGAATTACCCTTATGTATTTAGATTAATCATGTATGCACCTTTACATATAAATCATACCCTCCAAGCTACCACTATGTATCACCCTAAGTGCCTTTACATATCACTAAGAGATTTCAAACATTTATAATTCCACTAAAATATATTCATAGTTACTTTAATGTATATAAAAGACTCGTGTAGTTTCTTTTACACATTTCATGCCTTCTAAAATTTTATATAAAAATATACTACTTTTAATTTCTCTAGAACTCTACTCAAACCTTCTAAAACCAATTATAAACAACTTTAGAAACCTTAAACCAACTCAAAACATTATTGACACTACAAAACTATTCTCAATATATTATAAAAAAATATCAATCATGTTTGAAAAAATATATAACATGATTGAATACAAACAAAATATACATTCAACAATTCCATGGTTTCTTTTTTATCTAATAATTATTTTACTAGATCATAGTGTAATCATCAATAAATGATGGATCTTCATGGTGTAATGGTTAGAGGATACTAAAATGGGGAAAATGCCCCTATTTTATCACCATATTAATAAAATTAAATCATCTGGTGAGTATTCTAGGGATTATTACAAAATTGGCAATAAATCATTGATTCATTTAGTGGAAATTCATGAGACTTTCTAAAATACGTGTTAGAATCATTTTAAGGACCTTCCATGCATTTTTTTCATGGTTTTAGTGTTACTTTCAATCTTGGTGATTCATCAATGATTAAACATCTTTGAAGTAATTTTTTAATTTTATTATAAATGTTATAAATTATTAAGGGTTCTATATAGTGTGATATGTAGGATTAGGAGCATTAAAAATATTAGTATGATCTTGGTTACATCTTGGAAGGGATGGTTAGAAATAATGTAAAATCCAATTTGAGGTACGTAGTCACTTTAGTACTTAACTAAATAATGTGTAGGCATGTTCTTGTGTGTGCCTTCCTGGGGGGTTTAGGTTTGGGAGGTTTTGAAAAGTCTTGGTGTTTTCAATTATATAATAGGATTCTATATATCCTTTTGGAAGTGGAAAGGGGATTTTTCTTAAAGTTTGGTAATTTGAGAGGCACCTGAAGAATATGTCACTAATGGTTATTGTGACCAGTTTTGTGTAAAAAAAACCCTAAAAAATATTTTTTTGAAAAATGAACCATGATTAGTTTGGGATGAGCTTCGGTGTCATGGTTAAGGAACTCCCAAGTGGGTAAGTACTTGGTTAGTGTTATGGTTAGCATCAAACTTATAGAGTGGTTTGAAAGGGATTTATTAGTTTGGTCTTGGGATCATGGGACCCTACTTGAAGGGGATGTATTTTTTAGAATGGGTGTATTGTATAATTTTTATCCTTTAAGGATTAGTGTATAAACATGGTTGGGTTGTTTATAGTGGGTTGAGGTGATTAATATAATAATTATTACCCAAATATCACTGATATGGGTCTCCAAACACCTCAAGTGAACCTCTCGATCACTAAAGGCTGGTGTAACACTGAGATATAAAGAAAAAATGGGTTGGAGATTTTATTCATCTCTGAATTATAAATAAATAATTTAAGTTTCATGCTATATATTTCTCATGACTACTTCATACATATAGAATATAGACCAAGAAACTATACCTTCCATTAAGAAATATATTTTGATTATCCTAAATAATATTTGATGTAGAATCTATAAATATAATTGACTATATAAATCCAAAGTCTATAAAAACTATAAGGTTCATAAAAATGTGTAATTATAAAAAACATTCATATAAAATAATATTTCAACTAAACATTACCCTATAAACTAAAATAGAAATCCCCAAGTGTGGGAACACCCAAAGAAAAATCATGCCTTATATCATGTTCAATTCATTAAAATCCCAAAAAAGTGACTACACATACCTCATGATCACATATGAATAGATCCTGTTATCTGGGTCTTTACCTTTACCTATACCATATGAAAAAGTTTCTAAATGAACCCAAATTTGAGATATGTGCAAGGTGGGATCTTAAGAAACTCAATAGGTTTTCACCATCCCACCCTTACATACCTATTATATACCAAAGTGTGTGTAACAAAATAATGTCAAATAAATATTAAGATCAAGAAATCATCTTAATTTAAAATTATAAAACAAGAGTATAATTCATAATATATAACCCCCAATATAGTGAGGATCCAAACCTGTTTACATACTTTGAGCTTATTCATGGGATTTGAGATGAACATTTATAATTAATCGGGGTGAAACACCCATCTCAAAGAAAAAAAGAAATATATAACAAGTATATAAAACCTTATTATCCATATTATGTGGGAGGAAAGGGGTATAATAAGTCTATTAATTTTGATCTCATCCCAAACCACCACCTTGTTCTTCAACATAAGATGTTCCTTATCACCTTTTATAGATCTAAAAATTACCCATTTTAAAAAGAAAAATAACCTTCCTTGGATATCAAGTTCAACAATAAAATTAGTAAACATAAATTATAAAAAAATATTTCTCTTATCAAAATAAATTAAAAAAATAAATATTATGGAAAATAAACCATTACAAAAACTAATATTTCTATTTAGATCCTTTTGTTTTAAAGTGTAAAACATATTATGAAAGTAATTAAATAAGGATTAATACAATCATATATCAACAAAGTAATTTGATATTATGAATATAAATCAAATAAAAAAACCATGATTAACCTTTATAGAAACATTATTAGTTATAAAATACATTGTTTTAATTAAATTCACTAGGATAACACCGTTTCTAGCCCATTTTTTAGAATATAAGAGGAACAAGGGGTTCACCTCCCATGATAAATATATTACTCCACTTCAAGGTCTATGTAAAGAATATCTTCCACCAATAAATGAATTTAACCAACATATGATAGGATATTTTAGGTAATTATATTTTTTCCATTAAAAGATAGTGAATCTGAAAAGAAAAATAACAAGATTCCCTTTGATTTATATAGATACAAATCATGTGGAAACTAGATGGAAGGAGAACTAAATGAATGAAAGGCTTAAAAAACACATAGAATATTAAAGGAAGTCATTAATATCATTTCCTTGTATTAATATAAAAAAAAAGAATATTAGAGTGTGAAAAAACCTAAACTATGCCATTTATAAGCTTTGATGACCAAAAGGAATCCATCCAATCCAATATTTATGGTGGATCACTTGATAAGGAAGATGTGGTAGGGAAAGAAACCTAGAAGTTCTTACAAGATAAAAATGAGGGATAAAAATAAGGTTAATGGGTTTTATGGATCCATTTTTTATCTAAAAATACTGATATTCCCTTGAGTTAAAAAAATACAATATAGCTCTATTGGGACCTGATCTAGCTCAACCAGATAATTTGTGTGGCTAAAAGTGTAATTTTCAACTATATGGGTCTACAAGGTACCTAGAACTAGTACACCCGGTTCCCAGTGTTATTTAGCACCTTGGTTCCTCCTTCCTCCTCCTTTTATTTTCCCCTAAATTTCCTCTAACTCTCTTCAAATTCAAAATATTATTGAAATGGAATAAAACGGATAGATTTTAAAGAGTAAACTAACCTGTAAGGCTGAGGGTATTTACAACCTCCCTACTATTTTTATTCTCATACCTAATATTTTTTAGAATACTTTTAGTGAAAATAATTTCAGACATTAAAGTTTCATCTCAACCTCACATGCCCATGTTTCTTCTTGGATCTTTCCATATTTCCCTTGAACACAATCTAGGGGTATTACCTTACTTTGTAACTCTTTTTTACGTTGCTCTATGATACATATTTATTAGTCCACATAGGATGTTTCCACTTTAAGTTTGATATATTTATATCATATTTTATGAATAGGATCCAATACATACTTTCTTAATTGAGAAACATTGAGATTATTATGCATGGAATGTAAAATCATAGGTATAGCATGGTAGTAAGTTTTCTATCCAACTTGTAATTTATTTTTTAAAGGTATAAAATAATTTGGATCTAACTACCCATATTTAATCAACCATTAATGAGATAATATTAATAAACCCCAAGAAATACTTGATCACTAACTTGAAATTTTGAAGGTTTCCTTCAATGGTTAATATAAAAATATTTACTATCTTTGAGCTATAAAAAGTATTTTTGAATCTCCTTCACTTTCTTAGTAATTTCATGAATAATTTTAGTACAATCATGGAAGATTATCATATTTTATTCCAACATAGAAGAGAATAATATCGCCTCCTAAATAGAGATTTGAGTAAAGTTATTTGAATCGATGATAGGTGGTTATTGTTATAAAAGAATTTAAACAATGAAATATGATACTTATTAAAAACATCCATCATTAATACCCATAATATATTATAAATAAATATAATATTGACCCCTAAATCCTTCCTCTAATATGATGTGGGTTAAAGACTAGCACTGGGGTTATAAAACACTTATATATTGGGAAATTATCCTCAAATTCCTAGGAAAATTTAAATAACCACCAATAAAATCTATATAGATATAAAAATAAACCAAATCATAGTATATTATGTGTCATACAAATGAAAATATCAAAAGGGAATAAATTTCATTACAACCCATACAATAGAAACCATGATCACCCAAAACTCACACAACTCTAGGAGTTAGTAATGTCTAGATCATTTAAAAAAACCCTCATAAAGACCAAAAAATTGGTTATATATAGGGGTGAGTACATGGGTATACTCAGTAGGATCCTACCCTATACCACTCTTAAAAATTTGGAAGAAGAATACTAATGCCCTAGTGAATAAACAGATAAATAAACTCATAACCTGAATTAGGTAAACTATATGTCCAAACTCAACAAGACTCACTCACTAAATAATTCATATAAGTGGGTAATATAATATTAAATAATATGTAATATATAAAGGTTACTCTTTTAAAACATTACCACTAAAATAGATTCCTTAACCCCCCCCCCCCCACACAAATAAACTTTTGTCTTGCGGCTCTCATCCATTCCAAAATTCCTATTATGAATCTGTGAAATATATCAGCACCAAATTATGATAACAAAATTACATCCCACTATATCCTCACAGGAATATAATAAAATTGAGATCCATAAAAACAAATGAAATTAGGCACTATACCTTAATCCATTAAAACCCATGCATAACTACACATATATTGATACATGTGTACACTATAGCCATATGCCACCAAAACCAGTTTATACATGTATGTCATAACCATGATCCATTAAAACTCATATGAGTATATGTACTATAATAGTAGGACATAATATCCTAGATATTCCTACATACACTCTACATCTAGATGAGAGAATGGTTCGGGGGTAGTAGTCACCTATTAGTATCCTCATCAACCAATATATTAAGAAATACCATGAACCCAAGGCTAAATATGGGCATTGGCCACCCCAACTAAATTGAGTGGTAGAGAGTAATAAATTAAAGAACATAATGATATATATAAAATGTAACCATTCTAGGGGAGACTACCTAATAAATTAATCACAAATAATTAAATATACACTATTTATATTATATAATCAATTTATAGTAATCTTCAAATTAATCATTTAATAAAAAAGATATTAATTCAATATTTATATCATTTTCACTTAGTAATTAACAAATTTATACTTCATTTTAAATATATTTATCAATATTAATGATTCAAGAATCATCTGTATTCAATTAATTTATCATTCCATAATCTTAATCACCAAGACACGTTTATTCCTAAATATAGAATGATAGGGGAAAAGGGGGGAATAATAAACATTATGCATAAGGAAATAAAGAAAATGAGCATAAATATCAATAAAGATATCAACTTGATCCAACCATCTAGCATAATCATAATCACCAAAACTTTCTACATCATCCACATTATTCCATCAACAACCACATCAGGACACTGTTATAAAATAATTCAATGCAACTCTTTTTCATCCCTGCCATAACATGTTTTAAATAAATAACAATAAGGTTTTGAATATAAATTAGTGGAAACATGTAATAATATTTTACTAATAATAAATATCAATAAATAATCCACACATCTTCAAGAAATGCATGCAGTCAAATAACAACTAAGCAAGAATTCATTCAACCACTAGTTTTTAATTCCAACAATATATTTTCACTTTACCATATTGTTAATATCAATCAATTATGAGTAGTTTTAGTAGTCAAGAACTCTATAACAATATACCTAAATGATGATAAAAAAATTATGCATATATTTGAAATATCACTTATAAACTTAAGCAATTTATGAGATAATAAAAATCTCATTTCATTCACAATAACCCTCATGTTAATAACTTTAAATAGTTTATTTGGTTTTAAACATATTGACATGCATAAAATCATAAGGTAAATACAGCATGATATTATCGCTCTAACTAGAAAAAACTTGTGATAAAAATAAGAATAATATGTTCGTAAGAAAACCACATAATCAATTATTGTGATTATTGAATTTCCATTTATTATCTTTTTAATGTATATCTCAACCATTTACCTAATGAAAGCTAAATAATCATTAATCCGCACATAGACATAAATAAAAGAGATGTTTATGAATCCCCTACCTCACTGCAAAGCTTAATAGTTTACTCCCTAAGAACTAATGAAGAAGAAGAAGAGAGATAGAGATGACTGAGAACCAATAACTCGTGAGGGAAAACTACAACAAGGAAAGGCATGGTTTATACCATTTAAATCGTCATTCATAACTAGTGAGTAGTTCAACTTCAACTACAGAACCTTTTGAAAAATAAAAGAAATAACTAAAAAATTTAAGAATATAATTGGAACTACTATAAATGTTGATATAGGTTAGATGTACTCAAATTACATAAAGAAACTCAAATGGTGATTCTGGTCATCTGGGTTTGAGAGGGAAAATAAGAGAAAACAAAAAAATTAAGGTGTTTTCTAAATTTAATATAGAAATAAATTCCATATAAGACTCATTGGAATGAGTTTCAGTTTAAAATAACATCAACTCCTATTAAATTCCACTTTATGATATGCAGGATAATTATTATTAAATAACAACATTTAAATTACATAAAAATAGTTGTATAAAACTCAAAGTGGTGATGGATTTATATTCCATGATGTGAAAATTTTATTTCCCATGTTTTTTTATTTAATAAAAACCATTTAAATAATAAAAAACATGTTAAATGTTATATGGGAGAAAACTATAAATTTTACAAATGAATTAATCTTACACAATACATAAGAGTAACTCTGAAGGAAGATGAAAAATCTAGAAAATGGAGTAACTTTACATATTGAGTGAAAGACTCTTACAAATAGTGAATGGCTCTTATACATGGGAATAATGAATCTTATTTATAAAATATTTTACCTTTTTATATTAAATAATAACTCTTATATACAAAGATATTACCTATACACATGATGAAATGACTCTTATAAGTTTTGGAAAGACTATTACATATTGATATGTAACAATCTCCTCAATACATATAAGTTTTTCTAAGATGGAAGGCCAATTCATAAGGTTCATTCCATGCCCACCCACCCTTTCATATAAGGTTCATTCCACAATAAAGGAAATATTTAGAGTTCAAGGGGCGACATGTGAGGGTAATTATTGAGGTATAATGAATATGTAATTTTCGTACATAACTTATACAAAATTTAATTTAAAACCCAAAAAACCATAATTACTTTAAAATTCAATTAAAATTGACATATACCTTCCCTAGCCTCCCAAAAACAAAACACACCCTCTAAATCCCTTAATTCCCAAAAATTACAAAGGAGGGTTTCATGAATATTTGGTCCATTAAACCAAATACCTCTAAAATGATTATCATCCTTGGGAATCAAAACCAAATCCAAGAAGGGTAAATAGAAAAATTGATAATAATATAGATAACCTATGAGATACCTCTAAAACAAAGATCCCATTGTGAATATAACACAAACAATATAACATAATAAAGAAGAATAAAACACTAAAATCATCAATAATTATATCAAAAATAAAAGTTCAAACATATCATCATAAAAATAATCAATCATAAAATAAATCAGGATATTGAGTGTTCATTTATGACTCAGATTCATAAGTAAAATATTCTAATCCATTATTTCATTATGGGGAATCAATCAAAGGAATAACATTCTCATCAAACACCTTCTCCTGAGGAACCTGAATCTCAATAGGTCATTCATCAAACATTGCATCATCCTAGACTTGCAAATCACCTCAAACAATGAAATGGGAATCATCATGAAGATAACAATGATGACATGACATGTAGAATATGTCATGGATCTAATTTGTATTCAGCGATAGTGGTGACTAATACATAATATCATAGATGTCCTCTGTAACGCCCCAGTTATGGAAGCCACCCAGAGGCGCTCCATACCCGGTTGGTCACATGGCCTCAAGCGCATTTCCCCCAATGCCAGAGGCTTCTAACTAGCTGTGAGGGCCTTAAGTGTGATAGTGGGGAAACTATGCCCTCATTGTCAGAGTACACAGCGGAAGAGAAGAAAATAACAATAGCGGAAGCATTAAACAATTCATACACAAGTGAACAATGGAAGACTAAATATGATAAATAGCAGGAGCACACATATATATAAATGATGCATGATACATATATGTCTAGGAAAGAAGCCAAACAAGTCACAATGATGAAAACAGTACTAAACCAAAGTAAAAAAGAAAACAGAAAAAAAACTTCTCAGCATAGCAAGCCTCGGCTTGGTCCCATGCTCTCCAACTCCAATACAATCAAGTACCTGAAGTAGAAGGGAATCAAGTACCTGAAGTAGAAGGGTGCTTTCCCTTGTCTATACCTACAACAATATAATCTTTTTGGGCCCAAAAGTATGACCCAAACAGGGTGTGAGACTAAATCCCAGTAGGCAACCACCCGAAGATTTGTGCCTAATAGTCAGTGAGTATATGGAAGGTAATAGTACAGTAAGAAGAAAACAGTAGGCAGTAACAGGATAATACACAGTAGTAAACAATCCACAGATCAACAAGCAGCAACGAAGCAAACAGCTAACCCCAAACAGGAATCCCTCTGGGAAGTACTCACAGCCATCCCCTCTGGTCATATCCAAAAAGTACCAACAACCCTCTAGGCAGTACACTCAGTCTAACCCCTCTGGTTTGGTTATACGAAATTATAGACTCTCTGAGGAAGCACACTCAGTAAATTCCCCTTATAGTCTATGGTATTCAGGTACTCTCTGAGGAAGATCAAGCGGTCAATTCCCCTTATAGCCCCAAGTTCTAGAGACTCTCTGAGAAAGCTCACTCGGTCAATTCCTCCTATAGCCTCAGGTCAATCACAGACTCTCTGAGGAAGCTCACTCGGTCAATTCATCCTATATCCTGGAGTGGTTTAAATAAATTCAAACAAAACAAATACTCTCTTAAGAAGCTCACTCGGTCTATCCCCTTATATTCTATAAATCTCAACACTCTCTGAGGAAGCTCACTCAGTCTATCCGCTTGTAGTCTATAATATCCAAGACTCTCTGGGAAGCTTACTCGGTTTATCCCATATAGTCTATAATGTCCAAGACTCTCCTAGAAATCCCACTCGGTCTATCCCCTTATAGTCTATTGCACCAGTTTCTCATGGTCTCCTGCTAGTCAGTGCATAATAATTCTATAAGGCCAATTTAAACCTACAGAGCCACTTGGCTAACAAGTCTACAGCATCTCTAGCATGTCAGAAAACATTTCTCTATCGTACTACAATAGTAATGGAAACTTACAAGTAGCCAAGGAAAAACAGGAACAATGGTCATAAATAGAATGTTCGTGGGAAGAATCTCCAAACCATAGTAGTTCCACCATATTCATATTCAAACATCCTCTATATAGGCATACTAACATGGCAGGCATATAACGAGGGTAAAACGGTAAACACACAATACCCTGTTCAATAGTATTGGTGGAATTGCACATAATATTCAAGGACTTTCAATGGAAAGGCACAAACCACCTACCTTGATTTTAGTAGATCAATATACTTGAACCTTGAATCTTGATTCTCCTTGGAACATAATAGATCTATGAAAACGCATAAAACGTTCAACCCACGATAACTTGGAAAAGAGTAAGAATTGGAAAATGAAGCTCTAATAGAAGGAAGAGCTTATCGCTGCAATTCCAACGCACCCAAATGTGTTAGAATCGGAGGAAGAATGGAGGCTCGGTGTCTCATCGAAGATCTGCGGCTGTACGAACTCTCTCAGAGGAAGAACACCTAGAATAAGATAGTTTTGTCCGTCAGACGTGACCCTGGTGCGTTTAATGAAAAAAACAAAATACATGGTATGTACTTTTGGAGTACACAATGTGTACTTACTGTTTCTGTACTCTACTTTAGGCGGCCTCCACATCACCCCACACGACCATGTGTGTGGCCCCTACACGGCAACCACACGGCCTCGCGCGGTAACGAAGTACACGGAGATTACTCATAAAGTACATGGCATGTACTTCAAAAATTTCCAGAAACTCCTCTTTTCTCAAAAACTCTAGAAAAAGGAAAAACATACCTGAAAAGAAGGTCTGGGTTCTTAAAAACTTCCCCCCTTAAAGAAATTCATCCCCGAATTTCCCTATCAAGGTGTAGAAGAAGAAAACTAGAACAACTCCAGCCATTGCGATCGTACATCGGCCTCCCTCTCCCAATTCTCGTCCTATACTCTCCCATACTGTCATAGCACCCGTAACAGAGGAATAGACAAGCCATGGAGAACCTTTGTACTGTGATCGATATTCTGGATAGGATGCTCCTCGAAAGATGCATCCACCTCCAACTCGACTTCCTCAGGTTGGAAAGCGTGAGACAGGTCTGAAAAGTAACGTCAGAGCTAAGAAACATGGAAGACGTCATGCATAGCCCAATACCTCTGATGTAACTGCAATCGATAGGCAACCAGACCAACTCTCTCCAACACCTCAAACGGCCCGACATACCTCGGTTAAAGCTTACCCAATCTTTTAATCCTCTTATGCCCCAACCTTGGTGTGACACGTAGAAAAACCTAATCCCCAACCTCAAACTCCCAAGGTCGCCTCCGCTGATCATCATAGGAATTCTATTGAGACTGTTCGGTATCCATCCTATTCCGAATAAACTCTAACTACTTTGAGGTCTCCTGAACAAGATGAGGTCCCAGCAAAGCTGCCTATCCCACCTCCAGCCAGTATAAAGGTGATCGGCATGGCCTACCGTACAAAGCCACATAAAGTGTCATCTGAATAGTCACCTGGAAACTGTTGTTGTAGGAGAACTCCACAAGAGTTATATGCTTCTACCAAGAACCTCCAAAGTACAGAATGCATGCTCGGAGCATATCCTCAAGAAACTAAATCGTATGATCGGACTGCCCATCTATCTGGGGATGATAAGCTATACTCAAAATTACCTGTGTAACCAAGGCCTTCTGATGTCCCTGCCAGAACCGAGAAGTAAAACGTACATCCTTGTCTAAAATAATGGGGTGCGGAACACCATGTAGACATACAATCTCTCGGATGTACAACCGACCCGGCTCATCAACACTGAAAGTATCCTTGATCGGCAAGAAGTGAGAAACCTTCGTGAGTCAGTCAATGACAACCCATACTGCATCGTTCCCTCAAGGAGACCTCGGCAAACCAGTCATGAAGTCCATTACGACGTCGTTCCACTTCCACTCGGGAATGGTTAACTTATGTAAAATCCATGTTGGTCTCTAATGCTCCACCTTCACCTGCTGAAAAGTGGAACACCTCACAAAGAAACAACCAACATATCTCTTCATACATGGTCACCAATACTGTTGGTGTAGATCACGATACATCTTGGTGATGCTAGGATGAACTTCCCAAACTGAAGAATGAAAATCCCACATCAGCTCCTATCGTATGTCAGCTGGAACCTATACGCGTCCCTAGAAATGAAAGATCTCATCCTCGCCTACTCTCTATCCAGGAAGAGGGTCCTCTCCTAACACACTCTCCCGCAAGACTATCCCTTCTGAGTCTGATAACTGCCTCATCTGTACCTGATTGAGAAGATTAGATGTAACAGCTAAAGAAGATAGAAAAGTTTCCCCATGTCCGTCGGGAACCTCCAAATGCATCTCAGAGAACAAATCCATAAGCTGCCACTCACTGCTAGCCTCCTGAACTTCATGTATCTGAGTTCTCCTGCTCAATGCGTCAGCCACTGCGTTTCCTTTCCCAGGTGTATAGGAAAGCTCAAAGTCAAAACACTGAAGATACTCAACCCACCTGTGCTATCTCATATTCATATCACGCTGAGTGAAGATGTACTTGAGACTTTTTTGGTTGGTGAAAACCAAAAAATTCACACCCAAAATATAATGTCTCCAACATTGTAAGGTGTGAACAACAGCTACCAACTCCAGATCATGTGTCGGGTAATTCCTCTCATGTGGCATCAACTGCTGAGACCCGTACGCAACGTCTCCATCTCCCTGCATTAGCACAGCTCCCAACCCGATACCTGAAGCATCGTAGTACATGGTGTAGCTCTTTCCTGGCTCTGTAAAGAATAGTATTGGTGCTGAATTCAACCTCAATTTCATCTCCTGAAAGGCCGACTCACAAGAATCTGACCATAAGAACTTTTCACCCTTCTTAGTCAAACCCATCAGCGGTGCTGCCAAGCACGAAAAGTCTTATATTAAATTTCTTTAGTATCTATCCATCCCTAGGAAACTCTATACCTCAAAGACGTTCTTCATATGCTCCAAAGAAATTACTACCCTCACTTTCTCTAGGTCTACTGATACTCTTGTCTCTGAGATAACATGACCCAAGAAGTGAATCTAATCCATCCAAAAGTGGCATTTCGAGATCTTATCATATAACTGATGCTCTCTCAGTGTACTCAGAACGATCTCAAGATGGGTTGCATGGTCGTGTCGAGTGTGAGAGTACAACAAGATGTCGTCCAAGAAAAACACCCTGAAGGAATCCAAGTATGGATGGAACACGCAGTTCATCAGTGCCATGAAAACTACAGGTGCATTCGTGAGACCAAACGACATAACTGTATACTCGTATAGATCGTACCTTCTCCGAAAGGCTGTGAGAGGTATATCAGATGGTCTAATGTGAAACTGATGATAACCGGACCTCAATTCTATCTTTGAGAACACCCGGGATCCTCGAATTTGATCGAAGAGATCATCAATCCTAGGAAAGGGATATCGGTTCTTGACAATCAACTGGTTCAGCTTCCAATAATCAACGTAAAGCCTAAGGGTGCCATCTTCCTTCTTCGCAAATAGGATTGGTGAACCCCAAGGAGAATTACTGGGTCGAATTAAACCCTTTCATGAAACTCCTCCAACTGCTTCTTGAGCTTCTTCAACTTAGGTGTAGCCATCCTATAAGGAGGAATGGATATCGGTGCCGCTCTTGGCACGAGCTCAATAGAAAAGTCTACCTCATGCTCTAGAGTCAAACCTTAAAAGTCCTGTGTAAAGATTTCCCTGAAACGTTCCACCACTGGAGGAAAGTATAACTGTGAAGTCCCCTAGTCATCCAAATATAGACTAGTAATCTGGGTCGTAACTCCTCCAAGACCATGATGCTCTAGTCCCGCTCTTCTCGCTTGTACATTTCATTCGCCTCTATAAAGAAAGTATCCACCCTTAGGTGATATGAAACTCACCCTACAGCGATAACAATCGATGACTGCCTAGAAGGGAACTAGCCAGTCCATTCCGAGAATGACATCATAGCTTGTCATCTCTAAGAAATAGAGGTCCCATAAGAAGTGACACCCTGAAACTTCAAGAGGGCGCTCTCTAAACTGAAGTACATTAACCTCTCTAATCCCCAATGGTGTGTCTAGAGTCAAAGCATCGGTATAGGAAAAGATTCAGAGCGTAAGGCTCTTCACAACACCAACAAAGATAAAGATAGGGGAAGCCCATGTATCGAAAAGAGTAGAAGATAACACTGAGGCTACTAAGATCATACCTCGAACTATAGAAGGGTCGGGATCCTTCTTCTGATGGGTCTTCTCCACTCCAAAAGTCTGTCATGTACCACGGCCTTATGACCCTGCTTGACCACTCTAAGCTGATCCACTCTGCTTTCACTGGTAGCCTAGTGACTAACCACCATGTCCATGACCTCCACCACAGCCCGAATAGCCGGAAGAACTCCAGTTCCCAGACTGGTGAGAAACTGGTGGTGATGCTCCCGAATGCAGAGTCATATAAGAACCCCTATCTATGGCTGCTGGAGGGAAAAACTGACAAAAATGCTGGAGATGGCCAATCCTACCACAAGATCGGCACTCCATCGGGTTTCTCGGGCAACATGGCCTCATATGCTCGTTCCTCCCGCATTGGTAGCACACCATGTGGCTACTAGAAGATGCATCTCACCTACTCTGATCTCCTCGAGCAGACTCCCTACGGTGCTTCCTGCTATCAGCATGATGAATACTAACTCTGGATGTCGAACCACCCTGGCTCACGGCTCCAGAATCTCTCAGATTGTGCTTTATGATCAGCGCTTGTTTGACGATAGAGGATATCAAAGTCAACCTAAAGATGTTTATCTGGGAATGGATCTCCTACCTGAGACCATCCTCAAACTTCCAAGATAGAAACAACTCATCACCTACTGGGATAGGTGTAAAAGGTTGCAGCTCCATGAAACGATAGGAATACTCTATCACAAAAAGAGTACCCTTATATATGCTCATGAACTCCTGGGCTTGGTCGGCCCTCAAGGTCTCCGGGTATATGTAATCGTAGAATATACACTGAAACTCCTCCCAAGACATATTCCGGTGGTGTCTCGCCTGAGAGATGACATCCCACCACTTCTTGGCGGAGTCTCGGAGCATGTAGGTCGCGAGCTTCACCCTCTTCTATGGTGGTACCTTGAGATGCTCGAAGATTTTCAGTGTGGCTTCGAGCCACGACTCTGCATCCTGAGGTCCTCCTTCCCTCTGAGAAGGTGGGAGGATACTGCTGCTGGAAAACCCGCATCAAATAGGCCATCGATGGGGCAGGAGGCTACACTACCTGTATGGTCTGCATCATCCTTAGAAAACCCTCCTTAAACTATGCATCGGTTCCTGCAACTAGTATAACCGCTGGGTCCAAGGATGGAACAATAGGAGGATCCATAGGAAGTCCCTAATCATCCATATCAGGCGTCTGATCACTGCCCTGCAACTGGTGGTCAACCAAAGGATGTCTCGGTGGCATGACTCTGCAAGGTCAAATTCACACCTTAGATTCAATATTATAAAAACTGAAAACTAGAAGGACAAGAAGTGAACTGAACAAAGATAGAATTCAAGTTTTGAAAAACATGACTACACGGCGTGTACTTTTCCTACATGGCGTGTTCCATTAATTCATTCACATGGCCGTGTAATCCTTCCAAAAATGGTTGTGTACACGTCGTGTTGTCCGAACACACGGTATGTACTTGAATCCTCTTCCCTGACCAATTCCTTCTACACAGTTAAGCCACACTGCTTCTCTAAAGAAAAAACTACACGGCGTGTTCAAGTCATACACGGTGTGTACTAGACATGCCTTACCTAGCCCGTTTTGTTAGAGACGTGGCCTAACACACGGATGACACTACACGGTGTGTTTTAGACAGACACAACATATACGAGAAAGGTAACACCAACACGTGTTGTTAGTCACACGGACAGCTCCACGGTTAACTATACACAGTGTGTTCCACGGGGACACAGTGTGCACTTGAAGGAATTCCCTGACCCATGTTGTTCGTGACATGGCCGGATACCCAGATCATACTACACGGCGTGTAAAATTCATACATGGCGTGTATGTGAAAAGATAACATGACCCGTGTTGTTCGTGACACGGTTGGGGTACATATTTCATACTACACGGCATGCTAAATTAGTACACGGTGTGTTCCTATAAGAATTTTCACAACCCCATGTACCTGCCCACACAGTCAGTGACACAGCTATAAACTACACGGTGTGTATTCATAAGGTACACATCGTGTATTCTGGGTTTTTCCAGACAGTAGCCTCAGAACTCCACCGGATCCCAGAAAACACAGAAAAACAAGCATTAAGGTGCCAAATTCCGACCTGTGAGGGCCCATACTCCCTGAGAATCAAAGTTTGGCATCTAAAACAAGTTATAAACAAGGTAAACAAGCAATGATCCACTAAATTCCGGTCCCTAAGGGGTAATAATACCTCAAGAACCAAATTTTGGCGTTCATATAAGCAAAGCACTATACCAACAGATTCCCTATCAAGAGTAGGGATTCTATCAAAGCATCTATCACAACATCATGAATAATCTACACAACATCTATCACAACAACATACAATTGCTAATGCATCCTAGATGGCTTGGAAAGAATGCATGGCATGTTATTTCTATCAAGTTCCTATATGATGCATGAGATGGCATACCCTCATCTCATCGGATTGCGATAGAAATAGAACCACAATAACAACAACGGTAACAGCACAAAGCATGTGAATCACCCAAAGGTGAAATCAAATCAACTTTAAAATTTGAAAACTAGTAAAATTGCAATAAATGAGGTAGTATGGATTTTACCTATAAACAGGTTATCTACTCCCAGGCACAACTTATTACCAAGTACTTATTCCATCCTATCGCCAGCTAAGGCTCCAAATAGTAAGTCAAGAGAAAAGAACTTCATTGATACCACTTTGTAACGCCCCCGTTCTGGAAGCCACCCATAGGCGCTCCGTACCTGGTTGGTTACATGGACTCAAGCACATTTCCCTGAACGCTATAGGTTTCCGATTAGAAGCGAGGGCCTTAGGTGTGATAGTGGGGAAACTATGCCATCATTAGCATAGTACATAGTGGAAGAGAAGACAACAAAAAATAGAGGAAGCAGTAAACAATTTATACACAAGTGAACAACAGAAGACTAACTATGATAAACAGTAGGAGCACACATATATATAAATGATGCACGATACATATATGTTTAGGAAAGCATCCAAACAAGTCAGAATGCTGAAAATAGTACTAAACCAAAGTATAAAAGAAAATAGAAAAACAACTCCTCAGCATCGCAAGCCTCAGCTTGGTCTCAAGCTCTCCAGCTCCAATGCAATCAAGTACCTGAAGTAGAAGGGCACTTGCCCTTGTCTATACCTACAACAATATAATCTGTTTGGGCCCAAATTCAGGACCCAAACAGGGTGTGAGACTAAATCCCAGTAGGCAACCACCTGAACATCTGTGCCTAATAGTTAGTGAGTATATGGCAGCTAATAGTACAGTAAGTAGTAAACAGTAGGTAGTAACAGGATAATACATGGCAGTAAACAGTCCATAGATCAACAAGCAGTAGTGAAGCAAACAGCTAACCCCAAATAGGAATCCCTCTGGGAAGTACTCATAGCCATCCTCTCTGGTCCTATCCAAGAAGTACCAACAACCCTCTGGGAAATACACCCAGCCTAAACCCTCTGGTTTGGTCATACGAAATTATAGACTCTCTGAGGAAGCACACTTAGTCAATTCCCCTTATAGTCTAAGGTAGTCAGAGACTCTCTGGGGAAGATCACACGGTCAATTCCCTTTACAGCCCAAAGGTCTAGATACTCTCTGAAGAAGCTCACTCGGTCAATTCCTCCTATATCCTCAGGTCGATCACAGACTCTCTAAGGAAGCTCACTCGGTCAATTCCTCCTATAGCCTAGAGTGGTTTAAGTAAATTCAAACAAAAAAAAGACTCTCCGAGGAATCTCACTCAGTCTATCCCCTTATAGTATATAAAGCTCAAGAATCTCTGAGGAATATCACTCGATCTATCCTCCTGTGGTCTATAATATCCAAGAATCTCTAGGAAGCTCACTGGGTCTATCCCCTATAGTCTATAATGTCCAAGACTCTCTGAGGAAGCTCACTCAATCTATCCCCTTATATTCTAAAGCACCAGGTTCCCACGGTCCCATGCCGGTCAGTGCATAATAATGTTATAAGGACAAAGTAAACCTACAGAGCCACTTGGCTAACCAGTCTACAGCATCTATATCGTGTTAGAAAACATTTCTCCATCCTAATACAACATGCATGGAAACAAACAAGAAGCCAAGGGAAAATAGGACCAACGGTCATAAAAAATAATGTTTGTGGGTTGAACCTCCAAAGCATAGCAGTTCAACCATATTCATATTCAAACATCCTCTATATAGGCATAATAACATGGCAGGAATATAATGAGGGTAAAACGGTAAACACACAATACCCCGTTCAAGGGTATTGGTGGAATTGCACATAATATTCAAGGAATTTTAACGGAAAGGCACAAAACACCTACCTTAACGTTAGAAGATCGATATAATTGAACCTTGAAGCTTGATTCTCCTTGGAATGTTGTAGATCTATGAAAACGCATAAAATTTTTAACCCACAATAACTTGGAAAAGATGAGGAATTGGAAAACGAATCTCTATGAGAAGGAAGAGCTTACCGATGTAATTCCAACGCACCCAACGGTGTTAGAATCGGAGGACGAATGGAGGCTCGGTGTCTCATCAAAGATCTGTGGCCGTACGGACTCTCTTGGACAAAGAACACCTAGAAGAAGGATGTTTTGTCCATCAGACGTGACCCCAGTGCGTTTAATGGAAAAAAATACACGATGTGTACTTTTGGAGTACATGGCATGTACTTACTGTTTATGTACACCACTTTAGGCGGCCTCCACATCACCCCACATGACCGTGTGTATGTCCCATATAGGGCTAGCACACGGCCTTGCGTGTCAATGAATTACACGGTGTGTACTCATAAAGTACACGACATGTACTTCAAAAATTTCCAAAAACTCCCCTTTTCTCAAAAAATCCAGGAAAAGGAAAAACATAACT
Organism: Viscum album; assembly: GCA_963277665.1. NCBI lineage: Eukaryota > Viridiplantae > Streptophyta > Magnoliopsida > Santalales > Viscaceae > Viscum > Viscum album. The sequence goes on from OY728147.1 coordinate 89,012,213, forward strand.
GAAAATAAGGTTTGGGTTCTTACATCCTCTAACACATAAAAAGTCCTAATCAATTGGGAATAAATATTACTCAATTGACTGGACCTTCACCTTCCATGAATAGGAGATACCTTCAAGGATACATGATCACAAACACCAAACTCAAGAGGACTCATCCTATGTTCAACATCATACTTTTGAAAATACTAATTTTTTTTCATCAACTCATGAATTGTTATTAACTTATTTACCATTATCTATACCAATTATAGCCCACAAATAGCTAAATATATGACCATGGTCTAATAAAAAATATATTAAAAAGTACATCCATATAGTTTTTTGAATAGATCCTTACTGATGGTAGAGAAATATTTATTATTATAATAAAACTAGACTAAGTGTAGTTGCTTCATGAATAAGCCTCAAAAATATAGAATTCATTCTCACAACATATATTCCAAATTCTAGATAATATGAGCTTCTATCTTTAGAGGAAAGTATATTCTATGAAATTTCTAAGAGTGAAAATCATATTATTTACCTTTCCATACACTGAAGGTAAAATGATCATCATGATCAGAGATGATTGTCTCTAGAACATGATCAGGCCTCAAAATCTTTTCCAAATACTGAATCATTAAGACATCCACAGAGATCAACTCTTTAATTTATATCAAGTAAGAAAACTTCATCAATTGGTCCACAATCACATAGATATAATCATACCCACCCTATGATTAAGGTAAATCAGTGCTGAAATCCATCAAAAATGTCCTCCCACTTCCACTAGGGAACATCCAATGGCTGAATCAACCAATAAGGAATAGGTTTCTCATCATTTACCTTCTGGTAGACCAAGAAATAAGATACAAACATTACAACATACATATTCATCCTATACCACAAAAAAACTTGCCTTTCAAATCTTGATAAATCTTATCCACACCAGGATGTACTGCCAAGGAAAAGCAGTGAACTTCTTGAAGTACTACCTCATACATCTTCAAGGGAATGTAGAGTTTCCCCTAAATAACTCTAGATATTTATCATCCTTATACCATCCCTATGATGAATTTATATAAATATTGTGATCTATCCAAACCTATACTTCATGATTTTCCCATTTAGATTCTTCCTCCAGTTGTACAAAGAAAAACCACACAATCATCTATTAGAGACACTCTCTACTATCCACCACTCTTATATCAAGGGGAAACACTACAAGATACTACATAACTATCCAAGAATATACAAACTCTTGAATAATATCTCTATGTGACTTCCTACTCAATGTATTAGTAAAAACATTTCCCTTCCCCAATGTATAGAAAATATTTAAGTCATAATTCTGTAAGAATTTCATCCACTATCAATTTCATAAATTCAAATTTCTTAAGAGAAGATATATCTCATACTATTTTGGTAAATAAAGAGAACAAAGTGATCATTGATAAAATAGTGTTTCCAAAAATTCAATGAAAAAACAACAACAAAAATCTCAAGATAATGGGTAGCATAGTAACATTCATGGGAACATAACTTTAGGACCCATGGGAGATAACTGCTCTCTGATGTATCAAAAATCAACCCAATCCAAGACAAAAAGTATTTAAATAAACCTCAAATATAACAACTCATTCTAGCATCTAGAGAAGTTGATAACTAATAAATTTATCCTTAAAGTACTCAAAAATATTCCTAACATAGGTTAGTTCACATAATGGCCTAATCCTTTATAGATGGGGTTTTTATAGGAGTAACAATTTAAGAAAAAATAGTTATAAACCACTTTAATTAGCTTACAAGACTAACAAAACTCTAAAATTATGTAATATTCAAAATATATTCCCAAGAAATAACCACCAGGTCCTTTGAATAATCTAGGAAATCTCCCTATTAATATATGACATGTATCAATAAATACACATCACTAGTCCAAAACTAACACTTTAATCGTTTTCAAAACATCTAAAAACACCAATGAACCTATAAAAAAGCTCACAAATACTCTACATTCACTTCATCAAACTCATAAAACAAAAGTATTTCATCAATAAACACCACCAAAAGTGGTTTTGATCCTCATGAAATATATAGTTCATAAATCCCATGAATATGGTTCATGTTTTCATCATATCTAAAGTCTTATCTGCAAACACTTAGTGTCAAAAATGGTATCTATAGGGATTATTCATAAAATCTTCATCCTTCACCCACATATAATTATATCTTGTCCATAAATATATCTTTGAGAACCAGTTAGTTTAGTTCAACTAATCAAATATATCATTAATCTATAAAAGTGGTAACAGTTCTTTACTTTCATGAAATTCATGTGAAATAATTAATATAACGTCAAATAATTACATCTTCTTTCTTCACAAACAAAACCAAAAAACACCAAGGTGATAAAAATAGGCCAAATAAATCCTCATTTTAGAATATCATCAATATAAATTAATAAATCTCACAACTCAAAAGGTTTCATCCTATACAAATACATCGTTGTCAGTGAGACATCAAGCTACAACTCTATCTCAAACTTTATCTCAAATTAAGGGGTAGAAACATGACCTCTTTAAGGAAAATGTCATGGTACTCTTCCACAACCCTAGGAAACACCATCATATGGACCTTTTCTAAACTTATAATCTACTTATACATCATGGATGATAAGGATTCGACTCATCTCTAATACATATTATGAAAACTAAATGCTCTCTTTTAGTATCATAGAATATAAATCATCTCCAAAAGTAATCCATAATTTTCTTCACCTAAAAAAGATGGTCGAAGTTGAGGATTACATCATATGTCTATATCTATATGCATAATAAATCCATCATAAATAAATGATTCCCAAACATCAGCTCAAAATCTATATATACATCGAAAAATCTAACATAATCTCTAACTAGCATTGTCAACACCAAGGAAACTGGAAGATTTTCTACCTAAATCCTAAAAGACTAAATTATGGTTGATCAATTAAGGAGTTCATATATTATTAATCAAAAAAATACACCAAAGTAAAATTTAAACAGAAAAATATAGGGCTTCCATCTGACCAAATCCAACTCCATGACCTCACTTTCTCTGGTAGAAACCAACACCATGGTTTTGCTCAACTCTAGGTCCCCGGGAATAGGGGAATCATAAATATTTCCTCTTCCTACCCCCATATTATCACTTTTATTAATACTACCTTATAGAATTATAATACAATGGTTAGACCTTACATGGACCACCAGCTCCACATTGTCTAGCCATGAAAGTCAAACAGATGGTTATGACCTTTGCATGAGAAGAAAATAACATCAATTCTTCAAATTGGCATTTAAGAAAATCTATCCCCAAATAAATGAGATGAAATAATATGAGGAAAAATCTAAGTTTTCTAAAAAAAATTAATTAATAGAAAACTAAGTTATTATGGCCACATATATACTCCATAGAGAGTCATGATGACTCCCCACCTATAATGGTTTGGTCCAATATAATATCCTTTCAATAAACTATACCTTCACATAGTCTCCTCAAGAAACATCAACAATATGAACAGGGTGACCTTGTGCTTTATCTCTAGATATAGAACCTCCTTGAAATAACTCACTCTATCCTTATTATCAGGTTGAATATTTTAGGTATAATAAAATAAGTTCTTAAATTAGATATTAAACTCTAGAACACTAAAATTCCATTGGCAGAGAGAAATCATTACCTACTTGCATGATGCTTACACAGTTAAAGAGAGGACCTCAGGATGAAAATTATCCTGGAACTTCTCCCATTATACTTTAAAATTGTAATTATCTCCAAGGAAAAAAAATACATAACTATAGGGAATATTCCGACAACATGTTGATAGCTTAAGGGATCTAGTGTTTCATCTTATAATTAATCAAACTGGATGCAATATCAATCTCATCTCATTAATACTTGATCCACATATCAAAAATATATCCTTTTTTAATTTTGAAGTCCCTAAAATTGAAGCTCATTAAGCATTATCCTCCAAGAATCATCTTCACCGGTATTAAATATGTGGAAAACTTTCGACATGATCTGTTAATCTTTTAGGGAATAATCCTGGAGAAGATGTTTTTCTAGAGCCATACATGAATAATAAAAAATGATTAGTGAATTTTTAAACCTAGAATATGGAATAATTAATATTAATTAATTAAGATTTATCTTATTACCATTTACATACCTAATTAAAACACATGGGTAAACAAAAATGATTCATTATCATTACCTAGGTCTCTACCATGCAAACTATATCACTTCACTTAGTATGATTTTTAAACTTAAGATCCATATATTAGATCATAAGGGGACATAAAATCCTATTTAATATCCAGTATCCCTTTCTTACATCATGTAATAAGTCTAGATGATATGGTTTCCATACCAACCCACGCATCCTCACCAATGCATATCCCTGTGGTCTATACTATCTCTTAATAAAAAGTTATGATACCACTTTTTGATTATGAAATATTTCTGGTACCCCTCCTGGGATAGTAGTAAATATAAGAGTGACATAGAAACACCACCACTAATAGGTCATGTGTTGGAAACTAACACTAAGTGTATAAATTGATCGTGTAGGGGAGATATTACCCTCAAATTATCATAAAAAGAAAAATAACCACCAATAAACCCCATATAAATATATAAATAAATGAAATCCTGGTACATGGTGTGTCATACAAGTGAAAATACTAAAAGAAAATAGATACAACTATAACCCATATGATAATATAAATCATCACCCACAACTAAAGAACAATTTATATGAGCTAGAAATGTCCCTCTCAGTCACCAACTCATACCTAAAAACTTCAAATGCATATATATATATATATATATATTGGGGTGAGCATAAAATTATACTTAGTAGGATACTCTCCAAAAAAACCATTAAAAATTTGTAAGAATTAAAATAAATATATAATAAATAAATATAGAAATCATAATCATCACCTAAATTAAGTAAACTATATTTCCAACCTCTCTAAGGATCATACACTAAATAACTCACAGAAGTGGCTAACATGATATCAAAACATATATATATGATGGAAAACCAACTACCACTTTCACACTAAACCAATCACCATCAACCTAATGACTTATATCATAATTCTCTTATCCCATCCATAATTCATGTTTCACATATGTGAAAAAATATCACCACCACATCCACATAACACAACCTTGTCCCATCACAACCCCATAATCATATAGTAAAATAGAGATCCATCAACGCCCATGCAATTTAAAAGTACCCTTTGATATTAAAGTAGCATAATAATCCTTTAATTATGAATAATATAATTAGTTACAGATGAATCATCATTATAACTTATATTGGTATAAGTTAATTTTTTGTCTTTAAATGTATTTTTCTAAAATAACTTTTTTTCATTGCATTTTATAAATTTATATTAAAATTGATTTGTATTAATTCTATAAGTTGAATCCAGAAAATTAGATTCCATATTTGGAATAATGGGGTTCTAATTTGGTTAATAGGTCCCTTTTATTATTAGTCGTTATGGATAGTAATCTTAGTACATATTTTTCACCTTGATAAAGGTAAATCAGGTAATTAAGGTTAAAAATAATTTGATAAGGCCTAAAAATCTACCTAATACTTGTATATATTTTACTAGAAATTGTTTTTTACCATAAACATAAAAGTTTTCAAAAATGTTTCAATTTATTTCCATTATCCTTTGATAATGACCTTAATATGATTTAAATAAATAATAAAATCAACCATCTTTTTTTTAATATGTTTAATATTTTTTCATAGGGACAAAAAGAGATTATTTTTGGTTCAAAATGGTTATTTTAAAGATGAATTCATTTTTTTATCATGGTAATTTATTTCTTTAGTGATGAAATAATTACCTTAAATGCTTACATAATGCCAACACATTAAATGTATAAGTAGTAGAAAAATAAAGTAATTGATTTTAAAAACTCTAAAAGTAATATCTTTGGTGGAGTTATTATGTCCCAATAATTTTTTAGATAAATATGACATATTATAGAGGTGTTAAAATTTTATATTTTATTTCCATTACTATATTTATTCTATTAAATTCAAACTATGTGAATAGTCCTGAAAATTACTATAATGGTATATTATGTTAAAATAAAATTTTATTTAACAATTTAAAATTTATAAAAAAATTATATTTATCTTATTGAATTTCATATGGTTTATAATATCAATCATGGGAGAATTATGGATCACTTTCCCTTTTATTGTAACTTTTATGACCCCTAACATGTAAAAAACATTGATAAGATAGAAATCATTAATAAGGTTTATAGTGTGGTTACAACTAAGAGATAAGGGTTAAAAAATCACATAAAATTATAAAAAATTTATAAGATAACATTATTTAGACTCATTCTCATCATAAATTTAAAATATATCAATTTGGTTCCAATTTTTCATGAAAAATATGTTATATGAATTTAATAATTTATGTAATTACAATAGTTCCCCTATCCTCACTTATAAAAGGAAACCTCCTCTCATATTATCCTCATGCCTTTTGATAACACTAGTTTAGAAAATAACTACCCAAAACTCTCAAAAAAATACCTTCCCATGTCCTAGATTTCATATAATCACAAAAATACCAAATCTATAATGTTTAATGTGTAATCCATTGAGGTTACCCAAGGAGATGGTATAAGTCCTAACTGACCTATTTAAATATTATTTATTATTTTACCTCCATAAAATCTTAATTAACCATAATAAAATAATAGAATCATTATCTTACCTATAATAAAATTTTATTATATTTTTGGGAAAACATTTTTCATATCCTTTTCCATCCAATGGGTAATGAAAACATCGCTCGTGCATGTGTGCGGATTACCACATCAATGAAATGATGTGTTTCATTTTCCATCATTGCATCTCATGTATATTCATAACAATAAATTTAATGTATACATATAATATTTATGACATGATTTTCATTCTATAAAGAAAATATGTCATATATTTTCTTACCTTTCCATCCATTTAAAATGATAATGTTGTTCACACATATGTGTGTACTACCACCTCTGCGAAGTGATGTCATTCATTTTTAATTTATGTCTTACATAGATTATTAAAAAATTGTATTTAACATGTGAAAATTATAATAAAGTAATGACAAATATTTTGGATATGATGGAATAGTGAGTCCTATGACCATGTTTATCCTTCTAAATAAAGTTTGTGATCATAAACCGAATGTACTCAAAATATCCAACTTAAACTTAATTGATTATATAACTAATTAAAACATCGTAATAAATGAAATTAAAATGATAATGATAAAGGGATGAAAATGAAAAGTGTTATTAAGAAATTAAATAAGTGATATAATTTTTTTATTCAAGAGTTAAAGTAATGTACATTATTGTATGTTATTTAAGGTAAGGTATTTTCTTTTAAAAATCCTCTTTTAAAGTTTTATTTCCAACTCTTTTTATTCCATGTCCATGTTCTATTAAATGTTTAAATAAAATTATTATTTATGATTAAATAATTATTAAAGGTAATTTTTACCATATTTTACTTTCTTTATAATGGTTTATAAAGTAATTATTTAAATTTTTTCATATGGGTCTCTTTTGAATATTTTTACCAAGGTGTCAAAGAATGTTTTTCTTTAACACATACGGAATGAATGGAATTTAATTCCATCATGACTTTTCATTTATTTTAATCTTTATTTAAAATTTTTAATGGTTATTTTAAAATTAAATAATTTTCATAATATTTTGAAAATTTTTTATTCTAAAGAGTCTTAAAAAGAAATCGGTATTTCTCCTAATTATTATGTGAAAATGGAAAGTGATTTAATTATGGGTTCAAAAGAGTTTGTAAATGTATTTATTATGAAAAGGTGAAAAAATAAAAATGTTTTTTTATTATAAGGTACTTGATCATTATTTATGATAATGGGTGAGCCCAATATAGCTTATATGATGGGTGATACCCATACTACTTATACTACTAGTAAGCTTGATATAGCTTATATGATGGGTGAGCCAGATATACCTCTAAAATGCATTGGGTAATGTTCCTAGTCCTTAAAGGAAAGAAATAAGTAGTTAATTGTGGATTTTCTCCTAAAAATTTAACATTGATCTAGTTATTTTTTACATGAGTTAACAGGGGTAATAAATATGATAATCTAAGACTCGTATAAGGTTTCAATTTTATTTCTATGGGTCTAAGAGATTTTATTTGAGAAAAGTTGTGATTTCCATGTGGATATGGTTTATTTTTTATTCTTATAGAATAATATGGAAAAGGTAAAAAAATTATGGGTTATTATGTTTTTCACTAGAATAATGGTTTTATTTCTTTTATAACCCTTAACAAGGTTTTTGTGCTCATTATATATTTTTAATTATTTTTAATGGGGTTTAAGGATGAGTGGGTAAAAAAAAGATGTTAAGTTGAAAGTCATTAATATTTTTAATGAAAATAAAATGTGTTTCATTTAAAAATATATATATATTGTGGTTAAAAATGATACTAAGTGGAAGTTCCCACTTTGAAATATATGGGTTTGTTATATAAGTTTTATGACCTAATTCTCTAAAACTCTAAACATAAATGGTTTTTTTGAATGTATTAAAGTGAATTATTTTTTAAATAAACTAAATTATGTAATATTTTAATATTGTGTCCTTATAAAATTACCTAGTTAAATGGCCACAATACAAACTTATGGGTCGTGATGTGACCTTTTCTAATAATTTTTCTTGTCCCTATATCTAGGTAATGTCATGAAATGAGTCTTATGTGTTGTGGAGAAACTATTTTTAGGTAAGGGGTATTCCCTTATATCCAAATATAATCTTAGTGATACCCCTCTAGGTCACAATGTGACCATTTTTAGACAAAGGGTATTCCCCTATGTCTAGATACCATTACGAAAAATCCCCTATAAACCCCATGCCACAAGCCTCCCCTAATCTAGGTGTCACGTCATGGAACTCATCTTTTATATTGTGATTTCCTGCCTATAGGAAAATTTCTGCTACATGACCCCCTTAAATATAATAAAACCTACTCCTAAGACACCACCAACACCTCAATAATTTATAACATAGAAATATACATGATGTTTAGAAAAAGGTAAATGAGTTTATACCTCGACAGGGTCAGTAGTTTCTATAACCATTCCACCAAATAGTTTCTCTTCCTTAAGATTCATTCCTAAACATAACTAGGGGTAATAAATGAATAACTCCTTCCATTGGAAATACATGTCCAAATATTTTTATCACATCTCTTTCTTGATAAAACCGTGTAGCCATTACACCCACTCTAGAGGGGTTGTCTTCCTATGCAGATTAATTTCTCTCTAGTATACTATATGCACTGAATTTTCCTCAAATGATGAATTTAACTTAAGCACGACATCCTTAATATTGATCAAATGAGAAATATTAGGGTAATACTGCTAAAATTTTTACCTATTAATACATCGCTCATAATAATAAAATGTTATTGAAGTGTATATCATAATTTTACCTTATTGGTTCTCTCCACAATCCCAATATACCACACGTACCTATGTACTTACTTCCTTTAGCCTTCATAAATGATTATGTAACAATCTCAGTGAAACCAATATAAACACTAGGTCATCCATCTCAAACTCTATAGGATGGATTCTTTGGTCTCCATATGACATTTTCCTATTTTAGAGGTCATTAACCACTTCTCCTACACAAGACTTGACCCAAAAATCATTGACTCTCTATCTTCTACCCAACATTATGGTGAATGAAATGATCTACCATAGAAACTCAAATGGATCCATCTAAATTCATACATTATATCAATTATTATATGAAAACACTAACAACTCCAATTTTTTCTCCTAAGAACACAAAAAAATCTAGGACACTTTCCCATTTACATTCCATCCAATATCATGATAATATACTCTGACATATATCTATCTATGGGTGATTAGTATTTATAAGATTTAAATGTGAACTGACAACCTTTTTCAATACTTTCCCAAATCATGATTTAAAATGATCATTTAATTATTTCATTTCATGCATACATTTTTTATTATTTAGTTTTAATAATTTTAGAATTTAATTCATAATTTTACACAAAATTGAATTGTATTTTTCTTTATAGGTAATTAATAATTTAAAAGTGAATTTGGGAATAAAATAAATTTAAAATATAATTTTGGGTAATAAATGTTTGAAATAAGGTTTAAAATAAATTTTTGAAAAAGATATTTTTATATATGAATTTTGAATAGATTATAATTAGGAAAGTATTTTTTGTTAGGTGTAAAAAATATATCCCTTTTATTCATTGGAAAAGGTACTGAGGATACAATCACATGAATATACTAGCTAGCATAGGAAATATTCTTGGTATTTCTATCATGAGAACAGGGAAAGAATGGGTAGAATGGGTATGCCTACAGGAGGTGGTGTTCAGCCTCTCACATGTGAGGGGGAATAGGAGGCTGAGGGTGAGCACTGGTACCCTTATAGGATTCACTGTTTAGAGAAAGAAGCATCCAAGGTAATTAAGGATTATCCTACCCCTAATATTTCCAATGTGGGATTGTGTAATTTGGTACACTATTCGTTTATAATAAAAATAGTGCTTCTTTACTTAGTACCCATATCACCCCCACATCACACACAACTCACCAACACCCACATCTCATTGTCTACTCACCCACCACCACTGCTATCACGAAGGAAACACTATAAACACTAATGAAAGATCATTCATGAGATCTAGTGAAACTTTAAAGACTAAAACTGTCATATATTAAATAAAAAATAATGTTAAATACACAATAGATCCTCTGTGAGGATGAATGAATATTATACATAATGAAATGGCTACAAAATCATTATTGTAGAGGTAAGTGTGGTTGTAAGGTAAGATCAGTCAATGAAATGTCAAGTGAAACACTGTGAACAGTGTGTGAACAGTTTTGGATAAGCTGTATGAATTCCTAACATTAGAAACACCTGGTGAATTGGTCAATAAAATGTTTTATGTTTTAGTTTAGTGAGAGTCACATCAGTTGAAGGAGATTTTAAAATAGATTTGTATACTTAGTAGGATATGAAGCTATAGATAAAAGGTAAAATTAGAACTCAAAAAGGAAACTCTTTTGGTGTGGCATTAGTTGTGGTGTGTAAATGTGAAGGAAGTGAAAACAATTCTATAGGAAGTGAGCACAAAATTTCCCATGGATAATAGGATATATAGTTGTGGTGGGGATAATTCAAATATGCTTTATCCATTCTATGTTTTTGGAAAGTTATTTTTTAGGAGATAGGTAATATTTCATAGTAGGTTTCATGGACACTTGAAATATATTTCAAATGGGATAAGGAAAGAAGATATTTGAATAGATATATTTATAGATTCAAAGGTGTCTCATTTTTTATAAAGAGAGAGTGGCATCGTGGTATGAGTGGGATAAAAGATCTAGAATATCTGAATCTAGGAGTGTTTCTGATTCCTACCATTGCATAAACTATATTATATTCTTAGGTTCTTATTTTAGTTTTTACATCCCCTTGTGAATAGTATGAGGGGGTAAGTTTCTCAAGTTCCAGGTGATGTAATTTAAGAGTGCATGTGTGTAATGGAGTATTTTTTCTCTTCTAGTTCATGATTGGGTTATTGTATACACACTCTTTTCATCATCTATTTTTTATTTTATTTGCATGATGATTATTTATTTGGATTAAAGTTTAAAAATTAAATGAATCAACTAATTTTTTAGGAATTATGCATGACCATAGAATGTTTTTTTGGATAATTATGTTTAAACAAGGTACTAAGTTACCTGATTGTATAATCTCCCCAAGTAATTGACTATATGAATGGGGAATTATCAAATTTGATAGAAAATTCCAAGAAAAAGAATTATATTATACTCAAATATACCAAAAATAATGGATACTCAATTTAATTTCTTACTTCACTAAACACATAAACCAAGAATTACAAAACTATGTGTGCATTTTTAATTTGATTTCTCTATATACTACTTTTTGGTATTGCTAATCATTCACTTCAATTCCCTAGTTTACTAAAACTATCTCATGGGTTTGAACTCAAAATTTTAATATAATATATCCATTTATTTAGAAGTTAATGGTTTGAGTTTTCTTTATAGATTTTATGAATTGATTTAACACAGATGATTTAATAACACCCTTATGCAGCTATCAATTTCTGGCGTTATTTCTAGGGATAGTTACCAAGTAGTCATAGGATTTAAAAGTGTTTTCATTTTTATTTTTACTATTATATTTATTATTTTACACCAGTTTTTTTCATTATAGGTTTTTAGGTTCAATTTTTGTTTCATGAATACTCTACTCAGGGTAAAGAAAAAGAATATTTTTACTATGACCCTGTGTTGGTGAACATTCTAAGGATGGTCAAAAACATAACTATGTCTAGATGGGGATGAGGAAAAGGAGTATCCAAATGTGTGTAGTATAGATATCTTGATATTAGAAAATTTACGGAGTATGGAATACCCTCATGTGTTGTGATACAACCCAGTATATTGGTGGAATTGGTTACTATTGACTATTTTGAAATCAAATCAACTATAACACAAATTATTTATAACTTGATACGGTTCTTCAGGATACCACATGTGGATCCCACAAATCACCTAGGGAGTTTTATTGAACTATATGATACACTTAAATCAAAAAATTATATGATTAATATAGTGAGGTTGGGATTATTTTGATTTTATTTAAAATATAGAGTGGAATGTGGAAAAAATTTGGTCAAAGGTGTGTGAAAGAGAGATACAGGGTTGAGAACACTAATAGAGTTTGAAATTCCCCCAAGTTTAGAGATGAAACCCAATATCTTGGTGCCACCAATTTCTTATAACCATTTTTGAATTAATCTAGCTATAATAAGAATTATTTCTAACTTGATTTTTCTCTCTACGTTGGACATGAAGATCCCAAAATTCACCTAGAGATTTTTCTTGAACTATGTAATACCTTTCAGTTCAAAAATGCTTTAAATGATGTGGTGAGGCTGCAATTGTTCTGATTTTCTTTAAAATATAGGGTGAGGGATTTGATTCAATGAATTCCACCTCATTACCTTATAAAATGGGATGCTTTTATAAGAAATTTTTTAACTCAAATCTTCCCTACCTTAAAATAAATAAATATTCATGCAGGCATTATTAATTTTTATCAATTTGATAAATAATCAACATATAATACATATTATTATTTCAAATATTTAATATGAAAACTTTCATAATATGTAATTAAGATGTGGCTTCTAATTAAAAATTTGCACAAGGGTGTATCATAGGTAAATTGGTCTATTCTTGATAATATAGCTAGTGGATCACTCATATAGAAGTATTCGGAAGAGAGTTATGATATCCTAAATGAAATAATGAGTAATATCTTCAAATGTTTGTTTGATTAAAGAGAAAGGAGGGGAGTGTGCATGGTTGATAAAAATGGATATATACTAGATCAAATAGAAGGCTTGACCAATAATATGGACATTGTGATGGACCAACATCAACCACAAGGTACATACACTAAATAGGTTCATTGTTTTGACTCCAATTGTAAAAATAGACTTTAGAGCTTATGACCACAAAAACAAAATGGTAAAGGATATCAAAAAAAAGTACTAAGTTATCAAGAAAAAAATATATTTACCTTCAAATACAAATTAGTACTTTAGAGGAGAATTTCAACACCTTCAAGACCACAATAGTGGATCTCATCGAAGAGATAAAAGAATCCTTCAAAAATCAAAAGGCTACACTCAGAAATCCATAATTCCAAGTTGTGAAGATTTCTAAACAACTTAAGTAAAGACCTAAAGGGGTTCTTATAGGTGATACATAGGTTCACCCATGAGAATAAGTGAAGTCCATAACCCTAATAGTGGTAAAATAGTGAAGCAAATCCCTGAATAAATCATAAAATAGTATGTTAAAAAAGTTTAAAAAGAGGAATAAAAGTACGAAATAGAGAAGGGGAAGAGAAAGGAAGCTTAAGAATAAGTGAGAGATGATACCCCAACACCCCGAAATCCAAAATTACCATTTATTGAATGGATAAAGTCAGTTAAAATTGATGTACAAAAAGTTAAGTTTCATAAACACTTTAAAAAGTTACATATTAATATTCCTTTTGAAGATTAGCTATCCAATATTACAACATATGTAAAATAAATGGAATAATTGGTGTCAGATAGGAAGAAGTTAAAGGATATAGGCACCATTTCACTCAAGAGGAAGTGTTCATATATGGTATCAAGTGAGTAAAAAATAAAGAAACAATATCTAGGTACTTTCTCAATTCCAATTAATATCATATAAAATGAATTAGGGAGGGATTTTTGGGATTTTTGTGCAAGTTTAAACATAATATTTTACACTTATTTCAAGATACTATGACCTGAGGACATAAACCAATAAGATTTTTTCTCTAACAAATGGATTCCATAGTAAAGTACCCATGATGATTGATTAAAGATGTCTTGGTAAAAGTATACTTATTCATCTTCATGGTGGATTTTCTAATTTTATACATTGATGAAGAAAGGATATCACTTATCTTAATGAGGTCATTATTTTTAAACATAAGAGCTTTAATAATTGTACAAAATAGTGATTTGTGCTTGAGAGTTGGTGGTGAAAATGTTATTCTTAACATACACCTAGATATGAAAAAATATCATTTAAAAATGGATGATTTAGAAGAGGATAGTAAGTTATATGTTGAATATTTTTCTATTATAAAAGAAATAGAAGAATTAATTGTTATCCAAAACCAAGAAAAAGTTGTAAATGAGAAAAGGAAGAATGAAAAAATGGATAATATCACCAATGATGGAGGAATATCTAGAAAAAAATTCAACGAGGAGTAGAGGGTTTGCATATTTCATGATTGAATTTTGAATTTTATAGACTAAATAAATACTAGAGGATTAGTACAATGGAAGTAGAGAAATTTTTACTATAAAGGAATATTATGGCTATTTTAGGGGAAGTAAATTGTCCCATATATATAAAAATATATCAAGTGAGATGATTTGTTGATCTGAATATGGTAACCTATTTCCAATCCTCAATCACTTGAGTAAAAAAGAGGTATGTTTGATTGAAATGACCATAAAAAGTGCTTTTAAAAAGAAACCTAAATTTTTAATGTTTTCTTATGATTTTAGGGCTTAAACACTTCCCCTTTTATCTTATTGAGCTTAAAATTGAAAGGACCTTTAACTTTCACTTTTTGTTTCATTTTGTAGGCCCATTATACCGGAATAAAAAAAGTAGAGAAGAATTAAAAGAAGGTATAACTTCAAGAAAAGGGGGGTAAGCTTTAAATTCATTATTTATTTCACTCTCCTAGATTTTTCAAATTAATTTTTTAATTCCCATTGAAAAATACATGACTCAAATTTATCTTATACTAATTTTGGATCTATGAGTAAAATTTTGATTAAGATAACCATAATGAAATTTTTATACATATTTTTTAATAGTATTAAAATAGTAATATGGTGGATTTAATTATTAAAGATAATCATAAGATATGAATTTAACAAATCATGATTTATGGGGTGAGTTTATATTTTTAGATGAAATATCACTTAGAATTTTCATGTTTTTAATTTATGAAATTTATGATAATTGATTTGTAATTAGTCTCTATTTCCATGAGTGATTGTAATAATCATACATTAAAATTACTAGGATACTTCTAAACTAATTCTTCTTATTCTTTCATGAGTAAATTTCTTGAGAGCCTAAAGCATGATTTTTTCTATAATTTTCTTTTCATCTTGTCAAATCTATGATTGTAGAAAGTCTCTTTTAAAATTATTGAGGAATTAATGAAAATATCTTATCAATAAGACCCAAAATTAGAATTGAATCCATAATTTTTCCCATAGAAACCATGAAATGAATTATCAGGAAAGAACCATGTTACGAGCCTACTTTTTCCTTTCTTAAAATTATTCTTTGTATTTTAATAAATATTTATTATAATAAGTGTGGGGGGTTATACATGGTGAAAATGGATGTATATCATTGGGGATAAGTTATTGGGGTATGAATATTGGATATTAGGGTAAGGATGAAGATTTTATTTTTCATTATACTCATTGATACCCCTCTTGATTTTTTTTTGAAAAAAAAATGAAATGAAATGAAATGAAAAATAGATAAAAATCAATTGTGTATTGGGTAGGTTGAAAATAACCATTACTTAGACAAGGTTTTTTTATAACTATTTAAATTAGTTTCATGATGAGATAATGTGGGGTTTTTTGATAGATATGATAGTTTTCCGGATCTTAATATCTAAAAAATAAAAATAATAAATAAAAATGAAAAAATAGAGGTTGTATCTTTCATTATATTTAATACTTTATGACATTTACTTTGAGTATTGAGGAATTGGGTGTTGATGTAATTATTAGAGGATATTTTCATTGAATTTATTTTTTATATGATATAATATTCTTTAATAGATAAATACATTTCTATCCTTAATGTAATACATCATTTACTCGTATACCTAAAGCCTTAGAGACATTTCATCCTTAATTATAAGCCCACATAATTAGTTGTGACATTTTACTTTATAGTTTGGTGATTCAAGATGCATTTCAATACTATGGTAAGTATAGTTAGTTTAGGTATGAATAAAAATTAATTTTAATTATGTTAACTTGAGTGATGAGTGAAAAAATCAAAGTGATGCAGATTACAGTTGGCATGAAAATTAATGATAAATTGAAAAATATAAATCAGTGTTAGGAGAAGAAATTTATTTTGAAAATAGATAATATAAAATATATTTTTTGATTTATTGACTTGAAAATTAAAGAGTTGAAGGAGTTTTTCTATGTGATGCTTTAAAATTTATTCCCCATTAATAATTGTTTGATTTTTTTAATTGATGTTTATATATTAGTAGGGTAATATTTTTTTTATGATAAATGTTGAGATAGCATGAATGAGGATAAGAAATAGTTTAAGTGTGGGGTTTTTTTTATTATTACATTTCATGCATAGATTATTTTTGTTTTAAGAATTTTAGAATTTAATGGATTATTTTTTCCATCATTTAATTATTTTATTTATTTATGGGTAATAAATATTTTCAAATTTATTTTGAGAATAAAAATTAATTAAATGTATTCTTTTAGGTAATAAATGTTTTAAAGGATGTTTTGAATAAATTTTGGAAAAAGATACTTTAATTTGTGGATTTTTAATTGATTCTACTTAAAAAAATAATTTTATTATGTGTAAAAATAATATGTAAATACCTAGAAAATTCAATGTGAATTTTTTTTAAAAAATTATTTGGGATTATTACAAGTCTACAAAAATTTAAGGCATGTGATTCTGAGACCCGGTGTTCCCGTAATAAATTTTTGAACTTTTTTTAAAGGTACGTTCAGTAAACACATAGACGGGATTTTCTATCTTTTGAATTGGTGCTCTGATTAAAAATATACGGGCACCGTTGAATATGTGATGCCAATATTTCCTTAAGAGAGGCTTAACTTCGACCGTAGATGGTCAGGTGAAAATGTTAGTATTTTCAACTTTTTAAAGAAATAATAAAATAACATAAAAACTATTATTTTATTTCTTTTTTTTTTCTACCACCTAGTGAGCGGTGGTGGTGGGGACCACTGAGGTGGTCAGACTTTTAAATATGGGATATTAAATTCCTTGTAGCACTTTGGTTGTGTAACCACCCATCTTTTAATTAATTTGGCACATTAATTATGTCAATTAATGAACCTTATTAATTCCTCGGTGCATTACTCACCCTTTCTCCCCTCTTTTTAAATGGGGCTTGGGGTAGAGTTTTTGACACTGATTCATCAAGCAAGGAACTACTGGTGAAGTGATGCGACACCTTCCACCGATGGAGATGAAAGATCGGGCGGCAACGAACCAGGATCAAATAATTCCTATGGCTTCATCAAACGCCGAATATTCTTCCACCACCACGATGTCTCCAAAGAATCTTGAGATAGGGGGTTTATTTTATTAAAGTTATCTATGATGAATTAAAATTTCTCCCGCTTGTAATTATTTTAACACTGAGGGAGTGGTCCAAATGAATAAGGCATGTACCCTCTGCCACTTCATTTACTGATGTGTTCTTCATGGGACGATTTTCAACACGACGGAAAATAGAAACTAGGAGGCGTGCAGCGACGGCGACATCCTAAGAGGGTCGTAGGTGCGTCCGGAAGGAAGGATAGACCATCGGATAGTGGCCTGCATATGGTTTATCGGTGCAGCACCGGGGCAGTGGAACCGGCGATTAGTGCCAGCGGCGAAGGCAGAGGCCAGCACTCACTGGCCACGGAAGAGGGTGGCGCCGCAGTGGACCCGAACGGGTGGCCGAAACTCGGTCGGCTATGTTGGTGAGACACCGCGCCATCACACACTGCGGTGAAAGGTGGTCATAGCATGAAATCCACAGCAAAGGAGGACCCGCACCCCATGGGTCTCGTGGACCATGTGGTGCCACTAATTGAAGAGTCGAACGACTCTTCTTGAGTCGTTCAGGAAGATGGGTGGTCAACCGGCTGGCGAGCCGCACCAGCGCACCGGGCCGCGTTTCCAGGCGGGCCGCATCCAACCAGTGGGATGGGCCGGTCCATGGCCCAGCCAGCCGAACCCACCATGACCCAGCCCAACCAAGCCGACCCAGGCCGAGTCGGGTTGGGTCAGCCCGGCCGGGTCGGACCGGACCCGGACCCATTCGGGCCCAATTACGCTTAAATGACCGTATCTTGCGAACCGGATGTCCATTTGAAAAACCGTCTATGCTACTGGGATCCTTGGAGTGAGATAGTACTTTTGAGATACTCCACGATATTTTTGGAGGAAGTTTTAGTATGGCTCGATTGTATCAACCTTGAATCCAATCGGGCCCTCATTACTAAAATGTCAATAACTAACAGACCGGGCGTCTAGTTGATGTGTCGACTATTGCATTGGAACCCTTATGATGTGATGGATCATTGGGTAACTTCTTAGTGGGACTTCATGCTGGTTTGAATCCAACCAATGGATTGAGGAGTGGTTTCTCCTAATAACAAGCGTACTATGAGCGGGAATCCTATGACTAGCTGAGACATGAAGAATGAAGAGTGATTCTCTATAAATTAGCACTGAGCGATTCTGTGTGAATCAACACCCAGTGATTCTGTGTGAATCAAGAACTCAGAAATTCTATGTGGATCAGTAACCAGCAATTCTGTGTGAATCAATACTGAACGATTTTGTGTGAATCAGCACCGAGCGATTCTGTGTGAATTAGCACCCAGTGATTTTGTGTGAATCAGCACCCAGCGATTCTATGTGAATCAGAACCTATAGATCCTATGTGGGTCTTGTGGGGGTTAGTACCTATCGATCCTATATGGGTTAGAAGAAATACCTCTTGACATAGTAAGATGATCTAGTCTTATGAAAAATCATCTATACTAATTTTGTTATACCTGGTTTGAGCTGTGTCTATTTCTTTGTGCTTTGTGATTGAGATCATTCTTTTTTTATTCCTTTGTAAAATTTTGTGAGACCTTCGGGGGTCTCGAAGTCCCTAATGAGTATTTTTATACTCACCCATGCATGGGATTTGCCCGCACCTTATTGTGTCTTGTGGAGATGAAAAGAGGCTCGGCTGAGACTATAGGATCCAGGACCAAGCGGTACATGGAGGTGACCGGTAGATGTGGAGAGTAGTGGAGACGAGCTTTACCTACACTTCAGGTAGGATTTTTTGTGGACGATCACAGGAGATATTTTCTGTTTTCAGTTGTAGTTGTACCTTTTCAGTTGGGCTTGTATTCTGACCCCCTTTACTTTCAGTACACACTTTTACTACTACAGTTTTACTTCATGGTTGCATCTTGTTGTGTTCTTGGGTTGTGTGTTTGTATAGGTTTAAAGACAATGCCTTCCCATTTTAGGGATATGCCTTCTGGTGCTAGTCTCCAACCCCAGTCCTATGGAAGGCGGTCTTGGGGTAGTCACAGCATGGGCCATGTGGGATGGGTCGTGACATTATATGTCCTTTTTATGCACTAAACATGGAACAAAATATAAAATCAAATTCATGGACTAGCCAGTATAGAGAGAATGCATGGGCTAGATGGTGAGAGAACATGCCAAGTATGGAGTGAATGGGTACACCTGTGGGAGATAGTGTTTAGCCTCCCATATACAGAAAGGAATAGAATACTGATGGAGAGAATTGAAACCCTTATGGGGTTCACTGTTTGGATAAATATGTATCTGGGGTAATTAAGGAGTGGCCATCTTCTAAGATTTCTAATATGGGGTGTTGAAATGAAATACATTGTTCATTCACAACCAAGATGAAATTGCTTCATTCGATACTTGCATCACCCTCCTTACACATAACTCATCGTCATCCATAGCTCACCACCAACTCATTCTCACTACTGATACCACCATATAATCACCATGAATATTGCTGCAAAGATCGAGCTCGATCACCATCACCAATGTAAAGATCAAAACCATTATGGATGAAATGAAAAATCTTGGGTGATCCAAAATGATGAGTGAAACACCATTTCAAGTGTGTTAAAGGTCATGGTTAAGTTTAATTCATGCCTACTATTATAAAAATTCAATGAAATGGTTGAGTAAATATTGAAATGTCTTAATGTAGTGAAAGTATCATAGATTGATGGGGAGTTTGTAAATGTTTTGATTAAACTATAAGAGATAAATCTAGAGATTATATGTGAAATTAAAACTTTAAACGAACACTCTTTTAGCATGGTAATGGTCATGGTTTTTTCATGGAAAGGATGTATAGAAAATTATACATGAAAAGAATAGTAAAACACCCATGGATAACAAGTTATGTCATTTTTCTGGGGAGAATTCAAATATTCTTTATCCATGTGATATTTTTGGAAGATTGTTTTTAGGGAGAGAGGTAATATGGAATGTGAGATTTCATAGTCATTTGAAAGAGATTTGTAATGGTATAAAGATACAAGATATTTGAATAATGAAATTTACATATTCAAAGGCGACCTCATTAGCTATAAAAAGATAGGGGTATCATAGTATGAAGGATATCAATGATATGGAGGATATAAACCTAGAAAAACTGTTGATAGTTTTTGTTTCTCAACATGGACTTTCTAATTAGGTTATTCTTTTAGTTTTTATATACCCACATGAATAGAATTAGGGGGTATGTTTCTTAAGTTCCAAGTGATTTAATTGAAGGGGGTATGTGTGTAGTGATGTATATCCTTTCTTCTAGTTCGTGATTTGTTTAATGAATATGCATTGTTTTCATTGTCACTTTTGTATTATCATTTCATGATCATTGTTTACATGAAAAAAAGTGTATAAATTAAATGAATCAACTAAATTTTAATGAATTATGCATGACTATTACATGATTTTTGGATAATTATGTTTTAACAAGGTATTCAGTTACCTAACTTAGTAATAACCCCATGTATTTGACCATATGAATGAGTAATTATATGATTAGAGATAGGATACCAAGAACAAGGTTATTTTGGAATCGAATAAAGAAAAAATGGATAATTAATTTAATTTCCCACTTCACTAAACATAGAAAATCAGAATTACAAAGGTTTTTGCATCTTCTTAATTTGATTTCTCTAAATCTTACTTTCCTTTGTTCCCAATCATTCACATTGATTTCTTATGTTTTCTAAAACCATATCATGGATTTGGCCTCAATATTTCCACATAATACATTTATTTAGTTAGTAGTCAATAGTTTTAGTTTTCATTATAAATTTCTATTTTGATTTAACATGGTAGATTTATCCATGCACTTCAGACACTATCAGCATCCATGTTCAAGATGATACTCTAAGACACCCCTTGTAAGTGAAATATCTCTTAGATATAGATTTTTTCCAACACTTACACATATAATATATTTTATATTGACATAAAATGATTCCATTTAGTCAAATGGTCCATAATTACCCACACAGTGTCACCACCTCGGGTCGTCCTTGGTAACCCAATCATGAAATCCATTGTCACATCATCACACTTTCACTAAAGAATAGGTAGTGACTAAATGATAACAGTGAGCCACTAGTGCTCATTATTAACCTAGGAGAATGTGGAGCACTGTATTATGAAACCCAATATATCCCTCTTCATCCCAAGCCACTAATAATGCATGTTCATATCACGGTACATCCTAATCAAACCGAGATGTATGAACCACCTCGAGGTGTGTGAGTCCCTTATTATCTCCTCATACATGCTCATAGAGACCATAATAAGTTCTTAGTTGTAAATAACATATTCACTATCCAAATACCAATGTGGAGGTATCTTACCACCATATATATTATCTCTCATAACCAAACAATTTTAATGTAATAGTTAACTTCTCTTCATACTATTAATAAGTGAGGAAGTGATAGATAAAGATATGATTTTTACTTAGACCTATTACTCTAAGACATCCAAGTGTATCTTCATAGAAAGTTCCATAATTTTCCACTCATTTATCAAATCTTTCACCACATGAGTATGATTCTTCTTTCTTAAAGCATCAGCAATGGTGTAACCCTTTCCAAGGGTATCTTCAAACTTGAAATCAAAATACTGTAGATACTCGACCCACTTTTATTGTAAAAGGTTCCGGTATTTCTGTGAGAATTTATACCTTAGGATATTATAGTAAATTTATACCAAAATAATCCCTCCCATAATGTAATAACAAAAATATCTAATGGTTTTCCACTATCACTGTTATCTCAAGATCATGTGTCAAGTAGTTCCACTATTGTGGCATCAATTTCCTAGACCCATATGCAACTAATCAACCATATTGTATCTAAATTTTACCTAGGAAAACTCTGGAACCATAATAATATATTATGTACTCTTTACCCATCTTGGAAAAGATCCAAATTTAAATTATTCAGAAAGGATATTTTAAAGGTATCTAACCAAAAAAAATAAACCCTATTCTAATAGAAGCCTTTTCATTGGTAATTTCAAGTAGTATATGTCCTTATTAAATATCTAGTAACAACTAGATAAACCAAAAAAGATATAGATCTCAAAAACATTATTGGTCCTCTCTCAAGAAACAAATACTTTCAACTTCTCGGGTGATATGGATACACCATCCTATAATATCACATCCACCAAGACAAGGACTTGGTTAATTAAAAATGTATCTTTGATAGTGTTCCATATAATTGATTCTCTCTAAGTGTGCTCAAGAAAATATCTAAATTTCATTGATGATCCTCCCTTGACCTAGGGTATACAAGGATATCATTAATGAATAAAACCATAAAGGTAACCAAATATAGATGGAAGACTTGATTCAATGGGCCAAAAATACTAATGGTGCATTAATCATACTAAAAAAACACCAAATTCACATATAGACTATGCATAATCTTAAATACTATGTGAGTTATGTCGAAAGGCCTCACCCTCATCAAATGATATCCTAATATCAATTCAATATTAGATAGCACCATGCCTCCTCTAAACTGGTCAAATAAATCATTGATACAAGAAGATAGATATTGGTTCCTGAACATCACTTGTTTTATCTTCTAATAGTCTATACATAACCAGAAGGATACATATGAATTCTTTTAAAATAAGAATAGAGTAACGTAAGGGTTTGTACTCAGCCATATGAACCCCTTAACCTCCAATTTCTCCAACTAAACCTTCATATATCATAAAACTACATGATATATCTTATAAGTAAGAATAGATATGTGATATGAACCTCACATACCTCAATAGTTAACACAACCTATCGCTTAGGGGGAAAAACTAAGAAATCCATAAGAAAAAAATTCTAGTTCTGGTTAATGATGTAAGGAAAAACTGTCTGATGTGACTTTATATCATCCAAAATAAGAAAATAAACCAGGTTTTGGATCCCACCCATCTACTAATGGTTAGGTCTCATATAACTTTCCTACACATCCTACTCTCCATCATAAACATAATTATCACTCTCAGTAGATGTAAGTGAAATCCATAAACAATAGTAGTAAATATGGTATTGATACAGAATTATCCAATTTATCCTAAAGTTCATGTTAAATATATATGTCTCTAGAATAAAAAAATCTCAAAGATGCCTATATCCACCAATCACTAGGGCATAGTCCTAAAATCTATGAATGCCCAAAAATTTCATCCTAAAATGTGTGTCAGTCTACATCACCCCATAGATATAATCTATTTATATCCTTATTATATAAATTAACCATGTAGATATAAAAGAGTTTGAGTCTAGAATATCAAAAAATACATATTCTATAGTGTAAGATACTGAAATCATGCCTTTGATAGTAGATATTCATGAATCACGATCAATAATTGTGGGCTCAAAAGCATATAACTAGCATGTACCATGGATCTAAGTTCTAACTATAATATTTTAAACTATATCTCTCTATTATAAGTATTTCCCCTACCCCTAGGAAACTTATCCTCCACCTCAACTTGAATATTTAATGAAGATCCAACAACCCACCTACTATGACGTAAATGAGCCTTGAGTCTACCAAGATCATCTCTCACAAACTGACCATTGAGAAATCCTATAAAACTACTAAATTTTCCCCATATTTCCACATTATTGAAATTTAATTGGAGGTTAGTAACATTGGGGATATATTCTTCTAAACCTAACACATTTCTTACACTCCATATACTTTTCCTCTTTATGGATAAAAAAGTGTCTAGTCACTTTATCTTCTTTATTCATTACTACCCTATCATGGATCATAAAAACAACTATTCATGATGCTTGAAGACCTTCCATTATTTCCCTCAACCACAACCATATACCTTAGGAATATTTCCTCTCATATGTTCTAATCTATAATAAGGGCCTAATTTAAAACCTCTAAAAATACAATAGGGTAAAAACATTCTTCTAAATACATATTTCTTACCTCAATCCATGGTAAAATCATCTCATTCTAACTATCCCATCCCCAGCTATAATCAGTGAAAAATATTACAAATCTATCAATCATGAATCATATTCCATGATAGAAATACTTATTTTTGTTATGTGAATCAACTCTAGAGTTGTTTCGATCCTCGGAGTTTTGAAGAATAAGTGGTCGAAAAATTGGGTATGGAAGTCCTTCCAGGATAACTTCACATGATAGTTATCCTAGAACAAAATATACCACAAGCACTTCACTAGGCCTCATAACATGTAAATATCTAACTTCACCCTCCTATATAATTATATCTCAAGGTGAGTAAAGATTATATAGATAGACTCTATCCAAAAATTTTCTTCCTACCGGTCACTCTTACTAGTAAACAATGGTGGGTGATGCATATAAAAATCTCTAGTAAAATATAGTAAGTGTGGCTTATGGGGTCTCTTTATCTCTCCATAGACTACATCACTCATAATAATCTCTCAAATATCTATTCTTCCATGAAATAAAATAGAAATACAGGAGGATTTGATCTGACTATTAATGGGGTGTACTGATCCTCACCCTCTTGATGTCCCACTAGATGTCGTCATGGAGGAATTTCTCTAAAATTCCAAATATATGCCTTAGAACACATTTTTATAAAAATTATTAATATAATTATTTAAGGAATGAAATATTTTAGGTCCCAAAGGAATGCTAAGGAGGTGAATCAGGGTGCAACCAATTTAAAAACATTTTTCTCCCTTTCACTTATTTTATTTTATGGATCTTATTCCCACATGGGTAGGAACTATATTCAACCAATTTATTTTCAATAACCCCATTGAATACTAAGATGTATACAGTAATTTAATTCATTCAATGGTGAAATTATTTTTACTTGGTTCACCCACATTGGCTTACTCTAAGGAGAATGTAATCGATAGTGTGTTAATGCACTAATTAACCACTAAGATCACTGTTTTTCAATGAATATAATTTAGTTGTGGTCACTCCACACCAGACTCACTACCTTATATGGTTTTATGATAACTTAATATCACTCAAGGCTCACTACCTTCCTCCCAATTCATGCACTACTATGTGTTAGGACACCCATAATTCATCGATGTGTAGTTCTATCTATCTTCAGAAATATGTGTTTAGCTGGATACATCCTCCAATTTTGTGTAGATTCACTTATGTACTCCTCATGGATTCTCCTTCATAGGACTATTGTGAACTAATCCTTATAAAAACACTTTTTTCATTCAAAAATGAGTCTGGAACTCCACTTTCTATTTCTATGACTAAAACTATTTTTCCTTTCTACATAGTATCAATCTTCTTCTTTTTCTCTCAAAAATAAGATCTTCTAGATGGTGTTGAGTTCTTCCGTTTTTCCTAGAGGTGTATTGATGATATTTAAAAGAATTTCCTTCTATACATATACATTATTTTATGGATGTGTGGTGAATCTCTTCAAATAGATTCTATTATTTTTCTTCATTGATTCTTCTTTTTTAGAAGACTACACTATACTCAAAACTACATTTCCATATTTAAATATGAAAACCAATTTTTATTATTTATCATATTATGATGGAAATATCCCATTTTGATAATATTTATTTCTACATTAGACCCTTGTCAATCATGACTTCAAACTATTTTAATTTCCAATCAAATTTCTTAAAATATATGAGAAACACGTCTCTGTAACCATTGGTTAGAATGCGTATTTAAAAATACATCCTATTCATGTTATTGTTTCTTCCACATTGATACCTATATTTTAATTATAGTTTTTATCATGGATAATACTAGATCCTTCATATCTGTGATCTAACAAATCATATAGCTTTGGAAAAGTTTATCATGGATGTATTATAAAATATATAATAGTTTTTAGTATTTTGTGTGACTCATTCAATTTCTTACATGTTGTTTCTTCACAAAGTTTTCCTTTATAGTGTGTTATTCACAAAAAGTTCATGATAATGAATCCCAATAAAGATTCTTGATGTTTTAATCTTTTATGAATAGAAAAATCATCATATAATTTAGAAAGAAATTTTCCATTCTTTGAATCATCATCACCAAGGTATTTCCATAACACTATGGAAATTTTTTCACTTCTCTAAGAAAAACACCCTACGAGATAGTCTAATCCTTAACACCATAGTGTGGTGATATTCCCCAACATCCTCCATAAAATTTACATATCAAATTAAAACATATATTTCTCTAAACCCACAGTTGGATTCCCATTATATATAAGAATATGGCCAATACAAAAACATCAAGCTCCGCAGAATGGCCATTCTTGGCTGGCCATTTTGTAATTATTAGACTTAATGCCTTTGACCACAACTTCCTATATGCCTATAATGGGACTCCCCATGTTATAAAGGAATTATATCATACTACCACACCTGGTTCATTAGTTTTATTCTCCCTTTATAACAATTTTGTCTCTAAATATTCCACATGCCTTTAACTACGACTTCTTTATCACTCATATTGATTCTTATAAAACTCCTTGAGAAGCTACTGGTTATCAAAAAAAATTCCAAGACATGATAGTTATGTAGATCTCCCTTCGTGGATACACAAATTATGGTTACACATATTATGGTTACACATACCATGTGTGGTGTTTATGAATATTTAAATCACAGTTACATAGAGGTGACTGATGTCTATATAGTGGAGATTCATGATTATGCAGTGAAAGATGATGTTTTTAAAAAGATGTATGATGTTTACACAAGGCATAATGATTCTAACATAGAGAAAATATAACTTTTACATAGACTTATGAATGATTTTTATTCATTGTATGGTTCTTATATAAGTCCTAAGATTATGTTTAATCAAATCATAATAACCCTTATTAAATATCCTAAATAATGTTTAAATGGATCATTTTCATGTTTATGTAGGGACTTCATTCATAGGATGATTATTACATGTAGGGACCTTTCCAAAATACAAAAACCTAATGCTCAACAATATTTTCCATAATTAATTCTATAATAATTTCAATTAACTTATATCCTTCAACTATTATTCCATGAACTTTTCCAAATTTTGTCACATTCCCTTCTCTATATGTATAAGTAAGATCCATTGCACCATCTCTTACCTTTTTCAAAAAATAAAACAATATGAACAATCAAACTCCATTTTTCAACAATCCTTCAAGAATCACTTTGGTGATCTTAATTCATATAGAAATCCATTATTCATTCGACTAACCATCACTTTTATTTTCAAAAAATCTACCACTAACTCATGGGAGTTCAACAATACCCCCCTTTAGATTTTGTTGAAAATAATATATATTTACCTATCTAAAATATCTCCTCATTTTCCAATGAAATATAAAGGGGCCTAAAGTGAACATATTATATCCAATTTTCTCCCCCTTTTCAGGTGTCTTTAGATATTCACCCCTTCATCCTAGGAATCTTCTTTTTTAGCTCCCACTTCTCACTTGAATGGGTCCAACTCCTCAACTCCCATTTTCCTATAAAATGTTATAGGGTTTTATCCATGGGATTCTACTCTTCCTCCAAGATAAACTTTTTCATTTTTACATTTCCCCTTTAGTTGGGGAAAATTTTTCCCCCCTTTTATGGATAGAAAATAACTCATTAATTTATTTTATTCTCCCCCTTAGTCATAGGAGAACTTCTCCGCATTATTCCTTAGTTTCATCCACTCGTTAACTAGCCTTTAACTCTTTTATCACCTATATTATATTTCTGGTTTCAATTCCCAATTATAGAATAACTTCTCTATCCAATTTCGAACCACTTTCTTCAATTTAACTACATAGAATCAAATAACTCCAAGTAAGTTAATTTATGAATTATAATTTTATTTGTTAAAAAAATTAACTAAGCCTAGTAATCCTAGGATCAGTGTAGGAAACAAGATTTTATGTAAACATCCTCAAAATTTTCTAGGTCACTCATTGGTTTTCCAATTAAAACACTTTCCTCCAAAAACCTTTCACTTTATCCAATAACATTCAAATGGTGATCTATCCATACTTTTACTAGAAACCATTAGTAGATAAACATTAAAAAAGATGAATTTGAGACATACCACTTATTGATTCAATTGATACCACTTATTAAAACTAAACTTCTGATACCACTTGAACCTTTGATCTTCTCTATGCTTTATAAGTTTCTTCAATATGGGATACGAATAAAATACCATGAAAATTTATAACTAAAACCCCTTGAATTTTAGCTTTATATTTAAAAAAATATTTAGTTTAGGGGTTCTATTTTTTGGAGAATAATATATTCTAGCTAGTAGAATTATAATCTTAAACATAAAAGATACAAATTGTTAAAACATATATAAATAGGTGTGAAAAAAATTTATGCATCTGGTTATATAACCAATATATCCACTTCCTTTTAGTGGAATAATTTCACTAATACCATTGTATTCTTTCACTTATTTTAAAAATATTTAACATGATACCACTTGTATTTTTAGATGTGTATTTGACACATTTTATCCTCACTATTCAATCCCAATTTCATGCGGTATTAATATTCAACATTGGATTTCACTACATGTTATTTTTTTTATTTGGTTTTAATTCTGAGTCATTATTGACAATATTAGGTCTGATATCAAATGAACTTTAAGTACCTCTAACTCCATATATTACATGAACCTTTTTTAGTATACACCAAATCTGTCTTTCAACTCAGACTCATGTTATTTTCTTGAAAAACTACCCCATGAATCATGTTTCCTATAAATTATGAACCTCGTATGATAGTTATAAACATTTAATGTACTTGGGGATAGGGGTACCTTAGGTTTCCTTAACTATAAAAATGGGGATAGCCGGATTGAACCAACCATTCACAATCGAGTTGTAAAATCCTCCTTAAAATAACATTTTCTTCTTCATAGAATGATCCTATATTCCACTTTCTAGTTTCTAGAGGTGATGAGTCCCTCCTACTTCTACCTAGAGGTGTGAAGATGATATTCAACTGAATATTATTCTTCCTATCTCTTGTTTCATGAATATTTAATTAATAACTTCATAGAGTCTCTCTACTTATTATTTTTCACTTATTCTTTTTATAGAAGATTATACCATACCTGAAACCACTTTTCCATATTTAAATATAGAAAACACTTTTTCTTCTTTATCAAATTAAGTTGAAAATATACCATATTGATGATATTTATTTTTAGCTAAAATCCTAATTTTTCATGACTTAGTATTTTAAAAACCAATAAAATTGATTAAAACATTGGAGAAATTTACTCCATGACCTTTTCTTGGAATGTGTATTTCAAAATACACCTCATTCACACTGTTGAATCTGACACATCACCACCTTCATTTTTATTATAGCATGAATTTTGGAAAACACTAGATCCTAAATTTCTATGATCTCTTAAATCATGTAGTCTTTAAAAATTTTATCTTGGATATATTAGCAAGGATATAATATTTTAATTCTTTCATGTGGATAATTCATATTCAATCATGATTCTGCTTTGTGGATTTCTCCTTTGTAGTGTGATATTCATTACAAGTTATTCCACTTACTTTGGATTGAATCATATCTCCAAATAAAGTTCCATGATTTTTGAATCATTAATGAACATTAAAAGAATCATTCGATTTGGTGGGGACATATTAATTTATTGACTAACCATTACAAAAAAATCCACAACACTATGACATTTTATGTACTTCTACCATTATAATTCCCATTAAAATTCCCTACTATGTGACACCATAGCATGGTGAGGTTCCCCAGCATCCTCTATCAACTTTCCATATTCACGTACACTATGAATTTCTCTATACCCATGGTTGGATTCCTATTTGTAAAAGGAGAACACCCATGACTAAAACACTAAGCTCCACAACATGGTTATTATTGACAAAAAAATTGAATCCCCGGACTTTATGCCTTTGAATATGTCTTCCTCTACACCCACAATTGGATTCATCAAGTTATTTAGGGATTATTCAAGACTAACATTCCAAGTGTAATGGATTGGTGCTCCCTTACTAATCATTTTGTATCTAGATCTTCCACATACCTTTGACTATATCTATCACATCACCTATATTGATGATAACATAGAGTCCTTGAGCATCTACTAGTTCTTCAATTTTCACTATGGAAGGATTACTATGCAACTCACCCTTTATGGCTACATAGATGATGGCTACACTGGCCATGTGTGATGTTTGCATGGATTATCTTCATGGTTATACTGAGATTACATATTTCGACATAGTAAAGATTCATACTTATGTGGTTCTAGATAATGTCTATGAAAAGTTATTTGATGTTCATGAAAGGAATAATGATTCTGATATAGATAAAATAAGATGTTTATATAGACTTTGGGATTATGTTTTTATAGTAGATGATGTTTACAAAATTTTTCATATGATTCTTACACAAGGTAGAATGAACCTTATGAAAAATCTTGAATGATGTTTATGTAGATAACAATCCTTCTTTACATAGGACCTTCATTCTAAAAACCATGCTTAAACATTGGGACTTTTCCAAAATTCTAAAACCTCCCATTCAAACAGATATTCAAAAATTACTTCCAAAATTAATTCAAGTATCATCCACTCTTCATTAACCATTCCATGAACTTATCCATGAGTTGTCACATGTTTGTCTCTATAAATATGAGAAACATAAGATCTATTACACCATCTATTTTTATACATATCTCTCTAGTTGTGTTTTCATGATCATAAACACTCTCTTTTGTATATGATTTTTTCGTTTGAGTAATTTTTAGACTCATTAAGTTAACTTTAATTCATGTCATTAATGGTCCTATTAGAGATCATAAAGTTAATTCAAATGTGAAATATTTCTCTTTTCTATGGCTTGGACCTGTCATTTATCATGTATTATTTCCATAGAATAAAGTTAGATGATCAATAAAAGAATATGAAAGGAATTTTTTATGACTTTATAGTTGTTTGGGAAAATGAAAGTTACACTAGCTCAATAGTGGAGGGTATTGGATAGCTAGTTCCAAGTGGAAATTATCTTTAGATGTGTATAATACCTAGCATCCATCTAGTGGTGAAAGAAGAAACACCATCAACCTTCATAAGTCTTCCATCCATCCATTAGATGACCATCAGGTGGTAGGTGGAAGCAAGCAATTCCTTGTGAGATCCATCTGACCCATTAGCGAGTCGATGAGGTGTACTGGGTAGTTGGTGTTGTCGAGATAATAGGTATATGACTGCATTTTATAATGGTCAAAATGTCATTATTATATTATTCATTGTATTCAATAACTGCTGGTTAATTATAGAAGATTCTTAGTTATTTTGAGCATATAAATAGATCTCAAAGGACGATTGGAATATATATTGGTTACTAATAATTCCTCTTTAATCCCTGATTCAAAAGAAAAGGTCTACTGAATCCTCTCAAGATCTCTCATAGAGACAACTCCATTTCTTAATCATTCTCAAAGGATATTCTCTTACATCATATATTTATATCTTATAAAAAAATTAAAATAATTTTGATAGATTGGTGAGTTTAATTGTGATAGTTTTTCCAAAGAAAACCACTCTCTTCAGATCACCTTCTTAACCAAGTTCTCTCTAAAAAAAATTGACGGATGGGTTCCTTAACCAATGATGTAGCTCATGAGGCCACTCAAAAACCATAATTGTGAGGGTTGAGTTTCTTCAAAACCACTAATATCAATTTATTAATAACATAAACCAATCAACCCTAAGGGAGGAGATAGAGGGCCTCTCACTAATCTATTTATAAACTCCATTATCAAACCATGTTTTTACCCCTTTTAATTTATACATTGAATCATTAAATCTAGATATACACAATTGTATAGATTCAATTCATCCACCTTTCATTATTCTTACTCACATAACTAACATTGATATTATCTTTTTAAATCAGATCAAATTTATCATTTACCTCTCTATCAATATCACTATTTTAATCACATTATTAATGAGAAACCATTTTATTTTAAATATTACGTTTTTTAATTTATTTTAATTTTTAAACTTTCACACTCCCCCATCTTTACATTTTTTTCTTCATCCAAAACCGTGTATTAAAGGTTATTTATTTTGTAAAATTTATGGTTATTATCAAACAATTTATTTTTAATATTAGTCGATTTTAAATAATAATATTTTTTATATTTTCATCTAATTCTTTATAACTTCGTCTTATTTTTTATAGCATAGATTATTCCTATTAGAAAAAACATATGTCAACTTTTCTTAGTAGCATTAGTTACCCCATTTGGAAAATGGTTATGCATTAATATATTACAGCTAATGAACTTAAAGATAAGTATACTTTCGATGATATTAAAAACTTTTAGATTAATTGAAAATTCATGAACTCTTTACATTATAGTCTTGATTGAAATGATATTAATTATGTTTCTATATTTAAAAAAGAAACATTAATTATGGAATTACTTGAATTTTCCTATAAAGGAACCAAAAAAGTTAAAGATTCTAGATTAAACATGTATAGGAAATATTTTTGAAATCTTTTCTATATATCATAAGGAATCTAAAACTATTATTTTTACATGGTTAACTAACATTTAAAATGGTATAAATCCCCATGGTGATAGTTTTTCTATAGAAACATTAGTGAAAAATATACTTTGTGTCCTACCATGAACCTAGGCACCCAATGTCATCGCCATACAAGAAGAAATGGATTTGAAGAAATTGGAAGTCAAAGAACTAATAAGATCACTAATGATATATGAAATTACTATGAAGGAATAAAATATGAAAGAATCTATTGAATCCAAATATGTAAATAAAAATACCACCTTCAAAGATACCAATTATGATTCATCCAAAGGTGAAGTTCAATATTTTTATAAACATATCAAGAACATGAAAATTTTCTTCAATAAAAAAGAATTGATCAAATAAGTTAAATCAAAACAAAGAACCTTAAGTGAAATGCTAATAATTTAAGAAAAAATTCACATCAATATAATATAACCCATCTATAAAAATAAGGATAAATAAAAGAAACAAGATAATAAGGCTCTCAAAGTTTTAACATAGACTGTAAATGATGATTCTATGGACTCAAATCCCTCAACATTTTCAAGTGGATAAAGTGTTGAGTGCCTTATAACACATTTTGAAAAATACATTGAGGTTACTATTCCTATTCTTATTTCCCCCTCTTCATTTAATTATCTTAATTCTTCCCCCTCTTATTTTTCCCCTTTCTCCTTAAGTCACCTTAATTATAAAGACCTAAAATACACTAATGATCAACTAAAAATGGTTTTCATGAACTTACTTATTTACATAATAAACTTGATAAGAAATATAAAGAAGATACTAATGAAAAAGAATTACTTAAAAAAATAAAAGGTGTAAACCTTCATGGAAAAAATAAGATCTTTCTAATATAGTTAATAATTAATAAGATGTTGTTAAT
Source organism: Viscum album (assembly GCA_963277665.1). Classification (NCBI taxonomy): domain Eukaryota; kingdom Viridiplantae; phylum Streptophyta; class Magnoliopsida; order Santalales; family Viscaceae; genus Viscum; species Viscum album. Next base: position 89,046,788 of record OY728147.1, read on the forward strand.
ATTGGATCTATTATAAAATTATTTAAGAGTTTTATTTTCAAAATCCATGAATGTGAAGATAATATAAATAAAAATTTTGTATATTAAATACATTAAAATAATGGGTTTGTTTTGGCTTCTAAAATCATGAAAGCACCTCAAAAAATCCATTGAAAATTATTTTTATTAATGGTTTCTCACAAGATAAATTTTTTAATTATTGTAAAAAATATATATTCATTTAATCTATGAATGTGATGGAAAGAATTTGGGTTATGGGAGCGCAAAATCAATTCATATTTCATCCAATTTTTTCAAATGAAAACTTCATGCTAAAAAAATATGGAAACCTAAATAAATATCAGATAATATTATAAGACCCAAGTTCATTTGGGTATCAAAACCATTAGTCATTTCATTTTTATGAAAATTTTATTATATGAAAAACCCATGAATCACTATGGTACCAACATAGTGTTTTTCCAAGACACACATGTGGTGACCTCTTAGAATTCATTCAAATTGGTAAAATTAAAGCATTCCATGTCACCTTTAGTGATAACACTTTGGGTAAGATAATAAATAAAAGTAACATAGGTTTTTATAATTAAAATCTTATTAAACATGTTTTATTTGTCATAGGATTGAAATATAATTTTCTAAGAATTAGTCAATTGTGTGATATTGGTTTGAAATTTTCTTTTTAAAATAATATTTGAAATTTTTTAACTCAAAATTAAATATCTTATTTACTGATTTTCGTTTCAAAATATTTATAAAATCAATTTAAAATATCTCGCTAACCGAAATATAAAATGACTAAGTGAACAAGTTAGTGATTAATAGCTTTGGAATATATTCTATGGTCATTTTAGCACACACAAACATTTTAAAATCAACTATTATGAGATTTCATCAAACTATATTTCAAATATTACATGGACTGTGAAGCATGAAAATATGGTAATCAACAAAAATAATCATTTAAATCTAAAACGGAATTTATTATTCTAAATCACTTCAATTAATTAATATTGATTTATTTAGACCATCTCAAATTAAAATTCTTGGAAAAATTACTATAACTTTTTTATTATTGACAACTTTACAAGATTCACTTGGGATTACTTCTTATCATATAAAATTAAAGAATTAAAATCATTTACCAAGGTTTTTATAAAAGTTGAAAAGGGAAAATATTTTAAAATTATTTATATTTAAAATGATCATGGAAAATAATTTGAAAATAAGGAATTCAATGAGTTATGATATTATCAAGGCTATAATCATTCATTTTCGTCTCCTCAAACCCCTCAAAAAAATGGGATAGAAAAGAGGGGAAATAAAACTATCCAATAAATCACTTCAAATATATTAAATGAATTTAATTTACATAAATATTTTTTAGAAGTGGTTGTAATACTTATTTTATTATCATTAATCAAGATATCATGATATATTTTCTCGAAAAGACCCCTTATGAACTTTAGAAAACTAGAAAACCTAAAGTGGGATTTTTAAATGTTTTTGTTTACAAATATTTAATTATCAACACCAAATACAATATTATAAATTTGGACTCAAAATATGATAAACGTATATTTCTTGGGTACTTCAAATTCTCAAAGTCATATTGAGTCTTTAAAAAAGGACTAAAATGTTATAATAATTGATCCATGTTCTTTTGATTAAAATTTTACAAAATTTATTTCTCAAAAAAAATTGAAAGTTTTGTTTTAATAATCCTATTCAAAATGAAGAAGTTAAAGTTGAAAAAGAATCTCCTTTAAACTATTTTCATAAATATTTAAAAAAATATAAAGACTATACCCTTGGAAATGCCATTGGATATTTGTAAGAGGGAACTCATACTAGAAGTTTAGCCTTAAATTTTGTTGAAAACCTTTCATTTATCTCCCACTTATAACCTCAAAATCTTAATAATGACCTTAATGAAAAAAAATGGGCTCATTAAATGCAATAGGAACTAAGTAAATTTTCTAAGAATGATTTATGTAATCTCATGGAAATACCTAATGATCAATCCATCATAAGTTCAAAAAGGGTTTTAAGGAATAAGATAGATGGTATTGGTAATATCACTAGAAAGAAAGCATGTCTTGTAGCTAAAGGTTATAACCAAGAATAAGAAATCGTCTATGGTGAAACCTTTTCAACTATCACTTAATTAGAATCTATTATAATATTTTTATCATTCACCTATCACCTTAATTTAAAACTCTTTCAAATGGTTGTTAAAATTTTCTTTTAAAATTATTTTATTAAAAAAAATATCTGTGTTGAACAACCATCTAGTTTGGAAACATAGATTTTCTAAAACATGTTTTCAAATTAACTAAATCTCTTTATTATTTAAAATATTCCCATTGGGATTGGTATGAATGTTTATCAAATTTTATTTTATCAAATGGTTTTATAATGGGAAAATATGATTCAAAAATTCTTCTAAAACACATCCCAATTAATTTGATACCTATAAAACTTTGCTTTTATTATGTGATTTTTATATCAACTAATTACTCTACTTGTTTTGAATTTTATGATTTAATGAAAAGAAAATTTAAAATGATATTTATGGGTGAACTCAAATTCTTTCCCAGTTTTTAAATCTACAAAAATGATGATGGTATTTTTCTAGACCAAGTAAAATATGCAATGAAATCTTAAAAATATTTGACATGGATCACATTAAGGAAATTAATACTCCCATAAATAAAACTTGTAAGATGATGTTGGAAGAATTTGGTAGGATAGTTAACAACAATTTTTATAGAATTATGATTGGTATGCTACTTTATCTTAATATGAATCATCTTGATATCATTTTTGGTGTTTTAATTTGTGTCTATTTTCATTAAAATCCAAAGTAATCCCAAATTAAATCTAATAAATAAATTTTTTTCTTTAAAAGGATCTAAAAATCTGGATTTGTTTTATCCAAAAAAAATTTATTTTGATTTAACTATTTTTTCTGACGATTATTTTGGTGGTTTCTAACTAGATTGGAAAAGTATAAGTGGGACTTTCTGCCTACTTATAAAATATCTCATCTCATGTAGTGGTAAGAGGAAAAAATTTGTTTCACTTTCTACAACTGAATCAGAATATATAGTTGTTCGGAGTTATTTCACCCAAACAAAATGGATGAAACAAACTCTTTTAGACTTTGAGATTATATATAACCATATCCCCATTAGTTTTGATAATAAAAGTGCTATTAATATCTCTTGAAATCATACTCTACACTTTCTCACTAAAAAAATTGACCTCAGGTGCCATTTCTTAAGATATCACTACTAAGTGGGTGAAATCATATTATAATTTTTTAGGAGGGAATATAAACCTACTAATATTTTCACTAAATCCATTTTCCTTGATCAATTTAATTTCATTAAATATGGGTTTGGAATGGCACACTTGTGATGATCCTCATTTTATCTTGGCTACCTTGAGTAATTTTTTTGATATTTATTTTAAATCTTAATATTGTTTTAAATATTTTTTAAATCGTGAAACTCCTTTTTTATTTTTTTTGTCTGTGATTTATTTATATAAATTATAAACTCATTTTAGTGGGATCTTTTTCACTTATATTCAGAAATTTTTCTAAAGATATATATTTTTTTCAAATAAAATTTTAAATTTAAAAGAAAATCCATGATTTTAAATTTTCAAAGTTATAATTTCTAAAATAGGTACTTTTTATAATATTAATACCTGTTTTTAAACTAAGTTTGTTTTTTAAACTTATATAAGCATTTATGTATGTGCTCTAAATTTTTTAAAAGGTTGTTTATTTTTCTATTAAAGGAATATTAATGATGAGTAATTTTTTAATATATTTATCTCTCTAACAATGATTTTGAAGTTTTATTTCACAAAATTAAAATAAAATGGTGATTTTGAGTTATATTTTCTTATTAAATAGATCTTCTTAAATATTTTTCAATGAATGAATCCTTCAATGGATATAAAAGTCTCTTTAAAAATATTTTCTTAAAATAATTATGTACCAATTGTCTTTTCTTCTTTTCTATTTTTATTTTATTATTTCTTTTCTTATTATAATTTCTCTCTTTTTATTTCTTTTCTATTTTAATTTTATTGTTATTTTCATTTTCAAAAAATATTTCTTTCATGGACCTTTTTTTCAAATATCTATTTTTAATTCCCCAAAATTCATTTCTTTCTTGAACATTTTTTATATCTCTTTTTTTAGTTTTTCAAAAAATCTTTCCTTCTTGGCCTTTTTTTCAAATCCTTATTTTAAATCTTTCAAAACAACTATCTTTCTTGAACATTATTTTAAATTATCTATTTATTTTTTTATTAAATATTTCCTTTTAAGTTTTTACATCATATAATTATATTTATATTTTATAATCACAAAGGGGCAAAAGTTTCTTTTGTTTTCTTGAAAATTATGTTTTTTTAAGAGAATTTTTTATTTATAAAGGGGGGAATTTTTTAACATTATTTTTTATTACATTATTATTAGTTTTCAAAAGGTATGTTAAATGACCCCTACCATCATGATTTCATTCTTCTCACTATGATTCCCCCACCCCCTACCATCAGTCATTACATTACACTACCACATTGTGAATGCATGGAAGAGAACCCCTCTTTAACAAAAATCTAGGTTGAGGGTTAGATGATAACAGTTAACACAACCATATCTCTTTCCAAATACCCACCCAGTAATACATGCATGTATCTATTCCATGTTGCCTACCAATATGTGTCGTTTTGCCTGTATGGTCATAACTATTCACATAATACATTTCCCCCTCTACCAAGAACCATCACATTATGTTACCCATTGCAAAGTTATGGAAGAGAAACCCTCTATCCCAAGAGTTTGTAGGGCTAGTTGATATGTTCCAATGCACCTATCACTCTTTTGATCCTCCCACCCAATAATGATGCATGAAACAAAGATATACTACATACATGATGTGATGCACTGGTTTGTTAGTTACTCTACATCACTTGTTACTATATGGTGGCTTAGAGTCCCTATGTTCTAAAGGCCCTATGGATTGAAGGACCAAATATATGGCCTATATTCCCAAATATGGTGAATAGTTCCACTACTATAGTAACTACTACAGTAACTTCTATAGTAACTCGTCAATCAACCACTTGCATAGTTCGGAACCTAGGGATTTTGGATTATAATAAATATCCTTTAACACTCAACTACATGCTCATTGGCACTTATTAATTGTTTTAAAATGGATGATTTATTGAAATTTTTGTTGAATTCTTTAATCTTTATATATTTAATGTTTGATTTAATTATATTTTGATCATGATGAATATATTGATCTCTAAAAACATTAATTATATTTTTCATATCTTTTAATCATGATTTACACTTGATACAACATTTTTTTAGTGTTTGTGATCATCAAAAAGGGGAATATTGTTGTACCTCTCTCTCCCATGATGTTTTCATGATCACAAACACTTTCTTATGTATTTAATGTTTTCATTTAAGTGATTGTAATACTTCATAATTTTAATTTAATACATATCATTAATGATCCAAATATATATTTTAAATTCAATTCAAAGGTGAAATGTTGATCTTGTTGAATACATAGACCTATCATTTATCATGTATTATGTCCATAGAATCAAGTAAAAATTTTAATTGAATAAGATAAAAGGAAGTTTTAGGCTTTGAGAGTTATTTGGTCTAATGAATACAGAAAAAACTCGGAAATATAGGGTATAATCCAACCATTTCCTTGTGGAAAGTAGATTTAGATGTTTATAAGGCCCGCCATCCCTCCAATGGTGAAGAAAGAAGAATACTCAACCTCCAAGACTCAATTTCCCATCCAATTGAGGTGAATAAGTTAGACGGTAGAAGTAGGAAGTTCCAAGTGAGTTCTTGGTGACTCGTCAACTACCCAATGAGGTATACTAGGTAGCCATTGGCATGGAGATAGAAGGTTGAAGATGGAATTTAATTATGGTATAATTTTCATTGTTCTTGTCTTCTTTAGCTTTAATGATCCCTGGTGATTTTCAAATGATTCTATCCTTTTCGAGCCTATTAATAGAGTCCTGATTAGGATTGGAAGATCTATCGGTTACTAACAACACCTATCTAATCCTTGATTCAGAAGATAATCTCTAGTAGATCCTCTCAAGTTATCTCAAATAACCCAATCCATATATCTATCATTCTCATAGAAACTTCTCCTATATTAACACCTTATTTATCATCCCGAACTATAAAATACTTTTAAGAGATTAGGGAGTGGAATTATAAGGGGTTTTCTAAAGAAACACACTCTCTTATCATCACCTTCTTTAATGGATTCTCAAAACTATGAAGTTGAGGTATGGGCTCCTTGGATACTGATGAATATCAAGAGAGTTTTAAAAAACTATAATTTTTAGGGATGAGTTTCTTGATAACCACCAAGATCAAAGGTGTAATAACATAAACTTCTCAACCTACGGTGATGAGTCATAGGGGATATCACCAATATATTATTTAACACCTTTATCAAACCATGTTTTCTGTCTATTTTAATTTCCTCGTTTAATTATGCAATATTTATATGCATAACTTCATAAATTCAAATAAAATTTATCATTTATATCTCTATCAATTTCATCTATTTAATCTCCTTATCATTTTAAATTAAGTTTATTTGGAATTTTCCTTTTGTTTTTATTGTTTTTAATATTTAAAAGAACATTCTCCCCCATTCTTTCTTGCCATTTTTTATCCAACCAAAACTTTTTCCTTTATTAATAAATCCAAATATGTAAAAAATAAACATCTATTTTTCAATAATATTCTAAGAATCACTTCATACATAACCATTCATATGGAAATAATTTATTTATTTGGATATCCTTCACTTTTATTGTAAAAAAATATTACACAAACCCATAGGGGTTTATCCTAATAATAATCATAACATCCCACTATCCTATACAACCCATCACATAAAAGTATCATAAAATAGGCACCCTCTCTAGCCCCTTCTATCTATCCCCAAGGTTATCATCAAATATATATAGGATCACATAATTCTTTCAATTAAACTCTCTATAGGTATATCACATTTTTGATTCATCTAAATGAAATTTTATTTACAATTTATAGAGAAAACATTATATAAGGTGATCTTAAAATTTTATTTAATAAATACCCTCCAAAGGGGGTTATTATATCACTAATAATAATAAATAATATCATGTTAGGAATTAGTTAGATAAGACAGAACCATCAACTTATATGGGAATATACCATGTAAGTTTTTGTTGACACTTTAACGGGACCTAATACTATAATCATGGTAATCAATCATAAGAAATCCCAAAAATGACATGTGAATCCTACATGCCTAATATAATGCATGAAAAAACACCCTCTTTCCAATCCTGAATAATATTATAAAATCCACAAATAATAAATTAAAAACCAAAGTGCAACACACTAGTTTAAGTAACTCGATTATAAAGGAGGAAACCAAGAATAATAATTCCCTCCCTAGTAACATGGACTTCCCTCATATGAGGGTTAGATACTACCAAGAACAATATTTTTACCAATTTTAGAAAACATCTTATCCATAAGTTATATCTACTGACACCACTTTGTAGTATCTCAATCTATTTTAGTCCATGGTAACCAGATTAGGTGGGTTACATGACCTCATCCATTCCTCATCATATTTCATGGTATTTTGACCAGTAGTGAGAATCTATGGTGATACAGTGGGGTGATTATACCATCATGTGAGAGTGAACAATATCTATATAATAATATAAATATACTATATCCAAGTGGAAAATAATAATAAATACTATAAATTATACACCAATAACCAAATATAACAACATTTTCTATGCCAAAATGATTATATTACAAGTCATATGAGTCATACATACAAGTTAAATACCCCTTGGGTAGATCACATAGATATAAATACCAAAATAACCAAAAAAATATAACAAGTGAAATCCACAATACTAGTTTTATGTCTTATCCTAGTCTCATCCCCCATGATCCATCCTGGCCATGCTAGATTAGTCATCAATCATAGGCCTCTTACCCTTATCATATCCCACAACCATAAAATCTTCATGGGTACCCACAACAACTGAGTAGGGTGCAAGTACAACTCAGTAGGTTTCCACTAATAACATTAAAGAATATATCCAATATAAATAAGGTGAATGAAATGTGTCATATGAAATAATTAGAAGCATAAAAAATAAATAAACCACTGTCAATTCTTAGGTTCTAAGGTGACACCCAATATCGACCTTACCTGATTCGACTATTTACATATGTCTCTAATACAGATATATAACTACTCAGGGGAGATAATATCCACCCTCAGAATCATATGAGAATTTCCATGCAGACCCCTTTCTTACCAATAATTATCTTATAATCTAACCTAAGGGTGAATCCTACCCCATAACCATATGATTAAAACCTATAGGGATCTTTTCCAATCCTGAAACCATGAAAATATTACCTAGGGGACCCTTGAAACTATGTGATACTCTAACCTAGAAGGGGTCCATCCTTCCCCAAAACAATATGATTAATGATTGAATGGTGTATACCAATCCCTCATATGAAATTGGACAACTTATAGCATCCCATATTGAATTCTACTTTATAAATGTTTACCACTATAGAAAATTTGACTGGTGACACTGACAAGTTACTATTGGAGGGTGGAATTTGACATGGTTATTATAGTAACAGAGTATATAATAGTGGACATACTCCCACTGTGAATATATAATAGTGGACATACTATGTGGATTTGTTCAACAGAGTATTATATCTATATGGACATACTCCCACTGTGAATATATAATAGTGGACATACTATGTGGATTTGTTATTATAGCAACATAGGTTACTATAGCACTGTATTGCTTTATAAGCTCATTTTTTATCTGGGGTTTATATAACTCTGATATTATACCTTGTATCTTTTTTCATAAATTAGTGAATTTTTATTCCCCACTATGAACATATGAATTTTTATAAAACCATTTAAATTTATTTCTTATGATCTCATTCTTATTATTTTATTTATTTCTCACTTATACTCATTTTCGATAATCATTTTTTGTTGAATCTCTAGGAATTTTCACAACAATTAATACCCAATGAAACCCTTTACTACTCTGGAACCATGAAAATATAACCCAATGTAAACTCATCTACCCCCAAAACCATGTGAATATCATTTACTCCATGATTTTTTACACATTAGTTCATATTGTTTTCCATGCTTAATCACTTGGTTTTCTTTTAAATAAATAATCACAACTTAATATTAGGTTACCCTCATGATTCCATCTCTATATCACTATTTATCAATTTAGGGATTTCTAAACTTTAATAATGAAAGATCAAAGTTATATTTATTTAAAAGACCATTCATGACATAATCATTGGTTTATTCCACATGAAAATAAGCATTAACCATTTTATTAATTTAGGTCCAAGAACTAATAGGTTCAGTACGACCACACATAAAACATACAAGAAATAAATATATGATGATATGGTTAAATTATGGACCACATAACTTATGTGTAATGAATAATACTTTTCAATACATGCTTTTCAACTCACACCCAAACTTCCAAAAACCTAGAACTATCCCCAATACTCTCAAGATAGAGTTCAAGAATGGGGAACTATGATATAGAGGAGAAAGGGTACGTATAGGGATTGAGTGGTCTTAGACTGACCAAATGAGGATCTATGAATCTAATGAAACTTCAAATGATCAATAAATGATGGTGGAGGATCTCAAAATATCAACAGGAAGCTCCTTTATTAGTCCAAATCTTATAGGGATTAAGGGAGGAGGGGGAGCAGTTTAAGGGGGTCCACGATGAGAGTCAAACTATACCCCTACCCACAAAAAAAACAACCCAACAAAAGAATAATTGTATGACCTTTTACTGGAAAAGGTTATGTCCATATGTCCAGGTAATGTCTCAATGTGGCCTCTATGGGTTGAAACACAACTATGTTCAGGTAAAGGGTTTAACCCTTTATCCAAATACCTTTACGGAATTTCCCTTATAGGTCATGGTGAAACCTTACTCAGATAGTGGACCTACCCCTATATATTGATATTATAACAGCTTAAACACTTTAAATCCCAGTACAATGAGACTCTCCCAATCCAGTAATTGCACCATGGCACTCAACCATCATGCTATGACCACTTACCTATAGAAAATTTTTGGCTACAAGCCTCAAAAAATATAAAATAAATTATCGCATACCACCACAAACTCCTCAAATATTTATAACAAAGAATGATACATGACATTAGGAATAATTTAAATGGGTTAACACCTTGAGAGGGTCTAGGTTTTTAAACTTGGGGTGATACCTACCATTCTTTAGTTCCCATGATTAGACTGATAGTGAGTTTGATATTCCATCTAGAATTATTTAGCATAGTTACCCATACATTTTATATATAGATATCACATATTAATAGATCAATATTCATTTCCTAACATAATTATCCATTAAATAATCATATAGGTTTACTTCCTTTGGAAACTTGGAAATATAAACAATTAGTTTAAAAAATATCTACATAGTCTCTCATTAGGTTCTTCTTACTAGAACCCTTCTTAGACATATCATCCTTAGTAATTTTCTTCATAAACTAGGGAAAATAAACATAATAAATGGTGATATAAAAAACTTAGTAATGGTAAAAAAGAAGATATTTATGATAACTTAATAATAACATAAACATAAGGGTATGATAAAATTAGTATAACATTTGAAAATCATACCCTACATATCATAGATTATAATCTTGAGTCAAGGAATAAATATTTATAGTTCATATGAAATGAATCATAAATTAATTAAAGAACATGAGCCATGATAGCATAACATTATCATAATAAATAAGTTTTTGGAATACAAATAAGCATAGAAAATAATTTCATTCATAGTAAAGGATCATTTCCAAAACTATCATAGTGGAATGGGTTCACTTTCTAAACCATCACAGAAGTCATGGTTTACTACCAATACTATCATAGTGGAAAAAATTTCATTAATGATCTAAGTTCACTCCACATTATATTTTTTTCTATCTCATGAGATGTCAATATGTACTCAACACATTAGAGTGAGATATAGGTCCCACATTTCACATAATGAAAATCCCACATATGTTCTCCATAATATCATAAACAATTAATCATATTAGAACCCATGAAGATATGGGTATTATAAATATTTCATCATAGCATAACCCATGGAAAAGAAATGGGTTTTATAAATATCTTTTCATGATAAATGTAAACCATCCAAAATAATAATAAGGATGGTATATTGGGTAATATATCTATTAAATCATAATTAATATCATGTATTATTGTTTTTTATGAATAAAAATGAAATTAAAAGAGCACTAAATAATTCTTTATGAAAATATCCTTTCCATTTTGAAATAACTTATTAAAAAATTGTGAAATTATAAATGTAAAAAATTTATTTGAAAAGAACCATGTGAAATTATAAAGAAATATTCAAATAAAAATATATTCACAATGGCAGGAAAATTGATTCTTTTCATATATGTTAAAAACATTCATTTAATACTTCTGTTAAAATAGGTACAAACTACCTCATTTGGAAAAAGAAGAAAATATTTCATTCAAAGTGATTGTAAAAAATCTAAACTTGGGTAAAAATGACTTTAAAAAATAATAGGACAATAGTAAAAACCTTATTTAAAATATTTTAAGAAAAAATGGATATGGAAGAAAAAAATTATTCTGCCAAAGAGAGAAATGAAGTAAATTTTCCTTAAAAATATATTTTAAATATCTTGAGTACATAAGGTGAAGGAAATGAAAGGAAATAATTTATTTTCAATAAATAACTAGAGGATAATAAAATTAATTAATATACTAAGATTTTGATTGTAATATTTCATCATCATAACTTAATCATAAACAATATGGAAAAACAATGAGATTGTAACATAAAACCCCTTACGTTTAGTTTGACTTTATCCAAAATCACTCTAACCTCCTGTATAATAAATTTAAATTTATTATAATTATATATTAGATTCATTTTTATACTTATAATATCATATATTATCCCATTATAACATTTGACACCCCCTTTTATCAATAATTCCTCATTAAAACCATTATTTTTGGGTGTAAACTGTTTCACTTATCATGAGTATTTTAGTTTAGTAGTTCAGGTCCTTTTATATTTATTTTGGTTATATCATCTCTATAATTTTAATAAAAACATAAATATCATATAAATTCATTATATACATATTTATATTCATCCATAATAGTTAGAGATATAAAATTGAATTATACAATTCATAAAGATTGTTAGTTGTACGTACGCATGAACACAGTTTTAATTTTTTGATAGATGAAGAATATTAATTCACCTTACTATAATCATTATTATATAATTTATATTCATAAAATTATTCCTCATTAACATCCAAGTAAAATATAATTCTTCCTCTTAAAAAAAATCACTTCTCCCCGTATCCCCCCCCCCTCCATTGATCCCTCACCACTGCTCTCCTTTCTCCCTCGCTGTCACACCATTACCAAGCTCGCTGCTACTCCGTTTTCCCCCTTTTTTCATTCTCGACTGAGACCAAAACACCTATCCTAAATCTCTCATTATTTTTTCTCTCATCCCCCCCCCCCACCCACCTCCCGCAATCCATCACTAACACTCCCCTTTCCCCCTCACTTCTTCTCCCCAACTGAGCTCATCACCGCTCCTAGACTAAGCTTGTCACCACTCTCCTTTCCCCCTTACCACCATTCCCAACCAATCCCTCACCAACACTCCTTAATCCATCACCACCACTTCTCCCCAAGATATCCCCAATCCCTCACCACTTTTCCATGATATTTCATTTCCTGAGCCCCTAATCCCTCATTGTGCCACCCATGTGCCCTCGCTGCCGCTCCCTAATCCCTCATTGTTTCTCCCCTTCCCCTTTTCCCCCTTTATACATAGCCAGTGATCCATCACTTATAAGACATCGATGCCTCACCAATACTCATTATCACTCATCATCAACCTCATGGTATTCCTTGCTACACTTTCCCCCTCCACAGCCTTTGTCCCCTACTAGCGCACCGCTTTGTCATCCCCCTTTCTCACTGATCTGGGGTGATTTTCTTAATCTCTCTGTATCAGTTTAGTATTTTTTTACTTTAAATATGTTTTGTGTGTATTTATTCTCTAATTTTAATTCCTTCTTGAAAATCTATAATGATATTATATTCCAATCATTATTGATATTATAGAATAATTTATAAAAAATAAAGGTTGGTTTTATCTATAACTCACTTCATTTTATAATTATACTTGAGTGTGGATTATATGGTTATTGATTGATTTAATAATTTTTCAATTTTTTTGTAGTACATCCATTATATATTTGAAATTCAATAAATATACTTATAGAAAAGTGGAAATTTTGTGAAGGATTTTATACATTTTAATTAAAATATAAAAATATAATGTTATTTAAAAACGTAATCAAATTAATCTGCATATAGAATTTTTTATATTTTTTATTTTGAATAAATTATAAATTTTTTTAAATGAAATAATATTTCTTATATGTTTTAATTTTATTTAATGATGTGTAGTCACTTTTTGATATATGGATAAATGATAGATCACATTACTAAGGAACACACCTTAGTATAATAATGGTTTAGAGGAGTTTTTAGATTTTTAAATTTATAATCAATCCGTTGAATGGAAAATAATATGTACATGACCTAAATGTAAATTTAGAATATGGTTGAAGTGAAATGAAGTTTATAAGCACTTTATATTGAATCACTTCCCTGCTTAATATTTTTTTTATATTTTTCCTAGAGAATGAAATGTTACATAATGTTTGTGCACTGATTTTAGTCAATATAATGATCACCCAAATTCTTTGAAAGTGGAAAATGAAATGAAAAAAATTATAAAAAATTATTTTGTCATTGTAAAGAAACATCATAAACATAAAAACATACCATAATAACAAGTTGAGGGTGATATAAATAATAAAATGATAAATTATTTTTTTGGGAGTATAGGAAAACTATATCAAGAGATTAACATATCATTGGATCCTGCTCTTGATGATGTGGAAACTAATGTAAGAGATAAATTCACTGAGAATAAAAATGTGTTTCATGATTTAGTTGATGTTGGAAATCAAGATCTATATAGTGGATGTATGAAATATTCAAACATTTATTTTATACTAAAGTTGTACCATATCAAATTCCTATGTGGAATTAAAAATAAGGAAATGTCCATGATATTTGAATCATTTAATGATGAATTTCTTGAATCTAAGATCCCTAAGTGTTATTATTATATGAAAAAATTTATTAATAATATTGGTCTAAATTATAAAACAAAATACATGCTTGTCTCAATGATTGTATTCTTTATTAGGGAGTGGGTTCAAATAGAAAGGATTGAAAAAAAATATCCATCTTCTAGATATCAGTCAATCAGTGAGTACATGAAGTGGTATTCAATAGATAATAACAATGATGGGTGAATGATACATCCAAGATATTAAAAATCATGAAAGAAATTAAATTCATTACATCCATATTTCTCATATTATCCTAGTAATGTGTTATTAGGATTGGATGTTGATGGATTCAACCAATTTGGGACTTTGAATACCAATTATATCATTTTGATGGTTATTTTGATCCCTTACAATCTACCTACATGGATGTGTATTCAAAAAGAATATTTTAACATTTGGATGAATATTCCTACAAAAAAATCTTGGAAATAATATTGATGTATACTTGATACCTTTAATTGAATAATTATAGGAGTTATAGAAAAATAGTATTGATGCATATGATTCATCTTCTAGAACAATGTTCAAAATGAAAGTTTCTATAATGTGGACCATTAGTTACTTCCCTAGACTTGGGAAAATATCTTCTTGAAATATTTACACAAATATTAAATGTTGAAACAAAATTTGGGAAGGTGAATCATTTGAATAATAGTGGGAAATGAGTTCAAAGTACATCTTCAGTTGAAATCAGAATGCAACAATGGAATGAAAAATGTATATTTTTCAAACTTCTATATAGGTAATTTAATATGTTGTATCACAAACATGATGTTATTCATATTAAGAAGAATTTTTGTGACAATTTGATATTCATATTACTTAATCAGAATGTAAAATCAAATAATGATCTCAATGCTTGGAAGAAATTAATAATAATGAATATAAATCGAGATCTATGGCTAGATGAGAATAGAAAGTATGCACCAGTAATTTTAACAATGAAAAATAGGGATAAAGATACATTCCTTCAAATTTTAAAACATTTGAAAGTATATTATGGTTATTCAGGTAATATCTCAAGGTGTTTTGACTTAAATCCTCATAGCTTATAGGTATTGAACAATCATGATTCACATTTTTTGTTACAGTAGTTACTACCATTGGAATTGCATACAATGTTACCTAAATAGGTAGATATAGTTTCACTCCAATTTTTCACATTATTCAGAAAACTATGTGATAAAAATAAACAACTAGATGAACTTGAAATACTTCAAGATATATATTTACTAACACATTTTATTAATGGAGATGATCTTTCCTCCATCATTTTTTACTTTCATGATGCATTTAACTGATCATTTAGTCGATGAATCTAAATTAAGAGGTCTCGTACATTTTTTATGGATGTATCCAATTGAAAGTTATTTTAATTATATGTTTTTCATCTTAAGTTACCAATTAATTTTCCTTTATTAAATACATAATTATTTTTTATTTATTTTACTTCATAGATATTGTGGTCATTTAAAATCATATATGAAAAATAAATCTCAACGAAAAGTCTATATTTCTATAGGATATTCAGAAAAGGAGTGTCTTACCTTTTTTCTAGATACTTGGATGATATTGAGATAATATTCAATCAACTTGGACATGTTAATGGTATATCAACTCAACATAAACTACATGGAAAATAAAAAGATCCTATTATTGGCTGATCGTTTGGGAAGATCTCAATTATTACACAAACAGAAATGGAATTATTATAGGAACATAGATATGTGCTACTAAATAGTGAAATTTCAAATCTATTTATTGACGATCTTAGGATTCAAATAAATATATGAATGAGAAGTCAAACATAAAATTATAAAGATATAACAAAAGTTGTTAATAAAGAGATTGTATATTGGTTTTCACATCGTGTAGATTCATAAATATTAAAATCAATATGGATGTTAGGTTGACACATATATTTTTTAAATATAAAAATGAATATTACTTTTTTTAAATCATGAATACTAATACTCAAGATAAGTTTTCATAATATTTAATGTTTTTGGATTGAGTTCCTCTAAAATAGACTAAAAAGTTCAATGCTTATAATGTGAATGGATTCAAATTTGCTAAATTTGATTGGGAAGAGGGTTTAAAAACATAGAATAGTGGTATATTAATTTACAATTTCCAAATTGTGATACTATGGAAATTTGACTGATATTATTGAATTAAAATTTAATAGTAATTTTTTTGTTTTTTATTAAAATGAAAGTGGGTTGATATTACTAGGTGTATTAAAAGAGATTCCTTAAAATTTAATTTTGTTAACTTCTCTCTCTTGATGGATGTCAGTGAACATGAATTAAAAGATCCATATATATTCTCATCGCAAGATAAAATTTTATATTATGTGGAATATATCATGGATGAAGGGTGTATTATAGTTTTTCACATAAAACAAAGAGACTTGTAAGATATGGGTGATGAAGTGAAAGATTTTAACTCTGACATTAAATCCCATAAATAGCAAGAAACTAACTTATTTTTATATCATGATATTGAAAATATTAGTCTTTCAAGGGTGTATAAGGTAGATAAATTAATGATAGATTGGGATAATGATAGGATTGAAGGGAAAATGATTATATGTGTATTCATCCATTAACTTATCAACCACCTATGTTATATGTTATTAATTTCTATTACTATGGATCTATTATCATATTTAAATTTATTTTTATGAATGAGTTGTTTAATTTTTGAAAAAAAATTGTATATTTTTTTGTATGTGTAGTCATTCATTATCATACCAATGAATATTATTTTTTCAGTACTATACATCTATTATCATTTTTAAATTTATTTTTCTATATGATTTTTTTGAAATATATCTTTCGAAATTATTTTGACTTGTTTAAATGATAGTAATTCCTAGTAAGAAGTGTTTTACTAATCCCAGTAGACTCCTAGTTTACGTTTACATAACCACATAGACACTTGATGATCCATCGGGCTCCCTCCCTATATCATCTGGTACATCCTCTATATACCCCCCATCAGTGTTTTCCACACCCTATGTATCCCCCCCATCACCATCAGTGTTTTCTACACCCTATGTATCCCCCCCATCAGCATTTGGCACACCCTCCTTCTCTATCCCATTAACATCCAGAACATTAACACACAATTTAGAAGATTTTATCATGTATATACACTATAGTGAATGAATAGTTGGTCACTCCTATTTCTTCATGAGGATACTGGATTATGAAGATTATAGGTAAACAATTTAAGGTGAATAAATTTATTAAACTTTTTTATACTAATTAATGTTTTTTCATAAAATATGGATAAAATTTTACTACCAAGACAAATATTATTATTTTAGGTGTCTAGAATATGAATGGATGGAATATAGTTTTCCCCTTTGATTGTTATGTGATCCCCATAGATGATGTTGTGGGGTTATTTGGACAGATTTAGGCCAGTTGGTGATTGATATGGTTACACTTCTAATCACATATTCTAGTTAGAGTCATATGCCTAAATCTTGGGAGAATGAATTATTAGACTCCCATATAAAGTTAATTTTAATGCATTATGTCTCAATTTAATTCCATTATTTAATTAAATTATAATATTTTAAAAATGAATTTCTTTGTATAGATTTTATTCCATTTTATGGTTACTGGTCTTATCACATGAAATGGATGTTGAAATTTTTCAATAAGAAATAGAACAAATTTAAATAGAGATTATGGAATAAATTCAACGATATATCATTTAACACTCAATGGTCATATGATAAGGTTATTGAAGGAGAAACCAGAGAGTAGTGGAAAGTGTTCGTTGATATCCATCACCATGAGAATCACAAGGTATTGAAAAATATATTATTATATTAATATCTTTTTACCTATATACATTCATATGACAAAGATATTACATTTCATGCATTAATATTAAATTTTATGTTATTTATTTCATGATTTTTAAAGAATATATGTATCAATTTAATCTAAACAAATCAACCCCCACACTTCTAGTTCAAATATTTTTTTAATAAATAGATCGAATATGGTAAAATTTTAATTAGTTTAAATATTTATAAGATAAAATTATATGTTTCATATTTAAAATTTTTTATTTATCTTTGTTTAATGTCGTCAAATAAATTAGGGCATTGAGACTCCCAGAAAAAACATTGGTTGGATGTTTATACAAAATCTAATGGGAGTAATGTGAATGATCCTACCAAAGAACTTGGGGTATGAATTAAATTTTTAGTATAATAAATTATTTTTAGTTGTAACGTTTTTAATATGAATTTCTTTAAATATGACTGATATTTTATTTATAGGTAAAAATAAAATAACTATAATATTTCAATCATATGTAGTCCTTATCAGTCTCCTAGGATGATCTAGTTTGTCAAATCCTTGGGAAGAAGCATTTTTCTCTTGTGTGTGGGATGGGTTCAGGACCATTTTTGTTTGAGGACTTTGGTAGGTCACTGAGGATTTCATAAGCATTTACTTCTGATTGTAGCTACTTCTTACCTCAAGATGGTCAAAGGTGATTTTTTGTAATGAAAAGCATAATCCATAAATAGGGGAGCACAATCCAGCAACATGGGTCTCATATATAGATACAGGATGTGAATTTTATTTCTCTATAGAAATAATTGGTTGAATTATATCAAAGAAGAATGGATGTTTCCCTGATGATATTTCATTAATATATGGTTTGAGTGAGTAGGTAAATCACAAAACTTCATAATCATTTAGTGCAAAAACTTTTATTAGTTTTAAGTTTAAATTTAAATATACAACACTATTTAATTTTCATGAAAATTTTCATATAGGTGTCAGTAGTAAGGAGTGGAGATGGATACAGAGACATTGTTGATCTTAGTTCATCAAGTTTTGATGAGGGATGAATTTGGTTTCGTTGATGGTGATATGTAACTAAACTCATAATAGACTAATACAATGAAATGGTGATTGATAAACCATGTTTTAGTTTGAGGTAGGGGATATATTTATTTCACTTACATTACATAAAATCTCTATATTTGGTTGATTTGATATGTTTTCTTCTAAAGTTTCCCTTATAATCATCATTATTAAGATCTTTTGGGTTATTTTTAAATAATTCCATGTAAATTATTCCATTATAGTTTGATGAATTCTTTCCATTTCATAAATGTTATATTATAGTTGTGATGGGTAGCGTATGATTACTATTATGAAAGAAGGGATTTTAGTAGGCTCATTTTAAGAGGGAGAGTTAAGTTGTCCCTTATAAAAAAGAGGTTATAAGTAATCCATGGGTATATAATTTTTGGGTTTTATCCATTGTTTATCATGATATAATTTTTATTCTTGTTATATTGGGGGTGTTGTGTTTTTTACAGAATGAAAGTTGGGTTGTGGTAGTGTTTAGGGATCAATGGAGGAATGGTTGATGAGATTATGGGGGAGTAGTTCATTGTTGTCTTGTTATGTGTAAGCCTTATTATGTGAAAATTATTATAGTAATTTATTTAATGTTATTTTTGGATTTTTTGTGTGTTTTAATCTATTTTGTGATGATGTGATAATGAATTATGAGGATGTGAGGTGGTAATGTAAAAGAGGTGTGCAATGAATATGTAGAGATGGTGATGTAATGAAATAAAGTGGGGGGTTCTATATATATGGTGGGGTTATGCGATTATGTGGAAGTATACAGTGATGTGGTAATATTTTAGAATGTGGTATATGTAAGCATGGATGAAGTGGAAACATGATGAGGTTATTGTGTATTGAATTTACATGCACTTTTTTTATTGATTTTAGTGGTGGATTTTGGTGTTATGATAAAGTCTTTAATTTATTATTGTTTAATATTTATTTATGATATTTATAATCCATTTATTTAATATTTTATTATTAACCTTTTCATTTTTGAATGTTACTTATGTTTATATATATCTTTATTTAATTCAGGTTTCTATCTTTGTAAAACATAGTTTGTGTTTACTAATATCACAGACTTGGTTAAGATTATATTAAAACTCTTCATGTTGTTATTATCGATTATCACTTACTATTTTAATTATTTATATACAAGAATTCATTATTAGTTCTAGAAATGTATATATTTGAATCTGTAATACCTTTTTCTCATGTTTTTTTTATTCTTTATTTGAAACTCTATTTATAGTTAGTCTGTTATGGTTTTTAGAATATCTATATGATTCTATTTCTTTTCATGTATTAGCCACCACATTTTTTATTTGTTTATGTCTGATGTAATCATTTATAATTATAGGTTTTATAATATTATTATATGAATAATTTTTATTATGTTTTTGTTATTTTCTTGTTTTTTATCTATTTGGTATACTTTTTCTAAGGCTACAGTTTCTACATCTTTTATTTTTTTGTAGGGAAATATATAGAGGGAGCTTATAATTCCACTATATATAGTAAAAAAATTAGCAGTGGTTTAAACCACTGAAATATATGATAAAAATTTAGCAGTAGTTTAAAACATCATGAAATTATTTCTAATTTTTAGATTCAAACCTGCCGCTAAAAATCAAAATAACTACCATTGAAAATTGTTATGTGATGTTTCCAAGAAGCTACTGCTAAATGGGTGAAATAGACACAATTTGGATGTCAGAGATAACTTTAGTAGATATTTTAAAAACCCATTAAGAAACCATTATGAGGAAGTTTAAACCACCTCAAATATAAAAAAATTACCACTAGTCCCGTATTTTTTGTAGTGGATGAAAAACAAATCACATCACTTTGTGGAGGTGGTAGTCTACAAGTATGCACGAATAATGTTATCAATTGCCAAAGGATTGAATGGTAAGTAGGTAGATGTGATATTATAAATATAGTTTATATACATTAAACACTTCGTAACACCCATCAATAAAATGTGGTGATTAAAAAATAATTGTATAGTTACTTGGATATGGCAAGTTGTGTGTATGCACGAGCGATACTTTCGCTTCTCTTTTGATAGATAAAATGGTGTATAATGGTGTTTTTATAATCATAATAAAATTTTAGAATATATAGGATACTTAATTTATTATTTTATGATAAATACCATCAATTTAGATGAGTTAACCGATAGTAGAAAAAAAGTGATTGGTTTAGGTGATTACCTCTTCATTGAAATGACTCCATTAGATCTTCTCTAAAGGACTTACGGTTGGTCTTCTAGGAAGAAACAAACCTATAGAATGTGTATACAGATGTTTAGAATAGAAATTGGTAGATTTTATTAATCTAGATTTATCAATTCTATGTAAATAAATGTGGTAGGAGGTTCCCTTTATAATTAAGGGGAGGGGCACTTTTGGAATTTCTCAAAAGATTAAATTATAATAAATTAATTCTCAATAAGAATACCTAAAAATAAACATAAATTATAATATAATGTGGTATAGGGTTGTAATATCAGCAACTAATAGAATTTATACATTTTTTGGTGTCATTTTAAACCTCTTCATTTTGATTACAACTTAGTTAATATATTTTAATTTTAACTATGGTAGTATATTTTTCAATAGTAAGGGGTTGTATTTTTACTTATAAGGTAAAAATTGGACCATAAATGGACAATTGATAACATTTTAGACCATACCATATAAAACTTGTCTTATTTAAATATTTTTATAATTTTTTAAATAATTTAATAAAATATTATTTTGATAAAATATCATTATTGTCAATTTTGAAAAAAATTATTTAATTTGACTTAAAAGACATAAATACATAGTTTTAATTCAAATATAATCTTTTAAAACAATAAAAATATGTAATATAAACAAATAAAATTATTTTAATACTATAACTTACTCAAATTATATCACTTTTAATATTTTCAAAACCGTTTATTTTATTTTTTTTATTAAATGAATAAATATTAGTTTGGAATTGTATAAGAATTTAAGGTAATTATATAATACCTAAAAATTATAAATAAATTAACATCATGAAAATAATTTAATTATTCTTAAAATTAATATTAATATTCAGTCATAACTAGTATTTTTTACTATGTGTGCACATAAAAGAGATTAAAACTAAGAGAGTGACACTTTGTAACTTTCTTTGATTTAAATAATATATATATTATTTTCACAAAAAAGTGGCCATAAAACTAATAAATTTATATCCTAAGGTGATAAGTATATAATTAAATTCATAAAATAATAATTAAGATGAAAATTTATGTGTTTTTCACTTATTTTTAATCTAGATCAACCCGATTTATCTTTTAGTGAGGTGATAAATTTCACCACGGTTGCTATTCATATTGACAAAAAATAAAAGGATCCTATTTAAAAAAAATTAACCATAAAATTTTATATATTTAATTCATTTTATTAATTCAATACCTATAAATTTAATAAATTAATTTTAATTTAAGTGCGCAAAATGCGACAAAAAATCTTTTTTATAAAAAATTCATTTTTAAGAAAAAAATGGATTTATTCTTATCATATGCCTTGAAAGATATTTATTAATTTTTTTAAAAAAATTATTAATTAAATGATATATAAATTTCATTAAAATTATTCAAAAATATAGATGAATTTAATTTATTAGTAAAAATATATTGTGCACATAAAAATAGTTTTTTTAAAAAATATCTCTTTACATATAAAAAATGTTTTTATACCAAATTCAAACATAAAATTGAATTCAATTAACTTAATTGGAATATTTAAATTTTTATATATCTCATTTTAAACTTAAACTATTTTAAAATAAAATGGTACTTTGTACATACTTAAAACAAAAATATAGTTTTCAATAAAAAAATCAATATTTTTCACTATTAACTGGAAAATCAATCCTTTTTTAAAAATATCAGAAATTCATCCTAAGATAATTTTGATATGATAATTTCAAAAATTAAGTTATTTTTAAAAAATACAATTTTTAAAATTTTCAAAAATTATATATAATATTTTCTCACAAAAAAATAATAAAAATAATTTTGAATGAAATTTATTTTTGAAGCGTAATATAACTTTACTAAAAATTGGATGCTTATTTACTAAGTATTAATAAATACATTTATGTTTTTTAGGAACTTTTTATATATCACATAAATTATTTAATCATATTTATACCATCCAATTTAATATATAGGTTATAACAGTCAAATAATAATATTTTAAATACATATTACGATTCATTTAAACTCGGTGTGGCGTGTTACACATGCTATCAAATAAATAATATTTTTTAAAGAGGAATATTTTATAAAAAAATTGGGTGTAATATTATCCCCCCTCTCCCCTTTACAAGTTTAATCCTCTAAATTTGAACTTGGGATCGGTAATCAATGGTTTGATAGCTGAAAATTCCTTTGTTGAAAACCCATATCGTAAAAAGGGTTAATAACAATTATCTAAAAACGGGGGAAATGTAAGTATGAAGGTTTGAAAAGAAAAACTACGCTTCCAAATAGTATAATATTAGAGGGAAGTGAAAACATGGAAATATAATATTAAACTAAATCCCAATGACTAATAAAGGGTGATAGAGAACATGATCAGGAGGAAGTTAACAACCACAAAATCTTGAATCTATGAGGGGTTAAAAGACCATAAATTCATTTTATTTTAAGGTTATAGGACATCATTTTTGTCTTAAGATCCTTTCCCTAGAGTTAAGTCATTCCTTTACCATTTATACTAAGAACATAAGGATATATACTTACTTTAAAAATAGAATTTCATCCATTAATCAATTTCCCCCAACAATATAATCTATTGTTCCAAACGATGAGAATTTGAGTTGAATTTTTTTATGCTTGAAGAAATAAAATAAATATCTAATATATTTAAATTATATCGAGATATTCCTACTATCTTTAAGAATCAATCAAACCCAAAAATGGTTAGCACACGGTAATATATTTCCCAAAATGAATAATCCTTCAAATGAATAAATGGAAAATTAATCTCCAAAGCCTTAATTACCTCAATAACCACAAAATTAAGAAATATTTTAATCTCAAATGATATATCATACCCTTCAGCTTACATATTTAAAAAATTTAACCTCGTTCTTCCTAAATAATTTTTCATGCTAAATCACTTGTTAAACATAATGGTTACAAATACCTAAACCCAATGAATCATATTCCAAATATCATTAATCACCATGATAAATTACTATATAATCATATAACGTAGGTAACTTCACAAAAATATCATGAATAAAATTTAGATACTAACTAGAAATTTAATCCTTAACTTGACCGTAAATATCTTTGAAAATATCACATTGTCAACGAATCACTTTTCAACCATCAAGATTTTCAATATCCCACTATTAAGTAGTCTATAATTAACTATCATTAAATCATAAATCAACTCCAAATGGATATTTAAACCTTAATAAAGTATCAAATTTATATCACATAAAACATTAAAAAGGGGGTGTTGCTGCCTTTAAATTTATGATCAACCATAAACTTATAAACCTATTTTAGTATCCATAAAATTTAAGTTAACCTCTTATGAAAACATATATGCTTCCAAAATCACACAATATTTATTCCTTAAATAATTTCACAACTATTTAATATTTTCCATAAATCCATAAATGAAATAAGAATTATTAGCTCAACATCAAACAAATATTAAGTTATATATTTTCCCTTAATCATGTTTTCTTCAAAAATATCACCTTACCAGTAAATATCTTTTCTTGGTTATTAGTGTAATGTATTGGATTTTTCTGTGTATTATTTTAAATGTTATATAGAATTATTTCAAGACCAGGCGTTGATATGGCGTTCAACTCTGAGGCTCGGTGTGCTCGAAATAAATTTCGGAAAAATATTAAACTTTAATTAGAAAAAAATTTCAGTTTTCTTGAAAAAGTGGAATAAATTCCAAAATAGTTATCTGGATCATAAATCTAAGGGCACTGTTGCATTCAAAGTAGTGGTTGTACCCTAGGCAGGGCCTAACATCATCCGGCGCGGACTGGCTATGAAAGTTAGCTTTCAGACATTTAATAAATAAAATAAATTGTTTATTTATTTTATTTTGACGTTATGTCAATGCAGCAATGTTTTATTTTAATTGATGCTTGTTAGGAAATTTAGGGTTATCACCATAACCCTGAAATTCCTCTAAGATGTAGTGAGGAACCCTCTTGAAAAATGGTGATGACGGATCAAGAAGATCATGGATCATCATTTCAATGAAGTGGGAGGATATTTTCAATGATTGAAACGTACCCATTCCTCGTCAACAATCAATAAAAACTCCATGTAGGATGTTATTTTATGATTTTCTATTCCATTTCTAATCTAAGACGAATGCATATCAATTCAATGAACAAGAATTAATACGTGCATCATCATTAGGATTAAATTATAAGTAATTGTTTTCCCTTCGTTCATCTTTCTAATGAGAAAAACTCAAGGCCAATACAAAAAAAGTTCAAGGTTTTCTCCTTGTGGGTTCCTTGTAATTTTATCTCCCTCGTTCTTCGTACTCTCCCTCTTCGACCCTCATGGGAACAATTCGACTAGCTGGATGGTTCTGAATGTGATCAGACCCCTAGAATGGAGGCCAACCGAGAATGAAGTTAGGATCTGTGTATATTGGGTCCTAAAGAAACTAGATCTGAAACTGTTTTGGTATACATACATCGGAGGTGGCCTAGTGGTCTAGGGAAGGGACAACCAGTGCGGGTTCGGTGTGGCAGTCTGGTGAGAAGAGGTAAGGAAGCAGTGTACAGCGGTGTGGATTGGTGGCATGTAGTGACATGGATTTGTGGCTAGATGTAGTGGATGAAGGTAGTAGATGGAGGTGGCTAGAGCCAAAGGGATGGAGTGGTGGAACCGCATGGGATCCACAGGGGACATGGATGCCAGAGCATATGCGGTGGGTGGATCTGTGTGGTGAGGTGGTTGCGGGGCATAGTGATGCCATAGGACATGGCGGGACGACCACGTGGGATGCATTCCAATAGTGCAGGCCAGATGAAGAGGGTTAGAGTGGGCCATAGGGGTGAAACTAGGTAGCCCAGTGGGCCGGAGCAGGCCAATCCAGGAGGACTGGGCCGAACAGGTCAGTCCAGGGCATAGTAAACCCCCCTTCAGAATCTTCAAACCCCCATATCTTTTAAACCGTGCATTCAATTGATGAGATGTCTATAGAGTTGGGACCCTGGAGATGAGATGATACTTTTGATACCTATAGTGGGTTTTGGATTAGACATAATTCTAGAGAAATGGGCCATTTTCATGGCCAATACCTAAGGTCAAGGGACACAGTATGTGTTACTACTACTACTCACCTTGCATCCTCCTTTTCTATGTGGGTTGATTCTCTCATATTCCGTATTTTAAATGAGTTTCATTAGGGTTCATTCCCTTTATCATTTCCCTGAAGGTTTTATGGTATCATTTCATACTCACAGGAGTATGATCCCTTCATCAGGACTTCTAGGATAGAGTTTTTGGAATCCCCTGAGAGGCCCGGAGCAGATCCTCTATACCTTCATTATTCCCTAGGAAGAGTCTTTGGCATTGACATGACCAACTTCACTAAGTTTCGGTCCTATAATTAGCGGGTTAATCCAAATGGAGTTATTGGTATCACCCCATGGCCATGTTTTTTATCCTCCTCTAATGTATCATATCTCTATTCAGATCATTCAGCATATCTCTAATGATGGTTTTTTATAAACGGTTCTTCTCGGATGGGCATCATCAGTGATATTGAACTCCGGAGTGTGTTCTCCCAGATGTGTGCTTTTTGGAATCTTTAAACTGAATCCCTATTGTTAGTATGCAGTGGTTATGACTTACCCTAGGCTATGTGGTATGGTTTGAGTATATCTGGATATTCTCGTTATATGTTCTAAACATATACTTGTGTAGATATGATAGTATATTTCCCTTGTGTATTGATTTATTGTTTTCATGTGTCCAACTAAGTACTGTTATACTCACCCCTGCACGAGCTTTTCCCACATGCATTGTGTCTTGTGCAGACAAGCAACCTTTTGACATAGTCTAGGGAAGACCAGGACTGGATGGATCCTTGTGAGATTAGATAGACTACAGTGTTCCTAAGGATTTAGATAGTATCCCCAGTACCTTTCCTTCAGGTATGGTTTTCTGTGTATGAGTTTCAAGAACATATTTACAAAATTTTCTTTTGGTGGGCCTGTATTCTGGACCTATTTACTTTCTAGAAATTTCATTATTTTACTCTAGTTGTGGGTTATAGTGGTTTGTATGAATTGTTTAATTAGTGTTTTTACATTTTATAATTTGTTTCTTGGAGATGTGTGTATGCATATATGTACTTTAGGATAATGTCTCCCATTTGTATGACAAGCCTACTCGGTGCTAGTCACTATCCCCAGGCCTATTGGAGGTTGGTTTGGGGTAGTCATGACACAAGCCCCTCTGGGATGGGTCATGGCATAGTGGTATCAGAGGAAGGAATTTGTGAGACCCAATGTCTCACCCTGTTCATCCCCAGTGTTATTTTCCAAAAATATAGATGGGATCTTGAGGTTGTGTGTGTATTATCGATGCCTGAACTAGGTGATAGTGAAGAGAAATTATCCATTAATGAGGATCGATTACCTATTATACTAGTTGAGAGGGGCATGATGGTTCTTAAAGGTTGAACTTTGATCAGGCTATCACCGGTCGTGAGTATGGGATGAGGATATACTTAATAAGGATTTCTGATGTCATTGTAGTCATTATGAGTACTTGGTGATTCCATTTGGCATGACGAATGACCCAACAGTTTACATGGGACTCCTGAACAAAATCTTTCATCCCTACTTATACTAGTTCATGGTGGTCTTCATTGATGATATCCTTGGGTATTTGGTGTCCAAGGAGGAAACATTCAAAACACTTTAGGATGGTTCTGAATGTACTCTAAGAGAACCAGCTTTTCGGGAAACTCTCAAAGTGTCATTTCTAGATTTAGGCAGTCCACTTTATGGAAAATGTTATTTTAGTGGATGGAGTGTAAATGGACCCGGTCAAGGTGGAGGAAGTGTTAGAATGGGATCCACATAGGAGTGTGATGGAGGTGCAGAGCTTCCTTGGGCTGGTAGTCTATTATTAGACATTCATACATGATTTTCCCAGGATATCAGTACCTATGAAATCTTTGACCCAAAAGGGAAAGCCTTTAATGTGGATGGAGAAGTGTCAACAGACTTTGTTGAGGTAGAGTTTGATGAGTACCCTAATCTTGATATTATTGGAGGAGGGTGTCGAGTACTTAGTGTTCTACAATGCATCAGGAACCGGGCTTGGTTGTGTTCGGATGTCGAGGCAAGTGGTGAATGCCTATGGTACGTTCCAGTTGAGACCAAATTAGTATAACTACACGACCCATGATCTTGAGTTGGCTGTTGTAGTCTTTGTATTGAAGATTTGGAGGCACTACTTGATGGGAAAGTGGTTTATCATCTACTCTGATCACAAGAGTCTCAATTATATCTTTACTTAGAAGGATCTAAACTTGAGATAGAGGAAGTGTCTAGAGTTCCTCTAGGATTATTACATTGAGATCATTTATACTCCAAGGAAGGGGAACATGGTGGTAGATTCTCTCAACATGAGATCGAGTTCACATTTATTGGATGAGGTATCAGAGCAGTTGTCCTCATTATAGTTATCCTTTGTGGATGTATATTGGGGATCTTACCTCCAATTGATGGTTGTTACCCCTAAACTCTTATAGTGAGTCAGGGAGGTGTATCTTGGGGATACCGACTATGAGACTCCATGTGCTCAGTTATCCAAAATACATGCTCTTGATGGATATTATAAAGGTGGGGAGCACATCACTATTTTTAAAGGATGTATAGTTTTACCAGTGGAATTGCGGGAGGAGGTTCTGAGGTAGTTCTGCACATCCCCTTTGATGGTACATCAATGTGTGTAGAATATGTATTAGGACCTCTGACATCAGTTTCGGTGGCCAGGAATGAAGAAGAGAGTTGTGGAGTTCATTTCTTGGTGCCTCGCTTATCAGCAATTGAAGGCTAAGAACCTAGTTTCAGCGGGTTTGGCTCAAACCCTTGAGGTGATAGAGTGGAAGTGGGATGGGATATTGATAAACTTCATGACAGTTTTACCATGCACATACAGGGGACACGATACCATCTAGGTGATCATTGATCGACTCACCAATTCATCCCACTTTTTACCTGTCTGGGAGTAGAGTTAAGTGGAGAGCATGGGGAACCTCTACGTACAGGAGATAGTTCAGCTTCACTGAGTTCCATCAATGATTATTTCAGATCGTGATTCTCGTTTTACATACTGGTTGTAGAAGGGATTGTAGGAGGTGTTTGGGAATTAGTTATGCTTGAGCATTGAATTTCATCCCCAGAAGGATGTCCAGGAGAAGAGGACCATTCAGGTTATAGAGGACATGTTGCGGGCCTCCATCTTGGACTTCAGTCATAGTTGGGAGGATCACCTACCACTGGTGTAGTTTTCGTACAACAACATTTACCACTCCACCATTGGTATGGAACCATTTGAGGCTATATACATGTGACCCTATAGGTCACTTCTTTATTAGACTGTCCTAGGAGAGTGAGAAATCATGGGCCCAGAGTTGGTGTGATCTACTACTGAAAATGTTTATATCATCCAGGAGAAGTTGAAGACTTTGCAGATTCAGTAAAAGTCATATGTTGATAGGATATGGAGACCCTTGGAGTTTGATGAGGGATACCATGTGTTTCTTTGGGACTCACCTTGATGTGGGTTGTGTAGATTTGGATGGGATGACAAGTTATATCTGAGGTTCATCAGCCCTTTTCAGATACTGCATAGAGTTGGAGAGGTGGAATACTGCCTAGATGTACCCCCACAATTGCACCGGTTACAAGATGTCTTCCATGTGTCGCAGCTGAGAAGGTACGTGCATGACCCATCACACGTCATCAACTAGGAAAAGCTAAACACCGAGGATAAAGAAACTGTTGTTGAGTACCCAGTGGAGATCGAGGATCATCAGTAGAGAATCCTTTATGGTCAAATGATTCCCTTGGTTTATGTTTAGTGGCAGCATGAGAATCTCCAGGAGATCATGTTGGAGTGGCAGGCTCAGATTCATGCACAGTGCCCACAACTTTTTTAGTAGCCTTATTTTTGGATTTTTGGGGATGTAAATACCTAAGGTGGGGATAATGTAATGTCCCATATTTTTCTATGTATTATTTTAAATATTATATAGAATTATTTTGAGACCAGACACTAAGAAGGTGTGTCATTTTGAGGCCCAGTGTACCAGGAATAAATTTTTGAAAAAATATTAAAATTTAAATAGCACACATGAGCGGTTTTCCTCAAAACATATAATAACATCCAAACAGGTTCCTGAATCATAAATCTGAGGGAACCATTGAATTTATAGTAGTGTATTTACCCTAATAGAGGCCTAATATTGGTTGGCATGGGCCAGCTGTGAAATTTAGTTTTTAGATGTTTAATGAATAAAAATATGTTAATTTATTTTATTTTGGTGTTATGTCAATGCATAAATGTTTACTTTTAATTGATCATTTTCAAGAAATTTGGGATTATTACCATAACCCTGAAATTCCTCTGGCACATGGAAAAGAACCCTCTCGATGAACAGTAATGATGGATCAAGAAGATCGTGGACTATCGCGCCAATGAAGTTGGAGGATATCGTCAATGATGGAAACACAATCGTTCTTCATCAGCAATTGACCCAAACTCTTGGTAGGACATTGTTTTATTATTTTCTATCTTGTTCTTCTTATAAGATGAAATTGGATCAATTCAACAAACAATAATTGATACGCATGTCATCAGTAGGATTAAATTATATGGAATTGTTTTCTCTTCGTTCATCCTTATAAAGAGAATGAATCGAGGCTAACACGAACAAAGTTGGAGGATCATTTATTGGGAGTTACTTGTTATTTTATCTCCCCCTTTCTTTTCATTTCGTCATTAGACCCTCGTGGCCACCTCTCAACTTTATGGGTGGTTTCAAATGCGATCGGACCCCCATATTGGAGGTAAATTAAAAACGATGGTTGGATCTATGTAGATCGGGTCCAGAGGAACCCAGATCTGAAACTGTTTTGGTTTCTGGACACTAGAGGTATCTCGGTGGTCCACAGAAGGGACCACTAGGATTATGGTCTAGATAAGCAAGTAAAGTTGGTGGTGTGTGGCGATGTGCATCGGGGGTGTGTGGTGGCATGGATCAGCGGCTAGAGGAGGCGGTCGGGGGTGGCTAGAGGTTGTGGCTAAAGGTGGATAGAGTTGTGAGGATGAAGTGGTGGAGTTGCATGGGATCCATGGGGAACATGGAGTCTAGAGTGGACATTGAAGGAAGAATCACATGGTGAGTTGATCACAGGGCACAGTGAGGCCCTGGGACATGGTGGGGAAACTGCATGGGACGCAGGCCAGTAGAGCAGGTGGGATGCTGAGGACCGGAGTGGGCCAGTGTGGTACAACCAGGCAGGGAAGGTAGGACGGAGCATTCTGGAGTAGGATAGGTGGTCTAGAGTAGGTTAGGAAGGTTAGAGCAGGCCAGGCTAGAGTGGGTCGGGCCGACCAGACTGGGCCATGCTGAATGGGTCTGACCCAGTTTAGTCCATGGCTTAGTAAACCCACCTTTTGAATATTCAAACCCCCATATCTTTCAAAACATACATATTATTGATGATCCATCAGTGGAATTGGGACCCTGAAGATGAGATAGTATTTTTCATAACTATGGTTGGTTTTATCTTGGATATAATTATAGTGACATGGGTTGTTTACACTGGCAGCACCTGGGGTTAAGGGACACGATGGGTGTGACTACTACTACTCACCATGCACCATCCTTTTTTACATGGGTTGATTCTCTCATCCATTGTATCGTGGAAGAGTTTTTTTAGGGTTTGTTCCCTTTATCATTTCCCTAAAGGTTTGTTGGTATCATTTCTTACTCACAAGAGTATGATCTCTTTAGTAGGAATTTGAGGATAGAGTTGTTGGAATCCCCCGAGAGGCCCGAAGCCTATCCTCTATTCCTTATTCAAGCCCTAGGTAGAGTCTTCAGTATTGACATGACCAACTTCATCGAGTGGTGATCCTCTAATTATAGGGTTAATCCAGATGGATTTGTTGGTATCACCCCATGGACATGGAAACGATCTTACTCTGATGTATTATATCTCTCTTCAGATCATTCAACATGTCTCTATCTCATGATAGTTTTCAACAAATGGTACTTCTCGGACGGATGTCATTAGTGCTATAGGAATCATGAGTGTGTTCTCCCATAAGTGTGCTTTATGGAATCTTCAAACTGAATCCCTAGTGTTGGTATGTAGTGGTTATGACTTTCCCTAGGTTGTGTGGTATGGTTTGAGTATATCTACATATTCTTATTATATTTTGTAGACATATACTTGTGTAGAAATGATTGTATCTTTCCCTTTTCTATTTATTTATGGTATTGGGGTGTCCTACTGAGTATTTTTATACTCACCCATATAAGGTATTTGTACGCACGCATCATGTCTTGTACAGACGAGTGACCTTTTGATAGAGTTCGGGGTGGACCAGGACTGGATGGAGCCTTGTGAGATTAGACAGACCATGGTGTTCCTGTAGCTTTAAACAGTATCCCCAGTACCTTTCCTTCAGGTAGGGTTTTCTATGGATGATTTTTAAGAACTTTTTTATAGACTTTCATTTTGGGGGGCTTGTATTCTAGACTTATTTACTTTCTAACACTTTCACTCTTGTACTCTGGTTGTGGGTTATAGTGGTTGACATGCATTTTTTACTTAGTGTTTTTACATTTCAGAATTTGTGGCTTGGATATGTGTGTGGTCGTATAAGTAATTTAGGATAATTCCCCCCATTCTTATGACATGCCTACTTGGTGCTAGTCACTAGCCCCTGGCCTATTGGAGGTGGGCTTGGGGTAGTCACAGCATGGGACCCTCTAGGATGGGTCATGAAAATTAGTACCATTCAAATTAAATTTTCAAGTCCTTAATGAAAAAAACTATCAATGGACAATCTATAGTTTTTTCATGATTTTATAATAATAATATCATTAAAATCACACTTATAGAAGATAAATCTTGAATAAAAATACATACACACTTCAATCATCCCACTTCTTTATTAAACCATTAACTATGCTTCATCATCTTACTCCTTGATATATATTCCCTAAAATATGAAATATGAATAATTTATTAAGATTCATCAACTTCAATTTAATCATGGTTATTACTTTTAACATAAGAATACTATTAAAACAACCCATACCTTTCATACATCATTCATGGTCTCTTCCTCGTCATCGGTAAAATGCTTACTTGTACAACCTTGTTGATTATCTTCTGTAGATTTCCCCCTATGACATATATTTTCATAATTCTCATACTTTCAACATTTAAAACATTCAAAAGTCGAGGATACCATAGGGATACTATTATTATAATCCATTGAATTAATAGATATTTTCATTTTTACTTAGAAATTACTTTCTCTATGTACTTTTCCACACTAAAACATATTACCATTCCTCTAACACATTAACTTGATTTCCTCTTCCCATGTTCTAGGAATATTGAAAGTAGAATCTTATTTCCTCTATAGTCTTCATGAATATCCATCTTTCCCTTATTTTTTGTGTCATGAAACTTACCAAAGTTTATATTGTTAATAATATAATATGATATCTTATTTAGCATAATCACAAATTTTTGTATTCAATATATTTTTTCACTTGGTTTCTCATGAGTACAATAATTCCATTGACTGTAACATTCAACATTAACACAATTCCTTTGGGTTCTAGCTATTAAAAAAACATAGTGTGAGAAAAAATAATATTAATGGGAAACAACATAAAAAAAATAAAGGGATTTATAAATCATTACACCATATTTTATTGCACATAAGTTTCAACCTAGTTCATTCATTATCGTTACCAAAACATTATCATTTTATCCTATACTTAGACTCATACCCAAGATTTTTACTAAAGTTTTATCATCCAAGTTTACAAAGGTTAACTAAACCTTAATCTAATATGAACTTAAGAGACCTGTACTTTTTATAAATAAGTATCACATATTAATGATGAATATTAATTTCCTAACATAATGATCTATACTAGAATCATATAGGTTTATTGCCTTTGGAAACTTGGACATATAAACAATTGGTTCATAAAAGATCTGAATAGTCTCCCACTAAGTTATTTATAACTAGAACCCTTTATAGACATATAATACTAAGTAATTTTTTTATAACTTGGTGAAAATAAACATAAGAAAGTGTGATATTAGATGATCAAAAAGGGTTAAAAAGGTAGATATCAATGATAACTTGAGAAGAAATTAAACATAAGGGTATTAGAATGTGAGAATAACATATTAAAATCATCTCAAAATATCATAGATCATAATCTTGAGTCATGGAATAAATCTTGTTTTTTATAAGACATGAATCACAAAAGAATTAAATAACATGATCCATGAGAGAATAACATTGGAATAAAACAAAATTTTATGGCATACACATAAGCATAGAAAATCATTTCCTTATTAGTCAAGTATCTTTTCCAAGACTATAATAGTGGAATGGTTTCACTCCCCAAACCATTATAGTAGTCAAGGTTCACTCCCAATAATATAATAGTGAACAAAGTTCTTTACTAAACTAGGTTCACTCCCCATTCTAGTCCCATTTATCACATGAGATATCAATCTTTACCGATTACATTAGAGTGAGATATAGGTATAACCCATCACATAATGAAAACCATATATATGTTTTTCACATGATCATAGAGCATTCATCATATCAAAACCCATGAAAGGAAATGGGTTTCATAGAAATTTCATCATAGCACAACCCATAGAAAAGAAATGGGTTTCATAAAAGATTTCTCATCATAAATGTAAAGCATCTAGAGAAATAATAGGGATATAATACTTATTTAATATCCCTAATAAATCATAATTAATATCATTGGTTTTTTTTCTCTAATGAAAATAAATATCCTCAAAATATTATTAAAACATTCTTGAGTAAAATAACCTTACCATTTTGAGATAATTTATTAAAAAACTACACAATTATAAAGGAAAATTTTTTATTTGAAAATAACCATGTAAACTTGTAAAGTAGCCTTAAAATAAAAAATTATTCATGATGGTTGGAAAATCCATTGATGTTGTGTAAGTTAAAAAACATCCCTTCAGTACTTTTTTCATAAAAGTCTCAAGGTACCTCGTTTGGAAAATGGAAAAAAGATTTATTTCAAACCATATTCTAAAAAGTAAAAAATGGTTAAAAATGACTTCAAACAATTATATTATAATATTAAAAATATTACTTAAAACATTTTTATAAAACATGGATATGGAAGAAAAAAAAATTGACTGAAGAGATAAATGAATTCGATTTTCCTTAAAACATATTTTTAGTCTCTTAAGTACATAAGGAGGGGAAAATGAAATGAAAAAAAATATTTTAAATAATTAAATAGAGTATAATAAAATTAATGATTGTATTGATAGTTTTATCATAATATTTTATCATCATAAACAATCTTGATGAATAATGATATTGTAACATAAAACCTCTTACCTTGAGTTCTCCTTGCTTCGAAAGAACTCTAAAATCAAGTATAATAAATATTAATTTATTATAATCTTATACCATAGTAATTTTAATACTTATAATATCATATATTATACATTTTTATTATTTAAACACTCCATTTTATCAATAATTCCATATTAAAATCGTAATTTTTGAGTGTTAACTATTTCGTTTATCAGGAGTATTTCGATTTAGTAGTTATGTTCCTTGTATATTTATTTGGTTCCATCATCTACAGAATATTAATAATTATATAAATATAATATATATTATATATATTCATATTTATAGTCATCCACAAAAATTATATATTTAAAAATGAATTACACCATTCATGGAGATGGTGGGTTATACATACGCATGAACACTCTATTCATTTTTCGACAGATGGAACTAAAAAACATAAATATTAATTAACCTTAATAGGATCATTATTATATCATATATATTCATCTCATTATTTCTTATTACCATACAAGTAAACTATAAATGAAAAATGAATCACATCGATTCGTAGAGGTGGTAGTCCACACATACGCACGAACCACATTATTGTTTCCCAAAGGATTGAATGGTAAGTAGTTAAATGTGATATTATAATTAAAAAATTGTAATTATGTCATAGATATAATATATAAACATTATAAACAGTATAGTATCCACCCATAAAATATTGTGATGAAAAATGAATTGTATCGCTACGTGGTGATGGTAAGTTTTACGTACACATGAGCGATACTTTTAATTCTCTTTTGATAGGAAAGAGAGTGTATAATGGTGTTTTCATAATCATAATAAAATTTAATAATATTTATGATACTGAAGTTATTATTTTATTAGAAATACCATATATTTATAGGAGTTAAAGAAGAGTACAAAATAAAGAGATTGGTTGAGGTGATTACATCTTCTTTGAAATGACTCCTCTTCCGATGCTTTTATCGGGACACCCGTCGTCATGCTGTGACACACTAGATGTTTCCTCACATTCCTGATTTTAAAATGTGGGAAGAATAATTTTTTATTTAGGGACATTTTCTCCATGATTGAAATAGGATGATGGGATTTCGGTCTCTCCGTTCATTGATTCCTCCTCAAAATTTGTCACCTAGTCCAGGTCTCCCTCATAGATTTAATATGTTGTTCATCAATCTCATTCCTGGTGCCATATCATTCTTGATTATAGTTAATTACACTACTTTTTTTAGGAAATTCCATTGTGTCTTGATAGGGAAGCAACCTTCGGTCATAGTAGATGGTAATATCAGGCATGTTGGGAAATCTCTTGATGTGTGGACATTGGAAGACAAGTATTATTCCTCATAAGAGGGAATCTCAAGGGAACAGAACCTAAGGAATCCCACATATTTCATGGAGCATCTTATATCGGAGGCATTTCTTTGAGGATTTCCTCAGCTTCCCATGTTTAACATGGGGTATTCTGTGAGTTTAACATCTAGCGTAGATGGTTACGCCAAAGGCATGTCTTCTGAGGTTTTACTCAGGAATCTCATAGTTAAAATGAGGTAATCCATGGGTTTAACATCTTATGGAGATGGAATGAGAGTGATCAGAATTCCCCATGGAGGCAGATTATATTGGTATATCCTTACGAGGTAATTCCTGGAAGGTTTACTAGATGGATGGATTAGGACACCCAATAAGAGAGGACCTAGGGTGGTGTGTCCCAAAAGGGGATGATGTCACACTATGAAGG
This sequence comes from Viscum album, assembly GCA_963277665.1. Taxonomy (NCBI): domain Eukaryota; kingdom Viridiplantae; phylum Streptophyta; class Magnoliopsida; order Santalales; family Viscaceae; genus Viscum; species Viscum album. The sequence continues at coordinate 89,084,600 of OY728147.1, forward strand.
CTAATCTAGACACAAAAAAGGGTGGATCAGAGAATGGTGGGTCCCATCAAAGGGGAACCAATTTTTACCAATGGATGGGATTGAACCTTAGGGAGGTTTCCTACGTACCCTGTGTAGATGACAGGGATCAAAACCCACATAGTTTAAAGGGTGAGACATGGAATCGGGGTGTACACAAAGGAAAGCAACCCATGTTGAGGAATACACATGGATAGAGGCCCATCTCAAGAGGGACACTCTTGGTTGGATGGTTATGAATTGTGTTAGGCTTATGCATGGTTAGATTCCCAAATGGATGGCATGATTTCATTGGGATATGGTGGCCTGGGTAGGATTTAGGATGGATGATGAATAGTTGAATGAAGTGGATGGTGAATGAGATGGAACTGATGTGAAGATGACAGTAGTGTTGGGATTGAGCCTTAGGTAGGCTTTCTATGTATCCCTGTGAATGGGAATCAAAGTCCACGTAGTTCGGTTGGGTGATGGGACACCTAAGGAGGTGGCCCATGAGAATGGAGCACATGGATGGGGACCCGAAGGGAATGGAACCTTGGGTTGAGGCATGAGCGATGGTATTGAACCTCAGGGAGGCTTCCTATGTATCCCTATGGAAGATAATAAAAGTCCACGTAGTTTAGGATGGGGAATGAAATCAGGGTGTGCACAAAGGACAGTGACTCGGCGACATGCTTGGGCTCATGCATGGTTAGAAGCCTGGGTGTTGGTCTGATGTCATTAGGGGACAGACCAAAGATGTGGGTCCCAATAAAGGGGATACCAAAGTTTTCCAGTGTTTGGCGTTGAACCTCAGGGAGGATTCCTATGGACCCTATCTAGGAGACAAGGAACAAAACCCACATAGTTTGAATAGGTTTACCGGTGTTTTTGGTTAAACCTCAGGGAGGCTTCTTATGTACCTTGTCTAGGAGACAAGGATCAAAACCCACATAGTTCGAATAGGTTTACCAGTTTTTGGGGTTGAACCTCAGGGAGGCTTCCTATGTACTATGTCTAGGATATAAGGATCAAAACCCATGTATTTCGAATAGGTATACCAAGGTTTGGGGTTGAACCTCTTGGAGGATTCCTACATACCATATCTAGGATACAATGATCAAAACCCATGTAGTTCTCATAGTTTTACCATTGTAAGGGTTGAACCTTAGGGAGGCTTCCTACATAACCTATATAGGAGACAAGGCTCAAAACCCCAATAGTTATAATAGGTTTACTAGTGCTTGGGGTTGAACCTCAGGGAGGCTTCCTACGTACCCTATCTAGGAGATAAGGATCAAAACCCACATAGTTCTCATAAGTTTACCAGTGTTTGGGGTTGAACCTCAGGGTGGCTTCCTACGTACTCTTTATAGGAGTCAATGATCAAAACACACGTAATTCTTATAGGTTTACTAGTGTTTGGGGTTGAAAATCATGGAGGCATCCTACATACCCTGTCTATGATACAAGGATCAAAACCCACGTAGTTTTCATAGGTGCGGTTTAGCATCATGTGGGGGGAAATGAGGATACATTTTAATGTCATGCATGACGAGGTTGAACTGAAATGAAGTATTCGGGACCGATAAGTGATGGGATTGAAACTTAGGGATGCTTCCTACTTACCCTTCCTAGAGTGGGAAAGGATCAAATTCCACATAGTTTGGGATGGGGAATGGGGCTTACACACTAAGGCAGCCCATAGAGGATTCCACAGTCAATTATTACTCTAATCTCACATAATTCATGATCAGTGTGAGAAAAAATATGCAAAAACAGACCAGACGATCATGGTTCAAAGGTGTGGACACTAAGGATGGTGAATGGTGATTACACATGGAAGCTTCCCAGGTGCCGCTATAGAGTGGCAATAGTGGATGGGGAATATGCATGGAAGCTTCCTAAGTGTTGCTAAGGAGAGGAAATGGAGGATGGGGCTTATTCATGGAAGCTTCCCAAGTGCCACTAAGGAGAAGCAATAGTGGATGGGGCTTATGCATGGAAGCTACTGGAGTTCCACTAAGGAGAGGCAATGATGGATGGGGCTTACACATGAAAGCTGCCTGGGTGCCGCTATGGAATGGAAATGGTGGATTGTTCTTACACATGGAAATTGACCAAGTGCCACTATGTAGTGGAAATTATGAATGGGGATTGCGTATCGAAGCTACCTGAGTGCTGCTAAGGAGCGTCAATGGTGGATGGGGTTTAGGCATGGAAGTTTCCCGAGTGCTGCTATAGAGTGGAAATGATGAATGGGGATTACTCATGGAAGTTGTCTGGGTGCCTCTAAGGAGTAAAAATGGTGAATGGGCCTCACACATGGAAGCTACTAGAATTCTTCTAAGGAGAAACAATAGTGAATGGTTCTTATGAATGGAAGATGCTCAGGTGGTGCTAAGGAGCGGAAATGGTGGATGGGGATTATACATGGAAGTTTCTCGAGTGATAATAAGGAAATACAATGGTGAATGGGGATTATGAATGGAAGATACCCATAATGTCTTCCTCATATCTGGCCATGAGGGCATCCTAACACACTGGTGGGTTGAGACATACAATTGAGTCTGACACCTATGTTCTAGTGCATAAGCGGGATAATGCCAGGGGTGTTGGAATCAGTCTGAACAAAGGGAGATGAAATGTTTGAATCACATTCCCAACATTCAAAACACAATGGGGGAGGAATGAAGAAGTGAGATAACTACTGACCATATTCGAATCATATCATCCACATCACGTTAGCCTGAGATGTAAACAAACAAATGAGGTCCAACCGATGACCGTATTTGAAACACGAGGTCAAACTCAAAGTTTCTTCCAAAGCCTTCCAAGGAATTGGCCCAAAACGGTAGGTGAACCGAAGTGACATGGGATAAGGCCGTTAGGGGGTCCCTTCAGACATGAAAGAGGATGATGATCTGAATAAAGGACACACGAAGCATGAGGTGGAATGATGGAATGATCGAATAGTTTCCAACACTCTTGAAATTACACCACTGTAATCATAGAATGAGTTATTTATATTTGTCACGTAATCCATCTCTTATTTGAAACAAAAGGCATCCTAAAAATTAAGGATAGGTTATAATATATTTTAAAGTTATGTAGAGAGGTCTATTAGCATCTTATTCTTGGCGCATAAGGTATCCATTTTTTGGAGGAAGAGGCATCCTATGTTTTTTATATAGGGTTTACTACAGTTTGTGGTCATGTAGAGAGGATTATTGGAATCTTATGCTTAGCGCATAATGCATCTATTGTTTGAAGCAAGAGGCATCCTATATTTTTCATATAGGGTATACTACACTTTATATTCATGTAGAGAGGATTATTAACATCTTATTATTGGTGCATAAGGAATCTCTTATTTGGAACAAGAAGCGTCCTATATTTTCCATATAGGGTGTACTATAGTGTATAGTCATGTAGAGAGGACTGTTGGCATCTTATGCTTGGCGCATAAGGAATATCTTGTTTGGAGCAAGAGGCATCCTATGTTTGTCACATAGGGTGTACTGCAGTTTATAGTCATGTAGAGAGGATTATTGGTATCTTATGCTTGGCACATAAGGAATCACTTTTTTGGAGAAAGAGGCATCCTATATTTGTCATATAGGTTATACTACAGTTTATAGTCATGTAGAGAGGTCTATTGGCATATTATGCTTGGAGCATAAGGAATCTCTTATTTGGAGAAAGAGGCATCCTATATTTTCATATAGGATATACTACCATTTATAGTCATGTAGAGAGGACTATTGGCATCTTATGCTTAGAGTATAAGGCGTATCTTGTTTGGAGCAAGAGGCATCCTATATTTGTCATGTAGGGTATACTACGGTTTATAGTCATATGGAGAGGACTATTGGAATCTTTTTCTTGGTGTATAAGGCATCTCTTTTTTGGAGCAAGACACATCCTATATTTGTCATATAGGGTATACTATAGTTTATAGTCATGTAGAGAGGACTATTGGTATATTATGCTCAGCGCATAGGGCATCTCTTGTTTGGAGCAAGAGGCATCCTATGTTTGTCATATAGGTTTTAATACATTTTATAGTCATATAGAGAGGACTATTGGAATCTTATTCTTATCGCATAAGGCATCTCTTATTTGGAGCAAGTTTCATCCTATGTTTGTCATATATGGTGTACTACAGTTTATAGTCATGTAGAGAAGACTATTGGTATCTTATGATTGGCACATAAAGAATTTCTTTTTTGGATCAAGAGGAATCCTATGTTTTTCATATAGGGTGTAATAAATTTTATAGTCATGTAGAGAAATCTATTTGGAAAAAAGTTCCTAGAAATGGATGGTGTTGGGACTTATGCAAGAGTGTCCCTTTTTGGTGGATCCTGGAATTTGAGTCAGGCGATGGGGTTTGGATGAGTTTTTTGAGGAATAGTTTGGCTCAAGGTACTCAGGGGAATTTATGATGAGAATCTCAACTCACTACATGGGAAGCAGACTAAGATAAATATGTTTACTCAAGGTGTTTCATGGAGTTCGTAGGAGTATCTCAAATAATGGTATTCCATAGGTGGAAGATGAATGTGCATAAGGGTGCAATGGAGAATGTCAACATCCTGACCCTAAAATTTCATTGTGAGACTCTCTATTTTTCAGGGGGACAGTGATGGAAGTAAAGGGATTGGCTTAGGGGGCCAGGACCGTAGCCCAGCACTGACCCTGAGTGGGGGTGCATGGGTGAAGAACCCTCGGTATGGACTAGTGGGTGTGAAGGTAGGAGCTTAACGAATGATAAGGCTTCACAAATGAAAGGGGTTCGCGGAGCTTAGGGTATCACGAAGAATAGAGATTCACATAGATCAGGGTATCGCAGAGCATGGGGCTTCATAGAGATTACGGTCTCACGAAGCATGGGGCGTTGTGAAGCTCAGGGTATTGTAGAGAATGGGGCTTCACAGAGCTCAGGGTCTCACGGAGTATATTTGAGAAGGAAAGGTGCTCACGGATCATTTCCTCGCCTTAGAATAAGGCACATTATTAGTAGAGTGCTCTGTGAAGGCTTCATGCTTCATGGATCCTTGAGAAACCTGAATGGTGATCCCTCCTTTGCAAAGGGAGGAGGCCTTCATGAAGGGAATCACTTCACAGTTTTTGGTAGCACCATTAAATGAGAGATTGGCCACCAAAGGGGCATTATAATTGTCCTTATGAAGGGGGTGAGCCGACTATTTATAGGCGATGGAGGTCGCGAAGCTCACCACGGAGAAAACATGTGTTCCGCGAAGAGAAAATGACACCACAAAGGAAATCAAACTCTGTAACCGATGGCAGTTCCCTCATGCTTCTTAGAGTCATGGATCCTACCATCATGGCCTTCGTGGCGCTCGTGGAGGATTCGGTAAAGTTCCTAAGACTCGTAGAGGCATCCTTCACGGCCTTCGCGGTGCTTGCAGAGGCTCCAGTCAAGTTTCTCTACTCCACGATCATGGAGGGAGCTCCGTGAATGGGTTTTACGAACCATTTTTCCATCCCATCTTCAAATTTCCATAACTGTTAATTTGTAACTCCGTTTGGGCTCTATGACTGGTCAAATCGAAGCTTGTGAAACGAGCTACACTTTTGGACCATGTATGGAAGCATTTGGTATATCTTATGGATGCGTTTTCTAGTTCCAACAAACACCTTTATATATCCTCTAAATGGCTACGGGGTTAGTCTTTTAGGAATAAAAAAACCTATAGAATGTGGATAGAGAAGTTAAGAATATAAATTTTTAGAGTTTGGTTGAGGTAAAAGGATCAATGTGGTGTAAACAAGTGAGGGAGGAGCTTCCCTTTTGTATAGGTGATAGGAAATTTTGTAATTTCTCAAAATATTAAATTATAATAAATTAATTATCATGAAAAATACCTCCAAATGACAAAACATTCAAATAAAAGGAGTGATATGGTTTTAATACAATAAAAATAGAATTTATACATGTTTTTGTGTCATTTTAAACATTATCATTTTGATTAACCCTTAGTTAACCAATTTTAATTTTAACTACTATAATAAATCAATATTAAAGGGTTTTACTTTTTATTTATAAGGTGGAAATTGGAACATAAATGGAAAATTTACGACATTTTCAGCCAAACCATATCCACCTTGTCATATTTCAAGATTTTTATTATTTTTTAGTTAATTTAACAAAATATTATTTTGATAAAATATCATCATTTTTGTAACTCCCTGACCATAGTTATCTAGATTTGGTGAATTATTTTATTACATGGCATGATCACAAGAATGTTGAATCTTGAAGGATCGATCATTTTAGTATCCTTGGAAAAACTAGATATAAACATAAATTTTTACATCACATCTTAAAATGAAAGACAACATAAAAACTCCTTTGAAAAAATTAGTATTCTATTTCCTCATCTCTATAAGTCATTCATAATGTACATCTTCACATAATGGGGAAATGAAACATAAGAATGGGGTGAGCTCAGATGTTCGGTAAGGGTAAATAATTCAACAGAAGCTATCATAAATAAGCATAAACTTTTAAGCAAATGTGTATAATAAAAACAACAGCCTTTTAAACAAAAACATGAACATAATATGGAAATAATAAATCAAACATTACCATATAGACATGAAAAAAGGAAATTCTAGTATTAGAATAATCACATGTAATAATTGACCTTATAAATAGGGAATACATAATGCGGGACATCTTAAACACACCGTCAAAGCTTTGTCCAAGACACCATACATAATTGGGTAATACATTATCCAAAACCCAAACATAATTGTCTCATAAGACCTAATGATGCATCAAGGGGTTGTAGCAGGCCTCACCTGACACTTATAAAGTCCAATTCATTCCTCTTATAAATGGGGTAAAACATAACCAACATAAACATTCATAATAAAACTAGCATATAAAATGTCAATACTTAAACTATAATATATGAATGATATCAAAATAGCACATCCATAATCAAACATATCATAAAATCTTCAATACAATATGTAATATTGTATCATAATATATTAACCTTAATTAATCATAAAATCCAACAAATGATGTTGATATAGATGAAAGTGATCTAAAAAATCATTAAAAATCTTTTTGAAATGTCCATTTTTAATTTGAAATCATTTTAAAGCCTATATAATTATAAAATAAAACATTTAATTTGAAAATGACCTAGTAATATTGTAAGGTAATCTCCAAATGTTAATTTTTCATAATGGTGTAAAATATCCGCTCATGTTGTATAAGTTAAAAAAACATTATTAATTAATTTTTCGAAAATGTCATATAGTACCTTATTTGGGAAACGATAGAAATATTAATTTCAAAACATTTTATAAAAATTCAAACATGGGTATAAATTAATTTCAAAAATAATATAGGAATATAAATATTATTTTTAAATACATGTATAAGAAACATGTATGTGAATGATAAATATGTCTCAGTAAATACTTATGTATAAACAATCTAGGATAATAATGAGATTACAAAATTAACCCTTACATAAAAACTTTAAAAGATGAATTTTTGAAAACATTTGAATGATCTTAAAAATAGACATGAAATCTTCTATAATCCTTTTACATCCACATAATTAGTTATGTAAAATAATATCAAGAATATTGAAATTGAGAAAGCATTATTTCTTTAAACATTCAAAGTGTCCCATACAACTTTGAACATTTAAATAATAAACCCAATATCATCAAATGAATATATAAATACCATAAATATAAATTTATTCATTATATATAATAAAATAGGGGAATTATATACATCACATATAAGAAATAAGTGGTGAACATGTCTTATATCTCATAGAAATTAAAAGTGAGATGGAATTCCCTTACCATAGGTTCGATACTCTCTATATGTATCTGAAACTCCTACATAATGGTTTTAAACATATTATTAACTTATAATATAAAAATAATAATACTTATTATATAATATATTATTCGTTTACATCTTTATATTACCTTTTTATTAATAATTTCCAAGTTAAAGCAATATTTCAGGTAATAATCGCTTTCTCTATTGTACGTGTTTTAACTTGTTATTATTGGTATTATTACTTATATAATAATTTACTTACTTTAAGAATTTATAAAATGATTTATATATAATATATATTCCTAATATAAATATATATAATATATAGATATATTAAATTGAATACACCGCTCGTGGAGATGGTAGGTCGTACGTAGGCATGAATGTTGTTTCTGTTTTCTTATTGTATTGGCTGGAAGTAAGTGAATGAAATATATGTATATGGATATATATATATATATTATTCCAGTATAATTATTATGTCATTTATTTCATAATTATTAATAATATATATTTTTATAATCATCCTTGAATGGTGCACGTTGAAGATTAATCTCATCGTGTTGTGGAGACGGTAAGCCGTACGTACGCACGAGAGATGATATCATTCGGTATTGGTAAGGGGTAGGGAATTGGATGGAATATTAATTATACAGAAACAATATTATTTCATATTTAAAATTTAAATACTTTATATTTTTCACCATAATCATATAAATAAAGTATACATGAAAAATAGTTTACCCCAAGGCATGGAGACAGTAAGTCGTACGTACACACGCATGGTGATATTGTTTTTTGTAGGATGGTTAAAAGAAGAAATATGGTTGTCCCATAACCATAACAACATACCAGAATATAGGATATTATGGAGTTATTATTTTAGTATGGAAATAACTTAGTAAGTGTTTGTAGAATAAGAAAAAAACGTTGAAAGAGGTGATAAAACAATGACCTCTTTTTTGGGTGTCTCCTTTTGATTTCGACAAAAGGACTCCTTAGGTTGGATTTATTCCCAATGTTTAGACTCTAGGATTAAGTTAGGAAATGTAGTAGGATAATTGGTAAGTTTTATTCCGAGACAAAGGGCTTTGGAGGTGTGAATTAAAGAGAAGAAGAAGTTCCCTTTTATAAGAGATGTGAAGGGAACTTTAGGGAAATCTTGAAATATTCATTTATTATAAATTGATATTCATTTTATAATAGCTCAAAATTGATTTATTTTGAGTATAATTGAGTATGGGACTAAATTATCTCAACCAATAGGTTTTATACATGTTTAGTTCATAAAATTAACCTAATATTTTAGGTTAAACCCTTAGTTAAATAGTTTAACTCTTCTTATGTATTCTTGTATTTTTACACTACATTGTTAATATAGTTACTATAAAATGAAAAGAGAACATAATGTGTGTAATTAATGAAATTTTTAACACTATATAAGTTATTTTTCAGAACCTTATATTTTTTGGATTTTATATCATTTAATAAAATATTATTTATTTTAAAATCTCATTTATGTCAATTTTGAAACTATTTAATGCTTGATTTTTTTAAAGTCATAAAAACTTTATTACTTCAGAAAAAATTAATTAAATCATACCTAACATGTCAATGTAATAAAAAAATCATTAATGGCATAAAATGTTTCAATTTATATTTTTTATAATATTATTAATATCATTTAATTAATTTTTCTTTTAATAAATCATTTGTTGCATCATCATTGTGTCACAATTAAATTTACTTATTTAATGTTTAAAAATTATAAATAAATTATGTTGATGTATTTAAATTTCTTATATTTCCAATTAATATTTAAAGCAGAATTTATCTTATGAATAAACCTATATTAAAAATGAATTAGTTATTAAAATTTGAATATGACACTTTTAACTCTTCTTTAAATAAAATATAATAAATGTCTTAATTTAACACAAGTGGATTAAAAAGGATCATATTTTTGACATAGGGTTTATTTTTGTCTAAATATACTTATCCAATAAAATTAGGACAAGTTTTAGGGTAATTTTATATTATTATAATATTATTTTTACATTTAATTACCCTATTTACTTTTAAATGTGGTGAATAAAATTCAAAAATGACTATTCACTGAAAATTATTTTGATCCTATTAGAAAAAAAAATCACCCTAATTACAACCATGTATTTTAGATTTTTTAAATTCAATTCATAGAAGCGATAAAATTACGCCTGATGCTAATCTTTTAATGTGGCTAGAAGGTGGGTAAAAAGACGTGAAAAATGTTCAATGAATTTTTATATCTAATTCTATTATAAAAATGATTAAAATGAACTATATTGGGTTATTATATGTATTATTTATATATTTTGATTTAAAAATCAATTTAAATTAAATTAATTATTTTAATAAAAAAGTCAGTTTTAATAATAATGCAGTGTTTTTTACTATTCATCAAAAATTGAAAGTTTTTAGAAAAATAAAACAAAAATCACCCTAATCTAATTTTGATATTCCAAATTAAAAAATTAAGTCTATTTTACCAAATTCAATTTCAATGAGTGTTTAAAATTAATTTTATTATTGTTCAAAAAAAGACATAAAAAGTAGTTCCTTTAAGAAAATAGTATTTCTAAACATATACCTATTTTACCAAAACATATAAATTTCATTATAAATATGTTCAATTTATGTTAAAAAATATGAATAAAATTTAAAAAATATTTAATACTATTTATATTACTATATTTAATGTATAATTTATAAATATAACATTTAAATAATTATAATACTAAAGTGTTGTTTCGGGGAAAATCAAGCTTGCGTGTAACGCAATCTAAGTCAGTGTTGTGTGCAACACAAGATATCGAGGATAACATACAAAAAAATATTGGGGTGTTACATTCTCCCCTCTTTTAATAAATTATGTCCCCATAATTTAACCTCACAATTGAAATATATGGGTTGGACTTTTCAAAATATCTTTTTTGAAATCCCACATCAAAAAATGGGTTAATGAGACAACCATTTTAAAATAAATAAAGGGAGGTATGAAGGTAACCAAAGATAATAAATACTAGGGTTCTATTTAGGAAAACATGGATATAAAAGAAAAATATAACCATCATGTTATGATGGAGAGTGATAGAGAACATGGTTAGGATAAAGTTAACATTCACAAAGCTAAAAGTCAGTGATAATCTGAGGGACCATTGGATTCATCTGAAAAGAAAGTACTGGGAAAACATTTTTGGTTTTAATTTTCTTCCCTTAAATTTTAAGAATTAATCACTTCATGTAATATGAAAAAAATAAAGCATATTTACTTAATAATTAGAATTTTATCCTTTTAACTAATTTCTATTGGAAACTCATCTTTCTCTCCGAATAATAATATTCAAAGATATTAAATTTATCTTAAATGTATAGTGTTCCAAAAATGAACTTATACTTAATATATAATACCATTTAAATAAGGAAAATTATGTTATACTTACCATGACATTATGTAGGCTAGTGGTAGGAGATAAAGCCTTGTCTCACTTCGGTTGTGGGTTTGATTCCCGCAGCCTTGTCCGACGCGACAGGCTATCACCCGACCTGTGGGTTGTCCTTTTTTTAAAACTATATTATTATAACATTACAAAAATGACCTTAAGAAATATTTTATCCTTAAACAATACAATCCAATGTCCAAATTAATCCATTTCAACCTTTAGGCTTATCCAAAATACTTATGTCCAAACTGAGTGTCCAAAAAAATTATAAGGAAGGTCACATAACATAATATAGATCAAACATGTGAATACCTTAATCATGTATTTTATTAAAACATGATAATACTCTGAATTACCATAATAACATATTTTAATACATTCATACTTCTCTATTATTTATGTAAAGCATAGAATATTGGATATACACCTTAAATCCAAAAATATTGAAAACTCCCAATAATGATGGTATAAACCGCTTTTAAAACAAACCATTTATTTGTTCCAATGAATTCAATAATATTCAATATACTTTATCCAAATAAATTATCTCTTATTCTGAAATCATTATCTCAGTATCATAAACATATTAAGGTTTATCTCTCCCCCAACCATGTATTTTCCAAAAAAAATTAACTTGAAACTGTGTCACTTTTCTTGGTACCATACAATCTGAAATCTTTAATGAAACAGTATTACAGTACAATACTTATATACAACATAATTCTTATAACCAGTACATTTATAATAAAATATTACAATAAAATAATTCTTGAATAGGTTTATTAATCATTCTTATTCATCTACAGTAGTATCATAACATGATCATTATCCAATAGCATCATCTGTGGTATATTCCTTTGATGATTGGTACATTTATTCACATAGTGTCCAATATTGTTGCAGTTGAAGCATTATAAATTGTATACCTTTTTTTACCCTTGAAATCATGAATTTGGTGTCCTTTTTCTCCACACCTATAACAAACTCCCAACCCCTTCAAGCGTTTACCAGAGTGATTCATTCCACAGTTATCACATGTGGTAAAATCTTTCTTTTCGTTCTTCCATTTATCCATCTTTTTCTCAGTCATCCTCTTCTTCTCTTTCTTCCCTTCAAATCCATAAGACTCAAATAATTCTTTACTTATCCTATTAACACGTGATATTATTTCCTTATATTATGAGAATACATGGGATTCTATTTCCCTTCGAAATGTTGTCTTAAGACCTTGGAAGATATGATCCTTATTACTCTTTGGATCATGTGAATTGGTGGAGTTCTCAGTCCTAGGAAACATTTCTATAAAATGGAATATACTGTATTATCTTATAAATATATATAACATAAATTTATGCATCATAAATCCTAGAATCATAAACATGGTTACTTTGGGGTCATATTTACTTTTAAATCCTTTATAATTGTATGTAAAGGAAATGTGAATTATCCTAAGTGTATCCCTCAGGAGTGTCAAACCAAGTGTGTATTATGGCCCGTTGTCATGTACCAGGTTACCCCGAGTCATGCTCGGAACACCTTATTGGATTTTTCACCCCTATGTACATTTGTTCTAGAACCATGTCAACTTTTAGTATCCAGATAGGGATTTATTTACTAGAAAACACACATAATCTCTAAATTACCAAAATTCTAGGATGTTCTTCTATACTTATCCTAAAATACTATCTTAGGGTAATGTTCTTAAATCAAGTTTTTTTCTAAATCTAGTTTCAAAGGTTTGTATTAAACTTCCTCTGATACCAACTATAACTCCATAACTGCAATTGTCTAGATTTGGTACATTATTTTATTACATTGGCATGATCATAAGAAATTCAACTCCTAAAGTATCGATCAGTTTAGTATCCCTAGAAAAACTAGATACAAACATAAATTTTTACATTACATCTTGAAATGAAATAAAATATAAAACTCCTTTGAAAACATTCTTTTTCTCTTTCCTCATCCTTGTAAGCCATTTATAATATACATATTCACATCCTAGGGAAAATGAAATATAATAATGGGGTGAGCTCATATGCTCAGTAAGGGCGGTATATTTAGTAGAATCTATCATAAATAAGCATAAACTTTTAAGGAAAGATGTGTAATAAAAATAGCAACCTTTTAAACATAAAATTGAACATAATATGGAAAGAATAAATCATACATTACCATATAAACATGCACATGGATATTCTACTAGTAGAATAATAACATGTAATAACTAACCTTATAAAGAGAGAATATATAATGTAGGACATATTAAACACATCGTCAATGCTTCGTCCAAGACACCATACATAATTGGGTAAGACATTAGCCAAAACCCAAATATAATTGTCTCATGATACATACTGATGCATCGAGGGGCTATAGCGGGCCCCACGTGACACTTACAAAGTTCAATGCATTCCTCTTGTGAAAGGGAAAAAACATAACCAATATAAACATTCATATTAAAAATAGAATATGAAATGTCAATACTTAAACCATAAGCTATGAATGATATCAAAATATCATATACATAGTCAAACATATCATAAAACCTTCTATATAATATGGAATATTGTATCATAACATATTAACCTTAATTAAGCATGAAATCGAACATAGGATGTTGACATAGATGAAAGTGATCTAACAAAATCATTAAAAATCTTTTAGAAATATTCCTTTTTACTCTGAAATAATTTTAAATCCTACATAATTATAAAAGAAAACATTTCCTTTGAAAATAACCTAGTGAGATTGTAAGGTAATCTTGAAAATGTTAAGGCATCATAATAGTGCAAAATATTATTTCTCGTCGTATAAGTTAAAAAAACATTCTTTCCTTAATTTTTCAAAAAGGTTATATAGTACCTAGTTTGGAAAAAAATATAAAGATTCATTTCAAAACATTTTATAAAAAGTTAAATATGGGTATAAATAACTTTTAAAAATATTCTAGAAATATAAATATTATTTTAAAATACATTTATAAGAAACATGGATGTGGATGATGAATATGTCTCAGTAAATACTTGCGTATAAACAATCTTGGATAATAATGAGATTGAAAAATTAACCCTTAAATAAAACCTTTAAAATATTCCTTTTTGAAAACATTAGAATGAACATAAAAATATAAATAAAATTTCCTTTAAAATCCTTTTACATCCACATAATTAGTTATGTAAAATAATATCATGAATATTGAAATGGAGAAAGGATTAATTCTTTAAACATTCAAAGTGTCCCATACCACTTTGAACATTTAAATAATAAACCCAATATATTAAAATGAATATCTAGATACCATGAAGACAGATTTATTCAGGATATCAAATACAATAGGCATAGTACATACACCACACACAAGAAATAAGTGGTTAACATGGCTTATATCTCACAAAAATTAAAAGTGAGAAGAAATTCCCTTACCTTAGGTCTGATACTCTCTGTATGTGTCTGAAACTCTTGTATAATGGTTCTAAATATATTATTGACTTCTAAAAAAATCATAATAATATTTATAATATCATATCTGATTCATTTACATCTTTATATTACCCATTTGTTAAAAATTTATAAGTTAAAGAAACATTTCATGTAATAAGTACTTTCTTTATTGTACATGTTTTGACTTGTTATTATCGATCATATTAGTTATATAATAATTTACTTACTTCCTGAATGTATAACATGATTTATATGTCATATATAATTAGAATATAAATATATATAATAGATAGATATATGAAATGGAATGTATTGTTCTTGGAGACGGTAGGTCGTACGTACGCATGAACGTTGTTTCTGTTTTCTAATTGTATTGACTAGAAGTAAGTGAATGACATATATTTATATAAATATATATATATATATATATATTATTCCACTAGAATTATTATTTCATATATTTTATACTTATTAATAATATATATTTTTATAATCATCCTTGAATGGTGAACATGGAAGATGAATCTCATCACGTCGTGGAGACGGTAAGTCGTACGTACGCACGAGCGATGATATCATTCAGTATTGGTAAAGTGTAGGGAATTGTGTGGAATATAAATTATAAAGAAATAATATTATGTCATATTTATAGTTTAAATCCTTTATATTCTTTTTTATACTCATATAAATAATGTATACTTGAAAAACAGTTTACACCATGGTGTGGAGATGGTAAGTCGTACGTACACACGCATGGTGATATTGTTTTTTGTAGGATGGGTAAAAGGAGAAATATGGTTATCCCATAACCATAAAAACATAGAATAATATAGGATATGTTTTATTTATTATTTTTTTATGTAAAAAACTTAGTAAGTGGATGTAGAAGAGGAAAATAACTTTGAAATAGGTGATAAAATAATTACCTCTTTTTCAGGTGTCTCCTTTTGATTTTCACAAAAGGACTCCTTAATTTGGATTTATTTCTAAAGTGTAGCCTCTAGGATGAAGTGAGGAAATATTGGAGCATAATTATGAAGGTTTTTTCCGATCCAAAGGTATTTGGATGTGTTAATTAAATAGAAGGATAAGTTCCCTTTTATAAGACAGGTGAGAAGCGGTTTAGGAAAATCTTGAAATATTAATTTATTTTAAATTTATTTTCGGTTTATAATAGCTAAAAATTTATTTATTTAGAGTATAAGATGATTATGGGTATAAATACTCTCAAAAAATAGGTTTTAGACATTTTTAGGTTATAAAATTAACCTTATCCTTTAGATTAAACCCTTAGTTAAATAGTTTAACTCTTACTATATCTTCTTGTATTTTTACACTACATGGTTAATATAGTTAATATAAATGACAAGAGAACCTCAAGTGAATCATTAATGAAATTTTTAACACTATGTAAGTTATTTTTAATAACCTTGGATTTCTATGACTTTTATATCATTTAATAAAATATTATTTATTTGAAAATCTCATTTATGTCAATTTTGACACTATTTAATACTTGATTTTTGTTAGACATAAAAACTTTATTACTTAAAAAAATAAATTAACTCATCCATAACATGTCAATTTCATCCAAAAAAATCTTATATGGCATAAAATGTTTCAATTTATATTTTTTATAATATTATTAATATCATTTAATTGATTTTTCTTTTAATAAATCATTTGATGCATCATCATTGTGTCATAATTAAATTTACTTATTTAATGTCTAAAAATTATAAATAAATTATAATGATGTAGATAATTTCTTATATTTCTAATAAATATTTATATTCTAATTTATCTTATGAATAAACCTATATTAAAAATTGTTTAATTTTCAAAATTTGAATATGATGCTTTTAACTCTTCTTTAAATAAAATATAATAAATGTCTTAATCTAACACAAGTGGATTAAAAAGGATTATATTTTTTACCTAGAGTTTATTTTGGTCGAACTATACTTATACAATGAAATTATGACATGTGTTAGGGTAATTTTATATTATTATAATATTATTTTTACCTTTAATTACCCTATTTACCTTTAATCGTGGTAAATAAAATTCAAATGTTACTATTCACAAAAAAATTATTCTGATCTTATTAGACCAAATTTTTTACCCTAATTACAACCATGTATGTTGTATATTCGAAATTAAATTTACAGAAGTTGTAAAATGGTGATTAATGCTAATATTCTAATGTGGCCAGAAGGCGAGTAAAAAGACGTGAAAGATGTTCAATGAAAATTTATATTTAATTCTACTATAAAAAAGATTCCAATGACCTAAATTGGGTTAATATATGTATTATTTATCTATTTTGACTTTAAAACCAATTTAAATTAAAATAATTTTTTAAATGAAAAAGTTAGTTTCTAACAATAATGCAGTGTTTTTCACTATTCATCAAAAATTGAATGTTTTCAGAAAAATACCAAAAATTTACCCAAAGCTAATGTCGATATTCCAAATTAAAAAATGAATACTATTTTACAAATTCAATTTCTAATAGTTTATAAAATTAATTTTATTATTGTTCAAAAAATAACATAAAAAGTAGTTCCTTTAAGAAAATAGTATTTCTAAACATATAACTATTTTACTGAAACATATACATTTCATTATATATATTTTCAATTTATGTGAAAACATTATGAATAACATTTAAAAATAATGTATTAGTATTTATATTACTATATTTAATGTGTAAGTTATAAATATAACATTTAAATAATTATAATACTAAAGTGTTGTTTCACATAAACTCAATCTTGCGTCTAATGCAATCCAAGTTGGTGTTGCTTGAAACACAATCTATAAAAGATAACATACCATAAAATATTGGGGTGTTAAAATTATTGATTTTGACACTATTCAATTAATTTGACATAAAATAAATAAATAAAAAGTTTGAATTTGAATATAATATTATAAAAAACACTAATATTTTGTATACAAATATAAAATTTATGGAACACTACAAATTACTCAAATTATATAACTTTTAATATTTTAAAAATCATTTATTTTATTTTCACATTGATTGAATAAATACTTTTTCCATATTTTAAAAGAATTTATGGTAATTATATAACAACTTAATATTATAAATAAATTACAATCATAAATATAATTTCATTATTCACAAAATCAATATTAATATTCATTAATAACTAGATTTTTTCCTATGCGAACACATAAAGGATATTTTAAACTAATGGAGTGACATTTTGTAACATTCTTTGATTAAAATAATATATAAATTATTTTCATGGATAATTATTCATTAATCTAATAAATTTTTATCCTAAGATGATAAAGGTATAATTCCATTCATATAATTATAATTTTGATAAAAAAATTAGGGCCAAGCCACTTATTTTTAATCTAGATTAACCCAATTTACCCATTATCGATGTAATAAATTTTACCACGATTGTTATTCATACTAACCAAAAATAAAAGGGGCCTATTTCCCAAATTTAAACATTATTAATGTATATATTTATTTAATTTTCTCTAATTATATACCTATAAATGGAATAAATTAATTTAATGTGTGTAAAATGGGACAAAAACTGTTTTTTAGAAAAAATAAATTTTTAAGCATAAAACTGGATTTATTCTTATTCTATTCCTTGAAAAATATTTTTTGAATGTTTAAAAAAATTAATAAAATAAATCATATATAAATTTAATTAAAATAATTTACCAATATATATTAATTTAATTTATTAATAAAAATACATTGCACGAAGAAAAACAGTTTTTCAGAAAAATGTATCATTACATATAAAAAATGTTTTTATACCAAGTTCAAACATAAAATTTATAGTGGACTTAATTGGATTCTTTAAATTATAAGATGTCTAATTTTATTTTTAAACAATTTTTTTAAACATAATGTAACTTTTTACATTCTTGAAACAAAAATATAGTTTTTAGTAAAAAAATCACTATTTTATACTCTTCACTGGAAAATTAATCTTTTTAGAAAAATACAAGAAATTCACCCTAATATAATTTTGATATGATGATCTAAAAAATGTATTTAGTTTTATTGAATGAAATTTTTAAATGTTTTAAAAATTAAATATAATATTTTCTCACAAAAAAGAAAAAAATCATTGTGAAGGAATTATATTTTTTAAGCATAATATAAATTTGATAAAAATTGGATGCTTATTTTATAAGAATTAATAAATAAATTTATATTTAGTAGGATATTTTTATATATCTCATAAATTAGTTAATATTATTCATTTTGATAAATTTAAAATCTATGTTTTAACAGTTATATAATAATATTTTAATAATATATCATAGTTCGTTTAAACTTAGTGTTGTGTGTAATGAAAGATATCAAATAAATAAAATAATTTAAATAGAAATATTTTATAAAATCTCAGGGTATTACATTCAACACTCATGGTCAGACCACCAAAGATCTTATAATAACATATGGCATTCTCCATCACCCATGATCAGACCAATAAAGTGTCTAGGATTCCATTATTAATAATCTAAGTAGTTCCCATGGTTATATTGATCTCATTCTTGGGATATCATGTGGTTGACATTATCCTATTGAGGGATAATAAATGAGTTACACTGACATTGGATGAAGCATGTGGGATTGGGTTTCCGAGTGGACTATTTATCATGTGATTACATAACATTATTGATTTCATATTGTATGTTACTACTCTTGTTATTTTTTTGTGTATACATACACTATATATGATGGAATGTATAAGGAACATTATTAGTGGTGCCTTACTAAGTTTTATGCTCACAACCTCTATAGGCACTTGGTGTGTGTTAAAACCTTATGTTTGTATTTTAGGTAACAAATTTCTCAAAAGGTCGGGTTGGATTATCTTGAGGAGAGACTTGAGTTTTTGTAGTTATACATCATCTGTATTTTGTTTCCTTATTTTAATTTTGTACTTGATCGGCCTAGTGGGTGATTCTTTTGATGTATGTATGTATGTTTTCAAGGGTTTATTATTTCATAGAATTTTGATAATTATGTATTAATGAAAATTTTCCTTCATTTGTAATCCCTTAAAATTAAAATTATGTTATATGATGTGTGTCATCCTACCCCCAGTATGTAACCACTGAGTGGTGCCCGGAACAGAGGGGTCACCACTTAATCTTAGGCACGCCTCTACATATTCCAGATGTTTCCAACTAGAATCATGGGTCTATGGTGTTACAGTGGGTATAATACATTCATATATCATAGTAAAAACAAAAATGGAAATAAAGGAAATTATATCCGCACATATAAGTAGTAAATAGACATCTTGGAAAGTGTTGATAAATAACCAAACATAACCCATTCCATATAAAAATGAGTCTATCTAATACATTCCAGTTGATCATACATTAGAATCATGTTATATACATAAAACCCTATAATAGTAAAATACTAAAATTATAAAACCCCTTAAAAATAGTCCTTTTTCCTAAACTAATTGAAAAAAACCCATTCTTCGTTCTAGCAGTCTGAAATATAAATCAATCATAGAGCACTTTCTAATATCTTATCCTATAAATATGAAGTTTACTTAGGTACCAAACAATGGCCCAGGCAGGATGTGAATATAGATTGGTAGGCCACCACCAATGGAATATATAATCATATCATGTTTGACTATAAATTGTATATTTATTTTAGAATAAATAAAATCATAAAATAAATAAATAAACCATCTTAGATAATTGGGTTCCATGGTGACACACATGATCTCTCATACATGTTTCAGCTTAAGTCAGATGTCTCTATTTATAATGTATCATCAAGCATAAATTTAAACCCTTGGTATGATTATACTAGGTGGTCCAAGTAGTTGATAAATACTACTGAACTAAGGGGACTCAATCCCAAGGTTTTCCAAAGTATCAGGAAACATTGTGGAACCCAAGGGACTTAATCATAAGGCATTCCAAAGTAAAAGTCAGTGTCATCAAACGCAATAGGAATCACACCATGGTGTTCCAAAGTATAAGGATTCATCTTAAACCCCATGGTTAATCACCTTAAGGAATTCCAAAGTAATAGGCATCATCACTAAACCTAAGGGGAATCACCCTAATGTGTTCCAAAATGGTAAGAATCATCACTGAACCCAAGGGGAATAACTCCATAGTGTTCCAAAGTAATTTCAATCATCACTGAACCTAAGGAGATCTTCCCCAAGTCATTCCAAATAGTTATCATAAGTAAATTACTTAATAAATACATTAATATATTCATTTGATTCAATTACATCAAGTCCCATATAGTAACACATACTATGGTTCCTAGAGAATTCTATAGGAACCCTTGACCGCATATATGATCAATTTCTTATGTCATGGAACCCTTAAGGTATCCCCATTAAATACCCATTTAGTTTTCTCAATTCAGACGCACCTAAATTGGTGGCTAAATTTCTACTCACACACCCATGGTCACATCATATGTATAAGGAACCCTTTAGGTTTTCCTCTTTTAATTCTTAATTTATTCCCATGGTCAAACACACCCCACATGGTGACTAAAATATCAGCCTACTTGCCACTAGATATTCATGGCTCGTGGAGAGGTTACATTTAATATTTTTCATCCCAAAACATTTATTTATAATTTCAGTTCAAATACATAGCATCTTGGCATGACTTCACATCATTCACATAATAGAAAATAGTGAGACTGTAATAGAAAGTCTTATAAATGACCTACCTTATTCCTACAGATGATTACTTATCTAGTATCATAATTTGATTCGATATTAATTAATATAAATTAAAAAATTATGATAATACCTTTAAAATAGGGTAAAACTCACACAAATAGCATGATCTTACTTCGCAATGCAAGAAACCTGTAAAATATGAGATAAAATTTTATCCTTATAGCCACCTTATAATCACAACTAATAATGTTCAATTCCATAGTAAAATATGGAAGATCCTCCCTTTGAAGTAGGGGAAGATCTAAGAAAGGTAAATGAATCATGCACTACTTTCTGATAGGGAAACCCCCTCTCTAATTTCTAAATGGACCCTTAAAAGAAACAATTAATAATAACTAAAAGACCCTTCAATATAGTTTCACGGTGTAACATGAAGCTTCACACTGTGAGTTCTTGTTAAAAGGAAATCCTCCCCTCATACCATAAGTTTCACAGCATGACATAATTCTTTACTTTGTGAGTCAGATCTATACCTACCTAGTATCCCAAAAACAAATTTGGGCCACTCCTAACCCCCTTAACACTCAATACTACATAAAGAACAAGTGTTATAGAAAAATTAAAATGCATTCAAACCTCAAAACAGTTAAGGGTTTTATAATATCTCCACCATATGAAAGTTTTTAATAATCTAATATTTTATAAAATATTTCTCTTATAATAATTTAATTTATGTGATAGCTTTTGATACATGCAACACTGTGTTAAAACAAACTGCGATATACTATTAAAATATTATTATTTGTGACGGTTATAACCTAGTCGTTAAATTGATAGATGTGGATAGTATTAAATAATTTATGATATATATATATATATATATATATATATTTCTTACTCAATATAAGTGTATTTTTAAATTCTTAGTAAATATTCACATAATTTTTATTAAAGTCATTTTATTCTTCAAAAAAATGTTTTAGTCAAAAAAATAATTTTATTTATTTTTGTGAGAAAATATTGTGATTAATTTCTATAACTTTTAGAAATTTTATTTTATAAAATTAACTTCATTTTTTAAATCATCATTTTAAAATTATCATATAATGAATTTTTAATAATTTTTGAAAATATTGATTTTTCAGTGAATAGTAAAAAAAGCGGAATTTATTGAAAAATGTATGTACATAGTTCCATTTTTTTAATGGTTTTAAAGTAAAATTAGTTTTATGATATATTAAATAATGCATTGAAGTCCATTGGAATCAATTTTATAGCTGAATTTATTATAAAAACATTTTTATTAGTAAAAATACATTTTTGTAAAAAACAATATTTTTATACGCGTGATGTTTTTTTATCATAATAAATTAAAATAATCATTATTTATGAATTATTTTAATAAAATATATATAATATATAATAAATCAAATTTTTTAACATTCATTTAATATTTTTTTAGGCAAGGGGTTAGAATAAATCATGGTTTTGGTTTAAAAACTGTATTTTTTCGAAAAATCTATTTTCATCACATTTTTTACACTTATTTTAAAATTAATTTATATCAGTTATAGGTATTTAATTTTATCAAATTAATTAAATATTTTTAACCAGGAGTTTAAAATTTTGTAAATATACCACTATTATTTTTTGTCAATATGAATAGTAACCGTGTTAAAATTTATCACCTCGTTAAAGGGTAAATCTGGTTAATCTATGTTAAATCTGAGTGATAACACCATATTTTTCATCATAATTATTATTATATGAGTTTAATTCTAACCTTATCATCTTAGTCTAAAACTTTATGTTTTTAATGGACACTTGTCCATAAAAATGACTTATATAATATTTAAATCAAAGAAAGATACAAAATGCCTCTCTCTTAGTTTTAAATATCTCTTATATATTTTCATAGGTACAAAAGAAATTTATGAACAAATATAAATGTCTATTTCTACCTTAATTAAATTATTTTCATGATTTAAATGTATTTATATTTTTGATAAATTATATAATTATCTTAAATACTTATACAATGCTAATATAGTATTTATTCGATTAACATAAAAATAAAATAAATGGTTTCAGAAATATTAAAAGTTATATAATTTGAATGATTTAAAATTTAACATGAATTTTATATATATATATTATATATTATGTAGTTGTTAAATAGTTATATTCTAAATACACTTTTGTCTTGATGTATTTTAATTCAAATTAAAAAAATAGTGTAAAAATGACATTAATGATATATTATAATAAATAATATTTTATTAAAAGTTATAAACTACCTAAAAATATTATATTTAGATAAATTAATTTTATATGGTTTTAAACATCAACCATAGTCCATTTATGCATCATTTCTCATTTTATACTAACATGGGCAGAAAACTTTAATATTATGGTAATTGTCAAAATGGTTAACAAAGGGTCAATACAAAAAATAAAGGTAAAAATGTTATCCAAACATGCCTAGATTTTATTGTATGAGATTATTTTTAATCATCCTCATCTTATCTTTAAATTTTATCAATTTGGTTCCATTTTCACATCAAAATTAATTTATATTAATTTAATATTTTATAAAATTCCATGAATTTCCCTCCCCTCAATTATAAAAGGGAACTCATAATTTCTCTTATTCATGCCACTTTGAGCATTCTATATCTACCAACCTCTTCCAATTTATCTTCTCCACTCCTTGGACCACATTATATAGGTTATATTCTTCCCAAAGGACTGGCCCTAAATCCCTTAAGAGGGGATCTAAAGGAGTTATTTCAAAGAAGAGGAAATCACCTTAATCGATCAATTTATTTTTAGTTATTATTTTACCTTATATAAATATTTTATGATATTAATAAAATAATAACTTGAGTACCATTTATTCATCCTATTTCCAACAAATGATAAGTGAAAATATCGCTCATGAAAATGTACGGATTACTTTCTCCACATAGTGATACAATTCATTCCTCGTCACCGTATTTTATGAATGGGTATTATGATGGGTTTAATATTTATATATGATACTTATGAAATAATTACACTTATTTAATAATAATATCATATCTAACTTATTACCTTCCAAACCATTGGAAAACAATATTCTCAATTGTTCTTGTGTGTGGACTACCACCTCCATGAGGCTATGTGATTCTTTTTTCAGTTATGTTTTACTTGGATGGTAATAAGGATAAATTTAATTAATATATATTATGTATATTATATAATAATTATTATATAAAGTAGATTTATTATTTAACTTTATTTTATTTCATCCATTAAAAAATGGAAACAACGTTCATGCGTATGTACAACCTACCGTCTCTATGAATGATGTAATTCATTTTTCTATCTCAATATTTTATGAATGACTCTAAACATGTATATAATGAATATTTGTGGTATTTATATCATTATTATATTTCTTTATATTATGTAACCAATATCAAAATACAACTACAAAAACTACCAAACTAGGTCATATATGAAAAATAAAGTTGATATCACCCGAAATAGTGATTTTAATAAAGAAGTGTTAACAAACTAGTGATAAAATGTTTTAAGTAAATACTTCATGATATGATATATATTATTATACTTATTTAATAGATTTATAAAAATTATGAATTTATTATATAGGAGTTTTCAATGTGTATAAAGGAAGTCAGACCAAATGTAATGGATTTTCATCTCACTTTTATTTATGTGGGACACATGCCTTATACACTACTTTTTTATTTTGTGTGGTTTATATACTAACCAATAATTTCTTTTATGATGATTATTATGAAAATTATGGAGATTTAAATATCCAATTATTGTTATTTCTCTCAGGGGGATTATGATTCAAATGTTTCTAATGTGATAATGGTTTTTATGTTATAATCTTATTGTTTGTCAGTATTATTTATGATTATGTTTTAAATAATTAATTATTATGATATAAATCTCAATAAACTCTTTAATTTTATTATCCTATGGGTTTTTTTCTTGAAAATATATGTTTTCTATTAATTTTCCTCACCTTAAATACTCAACTTACTTAAAATATGTTTTTAAGAAAATCAACTTTATTTATCTCTTTGGTCGAAACACTTTTTTCTTCCCTATCCATGTTTTCTAAAAGTATTTTAAAGATGATTTTTACTACTCTCCTATGATTTTTTAAATTAATTTTTACCCATATTTTAATTGTTAAAAATGGTTTAAAAAGGAATATTCTTATAATTTTTGGAAAGAGATTCCTTTTTTACTTTTTCTACAAAAGTGTGAAAGGAATGTTTTATTTTAATGTATATGGAATGAAAGGAATATTCCATAGTCATGACCGATAAATGATTTGAATATTAATTTATAATTTTTCAATTCTGTTTTCAAATAAAATCGTTTCCTTAATAATTAGTAATTTTTTTATGTTTTAAAATGTTTATTTCAAATTCAAAAGGATGTTTTCTCAAAAATATTCCAAGTGATCTTTCAGAATCATTTCCCATATATGATAAAATATTTGATGATAATTATTATTTAATAGGAATATTATCTAATAATACCATTTTTAATCTTTATTTGTGTGGTTAATGTTTATGTTGATGGGATATTTTTGAAGCCCATTTATTTTCTAGGGGTTATGCAATAGTAAATTGATGAAATATTTATGAAACCTATTTTCTTTTTATAGGTTATGATGTGATGATATGATGAATGTTTTATGGTCTTATGGTACAAACATGTATGGTTTTAATTATGTGATTGTGGTTACATTATAACCAAGTAAGTTGGTTGTTTTATAACCAAGGATGGTGGTCATGTTATAATAAAGTATGGGTGGGACATATATCTTCCTCCAATTCATTGGATAAATATTAATATCTCATGAGATAAATAGAAGTGGAATGGGGAGTGAACCTAGTTTATTAAAGAACTTTTTCCACTCTGATAGTCTTGGGAGTGAACCTTGACTACTATAATGGTTTGGGGAGTTAACTCATTTCATTATGATAGTCTTGTAAATTATTCTTGACTACTAAAGAAATTATTTTCTATGCTTATGTGTATACCAAAAACTTATGTATTATTTCAATTTCATGTTCTTGTGGATCATGTTCTTTTTTTACTTTATTATTTATGTCTTATAAACTTTTAATATTTATGTCAGGACTCAATATTATGATCTATGGTATGCGGGGTATGGATTTCAAATGTTAAGATCATGTTCGCATACCCTTATGCTCATGTTGTGCTTGTGTGATCATTGATACCTCCCTTGTTTACCCTTACTAAGAATACAATATCACCCTTTATTATGTTTCATTTCTCCATGTTATAAAGAAATATTTTTAGTATGATATTTCTAAGAAGGGTCTAAGAAAGGTTCTAGTTATGAATAACTTAATGAGCGACCCTTTTGAACAAGTTATTTATGTGTCCCAGTTTCCAAATATACTAGACCTATATGATTCTGGAATTGATCTTGATGTTATATAATGAATATTCATATAATAAAATGTATTATATGTGTACGAAATGTATGGTTTTCTATAATTGATATCATATCTAGGATTAGTTAACCTTTGGAAACTAGGATGAGAACAATTTAGTGAGAACCCTAGGGATAAGTCTAAGTATGGGATAGAATCCCAATGTTTTCATAATGATCATGAATAACCTAGGTTATACCTAATGTATTATAAAATAAGGTTTTATGAATTATATATCATTTGAATTATTTTTTATGATTATGCGGTTCCCCACTATGATTATTATTTCTTACACTATGTTTTTAAGTTTTAGTTAATGGATGGAACCTAAAGGAATCACATTAATGTTGAATGTGATGGTCAATGGAATGAAAAAAAAATCAACCAATTGAAATAAGATATGGAATAAAAAATATTTTTATTATTCCTAATTAGCTATCACGTTATATGATTAATAATCTCAAATATTTTGAGCTTCTTAGAAAACCTAATAATATAAATATGGGGTTTCATAAAGACCATAGATGAAAAAATATTCATCTTCTAATATGTATGGAATGTGTGAAGAAGCATTAAAATGAATGTATAAAAGTAATGGGAATATGTTTTTAGTGTGTAAAATAAGGACACAAAGTAATTAATTATCAAAGAAAAATAAAAATTTCATTAATTATATGTATGAGAATAATGATCTCCCTATGGTATATTTGACAGCTGAATATTTTAAATGTAGAAAGTATAGGAATTATGAAAATCTATTTCCTATAGGGAAATCTTGAGAAGATAATTAGCAGGTTTTATGAGTAATGGTTTTATAAATGATTATAAATAGACTACAAATGAAATATGAAAGGTATGGGGTGTTTTAACAGTATTTAATATGTGAAAAGTAATAATAATGATTAAATTGAAGTTAATGAATCTTAATACATGATTAATATTTCATATTATAGGAATGAAATATTAGGGAATAGTATGATGAAGCCTAGTTAATGGATTAAAAATGATGTTGTAGGATTCAAGTTTTTATGTATTTGGATTAGAGAATTATGTTCTATAAGTGTTATAATAATGATATTTAGATTATAAAAATAATGAAACATTTAAGGATTGTTCTGTAATAGTTTTTTAAGGACTTTAAAACATAGCTTAAATGGTTCTAATAACTAAGAAAAGTTATTTCGTAGTAAGGTGATATTTTTGGATAACACACGATTAAGTGAAAGATAAACCTTAATATGTGTCTAATGATGAGTTAATAATGTTTAGTTGGGATAAAGATAGGATTTAAATTTATAGTATTTTTAACCTTTAAATTGATTAGTTGATGACAAAGTGGTTTTGGTCATCTTTGATTGTGTTTATTTCATTTTTGAATTTATAAAATATATTCAATAGCTTGTGAACTTATTTAAAGAAAAAGGATTATATTAATTTTATTAAACATATATGTTTTCATGTGAGGTTAACTTAAAATTTATGGATACCATGATGGTTTTATAAGTTTAAAGTTGATCAAAATTGAAAAGGCATCAACACCACATTTTAATGATTTAAGTTATAATATTTTGAATTAATTTGAAACTTTTACTGGGTATTAGGAGTAATACTTGATTGAGGTTTAAATAACTCTTTGGTGTTGGTATATGATTTTATTTTAAGTTAATTATGGTCTATTGGATTGTGGGATATATATAATCTTGATGGTTGAAAATTGATTCATTTACAATTGGATATTTTATGAGATATTTATTTTCAAGTTAAGTATTACCTTTCAAGTTAGTATCCAAATTTTATTCATGATATTTTGGTGGATTTCACTATATTAAAATATTATGTAGTGATTTATCATGGTGATTAATGATATTTTGGAGATGTTTCATTAGGTTTAGGTATATGTTACACTTATTTTTAAAAATATCTGAATGCTATGATATATCCTTTGAGATTAAAACATTTTCTAATGTTGAGGTTGTTGAGGTAATTAAGGTTTTGGATATTAATGTTGTATTTATTCATATGGTGGTTTATTCATTTTGAGAATTATCTTATGTTAACCCTTTTTTTTGTTAATATCTAAATATAGTTTTAATATCTTGATAATCTTTTTTAATCCACCAGAAGTTGATTTTAGTGCTTCATGAATAAAAATATCATCTCAAATAGTCATCATTTAGAGCAACATGTTTTATTTTAGAAATTTGTTAAAGGATGAAATTATACTTTTTAAGTAATTATATTTCCATATTTTATTACACTATATGGTAAAGGAATGCCTCAAATCTAGGAAAAGGATATTAAGATAAAAAATATTATAACCATTATTCCTGATGAATTCATAGTCATTTAACCCCTCACAGATTCATGGTTTTGTGGTTATTAAATTCCTCCTAAAAATGTTCTCTATCACTCTATATTAGTCCTTGGTTATTAGTTTTTTATTCTATGTCCATATTTTCACTTCCCATAAATGTTATCCTACTTGAAAATCTAGTTTTGTGGTGACCTTTATACATCTCTTTTTCTCTTTTTAAGGGGAAGTTTTCTTAACCATTTTAATGATGTGGGTTTTCAATAAAGGAATTTTCAAATATCAAACATTTGATTACCGGTCACAAGTTCAAATTTCCATGATGTAATTTATTAAGGGGGTATGTAACACACTAATATTTTAAAAAATATTTATCTTTAAATAATTTAATTTCTTCGATATCTTGTGTTACATGCAACGTCGTGTTTAAATGAACTTTGATATACTAATAAAATTGTATTATTTATGACAGTTATAACATAGCTATTAAATTAACAGGTATGAATATGATAAAATACTTTATGAAATATATATATAAATTTCCTACTTAATATAAATGTATAGATAAATTCTTACTAAATATTCACTCAATTTTTAGTAAAGTTGTTTTACTCTTAAAAAATATGTTTTCTTCAAAAAATATTTTTATTGAATTTTTTTTGAGAAATTATTATGATTAATTTATATAAATTTTGAAAACTTTAATTTATAAAATGACCATAATTTTTGAAATCATCATATTAAAATTATCTTTGGATGAGATTTTGAGAATTTTCTGAAAAGATTAATTTTCCAGTAAATAGTAAAAAAATGTTGATTGTATTGAAAAATGTATGTACAAAGAACCATTATATTTTATAATGGTTTAAAATTAAAATTATTTTTATTATATTTTTAATAATATAGTTAATTCCATTGGAATCAATTTTATGTTTTAATTTAGTATAAAAAAAATTATAGGTAAAAGGCATTTTCTTGGAAAAATGTTTTTATGTGTGCACTGTGTTTTTATCACATTTTGCGCACTTATTTTAAAATTAATTGATTTTAATTATATAAATTTAATTTGATAAAATTTATTAAATATTTTTAATCAGGATGTTCAAATTTTTTAAATAGAACACTTTTATTTTTTGTCAATATGAATAGTAACTTTGATAAAAATTTTCACTTTGGTAACGGGTAAATCAGGTTAATCTAGGTTAAAACTAGGTGATAGGGCCATATATTTGTATAATAATTCTTATTTGATGAATTTAATTCAACCACTATCACCTTATTATTGGAATTTAGTTGTTTAAGGGACACATTTCTATGAAAATGACCCATATAATATTTAAATTAAAGAAAGTTACAAAATGTCACTCTCTTAGTTTTAAATATCTTCTATATGTCCACATAGGGACAAAAACATGTTATAAATAAATATAAATGTATATTTTGAGATTAATGAAATTATTTTCATTATATAAATTTATTTTTAATTTTTATAAAAAATATAATTTCCTTAAATTCTTGTGCAATGCTGATACAATATTTATTCAATTAATAGAAAAATAAAATAAATAATTTTAGAAATATTAAAAGTGATAGAAATTGAATGATTAAATATGTAATATAAATTTTATATGTATATATATATATATTACATATTAAGGACGTTTTAAAAATTATATTCAAAATCCCCATTTTTCTTGATGTATTTTAAGTCAAATTAAATGAATAGTTCTAAATATGACATTAGTGATATTTTATAATAAATAATATTTTATTAAATGATATAAAATTCATAAAAAAAATATTTGAATAAATTAATGGGATATGGTTTTAAAAATAAACCATGGTCCATTAATGGGTTTTTTCATTTATAGTAAAATTATTAACCCTTAAAGGGTATAAAACTTTAATATTATGGTAATTATCAAAAGTGTTAATGAAGGGTTAATATAAAACTTCAAGGGTAAAATTTTGATCCAAATTTGTCCAAATTTTATTTTATGACATTATTTTGACTCATCATCATCATATCATATAATTTTATCATTTTTGATCCATTTGTACATCGATATTAATTTATATTAATTTAATATTTTATGAAATTCCAAGAATGTCTCTCACCTTA
The DNA here is from genome assembly GCA_963277665.1 of Viscum album. Lineage (NCBI taxonomy): Eukaryota > Viridiplantae > Streptophyta > Magnoliopsida > Santalales > Viscaceae > Viscum > Viscum album. The sequence goes on from OY728147.1 coordinate 89,115,986, forward strand.
ATTATAAAAGGGCACCCATCCTTTCTCTTCTTCACACTACATTGAGCCTTACATATTGAAAAAAATCTTCCAAGTTATATTCTCCACTCTCATAGAGACATTATATAGGTGATGGTCTTTCCAAAAGTCCAACCCTTAAGCCCTTAAGTGGTGGTCTAAATGAGTTATTTCAAATAAGAGGTAATCACCTTAACCGATCACCATATTTTTAATTATTTGTTTAACTCATATAAATATATTATATTCTCTAAAAAAAATATTAAATACACTATAATAAATATACTGAAATTTTATTATTATTATTAAACCACTTTTTCACCCTCTTTTCCATCAAATGGGAAGTGAAAATATCACTCCTGTATATGTATAGAATGTTGTCTCCACGTAACGATGCAATTCATTTCTCGTCACAATATTTTATGGATGGATATTATTATAGGTTTAATGTTTATATATGATAATTATGAAATAATTATAATTATTTAACTATTATATAATATCTACCTTCTTACCATCAAACCCATAGGAAAATTATATCATCGATCATGAATACATGTGGACTACACCTCCACAAAGTGATGTGATTCATTTTTCATTTATATTTTACATATATGGTAATAAGAATAAATTTAATTAATATATATGATATCTATGAAATATATTATATAATAATTATTATTTAAATTTGATTTATTATTTACCTTTATTTATATCAATTCGTCAAAAAATGGAAACAATGTTCATGCATATGTATGGCTTAACGTCTCCATAAATAGTGCAATTCATTTATCTATATTAAAATTTTATGAATGACGATAAACATGTATATAATTAATATATATGAAATTTTTATCATGATTAAAATTATTTATATGATGTAACCATGATCAAAATAAAATTACCAAAGCTACGGAACCATAAAATACCTGAAAATTGAAGAAGATATCACCCAAAACAGTGATTTCAATAAAGAAGTGTTAAAAAATGAGTGATAAAAGGTTATAAGTAAATAATATATGGTATTAAATATATGATTTTGGTTCTATAATATATTTATAATATATATATATATATATATATATTATACAAGGGGTTCCAATGTGTATGAAGTAAGTCGAACCTAATGTAATGTATTTTCATTTCACTTTTATTTTTGTGGGATAGATTCCTTACACATCACTTGTTTCTTTTGTGTGGTGTATATACTTCCCATGAATTTATTTTATGATTATTATTATGAAAATTGTTGGAATTTTTATATCAATTTATGGTTCTTTATTTCATGGTGTTTATGATTCAAATGTTACCAAAGTAGTAAAGGGTTTTATGTTAGAATCTCATTATTTGTCAGGGTTGTTTATGATTAAATTTGAAATGATGAATTATTATGATATATATCTCAATAAATTCATGGATCTTATTATCCTATGGTTTTTTCTTGAAAAAAAAATTCATTCACTTTCCTCACCTTATGTACTCAAGAGACCAAAAATATTTTTTTAAGAAAATTGACTTTATTTCTCTCTTCAGTCAAAAAACATTTTTCTTCCATATCCATGATTTTTAAAAAAAAAACTTTTAAGAAGGATTTTAATATTTTCCTATGATTTTTTAAATACATTTATTCCAAAGTTTTACTATTTAAAAAAATTAAAATGAATTTACTTGTCATTTTTCAAGAGAGGTGATTTTTGACTTTTTAAATAAAAGTTTGAAAGGAATGTTTTATTTTACCATATACAGCATGAACGGAATTTCCCTACATTATGAATGATAAATAATATGAAGATTACTTTATATTTTTTCAAGGTTCTTTTTAAATAAAATTTTTTCCTTAATAATTGAAAAAAAAAATATTTTAAAAAGGTTATAACCTTTTCTTATGTTTCTTAAATATTGATGCCCCAAAAGGATAGTTCACTTTGTTTCATCACATATTCACCCCCTAAATCATGTGAAAAAATGGATTCACCCATGATTCATACTACGAACTATGTTTTACCCCTTGAATAGTGTCATGAACCATGTTTTACCCCCTAAACCATGTCATGAACTAGGGTTTACCCCCCTCAATAGTTGAAGAACCATCATTCACTATAGGAACCATGTCATAAACCGGGGTTCACCCCCTGAATCGTATCACAAATGCACTAGATCCTAAAGAATGTATTCTTAAAAACACATAACTTGATCCACTGGTTAGTGTCACTAGTCTACATAAAATGTCTGCATATAATGGGAAGATTCCATCCACTTATAAATTAAATAAGCATAATCTAAAGTCTCTTACTTGAGACTCATCCTAATCAACATTGTTTCAACATCATCCCCCTAGTTATGTTCATTCAGAATTTTCATCCACACTATCTCCACTGCTCAAAACCTCATAGGCACACACACTATGGTTCCAATTATTTCAACCAACTCTACCCCAATGCCCCACTTACAGCAGCATTTACGATCTCCCAAAACAACCAACATCACACCTCAAAGGTTGATATCACTGGACTATACCAACCCATTTCTCACTCGACTAATCTCATCAGAACCCAAATTACCTCTCTTAAGAATACTTATAACACTAGGACTTTTTTAATAAATACAGTTTCATGTTTCTTTAGAGGAAAAGATTCTCACATACATTTTCACTATACCTACCTACTTCTTGATGTTCAAACCCAGTCATATCTCCCAACAATAATTCTATATCTAGTAGTTATCAAATATCCAATCGCACTAACTCTGCAAAAGTTTCATTAGCTAACACTCATACTTGGTTGCCTTCTAATTTTGAAATCTAACTCAGTCCCTTATACAAAAATAATTTCAAAAAATCACAACTACCTTTGGGTTGGGTTATAATTATGTATATTCCAATGTTTACTAAAAATTTTATAAATTAGTGTCACATGCTCAAACTATCTATGACATGATCTCCACCATAATATATCCTTATTATCGATCTATAATCACAATACTTCCTAATATCGACCATCAGCCAAAAATTTCCATTCTCAATACCCACTCATGTTACATGACTAATTATTATCCCTAACCCTGCTATAAAACCTACTAACATTGTAGTTCCTTATGAAAATGTTGAGAATTCCTCCACTCGATTATCCTTCTGATAATAAGTTGGAATATTTTTTTCCAGAATCACATGGAGAAGATATATCTCGAATGGAACTCTCTAAACATAATTTTATATAAATTATAAGAAAAACAATTCACCAAAATTACCACCCTAAGTTGAAAAAAATTAATTCCTATTCACTCAAATAGATAAAAAAACATCCATGTAATTATATTAAATATAAGAAAGAAAGGAACAGTTTTTTTACATTGTTTGGACTGAAAGACCTATATCCATGGGAGAAACATTGTAGTTTTTCATTTATACATAAATAAAACATTACAAATTAGAAACTTTAGAGTCACTCTAGATTACTAGAAAAAGCTAATCACAATTATGTTTAACACACTTTATAAAAATCCCAAGGATCCCACACTCTATATATAATGTGTAACTTATGGTCATTCAATTACACCAACCTCCCAAAAGTTCAGGATTCTATTTATTCCATTATTCCTACCACTGATCTACTATAGATATCTTCTATGTGACCTACACATATGGTAATCTAGAAATCATAGTATAAATGAACATCTAAACTTTTATAAGTACAATATGAAACTTCTAGAATGAAACTGCCTTAATTTGAGCACATCAGAAGAATCCCTTCTAAATCACCTTCTTCTAGAAACCTTCCTTTCAGAATGCTAAAGTGAAAACTAGCCACTTATACCACTCTAATGAATTTTAGGTACAATAGAATCACAAATTTTTGTTAAATAATTTCATTCAATTGAAGTGGGATTCACACATTTCTAACAATCTCCCACTTGAATAATCATTCAAAGAAAATACAATGGTTCCACCTTCAACTTCCTCAAATCAGCCTTCTAATTTCACTTCATACAATGATTCTTCACATCATTTTATTCACCGAATCCCAGGTGATTATTTATGTGTCCTTGGTATTTTAGGACGCAAATTCTGGGTAAAAATATCTACTGGAATTTTTTCTTGACTATATTTTGTAACTCCAACTCACCAACTTCCATCATCTTTAGATATAATGGTACTTAAAATCAATTTTTTTAGTTCTTGAATGAAACACTAGATTTTTTTTCAAATTAATTTCACTCTATCTATGATAGAATAAAAATAATTTCCTATATAATCATCCAAGTTATTCAACTAAAATCCTTAACAGTACCATCTCCTTACTTTCTTTTGTAATAACCACATACTCTTCTTTCATCATATAAAGTGAAATCATTGATTGTAGCCTAGAAATACAACTAAACTTGGTTCGTCTAAAAGTGTAAACATATCTAGTTGAGATCTATAGATAATTAAAATCACCCCCTAAGTTGGAATCTAAAAATCCAAGTAATAGATCATCATACAGGTAACAAAGATCTTTGCCTTCTATTCCATTGAGATATTGAATAATCCATTTAACAACTTCCTAATAAACCTTTCTTGGATTTTCCATAAACTAATTGACCTCTCTCAATTCATGATAATTGTATGAATTTTTTCACACCATATAATACATAGAAATTATGACTAGTTATGAATACATAACTTTAACAATGTTATTTTTTTCCATTCATGGTGCTTGTTCCTTTGATAGTTTCAAGTGACCAGAAAGAGGAGTTGAAACTAGCTTACATCCACTCATTCAAAATCTATCAATGATCATATGGATGCAATCCCTCTGTGATAAAACCAACCTTTTTTTTCTTATCATACTCAATCTCCATTCTCAATATCTTATTTTCTTCACCAAGATTTTTTATCTCAAACTTTCCTAAAAATTCCTCTTTCAACTTCTAAATTAGGTAAATATCCAGACATATCAACAGCATATCATCCACATACATAAGTAAGATTATGAAGTAATTTCCATTGAACTTATTCCAATAAAAATAGTGATTGGAATTACTCTAATTGAATCCTTTCTATTCCATGAAGGAATCAAACTTATGGTTCCAATATATTGGTACTTCTTTAAAACCATAGAGACTCTTTATTTTTCAAACCAGTACCTAATTTTGATTGTCCAAAAAAATAGTAGTTTTATTTATATAAATTTATTCCTATAAATACCTATGAATAAAATCCATCTTCACATCCATTTTTTCAAGGTACAACATTTTTAAAACAACTTAGATTAACATAGTTTGGATGGTAGTATTTTTTACTACTAGAGATAATATCCTAGAAAATTAAATACCATCCTTCTATTGAAACCATTTCACAAATAACCAAGATTTATATATTTTCCCTCCATCAACCAATTCTTTCAATCAGAACACCCACGTTTTCTCAATTTATTTATTCCTAGATAGTAATTACACTATATATTAAATTTTATTCACTCATAATAAATCCAAATCCTCCTATATTGTTAAATCCAACCTTATGAAATATCCTAGAGTAGCTTCTTCTTCCAAAATCTCTAGTTATCCTACATCCATTAAAAACTTATATCATCTACATACCTCTACACTGATAATTTGATACATGAATATTATCATAAATTGGTATGTAATTCATCTTCTTCTAGAACTTCAAAATCTGGAAATCTTGATCGAGTTTCCCCTGTTGTTGAGATTTATGATATATCTTCCACTTATTAAACTTTTTAACCTTCTCTACTACGCTATAAACTTCCTTCTAGAATATGAGCCTCTCCATTATATTAAGATACATCTTAACATTACAGAACATGTTATCCTCGAGAACCACCATTCAAAACAACTTGAATTAAACTTAAATATTTATCCCAAACCTTCTTCTCCTTTAAGTTTCGAACTTTCCACAAGATCTAATCATTTAAGTGCACATTTAAACTTCTGAAAACATTCTTATTTTCATTATCCCAAATATGAAAACCAAATTCTTCATCTTCATGGCCTAAAAAGAATCATGTATAATATTTATATTCAATATTATCTCTATATTTTTCATACACATGTATATAGGATAAAATTATAAAAACTATGAGGTGATAATCTTATAAAACTTTTCCAAACCAAAGTTATTTCGGTAATTTCTATCCAAATACTATTGAAGTAATTTTTTTAATTAAGTAATTTTTTATTCCCATTACTTCTACCCAATACTCCTTAGGCATTCTAGAATGTAACAATATACTTATTACCCTCTCCATAAACATCTAATTCATTCTATTAGCTACACAATTTTTTAAGTGTTCCTAAAATAGTATTATTATATAGAATTCTTTTTTCTTATCATAATTCTAGAAATACTTCTGATAAACTAGCCATCATTTTCTATCCTTAGAAATTTAATCTTTCTTATTGTTTCCCATTCCATTGTAGCCTTTAATTGAATAAAGATTTCATCCACTTAAATTTTTTGTATCATAAAGTAAACCCATACTTTTATTGTGTAATAATCAACAAAGGTAATAAAGTACCATGATTTCTTATAAGAATGAATAGTGGAATGCTAAAAAAATATGTATGAACCAACTATACCTTTTAACATTTTGGTGCTCTTCCAAAAAAATTGAAAGACACGTTTTGTTTCTTCCCAAGTATACAACTCTAACATACTTTGAAGTTTGAATAGTCCATATTTAGTATTCCTCTATCTGCGAGAATCTTCATACCTTTCTCACTGAGGTTCCTAAACTAATAATACCAAATTTTTGAACTTCTAAAAGATGTTTTTCTAGCGATTATCGCTTCCACTCCCCTTATAGTAAGATACAATGAATTATCTTTTACAAATTTGGGTATAATAATAGAACATCAATTAATATTCCATAATCCTTCCGTAAATCTCATTATGAAGCCTGATTCATCAAGGTGACCCACTAAAATCAGGTTCTTCCAAAGTCCTATAACATTTTTTAACATTCTTTAGTACAATAAAAACACATTATTCTACTAAATTTTTACCTATCCTAATCCCACAATGTTAAGAGTTTTATCATCATCACAATGTACTCTACCAAAATTTCTAGATACATAATTAAATATGCACCCTTTTTTACCTATGAAATAGAATGAAGATCAAAAATCTATGAACTCGGATTAAATCAATGTAGAAACATTTTCAAGTATATTCAAACTACTTTCTGCTACTATACAAAACTCTATAGAATATTTCCTTCCTAAAGTTGTTTTCTTATCATGAGAATATTTCTTGAGGTGACCTATCTTTCTAGAATGCCAACAAATAGGCCAAATTCTATAAGAATTCTCTCTATTCTTCTCACTTTATTCCCTCTCTAGCTACTTCTTATTCTTACAATGAGGTGGGAATCCCATTCCTTCTATATTCAATACATCATTATAATATGTTTCACACTCTTTTCTTCAAAGATCCTCATTGAGAATAAAGTTTTGAAAATTAGAGAAAACCAATCCATTTATTCCAATAGAACTTCTCACACATATAAACATATCTTCCAAAGACTATGGTAGAGATTATGAAAAAAAAATCACTCAAACATAATCTATAAAAGTAACCTTCATAGACTCCATCTTGCTCTGGAATAAGATAAAATCACTCAAAAATCAAATGCAGATCATTATTTTGATAAACGCATTCCAAATAGACTTTATGTTAAGTACACCTTTTTTAGTATTGTAGGTTTATCATATATATCTAAACGGGTTTCCATCAATAACATTATATTTTTATTCTCCCAATTTATCAAAAACACATTCTTGATTAAATACATTTGAATCAAGCCAAGTGTCTTCTAATCCATCTTTTCTCATTCACATTTTTCTATTGCTTCTAGTTTGACACCATTCAATGGAAGTTCCAACTCTTTTTGAATGATATAGTCTTTTATCTAAAATTGAAAAAAACTAAAATATGTTCCATTAAACTTGTTGATTTAATCCTTTCCTTCTTTTAACATAATCCTTCTAAAAAATAATGGCTCCCACTAAAATTTGAAAATATTATAGGCAATAGAATGTTATCTAAACTACTAGGCCTCCTAAAAACCAATATCTAATAACACTTACTAGTAATTACTCCAACCTTTCTTCCTTCCAAAAATCAATCAGAAGAAATTCTTTCTGAATCACTTGGTGGAAATAGATCCAAAATAGAACTCTTTGAATTTTATTTTCTGGAATGTAGAAGAAACATAGTTTATCCAAATCATCACACTGATTTTAAATAAATCCATCCTTATTCATTATAGAAGATAACAAAAGATACATGTAATGATTGAAAATGTATGAAAGAAAAGTACAATTTTGTTTTATTTGATTTGGAATAAAATTCTTATATACATGAGAGAAACATTGCAAAATTTCATTTCTATAGAAAGAAAAATTTACAACATAGTGACATAAGATTCACCTTATATTACTAGAGAAAATTAATCAAAATTATGTTCAACACACTGCATCCTCATCATAAGTACCCCAACCTCTATTTAAAGAGATTAACTACTGGTTAACCAGCTGCACTGACCACCAAAAACTACATGAGTATATATGTTCCATTGTTCCCACTACAAATCTCCAATAATAATATTTAGTGTGATTTACACCTCCATTAAACTAGTAAACATATTATAATTTAACATATTAAATTCCATAAGTATAAGTTTAAAATTCAAAAAAAATGTCAATAGTTGATCACATTGGAAGAATCCCTTCTGAAGCACCTCCTTCCAAAAACCTTCCTTCTAGAATGATGAAGAGAAAACTAGTTACTACCACAACACCAATGAAATAAAGGGATTCTTTAACCACTCATTTCGGTTAACTAATTTCATTCCACTAAATAAGGTTTCATATATTTCTCACAAAAATGGATTTTAAAGTTTATTGAAAACCCACTATCGTATGCTTGGACAGGAAGGATCTAACTCAAGTTCCACAACCTTGCTCACCATCATGAGACTCTTGTATTCAAAAACCACTACGGGCCCTACTAAAACCTGTTATCATCTCATAATTATGTTGATTACCAACTCATCATAGTTGAGGTACTCTTTGATCCTTTCACTATCATGTCAATCCACTCATCATTTCACAGGATCCAACGGTCATCACACCGTAGCTCGCACGTTTACACAAAAGATCACAACTCATCTCTCACATGAGTGGAACATCTTTACCACATTGAATCTACATGGCCCCAAAATCAGCTCATCATCACATATAGAGACCTTGTCTCATGCATCATTCTTACCACAATGCATCTACTCCCCAAAATAAACTACACCTAGTCATACCCCAAATAATCTATTGGTTTGACCAACCTATGTCATAGAATCAAAGTTATACACCCTCATCTTCTTCTCTCTCAAGTAAATCATATCATACCTTTCCACCTAAATTTCATAGTATATCATCTACCAATCCCATGTGCATCCCACAACCTCACTCTATAAGTTTGGAAAAAACTAAGGAATTCTAGACCACACCAAAACATACATGCACCTCATAAGGTATTAACCCCAAAATGGTCCATCTATACACTGAAATTGAATCAAATAAAACACCATGGATTTAAATCCATTATCATGACCTTAACTTAGTATTCATGTAACTTCCCATTTAAATCTCCCTATATTTAAGATTTCTCAAAAATTACCCTTTGAAATGTCTTGAATGCCATCTAAATTCATCCACATCAATTGAAACACCAATATTACCTTTTTAAGGATAATCTTAGGCTAAACTAACCCACCTAGAATGTAGGTTAAAAAAAATCCCACTCCCTTAGTACATAGTAAAGGATATTCCTTTTTAACCTATCATGATGGTGCTTAATAGCCTATGTTTTCAACCAGGCATACCCAACAAGAATACATTCCATTATTACCTACAATACCATTTAAATAAACTACCTTGAGTCATAACACATCTATCCTAGGATCATGAACCTAATAAGCTAGTTGACCATGCTTAATGCATGTTAAACTCAAATCATCAAAAGCATATCACTTGATTTTTACTTCTAACAAGACTAAGGCATCACACTTGTGCCAAGTCCAACTACATGATCACCAATCATATTTTCATCACTAAAAAACTAGAAGAATATACCCATGCTATACTTGTTTTAGATTCAACCATCAAGGTTCACCTAACTAACAGGAACAATCATCCTACATATCATGTCCTTCAAAACATATACATGACTTATAACATCAAGTCTGGGAATCTTCATTAATAACACATGAATCATATACATAAAAATTATGGGAAAATTTCTCTCTTGGTCTAACCACTCTCTTGGGTTACTCTCATGCACCACATTTTCTTCCAAAAATAGCAGTAAAACAACTGTCTAGAATCCATAATGATCATCTCACCAATACCCTGAGCCAAAACTCACCATTATAATGAAATTCACATACCAACACACACCTTATAGGGGTTTCATGCATATATATTTACATCTAGAACCACATACTTTGGAAAAATACCCACTCCAAGGTTATCTCTAACTCATTTACTACACAAAAAAGGAAAAATAGCAATGGAAAATGCATATTTTCATTCTTATCAAGTCGTACTATATAAGTATCTCACATAAAAGTTTGATATTAGCCTGCCACACCCACTCTTGGGTCAAAAATAAACCCACAAGGGTCACACATAGTCACAAAATATCATAATTTTTAATTTTTCAACTCAAATAATAGTCACGATAAGTACAACATCACATTATCTCAAACACTTCATATCATAAAAATCTCACAACCCTGGATCTCCCTCTATCCCCATTTACCTATTCTCAAGACTATATCATGTGCACTTTGACCTACATTAGAAAAAAATCACTATATAAAAAATTCCTAGTATCACCATTAATGGAAATAAATAAAATTCATAACACCTCGTTATTCTATACATCTCATATCACAGGAATATTATAATCCATGTACTCTGACTGACTGAAAATTAATTTTTTATTATTATCATAAAACACATTTTAAGGTTTGAGGGGGAACCCAACCAGAATTCAAGAAAATAAGACATCAAATCGTGTCCTAAAAATCCAAAATCCAAAAATACCGAATCAAATCAATAGAGGAAAGCCCCTCCCCGGTATAAAAATATGAATTCCAGTTTCCACCTTTCCAATGCATCTCAGATTGTTATCTCGTTCAAAGATGCATGGGACTGGTACCAATGGTCAAGGTCATACCCTCTCAAACATCCAAGTCTGAATCACCAATGTCATGTAGAACTCACAACTCTAAACCACATCTATAGAACCCTCTAAAGAAAATCTAGAATCAAATACCCTTGAACTACAGACTACAGGCCACACAGAAAATCACACCATAACAAATTCACATGCCAAAACAGTTCACAACAAGAAGCATAATTTGCAAAAAATAAAACACTAAGTCAAAGATTAAAATCCATCACCAAAATCTAGCCTCCCAAATCATCAGAGTCGACGCCAGATATGCTTCAAACTGAACTAAACCATAACTTCATGCCACTATCAATCTCACTCAAGGAGACCACAGAACAAACCTAAGCACCCACTGGTGAAACAAAAAATGTGAATGCAACCACAAATCATATTAGACCAAATATTGACCACATACCTTCATTTTGCTATCATGGATAGCCAATCCCACTAAAGACCGCAACCTTTGATGTCGTAGAATCCTATCGTGACTACTACCCACGACATCGCCAGAACCTGCGAACCCTCAAAACAAAGGGACTCGAACCATTGACTATATTGCAATTTGGATCTAAAATCATCATATCAAGAGGATCAATCCACGACCTCACCAAGAAGAGGTGAGGAGTAGAGCCTCATTCAACCGAGGTGGAGGAGATGGCGGTAATGGGAAACCCTAGAACCGCAAAATCCCTTTATAGGCTCATATTATGATAATAAGGACTTATAATCCATGTACTCTCAATAACCCCAACTACCTATAAACAGGGTCAATATAATATACACATAAGTTCCACATCATAAATATATGATTCATAGTTTCACACTTTACCAGATTATTTTAACAAAAAAATCATAAACAGGGATCAGTTGAATGAAATAAAAATTACAAGTTATAGAGGAAAACACTTTATAATCTATAGTTATAATTTTATTTAGTTGATGACATATAATGACAAAATATAATTGATCATTTAATATTCTTATAACCACTTAATTTAACCCTATAATTTTATAATTGAGTCCTAGTTAAATGAAATTTAAATTACAAGTTATATAGGAAAATTATTTTTAAGTTGAAATTATCATTTTATTTAGTTTACTCCATGTAATAATCAAGGTAAGTGATCATGTAACATACTTTTATCCATTTAGAATATTTGTTAAGAATGATTCCAAAATACATTTATATATGAAAACACCATATAAATGATAGTGGATATTTTAAATAACTAACCCTTATCATAGTCCAAGTAATCAACCATAGGTAATCACCCAAATAACATGTAAATCCTATGTTCCTGATATGATGCTTGATCAAACACCCTATTATTGTTTTGTACAAGAGATAAAATCCCATAAACCAATAATAACATATTTATATGTGTCACTCTAGGTGAAAACTGATCAATAATAAAAGCAAAAATCAAGAACATTAATCCCATGTTTAACTAAATGGATTGTCCTCAAACATAGGATGGCCACTCACAAGAATGACTTTAATACCATGTTCATAAAATTCCTTATCTCCAATATACCTTACCCAAATAGTCAAAAAAATAAAGAGATCTGATACCATGTTGTGATTTCCCTCCCTTGGTCTGTATCCATTAATTGGTGCTCTAATTGAAGTGTATCGACCTAAGAGTCTAGATCCTTTAAATTAATATTATATTCAATAGATTTTATCACATACAAAGCCGATCTAATTAAAAACCTGAATAAAATGGACTACATCGTATTAAAAATAAATTAATAATATCATCATTAGTTGATAACTGGATAAAAATCAATTAAAATAATTATATATTATTATTCTATTTTAATAATACTTTAAAAATGTTACCTTCCAAAGAACCTTTTTTAAAAAGGTATTATATTTTACCTTAAATATTTTAATTGTCCATAGTTAAAACTTTATGATAATAGTTAATATATAGATTTATAAACTAATATATCAATATTCAAATATTTATAAAAATATATCAAATAATATTAAAAACACATGATGTTTAAGAAAGTCATTTTTTTAATAAAATTGGTTTTCTTAATATATTGTATTTTCATTTAAATGATTATTTATAAGTTTTAATATTTCAATTTGAAAAAAAAATAACTTCATTTTCTTTTAAAACATTTCAATATTATCTTAAGATGAATTTTTTTTGTTTTTATAAAAAGATTGATTTCTAGATAAATAGTGAAAAATCCCATTTTTATAAATAACATGACTTTTATGACACTATTATTACATAAGTATGAATTAGAAATTAAGGAAGAATTTTTATAAGACCAAATAATTATTTTATAAGTGAATTTATAATTTAAAAAAAATTGGCTTAAATTTACAAACCCATTTAAATTTTTGAACTTAGGTTATATTCTTCAAAAACATTACTTTTAGTATATAATATATTTATTTTAAAACATTAATTTTTGTCACTATTATAATATGAATAAAATAAAATAGATTTTAAATTTTCAATCTATAATTCCAAATTTCATAATAAGTTTCATTTTATTTTTTTCATAAAGGATAAGTTTCCCTTGGTAAAAACAAGTTTCCACGGTAAAATCTAAAATGGTAAAAGTAAATATCTAAGAGTAAGTAACCCCAAATATGTTTAAAAAATTTGTGTGAATGTGTATTTGAGGAATTTATATACCTTAAAACTTATTCTATCTATTATTTATTAATTTTGGATCAAATTTACTTGAGAGTTACTTCCCATTATTGAAAAGTTTTTGGTATTTTCAAAAATGTCATCCCTTTTCTCATATAAAGAGGCTCTCCTCTCCTCACTTACCCTCACTCCAAAACATCATTAGTTCATAATAAAATCTACCCAAAACTTCCTAAACAATCCTATTCACCTTAATAATTTTTTCTTCTTCTCAAAAATACCATCACACAAAGTAATAATCCCTTTTGTAATGTAGATAATCCAAGAAGTAAGGTATAAGTTGTCAACCTATATTTATTTTTTCTATTTCATTATGTGCCTTTTTTGTTCCTAAAATTTAGTTTCACCATCATATAAGTAAAAAATAATTATCATTATTATATTTTAATTTTATTATAATAATCTAATAAACATGAACCACCCTCTCTTTTTCCATTAAGAAAAATAAAAATGAAAATCGTGCATTGTGCATTGTGCATTGTGCAGACTACCACCTCCATGATGTGGTGTGTTTTATTTTCCATCACCAACTTACATGTATGGTCATAATATGTAAATTAATATATAATTATCATTTGTGTTACATATTTTATATTCTAAAATTATAAACCATGTTACACGTTTTTATATTCTATGAAAAATGAAATCATCATCCATGTGTAAGTGTAGACTATCGCCTCTATAGAACGATCAATTTACATTTTTCATTTAATCACCAAATTACATGTATGGTAATTATAATGATTTTAAAAGGATAAATATTATTTTTATTGTATTAATAAGTATTTGGTAAGACAAATTGAATAATCTTCTTAATGATATTAACACTAAACCATCATTATAAAATTAACAATCTTAAACAAGCGAACTAAGTTGAAAATAATTTATTCATACTATTAAATTATTTATTATCCATCACTATAAAAAATTTACTTATAATTATAATAAATCAAACTAAAAATACTAAATAATATAATTATTCCATTTTAATAATGATATTGTAACTTAATCACCTTATAATCATTCATTAATTATGGCATGTTCATGTTTTGGTCAGTTTGACCACCTACTTGAACAATGATATAAAATTATATAATAAATGATTATTAAAACATAGTTAGTGGTATAATTTTTTATAATTATATGAATAAGTATTTTTTTTAAAAGTATACAATAATATTTAACTCATTGATTAAGAAAACACCCTTCATAGGTTAAAAATAACTGAAAAATGCTCGTCGTTGATTTCTTCTTCTAAGATAAAGACTAACGTATTTATGAAAGGAAATTTAAACTTAATAAATAATTATAAATCATAAATTATAGTAATATTAATTATTTGGTAAATATTACCTTTTTAATAAGAAAAAATACCAACACTTATCCTATGAAACTAGTGTAAAGTATTAAAATTAAAACACCCGATGTGGGAAAATAGGTAAAAACTAATTAATATATATATATACAGAATGATTATTAATGGGGATTATAAATGGTTATATTTATAAATTATATTATTTAGTATGTAATTAATAAAGTTAATTTAATTATTCGTGATGTTTTATGAAAGTGAAAAATAAATTAGGACCTAAGTAAGGGGTTTTTATCTCAAACTCCTCTCCTTAAAACTTGTTTTGTATTATGACCTTAATTTTATTTTAAGTGGTGTATACACTTCCTAATTGATATTTCTTATCATTAAATAACCTATATTCATGATATTTTAAGTTGAATTTCAATCTCTATATCCTTGAAGAGTTTTTATTTGGATGTCACTTAAATCATGAGGTTCTATGTTGAACCTCATTTTAAAGTCGATAACTCTTATATATGATAACCCGTCTAGGGAATTTTTATAGACTTTAATTATAATATTTAAATAATTTTATTCTCCTTTTTTATCCTTGGTGATATTTTTATTCTCTTTACCTTATTTTTAATTCTTTATAATATTTTAAAGCAAATTGGTTTTCAAAGAATATTGTTTTAAAAGTGAAATTCTTTTTATGCTAAACTCCGCAATTTTTTTGGGATATCCTTGTATATATTTTAAAATTTGGAAAAAGTCATTTTAAACTACCTTTATCTTCTTTGAAAATATTTGAAATTAAAAACATTTAATTTTTCCTATATGGGTCATTTTTTAAAATAATAATATTTTTTACATTTTCATGTGAACATATATTTCCTTAATCTTTATCATTTTATATGAAACTTCCTCTCTATATTTTCAGGATTTTTAAAATAAATTATTTTTCTCCTAGTTTTATATATTATTTCTTTCAAAATTTAATTCAAAATATCAATATTATTTCTTATTTCCAAAGTGATTTTATTTCTAAAACTATTGAAAATGTTTTTTATCTAAGTCAACATCCCTTGATATATATTATGTTTGATCATGGATATTAATAAAATTATACATTTTTTCTTCTTTATATAGATGGATTATGTATGCATATCCTCTATCTAAGGAATGATCCATCACTACCTTTTTCTTGTATAATATTTATATATATATATATATATATGTAATATTTCTTTTAATTATTTTACACAATGAATATTATTGATTCCTATGATTGAAGGGTGTTCTCCTAGATTTTATACATCGATTTTTTTGGGAAAATTATTATCCTAAAATATACCCTTTATCTATATGGTGTAAATACCATATTGTTTATTATTATTATTGAATTTTATTTACTTATAAAGTTACTTGATTTCATTATATACCCATTTATTTTCCCTAGTTTTATCATGTTATGTTTATTAATGGAATTTTAAATGTTTTTGGAAATGGATATGAAACCCATTTTATTTCTATGGGTTATTTATGATGTGTTGAATGAAACCCATTTTATTTTCATGGGTTATTTATAATATGATGAATGATTATTTTCAAGTGTAACGCATATGTATAGATAGGGATGGTTGGGGTCCTATATCCCCTAATAATGTATTAGTTAAGGCTTTGTATCACAATATATGATGAAATGATTCGTGAATGAGATGTGGGAAAAAAATTTCATAAGTTTATTGTGTGAATGAGATGTGGGAAGATTTATTCTTAAGTTTGTTGTGTGAATGAGATGTGGGAAGATTTTGTTTCAAGTTTTTTTCTAAATTTTATGCATGATTATTTTTTCACAATATTTTCTATGCTTATGTATATTCCATATTTGTAGGATATTTCATAGTTTTATGTTTATTCTCATGACTATTTAATTCAATCATGGATCATGTTTATTGACTCACTCTTTTTATTAATGTATTATTTTATATAAAGATTTATTCCATGATTTATGACTTAATATTTTTTTGGTATGGTTTTATTATGTAGTTATACAATACACATATGCTCATATTATATTCACTTATGATTTTTTATTTTTGAAACTTATGGTTACCTTTACTGATCATTTGAGATCACCATTTTATTGTGTTTCTATTTCACAAGGTTATGAAGAGAAGTGATACATAAGATATGTCTAGAAGATTATCTTAAGATAATAATTTATGGGATATGTTGAAGTCCTGTTATAGAATAAGTAGTTTTTTAAATAGTGGGAAAAGTTTCCATTATTTGAAAAAGACATGAGTTTTGTTATTTAATTTTTTGACTTAATTATTTAAAATGATAAACCTAAAAGGTATTGGGAATGTTTTTTAATGAAATATTTTCTTTAAGTCATGTAATTACTATAAAAATCAGGTTTTTTCTATCATAGTTGTTATAAGAGTAGTATTTAATTAACTTTGGAGATTATAATGATATCGGTTGAGGATAAATTGGTAGCTATAAATTCTATAAAAGGTTGATAATTTGAGGTTGATTATAATTTTAAAGGTATAGATAAACCTTTAGGTCAGTTGAGTTAATATTATAGGGATTATGATAAGATAATTTTAGTGATAACCCTAGGGATAAGTCTAAGGGTTAAGTTTATATATAGGATAATATATTTCAATTTGGGAAAAGTATAGATTGTGTGGTTTTCCTAGAAATAATATCCCTATATAATTACTATAATTGGATGAAAGATCTATCATAGATGTATCTTAGGGTAACAAATTTTAAATTGAATAATTTATATTAACTCAATTTTCACTTAGTTCATGAAAAATAGGCCTAACTACACACCAATTTTGATAATCCCTAGGATATTATATGGTCAATAATACTCTATGTATGAACCATTATGAATTTTTTTATCATAATTACCTTAAAATATTAGGTTAAAATTTTTTATAGAGCACGACTTAAACAAACCAAGGTAGTACTAAGTGATTTTTAGTATTAACCAAGTATGAAATAGTTTAAATGAAAGTATCAAAGGTTGAAATAAAGGTTTCATTAGAGAATACATACTAGGATTGAACTTTCATAGTCATATACTCTTATTCTTATAGACATTGTCATAACCATTTGGGTTTTATTATTTAGTTGAAATATGATCATGGAAATGAAGCTAAAAAAAGTATGTATCTAGAAACTGATATGTATTATAAAATAATAGGGAAGCATACTTATATGGTTTATAATATTGGTATATGCATGTTATGATGGAAAAGTTGAGTTTTATTATCTTACCTAATGTGGTGAGGTTGGCATCATAAGAAATATTAATTATTAATAATATTATCTATTTTCATTACCTATTGATATTTATCAATGATATTCTAGTATATTATAAAATTAATGAGAATTATGTGAAATATCTAAGGATATTTATTTAATGGTTTTTCATTAAAGTTATGGAAACGTATATTAAATGGTATTAATAACCTTGAAAAGAGATTTTATGAAAGGTTATATTTTTTTGGATAACTATT
Source organism: Viscum album (assembly GCA_963277665.1). Classification (NCBI taxonomy): domain Eukaryota; kingdom Viridiplantae; phylum Streptophyta; class Magnoliopsida; order Santalales; family Viscaceae; genus Viscum; species Viscum album. The sequence goes on from OY728147.1 coordinate 89,134,739, forward strand.
GAAGAGAACATTATTAAGGTATGAACAACAATTAGGTTTAACATATGCTTTAGTTTAAAGTAATAAAGATTTTATTGATTTTAAAAAAATAAGGTAGAAATTATTGGTAACCTTGTGGTTGATAACTGATTCATGATATTTTTAGGGATGTTTCACTCATTTTTTAGATTATATTGACTAGTATGTGATTTTAGGAAATAGTGGTTTAATATAATAGTGAATTTTTTAGGAATATATGATTTCTATATGGTTTAATATCTTATATATTCAAATGGTTTTGGGAAAGGTATACTATGAAGAATATATGATTAGGATATAAATAATCATTTTTTAAGGAATGATAAGTTTGTTCATATATATTAATATATAGTAAGGTATATTTCACTCTGAAAGTTATATCTATAATAATAAATATGTTAATAATTCCATCTCCTACTTTCATCATTGGGTAATAATTAAAATTGTGAGGAAAAAATTTATTTAATGGGGGAAGAATGTAACGACCTGAGATTTTGGATCCTTTAAATAAATATTATCTTTAATAGTTTGTGTCTCATGCGACACTGAACTAACACAAAACCTGAATATAAATATTTAAAACATATTAAAAATACATGAATAATATAATCATCAGTGGATAAAATGATAATGATCAATTAAAATAATTATATATTATTATTCTCTTTGATTAATAGTTTAAAATGGTTTCCTTTTGATAGTGTAAATATTTTCATTATTATTAATATTTTTTTAAATTATTTAATCCCTCCCAATTATTCAATTTGAGTATATTTTCATCATTTAAGTGTTTTGGGTGTATTTTGGGCTTAAATGTGAAAATGGGGCAATTCTGTAAAACTGACAGTTTTATATAGCTTCTGTTTTTTCGGAATAACTTTTATAATATTAGTCCAATTTAATTGAATCCTTTTTTTTAGGCTTCATATGCTCGTGGGGTTAAATTTTTTCTTCTAGACCAAGACTCAATTCGAAATCCAGTGGTATAGAAAAATCAATCAAATAGAGAAATTAGTCTGGCTGGCAGAATGGACCCCACTGCATTAAATATGATATATCTCGTTCAACTGACCTTAAAATGATATTATTATAAAATTTTTTGATAGATAACATTCAAGGTATGGTTAAAATTAAATTTCATAAAATAATATGCTCATCAAGGCATCTTTTGGGTGCGTCCAAGAGGAGTGGGTGAAATAGTATTTGGTAGCCAAAAGAAGTTAAACTCAATAATCAAGACATATATTCTTTTCCACAAGTCCTAAGGCTTTTAAATTTTTAGGATCGATAGAAAAACTCAATTTAATATATCTTATAAGAATGGAACTTGGATTTTTTCGGACGAATGGTGGGGATAACAAAGTAAAACTTATGGAGGACAGATTCTGGAGGATCAAAATTTATGTTCTTTCTTTTATTTATTTTGTTCTTCTTAGCTTTGTAATGACTTCTTCTCCCCCCTTAAACTCAGTTAATCTTACCATGGTGGGGTATATATTATGAGTGATTGGGGATGGGTAGGTTTACCATTTTTAATTCTTTATTTCTTTCACTTAATGTTTTAATATCCTCTTTTATCTTCTGCGAATCGATTTCAATTTCTTATAACAGTTTTTATTATCATGTACGATTATATCTGATTTTATATTTTGTTATTTATTTTTATTTTTTAAATGATAAATATCTCCCTCTACAAGGTATTGGTTTATATACGATGAAATATACTAGGAATTAGTGGTGAAGTACTTAGTGATCACCGGTACGTGTGTGAGAAGTAGTGAATGTTCTTCATTGCTTGGGATAAAAAAGACCTGGTTAGGAATTGCCTAAGATAATTAGGGGTATTCAATACAACTCTATTACATATTGGAAGGAGATTAGACCAATCTTAGGTTTTAATAAGTTTTATTCTCACATTATTATTTGAAAAAGGGAGTGAGAAGAAATGATTGTAGATTCTCACTCTTAACAACTTAGCATAAGAGAATTTGGTAAGTTGAATTATGATAGAATTACAATTGGAAAACTGACCCTAACCTGATCACCATTTCATATCACTAATTTAACTCAAATAATTTTCCAATTATTTTTAAAACTTTCACTTAATTTCTTTACTTTATTTAGTTTCTTTTTTGTATTTTCAAAATCAAACAATATCACTTCTTCCTTTAATTTTAAGTGACAAACACTATTTTTGAGCACTCCTCTCTAGATAAAACCTAGGTAACCCACTATAATACATTTTAACTTAGGTTATATTTGTTTTTTCTACACACCATTATAGGCACATTCTAAAACTTGGCGTCATTGCTGGGGAGGTAGCGCCAACATTTCTTTTCTTTTCTTTCCTGTCTTCTCATATATTCTCTTCAAAATTGCATGACTAGAACCTCAAAAACTGAACCTTAACCCATAGATCCTAAAATTGAAATAACCTGGTTGAATATACTTAGAAACCTTAATTTTCAATATGAATTTAAAGAAATTACCATTGCAGTCTCAAGTGAAACTTTTAGTGTTCACTCTGAGCCTGTCATCATGGCTGAAAATCAAAACCCAACTCTTAGAGACCTCTGTACACCACAATTCCTTAATCAAAACAATCAACTTTCCATGACAGTGTTACAAAATGATTTTGCAATGAAACATAACATGATTCCTTTGCTTCCAAAGTTTCATGGTTTGGTAGGTGAAGATCCAAACAAACACATTAAAGAGTTCACACACGTTTTCTCAACTTTCAAACCCCATGGAGTTGCTTAGGAGTAGGTAAAGTGTAAGGCATTTCCATTTTCATTGGATGGGGCGGAAAAAGAATGGTTGTAAGTCCTAAAAATATGATAATTTCATGAATAGAATGACCTAGTAAGATTATTTATGCAAAGATTATTCCCCACCTCTAGATGCACATCCATTTAGAAGGAAATCTACGCTATATGAAAATCATCTGGAAAAATTCTCTATGAGTACTAAGAGATATTTAAGAAATTATGTGCCAGCTGCCCGCATCAAGACATTGAGGAACATAAATTTATTGTTTTATTCTATCAAGTACTACTAGACAATGATATAAACCTTATTGATGCATCATCTTGAGGTGAACTGATTGACAAGTCACTAGAAGAATCCAAGGGATTGATTGAGAAGATTTCCTAGAACTCGTAGCAATTTGGAACAAGAGGTATTGGAACAAGAGGTATTCATGAGGTACAAACTTCTCATCCATCACACTTACTATAAACTAATATTGAAGAGATAACTAGTATGGTGAGGTAGATGTCCTTGAAGCAATTTAGTGACCAACAAGCGCCAGCTAAGGTATGTGGTTTATGATCATCACCTGATCATTTTACTGACCAATGTTCTGAAATACAGGGAATAGAAACATGTGTGACAGCTTTTCATCCAAGTAATTTCCAACAAAATAAAGGATGGAGAGATCCTAACCAAGTAGAATATGGGTTTTGAAATCAACATAATCAAGGTATACCCCCATACCAAAACTATTTTCAAAACCAACCACCATTCCTGAATCAATTCTAGAACCCACCACCTTCTCAACAAAAGTAGTCTTATAACCAGACTTCATACCAAAACCCACCCACTTTCCATAGAACCTATGAGAATCCATCCACCAGTGTAAAACCTCCAATTCAAATCCAGGATCAAAAATCTGAGTTTGAGGGGTTGAAGGACACCGTTAAAGATTTTTCCAACAAGTTTCCTCATGAACTTTCTGACCAAAAATCTGGGTAAACTTCCTTCCCAAACAATCCCAACCCCAAAATAGAATTTCATTATGATAACAACAAGGAGTGGAAAATAACTCCCACCACCAGCCACCATTAAGCCTAAAACAAACCCCTGGGCTAAGGGAGAATGAAGTTGTAAATGATAAAAATTCTATGAAAATGCATCGGGAAGAAGATAAGAAATATGAGGAGGAGAAGGATAGGCCAAGGAAGAAGAAACAAGAAACGCCCTTTAAAATGAAACAAAGGGAGAAGAAAGATATAGCCCCACCATTTCCATAAAGTATGATTTAATCAAATAGGTTGTAAGAAGAAGCACTGCAAAAATAAATTCTGGACACCTTCCAAAAAGTGGACATCAACATACCTCTTCTTGAAGCACTCAAACAAATTCCAAAGTTTGCTAAATTTTTGAAGGATATTTTTAGCAAGAATAGGAGACTTCAAGGGAATGAGAGTATCAATTTGGGAAGAAGTGTCTCAGCCCTTATCACACCACAATTAACAACCAAATATCAACATCCAGGGACATTTTCTATTCCATGCACCATTAGTTAATTAAATTTATCTAATTATTTTTGCGATTTAAGTTCATCAATTAATATATTTACTCACTCATTATATACTTATTTTAAGATGGGAGACTTGAATCCCACAAGAGTGTTGTTCCAGCTTGCAAACAGATCCACGGTTTTCCCAGCATGAGTTCTAGAGGATGTCCTGGTAAAAGTCAAAGATCTTTTATTCACTGCTAACTTCTATGTGTTGAATATGGAAGATGATAGGATCCCATCACACTCACCCATAATTTTGGTGATACCTTTCTTGAAGACAGCCAAAACCATCATCAATTTCCATGAAGGGACACTTACCATGGAGTTTGGAGATACCACTGTTCACTTCAATATTTTTGAATCCATGAGGCACCCATCAGATGATCATTCACTCTTCGCACTCTCCTTTGAATATGGTATATACCCAATTGAAGAATCAGGTATGTTTCATGAATTCTTATCATTAGGAGATAATTTTTCTATTACAAATATCACTGAACATATGGATTCCTAAAGCATTAGAGATTCTGATTTCCTATGGGAAGAATAGGTAAAATCTGATTTCTTTGATAATTTGTTAAATGATGGAGAAAATGATATAATTTCTTATGTGAAGGATGTAAAACCTTTGGAAGTGGGGAACCTCAATTTAGTTTCATCCCTTGAGCATCCCCTTGATCTATAATTAAAACCACTCCCCACTGATTTAAAATATGTTTACCTTATGGAGGGAGAGAAATTACCAATAATAATTGCTAATAATCTATTTGAAACTAAATAAAAATCATTAATTGAGATTTTGAGAGAGAATTTCCAAGAAATATGGTGTAGCTTAGGTGATATCTCTGGAATAAACCCAAATATTTTCTCACATAGAATTTTTCTAGTGGTAGATTTCAAACCTATCAGACAACCCCAAAGGAGGATGAACCCCACTCTAATGGAGGTTATGAAAAAAAATTGAGAAGATGTTAGAAGTTGGGATCATCTATCCCATATCAGATTCAAAATGGGTTATTCTCATCCATGTAGTCCCAAATAAATCTGGCCTAACCATTGTGAGGAATGAAAAAATGAATTAATCCCTATGAGAATTCAGAATAGCGGGAGAGTGTGCATAGTTTTTAAGAAGTTAAATCAGGTTACTCAAAAAGATCATTTCCATATCCCATTCATTGACCAGATGTTAGAGATATTGGTTAGGAGAACTCATTACTAGTTTTTGGATGGATTTTCATGTTATTTTCAGGTACCCATTGCTCCCGAGGATTAATAAGAAGATTACCTTTACTCGTCCTTTTGGTACTTTTTCATAAAAAATGATTCTATTTGGATTGTGTAATGCTCTAGGTAAATTTTAGAGGTGTATGTTAAGTATATTTTCTTATCACATTGAAGATTTTTTAGAGGTTTTCTTGTATGATTTCACAGTTTTTGGAAATTCTTTTGACCATTTTTTAAAAAATTTGGAAAAAGTTTTGAAAACATACATTAAAAAGAACCTTGTTTTGAATTTTTAAAAGTGTCATTTTATGGTTGAGAAAGGAATTGTTATTGGGCGTGTCATTTCACATAAAATAATTGAAGTTGATAAATCAAAAATTGAAGTGATAAATTCTTTGCCTTACCCAACTTGTGTGAAACATGTTAGATCATTTTTAGAACATGCAGGATTCTACAGGAGGTTTATCAAAGATTTCGGTAATATTTCTCTCCCTCTCTCTAGGTTACTTTTGAAATATTATGATTTTAATTTCAAGGGTTTATGTAGGGAAGCCTTTGATGAGTTGAAAAGGAGATTTATTACACCACCAGTAATGTAGCCACCCAATTGGGTAGAACCATTTGAGCAACTTTATGATGCTTCAAACCAAGCAGTTGGAGTAGTCCTTTCTCATAGAATTGAGTTCAGGCCACAAGTCATTGCATGTACCTCAAAAACCTTAGATGCAGCCCAATTCAACTACACAATAATAGAAAAATATTTTTTAACAATTTTCTTTTCTTTATAAAGATTTAGATCATATCTTCTTGGAAATAAAGTCATTGTGTTTTCTGATCATATAGATCTTAGGTACTTGATGAAGAAGGATGAAGCAAAACCAAGTCTTGTGAGATGGATTCTATTACTATAGGATTTAAACATAGAAATCAAAGATAATAAGGGATCTAAGAACCAATTGGTTGATCACTTAAGTAGATATCCCAACACTTCTGAAGTTGAAATTTCATACATTGAACCCCTGAATGATCACCTTCCAGGAGAGAAATTATACTTGATTAAAGGAAAAGTACCTTGGTATAATAACATGGTCAATTATCTGGTAACATTTCAAGTCCCATCTCATTTAAATTCTCACTAAATTCACAAATTGAAAGATTAATCTATATATTACATCTAGGATGATCCATTTCTTTAGAAGATTTACAATAGACAAATGATAAGAAGATGTTTTCCTAAAAATGAAATTGAATCAGTCTTTTAGTTTTGTCACACATTATCTTATGGAGGCCACTTTGTACCTCAAAGGATAGCAGAGAAGGTTTTAGATTCTGGACTTTATTAGCCAACACTTTTTAAATATTATCATGAATTTTCTAAACAATGTGAAAAATGTTAGTTTACAGGAAATATTTAAAAGAGACAAGAAATTCCCTAAAATACACTTAATTTTTGTGAAATTTTTGAATTTTGGGGGACATATTTTATGGGACCTTTCCCAATTTTATTTTTAAATTATTATATTCTTCTTTATGTTGATTATGTTTCTAAATGGGTGGAATAAAAATCCACCAGGACTGGCAATGCTAATGTTGTTTGTGATTTTGTCAGGTCTAACATATTTTGTAGGTTTGGAGTTCCTAGATCCATCATTATTGATCAAGGGACTCACTTTTGAAATAGGATAATGGAATATTTGTTGAAAAGTATGGGGTGCATCATAAAACATCAACTCTCTATCATCCACAGACTAATGGGAAAGTTGAAGTGTCCAATAGGGAAATCAAAGGAATTTTGGAAAAGACTATTAATCAAAATAGAGAGGATTAGAGAAAAAGGTTAGAAGACACATTATGGGCTTACAGGATAGCCTACAAACCCCAATTGGAATGAGTCTATATAGGCTGATTTATGAGAAAAGTTTTCACTTACCTATGGAATTGGAAGACAAGGCATACTGGGCTGTGAGGAATTTGAATCTAGATATTAAAAGTGCTAGTAAAGAGAGAAGATTTCAGTTATATGATCTTGAATAAATTATAAGGGAAGAATTTGAAATTACAGGATTTACACAGAGAGAACAAGAGTGGATCATGACAAACTGATCCGACCAAAAGACTTCCATACAGGCAACAAAGTGTTGTTATTCAATTCAAGACTCAAGATGATGCTAGGTAAACTTAATTCCAGATGGGATGGTCCATTTATAGTTACTCATGTATATCATTTAGGTGTTGTTCATATTTTTAAGGATAGAGAGAAGGATCCATTCACTGTCAATGGGCACACGCTGAAGAAATTTGTTGGGATCAAGCCATCAGAGTCAATGGAGGAGATCACACTCCTCCAACCTATTTATCAATAAACTCCATCAGATCGTACCTCTCATTTACATTTTCTTTATTGTTTTGATTAAATTTCAAATATTATTACATGTTAAATCCATTTGAATGCATTTCTGACACTGTATCATTTAGGTGTGGGGACGGGAACCTTTGTAGTTTAGGATTTTTTTTATTTGCTAAAATGTGTGTGTTTCAAATTTTGTGTGTTTCTTTTTAAATTTTTGTGTGTTTTTGAAAATTTTGAGACTTTTGAGCTGAAATTATTATCTTTGACATTTTTTAAACCCATTTCCATGGGATAAATAGTTTATTCCATGAAACTGAACTTAAATAAATGCTAAAAATGACTTTGTTTCAAGTTCAATTCTTTGGGAATTTCATGAAAAGTACTCTGATTTTTAAATCTCATGACACATATCATTGTCTTTATATTTGAAGTCAAATTCTTATGAGGATTTTGAACCTAATTTTTTCATATTCTTTACATTCACCTCACTTCTTGAGAGAACTAATCATGCTTGATTTAACCAGAATTTGATTTATTCCTATCAAAACATGAGGGTTTGAGGTACATGTGTTTTAAATGATTAAGGAATTTATTTGGTTTTAAAGCCAAATTTTTAATAAAATCCTTTTTATAATGGCTTAACTTGAACATTTAATCCTTTTATCATTTATAAGTCATGAAAATCTTGTTAGGATAGCCACATTACTGGCCAATTTTCCCTATCCAACCTGCACTTGAATTAAAATTGCATGATCTAGTTGATCATAAGTGTGGGAGAAGATGTCTTGTATTATGATACCTTATTTTGGGATACTTTGGGTGAAAATAAAATGTTTAAGAGATGTTATTTAGGATGAAAAAAAAATCATTTTGCTGAAATTTGTGCCGTTTCTGGAGCTTTCATGATTAGAGAAGTTGTGCCTTTCTGAAGCTTCAAATGGAGAAAGAAAGCTATGCCTTTTCTGAAGCTTTCAAGAAATATTATATTTGAGAAGATCGAAATGTTTGCTAATGAAATGATAAATTGTGTGAACATTAATTGATATTTCATGATTACGGAGATGATTTTCTACTAAGGGGAGTGAAGAGGAGACCATACTTGTGTGAAAATTAGAGTAATGTAATTTTTCTTCATATAGAGTCAAGCCCTCTTAATTCAACCTCAGAATTTTCACATTTAAATACTACAAACCTAGATCCATAGAACGACCTTGATAAGTCCTCATGATAAACATATGTCTTTGACTCAAATCTGGTGGAGATATAGGAATTTATCAAGCCTATGGTGACCCTTTTTTGAGTTTGGATGAGAAAGCCATTGCTAAAAAATTGAAATTTGTGTGATAAGAGATGATGAAAGTTAGGTAAGTGTTTTGTGTGAATGGGAGGAGAAATGAAGAGTAAATATATTTAATAATATTAAATTAATAACTTTAAATAATAGTTTTTGAGGAGGCATGATATATTTTGTTTCTTGTTGTCAAATTAGTGGATCTCATGGATATGTGGTTTGAATTTGCTTTGATTTTATTTTGATTCTGACTTGTCCAGGAGCCCAAGTGATAAGTGTGGGGGAATTGATAAAGTTAATATTTTCATTATTATTAATATTTCTTTCAATGATTTAATCCATACCAATTATTCAATTTGAGTATATTTTCATCATTTAAGTGTTTTGGTGTATTTTGGGATTAAATGTGAAAATGGGGTAATTTTATAAAATTGACAATTTTATATAGAATCCGTTTTTCAGGAATAACATTTATAATATTGGTCCAATTGAAGTGAATACATTTTTTAGGCTTCATATGATTGTGTGATTAAATTTTTTCTTCTGGACAAAGACTCAATTCAAAACCCAATTATACAGAAAAATCAATCAAATCGAGAAAGCATTCTGGCTGGAAGAATGGACCCCACTGCATTAAATATGACATATCTCATTCAACAGACATTCAAATGATATTATTACATATTTTCAGATATATAAAATTTTAGGGGAAGTTCACATTAAATTTCATAAAATAATATGCTCATCAAGGCATCTTTTGGGCACGTCCAAGTGGAGTGGGTGAAACAGTGTTTGGCGGCCAGAAGAAGTTTAACTCACTAATCAAGCCATATATTATTTTCCACTAGTCCAAAAGCTTTTATATTTTTATTATAGCCATAAAACTCAATTTTCTACATCTTATAAGAAGGGATCTTGTCTTGGTTCGGATGACTAGTGGGGATAAAAGATAAAAACTTCTGGAGGAAAGATTCTGGAGGATCAAAATTTTTGTTCTTTCTTTTCTTTCTTTTGTTCTTCTTAGATTTTTAATGACTTATTATCCCCCCTTTAACTTAGTTACCCTTAACATGTTGGGGTAGATCTTATGAGTGATTGGGGAGGGGTAGTTTTACCCTTTTGTAATTCTTGAGTTATTGTATTTAATGTTTTAATATCCTCTTTTCTCTTCTGCGAATCGGTTTCAATTTCTTATAACAGATTTAATTATCATGTACGATTGTTTCTGATTTTAGATTATATTGTTTATTATTATTTTTTTAATGATAAATATCTCTCTCCAATTGGTATTGGTTTATATACTATGAAATATACTAGGACTTAGTGGTGAAGTACTCAGTGATCACTGGTACGTGTGTGAGAAGTAGTGAATGTTCTTGATGGCTTGGGATAAACAAGACCCGATTGAGAATTGCCTAAGATAATTAGGGGTATTCACTAAAACTCTATTACACATTGGAAGGAGAGTAGACCAATATTATGTTTCTTTAAGGTTTATTCGCACATTATTATTTGAACAAGGGAAAGAGAAGAAACAATTGTGGATTCTCACTCTTAACGACTTAGCAGAAGAGAATTGGGTAAGTTGAACTACAATATAATTACAATTGGAAAACTGACCCTAACTTGATCACTATTTCATATAACTGATTTAAATCAAATCATTTGTCAATTAGTTTTAAAAATTTCACTTAATTTCTTTACTTTATTTAATTTCTATCTTGTATTTTCAAAATCAACCAATTTCAAAAACATCATCACATCTTCCTTTAATTTTAAGTGACAAACACTATTGTAGAGCACTCCTCTCTGGAAACAACCTAGGTAACCCATTATAATACATTTTAACTTATGTTATATTTATTTTTTCCACACCCCGCGATAGGCACGTTTCACCTTTTGAAGAACCATTTAAAAATGGGTATTATATTTTTCCTTAATAAATTTAATTGTTCATAGTTAAAAGTTTATCATAATTGGAAATATTTTGATTTATAAACTAATATATCGATATTATATTATTTATAAATATATATGTGAAATAATATTAAAAAACCCTTGATGTTTAAAAAGTTCATTTTCTAATAAAAGAAGTTTTTCTTAATATATTAAATTTTTATTTAAAATATTATTTATAAAATATAAAATTTTAATTTGGAAAAAATAACTTCATTTTTTTTAAAAAAAATCAATAATATCTTAAGATGAATTTTTTGGTGTTTTTATAAAAAGATTGATTTTTAACTGAACAGTGTAAAATAACATTTTTACAAATAACATGACTTTTATGACATTATTAGTATATACGTACGAATTATAAATTAAGGATAACTTTTTATATGAAAAAATATTTATTTTATAAGTGACCTGATATTTTTAAAAATGTTTTTTTAAAATTTACAGACCCATATTTTACATTTTGGAACTTAAGTTGTATTATCAAAAAAATATTTTTAATACATTATACAATTAGTTTTTTAAATTAATGTTTATCAATTTTATAAAAATAATAAAATAAAATAGATTTAAAATTTTTTAATTTTTAGCTTCAATTTATTTAATAATATTCATCTTATTTTTTTCATAAGGTATAAATCATCCTAGGTAAAAACTAGTTATCGTGGTAAAATCAAAAATGATAAAAGTAAAAAAAACTAAGAGTAAAAGTCCCCAAACATTTTTAAAACATGTGTTATAATGTACGTTTTAATAATTTATTGACAATATCACTTCTTATCTCAATTTTTTATCATTTTTTTATCCACTTTCCTTGAGATTTATTTCTCATTATTGAAAATTTTTGGGTATTTACAAAAATTTCATCTCATTTCTCTTATAAAAGGGGCTCTCCTCTTCTCAAGTCCTCTCACTCCAAACCCCATTATTCTGGAACAAACTCTTCCCAAAACAATAATACATAATAATATACACCTTAATAAGGTTCTATTATTCTATAAAGACTATCATTCAAATGATTAATCTCTTTCGCAAATGAGATAATCTGAGAAGTGACGTATAAGTTTTTAACCTCTTTCTTTTTTCTATTTCTATATGTGCCTTTATTCTTCATAAAATGTAATTTAACCATATTATAATGATAACATCGGTATCATTATTATTTTTTATGTCATTTCAATAATGTTACAATCATTAACCACCCTCCCCTTTTCCATTAATAAAAATGAAAATATGAATCATGCATTATATAGACTATCGTCTCTACTGTGCAATGTGTTTTATTTTACTTCAACATCTTAGATGGATAGTATAAATAAATAATTTAATATATAATTAAAATATATATATATATATATAATGTTTTATATTCTTAAATGATAAACATTTTAACTTTTTTTATCTGTTCTATATAAAATATATATCACCATTCATGTGTACGTGTGGACAACCGACTCCATAGAACGATTGATTTCCATTTTTAATTTCATTACTGACTTACATGGATTGAAATGAGGATGGTTTTCAAAGGATAAATATGATTTTTAATATATGAATAAGTTTATATTAATAAAAAAATTAATAATATTATTAATGATATGAATAGTAAACAATCATTATAGAATTAACCATCTTAAACAAACGAATAAAGAGGAAAACAATTTATCTCCAATATGAAATTGTTTTGAATCCATCAATTATTATTAAAATTACTTAAAAATATTATATATCACACTAATAAATTCTAAATTATATCATTATAGTACTCGTATAATAATATTGTAACTTAATCACCTCATAATCATCCATTAATCATGGTATGTTCATGCTTGGATCAGTTTGACCCCCTACTTGGACAATGCTATGAAATTATATCACAGGTGATTATAAGAACTTAATAAAAATTGTTATATGATATAAATATTTAAATAATTATTTTTTGGGGGATATGGAAATTATACATCAATATTTAACCCATTAATTATGAAAACACCCTTCATAGGTTAAAAAACACCAAAAAATGCTTGTTGTCAATTTCATATTCTATGATGAAGACTAAAGTACTCATGAAAGGAAATTTAAACTTCATAGATAGTTATAAATAATAATTTATAGTAACACTGATGATTTTTGAAAGATTTAATTTTTAATAAGAACAAATATAGTTACCTCTCTTATAAAACTAGTATAAACCATTAAAAATATAAACACCTGATGTGATAAAATAGGTAAAAGCTAATATATATATATATATATATATATATATATATATATATATATTCATGGAATGATTATAAATGGAGAGTATAAATGGTTGTACCTATAAATAAGGTTCTTGGTTATGTAATTAATAAACTTAATTTAATTATTCGGGATGTTTTGTGCAAGCGTAAAATGACTCAGGACCATGGTAAAAGTTTTCTGTCTCAAATTCTTCTCTTTGAGACATGTTTTTTATTATGCACTTAATTTTATTTTAAGCGGTGTATATACTTCCTAATTTAGATTTTTTTTATCCTTAAATACCCTCTATTAATGATATTTGACATTCAATTTCAATCTCGCACTCCTTTAAAGGTTTTGATTTGAATATCACTCAAGTTGTAAGGTTTTTATTTGGAACCTCAATTTAAAATTAAGACCTCTCAAATATTGTCACAACCCATCCCACAGGGCCCCTACCATGACTAACCCCAAGCCCACCTTCCAAAGGCCAGGGGATGGCGACTAGAACTGAGAAGGCATATCCCAAAAAGGGAATACATTTTTCTTTAAACCTGTACACACGTACACAGCACAAATTGAAAGTAAAAAGGGACCAGAATACAAGACCAAAACCACAAAGGAAAGCACAAAGGGGCAATAATACAAGCCGAAAACCACAAAGGAAAGTAAAAATTCCCTGGTCCTTCCACTCAAGACCCTACCTGAACGGTATGTGAAGGGTAGCTTCCGGTAGCCGTAGTAGTACACACTACCAGAAAACATGGCAAGGGAAGCACTGCCTTTTATCAGCGCTAAGCAGAAATCACTGATAAAGGGGTGGGCCTTTATGAATGCTATTATTAGCACTGATAAAAGTTTTTAATAAAAAATATTATTAATTTATATAATATTATAATATTTATATTCAAAAATAATTTTTATTTGTATACATTAAATAAAAAACACATGTTTATTATTAATATATATTTTTTAATAATTCAAAAATATATATATAATGTCTTAATTGAAAAAATAATTTCTAATATTATAATTAAATATATATATATATATATAATTAAATAATTATAATATTATAATAAATTACATTAAATAATAAATATATTTATTAGATTAATTATATTTATTATATTTATTATATTTATTATATTTGGTATATTTGTTATATTTATTATATTTATTATATTTATTATATTTATTATATTTATTATATTTATTATATTTATTATATTTATTATATTTATTATATTTATTATATTTATTATATTTATTATATTTATTAGATTTATTAGATTTATTAGATTTATTAGAGATTTATTATATTTATATTTATTAGATTTATTAGATTAATTTGTTAGATTTATTATATTTATTGGATTAATTCATTATATTTATTATATTAGTTATATTTATTATATTTATTATATTTATTATATTTATTATATTTATTATATTTATTATATTTATTATATTTATTATATTTATTATATTTATAAATATATAATACTTTTTAATATATATATATATATATATATTTATATTTATAATTAAAATTATTGAATATATATGTGTTTTCCAAGGAATTTGGCCATTGAATATATTAATCATGCATATATGTTATGTATCATGCATGAATGTTCATTTATACATTACAACACGTTATCCATTGATGTGGTATATTGATTAATTCATAATGTTACCCACATGAACTATATATGCTCTAAAAAATGTACTTATAAAATTACATTAAATATATTTAGAAATTAAATATATTTTATTATATTTTTAATGATAAATATAAATACTTTTCAAATAAATTTGTAATTATAATTATAACTATATATATATAAATAATTATAAAATTATACATATAATTTTATAATTTTATTAATATATATATATATATATAAATTAACAATTATATACAAATATTTATAAATATATACTATTTATAGTTATAAGTATAACTATAAATATATATATATATAATTATAAAATTGTAATAAATATATATATTATACTACTTATAAAGTTATAAATATATAATTAAATAGATATATTTATAAATATATAAAAAGATTTATAAATAAATTCAAATAAGTTTATATTTATTTAAATTATTATTAATTTATAAAAAAATATATTTATTATTTCATATTAAATATGTTATATATAATTAGATAAATATATATATATATATATATATTTATAAAAATATTGATAAATTAATACAAACGTTATTTATAGTTATAAATAAATAAATATATATTTAAATAATTTTAAAATTATAATAAATATATTAATTATATATATTTAAAAATTATAAATATTAGATATATAAATTTTTTATAATTTTATAATTATTTAAATGAATAAAAATATATTTATTTATGATTATATTTTTAAATAAATATATATTTCATATAAATATTTATAAAATTAGAATAAATATAGTTATATATATCTATAATATTTTAAATATATATAATTAATATATTTATTTTATATATTTATATGATTATAAATATAATAAGTATATTTCTTATAATTTTATAATTACTTAAATTATAATTTTATAAGTACAAATAAATATATATTTATTTATAGTTATAATTATTAATAAATATATATATATATATTTATCCTATATATCATTTTAAATAAATATATAATAATATAAATAAATTATTAAAATTTTACCTTTATCGGTGTTTTTTAGCGCTGATAAAAGATGTCTTTATGAGGGATATAATTTTAGCGCTGATAGATATGGCTTTTATCAGCACTTTTTTAGCGTTGAAAAAGGCCTATCTTTATCAGCGCTAACAAAGTTCTGATAAAGGTATGTTTTATCATTGCTTTTTATTTTAGCAGTGATAAAACATACCTTTATCAGTGCTTTTCACTAGAACTGATAAAGGTTCCAACGGGTTTTATAAAAGAACCCTAACATGCTCCTCCTCTTTCGTACCCTTTCAAGCCTTCGTAAAAGCTGACCCCTGCACTGTCGAGCCATCCTCCGCCGTGACCCCTCCTCCACCATTGCCTCCTCCATCATCACCGCTGCCTCCTCCTCCTCCTCCACCACCTCCTTCTCCTCCTCCTCCTTGTGCGGCCCCCTTGTCCACCTAACCTATTCTAGTGCACCCTCCTCATTTGACAACCTTCCCAGCAGCCTCCTCTACAGTGCACGGATTCCCCTCGGTGAGTCTCTATTTTCGTTTCCCTGGTTTCCATAGGGTACGTAGGGTTTTGTTGAACCCTTATGGGTAGGTTTTAGGTGTTATGTGTTTCTTTTGGTTTCTAGGGTGTGTGGAGGGTCTGCAATGTCTTGTTCTCCCTTCTATTAAAGCATCGTAACATTTGCACACATCTGAGGTAGGTGAATCTGTAGTTTCCTTTCCAATTAAGTCTATTTGATGCTTTTATGTTTTTATTTAAATCTTTAACTTGATTCTAAACTTCACAATACATTTGGTTAATCTACTATAGTGTTTTTAAGTTAGTTGGTTTTATTAAAAATAGTTTTTGAAGTATTTTTCTCTGGTTATGTTTATGTGTGCTAATGGAAATTGTGTTTAGTGGATGTCAAATGTTGTTTTGATAATTTTTCCAACATGAAAAGCACCTTCGTATTACTCTTGAATAGTTTATTATGGTGTTTTCTAGTTTGTATAATTTGTTTGATGTTTTTATAAAAATTTTAATAAACTATTTGGTTTGTTTATAGAAAATTATTTATAAATTGTTTGGCCAATTTATGAAATTGTTTATAAATTGTTTGTTTTTTTATAGAATTTCTAGTAAACTGTTTGGGTTGATTATAAAATTATTTATACTTTGTTTGGCCTGAAAAAAAATCCTTCATAAACAAATTAGTTTGTTATAAAATTGTTTATAAACTGGTGGGGTTTTTTATATAATTGTTTACAAATTTTTTGGTTTGTTTGTAAATTTGTTGATAAATTGTTTGGTTCGTTTTATAAAGGTGTTGTCATTTTATAGTTTTGATTAATTTTTTGTGGAAATGATTTTTTGTGAGTTTTCAAAGGATAAGGGCCCTTTTTGCAATTGTGAAATGTTTTGGTGTGTGTGTGTATGAAACTTAAGGGACCGTTTGGCACTTTCATATGCTTTGTGTGTTTTAACTTGGTTAAAAAGGCACTTGGGAACTTTTTGGTAAATCTTTAGTGTAAAGGCTCGCTTTCTAATGTTTATGTAAAACTGGTATTTGTTTTTTTGGAAATGGTTTCAGCATGTTTTTGGTTTTTCAATATGGATTTGGGGGGGGGGGGGGGTCACGCCACTGCCGGGTTTAAATTTTTTCTTGGTTTTGTATACCTCATAGTTGTGTGTTTGTTTACATTGTGTCTCAAAGCATCTATCTCATTGTGTTTATTCATTGCACCTCACAATAACCTTGTTATGAAATGACTATCACTAAAATTTTAATCCACTAAAGGTGAGTATACTATATTTTTTCACATTGACTCATCAATGATGTGTTCTCCTTAGATGTATCCCTTTATCGTAAACCATGTAAAATACTTTTTTTCATTATATTTATTCATTTGTGTTTGTTTTGGTGAGTGATCCATTAAGAGTGAAGGATTTAATGAGTTTTTTTAAATGAGGTGAAAATATCCTATAAAAGGGTTTAGCATCATCAAGATGGTAGTTCTAAATATGAAACACCTAGATTCACTTATCATCTAATGGTGATCATTTTCAACATGGTTTGAACATACATTAATTATATATGTATGATTAAACTCTTCAAATTTTTCATTACCATCATGAAAAAATCATATTCTCTATACCATGATTCACTTTAAATTGATAGAACACATTTACTTTGAAACATCCCTCAGCCCCATAGATCATCCAACTCATCCATGAGTATTTTAATAGAAATAATACATAAAAAATAGTACCAATACCCTTGATTTAATTTTATTAAAAAACCATTCATATGATGTATCAATTTTGAATGTAATCTATATAAAACACAATAGGATAAAATTTCATTTTTAGAGAACTCTAATTATCAATTTAAAAATAATTTCATATTAATCTTATCTCTACTAAGATCAACTTGAAAATCTACTTTTTCAAGTCATATGATGAGATACTTATTCAAATATAAACAACCCAGCAATCATTAATATATATTCAATATATCTATAAACTCTAAGGTCATTCATACACACCCCAGAAATGAATCTACATCTATCATGTTGAGCCTCAAAACAAACTCACCCCAAAAGGAACATGAAGTATATATCTAGTTTAGAATAGATGAAAGACAATCTCAAATTTATATAACCATCACTAAGTCACATTACTTACAAAAAAAACCATCATACATCAATAAATTCTATATATATAACCCCCTTAAGGATATCTTCATTACATTCTCAGCCTCTAGTTGTAGTCTATGATGCAAATACTTGGATGCTTGATTCACCTCTTCTTATTAAACCTCGAGATGTAATAACACAACTGACCTAAATATAATTACTTAAACCAACATCATTATAATAAAAAATATATAATGAATATTTAAACACACTTCCACATCATCATTTCCATTAACATATCCACATCATTCACCCCCCCCCCCAAGCTTATCATTTACACATTCCACATCACTTGTAACTATATGATGAATGAAACCAAACCTATTAATATTCAATGAGGTTTGTAAGATATTTCCTATATATTTTTCTTTTGTTTATGAAGTCATCACATAAGTTTTAATCACCTATTAGTTTTTGATGTCTAATTCACACACTAGGTTCAACAAACATTACTAATATAAAAATGAGAAAATCCTTAGCATTGACTACTCTAATGTCTAATCTATAAAAGATTTATCAGATATGATACTATCAAGACACACCCCCATAGGAAATCCAGTGGATTTGGGAATATATTAGTGTCTGAACCCCCCCCCCCCCCCCCATCCTATATTTAAATAGACATGGGTTAGTTACAATTGGAAATGTAATGATACGGACCAGGCTGGTATCGTAACCCACAACTGACCTGACTTTCCAATAACCTAAGAGGTTTTCTTGATCTCTATGGGATAGCAATGATCCTCTAGAAAAAAGATACAATTAATGTGGAATATTTTACCCCAAAATTTGAGTAAATTAAAAATTATCATTCTCTTTAAAACTAGACATGTGCCATTCATAAGTTGAACATCTAGGAAAATAGTAGATGCGCAAAAAAAATAAACAGGAAGCAGATATCATAGATAGAAAATAAAATCCCACTATTTACCAATAAAACTATTTAACCAGACATGTCCCATTCCTAAATCTCATTGGACCTATTTTGGATAGGTATAACATAATATTTCTCATTTTATGTTTTCTTTTCAGTTGGAAATCTCCTTTGTCTTGCGCCTCTCCTCCGCCGTGAATGCACCTCCACCACGCGTTGAAAGATGCCTTCATGGTGAGTTTTCTTCTCTTAATTATTTTTTTCCTCTTGTTTTCATGTTATTACTATTTTATATTGATGGTTATGTTGTGAATTTTATAGGCTAAATGCCCCATGGAAAATCATGGTCATTGGTGGTCCTTGTTTTCGCACTAAATGAATTGCATGTTGGTTAGTTCCTGTTGAACGTTTGAATATAGAAATTGGTCATTTACATATACTTGGATAATGAATGAATTCCTCGGGATGATAAAAGTTATGTGATAACCCCTGAATTAACAAGAATAATTGAATAAGTTATGCATTGTAAAATCTGAAATGGTGTTTTTTTGGTTTGTATGGTGTTTTGATTGTGAAGACGATTATGCATTTGTATGGTGTTGCGGTTGTTATCATGATTGGTATACCTTTTTTCATGTTTTATTTCTTCTACCATTGAATATCAATCCAAACCTTAACCATTTCAATGGCACCACCACTTTGTTACTAGTGAAATTCCACTGAATCTTAGAAAACCACTTCACTAGAGGACTCTATGGGACACTTTATGAACACCCTAGTCAAATAATTATAAAAACACATGTAATGAATCCTTACACCCATAAGAACTCTATGTAAAATCATACCATATATTAGTTTAGTGCCATAGTTCTTGACTTGAGACATTATGTTTCTATAGAAATAATAAAAAAATGGTTTACAATGATGCATATAGATCACATGTGGGATACTAACATTCTAGTGAAAGGAATTTTCATAGCTAGTTCCAATTATTAGGTGGTTGGGAAGATGGTTGTGATCTACTTTGGTGCTGAGTAAATCATGGAGAGGTAAGGGTATTGTTTACAATAGCTAGTTCTGTTGATTATAGTTGGATGATGACCCTAGTTGAACATCTTTTGTGTAATTATTTTTTTAAATATTAATATTACTGAATCAAATAGGATGAATATGAATAAAGAATGGATGAATTCCAATAGGTTTAAAAAAATTATAAAGATTTCATGAAAGAGTTTATCAAGTTTTCAAAATGTCATGCATATGGCCCTTCTCAAATCCTTTGTCTGTGTTTACATTATTTTTATTCAAGAAAAATTAGTCCATAGGAGTTAGAAGAACACTTGATCTGTCACGGAATAGATCGAAGTTATACATGTTGGAATAAACACAGGGAAAAATTAATGTGGGTAGTGTCTAGGATAGCATTGTGTTTTATGGATCATCTGATATGATTACAAGCGTGAACAGTGAATATGACCATATGGAGGATGTGATTACAAATGTGAATGATGATGAATATTGTATTGAGTAAATGACAATAATAGTTGAAGATGAACTTTGTGATTAACCAAAATTGTTTGAGAAGTTAAAGAGTTGTAGAAAGATTCCATCGTATGCTGGTTGCACTAAATATGCAGCATTTTCAACCGTATTGAAGCAGTATAATTTGAAAGTTTTCAATAAGTGGAGCGACACCAGTTTTACAAAACTACTTTATCTCCTGAATGACATTCTCCCAGATGATAATGAGTTCTCGAGCCGAACATACGACGCCAAAAAAATTCTACGCTTGATGGGTATGATCTCTAAAAGAATACACGCCTTACTGAATGACTGTATATTGGTTATCAAGGACCACAAATCACTTAAATAATGCCCAAAGTGTAGTTTTTCTTGATACAAGAAAGATGAATCTAGTCCTATGAATGTTGTATGGTACTTTCCGATCATTCCAAGGTTTAGGCACCTATATTTAAGTGAGGATATTTCACGACAATTGACATGGCATGCAGATACAAGAATTAAATATGGGAAGCTATGTCACCTGGAAGACTCTCCTTAGTGGAATAGAATTGATCATGAGTATCCTAAATTTGGAAACGATCCGAGAAACCATCATCTTGCATTATCTACAGATGGATTGAATCCTTTTGTTTTTCAAAGCAGCAGTTACAATACATAGTCGGTTATGTTTGTAAATTATAACTTACCACTGTGGTTATGCATGAAATGAAAATACATCATGTTATCTATGCTTAAATCAAGAAAAAAACAACAGGTTTTGTGGTGTTGGTTTATGATTTCAGGGGTAGGGTTTATGTTTTAAGGTTTATGGTTTAGAATTTTGAAATTAGGGCATTTGGAATATGTTTTTGGGTTTGGGGTTCAGATTTTATGTTTTAGGGTTTTGAGATTAGGGTTTTGAATATAGGGCTTTGGTTCTAGGTTTTAGGAATTTTTTGGTATGGTTTTAGAGATTAGGTTTATGATTTTAGGGTTAGAGTTTAGGTTTTATGGTTTAGGGTTTATTATTTTGATATTAGGGTATTGGGAATAGGTTTTTAGGTTCAGGTGTTAGATTTTAGGTTTTAGAGTACAGGTATTAGGGTTTCCTATATAGTGTTTTTGGACTGGGATTTAGGATATTTTGGTTCGGTTTTGCGGTTTTGGTTTAGTATTTTAGGGGTAGGGTTTATGTTTTAAGGTTTAGGGTTTATAATTTTGAGATTAGGGTATTGAGAATATGTTTTTGGGTTAGGGTTTCAGATTTTAGGTTTTAGGGTTTAGAGATTAGGGTTTCGGATATAGAGTTTTGAGGCCAGGTTTTAGGATTTTTTTTGTACGGTTTTTGGGTTTAGGATTATGAATTATGGGTTAGGGTTTAAGTTGTATGGTTTAAGGTTTATTATTTTGAGATTAAGGTATAGGGAATAGGTTTTTAGATTTAGGGGTCAGCTTTTAGTTTTTAGAGTTCTGGTATTAGGGTTTCAGATATAGTGTTTTGGGACTTGGATTTAAGATTTTTGGTTTGGTTTTGAGGTTTTGGTTTATGATTTCAGGTGTAGGGTTTATGTTTTAAGGTTTATAGTTTAGAATTTTGAAATTAGGGTATGGGGAAGATGTTTTTGGTTTTGGGGTTCAACTTTTAGGTTTTAGGGTTTAGAGATTAGATTTTTGAATTTAGGGCTTTGGTTCTAGGTTTTAGGATTTTTTTGGTATGGTTTTATGGTTTAGGTTTATGATTTTTAGATTAGGGTTTATGTTTTATGGTTTCGGGTTTATTATTTTGAGATTAGGGTATAGGGAATAGGTTTTTGGGTTCAGGGTTTAGATTTTAGGTTTTAGAGTATAGGTATTAGGGTTTTGTATATAGTGTTTTTGGAATCAGATTTAGGATATTTTGGTTCGGTTTTGTGGTTTTGGATTATGATTTCAAGGTTAGGGTTTATGTGTTATGGTTTAGGGTTTATAATTTTGATATTAGGTTATGGGGAATATGTTTTTGGGTTCGGGTTCAGCTTTTAGGTTTTAGGGTTTAGATATTAGGGTTCCAGATATATAGTTCTGGGGCTAGGTTTTAGGATTTGTTTTTTACGGTTTTCGGGTTTAGGTTTATGAATTCAGGGTTAGGGTTTAGGGTTTATAGTTTAAGGTTTATTATTTTGAGATTATTGTATAAAGAATAGGTTTTTAGGTTTGTGGTAAGCAACTCGTAATCCTACATGAAAAATGGGGGTTCAAAACCCATTGGGAGAACGTACTATAGTGGTACTGTAGAAGCGGCGGTACTGTAGATCGGCAGGTACTGTAGTGGCGGCAGGGCAAGCAGTGGTGGTACTATGCGGGTACTTTAGCAGCCAGGTTACTATTCACAGAATGGAAATTGGGCCAAAAAATTGGGCCTATGGGTTATGTAATGGGCTACAAGCCCACTGGGCCTTCGGGCTATGTAATGGGTCTCCCTCTATCCAGTTAAAAGAGGTCTTTGATTTGATTTAATAATAAAATGAGGCTCCAGCCCCAACTTTTTAAAAAAAAACAGGGTAATGATATTGATGTTTATTTGGCTCCATTGATCTAGGATTTGAAATTATTGTGGGATTCAGGTGTTACATTGTATTATGCTTACAAAAATAAAGATTTCATTTTGAGATCCAAGTTGTACAAGACAATAAATGACTTTACTACTTATGGAAATTTTTAAGGATATAGAATTAATGGAACTAAAGGGTGTCCCTTTTCCAAACAAGGTACATAGTCAATTAGGTTGAAAACTTCATCAAAAATCATGTTTCTAGGACATCACATATTTCTACCCTGACAGCATAAGTACCGATCTGGGATGAAATCATTTGATGGAAGTTCATAAGAACATAGAGCACCATCTCCACTAACAGGTGATCAATTGTTTTAGAAAGTAAAATATGTGGACACTACTTTTAGTAAACCATTTTCAAAAAATATTATGAAAACCGGTTGGAAAACGAGATATTTTTTTTTTTGAATTACCATACTAGAATATTCTGTATGTCAGACATTTTCTTGATGTTATTCATGTTGGAAAAAATGTATGTGATAGTTTCACTGAAACGTTGATAAATGAACCCAGAAAAACAAAGGATGGAATTAAGTCTAGGTTAGACATGATTGAGATGGGAATACGAGAAGACTTGGCACCAGTGAAGAGTGAAAAACGAATATTTCTTCTTCCTGCTGCATACACTCTTTCTAGGCAGGAGAGATATCAGTTTTTGCAAATTCTTGAATGATGTAAAGGTTTCATAGGGGTATCCATCAAATATCAAGAATATCTTTTCAATAAGATATTTAAGGTTAAAGGGTATAAAATCAAATGACTACTATGTTTTGATGAAAGATCTAATTTCTATAGCTTTACATTGCATTTTTTTCAAGAATGTCCACCATATATTAACGAAGATCTGTTTCTTCTTCAAATCTATATGCAGTAAAGTTATAGACTCTGGGAAATTTCCAACATTGGAAAGATCAATTTCCGTCATATTATGTGAATTTGAAATGTTCTTCCTGCCAAAATTATTTGATATGATGGTTCATTTAAAGGTTCAATTGGTGAGAGAGATTAGACTATGTGGTCCTATACACTATAGATGGATGTACCCCATTGAATGGTATATAATGATTTTGAAAGGGTATGTCAAAAATCGAAGTTGACCAGAGGGTTTTATTGTAGAGCAATATATTGTTGAGGAAGCCAGTTAATTATGTATCGAATACCTGTCTGGTGTGGAAATCATTGGCCTACCGAAATCTCATCACACTAGGTGGCTTGAGTGTGAAAGAATTTCTGGAAGAGAGTTTGTCACAATCAATATTACAGATCGAGAGCAGGCCCACCTTTACATTTTGCATAACAGTTTCGATGTTGACCAATATATTAAAACCCAAAAATAAATTATTAGGAATTTGAATCCATCTAGGGATGAAAAATTGATATTAGATACACATAATAGATAGTTTATAGGATGGTTTCAGGACCATATTTTTAAGAATTCATATGAAAATTCAGACTCAATTTCAGAAAGACTTGATGGAAAACCAAAGGACCAAGTGTGTATGTATTATCTTATAATGCTTATGTAGTTAGTGGTTATACATTATATACTAATGAACATGATGAAGACAGTACCATGTAGAATAGTGGGGTTACACTTGTGGCTAAAGTGATGAATGTTTACAGTACTAAGGATAGAATTCTAATTTATGAAAATATTTCATACTTTGGCATCAAAAAACAAATATGGGATTTGGATTATATGAAATTCCAAGTGCTGATTTTTCAATACAAGTGGTTTGATAATAGGAGTGCTATTAAAATATATGAATTGGTATTCGTGGAATTTGATTTTAGTAATAAAGGGGAGAAATACGAACCGTTTATAATGGAATCACAGGTAGTACAAGTATTTTATGTTCTAGATCCCACAAACTGAGACTGGTCAATTGTTCTATTATCGACCAAAACAACTAAAGGGTTAGATAAAAATTTAATGAAGTATGTCCCTTTCATTGGGAATTCGCAATAATTTCACAGTGGTCCCAATGTAGATGGTGTTTTTCATGTTGGAGGAGACCATAATGAAGGTATTTTCATAGTAGATAGAGAGGTAAAATCTCTTCATCCTTTAAAAAAAGAGTTCAATAATCAGGTTATTTTTTATTGTAACATACATTGTGTTACTTTATGTTATTATCTATTCACTACTACTTTTATGTAATCTAAATTAAATGTTAAACCACTTTTGTAGATAATGACTTTTTCACCTGCTGATGCGCCCAATCCCGAGGCACGATAGGTCTTTCAACCTTTTGTTGATGGTCCTAATGCAGAGGAACAAAAGGTTTTTCAACCTATTGTTGTTGGTCCCAGTGCTGAGGTATAACTGGTTTTTCATCCTATTGTTGCTGGTCCCAGTACCGATGTTAGAGCTCTAGAGGAACATAGTGATGATGCTGAAACTAACGAAATGGTAGGCAATGAAACCCTAGAAGCACAAAAATACATGAGCGCCATAGTTTGATAGTGTTATCCAAAATCCTTAATTCAAAATCAAAATGAATCAAATTTGAGGTGGGATGGAATAAGCGAGGCTAGCATATTAACCCCAAAAAATCCATGTTTAGTAGCTACATTAGAATCGTCACTTGGCAACACATGATGATTGATGTATAGTTATGGAACCATGTTATCACCAGGCTTAATAAACTACTATGGGAAGAGATTACGGTAATATTATGATAGCATTTATTTAATTTATTAAAATAAAATAAAATAAAATAATAAAACATTGACTTACTATTCATTATCCCATGTAGAGTGCATTTATAGTAGATGCCTCACACACAGAATATGTATTAAGAGTTGAAAAAAAGGATTCATAGAGGCTTCCGCACAATTTTAATGAAATATCATCTTAAATATGCTGAAGAGAAAATCAAGCAACACCCACCTCCTCTTTATGAACACTTGATATCCCAAGGAGTGTGGGATGCATTTATGAGCCATCATGCAGAGAAAAAAATTTAGGTACATTGTGCCTGGTAATATGTTGTTTGATGTTTCTTGTATTCATCACTTTGATTAGCAGTTTTTTATTTTTTAAATAGTAACTGAGTGCTGAAAATAATGAACTAGAAGTAAAACCAGCGTACCCCTACCGTAAAGAAAGGATGGGGTATGCATTACTTGATAAAAAATTCATACGTATTTTAAATCTACCATAATAATTTTATGTGACATAAAACAACACCATAACCATGTTCAACTGTTTATATGAATATTGATGAATTGAAATCGAAATCCACTTCCATTCCATGCGATGTTCTATAGAAGGAGGCTTGTTTAAATAAATAGGGGATATTGATAGATGAAAACACACAAAAAAGTATGGAAAAAATGTGTAAGTATGACATAATATAATTTTTTTTTTCTTTAAATCTCTATTACATAACAATGATTACTTATTTTCCAATATTTTATATCTAAAATAGTCACAGGAATCAAAAAAACCTGCACCAGATGCATACATACTTTTAGTGACCTTGAAGCATCCAGAACAGTATGGTCACGTCAGAGGTGCGGGTTTTGGGGTGACACCCCAAACATATTTTCAGAAGAAAAAAAAGCAAATGGAGGATCAAACTGAAGAAATTAAAAATATGAGAGAAAAATTATCTATGTTTCTAGAATAATTACAATACCATAGAGAGCTGATATAAATTTTTATGGGGGGGGTCAAAGAAAAGAAACAACTCAAGAACAACCCATGCGTGAAGATCTCGCCCCACCACCCACCAGTTTTTATGTGAGCCATTCCACTAAAAAATCTGACTTAGCTGAGGTAATCAATGTTCTAATAATTTTTTCTATGAAATGTGAATCACATATACACTGATACCTTTCTTGTATTAATATTCTATAGGGTGAAAATGACTATGATTTATATCTATCAACTCCCATCCATTTCCTTGTAGCGAGGGTTATGGTGTTCAATATGTTTAACGACATGTTACACAACAGACCACTTCCAATAGGTCATGTCAGAGTGTCAATTAACATAGATCATGATCCAAGCATCAAGCTACCTGTTCCAAATGATGATGATGATATTCATACGGTTGAACAAACTGTTAGAACATTCATCGTATGGTCGTCAATTCTTGTAAAAAACATGTCAACAAAGAGGTATTCATTTCCAATTTATTTTTCAAGATGAACCTTTAACATTTAATGAAAAAAAGTTCTGAACTAATTAATGTTATTATATAATGGAAAAGGGAAGGGGTGAAATGAAATATTGGCTTAAAACCATCTCAAGGATCAACCAACTGATCGAAAAAATCTACTGAGATCACCTTCACCCCACCCATTCTATATCCACATTTAATATCATTATAGGCTCATGTGGATACAAAGTTGATAGATGGAAATACTAACATAGTTTATTTTTGAAAAAAAATATGTATGGATGGGAATAATTAGATTACATTAGTGATGACGATGTAAATGAAATCCTCAAGTATAAATTTCTAGGTGCCTCATTTGTAAATGTAAACATGAGGTATGTTTTCATGATTTGATTTTACAAAAGATGGTATACTATGATAATTATGACTAAATACATTTCATATTTTTTTCATACATATATATGAAAAAAAATTGAAGGTATTTTCCCATGAACAAAAATTTGGACTCATTAGTCCTCACATCACCTCTTCAAAAGAATAAATAAATTCCAATAAATGTCATCCCTACTCAAATCATTTGAAAAAAAAAATACAGATGACAGACTCTTTTTAATACCAATGATGCAATAGTAAAACTATAAAATTTAATCATATCAACTATATTTTCTTTTCTTTAATTACTTATTCCTTTTTGTGTTTTTATGCAGCATTGGATTCTCATTGCGGTCAATTTGGATACTCCAAATATTTATTTTCTCGATTCAATGCATAGATATCCAACAAAAGGACCATGCATAATAGTTTTCTTCAATTTGTAATACACTAGATCCAATATTTTAGAACTAAACATCTAGTTATATAATTTATATTATCTTTTAATGAGTATTATTTTATGATAGTGTGGTACATCAATATCATCTACTTCATGGAATGAATTCAAGGCCTAAGGACAAGAACACTGAAAAGATCTACAACTGGAAAAGTATCAGGGTATATATAAGAATATTGCACTATCAAAACACATATCAATACAAATTTCTTATTTTTTGATGTTTCTACAGTGTCCAAAACAAACAAATAGAAAGGAATGTTGTTATTATGTTTGTAAATTTATGAAAGAGATCGTATTTCATCTACAAACTAGTATCCCTGAAGAGGTATTTTTAAAAATAATTACTAGTTAATTTAAAATATTTATTAATCCTTTGTGTATTTATATTTTTTTAGTGCTACCAAGACTGTTTCAAAAAACTCATATTCACAAGATGATATAAATGTGTTTAAAAACAAATTGGTAGTATACCTAATGGAAGATTGTACATAAATATGAAGGTGAATTCCTACTACTTATGTTATCCTTATATAATCATTGATATCTCCCTTGTTTACACTTATTGAGAATATATGATCACCTTTTCTTATGTTACATATCCTTAGGTTATGAAGAATGGTTTTAGAAATGATTTTTCTTTCTAGTAAAGAATAACTTAATGAGAGACTCTTATGAACTAGTTATTTATGTTTCCATTTTTCCAAAAGCACTAGACCTAAACTATTATGGAATGGATCATTTATATTATGTATTTTGGTTATTTATGTTATTGTTTCTACTAATTTAGTGTGTTGGAAGAATATTGGTCATGCATCACTCACAAATTTAATAACTTAACTAAGGATTCTTCACTATTGTTGGTTAACTACCACTTAGCATAGCATCTGATCTGAACTTCTGATCTGGTATCCCCATGATGCTCTCATATGAAACTATCTATATGATGTCATCATTCAGCATTCACTTTTCCTTCCAACACACTAGAGATGGTGTCGGATGATATTCTATGTTAAGCGGTAGTTAACCAACAGTGGTGAAGTGTATAAATAATCATTAGTTTTGTCATTAGCTTATATATGGACCAAAAAAACCCTTTGGAAAGATGTGTAGGTAATGTTACAATATAATATCTCTATTTTAATGAAAAATTATATAATAAAACATTTATTTTATTTTCATTATTCCTTGTAGGGTTCATTTATTTTAGAAAATTTTTGTCCATGTGACATGCCTTTGTAGGAAGATCAATGACGTTGTGTCTTCTCAATCACAGAGGTAATCTTGATGTTTGCACAGAAATATCATTGTCCATATATTTAATTCATTGTTTCATATTTATTTTTAATTTATTTCTTTTTTGTAAGGAATATGAATCTACTAATATGTGATATCAATCTATGAAATGTTTAGGTTATTATAGTATGTATCAGAGTAAATGGCCTATTAAAAATCAAGAAAACACATTTAGTTGTTTTGATACTTTAGGGAGATGATCCATAAGTCATTTTAAATGTGTAGAAATCAACCCCACCTCAATACAACACATGATGTGACCGGTATGACTCAAAGTGTCTCTTTTTATTTAAAATTGACATTATTTTTAGTAAAAAGAACAAGTGACATATTGAAAACTGAGAAAACACATTATGATTATTTTTATACTTTAGGGAAATGATCTATAAGTCATTTTTGACCTGTAGGAATAAAACTCACTTTAATTCAATGCATAATACGACTGGTATGTCTCAAAGAGTTTCTTTTTATTTAAAATTGAAATTAATTTTAGAAATAAAAAACACAAGTGACATACTGAAAACTGAAAAAACGAATTTTGATTGTTTTTATACTTTATAATAATGATCCATGAGTCATTTGTGACATGTATGAGTCAACCACACCTCAATCTGATGCACAGTGTGACCGGTATGGCTAAAAGTGTATGTTATCGGTTTAAAATTCACATTTTAGATCAAAACATGTCACTCACTAAAAACCAACAAAAACTGATCCAATTGTCTTAATAATTTAGGATAATGATTCATAAGTTCTTTATGATGTGTATGAAGTAGTCTCGTATCAAACCAACACACGATGTGACAAGTATGACTCAAAATGCGTGTTTCTAGTTTAAAATGACATTTTAGTAAAAAAACACAACTGACAAACTACAAACTAATAAAACACATTTGGATTGTTTTTATACTTTATTAAAATTATCAATAAGTCATTTTTAGCATGTAGGAATTTACCACACCTCAATTAAATGCACAATGTGACTGGTATGACTCAAAGTGTCTCTTTTTATTTAAAATTGACAATAATTTTAGAAAAAAAACAAGTGACATACTAAAAAACAATAAAATACATTCAGATTGTTTTTATACTTTATGAAAATGATCCATGAGTCATTTTTGATGTGTAAGAATCAATCATACCTCAATATGACACATGGTATGACTGATATGTCTAAAAGTGTCTGTTATCAGTTTAAAATTGACATTTTAGATCAAAACGTGTTACTCACTGAAAACCAAGAAAAATCGCTCCAATTATCTTCATAATTTAGAATAATGATTAATAAGTTCTTTCTGATGTGTGTGAAGAAGTATCATATCAAACCAACACATAATGCGACTGGTGTGACTCAAAATGCATGTTTCCATTTTGAAATGACATTTTAGTAAAAAACACAACTGACATACTAAATACTGATCAAACACATTAGGATTGTTTTTATACCTTAGGAAAAATATACATAAGTCATTTATGACATGTAGGAATCAAACTCACCTCAATTCAATGCACAATGAGACTGGTATGACTCAAAGTTTCTCTTTTTATTTAAAATTGACATTAATTTTAGAAAAAAAACACAAGTGACATATTGTAAACCAAGAAAACACATTAGGATTATTTTGATACTTTAGGAAAATGATCCATCAGTCATTTTTGACGTGTAGAAATCAACCACACCTCAATCTAATACACAGTGTGACCAGTATGGCTAAAAGTGTATGTTATTAGTTTAAAATTGACATTTTAGCTCAAAACGTGTCACTCACTGAAAACAAAGAAAACCCCATCCAATTGTCTTCATAATTTATGATAACTATTCATAAGTTATTTTTGATGTGTATAAAGAAATATCATATCAAACCAATGCACGATGCAACCGGTATGACTCAAAATGTGTGTTTCCAGTTTAAAATGTCATTTTAGTAAAAAAAACACAACTGACATACTACAAACTGAGAAAAAACATTCGGATTGTTTTGATACATTAGTAAAAAGGTCCATAAGTTATTTGTGACTTGTAGGAATCAACCTCACCTAAATTCAATGCACAATGTGACTGGTATGACTCAAAGTGTCTCTTTTTATTTAAAATTGACATTAATTTTAGAAAAAAACACAAATGACATACTGAAAACTGATCAAAAGCATTCGGATTGTTTTGATAATTTATGAAAACAATACATGAGTCATTTTTGATGTGTACGAATCAACCACACCTTAATCCAATGCATGGTGTGACTGGTATGGCTAAAAGTTTCTATTATCAGTTTAAAATTGACATTTTAGCTCAAAACGTGTCAATCACATAAAACCAAGAAAACCCACTCCAATTGTCTTCATAATTTAGGATAATTATTTATAAATTCTTTGTGACATTTATTAAGAATTATCATATCAAACCAATGCACTATACGACCGATATGACTCAAAATGCGTGTTTCCAGTTTGAAAATGACATTTTAGTAAAAAACGCAACTAACATACTAAAAACTGAGAAAACACATTCGAATTGATTTTATACATTAGGAAAATGATCCATAAGTCATTTGAAACATGTAGGAATTTAACACACCACAATTCAATGTACAATGAGACTATTATGACTCAAGGTGTATCTTTTTATTTAAAATTGACATTAATTTTAGAAAAAAAAAACTCAAGTGACATACTATAAACTGAGAAAATGCATTCATATTGTTTTTATACTTTAGTAAAATGATCCATCAATCATTTTTTATGTGTAGGAATCAACCTCACCTCAATCCGATGCACGGTGTGACCGATATGGCTAAAAGTGTATGTTATTAGTTTAAATTGACATTTTAGCTCAAAATGTGTCACTCACTAAAAACCAAAAAAACCACTCCAATTGTCTTCATAATTTAGTATAATTATTCATAAGTTCTTTGTGACGTGTATGAAGCAATTTCATATCAAACCAACACACGATGTGACCGGTATGACTCAAAATGCATGTTTCCAGTTTGAAATGACATTTTAGTAAAAAAAACATAACTCACATACTAAAAACTAAGAAAATACATTAAGATTGATTTGATAATTTACTAAAACGATCCATAAGTCGTTTTTTGACATGTATTAATCCACCACACCTCAATTAAATGCACAATGCGACTAGTATGACTCAAAGTGTCTCTTTTTATTTAAAATTGACATTAATTTCAGAAAAAAACACAAGTGACATACTGCAAACCGAGTAAACACATTTGTATTGTTTTGATACTATAGGAAAACAATCCATAATTCATTTGTGACGTGTAGGAATCAACCTCACCTCAATACGATGAACTATGTGACCAATATAAATCCAAATGTGTCATTTAAATTTGATATTAATTTCAGTAAAAGAAAAAGTGACATACTCAAACTTGAGAAAATTCATTCAGATTGTTTTAATATATTAAAACAATGATCTATGACTCATTTTTGATGTGTAAGAATCAACTCCACCTCAATACGATGTATAGTATGACTGGTATAACTCCAAATGTGTCTTTTTTATTAAAAATTGACATTTTATTAATGTATTCTTTCATATTAATGTTTAATTTATTTCATTATTGTATTACTAACATAATATTTGTTTTCTTATATAGGTGGAATTTTTTTATTGAGTTTGGATGCTTTTTTTGAAAACTAATACCATGGATGACAATTTTTTAGAGGGGATTACAGATGCCAAAGGATGAAACATTAATGTTTTTAACTGTTTTTTAGATAATTGTAATTGTAACCATATAAAACATTGTTTGAAATGTATATAGCAATGTGTTTTTTTGTATTCATGATGTCAATTAAATTTATATATCATTTTTTGAGAAACTCTTGTGTGAGCTATTTTATTCTTATCTTCTTTATTCATGTGCAGGTGTTGTTTTGTACAGGTGTGTAGGTGCTGGGTGTGCTGTTAAATAAATAGCACGTCATAGAAAACTAGGCCTTTATCAGTGCTCAAAATTGCACTGATAAAGGTGACCCTTTATCCTCACTAAAAAAGCATTAATAAATGGGGGACCTTTATCAATTCTTTTTTTAGCGCAGATAAAGGTCCCCCTTTATCAGTTCTTTTTTAGTTCAGTTAAATCCCCCCCCCCACATCCTCACCGTGGTTAATAGTGTTTTTCTACCACTGTTAAAAGTGGTTTCTAATGATTTTAAAATCCTTATTTATAGTAGTGTACACTCATTCATCCCATCTCAATAAGCACCACCTGGTCCCAAACTGCCAAGGTCTCCATCGAAGCATCTGTCTGTCCCATCTCACTGAGCACCACCTAGTCTGAGACCACCAAGGTCTCCATTGAATCATTGATCACTTGCATGGGACACGACATGTGGGGCCAAAGCTCGTGTAGGGGTGAGTAACACAATACTCAGTAGGGACCCCAAACTACAAAGGAAAGACCACAAAGGAGAGTATGAACAAGGTACTATTAGTACACCAGCGAGGAGAGTACACCAAATACACTAAGTACACCACTAAGAAGAGTACGCCAAGTACACTAAGTACGCCACTAAGGAGAGTACACCAAGTACACTAAGTACACCACTGAGGAGAGTATGCCAAGTACACTAAGTACACCACTGAGGATAGTACACTAAGTACACTAAGAGTCATATCATGCAGTTATAATCTATATTATAGAAATCAAGACCATCAATCGCAACACTGAACACTTTGGGCTACTGGGGTACTCCTCCCTAATGAGTACCATGGGTATGATGGATTACACAAAGCTGCTCCCCATTTTGGGCATGTCGGGTCACACAAAATCGCTTCCCACTAACCTTGGACTATTGTGGTACTCATCCCTAATGTGTATCGTGGGTATGATGGGTCACACAAAGTCTCTCCCCACTGTGGGTCTGCTGGGTCAGATAGAGCTGCTTCCCCCTTTTGTCATCGTACTGAGGTACTTTTTTTCGATGAGTACTGTGGGTATGTTGGGTCACATAGATTTGTTTCCCACCGTGGGTTTGTCGAGTCACATAGAGACACTTCTCATTGGGACATTGTAGATGATCCACACAGGGTCTCTTGTCAGTAGTCTCCGGGTCTCAGTCAGTTGTAAGATCTCCACACGTAGTGTGCTTGATTCCAGGATAAACTGCTCCCCAATACATTCATCATATTTCAACTTCAATGAAATCCTCCTTAGAGTATTTCAAAAGTTCCACCATACCAATAGGGTTCCAACACCACAAATGGATCATCAATCGAATTCTTGATTTGAGAGATATTGGAATTTTAGTAAACATGGAACAATTGCATCTAGACCTGGTCTGACCCAATCAGACCGACCCGACCAACCTGGCATATGGATCCCACATGAATCGGCCCAGTTCGAATGATCTGACCTGGCCCAGTTTGGGTCTGGGCTGACCCGATCTAGCATGGCCAGTGGTCCAGGCCCATTGGGCCTTGTTGGACCCAGCCCGGTTCGGATGGGGGTCCAGCCCGCTAGGTGGCTCGGCGACCAGGACCCATCTGGCCATGCTCGCAATCAGGGGGCCAATTTGTTCCCAGCTCAGTCTGCTCCCCACTTCTTATGCCTCTAGCCTCCATGGGGTGTTTCCTTTCCTACTAATGCCTCAAAATCTTCTTACCACCATTTCGAAGGTTCATCCATGAAGAATGCATAAAGCGGAGGGGCTCGGGCCTTATTTGTATCAGCCCGAACCCTCAGCATTAGAGTTTAATCTTGGGGAGGTTTATGATTAAAGTTTTATCAAAAAAATAATTAATCCCGATATAATAATCTCAAGAAAAATCCACCCTCCTATAAGAACGAGTGATCCAATAATAAACCTATATGTGGGTTGATCCATGTTCATCATTTTAGAATGAATAATGGGAAAAATGAATTCAAATCAAAATAACCCCTACCTATGGTCGAGTTCATCGTTGGAGTGATCCGTCTGGGGGAATCCACATTCCGTTATTCAAAGTTGTTGGTGTTCGTCATGCAACGATCCCATTCTTCGAGGCTTGACAATTTTTCTAGTGATTTTTCGGCATTCTTCATTCTAGAGAAAAAACTTTGTCATCCGTTAGAGAAATTCCACCTTCTAATTATCCAATATGTTATCTCATTAATAGAGAAAGGAATTGTAGTGTTTCTGTTATGCTGTGTCGCTGCATCATTACGTTGTTTCATTAATGAAATAGTGTATCTGTTCCTCTTCAGTTAAAGAGTCTCATTAAATTGGTTTGTCTTTGCCTCAACGTTTCACCGTAGTATTGGAATTCCACTGATCAATGGTGGAGAGAAACAAATAAAATAACTTTTAAGTTATTTTCTTTTTCTTTCAAAAAGTCCAAAAATTAACTTTTTCCCTTGACCCACACTAGTCAAGGATAATTCCATTCTTAGGTAATGTCCCCATGCTGGTCACAATGGTTCCCACAAATTTTCAATCCATACATCCATTTAGAAGTTTCTTAAACTGTGCTTGTGCACCATTTTAATTTTCTTAAAAAGAGTTTAAAAACAATATTTCACCCTCAACCTAGGTCGGCCGAGGTTAAGCTTAGCCTAAGGGAAACACACCCTCATGAGATCAATGGTACTCTCAGATTTCCAATCCGAGTTACCATTTATGAGTTATAAAAATTTGAAAATAATATAATTTTTACTTAATTATTTTATTTACGGCCAAAAACTAACTTCCATAGTTGGCCCGCACCGGCCAATGTTAGGCTCTGCCTAAGAAAAGCATACCCTCACGAGCTCAATAGTGGTCTTGTATTTTCAATATGAGTCACCATTCATGATTTATAAGGATTTGAAAAATAAAATAATTTATTTAATTATTTTATTTATGATTATTCCATTTTCAAGTTTTCTCATTGGAGTCCCGCACCAACTAAACTTAAGTCGTAACCAGGGTAAACCCACCATCTTGAACATAATAGTTCCCTTAGATTTCTGATCCAGGAACCCATTTAATATTTATTCCACTTTTTCAGGAAAACCACTCATGAATGCTATTTAAAGATTAACATTTTTTGACAGATAATTTTGGGCACTCCAAGCCTCAGAATCGCATGTTGTCTCAGCTCTTGGTCTTGAAATAATACCATATAATTTAAAAAAAATTACATGGAATTTAGGGACATTACATTACCCCCATCTTTAGGGATTTACATCCTTGTAATCCAAAACAAGGGATAAACAAACAAATGAGGGTAATTAGCACAAATTTGAGCCTCCCTCTCTCATGTGCTCTCTTGGATATTCCTATGATGGCACCGAATACGTAATAGAGGAATCGACCACCCCTGAAGGACTTTCTTCTATCGATCCTCTATCTCCTCTAAGAACTCTGCAAATGTCGCCCCATCATCAATGTCCAGCTCACCCTAGTTGATGATGTGCGATGGATCATGAACATACCTTCTCAACTGTGACATGTGGAAAATATCATGCATCTGGTGCATCTGTTAGGGAAGATCTAGGTGGTATTCCACCTTACCAACTATGCTTAGGATCTAGAAAGGGCCGATGAATCTTGGAGATAACTTGCTGCCCTGGCCAAATCTCGGTATCCATCATCAAGGAGAGACTCGTAAGAATACATGGTCCCCCTCTTCGAAATCCAAGGGTCTTCGTCACCTATTAGCATAGGACTTATATTAGCTTTGTGCAGTCTTCATCTACTCTCAGATTCCCTTCACCTTCTTAGTGGTAGCCTATACCATCTCCGGACCCCTAAGTGTTGACTCCCCTGGGTCTGCCCAGCATTACGATGACCTGCATAGTAGTCCTTACAGTACCTTGAATGGTGTCATACCGATGGTAGATTGGTAGCTGTTGTTTCACACAAACTACACTAGTGGTAGGTGGTCCTCCCAACTGCAACCAAAATCAAGAACGTAAGCACGAATAATGTCTTCCAAGTTTTGTATGGTCCGCTTCGTCTAACCATTCGTCTGTGGGTGAAAGGCTCTGCTCAAGTGCATCTGAGTCCCAAATACCTCTTGTAATCCCTTCTACAACTAGGATTTAAAGTGTGCACTGTGATTTGAGACTGTCATAGATGGGACTCCATAGAGTTGAAATATCTCCTGGACATAGAGGTGTCCCAAATCCTCTACTAATCCCTGCTTCCAGATGGGTAGGAAGTGAGCCGACTTGGTAAGTCAGTCAATGATCACCAAGATAGTATCGTGTCCCCTAGATGTACGTGGTAATCCCATCACAAAGTCTATCGATATCCTATCCCACTTCCACTCCGATACCTCAAGGGCTTGTGTCTTACCTGCTGGAACCTGGTGCTCAGCCTTCACTTACTGAAAAGTGAGGTATTTTGAGACAAACTCTGTCACTTCCTTCATCATCCTTGGCCACCATTACTGACGTCAGAGGTCCTGGTACATCTTCACCACACCTAGATGTACCATAAAAAGGGGATGGATGGAACTCCCTTAACACCTCCTTCTTCAATGCCATTGGTACTATAGTGTACCCTCTAAAAAGGATGGCGTGCTCCCCACCTATCAAAAATTGATCAGGAGCTCATCCCGAGGATAACTGACCACGTCGGTCCTCGTAATCAACATCCACAAGTTGTGCCTCCATAACATGATGTAAGAGTGGGAGAGTGATAGTCACCGATTAAAGGTAAGATTCTCCATTTTCATCCACAAAGGATATCTTCATCGCGTCTAGCTATTATCACTACCACAAAACTAGATTCCTGCAACGCCACCCTTTATCAGCGCAAAGAAAACATTGATAAAGGGGACCCCTTTATCAGCACTTTATTTAGTAGCACTGATAAAGGGGGGGATTTATCAGTGCTTTTTCCTAGCACTGATAAAGTATATATTTAAAAAAATAATAATTTTTCATGAAAAATAATATATTGATATATAATTATATTTATATTGATATAAATATAATATATATTTTTTAAATATGTTTTAGATAGGTATAAATAGACTGTTACATTTAATATATAATAAATTTAGTGAAAATGGATTTAAAATATTTTAAAAAATATTATTAATTAATAATTTTCTAATTATCATCGACTAATAATCATTTAATAACAATTTCAAGCCAAATAAAAAATAAAAAAAATTAATAAAAGATCTAAAATAAGTTAAAAATGTAACTCAAACTTCAAACGGTCATAACTTTTGATATGGGTGTCCATTTGAGCTCTACAGCATATCAAATCAAATCCTGAGATGAGTTATATGCACTAATTACTTAAGGTAACCTTCTATTACATTCTTTCGAGGCCAAAAAGGGCCCAGAAGGCCTCCAAAGCTGAGTTTTTAGTCGGGATACCCCAATTTTTTAACATTTAAACAGCTATAACTTCTGATCTGGATGTCCTCTAGTCCTGTACCACATATCATATAGAATATTGTTTCATTTTATTTAATTTTACTAGTTTTGGAGTTTAAAAGGACTTATGGATTAGAAGTTATGGTCGTTTTAACATTCTATGGCTTTTCAAATACACATATATATGTATTTATTCATAAATGTGTGTGTGTGTGTGTGTATTGTATATATGTATGTATTTATTTATTTATAAACACACATAAAAATACATATTTTATACATATATTTAAAACTAATCTTAGAAATATATATTAATATACAAATAAATATATGGATAAAAATTTATAACTAAAAATATATATATAAATAGATATTAATATATATTAATATATGAATATATATATATATATATTAATATATGAATAAATATATAAATATATATATTTATATAACTAAATATATTTATATTAATATGAATCTATATTAATATACGAATAAATATAACTATATATATAAATATATATATCATTAAATGGAGAAAAAAACTAAATGGCCTAGTGGTATAGGTGCAAGCATGCATGGGGGGAGGTCTTGGGTTTGAGTTCTGGTAGAAGCAGGGGAACGCGAGCAAGTGGGAGGGGGTTGTGCGGGAAAGTGCAGTGTGCAGTAAGAGGGAGGGGGCTCTACCTAGAACTAATAAAAGGGGGGTAAAGCACTGTTAAAAGATTCCTACATTACAAATTATTTTTAACTTTTTTTTAAAAAAATTGACTTTTATCAGCTCTAAAAAATCACTAATAAAAGGGTTCTTTTATCAGCACTAAAAAAAGCACTAATAAAGGACGTTTTTATTAGTGCTTTTCTTTATCCCAGATAAAAGACCCCTTTATCAGTACTTTTATGAATGCTGATAAAAGGGACCCCCTATCTTATCCTCGATTAAAACCGCTTTTTCAGCGCTGTTAATTCCCGTTTCTAGCACTGATAAAGGCAATATTTGCAGTAGTTTATATCACCTCACTCAGAAGTTGAAACCTGTATCTCCTACTGAGTGTGTTTTCCACCACGTTTCCCTTCCCAGAAGTATACACTATCTCGAAGTCATAGTCCGGGAGGAACTCTATCCATCACTACTTCCTCAAGTTCAGGTACTTCTGTGATAAGATATACTTGAGACTTTTGTGGTCGGAGTAGATGATGAATTTTTTTCTCATAAGGTAGTGTCGCCACATATTCAGTGCGAATAATACTACTGCCAACTCAAGTTCATGAGTCACATAGTTCTGCTCATGCAGTCTCAACTATCATGAGCCATAAGAAATCACTACTTTCCCCTATCTTAGGACACAACCAAGCTTGGTTCCTAATGCGTTACAATACTCCACGTAATCAGCACCCTCCTCTGGAAACCTCAATATAGGACCACTTTCAATCTATACCTCAACTACTGAAATATCTATTGTAATACTTCTACCAACATGAAGGGTTTTCTCTTCTTAGTCAATGTTTTCATGGGTGATTCCACTATAAATACTACAAAAATTGGCTTTATCAGCGCTCAAAACGAGCTTTAACAGCGCTAAAAAAGAGCTGTAAATCTCAGTGCTAATAAAGGGGGGGTCCCCTTTATCAGCACTTTTTTAGCACTGATAAAGGTAGACTTTATCAGCATGAAAAAAGCACTGATAAATGGATTCTTTATCAATGCCTTTTTAGCGCTGATAAAGGCTCCCTTTATCAGTGCTAAAAAGCGCTGATAAATACCCTGCCTGCTGTAATATAAAATTCTGCAGCATCACACCCAAACAAGACCTATAAAAAAATCATAACATCAACAAGTATACCCATACAAAATTAACACATAATTCATAAGGTAATTACAGAAAGTATACCCATACAACAAGTATACCCATACACCATTAACACATAATTTATAAGTTAAATTAATACATAAAGAATTCCATTCAGAATTCAAGGGGTTAGGGGCTGTTTAGAGGTTTGGGGTGGCTGTCCAAGGGGGGTAAGGGGTGTCCAGGGGGGTGGGAGTGTCCGGGGGGATGGGGGTGTCTGGCGGGATAAGTTTATTCAAGGGGGTTGGGGTGGTTTCTAGGGGGGTGGGGGGTTTTCCATAGGGGTGGGGTTGTCCAGGGGGTGGGGGTGTCCAGGTTGTGGGGTGGTGTCAAGGAGGGGTGGGGGCTATCCAGGGGGTGGGGTCCATCTAGGGGGATAGTGGGGTGTCCAAGGGGTGGGGGTGTCTAGGGTGTGGAGGGATGTCCATGGGGGTGTCCAGGGGGTGGGGTGGTGTCCAGGGTGTTTGGGGGGCTTTCCAGGGGGTGGGGGTGTCTAGGGGGTGGGGTGGTGTCCAAGGGGGTGGGTGGGGGTGGTCCGGGGGGGTGGTGGGGATATTCAAGGGGGTGGGGTGGTTTCCAGGGGTGGGGTAGTTATCCAAGGGGGTGGGGTGTCTAGGGGTGGGGGTGTCCAGGTGGTGGGGTGGTGGGGTGGTGTCTAGGAGTGGTGGGGGTGTCGTTTAGGGGGTTGGTGGGTGTCCAGGGTGGGGGTGGGGGGCTGTCCAGGGTGGGGGGTTGTCCATGGGGGTGTCTGGAGGGGTGTCTAGGAGGGGTTGGGGAATCGTCCAGGGGGTTTGTGGGTGTCCATGGGTGGGTGTGTCTAGGGTGTGGGGTGGTTTCTTAGGGGTGGGGCGGTCTAGGGGGTTTTTGGGGCTGTCCAAGGGGGGTGGGGTGGTGTCTAGGGGGGTGGGAGTGGCAGTCCAAGTGGGTGGGGGTGTCTAGAGGGTGGGGGTGTCCAGGTGGTGGGGTGGTGTCTAGGAGGGGTGGGGGTGGAGTTCAGGGGGTTGATGGGAGTCCGGGGGTGGGGGTGTCCAGGGGGTGGGGGGCTGTCCATGGGGGTGTCTAGGGGGGTGGGTGGTGTCTAGGGGGTTGGGGGGCTTTCCAGGGGGTGGGGGTTTCCAGAGGGGTGGGGGTGTCTAGGGGGTGGGGTGGTGTCTAGGGGTGGTCCAAGGTGTTTGTGGGGCTATCCAAGGGGGTGGGGTGGTGTCCAGGGGGTGGGGGTGGTTGTCCAAGGGGGTGGGGGTGTCTAGGGGGTGGGGGTGTCCAGGTGGTGGGGTGGTGTCTAGGAGGGGTGGGGGCCGTCTAGGGGGTTGGTGGGTGTCCAGGGGGTGGGGTGTCTAGGGGGTGGGGGATGTCCAGGGTGGGGGGGCTATCCATGGGGGTTTCCAGGGGGATGGGGTGGCGTTCAGGGGGTTGGGGGGGATTTCCAGGGGTGTGGTGTCCAAAGGGGTGGGGGTGTCCAGGGGGTGGGGTGGTGTCTAGGGGGGGAGGTCCAGGGGGTTGGTGGGGCTATCCAAGGGGAGTGGGGTGGTGTCCAGGGGGTGGGTGGTTGTCCAAGGGGGTGGATGTCCAGGTGGTGGGGTGGTGTCTAAGAGGGGTGGGGTGCCATCCAGGGGGTTGGTGGGTGTCTAGTGGGTGGGGGTGTCCAGGGGGTGGGGTGGTGTCCAGGAGGTTGGGGGGGATTTTCAGGGGTGGGGGTGTCTAGAGGGGTGGGGGTGTCCAGGGGGTGGGGTGGGGTCCAGTGGGTGGGGGTGGCTGTCCAGGGGGGTTGGGGGTGTCCAGAGGTTGGGGGTGTCTAGGGGGTGGGGGCTGTCCAGGGTGGTGGGGGTGGTTGTCCATGGGGGTGTCCAGGGGGGTGGGGTGTTGTCCTGGGGGTGTCCAGGGGGTGTGGGTGTCTAGAGGGGTGGGGGTGTCCAAGGGGTGGGGTGGTGTCCAAGGGGTGGGGGCGGTCCAGGGGGCTGGTGGGGTTGTCCAATGGGGGTGGGGTGGTGTCCAAGGGGTTGGTGGGGTTGTCCAAGGGGGGTGGGGTGGTGTCCAGGGGGTGGGTGTGGCTG
Organism: Viscum album; assembly: GCA_963277665.1. Taxonomy (NCBI): domain Eukaryota; kingdom Viridiplantae; phylum Streptophyta; class Magnoliopsida; order Santalales; family Viscaceae; genus Viscum; species Viscum album. Next base: position 89,177,916 of record OY728147.1, read on the forward strand.
TCCATGGGGGTGGGGGTGTCCAGGGGGTGGGGGTGTCCAGGTGGTGGGGTGGTGTCTAGGATGGGTGGGGGTGTTGTCCAGGGGGTTGGTGGGTTGACTCGTACACGTCACAAATGAACCATGGATCATTCTCTTAAAGTGTCAACACTATCTGAATGCATTTGGTCGTATTTCCGTACGTCAGTTGTTGTTTTCACTTAAAATTTTGTCCATTTTAAACAAAATAAAGAAACTTTGAGTGATATTGGCCACACCATGCCTCATATTAAGGTGGGGTTGACTTTTACACTTTAAAAATGACCCAGGGATCATTCTCCAAAAGTATAAACACAATCTAAATGTGTTTGGTCAGAGTTTCGTACGTCCGTTGTTGTTTTCACTTAAAATTCTATCCATTTTAAACAAAAGATAGATACTTTGAGTGATACCGGCCACATTGTGCCTCTTATTGAGGCATATTTGACTCTTAAATGTCAAAAATGACTCATGGATCGTTTCCCTAAAGTATCAACACAATCTGAATGCGTTTGGTCGGATTTTTGTATGTCAATTGTTGTTTTCACTTAAAATTTTGTCCATTTTAAACAAAAGAGATACTTTGAGTGATATTGGCCACACTGTGGCTCAGATTGAGGCAATGTTGACTCATACACGTCAAAAATGACACATGGAGAATTCTCCTAAATTATCAACACAATCCTAATGTGTTTGTTTGGATTTCTGTATGTCAGTTATTGTTTTCACTTAAAATTTTGTCCATTTTAAACAAAAGAGATACACTTTGAGTGATACTGGCCAAACTGTGCCTCATATTGAGGATGGGTTGACTCATACATGTCAAGAATGACCCATATATCATTACCCTAAAGTATCAACACAATCTGAAAGTGTTTGGTAAGATTCTCGTACGTCAGTTCTTGTTTTCACTTAAAATTTTGTCTATTTTAAACAAAAGAGATACACTTTGAGTGATACCAGACACACCGTGCCTCGGATTGAGGTGGGGTTGACTCATACACATCAAAAATGATCCATGTATCATTCCCCTAAATTATAAACACAATATGAATTCGTTTGGTCGGATTTCCGTACATCAGTTGTTGTTTTCATTTAAAATTATGTCCATTTTAAACAAAAGAGAGACACTTTGAGTGATACCAGCTACACGGTGCCTTGGATTGAGGCAGGGTTGACTCATACACATCCAAAATGACCCATGGATCGTTTCCCTAAATTATCAACACAATAAGAATGTGTTTGGTTGGATTTTTGTATGTCAGTTGTTGTTTTCACTTAAAATTATGCCCATTTTAAACAAAAGAGAGACACTTTGAGTGATACCGGTCACACTATGCCTCATATTGAGGCGGGGTTGACTCTTACATGTCAAAAATGACCCATGTATAGTTCCCCTGATGTATCAACACAATTCTAATGCGTTTTGTCAGATTTTCATACGTCATTTGTTGTTTTCACTTAAAATTATGTCCATTTTAAACAAAAGAGAGACACTTTGAGTGATACTAGCCACACCGTGCCTTAGATTGAGGCGAAGTTGACTCGTACACATCAAAAAGGACCCATGTATCATTATATTAAAGTATAAACACAATCCAAATGTGTTTGTTCAGAGTTCCATACGTTAGTTGTTGTTTTAACTTAAGATTCTATCCATTTTAAACAAAAGAGAGACACTTTGAGTGATACCGGCCACACCGTGCCTCATATTGAGGCAAGGTTGACTCTTAAATGTCACAAATAATCAATGGATCATTCCCCTAAAGTAGCAACACAATACGAATGTGTTTGGTTGGATTTCTATATGATAGTTTTTGTTTTCACTTAAAATTTTGTCCATTTTAAACAAAAGACAGACTTTGAGTGATACCGGTCACACCGTGCTTCAAATTGAGGCGGAGTTGACTCTTACACATCAAAAATGACCCATTTATAGTTTCTCTAAAGTTTCAACACAATCTGAATGCGTTTGTTCAGATTTCCATACGTTAGTTGTTGTTTTCACTTAAAATTCTATCCATTTTAAACAAAAGAGAGACACTTTGAGTGATATTGGCCAAATCGTGCCTTGGATAGAGGTAGGGTTGAGTCATACACGTCAAAAATGACCCATGGATAGTTCCCCTAAATTATCAACACAATACAAATGCATTTGGTCAGATTTCCATATGTCGGTTGTTGTTTTTACTTAAAATTCTGTCCATTTTAAACAAAAGAGAGACACTTTGAGTGATACCGGCCACACTGTGCCTCAGATTGAGGTGGGTTTGACTTGTACATGTCACAAATGACCCATGGATAGTTTTCCTAAATTATCAACACAATCCGAATTCTTTTGGTTGAATATGAAGGTATTTTTGAGATTTTACTGGTTTTTCTTATCCAAAGCCCAAAGAAAAGTGGTTCATCATTCTTACATGTTGTTAGTGCCTTTCATCTGTTAAAATAGTAAAATGACTCATTGAGGAAAGTATGTTTTATTTAATAATAATTACAATTTTTCTACAAACATTTACATACAACAATGTTTCATCTTTTAATCCCCTTAACCCCTCTCAAAAATGACTACCAATTGTACACATCCCTAAGTCAGATCTTCATGATATTTGTGTACAATATTCCATCAGGTATGAGGCTCACTCATTTATGAACAAATCTATATCATCTTGTGATTATGAGGATTTTATATAGTCATAGTAGTACTTAAAAATATATAAATAAATAATAAATAAATAATCTATATTGTCTGGTGCTCTCGGGGTGTGCCCGGAACCATCCTCAGGTGTATCTCATGCTCTTCCTCAGATGTTGAATACACTTATATGTCATCAATGAATACCACTAAAAATTGGTCTAAGTACGACTAAAAGATCCTGTTCATGATTCCCATGAACACTATTGGGGATTTTGTCACTCCAAATGGAATCACTAAGTACTTGTAGTGGCCATAAAGAAATTTAAAATCCATCTTCAAGATATCCTCATCTCTTACTCAAAGCTGGTGATAGCCTAATCTGAGGTCTATCTTTGAGAACCATCTTGATCCATTTAGCTGATCGAAGAAGTCTTCAATCCTTGATAGAGGATACTTGTTCTTTATTGTCACCTAGTATAGGTGCTGTAATTCAATGAATAACCTCAAACTTCTGTCTGACTTATTGGAAAAAAATATTGGGGATGCCCATGGTGAAACTCTAGGCCTTATGAACCTCTTCTTCTCTATGTCCTCTAACTGTACCCTTAGCTCCTGGAGCTCTGTGGGAGTCATCCAATATTTAGGTTTAGATATCAATGTCATCCTGGGGTACATATCAATGTAGAAGTCTACCTATATGTGAGAATTTAGTCATGGAACATCCTCTATAAATACATCCTCGTACTCATCCACCACTATAGGAAACTGCAGACTCGTATCATGTGTCCAAGTCTTTGAGACTGATGTCGGCTTCCAGCTTTCCTACTACTGAATTCGAATGGTTGTATCTTCTCATCCAAGAAACTTTCGACCACAATGGTTCTCTCTATCATCCTATAATAATTAAGAATTTACATAGGAATAGTGCTGGCTCAAATGTCCCTAAACACATCTTGCTCGGAAGTCTGAGCCTTAAGCATTGGTCGCATCATATTCATCAAGTACCTAGAAGGGTCGGTATGTCTCGATGAATACTCAGCTACCGACCTGTCATCCTTTTGAAGTTGTAGAAGATCTTGGGTACACATAGCCCTTAGATTTTATGGAAAGTTCCCCTTCTTAGAGAGAGGTTCTCAAGCTCTATCCATGGAAAATTCACCTCATCGTAAGATTGGGTAATCTAAACCCCATCGTTGCCCTGCTAATCCATGTAGAAGGCTCACTACCAGGACTACCATTTGATCTAATGGTGACCTGACTATATGGAAAACTTGGTCACCCACTCAAGACAGTCCTTAACCACCACTAGGTCGGGCCTGCCTCTGAATTTGAGGGGTCTCTGTCATTGAAACTCATTTAATACACTGATCCAACATGCATCCTCTACTAGTAGCACTGATATTAATTGTTGACCAACGGTTGATGGAAAATTTGGGACACCACCCGAAGGTTCCATCTCAAGCAACTGTCCACATACCGAAGCCTCATCACTCTATGGACCATCCTCATGGTCACACACTAAAATCCTGGTTGGTTGTCTGCGTGGAGACATCTTGAAAGAGATCAAGATGAATCATGATTAATAGATTATACCTGGTGAGCTAAATCTAAATGAAAAAGATCATGATAAAACATTTGAAAAATCATAAAACTGAGGTTTTGATGTAACAGGTTGGAAAGTAGAATCCAGGTCCATGGTGTATGGATACGTTAGCCGCCGCACCAACACTGGACTCCTTGGCCCGAATGCTGAACCTGAAACACATGACACTATTGCACCATAAAAATTTGTTGACTCTTAGTTCTACTGGTAGAATCGACTGCCTCTAATACCACTTTTTCATGACCTATCCCCTAGGGATCGTGTCATGACTAACACCAAGACCACCTTCCAAAGGCCAGGGGCTGGTGACTAGCACTGAGAAGGAATATCCCAAAAAGGGAAGGCATTTGCCTTTAAACCTATACACTGGAACACAGCACAAACTGAAAGTAAAAAGGGGCCATAATACAAGCCCAAAACCATAAAGGAAAGAATAAAGGGGCCATAATACAAGCCCGAAACCACAAAGAAAAGTAACACTTCCCTGATCCATCCACTTGAGACCCTACCTGAAGGGTAGGTTAAGGGTAACTACCTATAGTTGTAGTTGTACGCTCATCCATCCCATCTCACTGAGCACCACCTGGTCCCGGACTGTAAGGTCTCCATTGAAGCATTTTTTCATCCCATCTCACTGAGCACCACCTGGTCCTGGACCACCAAGGTCTCCGATGAAGTGTCGATCACCTGCATGGCACACGACACATGCGGGTGAAGCCTGTGCACGGGTGAGTAACACAATACTCAGTAGGGACCCCAAACCACAAAGTAAATAACACAAAGGAGAGTATGCACAAGGTATTATCAGTACACTACCAAGTAGAGTACACTAATTACACCACTGAGGAGAGTACACCAAGTACACTAAGTACACAACTGAGGAGAGTACACCGAGTACACTATGTAAACCAGTGAGGAGAGTACGCCAAGTACACTAAGTACACCACTGAGGAGAGTAATCCAAGTATACTAAGATTTGGCTCATGTAGGTATAATCTAGAGTATATAAAGAAAGATCATCAGTCACAACACTAAACACATTGGGCTACTGGGGTACTCCTTCCTGATGAGTACCATGGGTATGTTGGGTCACATAGAGTTTCTCCCCACTGTGGGCCTACCGGGTCACAAATAACCGCTTCCCACTTGCCTTGGATTGATGTGGTACTCATCCCTGATGAGTACCGTGGGTATGTTGGGCCACAAAGAGCTTCTCCCCACCATGGGCATGTCGGGTCACACAAAGTCGCTTCCCACTTTGTCCATCGTACTGAGATACTTCTTCTCGATGAGTATCGTGGGTCTGCTAGGTCACACAGATTCGCTCCCCACCGTGGTCCTATTGGGTCACACATAGACACTTTCCACTAGGACATCTTAGTTGTTTCACATAGGGTCTCTTGTTAGCAGTCTTTGGGTCTCATTCAACCGTAAGATCTCTGCACGTAGTGTGCTTGATTACTATAAAAACTGCTCCTCAATCCGTTTTTTATATTCCAAATTCTAGGAAAGACTCCTTAGAGTATGCCAAAAGGTATTTCTCACCATGAGGGTTCCAACGCTGCAAACAAATTGTCAATTGAATGCCTGGTTTGAGAGATATTGGAGTTTTAGTAAACAGGGGGCGGTTGCATCTGGGCCCGGCCCGACCCGATCAAACCGACCCGGGCAACCCAGCTTGTGGGTCCCACTTGACTCGTCCCAGTTTGACTAACCTAACCTGACCTAGTTTGGTTCTGGGAAGACCCAATCTAGTTTGGTTGGTGGTCCATCTTGCCAGGTCACATAGCGACCTAGTCCCATCTGGCCCAGCCCGCAACCATCGGGCCAGTTTGTTCCCAACCTGGGCTGCTCGGTGTCCTGGTGTTATTTCATTGGCCCAGGCCACGTAGTGGACTAGATTTCATTCCCTGTTCTAGCACACAACTAGAGATCCAACTTCCCTCATTCTGAACGCCTAATGGGATCCGGTTTAGTGTGACACGGTCAGCTAAGTCGCTCGTGTTTTGTTCCCCACACACAGTCTCTAGACCGCGTGCTAACGTAGAACCGCGGCCTGTGCGGCGTGGATTCGGCCACCCACCTATATATCCAAAGGGTTGCTTCCCCTATCCTCCAGCCACTAGCCATTTCTAAATGTTGCTGACGGTTCCGACCGCTTCGTTGCAGCACAAACAGGCCACGGCTGCCACCTCCGGCGTGTCGTCGTGGCACTCCGCCGTCCATCGGTAGCGCCTTCCGTGGACCACCTGGTCCGTTCCGGTGGTCCATTCTTCGTGTTGTATGTTATTTCAGCCTCCATGGGGTTTTTCCTTCCCTATTGAGGAATCAAAACCTTCTTTTCACCATTTCTAAGTTCCAGCCATGAAGAACGCACAAGGCGAAGGGGTTGGGGCCTTGTTCGTATTGGCCCACACCCTCTGCATTAGAGTTTAATCATGGGGAGGTTTAGGATTGGTGCTCTATCAAAGAAATAATTAATCCCCATACAATAATCTCAATAAAAAGGAATTATACTACAAGAAAAAACGATCTTCATATCAACTTGTTCATTGGTTGATCTGCTTTCATCATTTTAGAATGAAGAATGGAAAAAAGGAATTCAAATAAAAACAAACCCTACCTATGGTCAAGCTCATCACTGGAGTGATCTGTCCATGGGAATACACATTTTGTTCTTTGAATCCATTAGCATTTTTTGTGCACTGGTTCCATTATTTGAGGCATGCCTATGTCGATAGCGATTTGTCGGCGTTCTTTGTTGGAGAAAAAAACGTTTGTCGTCTGTCAGATAAATTCCACCTTATGATTCTCCAACCAGTTATATCATTAATATAGAAACACATCATAGTGTTTCTTTTATGCTGCATCGCCGCATCTTCACCACACCATAGTTCTCACATTCCACCACTTAACGGTGGAGAGAAACAAATAAAGTAACTTTTAAGTTATTTTATTTTTCTTCTGAAAAGTCTGAAAATTAACTTTTTCCCTAGACCTATGTCAGTCAAGGTTAGGTCCATTCTTAGGCAATTTCATCATTATGATCACAATGATGCCCTTATATTTTCAATTAGGGCACCCATTTAGATGTTTCCAAAATCGTTCACACACGCCATTATAATTTTCTTTAAAAAAGTTCAAAAACTATCTTTCACCCTCAACCCGAACTAGTCAAGGTTAAGCTTTGCCTAAGGGAAACACACCCTCATGAGCTCAATGTTACTCTCAGATTCCCAATCTGAGTTACCTTTTAGAAGTTATAAGGATTTTAAAATAAAATAATTGTTACTTAATTATTTTATTTACGGCCAAAAACTAACTTCCACAGTTGGCCCGTGCTGGCCAACGTTAGGCTCTGTCTAAGGAAAGCATACCCTCATGAGATAAATGGTGGTCTCATATTTTCAATCTGAGTCAAAGTTCATGAGTTATAAGGATTTGAAAAATAAAATAATTTTATTTAATTATTTTATATATGGTTATTCTATTTTTGTCTTTTCTCACTAGAGCCTCGCGCTGACTAAACTTAAGTCACGCCTAAGGTAAACCCGCCATCCTGAATGTAATGGCGCCCTTATATTTATGATTCAGGCACCCGTTTAAGTGTTATTCTACTTTTTCAGGAAAACTACTCATGCATGATATTTAAATCTTAACATTTTTTTATGGATTATTTTAGGCACTTCGGGCCTCAGAATCGCATGTCGTCTCTGCGCTTGGTCTTGAAATAATCCCATATAATTTAAAAAAATTATATAGAATTCCACAAAATTATAAATATGATAACACATCTAGATAATTTTTATATACTTTCATTTTAATATTAGAATAATTTTATTTACCTCTAGTTATCCTTAGTGATATTTTTCTTCTCTTTTCTTATTTTAAAAGTTTTATAATCTTTTAAAGTGATGTGTCTTTCAATAAAAGTTTTTTAAAAAGGAAATTCCTTTTATGAAAGACTCCACATTTTATTGGAACATGACTATATATATTTCATAAATTGAAAATGGTTATTATAAATTAATTTTATATTCCATGAAAAAAAATTAAAGGAAAATCACTTAATGTTTTCTATATGGTTCATTTTTCACAAAAATAATATCTTTTTACATTTTCATGTGAATGTATATTTCCACCATCTTTTTCATTGTATATGAAATTTCCTCTCTATGTTTTCATGTTTTCTAAAATAAATTCTTTTTCTCCTATTTTTATAAATTTTTTATTTTAAAATCATTTAAAATGATCAAGGGTATTTCTTATTTCCAAAGTGATTTTATTTCTAAAACTCTTAAAAATTTATCTAAGTCAACATTCCTTTATATATCTTTTGATTTTTAAAGGATATTAATAAGATGATACCATACACCTTTTTTATCTGGATGGATTGTGAATTGATCTCTTCTATTTAATGAATGATCCATCATTGTCCTGTTAAATAGTTTTTTTCCTATAATCATAATCTTTCATATAATGTCTTTCATTTGTGAATACTCTATTCTTAATTCCTTTGATTTAAGGGTGTTCACCTATATTCCATACATAAATTTATTGGGAATAATTATTGTCTTACCATGTACCCTTTATTTATACAATGTAAATACCATATACTTTATTATCATGATTGAATGTTATTTACCAATAAATTTACATGTTGTCATTAGATATCCATTTATTTTCCATGGGTTTATCATGTTATGTTTATTGATAGAATTGTGAATATTTTTGGAGAGGTATGTGAACCCCATTTTCTTTCCATGGTTTCTTCATGATGTGTTGAATGAACCCCATTTTATTTTCATTTGTTCTTTATTATATAGTGAATAATTGTTTCCAAGTTTCAATCATATATATGGAAAATAATGGGTGGGTCCTATATAACCCTTAAATGTATTAGTTAAGGCTTCATATCACATGAGATGATGAAATGTTGTGTGAATGAGATGTGGGAAGATTTTTTCACAAGTTTTTTGTGTGAATGAGATGTGGGAATCTTTGTTCAAGGGTTTATTATGGGAATGAGATGTAAGAAGCTTTGTTCACAAGTTATTGTGAAAAAATTGATGTAGGAATATTTGTTCATAATATTTTCTATGATTATGTATGTTCCATATTTGAAGGATGTGTCATATTTTTATTCTTATTCTCATGACTATGTTATGCTCTCACTAATCCTGTTTATTAACTTACTCTGTTGATTAATTCCTTATTTTATATCAAGATTTATGCAATGATTTATGACCTAAGTTTTGTTGGGTATGATTTTATTATGTATCTAGATTTTACCCATATTCTCATCTTATGATAACTTGTGATTTTTTTTATGATTATGTTTACCCTTACAGAGCATTTTAAATCATCCCTTTATTATATTTTTATTTCCCCAGGTTATGAAGATAAGTAATACGTAAGATGTGTCTATGAGGGAATCTTAAGATAATAATGTGTGGGAGATGTTGAGTACTTGTTATAGATTAAGAATCCATTTATATTGTGAGAAAATTTCCATTAGTTTAAAAAACATGAGTTTTGTTACTTAATTTTTTGTCCTAATTCTATAACTCTTAACCGAAAAAGTTTTGTGAATGTGTTATAATAAAATATTTTCTTTAGTTCATGTAATTATAATATCATTAATTCTAGGTTTTCATATAAATGGGTCTCCCCTTGACTTTAAGCATGCCTCCTTGTACACTAGAGAGTGTCGACTAGTATTGTGGATATATGGTGTTATGGTGGGGAGAAAATACCCACATTTTAGAGTAAAACAATATAATAGATAAATTCCATCATATATATCATGATAAGCAGTAAATAGAAATCCAGTAAAGTGTTAATAAATAATAAAAAATATCCCATTCCATGTCAAAATGAGACTATACAATAAATTTCAGTCAATCATACATCAGCAGTAGGTTATGTGCATCAAAACCCAAAAATATAAAAGATGAAAATTGGGAAAATCCTTAAAAATAGTCTCAAGTATAAGACCAGTCCAAAAACCCCATGATTTGTCCTTGTAATCTAAAACCAACATTATTCATAGGTTGATTTTCCTTATCCTATTCTGAAAACATGAAGTATTTTTGAGTGCCAAATGATGGCATGGATAGGGTGTGAGTACAACTCAGTAGGCCACCACCAATGGAGTCTATAATCCTATCCAGTTTGAGAATAAATTGAATGTTATGTGTAAAATAATTAAAGGAATAACATGAATAAATAAACCATTTTCGATCCTCGGTTTCCATGGTGACACCTGGGATTGACTATACCAACTTCAGCCTAATCCATATATCTCTATTCATAATGTATCATCAGGCACAAATTTAGAACCCTGGGAATATGATCCTAGGTGGTACAAGTAGTTATGAAACACTACCAAACCCAAGGGGACTCAATCCCAAGATGTCCCAATGTTTCATGAATCACCATTGAACCAAAGGGACTCAATTACAATGTGTTCCAAAGTAGTAGGATTTATCGTTGAACCTAAGGGGAGTCACCCCATGGTGTACCAAAGTAGTAGGAATCATCGATGAACTCAAGGGGAATCACACTAAGGTGTTACAAAGTAGTAGGAATCATCACTAAACCCAAATGGAATCACCACATGGCATTCCAAAGTATCAAGTGTCATCTCCAAACCTAAGGGGATATTACCCAAGTTGTTCTAAACGGTTATCATTAGTAAATTACACATCAAATTTATTCATGTATTCATTTAATTAAATTACACTATCTTTTATATAGTAACACATACTTCAGGTCCTACATAATGTCCCAGGAACAACCAACCACATAGATAGACAATTTATTAAGTCACAACATCCTTAGGGTTACCCCTTTAATTACCTATTTAGTTTTCCCATGTCAAGAAAATCTAAAATGATGAATAAAGTTCCATTCAGACACCCACAGTCACATCATAAGTCTAAGGTACTCTTAGGGTCACCTCTTTATATTCCTAGTTTATTCCCAAGGTCAAACACACCCCATGTGGTGACTAAAATCTTGGTATACTCACTAATGGGGTGGTCATGTCATGTATTAGGTTATATTTCATATTTTATTTCCCACAACATTTATTTATAATTTTAGGTTCAATTAATGGTATGTCAACACAATGAAACATCATACGCACAATGGAAAATTTTGATACTTTGAGGGAAAATATTATAAACCACCTAACTTATACCCATAAATGATTGATCATCCAATATCATCCTTTGATTCAATATAAACTAGAATAAATCATAAAAATATAATACCATGTAAATAGGGGAAAATGAACACAAATAGTGTGAGTTATCTTGAAAGGGGAATAAAATAGGAGATGAAATGTTAGCATTACTGTTGGCTTCCAATTGAAACTGACATCATTCAATTCCATGGTGAAACAATATAGATCCTCTTTTAAAAGGGGTGAAGAACCAAGGAAGGGAAGGGAGTTTCATGCTACTGGACAATAGGGATACCCCTTTCTAATTTCTAAAATATACCTTTAAAAAATAATAAAAACAAAAAAAGGATTTATGTCATGACCTTAAGTTTCAAATCATGAGTTTTCATGGAAGGGAATATTCTCCTCTTTCCACTAGTTTCATAGTGTGAAATGAGTATTCACACCCTGAATAAGCTAAAATATATAGTTGGAAGCTACTAACCTACCTTATTTCCTTGGAATAACTTCCAGTCCACTAGTGACCCCCATAAGCATCAATAATAAGTAAAACGTGCACATTCTATTAAAATTCCAATAAATTAAAACCTCATAAAGGGGTGTGGATATTACATGATGTTTTTTTAATTGTTTGACATTGTATGTTATGATACCAATAGTATAGTATATCCACATTGGTTATAGACTCTCACTACTAGTTAGCAGCCTCTCAAATATGGGGAGTCATAACTGATATTCTTTAACATCTTCAATCGAGCCATAGTTCATATGGTTGATCTTTTTCAGGGTGTTACATGTAACATCCCACTCTCCCAGACTATTAACTAGTTCATATACTGAAGGTCACTATTGTACCTCATATACACCTCCTAGTACTCCAAAGGATTTGGACTAGAAATCAAGTTCTAATATGGTATTATAGGGAGAATATACCCAACTATATTAGAGTGAACAATAAAAAATAGTAAATAAATAAATCTCATACATATTTATCACATTAGAGTACACAGGAAAGAATAGATGATGTGAAACAATCTATTTAAAATAAAATGTTTTCATATGGAATAAAAACATACTGATCACCCATTGGGTTGATCATATATACAAAATAGAAAAATAAAAACAAATAAAAACATTAAATATCTACTACCTCTCTGAGGTGTGCCTCACCCAAGCTCCTGATATTCCCTGATCTATCCCACTCACCCATGAAAATCCTAATCCCTTTCCTCAACCCTAACTGCACCTGAAAGAACAAGTGAAAGTTTATTAGGTACCTAAGTTAAATAGAGGTCCAATTATGGTGTGATTACAACTTAGTAAGACACCACCAAAGTCATACCTAATATAATTAGTCAATATAAAATTCTTTCAGAAGTTCTCTAGGGTAAACAGATACAATTTCAACCATTGAAATATTTAAAAATATAATATAAAAAAATATTGAACCCAGGGGTCGGGTTCACACCAGGAATGGTATATATTTACTTCATCCAATATTGGTTTTTCTCTAATCATGTTATAATTATTGTTCCTATCATCTTCCAACCAGGGGTAATATACTCATCCCTAGTCTAAACTTTCACTCAGGGGTAATATGGCCTTCCTTAGGACCCTATGTCTACTTTGGGGGGGTTGTGTTCACCTTTAGTTTTACCATAAACCATGCATCCCTCAAAATAAATTTTCACCCTAAATAAACTATCACAAGCATAAGGAACTAAATAAAAACATTAGATCCATATCAATAAATAAATAAAAATAATTCATAAGGGGTGTTCAACCTTTCCCATTTTGAAAACTTTTCCAAAACCATTCCAAAATAACTAATTTTTTTAAAGGTTAAAAACCATTTTCCACCCATTTTCTAAAATACCATCTTAGTAAATATTTTAAAATTCCAAACACACGCCATCAATATATTTACCATTTTCATTTAAAACCAAAATTCATTTACATTTCCTTTAACTTTTTCAGACACCATTTCAAATACAATCCATTTCAAACACCAAAACCCAAATTACCCTTCCACACTTCTGTTTTTTTATACTAATCCATTACACACACACCCCCTTTCAATTCACACCTACCATTATATTGGGTATGTTTTGATTAAAAAGGAAAAATACATTTCTTATTATTGATGGTTGAGAAATTCAATTTCATAACCATCAATTCACCCCATTACCCTTTTTAAAAAAACAGATGTAATTAGGTATTTACCAATAACAAGTATTTAATTTAAAATAGGTCATTGCTCGGTAAGGTTAGAATCACAACATGACACATGTATATGTAAATAGAAAAGACTATGGTTCAAGTATAGGGACCAACAACCTCATTTTTTAAATATTTTTGATTAAATTATACGAGGGTTGATAGCTTTACCAAGGTTTGATGAGATTTTTAAAATCTTATCTGAAACCAAGTCAACCACATAGATTACTATCTCAAACCATAAAACCAAAATTAATTAATTATAATACTAATAATTAATTAATTAAACCAAAACCGTATTTATATAAAGCTAGATAACTAACTGGGAATCCAATGATTGCCAGCTCTTCGGGAAAAGAGGTGTCGACTATGCTCGGCACACCCCCCAAAACTAAATTAAGCCAAATCCCCAAACAAAAACACCAATTCCATAAAAAAAATAATTTAAAATTGGGAAAAGATATAATAAAACCCAAAATGATTACATAGCATGTCTAATTGTCGAGAAACCAGGCACAGATGGCATCTTGTGATTCCATCATCCTAGGATACACAAACATCCCCTTTAGAATTTGTTTCTTCCTCTATGATCTGATGGAATATTAAAAGAATACCTAGTATGAGAAGTTATAGATTATAATAGAGGGATCAGGATACCCAAAAAAATTATGGAGGGTGAGACATACCTTGAATCAGTGTTTGAATCCATGAAAAATACCTCCATTGTGAGGCTTGAAGAGGGGGAAAATGGGAAAGAACACCCCTATCATGTGAGGGGGAAATACTAAGGATATGGGATTCCCCTATAAAATATAAGAGGTAAAGAGTTATTTTTACCCATTAATGCCCCCACTAGCTAGCTGATGCACCCAGGCATAATTCTTAGCCACCGGCGAGCCCACCAGATGGCCGGTGGTTGTAGGATATAACCACCATAAATCCCAACCACCCTAGTCTTCTCCCAACACTTATTGAACACCCATATTATATTATAAGCTAAATTCCATGCCCAAAACACTCTTTTGAGGCTTTAAAAACTCTGAGAACTTGATTCTAAACCCTGGTTCAAAACTTAACCCATCCACTAATTGAAAATTCATATTTTCTTTGAATTTCAAGTCGTATGGCCATCTATGAGGCATTAATAACTCCCCACCACAATACCTCTCATCCTCGAGAAGTCCCACGGTTATCCAACCAAAAATATTGACCTATATTAGTTTTAAATTCCCATTCAACAATCATATTTCTTCTTTGGATTCCAAAAATTCATCCCAAAAAAGTCATGATCATAAAGCACTTAAACTACTAAACGCGAGCCAATGCTAATAACCACTAATGAAATATAGGGATGATGATTCCTGAGCCCATAAAACCAGAGACACAACCAAATCATCTCTCAATTACCTCCTAGAATATAGTTCTCTCCACTATATATATTATATTGCAATGGCCTAGTTCACTTCCTTAGTGCTTCAACTATTGTAATTTCCTATCGGAACTCCATACCTTCATTCTCGGTGTGTTTTCCAATTTTACACTCATAGCCACAAGAGAGAACACCATTCCAACACTGGTGCAACACCTTGTTCCTGATTCGAAAGTAAAAGGTCGTATACCCACAATCCATTCAAAATCCTGAACATGCCAACTTTTCCTTGAAAGGCTCGTGTCAACATCTAAAACAACCCATTATTCCCTATATGATATGTTAACTAAGGTTTCGTGATCACTACACCCAATTTCATGAAAAAACACTGGTTGGACCTCCTTCAATCAACCCATAATGAGAATGATATTCCTTACTACTAACACATTTCTAAACCCATCAATCATGATTATTCTAAGCCTTGATGCATCTTGTAATTTTCAAAGCATGCTCACTGAAGACCCTGATCAACTTTTAGTGTGATCTTCCCGATTATTCCATAGGTTTACTGAACCCTCATCATTCTTTCCATGAGAATGAACATGTTTTTATGATTTGAAGCAACCTTGGATCATTTCCATTTTATCCAAATCCCGAGTTCCATTCATAGACTTCAACCATTGATGTGTTTTCAAACCACCTGATTCTAGTTCCCCTACCCTAAGAGACACCCCTTAATCATATTTACTCAACACTAAACTCCATGTATGACTCTTAGTGATATTTTCGGGTCAGATCTTTCACTATCTAAACCATGGTTGGGCCCTATTTTCATCTCTAGTGTAACCCTGGTCCAACTCATCTGAATCATCACAACCATCCTAAGCTAGATTCCCACACTCAAACTCAACCCATCAAGAAAAAATCAAACTTAACTCAGTCACTCTCCTAGTCATTAGCACCCAACTATCACTATTCATGCCCACTAAATAGTCTTCCAAAACAACAACCCTACCCACATGGGGTTTTGTTGACTAATAAAACACTCCCCACCATAGGATTTTCTTTATTGTCACCACACTTGATCAAAACCTAACTATTATTCCCCACATCCTGCCCATCTTCAAATGTGATGACTAGATGTGTCCATCCTAGGTATTCTTGAGAACCAAACTAAAATGTAGCTAATACCCACTCTTAGATCATGGGAAACATTATCCTTAGTACCCAAAAAATCAATTCATAATGAGAGTCACCACCTTCAATCATCCACTGGTGTACTCATCCCCATGTGGCTTTACTTGAACCGCTCCTCGAGAACCACCTTAAAGGTTTATAACCAAACCCATATACCACTCCTCACACTCCATTATCACATCACCCTAGGAAACACTATCCTTTAACTATTTTCAGATTGAACATAGCTGGTCCATTTCAAAACAACCCTCTTCACTGGGGAACTCTCTTTATTTCATCCTTAGTCCTAGGTCACAACATCCACAATCATCTCATTGAAAATTTCATCGATCCTCAACCCGCTCACGACCCTCACTGATTCTAAACTCTATGAGATCCATGTGAGAACTATGTGTGATACCTATATTTACTTTTAAATCTAATTATTTAATACCCCTGTAGCACCTAATCACAACCCAGCTAATCTCACGCGCCTAATTCAATAGCTGAAAATGTATCATGTATGATGGTTTCACACAACCCAAGTCACCATAGATTCTAATTCCTAATAAGAAGCCTAACATCTCACCTATTTCAAGGATTATTTTCTAATAACCTTGATGATTACACCTACCACATTTTAGTTATATCCAATCTGGAGTTATCTAGTAACTCCTCTTCAAAAACTAGCACTTCACCCATGTCGTGTTTTCCTCACAATCACCTACCTCATGGCATCATCCTATCATTATAGATTCCCACCCTCTATCTAACCACATTCTTAGCTACAACCCATCACTATACCAAAACTAAAATCATCTTTCAAAGATCTCATTACATTACAAACACACTTATAACAATAGGGTCAAGCACCCAACCGGTCATGCCCACGTCTCCTCATTTCTGTATTAAACCCTAGAACTCAAGGTAATTTCACAATTAAGACCCATCAGAGAATTTCTATGGCTATGTTATACACAAGGTCTCACCTCACACACACCAATATCATACCCTAAAGCACCTACCCACTTCTAGTTTCTAAAAAAACACAAACCTCGGGTTAACCCCTTTCATGGTTTCCCTCATCAAAAAACCAAGCATCAACTCACTAAGGTATGAGTCAAGTATAAAGGTATTTATATCTCCCACCTAATATAAGGTCCAAGTATCACTAGAGTCGTAACTCAAAATAATACCACATGGATCTCATCTCAAAAAACCATCTATCATCATCATCCCAAACTACACACTACAAGGTATCAACATTAGGACATCATATATGCTTTCATCTTGATCAAACCATGAAAAATAACATGCCAAAACACCCACTCATGGGTCTCATGCATAACACCATGTGCCACATGTCAAACCATCCACCAACCAATAAGGGAATAAATCCTCATGAGCACCCACACACGGGACTTCCCCTACAGAACCATGAGTCACTGGTTAATTATTACCATAGATAATGGCATCATCATAGATGATCTATGTCCAGCAACTTAACCTAAAAGGTTTTTTTATATAGAGTTTATTCCAGTCTATATGAGAAAAAACTATATAGGTTGTTACTAGAACTTTAAATAACTAACCTATATGAAAATAACCCTCACTGGGTGCACTTCTAAGACCACAAGGACCCTTACCGACCCCTCAGAGTCTTTACTTGTCATTTACAAAGGGACCATAACACTTTCATCATTATAGGATCCATTAGACCTTCTAAAAAAATAAAACATATATATACAATTCATCCCAATAGGGTATAATTACACTAATTACTTATATAGGAAAACGATGTATAAGAAGTTAATAACACTTTAAACAGTTGATCCTCAAGTGTCTATGAAAAAATCACAATATTATGCATATACCATGTGGATCCTCCATACCTATTATGATTCATGATATTTCTCTTACCTCCACATTCCTAAGAGTTAAAACCAATCATTTGTCTCTTGCCAATGGTCTATGATCTAGAGTCCAAAACTATATACCATAAATCACAAACCACATGTGTGTCACACAAGGAGAAAATCACAACAACTATAATAGTGAAACATAAGAACATCAATATCATACCCATGGTAACCTATAATTCCTCCAAAAAAAGTGTTCATGATGCACTAGTTTAGGCTTAATCACATAATCCAACACATTCCTAATACTAATTTCTACCAACTCCCCATAATAGTAAGATAAAATAAAACAATGATATGATACCACTTTTGTAATGTCCCACCACCCTAGACCAATGATTTTTTCCTAGACTAGTAGTTCCTATTATACCTCTTGTGCACCTCCCAATACGCTAGAGGATTCTGACTAGTAACATGAGTCTAACATGGTACTTTGGGAGACTACACCCCTATATCAGAGTGCATAATAATAAAAAAATAAATAACTAAATCACATACATTCCCATCACATTAGATTATTCATTAAATAATAGATAAAATGGAATATGATATACAAAATAAAATTATTACCCATGGTATACAAACATAACGATCACCCATTAGGCCGATCACATATATATAAGACAAAATAAAAATAAATAAAAACAATGAGGCTCTACTAACACTTAGATTCATGACTCACCCAAGCTCCTAATATCACCTGAGAAATCTCACTTGCCTATGAAAAACCTGATCCCAGGCCTTAGCCCTACC
The DNA here is from genome assembly GCA_963277665.1 of Viscum album. NCBI lineage: Eukaryota > Viridiplantae > Streptophyta > Magnoliopsida > Santalales > Viscaceae > Viscum > Viscum album. The sequence continues at coordinate 89,196,795 of OY728147.1, forward strand.
TATTTCTACAAGAACATGTTGATGTTTCTTAGGTACCCAAGTGCAATGGAGGACCGAATAGGGTGTGAGTAAAAATTAGTAGGTAACCACCAATGGTGTCTCTAATATAGTCATAATGTGTAAAGTGTATGTATAATTTCTCCAATGAAAATATATACAATTACAATCATTAAAATATTTAAAAATTCAATATAAAAAAATGAAAAACCCATGTTTCAAGTAATTGTGCTAACATGTATTACTTCCATCATGTTATTATTTTATGATTGTCATCCCTTTAATGTTTAAAATTCTCACCCCTTTTATGTCACTTTGATATGCCTATTAACTAACATGTATTACTTACAACATGTTATGCTTTTATTATTCTCTTTCTGGGATTTATATCTCTCCCCTTTCTTATGTGTGTCCCTAGGTTATCTCAAATAGTTATAGAAGAGAAATGGAATTTAATGGAATTTCATAGAGTTTTAAAAATAATTTTGTTATACCCATATTTAAACTTATTGTTCAATATACCCAATTTCCCAAAGACATTATTCCTTATAATCTTTTAGAATTATATAATGTGTACCTTTATGTAATAAATCGTGAATCAAGGTGTATTAAAATATGGTTTTTCATAGTTTGTATCAGATAAAAGTCTAGTAATTTATGGAGATTAGGATTTGAAAACCCTAGTGAAAGCCTTAAATATAAGACTAAACATAAGAAAACATACCTAAATTTTGGTAAAGTATAGAGTATGTGGTTTCTAATAAAACAGATCCATATCTAGATACTAAAAGTGGATGTGGATTTGGCACAATTATATATAGGGGTAATGAACTCGTAAAGGGTGAATTGGGTTTGACTCGATCATCACACGGTTCATGAAAAAGAGGCCTTATTACACACCAGTTTTGACAATAATGAGAGATATGATTTGATAAATTCACAATATCCTTATGAACCATTATTAAGGGAACAAAAATTCCCATAAGATTTTAGGTTAAGAAATTGATCATGAATAACTTAGATTGAAACCTATAAATTCATAGGTTAAATAATATATTTCATTTATGATTTAATTTTCATGGTTTATCATTTATATGTTCAATAGTTTAAAAATTCTCATCCCTAATTTGATTTTGGATGAATTAAAGGATTAAAACCAGAATCAAATAGTGAAAGGTGGGCTTATTATCCATTCATAAACTTCAAATTTCCAATGTATGTAACATCCCAGGTAAATAAAGAATATAACATTTTCATATTTATTAATATTTGTGAATTAAATATTAATTTTACTTTAAAGGTGATTCTATGTTCAATGGTGTATCCCATATGCAACAATGGGTTTCTTTGAAATCTTTTGTTGCACACAACGTTGAGTTATACTGAAAAATAATATATTATTATTATTATTTTAAATGGTAGTTAACACATAGTCGTTGTATTGGCGAGAATTAATAGAAATAAGTAAAATATGATTATATTTGTTTGTTAAATGTTTTTACATTTATCTAATAAAATATAGTTTCTTAAAATGTGAATGAATATAATTTTAAGCATAAATACTCTAATATTCATTAAAAGGTTGATTTGTTTCCTTTTGATGGAGAACACTCTTTAAATCTATTTTTGGTCACTTTTATATGTTTTATTTGAAAAAATAAAATTCTTATTTATATTCGGAACATAAAAATTTACTTTGGGTAAATTTTTGGTATTTTTCTGATAAAATTCCTTTATTAATGAATAGTGAAAAATATTGTATTTTAATTCAAAACTGCATTTTAATCTAATATAATTATAAGGTTAGATTATATTGTTAATTGGTTTTAAAGTGTAATTATATTATTATTTTTACCATTTAATCCAATTTTGGTCATTGGAAGTAATTTCACAATGAAATTGGACATAAATAAGTGTCAATCTTTTGATAGCTATTATTTCTTAAAAACACGCTTTTTGTTATGACAGCGGGAATTAATTTTAAATTAATTTCTTTCACTTCTGTGTTTTGAATTTATAAAAATGGATTCCATATTTAGAATCAGGAGGATCAAATTGTGTAAATAGGTAACTTTTATTTTTATACAATATGAATATTTACTTTGGTAAAAAATTTATTTACCATAGTTAAAGGGTAAATCTGGTAAATTAGTGTAAAAAACAATTATTATAATAATATAAAATTACCCTAACATGTGTCCTAATCCTATTGTTTAATAAATTTCCAACCATGGGCATACTTGGGTCTATTTTGGGACCCCATGGAGCCAATAATGAGTGATAATGACACTTTATATTAATTAATTTAAAGTAAAGACAAAAATGACATAAACATATATCTTTTAGTAAATCAATTTTTACATAGGGTTATATAAGTTATATCTTTGACTATAAATATTTATTTTAAATCTAAAAATATTTCCTACATCATGGTATTTTTTTATAATTTTTAGACATCAAATAAATAAAATTATTTTTGACACAATAATGATGCAGTGTTTACCTCATTAATGAATGATTTAAATAAATAAGATTATAAAGATTAAAACAATATCCAAAACCTGTCCAATTATTATTGGATAATTTTATTTAGAACATGCGTCATTATATATTTGAATTTAATAAGTTTTGGACCTTTAGAAAAAGTAAATCATTATATAATAAAATAATATTTTTAAACTTTCCTAAAGAGCCCCTCCTCCCCCTTATAAAAATCCCTCACTTATAACTCATTCCTCACACTTCTCAATCCCCTTGGCTCGTCAAACCTATAACCAATTAATCTCTCTACATCCCTCTCCTCCTTATAAAAGCCTTTCCCTAGGCATAAGACAATTCAAGTAAACCTTTTGGTTCAAACCAAAGGGAGATACCCGGTTTAAAGGTAATGTCTTCTCTAAAGTTCTTTTGTTTTATTTTACTTCTCCAACCCCATAAATTCTTTTTATTACTTTATTTTTTTTAATCATTATACTAAATATAAAAGGTTGTTTTTATGATAATTATCTGAACTAAACTGACACACACCTCCATCTAATGGGTAAATAACATATTGTTTCTGTGGACGGCGAACTACTGCCTCAAGAAATGATGATTGTTCAATCTTCTCCTACCAACTCTCATGGTGGACACTATGATGGAACTATATTTATATATGATATATATTATGTTTATGTTTTATATATTCTTCTGTAATTTTTATTTACAAACATACCTTCATGCTTTCCAATATGTGTAAATACGATAATTTCATTTGAGGAAGTGCGGGCCACCGCCCCCGCAAGGTGATATGATTCGTTCATTACATACATGGAACGTATAAAGGATGGATTTAATGAAATTATGTAACATATATATCATATGAAATTATACTATAATTATAATATACCTATTTATCAATAAGTTTTCATTCCATTAAATATGAAATAGAAATAAAAGTAACATTCATCTGTACGTACGGCTTACCGTCTCCATGAATGGTGCATTTCATTTCTTACCTCCAAATGTTTTTTAATGTTATAAATACATACATATATATATATATATAATATATATTATATATATGATATCTAAATAATGAATATAATTCTGTAGATAATGGACTTTTGACCACATGAAAAACTTGTAATTATAAGAAGTTCATTTTTTGACTCAAGTACCAAATATCAACAAAACAACCATTATTGACTTAAATGATCGCATAATGTTTATAACCTGGTGAAAGGTGATATAAAAGGAATAATAAACTTAAAAAGGTTCTTAATAAAGTAGAAATTAACTTTATCTTATTATTCATGAGATTAAAGAACGAACAGGTCAAGTCGGACATGAGGTAAGGGGTTTCTTATCTCACTTTTAATTCCGTGATATTTCCATCGTTCCCCACTTATTTATTGCATGTGGTGTATTTTGTACTGAAATTTGATATATATTATAATGATTATATTTATATTAATTGTATTTTGTGATTCATTTGGCGTTTATTAACTTTTTTTCATATGGATCAATTGATTACAACGTGGTAAGGGGTTTCTTATCTCACTTTTAAATCCGTGAGAATTTCATTGTTTTCCACTTATTTATTGCATGTGGTGTATTATGTACTACCATTTGATATATATTATCATAATTATCTTTATATTCATGGTATTCTGTGATTTATTTAGTCGTTATTAACTTTTTTTCATACGACACGATTGATAAGAATGTGGTAAGGGGTTTCTTATCTCACTTTTAATTCTGTGAGATTTCCATTGTTTGCCACTTATTTATTGCATGTGGTGTATTTTGGATTTCCATTTGATATATATTATCATTATTCTCTTTATATTCATGGTATTATATGATTTATTTGATGTTTATTAACTTTTTTTCATATGACTCTATTGATTACAATGTGGTAAGGGGTTTCTTATCTCACTTTTAATTCTTTGAGATTTCCATTGTTCACCACTTATTTATTGCATGTGGTGTATTGTGTACTGAAATTTGATATATATTATCATGATTCTATTTATATTCATGGTATTTTTGATTTATTTTGTGGTTATTAATTGTTGTTCATACGACTCGATTAATTACAACGTGGTAAGGGGGTTTCATCTCACTTTTTATTCTCGTGAGATTAATGATATATTTTCCACTATTTCATTTTGTGTGGTGTATGTACTGCCCATGATTGTATTATTTGTGTAATATACTTTAATATATGGGTATTTACATCTTCATTTTATGATCCTTCTTTTATTTGGTGTTTGTTTTATAAGTTACCAAATCGGTAAAGAAACTTTTTAACCCAATTTTTATTCCTTGGGTTAATCTTCTAATTCTTAATTATGTCATGCTATGATTATGTGTGGAATCACTATTTATTTATTTATTTTGTAATTTAAACTCCCCTTTGTGTGTATATACTTTTGATACACATAATCACTCCATTGATATATTCTCAAGTCATCGATATGAACTTGATAAGAATAATTTTAACTCAATTTCCATTCATTGAGTTTAATATCCAAGTCATTGGTTTTTTCTTAAAAAGAACATGTGTGAATGTCCTCTAATTGATTTACACTGAATATCTAATAATATTTAGTGTATTTATATTTGTCATGCATTATTATGTAATCCATTTATCCTTAATCTAAGGATACAGTTTTTATAAGGGATTTCATCTCAATTTACATTCCATTGAGACTTCATTGTTGTTATGCACCAATTCACTCTTATATGGTGTATATACTATCCTTTGGAATATTATATCATGAATCCATTTATTCTCATGATATTATAAAGTTCTGATTAAATGTTATTCCTCAATTATTTGTATTCAATCGTCTCTCATTTTGTTAAAAACTCTTTAACTAAAATATCGTTTTAAATGTTTTAAAGATTTATTATTCTAAATATTATCAATAATGTCCATGTTTTCAAAATTGTTTCTAGGATTTATTTATATGTACGTTATTGTTTTCAAATGATAATTCATTTAAAAGTTTTAAAGTGGTATGGGACACTTTGATTCAAAAATCTCTTTATTAAATGTTTTAAATGGTTTTGAAAATGGTTTGATAAAGCATTGTTTAATTCAATATCTTGATTTGATATATTGTGATTGGAATATGGAAATGTTATATTTCCTTTATTATTGTGTTATGTGTTATGATTATGTTATTTTTATTGGGAATTATTTATATATACGTGTGGTTCCATGATAAACCTAGGGCGGATGATCCCTAGATAGCTCTCTAATGCATTGGGTAACGTGGCGGAGGTAAACGTTAATGTTTCTACTAAGAGATTTAGGGAATATAATATGATGGGTATTCCAATGTAACTCCCTATTTAGTTGTGATATCTATAATGTACGTATGATATAGATGCCACAAGTTACCTTTATGATTTATGATTTCTATGTGTTATTCATAAATCTTATGATTTCATGAGGTATGTTATGATCAAAAAGTATGGATTCATTGATTTGTATTTATTTATGGGTTAATGTTTACTTTTCTTATTTTATAACCCTTACTAAGATTTTTATGCTCATCCCAAGTTTTTGAAATTTTTTCCATAGGACTTAAAGATTAATAGGGTCGAGGATGGGATCAAGGAAAATTCATGCTATCTAAAACTTATAACTAGACATGTTTCTTTTTAAGAGTTTTTATTTTTATGAAAGAATAGATACTGAGTAGTAGTGTCTACATGTAATTTTCAAGTTGATATGTAATAGTTATGGCCTAATTCTCTAAAACTCTAAACCTGAAAATATCCTCAATGTGAATTATTCATTTAATTCAAGATTATGTAATGTTTTAAGGTCGGGTCCTTATAGTTGGTATCAGATGTCAGTTTAGATAACTTTAGATGTTAGGGTGTTATTTAAGAATAAGTGATGTCACACCCCGACCATGGATGTCTATTATTTTATTTCTTTCTTGGTCCTGCATATTTTGGACAGAGTTGGGTTTGGTTCTGGGTTTGAAATTTTTGAAGCTTTGATGATTTCGGTGGGTCTCAGGCCAGTGCGCGGTCACCGTACCATTAGCAGTGCCCATGTGTTCGGCCCTGGTGAATGCGTGATTTCCAATAATCAAGATAACTAAATTTTATAAATGTTTAAACCACCATGATAAGTTTATTTTTTTAGATAATAATAATAATATCATCATTAAATTGATATTAATATTATTCTTATTAAATTTCTATTAGAATTATTATTATTATTATTGGTTTGGTTTTAATTTATTTATTTATTTATTATTATTATTATCATTATTATTATTGTTTTTTATTTTATTTTATTTTTTGTTATTATTATTTTTTTAGGTTCTTAACCTACTTACTTTTTTTCTCTCTCATACCAATCATGCTACTTTTTTTTATCCTCTCATGTTCCTCCCCTATCCCCCCTAATTCCAATCAAGCTACCCTTTTTTTATCCTCTCACGTACCTCCCCTCTCCCCCCCTAATTCCAATCATGCTGCCCTCTTTTTTTATTTACCCACGCTTCTATCCTCTCCCCCAATTCCCCTATGCACATCTCTCCCTTTTTCCCCCTATTTGAAGCATCACACCACCCCCTCGTAACCCCCCCACCCTTTGGAACGATGGGTCTCCACAGCCTGGCCTCCCTACAACGCCCCATGGTCAGAGCTTATCAAGGTCGCAGCCTCCTCTTAACGACGACCAGCAGCAGGCGCGCGTGAGCCCTCGACTGAGTTTCTATGGCATGCGACCCCCTTCCTCGGATCTCCCTCATTCCTTGATCTTTGTTATGATTTCTTCATGTTTCTCTAGCGATTCAGTGAGGTATGGTCCTTATACCCCTTCTCCTTCATCGTGTTGGCAATTTTTTTCTCTTTTGGTACCCGGTTTGGATTCAATCGGAACCCTAAGGTTGGGATATCATGAAATTGTTGTGTTGTTTCTTGAATAGGGTATGCGAAGACCTCATCAGGTCTTCTTCTTGCATGTTCCAACATCTGCTACCAAAGGAGAAGTGGATTGAATCCATTTCGGTCTACTGCTGACATCCAAGGTATAGTTTTATGCCCGTTGTTTGGTTTCGTAGCTTTGTTATGCCCTTAATTAGCATGTTATAGTGTTCTTGAATATTTTCAAAGTTGTTAAAAATATTTTTTGATTTGGTTCCTGTTTTATGTCAACATGCGTCTACAATGATATTATTGTTTAAGTTCCAAATCTTATTTTGATAATTTTTAAAATGTAATTCGCATCCATATGGTATTCTCGTCTAGCTTTTTGTGATGCTTTGGCATTGATGAATTGTTTAAAAATTGGTCATTAGCATGATTCATTAATTATTTTTATGTTTTTATGCACTTGGGGTGTTGATAAATTGTGATATGAGCTTTTAAAATAAATTGATGTGATTTGGGGGGTGTTGCCCTTAGTTTTGTTTTATAAAAATGGTGAAAATATGGTTTTGGTTTTACTTGTGAACTTTGTGATTTTTGTAGGATTGATTTTTAAATTGTGTTTTGATTTATTTGTTTGGCTTAAATTTTATTTTAGGGATTTGTGGTGTTTTTGAGTCCTGGGGATTTATCGTAGGGAGTCGCAGTCAGTTTTGAAGGCGTGCACACATATTCCTAGGTATGGATATGTAGAGATATATGTATCTTCTGTGTGTGTGTTCCCTCATGGAGCGGGGAACACATGCATCAGTTTAAGGATATATATATATATATACATATATATATATATATGGAAGTGTGTGTGTGTGAGCAGCGGATGACTACTTGAGTTAGAAAGCGCTGAATGCCAAGCGTTGTATTGGTCCTGCTCTTGAGGTAGGTGTTTCCATCTCTTCTCTCTTTCCAAATTTTTCCAAGGCACTTTAATAGTTTTATTTAATTTATAAATATTATCTACACCCTTATAATCCTGATAGTTTATTCATTGTAGTGTTTCTTTTATGGTTAAAAGTGTTAAAAACAGCTTTGAAATAGTTCCTTGGTTATGTATAGGTTTTTCCATGCCTTTGCTCCCAATTTTAATCAATTTAATGCTTGTGTTTTCTTAATTAAATATTATATTATGTTTTTCACCTATATTAAGTTTATAGTTAACTTATGGGAGTGTTTTCCTATTGAAATATTTGATTAAAAATGGATTTTTGGATACTCATCTATTTACACACATGTTCATGCCTTGCCAACTTGGTTGGAACTAAATGGATTTATCTACAATGGTATTTTTTGATTACTTTAGTGGTGTTTTCTTTTAGAAACATTTTTTTGGAACTTGTTTGTCCAGCATTGGTTAGTTTTATGGAACATAGTTTTTTTGTAGAAATGATTTCTTGTGTCTCTTTGAATTGGTTGTTTTCTCAAATCCTTGGTTTTATAAGCAGTTCTTTTTTTTATAAATGTTGTGGGTCTCTTCATGTGGTTCTTTAAATTGGTTTGAAAATAAATCCATAAGTATATGCCCATTTTTCTTTTGGTGTATATATTTTGTTGAGTGTGTGGTGTGATGAAACACTTGGTTTGTTTTTACGAAATTGAATATAGTATCACTAAAGACTTTTATTTCAATGCTTTGAAACTTGGAACCTAAGGGCATGTTTGGATTTTTAAATACAAAATTGGTGATTAGAGTTGTGTAATAAGAGCTTGTGCAATGTTTTCATAAAGGCATTTGAATAAGTAAAACTAGAGGCCCGATTTACAACTCCAAGTGTTTAATAAATTATTTTTGATAACCGAATGATGTGACAGCCTGATTGGTACTTTGTATGTTGAACATGTATGCATATATATAATTATATGGGGCACTTCTATCTAGGGTAACCCTTTATGGGTGAATTCATAAGAAGCATCCGTGTTTGAGGTAGGCAAGTGCGGTGAGATGAGTCACGCGTGAGAGGGTCTTCCTACTTACCCAATATTATTATAACCACCATGGGTTCCTGGGCGTCTTTTAGATGATCGAGTGACGGTTGATGACCAACCCCGATTAGATGGGTTGGTACCCCCTGGATTTTTTGTTAGTCCAAGTGGTCTTTTCCACTAGATTGGTCATTTAGGTCGGCCAGTTGGTTATGGACTTAGGAGCTTCACCATATGCCGACAGGTGGTTCCAGAACTGAGTACGTCCAGGGGTCTTCTAGGGATGTTTAGGATCACCCATGGTTATTGGTTTATTTAAATTGCTTGTTTTTTTTTCGTTTCACTAGTTTATTTTCATTTTGTGCTTTTTACTTATTTTACTCTATCCCAGCTTTAGTATTTTCTATTTTGGATTTTATTTATAAAATGAAAAATGATTATGGAAATGGTATGTAGCATGTGTTGGATTTTTAAATGGGAACAACATGTTGCTTATTTTAAAATGTGAAAACCCTAATTTTATATATGTATTTCAAACTTGTTTCAGTGGACTGTTTCGGAAAAGGGAATCGTTGGATTCAGTGGTTTATTTTTTTGTCATCCCTATTGAGAATCTCAATTCTCACGCCTATTATATTTTTCCAGTTGCAGGTTTAGTTTCTCATACAGGTTCCTGGTTCAGCTACTCAATGTTGGAGCAGACTTGGTTCTGAGTTGGGTTGTGACCTAGGAGTACATAAGGAGGTATGTACAATTTTTTTCATTCCATTAATAGTTTTATTTGGTTGTCGTTAGTTTTTTTTACCTATTTATCTTTTGTTCATGGGAAAAATCGTTCCCAGTGGTTAAGTGTTGATGCCCGACACTAGTTGTCAACCTGTGGGGATTGAGAATGCCCCTCGGTGCATACCGCGGTCTGTCTCAGGTGACCGGTTCAGGTTCAAATCATGTTGGTTCGTGAAAAGTGATCTAACCATAATGGTTAGCATATTATAAAGAGTCATAGTTATTTTAGAGATGATAAATGGTTATTACATTTTGGGGTGCAAAATGAAAGGTATTATATAACCTTTGAGAATAAAATAAGTTATGGTTATTTTTGAGGAATTTGTCTCTTTTTTATATAATGTTATGAAATTGTATAGTTTTTTAAAAAGGACAGCACGCAGACCGTGTGACAACACGTCGCGTCGGACAAAGCTACGGGAATCGAACCCACAACCAAAGTGTGATTGGGATTTATCGCCTACCACTGGACTACGTGAAGTCTCTGGTTAGTATGACTAATTATTTTTAGTTAAATGATTTTATGGATCAAGAATAAGTTTATTTGGGATCTTATGTTTTATCAAATGGACATACTTAGTATAGGAAAATGATTTTGTGATTAAGTAATAAAGGTTATTTTGGAAGACATTCTCCATTTTGGGAACACTGTATGCTTAAGGAAAATAAAATACTATGGGATTTAATTTGTCGAGTAATGGTTGAAATATTATTTTGAAAGAATCTTTGTTTTTATTGTGGATATAAGGTGATTTGTGTTATTTATGTAAATGATTAATCTATCATAGAAAATATGTGTTTAGGTTAATTACACTTTAGTATGATACTTTAGGAGTAGTAGATGTTTTTGGAGATAAATGTTAAGATTTACCGTGGAAGACTATGTGATTAAATCCTTCTGAGTTTTGGGTTTCAATATTAGTTTGGATTATTTTGAATAATTTTAAAGGAAAATTGTATATTGAATGGTCTTTATTGAAATTTGGGTTCTTTTTGTTGAATTTTGGAGATTAAGAGTAGTATTTATTTTTATAAAGGATTATCCTTTTGGGGATTATCTGATCTTGTACTAACCTGTCTGAATGGCTTGAAGGCCTTCATTTTTATTGATTTTTTATAACCCCCATTTCAAGGGATGAGGGGGAACCCTTACAAGGCCCGTAGGCTCAGATATTACATGGCCCATAGGCTAAGGAGATTACATGACCCGAAGTTCTTAGGGAATTCAACCAGACTATCTACAAGGAACTACCACTCCCCAGCATCTGCATCCTGATAGTAGCTCTCCACCTTTGCATGACCGTCTTGCTAGGATTACTGTGCAATCATAGGATGGTACCGATGGCATAGCCATACCCTCTCATTCTGACAATCCATTTGGCTCTGCTCTGGTGAGTGCACCTGCTCTGAATCCTTTTCTGGGGATGCTACTTTTTTGTAGTGTATCTGGGGCCTACATTCATGTGGACTGAAGGCCTTGGGGTGACCCTAAGGCCTTAAGGTGGACCGAAGGCCTTGAGAAGTTTATTCTAGCACTTCAGGTGTGACCAAGTCATCTTGAATACTTTCTGTTTGGAGAAAAGATGAGTTTGTGGTAGAATTTTATTAAAGGATGACACTCTACATGAAAAGTGTGTATATTTCCTTACGATCTTAGTCTAGTTATTAATAAAATTCTTCAACTATATAAAAGGGATCTTGAAGAAAAAATGTTATAATCTCTCTTTTATCATCATACTTTTTCCCAACCACAGATTTATGGTATTTCGGCGGTTAAATTTCCGTGATAAAGTTCTTTATCACTCTTTATTAATCTAAGTGAGTTAGTTTCTATTCCATATCCATGTTTTCATGGAATCCTAGTATATTTTGTCTAGGGAGACCTTTGTACTTCTCTTACTTTATTTTAAAGTGATATTTTTATTGACTCTTTTTTTGATGTGTGACTTTCAATGAAGTTTCCATGCCCAATTTTAAAATTGTGAGGACGCAATTCCCAAAAGGGGGGAAGGATGTAACATCCTAGTTAAATAAAGAATATAAAATTTTCATATTTATTAATATTTGGGAATTAAATATTAATTTTACTTTAAAGGGGATTCTATTTTTGATGGCGTACCCAATACACAACAATGAGTTTCTTTGAAATCTTAAGTTGCACACAACGTTGAGTTATACTGAAAAATGATATAATATTATTATTATTTTAAATAGTAGTTAACACATAGTCGTTGTATTGGAGAGAATTAATATAAATAACTAAAATATAATTATATATTTTTGTTAAATGTTTTTAAATTTATCCAATAAAAGTTAGAGTCTTAAAATGTGAATGAATCTAATTTTAAGCATAAATACTCTAATATTCTTTACAAAATCTACTTACCACCTTTTGATAGAGAACACTCTTTAAATATAGTTTTGGTCACTTTTATATGTTCTATTTGAAAAGAAATTCTCTTTATAATCAGTACATCAAAATTTACTTTGGGTAAATTTTTGGTATTTTTCTGATAAAATTCAATTTTTTAATGAATAGTGAAAAATACTGTATTTTAATTCCAAACTGCCTTTTAATATAATATAATTATAAGGATATATTATCTTTTTAATTAGTTTTAAAGTATAATTATATCTTGTTTTTACCATTTAATCCAATGTTGGTCATTATAAGTAATTTCACATTGAAATTGGACATAAATAAGTGTCAATCTTTTGATAGTTATTATTTCTTAAAAACACGCTTTTTGTTTTGACAGTGGAATTAATTTTAAATTAATTTCTGCCACTTCTGTGTTTTGAATTTATAAAAATGGATTCCATATTTATAATCAGGAGGTTAAAATTGTGTAAATAGGTAACTTTTATTTTTATACAATATGGATATTTACTTCGATAAAAATTTTATTTACCATGGTTAAAGGGTAAATCTGGTAAATAAGGGTAATAAAATATTATTATAATAATATAAAATTACCCTAACATGTGTTCTAATCCTATTTTTTAATACGTTTCTGACCATGCACATCCTTGGGTCGATCTTGGGACCTCATGGAGCCACTTAAGAGTGATAATGACACTTTATATTAATTAATTTAAAGAAAAGACAAAAATGACATAAACATATATATTTTAGAAAATCAATTTTTACATAGGGTTATATAAGTTATCTATTTGAATATAAATATTCATTTTAAATCTAAAAAAAATTACTACTTAATGGTATTTTTTATTATTTTTAGACCACAAATAAATAAAATTATTTATGACACAATAATGATACAGTGTTTACCTCATTAATGAATGATTTAAATAAATAAGATTATAAAGATTAAAAAAATATCTAAAACCTATCCAATTATTATTGGATGATTTAATTTCAAACATGATTCATATTATATTCTACTTTAATAAGTTTTGGACCTTTAGAAACCGAAAATCATTATATAATAAAATAATATTTTTAAACTTTCCTAAAGAGCCCCTCCTCCCCCTTATAAAAAGATCTCACTTCTAACCCATTACTCACACTTCTCAAGCCCCTTGGCTCATCCAAACTCTGACCGATTAATCTCCCTACATCCCTCTCCTCCTCCTAGAATCCTTCCCCTAAGAATAAGGTAATTCAAGTAAACCTTTTGGTTCAAACCAAAGGGAGATACCCAATTTAAAGGTAACGTCTTCTCTAATGTTCTTTTGTTTTATTTTACTTCTACAACCCCATAAACTCATTTTATTCCTTTATTTTATAACAAAACCATTATACTCAATATAATAGGTTGTTTTTATAAGAATTATTCAAACTATACTTACACACACCTTCATCTAATGGGTAAATAATATATTATTTCTGTGGACAACGAACTACTAACTCACGAAATGATGATTGTTCAATCTTCTCCTACCACCTCTCATGGTGGCCATTATGATGGCACTGTATTTATATATGATATATATTATGTTTATTTTTTCTCTATTATTATGTTATATTTATTTACAAACATACCTTTATGCTTTCCAATATGTGTAAATACAATAATTTCATATTTAAGGAAGTGTGGACTACCTCCCCCTCAAGGTGATATGATTCGTTCATTACATACATGGAATGTATAAAGTATGGAATTAATGAAATTATTTAACATATATATCATATTATATTATACTGGAATTATAATATACCTATTTATAATTATGTTTTCATTCCATTAAATATGAAATATAAATGAAAGTAGCGTTCATGCATACATATGCCTTACCGTCTCCATGAACGGTGTATTTCATTTCTTACCTCCAAATGTTATGTACTATTATAAATACATATATATATTTGATATATTTGATATATTTGATATATTTGATATATATGATATATAAATCATGAATATAATTCTGGAGATAATGTAATTTTGTCCACATGAACAACTTGTAATTATAAGAAGTTCATTTTTTGACTCAAGTACCAAATATTGACAAAATGACCATTATTAACTTAAATGATTTTATAATGTTTATAACATGGTAATAAGTGATATAAAAGGAATAATAAACTTAAAAAAGGTTCTAAAGAAAGTATAAATTAACTTTATCTTATTATTCTTAAGATTAAATAACGAACGGGTCAAGTCAGACATGAGGTAAGGGGTTTCTTATCTCACTTTTAATTCCGTGAGATTTCCATTATTCACCACTTATTTATTGCATGTGGTGTATTTTGTACTTCCATTTGAAATATATTATCATGATTCTATTTATATTTATGGTATTATTTGATTAATTTGGTGTTTATTAACTTTTGTTCATACGACTCGATTGATTACAACGTGGTAAGGGGTTTCTTATCTCACTTTTAATTTTGTGAGATTTCCATTGTTCGTCACTTATTTATTGTATGTGGTGTATTGTGTACTTCCATTTGATATATATTATCATTATTCTATTTATATTCATGGTATTATGTGATTTATTTGGTGGTTATTAACTTTTTTTCATATGACACGATTCATTACAATGTGGTAAGGGGTTTCTTAACTCACTTTTAATTCCATGAGATTTCCATTGTTCGCCACTTATTTATTTCATGTGGTGTATTATAAACTTTCATTTGATATATATTATCATTATTCTCTTTATAATCATGGTATTATATGATTAATTTTATGGTTATTAACTTTTGGTCATACGGCTCGATTGATTACAACGTGGTAAGGAGTTTCTTATCTCACTTTTAATTCTGTGATATTTCCATTGTTCACCACTTATTTATTGTATGTGGTGTATTTTGTGCTGCCATTTGATATATATTATCATGATTATATTTATATTCATGGTATTATATGATTCATTTTGTGGTTATTAACTTTTTGTCACATGACTCGATTGATTACAACGTGGTAAGGGGGTTTCATCTCACTTTTTATTCCCGTGAGATTCATGCTATATTTGTCACTATTTACTTTTTTGTGGTGTATGTACTGCCCATGATTGTATTATTTGTGTAATATAATTTAATATATGGGTATTTACATCTTCATTTTATTATCCTTCTTTCATGTGGTGTATGTTTCGTAAGTTACCAAATCAGTAAGGGAACTTTTTAACCCAATTTCCATTCCTTGGATTAATATTCTAATTCTTAATTATTTCATGCTATGATTATGTGTGGAATCACTATTTTTTTATTTATTTTGTAATTTCCACTCCCATTTGTTTGGATATACTTTTGATACACATAATCACTCCATTCATAAATTCTTATGTCATCGATATGAACTTGATAAGAGTAATTTTGACTCAATTTTCATTCATTGACTTAAACATCCAAGTCATTGGTTTTTTCTTAAAAAGAACATGTGTTAATCTCCTATGATTGATTTACAGTTAATATCCAATCCTATTGAGTGTATTTATATTTTTTACACATTATTATGTAATCTATTTATCCTTAATCTAAGGATAGAGTTTTTATAAGGGATTTCGTCTCAAATAATATTCTATTGAGACTTCATTGTTGTTATGCACCAATTCACTCTTATATGGTGTATATACTGTCCTTTGGAATATTATATCATGAATAAATTTATTCTCATGATATTATAAATTTCTTATTAAATTTTATTTTTCAATTATTTGTATTCAAGTGTCTCTCATTTTGTTAAAAACTCTTTAACTAATATATCATTTTAAATGTTTTAAAGATTTATTCTTATAAATATTCTCATTAATGTCCATGTTTTAAAAATGGTTTTCAGGATTTATTTATATGGAAATTATTGTTTTCAAATGATAATTCATTTAACAGTTTTAAAGTGGTATGGTACACTTTGATTCAAAAAACTCTTTATTAAATGTTTTAAATGGTTTTGAAAATGGTTTGATAAAGCATTGTTTATTTAAATATCTTGATTTGATATACTATGATTGGAATTTGGAAATGTTATATTTTCTTTATGCTTTTGTTATGTGTAATGATTACATTATGGTTATTGGGAATTGTTTATATATATGGGTAGTTTTGTGATAAACCTAGGGCGGGTGAGCCCGAGATAGCTCTCCAATGCATTGGGTAACGTGACGGAGGTAAATGTTAATGTTTCTCCTAATAGATTTAGGGAATATACTGTGATGGTTATTCAAACATAACTCCCTATGTAGTTGTGATAGTTATAATGTACGTATGATATGGATGCCACAAGTTACTTTTATTATTTATGATTTCTATGTGTTATTCATAAATCTTATGATTTCACGAGGTATGTTATAATCAAAAAGTATGGATTCATTGATTTGTATTTATTTATGGGTTAATGTTTCCTTTCCTTATTTTATAACCATTTCTGATCTTTTTATGCTCATCCCATGTTTTTGAAATTTTTTCCAATGGACTTAAAGATGAATAGGGTCAAGGATGGAATAAAGGAAAATCCATGTTGTCTAAAACGTGGATCTAGACATGTTTCTTTTTAAGAGTTTTTATTTTTATGAAAAAAATAGATACTGTGTAGTAGTGTCTACATGTAATTTTCTAGTTGAGATATAATAGTTATGGACTAATTATCCAAAACTCTAAACATGAAAATATCCTCAATGTGAATTATTCATTTTATTCAAGATTATGTAATGTTTTAAGGTCGGGTCCTTATGGTTGGTATCAGAGGTCCGTTTAGATAACTTTAGAGGTTAGGTTTTTATTTAATCATAAGTGACATAACCATAATTGTTAGAATATTAGAAAGAATCAAAGTTATTTTAGAGATGATAAATGGTTATTACATTTTGGTGTGGAAAATGAAAGGTATTAGATAACCTTTGAGGATAAAATATGTTATGGTTATTTTTGAGGAATTTGTCTCTTTTTTTTGGAATGTTATGAAATTCTATAGTTTTTGAAAAAGGAAAACACACAGACTATGTGACAACCTGTCATGTTGGACAAATCAGTGGGAATTGAACCCACGACCAAAGTGTGATTGAGATTTATCGCCTACCACTGGACTACGTGAAGTCACTGGTTAGTACAAATAATTCTTTTTAGTTAAATGATTTTATGGATCAAGAATAAATTTATTTGGGATCTTATGTTTTATCAAATGTACATCTTTAGTATAGGAAAATGATTTTGTGATTAAGTAATAAAGGTTATTTTGGAATACATTCTCTCTTTTTGGAACACTATATGCTTAAGGAAAATAAAATACTATGGGATTTAGTTTGTGGAGTAATGGTTGAAATATTATTTTGGAAGAATATATGTTTTTATTGTGGACATAAGGTGATTTGGGTTATTTAGGGAAATTATTAATCTATCATAGAGAATATGTGTTTAAGTTAATTACACTTCAGTATGATACTTTAAGAGTAGTCTATGTTTTTGGAGATAAATGTTAAGATTTACTGTGGAATACTATGTGATTAAATCCTTCTGAGTTTTGGGTTTCAATATTAGTTTTAATTATTTTAAATAATTTTAAAGGAAAATTGTATATTGAATGATCTTTCATGAACTTTGGGTTCTTTTATTTTGAATTTTGGAGATTAAGAGTAGTATTTCTTTTTATAAAGGATTATCCTTTTGGGGATTATATGATCTTGTACTAACCAATTTTGGTTTTGGTTGATGTCTAAAGATTGGGGAAATATATAGTTCATCTTTTGTATATTATGTGATACTCTAGAAGTTAATTCTATCACTTTAGGTGTGACCAAATCATTTTTAATACTTACCGTTTGGAGAAAAGATGAGTTTGTGGTAGAATTTTATTAAAAGGATGACACTCTACATGACAAGTAAGTATACTTCCTTATGATCTTAGTCTAGTTATTAATAAAATTATTCAACTCTATGAAAAGTATCTTGAAGAAAAAATGTTATAATCTTTATTTTATTATCATACTTTTACCCAACCACAAATTTATGGTATTGTGGTGGTTAAATTTTCATGATCAAGTTCTCTATCACTCTATTAATCTATGAGAGTTAGTTTCTCTTCCATATTCATGTTTTCATGTAATCCTAGTATCTCTTGTCTCGGGTGACCTTTGTACTTATCTTCCTTTATTTTAAATTGAAATTTTTATTGACTCTTTTTTCGAAGCGCGAGTTTTAATGAAGTTTCCAAGCCCAATTTTAAAATTGTGAGGACGTAATTCTCAAAAGGGGGGAAGGATGTAACATCCCAAGTAAATAAAGAATATATAATTTTTATATTTTTTTATATTTTTTAATATTTTTTAATTAAATATTAATTTTACTTTAAAGGGTATGCTATGTTAAATGGCGTACCCGATACGCAACAATGGGTTTCTTTGAAATCTTACGTTGCACACAACATTGAGTTATACTGAAAAATAATATATTATTATTATTATTTTAAATGGTAGTTAACACATAGCCATTGTATTGGCAGGAATTAATAGAACTAAATAAAATATGATTATATATTTTTTAAAATGTTTTTATATTTATCCAATAAAAGTTAGTGGCTTAAAATGTGAATGAATCTAATTTTAAGCATAAATACTTTAATATTCATTAAAAGGTTGATTTACCTCCTTTTGATGGTGAAAACTCTTTAAATATAGTTTTGGTCACTTTTATATATTCTATTTTAGAATATGATATTTTTATTTAGAATCGAGATATCAAAATTTACTTTGGGTAAATTTTTGGTATTTTTCTGATAAAATTCATTTTTTAATGAATAGTGAAAAATACTGTATTTTAATTCAAAACTACCTTTTAATTTAATATAATTATAAGGTTATGTTATATTTTTAATTGGTTTTAAAGTGTAATTATATTATGTTTTTACCATTTAATCCAATTTTGGTCATTGGAAGTATTTTCATTTTGAAATTGGACATAAATAAGTGTCAATCTTTTGATAGTTATTATTTCTTAAAAACACGTTTTTTGTTTTGACAACAAGAATTAATTTTAAATTAATTTATGACACTTCTATGTTTTGAATTTGTAAAAATGGATTCCATATTTTTAATAAGGAGGTCCAAATTATGTAAATGGGTAAATTTTACTTTTAGACAATATGAATATTTACTTTAGTAAGAATTTTATTTACCATGGTTAAAGGGTAAATCTCGTAAATAAGTGTAAAAAAATTATTATAATAATATAAAATTACCCTAACAAGTGTAATAATCCTATTGGTTAATACATTTACAACCATGGTAATCCTTGGTTCTATTTTGGTACCCATGGATCTACTTAAGAGTGATAATGACACTTTATATTAATTAATTTAAAGTAAGGACAAAAATGACATAAACATATATCTTTTAGTAAATCAATTTTTACATAGGGTTATATAAGTTATTTATTAGACTATAAATATTAATTTTAAATCTAAAAATATTTCCTATATCATGGTATTTTTTTATAATTTTTAGACATCAAATAAATAAAATTATTTATGACACAATAATGATGCAGTGTTTACCTCATTAATGAATGATTTAAATAAATAAGAATATAATGATTAAAACAATATCCAAAACCTTTATAATTCTTATTTGATGATTTTATTTCTAACATTATTCATCTTATATTCTAATTTAATAAATTTTGGACCTTTATAAACTGAAAATCATTATACAATAAAATAATATTTTTAAACTTTTCTAAAGAGCCCCTCCTATGCCTTATAAAAAACCCTCAATTCTAACCCATTACTCACACTTCTAAAGACCCTTGTCTCATAAAAACTCTGACCAATTAATCTCCTTACATCCCTCTACTCCTCCTAGAATACTTCCCTTAGGAAAAACGCAATTCAAGTAAACCTTTTGGTTCAAACCAAAGGGAGATACCCGATTTAAAGGTAACATTTTCTCTTAAATTATTTTGTTTTATTTTACTTCTCCGACCCCATAAACTCTTTTTATTACTTTATTTTATAACAACTCCAGTATAATAAATATACTAGGTTGTTTTTATGAGAATTATTCGAACTAAACTTACACACACCTCCATCTAATGGGTAAAGAACAAACTGTTTCTGTGGACAGCGAACTACTACCTCACGAAAAGATGATTGTTCAATCTTCTCCTACCACCTCTCATGGTGTCAATTATGATGAAACTATATTTATATATGATATATATTATTTTTATGTTTTCTATATTCTTATTTAATTTTTATTTACAAACATACCTTTATGCTTTCCAATATGTGTAAATACGATAATTTCATTAGAGTAAGTGCGGACTACCGCCCCCTCAAGTTGATATGATTCGTTCATGACATACATGGAACATATAAAGGATATAATTAATGAAATTATGTAACATATATATCATATGATATTATAATTGAATTATAATATACCTATGTATCATTAAGTTTTCATTCCATTAAATATGAATTAGAAATGAAAGTAGCGTTCATGTGTACGTACGACTTACCGTCTCCATGAACGGTGCATTTCATTTCTTACCTACAAATATAATGTACTATTATAAATACATATATATATATATATGTATATTTTATATATATGATATATATGATATCTAAATCATGAATATAATTCTATAGATAATGGAATTTTGACCAGATTAATAACTTGTAATTATAAGGAGTTCATTTTTTAACTCAAGTGCCAAATATCGACAAAATGACCATTATTAACTTAAATGATTTAATAATGTTTATAACATGGTAAGAAGTGATATAAAAGAAATAATAAACTTAAAAAAGTTTCTTAATCTAGTATAAATTAACTTTATCTTATTATTCAGGAGATTAAAGAAGTAATGGGTCAAGTCGTACACGAGGTAAGGGGTTTCTTATCTCACTTTTAATTCTGTGATATTTCCATTGTTCACAACTTATTTATCGCATGTGGTTTATTGTGTACTTAAATTTTATATATATTATCATGTTTCTATTTATATTCATGTTATTCTGTGATTCATTTGTTGTTTATTAACTTTTGGTCATACGACTCGATTGATTACAACGTGGTAAGGGGTTTCTTATCTCACTTTTAATTCCGTGAGATTCCCATTGTTTACCACTTATTTATTTCATGTGGTGTATTTTTTACTACCATTTGATATATATTATCATTATTCTATTTTTATTCATGTTATTTTGTGATTCATTTTGTGGTTATTAACTTTTTTTCATACGACATGATTGATTACAGTGTGATAAGGGGTTTCTTATCTCAATTTTAATTCTGTGAGATTTCCATTGTTCGCCACTTATTTATTGCATGTGGTGTATTGTGCACTGCCATTTGATATATATTATAATTATTCTATTTATATTCATTGTATTATATGATTCATTTTATGGTTATTAACTTTTGGTCATACGACTCGATTGATTACAACGTGGTAAGGGGTTTCTTATCTCACTTTTAATTCTGTGAGATTTCCTTTATTCACCACTTATTTATAGCATGTGGTGTATTTTGTGATTCCATTTGATATATATTATAATTATTATGTTTATATTCATGGTATTATGTGATTCATTTGGTGTTTATTAACTTTTGGTCATATGATTCGATTAATTACAACGTGGTAAGGGGGTTTCATCTCACTTTTTATTCCTGTCAAATTCATGTTATATTTGCCACTATTTGTTTTTTTGTGGTGTATATACCACCCATGATTGTATTCTTTGTGTAATATAATTTAATATATGGGTATTTACATCTTCATTGTATGATCCTTCTTTCATTTGGTGTATGTTTCGTAAGTTACGAAATCGGTAAGGGAACTTTTTAACCCAATTTCCATTCCTTGGGTTAATCTTCTAATTCTTAATTATGACATGCTATGATTATGTTTGGAATCACTATTTATTTATTTATGTTGTAATTTCCACTCCCCTTTGTGTGGATATAATTTTGATACACATAATCACTCCATTGATAAATTCTCAAGTCATCGATATGAACTTGTTAAGAGTAATTTTAACTCAATTTCCATTCATTGAGTTAAACATCCAAGTAATTGGTTTTGTCTTAAAAAGAATGTGTGTGAATGTCCTATGATTGATTTACATTGAATATAAAATCATATTGAGTGTATTTATATTTTTCACACATTATTATGTAATCTATTTATCTTTAATCTAAGGATACAGTTTTTATAAGGGATTTCGTCTCAATTTACATTCCATTGAGACTTCATTGTTGTTATGCACCAATTCACTCTTATATGGTGTATATACTGTCTTTTGGAATATTATAGCATGAATCCCTTTATTCTCATGATATTATAAAGTTCTGATTATATGTTATTTCTCAATTATTTGTATTCAAGCATCTCTCATTTTGTTAAAAACTCTTTAACTAACATATTTTTTAAAATTTTTTAAAGATTTATTCTTATAAATATTTTCATTAATGTCCATGTTTTCAAAATGGTTTTTAGGATTTATTTATATGGATATTAATGTTTTCAAATGATAATTCATTTAAAATTTTCAAACTGGTATGAGACACTTTGATTCAAAAATATCTTTATTAAATGTTTTAAATGGTTTTGAAATTGGTTTGATAAAGAATTGTTTATTTCAATATCTTGATTTGATATATTGTGATTGGAATGTGGAAATGTTATCTTTCCTTTCTGCTTGTGTTATGTGTTATGATTATGTTATGGTTATTGGGCATTGTTTATATATACGGGTGGTTTCATGATAAACCTAGGGCAGGTGATCCCGAGATAGATCTCCAATGCATTGGGTAACGTGACAGAGGTAAACATTAATGTTTCTCCTAAGATATTTAGAGAATATACTGTGATGGGTATTCCAATGTAACTCCCTATGTAGTTGTGATAGTTACAATGTACGTATGATATGGATGCCACAGGTTACCTTTATGATTTATGATTTCTATGTGTTATTCATAAATCTTATGATTTCATGAGGTATGTTATGATCAAAAATTATGGATTCATTGATTTGTATTTATTGATGGGTTAATGTTTCCTTTCCTTATTTTATAACCCTTACTGAGCTTTTTATGCTCATCCCAAGTTTTTGAAATGTTTTCCATGTGACTTAAAGATGAATCGGGTCAAGGATGGGATCAAGGAAAAGTCATGCTATCTAAAACTTTGAACTAGACATTTTTCTTTTTAAGAGTTTTTATTTTCATGAAAAAAATGGATACTGATTAGTACTGTCTATATGTAATTTTCAAGTTGATATGTAATAGTTATAGCCTAATTATCTAAAACTCTAAACCTGAAAATATCCTCGATGTGAATTTTTCATTTAATTCAATATTATGAAATGTTTTAAGGTTGGGTCCTTATAATGTAACTATGGTTCTACACATTCTTTCATATCATTCAATTTTAATAGAAATATTCAAACACCACTACAAAACATGGGAGTAGAGATATTGGTGAAAATAAAAAATGGGGAAACTATTACATCCCAATCATATAATTTATCCCATGTCCATATTTGTGGGATGAACTCATAGTGAAACTTTTGATACTCCCTTCAGTGGAATTCGATACAATTCTTGGTATGGATTAGTTTTCTTTTTAAAGGACCAATATAATTTACCGAGAGAATGGAATCACCCTCCATATCATGAATCTTCCTCCGATTCTATACAAGTGAAAGGAGGGTGGTGAATCTAATTTGGTGTCATCATCTCAAGCATGGATATTATAACCTTCTAAGAAAGAGTATCTAGCTCAAATGATTGTGATTAAGGAAAATATCATCCTTGATAACATGCCCATTGGAAGGGAATTCACTAATGTGTTTCCTGAAGAATTGGATGGTCTTCCTCCTAAATGAGAGGTTTAGTTCTCAATCAAACTTATACACAAATATTTTCTAATATCTAAGAATCCATATAGAACAACCATGGTTGACCTTCAAGAGCTGAAGAAGAAACTACAGGAGAATCTTTATAAAGGTTTTATATTCCCAAGCACTTCATTGTGGGGTGAACTAGTCCTTTTCATTAAGAATAATAATGGGAAAATGTTCTTCTACATTGATTATTGTGAACTCAACGAGATCACAATAAAGAAAAA
This sequence comes from Viscum album, assembly GCA_963277665.1. NCBI lineage: Eukaryota > Viridiplantae > Streptophyta > Magnoliopsida > Santalales > Viscaceae > Viscum > Viscum album. Next base: position 89,221,477 of record OY728147.1, read on the forward strand.
TTATCCTCTACCATGGATTAATTATTTGTTTGATCTGCTATGTGGGTCCCAATAATTCTCTAAGGTGGACCTTTGGTCATGATATTATCAATTAAATGTGAAGAAAGATGAAATCCCCAATACTGCTTCTTATACAAGGTATGAAAACTATGACTTGATTCTATTTTGACTCACTAATGGTCTAGATATTTTCATGGACTTAATGAATAGAGTCTTTAGGGATTAACTCAAAAAAATTATTGTGGTGTTAATATATTATATTCTTATATGCTCTAAAATAAAGGAGGAATATGAGGATAATTTGAATTTTGTACTAAAGACCTTTCAGAAAGAAAATTTGTATGCAAATTATAGTAAATGAAAGTTTTAAATGGAATAAGTAACATTCATAGGGTATTTTATCACTAGAAAAGAGATATCTATGGATCCTTTAAAATTGAGGTAATTGAAGGATGTCCTAGACTAACATCTATGATGGAGATCTATAGTTTCCATTGATTATATAGGTACTATCATCAATTTTTGAGAAACTTCTCATGATTGTCAATACCACTAACCATTCTAACTCGGATGGGGGTGAAGTTTTTCTAAAATGATGAATGTGAGGAAAGATTTAAATACTCAAAGAAGAGGATAATAACAACACCTTCACTCACATACCCACTAGTGGGGAATGATTTATGATATAAAATGATTCATCCAAAAATTTCGTGGGTTCTATACTCATACAAGATTACAAAGTGATAGACTATGCCTCCCTATAATTAATTATTCATTGGAAAAACTATCAAATATATGATATGGAATTGGATGTAGGGACCTTCACATTGAATATTTGGGGAAATTGTATCTATGGGGAAAATTGTGACATATATATGGATCATAAACACTTCAAGTATATATTCACATAAAAGTATCTCAATATACACCAATGAAGGTGGTTAGAGATGATCAAGGATTATGATTGTTCATCCCATTACCATCCTAGGAAGGCAAAAAAAGTGGCAGATGATTTATATAGAAAGGATCCTATAACCCTATCTATGATGAGAATTGAAATTGATCCAATCTTCTTGGACATTCAAAGGATTGACATGGTAATAATAAATGGATCTTCATACTATCTTTCTCAACCATCCATTCTTGGGAAGATCAAGTAGGTACAAAAAGATGATGTGAAGCTATAGAAAAAGGTATCAAATATTTTGGAGTTAAACTTTTATAAATATGGAGTTATAAGTTTTTTAAACTAGATATATTCCCATTAAATCCAAAAATGGGGAGGGAAATTCTGTAAAATGAACATAGCTCATCCTTCTCTATTCATCTTGGAAACATTAAGATGTATAAAGATATAAAAAAAACTTTCGATTGAATAACTTGAAGAGGGAGATTGTAAAATTTATATCTCAATTCTTGGTATTACAACAAGTCAAGGCTGAATGGAAAAATTATAAGGGTATGATGAAACCATTTCCTATACCAGTATGGAAATGGGAAAATATAACCATGGATTTCATCATAGGATATTGAATGACATCTAAACTTAATAATTCCATCTTTTTTCCCCATCACGGCTTCAGTCGCGGCTATCTCTTCTTCGTGCGGCAGCGTGGCTAGGGTTTAGAAGTGTGATTCATATGCTTTGGTTTCATATGGTGGTAAGGATTATGATCCATATTCTTGTAGCGTTTTAGATCCAGGACGGCCCTTGGCTTCTTCTCGGCGGTAAGGGTGGCAGCGTCTAGGGTTTTCAGTGTTGGTGTTTCGGTCTACTCAACTTGATTCGGGGAGGCGAAGAGTTTGTTCTAGATTTTTGAGGCTGTTCGTTCTTGGTTTTTTTTCTTCCATTTGGTCATGTTCCTCATGTCCACTGAGGTGAAGGCAATCTGGTTACCTTTTAAGTTGATGATGTTGATGGCTTCTTTTAAGGTGGTTTCAGATCATGATGAAGGTCATTTGTCATTCAAGCCTTCGCCGCTCAACCTGCTCTGACCTCACATTACTCTGTGCCTCTCCAAGTCGGATATGGAGCAGAGGTAACATAGGGGTTTTGGGATTTTTGGTTTGGCGATTGAAAGGTTTAAAGAAGATAACTAAGTTGGCTTCTATCATTTTTTTTCTACTGTTTTTATAGCTCTTCATCGATGTCTTCATGTGGAACCCTAGGCTGCTTTATCCCCTGTTCTGGGCTCACGTTCCTCTGCTTCTCTCCAAGTCAAACCTAGATCATAGGTAACAATGAGGCTTTTGGGATGTGTGGTTAGGTGGCCTTTTTTCTCGGCACAAGTTCTTCGATGATAGATACTTTCAGTGTTGGCATTGGCTTCACTCATGGTGATTATTCTGGGCTGTCAGATTTTTTCATTATTTTGAAGGTTGATGTTCGTTTTTGGTTTTGGTGGCGGCTTCTACCGATATATGACAGTGATGAGCTATTTTTGGTGGCATTGTGATCTTTTTGGATTCTCGATGCCGGTGGTTTGGATTACGGTGGCGATGGTGGTGACGGTGGGATGGTGAACTCTGGCGGATGGATAACTCCGGTGATCTAGGTGGCGTGAGGTTTGCGATGATGATGGTGGTGTCAGAATGGTGACAACATTGGTGGTGATCAAGACGAAGGCTAGTGACGTGACTGTGGTGGTGTTTTTAATTTTGAAATTTGTATTTTTCTACTTTCATTTTGGTTCCCGCTGGCATTGTGTCTTTTTAACAAATAAATAAAAATGTAATGTATGGTAATAATTCCATATTTGTGGTAGGTGATCACCTTACAAAGTAAACACATTTCACTGTTATCAAATAAGATTTCTCACTCAACCAAATCACTAAGATACGCATAAGGTAAGTGGTAATATGGCATGGATTTCCACTCTCCATTGTATCTGATCAAGATTCATGGTTTACCTCAAAGTTCTAGATAAGTCTTCAATAATATTTGTATATAGAACTGGGTTTATATATTTCTTATCACCCTTATATGGATGGTCAGTCTAAGAGAACCATTAAAACTCTAGATGATATATTGAGATCATGTTCAATGGATTTCCAAGGATGTTGGGATCAGCACCTTCCCCTAGTGGAGTTCTCATATAACAAAAAAAATCATTCTAACATTCAAATGACACCTTATAAGGCTCTATATGGGAATAGGTATCAAACTTCAACATGCTAGGATGAATTTGGAGAGTGGAAGCTTAAGGGACCTGATCTTATCAAAGAGATAATAAAGAAGGTTCAAACTATTCAAAGTCATATGAAATATGAAAAAAGTCAATAAAAAATCTATGTAGACAATATTTAATGAGACCTAGAGTTTGAGGTTAGAGATAAGGTATTCCTTCATATATATACATGGAATAAATTTATGAGGTTTTGGAATAATGAAAAGCTTAGTCCAAGATACATCATCCCCTTTGAGATCTTTGATTTCATCTAATGTGTGGCTTATCGACTAGAACTCCCACCTAACCTATATCAAGTACATGATGTGTTCCATGTATCCATATTGAGGAAATACATACCAAAACCCTCACATCTAATAAATCCATAGGTGGTACCATTGGAGAATGGTCTTTAATATAATGATTAGGCAATGAAGATATTATATTATAGAGTCAAGCTTCTATGAAGCAAGACAACTCACCTGGTAAAAGTGATGTGTAAGAAACACAAGTTTGAGGAAGTGGCATGGGAACTAGAGGAGGTGATGAAATAGAAGTAACCTAATCTTTTTTAGTTTATGAAATAAAATTTTGAAGGAAAAATTTCTAAAGGTGGAAATAATGTAATGTGCCAAATTTTTATAAATGAAATTCCCTTTTTCAAATGAATAATTCCTTTATAAGTAATGATGTTATAGAAAACAAATGCACTTCTATGGTTATTTTATACCATTATAAGTTATATATTATGGTATTTAAAATACCATTAAACATAATAATTTTTTATAATATGGTTATTGTATAGTGACCGTTAAGAATAGTATATATTAAGGGTTATGATAAAGTCTAATTGACACAGAGGGAAAAAGCGGTGACCTAGACCAGTAGGATCGTATCCTATGAAGTTCATTTATCAAGGCTTATGAGGGAGATAGAATCATTGAGATTTTTCATTGACCAAGACCAATATGATATTTAATAACTAAATAATGGATAAAACCATTTATAGGAGAATTTCAAGCTTATTGAGATCATAGACCAAACCATGTTCAATGAACCACCCCCAACAAAGTATTATCATCGCACACCTAGCCCTTAGGGCATACACTAGTGTAATAAGGAGTTATATATCTAGAACTTAGTAGTATGAATTTATATATTTTTATTTTTAATAAAATAATGATTATATATCCTTTTTTTATTACTTTACAAATGATTAAATAATTAGTTTGATAAAAATTAGATTTTGATACGATGAAACAAAAATTGTATTTTTGGGAAATATATAGTTTCAATCAAGACACTCTTTTTGATGAATTAAATAATTTTTTAAATAAATGTTAAATAAAATAATATTATTAAATAATATTTATTTAAATATATATGATTATATAATTTTATAAATTCAAATGTAATTTTTATAAAGGTCAAAAACTGTTATCATCATAAAAACATGAATTTTTCAGTAAATAAGAATTTTAATTTATAACTAAAAATTATAATAATTATATAATTATTTTTAAAAAATAAATATTTTTTTGAAATAATAATATCAAAATTATCCAATGATAATTTTTTCATAATTTTCAGAGACAATCGAATTTTTGGGTAGAAATTAAATACAGTGTAAATATACGGTCTATATTATGACATCATAATGGCCCAAAAGTGATATAATAAATTACATAAAAGGAATCCATGACTAAATATATATTTATACTTTTTAATAATGTGTTGTTATGTTATTTTTTAATATTATATACCCTTAATGAATCTGTCATGACTCGTCCTAGTGGGGCCCGTGCCGCGACTCCCTAAGCCCACCTCTAATAGGCCAGGGGCTGGTGACTAGCACCAAGTAGGCATATCACTAACATGGGAGGCATTTCTTAAGTACCTATACACACACACACATCTCCAAGCCCACAAATTCTGAAATGTAAAAACCACTAAGGAATAAAATGCATGCATACAACTAAACCCAACTGACAGAGTACAACGGAAGTAAAGTGTAGAAAGCAAAACTGGTCCAAAATACAAGCCCACAAAAACAAGATTCTAAAAACTACAAAGTCTAACCTGTAAGCACAAAGAGGTACCAGGACTACTTCTTGTAGTCGTAGGAACACCTCGGCCTAAAGGGAACTCAGAAAGCTCGGTCCGGTCCTGATCCGCCCTGGACTCCGTCAAAAGGTCGCTCGTCTGCACAAGACACGACATGTGCGAGAAAAGCCCGTGTAGGGGTGAGTATAACAATAATCAGTAGAGGACCCCAAAAACCACAAATCAATACACAAAGTAAAGGTATAGTCATATCTACATAGTATATGTCTACTGAACATATAGCAAGAGAAACACAATACAGATATAATCAAAACTAGACCCATAGTCTAGAGACAAGTCACACAATAGCATACCCCTGCTAGGGATTCAGTTCAAAGGTTCCAAGAAGCACTCATCTAGGAGAACTCACTCCACGAGTCTGATAGATCTGATGATGTCCATCCGAGAAGTATCATTCATTAGGGAAATTCATGAGAGATAGATACACTCATTCTGGGAGAACACACTCCTGAGTGGGGAAAGATCATAATACATAGATGAGAATCGCTTCCAGGGCCTTAGAAGATATCACAACTCATCTAAATTCACCTGATAAGTAGAGGATCGATGCCCTGTAGGATTAGTCACATCGATACCTGACTCTACTTAGGGTCAAGAATGGATAGAGGATCTCACTCCAGGCCTCTCAGAGGGATACTTGACTCTATCTCGGAAAGTCTTTTTGAAGGGATCATAATCCTGTGGATGGAAACGACACCTAACCTTCAGGGGAACAAGCAAAAATGGGGACTAACCCAAACAAAACTTATCCAAGGAATGGTGGACAAGAGGATAAATCCATGTACTGAAAATTACAAAGCGTGTAGAAGGGTCACACGCTGTGTCTTTTGACCCTAGGTACTGCCCGTGTACAACGGCCCGTGTTGAAAGGCTTGTCGTGTAGAATAAGGTATACACGGAATGTAATATAGTGACATGCCATGTTCCTCTATTCGGGGAGGGCTTCGTTTACTCTGGCTATGTGCCCGTACACAGCTTCAACATGTTTGTGACAACCCGTGTAACTGGTACACGGGGTGACCCACATAACTGACCTTGTCTAGATGTGTGGTGGAGTACATGGTGTATACTCCACCTTTTTCCATTTATCTTCCGAGATACACACCGAGTCCGCATAGGGACCCACACGCCATGTGATGATGGTCATAGGCTGTGTTTGTGCTTCCTGTCACCCGGAACTCCAGCCGTCATTGGGTGGGGCCCACACGTTGTGTCTTCTTGGGGGAACAACATTTTATTCTCCATGCGCAATGCGGGATCCCTAGCCACCATTAGGCCATCCCTACACGGTGTGTTATTTGGGATATATTCCGTGTTGATTGGAAATTTCCAAAAACCATCATTCTTCATCATTGCGCATTGAGGCTCCTCTGATCCTATATCCGGCTATCTGGTCATCACAATACTCAAGATATGAGGTCACCCTGATATACCATCAATGTTTTAGAAGGTTTCATGGATTCAATCGGCCCCGAAAACTCGATTCGATCATCCGTGTAAAGAACGTTCGAAGAACAATTTCTTCTGAACCGTGTTGATTTGTCTGCCACTATCACCGTCGCACTTTTGTTGAGTCTTCATGATATCAGATTTCCAATTTGGGACCGTTGTGTTGTGAAATGAACATGAAACGATCCGTTGTCCATAACCATGTGAAGAACACGAAGAATGCGGGGTTAAAAGGAAGAAGAAAATAAATAAACAAAAGAGGAATGCACCTCCGCCATCGTTCATCACGGTTTAGATTTTCTCCCATTAAAATAATTAAATAGGGTGAATCAAAATATAATCCAACAATTATCACAAATCAATTTTCTGAATCAAACCCCAAAAGAAATGGAAAATAAAGACCTCTCACAAGAATGCACAATCTGAGGATCAACCTGTTTGTGGGTTGATACATGTTCATCATTTAATCAAATAACATGGAAACAAAAAAAATCAACAAAACCTCTACCTTGATTCAATTGAATAACAATCGTTGTGTCGCATTCGTTGGTGAGGTTCGTCAAATTTTAGATGCATCGATCGATTGTGTCGTCGTCGTCTACCAATGAGTTATCCTCCAAATATCTAATGGAAAATACTCAATTCGTAGGGTTATATGGTTAACCTGGTGAAATTTCCATAAGTAGGTATTAATAGGGGAGGATTAGGTCACTGCATTTAAGGAAAAATTTAAAATAAAATAAATTATTAATCAATTTTATTTCAATTAAAACGTCCAAAAAATAATTTTTGCAGTCGACCTGCATCGGTCGATGTTAGGACCCACCTAAGGTAAAGTCACTACTCTAAACACAAAAATACCCTCATATTTCTAATTTGGGCACCCGTTTAAGAGTTATTCCACATTTTCAAGAAAACTGCTCACGCGCGCTGTTTAAAAATTTAATTTATTTCAAACATTTATTCCAGGCACTCCAGACCTCAAAATTTCATGCCATCAAAAATAATGGTCTCATAATAATCCCATATAATATTTAAAAATAATACATGGAAAATCTAAGGCATTGCATTCCCCCCACCTTGGGGCTTTGTGTCCCCGAAAAGCCAAAACAAGGCTACTCAAAAATATGCGGGTATTGGGCATGGATCTAATCCTCCTGCTCCCACGTGCTCTCCTAAAGATTCTCGTGTTGCCACCAGATGCACACCAAGGAAATCGATCACCCATAAAGGGTCCTCTCTTATCGATCCTCGATCTCTACCGGGTACTCAGCAAAGGTTGATCCATCCTCGATGTCCAGCTCACCTCAGTCGATGATGTGCGATGGGTCATGCACGTACCTCCTTAACTACGAAACGTGGAAGAAATCATGTACCCAGTGAAACTGAGGTAGTAGAGCTAAGTGGTATTCCACCTCACCAACTCTTCATAGTATTTGGAAAGGTTTGATGAACCTCATAGATAGCTTGTCGGCCCAGCCAAATCTTTGTAACCCTCATCGAGATGAGACCTGAAGGAAGACGTGGTCTCCCTCCTCAAACTCCATAGGTATCCATTGCCTATCAGCGTAAGACTTCTGCTGGCTTTGTGCAGTCTTCATCCACTCCTGGATGATCTGCACCTTCTCGGTGGTAGCTCGCACCAAATCTGGACCCATGAGTGTTGACTCTCTAGGTTCAGTCCAACAAAGTGGTGACCAACAGGTTCTCATATATAAAGCCTCGAACGGTTACACAGCAATGGTGGAGTGGTAGCTGTTATTGTACACAAACTCCACTAGTGGTAGGTGGTCCTCCCAACTATGACCAAAGTCCAAGATACAGTTCTGCAATATATCCTCCAAAACTTGAATGGTCCTCTCCATCTAACCATCGGTCTGGGGATGGAACTCTGTGCTCAAGCATAGCTAAGTCCCAAAATCCTCCTGTAATCCCTTCCAAAATCGGGATGTGAAGCAGGCGTCTCGATACGATACTATTGTTGAAGGGATTCCATGAATCTAAACTATCTCCTGCATGTAGAGGAATCCCAATATCTCTATGGAACTATGCTCTCTAATAGCTAGGAAGTGGTCCGACTTGGTGAGTCGTTCAATGATCACCCAGATGGAATCATTCCCCTTGTATGTTTGTGGTAATCCCGTCACGAAGTCCATAGATATTCCATCCCACTTCCACTATGGAACTTCCAGGGGGTGAGATAATCCCACTGAAACCTGGTGCTTAGCCTTCACCTGCTGGCTTGTAAGGCATCAAGAAATGAACTATGTTATTGCCTTCTTCATGCTTGACCACCAGAACTGTCATTGGAGATCCTATTACATCTTCGCCACTCCAGGACTTACCTCCAAGGGGGTGTATGAAACTCCCTCAGGACCTCCTCCTACAACAGCACTGGTAAAACAGTTCTCCCTATGAAAAGAACTACATGCTCCCCACCTTGCGAATATCCATCAAGAGCATGTATCGTGGATAATTGAGCACATAAAACCTCACAGTAGACATCCCCAAGTTGTGCCTCCCTAACTCGCAGTAAGAGTGGAAGGGTGACAACCATCGACTAAAGGTAAAATGCATCCTCTCTATCCAGGAAGGATAACTATAACGAGGCCAACCATTTCGTCACCTCACTCAATAGATGTGAGCTCGATCTCTTGCTAAGAGCATCTGCCACCTTATTCTCCTTCCCAAGAGTACAGATGATCTCTAAATCATAGTCCTGGGGGAACTCTAGCCAATGACTCTATCTCATATTCAGATCCTTATACAAGAAGATGTAATTTAGGATCTTGTGGTCAGAGTAGATGATAAATCTCTCTCCCATAAGGTAGTATCGCCACATCTTAAATGCAAAGACTATTGCTGCCACTCCAGATCACGGGTCGCATAGTTCTGCTCATGTGTTCTAAGCTATTACGAACCATAAGCAATCACTTTTTTTCTCTTCATTAGGACACAGCCAAGACCAGTACCTGATGCATCGTAGAAAACTACGTACTCAACACCCTCCTCCAGCAATCTCAAAATCGGGGAACTCTTCAAACTCTGTCTCAACTACTCGAAATCCTGCTAGCACTTCTCCGTCCACATGAATGGTTTACCCTTCCTAGTCAAGGCCTTCATTGGTGCTGATATCTAGGAAAAATTAGGAATGAATCTATGGTAATATCCTGCCAACCCAAGGAAGATCTGCACCTCCATCATGCTCCATGGTGGATCTTATGCTAACACTGCCTCCACCTTGGCTGGGTCCACATTTACTCTATCTGCTGATATAAAATGTCCTAGAAATTGGACCTCCTGAATCTGGAACTATCACTTTGAGAGCTTCCCATAAATCCAGTGCTCTCAAAGTATGTCTAGAACCATCCACAAGTGTCTTGTGTGCTCCTCCACTGATGTCGAGTACCCAAGGATGTCGTCGATGAAGACCACTATGAACCGGTCTAAATATAGCTGGAAGATCCGATTCATAATTCCCATAAACACTGCAGGGGCATTCGTCATGCCGAAAGGCATCACCAAGTACTCATAGTGACCATAGAAGCATCTGAAAGTCGTCTTTGGTATATCATCATCCCGTACTCATAATTGGTGGTAACCTGATCAAAGGTCAACCTTTGAGAACCAATATTCCCCTATTAGCTGATCGAAGAGGTCGTCAATCCTTGGCAGTGGATACTTGTTCCTCACCATTACATGATTCAAGCACTAGTAATCTACGTACAACCTCAAACTCTCACCTTCCTTCTTGTTAAACAAAACTGGGCCACCCAGGGTGAAACATTGGGTCTTACAAAAACCTTGCTCTACAAATCCTCCAACTGAACCCTCAGCTCGTGAAGCTCTATGGGATCCATCTGATATGCTGGTGAAAAAATCGGTGCCATCCTAGGGTGTAATTTGATGTAGAAGTCGATCTTTAGGTGGGGAGGTAGTCTTGGAACATATTCAGAAAATAAATCCTCATACTCTTCCACTACTACTAGGAAATGGAAGCTCACAACATCTACTGCTCTGAGGGTAAGGCTGGCCAACTCAGGAGTGATCGGATGCACCCTCCTATACAAGAGCCCATTTTTTGATGTCTAGGTATCCTTTTCACCGAAAAAGGAAAACCTTATCCCATCATTGTGGACACACCACACTCTTCACCTAAAGCAGTAAATCTAGGCATGGACCAAAGATAACCAATCCATCCCGAGAATGATGTCGTAAGGCCTCGACGCTGCCACCAAGAGGTTCCAACCAAAACTCTCACCTCCAAGGATAAGATAACACTTTCTGCAAAGGTGTGTGATCATCAAGTCTCCTCCCATAAGTGTATTCAAGCATAAGGATTGAGTCAATAACTCTACCATAATCTCAAGGTTTTGCACAAGACATGTGGTGAGGAAGGAATGACTGGAAAATGTGTCTATAAGTACAGAAACTAAGGTATAAAAGACACATATTGTACCTCAGATTATCCCTAGATTCCTTGGTTAATATGCCTCAACCGCATGCAGTTGTCCCACCCCTGTCCCCCAGCTCCCTGAGCCTAGTGTGGACCTCCTGGGGGTGGTGGTGGTGTAAGTAGATCGAAGCATCTGCCACCACCTGCAGCTCTCCCTGCTCCTCTTCCATGTCTGCTGCCTAGAGGGTCTATCTACTCTACTCTCTGCCTCTGCCTTGGTGGTCTATCCACTGCTTTCCTATCACCAGCTTGACGGGTTGGACAGTCTCTAGTGAGATGTCCTCTACCGTCTCACGAGTAGCATCACCTCTCCCTAGGCTGACTGGATCCAACCTGAGAGCCCTGGACTACCAAACCTCTGTCTTGGGTCTTTTTATGAGGTCTCCCACATCCTAATCCATGTGCCTAATGTCAAATCTATGATACCGATGGCTCCTCACCTGTATGGCTGCTGCTGACTATCGTCGGTTTTCTCTGCTCCTCCAAGAAGCTCTCGATCACCAAAGTCTACTCGAGCACTCCAGCATAAGTCGAAATGCATAGAGGCACGACACTAACTCATATTTCCTATCGTAGACCTCACTCAAAGGTATGATCTCTGAAGTAATGGTCCCAGACCATATCCATCATGTACCTGGAGATGTTGTTAAACCTCGATGAATAGTCAGGTACTATCAAACTGTCCTGCTGGAGCTGAAGAATCTCCTAGATACACACTGCTCTCAGTGTAACCAGAGAGAAATCCTCCCTAAAGAGTCACTCAAACTCCATCCATGAAAGATTCTCCTCATTATGAGTCTTTGTGGTCAGACTCCACCATCATTCTACTGAACCCTGAAGAAGGTTCACTCCCAGGATCACCATCTAGTCCGTTGGTGTCCTCACTAGTCAAAAAACTATGGTCACTGCCTCAAGCTAGTCCTCAGCTGCCTGTGGGTCGGGCTCACCTCAGAACCTGATGGGTCTATGTATCTGGAACTCAAGGAGTGTGCTCAGCCTTCACCCCTCATCTTTCGGTATTGTAGGTACCATGGGCTGCTCCACTGGTGGTGGTATAATAGGTGCACCACCTAGAGGTAACCCTGGGGAACTGGTCCCTGTATCGAAGCCTCATCGCTGAGGGGTTCATCATCGTGATCAATCTGCTGAATCCTAGTGGGTATGCATCATGGAGGAATCCTGTAAGGAAACAATATATACCATGGTCAATGAGTATATCTAGATAGCTAACAAAAAGGACATAGAAAACACAACCAATTCCTATATGATTCATGTACTAGTATTTTACTTCCCCGCAACTAGTTTTTTCATGTACCGAGTCGAAAATCAGGTTATCAAAGTTCTTGTGTATAGATACCTTAGCCTCCTGCACCAACACTAGAGTCTCTGGCCTGAAATCCGAGCTCAAAATACTTAACATTGTTTCCCCAAACCAATATCACAGACCCTTGGTCCTAAGTTAGAACCTCCCTTTGATACTACTCTATCACGACCCATCCTAGTGGGACCTATGTCGTGACTCCCCAAGACCACCTCCAATAGGCTAGGGGTTGGTGACTAGCACCGAGTAGGCATATCACTAACATGGGAGGCATTGGATAAGTACATGTACACACGCACACATCTCCAAGCCCACAAATGCTGAAATGTAAAAACCACTAAGGAACAAAATGCATGCATACAACTAAACCCAACCGATAGAGTACAATGAAAGTAAAGTGAAAAAAGTAAAAGTGGGCTAGAATACAAGCCCAAAAAAAGAGTTTTCAAATTACAAATTCCAACCTGTAAGCACAAAGAGGTACTATGAATACTGCTCATATCCATAGGAACACCTCGGCCTGAAGGGAACTTAGAAAACTCAGTCTAGTCCTGGTCTGCCCTGGACTCCGTCAAAAGGCTTCTCATCTGCACAAGACATGACACGTGCGGGAAAATCCCGTGCAGGGGTGAGTATAACAATACTTAGTAGAGGGGCCCAAAAACCACAAATAAGCACACAAAGTAAAGTTATAGTCATCTCTACACAGTATATGTCTACTAAACATATAGTAAGAGAAACATAATCCAGATATACTCAAAACCTAGACTTGTAGTCTAGAGACAATTCACACAACAACATACCCTCTATAGGGATTCAGTTCAAAGGTTCCACGAAGAACTTGTCCGGGAGAACTCACTCCATGAGTCTGAGAGCCATAATGGCATCCGTACAAGAAATACCATTTGTCAGGAAAAGTCATGAGAGGTAGATACACTCATTTCGGGATAACACACTTCTGAGTGGGAAAAGATCAAGATACACATATGAGGATTATTTTCAGGGCCTTAGTGGATACCTTGGCTCATCCATATTTTTCTTCTAAGTAGAGGATCGGTGCCCTGTAGGATTAGTCACGTTGATACCTGACTCTACTTAGGGTCAAGAATGGATAGAGGATCTCGCTCTGGGCCTCTCAGAGGTATACCAGACTCTATCTTAGAAAGTCCTGCTGAAGGGATCATACTCTTGTTGATGGAAACGATAAATTCCCTTCAACAGAATGATTAAAAGGGGGACCAACCCAATCAAAACTTATCCAAGGAACTTTGGAAAAGAGGATAAAGCCATGTGATGAAAAGTACACAGCGAGTAGAAGGGTCACACACCGTGTCCTCTGACCATGGGTACTGCCCATGTACAATGGCCTTCGTCGCAAGGATTTTCGTGTAGAAGAAGGTATACATGGAATGTAAGAGAGTGACACGCCATGTTTCTCTATTCGGGGAGGGCTCTGTGTAAGTTGTCCATGTGCCCGTACACGGATTCAACCCGTGTGTAAAAACCCATGTAACTGGTACACGGAGTGACCCACATAACCGGCCTTGACTGGCTGTGTGGTGGAGTACATGGCGTGTACTCTACCCACGTCTGTGTATCTTCTGAGATACATGCTGAGTCCGCGTAGGGACCCACACGCCGTGTGATGATGGTCACATGCCATGTTTGTGCTTCATGTCACCTGAAACTCCAACCACCACTAGTTGGGGCCCACATGTCATGTCTTCCTAGGGGAACGCCATGTTATTCATCATGTGGAGTGCGGGAGCCCTAGCCACTGCCAGGCCAACCCTACACGGCGTGTTCTTCGAGATACGCGCTGTTTTGATCATAAATTTCCAGAAACCATCGTTCTTTGACGCTGCACCTCAGGGCTCCTCCGATCCTTGATCTAGCCATCTGATCATCGCAATACTCAAGATCTGAGAAACAATACATTATTCATAACCCCGCGAAGAACGTGAAGAACGCGGGGTTAAAAGGAGGAATAAAATCAATAAACAAAAGAGGAACGCACCCCCATCGTCATTCATCATGACATCGATTTTCTCCCATTAAAAGGATTAAACTGAGTAAATCAAAATATAATCCAATAATTATGATAAATCAATTTCTGAATCAAACCCCAAAATAAACTAAAAATAACACCCTCCCACAAGAACACACGATCCGAAGATCAACCTATTCATGGGTTGATCCACATTAATAATTTAATCAAATAATGGGGAAACAAAACTAAGAAAAAAACCCCTACATCAATTTGGTTGAAGAATGATCTTCGTGTCGCGTTCATTGGTGAGGTTCGTCAAATACGATATGCGTCGATCGATCATGTTGTCATTGTCCGCCAATGGGTTCTCCTCCAAATCTCCGATGGAAAATCCTTAATTCGTAGGGTTATGTGGCTAACCTTGTGAACTTTCCATCAGTAGGTATTAATAGGGGAGGATTAGTTCTCTACATTTAAGGAAACATTTAAAATAAAATAAATTATTGATTTATTTTATTTCCATTAAAATGTCCAAAAACTAACTTTTGCAGCTGACCCACATCGGTCGATGTTAGGCCCCACCTAAGGTAAAGTCGCTACTATAAATGCAACAGTACCCTCAGATTTCTGATCTGGGCACCCATTTAAAAGTTATTCCACTTTTTTAGGAAAACTGCTCGTGTGTGCTATTTAAAAGTTTAATTTATTTCAAACATTTATTCTGGGCACTCGGGGCCTTGGAATTGCACGCCATCAAAAATATTGGTCTCTTAATAATTCTATATAATATTTAAAAATAATACATGGAAAATCTGAGACATTACAGAATCTTCCAAAACCTATATTATATTTTAAGGTTTTAAAATAAATTCTTTATAAACATGACTCACTTATATATCACTGAGGATATTATTTTAATGAGTTAGGTGATTAGAGTTATAAAATATTGAAAACCAAAATTCTTTTTTAGAAACCGTTGTCAAAACCCATGGCATGTTTTTTAGTTTTGATTATTTTACACATAGTCTAAAACGTATGTTTAGAAATTAATAAAGAATTCCCCTCCCTTTTTCTATAAAAAATCACCCAACCACCCATTACTCTTCACTAAAAACCCCTTTATCATTAATTTAATTTGTATTTTCCTCTGTATATCCCTTCCAAGGTTTCTCTAATATCTTAATAAGCTCCTCCCATGCTTTTAGAAGTGCCTTCTCGAGGTAAGGGATCCTCTCCTTTTCCTCTTTATTCAAGAACCTTATTTATATTATGCCCTTTGATTTCTAATTTTTCATGTTTGGATATGCATTTACACATTCCTACTACTTTACTTATAATGTAAAAGTTATGTGATTACCCTTTCACTCTCATTAAATTGTTCCATGAATCTTTATGTACCCTCGTTGTGCTGCTAAAATTTTCTTGTGAGTTTTGATACCAAACATTTGTGTAGTGAATACCCATCCCCACATCCACTCAAGGTTATTCACCTAGATGTACCTATCATTAATTTTTTAGAAAATTACATGTATGTAATCAACACTCCTTAATCATGGGATTAAAATTGATTAAATACATCATAATGTTTTATGATCTATGTGGAACACTTATGCATGTACATGATATTAATGTGATAGGTGGACCTAGAATTATATAGCCCTCCAATGAATTGGGTAATTATTTTATCTCATGTAAATTCATGTACGGTGAATGGGAGGTTATTATAATCACATTATTATGATGTCTTGGAATTTAACCTTAACTTATGTTTATTATTTCACTTTTTACGTTATTACCACATTCTTATGTGACCTTTATGTTATCATCTTATATAAAGTTTTGATGATCATGTTTATGATTCTCACCCTTTTCATGTCACTTTGATATGCCTATTGACTAGCATGTATTACTTATGTCATGTTATGATTTTATAATTCTCTTATTGGGCTTTATAGCTCACTCCTTTCTTATGCACATCTCTGGGTTAGCCCATATAGTTTTAAAAGAGAAATGGAATTTGAGGGCATGTTGTGGAGTTTTTTAAATAATATTATTGTACCCATGTTTCAATTTATTTCTCTATGTACCTAATTTCTCAAAGGCACTAGGACTCATTCTATTTTGGGATTGTATTGTGTATACCTTTATGTAATAAATTATTAATTAAGGTGTATTAAAATATGGGTTTTCATTAGTAATGTTGTAATGATTGTCTCCAAGAATAACTAAGGATACATTGATTCATATTTATGGGTTATTTTTTTTATAGCATATTTTTTTTTACAAATACACAAATTAGTTTTAAAGAAACTTGAAGATCACACTTATGGATTACAAGAAAAAAAATAAATAAATAAAAAATAGTAAAGAACACCAATATATAATGTGATTTGGATCATGGTGGTCCTATATGCATGGTGAGAAACCCACCCCATGTTATGCTTTATTACTAAGTGAAAAATTATAGACTTGAATGAAAAGAAGTTAAAACCACATAAAATATCTGAAGAGGATAACCATATTGAACTAGGTAGCAGTGATGAAGCTCTTCATAAGGATTAAACGTTGTTTACCCCTAGATGGACTCACACACACACTTGAAAAGGATACAGATTCAAGCATGGATTAAAATAAAATAAAATGATTATAGTACCAAGTTTCAACACTGAAACTTAGTAATGAGTAACAAAATTGATTATTGAAACTTCATTTTGGTGCATATTCCACTTAAACCTAATATCCATTTGTCTCCACCAAGTCTCCATTAGAATGGATCTCTAGTTATAGGGATTTAAATGACATAGATGAGGAGGAGTTGGGTGGTCAGGAAACCTTAGTTTCCACCCTTATTCTTTGATTTCTTACCCGTAAATTTCAAGAATGACCTATCAGGAACATCTTAAAAACTAGATAATAATACTATAAAAAATGATATCTAATTGGATTCCCTAGGATTATCCAAAAGAGGATCCATAATGTATTGTCAAGATAAATTCAAATAGCATAGGCAAATTAGTGGGATGTATGCCACATGAAATACCAAGATTAGGGAGATGGTTCAAGTAACCATATGTGAAAAGATGGGTAGGACATGCGGGGTCACTATATTGGTTGCGAGGGACACAACGAGGATCGATCTAAATATGTGAGGGGAAGAAAGACATTGAACAAAACCCCCTTGGTCCAAATCTGAGCCGTTGGATCATTTGGATCAAAAATCCAAATTAAATCAACCATTACACTTAAAATAAGGAGAAAAAAATAATTTAGGAAAAATAAATGCAAGGTTATTTGAAAATAAGCCACACATAAATAGTAGCCATGCACGAAACACCCATGCAGAACAAAGAAATGAAAGCAAGTGGTAGCCAGCAGAAGAAGATCAAACAAAATGAATAAAGGAAAGTCGTGGAATCATATAAATATTATAAATTTAATTTAAAGGTAACATATATGTGGGGAATATAATAATAAGAAAAAACTATGTGTCAAGTCTAGGGACAACCTACCTCATTTTAAAATATTTACTATTAAATTAATCAAGGGCCAAAATATTTTCCAAGGCCTGTTGGGTCTCTTATAATCTTATTTTAACCCACTTTAACTAAATGGGTTACTATATCAAACCATAACTCCAAAATTAATTAATTATAACCCTTATAATTAATTAATTGAACTAAAATCATCATGGAATAAAGCCGGATAACTCACTAGGCATTTGAGAAATGAGGTGTTAGCCATGCCCATTACACCCCCAAACCTACTCTGAGCTAATTCCCCAACCAAAAATACCAATTCCATAAATAATTTAATTTAATATTGGGTAAAAATGTATAAAAACCCAAAAATATGATATACGTTATTGAATTTTCAAGCAATCGGGTGAAAATGGGGTCTTGGGACACCCTTATCCTAGATTAAAAAAAATTCCATTGAGAATCAGGTGATTCCACCATGCTCCAGTGGAATCTTCAAAGTAAACCTAAGAGAAGAGGTTAAATATTATAAGTGAGGGAGGAGGAGAACAAAACAATATAATGGAGGGTGATACATACATTGAATTGGAGTTTTAATCCACCAAAAACACCTCCTTGGTGAGCTTTGAAGAGGGGAATAAAGGGGGAAGAAAACCCATGTCAGATAAGGAATAAACAATGAGGATATGGGGCCTCCCCCTCTAAAAACCTAAGGGTAAAAAATGTAATGACTCATACTTTTATGAATGAAATTCTATTTTTGAAAGAATAAATGCCTTATTAGTTAATGTAGTTATATAAAACACATGCACTACTTTGGTTATTTTAGACCATTATATAATGTATAATGTCAGACTTAAAGGACCATTAAGAATCCTAATTTTAGATAATATATTTGTTTTCCAGTGACTGTTAAGATTAATATATATTAATGGTTATGATAAAGTCTAATTGACACAAATAGAAGAAGTGATAGCCTCAACCAGTAGGACCGTACCCTATAAATCCCATTTATTAGAGCTTACAAGGGATATAGAATCACTAGGATTTTTCCTTGGCCAAGCCCAAGATAAGATTCAATAACTAAAGCTTTAATGAAACCATTTACGAGAGAAGTTCAAACTTATCGAGATCACAACTCGAACCATGTTCGCCAAACCACCTTAAGAAAGTACCACCATCGAACACCTTACCCTTATAGTGTACACTAGTTTAATAAAGGGTTATGTATCTAGACCATAGTAATATGAATTTTTATATTTTCTTTTTAATTAAATAATTAATACATTTATACCTTATTATTTTTATTTTATAAATTATTGTACAATGACTTTTATAAAAATTAGATTTTGATATGAAGAAATCAAAATAGTATTTTTGGAAAATATATAGTTTAAATTAAAAAACACTTTTTGGTAAATTATATAATTTTTTGAATAAATATTATTTTCATAAAATATTATTATTAAAAAAGCATTTATATGTAAATGATAATATAATTTAATGAACACTAATATAATTTTTATAAGGGTCAGTAAGATGTTAGTACTATAAAAAAGTATTTTCTAATAAATAGAATTTAAATTTTTAATTTCAAATTCTAATATTTAAAGTATTATTTTTATAAAATAAATATAAATTTTGAAATCAGCACATCAAAATTAGCTAATGGTGAATTTTTGATAATTTTATGAGATAGTCGATTTTTTAGGTAAAAATTAAATACGGTATAAATATAAAGTATCTATTATGACATAAATATAAAGGGAATATATGACCAGAAATATATTTAACATTTAAAATCATGTTTTTTAAGTTATTTTATTAATTATATCAACCTTTAATGAATCCTCTAAAACCTATATTATCTTTTAAAGTTTTAAAATCAATTATTTTTTAACATGACTCACTTCCACATCATTGATGGTATTATTATAATATGTTCTATTCTTAGACTTATCAAATATTTAAAACCACTCCTCTTTTGTGGAAACTATTGGAAAAAACCATGGTATAGTTTATAGTTTTTGTTATTTTATTATATATAGTCCAAAACTTAAGTTTAAACATTAATAAAGAATTCCCCTTTCTTTTTTTATAAATACCCACCCAACCTCCCACTCCTATTCACTAAAAACCCATTGAACATTAATTTAATCTCTTTATCCCTCTTTAAATCCCTCCCAAGGTGTTCACAAGCTCTTAAAAAGATCCTCCCACATTTTTAGAAGTCCTCTCTCATGGTAAGGGATTATCTTCCTCCTCTTTATTGAAGTATTTTATTTTTATTATGCCTTTTGATTTCCAATTATTCATGTTAGCATATGGTTTTTTAAACATACCTTTACTATATTTATGATTCCCAAATAATTAGATACCACCTTTCTCTATCATTAAATTCTTCCATAAACATTTATAAACACCTGTTATGATTCTAAAATTATCCCATGATTTTCTATGCTAATTGTGTGTGTTTTGTATACCCATCCCCATTTCCACTCTAGGGTATTCACCTAGATGTAACTATACTACATTGATTGGGGACTCCCATGTATGAAACTAAGTCTCCTTAATTGTGGGATTAAAATTTATAAAATAAATTCCTATGTCATATGATCTATGTGGCACACAAATGCATGTACATGATATGAATGTGATGGGTGGGCCCAGAATTATACATCCCTCCAATGTATTGGGTAATGTTTTAATCATGTGATATGTCATTTATGGTTCACAAGAGGTTATCTTAATCACACTATGTTGCTATTTCTTAGAAATTATCCTTGAATTATGTTTTTGATGTCATGTTTCATATTGTTTCCACATTTCTAGGTTGCCTTGATTTTATCATCTTATGTCATACTTTAATGTTCAAATTTATGATTCTCACCATTTTATGTCACCATGATATTCCTCTTGACTCGCATGTATTACTTTCACCATGTTATGATTTTATTATTCCTTTATTGGGATTTATATCTCACCCCTTTCCTATGTATGTCCCCAGGTTATCTTGTGTAGTATTAGAAGATCAATGAAATATAAGGCCATGTTATGGATATTTTAAATAATGTATTTTTATCCCTAATTTAAGTTAATGTGCAATGTACCTAATTTCCCAAATACACTAGGCCTCTTGATCTTCTAGAAATGTATTGTGTTTTTCTTTATGTAATAAATCAAGAAATAAAGTGTATAAAAGATATGGGTTGTAATAGTTGGTATTAGAAGAAAGTATAGTTATTTTGGGGAATTTGGATTAGAAAACCTTAGTGAAATCCTTAGTGATGAGACTAAATATAGGAAAACATCCCTAAATTTTGGTAAAGTATAGAGTAAGTGGTTTCCAAGAAACAAAATCTCCACCTATATACTATAATTGGATGTGGCTTTGGCATAGTTATACCTAGAGGCAATAATCCCAAAAATGGATGCATTGGGTATTAACATGATCATCAGCTAGTGTATGATAAATAGTCCATTCTGCACTTCTATTTTGACACTCTTAGGGGGTTTACTTTGATAAATTCATAAGTTATTTACAAACCATTATGAAGGGAATAAAAAATCCTTTGAAATTTTACATTAGGAAATAGGCCATGGATGTGGCATCCCGGAACTGGATTCCATTGAAGGTTCCCCGATCCAAGTTGTCCACATGGCCTCAAGCGCATCTTCTTGAATTCCAGAGGCTTCTAACTAGAAACGAGGTCCTAGGGTGTGTTTGTGGGGATACAATACCCTCATTACCAGATTGTAGCATAGCATATCAATGAGAAACACAGGTAAGTAGCATAATCAATATAAGTAAATAGGAATAGGCACAGTAGAAGAATACATGAATAATAATACAACATGTATAATTTATATAAATATAAAAAAGATTGTGATAGAATATTTCATGTATCTAGAAATATGGAAAAAATGGATACAAACCAACAGACAATACATGCTATAAAAAATTAGCAAAAAGGAATCCAAAAACTATCCCAAGCATCCCAAGCTTCAACTCGGTCATCTACTACCATCTCTATCCTAAAGCAGCAAGTAATCAAATATCTGAAGTGGTATGCTTCCCTTTATCAACACCTGCATAGATGTAATTTGCTCGGGTGCCAATGGTGGTTAGGATAGGGTGTGAGATAAATCTTAGTAGGATACTACCAATGGTGTCTATAACATCATATCTGTGTAATATAAACTGAAATAGTGGGAAAGCATGCTTATATAAAAGTAAATCAGTACAGTAACATAAATACCCAATTACCCGCTTCATCCCTCATTTGGAGTTTGAACATGTAACAAGTTCATTAATTAATTAAGTTCCAACTTATATAAATAGGTCACGTGATGTAATACCATAATTGACACTCTGATATGATAGCAATAGTGAAGGATCCAAGGAATGGAAAGGAATCTTATTGTTATTTATAATAAAGAGGTTCCAAGGTAATAACCAAGTAAACCTAGACCTCAAGGGTTGTCAACTCGTTACTAACTACAACCTGGCTATAGGGGTAAGAGTGTACTCTAAGAAGAATCATCCAAGGCATTCTACAATAATGTGATCTAACTGATTCTAAGGAATACATCCATAGTAAAATGGGATAAGCTATAACTAGGCTCAAGTATGTAACCAGGAAACATTGTGTCTATATAATTCATTTTGGATCCAAGGATTGTATCTAAGGCATCCTATAATAGTAAATGAGGGATCCTACAATGTCATATCAGGTATCCACTAATAGACAAGGATTGGGTTCCAAGGTGAGTCTCAACCAAGGAAATCGACATCCTTGAATTGGAATGGCATCCATGAGTGCTCAAGGAATTCCCTCAGGAATCCAAAATCTAACTTGAGTTTGGACACTCCTATAGTAATGATGTCAAGGTATGTATATAATTAGGAATATTACATTAGATTAATTTAATTAATTAAGACATATAATAAGTATTATATTTAACAAGTCAAAAGTTCATTCCATGCCTTTCATACTAGTAACAAGGCATCTCAAGACATGAAACCATTTACAATTCATTTTATTCATAATGATTTAATATGGTTCCCTATGATACTTTCCATTAAACATGGAAAGGGGTGTTAGAGACATGCAACCGCTCCATTGTAATACATTACATTAGGCCAAGTCATATATATAAAATATACTTTCCATTTCAATTTAAAGTGATTAATCAAGTGAATAACTTACCTTAGGCAGGTCAAGTGATAATAAATCATGGTACTATCCATTTAAAAAATCATTAGTCATTTAAAAAAGAAGTTTTACCTTTAGCAAGATCAAGCTAAGGTACAATCAAACATTTGCGCTAACAGACAAGTCAAAGCTATAAATACCCAATTATGAATAACACCCTACCGGGTGTGGTTGGCATTGTGGATATAACCACCAAATTTTAATTACATATATGAAATGGGTCTTAGAACATTGTTCTAACTACTATAAGTAAGGCATATAAATTTAACAAATGATTCCTGTTGAAATCGACATGCTCACACGACAATTTATAAAATGGAGACTCTTAAGGAGTGAGTTATACACCACCTAGAATAGATGGATTTTGGGGATCAATAGAGGATAAATGGGGGCTACTATCTAGTAGAGAAACAAGGGGATAATAAATAAGGGTTTAACATTTCATTAAGGTAAAATAAGTAAATTAACCCAAAAATTAGCTTTCGCACGGTTTGGCCAAATCGTGTGAAAACTGTGCACGGTCAGCTCTAGGAAGGGGAATATCGCATGATTAGGTAGCATGGGTAGGGAAACCATGCGATAACTATGTAAAATTCATATGAAATTTTTCTACAGCATTTTTCATGGTCGTGCAGCCCAAATCGCACTGTCGTGCAGCCCAAATTGCACGATTTGGGAAAACTGTGTACCCTATATCACCCCCAATGTCCATCCTCGCACGGTTAAATCTAACCATGAAGCCTACCTCATATGGTTTATTCTATGTGTGAAAAGGGACATTTTTACCTTAAAGTCAGGGTCCTGGGCTCCGTACAAGATCCATACACCCCTAAGTCCTTCATGAACTCATTAGGCATCCATATTAGGACCATAAAATAAAATTAGACTAAAATATAAAGGATTAATAATTGAGTCAATACTGGGTTCTTAAAATATTCCCCCCTTAAAGGAACTCATCCCTTTGTTTACCTTCCAAGGGAAACAAAACACATTCTGAGAACAACTCTGGCCACTGGGAACGTACGTCGGCCTCCCACTCCCAAGTCTCATCCTATACACGACTGTGCTGCCATAGCACCCATACTAGAGGGACAAATTGGCCTCGAAGAGCCTTCATGCTCTAGTAAATGATGAAAATAGGATACTCCTCAAAAAAAGTATCGACATCCAACTCAAATTCTTTGGGATCAAAATTATGTGATGGGTTGGCATGATAATGGTGAAGTTTTGAAATATGGAAGACATCGTGTATGGCACGGTACCTCTAAGGTGCTAGAAACTGATAGGCTACCAGCCCGACTCTCTCCAGAATCTCCAACAGCCTAAAAAATCATAGTGACAGCTTCCCTTACCTCCATATCCATCTGTTCCCTATCCTAGATGATACCCATAGGAAAACATGATCCCAGAACTCAAACTCTATAGGTCATCGATGGCGATTAGAATACAATTTCTATCTAGACTGAGCAGTAGACATACGCATCATGATTAGATAAACCTAATATGAAGTCTCCTATATAATAGGATGACATAGTAGGGATGTCTCTCCTACCTCTATCCAACATAGGGGTGAATGGCATGACCTACCATTTAAGGCCTCAAAAAGAGCCTTCTGAATCATCACCTAAAATATGTTATTATAAGATAACTCAGCAATAGGGATATGCTTCTCCCGAGAACCACTGAAATAAAGGATACATTCCCAGAGCATGTCCTCTAAAACATCTATCTCTCATTCCAATTATCCATCGTTCTGAGAGTGAAAAGTTTTTTTCAGAAGCACCTGTGTACCCATAGCTCTCTACAACCCTTATTAGAATAGTGACATAAAATAAGAGTCCCTATCTGAAATGATAGTACGAGGGACCTCGTGTAGTTATATAATATCAAGGAAATACAATATTCCCATCTCAACAACTGATAATGTCTTCTGGATAGGAATGAAGTGGGCTACTTTCGTCGGTCTTTCAATGACAGCCCATACAGTGTCGCTACCTCGAGGCAACCTCAGTAAACTGACTACAAATTCAATGGCAGCATATTCTCATTTATATTTCAGGGATAGAAGTGTATGTAATGAGCCTTCAGGTATCTATTTCTTTTCCTTCACCTGGTAATAGGTGGAACACCTAGTAATAAATTATGTTATCTAGCGTTTCATACCAGGCCACCAATACTGGTGTCGCATGTCTCAATACATTTTGTAGATGCCTGGATGAACCACCCACTGAGAATTGTGGGACTCATGCATAAAATCCTCTCTTATATCTATATGAACCCATGCATTCCCATGTATACATTGGATTTTGTCTCTATCCATAGACTAATCTAGAGGTAGGCTATCTCCTGAAATACTCTTGCAGAGAACCAATCCATCAGGATCTAAAAATTTCTTACTCTTCACCTTCTCAATAATAGAAGAGGTAACTGTTAAGGCTAAGAGATAAGACTAGTTGTGACTATCATGAAACTTCAGATGCAGATCAGAAAAGAGGGTCATCAATTTCCATTCATCACTATCCTCTCATACTTCTTGTGCCTAATTTTTCAAACTCAGCACATCAGATACTGCATTGCCTTTTCTAGACGTATAGGCAAGCTTGAAATCTAAGGACTGAAGATATTGAACCCATATTCACTATTTGAGATTCAATTAAAATTTTTT
Source organism: Viscum album (assembly GCA_963277665.1). Taxonomy (NCBI): domain Eukaryota; kingdom Viridiplantae; phylum Streptophyta; class Magnoliopsida; order Santalales; family Viscaceae; genus Viscum; species Viscum album. The sequence continues at coordinate 89,247,341 of OY728147.1, forward strand.
AAAGATACATTTGATGCTATTGTGGTCCTTATACACCACAAAGTGCTCACCCAATAGATAGTGTCTCTAACAATGTAAGGCATGGAAAATTGCTATCAGCTCAAGGTCATGTGTTAGTTTATTTCTCTCATGAGGCCTCAACTGCAGATATTTGTACACAACAACTTTTTTCTCCTGCATCATCACTACTCCTAGGCCAATGGATGATTCATCACAAAACATTGTATAGCCTCTACTAGGCTCTCACAAAACCAGAATAGATATCGATACAAGCCTCCCTTTCAGATCCTGAAATCCTTTCTCACAGTCTTCTTACCATAGGAATTTGACACCCTTATTTACAAGACCAGTAAGAGGTGAATAAAGGCATGATAAGTCATGTATAAAATTCCTGTAATATTCATCCATCCCCAAGAATCTCTATATATCAAACATTTTCTTATTTTGTTCCTAAGAAACCACAACACTAACTTTCACTGTGTCAATAGATTCTCTTGATTCTGAAATAATATGACCAGAGAAGTGAAATTTTTCAATCAAGAAGTTGTACATAGTAATATTGGCATAAAGATGATGCTCTCTCCGTGTACTCAGAATAATCTCAAGGTGATTAGAATGGTTTCTATGAGTGTAATAATACACTAATATGTCTTCCACAAATAATATGATGAAGGTATCCAGATAGGGGTGAAACACCCTATTCATCATATCCATGAAAAATGGATGGCTCATTTTTATGACCAAATGGTATAATAAGGTACTCATATAGACCATACCTACTATAGAAAGTTATACAAGGTATTTCTGATGGTCTTAATCACACCTGATGATAGCCTGATCTTAGGTAGATCCGGGAAAACACCCCATCTCCTTGGAGTTGGTCAAAGAGATCATCTATTAGTGGTAGTAGATAATGGTTCTTTATCGTAAGCAGGTTCATCCATCTATAATACATGCATAGATGAAGGTTCACATCCTCCTTCTTGGAGAATAACATGGTTGAACCCTAAGAGGATGTGTTAGGATGAATAAAACATTGGGCCTCTAAATCCTTTAACTGCCACTTGAGATCCTAGATCTCAGTAGGTGCCATCCAGTATGTAGGAATGGACACTTGAGTTGCTCTTGGAATGAGATCAATTGTAAAATCTACCTCTCTCTTAGAAAGTAAGATAAAAAAATCATTGGGAAAGATTTCCCTAAAATGATATACTACTTGAGGGAATTCATCCTAATGTGAACCCTGATCCTCCATAAAGAGATTGGAAATCTGGTTGGTCACTCCACCTATCCCATGATGATCTATTCTATCTATACTAGCATAGACATCTGACTCACCCTTGTGTAGATAATTTCTACCCTCTGTTGATGTAAACGATACCCTTCATAGATAGAATTCTACAAGGGCATGATGTAGAACCAACTAATACATATTGATAATGACATTGAATCCCATAATCTTTAGAACAAATAGGTCTCGAAAGAAAGGGTAACTACCTACCTCAAGGGGACAGTCCCTAAATTGGTTTATTCTCTCTAACATTACTCTCAATGATGTATCTAGGGTCATTACACCACAATAATACTATATTTCAAGCTCGGTACTTTACATGATAGATAAGGAGATAAAAGAGTGTGATGCACCTATATAAAATAAAGAAGATACTTTAGTGAAGTCTACTAGAATAATACCTCATACTATAGATGTTCCTATAGCCAAATCCTTAGGTATCAGCTGTAATGCATTCAACTGACCTGATCCATGGCCCTATGATCAAAATTGATCTGTTAATACTTCTGGTGATCATGAGTCTAGCTACCATGGCCCTGACATCCTCCTCATCTAGTCCTTCTGGTGCTACTCTAACTACCTGCCTAACATGATGTAAAAGAACATTACCTTGAAGGTGGATCTGGTGTGGAACCTCTTCCACTAGAAGCTGATGGAATTGTATGATAGAATATCTGCATATTCCCCATATGAACATAAGACCGACACTCCAGAGGGTCTCTATCACACTAAGTATTTATGTTCCCCTGTTTTCCACACTAGTAACACACCATAGAGCTACCAGTATAGGTACTCTAGCTGCCACTACTCTGATGAGAAACCTCAAGGGAATGCTTCATGTTGGCAAAGGAACTACTGGCTTGCCGCGACATTGATCCTATATGCCTGGTTTTATCACTTCCCCTTAGGTTGTGCTCAGTTATAATATCCTAATTAACTATTTTAGATAAGGTAGGTAGGTAAAAGATATTCACCTGAGTATGGATGGCATACATGATCCCATTCTCAAAGCATATAGCATGAAAAATCTCATCATTGGATAGAAATAGTGCAAAGTGCTGCAACTTAGTAAAATGCACCAAATATTCCATAACTGACATAGAACCCTACTTAAGATGCATGAACTATCTGAATTTGTTAGCTCTCAACATTTGAGGAAGGAACTGATCAGAGAAGGTAGTCTATAAATCATATCATACCATGCCCTGATGGCGACCATCCTGGGTAAATACATCCCACTAGCTCTTGGAAGAATCTCATAGCATGTATATAGAAAGCTTGACCCTCCACTATAGAGGCATATCCAGATGATAAAATATAGATAAGGTGGCCTCTAGATAAAACTTAGTAGCCGGTGGATTGCCATCTCCCAAGAAGGTAGGAGGATGTTGCTACTAGAACTCATGTGTCAGATCAGTTGTCATAGGTGCAAGTCATATATCACCTTGTATGGATTGAATCAGACATAGGAAACTATCACAAAGATGAGTTTCAGTGCCCATATTAGGTACAGTAGGTGGTTCCTCAAGTGGCACTCCTAGGGGTAGGACTGGAAACTCAGGGCCCACCACATCTGGAGCATGGTCGTCTCAACCCTCCTGGAACATTACACGAGGACTTTGTGGTAGCATTGGTTTAAAAATTCTAAGCACATACCTAAAAAAATATTTAAACAGATAGAAAGCAACACTAGAAAAATATGAATGTAATAAAGGCTCAGTACACATGGCATACTACCCTAACTAACTGCTTAGAAGGCCAGGTATTGGTAAGTTCTCAAGTATATTATAGGGGTTCCAGTAGATGAAGGGTCAACCATACCTTGCCTCATCATTTACTAGAAACCATTTCATTCATTTCATATTTAATTTCTAGGTTCACTCCTTTACCTTTCATAAAAATGATAAGGAAGGATAAGGACATGCAAACATTTCATTTTAGAATCCATTTTTGCCTTTTACAATTTGAATTTTCTTGTAACTTATATCAAAGTTCATTTAAAATGGATCTCCATTCCCAGTGAATCAAGGTACATACACCTTATCACTGAAAATGACACGCATTTTATTTTAATCTAGTCACTTGACTTAGTAAATTGCCAATTAAAACCCACGAGGGCCCATAACACCTCATGAATTGAAACCATATATCACTCAATCACAACCAAGGGAAAGCATAGGCATAATATAACTACCACAACATCACTCAACAATCACAGGCATATCAAGTAATACAAAGAGTGAAATTCACCTATATGGCATGAAAATATTCATGGCATAGAAATTCTAGGTGTCTATAATGATGCATGTAACAATTATATTTTCCCTAATATAATTGGGCCAAGGATGAAATGAAATTATCATTAAAAATAATAATTAACAACACCACATATCATGTGAGTCACCCAATAGTGAAATGATATCAACTGTAATAGGAAAAAGTGGAACAACAATTGTAATTCAGAAAACTCAAAATTTACCTCAAACATGGGTTCGCGATGCCCAAGAATGTCTTATAACCAAGTCCTATGTGTTTCTAATATCCAATATATTTTCTCTAAATAGTAAAACAAGAAATGAACTACTCTAATACCACTTTGTGACATCCCAGACCCAAATTCCATTGAAGGTGTCCCAAGCCTGGTTGGCCACATGGCCTCAAACGCATCTCCTCCAACTCTAGAGGCTTCCTACTAGTAGTGAGGGCCTAGGGTGTTTCTTTGTGGAGACTATTCCCTCATTACCAAAGTGTAGCACAAAAAATCAATAAGAAACATGGGTAATTAATGGAAGTAATATAAGTAAATAGGTAGATGGAACACTAGAAGCAAATAGGAATAATAATAAAATAGGTACAACTGATATAAATATACAAAAGATATTGATGGAATATGTCATGTATCTAGAAAGTTTGAAAACATGGATAAAAATCATTAAACAATGAATGCTATGAAAAATTAGAAAAAAAGAATCCAAAAACTATCCCAAGAATCCTGAGCTTCAGCTCGGTCATCTACTACCATCTCTATCCTAAATTAGCAAGCAATCAAGTGTCAGAATCGGTACTCTTACCTTTATCAACACTTGCATACATGTAATATACTCGAGTGACAATGGCGGCCTAGATAGGGTGTGAGATAAATCATATTAGTCCACCACCAATGGTGTCTATAACATCTTGTATGTGTAATATAAATTGAAATAGTGTGCAAGCGTGCATATATAAAAGTAAAGTAATACAGTAATGTAAATACCCAAATACCTACTTCATCCCTCAACTAGAGTCTTAAGTTCCAGTTTATATAAATAGGTCACATTAGGTAATACCATCACTGACAATTTCATATGAGAGAAATGGTGAAGGATCCAAGGCATGGCAAGGCATCCTGTTGATATTTATAATAAAGAGGTTCCAAGGTAATAACCAAGAAAACCTATACCTCAAGGGTCTCCAACTCAGTACTAAATTTATCATAGTTATAGGGGTAATAGTTTAATACAAGGAGAATTATACAAGACTTCCATAATATTTTGGGTTAACTGGGTCTAAGGAGTATATCCAAGGTAAAATGGGGTAAGCTATGTCTAGGCCTAAGGATTTTCCAAGGAACCTCGTGTCTATAGAAGCCATGTTGGATCAAATAAGTGTATCCAAGGAATCCTATAATAGTAAAGGAGGTATCCTATGGTTTCATACTTAGCATCCACTGATAGATGAGGATCGGGTTCCAAGGTGGGTTTCAACCAAGGCAACCGACATCCTTGAATTGGAATGGCGTCCACTAGTGCTCAAGGCATTCCCTCATGAATCCAAAAGCTAACTCAAGTTTGAACCCTCATTTAGTAATTATGTCAAGGTCCATATATAACTATGAACCTTACATTAGATTCATTTAATTAATTAATCCATATAATAATTATTCCATTTAACAAGTCAAATGTTCATTCCATGCCTTTCATACTAATGACAAGGAATCTCAAGACATGAAACCATTTACAATTCATTTGAGCCATAATGATTTAATATGGTTTACTCTGATACCATCCATTAAACATGGAAAGGGGTTCTATAAATGTTCAACTGATCCATTTTATTAAATTATATTAGGCCAATTCATATATATATAATATAATTTTCATTTCAATTTAAAGTGGTTAATCAAGTGAATCACTTACCTTAGGTGGTTCAAGTGATAAGAATTCATCGTACTATCCATTTAAAAATTTAATAGTCATTTTAAAAAAAGGATTTCTTTTATCAAGGTCAAGCTAAGTCATTCCCAAACGGTGGTGCTGATATACAAGTCAAAGCTATAAAAACCCAATTATGAATAACACCCTACCTAGGGTGTTCGGTGTTGTGGATGTAACCACCAACATTGAATTACATATATGATATGGTTCTTAGAACATGGTTCTAATGACTACAAGTAAGGCATATAAATTTAATAGATGACACCCGGTGAAATCAGCGCACCCACATGGTAATTTATAAAATGATGAATCTTGAGGATTGAGTTATAGACCACTTACCTTGTACTCGTATGACTCTCCTCATCCGGTATCAGCATCTATATTATCCTGGATTAGAAGAGATATAAATAATGGATCAACGCCCTAAAAATAGGGCATATGATCCTACATCTAAATAGTGTCATTGATAGGATGAAGAACAATGAAAGATTAAAAATGAATCGAGATCTTGTCGGTGCGGATCTAATGAGATGAACGGTGCTTCGATCGGACTCCAGACGAATGATCAAGGTAGATTCCTAGAATATATGGATTTTGGATATCAAAAGAGTAGAAATGGGGGTTGTTTTCCTCTAGATAACCAAAGGGAGAATAAATAAGATCTTAGCATTTCATTAAGGAAAATTTTGTAAATTCACCTAAAATTATCCTTTATATGTTTTGTCCATACGGTTTGGACAAACCGTGCATGGTTAGATATATGAAGGTTCATACCACATGATTAGACCACACATTTAGAGAAATCATGTTCCAACCATGATAAATTCCTCTACAATTTGTCTTCAACATTTTTCACAGCTATGCATCACAAATCACACAGTTTGGGAAAAACGCGTGCCCCATATTACCCCACTATCTAGCCTTGCACGGTTAAATCTAACCGTAAAAACTACCTTTAACGGTTTATTCTAACCATGTGACATTCCATTTTCACCCAAAATTCAGGATTCTAAGCTCCGAACAATCCTCAGACACCCCCAATACCTTCGCAAACTCATTAGGAATCCATATTAGGTCCATAAAATAAAATTATACCAAAATTTAAAGGATCTATACTTGTGTCAAAAACTAGGTTCCTACAATGGATAACTTAGATTGAAACCTAGAAACTCATAGGTTAAGGAATATATATAATTTATGAGTTATCCATTCAATGTTTATAGTTTCCCTTTTATATGTTTAATAGTTTTAAAATTCGCATCCCTACTTTTTCTTCTATTATAGTCAATGACTGGAAATAAGATAAACCAAGTCAACAACTAATGTGATGGAAAATGTAATGATTTTCCAAATTAGATTCTCAACCCGATGGGATCTTGAGTCAAGAATTTTATGATAATACATATTCAATTAACTCATGTTTTGAATGGAAACTTGAGTCGGGGGGAAAACCCACATCCACTTAAGAAGGAGAAAGTTGTAATTAAGGCCTTTATACAATAAAGGATTCTAACTTTTAGTGTATTTTTTTATCCTTTAATTATAGAACAATTGATAATCTCTATTAAAAAGATCTTATCCATCCTATAATTATCTTATCAAGATAATTTCATATTGGTTTTTTATTATATGGAGGGAGAAGTTGATAAATGGTGTACATTATTCAAAAATATTAATCTGAGGAGGAGATCAAAGGGATAGAGTGGAAAGAATTCTATAAAATGTTTTTTGATAAATATTTTCCTCACACTCTCTAATATAAAATGGATAGGGATTTATTTGGACTCAAGTAAAAGGTCGATGAATCGATCAGGGTGTATAAGGAAAACTTCACAAGACTTGTACGATATGCCTCCAACTTTATCATTGGCCCCAAATGTAAAGTTGACCTCTTCTTTAGTGGGATAAAGTAAGATATATGAAAGGATTGGGAGATTCAAGACTTTTACGACTATGATGAAATTTTATGATGTTCCCTCAAACTCGAAATAAAGATCAGAGAATCTCAAGGGTCTCATGGGTCTAGGGACAGGAAATGGAGAATAGAGTTTAATTTTGGCAGAGGGATGGAGAAATCTTGTAGGGGTAAGAAATCCCAACATCCAACTTGTCAAAAGTGTGGGAGGAATCATCCCATAAATTTATTAAAGGGGATAATGAAATTACTTTAGTGTGGGAAGGAAGGGAACCAAGCTAGAAAATGTTGATGGGAGAAACCCACCAATATGATAGAATAAACGAATGCCCCAGTCAACCCTCATCCTATTGTCAAATGTTTCAATTGTAAGGAATAAGGACACTTTGTGAATCAATGCACAAAGACAATGTTTTATTATGACAACTGATGAAAATAACCTCCAAGTACTAGAGAGTAAGGGTGGGCTTATGTCATCACAACTGCTAAGGTGGAACTTGATGATTATGTGAAGATATGTATGCTAGTTATCCATTCAAGGATAGTGAATATATTATTTGATTATGGTTATATGCATTCTTTAATATCATGAAATGTAATGACCCACCAATTCTTATTGGATTGAGAGTACAACGAGTCGTTATTAGGCCTTAAGCGATATTCCCAAGATTTCAAAGGCTGTAAATAAATGCAGAAGGGTTTCAAATACAAGTGGGGGACGATTTACCCTTTATGAAATAAACCAATAAACCTACCAACCATAAACAAACATTCACTATATGATGCATGAACAAATGGAAGACAACTCAACAACTTCATGTATCTCAAAATCACATCAAAGTAAGCAATGGAAGAAGAATAACCAAGTATCAAAGTACGTAGTGAATGGACTACACAAGACTCTCCAAAGACCTCAAGAATCCATGCTCCATAAGCTCCAAGCTCCAAAATCTCTGAACATCCCAAACATCACGAGGTATTTCTAAACATGTGTGAAACATTACCTTTTCCCTTGTCTCAGAAGATAGCATCTGCAAAAGCACCAAAGTGCCAAAGCAGGGGTGAGTATAAACTTAGAAGGTTTTCCCCCAATGACTTCCCTACTCACGCCACTAGGATAGAAGAGTTAGCAACAATTATATAAAACAATTTCTCAAAAAAAGTTTATAACTAAATATAAATTAGTTTCTAAAACCATTCATTACCAAAAGCATACAAGTGCAATTGAAACCAATTTTTCCAGCGGGATATTTTTCCAGAAAAATAACTAAACAATCTTTACAACCATTTCACAATATCCCTTTATCAGCATACCCAACCATTCCTCAAACCCATGAAACCAACCATGCATGAAATGTTATGACAGTTCTATACTCATGAGTGGTTTCTTATCAATCTACCAAGTCATCATAGGGTAATTGTTTCCCATGTGTCATTAACCCTTTGGTGTCGAGCACAAGGTCATATTTCAACCAAGCCCCGTGTATGAAATTCCCATGTGCCATTAAACATTTGGCATCAATCACAAGGTCATATTTCAACCAAGACCCATATATTCAACATTAACACACACCACATATTTCCAACTATCATGCCAAAACAACCCTTTTAATAAAACACCTTTTTATTGAAAACTATTCTCGTCAAAACCATTTCAATGCCAAACCATTTCAATTCCAACCCATTTCAATAAAACTCCATTTTTATTGAAAACCATTTATATTGAAAATATATTTTTCATCAACTATTTATAAATTCTATAAAATCCATAATTTAAAATCATCATTTTAAATTCATGAAACTAAACCCCCACTTGCACAACTATTCACCAAGATCACGCAATTTCATAAAAACCATAAATCATCACAAATAAATATTTTTTCATGCATTTCACAATCAATAAAACAATTTGAATATAATCCAATCAATTCTAGCAAGAGGATATAAGAGTGAATCCACCTACCTTTAAGGCTTTGACGAAACTTTGACAACAGACGAAGAACGCACAAGAAAGCAGGTCGATTCTCCAAGAACAACCTTAGTTCTCTTATCCTAGAAAGATCATGAATCAAAATTGAATTATTTGGCATCCAAAAATGTAGATATACCCACTATAGGTTCAGATCTGAGAAATAATGAATATCGGAGAAACAATGGAGATCGGAGAAGTAGATCTAAGCAGATCTAAGAAAACATGACAAATCTGGAAAGAATGGTGACATACCTCAAGAATCGGACTCGAAATCACAAAAGGAAGGGTCTGGGTTGGTTCCAACTCATTTGGGGAGGGTTATACAGCCTTCTAGGGAGATTAATCTCGAAATAGGGTCGTTTTGAAGCCAAAAATAAATATATAGAGCAAAAACGAGTAAGCTTATAGAAAATAGGTTCTAGATTTCACCTCTGTGCAAGGTTTGACCACACGGTTTGGACCAACTGTGTATGGATTATGCGACCTTAATTTTTTTCCCAACACTACTTATAAAACCCCCAAACTCTCCCATCCTTCACCTTTACCCTTTTTATGGAAACACATTTTTTATGAAAACATTCCACTTTATGGAAACAACCCACTTTATGAAAACAACCCACTTTATAGAAACACCCCACTTTATAAAAACAACCCACTTTATGGAAACAACCTACTTTATGGAAACAAACCACTTTATAGAAAAAACCAACATTATGGAAACACCCCACTTTATGGAAACAACCCACTTTATGGAAACACCCCACTTTATAAAAACTCTCTATTCTATAGAAACTCTCTATTAAAGACACGCCAATTAAAAAAATGTGAGGAAAGGGGTTATGTAACCGAAACCGGGGGTACTGCATGAAATTTTAGTTGAAGTTCTCAAACACCACCTCAAAACATGGAAGTGGATCTATCTATGAAAACATCAAATGGGGAAATTATGGAATCCTAAGAATATAAATTCTCCCATGTCTATATTTATTGGGTGAACTTCCCAGCAAACCTTTTGATACTCCCTTTTGAATAATTTGATGTAATTCTAGGTTTTTATTGGATTTACTATTATAAATCCAACATAAATTATTGAGGGAATAAATCTCCCTTTGTGTCACAAATCATCCTCTGATTCTATACAAGTGTAAGGAGGAGTACAGATCTCCTTTGGAATCAATATCTCAAGAATGATTATTATTACCTTATGATTAAGAGTATCTATATCAAATTATTGAGACTAAAGAAAATATCACCTTTGATGACATATCCATTGTGAGAGAATATTATGATGTGTTTCCCAAATAAGTTTCTATTATTACTCCTAACCAAGAGGTTGAATTCTTAATCAAACTTATACTCAAAGCTTTACCAATATCCAAGACTCCATATATAATGTCCACCATTGAACTTTAATATCTAAAGAAAAAACTGCATGGGGATCTAGATAAAGGGTTTATATACCATGTGCTTCACCATGGAGTGTTTCAATCCTCTTCATAAAGAAGAAGGATGGGTCAATGCACCTCTGCATTGATTATCATGAGCTCAACAAGATCACGATAAAGAAAAAATATCCTATACTATGGATTGATGAATTATTCAATCAGCTATGTGGAGCCCAGTATGTATCTAAGGTGGATATTCAGTCAATATATTATCAAGTAAAAGTAAATAATGAGAATATCCCCAATAATAATTTTTGTATAAGTTATGGGCATTATGAGCTCATAGTAATGCCATTTGGACTCACTAATACTCCAACTATCTTCATGGACTTAATGAAAATAGTCTTTAAGGATTACCTTGAAAAAAATTTGGTAGTATTTATTGACAATATTTGTATCTAATCCAAAAGTAAGTAGGGGATTTAGGATCACATTAATGTTATACTAAAGAATGTGTGAAAAGAAAATTAATATGTAAAGTACTGTAAAAGAGAGTTTTAGATGGAACAAGTAACATTACTAGGGTATGTTATCACCAGTAAATGGATATCTATGGATCCTTAGAAAAAAGAGGTAGTTGAAGGATAACCCAAACCAAAATATGTGACAAAGATCCATAGTTTCCTTGGATTACCTGAGTATTATCGTCAATTTTTTAGAAACTTCTCACAATTGTTAAGCTCGCTAAGCAATATAGCTCTGAAGGGAGTGAATTTTGTTTAGACTGATGGATGTGAGGAGAGATTTAAAGAGATAAATAATAGGTTGATCACTACACCTGTTCTCACATTACCCACCACTAGGGAAGGATTTTTTATCTATAGTGATGTGTCAAAAAATGGCTTGGTTTGTGTACTCATGCAAGATGAAAAATTGATTTCCTATTCCACCCACAAATTAAAGATATATGAGTATAACTACCCAATTAATGATCTATAATTGGCTATAATGATCTTCGCATTGAATATTTAGTGACATTATCTCTATGGGGAGAAGTGTGGAATATATACAGATCATAAAAACCTCAAGTATATATTCACACAAAAGGAGCTCAATATACACCAATGAAGTTGGTTAGATTTGGTCAAGGATTATGATAGTTCAATCAATTACTATCTTGGGAAGGTGAACAAAGTGGAAGATTCTCAGAGTAGAAAGGATATTGTAACCCTATCCATGATGAGGATTGATTGGGATTCAATCTTCTTGGATATGCAAAGGATGAACATGGGAATCATAAAAGGGGATTCATCTTACCTTTCTCAAATAATTGCTCAACCATCCATTCTTAATAGGGCCAAGGAGGCCCAAAAAGATGATAAGGATCTACAAAAAAGGTGGATAATATTCAGAAGTTCAATTTTTCTAAAGATATATTCATTAGTTTTTTAACCAATATATGTATCCCATCAAAACTAGAGTTTAAAAGGGAACTTCTGGATGAAGCACATAGATCATCCTTCTATATTCACCCAAGAAGCACTAAGATGTATAAAGATCTAATGAAAAACTTCTTGTGGGATAACATGTAGAGGGATATTGAATAATTTGTATCTCGATGATTGGTATACCAAAAATTCATGGCTGAATGATAGAATTATAAGGGTATGATGCAACCATTTCTCATACCAGTATGTAAATGGGAAAACATAACCATGTATTTTGTTGTAGGAATACCCAGGACATCTAAAAGTGATAACATTATCTGGGTGGTAGTCGATCACCTTACAAAGTCAATTCATTTCATTACTATCAAGGAATATTTATATCTTGACCAACTCACCAAAATATACATAAGATAAGTGGTAAAACGGCATGGAGTGCCACTCTTCATTATATCTAATCAATATATGAGGTCTACCTTGAGGTTTTGGAGAAGCCTTCAGTAGGTGTTGAATACATAACTGAGTTTCAGTAATAATTATCACCCTTAGATGGATGTTCAATATGAGAGAACCATTCAAACTCTAGAGGATATGCTAAGATCATGTTCAATGGATTTCTGAGGATATTGGTATCAACACATTCCCCTAGTGGAGTTCTCATATACCAATAATTTCCATTCTAGAATTCAAATGGAGCCTCATGAGGCTATGTATAGGAAGAGGTTTCATACTCCAATATGTTGGGATGAATTTTGATAGTGGAAGCTAATGGGACATGATCTTATCTAAGATGTGATAGAGAAGGTTCAAATCATTCAGTGTTATATGAAATCTATACAAATTTGATAGAAAAGACACACACAAAATCTTCGACATGACCTGGAGTTTGAGTTTGGAGATAAATTGTTCCTTCATATATCAACATGGAATAAATTCATGAGGTTTGGGAAGAAAGGAAATATTATTCCTAGATACACCAAACCCTTTGAGATCCTTGATCACATCAGAGTTTTGGCCTATCGACTAACACTCTCACCTAACATATCTCAAGTACATGATGTGTTTCATGTATCTCTATTGAGGTAGTACATACTGAAACCCTCACATGTACTGAATACTGAGGTGGTACCTTTATATAATAATATTTTATACGATGAGAAACTGGTAAAGATCTTAGATCATAGTGACAAAATTCTATGAAATAAGACGGATCACCTAGTCAAAGTGTTAGGCGGAACCACAAGTTTGAGGAGGAAATATAGGAACCAAAAGAGGTGATGAAACAGAATTACACTCATATGTTCTAGTGTACAGAATGAAATTTAGATGGTGAAATTTCTAAATGGGGTAAGAATGTAGTGACCCAAATTTTTATAAATGAAATTTCTTTTTTGTATAAATAAATGACTTATTAAGTAATGTAGTTATAGAAAACACATTCACTACTTTTTTTGTTTTGAACCATTATAAAATATAGCATGTTGGACTTAAAAGATCATTAGGAATCATAACTATTGATAATATAGTCATTTTATAGTGATCATTAAGATTTGTATATATTAAGCATTATGATAAAGTCTAATTGACACAAACAGAATAAATGATGGCCTTAACCAGTAGAATCATACCCTATGAATCTCATTTGTCAGAGCTTACGAAGGAGATAGTATCATTGAGATTTTCCCTTAACCAAGGCCAAGATGATATTCAACAAAAGAAGCTCGAGAAAAACTGTTTACGTGAGAATTGTAGGCTTATCGAGATCACAAGCAAAACCATGTTCTATGAACCACCCTAAAAAACACCATCATCTGACACCTTACCCGTAGGGAATATGCTGGTGTAATAAGAGGTTATGTATCTAGACCCTAGTAATATGAATTTTTATATTTTATTTTTAATGAAATAATGATTATATTTATCTCTTTTTATTATTACTTTATAAATGTTTTTATAATGAGTTTGATAAAAATTAGATTTTGATGTGAATAAACCAAAATTGTATTTTTGGGGAATATATTGTATCAATTAAAAAAAATTGATAAATTCAAAAAAAAATCATAAAGTATTCTTATTAAATAATATTTATTTATATAAAAAAGATAATATAATTTAATGAGGTCTAATGTAATTTTTGTAAGGGTAGGAAAGATGTTACTATCGTAAAAACAAGTATTTTCCAATAAATAAGGGATTTTATTTAAAAGTGTATGTTCTCATATTTAGAGATTTTTTTTGATAAAATAAATATTATTTTTGAAATCAACACTTAAAAATTATCTAATTATGAATTTTTCATAATATTTTGAGATAGTTGATTTTTTTGGTAAAAATTAAATACGATATAAATATACAATATCTATTATGACATCATAATAGCCCAAAAGTGATGTAATAAATACTATAAAGGGAATTAACTACAAAAAATTGATTTTTCCCTTTAAAATAATGTGTTTTTGAATTTATTTGATTGATTTTATAAATCTTTAATGAATCCTCCAAAACCTATATTATATTTTAAGGTTTTAAAATCATTTCTTTATGAACATGACTCACTTCCACATCACTAATGGTATTATTTTAATATGTTTGGTTCATGGCTTGATAAAATATTGAAAACCACTCTTCTTCGATAAATACCATGGGAAAAAACATGGGATGGTTTTTAGTTTTGATTATTTTATTAGAGTTCAAAACCTAAGTTTAGAAATCAATAAAGAATTGTCATCTCTTTTGATATAAATACGCACCCAACCTCCCACTCCTCTCCACTAAAAAACTTATTTAGCATGAATTTCCTCTCCCTATCCCTCTCTAAATCCCTCCTGATGTGTTCTCAATCTCTTAAGAACCCCCTCCCAAGATTTTAGAACCTCCCTCTCAAGGTAGGGGATTTTCTTCCTCTTTTTTATTCAAGTACTTTCTTTGTATTATTCCTTTCGATTTCTAATTATTCATGTTGGCATATGTTTTTTACACATCTTTTTACTATCCATTTGATTCATAAGTAATGAGAGACCAAATTTCACTCTCATTAAACCCTTATATGAACCTTTATGTACACCCGTTATGTTTCCAAAATTAGCTCATGATTTTCCATGCCAAACATTTGAGTTGTGTATACTCATCCTCATTTTTACTCAAGGGTATTCACCTATATGTAACTATTCTTCATTGATTGGGGACTCCCATGTATGTAACCCACACTCCTTAATTATGATATTAAAAATGATGAAAGAAATTGTTATGTTGTATGGTCGATATGGCATACAAATGCATGTACATGATATGAATGTGACAGGTAGGCCCAAAATTATATAGCCCTACAATGCATTTGGTAATGATTTTATCTCATGAGATACCTTTTATGGTGCATAAGAGGTTGTCCAAAGCACACTATGTTATAATGTCTTGGCGGTCAGCCTTGACTTATGTTTATGATGTCATGTTTTATATTGTTGCTACATTCCTATGTTGCTTTGATGTTATAATCTCATATAATACTGTAAAGCTCACATTTATGATTCTCACTCTTTTATGTCACCTTGATATGGCTCTTGACTTACATGTATTACTTTCATCATGTTATGCTTTGATTATTCTCTCATTGGGTTTTATAGCTCACACATTTCCTATGTACGTCCTCAGGTTATCTCGTGCAATATTAAAAGATCAATGAAATATAAGAGCATGCTATAGAGATTTTAAATAATGTATTTGTATCCATGTTTCAAGTTAATGTGCTACATACCTAATTTCCTAAAGATACTAAGCATCTCGATCTTCTAGGATTGTATTATGTATGTCTTTTATGTAATAAATCATGAAATAAAGTGTATAAAAGATATGAGTTGTCATATAAAGAGTCATTTTGACCCTTTAATGCCTTCACCGACTAGTTGGTGAGCCCTGTCAAAATGTCTAGCCACTAGAACGGCAGGCTGGTGGCTGTAGGCTACAACAACCATGCACCCCAACCACAAGGATGACACCCATGGTGCATGGCATCAACCACGACGCAAGACACATGACCTTGAAGCGGGGAAAGTCGGTGACATGGCGCTACAATGCAGGGGGCGGGTCACAGTGCAACACAACATTGTGGGCGTGGCGTGCAAGGTGCCATGACGCAAGAGGGCGGGCCATGGAATAGGAGGCGCGACTTGCACAACGCTACATCGCAGGAAATGACGACCACAACAGTGACATGTGCAATTGTCGGCCTTTTGGTTTTGAAAAATTAAGAGACTTCATGCATGTATTTATAGACTTTATGCCTTTGGGTCTTCAAGTGATATAAGGGCTCCCTTTCGACTCAATTAAGAAGATATTTCTTTGCTTAGTAAAGGGGTTTGTCCTTAGCTTGTTTCGATATAACATAATATATGTAATTTGTCATATGCCCGACAAAAGGATGTGATGATGATAGGTATTCACTTGTTTATTGAGATGATGGAGAGAGAATTTGATTCTCCCGGTGTTTCAAGTAACATGCTTAAAGACATTTGAAACACTAAGAACTTTGAGAGGGAAATTTTGAAGAATTTGACGAGGGTCGAAAATCTAATGATTAAACAACTTGAAACTAATAGAATAAAAAAAAATCAATCTACAAATCTTAAATAATTATGTCAAACAACTTGAATGTGAAAATTGATAACTGGAAAACAAATAACTAACATAATTATGTTAGAAAAATTTAATCTACAAATCTTAAATAAATAAAATAAAATATGTCATTTAACACTCTAAATTATCGTTGAACGGAATATTGGTTACTTTTATTTTATAATACAGATCCCTAAATCTGGAACAAACGAATGGCAGGGAAATTCATTACGTATCCAAGGTGAACGGCTGGCTGCTGAAAGCAACACCGCCATCACCGTATGGTGCGTTGGATGGGAATGGCGGAGCAGCTGTCCCGCCTCCGACAATCTGTACGTTCCACCGCCCCGCTTGCTCTCAGCACTCCCTTCGGAGTCCGAAACCCCATCTCTCCGTCTTCCTGCGTCTCTCTCCCTCTTTGTGCCTTACAAAATGCCCTGCTTAGGCCTCCCCTGCCATGTCCCAACTGCTCCACTGATCATACGCAGAAGCCCGGCCCCTGTCCCTTGCAGCCCCCACGCTCCAGCCGGAACCTCCTCCAGGAAGCTCCGCCCCCATAATTCCCCAACGGCATGCTCCGCCTCCACCCCTCCAACCCCGTCGCCGCTCTCCATTACAGACCACGATCTCTATGACCTCCTGGGCATCGATCGCTTTTCCGACCACTCGCAGGTCAAGGCGGCGTACCGGTCTCTGCAGAAGCGGTGCCACCCGGACGTGGCGGGTCCACCTGGCCATGATATGGCTATCGTCCTCAATGACGCCTATGCTGTTCTCTCCGACCCGCGCTCCCGCTCCGACTATGATAAGGTCAGTCGTCCTTGATCCCTAACAGGTGCGTGGCTTCTGTAATCCGCGGCTTTACCATTTTTATCCAACTGGAAGATGAGCATATGTCACGCCAACACAAGATTGCAAAAGAGGAGGCATGGTAAGAATTACACGAGTATCACACTGAGTTGAAATTAAGAACTCTAGTGTTTTGTATTATCAGTCACTTCGCTACTTTCCTATGACTCGTTTGGTTTGGTCGAATCAGGATTGTGGTAAAGAGGATTCCCATGTTTTTTTTCCTTTCCCTTTCATTCGTTTGGTTGAGAATCCAAGATTACTCAGGTCCCATTTGGTTCCATTTGGTTCCATTTGGTTAATGGAATGGATGTAAATCATACATGAGAAATGAATGATATAAGTTTTGATAGAGTTTGGTTGAATAATTTTAAGTTAGGGAATGGAATGAAGTTCTAAACCAAAAGTACATATTTATCCATACTAAGATGTGCTGATTTTATTATTATGATTATACTGGTGAGTTTAGTTATGAAAACATCAAGGGCTGGCATGTTGCAGGAGCTGACAAAGGTTGCACAAGTCCGAGGGTACACCGGGAAACCTATATACTCGTCATGGTTCGGGCCAGAAAGCGAGCAGCGAGCTTTGTTTGTCGATGAAGTAAAGTGTGTCGGCTGCTTAAAATGTGCTTTGCTTGCTTCAAGAACCTTTGCCATTGAATCAGCCTATGGAAGAGCACGGGTGGTCGCCCAGTGGGCCGACCCGGAACACAAAGTTCAAGATGCCATAGATGCATGCCCAGTAGATTGCATCTCGTAAGGTTCTAAATTCCCGGAGAGGAAGGAGGAGCATGAATCAAAGTGAACAAATTGATTTATTTTTTTATAGCAAGAAATAAGGCTACAACATGGAATAGAGAGCACTTGTTGTCATATCTGCTTTGGTTGCATTTGGCAATACTTGTTGAAAAGTGTCTACAGAACTTATCACTTAATGATAAGTGATTTTGAACAATCTCTTGTTTTTAAACACTTATTGAAAGGTGCTCTCAGCACCCATCACTTATGACGAACAGTTTAAAAAACAAACAGTGTTTGTTTTGTTTTTGAAAAAAACATTTTCACTTTAATTTCTAAAGAAAAAAATACATTTTTTTGTAAGTAATTTTCAATATGTGTTGTCAAACACAATCTAAGTGTTTGTATATTGCTTATTGGAAATTGTTTGGTGCCTTTCTACAGATACAGAAAGGAAACACCTGAATGAGATTTCTTATGTTTTGGAAACAAGGTCTATCATGTACACCTTGTTGTGTACTCGACCTAGTGTCTCATATGCTCTGAGCTTGATTAGCAGTATTAAACTGATAAAGGTGATTATAGATCTCAGGCAGGGTTTGTGTTCTGCTTGAACTGCGAAGCAGTGAGTTGGAAGAGTTTCAAGCATTCAATATCGGTTGATTCTTTAACAAAATTTGAATACATCGCAGTATTACATGCGGCGAAGGAAGTTGTTTGGATAACGCAGCCTATTACCAAACTAAGGGTTGTTCCTAGCATAGTAGATCTTATATTGAGACAATAATGAAGCTATTTCTCATGCCAAGGAACCCTGGTGTCACCAATGGTCCGTATACATCCTTTATAGATTCCATATGGTTAGAGAGATCATTGTGATGGATGATGAAATATTTTTCTGGATGACTATAGATGATAATGTAGCAAATCCTTTGACAAAACTAGTGGCACACCATAAACATAAAAGTTATCTAAAGTCCCTGGGTATAGATACATGGGATATTGGCTCTAATGTACATTGTTTTATCTGTATATATGCACTAAAGCTATCCATTTCTAGTAAATCTTAGAAAAATACTTTGTATCATGATTTTATAATTGATGGAAATTTCCAAATTATAATTCATTCATTGATGTTGCATTTACAACCTAAGATATGATATGATAAATAATAACTTGAGGTAAAACTTTGAGTTATCCTTAATCAATGATCATCATGGACATATGTTATTAATGTCGAAACAGTCATTAATGCATGCTGGTTTGCACTACACCCTTCTTTCCCACCACTTGAAAATAGGACCGTGGAGCGATCAGATCTGGCAGCTCTGGAGTACTTAATGTCGAAACAGTCACGAGGTAATGCTAGCGTGGGGATAGGCAATTCAGGCATCTCCAATATCTTCACTGAAGCGAAGAAATTCCAGACCCTATTCCAGGATGCCATGTACAAAGCTTCAACAACACAAACCAAGGTTAGTTCCCACGCTGCATTTCCAGTTTCCTTGGATTCTTATTGCTGTCTTCTAAGCTAATAACAGCAGGAAACAGAACAACGAATGTCAGCTATTCAAGCAATAAGGTTGATCTCCAATCTGTTGTACTGGAAAGCAATGAATACAACAAGTTCTTCGGGCCGGGGCTTAACAAAAGGTCAGAAAAAATCATCGGAACCGGACATGAAGAAACTCCGGGAAGCTGCTGCAGCTAGAAAACAAGAGGGAGAGCAAGGCTGGCAGCAGAAACAAAGTTGTGTGGAAAAGGTAGAGTACTGGTTCCCTTCAGTTCCTGCTGCTCCAACCAGAGCTGGAAGCAATCTTAGCTCTAAAGGTGCATCGAAGTCCTCACAGAGTCCATGGCTGAAGAATGTGACAGACAAACACAGCAAGGTGGGGGAGATGAAGCCGAAGAAGCCATTGATGCATGGCGTTCCAGTTGGGGTGGGAGTCATTGCAGCGATGATGGTTTGGTCTCGAGCAGGAGAAGGGTCGGTTGGCGGATTGAGCGAGCATGCGGGAGGCCCTTTGATTTTGGGGATTGTTAATAGCTCGTTCCTGCAAGTCCTGTTGGCGGGCATCACATGGTGTTTTGTTGGCGCTGCATTAATGGAGATTGTGGAGGTTGTTTGGTGCAAAGAAATCAACCATTGAATGGTAATGTATTTCTCACTTTAAAAGTACTAGTAGTTTCACAGTTGAAGATGACCGGATACTTCTTTTTTCCATCGTGTTTATGAGGAATAGAAAGGATAGCTTCAAAAAACCAAAGTGCGTGGGAGACAAAATCCTAAACTGTCAGTGAGTAAACATTTTGGAAGGAGGAGGCTTATTTTTGACTTTTATGATGGGGAAATGAAAGCATGAAATTAATCTCACTGAAAAGCCAGTTTTGTGAACATTTTTTGTTTCAAAAATGGTGCGTTTGTGCATATATGCTTCTTCCTTCTTTTGGGTTTAGGACTTCAAAAAATATTGAGATAATGTTTCATTTCCCAACAAAACTCTTCATATATCCGACCTTTCATTTTCTCTGGACTTTGATATTATTATTGTTGGATTTGACATGAGAGATTGAGATTTATCTTGACTTTTAATTACAACCTTGTGTATCACACACATGTATATATATGATAATATGTTAATGAAATGAAGTACTTTTGACCCTCTATATTTTCTCTTCAACTCTTGTCTACCTTCTTTTATATTACTGCATTTCGTCCGTCATCGTTATCACAAAAATTCAACTCTACGCTTCGTCAGTGCTTTGTAGTGCTTTGTTTCGCTTATGATCGATCAAACATTCCCATTTTTGAAATCCTTCGCTGTTTCAATCGATGTTTGATCTCAACACGTTATCAACACAGACTTCATTTGTTCAAAGATGTTAGTAAAAATGTGGCAAGTCGCTTTCTCCGTGATGAAATTGTGAAGCATGGTTTTCTCTCTCGACATTTTCAGAAACTATTTGTCTTGGATTTTGGATGATGAGATGCATCTAAACGCAAACGATCTTAGTGAGACGATCAAAGTTGTTAATCATGCTTCCACTCAAGACCGTGCTCGAGCCTTGATATTCCTTCGCCATCACCTTCATGGGGATTTGAAGAATGAGTACCCGACAATGAAAGATCCTCTAATGTTCTAGCAAAAACTCGGAATGACATGATCACCTATGATTGACAATACTCCCAAAAGCGTGATATGAATGGAGTCAATTACGATTCCAATATTACAAATCGACAAGTGAGTATAGCTTTATAATGTTTAAAATTACATCACAATTAAAATTATTCGGAGAAAATATTACCAAAACTGATATGCTGGAAAATAGTTTTCTTAACTTCCATGTGAGTGTTATCCTGTAACAACAATATCGAGAAAAAGACATTATGGAATATTATGAATTACTCTCTTGCCTTCTTGTTGCAGTACAAAACAACAAACTCCTGATGATGAATCATTAATCCCAACCCACTAGTGCAACTCTATGTTGGATTGGTGTTGCCCGATCCGGTTGGGCCGAATGCTTGTGGCCCGCAACTATCGCGGGTCGAGCTCCGCGGTGAGCTCGTTGGGGGTTGCAGGGGGCAACGCGCCCCTGCTCCGGGGGTCCGGGGGCCGAAGGTCCCCGGCCCAAATTTTCGGCACTGTAGCAAATGCTGACCACTGTAGCGGTGCGGACTTCAGGGTCAACTTTACTGTAGCGCTTTTGACTTCCAGCCGGCAGACACTGTAGCACTTTTGACAAAGTGAGCCGCCGATCACTGTTGCAACACAGACTACTATTCAGAACAGTGGACCGTCTTCTTCATATGTAGCCCATTTTCGGGCTAGGGTTTATGATCGAAATCCTCTGTAATTTGCTGCTACCGATTAGTGAAATTCTGCCTCTCCCGTGGACGTAGGGATTTTTCCCGAACCACGTAAATTGCCGTGTTCATTGTTGTTTTTCCTTCCTTTCGTTTTCTCATTTTCTGTCGTTGTGTCTCCCGACGATTCCGCAACACTCTATTACCTGAAAAGATTGCGGTTGCTTATAATCGAGGTTATGGAAATAATTGATGTGGTCGAAGTCGAGACAATACACTCTATGAGAAGAGGAAATGACACCACCATATGTGGTCAAATAATGAACACCCACAACCGAAGAAAACGAAGAATGATGAAAGTGAATGCTTTTAGTGTGGTATGAAGGGATATTGGTCATGTACTTGTCATACATCAAAACATTATATTGATCTTTATCAACAATCAATCAAAGGGAAAGAAAATAGCATTGAAGAAAGCTTCGTTGACCATCCCTCGAAGTATGATGATGATATTATGAATTTTGACATCTCCAATTATTTTGTAATCCTTGAAGGTATCATGCATATGGATAATATGTAAGTACTCATGATGTAGATGTACTTTTGGTTTTATACTATTTTTTTCAATGATTTTTGCATGTTTTATTTTGTTTCCTTTTATTTTAATTCTTATATGCATGCCTTATTTTATTTGTAATTGAAATAGATGTTATGAATCCCTCTGTCGGGATTAATTCCCACAATGAAGATATTTGTCTTGTTGACAACATCATGATGCACACAATTCTTAAATATGAGAATTTTTTTATCAAATTTAAAATGGAAAGTGCTTATGTAAATACATTAACCAGTAGTGCGAAATTAATCGAAGGCTCTAAAAGAGCAAAAATATGTCCATTTGGTGGTGCACAAATTTTAATAAATAATACTTTGTTTTCTTCTAAATCTCAGTGTAATTTATTAAGCTTTAAAGATATTTGTGAAAATGAATATCACATCGAGACTATGGATGAATGAGGTATTGAATACCTCGATATAACAAGCATTAATAATTAACACAATAGGATTCAAAAGAAATTTTCAATGTAAGATCCCGATCTTTAGTGAAAGTGCGCCCTTGTTAATTTTTTTGGTTAAACTCACTTTTATGGTTAAAGAAGGGTTTCTTGAGTGCTTGAGGAGTTTTGGAAGTGTTCTAGGGGCGTAAGACACGAAAAGAGGAGAAGAGTAACCAAACAACACATAGCGCATGATTGACGCACAATTAGTGAAAACCGTGCGCCAGGATCAGGAAATAATGTGGCTTGGTGACCATTTCAAATAGAGGACTAGCGCATGGTTACCGCACAGTTTAGTAAACCATGCGGGTATCTCCAGATAACCGTGCGACCCAACTTCCCTTAGACAGTGGCTTGCGCACGGTTTGGAAAACCGTACGGGTAAACCGTGCACCCCATTAAAAGTTGAAAAATTTACAGTTTTTCCGTCTTGGGATTTTTAGATCCCCACCCGATTTCTCCTCCCATTCGACCCCTCTACCCTAGGCGACGAACCAGTAGCCCCCTCCTCCTCCATGGACGGTTCTCCTCCAATTCTTGGGCGTTTGGATCATGTTTGGGTGCGAATCGAAGATCTGGGTGAGTCTAACACTCCTCTTTGCTCCATTTGTGTAGAATCTCTCCTCTTTTTACAAAGCCCTAAAACTTCACTTTTCCAATAGATTTTAGATTTGGGATTTAGCGGAGGTTTGAGCTTGAATCAAAGGTGGAGATTAAGCAAGCGTTCGTCAATGGACATGAGGTAGGTAGTCTTTAAGCTTTCGCCTATAGTCTTGATGTGTAATGTGTGTATATAATTGTTTTATTTCGCTTCCACGTTGCGTTTTGATGTCTTGGGTTATTAAAAGTGATTTGGACCCTATATTGAAGTGTGAGACCCTTCACGGACCCCGTTGGGTTCGTCGATGATGTGAGACCGAACCTAGGGCTACCCATGAGGTAAGCCAGACCCTTGTAATTGGTGAACAAAACTAGTAAACCTTGAGATGAGGGTATCATGAGAGCGAATGAGTAGCGAAAATGAAATTGATGCGTGGGTATGGTTAATGGATATATTGAAACAATTTATAAGTTGGATTTTGTAAATGATTGAAAGGATTTGAAATGAGTTTGATGGTACGTTTGGGGCTTTGACCCGATTTGAGATTTATTGATGGAAAATGAGGTTTGAAAGTGAGAAATGTTTTGAAAGGAGGTGTTGACCTCAAAGTGCTTCAAAAGGGGCTTTCTAAAAGATTTCAAATGGTGCTTGAAATGGGAACAAGGTCTCCTTTTTGTGAAAATGGTTTAATGGTTGTTTTGGATGGTTAAAATGGAAATAAAAGCCTTGGGGCATGTCTTAGTTTTTCAAAGGGGAAGACCCATATTTTAAAGGGTGGTTTCAAGACGTTTTCAATGAGTATTTAGAATTGTGTTTATTCCCATGATGTAGTTATAAAGGTCCGATGGGACCATAAAAATGGAAGGGATGTGAGGGTTAGTAAGATAGAACCCATACAATCATGTTGGCACGTTAACATGATTATGAAAAGAACTAAGTGAAGAATGAGCTTAGTTGATGATATAGCATAAGGGGGTGTTTGGTATGATGTGAAAATGGGTTAAATGGGATTAATGTGAATGTTCCCAATGAATTTTGATTTGTACTTGAAATGCATAAGTGGATAATACATGGGAAATGATGAACGAGTTAAGTGAGTTAACATATGGAATGGTTGAATATGTTGAATGGGTTAATGTATGGGAATTAGTGAATATGCTTAAAGATTTAAGCATAAGAAATGAGAATTGGGGTAAACGACAATGTAATATAGATAACAATGTGTTAATGGGTTATGGCATAATATTTATTCCCATGATGATTATTGTGAATTATGATTGCTATTCGTATTGGTTGTGTTTGGTTGTGATATAGTATATGTGTGGTGAATGGATAAATAAACATGTGCACATGGCTTGGTTGTGTGGGGTATTGACTGAGGTTTTACACCCACAAGTTGAGTTAGAATGAGTCTCTAAACTTTACCCACAATGGACGGGTTAGGAAAGGGGACATAGCTCTATTCCCCCAATGATTGCATTCCACCTAGACTGAGGCTTTGAGGTGAGGAGAATGTGTTCGTTGTGATGTGTTTATCCCTAGCGAGATATGGACTTGGCTTATTCCCTTATGCATGGTAATTGATCGGCTTAGGCCATAGGGTAAATGATGTAATGCCTAACCCATGAAACATGAGATGAAGATGAATTTAGTAATGAGGATAGCCTAAGGGATGAAATGAAAATTATTATGAAAATGGATTAAATGAATATTGTAGCTTTTGGGTATGCGATGAGTTGTGATTAGTTAAATCCCTTGTGGTTAAATGTGTGTGTCACCTTTTTTCCCTGTCTTAGACCCTCAACGTGACTTGAGTTGGTTGTTGGTTGACTCTAGAGAACTTAATGGGTAAAATGAATATTAGATAACAACCTAAATGTTTTCCTTGTTTCCTTGTTTATTTATTTTACTTGTTACCTGCATACACTTGGTACAAACTGGCTACTGCTTTAGACACCATTGGTGGCGACCTACTGAGTTGTACTCACACCCTGCTCGGGCCGCTATGACACTTGGGTACCCCAAACAGATGTTATTTTTTAGGTATAGGTTTAAAGTAGGGACCTGGTGTTTGGTTGTGCATGGGATGACAGATTGGAGCATAGAGGTTAGGACTGGGTTGGGACTCAGGTCCGGGTTCAGAGTCTTTCTAGTTTTGTCCTTGGATTATATTGCCTGACTGTCGGACATGTAGTGTACTCTCTCTAGATTTTGTTATGGCATGTGTACATGGTCACTTATTGGGGTTTGTTACATGCTGTCTATTGCTTTTCATGTTGGTTATTTTATCTTTTTCTTGTTACTTCTATTGTGTCTTCACTCTGATAAGTAGGTATAATATCTCCATGTCCCTCTGTAGACCTGCATTGCTAGTTGGCAGCCTCTAGAGTACGGGGAGGCGCACCTGAGGTCATATGATGACCCAGCTTGGGGTACCAGTTATAGTGGACTTCAGGTCGAGGATGTTACAAAATGGTATTATAGTAGGTCATCTTTTGTCTTACTATTTGGGCATGGTAGACATGAGACTAGGATATTGTCGGGACTTGTTAATGAGCTCGTTCCTGGGTGTCTATAGCTCTACATATGAGGGAAAACCCAAGTTTCCAAGGGTGGGAAATGATGTTCAGTTTTTTTCTTTTACAGTTGGTTGATATTTCCACCTTTAGTGGCATATTTGGATGTGATGTTATTGATTTATGAGGTTTCATCTCGTGGACCGACGTGATAAGAGAGGTTGTGTGAGTTCATGCATCATGCTAGGCATATAAGATAGTTAGGTCATCTGCATGCTACCTGTGATTGACTTATGAGTGACATGATGATGAACCAAATGGGTATAAAAAGTGAAATTGAATGAAATAATGGGGGTTTAAAAGTGGGTTAAAAATTGGTTTTGAGAAATGTAAATCCTTGAGTTTGTAAAGGGGAAATGTTTTGAAATGTGTTTTTGAATAAAATTGTGATTTTTGAAATGACGGGCTAACAAGAAAGTTTTTGAAAGTGTAATTTCTTGGGTTTTGAAAATGAAATGTTTTGAAAAGTGAACTCATGGGTTTAAATTGTAAGGTCTAATCAAGAAGATAAATGAGAAAATTATGGAACTCTTAGGGACACCAGTGGTGGTTATCCCTTATGTTGGTTGTTAACCCTATATACAGTTGGTTTGGGCAGTGAGAGTGCCTTAATCTTGAGACCGCGGGTTGCTGGAGGTGAGATCTTGATGATTTGGGTGTTCCAGTTAATGGGAAGTTTCTTGTTGCATATTGGGATAGGTCGTGACCTTAAAGTTTTGTAGTGAAGTCTGTTAATGTGAGTGTGTTGACTCTTATAGATTTAGACCTTTTGAGTTGTGTTTTGGACCCTAGAGTGGGTGTTCAGTTCGTGGTTCCAGTGTACGTGTGCAAATATCCTTGGTACATGACCTAGACTAAATGGTTGTTTATGGTGTTAGACACAATGTGTTTGGAATGGGGGTAGAATGACCACTGTGAACAACTAGTTGTTTGAGTTTGGTGTGTGTGGATTAAAGAGAGCTAGTGACCCTTGCTTGGTGTGACTCGAATTTGGAGAGTTAGTATCATTTGGATTTTGAGGATGACCTTTGAGAGACATTGGTTAGGGTGTTAGTGCTTATGGGTGCATGTGGAACAAGTAGATGCTTCAAAGGTGAAATCGATGCATGGAGGGTTCCCTCAAGTTTTGGTAAAGGTGAATAGTTATGCCTTGGAATTGACTCAAGGAAGAACTTGGGTGATTATGTTTGGTTATAAGAGTGAATGTGAAGGACATGATTATTTAGAGGCATGACCCTGTAGTTTTTTGGAGTTAGATGCAGAAGGCAATGTTGGTTTGGGGCTAGATTGAGTGATGTACGATTCATGTGAGCTAGAGATGGGGTTTGTGTTTGGTCTGAGGAGAGTGAAAGACCTCATTGGTTTTGAAAAGTGTCGAATGATGGGAACGTGTTAGAGATGCGTGATGCCATTGGGATATATTCACAAGTGAGTTGGATGTAAGTGCATGTGTTTCCATGGAATCAAAGTGGAAAGGCCCTCGTAGTGCGGGGAAATGGTTAGTTTGGATGAGTGGAGTAAATCATTATGTTTCTATCATGGTCAGCGGGATTGTGCAAGAAAAATTCAACTAAGGTAATGATAATGGTTCCAAAAGGAGTGTTGGGTCATGACCGCTCGGTAGAGGGTCATGAGGTGGTGGTGAGTTTGGTTGGAAAACCCAATCGAGTTTTTGTGTTCTAGTGTGGATGAGGCATTGGTAGGCAAGGAAGCCCGAGATCTTCGGCATATCGAGATGTCCTATTGGTGAGAGGTGAAGATGGTGGTAGATAGTTTGTGGTGATGACTGTCAATGAATTTGTAGCATACTTTCATTAGTGATGATCATTCCCAATATCTTGACATCATCCCAGGTGCGCTGAGAAGACTCTGGATTTACGCCTAGAGACTTGAGTGTGTTTTGGTCGGATGTGGGACATCTTAGAGGATATGAATGAGAAGTGGTATGTTTATAGGAGCCATATGATGAGGGATTACACTATTGAACGATTGCAGGAGAGGTCCTCAGAATGTACCAGAGGTCGACGAATTCCATGGGTGTCATTCTCGGAAGCTGGGAACAAATTGTGGGTGATATTTTTTTGTCATAACAGTAGATGATGGACTACTACATCTATGTTTTGGGGTTCAACATGTGTTTAAGCATGAAACGAGGAGGTTGAGATCTTGAGGAAAGTGGTTACAATGATACTCCTAAGGTGGAGAGTGTCATGTTAAGTCATGGATGTACGGAGCAAGCTGTGAAGTGGATGTGGTGGAATCCAGAAGTGAAT
Source organism: Viscum album (assembly GCA_963277665.1). NCBI lineage: Eukaryota > Viridiplantae > Streptophyta > Magnoliopsida > Santalales > Viscaceae > Viscum > Viscum album. The sequence goes on from OY728147.1 coordinate 89,276,055, forward strand.
AGAAATACTGTGAGGTTTATATTCGGGTTCTTTGGGAAAAACCATGGTTTGGCCTCAGGTGTGATAATCATCCGAGCCGAGTGGTGGCTTCAGGATCAGGCTAGTTCTGAAGGTAATCAGCATGGTCACATCAGAGGTGTGTTGAGGGGTGCTATGGAGCACAACAACGCTTTGAAGAGTGGTGAATGATGTGGTGGAGAAGTTTTACCGGATGTTAGGGATGACTTTGGTAGGTGCATGCAGATGAGGGTGGTATGACTTGAGCGAAAATGGAAGTGTGTCCAGGTAAAGTGGCCATGTACCAATAAAGGAGGTTGGGTATCAATAGAGTGAGTTGACCGGGGATGGCTTGACTCAGCTAGGAAAAAAGGAATAGATGTGGTGGGCTGTGAGCCACCTCTGGTTAACATTGGAAGGATAAGCGTGTTTTGGTAACGAGAAAAGGATCTAAGGAACAACCAAGTTACCCTCAAATGAGTATGGAGAGTGGAGGTGTCCAATCTAGGTAGTTTTGATGGAAACACAGAATGCTAATGTAGGACAATGATCTTGGGGATGTTTGAGTGCGGTGAGTGTGAAAACACTTTAGGTAAATGGTGAAAGTCGAAGTGAGGTTCTTTTGGTCTCTTTTTTTGATTATGGGAGTGCTCAATACTGGAAAAGGGTGGTGATAGGTTAAAAAATATGCCAGGGAGTACCATAGTGGTAAAGTGATTGGTTAATGGTGTAAAGGGTGGGTCGAGTTGGATGGACCCAAGTGGGAGCCATCTTGGTGAAATAATGTTGGTGACAGGTGTAGGATCAGGTTTTGACCAGTTGAGTTCCTTGAGATGAAGATTTTTTTTGGACTATGCTTTTCGAATGTTCAGAAATGGACTGAGGTTGTTGGGATTTGAGTTGCAGATCAGGTAGGTCGCGAGATGTGGTTAAAAATCGGGATGTTTCCCCCAGTGATATCATGTTTTGATCACCATTAGTGCTTTGAAAGAATTTAGGTGATATGGAACCAAGTGAATTGGGCCATGATTTGAGAAGAGGATCAGGCCAAGAGTGTTTTGATTGGTTCTTCTAGGGTAATATAGTGCCTAGTTAATATTTTTGTGTGTGGTGGTTTAGTGGAATTAACCGGACGTTTCTATTGTGCTTGGTGTTGGTAATGATTAGTTGAGGTGGATGTGTCCTCAAGGAGAATCAGATTGTGATCGTGGAACTTGATGAGAGAAATGTTCTCAGGGTAGGACTATTTCCTTGGTCTGAGCATTGTCATGACATGGCTGAGTTCAGGGAAAAAAATATGAAGGTGAAGGTTGATCTATGGGTCTGTGGTATAACCCTTTTGGTCTTGAGGGTTTCTAAATTCATGTAAGTACGACTCGAGGACGAGCCGTTATAAGGTAGGGAGGTTGTAAGATCCTGATCTTTAGTGAAGGTGCCTCCGTATTGATTTTTTTGGTTAAACTCTTTTTTATGGTTAAAGAATGATTTCCTGAGTGCTTGAGGAGTTTTGTAAGTGTTTTGGGTTTTTTTGACAAGAAAAGATGAGAAGAGTGAACAAATGGCACATAGCACACGGTTGGCGCACAATTAGTGAAAACCGTGTGCCAGGCCTAGGAAACCGTGCAGATTGGTGACTATTTCAGATTGAGGGCTAGTGCACAGTTACCACACAGTTTGGTAAACCATAAATGTATTTCTAGGTAACCGTGTGACCCAACTTACCTTAGATAGTGGCTTGCTCATGGTTTGCATATGGTTTGGAAAACCATGCGGGTAAACCGTTCTCCCCATTAAAAGTTAATTTTTTTTACAGTTTTTCCATCTCTAGTTTTTTAGATCCCGACCCGATTTCTCCTCCCATTCAACCCATCTACCCTAGGATGAACTAAAAACCCCCTCCTCCTCCATGGATGGTTATCCTTCGATTCTTAGGCGTTTTGAGCGTGTTTGGGTTCTAATTGAAGATCTGGGTGAGTCTAACACTCCTCTTTGCTCCATTTTCCAGATTAGGGACTATAGAATCTCTCCTCTTCTTCTGAAGCCCTAAAACCTTCACTTTTATAGAATATTTTAGGTTTGGGATTTAGCGGGGGTTTGATCTTAAATCAAATGTGGTGATTAAGCAAGAGTTCGTCAACGAACATGAGGTAGGTGGTCTTTAAGCTTTCACCCATAGTCTTGATGTGTTATGTGTGTATGTAGTTGCTTTATTTCACTACCATGTTTCTTTTTGATGTCTTGGGTTATGAAATGTAATTTGGACCCTAGATCGAGGTGATAGACCCTTCACAGATCCCATTGGGTTCATTGATGATGTGAGACCAAACCTAGGGCTACCCATAGGGTAATCCGGACCCTTGTACTTGGTGAAAAAAACTAGTAAATCTTGAGATAAGGGTATTATGGGAGAGAATGGGTAGTGAAAATGAAATTGATGTGTGGGTAAGGTTAATGGATTTATTGAAACAATTTATAAGTTGGATTTTGTAAATGATTTAAAGGCTTTGAAATGAGTTTGATGTTATGTTTGAGGCTTTGACCCGATTTTAGATTTATTGATGGAAAATGAGGGTTGAAAGTGAGAAATGTTTTGAAAGGAGGCATTGACCTCAAAGTGTTTCAAAAGGGGTTTTATAAAATATTTCAAATGGTGATTGAAATGGGAACAAGGTCCCCCTTTTTGTGAAAATGGTTTAATGGTTGTTTTGGATGGTTAAAATGGAAACAAAACCCTTGGGGCATGTCTTAGTTTTTCAAAGGGGAAGATCCGTGTTTTAAAGGGTGGTTTCAAGATGTTTTCAACAAGTATTTATAATTGTGTTTATTTCCATGATGTAGTTATAAAGGTCTAGTGGGACCATAGTAATTAAATGGATGTGAGGGTTAGTGTGATTAAACCCATACAATCATGTTGGCATGATAACATGATTATGAAATGAATTAAGTGAATAATGGGCTTAGTTGATGATATATCATAAGGGAGTGTTTGGATTGATGTGAAAATGGGTTAAATGGGATTAATGTGAATGTGACCAATGAATTTTGATTTGTACTTGAAATTCATATGTGGATAATACATGGGAAATGATGAACGAGTTAAGTGAGTTAACACATGGAATGGTTGAATATGTTAAATGGGTTAATGTATGGGAATTAGTGAATATTCTTAATGAGTTAAGCATAAGAAATTGGAATTGGGATAAATGAAAATGTAATATAAATGGAAATGTGTTATTGGATTATGGCATAATATTTATTCCCAAGATGATTGTTATGGATTATTATTTCTATTTGTATTGGTTGTGTTTGGTTGTGATATGGTATATGTGTGGTGAATGAATAAATAAGCATGTGCACATGGCTTGGTAGTGTGGGGTATTGACTGAGGTTCTATTCCCACTAGTTAAGTTAGACCGAGGCTCTAAACTCCACCCACAATTCATGGGTTAGGGAAGGGGACAAAACTCTATTCCCCTAACAGTTGAATTACACACAGACTGAGGCTTTGAGGTGAGGATAATGTGTTCATTGTGATGTGTTTATCTTGAGTGAGATAGGGACTTGGATTATTCCCATAGTCATGGTAATTGATTGACTTAATCCATACGGTAAATGATGTAATGCCTAACCCATGTAACACAAGATGAAGATGAATTTATTAATGAGGATATCCTAAGGGATGAAATGGAAATAATGATAAAAATGTATTAAATCAATATCGTATCTATTAGGTATGTGATGAGTTATGATTAGTTAAATCCCTTGTGGTTAAATGTGTTTTTCACCTTTTTTACTTGGCTTGGACCCCAGTGTGACTTGAGTTAGTTGTTGTTGGTTGACTCTAGAGAACTTAATAGGTAAAATGAATATTAGATAACTACCTAAATGATTTCCTTGTTGCCTTGTTTATTTATTTTTCTTGTTAACTATATACACTTGGTAGAGACTATCTATTTTTTTAGACGCCATTGGTGGTGGCCTACCGAGTTGTACTCACACCCGACTCGGGCCTCCATGACACTTGGTCACCCGAGAAGATTCTAGGGACCTGGTGTTTGGTTGTGAATGGTATGATGGGTTGGAAAATGGAGGTTAGGACTAGGTTGGGACTCGGGTATGGGTTCAGAATATTTTGATAGTTTTTTCCTTAGATTATATTGTATGACTGTCTGAAATGTACTGTAATCTCTCTAGATTTTTTTTATAGCATGTGTACATGACCACTTATTGGGTTTTGTTACATGCCATCTATTGTTGTTTCTATTGGTTATTTTATCTGTTTGTGTTACTTCTATTGTGGCTTCACTCTAATAAGAAGGTATAGTCTCCCCATGTCCCACCTTTGACCCACACTGCTAACCGGGAGCCTCTGGCGTATGAGGAGGCATGCCTGAGGTCATGTGATGACTTGGATTAGGGCAATGGTTGTAGCGGCCTCTGAGTTGTGGATATTACATTCAAGACTTAACTCCAGATTGCTCTATGTGAATTTATGCATATTTTAATCGATCGTGATATATGTATTGTATGACATGGATGTTTGGTTCATCTAGAATCAATAATGACGAGGAAAATAATTAAATGCACACATTTCCATCCATTGGTTGATAAAAAGGTTCTTACACCTAATTATTTCTCATGCATACCTTGTTCTCAAGGAAAATTGATTATAAAATCGTCACTATAAAAAATAGGACTAGATCCCCTGTGTTTTTGAAATCAATTCATGGTGACATATGTGGTCTAATTAATATTCCATGTGGACCATTTAAATATTTTATGTTCTTGATTGACACATTGACTAGATGGTACCATGTGTGTTTATTATCAACTCTCAACCCGACATTTGCAAAGTTTATTTCCCAAATAATAAGGTCAAGGGAAAAATTAAAAGATTTTTTAATCAAGAATATTCAACTTCATAATGCTTGTAAATATTCATTGCATTCTTTTAATAATTTTTTCATGTTTATTGGAATAAGTTTTGAACATCCAGTAGGTTATGTTCACACTCAAATTGGTCTATCAGAATCATTTATAAAGAGATTACAACTCATCGATAGACCCCTTCTTATGAAAACACAATTATCCAGTTTGGCATGGGGACATGTAATTTTGTATGTAGAAACATTGATTCAAATAATACCATAAAGATATCATGAATTTTCTACTTTTCAATTAGCTTGTGGTCATGAACCAAACATTTCACATTTTAGAACATTTTGTTGTGTTGTATATTTGCCAGTAGCACCCAATAATGAACAAAAATGGTACACCAAAGATGAGTTTTCATTTCATCAAAATGATAATAAACAAATATTGTTATAAATACATCTCTTTTCATTGAAGGGGAGAAGTCAATCAATATCAAAATAAATATCATGGAAAATGAATCCATTGCTACATATTGATCCTTGTATAAATATGAGTGAATTGGAAGTTCAAAAGATTTAATTTTCAACATTTAGATAATCAATTACATGCTGCATTTAATGATTCAAAATGGGTTAGAAAGTCTTAAATACCTACTGAAAATACACCAGTCAAAATAGATTTCCTAAAAGGAAAATATAATGGTGCTATTAACATTGTTACCAATCCATGTTTGAAGCATGGAATACCATTCAAATGGTTAAAATCCCCACCAAAGGAAAGAGAAACAACCCATGTTGGTTTAAAAAATAAATAAACTTAAGGAGAACAAAAATACTCTTTATCATAACATTTTATAAGAAACCAATGTACTCGGAGTACATGATCATGACCAAGATGAAATTTCTATAAATTTTATTAACACTAGAAGATGTTGGGACCGACTGAATACCATTTTTGGTGACACAGTTTCATAAAATGTGGCATTTATAATAATTTATGAGGATCAAGAACTTTAAATATTTGATAAATATCATGATATACCATATTGAGATAAATCAAAAAATTTAATCCAATCTAAATTATATTCACTTACTAAATGTGAGGTTTTTGGGTTAATTGTGAAAACCCTAGAAGGTATTAAACCTATTCATTATAAATGGGTATTTATGAGAATAATAAATGATAATAATGAATTTGTGAGATACAAAGCATGAATAGTTGTTCAATGTTTCTCAAAAACAACCAAGATTTATTATGGTGAAACATACTCTCCTTTAATGGATGTGATAACCTTTCAGTATCTCATGATGTTTGTTAAACACGAACTTCTTGAATTATGTATGATGGATGTTGTGACTGAAAACCTATATAGTAATACTGATAATGATGTTTATATGGAAATCCCTAAAGGATTTAAAATGTTGACTAAATTTTATAGATCTCGATATCTTTATTTTATTAATGTGAATAAACCATTATATGGAAAAAGAAGTCATGGTGTATGTGGCATAACGATCTAAGTTAATATTTGATGAAAGAGGGTTATAAAAATGATCCAATTTAACCATGTGTGTTCATTAAGAGAAGTGGATTTTAATTTTCCATCATTCGAGTATATGTGGATGATTTGAATATTATTGGGATTCATGAAAAACTATATAAGGTTGTATAATATTTTAAGAAGGAATTTGAAATGAATAACTTTGGAAAGACAATGTTCTACCTTGGATTAAAAATTTACCATATGGAAGATGGAATTTTTTTCAATCAATATTGGTATACTATAGAATTCCTACAAAGGTTTTATATAGAAAAATCACATCCATCAAGTACACCAGTAGTTGTAGGATCTCTTGATTAATATAAAGTACCTTTTAGGATGAGAGAGGATAATAAATCAATTGTTGGTCCCATAGTACCACCACTTGTGCAAAGACTATTTAAAAAAACATATTTATAACACCAGTTATTTATAACCAACATTATAAAATATTTTTCACAATAGTTATTATATAACCAATATAAAAAACATTAGGTGATGATTTTTTACATTGGTTATAAGATACCTGATGTTATAAACTAGTTTTTACATTAGTTTTAATATAACTGATGCAAAGAACCTTTAAAAAAAACTCAAATGCAAAACATGAAATTTCATTTTATTTCACTCACTACCAAATTTATTCCTCAAAGAAAACTCTAACCCCTTTTCTATGAACCTCTCTGCCTTCAATCTCCTTCAACTTCCTCAACTTCTGCGAACAACCTTCACCACCATTATCCACTTCCACCATCATCCTCTATCTGACTTTTCCCTATTATTTTTTTAATCTTATACAACTTTGAGTTTTATTTTATATTATTTTTTTTATTTTTATGTATTAATTAGGTTTAGTTTCTATTGGTTTTGATGTTTACTTCATATTGTTTCATTTATTTCCAGTTGTTTCTATTATTTTATTGATTTATTTTCTATTGTTTCATTTATCTTCTATTGTTTCAATATTTTATTGATTTTTTTCTTGAAATGGATGGAAAAAAATTGTTTTTATTATTTATTTAATTATGCCATATTATAAGGATATCATATATGATGTTATAGTTACGATTATTTCAATTAATCTATCATTATTTATTACAAAGTTCCTTCATAAGCTACAATATAGTTCTATCAAATATCACTTTTAGTAATATTCATCTATCATAATGTATGAAATCTCATTACCCTTGATTTTAGGTCTTTTTACTAGCTTGACATTCGTGTTTTTTAGTATTTGAACAAAGTTTCATGGATTTTTTCATGTTTTATTTTTAGTTTCAACAAAGTGTTGTGGATTAGTTTTGATATAGTGATGGTTTGGCTGGTGATGTCCTCTAATTACCCAGTACGGTATTCACTACTTCACGTATGGATCCATTGAACACTAATTTTTATTCTTATACAAGATTGTCAAAAAAGATGAAATCCTTAATTCATTGAATATGATAGACTCAATTCTTCAATAGTTTGTGTGATTTTCAATTAAGTACCTAGATTCCACAAATTCATTATCATCTATACCAAATAATAATTAAATCATTAAAAAATTAACATTTGGTTATTTATATTATGATATTAACTTATATGTTATGAAAAGGGTGGGTATATATTTACTGAATTACATTATAAAAATAATAAAAAATATGTTATATTATTGTTTAATCTCTTTAAAATCAATGATAAGGCATGAAATTTTATACCATTCTTTTTTTTTTGATTTTTTTTCATAAATGGTGATAATTAAATAATTCCAATGTAATATTAATTTTTTAATAAAAGGGAGAGAAACTACTAACAAGGAGAAAAATCATCAGGTGATAATTAAATTAGTCTAAAGTAATATTTTTTTTATGAATTTTTATTTTATTTTATTTGTGAATTATTTTTCCCTTTTTATATTATTATTTATAAAAAGAGAATTTAACTAAATTTCAAAATATAGTAACTTATTTTTAATATATTTGAAATTTATTATAGGTGATACTTAATCATAGTTGGATTAATTCATGATGAACAAGTGATGAATATGAAAAAGGGGTTGATTTTTTTGGAATTTTCCAATGAAATGTTCAAAACAACAACCTGTTTTTCTATCCATGATTAAATTTCTTAAATATAAGAAAATTTCAAATCAGTGAAATCAAAGATTATTTAATTTGAAATAGTTTTAATCCAAGGTATAATACTTGGATTTTATATGGAGAAATTGGGTAGAATTCAAGATCTAATAATGATATAGATTTTCAAAATAGAAGTTATGATCAAATTGATGAAATGGTTTGTGATATTTAAGTGGATAAAATTGAGAAAACATCATCTATTGAGTTATTATATAGTGATACTGAAAAAACATTGTATCTAGGTTGCAAGAAAGTCACAGTTTTATTAATAATTTTAAGATTGGTGAACCTGAGATCTAGGAGTAGATGGAGTGACACGAGTTTCATAAAATTTCTATAACTATTGAAAAACATACTTCCTAAATACAATGGTCTTCTGAATTCAAATTATAATATGAAAAAAATATTACGCCTGATGGGATTTGGTCACAAGAAGATATATTCTTTCCCCAATGACTGTGTGTAATATTATAATGAATACAAAGGTCTTTTAGACTATCCTAAATACGATACATCATGGTATAAGTTGAAAGAAAGATCAAAAGTTGATTTATATACTATTAAAAGTACCAAGAATTATGCTTAATCAATTTGGTATTATCATATAATTCCATATATAAAATTTTTATTTGAAAATTAAAATGATGGAAAAAGGTTAATATTTCATGCCAATGAGAGAATCTTTAGTGAAAAATTACATCAACTAGATGATTGTCCAAAATAAAATAATATTGATCAATAATTTTCAAAAATTTGGAAATGAAGCTATAAATCCTAAACATGAGTTGTTCATATATGTAATGAATCCATATAGAATCCTTAATAGAAAACATAGTTTATGGCCAACTTTTTTGGTAATTTACAACTTATCTTTAGATTTTTATATGAATCAGAAATATATCATGTTGAGTATAATGATTTCTGGTCCAAAATAGCCTGAAAATGATACTTATGTTTAATTTTTACCATTAATTGATTATTTGAAACACATAGGGGAGGAAGGAATCGTATTGTATAATTATTATAAAAAGGAATATTTTTAATTACATGAAATGATTATTGTTAATTTAAATGAATTCCCAGCATATGGAAATTTGTATGGATATATTGTTAAGGGGCACAAATATTGTACAATTTCTGAAGAGGGGACTTTATTTTATTAATTACAACATGATAGGAATATAATATTCATGGGATATAGAAAGTTTTTTTTCTATGTATCACTCTCATCAAAGATTAAAAAAGGCATTCAATGGATGATAATAATTTTATATTTCTCTAAATCCATTATCATACGATCAATATTTTGAGAGGGTGAAAAACATTGATATCATATTTGGAAAGACACAAAGATATAGTAATAATGGAAATATATGGAAGACACAATCAATATTTTTTAATCTTACATATTAGAGATATCATGATATCAAATATAACATTGATGTGATGCATATTGAGAAGAATATCTATGATAGTTTTATTGAAACATTGTTAGATATTAAAGAAAAGTTGAATGATGGTTTGAATGGAAAATTAGATTTACTACCAATGAGAATATGTTTGGAGTTATGATCGTTGGGTCCTGGCTTGCCAGGTACCACCAGTTGCCCCACAGACACGTGGTCCCCACCCTGGGGCCCACCCATGTGCTCGAATGAGTCGTTTGACTAATGAATATCCCCACAGGACAACACATGTACTTTCCAGTGTGCTATGTCCTCACTCACACACACCCTGGGAAACATCACAGAAGGTCACCCATCCTGATCACTACTTCAGGCCAAGAACATTTAACTGTTGAGTTCTAATCATATAGGATCACGAAAAGGAAGGTTCACCTTGTGGAAATGAATCATATAATTTCGTTATTTAACCCTTTATCATTCCGGAGTGTTACATTCACCCCCCTTAGAGCACAACGTCCTCATTGTGGGACCTATATCTCAACCCAAGCAGTGCAATGCACTTAAGGATGAGTTCCTGCACTAATACCAAATGTAACAACTGGGCCCTACTGACAGCACAACCACCCCGTCTTAACATGGCCATCGGGTCCTGGCCTGTAAGGTACCACCAGTTTCCCCACAGACACGTGGTCCCCACCCTATGGCCCACCCATGTGCCCAAACAGGTCATATGACTAATGAATGTTCCCACATACCAACATATGTCCTTTCCAGTGTTGTTTATCCTCACTCACACACACCCTGAGAAAATTCTTAGAAGGTCACCCATCATGATCACTACTCTAGGCCAAACATGCTTAATTGTGGAGTTCTAATCAGGTAGGCTCCCAAAAGGGAAGGAGTACCTTATTGACATGAGTCATATCATCTAGTCATTTAACCCTTAATCATTCTGGGGTGTTACAAGTTACCTCCCACTCCTAAAGGAAAATTAACATACTTACCCTCGATCTGTCATATATCATCCAAGGGGGAGAAAATTAGTTTTTATTAGTGCCTCCAAGGTATCAAAGTTTCTCATGGATATTCTTCAAATGTAATAATTTTTTTCCACTAAAATATTTGAAGTTAATAGGTATAAAATCTCAATATTATCATGTTATGATGAAATGAATCATACCAGTTTCATTTTATGTAATACTACCCATTCATGTTAGATTAACTATAATTAATTCATTCTATTTTTTTCAATTCCATTTGTAAAAAAGTGATATGTACGAATTATTTAAATAATTTAGAGAGAAATGTAGTTTATATACCTTTTCAATTAGAAATGTACTTTCCACCAACTTTTTTTAAAATCATGGTACATTTAATGGTTTATTTAATGTGATAAATAAAGAGTTGTGGTCCCGTGTATCTAAATTGGATATATCCTTTTGAAAGGTATATAAATATATTAAAGGGGTATGTTAAGAATACATATTGAAAAAAAGACTCCATTTTTGAGAAGTATATTTTTGATGTGGTGGTAGATTTTTATTTAGACTACTTGTATATAGTGGAGGATATCAGTTTACCTACATCTCACTATGAACTATTTAGTTTTGGTGGAAAGGGGATCCATAGATTAAAAATATAATTTTTGATAGGTAAAAAAATAAAGCAGACACAATTATAAATCTTGAATAATGTATATTACATTCAACCATATATAACATCACATATTAATATGTTAAAACATTAAAATCTTAAAAAAGTGGGTATTGAATGAGCATAACAAAACTTTTTTCCATGGTTTAAAGAGACCATTCATGGTATATTGGATGAATAAAAAACATTAATCTGGTTAGTGAGCGACCCAAGTTTAAATGTGATAACATAGTCCAAGTATAACATTAATGGACATACATTTTATACCAAAGATTAAGACAAAAAAAGTGTCATTCAGAATCACAGTGTGTTGGTGTTTAGTGAAGAAATTCATTTTTTGAGTGAAAATGAAAAAAAAATCTTAGTGTCAAGTGAATACTACAGAGTTATTGAATAAATATGGGATATTGATTACATTAAAATTTGACTTCATATGCTCAACTATAAATGGGTTATCAATAAAAACAATGTTAAATGTGGTGAATTTAGTATGATACTAATGAATCTGAATATATTAGAATACATATATTACACTTTTGTCATAGAAACAAATGAAAAGAAAATTTTTAATATTCTTGATCCATAAAATGTAAAGTGGTATATCATATTCAAAGGAAATATAATATTTGTTTTGATGAAAAACTTGATGATGATGATGAATTATATGAGATATGTACTTTAATGAGAAGATTATCAGAGGATATAGATGAGCACATCATAGACGTTGTTTTTACCATATAAAGAAGAAGGAATTAGGAAACAAAACCATTTAGTAATCTCTTAGTATTACAAGTAATACATATTTATTTCTTGTTTAACTTTTCAAATTTGGAAAAATGTTAAATATAATATTTTGAATTTTATTTTTTATTAATGTCACATACTTTAACAAATATAATAATTTTTTTATTTAGTTTAGTTTAGTTTTGATTATATTATTTTCCAATAATTCAATTTTATATATAACTATTGGATTTGTATAAATTTTTACTTAATTTTTGTTTTCTTCTGTCTATATAATTTCATATCTAATAAATTTTGTTAGTATTTTTTTAGCATTATTGTTAACTACTTTAATGAATATGATAAATATTTATTTGTTTTGTTTTGTTTGTATCATTTTAAAAATTTTATTTAAATTTATATGTAACAATTGGATTTATATAATCTTTTACTTTTTTTATTCTTCTTTCTATATAATTTTATGTCCCATAATTTTTTTTCAGTATTCATTTAGCATTGTTGTTAGCTGCTCCAATGGATATAATGAAGAGTTTATTTAGTTTATATTTTTTTTGTATCATTTTACAATTATTATTCAATTATATATGTAACAATTGTCATTATATAATACTTTATAGATTTGTTTTATTTTTTCAATATCATTTCATGTTTCATAAATATTATCAATATTTTTTTACCATTTTAGTTTACTACTTTAATAAATTTTAATAAAAATGTGTTTAGTTTAGTTTAGTTTTTTGTTGGATTTTTTTTTATTTTTTTAATTTTATATGAAATAGATGGATTTGTATAATATTTTACCAATTATCTATTAGTTTTATTTATATGATAATTTGAAATCAAACAATTGAGTCACCTTGATCTTCTAGGGTGTACATTATACATAATTCTTCCAAGGATCCTCCTCATTATTCTGTACAAGTTCTTTGTACTTTTATAGGGAAAGAGAATGTTTATAGGGTCTATAAACATGGTAGTGCACATTTACTTAAATTATAACTTGATCATAGATAGAACTAGAGGATATATATTAATCTTGATGTTAATGGTAATCCTTGGAGTCTAAATTTGAAACAATTTTGTAGTTTTATTTATTTTCAAGTTCTAGAAAAAGTAATCATTTGATATCTGATTGAAGAAGTGTCAAAAAGATGACTCTTGTTCATTTATGAGAGACTATTTTGGAAAGGTCATTTATTATTATTTTATTTATCATGACATGTTTATAATAATATAGGTTATTTTCTTCTTTCTTAATAGATGACATATGATTTACCTGAGACTAAAGAAAGTCAGAAGGAAATATTTATCTTTTTCCACTAGGATATGTAGGGGTTTTAAATCAACACTAACTTAAAATTTTATTTTTGGTGTAAGAAAAAATGAAAATCCATGTGATATATATGATTTTCTATATGAATATATATAGAATAATTTTATTTAAATTATATTAAAAGAATCATTTTTGGTAAGTGCAATTTTATATTTTTATTTTTTTTATAATCACTAGAAATGATCGCATTAATGATTTATTTTTCCTTAAATAACAGGAACTGAGGAGATATCATTAGGAGATCTAATCGATAAATTTATACCCTCACACTTTATCTTATGGAGGGTATTTGTTATTAGAAGAACAAACGATGACTGAAAAATCTGAAAAATTGAGATATGAGTAATCAGGCTTATTATTGATCTCCCCTTCCCCTAGATAGACATGAAAAATGTAAAAGGGATCGGATGAAAAAAAGGGGAACATATCTTAAAAAAGAATAGAATGATGCAGATGATAATATTTTATGAAGTTATTTAATTTATTTTTAAACCACATATTTTTTAATTCACTAATAATTTTTAAAAATATTCCATATAGAGAATACTTGAGGAATAGAACATAGAAAAGACCTTTATACCTGAGGATATGAAGGATATTTTGGATACTGTATCAGGAAAGATTAAACACTCAGGTTGTGTATGAGGATACGAGGTAGGTTTATTAATTAAATTTTTTTTTTGGTAATTATGGATCTTCTTAAAGGAAGGATGTATAAAAGGAAAAATAAATTCTTTCGATGCCGAAGTTTAGAAGATGGGTGAGAAGATGAAGGAGATGATTATATTATTATTGAAGTTGATGTTTATAAACATGAAAATACAGTTTTAGGATTCATATCCCATTCCTTCACTTTTTCCTGTAGATCCCACACCTATAAATCCCACTCATACACCTCCTCCTCCATAGGTTCTCATCTACTGTGAGTTATATGTCAAGGATCATCAGTATCATATTGTGAAATATTATGACATATGAGATCATATATTATATTGGGGATACTCTAAAATATCAATAAATAGATATTGATCAAATTAGGGTAATGGTACATGATATTATAGATGCATCGTCCATAGTATTATTCCCTACTGATGAGATTTATATAGTTGGGAAAAGTGTTCGACATTTTTTTACTATAACTATATAGACTTATCCGACAACTTACCCTTGAGGTATGCATAGATTATATCCATTATTTCATATTAGTGTTATATTTGTTTTAATATTTTCGAGATATATTTTATAGGAGTATATTAAAGGTAAATGCATTCTATATAGAAAGTAAAAACATGTTGAGACCCCTTTGACTTCATATACTACTCTTTTTGAAGAAATTTCAAGATTATTATCATATAAATTTATGTTTTTTGATGTTTGTGAGATGTCAACGAGTGATGGTATTTTTGGGAGTGATTATGGACTGATGATTTGTAAGAGATATATCACGGATCTTGTAACTATAGATATACTGGGTCTCATAATAATATAAGTATTTTCCTTGAAATTATATTATTATATTTATTTAAATTATATTATTTTGATCTAACTTAATACCCATGTTTTATTCCCATTAGACATCTTTATACACTTTGTATTCAGTATGATACATCATCATTTTATAAATTCATGGAAAAAAATTTATTTCTCCTATAATGAAGACAATGAAGGATGGAGAATGAAAAAATATATTTCTGAAATAGTTTAGAATGATGAAATTAGGCATTGAATTCTTTCTTATATTGAAGGGTATGATACATATATTTCATAAAGTGATTTTACTCATAATTAAAAAACCAATCATATTATTTTTTTATATCAATGACCATTGGACATTGTGTGTTTTTTATCCACATGAGAAAACAACTTACTAATTATGCACCATCCATGGTGACATGTGAGAAAACTTTAAAGAAATATTATAGATGAAAATTTGATTATTTTAATACTTAAATACTATACTATTATTTATTTTACTTAATAGTTATCAATTTAAAACAAGGAATGGGTTCACTATAACCCGTCAATAGGAAAGATTACAAAAAAGATCAAATATGTGTGTCTAAATGTAACTTATTTTATAGGTAATATAATTTATCAAATACATAAAATGTTATTTTCAAATGATAACTTATAATGAAAAAAAAATTTAATTATCAAGGAATAAAAAAATGTGGATATTATGTTACGAGATTTATATAAAAAATAATTACAACTAGGATAATAATTTTTTTTTGAAAAGGTTTGATTTTATTATAATAATTCTTTTTATTTATCTTATAATTATATTGAGAATACATGTTAAATCATTTACTTTTAATTTATAGGTTTTGATGACCTACAACCTTATAATATAAATGAGCTAAATCATTTATGAGGATCATGAGAGGATTATTTTACAAGTTTCATTCAGTGTTAATTTATCTCTATTTTTAATATAGATTTAAATGTTTAAATTTCAAATTGTAAAGATTTTGTAATCTGGATAAATTTGTGATGTAAATATTTTTTTATAAAATTGTACTATACTGATTTTTTAATCAGTTTTTGATTTTTTATAGGTTGGTTAAACTTATTTTTCAAAATATTTTTTAGAAAAATTACCTTTTATGTTGGTTATTTAAAAAAACAATATAAAAAGTCAACCAATTTTATTTTTTAAGGGGTTTTATGATAGTTTTTATTTCAACCAACATAAAACATAGTTTTTACATCACTTAAAATAACCGACATAAAAAACCTATTTACAACATTTATTACAAAGACATCATTAGTTAACTGATGTAATTTTTTTAAAAAAACTGATATAGAAAATCCTTTTTTACCCTAATGTATATCTAAGTGCTATAAAAGTAATAATTACCTTGAAAATAATATAAGTCTATATATATCATTTTTTGTAAATTTATTGGTTAGGTACAATTTTTATATTACCCATCAATATTATAGTTGAGTAAAACATATATTAAGATACCTTAAATGTTCTATTGATCAAGGATTGTTTTATTCTAAAAGTTCAAAAAATGGGTTAGTTATGCTGATGCAAGATATTTTTCTAATAAAAAAAGGCAGATATCATATCAGATATTTTTTTTAAATATAGTGAAACTTAATTTTAATGGAATTCTATAAAAAAACCATTGATGTAACTTCTTCTAATCATGATGAGTAGATTGAAATTCATGAATTAAGTTCAGAATGTGTTTGGTTGAGATCATTTATTCCTTATATTATAAAAAATTGTGGAT
This sequence comes from Viscum album, assembly GCA_963277665.1. Lineage (NCBI taxonomy): Eukaryota > Viridiplantae > Streptophyta > Magnoliopsida > Santalales > Viscaceae > Viscum > Viscum album. The sequence goes on from OY728147.1 coordinate 89,292,968, forward strand.
TAGATATAAATAATGATATTACCACCATGTTATATAAAAATAATACTTCTTGTATACCACAATTGAATGGTGGGTATATCAAAGGTTAAAGGACAAAATATATCTCACCAAAATTACTTTTCACTCATGAAATTTAAAAGAATAGAAAGATTGATATCCAGTAAATAAGGAATTGTGATAATCATTCAGATTTATTCAAAAATTCATCACCAAATGCAACATTTAAGAAATTGATTTGTAAAATTAAGATATGAATATAGAAAATTCTAATGTGATTTTATGACGGGGAGTTGGTAATGATGCACCATTGTTTCCTTTCATTATGTTTTTTCTAACTAGGTTTTATAGATAATATTTTTAATGAGGCATAATTGAATGAAATTTAATTACTTTAGCTACACTTTTTTTACTATAGTGTTTTTAGTGAGGATTATATGATATTACATGAAATTTTTATGTTTTAGGGGGAGTGTTATGAATTATTATTATGTGGATATCATAGATCAAATATTAAGATAAATTTTTATTTCCTAAAAAAGATCTTCATATTAAGATTACTTTTTATTTCCTGATTCTTGAGCATATTATTCACTATTCATTTTTTCCATGATTCAAATTTTCCATTGTGTTATTTATCTTTTTTACTCTAATTTATTAATCCACAAATGAAATTTTAAATGGTTTTTTCTTTAATTTTTCAATTCACCCCTTAAAGTTTCATTATTGGAATTTATTTCCTTGCCTATCTAGGATATCAAATGGAAATGAACCTCTCCCCTGTATTCTTCCTCATGGATACCCAATGTATTATATTTGAGTGAATTGACAAGAATTTTATAACTCTAAGAAGTCAAGATAAATAGTTTTATAGGAAATCTTTGTTTTTCTTGCTAATATATATCAATTTATATTATAAATTTTTTAAATATATTTTTATCCTATTTATATACCACCTTTTTTATGAAACTAATTTTTCATACTAGAAACTATAAATAGAATTATATATTATATCTATAAGTCCAAATAGTTGGATTTACTTTCTAAAATATTATTTAATTCCTATGACTTATTTGAAATATTTTACTCTTGAGGAAATTTTAAATTATGATTTAAATGTTTCTATTTTAATATCCAGTATGAGTAGTGATGCATGGAGTCTTGTTTCATCACTTTATACTACTCATGATATCTCAAAATGTATCAAACTTACCTTTGATAGAAAATTATCAAAGAAAAATTCTATATTCAAAGATAAATACCCTTTATAGTAGTCTATTGAAGATTCATATGATCACACTATATTCAATACGACTTTAGAATATATAAAATGAATAAAGGAAAATACTAGATGATCTTAACATGAATTATCTCACCAACACATCAATCATAGGATGATATAAATTGAGCATTTCAATGTCAAAATTTATCATTAATATTTTATTATAAAGAAACAATGAATAACAACAGTAAAGGAGATGATCTATCGATCAACTCACTATTCTTAGTGGAAATGAAATCCTCTATATAGTTGGATAATGAAGAATAATAAGATCTTTATAAATATATTACCTCTAAATATTAAGATTCAAAAAAGGATATTGAATGCTCTATTGAGCACATCTATTCCAAATATTTTGATAAAGAAGAATAAAGTATTCTAACATAGTTTTTTACTAAAGAATCATCCTCTAATGAAATAGATGATGAAGAATCCTACTCCAATATCAAAAATATAAATGGATATAATCATCATTTATAGTTATAAATTCCAAAAGAAAAGAATATCAAGTTATTAAAAATATTAGATCTGACATATAAAAAAAATTAAAGTACTATTTTCTCAACGCAATAAATTGTTTTGATCAATCCTCAACATCTGAAGATTAAAAATTCATCAAATAGAAATATTGGAAAAAATTATTTCTATACAGAATCATTTAAAGTTTCTATATAGAATTATATATTCAAAATAAAATAAAAGGTTTTTTTATTAAAACTAATTTATCTTAAGATAAAAAGAAACAATGGTATGTAATAATTTTTACATTTATGGACATAAATATGATAAAAAAATTGATAAAGAGAACACAAAGTCTTAGTATAACATGAAATTTTATTTCAAAACAACTGAGGGAATCTTATATGATTGTCAAAAAGGAATAATTCTAAGAAAATTTGGATTTTTAATGCATTATGTGATACTAAATCAATATCTAATAATATTTTAGTACAAAAAAATATCCTATACAGTGCTCACCATGAAGAACTTTTGAATAAAGGAAGAATCACCTATAAGGATCATAATTAGATAATGAAGAACAATAGTGAAAAATCAATTCCCATAAAGTAATATCTTTATTTTTATTGAAAATAGAATCAATAAGTTAACTCAACATCACTTGAATTTATCATATTTTGTTTTCAAGACACAATTAATTTATATTTTAAAAAACCACATCTCAAGGTGAATATTTAGATCTTATGCAATGCTTAGTTTTCCTATACATTCATTTATTACATTATGTTTTTTGAGTTCCCATTTTAATCATATAATTATAGTTTATCCTTATTTATTTGAACTCACAACTTTCAAAATCCTAATTTATCACTTATTTAAATCCTTTTCAAAAATATCTAATTTAGAAATGATATTTATTCTTATTCTCATTCTCTTGAAATTTCGTACCCTTATTACAAATTTTTGTAAGTTTTCCCTAATGAACTTATGGAATGGGTGGAATCAATATTGTTCTTTCCTCCATTGATTAGTTAACTCCATGATGAAAGTTATTATGAATATTTTTACATTTTCTTGATCCCTTTAAGAATCCATTTATCAAATTATTAGGACAATATTCATCCTCTTCAGCTACTATTTCTTCCAAGATATTCCTTAAAGAACAAAACATTAGAGATTATGATGGGATAAAATATGATACATGTAGATAAAAGTAATGTGGATGAGGAGAATAATTATAAAAATATATAGATCACCATAAAATTATTTTCATAAATACTATTTTTCATCTTGTGTTTTCATATATAAATAATATTATTTTACCTTTTTATTATCTATATTGAACTTTAATATTTTTTTTATTTTTATACTAGACGGAATGTGATGTTTTATTCTTATATATATTTTTCTAATCATATCAATACCTTGAGTTTTAGAACCATAAAATTCAAAACTTACAGTAATAAATGATCGAGACATATATAAATTAAATATTTTACACCACACATGACCTATTATTTTTTCAATTTTCATAATAATATAAAATAAAATCCAAAAAATATATATCAAAACTAAAAATTCATACTTTTTGAAGTTCATATTATAGAAAATGACCAAGTATCCTACACTTAATAAAAACATAAAATTCCTTACTGATCTGGGTGATTAATTTTTGATGCATATTAGGATTGTAAAATCTATTAGAAATTATTCTTTCTTATGTATTCTTTTTTATTTCAATAAAAATATTTTTTAAAATATTTTTTTTTAAAATAGGGATAGTTCATTATTTTATGATTTTAAAAAACCCCTTCTCATAAAATTTATTTCCATTCATCCTTTAAGATACAATAATATGTTTTATAAAAAATGTTAACCTTTTTTACTTTTTGTGAAAACAAGTGGATTCAAACTTGGATCATAGGATAATACCTTCCCTATGATGTTTAATTTTCTTTACAAGGTGGAGGTTTAAATTTTATAATTTTTAATGGAACCTTCTATTTTTCATATATAGAGAGATATTTATACTTACTTCTTTTCTATTTCCATCTTCTCTCAAATAAAAAAGCTGTAGAATGTGAGTTTAAATCTCAATCCATCAAAAAGGGGGAGAGTGTAAGTTGAAATCATCACTTAAAAATGAGGGAGTATGTTAAAATTGTTATAATGGTTATAAAGTAATATTTATGATTCTTTAGACTATATTTTTGATAATAATAAAGGGGGATAATAGAGTTAAAACCAATCTCCAGACACGAGATAAAGGATATAGCTTCCTTACTTTTTTGGTTTCAATTGGTATATGAATTCACCAATCGAACTCGATGAATATGTTGTGTAGTTGATTTATGATTTAATGTAACATGTATTATGATCATCAAAAGGGGGATATTTTTATCTAAAAATATTCTTTTTTTTCTCATTCATAATTAAGTATAATGATAAGGTATATAAGAATTGATAAAGGACTTCAAATTTATATGCTAACTTACTGATAACACATCAAGGATATGAATGAAACATTTAATAGATGATATATGACCATGATGAATAATTTTTTTAGAATTTACTTCATTTTTTATACATTATTTATCATAAAAAAATACCATGGTCAAATCATAAAAGAAGAATCACAGAGAATCGATCAAAATCATATGAGGTTTCATTTGAAGACTTAATCCTACTAGACCTAGATGAATGGATGATAAAGGACAATGATTGTAACAAATTGGCCCTGATAACATCACATATACCTCACTTTAACATTTATGTTGAGTTATAGCCTGTTAGACACCACCAGTTTCCCCACAGGTACATGGTCCCCTACCTTGATCCCACCCACATGCTGAAACAGATCATCAGACTAATGACTATCCCACAAGCCAACACATGTTCTTTCTAGTGTAATTTTTCCTCACTCACACACACCCTAGTAAACTTACCATAAGTTCACCCATCCTGACCACTAATCGAGTACAAGTATGCTTAATTGTGGAGTTATAATCAGGAAAGATCACAAAAATAAAGGTGTTCATTTTTGACATAGGTGGTAACATTTATCCTTTTAACCCTTTATCTTTATGAGGCGTTACAATCACCCCCATTTATAGTATATTGTCCAAGTTATGGATCTTATATTTCAACCCAGGAAGTGCCACTTCACTTCTGGCTACGTACCAATTTGATACCAATGTAACAAATAATCCCAACTCACAACACATACACCCCACCTCAACATGTCTGTTGGGTCTTGGATTTCCAAACACCACCAGTTTCTCTACAGATACATGGTCCCCTACCTGGGGCTCACCCACATTCCCAAACAGGTTATTATACTAATGAATTTCCCCACAATCCAATATATGTTCTTTCCAGTGAACTTTGTCCTGACTCATACACAACATGGGAAACTTCTTAGATGGTCACCCATCCTGGTCATTACTTCAATCCAATCATGCTTAAATATGGATTTATAATCAGGAAGGATCTAAAAAATAAAGGTGCACCTTGTCTACATGGGTAGTAACATTTAGACTTTTAACCCTTTATCTTTTTGGGGTGTTATAATAATTATATATTGTATATATCAAAATCACCTCTCAACTGTTATATTTTTATATATTAATAATTCAATTATGGACCTCTATTTCAAATCAAATGGATGAAATAGAAACAATCATATACATACTACAATATTCAAATGGTTTATAATCACAAGATAATCCATGTTATCTCCAATGACTATATTTATTAGTGGTTAGATTTTTGTATTTATACAAATTTTCATGAAAGAATAATTGGTATAATGAATTGTAGAGAGATCCAATAGAGCACAAAAGGGAGAAACCAAGATCTAAGGGGATATCATGTATCATGATATATCCATTTTATCATATTCTTAATCTCTTTTTCAAGAGAAAAATATTTAATTACAGGATTTCTTGTATATATCTTCAATCCTATGAACCTTATATTTTTTACTTATTTTGTATTCATTTTAAAATGGAACAAGAACCCTATGTTTGTAACCCTCCTTCAATCCATCCTTCTATCCATGTGATCTAATAATTCTTGCGGATAAAGAATCACTAAATACTGATATTTATATGAAGAATTATTGGGGATACATACTTTTATTTGATCAAACACATGATTGAGGATGTTTTAAGAATAAATACTTGACCTATGATGATATTTTGATCAAATATGTATTGGGGATAATGAACTGTATATTTTATCAAAAAATAGGAAATACTTTTTCTTGGTATTTTTAGAATCTTGGTATAAGACCTCTTATCATTTTTAGTTAAAATAAAATAATTTCTAGGTATATGAACTTGGTTTGTATATATAAAGTAGGGGATGTTGGGTTTTCTTATCCCAAAAATCTTTAACATTGAATTTTCATTAATTTATTTATCTCTTTTAAAGTTACATTAATATGTTTATTCAAGTTAATTATTATTTATAGATCATGGAAAATATATATGAGAAAGACTAAATTACTCACCCATCATCCTATGGTTTTTCTTCCAATATTCATATTCCTTTTTTTACTTTCTCATATTTTTTATATTTGTCTTAAAATGATAAATATAGAATCATAAGGCACCAATTTATTTATCTTGAAATACTTTTCTTATATTATCATTGTCCTTCTAATTTATGACATTATTATTCACTGTCATTTTTCATTTTATGATTCACATTTTTCACTATGTAATTTATTTTTCTACTTTGATTTATTTATTTAAGCATGCATTTTTAAAGCATTTTTAACATGATTTCTTTCAATTCACCTCCCACTTGAAGTTTCCTTACTAAAGTTTATCTTCTTTCTAATATGGTATATTATGTGGTATTATATCCAATCTATCCTTTTTTATTCATCATTAATACCCATTATATATAAGTTCGATAACATTTTTTATTTTCACTTGATTAAGTATTGATTATACAAATTCATATAGAACACATAAAATTTATATTATAAAAATAACTTTACAATTAATTTTTTTGTATGATAATGATGTACCACAAATGAATCTTTACCTCTTTTTGATTTATTATTATGTGGAAGAAAAAATATAACATGTTTTTTTTAAATTTTACATTAAATAAATTTAATGAAGTGAATGAAGTTATTATAATAGAATAATAATGTTTTGAAACTAGGAAATGGTTTTTTTTAAATATCAAACCATCCTATGATATATAATTGAGAATATAAATTTTATATTTTAGGTTTTATGGTCTCTGTTTAGAAAATTTTCTATTTATAAACACCAAAAAAGATTATTTCATCATGAAAATATTGTGAAAGGAGCTTGGAGATAAATTTAAATAATTTGGATTCATTTGTAAAATAGATAGAAAATAAATTAAATTTATACTTGAGAGGGAATCTAGATTGATCAAGTGATCATTGGGCACTTTGATCAAAAGGTATGACTATTGTAAGTGATAGGACTTAGAAAACATCATCTTTTAAGTAAAATTAATTATAAGAGAGAAAATTATGGATCATTCGAGTGACCAATCCACTTTTATTCTTGAGTGGAAATACAATATCCCCACTACCTTTATAAAGACCCTAAAATATCATGTTAGTCCCTCTATTTCATTTTTTTCCATTAAATTCTTTACTAAATTTGTTTTGGGAATAATTTAAAGTTGAAAAAAGTTTAGAGGAAATTGGTGGGATGGGATGGGAAGAAAGGGGATGATACCCAAGTGTAAACAACACCTGGTGTTTGGTGGGAAAACACCAGGAACCCAGTGGAACCTAAGGTACTACATGGATTTTATCAGTACCACCCAATACCTGATGGATTAATACTGAGTACCCAATGACACCTTTGAGTTTTTTTAGTGTTAGGGGAACTTTATCCATTTTAAACTTAAAAATAAAACCTTAAAACTCCATTCAATCTATATTTCACTCCATTATTTACCTTTAATCTCTCCAAGTTATCTATTATGTCCATATACCACTCCTTGTTGATACTTTTTTGATCATTGATCTATAGTTCCTCCAATTGGGTACAAGAACTAGGATTCTACAAAATGGGGAACCATATTTCTCTAATCTTATTATTTACAATGTTTCTCTATAAAAACAAGTATAAATACCTTGTCTCTATATCTAGGGCTTGTATAATCCATCAAATCACATATATTATTTTTGGGTGAGCTATTACAGGAGCTCTAATTAGGTGAATCTAAGGTAAATCCTTAGTTCCACCTTTTGGATTCATCTCCCTTCTAATTTTAAATTCCCATTAGGTGGTATATTTGAAAATTTTATAGTATACACCTTACTATTAGACCCAAAAGGAGTTTTTGTAATTATTTATGGTAGTTTTACCCCTATTCCCTCTTATACTACCTAAGGGATAAGTTGGAAACATTATATGGAAAAGTGAATTTAATTAGAAATGTACATTTTTAATAATAAATGAATCATTAATTTATATTTTTTATATTTTAAGAGACCTTTGGGTCTATTTTGATTTTATAATAATTTTTTAGTGTGCCTTGTGTGTTCTTTTATCCCTTTTCTATAATAATATCATCATGTTTGTGCACACCTTAAAATGAATATTATTGTCATTGATTCATTAAAAAAGGACTCTATGTATGTTATACACTTTCCATTTAAAGTGTTATAAGCATTCCACTATGTTTCATTTGGTTGAGTAGAAAAATAGATTTATACTGCTACTTGGGTTCAGTAAGTGTATTAAAAGGGTTTTTTAGATTTTGTATAATTTTTTCAAGAAGTTATAGCTCAATTTGAAGCATTATTACTATGATGAACTCACAATACCCTAACTTTTTATACCCCATTTTATATTCCAAGGGACATGCCGAGGCCCTAACTTGGTATAATATTTCTCCTATCCAGTATGACGTGATTAAACCCTTGATTTGTATATGTTTCCACCTAGATGGGATGGGTTGTAATATTTCCCTACCTCTATCTTGATATCGATATCGAGCTATTCTTGAAGCGGGTAAATAAAGGTGAGGACCCTCCAAGTATAGGAAGGTATAATTTATTATTATAAATGAATTGATTTAAATTATATCAAGCATATTATTTTATTTTATTTACTTATACTATATCCATATGTTGGTTCCTACATGAACCTGAGTTTATTATAGGTAAGTATGGGAGGGGTGGTGACCAATCATTGGGTTATACTCACACCCTATATGCACCCCCGTGGGATGTGTGCAAAGCTCATTTTATGTGATCTAGGTAAGGGGAAATCACCAGAGAACCTAGGATAAGACCACATATAGTAATAACTAAATATGTGTTAGGACGAAAAGGGGCCTAGATACCCTGAGGGGGAGGGGGGTGAATCAGGGTATGGATATTCATTTTCAAAATTCTTCCTACCCCATTGGATCTTGACCTCTATATTATAATGGTCACTTTGTTTGCTCTTATGTTTTTAACATTTATCTTGATATTTCCTTATTTATCTGATATTGATGTGTTGAATACAATGCAGGGAAGTGAACAGGCCAACCCAAAGATTTTTTCTTGGTTCACCCTCACTGGGCTACATCCAAGGAGAATACAACAACAATGTGCCGCAGTACCAAATCCACTAAAGATCACTGCCAATAATGTTCGGGCTAGGTCACTTCTATTCCCAAGTACATTGACTTTACAATGTTTACGGTCAGCTCACTACTTTCCCAAGGGTCAATCCCTATTTATCTCTCACTGGCTCACTGCCGGTAGAAAGGATTACCTTCTTCCTCTTCATTGGAACATTGCTCTTGGAAGGGATCCACTCACAATTCATATACATGTAGGTCTCTTAATTTGCACAAATACATGCATCCTCAACTGTTGATAGATGCTCTGTTGAAGTCCAACTTTCATCCATAGATGAATACCACTTTGCCTCTGAACGCTAGGAAACTACCTTTGGAATTACCTTCACAAAGCACCCTACTTCTTGAATCTCCCAATTTCACGAAGCTCAAACAAGCCTTCATGAAGTCCCTGCCTTTTCGCGAAGCACACACCTTCGCAGAGCTCCTTCCTCGCGGAGCACACTACTTTCACGGAGCTCATACCGTCGCAAAGATCAAGCCTTCACAAAGCTTAGGCCATCACAGAGCTGAAGTCATCGTAGATAAGCTTCCCTCGTGAAGCTCAAACAAGCCTTCGTGAAGTCCCTGCCTTTTCGCGAAGCACACACCTTCACAGAGATCCTTCCTTGCGGAGCACACTGCTTTCACGAAGCTCAGACCATCGAAAAGCTCAATCCTTCACAAATATTAGGCCGTCACAGAGCTCAAGTCATCATAGAGTGACTTCCCTTGTGAAGCTCACTGAGCCAATGCGAAGCACACCACTTTTGTGGAGCTAAATTAGCCACTGCAAAGCTCCTTCCTTTTGTGAAGCACACTACCTTCACGAACTACCTTCACGAACCGAGAGAAAAAAATTTTCTCAAAAAAATATCTACTTCTCTCGAGGGGGTCGAGGCCTATTTATAGGCAATTCCACCAACCCTCGAACCTTACACACAAAGTCAGTGCCACATCATCACAAATCACGAAGCTCTGAAATTCCCACCGAATTTCTCTTAATATCACGAAGCACCATGGAAATTTTACGGTCGTGGAGCTCGTCGTAATCGCAGAGTGTTCCGTCAATTACTTCGCACCACCACTATGATGCTCCCTTGCATTTACCTTCAACACTGTCATTCGTGAAGCTCATCGTAATCACAAAGCATCACCGTCAACATTCTTCTGGTCTTTGTGAAATCCAATCCATGAATCCTATCTTCACAAAACTCATGCCTTTGCCATATTTTGATGAGATATTTAAGGAAATCCATATTTCGTGATGATCACCAAACTCCAAATTTTGGACCCCAAAAATTTGGCAAACACTGGGAAACAGCGCCACCTTGTATCTATTCTTTTTGTACCACCTCCAGATCATCCATTCCTTTGTCATGGTTCTTTGTCAACATTGATTGTCAACAACATCTCTGGAACTCGACAATTCACTATAGAAACCTTCTTTGTCAACAAACACAATCAACCCAAAAATGCTGCAATATTACCTTGAGATATTTTTTCCCAACAATATGTTACCTTTTTCACATTATAATGGGCGTTCAGAGTGTATTATCATGGGTTATCTTATCTTTTTTATGTGGGATATTTTTCATGGAAGTTACCTGATTTTGACCATTATGCCATGATTGGCTTAGTGGTTTTTCACATAACATGTTTTGTCTTAATTTTTCACTTTTATAGACCTTGTGTATGTTTTTGGAATAGGTTTGATATGTATTCATATCTCATGTATATATCAAATCACTATTTTCTATACTTTATGGTGAACAAGTACACCCTTGGAAAGTACCTATATTTTAGGAATAAATATTCATCAACCCCAAGGGTCATACCAAAGTTTTTATATGATATACCTTTCAATTTTATTTAGTTTCTAAGGGGGTAAACCACCTCCCTATAACCTTTACTCAAAACTCATTGTTTTATCTCACCTCTTAGAATCATGAGGTATGCCATTGGTTTTATAATGACCAATCCCAGTCCCATTCGAGTAACCGGGTCAAGATCATTACGAAATGGTATCAGATCGCACCTTAAGGGATATTGGGTATAGTAAAATAGAGTCACAAAGATATAAGACCATTAATAATTAGGAATTAACACACAATATGTCTACACAAAATAATTATGGTTGAAGTTTTTGAGTTACCAGGGGTAGTAAAGAGTTCATTTTTTCCATTAATTTCCTTAGATTTTCTCAAGTATTTACTAGTTATCCAAGTCTGATGCATCATATTAGGCATCACTATACAAGGATATATAGGATTTCTTGTAATCTCGCACACCTTCTAGTGATTACTTATATGATTGTTGTGATCAATTAGAGGTTTTCATTTACTAAAAAATTATTAATAAAAATATATTTTTTTATATATTATTATTATTAATGATAAGGTAATATAAAAAACCACTTTATCCCCTCATTATACAAAATTGTTTATTTATTTTGATACTTAGGCTTATTATTTATTTGTGCTATGTGTAAAACATGTTTATAATTTATTTAAATTAATTTAAAAGTTGGAAAGACTAGATTAAAATATTTATGAGAAGTGTTTTGGAAATGGAAGTGTTTAGATAAATAAATAATTAAATGGAGAGAGGAACTAATATGGTATATGAATTTATAAACTTGGTTTGTTAACCAAGGGGAAGAAATTTATGTTTTTCGTCTACTTCATTGTAAAATATAACGCTTAAACGATTACTACCCGCCTTAAAAGAATATACATAAGATCAAGAATATTTAATAAGACCTTATGTTAACTTTAAATATTTGAGGAGTCTTTTCCCAAAATTTTATATTGTGGGGAAATAGTTACCTCAGTGGGAACCAATGGATACTAAGTCTCTACTAACCTTTTAGGGTAGTATTACCCAATAATAATTCAATTATTGGATTCAATGGATCCATTTTCTCTAAATTATATTTAATTACCCATACAACACTATGATCATGTAGCCATGTTTATGTTCTAAAGGGTTACTTGATGATGATGTGACATATGAGAGAGGAAGTCCAGGTTCTTGGATTAATAAGACCAAGGAGATCCTCAAGGGTAAAAATGAGATCAATTAGAGTCGAGTTACTCATAGATTATATAGTGTGTTAAGAAAAAAAAATGTCTTTATTTTCTATTGTTAAAAAAGGCCACCAATGTTATTCTATTAATATGGAATTCAAGGACATATTAAGCCTAATTATACTTTTAAATTGAAGTAGTCCATTTTTATGGTCTGTATGACTATATAGAATGATTTTTTATAGATTAGGGTATCATTAGGTGTGGGGATATGGTTCCAAGTGGCTAAGACCTTATAAGATTTGTCAACTGCTCTATTTACTATATGTAGTTTACTAACTTCTAAAGGTCTTGATTCTATGATCTAGTAAATGAGTCATAGTTGTATAGATATAGCGTATCTTATTAAGAAGAAGTTTATACCTTAGGTATAGTACCAAATATAAATTATAATATATATTATAGAGAAACTTTCTAACAATGTTGGAGATGGGTTTTCTATGTAATGAACCAACTCAGGTCAACAAAATAATACACCCAAACTGGTTTGTCACATGATATAGGTAAAACCGGAAAATAGAAACCAATATTGAATATAATAAAAATAAGAAAAAAACCAGAGCACGAAGAAGAAATAGATAAGATACCATAATATATATGAAATCCAAGCCAAAATAGGATAAACTATAAAGTAAGTCAAGTCCCCACGTGACCAACAATCACCTCTAGACCAACCCGAACTGCAAGTAGCAACAATAAGAGAAGCCAACATGCTACAAGATGCTCTTCCCTTTACCTGAATCCTAAATACAATATCTAAAAACACCCAAAGGCACAACTATGGTGTGATCCAAAGACCATTAGGGTACCACCATGGTTTCTATTCAAGGTCTAATATCAATAAATCAACAATTCTATCATTTAAAAAAAACATTTACAAATAATTTTTCATAAATCCAAACCATTTATAAATTATTTCCCCTTTTTCTTCCTTTGATTTTCATAAAATATTTTCATATTATCAAACAAGAAATATGAGAAGTAGAAGTGATAAAACATGAAATAATATCCATACATCAAGAGGTAAACAGTTAAGAACATATCCATGAAACAACCTTTCATTCAAAGCTATGTGATATAACCTCATATAAAAACTATGAGGAACCATCCTTGATAAAAATAATAATGCGATAAATAACCATAAATAATGATAAATCACCTCACACATGGGTTCTATCCTTTGGGAAACTACATACTAGACACTAACAAGAAAATACTAAATAGGAACAATTTTGGATCCAACTGATATCGAGTCCTACTAGTCAATATTACAACCAATATTGATCCCTACTAGTCGATATCACAAAAGGTTACAACCTAGTGGTTCTAAAAACACACTAAGGCCACCTGTGTCTCTTTCTCGATGAAACTAAGGTTCCCAATGTTCATTTGTAAAAATTTAATTTCAAAACCATGCTCAAAATTTCATAAAACATTTTCAAATCCAATATGATCCACTTTAGAGTTTGAAAACCCATTTCCATATCAAGTTAATTCATTTTCAAAGAAGGCACCATTTTTTTTAAAAAACATTTTATTTTCCAAAAAATCATTTTAAACCATTTATCACGTAAAATCAATGAAAAATCCAAAGAAATTTATTAATAATTTTAAAAAATTAAAATAATTAACCCATTTTGTAGAAACACCTACCTCAATATGGTATAAATATGTATGCCTTTGACAACGGTGATAGAAAACCAAGAGAATGGACTTTGAAAGATAATTCATGCAAAGAAACTGAAAAGGATTAATAAAAAACCTTATCTGATCACAAAATTGAACACAACCATAGACAAAACCAAAGAAAAACCAGAAGGATTACACTCCCAGAGAGAAGAAATACAATCTCAATGGTGATCAATCATTGAACGAAGTGATTTGGAAGGAAAGGAGTTACACAAAATATCTTCAGGTATGATATAGGGCAAGATAGGTAAGGATATAGGCATATTGAAATAAAAATAAGCCATGAACCCCCCTAAAAACCACAACTTGCGACATTTACATGGCGTGTAATCCCATTACACATCGTGTAATTCAAAAAGGATGGAATAAATGAAAAATTCATCTCATTTTTATTAAAAACTTGAAATATTCCCATACACAATGTAAACCCCATACACAATATGTTAACCTCTTATGTTGTGTATCCAGTCCAAGTATTCTACCTTGAAGCCATTACATGACATGTTCTCCAATTACATGGAATTTAATTCCCAAATGATAAGAAAAAACTACAGGTTTATGATGAAAATTCCAAAAAATTCTTGACTTCACCATTATAGGTATCCTCCAAACTTATTTTCGGCATTAAACACCCAATAAAAAAGGAATAAAAAAACAAAGGTTAAAATACACCTAACAAAAAGGTAACATGGTGTTACAATATCCCCACTATAAATGATTCATTCCCCTAGAAATCCCACAATATCCTAGATATGTAAAAAGATAATGCCACTACTTCCTCATCAATGAATCTCAATCCCATTTCTCATGGATATCCTATCCACACTTCCATAGTACCTTGACCAGGGGGATCATTTTACTATGCAGTACCTTATCATGGTGATCCATAATCTGAACTGGCTTCTCAACCAAAGTGGTATCAGGCTCAAGATCAACGTCCTCAGATATAATCACATGGGAAGGATCTGGTATATACCTCCTCAAATGTGAAACATGAAAAAAATCATGGATATCTATCAAACCATATGGAAATTGAAGCTGATAGGACACCCTCCCCAGTTATCCAATGATCTCAAAGGGGCCTAGAAACCTTGGTGCCAACTTACTTTTCTTACCCAACTGACGATGTCTCAAGCGAGGGGAAACTATAAGAAGGAACTAATCACAAACCAAAAACTATAGTGGCCAATGCCAATATTATGCATAGTATTTATGAGGAATCTGTGCCATGATTAAATGCATCCAAATAAACTATACCATCTCCACCATCTTCTAAACAACACTCGACCCAACCAAGGACCGCTCTCCCAAATCTACCCTGTATAAGGGAGATCTACATGGCTTCCCTTAAAAATCCTCAAATGGGTCCATCTTTATCAAATCCTAATAAATATTTTTATAGGGAAACATAACCAAAGGAAAAATATTTTCCCAATATCCTTCAAAATCAATCACACAATCCTGGAGCATATCCTCTAGAACCTAGATAATTTTCTCCATCTATTCATCCATCCGCGGATGATAAGCTGTGCTTAATTTAATATGGGATCCCATCAACTCCTGCAAACCTTTCTAGAACCATAATGTGAACCTTAGATCCCAATCATAAAAAAATACATAGGGAACCTTGTGATGTCTCACAATATCTTAGATATACAAGTACCCAAATTGTTCCACTTTTTAATCTCCCATATAGGTAGGAAATTAAATAATTTCATGAGTTGATCAATGATCACCAAAATCACATCCTTCCCACTATAAGTCTACGAAAAACCAATGATGAAATCCATGGAAATCTCATCCCACTTCCATACTGGAATGGGTAAGGGTTTTCATAACCCCGCAGGTCTCTAGTGTTCCACCTTAATTCTCTAACAAGTAAGTCACCATGATACAAAATCCTTTATTGACCATATCATCCCTTTACACCAATATTGAATTCTAATGTCATGATATATCTTAGTATCCCCATAGTAAAAAAACCAATAAGAATGGTTCCCACTATTTAACAACTCCCACCTAAGAGAAAATGGAACAACCAATCTTCTACAGAAGCACAAAGCTCTACTGGGAGACCAAGACTACTCACATTAGTTCTTCCCACCATAAATTATTTCATTTATTCATTTGAACTCAGTGTCCTACACCTTCTTGAGCTGAAATCACTCATCAAAATACGATTTAGTGTTTATAGAACCTAAGAACACTTGTACACCAAGATATTCCACTCCCAAGACCATCTCAACAAAAAAACTCATTAGAGACCACTCCTCAACTGATTCCTTCACTGCTTGTGTCATTAATTTTCTGCTCAACATATCAACAACCACATACCCTTTAGAAAATATTAAATTAGAAATGATGAAGATACTCTACCTAGTGTTTTTATTTCAAATTTAGATCCCTCTAAGTACAAATATATTTTAGTCTCTTATGATTAGAATAGACCATAAACCACTCTCCAAATATATAGTGATTCCACATCTTGAGTTCATACATAACTGCTCCCAAATCAAGATCATGGGTAGGATAGTTCTTCTCATGAGGACATAATTGGAATGAGCCATATGTTATAACCTATTTACCATACATTAATACAATTCACAAAAATTTACCATAAGTATCACAAAAAACATCATAACCTGATCCTAGTTATGGAAGAATAAAAAATTCTTCTCAAGTAAACCCCACATTCATTTCCTAAAAATATCTCTAATAGTTTTCATTACATTCAAACTTTACACCCTTATAGGTTGAAGCTATAGTTGAAGATGTGATCTTAGAGAAGTCTTGAATAAACCATCTATAGTAGCCAGCCAAACCCAAGAATCTTTTGCTCTCAAAAAAATTTCTAAGATTCTACCAAGACATTACAACCTCTACCTTTTTAGGATCTACTGAGATTACCCTGTCAGATATCACATACCCTAGAAAATTCACTTCTCGGAACCAAAACTCACACTTGGAAAGCTTATTATACAAACGATGTTCCTTCAAGGTTTGAAGAATGATATACAAATGGTCTATGTGCTCCTCCTCTGACTCTAAGTACACCAAAATATCATCCACATACACACCAATAAAATAATCCATGAACTGATAAAATATTAGGTTCATTAACACCATAAACAACATAGGAGAATTAGTGAGACTGAATTGAATAACCAGAAACTTGAAATTCCCATATTGAATCTTAAACACTGTCTTAGGTATATCATTTTCTTGGAATCTAAAATGATGATACCCTGACCACATGTCAATCTTAGAAAACTAAATAACCCCTCTAAGATGATCAAAGATATCATTAATCATTGGAAAATGATATTTTTTCTTAATGGTCACCTGATTCAACTTTCGATAATCTATACAAAGTCCAAGGATCCCATCTGCCTTCTTAAAAAAGAGGATAGTCGAAGTCCACATTGACATGCTAGGATGAATAAATCCTTTAGCATCTAGATATCCAAGATATACCTTAATTTCAACCAACTTATCTAGTTCCATATGGTAATATGATATAGAAATAGTAATTGTACTAGCGAGCATGTCAATAGTAAACTTGATCTCTCTCTATGGAAGAAAACTAGAAAAATCAACTGGAAATACTTCAGGTTACTCACAAAAAACTACAAGAAATTGACCACCTAATCATGGGTCAAATGTATCAAGAAACATCTCTTAAAACTGGAATGATATTACTACATCATAAGGAATAACATGCCCCGCCCTTCATGATCTAGAGTCTCACTCACCCTGGAGGACATGAGAGACCCCATCGACAAATAAGAACTAAACCCGATGGTGTTAATAGTCTATCTGGTCCTTAACACTGATCATCCAATCCATTCCAATAATAAATTCAAATTTGTTAAGATCAATCACTAAAAATTCTCACACCACCTCAATTTTGGCTATCATCACCTAACACTCGAGACATCTAAAACCTTTTTCATACCTCTTTCCCAAAGGTGTGGAAATATCCAACCCGAATAAAATAAGTTTTTAACACAAACCCAACACATAAAATAACTTTGATGATATAAATGAATGAGTAGAACCACTATCAAACAAATCTATCATCATAGAAGACGAGATAAACCAATACCTCTAATAGTAGCAAGTCCTACTTTAGATTCCTCAGGTGGATACTTCGCTAAATAAAGGCATATGATCTTAACCACATGAACATATCCCTTAGCCTGAGGATTAGGCCCACCACCCTTGGAAGAATCTACATGAAACTATGAACCCTTGGTGAGAGTGGATTCTGAGCTGGTCCCTCCTCCCCTGCCGGGGAGGGGCCTCCGACGTCCTTCATGGGAGAGGCTCCATCCTTCTCTCCTTTCTCAAACCTCGATTTTATCCCCCCTTTTCCTCAAATTTCTCTTTTCCCCAAATTCCCAGATTTGATTAATGTAATTCCAAACCTTTCTATCTCGATCTTTGAGTTCAATGAGGCTTCGGGTCTTCTAAATTTCTACCTGATCATGCTTTTCAAGTAGAGGCATTCTTCGGTGGATTCATTTGATAGATGCATCTTTGGTTCATGGGGTTTATAAGATAGAGAAATAGTGGGTTTTCTTGATTCTAGACATATTAGGATTCACTTCACATTAGAGGATGATCCTGTTAAGTCTTGGTTCAGTGCACCACATAGCTTCAACAATCTTCGGTTCTACCTCTTCCGTTGGTCGTATGATTTCCACATGAAACATGAATCCTCTATAGCTGTGATTTGGGTTATTTTTATAGGACTTCCTTTTCCATTTTAGAATCCTGTGATTTTGATAATGTTAGGGAACCTTGTTGGTAGATTTTTGTGTGCCAATTTGAGAACTAGGGTGCTCTGTCATCCGTTTTATCCCTGTATCTGTGTGGAAATTGATGTCTCCAAAATTCATCCCAAGTTTGTATGGATTAAATTGGAGGGATAGTTTGACCAAAAACAACCCGTAGTTTATGAAACATATTTTGAATTCTATCTTTCCTACAAAAAACTGGTACATCCCGTTGCTTCCTGTAGACATGAGAGGAAGGAACTTTGTCACGAACCAGATCTGGTCTCCATCAAAACCGGCACCCGACCCAGCCCGTGGTAAGACCCGAAGGGTGTTCCCTATCCCCATAATCTGGAACAAGTTCCTAGGTATCATAAGTAATAATTTTGGAATTATTTACTTTATTTTATAAGCATAAAACAACCAACAATAACCAGTAAACTGAATTTTAAAATTTCCAACCAAACGATCCTTAAAGAAAATTCAGAACTGAAAACTTGGTTTTAAACAAGACACAAGAGGTCCACAACTATAAAAGAGTAGCAAGTCTAACACTGATACCACCACACAGAAAAGGGACATCACCCATGGCCTTCTTTACAACACCGTACCAAGGAAAAGAAGCTAACATCCCAAACTGCCATCTCGAAAGACCTTTCCCTTACCTCTGTCAAACATGATCAAGTCTACTTACACACAAAGGTGTAAGTAGGGTGTGAGCTAATGCCCAATAGGATTCCACCAAGAAAAGATTCCATGCATAATTATTAAATGAAAAATACATTTTCAATTTTATCATATGGAAGGAAACAAATATTTAAACGATTTTAACGAAAACAATTTTAAGGATAACTACTTTAAATAAAACAACTTAAATTAAAACACACACACACACACACTTGATTTTATGGAAGCCCCAATATCACAACATGTTCTGATGGTGAGTGAAAATTAAAGGTGGATCACAAAACAAGGGAGAGGCCCTAAATATTCTAGCCAGAAGTGGGACCCTAGAACATCGTGTCTTGGTGAAAAGTGGCATGGGAACCACAACAACACGCATTCTCATGCATGAACAACTAGTAGGTAACACACCCACAACCTAGTGGCCTCTTATCATCATAAAAAAGTTTAGTTAGTGTCGTAGTCATCAATCTAGCTAAGTGAAATTGGGATGATGCCACTTCCATTTCACTAGCACACTAGTCCTAGTCCACCCACATAGTACCCAGGCTTCCCATTTGTGCTCATGTGGTTTAGAGTTCATGTCACATGTCAAATTCAAATAAACAAAACAAACAGGGGACTAAATCTATCCAACACCACAATTTCACAAAAAAACCATTTTCAAATAATACACATAGTAAAAATCTTTCAAAACTTAAACTGAATCACTTACACAATTAAAGAAACCAATTGCACAGTTAAAAAGACCATTCCTATGGTTGAACAAACCACCAGAAATATTTATAAAAAAACTTCGAAATATGTCGCATGACTTTAAACACCTAAAACTTCACTCAAATATTATTTTTTAACCAAAAAAATATTGATGCCATTCCAAGACACAAACTACACATTCAATAAAACACTTTCATAATTAAGTAAGCCACTAAGAGAACTTACTAAACAATTTCAAAATATGTCGCATGATTCAAAATACCAAAGATCACTCAAAAAATCCTTTTAAAACGAAACGCACCTTAGAGCCACACCAAAAGACCAACCAAATCCCTTAAAATTTTTAATAAACTAACAACACTATTTATAAAATAGTTATAAATAGCTCAACATGGGTTTTTTCACAAAAACAAATCAAACTCATATTGCATAAACATGTTACTAGTAAATTAAATCATATCAAACCTAAATTAATTTTTTTGCACCATAAAAACTAGTTAAATAAAAAACTAAATTGATTAAACACACAAATTAATTCATCAAACAATAACTATACATGGAACCACCTACCTTAGTGTAGACTAACTTCGAAAATTTGGTGCGCAAAGTCCACCGCACTTCAATCGCACCAAAAATAAACATAGTTATATCCTAATTCAAGAATTTGAGCCAAATATATCACAATTGGACCCTAAAATCAAAAAATAAGACCATTTATACCCAAAATATAACCAATTCAACACAAAACCATAAGGAGGAAGAATAAAACTTACCAGTGTGAGAAGAACCGGGGAGAAAAAGAGGGGGGTTGGTGGCGTCGCGGCCAAGCAGGGATGGGGGGCAGGATGCTGGCTAGTTTTTCTAAAAGGGGGCATGGAAAAGGGTCAGCGGCTAGGAGAGGGAGATAGGGGCAGCACGTGAGTGTTGTGAGGGAGGTAGGGTCGGCACACTGGTGCGAGGTGAGGAAGGGAGCATGGAGCAACATGAGTCACCGGGGGGGGGGGGGGGGGTGGTGCGTCGGTTCAAAGGTCATCGGTGGGATAGGGTTTGACACACCAAGGCTGGGGAGTGATGTAGGAATAGGGGGGATGAATAGAGGAAAGGAAAAAAAGAGAAAAAAAAGAAAAGACAATAAAATAAAACCTAAACTAACCAAAACTAATAATTAATAAATAATAATAGAAATAATAATATTATTAATGATGTTAAATTTATTTTGACCATAACATCAATAACTTAATAATAATAACAAAAATATAATTAAAATATTAACACAAATAATAATAATAATCTCAATATTATTATTATTATTAAAAAAATTATTAAATAATTTTATTTTACTCATTTTATTTTTCATTCACTTTATTGTCCATTCTGTTATTTAATTAAGTATCCGCGCATCGGGAAGGCTACACCGTGATCTGATGAAGACACAATTATTTGACCATGCCCTACATATGCGCCAAACATTACCAAGCCAAAACACATGCCTATCAGAAAAAGCGCACAACTCATGTCGGGCCTGGCCCGCACCTCAACAAAACATTTTTTAAGCTAGGTAAAATTATAAAAAAAATTATTATGGATTTTCGGGTGTGAAAAAAATTCTCCTTAGAAGGTTTTGGATTCAAGAGACTACAAAAAAGGGGTTGGGTATGGGTGAAGGTAGTGGTAATGTGATGGAATTAGAGACAGTGAAGGCAACCGGTGGGTCAGAAGTTGGTACGCAATAGGTGAAGGAGGTGACATGGTCTAGTCTTGGTCTTACAGAACAAGACACATTGAGTAAAATACTAGCCCCCCTACAAAACCAAGTGTAGATGATGTTTTTGGTAGATTGAAGGGTGATATGGGGGTGTGTAATCCATGGGAAATGGTGAGGAAAGATAGTACAATGGACATGGGTGTTGGAATTGAAGGTGTGGAGGTACCAAAAGACATTGCATATTTGTAAGGTGGCTCAAATGGAGGTAGCGACGATTGAGTGATGTTTACAAATAGGAGGAATTTGATTCCTGGGAAAAAGCTACCATATATTGATCTTAAAAATCGATCTGTGGGTTTGGTGAATGAAGAACTGACTTTGGAGCAGGGAACAGCCTGGGCAGTGAATTTGGAGGGGAAAGAAGTTCCTGTTTATGAGCCCATTGAGGAGTCTCCTAGCCATATTAATGAGGAATCCACTGATGAATTCCAAGATAATAGGATGTCTAGTTCTTGGGGGAAGCAAAGTTAGGAAGGCATTAAGAAAGGGAGCAAGGACTAATCTCAGATACCACTGACAATGAAAACTAAATCCCATCAAGAAGTTGAAAAACAAGGACCGTGACAGTCAAAACAATGAAGTTAACTCTCAATGTTTGGGTTTTGAGGACATTAATGTTAAAACTCAATTCATGGGGCATTGCTTTGTTCAACCGATGCATGATTTGAGGGATGGGAGTCATGGAAATGAAATGGGAAGAAATCACCCTGAGGCCTTGAAACCCACTAATGTTTCCTTTAAGGATATTGTTGAAAAAGGGATGTTGAAATTGATTGAAAATGAAGGCCTCATATCTGATCCCCTAAAGAGAAGACCAAAAATGGACTACTCTAATACTCCAAGGGCTGTGACTACCAGATCCGTGATGTTTAGGAAGAGTGATGATGAGGAATTCACATACTTAAATCAAAGTAACTATTAATCATAATGAGGTACTATTGATGAGTATGGTTTTGAGAACAAATATGGAAAGTTAGAGGATGCGATCAAGCAATCTATGAAATTGATCTTGAGTTTAGAAGATGTTTTGGATGAATAGGTTTTATCTCTCAATTCTACTAAAGAATAATCTAATAAGATAATAGGAAGATATCTAAGGATTACTATCAATGAGGATAAATATACCTGGATCGACAAGAAGGATCTGATTCTAGTTAGGGGTTCAATGGTGAGAAGATTTGTCTGGAGGAGTACATTCAGGCCTGGGATAAGCTTACCTCTCAGTTTGAAGATATTATTGTGGCTGAACCCGACACCCAGGTTAATAATATTTCTTGGAAATTATTCATAGTGTCTAATTTTGGTAGGCTTAATTTTTCCTTTAATGACTCTTTTATTTCCTTTTGTGGTTGAACTCAGGTTTCTCACTTTTCCCTTAAAAGTGTTTGATAAATAAAAATTTAATTTTCAGAAGGCTTGGTATGAATACACCTTCTAAAATAGTAGTAGAAAACCTGCTGATACCCTATAAAATCCCCTAAAACTATTCCTGAAGAAGACTGACCACTCCTACTCTTTATTTTCTATCCAGAAGACACACCCTGGCTAACCACTAAACCAACTGAAGCTCCACCCAAAACTATCCTCCCAGCTACGTTTTCCTCATACAAAGATGTCTTGTCAACCACCTCTATAAAGGTTGGAATAAACATGAGTATAAACATTGACCAAATATCATTTCTCACCCCTAACTCAAACCTTCGATCCTTAGGGTACTCGTTAGTGAAAAACTATGGTTCCAGATTCACCAACTTAGAAAAAATAGTAAGAATACTCTAGAATTCCATCCACCCCCTACTCTAAGGTCAGAAACTCCTAGGTCTTCACCGTACACAATGTATTAGTAAAAAACTGTTGGTTAAAGACTTCCTTATATAGACCCCATGTAATATTCTCATGAAACTTATTTTAAAAAATAGATTCCCACCATATCCTTCCCATTCCTTTGAGAATAGACATGGAAAACCCACATTAGATTCTTTAAGACTGTTTAAGAAGTTGAAGATCCTTTCTATCCACTCAAGACACTCCTCAGATTTATGAGGTCATTTTTCCCCATAGAAGATGGGTAGATGTTGCTTAGTAAATTCCAAGCCATGATCCACCACACATCTTGGGTTCCTGGAACCCACTTAACCCAGAGTTTAAATAGTGAAGATAATAGCTTCTACCAATATAGGTTCCACTAGAGGGTTCTCTTATAGAATATTTCTTATAGATTCCTATATTAGATCCATAAGAGTTCTTCTCAAACTAATTGTCTAACAAAAGAATAAAACCAATCAGTCATGAGAAAATTCCAAAATTATAGGACCTATGTCAGGTATTGATAAAAAGACTTTAAAACATTAATAATTTAAAGAAACCATGAAAAAAAATACTTAAAAAGAAAAATTTCAATTTAAATAAACTCTCGATACAGTTCATTCAAATGGCCTTAAACTCTATGTCTGCAACCTAGTAAAGTCCTTGACCACCCATGATGACTTAGTTTCAGTCATGGAAGTGAGTTTACTAGGCCCCTTTTCCACACCTACTATACAAATTCCGATGGTCCTAACTCTTATGTACCCAAGACATAGAACCAAACTCAGGCAGTTCTAACACACTTCAGGTCAAGAATCCTTTTGATACCAAATTGCAATGAACCAACCCGGGTCAACTAGAAAAGCCACACTAACTATCCCATCATGTGTTATAGGTAAAACAGGAAAATAGAAACCAATCCTAAATATAATCAAAACACGAAAGACAACTAGAGTATAAATAGGAAACATATGAGATACCAAAAAATACATACAATCCAAGCTAAGAAAAGCTAAACCAAAAATCAATTCAAGTCCCCACATGACCAAAAGTCACATCCAGACTAACCCGAAAAAAAAGTAGCAGGAAAAAGATAATCCAATATACTACAAGATGCAATTCTATTTACTTGAATTCTATAATAAAATATCTAAAATTTACCAAAGGCACAAGTAGGGTGTGATGCAAATCCCAGTAGGATACCAACACAATTTATATACATGTTTTAATATCAAGAATTCAAGAATTCTCAATTTTAAAACAAAATAGTTTTATAAATCATTTTTCATAAATCCAAACCATTTATAAATCATTATCCCATTTCTTCCTTTGGGTTTCATAAAATATTTTCATATTCTCAAACTAGAAATTTGACAAGTATAAGTGATAAAACAATAAATCATATCCATTCATCAAGAGGTAAATTGGTAAGAACATATCCATGAAACAACCTCTCATGTAAAGCTATGTGATGTAACCTCAAATAAAAATATGTGACCAACCATTCATAATAAAAACAATCATGTGATAAATAAACATATATAATGACAAAGCACCTAACATATGGGATTTAGCCTCTGGGAAACTATGTACTAGACAATAATAAGAAAATCCTAAACAAGAGAAACATTGGATCCAACTGATATTGATTTTTACTAGTCAATATCGCAACTGATATCAAGTCTTGCGAGTTGATATCACAAAAGACTACCACATAGTAGTTCAAAATACACTAAGTCTACTTGTGACTATTTCCTTATACACCCAAGGTTCCCAATATAAAATTTTCCAAATTTTATTTCAAAACCATGCTCACAATTTCATAAAACATTTTCAAATCCAAGCCGATCTGCTTCGGTGTTTGAACTCCCATTTCTATATCAAGAAAATTAATTTTCTAAGAAAAAACCATTTTTTTGAAAAAATTTGAATTTCCATGAAATAATTTAAAACCATTTATCACTTAAAATTGATGAACAAACAAAATAAATTTATCAAGAATGATAAAAAATTAAAATAATTAACCCATTGTATAGAAAAACCAACCTCAACATAGTAGAAACCTAGTTGCCTTTGAAAATGGTGATTAGAAACCAAGAGAATGACCTTTGAAAGAAAAAGAATGCCAAGAATCTTAAAAGGATTGATATAAAACACTATCTGATCTCAAATCAGAACACAACCACAACCAAAACCACATCCATAATAAAAACCAAATAAAATCCATAAGGATTACATACTGAAAGATAAGAAATACAACCTCAACGGTGATAAATCACTGAATGAAAAAATTAAAAAGGAATTGAGTCACTAAAAATCACCTAAGGTATGCTTTGGGTCAAGTGAGGTAAGGCTATAGAAGGATTGAATATGAAAATTAGTTGTGCACCACTCTAAAAACCACAACTCGTGACATTTACATGGAGTGTAATCCCATTACAAGTCATGTAATCCATAAGGGCTGGAATCAAGAAAAAATGCATCAATATTTTATAAAAAACTAGATATTTTCCCTTAAATTATGTAAACCCTATATATATCATGTAAACCTCTCAAATTGTGTATCAATTTTATGACTTATGTTCAGAAACTATTACACGGTGTGTACTCCAATTACATGGCATTTAATTTCCCAGCGAGCAGAAAAAACTGAAGTTTTATGCTGAAAATAACAATAAATCCCTAACTTCACCATTATAGGTATCCTCCCAACTCATTTTCTTTATTAAACACCTAATGAAAAAGGAATCTAAAAAAAGGTTAAAACATACCTGATAGAAAGGTAATGTGGCGTTATAGTCTACTAGTAAAGTTACTCTTCTAAATATTAATGTAGAAGCATGGTGTTCATATATGAGTTTTGATACTCCCCTGAGAGTAGGATTAAGAAGAATAAGTAATATCCATATTGAAACCTTTCTCATATTTACTAATGAGATTTTCTAGGATCTTAAACCGTTAAATATGGAATCATTTGACCATTTAAAGTAATTTCAGAAATGGATTGGCCAAATATATTTCAATATTGTGTCAATTTATAAGGTCAAAGGGCACCATCATAATTTTTAGTGAGTTCTCAATAAAACCTTCATGAAAAGTAGGAGATTCAGAATAGTTAAGTAGGTTTTTATTAAGAACAGGTCATGGACATCTCTATTGAAATGGTCAGTCTTAACCGTGGGGCAGTGGAGCTTATGGGGGATTCAAGCTTTACCTTCAGTGATGGAACTCTATCTTGATGTCCTACCTAAAGTATTATTCATATTTCCTCTTGAGAAATAGGTGTAATTCACCATTATCTTCCACTTAGAATCAATCCTATCTCAGTTCCACTATATCACATTTATTTAATTGAATTTAGGTAATTAAAGATATAACTATAAGAGATGGAGGCTAAATGGTTCATTAGGATGATCACTTCTCTTTGGAGAGATTTGATTATTTTTTCCATGATAGTCGATGGGAGTTTATTACTCTATATGTACCACTAGAAATTGATCGAGTTTATGTTTAAGAAACACTATCCTTTTACTCGAATGGATGATTTTCTTGATTAATTAAGAGAAGATAGGTGGTTTTCTAAAATTTACATGTATTTTATCTATCATTAATTTATAATTATGATAGAAGATGTTCCAAATAATTATTTTTGAAGTGGAGTGGGAATTTTGAATGTTTGATGTTGCTTTTTGGCCTAAATAATACACCAATAATATTCATGGTCTTAATGAATATAATCTTCTATGCCTTATTAGTTTTATTCATCATGGTCCTTTTGAATAATGTATCAATCTATTTTTAATCATGGAACAAACATTATCAACATATACACATTGTACTATAAACTTTTTAAGGTCATTAAATAAATGTTATGTTGTATAAATTCTTATTTTTTATCTTGAGATGTTAAATTCATTAGGTATGTAACTTTTGAAGTGGACTTGTCTAAAGATCCTGATAGGATATAATAGGTAATGTCTTGGAATGAACCCTCAATGTATTAAATGTTAGTAAATTTCTTAGACTCATAGGGTATTAACACCACTTTATCAAATAATTTTTGAGGATAAAAACTCCTATGACTTCTCTGGTGATGAAAGGGATTAAATCAGTGTGATCAGAATAATGTAAAGTAATATTTCATGAATTGAAGGGGAGGTTGGATTTAACTTTCATCCTCACACTACCTCAACTTGGTGAGGGATTTTATGGGTATGTTGATAGACCCCATGTTGGATTCAATTATGTTATTATTTAGATCATCATTTAGTAGAATATAGTTTTAGAAAACCCCATTATTATAAACATAATCATCCTACCCATGAACTAAAATCGACCAATCTTGTCCATGATCTAAAGTATTAGATGAGTTAACTATTTGGAGAGATATTTATGGTGTTTAAATACCATAAAATACTGAAATAAACATCCTCAAAATGGGAGATAAATCTCAGTCAACGTCACTGGTTGGAATAACTTCAATCATTTGATTTTGATATTTGTTATGTTCTTGGAAAATGAAATTTCATTTCTAATAAACTTAGATAGAAAATATACCACTAGAAGGCCCTTGGATCAAATAATGGATTTTTTTTATATTTATTATAGAAAATATTCCTTTTGGATATTATAAAAGATTTAATAGAGACCCACCTACACCACATTGACTTTTCACCATCTATTGTGGAGTGCATAAAGGAATCCTATATTTTAGATCCTAATTGTATCATTATTCGAGAAAAACATTATGGTGGGGAGATCCTTGATTGGTGGTTCCAAAATTATCATTCATTTCTTTATATATATAGGATAATAGTGGTCCAAATAAGTATGAAATAGAAATTAATTAAAGGGTACCCTTTCTTTGAGTGGACTGTACACCCTAGAATCATAAATATGTACTATGATATCCATTTATAATTCTAGTGTCTTGGTATTATGAATGAAAATTCTAGATAAATTTCTAAACGCCTCACCTATTAGTAGGTTATAACATGGGAGAAAATCCCACAATTATTCTCCACAAACTTCCTCTATCTATTTGGATGTTGGATGATGGATGAATTCACAATGGAATTTTTGACTAATTTACCATGATCACCAAAAGGGACGGATTCTGTTTGAGTAATATTGGATCATATAACCATGGATACACACT
This sequence comes from Viscum album, assembly GCA_963277665.1. Taxonomy (NCBI): domain Eukaryota; kingdom Viridiplantae; phylum Streptophyta; class Magnoliopsida; order Santalales; family Viscaceae; genus Viscum; species Viscum album. Next base: position 89,322,009 of record OY728147.1, read on the forward strand.
TTATTATAATTGAATAAGATTTATTAGTTGTTAAACTGTATATCATAGAGATAATGAAGCATCTACAGTGTACTATCTAGTACTATCTTAGATAGATATTTTAATTTTATAATCTATAGTTTTATAGGGACTTTAGCAATCATTAGGGTTTAATGTGAAACTGAGTACCTCTATTAACCCTCTAAATGATGTCTAGTCTTAGTTAATTATTCAAGAGTTGGAATTTATTCTTAGATCATACATTATTGAATTTGGTTCCTCAGGAGAGGATAAAATTTCTTTTGTGGAATTCTCTTACAATAATAGATTCTAATCAAATATTTAGATCTTTCCTTATGATGTGTTAGGTGAGAGATTATGTTGCTCTCCTATATTTTGGATAGAGAAAGATGAATCTTATATAATTGGGCCTAGTATTATCTATAAGATTACAATCCAGGTAAATCTATTTTTCAAATGTATCGAGACTACTCAGAGTCATCAAAAGTTATATGCCAACCATTAGAGATAACCCTTGAAATTCAAAGTTAGTGATGATGTGTTCTTTTATGTTTCACTTATATTGAGTCATTTGTGGTTAAAAAACATGGGAAACTAAACCTGATATATTTTAGTCTATTTGAAATCATTTATAGAGATAAGTAATTCATATATCAGTTAGCCTTACCTTCAAAATGTAGTTTCGTTCACAATGCCCTTTCATGTTGCTCAATTGAGGATACATGTACACAAAACAACATATATGACCTGATACGAAGATGTTGAGTTAGAATCTAATGAATTATATATGAATAATCTTATTTGTATCATTGAAAAAAATTAGAAAGTGATTTAAGGAAAAAATGATTCTGCTCATTTGAGTTAGGTGAAAAAATAGAAACCTTTAAGATAAAACATGGGAGAGATAATCTAAAATAAACATCCAATGGCCACATCATATTCCATATATATCTACTTGTTGTTTTTAGGTATGAAACACCAAATGTAAATGGAATTGTTATGAACACAACCTATAATGTTACTCTATCTCTTTCATTTTTGTTCAGTGAATTCTTTATTTAATGTGTTTTGGAAATATTTTTAAGTTTGTAAGGAGTATAGTGGAAATTAGTGGTGGGAGATGGGAGGTAAGGGTATGGTACCCAGGAAAAAACATAACTAGGTACCTAGTGGGACAATACTAGTAACCCATTGGTACCCTAGGTACTTTATGGTTTTAGTCACCACCACCGGATACTTGATGGCTTAATATTGGGTAGATGGTGGTATTGTTGAGTGTTTTTTTAGTATTGGGGGATAATTTTATCATTTTACACTTAAAAAATAACCCCTAAAATACTGTTCATCAAGGGTTTATCCTTATTATTCATAAATAATCTCCCTTCAGTGATCTATTATTACTCTCCACTACTTCTTATCAATCCTTCTTTAATCCTTGGTCTATAGTGACACCAATTGGGATTGGGACCTAGGCTTTGACATGATCATATTCTGGATTTTTCTAATATTATTATTATTTTATGTTTATCTATAGAAGAAAGTATAAATCCTTTACCTATAAATATATGGATTTTATAATCCTTCAAATACAAAGGATTCCTTTTAGGATAGTTATTGAGGAATCTCTTCAGAGGATAATATATGGTAAACCATTATTCTACTTTTTAGATTCACCTCCCTAAAATTTTAGTAGTTTTGATCTAACTCTAAATTATTGTTAGGTGGTATCATTGATATTTTGGTGGAATATTCCATACTCTTATAACCAAAGTATTTTAAATAATTATTTCCACTATGTATACCCCTATTCACTCTCATAACCAATAAGGTCTAGGTTGGAAAAAATATTGGTATGAGTGGATTTAATTGAAAGTAATTTTTATAATAAATGAATTATTAATTTATATTTTATATAGTTTAATAGCTATTTGGGAATTTTTCCATATAAAATAATTTTTAAGTTCCTTGGGTTTTCATCAAATTCTTTTTCATAATAGCATCATTATGTTTATGCATACATTAAAATACTTCTTTCTATTATTTATTTGTTAAAAGATGACTCTAGTCATGTTATATAATTTATCATTAATGTTTTATAAGAATTCCATTACGTTTTATTTATTTGATTTGTAAAATTTATTTCTATATACTTGTAACGTCATGAAACAGGATCCACTTAACCTGTGCCTCGAGTCGGTGGGTCACATGACCTCAAGAATGCCTCCCCGTATGCTAGAGGTAGCCGACTAGCAGTGAGGGTGTGAAGTTGGTATGGTGGGGAGACTATACCCTCTAATCAGAGTGGCACAATAGATACAAAAATTAACATAAAACATCAAAAAAATATAAATTAGTCAAAAGAATAGTAAAAAAAAATCATAACTAGACAACTGATTAATAATCTCCAAATCCACTAAGCAGTGTCTAATAAATTGATGCATGACATGTTGATAATAAAAAGTGTAACAGTGGAATAAGTATACATTCATGCTATACAAAAAATTACAAAAATAACAAAAATTTTCCCCATTATCATCTCAAGAGTATGATCATTACTTTACTACTAATCTCTATCTATAGGTAAGTATATCAACAACATGTAAAAGGGTGCTTTACCTTATCAACACTTGAAGACATATAATATTCTCAGGTACCAAAGGAATCCTGAGTAGGGTGTGAGATAAAAATCTCAGTAGGCCACCACCAATAGTGTCTACATGTAATCCAAGTAGTGATGATAACTAAAAAGTGTGTAGGTATAAGAAAAAAGTGAAAAAATACTAAAATAAATAACCAGATAGCTTAAGTTCCTATAGGACACCTGGCAGGTCTACCTGATTTTGCTCATTACTGGAAGGAATGTCTGAACAGTTACTATATATATAGTAATAATATATATAGTTTAATTATATATTGAATCCACCTATGTGAAACAAGTACGTGTGGATGTAAGTCACCATATACCTGGAATACTAGTTACTCGCTAGATCGAGGCATAACTCAGACATCCATGACTAGTATAATGAGCCTATAAGCTCAAGAAATAGGGTACATGCCCTAAATCCAAATAAGACTATGATAAATAAAGCACGGCACTTGGGATGATGAGTGATCCATCATGTCATCCCTTGAACAAAGGAACGTGGTGCGTAAATCCCAATTTCCAACTAGTGTCAATGGAGTGATATATCATGATCAACACCTGATGTAAGAGAGAATGATACTATCATACTCAACAACCCCCTTACCATTGTATCAAATCCCATAACAAGGTGTATTATAATTATAAATGGCATGGGAAATTACCTCTCATACATCTCTTTTATCAAGCCCATATATATATATATAATAAATGCATAATCATCTTTACACATATAAGCATTTTCTAAGGAAGAAATAACGTCTTTGACCTTTCCACCCTCTAATAATCCCATTTAAACCATTAATTTCATCAAGGAAAATAAAAGCAACATGCATAATACATTACATTTTAATCAATTAATTCATTTAAGGGAGGTTAATCCATCGTGAACAAACCTTACCATTTAACACATTCCATTCAATTTCCATTTAATTCATTAATATAAGGCAATTCAAGGTATAAGGATCATTGGGCATTTCAAGGTGCCATATTCAAACAAGGTAATTTCCTAAATGGAAAATTCCAACTATAAGTGGTCCAAAAACCTAAGAGGTGCTTTGGGTTCCATTTATTACTCATGTCTCAAGGGAAATTTCTTTTAAAATCAAAGCTAAAAGATAATTAAGAATTTCAGCAATTGGGAATTTAAATATTAAGGGAGAATTGACTTTTTACACCTATGGGGTGTCCATAACTGAGGGAATCAACCTCTAAACTACTAAACAAGGATCAATAGATATATAAGAGGGTCCAATGATCAATTTAACATGAAGAAATCAATATAAAATGGATGATTTGAAAAAATCGGTGTGCAACACAATAGCTTAATTATGAAAAAAAAACTCAAAGGGAAAATGACGTGACCACTAATCGCAAGGCCATAGATGACTACTCTCTTGATATTGACCTCATATTTGAAGTAGGTTGGAAGAGATCTGAGAAATTTCCTAACACCCTGAGAATAGGGAAAATGACCTTGCACCAAAATAGAATGATGGATTTGAAGGAAAAATTGAATAATTGGATGTAATATGAAGGGAGATCATAACTTAATGAGACTAATGCCTTTGAAAAATTGAAAAAAAAACACCAGATTAAAAAGTTATCTCAAAGCCTAACTTTGGGAGGAAATGGGGTTAAAGGAGGATGATGTCCAATTTCATCCACTGGAAGAAGTACATAGAAAAAGAAATAGTTTGAAGAGTTAAATGAGGGAAAAATTGGTCATTTCACCCCAAAAACGTGGGCGTATAGTTTAGGAACACAATTTTTAAATCGTGTGAAAACTGTGAGAAAACCCACTATCAAAAAACCTACAGTTCTCACATGGTCGTGCACCACAAGTCACATGATTTTAGGAAAACTGTGCGGACTACAGTTTCCCATTATCTGAAACTGCACGGTTAAAACTAACCATGCATCCTAGGGTGCATAGTTTAAACAAACTGTGAAACCCAGTTTGATCCCATTTTTCATAACTACAGGCTTCAAAAAAATCTCAGATGCTCATGGGACCTTCCTTTGGCCATAATACTCCTTTAACATGATTAAACAAAGGATTTAAATTGAAAAAAATGGTCCATACCTTCATGAAAGGATGTGTCATTACAACCTACCATCCTTAAAGTAACTCATCCCCACTGATTTGGACTTATGAATGTAAAAAGGTATCATATGCAAAGAGTTTTGGACACTAAGATCATATATCTACTTCTCATTCCCAGGCCTCGTCCTATACTTGGTTGTGCTATCATAACAACCGTACCCAAGGAATGGACCTGCCTCAATGTTTCTTCATGATCCGATCAATAATACGTACCAGATACTCCTTGAAGGAAGCATCTACATCCAATTCAACTACATCAGGCTGAAAGACATGTGTCAAGTTTGGATAATATCAATGAAGTTGAGATACGTGAAAAACATCATGCATTAAACAATATCTCTAATATAGAACCAAATGGTAATACAATGGTCTAATACATTTCAAAACCTCTAAGGGTCTAAAAAATCTCGGTGATAGCTTATGATACTTCAAAATTCATCTATTCCCTAACCTGGGTGGGTCTCGCAAGAAAATATGGTCTCCCAACTCAAACTCGAGAGGTCGCTAACATATGTTGGCATATAAATTCTATCTAGACTGAGTTGTCAACATATGATTTCTAATCATCTAGATATGCTATGTAGTCTCTTTAATGATATGTGTTCTAAGAATAGCTTCTTCCCCTACCTCTAGCCAACATAGAGGTGAGTGGTAATGCCTACCATATAAGGCTTCACATGGATCCATCTCAATGGTATCCTAAAATATGTTATTATAAGTAAATTCTATGAGTGGAATATGTTTCTACCAAAAAACCATAAAGTCAAGGACACATGTATAGATCATGTACTCTAGAAACTGGATCATACACTCTCTCTATCCATTGGTCTGTGGGTGATAATCCATGCTCAAAAGTACCTGTGTACCCAAGGCCTTCTATAACCCCTACCAGAACCGTGACATGAAACAAGAATCTCTATAAAAAATGATAGAATGTACATGAAGATGTAAAACCTCACTGACATAAAACCTTCATATTTCATCTATCGAGAAGGTCTCTCACATAGGTAAGAAGTATGTGACCTTCATCAGATAGTCAATGACAACCCAATCTGTATAATTACCAGAGGGTGATCTTGGTAGACCAGTCATGAAATCCATCAATATATCATCCCATTTCCACTCAGTAATGGACAATGGATGAAAAATCCCTATTGGTCACTGGTGCTCCACATTCACCTGATGATAGGTGGAACACTATGTGATGAAGCCAATAATCTCGTATTTCAAAACAGGACACCAGTACCGACGCCAAAGATCCCGATACATTTTTGGGATACTAGGGTGAACTTCCCATACTAAGGTGTGAAATTCCTACATCAGATCCTCTATAATGTTTTTTGGGACCCACACACACCCATGGAATAGTAAAGTTTCATCCCCATCAAGGTCCAACCTGAAGATGTATCATCATCTGAAATAATTTTCCTTAGGATAAGCCCTTTGGGATTAGATAACTATCTCATTATTACCTATTCTAGAAGAGTAGAAGTCTCTAATAAGGTTGAGATGATAGTCAGACCATGGTACTCTTGAACCTCAACATGAATCTTTGAGAATAAGGCTATAAGCTACCATTAACCATAGGGTTCTTAAACTTCTTGTGTCTGAGTCTTTCGGAACAACACATAGGCTACTAAATTTCCATTACCAACTGTGCAGGTAAGATTGAAATCCAAATACCTTTAGGTACTCAACCCGCCCATGCCATCCGAGATTAACATCTCACTGTGTAAAGATGTATTTGATACATTTTTGATCTATGAACAATTAAAAAAGATCTCCAAGTAGATAGTGTGTCCAACAATATAAGACATGAACTATTGTAGTGAGCTCAAGGTCATGCATTGTGTAATTTTTCTCATGATGCCTCAACTGATGGGACCCATATGCGAAAAATCACTTTTCCTACATTAGAATAACTCTATGACTGATACCTGACATGTCATAGTATACAATATAGCTCCTACCTAGCTTCAACTGATCAATATTATCACTGAAGTCAAATGAACCTTCAACTCCTAAAAGGATTCTCCGTAATATTCTGACCATATGTATTTCACACCCTTCTTTATCAAGCCCATAAGCAGATCTATAAGGTGTGGGAATTCTTGGATGAAGAATATATAATATTCGACTATCCCTAAGAAACTCCAAATTTCAAAGACATTCTTGGGATGCTCTCAGGAAACTATAACTCTCACTTTCTTTGGGTCTAATGAAACTCCTAACTCTGAAGTGATGCGACCCAAGAAGTGAACTTTTCCAATACAAAAGTGGCATTTACCGAGCTTAGCATAGAAATGGTTTTCTATCAATGTATTCAGTATTATTTCAATATGGGTTTCATGGTTGTGTTTAGAGTGTGAATACACCAAGATATTTTCAAAAAATATAACCACAAATTAATCTAGATACGTGTGAAAAACCCTTTTCATAAGATCCATGAAAATAGAAGGTGCATTTGTGAGTCTGAATGTCACAACCAAGTACTCATATAGACCATACCTACTCCTTAAATGTCTGTGAGGTATGTATGAATTCATGATATACACCTAATGATAGCATAACCTCAGATATATCTTTGAAAACACATTTAATCCTTAAAGATGATCAAAGAGGTCATCTATTTGAGGCAGTGGATACCAATTCTTTATTATAAGTTGATTCAAATGATGGTAATCCACATAGAGACTGAGGGTACCATTCACATTCTTGGTGAAAAGGATAAGTGAACCCTAAGGAGAAGTGTTGGGGGGGATATGAATCCTTTATCCTCCAGATCCTCTAATTGCTTATTGAGTTCCAAAAGATTCTTAGGTGCCATCCTACAAAGAGGAATAGTCACTAGTGCTACTCCTAGTACTAGGTAAATAGTAAAATATACCTCTCACACTAGAGGTAGATTAGATAATTCATTAGGAAATAAATCCCTAAAATACTCCATTACAGGAGGAAAAACAGTGGGTCGTAACCCTTGGTCATTGAGGAAAAGACTGGTGATCTGAGCTGTCACATTACCCATCCTCTAATGCTCGGGTCCAGATCAAGTCGCATTGACATACCATTCTCCCTTATGAATGTTATTAACACCCTATGGTTATATAAAAATTACCCTCCAATGATAGTAGTAAATATGGGCTCGATAGGTAAATACCTAGTCCATCCCAATGATTACGTCAAATTCCATCATTTCAAGGATGTAAAGATTCCACATGAAAAGGTAATCTCCTATCTCAAGAGGAAAATTCTTAAAATGATGATTTCCCTTAGAAGGGATACCTAATGGGGTGTCTAATATCATAATTCCGTAGTAGTGATTGATATTGTAGAATAGAATCCCAATGATTGCCTTAGATATAAAAGAGTTAGATGAACCTGTGTTAAATAAAGTAGACACTGAAGTGGGGGCTACTAGAATAGTACCTCATATAGTAGAAGTTCTGGTGCTCTACTCCTCTAGCATAGGCTAGACTTCATGTAATTGGCTTGTACCATGACCCTTAGTCACTGCCTGAATTCCCTAAGAAAGACCTCTCTACTGGAACTGAGAATCATCAGTCTGAATACCTCTACCTTGAACACCACATTAGACTTATCGACCAATGGTATTCGAGCTACCCACCTATCATGATCATGCTGGACCCTCTCTCGACTAAGGAGTAGGTGTAGATCCCTGCTCACTAGGCACTAGAGGGAAATTCCTGTAAAAGCACTAGATATTACCCATCCTACCATAGCCCCTTCACTCGACTAGATCCTGAAATAACTGAGGTTTAGTATGTCATATATTTCCACATTGGTTATAGATAATAAATCTATCTACATGAGGAGCCTAATAGCTTCTACCTCTGTTAGTAGCCTCAAAACCTCTCTTTCTTTGAGAAGAAGAATCGCTAATATTTTTAGGTGCTGAACTTATCTAACTCACATCATCTAATTCCCTCAAATTAATATCTATAACAAGGGCTTGGTTGATGATTTTACTAATGGTGGTCAACCTAAACATGTTGACCTATGATCAGATGGCATATACCAGCCCATCCTCGAATCTCCTAGCGATCATATGATCATCCCCCGATAGAGTAGGAGAGAACCACTCCAGATCTATGAAATGAGAAAATTATTCTATAATAGAAATGCTCCCCTAATGTAGGTTCATTAATTCCCTATCTCTATTATAGCTCAAAGTCTGGGGAAAGAAGTAGTCATAGAAGATGGTCTAAAAATCAACCCATATCATTTCTCTATGCTGATTCTCTTGGGTGATAACATCCCACCACCGCATAAAATAATCATGTAGCATATAGGTTTCTAGCTTAAAACTCCACTCAAGAGACATCTCTAGATACTAAAATATATAAAGGATGGATTTGATCCAAGACTCCACAACATGAGGTCCACCATCCCCTAAAAAAGTAGGAGGATGCTATTGCTGAAATCCCCAAGTCAACTCTACCATATTCAGGGCAGGTCGAACAAAACCTTTCATATTCTGAAGTATACATAAAAAACCTCTCAAAATTGGGAATCAATTCCCATATTAGGTATAGTAATAGTATCTATAGGTGGAACTATCAGAGGAATCACTGGTGGAATAGGTCCCACCACCTCAAGATCATGGTCATCACCACCTTCAGGGTGTACGATAAGAGGATTTTGTGGCAACATGATATTAAAATTAAAAACAAATTCCTCATAATATATTTAATTAATGAGTAGATTTCATTTAAGAAACTAGGATAGGACTAAATCCTTCCTATAGGAACAACCACACCTCTCTTCCTACTTCAAAATCCAGGTCTATATGGTAGAAAAGACCACAACAAGACATAATAACGTAAGAGATACCCCACTACCCACTACTAATGTTAGGATCAGGTCTAAGTCTATAAGTTAGATTTATATATAAGATGGTTGTTTTCAATTTATAAGTCATACTCATTTTGAATTTGTTCTTTTTAAAGTATTTAAATCAAGTAGAATGGTTGAATTAGATGGTTTAACATTTTTTGGTCCATAAGGACCCGTACTCCTTATAAATCAAAACATAGAATCCACTTAACCTATACCATAACACATTCTAGCTCCTGAAACCAATATTCCATAGCTCAATGTTCCATAATTGGCTGCTTAAGGTGTCTGCTTTAACCTATTCAAGAAAACACTATAAGGAAAAATAAGACACTTTAAGTATCAATTATGTTTTCCAATCCCTAAATAAGTGACCACACAATTCAATACATATTCAAGGCATTATAAATATGCAACAGAAAAATGCATACTAAAAATAGACGTGACATGGAAAAATTCATGGCATATTAGTCATAGTGTGCTGAATAATGATGCATGTAAAAATTTACCTTACCCTCATATAATCGGTCCAAGGATGAAATAAATCCTCAATAAGGAAAATAATAATAATCACAACACAACATGTGTGTCACTCAATGGTGAAGTGATATCAATAGTAATAGGCAAAGGAAGAACAATAATTATAATTCAAGAAACTTGGACTTTACCCCAAACATGGGTTCATAACGCCTAAGAAAGGATTATGAACAAGTTTTAGGAATTCACAATCTCCAATATATTGTATCCAAATATAAAAACAAGAAAGGAACCTGCTCTAATACCACTTGTAATGTCCCAAACTGATATCCACTTAACCCATGCCCCGAGCTAGTGGATCACATGGCCTCAAGCCTGCCTCCCTATCTTCAGAGGCTGTCGACTAGCAATGAGGGTGTGAAGGTGGTACGATGAGAAGACTATACCCTTTGATCAGAGTGTCACAATTGATACAACAATGAATATACAATAGTATAATCATATAAATAAGAATACAAAATAGTTAACAAAACAATGAAAGAATAATATACTATAAAATTGATTAATAATCTCAAAATACATTAGGCAGTATCTGTTACATGGATAGATGGCATGTTGATAATAAAAATGGGATCAGAGGAATAGTAATACAATAATTCTATACAAAAAAATAAAAAAATAAAAAATATACCCCACTAGAATCTCAAGTGTATGATCTGTCCTATGCTCCTAAGCCACATATATAGGTAATCATATCAAAAAAATGTAGAAGGATCTTTCCATTATCATTACCTATAGAAAGATAATATTCTTAGGTACCAAAGGCATCTTGAGTAGGGTGTGAGATAAAAATCTCAGTAGGCCACCACCAATAGTGTCTATTCGTAATCTGAGTAGTGATCGTAACTAATCATTGTTCATGAATAATCACAAAGGAAAAACAATACTGAAATAAATAACCAGCCCACTCAGGTTCCTATAGGACACCTGGAGGGTCTACCTGCTTTGGCTCATTACCAGAAGAAATGTATGAACAATTACTATATATATAGTAATATATATAGTTCAATTATATAATTTATCCACCTATGTGAACCAATTACTTGAGGATGTAAGTGTATATATACCTAAAATACTAGTTTCTAGATAGATCGGGGCATAACTCAGATATCCATGACCAGTCTAATGAGCCTATAAACTCAATAAATAAGGTACATTCCCTACACCCCAATAAGAGTATGAAACTTCATGCACAATAATTGAGATGGTGAGTGAGCCATCATGTCATCAATTGAACAAAGGAATGTGGCATGTAAAGCCCAATGCCCAACCAATGTCAATGGTGTGAGACATCATGATCAACACCTGATGTAAGGGAGCATGATATCATCATGCTCAATAGTCCCCTTACCATCATATCACAACCCATAACAAGGTGTATTATAATTATAACTGGAATGGATAATTACCTCCCACACATCTCTTTTATCAATCCCACACACATATATATATATATATATAATAAATGCATAATCATCTTTATACATATAAGAATTTGACAAAGAATATATAATGGTATTGGCCTTAACACCCTCTAATCATCCCATTTAAACCATTCATTTCATCAAGGAAAAGAAAAACAATGTACATAATTTATTCCATTTTAATCAATTAATTCATTTAAGGAAGGTTAATTCGTCATGAACAAACCTTACTATTTAACACATTCCATTCAATTTACATTTAATTCATTAAGCCAAGGAAATTAAAGGTTTAAGGATCATTGGTCATTTCAATATTCCATAGTCAAACAATGAAATTAACTAAATGGGAAATTACAACTATAAGTGTGCCAAACACCTAAGAGGTTATTTGGGTTTTGTTTATTACTCATGTATCTAGGGAAATTTCATTTAAAAGTTAAGATAGAAGCTAATTAGGAATTCCAAGCAAATGGACATTTAACAATTAAGGGATAATTAACTTGGAACACTTGTGGGGTGTCCATAATTGATAGAATCAACCTCTAAACTAGTAAACAAGGATTAATAGATATATAATAGGGGAAAATGACCAATTTAACATGAAGAAATCAATATAAAGGGGATTCTTGAAAAAATATAGTACACGACACAACACATTAATTACAAAACATCAAAACAAAAGAATAAAAATACATGACCACCTACCTCGAGGCCATAGAAAACTACTCACTTGATATCAACATCAAATTATAAGTAGGTTGGAAGAGATCTAAGAAACGATCCAATGCCCTGAAAATATGGAAAATAAGATTTTACCTAAATAGAATTATGTATTTGAAGGAAAACTTGAATATAAGGTAATAGGAAGGGATAGAATACCTTAAAGAGTCAAACACCTTCAATAGATCATGAAATGGACACTGAATCAAAAAGTTATCTCAAATCCTAACTTTGGGAGGAAACGAGAAAAAAGGAGGATGGATTATTTTATCCACTAGAGGAAGAAAATGAAGAAAAAAAATAGTTTGAAGAGTTAAATGAGGGGAAAATTGGTCATTTAAACTAAAAAAATAAGCACATGGTTTTGACACATGGTTTAAGAATCATTCACAAACCTTGCAATAACCCATTGTCCAAACACTTGCAGTTCTCACACAGACATGTGCCTTAGGTTGCATAGTTTCATACAATACATAAGACCTATAGGTTCCCATTGTCAACAACTATATGGTTAAAACTAACCATGTGGTTTAGGTTGCAAGAGTTAAAAAAACCTTGCGAACTAGTTATTTATCCCATTTTCTAAAACTCTAGGATCCAAATAAGCCCCAAATGCTCCTGGGACCTTCCTTAGGCTGTAGTATACCTTTACTATGATTAATCAAAGGATTCAAATTAAAAAACCAATGATCCATACCGTTATGAAAATATGGGTCATTACAATATTACATGGTTTCAATAAGTGTATTATAAGGGGTGTTAGGATTCTATATATATTTACCATGAAAGTACAATTTTATTTAAATCATGATGGTTGGGATAGAATTGTAGTGCACTGATATTATATACCCCTTCCCCTATCCTATGGGATGTGATGAGTCCCAACATGGTAAACCCATTCCTCTATCCCACATGATAAGTTCATTCCTTGATTTTATATATGTATCCATATAGATGGGATGGGAAGCATGATTTATTTAACTCCATCTTGACATAAATGCTAAACTATTTCAAAAATATGTAAATAAAGGTGAGTACTCTCTTGGTCATGGAGTTATAATTTATTATTATAAATATATTGATTTAAATTTTATCAGTCATATTATTTTATTTTATTTTCTTTTACTCTATCCATAAGTTATTTATTGTATGAAATTGAGTTCATGTCAGGTAAGTAAGGGTGGGGTGGAGACTACATACTGATTTTTTATAATCATTCCCTACACATTCCCTCGAAGGATTCATGAAAATCTCATTATATGTGATCCAAGTAAGGTAAAAGTGTTCGAGCACTTGGGCTAGGACAACACGAAGTGAGGACTAAAGATGGTAGATTTTTTACTTTCTAGAGGGTTTAATGAGTATAACCTTAGGTATTGTCTTGGATTTTTGATGTGGGAGATTTCATATGGGAGTTTACCCATTTTTACAATTATTCCATGTTTGGATTGATGGGTTTTCACATAGCTCATTTTTTCTTAATTATTCACTTTTATGGACCTTGTGTATGTTTTTGGACTTGGTATGATATTTATTAATATATCATATAGATATTGTATCTATGATTACCATACTTTATAATGAATAGGTACACCCTCGGCAGGTCCTTATATTTTTTTGCATGGACATCCATTGACACTAAGGGTTTTGCTGAAAATTTCATTTGATATACGTACCTTTAAATTTTATTTAGTTTCCAGGGGGGGAAACCACCTCCAACTAACCTTTACCTAACCCCTAAAATTTAGAAATTCCTTTAAAAATTGAGAGGTGTGCCTAAGGTGTTGTGATAACCTGACCCATTCCGATTCAGGTAACCGAGCCACACTCATCACAACCTTTATTCTAAAGAAATTCTAATTTTTTCAATTATTCTCCAATCTCATTTACCAATATCATATCCTTTATTTTTTTAAGTGTTTGTTTATAGAGTTCATATTTTAATCACTTTTACTCTATATTTTAATGGTTTATTCCACAATTTTTTTTTTCAATTTAAATAGAAATACATTATTTTTTAGTTTTATGGATATTTTGGAGCTTATTATGAAAATAGATCAATTCATGAATTTTACATATTTATTTATTAATTTATATAATATTTGGAAAATAATTTATTTAATTTTATTTTCGAGTTTTTTTAGGATTTTAGAAAAATTTAGAATTTATATAAATCATTTGAAACACTTGAGTCTAGAATTATATTAAGTCTTGGTCTATAAGAGTCATATTTATATTTCTATATGGTCTATTTTTGGTTTGTCAAATCCATTCTTGATTATTGTATGATTAATTTTGTTTTCCTAAGATCCATTATTGATTACCATAAGAGTCATTTCTGGTCTGTAAGAGTCATTTTGATTCTTTAAGAGTCATGTACCTAGATAAAATCAAGTTAAGCTATTTTAGAAATATTTTATCCCTTTTATTCGGTTTCTAAGGTGGAAACCACCCCCACTATCCTTTACATAAACCCTTATATTTAATCCCACCTCTAGAAATTGAGAGGTGTGTTTGAGGTGTTGTGAAAACCCAACCAATTCTTATTTAGGTAACTGAGTCACAATTGTTACAACCTTTATTACAAATAAATTCTAATGATTTCAATTATTCTCTAATATTTTTTATGAATCTACTCATGTTCAAACAAAATTTTTTAAGTGTATTTCAATAGAGTTCTTATTTTTATCACTCTTACTCTGTATTTCAATGATTTATTGCCTGCTATTTTTTCCTTTTGAGGGGAAATGAACCATTTTCTTGTTTTAAGGATAATTTGGTATTTAATTTGAAAACGAAACAA
Organism: Viscum album; assembly: GCA_963277665.1. Classification (NCBI taxonomy): domain Eukaryota; kingdom Viridiplantae; phylum Streptophyta; class Magnoliopsida; order Santalales; family Viscaceae; genus Viscum; species Viscum album. Next base: position 89,337,095 of record OY728147.1, read on the forward strand.
TTCTCAATTTTTAAGTGTTTTTATTTAATTCTAGGATATTTGAAAAAAAAATGATCTATTTTGTGTGTGTTTATTATGAATTTGAAAAATTTAGGAATTTAGATAAATCATTTAGAGCACTTGAGTCCAAAATCTGGTTTAGTGCTGGTCTGTAAGAGTCTTTTTTGGTTCATAAGATTCATTCATGATTCCTTTAAGAGTCATTTTGTTTGTGTATGAGTCATTATTGATTATTAGAATTAATTTCTAAACCTGTATAGTCCTTTCAATTAAATAATATTCATTTACTTAGAGAAATTATAGACAAGATGTTTTTAAAAGAGTGAAACTCTTTATAAAATATCAAGATCGAAGCTAAGTGTTTTGGTTATTCCTATTGCATCATAATTGAAATTGAATTTAAGAATAAGAAAATTAATGCCACAAGGGAGTGTGTCACACCATGAAGGAACTTTGAATAATTTTTGATCCACTAATATTTAATAAAGGCTTGTGTATTGGTGATTCTTATTGCACTGTGGATAGTGAGGAAGATGATTCTACATCGTGAGCTAGCTTGTTACATAAAAATTCAATTAAAATGATACAATGAAATGATATTTCTTTGAAAATTAAATTAGGGTGAAAAAATGACTTGAATCATGGAAATATTTAAATAGTATTAAAAACAAGTTATCTATATGAATATTATGTACTACTCGTGTATGTGGGTTCCCATATCCAAAATAAATTGAATACTATCACTTCCACCTGGAAGAAAAATAGAGAAGATATTTTTTCATGCATAAACCTCTTACCTAGGAGTGAAGTAAATCTTTTTAAAATTATAAAATTATTTTCCCTCCACTATAGAGGATAAAGATACATGATTGGAAAGGATATGTTATGAGATTTATTAAAGGACAAGAGATGATTGATTGATATCCAACGATCATCATCATCAGACAAGCATATAAGCTATACCTAATAAATAAATAATAGAGAATAGAGATTCCTACTGGTTTAGCCATGTCATGATAAACCTCTTGGTGACTATGAGAAGTTGAGACCTATATATACTTCCCTTTTGAGTCATGTTTCTCAATGGTTTCATACTTTTGGATTTTTCTAGAAATTATATTCTTAAATTATTTTGGATTATTTATTATGGAATGGAATTCCATTTAAATAAAATTTTAATGGTTTTCCAATCTATGATGTAAAATAATTGATTTCATTGTTTAAATTTCTTAAGTGAGGTCTTACTTAGGAGTATAATAGTTTTAGTTAGGTTTAAATACTTTGTGGTCTTCAAGCAGTTGAGCTAATTTTCTTAGAGTAATAACAAAAATATAGAGGTCTTGGTGTGATTTTCAAGAAGAACTAGGTGTATACTTTGAGGTCTTAAAGTGTGCCTTGAGAAATTCAATTAGAAGAACTATTTACAAGGAAAAATGGAGTGTCTAAAGGGTTAAAACTTTTTCACTACTATTTAATTTAAACATTATTTCAAAATAATTTTTTATATATTTTTTCTCCAAATATTCAATCTTATTTAATTAATTTACTTCAGTTTTATTTAATTTTTTGACAAAATTATTAGATCCATAATTTTCTTCTTATTAATAAAAGAAAAAACAAAAGTTAACATTTCTAACTTAAACTATAAGATACTCTGAAGATAAACTTTGGGATTTCTATACTATATTATTAATGTATAAAATGTTGATAGGGATTTCATGATAAGGATATCCCACTATAAATTTTACACCATTTTTATAAAAGTTTTCAAAGTAATTTAATTTGATTTTTATTTTTCCATAAGTTCAAAACATTATTTTATTATCCTTATATATCTAGGAATATTATGAATGAAGGAGAAAAAAATTCAATTTTTGATCATGTGAGTGATTAAATTATAGTATAGAAACTTGATACTTCAATTGCTTCCAAAAAAACACTATAAAGAAACCCTTTTGAATCTAAAATGATAATGGATGACATTATAACTCTTAAATATTTTTCTTTATTCTAAGAAGGTAATAAATAAAACCATATGGAGTACCCCAATGCACATATGGGTTTTTAAATAAAATATATTTTCATTCATATACTATAAAATTTAATGGAATTCAAGGGGAGGATCCACACAACCATTTTTTGGTTTTTAGTTATCTTTATGTTAATAAAAAACCATCAGGAGTAAGTGGAGATCACATGAAATATCTTCCTTTTTATTTAGAAGTAGTGGTTATTTTATTACCACAACAATTTTATTAAAAACTGTAATGAATTAATTTTTTTTATTAAAAATAGTTTCCTTGGTTTTAGGACTACTTTAGTTAGAAAATATATTTTTTGGAATCAATAAAATTCAAGGAGAAACTTTTCACGAGTTTTGGGAGAGATATGTTGTGTTTTAGTTTTCCCCACCACCAAATTAGTGATTTTTTTATTCAATATTTATATGAGGGAATTTTTCTTATTGATCAGATTATAATAGATTCTACTATAGAAGGATATTTAGTTGATAAAACTATAGCTACTTTTATGAATCTTATTTCTAAAATAGTATTAGGATATAAAAAATTTGGTATAATAGGCGTTCTCCATGTAAAATATACTCATGAAGTTTTGAATTTTAGTTTTTAAAAGAGCATGATTATAAGTGAACTTAGTGATCTTACCACTATGGTGAGATCGTGATTCAATACAACACTTCAAAAACCCAATAAAAAACTAAAAAAAGTATTTAAATATATATTCATTATGGATTTTTTCTTCAAATGAACTTTTAATGATCAATTACCATAAATGAAAGAAAATTTTAAAGTATGAAATGTTGTTTTCCCAGGAATACCATTCTAAAAAAATACCCTTTCAACCCAACCAAAATTTTAACCAAGGATAGAATAATGAATCTAATGATATATTTAGATAGTCTAAATAACAAGGAAATCCAAATAATTAATTCAAAACCAAGATACTTTAATGAGCATTCCAATCCTTAAGTTGGGTGAAATTTTAAACCCTCACAATCCATTCAAAAATATGAAAAAACCTTGAAGAAACTATAATAAAATAATAAATCACGATAAACAATTTTATAAATCAAATAGGTCAATTAGACACTAATGTTGTGAGCACAAGGAATCAAGTAAGTGGAACACTTCCTTAAAAACTAGAAATAAAACCCAAAGGGAATGAGAATGTGAGTTCTATAAAACATAGGAGTTTTAATAAATTTAAATACTCTCAAGATGATAATAATAAAACTAATTATGAACCAAAATATATTTAAGAGAGTTCCAAACCCGGTTCACCTAATTTATACCCCATTGATGAAAATCCAATAGTTGCTGAACATGCTGAAAATTTTGAATCTGTTGTGTATGAGAAATTAATTTCAAGAGAAGAATATTTTTTTGAAAGAATTAATAAATATTAGATAAGAATTACGGTACCTTATGTTTCTTAAAACGATAACAAAATTCCCAAACCACCACTATATTACCATAGGGTAAGTCCACTAGAGAAGAATAGTGTTGAAATTTATGTGGATAAAGAAATTTAGAGGCTTTTAGGAAGGTATAGGTAAATATTCCTTTGATTATTTTAGTGAAACATATTCCTAGGTATGAAAAGTTTTTGAAAAAAATATTCTATCATAAGTAGAGACTCAAGGGAGGAGAAAAAGTAAAAATTGTGGAAAATGTATTCTCAATGATTCGACATGCCCTTCCTATTAAATAAAAATATCTCTATACTTTTAATATTTCTTGCACAATAGGGGAGTGCATATTAAAATATGTTATATTAGATTTGTGAGATTTAATAAATGTGATAACTTATTCTATTTACTCTTCTTTATATGTAATAGAGTCGAAACTATTGGGATCATTATTCAATTAACCAACTAAAGTACTACCAAGATTGTTGGAAACATTGAGGATGTTTTGGTACAAGTAAAAGACATGATTTTTCCAGTTTATTTTTTTTGTTTTGGATATAGAAGGTGATAGATTTAACATCCATGAACCACTAATTCTTAGAATATATTTTCTAAAAATAATTAAGGAAATCATAAATATTTACAAGGGAACATTATCACTTAAATTTGGAGGAGAAATAGTTTACTTTAATATTTTTCAATCCATGAAATACACAAAATAGGATCATTCACCACCTTAATTAAACATGATCAATTGGTTTCCACTGATTTATTTCGAAATTTTACAAGTAATGAATCACTAATTACTATTTCAAAAAATAAACCCTTGTTTTTTTCTAAAATATATTTACATGAGAGTGAAACTGTTTTATGTGAAGAGAGTTGGAATATTGAAACTAATACATGTAAACCTACTAATTTTGAAAATGTTTCATTTGATTTAATTAAAGCAATTAAAATTTTGAAATATGATGATCCTATTTTATGTTTTTTGGAAAAATTTGATAACTTTTCATGTAAAATCAGCGCTAAGTGATTTAAAAATACTAAAATTGATGTTGCGACTTCAAAATTTTCATGTTATATTGAATATGTAATTTTTTATAGCAATGAAACTTATTAATAGATTGATGAAAATTTTAATTATGATATTTAAGATTTGAAAATTTCTTGTATTAAGAATAATTTGAGATATTTATTTGATTAAGTTGAGTCATTTAAACTGTCTTTTTCAAGTGTAAAAAACCCAAATAAGTTAAAATCAAAGCCCTTACCTGAGAACCTCAAATATCTTTTATTAGATGATAATTAAAAGTTTATTTTAATCATTGCTAATGGTTTGTAAATATATTAGACAAATAAACTTTTAGGAGACCTTTTAGAAAATAATAATTATATTGGATATACTTTATCTAACTTGAGTATAATTAGTAATTTAATTTTCTAGCATAGAATATTATTAGAGGAAAATTCCAAAAATTATCAGCAAATTTTAAAGAGGTTAAATCCAATAATTTTGGAAGTAGTTAAAAGGGGATTTACTACCTTGATGGATACTAAAATCATTTCCCGAATTTATGATATCCAATGGGTGTGTACTATCTATTTTTCCTTAAAAAGTGTGGTTTTATCATTTTAAATATTGGATTTAGAGAACTCATACCTATTATACTTCCAAAAAAATGGAGTGTGTATATTGATTATAGAAAACTAAAACTTGTGAATAGAAAGGATCACTTCCCACTCCCATTTCTTAAATAGGTTCTTAACAGGATTATAAAACTCACTCACTACTATTTTATTGATGTATTTTATAGTTACATTCAAATTCATATTACATTTGAAGATCATGAAAAAATAACATTCACATATACTATTGAAACTTTTACATATATAAGAATGCATTTTGGTTTGTGTAATAATCAATGAAACTTTTAAAGGTATATGATGAGAATATTTTGTAAATTTTTAGAGAAATTTATAAAAGTTTTCAGGGATTATTTCAGAGTTTATGTATCATATTTTGAGATATGTTTAAAAAATTTGGCTTCTTCACCTAAAATTTTCATTTATAAAAATATTATTATCAACTATAAAAAATGAAATTATATGGTAGAAAAAGGAATTGTGCTTGGCTATGTAGTATATAAATATGGAATTCAAGTGGAATAATATTATGTTGAAATCATTTCTTCATTTACATAACCCAAAAAATGGAAGATATAAGATCTTTTCTTATCCATACTTGTTTTTATAGGAAATTCATAAATGATTTCAGTTAGATATCTTTTATTTTCTTTATATTACCTGAAAAAGATTCTCAATTTTTATTTTATGATTTTTTTAAATAACCTTTTAGAGAGATGAAACAAAATTTGGTATCCCCACCCATTATCCAACCACCAAAATGAGATTTTCCCTTTGAATTCATGATTGATTTATCTGATTTTTTCCTAGGGATAGTTCCGATTCAGTAGATAAAAAATATATAATGTAATAGATTTTTCATCTAGAACACTAGATAAAACATAAGCTAACTATAACACCACTTAATAAGAGTTTCAAGATATTTTTTTGATGCATACAAATCAAGATGCCACTTTTTAGGTTCCAAATTATCTATTTTCACTGGACATTCTACAGTCAAAATTTTAAGTAATAATCATGATGTGGAACCAAGGATTCTTAGATAGATCGTGTTTTTAAAAGAATTTTATTTTCAAATAAAAGATAAAAAAGGGTAGTGAGAATCTATTTACTGATAATTTAAGTATACTAACCACTATTTTAAGTGATAAATCTCAGATATGTCTACGAATAAAGGAAACCTTTACTGATGAATAATTGAATTTTGTTAAGATTTTTATACCATGGTTTACTGATATTGTGAATTATTTTTGTAACACCATGATATTTTAAAATATAATTATCCTTTAAACAATACTATGTCTGATTACTTATTTCATACGTAACACTGAACTAAAATGAGTTGTGACATATTTCAATAAACCTTTAGTAAATAGAAATATAACAATCAATTAGGATACCTATATCGTATTATTATTTTTTTATTTATGAAATTCAATGATTACAAAATATATAATTAATGTGACATGATTAAAATCATTCAATGTTAAAAGGGGGTATTTTTCAAAGATTTTTTTTTATTTTAAATTTTAACAAATTGATCTATTTTAAATAAAATCGATGTTTAAAAAAATTAATTAATAATAAATTAATTATAAATTTGTATTTAATAATATTATGAGCACTTGAAGTTTAAAAAGGTATTTTTTTATAAAAGTGGGTTTTCTTTATATTTTATATTTTAATTAAAAGATATATTTAAGAATTTTAAAAATTGAATTTGATTAATTGAAATTAATTTTTTGGATCCATAATATAAAAATTAGATTAGAATGAAATTTGGGGGTTTTTAAATAGTTTATTTTTGGGTGAATTGTAAAAAATACCGATTTTACAAATACTATGACTTTTGTTACAGTATCATGAAACAAGAATAAATTAAAAGTTTATGAATCAATTTTGATAGAGAATATATATAATTAATAAGTAATATAATTTATTTAAAAATATAATGTTGAACATAGAAATATATTTTTGAAATTTTGGAAATCTAATTAATGGTTTTATTCATATAAAAACTATTCTTGGTTCTTATCTTTTAATAAAGTATTCACAAGGATAATTTTTTTCTGGTTTAGTTTAAATGTAAAATAAGTTACATTTAATTAAAAATAATACAATTAATTACATGGAAATCAAAATTATACAAGATTTTGGTATAAAATCATTTTATGCTTAAAAAGGGCATTTTTTTAAAAATATTTTTTTTTGCCTTTTATGAACTTAAGTAAAATCAATTTTTAAAAACTCTAGGAACTGAATCTTGTAAAAATAATTCCATATTTATAAGAATAATTTTAATATTATTTAATAAGGCTCATTTCATTTTTATACTATATTTTATCACTTTCCATCAGAAATACATTTGTCATATTTTAAAGTTATTAATATTTATAGAGGTGAAAATAAAAGGACACCTCCTCTACTCACTTATAAACATTACAAAAGATCCATTATCTCAACCAATATCTACCCAAATTTAATAAAAACAACCTTATACTTGATTTTTAGGTTATATTATTCTCCAAAGACCCATCCCAGAAGAGTTACAGTGTAAACCAAAAGAAGGTATCCAAGGAAGAGGTATAAGTCTTAACTGAATTCTTTCAAGTTTATTTTTGTCTTTTAACTCCTTAAAATATATTATAACCATACAAATTTAATTACATAATTATATTTAATATATTTAAATGTTATTATTTTTACATAGCAACATTTTTCTTCCTTCTTTTCATTAAATGGGAAATGAAAATATCCCTAGTGCATACAAATAGACTACCCTCTCCATAAAGTGATTTATTCTATTTTTCATCATGGATTCACATGGATGTTTATAAATATATAATTAATGAATATATATGATATTTTTATAATAATAATTATTATTTAAATATAATATATTATTTCTTTATAACCCTACCATTCATTGGAAAATGGAAATGTCCTCGTGCGTACATACAGAATAGCACCTCCACAAATGGATGTAATTCATTTTCACCACCACCCCATATGGATAGAAATAAGAAGTAATTTAATGAATAATTATTATATTTATTATATTATTATGATTATTTAATTTTAAAAATAAATCTACTTTATTTAGTTTTTATCCATTAGAAAAATGGAAGCGTTGGTCATGCGTATGTGCAGATTACCGCCTCTGTGAATGAATTATCTCATTTTTCATCACCATATTATATAGATGGTTCTAAAATTTATTTAAAGTATAAATATGATATTTATTATATTATAAAAATTATGAATTTGATGAAATCATGACCAATTTCTAAGAATCAGAACCATCAATTCAAAACATGCATGAAAAATAGAACACTTAACACCTAAATAATTGATTTTAATAATGAATTATGAGTAAATGGGTAGAAATAAGTTATAAATAAATTAAATCCAATAATATAGATATAAATATAGATATTATATATATTAATAATAAATATAAATTTATTATACTGGTGGTTGGAACATGTTTGGAGAAGAGGGAATCTAAGGTAAGGGTTTATGGTCTGAAATTTCTTTCTTTGAGACATGTTTTAAATTATTAACCTATTTTCATTACATGGTATGTATGATAACTATTTTAAATATTTTATAATGATAAATTTTCTAATCATTGTAATTAAAGTTTCATTCACATTATTTCTTTCAAGAGGTTGTGATTCAAGTGTTATAAAATTCATAACGGTTCGAGGTCTCAATTTCAATTCCTTGAGACATGTCTCATATTGCGCACCATGTTTAATTTTATATGGTTAACTTAATAACCCATGAATATATTTTGAAATAATATTTTATGTTATTAATGGGATTTAAATATCCATATCATTTTCTATCTTTTTATGTAATTTTATTCAAAAGTTACAAAATCCATAAGGTTTTAGCTTTCAATCTCACTTTAAATAAGGATTGTTTATACTTTAATATTACTGTGGATAATTATATGATATTTATCTATTAAATCCAATATATTTTATTTTACAACATTTTTTTGTGGTTTTAAAGTATTATTTATATTTTTCTTATTTTTTTACTCAGATCAACTGAGAGAATGTTTGTATGAAAATCTAATATTATTTCTTCTTTTTGGTTGAGAACCTTTCACTTAGATATCCATATTATTTATTTTTTTAAGAAAGTTTATATCTATGATTCAATGATTTATAAAGGTAATTTTTTAAATTTTAATTTTTATTGAAAATTTTAAAAGGAATATTTTTATTTGTTTTTTAAAAATTCATTTTTAGATATTTTTTACAAAAGTGTGAAAATTATCTGTTTTTAAATATTTTCAGTATTAAAATATTTTCCAATCACCATGATCCTTTTTAATGTTTTATATTATTTTATAAGTTTTAATGGTTTTAAAAAGAAATATATTTTCCTATTGTTCTATGAAATTTTCAAATTAAAATATTATTATCTTCTTAAAATTTTTACAAATGGATTTTTACTTCAGTTATGTATATTTTTATCATCCACTCCATATTTTCTTAATTAAGAATAGTTTATTTTCAACATTACATTTTTTTGAATTATTAAAAAAATTGGTTTAAAAATACATTTGAAACCTTTTTATTTTTTGGGAGTTATTTATTACTCTATTTTTTAACAAGTTACACAAGTTTTAAGAAATTTATTTTTAAAGTTCTACTTTTATTTTTCTCTCTATTTCCAATGGACTTATCTTTAGTATAATGCCTTTATTTCTAATGAATTGATAATATCCTTTATTTTTATGTTATTTATTATCATGGATGTATTCTAAATCATTATAGTTTTACTTAGCTATATATTCAGTAATCTATATATTGTAAACACCCTATTTTATATAAATTAGATTGGGGGTGTTTACAAATAAAGATAACTCATTTATTTACTGAGGAATCATTGAAAATATATATTATTGTTAGTTATATATGAATGAATATTGACTATTAAGTAATGTTGAATATTAAATGTGGAAATATTGACATTTCTTATTCTACTTTTCCAATATGAATATTTATTACTCAGGATTATTGATTATGTATTGAGTTGTTATCCATTTATTTCATATATTGAATACATTGGACTTAGTATGTGATGGGCGTGACCTGATATTAGTTATCCCATAGATGAATCGGTAGGTCTCATGAGATAAAATATATTAGATATTTGGATCATTCCTTACCTAATTATGTATGTCTTAGCATGTGACGTTGATAGTAATATTATGATGTCCTACATTATGAATTTCATCATTATGAAATTAGGTATTATTTTCCTTGTGATTATTCATGTTTCTATATTATTGATGGAAATAATTCATGCTCTTGTTGTATATTAAATGGTAGGTTTTTTTATTACTTACTCCTATCATATTGACAATTCCTTATTTATTCTAAGATGGATTCCACCATACACTCTCACTTATCGAGCATTTGATCACACCATTTATTATGTTTCCATTTACAAAGGTTATGTAAAGGAGTAATATATATGATATGTATATCATGGTATCATGAGTGGATATTTTTTTTGGGAATTTTGAATATGTTTTATGGAATAATAAAATATAGATATAATGGAAAAAAGTTCAATTGAATATTAAAAACATGAGTTTTGTTGAGTTTTTTTTTCAATTTCTTTAAAGTTACAAAACTAAAAAATTATTAGGTATATAAGTAACTCAATAATTTATTTTAATATTTTAATTATAGAAGGTTAAAATTTTGTCACTTGAGTTGGTATAAAATCTAGTTTGTAAAGATTATGTTTTTAGCACCATATTTAGTTGTATGGGTATCAGCTGCTATGATTAGTATCAAAACTAGTATATAAAGATTATGTTTTTATCATAGAATTTATGTGTATGGGTATGGGCTATAATAGTTGGTATTAAAGTAGGTTTTAGATAGATTTAGAGTTTATAATGTTATTAGATGTGTATAATTTAAAATATCTAGAAACCTTTGAGGTAAATATGGTGGTTTGGGATCATAAGTTAAAAGTATTTTATATCCTTAAAAGTTAATATTTTATTGATAAATATAGTTATTTTTGGATGAATAGAAATATAATATGACATGGTTTAGGATATCTTAGTATTTATACTTCCCATAAGATGGTTTATTATTATGTTATTTGATATTATCAAACAAATTGTTTTTAGTTTTAGTAAACAGATGGGACTAGAAGGAACTATGTTAATAATGGATGTGAAAGACAATATGGGGATATTTTGAATGAGCAACCAAATGGGATAGAAGTTAGACTAAAAACTCTTGTGGTTATTCCTAACCATCTATCTAGAGTTATGATTATCTACTTGAACCTATGTGAGTTTCCTAACACAATAAATAAGATAAAAATAGAGTTTCATGGAAGTTCAAGTCATAAAGATCATGAAGTTAAAAAGATTCAACTTTCTACGTGTTAATAATGTGGGAAGAATCACCCAAATAAATGTCTCAAGGGAACAATAATATGTTTCATATTTGGTAAAGGATGGTATATAGAAATAAAATATCAAGGAAAAATAAATAATATAGTTAAAAAATTGGATGAAAATAAAGTTATTCCTAAGGTATCAATTGAATGCTTTAAATATGGGGAGTTTTGGAATTTTGAAAATAAATTATCTAAGTTAAAAAACCATGAATGGTATTGGTAAAATCATATGAATAATGGTTTAAAAAGGTTATATACTGAATATGAAGAAACCACAAATAACATATAAAATGTATGAATTATTTAAATATTGTTTCTTATGTTTAAAGTAGTAAATTTTTTTATATATAGATTGAAGAATCTTAGGACATTATTATATTTTTTTGTAGGAATTAAGTATTAATGAATAAGATGAAAAATCATGGTTAAAGGTTTATGAAGGAAGTTAAATGATTGAAGTGTTTACTATTGGGTTTCAAGAGTTATGATGTAGTTTTTTTTATTTAAGGATTGATAAGATTTAAGAATTATCATATGTTCAAAATTATATATACACTTTTGAGGTCTTATGTGATTGTATTTAAAGGTGTTTTTGGATATTTTTATTGAGTTTTAGGAACAATTCATGATTTAATTATAGATAATTATTTTGATTAATATTTTATTTTATGTTGAAATAATTATAGTTAATTTGGATAAAGTGTTATTATATTTTTGGGAACATATGTTTTATCATATAGATAACCATGGGGTTAAAAATTATATTTTATAATTAATTGGTTAAATTTAATTTTGAATAATTTTATTATATTTTTTGTTTTAATTACAAGAATTAAGGTAAATGGGAAATTATTAGATAACATGGGGATTGATATCAAAGTGGTTAATATTAATTGAGAAATAAATATTGAGTTAATTTTTGGAAGTATATATGACTTTGTTTTCATTTTATGGTGAGTAAGGTTATTTTGGTAAAAGGTTAGTATATTTTTGAGAATATATGATTAAGGTATATACATTTTTGGTATGTGACTTTGTGAGTAACTAATATTGTTTGGAGATAAATGTTTATTTGATTTTGGAAGAATATGTGATCAAATATTTCTAATTTTGGGTTTTGAATTTGGTTAATAATATTTTGAAGAGTTTTAGGGTTTATTTTAAGTTTAGTTTTTAGTGTTATTGTTGATGTTTTAGATATTAATGTATCACTTCTTCAAATAAAGTTTTATTCATATTAAATATTATCTTAACTTGTACTAACCATTTTAATTTTGTTAAATTTCTAGAGACAATATGAATAACTTACCAACCTTTTTTTTCGATTATATGATCTATTAAAAGTTAACTTTAGTTCTTTATACATGAAAAACTTATCATGTTGATTTATCAGTTAGATCATTAGATAAACCAAATATGGAAAACTACTAAAAACATAACCAAAGGAAATTTTTTTTCTTATGGAATGGAAAGAAATAAAATAAGTAGGTTTTATCATATTATCTATCTTTATGGTAAAATAATTACTAAACTCAATAAAGATGAAGATAAATATATCGAGTCTTATGTGGGAAATAATTCTTATTTATCTAGGTATACTTTTGGGAACTCATTCAAAAGTATGAGACTTATAATGATACATACATGATTTTAGAAATATTTGATTAAGAAATACTAGGCTTACTAGTAGTGACTTAGAAATTAAGTATCATGATAAAATATACATCATATTTTATTACTATTTCATGATATACAAATTTTTTATAATAAAAAATTACAATTTCAAAGAAATAATTTATTTAGGGGTGGAAGGAGAATGTAACACCCTAAGATTTCAAAATGTAATTCTCCTTTAAATAATACTACGTTTGATAACTTACATTACATTAAACACAAAAAAATTCAGGATATATTACAATAAAAAATTAGTAAATAGAATGATAGTAATCCATTATAACTCTTACATTATATTATTTTTTTATTTATAAAATATAATTTTTATAAAATATAATTATTATAAAATAATAATTAATGTGATATGATTAAAATCATTCAATGTTAATAGGTGTATTTTTAAAAGAATTGTTTTTCAAGGGTAATGTATTTTTATAAATTGATAAGTTTTAAAGTAATTCCATATATGAACTAATAAACTAACATTTATTTGATGATAAATTAATATTTAATAATATTACTAGCACTTTAAGATTCATTTTTCAATAAAAAAGGTTTTCTTTATATTTTGCATTTTAATTTAAAATATAAATTTATGAGTTTTAGAAATTTAATTTTATGAAATGAATATTATTTTTGGATTAATTTTATCAAAATTATATTAATATTATTTTTTTATTTTTCTAAAATAGTTGATTTTTGGGAGAATAGTGAACAATACCGATTTTTCGAATACTTTCACTTTTATTTTATTTTCATGGTACAAGAATGAATTGAAAGTTTATGAATACTTTTTTATTTAATATATATATAATAAGTAATAGGATTAATTTAAAAATATAATATCTATCTTATAAATCTATTTTTTATATTTTGGTAATCTAAGTAATATTTTTATTCAAATAAAACTATTATTGGTTCTTCTCTTTTAATCAAGTATTCACAGGGTTACTTTCAGTTTTGTTTTTTTAAAGTAAAAAATGCTCCATTTTATTAAATATAAAACAATTAATTCCATTATAATCAAAAATATGCATTATTTTGTTATAAAATCATTTTTTTCTTTAAAAAGAAATTTTTCTAAAAACAGGTTTCATTGGCTTTTATGAAATCAGATTAAAATTAATTTTTAACACCTATATGAATATAATATAGTAAAATAGATTTAATATTTTTAATAATAATATTTAAATTATATAACATGGACCATTTTATTTTTAGTCATAATGAATAGATACCAAGGTAATTTTTTTTCACCACGGTAAGGGATAAAAGGGTTAATGCGGGGGTTAAACTAAGAGATAAGGATTAAAATATATATTAAACTTTCATTAACATTATTTTTAGTGTGTATTTACACCTAAATTATTTTATATTCTAAATTTGACTAAATTGAATCCACTTTCCATGATATAGACATTTATTTTGTTTTAATTTTTTTAATATTTACAAAGGTACCACTCCCCTCACTTATTAAAGGACACTTCCTATCCTAACTTATATACACTCCAAAATATCCCTTATATAGAACAATATATACCCAAATATCCTCCAAAAACCCTTTTAAATAACCTATATGTTATTATATTCTCAAAATAACCATACAGGAAGGCCTAAGGTGTAAGCCAAAGAAAGATATTCGATAAGAAGGTATAAGCCTTAATTGATTTTTTTGTTTTAATTTTATTTATTCTTATACATCCTTAAAATATATTTTAATAATACTAATATAATTAAATAAATATATTTAATATATTTAGAAATTATTATTTTTATTGAATAATTATTTTCAACTTTTCCATTTATTAGAAAATGAAAACGTCGCTCATGCATACATATGAACTACCGTCTCCATGGAGGGATGTATTTCGTTTATCATCACTAACTCATATGGATTTTTATAAAAATGTAATTAATAAAAATATATTATATTTTTGATATAATTATTATTTTTTAAATTTAAGATATTATCTACCTTCTTACCCTTCCATCCATTGGAAAATGAAAACATTGCTTGTGCGTATGTGTAGAATACCGCCTCAACAAAGCGATATATTTAATTTTTCATCATCGCCCCACATAAATGATCATATGGATGAATTAATGAATAAATATTATAAATATTATATTATTATGATTATATTAGGTTAAAAATTTATTTACTTTATTTCCTTTTTACCCATTAGAAAAATGAAAACATCATTCATGCGTATATACAGAACACCACCTCCATAAATGAAGTATCTAATTTTTTATCACCTCATTAAATGGATATTTATAAAAATATATTTATTGTATAAATATTATTTATATCAATTTATTAACATTATTTAGGTGAGAAAATAATGACCAAGGTGCAAGGTCTGAAACCGCCGAATCAATACCTGCATGAGAAATGAAACAATTAACACCTATATAATTGATTTTAACAATGAATTATGAGAAAATGGGTAGAAATAAGTTATGAATAAATTATATATATAAATAAATAAATAAATATATATATATATATATTATACATATTAATAATAAATATAAATTTTTTATATAGTAGGCCGAAATGTGTCCAACCAAGCAAGAATCCAATGTAAGGGGTTCTTATCTCAAATATCCTTATTTGAGACTTGTTTTGAATTACACACCTATTTCTATTAAATGGTATATATTATACCTATATGAAATATTATATCATGATCTAATTTTTAGTCATGTAAATTAATATTCCATTTCATGTTATTTCTTTTAAGCACCACATTTTATTTTATATAGTTAAATTATTGACCCATAAATATATTTTGACATTATAATTGATTTAATTAATGGGATTTATAGAACTATATCATGTTATATATTTCTATGGACTTTGGTTTTAATGTTACCAAATTCATATGGGATTATGTTTCAATCTCACTTTTAATCAGGACTCTTTATGATTAAATATTATTTAGGGGAATTATATTCTATTTATCTCTTAAATTACATCTATTTTATTATACTTTGGTTATTTTTGGGGTTTTAAAGTATTATTTAAATTTTACCCATGTTTTGTACTCAAATACACTGAGATAATGTTTATAGGAAAATTTAACCTTATTTCACCTTTTTGGTCTAGAACCTTTCTCTTCTATAACCATATTCTTTATTTTATTTAGAAAAATTTATTTTCTTTAATTATTTTTTTATAAAGTTTTTTTTAAGTTTTAATTTATGTTAATTTTTTTAAAATGAATTCTTTTAACATTTTCCAAACAATTAATTTTTTACTTTCTTTATAAATGTGTGAAATGAATATTTTTTAAAAATTTTCAACATGAATATATTTTCACACCGTCATGATACTTATTAATGATTTAGCTTAATTTATATATTTTTATGTTTTTATAATGTAATATATATTTTCATTCTTATATGAATTTTGAAAATTAAAAGATTATTATTTTCTTAAAAATTTTGAAAAGTAATTTTCACTCTGATTTTTAATATATTGACCTTCCACTCCACATTTTATTACTTAAGAATAATTTATTTTCAAGATTCCACTTTTTTAAATTATTTTTCCAATAATTTTTTAAAATTTTATTTTACAGTTTTTGAGAAGAGTTTTAGAAGTGATTTATAAGTCCATTTTTATAAAAAGTTATAAAAGTTTTAAGAATATTATTTTTAAAGTTTTTCCTTTATTTTCCTCTTTATTTATAAAGTACTTGTATTTATTAAAAATAATTCATTTAAGATGAACTAATGGTATCATTCATGTCCATGTTTTTTATTATCATGGATGTATTATACCTTATTTCTATTAATAACTTATCCATACACTCATTACTCTATATGGTGTAAACACCACATTTTATATAAATCAAATTGGGGGTGTTTATAAAGAATGATATATCGTTTATTGACTAAAGAAATATTAAAAATATATAGACTTTTTATTTATATATGGACGACTATTGAAAACTATTGTAGGCTAAATATATATCGAGTAAATATTAACATTTCATTTTTTAGTTTTCTAATATGAATATTTATTACTAAGGCATGTTGATTATGTATTTAATTTTTATTAATTTAATTTATATGATGAATTCATTAAAATTAGTAAGTGATAAGTGGGGATTGATTTTATATAGTCTCTCGATGCATTAGTATGTCTCGTGTGACAAACTAGATTGGGTATTTATTGTACACCTTACCTATTTATGTATGATGTCTTGGTATAAGGCCTTGATGGTAAGATTATGATGTATGACATTATGAATTACACCATTATGAAATTAGTTATTATTTTCCATGTGATAATATTTGTTTTTGCATTATCCATGGAAATAATTCCTGATATGTTGTAAGTTAAATGGAACGTTTGATTATTACTTACTCATAACGAATTGGACGTGCCTTATTTATTATATGATAGATTCCACCATATTATTTCCCTGACTGAGAATTTGAGTTCACTCATTTTTATGTTTTCATTTCTCTAGGTTATAAATAATAGAAACATATATGATATATATAGAAGGGTATCATGTATGGAGAATTTTTTAGGAGATGTTGAAGGATTATTATTGAATAATAAAATGTCCATTGAATAGAGAAAATATTATTCTTAATAAGTAAATTAATTTCCTAATATTTTAAATCTATAAAACTAAAAAGGTATTATGTATATAGGTGACTCAATCATTTCATTGATATTTTAATTATGGAATGTTAAAATTATGTCACTATAGTTGGTATCAAATCCATTATGTAAGGATTATATTTTTATCATTAGATCTTGGTGTATGGTCACAAGATACTAACATTTGGTTGATGATAAAGTTCCCCACTTGTTTTCTAATAAAAAAGTTTCCAAGTTAGTGAATAAATACAAGAAGTATATTTGGGATGATATTTATTTATAAAATTATGGAAATAACCAGATAATTAAGAGATGTATTTTAGATTATGAAATTCAATTAGTGACAACGTTTTTCCATAATTTTTATTATAGTGGTAAATTTGGACTGTAAATAATAACTAGGAAAGTTCTTGAATGAGGATTACTTTAGACCACCATTTTAAGGGATGATTTTTAATTTTTTAGAACATGTAAATCCTTTAAATTTAAAGGTAATATTTATAAGAGAAATTAAGTTCCTCAACAACCCTTTTTATTTTATAATGTACTTTATGTTTGGGGTATGGATTTCATAGAAAAATTTATAAATTATTTTTGGTAACTTTACATATTACTTACTGTTGATTATGTTTAAAAGTGGGTATCAACTATTCCCATAAGAGATAATGATGTTAAAGTTATTTCTAAGTTTGTGAGAGATAATATATTTCATAGGGTTGTATTGATAAAATGATCAATGAAACTATTTTTATAATTGAAAATTGGAATATTTTTTAGGGAATATAGAGTTAACCATAGGTTTATACACCCTACCATCCTTCAACAAATATAATCTTTGAGTATTCTAACAAAGAAATAAAATATATTTTGGGAAAAAATATCCACCCGGGTATAAATTTTGAGTTTAATATTTTATTATAAATTATAGTAATGGGTTAAAAATATTAATTATAATTTCACCTTATAGATTAGTGTATGTAAAATCTTGTAATTTACTAGTGGAATTATATCACAAATATTTTTGGGTTGTTAAAACTAACAATATGAATCTATATAAAGTTGGAAAAGAGAAAATTCTACTTGTAAGAGTATGAAGAAATAAAAAATAATGATTATAAAATCTCTAGGTGGTACAATTATAAATCTAAAGCTTTACATGATGAGTAGATCCACAACAAAGAGTTAAAAGAAGGAGACAAAGTGTTACTATTTGAATCTAGAATCAATATCTTTCTTCATAAGTTTCATTCCATATAATATAAATCCTTTATTGTTACCCATTTTTTTCCATTTGGAATTATGGAGATTAAATAAATAGGTAAATAAAGACCATTTATAGTCATTGTAAATAGATTAATGTTATTTATAGAAAGTTTTTAAGAGACTAAAGGGGAGGAGATTCACCTTCAAGCTACTGAATACACATGAAGTCAATTTATGTCCTTACTTTTCACTTGTTTTTTTAATTTATATAATTTATAATTTTAATTTCTCATATGAAAATTTTCAAAATGAGTAAATTTCAAAAAATAATTACAGAGAGAGGAACATCCTTTTCTAGATTAGTTTTTTTTTTCATTTTTCATTTTTGTTTTAATATTTTCATTCTATTTTTATTTTTTTATTTCAGTTTTTGTGTATTTCTTTTTCATTTTTATATACCTTATGGGATTAAGATGATTAATTTTTAAAATTTTAAAACATATTAATTTTTTTATTAGATTTAACCCATGGAACTAAATTTAAATAAATTATAAAATAGACATTGTTTTAGATTCAATGTTTTGATAAATTCATGAAAAAATGACAAGAATCTATCAAGGGGTGTATAAAATATTATTTATTTTCCTAGTGAAACATAGTTTCTAACCAAGGTAATCTCAATTGAGGATATTTTATATTCAATCACTATTTTTTTAATTCACTTATTATATTTTTTATTTTTTTTTTCTATTTTATGAAAATAGTGAAACATGGGGTTTGAAAATTTGAACGCAGAACAAAAAATTAAACATGAAATACAATAAACATAGAATAAATATAGTTAGTATGAAAGATATTGGTCTTAAGTTTTGTATTCTTCGGTCCCATCATTATATTTTTTTAATATTTAAACTATATTTGAAAACCCATCCCATCATACATAAAAAACTACTCCCTATACTGAGTGTGAAATTTATCATTCCTATGAGATATATTCGGAACACCAGACCTCACCACCTACAATGTTTAAGAATAATGTACAAAACTCAATATAGATCATGAAACATTCCAAGAACTAGGTCCATTATATATCATTTCACCTCTCAAACAAACTCAACACCAACATATTAAAAGTATTCTAAATACAAGTGAAGGAGTAAATATTTTACAAGGAATAGAATATGTTCTAGAATCTTGTCAAGGAGAGGTGCATAATCACCACACCAAGCCATAACACTCCTCTCCCCCTCACAAAAAATTTAATATAAATGTGAAGAATAGAAAATATAAAATTTTAGAACATTATGAAAACCCAGCGTCACGAACTAACCCAAATACCTTGGCACTTTAATACTTGATCCTGTACTGACATAGCCCAAAGGTGTTCTTAAGCCATACAGGTTTGTGACTAGCACCTGACATCTTAAAATAATAAATAGTGAATAATTTCCCCCCAAAAAATAGAACATAAATAAGATATGAGTTATTATATCAACACTCATTAAGAAGAATGTAACAGAAGTAAAATAGCTAAAATAGTACCTGAGTAGATAGATAAACAAATAAATAAAAACATCAACCCAAACAGCCATAAAAAAACCAATGAAGGACTCAAAACCCTATGTAATAGGTGGAAATTTTCTCCACTGGTCACTATCTTCACTCTATAGTCACAAGAATAAAGAACATCCATCACTTAAAAGTGGTGATTTTACTTTGCTTATACCTGTGATAAGAAAATATACAAACACCCAATGGAAAAGGTAGGGTGTGAGATATGAAGCTGAGTAGGGTCTCACCAAGTGTTACATAATAGATTCCATAATAATAAAACAACCATGCCTTCAATTTAGATCTAACATGGAATGGAATAACATATCATTTTCTTATTAATAAAAACATTGTTTTTTAATAGATGGAAAACCTTTCAAACATGATTTAAATGAAAATTTTATATAAAATCATTTATATAAATCATCTGGCATGAGTAAAACATTTCTATAATCAATGGTATATATAATCAAATAAAACACAAATAGAACTACAACCACCTACCCTAAAGTATGTTAGTCTGTAGCTATATGATCCTTACACTTCTCAAATTAGTGATCATGGATAATCATGCCTTCACATTTCTCTTAGACTCATACCAAATAGGACTCATCAACATCCCATCAAAGATAATCATGCCGAACTAGGTTTTTGTTAGAGTTGTCATCATCAATCCATTTCAAGTGGATCAAGATCCTAGCATGCTTGTCCCAAATAAATTATTAAGAAATTAGGCTTATATGTTCTCAATAAATCAATAAATAATGTGAAAATAATCTCATTTCAAATCTATCATAATTTACAATTTAATTTCCCAATTTTTATTTTCAATATGAAAATTCAATTTTAGAACCAAAACATTCACTTTTCATCATTTAATTCCTTTTCAATCCAAAAAAAATCATGGGTTATATTCATTTAAATTTAAGCCATTTTTTCAAAAAAACTCTCAAATAATTTTGCCAATTACATCATCAAATCAAAAAAATAAATACATCATTCTCAAAATTCATCCCATAAATCCAATTCCATTAAAATTGGGGTTTTCTCCTCAAAATCCATTCCATTTAAAATTTTGTTATAAAATCATTCCAAACCAAGGTTTTATAAATAAACTAAAATCTATTTAAAAAAATCATGAAAAACAAGGTTTTAACTTAAAGAATAATCTCAAATGGAACCACCTACCATTAATCATGGAATCAAATGATCAACACCCACAATAAAAACACTAATGACAATTAAAGAAGAAGAAGATATAAAAATCAAATCTAGAGTCAAGATATATTAAGAAAAGGATTATATCCAATTAAATGGAGTTTGGATCCATAAAAACATGATAATATAACACTATATAAGGAGGATGGAAGTAATATTATAAGAAAACATAGAAGAGGATATCCACTTACTGAAGAGGGTTCAGATATTCCACTAACACTTTGATTCACCAAAGGAAGAGGTTGGAGGAGAAAAAATAACTTATTGAGAGCCACCAAGGACCAAGAGTTTCAGTTAGGGTCGAGTGGGGGTGATTATATTCTTAAACTGGGGGTTCATATTTTTTAAAATTAAATTCAGTGGAATTAAAAACTGCGCACATGGTTTAATGGGGGGGGGGGGCGCTCAATTATAAAAAACATATAGACTTATGGATAGAGTAAATGGTTTGGCCATAGGTATTGATTAAATATGCACCAACCATACAAACCCTCACTATCCAAGGGCTCATGGTTTAGAGGGGTTGGTGACACAGTTATACAAGCTGTGCACCCCCCTTTCGGTGGAATACAACAAGGGATACGGTTTGCTGGGCCAAATTGCATAGTTTACCCTAACTAGGTTATTACCATTTATATCCCAAAGTCCTTATAAAAATTTCAAAATTTCACATGAAACTCTTTGAAACAAGTCCCAATTGAAAGGATATAAAAAATAGGGTCATGGAATACCTGAAATCCTATCAAGAGAAAGATATATAAAATAGGTGAGGAAAATTCTCTCTTATCAGTGCCTCATGATCCCATGTATTATTTGAATCAAAACCATGATTCTATAGCACATGGACCAAGGTAATTTTCATCCCACAAAGAACCTTTGTCTTAGAATCAGTAATCCCGACTGGGTTCTCAGTCGTGGATAAATCAACCCCAATATCAAGATCCTCCCAGATCAAGACATGAGATGGGTTAGAAATATACCTTTTATATTGAAATACATGGAACACATTATTTATCGATGTAAACTATAGTGGAATTTCTAAATGCTAAGAAAATTTCCCCACATTCTCAACACAATTGAAAGGACTCACAAACCTTGACATAAGCTTTACCTATATCCCATGACATCGATGACCTAACCAAGGTGAAACTCTAAAGAACACCCAATCACCAACTTAAAAATACAATGGTTTTTGAGGATGATCAACATAAGATTTATATTGGATCTGTTCTATCACCATTATATGATGAATCAACTGAATCTTAACCATCATCTATTATACCAAACTTGGTCCCACCAAGGAAGCTTCACCAATCTTCGAATAACAAAATGAATATTTACATAGGATTCCATACCAAAATATAAAGGGATCCATATGAATGGATGAATCATAAATGTTTTTATAGGAAAAATAAATCGGTCCCAAGTGCCAATCCTAAGATCCACCAAAATCGAGGGTGCAATCACGAAGCATGTGTTTCAAATATATATAGCCCATTCTATCTGGAAATCCATATCCAAGTGAAATTATATGCTCAATTTCACTTGAGATCCCATTTCCACTTGGAGGTCTCTCAAAAAAACAAGATGTTAATTGGGGATCCCTATCAGATTCTATCATAGATGGAACATCATGAAATCTAAAAACCTACTGTACATATAATCTTCTCAAGTCCTCAACTTTTTTTGTATAATGGATGGGTATAAAGTGAGCCTATTTGGATGGATGATATATCACAACCCATATAAAATTCTTCTTCCAAGTGGTATGATGCAAATCCACCATAAAGACTATAAAAATACCATACCACTTCTCTATCAGCACTGGAAGGGGATGGATAAAACATGAAGATTTTTGGTGATCGACCTTAACCTATTGGTAAGTATAATAATGTGAGACAAATTTGGTGATGTCCTACATCATACCTAGACATTAGAATCATCACCGAATATCATAGAACATCTTCATGGTACTTGGGTACACTGCCCACTGAGATGTATGATAGTTTCTCATCATAGCATTCCTCATGGAAGAAGACACAACATACCAATTCTGGAAACATTGAATTCCCTCCATGGGGAATGACCACTCAGTGATGGTCTCCCCACCATTAAGAGAGTCTCTAATGCTAAGAAACTCTTCATCATACTACTAATACATAAGAATAATCTTGAGAAAAGATGAGGTCGATTAAAAACTGATCAAAATAGCCTCAGACTCATTCTCATAGACTCCCAAGTGTAACTGAGAAAAGAGAGACATCAAATTCCACCCTTCTATTGATTCTTTCATGGTCTAGGTAAAAAGTTTCCTAATTAAAGCATCAATGATGATATTCCCCTTGCATGGGGTATAATCAATTTTTAAATTGAATGATTTCAGGTACTCCATGCTATGACTTTGACATAGATTGAAATCTTTTTTGTGAGAAGATATAGATCATGATTTTGTAATCAAAATGAACTTTAAAACTTTCATTGAAAAGGTAATGCTTCTAGACTTTAAGATAATTCATCATGGTTGTGAGTTAGAAATCATGGGTTAGATAATTCTTATCATGTGGCATAATCTTTCTAGATATTTAAGAAATGATGTGATCATAATGCCTAAGAAAACAACCAAAAATCAAAATTGATGCCTCATAGAAGACCACACAAACCTTCCTAGTCTCTAGAAGAGTCAACACTAGAATAGAATTCAAAATACATTTCATCTCAATTAAATAAATCTGACACTTATCATCCCAAACAAACTTCAATCATTTATGAGTGAGATCGATCATTAGAGAAGCCAACTTTGAGAAATCCTTGCTAGACGGATGATAATACCCCACTAAACCCAAGAAGATCTGAATTTTGAAAATGTTTCACACTTGTTACCATGTCGTAATAGATTCTACCTTCTTAGGATCAACTAAAATACCATTTTCCAAGACCACGTGTCCTAATAACTTCTCTTCTTGAATATAGAAACAACATTTTGAGATCTTAGCAAAGAGTCGGTGATCTCCCAAAATGTCCAACACCGTCCCTAGATAAATCACATGATCCTCCTCAAATTTAGATTAAACCCAAATGTCAGCCATAATGCCAACAAAAAACATGTAAAGGTACTCAGGGAATATCCTTTCCATTAATGCCATGAAAATTACAGGATAATTAGTTAGACAAAAAGGCATAATAAGATACTAATAGTGTCCATGTCTACTTTTATAGGTAGTTTTCAGGATATCAGATTATTTAATTTACAATTAGTGGCATCTAAACCCAAGATCAATATTTTAGAGCCACTTATCCACTTTCAACTTTCCAAATAGATCCTCTATATGAAGAAACATATACTTTTTCCTTATTGTAAATCAGTTGTGCTTCCAGTAATCAATACATAGGTGAAGCTCACCATCTAATTTCTTTTCAATAAGAATAGGTTCTGCCCAAGGTGAAACAATTGGGCATATAAATTATTTCTCAATAAAATAATATAACTAATTCTTCAATTCTTTCAACTATACTTGTTCCATACAGTAAGAAGGAATAAATATGGTTGAGTACCAGACCCTAAATTAGTAGAAAACTTTATCTCTATTACTGGTGGAAAACCATAGAAATAATAAGAAAAAACATCATGTAACTCAATGAAATATGGAGGGAGATAATCAATCAAAGATTACTACTCTAGGTCAAAATAAAGAACTGATATTATCTTACCCAAATCTAGAAAAGATGGTCTAGATCTACTCGATCTTGAGTCTCATTCTCCCTGAAAGACACATCACACCCCCTCGAGCATATTAAAGGAGACCCACTAACGATAAAATTCAATATGGACCTGATGAGTGATCAACCAATCCATACTGATAATTATGTTTAGTGATTTCATACCAAGGACCATAAAATTCTAAGTAAGCTCAATCTTTTATAAAGAGAAAATATAATCATGACATTGAAGACCCTGATCTCTCTTCATTCTTAGGGGTGTAGTAATATCCACCACATAAGATAAAATCTCCACAAAATGAGTTAGTAATTAAACAATATAGGTAGATATGAATGTGAGATGTAATATTATCAAATAAATTAGTCGCTAAGGATTAATATATAATGATGGTACCTCTGATAGTCACTGAACCTATGTCAAATTCCTCTGGAGACTCTCCACTATGTGAAGAAGCTTTATTATAGATTCTTATGGTTGGAAACCATTTTCTCCTAAAGCATATGATTATATCATATTAATTTTAGGTTTTGATGATATTGTTCCACTATGTAAGGCATAAAATATATAATATAATTTATATAAGTGACCTTAAAATCTGCAAAAAACTATAGATCTTGGGTTCCTCAGTTCAAACTCATTTCACCCAACCTTTCCACATTAGAATCAAGTTAATGGGCCTATACTAGGAACTGTAGGAGGACTAGAAGAAACCTTTTATTGATATCTACCATGAGACTCATCACGATTTTTCTTTCCTTTAAAGGAACTCATATAACTACCACTGGGAGAAAAAGGAACTCCCATTAACCCTAACTTACCAGCCATTTCAAGATCAACCATCAATGTTCTATCATTTATATCAGCCAAATAAGTCAACTTTCGCTTGAAAACATGGAATAAAATATCATCTTGAAGTCTTATATCAAATATTCAAACCATGAGCTTCTCATTAGTCACTATCTCATGTGAAAATTGTACTATCTAAACTAAGTAGTTTTCATATTGAGTTACAATCTTGTTACTTTGATGGATATTAATAAAATTCATATACTTCGCTAAAACTATATAATAATGATATAATTTATTAGTAAAAGGGAACTTAAATTATTTCCACTCTATTCCTTCATGATTCTCTTTCATCACAATCAAATCCCACCACCTTCTTCTAGTCTCCTCAATCTTGAATGTATCAAATTTCAATTTAATTGAATCAGGTGTTTCTAAGAACTCGAAAATATAATCAATTAATTTCAACCAATCCTAATACTATTGAGGATCATTGGATCCTTGTAAAGATGGTGGATTCTAGGAAAAAACTCTTGCATATTATCCCTAGAGTTATCCTTTTGAGTTTCCATAACTGGTTCCTAAATGATAATGGATGTGACTGTCTTTCTTAGAGAATAGAAAACACACACCAATATCTTAATGAGATTTTGGTCAACTGGAGGGCTCTATTACTATGGTTTATTATAATCTCCCTCATTATGTTAGTTCAAACATATTCTCAGAGGCATGATTCTACACACAATCAATAGATAACAAAAAAAACATTAACAAGGACACTCAGATCAAAAACTCAAACTGGAGTGCAAAAGTTTCAAATCCATAAAATAGAATTAGAAAGTATGGGATTTTTAGATCACTCAAATAAAATAGGTAAAAGACTAGAAACATAGCAAAATACTCATCAAAGACACTTTTCCCCACCACCAATTGTGACTTAAGGCTATTTATGCCAAGAGATGGCTAGACACTCACTCATAAATACCAACCAAGTCCCATAAATAATGCCTCTTGTCTACCAAGAAAACCCAAAAAACATGCCAACTTCATGTAAAGATGCTTAACCTGCACCTATGATACCACTTTTCCCAAAAACCAACCCAAATACCCTGGTACTCTAATACCTGAGCCAACACGAACATATCCTGAATGGAATTCCCGATCCCCATGGTTTGGAGACTACCACCTGGAATCATACAAGGATAAATAGGGAATGATTTTTCCAAAAATAGTGGAAGATAAACAATATATGAGTTGGTATATCAAGACTCCTAAATTAGAATGTACTAGAAATCAAATAGGTAAAGTATTACCTAAGAAGATATAAAAACAACTCAAAAAAAAACATTAACCCAAATTATTATAAAAAAACAATGAAAGACTCAAGACCCTGTGTAATAGGTGGACCTCAGCTCCACCAGTCATCATCATCACTCAACATTCCTGAGGATCAAGAATATCCACCACCTCTAAGTAGTGATTTTCCTTTGCTCGAACCTAGCATAAGAAAATCTTGAAATTCATGAGGGAAAAGGTGGGGCGTGATCTATGAATCTTAGTAGGGTATCACCAAGTGTTCCAAAATATATTACATAAAAATAAACTAACCATACATTAAATCTAGATAAAATAGAGCATGACATAATATAAAATTTTCATATTTAAAACAAAGTAATAATTCATTTAAATATATGGAAAACATTTTAAACATGTTTTAAATGAAAATTTTATATAAAATCATTTATATAAATCATTTAGAATGTGTAAAATAGTTCTATAATCAATTAAATATATAATAAAATAAAATACAACATGTACCACGAACACCTTCTCTAAAGTACATTAGTTTCTAGCTATAGGATCACTGCACTTCTAAAATCAGTAACCATGGCTAATCATGTGTGAACAAATCCCTTATACTCTACCCAAATAGGACTCATCAACATCCCATTGGGGATAATCATGCCAAACTAGGTTCTTGTTAGAGTTTTCATCATCAATCCATTACTAGGGATCAAGATCATAGCATGCTTATCCCAAATAACCTACTAAATTCCCTTGATAGTATTTTCATAATAAATCAATAGATAATGGTCAAATCATCTCATATCAAACCAATTATCATTAAAAATTCAATTGCCCAATTTTTAGTTTCAATATTCCAATTCAATTTCAAAACCAAAACACAGGTTTTTTATAATCTCATGCCTTTTTAATCCAAAACCAATCATCTATTTTCATCATTTCAATTTAATCCATTTTCTAAAAAAACACTCAAATTATTTCATCAATTCCCTAATCAAATAATTTTCTCAAAAATTAATCCATTATTCTTAAAATTCATCCTATAATTTTAATTTCATTAAAATTGGGTTTTTTTTCTCAAAATCAATACCATTTCAAATTTCATAATCAAATAATTCAAAAACAAGGTATTATAAATCAATTGAAATATATTTCAAACAAATTAAGAAAATCACGGTTTGAACTATATGGAAAATATGAAATGTAACCACATACCATTAATTGTGGAATGAAACGATTAATACCCACAACATAAACACAAATGATGATTGAAGGAGAAGAAGTTATATAAATCAAACCTAGAATCAGGATCTATAAAGAAAAGTATTAGGTCTAATTAAATGGAGTTTAAATCCATCAAGAACATTATGATCAAAAACTGTCTAAGGAGGTGATAAGGAAGATAGAAAGAAAACACACAAGAGGTGATCCACTTACTCGAGAGGGATATTATTTCTCACCAGCACTTTGATTTAGAAAAATAGGAGGTTAGGGGACCCAAAAATCAATTATTGAGATCCTCCAAGGACTAAGTCTTTGAGGTAGGGTTTAATAGGTGTGATTAGAATCTTAAACCAAGGGTTTAAGATTTTTAAAATTAAATTTGAATGAATTATAAACCATGCACATGATATCCTAGGGAGGGCTACATGGTTTGAAAAACTGTTCAACCTAACTATACACCCCTAATGGATTTCTAGATTCGGTACACCATTTTTATGCACAGTTTGATTAACCATGCACAAAACCTACAAACCCTCACTATCTAAGGGTGCATAGTTTAGAGGGACTATCCACATGGTTACATAAACTGTGTGATCCCTTCCAATGGATTACAACAAGATGCACATTTTTATTGGCCAAACAATATGGTTTACTCTAAACTTTAACCAACTGTGCACAACCCAAAGGGCTTCCAAAAATTTCCAAATTTCACCTAAAACTATCCAAAATAAGACCGAACTAACAAGAGATCAAAACTAGGGTCTAGGAATAACTAAAAGAAGGTAACTAGATGTTACATACCATACGGAGAATCCTTGAGTCAGCCACTCACCATCTTGAGTGTTTGTGATCATAGTGAAGAAAGTGGATGAGAGAGAGGGAAAGAGAGAGAGAGAGAACATTTTTTTTTAAAAACACACAAAGTGTGAAATGTATATATGTACCCATGTTTCCTTTCCATATTTTTATATCCCTTACTGAGCTTTTTATGCTCATCCCATGTTTTTTGAAATGTTTTTTCACAGGTCAAGGGAAAGGTACATGATATGATGATAGTGTCAAGGAAGTGTCAAGAAAGAATCCAGGTTTTATTTTAAATATGTTTCCATTGATGGGAAAGAAGAATACTATATTTATGTAACCACTTTGTTTATATGTGTAATGTAATGCAAGTTTTATGATCTAATTCTCTAAAACTATAAACCCGAAAAGATCCTCAATGTGTAATCTTGTAATAACTCAAGATTAAGTAAGGTTTAAGGCAGGGGCCTTATAGTTGGTATCAGAGGGAGGTTTAGATAACTTTAGGAGTTAGAATTATATTAAATGATTATCCAATTTTTTTTATGGTCAAATTGAAGTGATATAGTATTTGAAGATTACCATGTTGCTTCATCTAAGACATGTTTGTTCAGAATGGTTTTCCGCAGAGGAAACAAGGAAGCTGTTCTAGGAAGGCATGCAAAAGGAAATAACCTTCCGAATCAGCATCCTGAGATGGTCAGAATTGGAACTAAACAGTTTGTAACAGTAATGAGGTAGTTTACTCAAGCGATAAATGGTGGTGGTATCCATATATGAGATCAGCCAGATCAACCGTAGAGGAACATGTCAGTGGTGGAACATTTCATGAGGCAACATCCCCCATCATTCAGAGGATCATCTGACCCTGTGCTAGCTGAAGGGTGGATTAAAGAACTGGAGAAGATTTTCGATGTCATGGGGTGTTCAGACAATCAAAAGGTTAGTCTTTCTATTTACCGTTTTGAGGGTGAAGCAGATCAGTGGTGGTCGATGGTTAAAAATATCAGGGACGCTGATGAGATTGATGCTCTCGACTGGGATGAATTCAAAGGTATGTTTCTTGAAAAGTATTTTCCTAAGGCTGTTCGACTTAGGATGGAAAAACAATTCTTGGAATTGAGGCAATAGGAAGACTCAGTGGCTACCTATGAAGAAAGGTTCACTCGATTGGCAAGGTATGCTCCAAATTTTATCCGAGACCTTGATAGTAAAATCAATTGTTTTTACTCAGGATTAAAGCCAAAATATCAAAGGGAATTATCTTCTCATGAGTTTAAAAGTTATGAAAAGCTTGTTCGATGTGCTGAGAAGGTGGAAATGGAGTTTGCCGATGATCAAGTGTTCTATAACAACCAACAGAAGAAGAGACCAAAGTGGTAGGAGAAAGGGAAGAATTCTTCAAAAAAGTCTGATGGTAAGAAATCTAAGTTTCCAGTTTGTGATAAATGTGGAAAAAGGCATACTGGGGAATGTCTTCTGAATTCTGGAAAGTGCTACCGATGTGGTAAGATGGGACATAAGGCTCGTGATTGCACTGAAAAAGATTAAGGTGATGGTAATTCCAAATTTGATTTACAGTTAGTGAAATGTTTTAAGTGCAATGAGATGGGTCACTATGAAAACGAGTGTCTGACAAAGAGATTGAGTGATGGGAAGCAGTTAGACTACAAGCAGAAAGGGGTGGTGAAATCCTTTGCAACTACTTCAGCAGATGTCGGGCCATCAAATGAAGTTGTATCAGGTACTTTTTTTGTTTTTTCAGATTATTCCAGTGTGTTGTTTGATTCGGGGTCTACACATTCTTTCATCTCTGAAACCTTTTCTAGTAAAATGGGAATACCATCTCAAGAAATGACTCCTGAAATTTTGGTAAAAACACATGGGGAAAATGTTGAGGAAAAAATAATTTATAAGAATCTTCCTATCCTTATCTATGGAAATAACCTACTTGCAAACCTTATTTTTCTACCTCTAGTAGAGTTTGATGTTATCCTGGGTATGGATTGGCTCTCTATTTACCATGCTATGATTGACTGTAGAGCTAAAGAAGTTTCTTTTCAGAAAGACTTTCAGTTTGTGTACAAGAATGAACCCTTACTGTTGATAACTTATCAAGAGGCTGAGAAACTTGTAAAATATAGAAATGAATGTTACCTTGCACACATTGTTAAAAATAAAGGAACTGTTAAGATTAATGATGTGCCATTGGTAAATGAGTATCCTGATTTTTTTCCTGATGAGTTGCCTGGAATAATACCAGATCGGGAAGTTGATTTTACTGTTGACTTAGTTCCTGATGCTAAGACAATTTCAAAACCCCCTTATCGAATGGCTCAAATTGAACTTTTAGAGTTGAAGGAGCAATTACAAGATTTATTAGAGAAAGGTTTCATTCGACCTAGCACATCACCATGGGGTGCTCCTGTTTTATTTGTTAAAAAGAAAGATGGTTCAATGAGACTTTGCATTGATTATAGAGCCTTGAATAACATCACTGTTAAGAACAAATATCCTTTGCCTCATGTCGATTATTTGTTTGATCAGCTCCAGGGAGCTCAGTATTTTTCAAAGATTGACTTGAGATCGGGGTACCATCAGCTGAAGGTAAAGGAAGCAGATGTTCCGAAGACCGCGTTCCGTACAAGATATGGCCATTATGAATTTGTATTAATGCCTTTTGGGCTAACCAATGCACCTGCTGTATTCATGGACTTAATGAATATAATTTTCCATGAGTTCTTGGATAATTTTGTGGTGGTTTTCATTGATGATATTTTGGTGTTTTCTAAAAGTAAAGAGGAGCATGAAAGACATTTAAGGGTTATCTTGAAAACCTTAAAAGAAAAGAAACTGTATGGAAAATTCAGCAAGTGTGAGTTTTGGTTGCAACAAATTTATTTCCTTGGTCACATTGTTTCTAAAGATGGGACAACTGTTGATCCTGCAAAAACAAAAGTTGTGGAAGATTGGCCAAGACCCACAAATGTAACCGAGATTCATAGCTTCCTTGGTTTGGAAGTCTATTACTGAAGGTTTGTTAGAAATTTTTCACGGTTATCTAGTCCAATGACTAAGCTAACTCGGAAGGGTGTTAAGATTATATGGACTAAAGAATGTGATGATTGTTTTCAAGAATTGAAAAGAAGATTGGTAAATGCTCCAGTTTTGGCACTACCTTCCAGGAATGGTGAGTTTGTTATATACAGTGATGCTTCATTGAAAGGACTTGGTTGCGTCCTAATGCAGAATGACCAGGTAATTGCTTATGCTTCACGGAAGTTGAAAAATCATGAGGTAAATTACCCTACACATGATTTGGAATTAGCTACTGTTGTTTTCACTTTAAAAATTTGGAGGAATCATTTGTATGGAGTAAAGTGTGAAATATATACTGATCACAAAAGTTTAAAGTATATATTCACTCAGAAAGAGTTAAACATGAGATAGAGGAGATGGCTGGAATT
The DNA here is from genome assembly GCA_963277665.1 of Viscum album. Taxonomy (NCBI): domain Eukaryota; kingdom Viridiplantae; phylum Streptophyta; class Magnoliopsida; order Santalales; family Viscaceae; genus Viscum; species Viscum album. The sequence goes on from OY728147.1 coordinate 89,370,190, forward strand.
AATCAAGGATTATGATTGTACAATTCATTATCATACGGGAAAAGCAAATAAAGTGGCTGATGCTTTGAGTCGAAAAAGTAATGCTTCATTAGCAATGTTGCATTTGGAATGTGATCCTTTGGTTAAGGATTTGATGAACTTTGGCATAGAAGTTGTTGGTGCAGGAAGTTCTTCTGTTTTGTTTCAGGTATCAGTGAGATCATCTATATCAGATAGAATCAAGCAAGCACAGAAGCAAGACAGTGAGTTGCAGAAAAAGGTAGAGCTGGTTCAGAAAGGTAAGTTGCCTGAATTCAACATTGATAATGATTGTGTTTTGAGATTTGGGAAGAGATTGTGTGTGCCTTGTGATTCACAGTTGAAGAGAGAGTTGTTATGTGAAGCTCATAGTTCTCCGTTTTTAGTTCATCCTGGAAGTACTAAGATGTACAGAGATCTGCGGGAGTATTACTGGTGGGATAGAATGAAAAGAGATATTGCTGATTTTACTATGAAGTGTTTGACATGTCAATAGGTTAAAGCAGAGCGGCAGTTACCTAAAGGGATGCTTCAACCTTTACCAGTGCCAGAGTGTAAATGGGAGAATATATCCATGGACTTTGTTGTGGGATTACCAAATACATCTCGAGGTAATAATGCAATCTGGGTTATTGTTGATCGCTTGACTAAATCTTCTCATTTACTTGCTATACGAGATAATTTTCCCTAGATCAAATTTCCTGTTTGTATCTTAAAGAGATAGTCAGGTTACATGGAGTTCCCCTCTCCATTGTATCTGATCGTGATCCCAGGTTCACTTCTAACTTTTGGAAAGGCTTTCAGAAGCCGTTGGGTACTGAATTAAATTTTAGTACAACATTTCATCCTCAATCAGATGGGAAGTCAGAACGAACAATTCAGACCTTGGAGGATATGCTACGAGCTTGTTCGATGGATTATCAGGGAAGTTGGGACCAACATCTTTCTTTGGTTGAGTTTTCATATAATAACAGTTTTCATTCCAGTATACAGATGGCGCCATTTCAGGCATTATATGGGAAGCAGTGTTGAACTCCAGCTTTTTGGGATGAAGTGGGTGAAAGGAAGTTGATGGGACCGGAATTGGTAGAAGAGATGGTAGAAAAAGTTCAGTTGATTCAGAAACACATTAGAACAGCTCAGAGTAGGTAGAAGAGTTATACGGACAATAGGAGGAATGATCTCTCTTTTGAGGTAGGTGATCATGTTTTTCTCAAAGTTTCACCATGGAAAAGTGTGATGCGATTTGGTAAGAAAGGAAATTTGAGTCCAAGGTTAATTGGACCATATGAAATTCTGGAGAGAGTTGGATCAGTTGCTTACCAAGTGTCTTTACCTCCGAGTTTATCTCAGGTACATAATGTTTTTCATGTTTCAATGCTGAGAAAGTATATGCCATATTCATCTCATGTTTTGAGTCCAGAGGTAGTTCAGCTGGAAGAGAACCTATATTATGAGGAACAACCGGTCCAGATTCTTGACCATAGGGATCAAGTGTTACGAAATAAGGTGATTAATCAGGTAAAGGTTTTGTGAAAAAACCACATGATGGAAGAGGCAACATGAGAATCTGAAAATGCAATGAGGGATAAGTACCCCCAATTATTCGATAAGTAAATAAATTGCGGGGACACAATTTTCTAAAGGGGGGAAGGATGTAACATCCCAAGTAAGTAATGAATAATAGATATTTTTATCTATGTCTATTAATGATTAAGATAGTTTTTTACAGGCTTAAAATGAAAATAAATACAATCTTATGCATGGAATACACTAATATTCTTAAAAGATTGTTTTACTGCCTTTTGATGGAAAACCCTTTTTAAATCAAACTTATAACAATTTTATAATCAATATTTTTCAAAATAAACATATTCATTATGATTGGGACATTAAAATTTACATTGGATAAATTTTTGGTATTTTTCTGACGATGTTCATTTTTTAATGAATAGTGAAAAAATACTGCATTTTACATCAAAACTGCTTTTTCATTTAATTTAATTATATGGTTAGATTATCCTTTTAATTGGTCTTAAAGTGTAATATGAATATATTTTTACCATTTAATCAAATTGTGGTCATTAGGATTAATTTCACTTTGGAATTGGTCATAAACTAATGCCAAACTTTTCATAGATATTGTTTCAAAAAAACCCGCTATTTATTTTGACAACGAGAATTATTTTAAAATCAATTATTGAAATTTATGTGTTTATAATTTGGTAAAATGGATTACATATTTGGAATCAGAAGGTCCAAATTATGTAATTAAGACTCTTTTATTTTTGGACATTATGAATAGTAACGATGGTAATTATCTTTAATTATCTTGATTAATGAGTAATCAGGTAGTTAAAGATAATAAAATGATATCATAATAATACAAAAAGACCACAACATGTGTCCTAAGGCTACTGGTTGTCTCATGTCCGACCATGGGATGCCTTGTGCCAAACTTGGGGGCCCCATGGAATCACTTTTGTGAGAACGTGACTTTTTATCTTTTTATTTTTAAAGAATGTTAAATGTGACAAAGAATGTATCACCTAAGTAAAATATTTTTAATTTTGTCTACAAAAATGATCTTTTAGACTATAAATATTCTTTGGAAATCTAAAACGATTTCCTATATCATAGTATTTTTTTCATAATTTTTAGACTTTAAAAAAATTAAATTATTTATGACATCATGATGATGCAATGATTACCTCATTAATAAAGGATTTAAATAAAATGAAATGATAATGTAAAATCTATGACCTAAATATGTCCAAAACCTATTGGATGGGTGTATTTCTAACCCTTATCACCTTACCCTTGAATTATATCAATTTGGGACATTTTTAATCCGAAAATCATTTTCAAATAAAGTAACATTTCTTTACTTTCCAAGAGTGCCCCTCCTCTCCTCTTATAAAGGTCCCCACCTCTACCTCATTACACACACACCCAAAGCCTTTGTCTCGGCCAAACCCTGACCATTTTGTCTCTCCACATCCCTATCTTACTCCTTGAAGCCTCACTTTGGGAAGAAGTCTTCCCAAGGAAGCCTTTGAGCTCAAACCAAAGGGAGTTACCCGATTTTAAGGTAATGTCTTCACTTGAGTCCTTTTGTTTTATTTTGCTTCTCCAAACCCCTAAACTCTTTTTATTAATTTCTTTTGTAACAAATACAGTATCTTCAATATACTAGGATGTTTTTATAAGAAGTATTCGAGCTACACTTACACACAACTACATCTAATGGTTAAAGGACATACTGTTTCCGTGGATGGTGAATTTATGCCTCCCGAAACGATGATTGTTCAACATTCTTTTAACACCTTCAAAGGTGGCCATTAATATGTCACTATATTTATATATGATATATAATATGTTTATTTTTTCCTTAAGCTTCTGTATTTTTCATTTTGGGGATACCTTTATGGTTTCCATTATGGGTAAACACGATATCTTCATTTAAGGAAGTGCGGACTACCGCCCCCTCAAAGTGATTTGATTCGTTAAATACCATATGTGGGACGTATAAAGGATGCAACTATGATATTATATATGATATTATAATGTAATTATAATATACCTTTATATCATTATGATTCCATTCTATAAAATACGAAATAGAAATGAAAGTAGCGTTCATGCGTATGTACGACTTACCGTCTCCATGAACGGTGCATTTCATTTATTACCTCAAAATGATTATGTAATATTATAAAGGCATGTATATACTGGATATATATGATATATACATCATTATTATAATTCTAGATATAATGGACACATGGACAACTTGTAATTATAAAGGGTTTATTTTTGACTCAAGTACCAATGATCATTAAAACGACCGTTATTAACTTAAATAATTACATAGTGTTCATGACATGAAAATAAGTGATATAAAAGGAATAATGAACTTGAAAAAGGTTCTTAAGAAAGTAGAAATTAAATCAAGTTTATTATTCAGGACATTAAAGAACGATTGAGTCAAGTCGGACCCGAGGTATGGGACTTCGTCTCAATCTCCTTTCATTGAGGCATATTTTATTTTATACACAACCTTCTTTTATATGGTGTATAAACCCCTTTGACTTTTACATTTATTCAAAAGGAATATTTTTTATATGAAGCGTTTACTAAACAAAAAAAGGCAATGTTTTTTTCGTACGTATGCGGCGACAACGACTTCTCCGCCGCCGTGACCATTATTTGAGTTTCGGCTTCCTCTACAAGCCATACCTTTTTTTAAAAGAAAAATAAATACCATGTTTTACTTTTCTTTTATTTTGGTATTTAAAATGGTTTTCATAATGTTTTTATATCAATGTGTTGTATTGATATCTTGTGATTGAAAGGTGGAAATGTTATGTTTCCTTTATGCATGTTTTATGTGATACGATTATGTTGAGGTTCTTGGGCATTATTATGAAGACGGGTGGTTCCGTGATAAACTAAGGGCGGGTGAGCCCGATATAGCTCTCCAATGCATTGGGTAAAGCGAAGGAGTGAAACGTTAAGGTTTCTCCGAAGAGATTTAGGGAATATACTGTGATGGGTATTCCAAACGTAACCAAGAGGGTTACTCCCTATATAAGAATGTTATGAATTCCCCAAGTTACCTTTATGTCTTATGATTTATATGATTTATTCATGATTTGATGAGGTATGTTAAAGTGCTTATGTTATATGGGTAAAGTATGATTTCATTCTTATGTATATATGTACCCATGTTTCCTTTCCATATTTTTATATCCCTTACTGAGCTTTTTATGCTCATCCCATGTTTTTTGAAATGTTTTTTCACAGGTTAAGGGAAAGGTACATGATATGATGATAGTGTCAAAGAAGTTTCAAGAAAGAATCCATGTTTTATTTTAAATATGTTTCCATTGATGGGAAAGAAGAATACTATCTTTATGTAACAACTTTGTTTATATGTGGAATGTAATGAAAGTTTTATGATCTAATTCTCTAAAACTCTAAACCCAAAAAGATCCTCAATGTGTAATCTTGTAATAACTCAAGATTAAGTAATGTTTAAGGCTGGGTACTTATATTAACACTCAAAATTAAAACCATAAAATATTGGTGGTCTTCTTGGATTTAGATTCTTAAGTGTCCCAATTGAAAAACCATCTATATTAAATTAAAATACACTCTTTTCTACAAAACACTATTAGTGAAACTATTTATAACAGTTGGAAACTATATTTGATAAAAAATTTAGGATCGAAAGTGTATACATTTATACTATAAGGGTGGGGGATTTAGTTTATAAAAATTAAACTTATAGTTTTTTTCTAACCACTTTAATAAATCTTTTCTAATAAAGTTTTGTATTGATACACTTTATAAATAGATCTTGAAAGAGTATATAAAAATATATAGACTTTTATATAACATGAAAAATGTAAATATAAACTTTTAAAAATAAGTAAAACAAACTTTTATAAAATACATAAGAAAAAATGACAAAAACCTTATAAGAGAGTATTCACACTTTAAGATTTAATGTTAAGGAATTCTATAATTTGAATTAACATATCCCTGATATTAACAGTATCATAAGGTCTATATACCTCACCAAGTAATCCCTTGATCAAAATGACTAATCATAGCTCTATTTCTCTAGGTTTGGGAACCCACTCTCAAATGGATTATAATAATATTTTTCATCTCAAACCTTGAGAGCCCTCAGTCAATAATATAAAAAACACAATAACAAAAAAAGAAAAATTTAAGGAATTTACAATGATATCATCACAAAAAAATGAATTAAGATAACTCAATAAAGTTTACATGGAATCATGATTAGGTAATAAGATATTACAAAAAAACATCATAACAACTTTCCACCATTGATTGCAAAAGTAAAATCTTGCAAAATATCTCTTATCCTAAAAAATGCGACTCTATTTATAGGTTAGATCCAAAGTTCATATTCTATATTTCTTATAGGTGGTTTCAATGGTATAAGAAACAATCTTTCTTTACTTGAAAATATCATCACAACATCTTTATCTGATGATCATTAGGGTTTTCACTACTATATTGTATATAGGTTCTTTCTAGTAGGAATAAAAAACTCATCTAGTATATTATATGTAGTTCTTCATCAAATAGGTTTGATATATTTTTTACAATATAAATGTCTATTTCCATACAATATTTTCCATCTGATATAATTTTTATAAATTCATCAAATATATTTCATTATACTCTATTTGATAAACATTATAAACCTTCCATCAAATGAACTTGGTATCCTTTTGTTTGATGCGCAAAGTTCATGTATGTCTAGTATACTTAATAAAACTACATCTGGTAAAACAAATAATATCAATTTAGTAAAACATTAATTTTTTCTATAAAACATATTAGGAACTTGGGAAGTATAAAAGTTATAAATATATAAACACCTAAGAAAGTGTTTTTTTTTTCAAAAGTAAGGTTATAAAGTGTTATTTAAACTCAAAAAAGTATGGGATTTAACAATTAATATCAAATATGAATAAAAAAATTAAAAATAAATAATAAATCCATTTTTACAATTCAACCCAAATTATTCCTATGATCTAAAAAATTGGCAATCACCCTTAAATTAAAAAATTAGTGGGATTTAAACCATTAATATTAAAATTTAGATTAATAAATATTTTAGCTCAGTCAAGCACTTATAAATTTTGATTCCCATGACATGAATAACTATATAAATTTTGAAATCACTCACAAATAAGGATTCTAAAACCCTTTTTGCTTATTTTTCTCAATAACCTCATTTTTTTAGTGTACTATATAATGCTTGATTTAACAAGAATTTTTTTTTTGTAAAATACTTATAGCTATGGGAATTTTGTTGAAGATGATTGAGGAAATTATTTTTGGTTTTAAAATATATTTTTACAAATATATTTCTATTATGGCCTACCATTCACATTTTACCTTTTAGAGACCTTAGTATCTATAAAAAACCTTTTAGGATGCCACATCACCACAAAAATACCTACTCAACATAATATAAAATAAAATTCCATCATTTTAGTTGAACTCATGTGTGGGGGAGGTTTCTATCTTGTGATTTCTACATTATTTGGGGTAGATTTGGAAATAAAATTTAACGCTAGAGAGTTTTTTTAAAGTTACATTAACTAATTCTATTTGGAGTATATTTTGGAAAGATAATTTTTTCAAAGAGTTTCTCTTTGAGAGGTTATGTAAAAACAAAGAAATATTAATTTTGGAAAATATAAACGGATAATTATGATTAATATGTAAATCTAGTAAATTCAAACTAGTACATGAAAACCAATTAACCCTATCTTCTTTAAAAATTCATTATTCTATATAAAATCTCAGAAAAAAATATAAATTCAAATATGTTTAAGTAATTTGAGTCGATAAATTTCTCTTATTGAAATACTAAAAGTGTGAAATTTACTTGTAAAATAAAGTTTTGTTTATATTGGATTAATTTTTAATGGGATTAAAGATAATTATATTCTTGGGTATAAAATTGGAGTCATGCTTTTTTATTTTAAAAGAATGAAACCTCATTATTTTACCTTATCATTTTTTACACTATAAACCTTCCACACCCCAACCATTGAAAAAACCTATAAATTATTCATGATTAATATAAGTACTTAACTCATTTGGGGAAAATTTATAATCTAATAAAGAATATGTAAACTATTTCAATTGTTTGTACAAGATATTATTTTATAAAAAATCATATTTTTGTGATGAGGGGAAATTTTAGTGTTGTAATTATTTATGTGAATGAGAGGATAAAAGAAGTTTCAATGGAATGAATGAATCTAATATAAAATGAGAAACACATGACATTGAAGAGGAATGATAATTTTGTGTGACTTGGTGTGGAAATTGGTGACTCCCATGGGATTTTGTTTTGAATTTAATTTGGAAATAATTTTAATACTTACTTTTCCATGATTCCAAGTCTTAATTATAGAGAAATTGATTGATCTCATATTTTCATCTCTTTTACTCTGCATTTAAATGATTTATTCCCCAAAATTATTTCCATTTTAAGGGAAAATACATAATTTTTTGGTTTTAGGGATATTTTATACCTTATTGTGAAAATAGATAAATTTACAATTTTAATTTTTTTATTCATATTTGGAATATTTAGGAAAAAAATTATTTAATATGTTTTTCTTTCAATTTATATCAATTTTGAAACTTTTGAAATTCATATAAGTCATTTTCAGCACTTGAGTCTAGAATTTAGTTACATAATGGTTTGTAAGAGTCATTTTTATATTTTTATTAGAGTTATTTTTGGTTCATTAGAGTCATTATTGATTATAGTAAGAGTAATTGTGTTTGTGTATGATTCATTCTTGATTATTACAGGAGTCATTTTTGGTTTACATGATTAATTTTTATTTTGTAAGAGTCATATAGTTAGAGAAATTATTGACAATTTGTTTCTATAATAGTCATTCCCTTTAAAAAATTTAAAGACCAAAGGTATGCATCGTGGTCATTCCTTTCATTCCACAATGAAAGGAATTGAATCATAGAAGAAGAAAAGTTTCTCCATGAGGGAGTGTGTTGCAAATGAAATTTAAATATTTTTAGACCCACTTCCATTTTATAAATCCTTGGGCATAATTTCAATTCTAATCACTCTATTAATGGAGATGAAGAAGATTCCATTCCTTGAGTTGGTCTATTGGGCCATATTTAAATTAAAACACTACAAAAATATAAGATGATTTGGAAAATTAAATTAGTAAGATAAAGATCTTTTAATAATGGGAATATTTATAGAGGATTAAAAACTGGCTATCCACATGAATATAATTTACTTATCATGCATGATAGAACCCCTTCCTGAAATAAATTGAATATTACTGCTTCCACCTAGAAGAAAAATTAATAAATGATTACTACATGCACGAACCTATTCCCTAGGATAAATGTAAAAATTGTTAAAGTTTTTAAATTATTTTCACTCCAATATGTAAGATATAGAAATGAAATTGGAATAGAAAAGCAGATAGATTAATTAGATGCTAAGAGTGGATTGATCAGAAACTAAGGATTATCATCATTATACTAAAACATGAGCTAGATCATATCAAGAATCATGAGAGAATTGAGATTACAACTTGTTTATCCATGTCAAGATATACATTTCGGCATCTATGAGCAGTAGATACCTACAAACACTTCCCTTATGAGTCATAATCCTCAATGCTTATATCCTATTGTATTTTTCAAAAAATTATTTTCTTGAATGAAGCTATTTGATTTATTCTAGAATTAAATTATCTTTTAATATATTTTTAATGGTTTTCTAATGTGTTAAGTAAAATAATTGATTTCATTATTTAAATTTCTTAAGTGGGTATTTACTTATGAATATAATGGTTTCAGTTAGGTTTATATACTTATAGGTATTTGAGTTTCTAAATCACTTTAATAAGAGAAAACAAAATTTCACTATGGTATTGGTATTATGTTCAATAAAATAGGTGTATACTTTGAGTTTTTTAAGTTTTAATTAATATATTACATTAAGATAACTTTTAGGACATGCAATAAGGGAGTTTCCAAAGGGTTGAATCTTGTTCACTACCATGACTTTTAAATATTATTTTACATTTATTTTCAATTTGTTTTGTTTTATAAAGAATTACCCTCCTTTACTTAATAATAATTATTTTTATTTTATTTTTTGTTAAAAATTATCAAATCATCAATATTATTCTTTTACAAAAAATATAAAAAATGTTATAGTTTTGAACTTATCCTGCAACATCCTTGAGAGAAAAACTTGGGGATTGTTATAATGCCTTATTAGGATATAACATATTGATATATATTACATGAAAAAGTAACCACTTTATGATATGTTGATAAAAAATTCAAAAAACTTAGAAAAAAAACTTGGATATAAAAGTCATGCATATTTTTGACATTCTTACTATTATCATAAAATTGTTTTCATAGGAATATATCAAAGTTATTTTTTCACCATCACATGAAAAATGAAGTGACATTTTTTAGTGAAACAAAACTATATGGTGTAAATAATTTATCATATCATTGAAATATATTTGTACTCTTTAATGATTTTTCTTTATAAGAAATTATCATGTTATATTTAGTATTCTTTGTATTTTTTTACAAAATATAAAAAAAACCAAAAAAAAAAAACATAAATACTCCTAAAATTAAAATTAAAATCATGTTTATATTTTAAAAAAATTTCTCCCCCTTGAGTGATTAGGGTTTTCAATAAATTTAAAAAAAAATTCAAGAAAATGGAAGATTTAAATTTTATTTCCTACTAAAATTTCACAAATTATTTGGATTGGTTTTAAGAGATTTAAAAGGATTTTATACAATAATGGTACTGATTTAAATTTAAATTAAATAATGAAAATTAATTATATATATAAAAATAATGAATATTTAATGATAATCTTGAAAAATCAAGGATAAGTTATAAATATAAGATAAAAGGAGTTATAATAGTAGAAATATGATTTTAGGAGGCATTATTACTTTATAATTTCTAAGATGTATGGGTGATTTTTTTGGAGAAATTAATAAAGTAATGCTAATCAAATTTTAAGAATTATTAGCTTAAAAATGGAATGGTGATCATGATTTTTGAGCATGGGAATTGTCTCTATAACCAATGAAAGTTTTTATAATTCAAAAAGATTATTATCTATAATTGATGTCATGGTATATTTTCCATGTGTATCTTATTTATTCTAAATATTTTATTAAACTATAATCATTTTAGAGTACATTAATCATTTTTAGGTTATGAACAATTATAAAATGGTTTAAGGATCATTATTTCCTTTAATATATTTACTTTATAAATAGGTAAAATCATGTTCCCTTAGGAGATATAATCATACCAAGGATTTGTCACCACCATTGGGAGGTGAAATTTATAAAAATATTGTGTGATTATTGTTGTGATTTTAATTTTTCACTCATGAAATATAAATAATGACTATTGAATGGATTATCCTACCTTCAACTGATGTGAAGCTTACTTGTGTTATGTCATAAAATATTTTAAAATTATAATAATTTATTAAACCCACTCCCATATTCATTTATCCTGGATAATTAAATTTTTATTATAGTATAATGATTCCTTTAAATATGAAATTAAATAATAATACAAATTTTTTTGAAGCTATTAATTTGGATGTAGCTGTTATTGATATTCCTATCTCATAATGAATCACATTAAATCAATAAAAAATATATTACTTCATTTTATGGTAAGATAATACATATATGGAAGAAATATGTTTTACATTAATTAATCTCATTTATTTTTTAAGATTTATATCCTGTTATTAAAGTTGATAAATTATTAAATAATATATCTTTATTGAATAAAACTAACTAATATAACATTGGTAATAATGTTTGATCACATATTGTATTATTATCATCACCTTTTTAGGATGAAAACTATAATGTCAATGAAATGGAAAATGACAAAGAAGATTAGGAATAAATATTATAACATTTATGAAGGAGAAAAAATGGTCAAATTGGATAATGGAATGGTAAATAGGAAGATATTTTCATGATGGAAGAATAATTGATGAATGGTTTCTTTACACTAGTAAATTAAATCATGATTACATTTAATGTTCATCATAAAGAGTCTGAAGCTTTAATAAATGTTTATAAACTTCTAAATTATTCCTAAAAATTTTGAGGAAAAACTTTAATTTTGTAAAGATCATGGTTTGGATACTATTCATTTTAATTATCATTATAGTGAATTTATTTTTTATAATATGTGAAATGAATAAATGTTTTAGAATAATAATAATGGATACAATGAGTTATAATTAAATTAATTTAAAATATTAAAAATTGATGAGAAAAGATATTTAATTGATTTTGAGTATAAAGAAACCCATGAAAAATATGAAATGTTCATGTCTATTACCTTTAAAAATATGAAAATAGTAAAATAAAATTATAAAAAGAAACTTATATTCAATTGTTTTATTTTTAAAAAGGTTGGATTTTTTTTTAAAATTGATCAAAGATAAATGATAAAAAAAGTGATGAATATCAATCCATAAAATTTATATTTCTTAATAAATTTAAAAGGTAATTTTTAAATTATATTCAAGTCTTTTACCAAGGGAAAATAAAAATTTCCTTTAAAAATAAAGAGAATAATTTTTTTGTTAAATAGGGAATACAAAACTTGAAATGATAATTAGAATGTTGATAATGAATGTTCAAGTGATAATAGTGAAAGAACATTTATGTGTAAAGTAGAAGGAAAATAATTTTCCTTATACGAGTAAAATAATAATATAATATTAGAAGAAAAAGTGTATGAAAAGGTGATGTTTTTAATATTTTCATGTCTTATTTTATACTCCCTTTACTTAATTTATATGAAATGTGCATAATTTGTGTGAAATATTAATGTTTTAATATTAAGTATAATTTTTGAGCATTTTTAGAAGTAGATCAATTGAGTCAGTTTACCATTTTATTTATAATTCTCACCCTAATGATCCGAATTGTGTGGTTCCTATTTTTTAGGATTCATAATTGAATATACAACATTTCATTAGAAGGTATCATGGGCCAATTCTTCCATTTGAAGGATCACATTTACCACACAAGATGACCTACAAGAATCTGTGAACAAACTGGACCAGCCGTGAATATTGATTTACTGGGCTCAATCCAGAAGTCCAAAAACATTAAATCTCCCCCTTAATTCTGGGGACGATACATGTCATCTTGGATAAAAATTTCAAGTCCCAAATACAAGTACAAGAAGCCCAAATGAAGCTTTTAAGTCCATCCCACCATTCTAGATGAGAAATAAAATCAGTATAGTATTCATGACATATCTCATGATGTACGCATAAAATCGAGCTGATATTTTTCAGTGATAAAGAGGAGAGATAGGCGGAAGACTTTGTTGAATAAGTCATTCGGATTTGAAGGCATCTTCCTATTCCAAAATCCATTCAAATTTTGTCCATCGAAAAAGCATGGATATAAATGGACAGTTTACATTTGTTTAATAAAACCGCCATAACTTTGGATCCACTTGTCTAAATGCCTCCAAATTTTGACAGTAGTCTCCCAACTTTATTATATACAACTCTTAAGAAGGGTATATTTGGATATTCAGATGTTTTCATAGCCAACATGGCAATTCAAGTGGAAGGACAGATTGGGAATGAAAACAGTCCACTCCTTGGGCTATAAATACTCTCCCCTTCTCTCCTTGAGAGGGGTTGGCATTTCAGAAGATAGGATAACATATTGGCACGACCAAATCCTTGAAAAAATCTTGGTAGGATCTGACATACTCAAGTTTTCACTTGAGATACCTTTCATACTCTCTTTGTTTTCACTTACTTTCGTGTTCTTCATTTTTGTAATTTTGTAAGTCCTTTTGTTTGTAATTCTGTTTTAATGAAAGTTTTTTCTTCAATATATCTTATTATTATCCACCTTATGTAGTTTAATATTAATTTTCTTAACATAGTTTAAATTAATTTGAATCCCCTTCCCTTATTTTTCTTCCTTATTCAATCGAAAATCCATTTTTAATTATCATTATTGTTCGTGTGTGTGTTTTCGACGTACCACTCTGTTCTAATCCCTTTATTTTTCTTCTATTCTTAATTTATCTTCATAATTATTATAACCAAAATATTAAAAACCCAAATGGATGAGTAAATATCTCATTTGGGTAAGTTATAATTTAGGGATGTTATGTTATTGAGAGTATTTTCTCGATGAGTATTCGTTAACTTAACATTGTGTATGTTGGACTTAATATGTCATGGATTAATGACATATTTTTTTTAGCATGTGGTTTACATGGATTATTGGAACCACAAATACAATACCATAAACATGAACTGATTGAGATTAGAATCATAATTAAGTTAAGGCTTGGATTAAATCTTTAACACTTATGAATTCTAATCGACGTCAACTTGTAAAGTGGGTGTTAATTTAAATGCAATATAAAGCAAAGCTCAAGGATATCACAAGATTAACAACCTAATGATGAACTCACACCAATATTTATCAATTTGTTAAATCAATTATATAAAATCAATCATTTCATTTAAGCTATGAAAACAAACCCCCCTAATCAAAATACAATCAACTAAAAACAAACGACTATTACGAAGTACCATCACTGAGGGTTTGACCCAAGTGCTGCTATACACATTAGCAGAGCACCGAAACCTTGACCGGTCGATAGGCGAAAATCAGCCGTGCATTTAAAATGGTGGCGTTTCTGGGGACTATGCTTTAAGTATTCATTAGTTTCTGGTTATTGTAAAAAAAACACAAAAAAAAAACAAATTTAAAAAAAAATTGAAAAAAAACACAAAGAAAAACCCGTCTTCTCATAAAAATCATAAATGGAAAAAATAAAAAGAAAAACCCATCTTACTCTTTATTCCAAAATCTCTCCGAATTCCCCGTAGCCTTCCAAACAATCCCTCGGATTTGTTTGACCCTGAATTTGAGCGAACACTTCACCAACTTAGGAGGAACATAAGAGATAATCAAATAATTCAAGAACCAGTCCTCATCCAACCAGTTGAATTTGAAATGGCCAATCCTAGGGAACAAAATCTTAAAGAACTCACTTCCCCTGATATGAATTACCAACATCTTGGTATTAAATATCCCAACATATAAGCTGACTTCGAACTCAAATCGGGTTTGATTCATCTTCTCCCTCATTTTCACGGGCTAGCCGGTGAGGATCCACATATCCTCTTTAAGAGTTCCAAGTAGTGTGCTCTACCATGAAACCTCAAGGGGTTTCTGAAGAACAAATCAAACTCTGAGCATTCCCTTTCTCCCTAGCTGACACTGCTAAGTCATGGCTCTACTACCTTCCTCCTGGTTCCATAACAACATGGAATGACATGAAGAGACTCTTCTTAGAGAAATTCTTTCCTGCTTCTCATACTGATTCTATCTGAAAGGAAATAAGTGGTATCCGTCAGTTCCCAAGTGAATCACTCCATGAGTAATGGGAGAGGTTCAAAAAGTTTGTGGAAACCTACCCACATTACCAAATCCCTTACCAAATATTGATCCAATAATTCTATGAGGGGTTATTGGCTATGAAGATAACTCTCATAGATGCCGCAAGTGGCGGTGCTCTTGTTGATAAAACTCCTTCAGCAGCAAGAGATATCATAAGTAACATGGCTGAAAACACACAATAATTCCATACTCGAGCACATGCTCAAGTTAAACAAGCCTAAGATAATCAATCAATTGAGCTGAACAAGATGACCGAGTGGATGAGTGAACTTACAGGTCTTGTATGACAGCTAGCTGTGGCCAACAAATCCCCAACCTCGTCTTCTCCACAATCAATGTTTCCTAGACCTATCAAAAACTGTGGAATCTGCAACTCTCCATCTCATCCAACTGACACATGTACACAAATTCAAGAGGATCAATCCGATTCATCTGGACCAATGGCGCTCAATGCAGCATATGCTCAGCAGAACACCAACCCTCAACTATCAGGTCAGTTTGTTAGAAACTTCAACCAACCTCACTCTAAGGCCTTCTCTTCTTCCTATAACCAAGGCCTTAGGTATGGTAATCCCATATCTAATCCCTCTCAATTCACTCCTCAAAACCCAAACCAGTTCCAATATGGTCAAGGTGTTGGTAACTTCCACCAACCTTATCCTTTTCTTCCTAAACCTCAAAGAAACAGTCCTCCTCCTAGATTCCATTATACTAGTGAGCCTTCCCAATTCAAAAACCAATACAATCACTTTCCCAAGAACCAAAATCAAGGAAATCCCAATCCGGGACAAGCCTCTTCTTCCAAGAAACCATGGGAAAGTGTTGTTGAAGATCTTTCCTCCTTCACCCGTTCTAGTCTTAAGAACATTGAAACCCAAATCGGTCAACTTGCATCCCACCTTAGTCAGCAGCAACCATCCAATTCTTCCCAAATCCCAGCTCAACCATTACCCAAACCCAAGGGTAATGTAATTGCAATTGCACTTAGATCAAAAAAGCAACTTGCTATGCCTCAAGATAAATCCTCAAACCCTACTTTGAATGTTGACCTAGAAAATGAAAAGAAAAAGAAACTTGAAAAGGAACCTGAAACCATCCCCTCACCTCCTTCAATTCCACTTAGGAACCCAATTCCTTTTCCTCAAGCCGTTTCTAAGTCAAAGAAGTCCTTTGAACCTGATCCTGAAATGCTCGACATGTTTAGACGCGTTGAAGTCAACATTACCCTCTTAGATGCCATAAAAAAAATTCCTAAGTATGCCAAGTTTCTCAAGGAGTTGTGTACCCACAAGAGGCAACTTAGGACCTTCAAAAATTGTAACGCCCCGACCGTAGTTACCCAGAGTCGATGCATTATTACATAACATTGGCATGATCATGAGAAAGATCAAGTCTCGAAAGACCGATTAGTTTAGTAGCCTTGGAATAACTAGATACATCCATAAATTTTTACATTACATCATAAAAAAAACATCTTGTCTTCATATCCCCTCATACTATCCCTGCAGGTCATTCATAAATTACTTCTTCATAATCCTGGAAAAAAAAATAAAACATTGAAAGGGGTGAGCTCGGATGCTCAGTAAGGATAACATTATAGCAGAAACTTTCATAAATAATCATAAACACTTAAGGCAATTTATAACTAAAACAAAATCCTTTGAAACTTGAACTTCAGCATAAAATGGCAAAGGTAAAATGAAATAATGCCATTTACTTACTCACATGGATATTCTACTAGTCGAATGATCACATGCAATATCAATAACCACTTTCATAATGATGGAATGCATAATGCCAGACTATCATAACCACATAGCCAAGGCCTCTTGCCAAGACTACAAATAAGATTTTTCCAAGGCCTTGTGACAAGACACTAGTTTGTCTCATGAGACCTACCGATCCATCGAGGAGCTATAGCGGGCTCCACCCGTCACTTATTAAGTCCAATGCATTCCTCATTTGAATAGGTTTAAGCATAAAATAAACATTCGTATTAAAACTAGCATACGAAATGTCAATACTTTAACCACAAACCATGAATGGTATAAAAATAGAACATCCACAGTCAAATATAATTCATTTGATACAATATGGAAGATTGTATTGTATCACATTAACCTCAATCATGAATAATGAAGGATGTTGACATAGATGAAAATAATCATCAAAACTATTTGAGAGAAATATCCCCCTTTTCTTGAAAACATTTAAAAGTCACACTATTTGTCAAGAAGCCATTTAAAAATAGATTTTTGAATCAAAGTGTCCCATACCACTTTGAAACCTTTTAAAAGGATTTTTAATTTCTAAACATTAATTTCTATATAAATAAATCCTTAAAACCATTTTTAAAACATGGACATTAATGAGAAAGATTTAGATGAATAAGTCTTTAAAACATTTAAAAATGGTATTTTAGTTAGAGATTCTAACCAAAAGAGAGACACTTGAATGAAAATAATTGAGGTAATCAAAACTTTGTAATATCATGAGAATAAAGGGAATTCATGATATACTATGTCAAAGTACATTATATACACCACATAAAAGTGATTTGGTGTATATCAACAAAGAAGTCTCAATGGAATGTAAGTTGAGATGAAATCTCTCATAAAGGCCATATCCTTAGGTTAAGGATAAATCAACAACATAATTATGTGTGAAAAATATAAATACACTAAATATGATTGGATATTCAGTGTAAAACAATCAAAGTATATTCACACATATTCCTGTAAAAACAACACCAACGAATTGGATGTTTAACTCAACAAATGGTGAAAGAGTTAAAATTACTCTTATCAAATTCATATCAATGACTTGAGAATTTTCAATGGAGTGATTATGTGTATCAAAAGTATATCCACAGGAAGGGGAGTGGAAATTATGACATAATCAAATGAATAGTGATTCCACACATAATCTTGGGGTAATATAATCAATGAAATATGCGTAAAGCCAAATGAATGGAAATTGAAATCTCAAATTCCCTTATTGATTAGGTAACTTAAGAAACAAACACCCATGAAAGAAAGATCATACCATGATGATGTAAATACCCATAAAATAAAGTATATTACACAATGAATACAATCATGGGTAGTACACATACACCACATGCAATAATTAAGTGGTGATCAATGGAATTCTCACGGAATTAAAAGTGAGACAAGAAACCCCTTACCACGTTAATCAACTGAGTCGCATGGCCAAAAGTTAATAACCACCAAATGATTTACAGAATAACATGAATATAAAGTGAATCATGATAATATATATCAAATGGAAGTACACAATACACCACTTTCAATAATTTAGTAGCGAACAATGGAAATCTCACGGAATTGAAAGTGAGATAAGAGAATCCCTTACTTTGTACTTTTTCCTTGGTCGATGGTAGGTTTACCTCCTGTATAATGGTGAAATAATTGTTATTGAATAATACAAGAATCAGTTACTTTAATATGATATCATATATGATCTTTTAACATTGATTTGTTAATAATATCTTAGAATTATCGTCATTTCAGGTGTTAACGGGTTCATTTTACTTTACATTCTTTGTTATGTGAGCCATATTCGTTATTAATGGGATGTATATTATTCATATCCAGAATGGTATAATGTCCTTAAACATCATTTTTAAATCATCAAATGATAATTATACTTGAATGGATACGATGGAGAATGAATCTCATCGCGTTTGTGGAGACGGTAGTCCGTACGTACGCACGAATGCTACTTCCATTTAATTTTTATTTTAAAAGAATCGAATCCAAATGATACATAGGTATATTACTATTCCATTAAAATATAATATTTTATATATGTTACTTAAGTTCATTAACACCATCCTTTATACGTTCCATGTGTGGTATGAACGAGTCATATCATTTTAAGGGGGCGGTAGTCCGCACTTCCTCAAATGAAATTATCGTATGTATATACAACATGAAACGAATAATTGTATGAAATAAAATGGAATTACAGAAGCTTATATATAAAATATATATCATTAATATAATATTTAATTACATTGCCATCCTAATGGCCACCATGAGAGGCGGTAAGATGTATTTGAACAATCATCGTTTCGTGAGGCGTTAGTTTGCCATCCACAGAAACATTATGTTAATCATCCATTAGATGGAGTTGTGTGAATGTGTAGTTTGAATCCTTCTTATAACAACATCCTAGTATATTGTGGATACTGGTGTTGTTACAAAAGAAAGGAAATAAAAAGAGTTTGGGGGTTGGAGAAGCAAAATAATTGAAAATAATTTAAGAGAAAATGTTACCTTTAATTTAGGTAACTCACTTTGGTTGGAACCAAAGGACTTCTTGAAATGCTTTCTGCATAAGGGGAAGCTTCAAGGAGGAGGAGAGGGATGTTGGGAGATTAGTTGGGCAGAGTTTGGACGAGCCAAGTGGCTTGAGAGGTGTGAGGAATGAGTAGAAGTGGTCTCCTTTTATAAGGGAGAGGAGGGGCTCTTTAGGAAAGAGTGAAAGTATTACTTTATAATATAATTATATTCGGTTTATAATGGTCCAAAAATCATTGAGGTCGAAGATAAGATGACTCATATTCTAAATAACATCAACCAATAAGAATTGGACAGGTTTTAGATAATATTTTAATCATTATAATCTTATTTATTTAAATGATTTATTAATGAGGTAAACATTGCATCATTATTGTGTCATTAATAATTTAAATTATTTGATGTCTAAAAATTATAAATAAAATATAATTATGTAGGAAATATTTTTAGCTTTCTAATGAATATTTATAATTGAAAATCCAACATGTATAACCCTATGTAAAAATTGTTTTTTTAAAAGATGTAAGCTTATGCCATTTTTGTATTCATTTTAACTTAATTAAAATAAAGTGTCATTATCACTTACAAGTGGATCAATGGGGTCCCAAAATTGACCCAAAGATGCCCATGGTCGACCATATATCAACCAATAGGGTTAAGACACGTTTTAGGGTAATTTAGTATTATTATAATATTATTTTTTAACCCTTATTTACCGGATTTACCCTTAACCATGGTAAATAAAATATTTACCGCAGTAATTATTCAAAATGTCTAAAAATAAAAGTTACCTATTTACACAATTTGAACATCCTGATTCCAAATATGGAATCCATTTTTCTAAATTCAAAACACTGAAGTGGCAGAAATTAATTTAAAATTAATTCCCGCTGTCAAAACAAAAAGCGTGTTTTTAAGAGATAATAACTATCAAAAGATTGACATTTGTTTATGTTCGGTTTAATTGTAAAATTATGTCCAATGACCAAAATTATATTAAATGGTAAAAATATATTCTAAATATACTTTAAAACCACTCAAATTCATAATTTATCACTATTAATTATTTTGATTAAAAAAGTTATTTTTAATTAAAATTTAGCAATTTTTACTATTCATCAAAATATGAAAGTTATCCGAAAAGTACCAAAATTTCACCTTAGGCTAAATTTGATATTCCGAATCCAAAAATGAAGTCCATTTTGAAATATAAAATATATATAATTTCAAAAAATTAAGTATTACTATTCATAACGGCTAGTTTGATCGGTTGTGGTGTGTGTTAAAACTCGAAGTTGCGTACAACACACGCTACTGTTTTATTCAAAGGAAAGCGTACCGTGGAAGATTGGGATGTTTTATTTTAAATTTTTTTGATGTCCCCATTTAGTCAAAAAGTTTAAAATATTTTATTTAAAAAGGGTTCACTATTAAAAGCTGGTAAAACTACAATACTGAAGATGAATTTGTTCTTACATTATGTCTAAGAAACTCATAATATGGATTCTAAAATTATAAGGATTATATAAAGTTTAAAATTTAGTTAATACTATTCATAACCTTTTTTGAACGGCTTGTTTGGTAAGTCATGGTGCGCTTGAACTCGGTGTTGCGTGTAGTGCAAGTTATTTAATTATTTTGAAGAAATAACACACTATGAAATCTTGGGGTGTTACATTCTCCCCTCCTTCAATAAATTGCGTCCTCGCAATTTGAAATTGTTCTTCGAAAATAAAAGGTTGAAAATAGAAAATATATTTGTGGGAAAACCCACATCGGAAATTGGTTTACTAAAATTTAGTCTTAATATAAGGAAAAGAGAAATGAAAGGGTCACCACCAAATTATGATCTCGATTAGGAGAACATTGGTGGCAATTAGAGACATATAATTGGAGGAAAAACGTAAATATTTATAGGTAGTGGTTGAGGTCATCAATCACAAACAAGTATAAAATTGAGGTCCTTAAACTCATAAATCTATGATGATTTGAAGTACCATCGGTTCAACAAAATATAGGGTATTGGGATCACACATTTTTGACATCTCAAAATATCTTAGTTGAAATCCCACATCGAAAAATGAATTAATGAGGCCTCTATTTAAAATAAAGAGTGGAAAGTATGAAGATTACTGAAAATAACACATACTAGGGTTCCATGTAGGAAAATATGGATATGGAGGAGAAATCTAACCATCAATTATCTGATGGAGAGTGGTAGAGAACATGGCTATGAAAAGGACAACAATCCCAAAGCCATAAATTAGTGATGATTTAAGGTACCATCTAGGACAACATTTTTTTTTAAAGTTACATTACATAAGGAAGAGGAATTCATTTATGATATTGACTAAGAACATTATGAGATATACTTAAATTTTAAGTAGATTTTCATTCTTTAATAAATTTCCACCACTAACTCAATTTTTTTTTAAACGATGAGTATTCAAGAAGACTTGGTCACACTGGAAGAGCTAGAATAAACTTCTATAGAATCACATGATCCATGCAGGATAAACCATATATTTACATTGTCTTTGAAGATTAATCAAAACCAAAATGGTTAGTGAATGATCTAATGATCCCCCAAAAGGATATTCATTGAGATAAATATGCACTAATCTTAATTTCTAAAATTAAACCAACAATACCTCAAAGTTAAATAGATACCATTCAATAACCAATTGTCCTTAAAATCCTTTAATATAATCCAAACTAATATTGAAACCCAAAACATAGAAGAATTTGATTATGTAGTCTCCCATGTTACATTGTATCTCCAAATGACATCAAATACTCTTAAAGTTACATACTTAAAAGTAATTAACATCATCACATATTCTCTGTTATAGGTTAATCATTTCCATAAATAACCCAAATCACTATAAATCAACAATAAAAATGTAGATAAAAATCCACCATTACTCTACAAATGAAACCTCATTGTATTCTATTTTCCTTGGGCATATAGTGTTCCTAACAAAACGAACATCTTCCAAAATAACATTTATCACTTAATCACCAAATCATTTTCCTATACCAAGGGTATTCATTTGATAAGACATAAGAACCCAAATCATCTTATTATTGATCAATAAAATCATTTAACAAAAAAAATAGTCATATTAACCAGGGACTTCACGTAGTCCAGTGGTAGGCGATAAATCCCAATCGCACTTTGGTTGTGGGTTCGATTCCCACAGCTTTGTCCGACGCGACGGGTTGTCACACGGTCTACGTGTTGTCCTTTTTCAAAAACTATATTCTATAATATTACCAAAATGAGATAAATTTTTCAAAATAACATAATTTAACCACAAATGTTATATCATACTTTGAATTTTCATCCCAAATTATAATAACTTATCATTTTCTCAAACCCCAATGATCATATAAAACCAAATGGTTATTTATACCTATATCCACAAGAGAAGAGACAATTATTCCTCAAATATCATTCTCACATGGAAAACTGAGGGGTTACAAATACAAGAGAAAATTATTCCAATGTAAACCCATCAACAAGGAGTGCTAATACTTTTTAAATTTTTCTCCAACCATTTATTTCCACATAGCTTCTTCTTTGAGCAAGAAAATATCCTATAAAATAGGACATTCACTCGGGTAATGGCCAGGTCCCCTACATTTACGGAAAATGACTGTAAATGGACTCTTGGGACCATTTTTATCTTCTTCCATAGTACTCTTTATTTTTCTTCGGCAATTCTTCACTTTATGTCCTTCCTTCCCGCACGTAAAACATTTCGTTGTCCCATTGAGACACTTTACTGGGTGTCTCTTTCCACAATTCCTGCATGATGAAAATTGAGGTTTCTTTTCTCCATGGTCTCCATTGCTGGAGATCTTATCATTTATCACCTTTCTCTTCCTTGTTGAGTCTGGGAGTTGGTTAATATATATGTTGTTGATCATATTTTTGGAAAACTGATTTGGCATAAAGACGATATCTTTTACGCCTATCAACATTCCATTTTGTTGCTCATTTCCACCACCGTTCCCACCTTGTACATCATTCTCAAAGTCACTATGACTTCCTTGGAATCCAGCCATTGACTAAAACCAGAAATCATTGTGTGAGTAATAGTAGTCGTAAAATCATTTAGAGATTAAAATGTCACCATATTATCAATTTGAAACATATTAGGATTAACCAAGGTCATTTACTCTCATCTTATGTATATATTACTTAAATCGGTTTGTAAAGAAAATGTAAATTATCCTAAGCATATCCCCCGGGAGTGTCGTAACCAAGAGTGCAGCAAGGCCCGTTGTCGTGCACCAGTTCCCGTTCGAGTCTAGCTCAAAGCGGTGTTTTCGGGTTTTACCCCTTGG
Source organism: Viscum album (assembly GCA_963277665.1). Lineage (NCBI taxonomy): Eukaryota > Viridiplantae > Streptophyta > Magnoliopsida > Santalales > Viscaceae > Viscum > Viscum album. The sequence continues at coordinate 89,393,970 of OY728147.1, forward strand.
TACATCTGTGCCAGAGCCGCCTCTACCTGCTCGTATCCAGACAGGGATGTATTGCTCGGAAAACTCACAAAATCTTTACAATACCAAAATTCTAGGAAGTTCTTTTATACTAATCCTCAAAGTTCATCTTAGGTCTACGTGCTCTAATCAGAGTTTATCTAAATCTAGCTACCAAGGTTTGTACTAAAATTCCTCTGATACCAACTGTAATGCCCCGACCCTAGTTACCCAGAGTCGGTGCATTATTACATAACATTGGCATGATCATGAGAAAGATCAAGTCTCGAAAGACCGATTAGTTTAGTAGCCTTGGAATAACTAGATACATCCATAAATTTTTACATTACATCATAAAAAAAAAACATCTTGTCTTCATATCCCCTCATACTATCCCTGCAGGTCATTCATAAATTACTTCTTCATAATCCTGAAAAAAAAATAAAACATTGAAAGGGGTGAGCTCGGATGCTCAGTAAGGATAACATTATAGCAGAAGCTTTCATAAATAAGCATAAACACTTAAGGCAATTTATAACTAAAACAAAAGCCTTTGAAACTTGAACTTCAGCATAAAATGGCAAAGGTAAAATGAAATAATGCCATTTACTTACTCACATGGATATTCTACTAGTCGAATGATCACATGCAATATCAATAACCACTTTCATAATGATGGAATGCATAATGCCAGACTATCATAACCACATAGCCAAGGCCTCGTGCCAAGACTACAAATAAGATTTTGCCAAGGCCTTGTGGCAAGACACTAGTTTGTCTCATGAGACCTACCGATGCATCGAGGAGCTATAGCGGGCTCCACCCGTCACTTATTAAGTCCAATGCATTCCTCATATGAATAGGTTTAAGCATAAAATAAACATTCGTATTAAAACTAGCATACAAAATGTCAATACTTTAACCACAAACCATGAATGGTATAAAAATAGAACATCCACAGTCAAATATAATTCATTTGATACAATATGGAAGATTGTATTGTATCACATTAACCTCAATCATGAATAATGAAGGATGTTTACATAGATGAAAATAATCATCAAAACTATTTGAGAGAAATATCCCCCTTTTCTTGAAAACATTTAAAAGTCACACTATTTGTCAAGAAGCCATTTAAAAATAGATTTTTGAATCAAAGTGTCCCATACCACTTTGAAACCTTTTAAAAGGATTTTTAATTTCTAAACATTAATGTCCATATAAATAAATCCTTAAAACCATTTTTAAAACATGGACATTAATGAGAAAGATTTATATGAATAAGTCTTTAAAACATTTAAAAATGGTATTTTAGTTAGAGATTCTAACCAAAAGAGAGACACTTGAATGAAAATAATTGAGGTAATAAAAACTTTGTAATATCATGAGAATAAAGGGAATTCATGATATACTATGTCAAAGTACATTATATACACCACATAAAAGTGATTTGGTGTATATCAACAAAGAAGTCTCAATGGAATGTAAGTTGAGATGAAATCTCTCATAAAGGCCATATCCTTAGGTTAAGGATAAATCAACAACATAATTATGTGTGAAAAATATAAATACACTAAATATGATTGGATATTCAGTGTAAAACAATCAAATTACATTCACACATATTCTTGTAAAAACAACACCAACGAATTGGATGTTTAACTCAACAAATGGTGAAAGAGTTAAAATTACTCTTATCAAATTCATATCAATGACTTGAGAATTTTCAATGGAGTGATTATGTGTATCAAAAGTATATCCACAGGAAGGGGAGTGGAAATTATGACATAATCAAATGAATAGTGATTCCACACATAATCTTGGGGCAATATAATCAATGAAATATGTGTAAAGCCAAATGAGTGGAAATTGAAATATCAAATTCCCTTATTGATTAGGTAACTTAAGAAAAAAACACCCATGAAAGAAATATCATACCATGATGATGTAAATACCCATAAAATAAAGTATATTACACAATTAATATAATCATGGGTAGTACACATACACCACATGCAATAATTAAGTGGTGATCAATGGAATTCTCACGAAATTAAAAGTGAGACAAGAAACCCCTTACCACGTTAATCAACTGAGTCGCATGGCCAAATGTTAATAACCACCAAATGATTTACAGAATAACATGAATATAAAGTGAATCATGATAATATATATCAAATGGAAGTACACAATACACCACTTTCAATAATTTAGTAGCGAACAATGGAAATATCACGGAATTGAAAGTGAGATAAGAGAATCCCTTACTTTGTACTTTTTCCTTGGTCGATGGTAGGTTTACCTCCTGTATAATGGTGAAATAATTTTTATTGAATAATACAAGAATCATTTACTTTAATATGATATCATATACGATCTTTTAACATTGATTTGTTAATAATATCTTAGAATTATCGTCATTTCAGGTGTTAACGGGTTCATTTTACTTTACATTCTTTGTTATGTGAGCCATATTCGTTATTAATGGGATGTATATTATTCATATCCAGAATGGTATAAAGTCCTTAAACATCATTTTTAAATCATCAAATGATAATTATACTTGAATGGATACGATTGAGAATGAATCTCATCGCGTTTGTGGAGACGGTAGTCCGTACGTACGCACGAATGCTACTTCCATTTAATTTTTATTTTAAAAGAATCGAATCCAAATGATACATAGGTATATTACTATTCCATTAAAATATAATATTTTATATATGTTACTTAAGTTCATTAACACCATCCTTTATACGTTCCATGTGTGGTATGAACGAGTCATATCATTTTAAGGGGGCGGTAGTCCGCACTTCCTCAAATGAAATTATCGTATGTATATACAACATGAAACGAATAATTTTATGAAATAAAATGGAATTACAGAAGCTTATATATAAAATATATATCATTAATATCATATTTAATTACAGTGCCATCCTAATGGCCACCATGAGAGGCGGTAAGATGTATTTGAACAATCATCGTTTCGTGAGGCGTTAGTTTTCCATCCACAGAAACATTATGTTCATCATCCATTAGATGGAGTTGTGTGAATGTGTAGTTTGAATCCTTCTTATAACAACATCCTAGTATATTGTGGATACTGGTGTTGTTACAAAATAAAGGAAATAAAAAGAGTTTGGGGGTTGGAGAAGCAAAATAATTGAAAATAATTTAAGAGAAAATGTTACCTTTAATTTAGGTAACTCACTTTGGTTGGAACCAAATGACTTCTTGAAATGCTTTCTGCCTAAGGGGAAGCTTCAAGGAGGAGGAGAGGGATGTGGGGAGCTTAGTTGGGCAGAGTTTGGACGAGCCAAGTGGCTTGAGAGGTGTGAGGAATGAGTAGAAGTGGTCTCCTTTTATAAGGGAGAGGAGGGGCTCTTTAGGAAAGAGTGAAAGTATTACTTTATAATATAATTATATTAGGTTTATAATGGTCCAAAAATCATTGAGGTCGAAGATAAGATGACTCATATTCTAAATAACATCAACCAATAAGAATTGGATAGGTTTTAGATAATATTTTAATCATTATAATCTTATTTATTTAAATGATTTATTAATGAGGTAAACATTTCATCATTATTGTGTCATTAATAATTTAAATTATTTGATGTCTAAAAATTATAAATAAAATATTATTATGTAGGAAATCTTTTTAGCTTTCTAATGAATATTTATAATCAAAAATCCAACATGTATAACCCTATGTAAAAATTGTTCTTTTAAAAGATGTAAGCTTATGCCATTTTTGTATTCATTTTAACTTAATTAAAATAAAGTGTCATTATCACTTACAAGTGGATCAATGGGGTCCCAAAATTGACCCAAAGATGCCCATGGTCTACCATGTATCAACCAATAGGGTTAAGACACGTTTTAGGGTAATTTAGTATTATTATAATATTATTTTTTAACCCTTATTTACCGGATTTACCCTTAACCATGGTAAATAAAATATTTACCGCAGTAATTATTCAAAATGTCTAAAAATAAAAGTTACCTATTTACACAATTTGAACATCCTGATTCCAAATATGGAATCCATTTTTCTAAATTCAAAACACAGAAGTGGCAGAAATTAATTTAAAATTAATTCCCGCTGTCAAAACAAAAAGCGTGTTTTTAAGAGATAATAACTATCAAAAGATTGACATTTGTTTATGTTCGGTTTAATTGTAAAATTACGTCCAATGACCAAAATTATATTAAATGGTAAAAATATATTCTAAATATACTTTAAAACCACTCAAATTCATAATTTATCACTATTAATTATTTTGATTAAAAAAGTTATTTTTAATTAAAATTTAGTAATTTTTACTATTCATCAAAATATGAAAGTTATCCGAAAAGTACCAAAATTTCACCTTAGGCTAAATTTGATATTCCGAATCCAAAAATGAAGTCCATTTTGAAATATAAAATATATATAATTTCAAAAAATTAAGTATTACTATTCATAACGGCTAGTTTGATCGGTTGTGGTGTGTGTTAAAACTCGAAGTTGCGTACAACACACGCTACTGTTTTATTCAAAGGAAAGCGTACCGTGGAAGCTTGGGATGTTTTATTTTAAATTTTTTTGATGTCCCCATTTAGTCAAAAAGTTTAAAATATTTTATTTAAAAAGGGTTCACTATTAAAAGTTGGTAAAACTACAATACTGAAGATGAATTTGTTCTTACATTATGTCTAAGAAACTCATAATATGGATTCTAAAATTATAAGGATTATATAAAGTTTAAAATTTAGTTAATACTATTCATAACCTTTTTTGAACGGCTTGTTTGGTAAGTCATGGTGCGCTTGAACTCGGTGTTGCGTGTAGTGCAAGTTATTGAATTATTTTGAAGAAATAACACACTATGAAATCTTGGGGTGTTACAAAAATGTTTCCACCCAACAGTCTATTCCAATAAAGTGCAAAGATCCAGGGACCTTTACAGTTCCATGCCAAATTAGATGTTCAAACTTTGATGATGCACTCATAGACCTAGGAGCCTTAATTAATGTCATGCCCAAATCCATATTCTCAAACCTTAGTCTAGGTTCTTTACACCCAACGAGTGTCGTCATCCAGTTAGCCAATCGAAGCCCAGCTAGTACCGAGGGAATAATTGAGGATGTCCTTGTCCGAGTTAATGATTTTATTTTCCCTATTGATTTCTATGTCCTTGACATGGAAGGTGAGACGAAATCTTCTCGATCTCCCCTAATTCTAGGAAGAACATTCCTCATGACTGCGAGAACCAAGATTGATGTCTATTCAGGCATCCTATCCATGGAATTCGGTGACCAACTGGTCAAGTTCAACATTTTTCAAGCCATGCGATACCCATATGAGGATCACTCTGCATTCTAAATCCATGCTTCTGAGGACACTTCTAAGAGTCAATTGAACCCCAATCCACCGTGTTCTTCGTGTTCTAATGAAAAAGGATCTTGTGAAATCTGCACTATGATTAACCAAGTCATAAATGGTGATGTTGATGTGGACCTCTCATTCATAGACTCCATGAATCTAGAGGAACTTGAAAACTCTCTTGAATTCCACATCAATTCTGATCTCTACTACTCCACCTTGGACAGTATTAAGGAAAATGAACCTGAAGCAACTGAAGTCCCTTCTTCCATTCCCAAGTTGTCTAGCCCAAAAGTGAAAGATGAGACTGATCTGAAACCTCTTCCTGCACACCTGAAATATGCATTCCTCTTCCATGATCACTCAAATCCTGTCATTATCTCTGCCACACTTACGGAAACCAAGGAGTCCAAAATTGTTCATGTGTTAGAGGAAAACAAAAAGGCCTTAGGTTGGACCCTAGATGACATACCATGAATCAACCCTGCCATTTGCATGCATCACATCCATCTTGAGGAGTCATCCAAACCAATTAGACAACCACAAAGAAGACTCAATCCACTCATCCTTGAGGTAGTTATGGAAGAGATCACCAAGATTCTTCAAGCTGGTATTATCTACCCAATTTCTAACAGTGAATGGGTTAGTCCAATTCATGTTGTACCTAAGAAGGGTGGGATAACTGTTATCACAAATGAACATGGAGAGGTAGTCACAACTCGAGTGAAAAAAATGGCGTGTGTGCATCGACTATAGAAAATTGAATGTTGAAACATGAAAAGATCACCACCCTCTTACATTCCTTGATCAAATTATAGAAAGATTATCCGGAAAGTCACACTATTGCTTTCTTGATGGATACACCGGATATTTTCAAATCCCAATCTCACCTCAGGACCAAGAAAATACTACTTTCACATGCCCCTTTGGAACATATGCATATAGAAGAATACCTTTTGGCCTTTGTAATGCTCCTGCAGCATTCCAGAGGTGTATGATGAGTATCTTTTCAGAATTCATTGAACACTTCATGGAAGTCTTCATGGATGACTTCACCATTTATGGTGAGTCATTTGAATCTTATTTAAATTAACTCTCTCTAGTCCTCCAAAAGTGTGTCAACTGCAACCTTGTGTTAAATTTTGAAAAATGTAACTTCATGGTTGCAAATGGGATTGTTCTAGGGAACATAGTTTCAAAAGATGGTATTGAAGTTGATCCTTCCAAAATTGAAGTTATCCAATCACTTATTGAACCCACTTCAGTTCGAGACATCCGTTCATTTCTTGGTCATGCCGGTTTCTATCGGTGATTCATCCATAACTTCAGTAGGATTTCCCTCCCACTCACTAGGTTACTCCAAAATGATGTCACTTTCCATTTCGATGAGTTTTGAAAGAAACCCTTCGTTTAACTCAAAACTTCTCTTACATATGCCCCAATAATCCAACCCCCAGATTGGTCCTTACCCTTTGAGTTGATGTGTGATACTTTTGATAGAGCTGTTGGAGCTGTTCTTGGTCAAAGAAGAAAAAATATTCCTCATGTCATCTATTATGCCTCAAAAACATTGGATGAAACTCAATCCCACAACACTGTCACTGAGAAGGAACTTTTAGTAGTGGTTTTTGCCTTAGATAAATTCCGGACCTATCTCTTAGGTGCCAAAATCATAATCTTCACAGACCATTCTTCTATAAAGTTCTTACTCAAGAAAAGTGATTCCAAACCGAGGCTAATAAGATGGATCCTAATGCTCGAAGAGTTTGACCTTGAAATCAAAGATAGACCTGGAAAAGAAAACCCTGTGGCTGATCACTTGAGTAGAATTTATAATTCTTCTCATTCAGAAATTATTGATCCCGAATTCCCCATTGAGAACCTTTCGTCTCTCACTCCAAAGTTACCATGTTATGCCCCAATTGTAAATTATTTGGTTTCTGGTGTTTTTCCTGAAAAGTTTTCAAAAGAACAAAAAATTAAGTTGAAAAGTGATTCAAAATATTATTTTTGGGAAGAAAATAAAATTTGGAAAACTGGGGCAGACATGGTAATTAAGAGATGTGTTGATGAAAATGAGCATTCTTCCATTTTAGAATTCTGTCACTCACTTCCCAGAGGTGACCACTTTGGACCATAAAGGACCTCCCGAAAGGTCCTAGACTCTGGATTCTTCTGGCCTACACTCTTCAAGGACTCACATGAGTTCTGTCAATCATGTCCCACTTGCCAAAAGTTTGGCACAATTTCCAAGAGAAATGAAATGCCCCAAAAGCCTTTAATTTTCTACGAGATCTTCGATGTTTGGGGCATCGATTTCATGGGACCATTTCCCCCTTACAATGGATTCTCATACATTATTCTTGCGGTCGATTATGTTTCAAGGTGGGTCAAGGCCAAAACCACTAGAAAGGATGATTCACATACTGTTAGTGAGTTCCTAAAGACACACATCTTCCATAGATTTGGAATGCCTCATGCCTTGATCAGTGACTTAGGAACCCATTTATGTAATAGAACCATGGAATCTATTTTGAAAAAGAATGGGGTTATACATAAAACTTCAACTGCATATAACCCCCAAAAAAATGGCATGACTGAACTTTCTAATAGAGAAGTGAAAAGAGTTCTTGAGAGAATTGTAAAACCCACTAGAAAAGACTGGTCTAAAAGACTTGGTGAAGCACTTTGGGCTTATCAAACAGCCTATAAAACACCAATTGGGATGTCTCCTTTTAGGATATTTTTTGGTAAAGCATGTCATCTACTAGTTGAAATCCAACATAAGTCTTTTTAGGCTGTGAAATCCTTTAATTTTGATTGTGAAAAATTTGGTGAAGAAAGATTGTTGCAAATGGCTGAACTAGAGGAGCTTCGACTTGAATCCTATGAGAATTCCAATCTGTACAAAGAGAAGGCTAAGGTACTCCATGAAAAACACATCCTGATAAAGGTATTTCATGAAGGTGAAAAGGTAATTCTCTTCAATTCTCAATTTCAGATTCACCCAGGTAAGCTTAATTCTCGTTGGGAAGGTCCTTTTATTATCACTAATTTTTACCCATTTGGTGCAGTGAAAGTCCAAGACCCCTCCTCCAAAAGGACATTTACAGTAAATGGACATCAGTTGAAACATCACCATGAGAGGACATGAAATCCTGGAACAACATCAACTTCCATTGGATCCACAGTATACCCACCACTAGATGGAGATGGAAACCCACAAAATCCAAACCAGGGGCACCTCTTTCCCTTTAACTCTCTCTCTATCTCTTCCTCTCTCTACATCTTTCTTCCTTTTCCTCTTTCTTTAATTTTTTTACCACTTTATTTATCAAAAACTTTCTTTTTCACTTTCTCTTTTGTGTGGGTGTATATTTATAAAAAAACAAAAAAAAATGAAAACCTGAAAAACTAAAAAAAACCAAGAAACAATCACTTAAAAAATACAAAAAATTAAAGAGTCATGCTTACTCACCATCAAGTTTTGAAATTTTGTCCAACCATTTTGGGGAGTTAACAGACATGTTTTCATCTCAAAAATTTTGTATTTTCATCATGACTTTGGATAAAGAATTTTGTGTCAAAATTAACAAATTTTGAATGCTCAATTTTTGATTTGGAAAATGCTTTTCTTGAATTGTGAGGAACAACATTTGCTTTCATGCCAAGGCCACCTATGGCCATCTTTTCAGAATGTGTGTTTTCACCCCCATTTGTGAGTCTTGAGTTTGTGGACCTTCGAGCTGAATTTCCTGCCTTAGTGTGAATTAATATGATAGAGGCATTTTCTGAACCACATGATAATCACAATAGCCAAATAGCCTCTCATTACCCTTACATTAATCCACCTTTTGAAAGACCCTTCAAGCCTATGAAAACATTTTCTTTGATATCCACATTACAAGCCCAATACCTTATCCCACCTAATATCAACATGGATTTTCATTGCATAAGTTTTTGAAATTTAAGTGTGGGGGGGAATGTATTTCATTTTTGGGTATCATTTCCTTACTTTTTGGTGTGTTATCATATGCTTGAGGGAAAGCATAAATTTTCGTGTGGGGGGGATGTTGTCGTTCAGTGGGATTTGGGAATGTATTGTACAAATTATATTGAAAAGTGTTCAACAAAAAAAAATCAAAAAATCAAAATCAAAATCAAAAAAATAAAAAATAAAAAAAATGAATATAAGAATGGGTTGTGTCTTGGATGGGTCAAAAATCACTCTTACTCAACCTTTTATCTTGTTATAACTATTAAAATTAGTATCGTGAGGAGATCAAACATGGGTTGGGAGATGAGTGTGAGATCTATTTCAAGTTCAACTTTCGAAAAAATACAAAAAAAAGAACACTTTGCATATATATTCTTATTTCATTGGGAGAATTTGTTGTGTTTTGTAAATATTCCATATTCACATTCCCATCACATTTGTTTCCCCTCTTTTGTGTCTTGATTCACACAATAATTCCCTTGTAAATATGTGTTTTCATTTCCTTCCATGTTTTATTTCAAAAAAATGTGCACTACTTTTTCTACATTGGTATTTTAACCCTCTTCTTATCTCTTGGACATTATATTCCTACCGTCCCATAGCCACAGAAAAACCCCTTAAAAAGACCTCTTTATTTTTGAGCACTTTGGATAGGGAGTGGAAGCTGAGAGCTCTTACAAACTCTATGATTTTCACTTTTGGTTGGTGAAAGAGTGAACCTCCACAAATGAATTTTATCATCTTGAGAGGTGTGAGTTTTGAGTGTCCACATTTTCCATTTCTAAATTTGAGCATGAAAAAATAAATTAGTTTTGGAACATTGTTTCTGTAACAACTTGTGATGGAATTCAAAATGGATGAATGAAATAGTCTAAACCTCCCCTGATTGGAGAAAACAAAATTTTAATATTAGTTGGTGAGTGAAAATGATTTTGTTATGTTTTTATATTTGTTGAACATGAGGAAATGCACAATAATAAGTGTGGGGGAGTTGATGTTGTTAATATTTTCATGTCTTATTATATACTCCCTTTACTGAATTTATATCAAATGTGCATAATTTGTGTGAAATATTAATGTTTTAATATTAAGTATAATTTTTGAGCATTTTTAGAAGTATTCCAATTGAGTCAGTTTACCATTTTATTTATAAATCTCACCCTACTGATCTGAATTGTGTGGTTCCTATTTTTTAGGATTTCTAATTCACTATAAAACATTTCATTAGAAGGGATCATGGACCAATTATTCCATTTGAAGGATCAAATTTACCACACAAGATGACCTACAGAATCTATGAACAAACTGAACCATTCGTGAAGATTGATTTACTGGGATCAATCCAGAAGTCCAAAAACATTAACTCTCCACCATAATTTGGGGGCACTACATGTAATCTTGGATAAAAATTTCAAGACCCAAATCCAAGTACAAGGGGCCCAAATGAAGCTTTTAAGTCCATCCCACCATTCTGGCCGAGAAATAAAATCAGGATAGTATTCATGACATATCTCATGATGTAAGCATCAAATCGAGCTGATATTTTTTATTGTGAAAGAGGAGATATAGTTGGCAGACTTTGTTGAAGAAGTAATTCGTATTTGAAGGTATCTTCCTCTTCCAAAATCCATTCACATTTTGGACATCGAAAAAGCATGGATAGAAATGTACAGTTTACATTTGTTTTATAAAACTACCATAACTTTGGATCCACTTGTCCAAATGCCTCCAAATTTTTAAATTAGTCGGAAAACTTTATTATCAACAACTTTTAAGAAGGGTATATTTGGATATTAGGATGTTTTAATAGCCAAATTGGCGATAAAATTGGAAGGACACATTGGGAATGAAAACAGTCCACTCCTTGGTCTATAAATACTCTCTCCTTCTCTCCTTGAGAGGGGTTGACATTTAAGAAGAGAGGATAACATATTGGCACGACCAAAGCCTTTACAAAGTCTTGGGAGGATCTTCCATACTCAAGTTTTCACTTGAGAGACCTTTCCTCCTTTCTTTGTTTTCACTTACTTTCGTGTTCTTCGTTTTTCTAATTTTGTAAGTCCTTTTGTTTGTAATTCCGTTTTAATGCAAGTTTATTCTTCAATATATCTTATTCTTCTCCACCTTCTATAGTTTAATATTAATGTTCTTAACATAGTTTAAATTCAGTTGAATACCTTTCCCTTATTTTCTTCCTCATTCAATCGAAAATCCGTTTTTAATTATCATCATTGTTCGTGTGTGTGTGTTCGACGTACCACTCTTTTCTAATCCCTTTATTTTTCTTCTATTCTTAATTTATCATCATAATTATTATAAACAGAATATTAAAAGCCCAAATGTCTGATTAAATATATCATTGGGGTGAGTTATAATTTAGGGATGTTAAGTTATTGAGAGAATTTGCTCGATGAGTATTCGTTAATTTAACATTGGGTATGTTGGACTTAATATGTCATGGATTAATGACATATTTTGTTTAGAATGTAGTTTACATGGATTTTTGAAAACAAAAATAAACTACCATAAACATGTACTCATTAATATTAGAATACTAATTAAGTTAAGTCTTGGATTAAAGATTTAACACTTATGAATTCTAATCGGCGTCAACTTGTGAAGTGGGTGTTAATTTAAATGCAATATAAAGCAAAGCTCAAGGATATCACAAGCTTAACTACCTAATGATGAACTCACCCCAATATTTATCAATTTGTTAAATCAATAATATAAAATAAATCATTTCAATTAAGCTCTGCAAATAAACCCCCTAATCAAAATACAACCAACTAAAAAAAACGACTATTACGAAGTACCATCTCCGAGGATTCGACCCGAGTGTTTCTATACACATTAGTAGAGCACCGGAACCTTGACCGGTCGATAGGCGACAATCGGACATGCGTTTCAAAAGGTTTTTTTTCTATTGATATATATGAATGTATGTATTTATTGGAATCTATGGCATCAAGGTCCCAAAAATTGTGAAGGTCTAAAGGGAGGGGGAGGGTATTTAGGTAACACTATATTTAAATTTTTTATCCCCTATTAATGTATTATCATATTTAAATATTAAAGGATATTATTTATAAGTATATAGGAACACTTATCAGTGCTTATGATAAAATATGAAAATAATAAAGCATGTAATATAGGTATTGTAATGCATGCACTGTAGAAAATGGGAAAGCATGAACCAAGAGAAAAAACTTTTATTGGGTTCACCCTAATGTGGGGCTTACACAAGGGCCATGGGGATATCACTAACCCCAAACCACTAATACTAGAACACACTAATATATAAAATAATTAAGGGAATACTTATTACCTTTGGTATACTATCCATTTTAATGAATATAGGATTACTAATTACACGGGGAACATCCACTCATAGGAGATGGATTACTACCGATAAAAACTAATCCTTATAATATAAAAATATGATTGTCAAAATTCTCAAGTAATTGTAGCCATGAAGCTCAATGTATTTGTATCCACTATAACCCACACTATCTCTCATCTGATATGTATACTTTGGCCTTTTATATTAAACCATGATAGAATTCCTATGCATACTCTCAAATAAATTCCACGACTTACCCTTTATTATCCTAAACATAATGATTCACCTTTACAAAGTGTATATTTTAAGATATATCAATATTTTTATATTTCTTGGGATGTCTTTAACCTCACATATCTTCTCATCTTTATGTTTCCTCCACTTCTTCTATTACATATTCACCTATCTTTATCCCTTCCAATAATCTATTGACCAAATCGCACTATCCAAAGATCCTTCCATTATTATATAGACATTCAATGGATATATTATACCATATTGAACCCTTTTTAATATCCTTCATTCATAAGTGAAATAAGGACACATGGGTTTGTGTACCACTCTATCAATATTTCCATATTAGTGTAGTGGATTAATTATATTTCCAACATCCTCTAAAATAATTCTCTTTCTCTTTATAAATAATTAAAAAAATTTCTATCACCCTTAAAGGTCTTATGAATTAACATGACCCATTATATTTAACATTATAAAGGTATTTTCAAGCACTCTGTAATTTTGAATCACTAATATGGTATTTATATAGAATCAAAGTCATTACTACATTACTTCAGACTTGTATTATGATATACTAAATTCTAGTTGAGATAATGTGTGGTCGATATAAATCCCTATGAGAAAAATTTATCTATTGATTCTCCTTTGGTTATGAAATATGATAAGTTTTATTTATTGGAAAATTATTTGATAATGATTAATTTATATATGTTTTAGTGAAATTAGAAAATGAGTATATTGTTACAAGTGAAGTGAAGTTGAGGTGTTTATTATATCACAACCATAGATATTAGGATCACACTAATTGTGAAAAAATAACACATAATTGGATGATTATATCACTACACGAAATAGGTAAAGGTGGATTTTAAGAGTGAATATAAATTCTTAAGTATAGTTTTCTCATGAATGAGGAATATAAAAATACCCATGATTAAACTAAAACATAAAAATAATGTTGAAAAAATGATGGGATTAACAATTTCCATGTTATAAGGGATTATTCAGAAGGAGAATATATGCAAGTATACTATCTATAAGGCTCATGGGTATCATTATAGTCTTAAATCAGTTCATGTTTTAGTGTATGAAATTTCATATATAGAATTTTAGATATAGTTCTATTGAATTTTTTAATATTTATTTAATGTGAAATATGAAAAAATCATGATTCTGATAGTGATAAGACCCTATCACTAGACTTGTGCACATCTTTGAATGCACCAAGGGATTAACACTGATCATACTTAGTTTATTCAAAATAAGGGGGGGGGGAGTGGGTAGTATAGATGGATTCAAGGGTATATTTCTGGATGTGGTACTTATGTAAAAAATTATATTCTTATTTCACTCCCCGTGATACATAGTAATTTTTATTATATAATTACCATTTAGTTTATAATATTTGAATGGATTATTCAAACAACTTTGTGTTGGGGATTAGTGTAAGTGTTTTAAAGGAGTTATATGAATGATTACTTCACATATATAAAACTTATATATTGTAATTTTCATTTCAATATATTAATGGAACTTATGATGATCATGGTGTAGTTGAAAGTTTTTAATAATCATAGAAAGTTGGTTTGAAGAAAATGGGAATATATTTAGTAATTTTCCATGATATAATTATGGTGCATAAAAATTGAATTTTGGTTTCCCAAGGGCATGATACAATCGTGTAGGTTACATAGAGTGATCCTAGTTGATTATTAAAAGTATATTATTAAGGCATTGAAGAGTGGAAAAAGAGAAAATGATAGATATAATATAGGAGATCGTAAATAATATAAAGAGAAGGTAAGTTCAAAAAAAGAATTATTGAGAATAATAATAAGAGTAGTGATGGTGGAGAAGTTATGATTATAAATGAAACTCTATTGTGAATGTTTTTTTTTTATTATCTTTCATTTTTATATAATTGATTTGTGAAGCTAATAAACCATGATATTGAGCCAAAAATTATAATTTACATTAATGATTTCCATATCATTTGTATTTATAATCAATGAGATTATAGTGGAGATTTGAGAGGTGTAGTGAGATATCTCACACCATGGATGTAGCCCACATTGGGTTAACCTAGTAAATCATTGAAAATCTATATGTGATTATTTATTTTACACAATAATTTATATATAAAAATGATTGTCTATATTAATAGATTAAATATGATCCTTGGTTAAATTTGGTTGAAATTTAGAGACTGAATTCCCCCCAAGTTATCCCATTATTGTGAACAAAACCATTTCACTACAAAAAATTATTATTAGTTCCATGGTTACATGACTTCATTTTTCATCTCCTGTATATGGATTATTAATATCTGATGTACAAATACACTTATAAATCAAAATGAGATACCAAATATTGATAGAAAAATATTTAATTATGGAAGATTATAATTTTTTACTACTTGATATCACTAAGGATAGAGTTTCTCTCTATTAACATTTATTGAATATTTATTTTATAAGAGACTTGTATATAAATGATAGAAAAAATAAATAAGTGCTTTTTAATGATGAAAAGGATGATAATATACTTAGAGGAGAAATTTTAAATATTATTCACACTCAAGTGATGATTGATAAATCATCAATGATCATGTGGGACTTTTTGATTAATATATATGAAGGTGAATCTAAAATTATAGAGGCTAAATTTCAAATTTTGATAAATACTTTTTATGATCTCAAGATGGTTACTGCAGAGTCTATAGATTATTTTTTTTCAAAAGAGAGACTTATGTTATTATCTTCATGATAGGTATTAGAGAATATATGACTAATATCTATATTTTTAAGATAATATTGAGTTGGATATTATTTCATTTCAATCCAAATTTTTCTATAATAGAGGAAAATGATCTTAATGGGTTCTTTGTCATCTTTCATGGTGGTTCTATTCTCTTGGTGAATCATTGTTAAATCCCCTAACCACTACAACCTTTCTCTGACCTTGAGTTCCAACATTCCTCTCCATGTTGGATCTAGAGCGATGGTAACTTAGTGGTTTTGGGATTTTTGGTTTGAAAGTAATTGATTTTCTAGGCGCTCCAAAGTTAGATTTATCTTGTATTTGACTTATAGTTTTAGTCTCGCAATGTTTTTATCACTCAAAGCCCTCAACATTCAAATCCTTGACCTGACCTCAAGTTCCTCTACCAATTTCCTAGTCAGATCCGAAAAAATGGTTACTTAGAGGTTTTGGGATGTGGGGTTTGGAATTCGATGATGCTTCTCTTATAGCCTCTGTTTGCTTTCTTCTTAATGCCGATATAGTTCTCTTCCTTTAGAGGATTTCCATGGTGGAAATGAAAACATCATGGTAATGTTTTGGTTCTTATTATTTCTTCCTCAAGTCATATTTAAAGTTTTGTTTTCTTCTTCTGTGGTGGTTGATCTATTTGATGCATTTGGTTAAAGTTACGATTGGTATTTTTGGTTCGGTTTTGTTGTTGTTTGTTTATCATGGTGATAATTTGTCTGGTTGTTGGCAGTGTCGAGTTGATGATTTATGAATCTTCATGAGGTGATCTTGTTCTATTTTGGTGATTTGGTGGTCTTTGGTTTGCGAAGGTATAAAAAAGACCTAGTGATAATGTTCGACTTCAAAAGATTCCGACGGGTATTTTTGGTGAACTGGTGTGGTGTTTGGTCGGCGACACTGATGGTGGTGATAAGATGTGATGATGACAGTAGTGAATCAGGACATTGATGGTTGGAAACCGGATTATGGATGATGTGGGTTAATCCCGATCAAGATATTTGTAGGTTCTATGTTCCCAATGTGGTTTTTAAATTTTGAACTTCGTAATTGGGCATCTTTTGTTTTTTGTTCCTACATGGTATGATGGTTACCACTAAACCAAAAAGCAGTTTTTTTTGAAAATTAAATAAAAAAATGAATTTTTAGTCAGGTAAATGAAATAGAAGTTAAAATCATTTAAAATAGTGATTAGAATTATTTTATTACAATAATAGATTAATAACATTCCTAACATAAAGTTAATGATATTAAATAGAAATTTGTTATTGTTATTAAGTTTAAGGTCAAGTATTAATGTACACTAGGGGAGATTGATAATCATAGAGTTTAAGTTAAAAGGGATAATAATATTAGTAAGAAGTGTAAGAAGGTATTACTGGAAAAGGAGTAAGAGGTTATGGCTATTAAGGATGAACTTGAGTCTTTCAAATTTGATAAAAGAGATTTCTGTATTGTTAATATCAAGATGAAAATAAAATAACAATATAAGACTATTGATGATTTAACTATAAGTTAAATAAATGATTATTTTGAAGGTGAGTTAACATGAATTAAAAGAAGAATATGTATTGAAATTAAAACACTAACTAAAAATAAATTTATTATATTTGGGAGTGTCATAGATTAATAAAATCAAGATAACACTAGTGCAAAAACGTCATTTACATTGGTTTTTAGCTGACGTTAATACGGAAACATTATAAATATTGTTGTTTATGCCGATTATTTAAAAACCGATGTAAAAAACATAACATCGCGGTGTTTATCACGTCGACTATTTAATAACCGACATGATAAACCATTTCCCAGGCTTTTATGACGTCGGTTGTTAAATAACTGACGTGATAAACTAGGGGGGAGGGTTTATCACGTCGGTTATTTAATAACCGACGTGATAAACCAGTGCGGGGGGGGGGGGGGGGGGTGTTTATCACGTCAGTTATTTAATAACAGACGTGATAAACCAGGGGGAGGGTTTATCACGTCGGTTATTAAATAACTGATGTGAAAAACCAGGGGAGAGGGTTTATCACATCAGTTATTAAATAATCGACATGATAAACTAGTGCGGGGGTGTTTATCACATCGGTTATTAAATAACCAACGTGAAAAACCAATTTTTTTTAAAATAGAAAGTATTCCTCTGCTCTCCCCATAAACAACCAGAAACCAAACCAAGAATTCATATCATAAAAACAGAAGCAGACCAAAACAATAACCAAAGAAAAATTAAGCATTTACATTGATAACATTTAAAACTTACTCCACTGGATAGCCCCCACCACCCCCTGTACAGCCCCCCTCACCCCACTGAACAACCCCCCACCCCCTGGACAACCCCCCTCACCCCACTAGACAGCCCCCACCACACCCTTGGACACCCCCACACCCCTGGACTACCCTGACCCCCCGGACAGCCCCAAACACCCCTGGATATCCCCACCAACCTCTGGACAACCCCCACACCCCTAGACAACCCCCACCCTCATGTATACCCCACCCCCTGGACATCACTCCCACACCCCTGGACAACCCTCTTACACCCCCGAAACAGGACCAAAAAGTTACCAAAAACAGACCAGAACCCCCTAACCCCACTGGACTGCCCCCACCACACCCCTGGACACCCCCACACCCCTGGATATCACCACCAACCCCTGGACATCCCCAAACTCTTGTATACCCCCCACCCCCTGGACAACACTCCCACACCCCTGGACAACCCTCCCACACCCCTGAAACAGACCAAAAATTTACCAAAAATAGACCAGAATCCCCTCACCCCACTGGACATCCCCCACCACACCCCCACACCCTTGGACTGCCCCCACCCCTTGGACAACCCCCAACACCCCTGGACAACCCCCACCCTCCTGGACACCCCCCACACCCATGGACTGCCCCACCACCCCCTTCGACACCCCCACACCCCTGGACTGCCCCCACCCCCTGGACAACCCCTGGACAGCTGGTGTTGGGAGAGGAGGCACCGCCATCCCTCAGGGGGCATGTTGCTGGAAGGTACTCATCACTCCCACATGCGAAGCTTGAGATCTCAAAATGTTTCACATGTGGGAGTGATGAGTACCTTCCAGTGGCATTCAGCCCCCTGAGGGATGGCATCGCCTCCTCTCCCACCCCCTTGGACTACCCCCCATCCCCATGGACACCTTGGACCCCCCACCCCACTGGATAGCCCTACTAAACCCCTGGAACCCCCCCTCACCCCACAGGACACCCCCACACCCCTGGACACCCCCTAGACAACCCCCACTCCCCTGGACAGCCCTTCCACCCTCTTGGAAATGCTCCCACCCCCTGGAATGCCCCCCACTCTCATGGACACCCAGGATACCCCCCACCCCACCGAAAAACCCTACCACACCCCTGTATATCCCCACCCCATTAAACACCCCCACACCCTTGGAACCCCTCCCCCTAGAACAGAATCCATACCAGAAAAACCATCATAAGTAAACCAAAACAAGAAGTAGAGAAAAATTAAACATTCAAATATATAACATTCAAAACTTACAATGTCAACTTAAAAAAAAACTAGATCCAACCTAAATGACTACTAAATATACAATTATAATGAAAGTATTCAAAATTATATTTTACACTACAAACAACTAAAAATCAATCAAACCTGTATTATAATTTGACCATTCCACTTGTAAGTGTTTGACATCTTCAAA
Source organism: Viscum album (assembly GCA_963277665.1). Lineage (NCBI taxonomy): Eukaryota > Viridiplantae > Streptophyta > Magnoliopsida > Santalales > Viscaceae > Viscum > Viscum album. The sequence goes on from OY728147.1 coordinate 89,413,385, forward strand.
ACTATAGGGTTGAGGGTCATCAAATAGATACAAATTAAAAGGATAGTAGTTAACATGTATAATTAAAAAATCAAATGAAATATTATAGCAAAGTTTAAAAGGAAATCTTACTAGGTCAAAGTTCACAACTGTCCCAGTTGTTATTATTTCATATATAAATCTTAACATATAATATCCGCATTCGATGACGCCTTTTTGTTCATGAAAATTCTATTTGAATGAGTGTAAATTAAATATATTATTTTTATGTAATAAATCAAATAGTACAAATTATAAATGGATATTTACCTTTACATCTACATATTTGATCTTCACACTCCTTTTCTTTGTGTTTTTTTGAAAGTAGACCCATCCCCTGTTAGAAAATAATACTAATGGGATAAATTTAAAATTCATTACAATATAGAAAACTATTGAGAAATTGAAACTTACTTTTCCAATATTTTCTTAAAACTTTCCCATACATCACCATGGACAGAGAATATCCAATAAAGTGTCTTCTCCCTTGGGAAAAAAACCCTAACATCCAATGATCACTGATAAAAAAAATTTAAGGTTAGTGGTTTTTTATGTTAAAGGATAATGAACTCTTTGAGAGAGATGTGTTTCATACCTCTCACAAAAAGGCATCATCCAACATTGTGTGACTATAGTCTATTCAAGTCTTTCAGAAATATAAACCATTCTTTGTTCCTTATCCAATGCACATGCTTCAGGGGAAATCAAATGCAGGTCCATGAACCCATATACATATGTCCGCTCATTCTTCTCACAAATTTTATAAAGATACCTAATACAAAACAGACATAAGTATACATTTTTAATAAATATAACTAAGGGAAAAGGTTTTAAGACTTACATGGAAAAAATATGCACCACATTGATGCCCAACTTATCTCCAGTAACAAGCTCCATGATATCAGCTTTCATAATCCACACAGTTATTGCACGTCCACAAAACATGAGCTTCCATTGGAAACTCATAATGATCCACCAAAAAATTTGAATATCTTGACAATCTGTCAAGACTACTAGAATTTGTATCTGATGTCATAGCCATTTGTATTTGTTGTTGTCTATACAGTATTTCTTTACCTTTGAAGTATTCCTGTAAAAATAAATAGAAAAATATATTAGTTTTCAAATGATAAAACAAATTTAATAAAAAAATAAAATAGAATATATAACATACATACCTCTATGGTATGAGTCGAAGAAGTCTGGATGGCCAAATTAAAAAATGGCTGATACTATGTCCAAATATCATCACCTAATTTGTAGGTAACGGTACTCAAGCTGATCTATCTATAATATCCTATACAGTGACCCTATGATTCTCTACCTCTAATTGTTGATGATGAAATATATCTCCTATACAATATACCAACCCATATGCAACTATATGATGTTGAGGATCATCAACATACAACTCGCAATAAGTAGGATGCTACGACGGAGGAGTAGGATAAAAAATGGCATCTGCGGGCTGAGGTTGGGGATTGGGAGCTACTGGCGGAGGTGGAGGATCAATAATGGGGTCTATAAGGGGAGGTGGAGGGGCGGGAGTTGCAGTATAAAATTGTCTTTTCATGTCTGAAAACATAGATTATACTGATGCTCTAATATTTTCCTCTATCGTCGCATTAATATTATGAACTTTAGCCTCTAAGGATTCTATTTTTTTATAAACACCCTCAACGTAAGTATTTGAGGAATGTGGAAACACTTTTCTTACCGATACACCTGCTGTATATCCTCGTACACAACTAGGATGTTCGGGATTTCCCAATGCTACAAATAAAATATCTTTCCTCCTAGTAGCTGTAAATACCCCCTGTGAGCTCTACACCTCAAGAGAATCCTGTATTAATTAATTGAACATTTCTGTAATGATTGAAATTATATGAAGAAAATAGTTAACTTAAATAAATAAAATAGATATCTTACAATCCTCTCAGCTACGATTATCGAATCTTCCGAAAGATATTTCCCTTTTTTCCCATCCGACCTCTCTTCCATTTTTCATGTCTAGATATAGGGGATGGAGGGGCCACATCTCCAGAGCTTGAAGACTCAGCTGTTAGTTTTTGTAATTTTTCCGCCATCATTTGTTCTTCCAATAATGTATACCCCCCTGAGATAAACTATGAGGGTATACATTTTTAGATTGGTTCTCCTGATAAGATTTACTTGTTTGCTGTAAATTAAGAATAAGAAATCATTAACAAAACAGTAATAAGATCATTTATCTATAAAAGCTTATAAAAGTTTACATTGCCCTTACCAAAAATGATTCTTTTCTTCTACTTTCAAAAAACTGTCTCCATGTGTCTTCATCTATGAAAGGATATATACAACATGGATTGTCATTACTCCTATGACCAAAAATGAAATCAGATGTGTGGGTTGATTTGAAATTCCTCCATCTCCTGACAGCCATTGATAAGCATTTCTTCTTGACTCCTCCAGTGTCAGGAATATCAAATGTCGTCTGATAAAGAAGAGGTTAAACATATTATATATACTAGAAACATTTAAAGAATAGGCAAACAATAGAAAAAGATATTACCAAAATTTTCTCCCACAACTGATAGATTATCGCTTTGTCCACACTTCTCCAGTCATCATACAAAATTCTTACTTTGCTCTTACCCTGAGTAGATACAAAACTCTTAAAATATTTTGCATTTGGACCTCTAGGAATATCATCCTCATCAAAATCAATGAGTATCCTCTGATCCTGCGTACGATAAAGTGATAATTTTGATAAATGTGTGCACCCACGTTTACCAACTCTGGAACTCTTTGTAGTAATGGGAGCACATGAGGAAGATTGGGGAACATCAAGAGGAGAATGTGAATGTTCCTCCCCAGAGGTATGACCAATATGATCATCTCTAGAATCATGTGGTTGATCAACTAATTGATCTGTCATTATCCTTCAAATCAAAAAAACAAAAATTAGTTCACAAATATACAAATTCAAATATTTTAATACTACTGTAATCAGAAATTAAAAAATTGTACTAAGTTACATAATAGTAAACATGGTTAATATAGTAAGCATGTAAAATAATGGTAAAGATGGTAAAGATAGTCAAGATGGTAAACATTGTAAACATGGTAAACCTGGTAAACATGGTAAAGTAATTGTCACGTAAAAATAATAATAGATATATAATATATGTAATGGTAAACATGATAAAGTAAACTAAACAAAATTAAAACATGGTAAACCTGGTAAACATGGTAAACATGGTAAACTAATTGTCACTGAACAAAAACAATAGATATATAATTAATGTAATGGTAAACATGATAAAGTAAACTAAACAAAAATAAAATAAACAAAAACTTATAATTATTTTGTTTTAATACATGTTTTAATAAATTAAAAACTTACAATATATACCATTTTATGAAAATAATAAATGTAAACAAGAAATAAACAAATGTTACCTGTAATTTTAGGAATGTAAAAATGGATTGTTTTCCCAAATTCCTTCGGCGTGATCGTTCCCTATGGCACAAACCATGTCTTCAACATGCTCATCTTTATGTTCTATTAATCTTTCCATGGAAGTAGGGATCTCACATAAATCAGAATCTTCATCAAGTTCATCCTCACCAACATATTATTTTTTCCCTTGTAAAACAATAGCCCACTGCATACCCGATTGATCTACTACATAGAAAATTTGTTTTGCATGTGTTTCCATTATAAAAGAATCAGATGTGTCTTCCAATCTATTCATATTAACAACTTTCATTCCAAATTCATCGTGTTTGACACTGTTGTTACCGATAAACCATTTACAGTTAAAAACAAGAACTTTAATTTTAAAGTAATCCACCTCCCATATGTCTTCAATCACTCCATAATATGCACTTGATGTAGAAATTGGGTTTTTTCCTTATCACTCGAAAAATTCATTGCTTTTGCAAACACCAATACACCACTATTCTGAACTACACTTATGTTGTCCTGAGCTTTCATATAAAATGTATATCCATTAATGTCATAACCAGACCATGTTATCACATTTAAACATGGACCACCCACTATACATTTTAATGTCTCTGATACATCTGATCTACCAAGCAAGGTCTTTTTAAAGCATGTAAAAAATGTGTTGTTGTGCTCATTCAAAGTCCACATTTATTTCTTATTTTGATGACATTGTTTCAACTCATTAATATGCAATGTGATATAAAGTTGAGCATTATCTATGTTATTCAAGATGTATGATTCTAACTTCTTCATCTGTTCAGCTGACAAAGATTTGGCTTTCAAGCCACAAATCCCCTTTCCCTCATTATTAACTCATTCATGGTGAGATGGAGGCAAACCTATGTGTTGCACTGTAGCCAAGTAGCTCGTACAAAACTCTGCAACCTCCTTAGAAATATACTTTTCAATAATGGAGGCTTCAGGTCGATATGGATTATTAACGTACCCCTTCAATATTTTCATATAACTTTCAAAAGGATACATCCAACGAAGATATAAAGGTCCACAAAGATTTATTTCTCAAACCATATGAATCATTAAATGCACCATTATATCAAAAAAAGTTGGAGGAAAATACATTTTCAATTGACAAAGTATAAAAATTGCATCCTTTTCCAAAATTTTCAAAGCATTCAAATCAATCACCTTATTACAAATTGAATTGTAAAAATAACACAACTTCATTATAGTATTTCTGACATGGATGGGAAATATTCCACACAATAAAACTGGTAGAAGTTGTTGCATCATGACGTGACAATAATGAGATTTCATACCAATCACTTCAAGTCCTTCAATGCGACAAATTTTTTTACATTTGAAGAATAACCTTGAGGCACTTTGATATCAGGAAGACACTGAAAAAATCTAATTTTCTCCCTCTTTGATAATGTATGACAAGCCGGGGGAAGAAATGTTCATCTTCCATTAGGAGTGGGAGCTAACTCCAAACATATTCCCATTGATAGTAAGCCTAATATTGCATTCAGCCCATATTTTGTCTTTCCTTTAATATCTAACAATGTTTCAATCAAACTATCACATATATTCTTCTCCACGTGCATCACATCAATATTATGTTTAACTTCATGATATCTCAAATATGGTAGCTCAAAAAATATTGACCTTTACTTCCAAATATGTCTATCATTACAAGATCTCTGTGTCTTTCCCAATGTCACATCAAGTTTTTTCACCCTCTCAAAATACAGATTAGGGGATAAAGGTTTTGGAGAAATATCAAATTCTTGTGAGCCATTGAATGCCTTTTTTAGTCTTCTATAAGGGTGATCCATAGGCAAAAACTTCTGATGACCCATGTACACTGTTTTCCTCCCATGATGCAATTGACAATATGACGTCTGTTGTTCACAAATTGGACTTGCTTTATGCCCTTTAACACTGTATGCAGAAAAATTTCCATATGCTATGAAGTCATTTATAGTAAACAAAAGCACTAAATACAGTTGAAAATATTCCATTTTATAAGAATCATACACCCTAATACCATCCTCCCATAAACATTTCAAATCATAAATCAACGGTGACAAGAAAATATCAATATCATTGCTGGGTTTCTTCGGACCAGGGATCATTATACTCAACATGACATATTTGCGCTTCATAAAAACATCAGGAGAGAGGTTGTAAATTACCAGTAAAACATGCCATGAACTATGTGTGCTACTGAGGGTCCAGTATGGATTCATTCCATCTGTGCACAAACCTAGTCTGAGATTTCTAATTTCATTTCCAAATGTAGGATACTACTCATCAATTTTATTCCATTGTGGACAATCAGCTAGATGACGCATTTTTCCATCACATAACCACTCATCAGCATTCTATATTAACCTTTTTTCATCATGTGAATTAGAAAATAAACGTTTTAAATGATGAATTTTAGGAAGATACCAAAATACAATTGAAGGGATCTTTGTAATTTGTACATCAGCCTGTGATTTTTCTTTCACCTTATACCGTGATGTCCCACATTTAGGACACTCTGACAGAAATTCACATTCGTTCCTATATATCATATAGTCAATCGGATAGGCATGTATTTTCTTGTATCGCAATCCCATCGGTCATAATATTTTCTTGGACTTATAATGTGAATCTGGAAGATCATTATCTTTTGGAAGAATGTCTTTCATCAATTGTAGTAGCTCTTTAAAACTTATGTCACTCCATCCATGTTTCTCCTTCAGGTTAATCAATCTTAACACTGCCAAAAAAACTGTAAAATTTATACAACTAGGATATAATGGTTTTTCAGCATCACCATATAGATGCGCAACTGTCGGTTCTATCTCAATTTGTTCTGCTGCAATATCGCGAATCATTTCTTCAATTCCATCGGAGTCACCATCTTGAAAATCATCATCATCAAGGACATTCCATCCAGTTTCACCATGCAAAATCCAAGGGCTTTAACTCCGATTAAAACCATGAAAAATTAGATGATATTTTATCTCTCTACTTTTCAACTTCTTTATATTCAAACATTTCAGGCATGGACAGAAAAAATGTCACTACTTGGAACATTTCTTTTAGCAAATTCCAAAAAGGCATCTACACCTTCCTCGTATTCATTGCTTATTCGATGTGCCATAATCCAACTTCAACTCATTATTACCTATAACAAATATCAAAATTATACATCTTTTTAAGATAAGAAAAATATATGTTTATATGAAAAAAATCATAATTTGAATGTAAAACGATTTTGAAATATAAAACAAATCTATGCGTATTTAAAAAAATATGCTTGAATTTGATTTTAAAAAGAAAATATAGTTATATATAATAGTTTTAAATTCCATGGAATCAAAGAAAACCATGGGGCCTCCAATGGTTGATAGAAAATTGGAGAAAATGGAGTAAACCTAAGAATTAAATCAAATTTAAAATAAAAAATCTGATGGAGAAAATCACAATGTAAAACCAATCATCACGGTAAAATGGGGTCAGGATAACTACACATATTTGAAAACCACGACATGGTCTCCCCCATAACCCAAAATTTTCTCATAGTCGATGACTGGTCAAAATATATATAACCAAATAGAATCATATTGCAATGCTAATATCCATGAAACAATACAATCATCATGTAATAATCTCACAAACCATGATGAAATAGTAAATCCCAACTGACACTTATCCCCCACCCCCTTGGACACCCCCTGGACACCACCACCCCCTTGGACATCCCCCCACCCCCTGGACACCACCCCCACCCCCTTGGACACCCACATCCCCCCACCCCTCAGGACACCACCCCCACCCCCTGGACAGCCCCCACCCCCTTGGACACCCCACCCCTCTTGGACACCACCACCCACCTTCTACCCCCTTGGAAACCCCCAACGCTCTGGACACCCCCCCAGACAACCCCCAAACCCTCTGGATAGGCCCCCACCCCCTTGGACAATCCCCACCCCTTAGACACCCCCACCCCCCTTGGACCCCCCACACACCCCTGGACTGCCCCCACCTCCATGGACACCCTGGACACCCCCAACCCTCTGGAAAGCCCCCCGAACCCTCTGGACACCACCCCCACCCCTTGGACACCCCCTGGACACCACCACCCCCTTGGATAGCCCCCACCCCTCTGGAAAGCCCCCGCCCCTAGACAACCCCCACCCCTCTAGATAACACCCCCACCCCCTTGGACACCCCACCCCTCTTGGACACCAACCCCACCCCTACCCCCTTGGACACCCCCCTGGACACCCCCAACCCTCTGGACAGCCCCCCCACACCCCTGGACTACCCCCCACCTTTATGGACACCCTGGACACCCCCAACCCTCTAGACAGTCCCCCAAACCCTCTGGACACCACCCCACCCCCTTGAACACCCCCTGGACACCAACACCCCCTTCGACAGCCCCCACCCCTCTGGATAGCCCCCCACCCCCTGGACAGCCCCCACCCCTCTAGACAGCACCCCCACCCCCTTGGACACCCCCACCCCTCCTGGACACCACCCCCACCCCTACCCCCTTGGACACCCCCCTGGACACCCCCAACCCTCTGGAAATCCCCCACCCCCGGACAACCCCCCAAACCCTCTGGACAAGCCCCCACCCCCTTGGATAGCCCCCCACCCACCCACCCCCTTGGACAACCCCCCACCCCCTTCGACACCCCCACCCCCTTGGACCCCCCTCCACACACACACACCCCTGGACTGCCCCCCCCCCCACCTCCATTGACACCCTGGACATACCCCAACCCTCTGGACAACCCCCAACCCCCTAGACAGCCTCCAACCCTCTAGACAGCCCCCCAGAACCATGGAATTTTAACCTCAAGCTACTAGTTTTGGCATATCTAGGGATTTTAACCTCAAACTACTAGTTTTGGTATCAAAACATTATTCAAAATGAGTACCATGAACTGTATCTCCTACTAGTCTAAAATGATCAATTGTTCAATGAATCGGGTTTTAATATCATATGAAGACTTATAATAGTCCATGAGAATAAGCGACATAAATAGTTTATGGAACAACAAAAAATGATACCCAAAATCGAAACAACCAAGGATCCAAAACAAACATTCCACCATGAAAAACCATATATACTTATAAAATAAATCACACTAGTACACGGAATGGGTGTATCACAATGGTTTAGATATAAATTTCAGTAATATAGGTGAATGAGATCATTAGTTTTCAATGAAAGAAAATATTACCATAAATGTAGGGCATCCACAAAACAAAAAAAACGAAATAGAAGTAGGTGATGCTTACTTGAATATTGCGAGTCGATCTAATAGATCTGGAAATAATAAATAGAATGATGTTTGAGAAACAAGGTAAGAGGGTTCAAAATCGAATAATATTACCTAGTTTAAACAAAAAAATCACAAAATATAAATATAGACTATCCGAAAAAAACGAACGAAATAAATTCATGGGAGGCTTACCTGAGTGTTGCGAGTGGAGATGAAAGATCCGAGGAGAGTAAAGATAATAAATGATGATGAAAAAACGAGTTTAATGAAATGAGGTCGAAGAGTCGATTCTAGGTTTTCCACGCGAGAGAGACGAGTCGTAGGTCTGTCGATCAAAAAATCAGAAATGACAATCCACAGGGTGTGATAAATTTTTTAAATGTTTTATAACATCGGTTATTTAATAACCTACTTTATAAACTATTTTTATCACATTTATAACGTCGGTTATTATAATAACCCACATTATGAATGTATCAGATACCGCATTTTTTACGTCGGTTATTTTATAACCGACGCAAAAAAAGCCACGTGATGGTTTTTTACGTCGGTTATTCTATAACCGACATAAAAAACACATAAGAAACCACAGTTTTTAGGTCGGTTATTTTATAACCGACATAAAAACTACCATGTGTTGGTTTTTTATGTCGGTTATTTAATAATCGACGTAAAAAATTCTATGGGTTGGGTTTTTACGTTAGTTATTAAATAACTGACGTCAAAAAGGTCTCAGATGCCGCCTTTTTTACGTCGGTTATAAAATAACCAACATAAATAAATCGTTTGACACCTCATTTTTTACGTCGGTTATTTTATAACCGAAGTAAAAAACCACATATCACAGATTTTCACATCGGTTATATATAACCGACATAAAAAATGGTGACGTTAAAAACATTTTCTGCACTAGTGTAAGTAGAGTGAAGCCTCAACTAATTTTAATGGTTATCTTAATAGTTATATATTATATGCGATGAGAAAAGTTGTATTTTGATATAATATATATACTTATCAACATAAGAATCACCATAATAAAAATAACATTTAGTGACAGTTTAATTAACTGATAAATATTTCGTAGTGGATTCTAGAAACCATCACAAATTCTTATTTTTGGAATCATTTCAGAGTGGTTATACCTTGATGGATTTTTTATTTTGTGGTGGTTTTTCTAGTGGTGGTTTAAACAACCATTAATCATTTAATAATAGTTTTTATGTAAATATTTATTTATTTATTTATAATTTATTTATAAATTTATATTAAAATTATATATTTAATATATATATTTTTAATAGTTTAAATAATTTTTATTTACCATTTATTATTTATTTTATCAATCATTACATTACTCTCACTAATTATCTCTTAACTCTTTAGGTACTAAGCACCGTACCAAATAAATAAATATATATTGTCATGTTAATAATATTATATAACCTATTTATTTTCATATTTTTTTATAATTGTCACAACAACTTCTAAAGAGGTGACCCATCCTTACACTACTCTCACTCATTTTCACTTAACTCATTATGTACTAACCACTCCACCAAATTAATTTACACGATATAATATATCAATACATGTTATTTGACCTATCTCACTAATAAAATACACTATATAAATAACTAATGAATATAATTAAATATTCCTAATGAATTATTAATTATTAATATATACTAAATAAATAAATAAATAAATAAATAATAAATGCATTATGAAATAAAAATTATAAATTTTAAAAATCACTAATAATAATAAAAAATAAATGATAATAATTAAAATTAATTATAAGTTTAAATTATAAATAAATAATAATAGAAATAACTATCAACTATTAATATTTAATAATAAATAATTAATCATTATAAATAAATAATAAATAATAAATAATAAATTATAAATAATAAGTAATAAATAATAAATAATAAATAATAAATAATAAAAAATAGATAATAAATAATAAATAATAAATAATAAATAATAAATAATAAATAATAAATAATAACTGATAAATAATAAATAATAAATAATAAATAAAAAATAATAAAAAATAATTAAGAATGAATAATCAACAATGTATAATGAAAAATTACTAATTACTAATTAATTATTCATATTTAATAATTAAAAATTAATAATGAATCAGTTTTTTAATAATAAATAATAAATAAATAAAAATAATTGAAAATTTAAAAATTAAAATTTAACAGTTAATTAAAATAATAAATAATAAATAATAAATAATAAATAATAAATAATAAATAATAAATAATAAATAATAAATAATAAATAATAAATAATAAATAATAAATAAAAATTAATAAATAAAAAATAAAAAATAAAAAATAATATTTATTAATTAATAATTAAAAATTAATTAAAGTTTTAAATAATAAAAAATGATAAATAATAAATAATTATTTTGTTTAATTCATTTCTTAATGATTTTTAAAATGCCACCAAAAAAACAGTAGTTAGAAATTGTTTAGACCACCACTAAATGTTAGATACTTCTTGAAAAACCATCATGAAATAATTATGGTTTTTAAAAGGTTTCATTAAAAAAATCAAACCATGATATTTAATTACTATTTTAAAAACCTCTGCTAAATTTTTTTCACCCAATTACTTTCTTTTTGTAGAGAATGATGTTGTAGAAGTCATGACTATTACGAAATAGGAGGTTATTGGTAGGGAAATACCTCAGGTTAGTGTAATGAATTATATTCGAATAAAAAGGTTTTATTACTATAGTATTTATATGAATATAATGAACATGTTTAGGGAATATGTAATCTTTGAAATCTATCGAGATCCAATAATCATTCATCACAAAGTAGAGTTTTTTATACCATTTATATTTTATCTCACGTGGAAAGTTTGATAACAATGAAACATTTTATCCAAGAGGTTATGGGATAGGAATTTAGAAAAGAGACTCTTCATTATTAATTCAAGTGATTAATGAATCTACTAATCATTTAAAGGTGTATAATTAGTTTTATGTACTAAATAAATTTGAAGACATCTCATATGTGACCAAACTAAGGATTTTATATAAAAACCCTCTTGTAATGATTTAGAAATTTTCTCTTGAACTAATTTTAATTTTTTGAGTTGAAGAGTCTCTTCGAGATGTGGTTTTTAATTTTTCCCATGATTATTAACTATGTATTGTGGTGTTAGGGATTGCAAGATAAAGAGTTGTGTTATTTTAGAATTAATATCATGCAAGAGGAGAGACATGTATAATACCCTTAACTTTATATTACATAGGATGAAATTCATTGAAATGGTGGTACAGTTCCATAGATTTCACTTGGAATGGATGAAAATATTATATGATAGACTTGTTACCATGATGAATTGCATTGCACTATGATAGAGTCTGAGATATGTAAAGTTATGAGAGTTTTTTGAGATTTATAGGGAGTTATGAAGATATTTTATCATGTTATAGTTTTTGGATCTCATATTGACTGAGGTCCATTGCGACACGATTAAGAAAGTATCATTATGGTTTTGCCCAAATTTATAGAATTACACCAAAATAGTTTGTATTGTGTTGTGATATGGAAAAACCCAAACCCTTTCATAAATAGTGTCCAAAGCATCTCTCCCTTAAATTTTATTTTCCTCCCCCATCCTTTTAACTTTTGGTGGTGTGTTTTTGGAGCACTAGACATCTTGGAAGATCCTTCAACTCATGATGGTTGTGTGGTTATCCCTTGACAAATCAAGAGTAAAGATTTGAGTGACAGTGATGAATGATATCCTAGGTAAGAATATTTCTTTATCTCATGTTCCATCATCACATGGGTTTTATTGTGGATCTATCTACTCTTATTCTTGATTTTACCCATGATGTTATTTTTATGAATTATCTCTTTGTTTCAATGGGAATTTCCCCTTTCTTTTAGAAATGAACCCTTATTTATTGGTTTCCCCATATTCAATATCATGTTATTGAACATTTATTTAGAATAACCCTTTTCTTCTTATGGTTTGGATGAGTGACAAACCCTATCTTATACAATTTTGGAGTGTGGTGTGGGTGCATGATAGTAGAGGCATGATATAGAAGTGATGGTATGATATGTAAATTATGATAATATAAAGCCTATGTAGGGCCATTTTGCGTCGTAAAAATCCATTTTATTCTATAATGTAGAGTTTTATGAATTATTCCCCTATCCCACATGGTAGGGTCACATTGTAATGCTAATTATTGCATCATGAAAAACCCTTTCCTAGTGGTATGAAAGAATATAAGTATGTTAATATTAAATATAGGTCATGTATATGGAGTTAATTATATATAAGGTAAGCTATGGTGTGGTGGTTTTATCTACGACATGAAGGTGGAAGTTGTGGAATGGATGTGTGGATTGTAGTGTAAATAGGATAAAAAGATTCACCAATTGTGGTGTGTGGAGCATCAATTATGATGTAAAACTAGTAGTTCTAGTTCTTAGAGTATGTCAATATATCTTACATTGTATCTATGTTGATCCCTATATAGAATGACCTTGCATGAGCCCTTTATGGATGTTTATGTATCTTTTCACTTGTGTGATAGATTTGGGAAAGTACATAGACTATAATGAAAATTTACCTCATAGAGAATGATAGAGAAACCCTTTAGAAAACCTGAGTGTACTTATATCATATTTTTGGTTGGTTTAGGATTTATCTCTACAAAATTGATGACTAGGTTTGGGTGTGTGTAAAACCCTAACTTTTAGGACTCTTTATCTTTTTTAAAAAAAATTACATGTCTATAATTCTAAAGTTTTTTTCTAATTATTCAAAAATAATTAAAATTTATTATAAAATATTATATAAAAGATATTAATTAAACAAATAACACTTTATTCTTGTAGTACATCAAGATTTCATAGTGCATTATCTCATTAATGTAATTCAATAACTTGCACTACACGCAACACCGAGTTCGAGCGCACCACAACTTACCAAACTAGCCGTTCAAAAAGAGGTTATGAATAGTATTAATTGAATTTTTATTCTTATATACTCTATATAATTTTAACATCCATATTATGTGTTTCTTAGACATAATATATGAATAAATTCATTTTTTCAGATAAAAGAAGCATTTTTCAAAAAATGCAATTTTACCACCTTTTAATGGAGAACATTTTTTAAAAACCAATATTTGAAACTTTTATATATTCAATTTAATTTAATTTAATTATTCTTTAGAATCGAGACATAAAAATTTAGTTTGGATAAATTTTTGGCACTTTTCTGAAAACTTTCAATTTTTGATGAATAGTAAAAAAATACAAAATTTTAATTAAAAACAACCTTTTTAATCGAAATAATTTATTGTGTTAAATTATACATTTGAGTGGTTTTAGAGTATAATTAGAATATATTTTTATCATTTAATATAATTTAGGTCATTGGATGTAATTTCACATTTAAAATGGACATAAATAAGTTTCAATCTTTTGATAATTATTATTTCTTAAAAACCCAGTTTCTGTTTTAACAATGGGAATTAATTTTAAATTAATTTATGAGAATTATGTGTTTTGAATTTGTAAAAATGGATTCCATATTTGTAATCAGGAGGTCCAAATTGTCTAAATAGGTAACTTTAATTTTTAGACATTATGTATATTTACTTTAGTAAATATTTTATTTACCATGGTTAAAGGGTAAATCTAGTAAATTAGGGTAAAAATAATAATATTATAATAATATTAAATTACCCTAACATGTTTAATATTACTATTGGTTGATAAATTTCCAACCATGGGCATACTTGTGTCGATTTTGGGATCCCATGGAGCCACTTGAGAGTGATAATTACACTTTATATTAATTAATTTAGAGTAAAGACAAAAATGACATAAACATATATCTTTTAGTAAAACAATTTTTACATGGGGTTATATAAGTTATATTTTTGACTATAAATACTAGTTAAAAATATAAAAATATTTCCTACATAATGATATTTTATTTATAATTTTTAGACATTAAATAATTTAATTTATTTATGACACAATGATGATGCAATAATTATCTTATTAATGAAAGAATCAAATAAATGGTATTTTAAATATTAAAATAAATATAATTTGAAAGTTTTGATGCAATAAAATAATTTTATAGGTAAATATGAAATGTTATGATTTATTTAATGTATTTTTTTCTAGGTAATAAAGTTTTTTTGACTTTCACAAAAAACCAAATCCCAAATAGTGTCAAAATTGACATAAATTAATTTTTAAAACAAATACTATATTATTGGTTGATATAATATTTCTAAAAATATAAGGTTCGGAAAAAGGGATTAAATACTATTATATATGTCATTAATGAACTACTTTAGGTTCTATTTGAAGTTTATAGTATGTTTATTAACCATATAGTGTAAGAATACAAGAAGGCAAGGTTAAAGTTAAACTATTTAACTAAGAGTTAAATCTAAAATATAAGGTTAAATTGGTAACCTAAACTTGTATAAAACATATTTTTTGAGAGGATTTTGACCCATAACCACCTAAGGGTATAAATAAATTCATTTGGATCCATTATAAACCGAATATGATTGTATAATAAATTAATATTTTAATCTTTTCTTAAAGTGACCCTCACTCCTCTTATAAAAGGGCACTTACCCTTCAATAAAAATCACACCTAAAAAGCCATTTGACTCAGAAAAAACCTTCCCAAATATCCTCCCAACTTCCCTCACATCAATCTAGAGTCCTTACTTTGATCATAGATCCAACCTAAGGAGCCCTTTTGATCAACTCAAAAGGAAACACCCGAAGAAGAGGTAATAATTTCACCACCCTCTTTCAAGTTTTTTTCTTCTTCCAATTCCTCTTTATTTGTTGTTTCCATACCAAAATAATAACTAAAATACATAAAGTGATGTTATTATAAATACGGTAAAACCATATTCATTATTCTATCCATCCTGTAAATGATAAAGTCACCATACGTGCGTACGTACGGCTTATCGTCTCCACGTCGTGGTGTAGTTTTTTATTCAAAAACTTCATTATTTGGATGGGTATAATAATGAGTATAACTGATGTAAATCATAAATATAACATGTTAATGACTCTTTATATATGATATAACATCCAATTAAATATGATTTAACCATCAATATAATGATATTGTCGCTCGTGCATACGTACGGATTACCGTCTCCACGACATGATAAGATTCATTTCCACATTCACCATTCAAAAATGATTATAAAAATATATATTATTAATAACTATGTAATATATGAAATAATAATGCTACTTTATATATATATATATATGTATTTAAATTCACTTAGTTCCGTTCAATACGATATGAAAACGGAAACAACGTTTATGCGTACGTACGACCTACTATCTCCATAAACGGTGTTTTCCATTTCATATATCTATCTATTATACATATTTATATTCTAAATATATATGATATATAAATCATGTGTTATATTCTGTAAGTATGTAAATCATGATCTAAATTATATGATCAAGAATAACAAGTTAAAACATGTACGATAAAGAAAGTGATTATTACCCAAAATGTCAATTTAACATGGAAATAATTATTAAATGGGTTGTATAAAGTCATAAATCAATCATGTATGATATAATAAATATGAATATGTTTCTTGAATAATTTAATAACATACTATCGTCATTATATAGTAGGTTAAACATACCCTCGACCAAAGGAAAGTGCAAGGTAAGAGTTAATTCTTCAATATCATTATTATTCGAGATTGTTTATGGGAAAGTTTTTACTGGGACATATTTATTATCCATGTCCATGTTTCATAAAATAGTTTTCAAAGGGATTATTTTTAAGGTACTCTTTTATTAAAACATCATTTTAAATGTTTTAAATATTTATTCTTCTAAATCATTCTCATTAATGTCCATGTTTTCAAAATGGGTTTTTAAGGATTTATTTATAATGACATGAATGTTTTTAAAATGTTAATTCCATTAAAAAGTTTTAAAGTGGTATGAGAAACTTTGATTCAAAAATGTATTTAAATATCTTCCTTTCTAAATTGTGTGACTTTTAAATGTTTTCATGAAAAGGGATATTTATCTCAAATAGTTTACAATTCATTTTCATCTATGTGAACATATTTGATGGATTTTAAACTTGTTTGAAGTTGATTTATTATGATAAAAATCTAACATATTGTATTGAAGGTTTTGTGATATGTTTGACTATGGATGTGTTATTTTTATACCATTTACATTTTATAGATAAATTATTGACATTTCGTATGCTAGTTTTAATACGAATGTTTATATTATGTTTCAACCTTTTTATATGAGGAATGTATTGGACATAGTAAGCGATGGGTGGAGACCGCTATAGAACCTCGATGCATCGGTAAGTCTCATGAGACAATTAGACGTGGAATTGGATGAGGCCTTTCTGAATTTGATATATGGTTTTGGCCGAGGCCTTAATCATTTTTAGACATCTTTGATGGGGCCTTGAAAAAATGTTTCAGAATGTCTGGAATTACACATTCCCTCATTATGAAAATACTATTTATGGTTCATGTGGTTATTCAACTAGTAGAATACCAATGACTATGTTTTATTATGACATTATTTACATAGATCATATTTCTTCCATAAAGTTTTCATGTTTATTGTTTGTAAAGGCATGTGTTTTCAATTATTCACAATGCCTATTGTTTTTTTATCTGCCGCTAAATTTTTTACCCTTACTGAGCATCTGATCTCACCCCTTTATTATGTTTTATTTTCCCAAGATTTACAAGAAGTGTATTATGATTAATATGTAGGGTTAAGATAAAAGTGAATAATGGCATTCTCAAATAACTATCTATGCTGTATTTTATGTTTGAAATTGTAATGTGAAGTTGACGTATATAATCTATTTCCAAGACTGCTAAACTGATCGGTATTTTGGGAAATTATTTCCTTGTATCATGCCAATGTATTAAAATAATGCACCGACTTTAGGTAACTGGGGTTGGGGTGTTATAGTTGGTATCAGAGGAAGTTTAGAAAAAACCTTGAAAATAGATTTAGATAAACTCTGATTAGATAACATTACCCTAAGATATACTTTGAGGATTAGTATAGAAGAACTTCCTAGAATTTTGGTAATGTAGAGATTTTGTATATTTTCCAAGCAATACATTCTTGTTTGGATATGAGCAGGTAGAGGCGACTCTGGAACAGATGTACCTTGAAGTGAAAACTCTGATAAGGAGTTTCGGGCTTGACCTGGGGTATCCTGGTACATGACAATGGGCCTTGATGCACTCTTGGTTATGAAACTACCGGGGGATATGCTTAGGATAATTCACATTTTCATTACAATCCATTATGAAGAATTTAGGAGTAAATACTTCCTCAAAGAAAACTTTTTTTGATTATAGATTATATGAATACTATTTTCAATTTATGTTAGGTATTTTACAAGTTTGGAATTATGCATTTCGATTCATAAACTAACCTAGTGTATGCCAATGTTTAGAAATGATGCCTAGTATAAGGAATGATAATTCTAGCAATACACATGATCTAAAGATTAAGAAGGATCATATCTTTTATGGTATTAAGACAATATTTAAAAGGGAAATAGTCTCCCATGTATTCTCATCATATGAAGAAATAGTATCATGTGTTAATAAGATAAGTAAATAATTCTCTGAGTCCTATGGATTTGAAGGGAAGCAATAGAAGAAAAGGATGGTATAGAGAAAGATAGATAAAGGGAAGAGGGGAAAGAAGGATTTTCCCATATGTGATAACTATGGAAAGAAACACCTTGATAAATTCTTGAAGGGAATGGGAGTTTGTTATAAGTGTAGAGAAAAAGGACACTATGTACGTGATTGTAAGGGTAAGAAAAAGGTTTCAAATATACAATGATTCATCTATAAGGAGTTGGGACACTACGCGAATCAATGTCCAAATCATCAGAGTATACCCCAAATGCTACTATTGGATAATATTAAAGTTATGATACTACCAAAGATAAATAGTAATGATTAGAGTTCTTATGTTGTTATTAAAGTATTTTGTCATTTGAGTATTGTATTAATGATGTAAATGTTATAAGAATTATAGAGTATATAAGGATTGTATTGCAGTACTATTTCATTAAGAACTTGAGATTGTGTGGAACCAAGAAAAGTGACTCAATAACAGGTTATTTTTTTTAGAAAATATATGGTTGAGAGAAAGATAAAACTTAATATGGTTCTGATATTGAGGTAGTTATTTTGGAATAAGATATGATTGATTTGGATAAATTATATTGGATATTCTTGACTACCTTGAAACTGATTAATGATTTGTATATTCCATCATTGTTGGAGTTTACAACATTTTTGGATATATGGAGTATATAAAGTATTCTATAAAGAATAAGGGAGAATTAATATAATAAATAAGTTTTTATGTTAATTCAGGGTATTACCGTGTTTTGAAAGAATACATGATGAAGGTATTCACATGTTATTATGTGGAAAAAAGAATCTTCATTGTGTTTACCTTCATTGTAAATTTAGGACTGTGAATTTGGACAGAAGTATTTTGGATAAGTCTAAAGGTTGGAATGGATTAATTTTTACATTAGATACTATTATTATGGTTAAATCTTTTCTTAAGATTATTTTTGGATTATTATAAAAAGGACAACCCGGAGGTCGGGCGACAACCTGTTGCGTCCGACAAGGCCACGAGACTTGAACCTGCAACCGAAGGGTGAAAAGGGTGCATCAACTACCACTGGACTATGTGATGTCTTTGTTTTTATAATTTAGTTTTATTAAATAGTCTGAAAAATGAATTATAAATTAATTATTTTTGGAACCCTATAAGATTAGGATAAATAGAATATTTTTTAATTTTATTATCTTTTGGAGTGAAAGATGAGTTTGTGGTAGGAATTAGTTGAAGGATGAAATGCTACTTGTCAAGTATATTTTTTCCCTTATTCTATGAAAAAATTAATTAATAAACTTTATAGAAGAGATATTAAAACCAAAAATGTGTTATCCTAATACCTTATGTTTTGTTGAACTGATGATATTTTAAATCATCATAGATCGATGGCTTTGAGGCCCTCAATTGTACACTTGTTTGTGATTGATGACCTCAATCAAATTTTATAAATATTTACATTTTCCCTCCAATTATGTGTCTCAAATTTCCACTAATGTTCTCCTAATCGAGATCATAATTTGGTGGAAACTTTTTAATTTCCCTTTCCTTCTTATTAAGACTAAATTTTATTAACCCAATTTCCGATGTGGGTTTTACAAAAAAATATTTTTCTATTTTTAACAATTTATTTTTGAAGAAAATTTCAAATTGTGAGGAATAAATTTATTTAAGGAGAGTAGAATGTAACACCCCAAGATTTCATAGTACGCTATCTCATTAATGTAATTCAATAACTTGTGCTACACACAACACCGAGTTAGAGCGCACCACAACTTACCAAACTAGCCGTTAAAAAAGAGTTTATAAATAGTATTAACTGAATTTTCAATATTACATACTATATATATTTTTAGCATCCATATTACATATTTCTTAGACATAATATAAGAACAAATTCATTTTTTTCAGATAAAAGTAGTATTTTTCAAAAAATGTAATTTTACAGCCTTTTAATGGAGAACCTTTTTTAAAAACCAATATTTGAAACTTTTATATATTAAATTTAATGAAATTAAATTATTCTTTAGAATTAGTACATAAAAATTTAGTTTGGATAAATTTTTGGTACTTTCCTAAAAACTTTCAAATTTTAATGAATAGTGAAAAAATACTAAATTTTAATTAAAAACAACCTTTTTAATCGAAATAATTTATATTGTTAAGTTATAAATTTGTTTGATTTTAAAGTATCCTTAAATTATATTTTAATCATTTAATATAATTTAGGTAATTATATGTAATTTCAAATTTAAACTGGATATAAACAAGTGTCAATACTTTGATAGTTATTATTTCTTAAAAACTCGCTTTTTGTTTTAAAAACAGTAATTAATTTTAAATTAATTTATGACACTTATGTGTTTTGAATTTGGGAAAATTGATTCCATATTTGGAATCCGGAGGTCCAAATTGTGTAAATAGGTAACTTTTATTTTTAGTCATTATGAATATTTACTTTAGTAAATATTTTATTTACCATGGTTAAAGGGTAAATCTAGTAAATTAGGGTAAAAATAATAATATTATAATAATATTAAATTACCCTAACATGTGTCCTATTAATATTAGTTGATAAATTTCTGACCATGAGAATCCTTGGGTTGATTTTGGGATCCCATGGAGCCACTTGAGAGTGATAATTACACTTTATATTAATTAATTTAATGTAAAGACAAAAATGACATAAACATATATCTTTTAGTAAAACAATTTTTACATTAGGTTATATAAGTTATCCTTTTGACTATAAATACTACTTAAAAATATAAAAATATTTCCTACATAATTATATTTTATTTATAATTTTTAGATATTAAATAATTAAAATTATTTACAACACAATGATGATGCAATAATTACCATATTAATGAAATAATCAAATAAATGGTATTTTAAATATTAAAATAAATATAATTTGAAAGTTTTGATGACATCAAAGAATTTTATAGGAAAATATGGCATTTTATTATTTATTTAATTTATTTTTTTCGAAGTAATAAAGTTTTTTTTACTTTCACAAAAAACCAAATACCAAATAGTGTCAAAATTGACATAAATTAATTTTTAAAACAAATACTATATTATTGGTTGATATAATATTCCTAAAAATGTAAGATTTGGTAAAAGGGATTAAATAATATTATATATTTCATTAATGAACCAATTGAGGTTATCTTGGAAGTTTAGAGTAAGTTTATTAACCATATAGTGTAAGAATACAAGAAGACACGGTAAAAGATAAACTATTTAACTAAGAGTTAAATCTAAAAGATAAGGTTAAAATGGTAACCTAAACGTGTCTAAAACCTATTGGTTGAGATTATTTAGACCCATAACCACTTAATTCTTGAAATAAATTTATTTTGAGCCATGATAAACAGAATATTATTGTATAATAAATTAATATTTTAATCTTTTTCTAAAGTGACCCTCACCCCTCTTATAAAAGGGAACTTCCCCTTCTCTCAAAATCAGACCTCCAAATCCATTTAGCTCAGGTAAAAACTAAAAAAATATCCTTACAACTTCCCTCACATAAACATAGATTCATTACTTTGATCAGAAATCCAACCTAAGGAGCCCTTTTGATCAACTCAAAAGGAAACACCCGAAGAAGAGGTAATAATTTCACTACCCTCTTTCAAGTTCTTTTCTTATTCCACTTCCTCTTTCTTTGTTGTTTCCATACCAAAATAACAAATCTAGTACCTACTACATAATTTTATGTTATTATAAATATGGTACAACCATATTTGTTATTCTATCCATCATATAAATGAAAAATTCACCATACGTGCGTACGTACGGCTTACCGTCTCCACATCGTGGTGTAGTTTGTTATTAAAAAACTTCATTATTTGGATGAGTATAATAATGAGTATAACTGATTTAAATAATAAATATAACATATTAATTATTCTGTATACATGATATAACATCCAATTACATATTATTTCACCATCAATATAATGATATTGTTTCTTGTGCGTATGTATGGATTACCGTCTCCACAACGTGATGAGATTCATTTCCACGTTCACCATTCAACGATGATTATAAAAATATATATTATTAATAAGTCTGTAATATATGACATAATAATTCTACTTAATATATATATATATATATATATATATATTATGTATTTAAATTCACTTAGTTCCGTTCAATACGATATGAAAACGGAAACTACGTTTATGTGTACGTGCGGCCTACCGTCTCCATAAACGGTGTTTTCCATTTCATATATCTATCTATTATAAATATTTATATTCTAAATATATATGATATATAAATCATGAGTTATATTCTGGAAGTATGTAAATCATGATCTAAATGATACGATCAAGAATAACAAGTTAAAACACGTATGATAAAAAAGCGATTGTTACCCGAAATGTTAATTTAACATAGAAATCATTATTAAATGGGAAGTATAAAGTCATAAATGAATCATGTATGATATAATAAATATGAATATAGTTCTCGAATAATTTAATAACATGATATGGTCATTATACTGGAGGTTAAATGTACCCTCGAGCAAAGGAAAGTGCAAGGTAAGGGTTAATTCCTCAATCTCATTATTATTCGAGATTGTTTATGGGAAATTTTTTACTAGGACATATTTATTATCCATGTCCATGTTTCATAAAATAGTTTTAAAAGGGAGTATTTTTAAGGGACTCTTTTATTAAAAAATCATTTTAAATGTTTTAAATATTTATTCTTTTAAATCATTCTCATTAATTTCCATGTTTTCAAAATGGTTTTTAAGGATTTATTTATATTGACATGAATTTTTTTTAAAATGTTAATTCCATTCAAAAGTTTCAAAGTGTTATGGGATAATTTTATTCAAAAATGTCTTTAAATGTCTTCCTTTATAAATTGTGTGACTTTTAAACGTTTTCATGAAAAAGGGATATTTCTCTCAAAGAGTTTTAAAAATCATTTTCATCCATGTCAACATCCTTTGATGGATTATAAACTTGTTTGAAGTTGATTTATTATGATACAAATATTCCATATTGTATTGAAGGTTTTGTGATATGTTTGAATGTGGATGTGTTATTTTTATACAATTCATGGTTTATGGATAAAATATTGACATTTCTTATGCTATTTTTAATACGAATGTTTATGTTAGGTTTCAACCTTTTCATATGAGGAATGTATTGGACATAGTAAGTGACGGGTGGAGCCCGGTATAGCTCCTCGATGCATCGGTAGGTCTCATGAGACAATTAGACGTGGAATTGGCTGAGGCCTTTCCGAATTTGATATATGATTTTGGCCGAGGCCTTAATCATTTTTAGACATCTTGGGCGAGGCCTTGAAAAAATGTTTCAGGATGTCTGGCATTATACATTCTCTCATTATGAAAATAATATTGATGGTTCATGTGGTTATTCGACTAGTAGAATACCCATGACTGTGTTTTATTATGGAATTATTTACCCAGCTCACATTTCTTCCATAAAGTGTTCATGTTTATTGTTTTTAAAGGCATGTGTTTTCAATTATTCACCTTTCCTATTGTTTATGTTATCTTCCGCTAATTTTTTTACCCTTAATGAGCATATGAGCTCACCCCTTTCTTATGTTTTATTTTCCCAGGATTTCCAAGAAGTGTATTATGATATATATAGAGGGTTAAGATATAAGGAAATAATGGCATTCTCAAAGAACTATCTATGCTGTATTTTATGTTTGAAATTTTAATGTGAAGTTGATATATGTAATCTATTTCTAAGACTACTAAACTGATCAGTCTTTCGGGACATGATTTCCTTGTATCATGCCGATGTATTAAAATAATTCACCTACTCTGGGTAAATGGGGTCGGGGTGTTACAATTCATTTATAATGGAACATTACAACAAAGTTACATGAAACCTTTTATTACATTCTATTAAATATTACATACCATGGATGATTACATCCATTAAAATTTTAAAGATTAAAATATGAAAATAAATATAAAATAATAATATCATTAAAATTATGATATCCCCTGTAACATCTTCACCCTTGAGAATCACCATTATTAAAAGTAAACCTACCATAAAAAAATAATTAAAGGATAAAGCATTAGGAAAAATCATTAATGGAAATTTATGGGATGAGAAGTGTGATTTAGTAGGTAAGAATTGAATGAATTTATAGGATATAATAGAGGAAATATAGATATTATTAAGGGGAATATTTTCATAGGATATATATGTATCTGATAGGTATATTGATGTTCTGAATTATTATAAAAAAATTTAAAATAATATATATCACAAATAATAAAGAAATAAACATAATATTTAACTAAAATATTTGATTATAGAAATTTCAAAGTATGATATGATTTATATATAAAATTAAAATAAATAATCTAATATTAATTTAGTGATAAAATTAAATGTTTTGGATATAAATAAATAATTTTAATAGTATTTGTTAATGATTATTTAAAAGTGTTATTTTTCAAATAATTGTTTTTAATTGTTGAGTATATTTATCCTAATAAAATTAATTACTACTAAAGAATGATTTTAAATGAAATTTATTGAAAATATTTATGAGAAAATAAAATTAACATTAAACCAAAAGTTATTACTAGGAAAGTAATAATTCTAAATTTATTTGATGCTTCAAAATATATTTTTTAGTTTTTTTATGAATTATGCACGCCTATATTAAAACTAATTTTATATCACCACTAGAAGTTGAATATGATAAAATGATTTTCATATATAAATTCATCATTTTCAAATTACATAATAAGGAAATTTTATTTTTAGGCATAAAAATAAGTTATCGAGGTTAAATTTAATTATCATGGTAATGGTAAAAGGGTTATTTTCAAAGATTTTTTATAAACATTATGTAATTTTTTAAATTAATTAAAAATATCACTTTTTTATGAATCTAATATGATTTTAAAATATTCTAAAAAATATATTAACACATATTTAATTTTTAATAAATTGGAAATAGGATTAAATAAACTTAATATATAAAAGTACATGTTTCGAAAAGAATAAATTGTTTTTTTATCTTATATTTTAATTTAAAAGTTAATTTTATCATATTTATAAATTGAAATATATTAAATGGATTCTAAATTACTAATCAATATGTATAAAATTATTATAAAGGTTCATCTTATATATCTATTTAAATAATAATGACCATGGTAAAAATATAATCAATGTTAATAAGAGTAAAGTGAGGCATTGAAAATTTTCTAAATTAACGCAACACTCAAAAATTATAGAAGATATTTATTAGGTTATAAATTCATACCACAATGTATGACCAATAATTCCTCACATAACTCACCGAACTCCATGAGATTCCATCTTTACCTGTTATTTAACTTTAGTTTCCAAAGAAATGCCCCTCTTTTTCACCTACAAATAGATCTCACTTCCCCCCACTTCAAGACACACATTGATAGTTCTAGGAATATTTTAATAACTTATCAAGTTTGATATTGATTAAAAAAAATTTAGATTTTATGGTTCATTCCCATATTGTATTTAAGGACCCAATCTTAAATATTACATAATCTTGAGTTAAATAAAGAATTTTCATTGAGGATCTTTTATGGTTTAATGTTTTAGAGAATTAGGCCGTAACTATTACATAACAACTTAAATATTACAATTTATAAACTTTTACTCACTATCAATTTTCCCATAAAACAAAATTTTTTAAAAATAAACATGGTTTCATTTCATGTTTAAACACCATAACTTTTCCATGATCCCATCCTTGACTCTATTAACCTTTAAATCCAATAAAAAAACATTTTAAAACTTTTTATGAGCATAAAAATCTAATTAAGGGGTATAGAAAGAAGTAAAACTATTATTCTTGCAAAAACATGTAAACCATGAATACTTTATCATGAAGTAATACTTTTCACTTGTATGAAGTAGTAAATACTCTTTACTAAATGTAAGAAAATTTATTACCCTTTTTGTAACCCAAATATTACTATAAATTCCATAGAAATTAACATATAACATATAAAGGTAACTTGGTATATAATCATACATAAATGGAATAAATATACGGTCGACTTCTACACATATCACTAAATGGAATAGCCATATGGCCAAATTCCATACCCAATGCATTGGAGGTTATAACCTAACCACCTGTCTTTGGTTTATCACGAAACCACCCATCTTTGGTTTATCACATAACCACCCATCATTAGTTTATCACATAACTTCCCGTCAAATGTCCAAGTACCTTTATATAATCACAACACATAAAATATTGAAATTATCATCATTTTACTTATAAAATTGCATTTGAAATCCCAAGAAATCATTTCTTGATATTGAAGTTGTCAATCTAATTTCAAAAAACATTTTCAATTCCAAAATAACCAAAAAGGGAATAAGGTATTTATTTTCCTTTTGAAAACATTATGGATTATAGAGGAATCCAAATATCAAATAATGGTTATGGTGGCATAGAATTCATTGTTGGTGCATATGTTAGAAAAGATTTCCTTTTGTAGTTTTGTAATGAAAGTAAAAAAATTAGTATAAAAAAAATCATTTTTAAAAAATTATAACTAAAATAAAAGTAAAAGGGGTTAATTATACACCTATAATATAAGGTGGTGTATAACATCAAAATATACCTCAATGAAAGAAGATTGAGACAAAGTCCCTTACCTTAAGTTCGATTCATCACGTATATTCCTTTTTCTTAATGAATAATAAAATTAAGTCAATTTCTACATACTTTAGAACCTTTTTGAAGTTTATTATTTATTTTATATCACTTACTACCATGTTATAAAATTACATAATTCTTTAAGTTCATATCAGATGTTTTGTTGATATTCAGTACTTGAGTCAAAAATGAACTTGGTTTGATGTCACTAGTCCATGTGGTCACAAGTCCATCATCTGAATAATAACATTAATGAAATTATTATAATCATTATACATAAATTATACATTTAAATCAAACTATGAAGTGTGGTTATGAAAAATTAATAGCGTAATAATCATGGAGACAGTAAGACATACATACGCATTAGTAAAATTTTCATTTTTCATTGATCATTATAGAAATAAGGTAATTATTATTTTATCTTTACATAATGATTATAATATTATAATAATAATAATAATAATTTAAATATACTTATATATATATCATACATGTGATGTGGTGAATACAAATGATTCACGTCACTTCGTGGAGGTGATAGATCACACATACACAAGAACGACGTTATCATTTTTATATGCTTGTAAGGTAAGAAAATAATTGAAATATTATTATTTTAAAATGATAAATATGTCATGAATATCATATATAAACATATATTACATCATTATAACCTATCTTTATAGACAATAATGAAAAACGAACTATATCATTTCGTGAGGCAGTAGTCAGTCGTACACACAAACGAAATGTTCATTTCCCATTTGATGAAATTAGAGAGGAATTTAGGTGATGATATTAATATAATAACATATAATTATATTGAGTATAATTTATTTATTATTTCATCATGGTTTTAGGATATTTAATGAAAGTTTAAGAATAAATAAAATAGAAACACTTCAAAAAAATGATACATCTTCTTCGGTTGTTCACCTTTGAAGAACACCTTAACACCTCTAAGGAGGGTGTTATACCAACAAAAAGGCCTAAATTATTTGGGGAGGGATTTTAGAAAGGGTTTTGGGTTGATTCTGGTCAAACAAAAAGGCTTTGTAAGTATGAGTATTAGTGAAGAGTGGGTACATTTTTATAGAAGAGGGAAGGGGCACCCTTGGAAACTCTTAAAATATTAAATTAATGTAAATTAAATTTCGGTATTAAATGGTCCCAAAATCATGTATTTAGAAGATAATATAATCTGGGGTCTAATAAACCTCATCCAATAAAAATTATATTTGTTTTTAATATTTTTTAATCCTTATCATTTTGGTTTAACCCTTATTTTACCCTTTTTAATTTTACTGTGATATTATGTTATTTACACTTTGTAGGTTAATATAATTACCATAACTTGTAAAAAGACCCCAAAAAGTTCCATTTTTGACATATTTGGATTTATTCTAATAATTTTGATGAATATTATATTTTTAAGAATTTTATAACATTTAATAAACTATTTTATATTTTAAAATACCAATAGTGTCAACTGTGACACTATTTATTAGTTATCTTAAAAAAAAACATAACAGTAAGAAAATTTCAAACCAACTCCTTTAAATCATCACAAAAATATCACATATATCCATAAAATTCTTGGATGACATAAATTATGTCAAATAATATTTATTTTAATATTTATAATACCATTTATTTGATTCTTTCATTAATTAAGAAATTACTACATCATCTTTATGTCATAATTAAATATAATTATTTAATTTCTAAAAATTATAAATAAATTATTATGATGTAGAATTTTTTATATTTACAATTACTATTTATAGTTTAATATATCCCTTGTATAACTCCATATTAAAATACAGTACTTTTTAAAAATAAAAGTTTAACAAAAATGACTATTCGTTGAATATAATATTATAAAAGAATTAAAGTCATCCATGTGACTCCAAGTGGTTCTAAAATAGAAACAAGGATGATAATGGTCAGGATAAACTCATATAATTAAATTTGGACATGTGTTAGGGTAGTTTTAAATTATTATAATATTATTTGTACCTTTAATTACCTAATTTACCCTTAAGTGTGGTAATTAAAATAATTACTAAAGTCACTATTAATAATGTAAAAAAATAAAAGGGGTGTATTTAAATAATTTTGACCATATGATTCTAAATATGGAATCCATTTTTACAAATTAAAAATATATAATTGGCAGAAATTAATTAAAAATTAATCCCTATTGTCAAAATGAGAAAACGAGTTTTTTAAAAGTAAAAACCATCAAAAGATTGACATGCGTTTATATCTAATTTCAATATGAAATTACTTCCAATAAATTTTTTTTTATTAAATGATAAAAAAATTATTTAATTATAATTTAAAACAAATTAAAAGGATAATATAGCCACATAATTTAATTAGACAAAAAGGCAGTTTTGAAATAAAATGCAATATTTTTTTCACTAATAATTAAAAAATGAATTTTATCAGAAAAATAAAAAAAATAAAACAAAGTGAATTTTTATGTTCTTATTCTAAATAACAATTTTATTTTTTCAAATAGAATGTATAGAAGTTTAAAAAAAGAGATTTAAAAAGGGTTCACCATCAAAAGGCGATAAAACTCCCTTTTAAAAATATTAGAGTATTTTATGCTTAAAACCAGATTTATTCACATTTTAAGCCTCTAAAATTTATTAGATGAAAGTAAAAAAATTTAATAAACATTTTTAAACATAATATAGTTAGTTCTATTCATTTCTGTTTATACAATGGCTAGGTGATAACTACCATTTAAAATAATAATACTAATAATGTATTATTTTTCGGTATAACTCAGTCCTGGGTGCAACATAAGATATTAGAGAAACCTGTTGTTTCATGTCGATTATTCTATCATACATAGTGTACCATTTTAAGTAAACTTAATATCTAATTCATAAATATTAATAGATATGAAGAATTCATATTATATAATTACCTGGGATGTTACATTATCCCCCTTTTGGGAATTGTGTCCTCACAATTTTTGGGGTTGGTAACTAAGGTATGATTTTTTCAAAATTAATTCATTTAAATCCCACATCGGAAAATAAGTCAATAATACTTCCAATTTAAAAGAAAGAAAGTAAAGTACAAAGGTCACCCAAGATAACACATACTAGGATTCCATATAGGAAAACATGGATATGGAAGAAAAACTAACGGTCAAGTTATTATGAAAAGTGATAGAAAAAATGACCAGGAGAAAGTTAACAATCAGAAAACCACAAAATTGTGAGGTGTTAAATGGTATTGATTTAACAGTAGGTAAAGTAAACGTAAAACATTTTTTTAATATCCTTTTCATAAAGTTGATTAATTATTTTAATACTTTGAATAAGAACACAAGGAAATATACTTACTTGACAAGTATAGTTTCATCCATTAATAGAATTCCACCAAAAAATCAACCTTTTATCTAAATGATGAGTATTTAAGATGATTTATTTACACCTAAAGCACTATAATAATCTTCTAAAAACTCACATAAACCACAAAAGGTTAACTATCTATTTCTTCTACCTTTAAAAATTAATCAAAACCAAAATAGTTAGTACAAAATCAGCTAATTACCCCAAAAAGAATAATCCTTTATAAGAAGGACTACTTTTAATCTCAAAAAAATTCAACGGTGATACCCAAATTTAAACATAGAAAATTCTAAAAATAAATTTCCTTAAAATTAAATAAATAATCCAAATTAATATTGAAACACAAAATTCAGATGTATTTGATCACAAAGTCTTCCAGGATAAGTTTTAAAATTTATCTCCAAATAACATCAAGTACTCTCAAAGTCTCATACCAAAAAGTAATTACCCTAATAACATATTCTCCAAGTTAGGTTAATCATTTCTATAAATAACCTAAATTACCATAACTCCACAATAAAAATATATATTCTTCCAAAATAAAATTCAAATATTACTCCTAAAATAAAATCCCATAGTATTATATTTTCCTTAGGCATGTAGGGTTCCCAAAATAGTGAACGTCTTCCAAAATAACATTTATCACTCAATCCCCAAAGTATTTTCCAACACCAAGGATATCCATTTGATAAAACATAAGTTACCAAAATCAACTTATTCTTCTTTTATAAACTCATTTAACTAAAAAAAAGAAGTCATACTAACCAGGGACTTCACATAGGCTAGTGGTAGATGATGCACCCTTATCACCCTTTAGTTGTGGAATCAATTTTCGAGGCCTCATCAGACATGATGAGTTGTCACCCATACTGCAGGTTGTCACCCATCATGCAGGTTGTCCTTTTTCTAAAACTATATCATTCTTATAACATTCTCAAAAATAAGATAATTTCTTAAAAAATAACCATAACCTATTTTAACCTGAATGTTTATCTCATACCTTTCATTTGGCATCCCAAAATTTAATAACCCTTAATCACCTAAAAAAAATGATCATATGAACCCTAAAGTTTATCCATTACTTTTATTATTATATCCACATAAGAAAATATAATTATTACTTGAATAAAATTTTCACATAACAAACTTCATGGTTACACATACTAGAAAAAGTCTTCCAAAGTAATCCCATCATCAAAAGAGTATTAATACTTTAAAACATTTCATCATCCTATAATCTAAAATATATCTTGAATCTCTTATATGGAGACTTCTTAAACATTATAATTTCTTTATGGAACCCTAAGCATGATTTTACATCTTATTCATTAATAATTATTTCCTAAAAACAAAAAATAGAATCATGTAGTAAGATTAAATAATGTCAAAACATGATACAAGAAATAATCCTTACCTTTCATATGTCATTTTTAGTTTCATATTCCTCAACTGGAATGGCATTATGTATTGCTAAACATATATTTGTACGGTCCTACTAATCCCATTCTCGAACCGTCATCAAAGGAAACCTATTTTCATAGTGAACATACTCCCTACATTTGAAATATTAAATTCATAAATCATAAATAACTTCTTTCCCTTTCCTGGATTCAACTAAATGATTTATTTTTTCCTGGAAGGTTATTACTTTATAAATATCATTTCCACATCTATAAAATCTTCCCATACCTTTAAAAAAATTTCCTTGGTGTTTATTTACATATTCTTGACACATATGTTGTTGAAAATACATACCTTTATGATCATTATTACATGAACATCCATAAGGATTCATTTCTCTCATATCTGATGCATTATAAAATTCACCAAGGTTTAAGTGGTTAATCATGACTCCTGATAGTTAGTTTATAATAACCACAAGATTTCTCATTGTATCTCCCATTTAATTTGGTTTCTTATTCATATAACCACCACATTTTCCTTCTCATCTATTGTTACTTGGTGCCTTATAACAATTTACTAAAACAAAAAAGGTTAGTGTGAGTATATCAACAAAATCATCATATACTATCTTATGAGGAAGATAAAAACTAAGATATAATTATTCATGTTATCTCAAACTCATTAAATTTATCTAAAATAACTATGAATCTTTATAATATGATAACCATTTTTTTATATACCACTTGTCATTTATGATTATATAACACCCAAACCTCTAAAGTTATCTAAAATGACCTCTAATAACAATTGTAAGGCCCCAGCCTTAAAAACTACAGAATCTTGAGTTAAATCAAGAATTACCATTGAGGATCCTTTCTGGTTTAGAGTTTTAGAGAATTATTCCATAACTATTACATAACAACTTAAATATTACAAATTATACACTTATACTCGCTATCCATTTTCCCATAAAACAAAAACTTTTAAAAATAAACATGGTTTCATTTCATGTTTAGACATCATAACTTTTCCTTGATCCCATCATAGAATATATTCACATTTAAATCCTATAAAAAACATTTCAAAACATGGGATGAGCATAAAAATCTCATTAAGGGGTATACAAAGAAAGAAAACTATTAGTCATATGAAAACATGTAAACCATGAATAATTTATCGTAAAGTAATACTTTTCACCTTTACAAAGTAGTAAATAATATTCACTGAATATAAGCTAATTTATTACCCTTTTTGTAACCCAAATATTACAATAAAACCCATAGAAATCAACATATAACACATAAATCTAACTTCGTATATAATCACACATAAATGGAATAACCATACGATCGACTTCCACACATATCACTAAATGGAATAGCCATATGACTGACTTCCACACCCAATGCATTGGAGGTTATAACATAACCACCTATACTTGGTTTATCACAAAACCACCCATATTTGGTTTATCATGTAAACAAACATCATTGGTTTATTATGTAACCACCCATCAAATGTCTAAGTACCATTACATAATCATAACACATAAAAGATTGCAATTAACAACATTTTACTCACAAAACTTCATTTGAAATCACAAGAAATTATTTCAAGATATTGAAATAGTAAATCCACTTTTAAACCCATTTAAAATACCAAATACCCCAAAAAGTGAATAATTTATTTATTTTCCTTTTAAAAAATTATGGATTATAGAGGAAGTTAAATATCAAATAACGGTTACAGTGACAGAGAAGTCACTGTCACCACATACATTAAAATAATAATTACTTTTGTTGTTTTGTAAAGAAAGTAAAATGATTCTTATAAAAATATTCCTTTTTAAAACCTTTGAATTAAATTAAAATTAAAATTTTTTAATTGTACACCATATAAAATAAGGTGGTGTATAACATCAAAATATGCCTCAATGAAAGAATATTGAGACAAACTTCCTTACCTTAAGTTTGATTCATCACGTATGTTCCTTATTATTCCTGAATAATAAACTTAGGTTAATTTATAATTTCTTGAGAAAATTTTTCAAGTTTATTATTTCTTTTATATCACTTATTACCATGTTATAAAATTACATAATTCTTTAAGTTCATATCAGATGTTTTGATGATATTCGGTACTTGAGTAAAAAATGAACATGATTTGATGCCACTAATCCATGTGGTCACAATAAAACATCTAAAAAATAAAATTCATGACATTATTATCATATTTATACATAAATTATACATTTAAATCAAACCATGAAGTTTGCTTCTTAAAAATTAACAATGTTATAATCATGGAGACGATAAGACGTACGTACGCATGAGTAACGTTTTCATTTTTCATTGATCATTAGTTAAATAATATAATTTTTATTTTATCTTTATATAATGATAATAATATTATTAACATCAGAATAATAATTTAAATATCCTTATATGTATCATACAAGTGACGTGGTGAATAAAAATGATTCACATCGATTCGTGGAGCTGATAGTTCACACGTACACACGAACGACATTATCATTTTTATGTACAACGAAGTTAAGAAACTAATTGAAATATTATTATTTTAAAATTATAAATGTGTCATTAATATCATATATAAACATTGATTCTATAATTATAACTTGTCTTGATATATGATAATGAAAAATAAACTACATCGTTTCGTGAGGCGGTAGTTCGTCGTACAAACGAAAGAAATGTTCATTTCTTATTTAATTAAATTGGAGATTAATCTAGGTAACGATATTAACACAATAAAATACAAGTATATTGAGGATACTGGAGTTATTATTTCATCATGGTTGGAGTATATTTAAAGGAAGTGGAAGAAGAAATAAAAAAACACTTAAAAAAATGATACCTTTTCTTCGGTTGATCACCATTGAATAACACCTTAACACATTTAAAGAGGGTGTTATGACTAAAATAAGGTCTCAAGAGTGTGGGGAGGTATTTAGGAAGGGTTTTTTTGAAGATATTGGCCAAAAAAATGGCTCTGTAAATCTGATTATTAAAGAAGAGTGAGTACCATTTTATAGGAGAGGGGAGGGGCACCCTTTGAACCTCTTAAATTATTAAATTAATATGAAATCAATTTCGGTTCAAAATGGTCCCAAAATAATTTATTTAGAATATAAGATTATTTTTGGTCGAATATCCATAATTAAATTAAAATTAGACAAGTTTTTAATATTTTTTAATCCTTATCTTTTTGGTATAACCATTATTTTACCCTTTTAATATTAGCATGATATTATGTTTTTTATACTTTATGTGTTAATGTAATTACCATAACATGTCAAACGACCCATAAAAGTGACATTTATGAAATATTTAGAATTAGAATAACAATTTGGACAAATATTATATTTTTAGTAATTTTAAAACATTTAATAAACTATTTTATATTTTAAAATACCAATCATTTCAATTGTGACACTATTCATTAGTTGACTTTAAAAAAAAATAACAGCAAGATAATTTAGAAAAAACCCATTTAAATCATCTCCAACATGTAAAATCTAACTATAAAATTCATGGATGGAAAAAATTATGTCAAATAATATTTGTTTTAATATATATAATATCATTTATTGGATTATGTCATTAATTACAAGAATTACTACAACATCATTGTGTCATAATTAAATTTAATTATTTAATTTATAAAAATTATAAATAAATTATCACGATGTATGAAATAATTTTATATTTCAAATTACTATTTATAGTCAAAGATATCCTCTGTATAACTCCATCTTAAAATACATTACTTTTTAGAAACAAAAGTGTAACAAAAATGACTATTCATTGAATATAATATTATAAAAGCTTTAATCATCGATGTGGATCCAAGTGGTCCTAAAATATAAAAAAAGATGATAATTTGGAACTTATTATTCTAGATATTTAACTCATTTTTCCAAATTCAAAACATATAATTAGCATAATTTAATTAAAAATTAATCCCCGCTGTCAAAATGAGAAAACAAGTTTTTTAAAAGTAAAAACCATCAAAAGATTGACATGTGTTTATATATAATTTTAATATGAAATTACTTCTAATGAAAAAAATTGGATTAAATGAATTTTTTTTTATTTAATTATACTTTAAAACCGATTAAAAGTATAATATTACAATATAATTAAATTATATGAAAATGCAGTTTTGAATTAAAATGCAGTATTTTTTTAACTATTCATTGAAAAGTGAATTTTATTATAAAAATAAAAAAATTAAAAAAAAAGTGAATTTTGATGTACCTATTCTAAATAAGAAGTTTTTTTTTCAAATATAACATATAAAAGTTACAAAAACTAGATTTAAAAAGGGTTCGCCATCAAAAAGCGGTAAAGCTACCTTTTAAAAATATTAAAGTATTATATGCGTAAACTGAATTTATTCTCATTTTAAGCCTCTAAAATTTATTATATGAAAGTAAAAACATTCAATAAACATTTTTAAACATAATATAGTTTGTTATGTTCATTCTCAAAAATACAATGACTAGGCTATAACTATCATTTAAAATAATAATACTAATAATGTATTATTTACTAGTATAACACAATCTTGTGTGCAATAAAAGATTTTTGAGAAAACCTTTGTTGTGTGTTGATTGTGATATCTTACATAGAATCCCCTTTTAAATAAACTTAATATCTAATTTATAAATATTAATTGATATGAATAAGTATTATTCTATAATTACCTGGGATGTTACATTGTACAAGACATAAACGTCAAGAAGATTTTTTTTCCAATTAAATATTGATAGGAGGGGACTTCAAAACCAAGAGAATATCCTTTTTCATATTAAAATTTTAACTAATTTAATTATTTTTAGAATAAATATTACCATATTCTTGATATATTTCTTTATACTTAATGTTGATCATCCAAAAACCCTTTTTGATAATCTGTCATTGTGCTTGTAGGATCCAAGTGTAGAATCCCTCTGGTATTGATATACACGTGATCCTATGATCTCCAAATGAAATCGATGAATAATTGAGTTCTAATATGTTTGATTGATCATTTTTCATTATTCATCTTGATCACTTCACAATTATTTATTCTTGAAGAAATTCTCTTGATCTTATCATTCTTGAGAGGATGTGAGATAGAAGTGTAGGATTCTGAAGAGAAATCCATTATGCAGAATGATTATTAATTAACCTCTATTAAAATATATTAAAAATCTATTTATAGACCTAGGGTTAGGGTTTTTTATTTAATTAATTTAACAATTGCATTTAATAAAATGTTAAACCCATATCTGACCCCATCCCACATGTTAAAATAATAATAATATTTTTATTCCATGACATGTTCTAACTAGAATAATAATAAATAGTATTTTACTTGATTTAAAATTAATATTTATCTCTATAATCAACCTTGGTATTATATTACTAATTTACATTTATGGAATTCTTGAATAAATTAAATATTTTTCAATAAATAAATATTATATATATGTGTAAGTTAATAATTAATTTGTGAATAAATATATATTTAATTTATGAAATAATTAATCCTGAATAAAATTATTCCTTGGTATTGATAATAATATTAATTCCGATAATTAAATTCAAATATAATTTAATTGATATTAATAGAAACACTTAGTGTATATCCCTCTAGGATTCTTTTTCATTGGAATTAGGTAGGCTTGCCTAAAGTTTACGACTAATTTCTAATAAAGGATTCACCCAAGAAAAAGAAGTTAATCTTTCAACATCGATAACCACATATGAGTGAATAATATGTAATATTATACATTTGTCACAATACTTAATCAATAAGGTTTCTCACCCATTTCATCAACCTATATGATTGATAAGTCTTTCTTTAAATATTTTAAATAAACTTATCATTAAACCATGGACATGGAATTTAATGTGGCCGTTATATCTCAATTAAAGGGTCGATATATCAACTTCCATAAATATGGAATGGAATGATCCTTCATCAACTTATTAATTAATAACATGTTATTCATAATCCACCCAACGTACCTTACTTCCAAAAAACATATGGTGTCATGGTTTTTATTAGTAAATATAATTGAATGAGTCATGAAATGAATTAATAATAATATTAATGTATAAGGACTATTAAACACACTCATAGATAGAAATATCAGATGAAACATAAACATACAGAATTCCTACTCGTGGGTCTATTCTAAAAATCTCATATCTTGTAGATCACATAGTGTGGGCTTCATGAGATAAAATTTCATCTAGTTATTATTACTCCTAAATAATAATCAATATATTATATGACCCATTCAAAAATATTATCTAATCACAAAACTAGGTTTGAGAATATTGCCATGGAATTTAAGGGATCTCATCATATTCATAAACTTCTATACCCTTTTCAATGAAATAAATACTCTAGGGAATTATTAAATTAAATTCATATAGAACTATAAATAATATATAATAATATGTTTAATTAATATTCATTTTTTTGAATATACATGCAATCCAAAGTAAAAATAGTTTTTTCTATAACTAAAACTCAAATAGAATCCTACTTAGACTATATCCAAATACTAATGAATTTTAATCCACTAAACCTCACATGAAGATCATGTTTCTATTGAGTTAAGTGTTTAGTCAAGGGGCCCAAAATTTTGTCTTTTATGGAGACTCTACTAAATATAAATTCAAATCATTGAGAAAAATCACTCAAGAGATGATAATTTTGAAGTATGTTCTTCATATATTGATGTGACCTTGTATCGTTTGAAAGATACCCCAATATAATATTATCATAATATAGTGTGATAAGGTCTTTACTACTAGGTACGTAATCAAGATATTTGATGAAGTTCTATATCCAAACAATTTATTTAGTATCCTTAGAAGTTATAATAAAGTTAGACTCTACAATATAATATGTGACCATGTATTTCCTTGAGCTCTTCTATCTCACAACACCTCCAATGAGGGTAAATATGTATCATGACTGTGATTTCAAATCATCTTGATCTTTTTAGAAACTATAATCTTCATATCCTATGATGAATAGTTCCTCATCTCCTCCATATCCTAGGGAAATATCCTTAGTTGATCACATATACTTAAATATATTTTTTACTACGTTTTAATGATGTTCACTGGGGACAACTTGATATCTTCCTACTATAGTTAAGGCATATGTGACATCTAGCATAGTACATAACATAATATACACGACTAACCCAATAACTGATGCATATATAATCCTTTCAATACTTTGTCTTTACTTATGATTATGAGGACACATTTTATTGGAAAGTTAAATTCCATGTGAAACTGGAAATAATAACCTCTTAGATTGTTTCATACTGAATATATTCAAAATATTATCAATATAAATACTTTGAATTAGACAAAAAAGTATCTAAGATCTATCATGATGGATCTTGATCCCAATAATATAAACTCCTTCACCATATTCCTATATGGTGAAGCTTGTATTTAACAAGGATTTAACAGACTATAAGATTGGTATCACATTTTCAATAAGTATTCTATCATCGACATAAACTATTATGAAAATGACCACATTCAAATTAAATTTTTATGATACCAAATTCATTTATGGCTTCATAAAAGAAAAATTTCCATGACCTATATTCTTAATTTAATCAAAAAATGGATATTTTCAACATTCATACCTTTTTTGAATCCTTTGGACACATAAAACATTAGGGTTGTGTCATATAAAAATATTCATGAAGGTTCATATTAAGGAATTTTGTTTCGATATCCATTTTACAAACCTCAGTCATGGTAAAATGATATGGAAAGTTTAATTCTAATGGATTTCAACATGGTGAAAAGGTTTTTTCATAGTATATTCCCTAATGTTGTTTTAAACCTTTTACAACCATTTGTTTCATATAAATATTGACTTATCTATCCATGTATAATTTCTTCTTGAAAAAGCATTTGAAATAGATGGTCTTTACATCCACCAGAGGATCTACAAAAATCCATACTTGGTTTTGATATATAGAATCCATTTTATAATTCATGGCTTCTTTCCACTTGGAAACATCTGTGACACTTATTGTTTCCTTTTAGGTTTTAGGATCATTATTATCAATTATTAATGGTGACTAGAAAACTATAAATTTCATGTTCTACAACCTCTCTTATACTCCTACACAATACTTTTGTCTCTATAAATTCTTCTTCCACAGGGATTTGTGGAATTTTTTCCTATACCAACTCTTGTGTACCATGATCCTGGACTTCATAAAAGTCTATCTCACTCCCACCAACTCATTTAGAGATGTTATCCCTCTCAAGGAACGTGTAATGTCTTATAATAATCACCTTTTTGTATGAGGTTTTTTATAAGAAATATACCATTATTTCCTCAGGGTATCATATAATGGTACACTTTGTGCCTTAGGGTTCAAGTTTGTTTCATGAAGAGTCATTAACATAAAATTCACATCCACCACACATGTAAGTATAAAAACACATGTTTCTTTCCTCTCCATAATTAGTATGAAAAATCATATACCACTTTAGTTGGAGATTTTATTAGTATATGTGGAACAGTTTGTAATTCATATCCCCAAAAGTATAATGGAAGAATCGAATGACTCATCATTGATCTCAAAATATCTAACAAGGTGTGGTTAATATTTTTACTTACACCATTCCATTTAGCTATACAAGGAGGAGTGAGTTGAGATAAAATCCCAAATTACCATAAATAATCAATAAATACATAATTAATATATTATTCACTACAAACTTATTTTAGTTTCTTAATCTTCTTACCAAACTAGTTCTAAACTTCATTATTTAATTATTTTAATTTATCAAAAGAATCTGACTTATACCTCATCAAGTAGACATATCCATATCTACTAAAATCATTAGTAAAAGTTATGAAGTATGAAAAAACACCCCTTAATTTTATAGAAAATGGTCTAAAAGCATCAGTATAGACTAATTCAAGAATCTATTTTGTCCTATCAACTTTTCCACTTAATGGGGATTTAGTCATTTTTTCTTTGTAAACATGCGTGACATATACTAAGTGGTTTTAGTTCAAATGACTCTAAATATAAAAATTGGTTCAATTTGGTCAAATTAATTTCATTTACATGACCTATATGGTGATTTCATAATTGTGTGTGGTATGAGTAATGTAAACTAGTTTTGTTATCGATTTCCATTAACTGGTTCACATAATCCAACATGTAGAGACCGTTCTATAAATATGACTTACCAAAACATATTTTTTTTATAAAATAATAAAAATTTATTTCAAAATTAGAAAATAAATACATATTTATAAATTCAAGATACATATAAAAAGTTTTTGGTGACTAAAGACATATAATAATAAAATAATAAAACCAAGATCATTCTCATCAGCAACATTTGGTGGTAATACCTAATAGTCAGAATAGAAATAATGGATCTGTTGGTTTCTCATATATCTTACTCACCCAAAGAAATCTTAAATAATTTACTTGGTTCCTATATTTGAATACACATGTGAGCACCACATGCTGTATCTAATACCCAATTAGTAGAAATAGAAAAATTTCACTTGATAATGAACACACATGAAGCTTAAACTTGGATCTTTTATTGGGTATAATTTTTCTTCTAGTGGCCCTTATACATGAAAAATAGATAAAATTATATTCTATTTCTTTACACTTGATAATTATCTTCTTTTAAGGGAATTGTAAAGAACATTTGGAATTAAATATGTTCACCTAACATTTCATTTTATTCACCATAAATATGAAATGGTTTTCATGCTTCATATCCTTGTCAACTTGGTGAAGTAGAGTGAAAAGATCTAGGATAAAATTCTCTATGTTGTTCATATTGAAATTAATAATGAATCTAGAGAAGATATAAGGGAGTAATGAATAAATTATATTATTGGGAATTTCATTAGGTAGTTTAAACCATATAACCTATAGGAAATCAATGTAGCTAATGAGTTTGAATATATAAGGCCATGCTGGAGAACCTCCTCCAAGTTTACTCTGAAAGTTTGCCTTTTATATCTCAAATCATTTGATAAAACACTATTTTGTTGAATATTTTATTGATAATAAATGATATAATTTCCTTAAATTGTGCTAAATATATTCATTTATGAAATATTTGGGATTTGATCATTCATTTGAAAATTTGGTGAAAATTCCAGTTTTACCCTTTATAGTGCACTGTAGTATTTCGAAGATAAATATTTTTATATTTATTATTTGAATTTTAATTTTTTTAAAGTGTTCCTAACTTAATTTGATACAACTTTTATTCAGGACACATTATCAAAAGAATGCATTTGGATGGAGTAATTAGGACATAAAGTCAAGAGTGGGCTGGACACGTCAGAATGGAGAAGCTTCTGTATGTCGACCATAACTCCTTCATATGGGCTTCAATTAAGCCCAAATTTTTAGAGGAGATATAAGACAAATATCCACACATATTATCCTTCTGGAAGTCTGACCAATTCACGCGTTTTGGTGGAAAATAGGGCAGTACAAGTTGGAATAATGTTTTTTGCCGAATTTCCACATTCACACTTGAAACCACTTGTAACCTCTCCTCCCCTCCCCTCTATAATTTGGAGTTTTTCAAATTTTGAGGGGTTGGGACGTGCATTAGGAGATTGTAGGTAGAGGAGAATTTGTTTCACCCAAATTATCCAACCATTGTAATAGGGGTAGCTCTTGAAGCAAGGATCCCCTCATCGAAGCCTTCTTCTTCTCCTTCACATTGTAATAATTTTGTTTGTGTAATAAAATTATTAGTTATTCTTTTATTTATTCTATTTTTTTCTGTTTTGTTTAAATTTCTTCTTATCTTAATCTTCCTCTTTTGTCTGGAATTCTTGAGTAGAAGCGTTATTGGGTTATACCCATTATAAACCTTTGCACATGCAAAATGCTTCTACGATGATTATGCCACCCATGGAAGAGTAGTTCTTTTTAGTAATCGATCGAACTCTATACTTATTAATTAATTTATTTTTAATCAATGAGATATTTTAATTCACATAATATGATAAATGAATTGTGTTTTTAAATTACAAGAAACTAAGAAAGAAATTTAATAATTAATACAAAACACGCGAGGTCGATATTTTGTGTAAATTGTGAGAGCGCGATCTTAATCGGTAATACAAGACCACACGTGATAAATTTGTAGAGTTCAAATATAATCCCTAAAAAAAATTCATCCTCATTTCCAGAATGGATTTGTGCTCTAATTAACAACTGGCCATAAGATATC
Organism: Viscum album; assembly: GCA_963277665.1. Taxonomy (NCBI): domain Eukaryota; kingdom Viridiplantae; phylum Streptophyta; class Magnoliopsida; order Santalales; family Viscaceae; genus Viscum; species Viscum album. The sequence goes on from OY728147.1 coordinate 89,456,654, forward strand.
CTTAGAACAACAATCAAAGCAAGATGTTGCGATTGCGTGTTCCGAAGCTAGCCTAGGGTTTAAGTAATTTCATCTTTGTGGTTAAGTTAACTCTCATAGGGTTAGAGGGATAAAAAATTAGGGGATCATAATTAAGCGGATATTGATTTAAATGATAATGATTAATAAGTGAATGAATAGGTAGAGTTAGATCAATTACATCTTTTAAATATTGTCTAAAAAAACATCTTTTTGTTGTGTCATTTTAATTGAACTTCATTTCAAAACTAAAAACAAAAAAAAACAATCTTCTTCCATAAAAATTCTTCTAGATTCATAAACTATAACCAAACCCCAATCCTTTAAATTAGTGTTTTTATTCAATTCAATTTTATTTTTTTATAATACCTTTAATAAGTTGTTAAATTCACTTCCTCCTTTGAGAGACGACCTTGGTCAGCCACTCTGCTGCACCTAAGTACACCAAAATCACACTAATCATTTGAGGGCTCCCACGACAACACTCTTTCATCATTCCTATAAAGATCTCTCCTGGTATAGACCATAGAGATTCTCTATCATGCTATAAGAATCAATGTCTTCATTTGACTTCAGGAGTTCATTAGATATGGATGAAAATAGTAAAATCTGAACATTTACCATGTCACTAAATTTTTTATCATCGACACTGAACTCCTCATAACCTACCTTCTTTATAGGTAGATCGATCATTGATGATTCAAGAACATAATACTTTTATTCACGGAATAATACTTCTTGTAGGTTTCTGAAGCATTCCTCAAAATTACTGCCAGTTAGGAGATGTCATTTCTCCAAAATTGATAGTAGGGATAATGTGGTTAATTATCTTGTAATTATTATATAATATTAAAATAGAAGATTATCATTACTTAACTTTATTAAATTTAATGTGAGATAAAATAATATAATTAATTTTATTAATTATCCAACTATTTTATAAAGTCCCAGTATATCTCACTATGGAAATCAAAATTTCTAGTTTCTCAGAAAATCTAATGACAAGGATCCATATTCCACATATCCTAACCCAATTGAGGGTTCAGTAAATTGCTCAATGGTATTTAAGTAGGAAATTATTTTCCAACTATGGTATTGTAGCTCCATGATCCATTGAGTGGACTCCCCAATCTAAAAACCCTTACTCATATTTCCTTAACACTTGACTCCAATTAACATCAGTTCTAGTGAGGGCTACTTCTCTTGATATAAATTAGTGAAGTCAACCCAAATCATTCATAATAACTCCCTAATAAAAGTAAGTGCCCCAATGATGTATTTTAAAAAACTTAGTTCTATGGTTTCATTCGTAATCTAGTAATGGAAGGGTTAGTTTGAATTAATATTAATTTAAGGGATTGTATTTATTATGTATAACTTTTCCTTGTTTTATCCTCTACAAGTTTTGTTAATATAAAGTGTATTTTACTTTAAGGATAAACTATTTTATGATGAAACATTTATGAATAATACCATTATTTTAATTCCATATTCTCATATCAATACATTTATTTATCTAATCATGGACTTACATCCATAAAATAAATCCTGTATGATACAAAAATACATAAATAAATAAATGACATGATCATGAGATTTATTTAATGGTTGATTTATCGAGCGGACAATAAATCTACCTATGAACCTAGGGATAAACTCATTATGCTAGTCTTGGAATGATTTATAGAATCCCACCAATCCAGTTATGTATATCTTATGTTAGTTTCTTCTTGGTTCCATCTTGAATGACCTCCAATTAATCTCCACATTGAATTGACTCCATGCACCTTAAAATACTCCTTTGACTACATATGTTTTATAACTCACATGCATGTGAGAGGAATAAAAGGACTAGGTAAAAATAATTAAATCAAATAATATTGGACACACATGTCCTACATAATAAAAGAGGGAGGGATGAATCACATGCTATCATATTTAATTTAATAATAAATAATTTCAAAAGCATGAAATTAAATTAAATTAAATTAAACCAACACATACATAGATCTAGTCAAATATCACGATTTTTCATTCACATGAAATGACTATGCATTTAAGAAAACTAGCTAAAATTTATTTATAATAATTATTTACTAATATAAAATGACCATGAATTAATCCAATTAATTATATTATTAATAAATTAATTCATTTTATCTTATTTAAACTAATCATCCTGAAATTTCCACCCCCTAGGATTTTAAATAAAATAAATAATTAAATTTTATTTACAACTCAATAAAACAGTACAAGATTTTGTACTTAGAAGCAATTCAAGGATTACTTATCTAAACTACCTAGTATGGTTTTAATTGTAAACAACACACTCATGCGACATATTGTGTACATGGGATGTGTCAAAATTTTGTACTTCGTACTTCCAATTTAATTTCATACAGAATGTTAGAGTTGGTACCCTAGAACAAACTTTTATGTACTTTATGATTGGATATATTCATAGTTTTTAATATTAATAAAGTACATATCACATCATGATTATTCTCCCATGTGACATAGTATGTGTTAATTTCTTAAGAGTAACTGTCACACAGAAAGGTTATATTTGTTCCCTTCTATGATAAGAACCCAAAAGTTCCACAATAGTATTCTTAAATTTATGTGATATATATAGATGAAATCATTTGAGGGACATAAATGGTAAAGTCTATCAAGTGTGGAGACTCATTGGACGTTGAGATACCTTATCGTGGTATACTCCCATGGTAATTTACAGTTTAAGAGATTAAAATAATGAGACCCTACAGTAGGAAATACACATTTATATGTGTCATTAGATGTTTCCATCCGGGTATTCGTATATTGATCCATAAAATTTATGATTATTATCAATTAATATTATGAGTTGTATACTTTTATATATTGATGAAAAAAAATGATATATGTTTTAGGTGAAGTAGGATATGTTGGGTGTGTTAAGAGTAATATTTCATTAATGAATAATGTGAGAAAGGATTTTTACCTTCAGTTATTTAATGAAAATTTATATCTCATTCCTTTTTATGTAAATTATATAGCCTAAATAAATCCATGAAAGTAGTGTTCTGTAGGCTAGTTCAATTCCAAAAAATTCAAAGAAAGAGATGTCAATCACATAAACTGATGGCACCCATATGAAACCTTCTTGATTAGAGATATCATGATAAAGGGATTATATATCATAGTAAGTTTCCATATGAAGTTTTATGTCATTTTAACATTAACATCTCTCTCTATGGGTCCCTTGGTGTGGTTCTAAATTCCAACCATGGACTTTAAGAATCTTTTCCTAATGACACTGAGAAAGAGGCCTAGAGGTCCACACACTAAGTGTATCCAGAACCTCACTTAAATAATAATATTATTTTTTATTTAAGATTCTAAATAAATATTATTCCCACATGTGGTTTAATAATTATTCATATTTTATTGATTACATATATTCCATCACTAGCTATTTGAGAAAATATTTTATGAGAAAAATATTTAACAAACATTTATTTTCTATTTAGTGAATATAATAATTATTTATTGTTGAATAATACAGTGAAAATTATTTATTAAATAAATTCATTATTCAAGGCCTAATAAATATTGTGGAGGAATGAAAGACCGAGTTTAATATTCCAATGAGAAATAATATATATTAAATATTATTTGAAGAAATAAAATTTTATTAATTTGATAGTTTTACACATGTCAAGGACTAATAATAATAACAATAATATTAATATTATTACTATAAACATGGGGTTACACTTGGATTAAGGAAATAATAAGTTCAAATCCAAAATTATTATTTTATAACCCTCACATTATTTAAGATAATTATATTATTTCTTACTGGGGTTACCGTTTGTTTTTGGTTGTGCATAAAAAAATTAGTAGAAAATTTTTATGGCCCTAAAGAGATCCTTCTCCAATAACTCTCTCAAGAATGGAGGGAGATATTCCTTCACTACCACTCTCAATTCTAGAGAGAACAAAAATAATCCTTCTTTAATCAATTCTCAAGGTGATTAAAGATGAATGACACACACTTTAGGATTTACTATGATATTACCTATAGAATCCTATGACGATGTTTGGAGGTTTGTGGAGCACATGTGGATCACTGCTAGAGGGAATCTACAATTGATTCCTATAATAAATTGACGATATGATGTAGAGACGTTATAAAATTCATAAACAAAGAAATAATTCATCACAAGGTAATTCATTAATTTCATTAATTAATTATAAATCACCATGTGATGATCCTATGTTTTGGTTCTGATTTTCTCTCTTTAATTAATCTTTGATTCAATTATGTTGGTCATGACATTTATCATCTATGTACAACTCAGATCGATCATTGATTATGAAAAAATATGAGTTGGTAATATCCAATATAGTCATTCCACTATTCCCAAAACCTTATAGTGGTATTATAGGGTTCATATAATTATTTATAATTATTTAAGGATGAATGATGGATTTACACATTTATCATTTGTTTTCAAATCTATTTTAACTGTTATTTAATCATAATTATGAGATATTCACTTGTTCCTATTAATTATCATAAATATAATAAAAATAGATTAATTTTATGAATAAATAACACTAGAAGAACTCATCCATAGGTGTTTATAATTCTATCTAGATAACACAATAGTAAAATATGTGTAGCCCATTATTATATACCGTAAACCCATGTTTAATGCACTGAATTAATTAAAAATTAATTATTATACTATTAATTTATTACATGTGGTGAGTATTTAAATAAACCATATATTGACTGACCAAAATAGAACACGATTAGCTGGAATACATGACGTCTAACATTAGTACACAACTTGTAGTCCTTTAGTCAAAGATAGTCCATGTATTTTCTTATATGTCATACATGACTGGTGACCGTGTAGCTTAAAGACCTCATGATGTGTATCCTATATAAACACCATGTACTCTATTATTTTTTGTGGAATTATTACATGAAGAGTCCCTAGGCTTGTTCCATTAATATATGATGATAACTATACATGACGTGTATCCGGATTGTACACACTTGGTATATTACCAAATTATACAAAATTAAAAACTAATTCATCATACTGCTTAAAACTTATCATAATAGGGTTTTTGTGTCATTTAATTGACTATATACACGCCATGTGATGAGGTTTATACATAATAAATGTCTAATTAATTTATAAATAATGTTTAGAACTTCATATCATGTATAATTCATAATACATTCATTACTATATGCACATTGAAACATAACATGCTAGGTAAGTAACATGTGTCCCATGAGTCATTTATTTGACTTTGTTAACACTATGAAATTATGTGATAAGTCTTATATTCCATATACCACATGTTTAAATAGTATATAAATATAATTCATGATAGGTAGTTTGAATGATCACTCACTATGTTTCCTCCAAGTACATATTTTTTACATAGGTAATTTTAATATTTTTTTTAAAATTATGCTGGATGAGAATATCAAGAAAATTTGGATGGGAATTAAGATAAAATAATTAATTAATTAAATAATATAGTTAATTTATTCGAGTGTGATTTATCTTAATTAAGAATAATTAGAATTTATTTTTTATTAGATATATAATTAGTTTCATGTATGTAGATGATCATGAGAATATACCATATCTTGGTATGTGATTTTTTTCCTTTTAATCTTTTATTAAATTAAATTGATTATCTGTGTGTCATCCCTCCTCTTATTATGAAAGGGCATATGATCCCATAGTTTTATTTGATGTAAACCCCCTAACCAATAATTTACTTTCCCTCACCTATGTTTGTTTCAAATCGTATGTAATGGATAGATCTCTTAAGAGAGTGAAGGTTGTTCAAGTATAGATCTAAGGTGAAACTAATTCGAGAGGATTATGGGTGGATATGTGAAACGTTGAAACACAAAAAAAGTCATGGTTCAAGGTGCTTCTCCCTTAGGTTGATGGTTATTTTATCATCCTCTGAATAAACATACCATTAGTGAAAACTCATTATCATACCACTTTATTATTTTATTTCTATCAAGTTTTACTATTAATTTCATTATGGATGTTTTTTCATGATCATATGAATTAATTAATTAATAAGCATGAAATATAGAACTAAAATAAATTTGATTATGCATAAAATTTATATAATACATGGTTAATCACTTAAGTAAATCAAATTAATATAAAAATATATTGTAATAAATATAAAAATAGGAAATTTTATATTAAGATAACATCCCTCAATTATATATATTAAGTCAGTTTATCATTCCACTAATTATGTAAAAATCAAATCATATTTTAAAGTGCTTTACTACAGTATATTAGGGTGCTTTCAATTATCAGTGAATTCTAAATTGAAGTTTTGGGTAGACTTAGTTTAGTTCACATTAAGGGTTGAATGCCTAAGTAATAATTAGTTTAACTTAGTGGAGAAGGTTGAGGAAATATATTTTAAGGATTTAAGGATTGGGGAGTCCACTCAAAAAATCAAAGAACTATGAGTTAATTTAGTTGAAAATTTTATGCCTACCTAAATCCCTTCAAATAACTTGTGAGTACTATGTTTGGGTTATTATAAGGGGTATATGGGTCCTTTCCACTAGAATGTCCAAGTAATAGGATCTTCTGAATCCAATGGTGAGAGCTATTGGGTTTCAATAAAATAGTGGTAAATTATTAAATAAATATAATATTTGTTATCTAATTTTATGAGATGAAGTACTAAAATTATTATCTTCTAATTTATAGAAACAAAAATAAATATGACTTTAAACATATAACTATGATCCATAATTGAGAGGATAACTATCTAATAGGAATTAATTTTCAACAATTTCTAAGGCACTTATACGTTATCATAGACCTTGAAAGGAAATTATATATGTAAAAAACCCTATTATTGAAGTTCTTGGAAAAGTGGATAATAGGGAAGAGTTGTATCTCTATGAGAAAAATTTGAACGTTGCCAAATATTTTCAATGTTTCATGATATCAATCATGACCAATGAGCTTCAAATAAAATATAAGGGCATGGATGTGTATAGAATTATGTATCAAATTTATGATATCTATCAAGATAAGATGATATAATAGAGATATGAGATCTCCAATTAACTATTTACATAAAATCTTGGAGAGTTAGTGCTAACTGGGCCTTATGTAGTCAGGATTTTTGGACACATTGAATGCTTAGACATTTTAGCCTATAAATTCCCATATTAGTTGCACATATATATCATCCTTTCCTTACCACCCAAGTATTTATCTAGTTTTATTATTAATTATAACATGATCAATAATGAGAATAGTATTTCAGAAATTCTTACTCTTATTCATTAGGTAGACAAGGACATGGGGTGTGATACACCCACACTTCTTTTGGTGAATAAGAAAATTAAGAACAAGGAAAATGGGACCAAGATTCATAAAAAGTCTAATGATCATGATTAAAATCCTTCCAAAAAGGGATATATCCAAAGGAAGGAAAAATAAAAATAAGTAGTATGTTTTTCATATGTAAAGAAAGGTTACTGGAAGGGGAATTACACCCACATGTAAGGGAACCCTAAGGGTGAGTTTTTTATCGAGTGTAATATTTCTATATATACACATTATGTATTAGATATAGCTTTTGTTGTGTACTATACATCCAAATGTAGTAATCAAGTTTATTTTATAAAATTTTAAATGATAGGTGGATTTTTGTGATTCTAATGGTGTAAGGATGCATTCTTTATCCATTAGAGACTACTGCCTTCTATTTCCAACATGAATGATATTATTTTTAAGAGATTATTATTATGCACCTAATGTTACTAAAAACATAATTTATGTATCCAGAATTGATATATATGGTTTTATTTTTAAGTTTGGAAACAAAATATTTTTTTTATAAAGACATCATCTGTTATGGTATGACATATATAAATAATAGTCTTTATATATTAAATTATGAAAACCAAGTATTATAAATTGGTAATGATTAATTTTATCATGAATCATACAACACCCATATATGGAATCAATGTCTTAGTCATGTAAAATGAAATCATCTAAAAAATATCTATCAATATGGTTATTTAAACTCTTTTGAGTTAAAACCTATTGAAATTTGTTATGCTTATTTACAAGAAAAAATAGCTATATCACCATTTTATGGATAGGGGGAAAGGGAATTATATATTCTAGGATCAGTATACATTAATTTGTGTGAACCATTTTCAATATAATATAGGGGTGGGTAGTATTAACTTATACCTTTTTGATGAATTGAGTAGATATGACTAAGTTCTACTGGATGAGTTATAAGTCTGATCCCTTTGAGAAATTAAAATAATTCAAGAATGAAGCAGTCAATCAACTTTGAATGAAGATAAAGAATCATTGATCAGATCGAGGAGGTGAATATATTAAACAATATTTTATTGACTTTATTTGGGAGTTTGGAATTCTTTCTCAACTAACCCCATCTTCAACACCATAGTTGAATAATTTTAGTGAAAGGAGGAACCATACTTTGCTAGACATGGTAAGGTCGATGATGAGTCATGAAGATATTATATTTTCCTATTTGGGATATGAATTATAAACTATAGTATACACATTAAAATAAGTACTAAATAAAGTGTAAAATGGAATTCCTATTCAATTAATGGAGTGGAAAGAAAATTATTTAATCACATACACATGTATGGGGTTGTGAGGCGTTTGTTAAGTCCATCCTAGGAAACAAACTAGAAAACAATGACATAAAGTGTATCTTTATAAGGTATGCTAAGAAAATAATGGGATAATAAATTTACAAATACTTATACAAGAAGGTGACTATCACTAGACAATACATCATTCTTGAGAGGTAGAAAATACTCAAGAAGGATAGAGGGAGAAATATTGACTTCGATGAAGTTAATGATTAACATATACAAGATTTGGTACAGTAATATATTCTATAGGCCCCCATGGAAGTAGTTGTTCTTGAAACAAAAGTATTTCATAGTGGTGCCAAAGAGGAAAGAGAATCGAAGAGATATAATTTTCTAGTAACTAAAGATGGTTAATCATCATTGTTTTACAATAATAAACCTCTATCCTACAAAGAGTTAGTGGAGAGGTCATAAGATACAAGATGGAAAGAAATAATGAATTTTGAAATGGATTCCAAGTTCCAGAACCAAGTTTGGATTCTTCTCAATCTACTAGTTGATATAAATCCAATTGGGTGAAAATGGGTATTCAAGAAAAATATGGACATGTAAGGTACAATAAGTAACTATAAAAATAGATAGTGGCTAAAGGTTTGAAATAACATCAAGAAATTTACTATTATGAAACATTTTTCTAGTTCCCATGATTAAATCTATAATAATTATAATTTATATAGATATTTACCATGACTATGAAATTTGGAAGATAGATTTCAAAATAGCTTTCCATAATGAGAATCTTCAGAAAGATGTCAATATGACACAACCAAAAGGGTTTGTGAATCTAGGTGATGTAAAAAGGATATTAAAGTTATAGAGATACATATATTGATTGAAGAAAGCATCCATGTTATGTAGTATTTAATTAGATGAATCTATAAATGAAATTGGTTTCATTAAGAATGAATTTGAGCCATGTGTTTACAATTGGTTTAGTGGGAATGCGATTCTTATCCTAGTATTATATATTCATGAAATATTAATTATTGTAAATGATGTATCAATCTTAAAGTCTATTAAGGAATAGTTAATTTTTTTTTCTACATGATGGGATTAGGTGAAAAAGACAATATTCTTGGGATTAATATCATTGGTAATAGATCCAAGAGGTTTCTTGGACTAAGTCAAGGTATATACATTGAACAGATACTAAATATATTTAGTATAGAACAATATGGGAGGAGATTGGTTCTAGTGTCACATAGTATACATATTTCGAAGAAAATGGGTCCTCATACACAATTAGATATAGAGATAATGAGTAAGATACCATGCTCTTCGGTGATAGGATCAATCATGTATACCATGTTATATACTAAACTGGATGTTTCCCATGCATTGATAATGGTTGGTAGATATCAAGTTGATCTAGGTGACTATCATTATTCCACTGATAAGGATATACTTAAGTATATGAGATGAACTAAGGATATGTTTATATTGTATAGAGGAGTCAAGGATCTATTCATCTAGAGTTATATTAATTTTATTTTTAAAATATATTATAATGACTTGAGTTCATATTTTTTTTCCAGACCCAATGATGGAGCTATGAGCTGGATGAGTTTGAAGAAGTGAGTTATTGAAAATTCTACAATGGAGTCTGAGTATATGTTATCTTCTGATGTAGCCAAAAGATCTATTTTGATATGAAATGTTTTCTAGGAAATTTATGTGATTCCTATCATTTAATATCCTATTACATTATATTATGATAATACTACAGTAGTGGCTCTTGAAAAAGAGCCATGGTCACACCAGTAGATAAAGAAAATACTCTAGAAGTATCACCTATTGAGGAATTTTTCTAAGAGGTGTGAAGTTATAGTAAATAGATTTTACATAGAATAAAACATGGAATAAACCTTACTAAATCATTTTATTATCCAAAGTATGAGTATTATGTGAGAGATAGTAGACTGAATGTTGCTAATAGTTGGATCTGGTGTAAGTGGGAGTCTGTTAGAGTTGTTTCCATAGAAAAAACTTTAGTATAATTTATTATTACCTATATTCATAGTTTTTAATATCAATAAACTATTTATCACATTATTATTATTATGTGTGACATTGTATGTGATAATTACCTAAGAGTATATATCACATAGATTGGTCATAGTAGTTCCCCGAAATGATAAGAACCCGTAAGTGACATGATAATATTCTTAAAAATATGTTCTATATCCAGATAAAATCATTTGAGGGACAAAATTGGTATAGACCATCAAGGGTGGGGACTCATTCAAATTTTAGGAACTTTCTCATGGTGTATTCCCTTGGAAATTTATAGTGTAAGAGATTATGAGAGCATGACCCACTAGTAGGAAATCAACATTTATATGTGTCTTGGACATTACTATTGATGGAAATGTGTATTTATTCTTATAATTTAATAATATTATTAATGGATATTTTGAGTCATGTAATTTGTTGTATTTTTGAAAACCATGACGATATATGTTCATGATGAAGTAGGATATGTTGGGTGCATCATGAGTAATATTTCATTAATGAATAACGAAAAAAAGGATTTGTTTCATTCTCCATTAGTTAAGGAAATGCAAACATCCTTTAGATCTAATGTATGTGTGTATTTCATTAATTAATGAATAATGTATCAAATCCTTTCTCTCACTATTTATTAATGAAATATTACTCATGATGAAACCAATGTATCATAATTCTATGAAACATATGTCATCATATTTTTCATAAATTCATCAATGTATATGACTCATTATATCCATTAATAATAATCTTAAAGTCTAAGTATTAATACACATTCACACAGATAGGAATATCCAATAACACATATAATTCTGGATTTCCTACTGGATGGTTTCATTCTCATAATATCCTACATTGGAAATTACCAAGGGCGTACAATATGAGAAGGTTCCTCAAATTCTTATGAGTCTTCACTACTGATATAATATATCATTTGTACTCCTCAAGTTATAAAATACATTTAAAAATTATATATTTAAGAATACTTCTATGGGACTTCTAATTTATTATCATAGAGGGAAACTACTATGAACTTTCAGTGAGACAATTACTCTTAGTACATTATCACACACCATGTTATGCAGTAGAACAATCATGATGTGATAATTAATTTATTGATATTCCAAACTATGAATATAAGTAATCATGAAGCATAAAAAATTTGGTTCTATAGAGCTAAATCCAACATACACCCACTTTCACTAGATCCAATTGATAACAACATTCAATTCATTAGCTTTCACATGATATTCATGATTTTACTAAGATAATGTTTTAGTCAAGGGGTCCACCACATTTTCTTACATGAAAACTATGACTACTATATATTCACCCCTATGAGAAAAATCCATCAAGAGACAATACTTTTAGAGTATGTTCTTTGTCTGTTGGTGTGACCTTGAATATTTTACTAAATCCACCACTATAGTATTATCACAATATAATGTGATAGGGTCTTTACTACTAGGAACCACATCAAGATCCTAGGAAAAGTTTCATATCCAAACATATTATTTATGGTTGCATAAAAATTGGAATTATACTCAAACTCAATTATAGAATTGACAATAACTAGATTCTTTGAAATCTTACGACTCAAAGATCCTCTATTAAAACTAAAAAAATATCCTTTTCATGAATTCATATAATTTTGATCTATTTGAAAACTAGCATCAGTATTACCCTTGATGACCAACTCCCTATTTCCTCTATACACCAGGAACATATCCTTAGTTATTCTCAAATAATTAAGGATAACCTTAAAAACCAACAGATATTTTTCACCCAGATCATCTTGATATCTTCCCACCACGATCAATGTGTAGGTAACATTAATTTGAGAACATAACATAGAATACACGATTGATAATATTTCTAATGTGTATGAGATCTTACTCATTATATTTTTCTCTAGTTGTGTTTGTGGAAACATTTTCATAGAAATATTTATACCATGTAACTATGAAACCAATCCCCTCATGTATTGTTCCATAATAAATATCTTTACTATCTAGTCAATGTATTCACCTTGACTTAGTCTAATAATCCTCTTGGATCTACCAAAAATGATCTTAACCCCCTAAATATAGGTTTCTTAACCCTAGTCCTCCATGGAGAAAAATTTGTTTAACCAGTCCTTAATAAACTATAGGACTGGTATGTCATTTCTAATAAGTAATATTCCATCAACATGTACTGGTAGGATAATGAACACTATCCCAATAAATCACATTCAAATACATGTATCACATTCATTCTTAATGAAAATAAATTCTATTATAGACATATCAAATTGAATATTCTAGGACCTGGATTCTAGATTCAATCCATAAATGGATCTCTAAAATTTTGTATCTCTTTAGAACCACATAGAGTCATAAAACCTTATGATTGTGTCTTATAGACATTTTCCTAAATTTTTTAATTAAGGAGATATTTTTTTACATACATATTTAAAATTTACTAGTCATGGTAAGATTCTATATAAAGTATAATTATGATGAATTTAAACATGGAAACTAGAGAAAAGGTTCTTTAATAGTTAATTAATTGATGATACTTAAACTCATTATCCACTAGGATGTCTTTATTGGTAGTTAATTTACATTCCCTATCCAAAATTCTCTTGAATACCCATTTACACCTAGTAGTATTTACATTAATTGGAGGATATAACATAACCCAAACTAGGTTCTAATATATGGAATCAATTTCAGAATTCATGGATTCTTTCCATCATGCAAATTCTGAGCTCTCTAATTCCTCTTTATAAGAGAAAGGTTCATTATTTTCAACCAATAATGAGTCACCATCTCTAGTGACTAGGAAACTATATCTCTTTAGTTCTTTTACCTTTATAGTGATCCCATGTAATACTTTTGTTTTAGGTTGTGATCCCTATTAAGAAATAATACCTGTTTGGAGAAAATCACTTTCTTATGTGAGGGATTATATAGTTAGTATCCCCCTGTTTCCTTACTATATCCTATAAATATATAATTTTTTCCCCAGGTGATAGTTTTATTTCTTGATATGACCTTAAAAACCACATCACAACCCCATACATGTATATTTGAAAAAATATGTTTCTTTCCACTCTATAACTAGGTAATTCTATTTTCTTCTTTAGTTGGTACTCATTTTAATTTATATTCCATGGTTTGTAATGCATATATCCAAAAGGATAATCAAATATCTATATGACTCATCATTGACCTTACTATTTATAGAACAGTATGGTTCCTCATTTAATTAACACCATTCCACTATGGCATGTACAGTGGAGTGATTTGAAAAATAATCCCAAAAACCCATAGAAATTAAATAAACTATTGGTTAAGATATTCACCATCACGATCAAATCAAATATTCTTTATATTCTTTACAAGTCAATTATCTATTTCATTCTTTAATTCTTTCCATTTCTCAGAGGAATCAAACTTATAAATCATTAAGTAGACATAACCTTATCTACTCAAGTCATAAATAAAAGTAATGCATTAAGAATAAACACCTCTATATCATACTACAAATAGTCTAAACACATCAATATATACCAATACTTAGATCTCTATGGCCCTTTCACCATATCTTCCAAATGGCGGTTTGGTTAATTTTCTTTATAAACAAACATGAAATATTTCAAATGGGTTTAGCTCAAAATAGTTTAAATAACCATCTTGACAGATCTTTGTTAGATTCTTATTGTTTACATGACCAAGATAGTGATTCCACAACTAGGTGTTATATAAGTCAGGTAAACATGATTTTATATTTATTTTCAATACTTTATGTTTATAATTTAATATATAAAGAATATTATTTAAATGTTCCATACCATAACATATGATTAATTTATAAAATAAAAAATTTCACTTCTAAACTTGAAAAAAAGACCATCTATATTTAGGCATCATACAATTTTTTTTGTAACAATCGATATAAAATAAAAATATAATAAAACCAATACCATTCTCATTGGAAATAAAATGTGGTAGTCTCTAATGTCTATAGAAGTAACCTCACACCACAGGCATCCCATAAATCCACCTATCCTCTAGAAATATTTCAAAATCTACTTGGTTATTTTATTTGGATTCATATATGTGCACCATAAGATGAATCTAATACCAAATGTCTAGATATAGAAAAATTACACTTGATAACAAATACAGCTTTAGCTTCCTGTTAATTCTTTATGCAATTACTCTTCTAGAATCCTTACATTTCACATGGAAATCATACTAAATTATTTTCCTTTTCCTACCTTTGGATCTTTCTCTTATATGAAGAATTAATCTTGGGAGATTTATAATTTTTATGAGTCTTGGGCCCATTTTTCTCATTATTCCTTTTCTTTTTCACTATAAGGATCACAAGTCTTTCCTGAACCATGTACTTTTCTTATTTATGAATTAGAGTAAGAATTAAAAAATATTTGTTTTCATTATTTATCATGTTATAATTAATAATAAAGTGAAGAAGGGATTGGGGAGGGATGAAATGATGATATCTATATGAAACTCATCTAGTAATTTAATTCCCAAGATATCTAAACATTCAATGTAACTAATAAGATTGACTAAAATTGGATCAACCTCTAAGATTGGTTGTATATAGGGTATTGTAAATATCGTATCTCTCTTGTCTTGATTCACTTGATTGAGATCATGAATGTGAGACATCATGCTATATACATTCATTTACTTATGTTTCCTTATATACTTATTGGTCATGGATACTAGAATGAAAAATTTAAAATTATTTTCATCATTTAAATGTTTATTATATAGAGACAACTCTTCCTCACTAGACTCTTGACTTGTCATTTTAAGAGTAGGGTTTTCTAGCATTTATAATTTCCTTTCATGGAATAGGAGAATGAGTAATCACCTTTTCCATTCTTAGAAATTATTTCATTTAATAAGATTATCCTTATCAAGTATGGATCATAGTTATATGTTTAAATTCATATTTATTATCATTTATATAAATAAAAAGTGCAGGATTTTAGTACTTTATCTGATAAAACTAGATAATAAATATTATATTTATTTACTAATATCTGACTATTTTATTGGAACCTAATATCTCTCACCATTAGTTTCTAAACATCATATTTCATGTAGATTATAGTGTAAATGACCCATATTCCCATTCTCACAACCCATACATGGTCGAGAAAAGTTATTTGAAGTGTTTTAGGTAGACATAAAATTTCCAATTGCATTAACTTCCAACTCATTGAATTTTTGAGTGGAACCCCCCATATTAAAACCCTTAAAATGGATTTCCTCAACCTTTTCCTCTTAGTTACAACATTTACTTCCTATTTATTCAACCCTTGATGTGAAATATGTTTAGCTGACCCAAAAATTAAGGTTAGAATTCCCTAATAATTGAAGACACTCTGACTTGTGTCTATGAAGCACTTTAAACTATAGTTATATTTTATCTTAAGTAGTGGAAGGAAATACCAACTTAA
Source organism: Viscum album (assembly GCA_963277665.1). Taxonomy (NCBI): domain Eukaryota; kingdom Viridiplantae; phylum Streptophyta; class Magnoliopsida; order Santalales; family Viscaceae; genus Viscum; species Viscum album. The sequence continues at coordinate 89,472,889 of OY728147.1, forward strand.
TATATATAATTTAGGGATTTTATATTTAGGTTAAAATTTCCCATTTTTATATTTAGTTCATTCTTGTTAATATTAAAAGGATTTACTTAAGTGATTATCCATATATTAAATAAAGTTTACATTAGTACATTAATTAATGTGATTATGAAAAAAATCCAAAATTAAATTAACCATTCAACTTGAAAAAAATAAAATATTAACGTGGTATGATCATGATCTTTTTATAATGTTTATTTTATCTTCTGTATGATAAAATAACCATAGAACTAGGGGAAAACACCTTGAACTATGACTTGGTTCATGTTGTAGCTTTACACCTATCCACCCATGTACCTCCTGGATTGGTTTCTCCTTGGCTCCAAACTTGACCCATCTCCACTTACTTGGGAGCTCCATCCATTACATAATATTTTACTCACATGATGGTGAGGGGAGACAATGAATTGGTAAATGGGTTTACATAAAAGGAAACCATGGGCACACCGGATATAACAATCCATACTTTCCATATATAGATATCACATCTTAAAAGATGAATATTCAATACATAACATTAAAATCCATTATATGATCGTATATGGCTCATATATTTGGAAACTTGGACATATAAAAAATAGTTCATAAGTAAACCAAATAATCTCCCACTAATTTCTCTATAGTTAGAACCCTTATTAGACATATCATTCATAATATCTTTCTTCATAACCTTGGGAAAAGAAACATAAGAAGGGGTGAGATTAGATGCTAAGTAAGGGTAAACAAGTGTGATATTAATGATACATTAATGAAAACATGAGAATAATGGTATGAGAAAATGATATTAACATTTGAAAACAAAAACCTTTATAACATAGATCATAATCCTAACACTACTACAAAACAAGCCTTTAATAGTGCAATAAATGGCCTTTATTAGTGCTAGAAAAGTGCTGACAACGCGAGCAACGTTAAAAGACCAGGACATTTATCAATGCTAAAAAAGAAACGATAAAAGGGAAATTTATAGTGCTAATAAAAGCACTGATAAATGTGACCTTTATCAGTGCTTTAGAAAGCATTGATAAATAACACATTTATCAAAACTTCTTAAAGAACTGCTAAAATAATTCTTTATCAACATTGTAGAAAAACTGATAAAGTAGACCTTTATCACTGCTTTTAGAAGTACTAATAAATGTGTTCCTTATAAGCACTATAAAAAGAAATGATAAAAGGAAATACAACAGTCTGCTATAACAGCACACTACTGCACCACTGTAGTGTGCTGTTACAACACACCACATCACATTAAGAACTAGAAGCACCAAAAACACCAGAAACACACCAGATATATCAACAAAACAAGTCCCAATACATAATTTAAGTGAAATTAAATTTACAACAAAAATACCAGAAATAAACACTATATTATAGACATTTAAAACATTGTTCTATACAATTTCATAAATAAAAATTATTACATACATTAAAAAACAATCCTAACTATCAATGTTACCACGATTTTCATTGAGTTTCTTTGTCAAACTACCAAAAATGCATGAAAAACTTCAAACAAACCACATAAAATCGAAAAAAAAGAATCCACCTATATAAGAAAACAATTATTATGGGAGTAATAATAAGAATAAATAAATTAAACATAAATATAAAATAATATATTAATTATATGGACAATAATTTTACTGTGAAAACACCAATATTAACTCTATGATTGAAAAGAGGTAACGTTTTTGCACTTCCTGCAAAGGAAGTGGAGGTAACTTGAAAGAAAGTGATAAATGCACCACTGCATAGGTGAAAAGATTTTAAGGGAGAAGAAGCATGGAAGTCAGACATAGCACCCCAAATCAAAAAAAAAAGAATCCACATGTACAAGAAAACAATTATTATGTGATTAATACTAAAAGGAAATGAAATAAACATAAATATGAAATGATGCATTAATTATATCTATAATGATTTTACTATGTAAACATTAAGATTAACTTTGTGATTAAGCATAGGAAACATCATTTCTCTTCTTGCAAAGGTAGTGGAGGTAACTTAAAAGAAAGTGATAAATGCTCCACTGCATGGGTGAAAAGATTTTAAGGGAGAAGGAACATGAAAGTTGGACAGAGAACCCCATCTCAAAACAAAGAATCCACCTGTATAAGAAAACAATTATTATGTGAGTAATACTAAAAATAAATGAATTAAATATAAATATAAAATAATAAATTAATTTAATGGAAAATGGTTTTACTATGAAAACATCAAGATTACCTCTATAATTGAGTAGAGGTAGCTTAATTTCTTTTCCTACAAAGGAAGTGGAGGTAACTTGAAAGAAAGTGATAAATTAACCATTGCATGAGTGAAAATATTTTAAGGGAGAAGAAGCATGGAATTTGGACAGAGCACCCCAACTCAAACAAAATAATCCACATGTATAAGAAAAAAATTATTACATAATTAATACTAAAAAGAAATGAATTAAACGTAAATACAAAAAAATACATCAATTCTATAGAAAATGATTTAACTATAAAGACATTAAGATTCCCTAACAAAACATAATAAAATTACGTAGTTACATAGGATTCCCTTTTATTTATGATGAATAATGTTTCACATTCACATGTCACTAACAGAACACATTTATAAATCATTTATAGACACAAGTCATGCTAAACAAATTACACATAGTGTGCCACTAATTTCACACCCAAAACCCATTTGAAAACATAAACACACAAAATCATTTAACAAACATGCCTCACACGTATTATGTATGCTAATAATTATTTTAAAAAGTTTTCTAAAATAACCCCTAGAGGCACCACAAGGCTTTACATAAAAAACACACCCAAGTTCACATAAAAATGCTACTTTTAAAATCAAACTCATTGTATAACCATATCAAACATAATTTAAAACAATTATATAATTTAATAAATCTATTAAATAATTTATAGAATACTCCCAACTAACAAAACCAAATTTTACACTAATTCGAATCCAATTACATAGTAAGTCCCTTTTTTTAAAATTTTTTACACAACCCGGAATGATATTCAAAATATGTCTTCCATCCTTTAAAACAATTTACAATTCACATTAAAAAAAGTACAACATGTTAAAAATGGAAAATTATATCAATTTCCTTTAAGAACATACTTCTAAACCTATCCGCATTTATGCAACTTTGAAAAAATTATTTTCAACTTTCAAACAACCCATAAAACCCTTCCATAGAACACCACACTAAAACACACATACACAATATATTCATTTTCTATTACAAAACCCAAAACCAACCAAAATCATGCCAAACCCTTCCAAAACACATTTCAAATCACTCACACCATTTTATAAACCATTTCCACATCCCAAATTTAATTTTTAAAACAAATTCTTCATTATTTAAACACTTTACAACTCATACTCAAAAGCACACAATAAGGCTAACTTTCCCAAAATGATCCATTTCCCATCAAAAGTCATTTTTCAACACATGCACACCTTAAGCACCCACAAAAACACATTTATCACTACTCAAAAAATTAATTGAACACTTACACCAATTTTTCACAACAAGGCCTATATAGAAACACAACAATTTCTCTTTTGAAATTTTATTTTCAACAAAAATTCATATCAAATAATTTCCAAAACATGTTCTATACACCAAAATAAACTATATAGAATGTGAAAATTAACCAAGTGCACAAATTAAATTATCTAAAATTGTTAGGGCATGGAACCACCAACCTTGGATAGAGAAATTGTCGGAGAGTGACATGAAACCCCATCTACAATCAAAAACTAGATGTCAGACAAGATGTTTCTGCAACTAGAGCGCCGAAAATAGTCGAGTGATGTGATTCAAGATTCAATTAACTGAGGAGGAGCACCAGAAGTGGGTGGATTCTATGGAAATCTCCTGATATCACGACAAGTTCATAAATGTTTAGGGATTTTAAATAGATCAGGACACTTTTATCAGTTCTTACAAATAATCACTGATAAATAAACCTTTTATCAGTGCTTATAATATAAGTGTTGGTAAAAGTACCATTTATCATCGCTTTTTTAGCACTGATAAATCCTCATCTTTATTAGCATGGAAAATGCACTGATAATGATTCTTTTATCAATGCTTATTACTAATGCATTGTTAAAGGATTTATAATTATAAATATAAATAAAAAAATTGTAATAAATTATAAATACTTAAAAATATATATAAATATCAATATAGTAGATACATTCATTTTTATATATATTTATTATAATTTATAATTATTTATTTCTAATTATAGAAATATTTTTAAAAAATATTATTTATATCATTATATATATTTATATAATTATATATATATATATTTAATAAATATAAATATAAATATAAATATAGTAAATATATTCATTATTTAAGTAAATTTATTATAAATTTAATAATTATTTAAATATAAATAATTAATAATTAATAATTATATAAATAATTTAAAAAAGATATTATTTATTAATAATTATAAATATGTAATGGTATAAATATAGTGACTTTACATTTATAAATTTATTTATTTAAAAATATTTTTTACAAATATTTTTTTAAAATTATTAATGAATATCTCCTTTTAAGTGCATGCATCCATGTTAAAATTGAGTGAAATTGAATAAATTAAGAATAAGTACACTTTAAAAATATTGAAAAAATGAATAAGTTTTGTGTCTGTGCATTGTATATAAAAACACATTAATTACATATATGTAAACTCAATATAACAGACATTTGATCTATTTTAAATTGAAAAATCAAACGACATCCAATTATATGTCAAGTACCATGCGATTATAGCCAATATTTTTAATTCATATTAATTTTTAATTATAATACGGTATTCAATAAACATTTGACTATTTAATATAAAGTTCATAAATAGTTTTTAATATATAAATCATATTTATATACATTAATTTATATATATATATATAATATACAATTCAATAACATTAATTATCATAATTATCTAATTAATAATTTTTTTTAATAATTAATATTGTATAATCAATATATTCATTTTTATCAATAATTATTTTATTAATAAAATTTTTGATATTTTTTTAATAAACACATTTTTTAATTTATTTAACTATTTCATTTTATTTATATAAATAATAATCAGCACTAAAAAAAGCACTAATAAAGGATACCCTTTATCAGTCCTAAAATTAAAGCGCTGATAAAGGATACCCTGTATCAGCGCTAAAAATAAAGCACTGATAAAGGATACCCATTATTAGGGTTACAAATAAAGCACTGATAAATAATACCTTTATCAGCACTAAAAATAAAGTACTAATTAAGGTTTTCTTTTATCAGTGCAAAAAAAAGACATTCTAATAAAAGGTTAAATTTATCATCACTTTATTTAGTGCTAATAAATATGCCAATTATCCGCATTTTTTATAGCACTGATAAATACCAGCGCTATTAATGGTGTGTTTTGTAGTAGTGTAAGTCATGGAATAAAGCTTGGAAGTTCATAAGACATGAATCATAAAAGAAATCAATGAACATGATCCATGATATCATAACATAGACATATGAACGTGGAGAAATCATAAGCTTATAACATCTTGAACATGTATAAATAGGAATATGTTCACTAATTAAGTTAGGGGCATGAAATTAGGTCCTCTTATAAATTTATGTACATGAAAAATAGGTCTACACATAATCTTATGGAAAAGAAATTTTGGTCCACACATATACTAATGGACATGAAATCCAAGTCTACACCTAATCTTATGGATATAAAACCAAATTACATGCATGAAATTGTAAACATTATACTCGGTTCATTCATAACAGATTTAATCATGAGTTATCCATCATTATAGAATGTATTGGAGGAATTTAATAGATGAAAATATCACATAATGATAAAGATATCATATAAATTATACAAAACCTTCAGCATAATCATAACCAATAGAAAAGGAATGGGTTTCATAAACATCATAATATCTCATAATCACCTAAACCATTGAAGATAAACAAGTTTCATAAAAATCTCATCATCATAATCATAGACATAAACCATCCAGAGAAATAATAATTATGTTAATATTGGATAATAACCCTATTAAATTATAATTAACATCAATGGATGTTATCATATATGAATTTTTTTTATAATGTCATTGAAATATTTCTTGAGTAAAATATCAATTCCATTAAAAAAAATCACTTTTAAAATATTTTTTCCCCAAAATATTATGATTTTCTTCTTTGGAAATAAATATTGAAACATGTAATAGAAACTTCAAAACAGTTATTGGTCATAAGTATAGGAAATTCCATTCATGCTTTATACGTTAAAATTAGAATTCCTTTTACATTTTTAGTAAAAATTATAAAGTACCATATTCATAAAATGAATAAAATATTCATTTTAAACCACTTTTAAAAAATTAAAAATATGTAAAGATACTTTAAATAATCATAGTATATTAATGAAGGAATTCATGAAAATATTTTTCTAGAATACTTGGATTTGGAATAAAAATGTTTTTCTTCCCAAGAGAGAAATAAATCTAATTTTAATTAAAAACATATTTTAAATATATTGAGTAATTAAGGTGAGTAAAATTAATGGAAAACATTCATACTCAAGAAATAACTAGAGTATAATAAAATTCATGTGTTTCTTAAGAGTTATATCATATGTTTTTTTAATTGGAAACTTAATCATAAAAAATATTGGTAAACAATGAGATTGTATCACAAAACCCATTCCACTATGGTAACATTTTTATCGTAATCCCTATGATAGAAGGAAACTTATATGGATATTTATATACCATAATTTTTATAATGAATAACCTAAATAAATTAATGGGTTGTATATAGACCACACAAAAGAAACAAGTGGTGAATATGATAAGAGTCCACATAAATAAAAGTGAGACAAACATCCCTTAGCTTAAGAATCAACTACGTTCATATACAATTGACCATAATTTATAATAAATTAAGGTTTATTATAAATATATTCTAGAAATATACTCATATATATCATTACATATATTATTTACTTATAATTATTTTCAATTTTATTAACAATTCTTTATTTAAAAAACTATTCTCGGTGATAACTGCTTCATTTTTTCTCGTATGTTTTGATTATGAAGTTTTGGTCCTTGTTGATTGATTATGGTTCCATAATAGAAATAATTTTAATAATAATATAAATATAATATAAATTCATTATATACATATTATATTCATTAATAAAAGTAGAGATATAAAAATTAATTAAACCTTTCATGGATACATAGACTATACATACGCGTGAACGATGCTTCCATTTTTTGACTGGTGGAAAGAAAGAAAGGTAAATAATAAATAAGATTAATAGAAACATATTTAATTAATATATATCATATACATTTGTTAAATATATCTTTATCACTATCAATGTCAATATAAAATGAAAAACATATCACATCGCTTCATGGAAGTGGTAGTCCACACATTCACATAAGAAACATTATCATTTTTCAATGAATTGTAAGGTAAGAAGGTAGATGTGATATTATAATTACATAATTATAATTATTTCATAAATATCATATATATACTTTAAATTTATCATTATATCCATCTATGATAATTAAATATAGAAAATAAATTAAATCAGTTCGCGAGGTGGTAGTCTGCCACACACACGATCGACAATTTTGTTCAACATTTGACGGAAGAAGAGATTGATATAGGTAATTACATTAATATAATAAAATCTAAGTACATGGAATATACTAATGTTATTATATTTAAAAGAACCGTAAAATTAAAGGGAATTTTTTTTTTAAATTTTCTTTGGGATTTTACAAGAACGCAGTTTCTGACGGCACCTGATTCCGAGGCCCGGTGTGCCCGGAATTAATTTCTGAAGTTAGGCTCAGGTACGTTCAGTGAACAAATGAGCGGGTTTTTCTAACTTTTGAACCGGTTCTCAGAATCGAATTCCGAGGGCACCGATGGAATCACAACGCCGATAATTGCTTAAAAACACCTTTTCTAGAGTTGCGTTTGCTCAGGTGTGGTTTTTATTTTTTCAGGTTAAGTAAATGAATAAATTAAAATGGTGCGACCAATTTATTTTATTTAAGTCTCTTAACCAATGTTAAGTGGATGATGTGGGACCCACAATATCCTACCCACTTTTTAGGATATTTTGTGAGGTGGGACCCACATGAGCCACCATTTCTTTTCTTCTTAAGTAACGCACCCTCACCCCCTGTTAATGATGTCAAACCGTGCGTTTATTTTGGTTAAGAAACGCCTCTTTAATGAGGCGGTTTAAGCGTTGCAATTAAATTCACTTACCTGTTTCTTTCATTTTTGAATTTTAAAATGCAAGGCTTCTGGAATAGAAATAATACTACTCTTATTTTTATTAGGGATGGTGTTGAGAGGCTAGGAGATTTCACTCAGGCTCTTGAAGATATTCTCTTCCTCGCGAAGAACGTGAAGAACTCGAAGAACGCGAAGAACGCCAGATCCTCAGAAATCAGCGACACTTCTTCCGCGACACTTCTTCCGCGATGCTTCTTCCGCGACGCTTCTTCCACGACGTTCCTTCCACGACACCTTCTTCCGCGATGTGCTTTTCCGCGATGATCCCTCGCTCAACGATTCGACGAGGTAGGGTTTTTACTTAAGTATGATTTAATTCCCTTGATTCTTCCATTCTAAAGAAAACAAAGAACACAGATCAACTTATTATCTAGTTGATCCGTGAATGTTTTCCTTGCGGGTTGGGAATAAATCGTTGCGGGACGTTGTAGGGGTTTTTATGTGTTTCTATTTCATGATTACTTCCGTCGTTTTCCTCCTTCCAATTTTGAACCACCTGTTATTTCAATAATGGGAGGAGGTTTGACTGCACAAACATGACCGACTCTTCTCCCCTTTTTGGTTGTTTGATATTGATGCGGCACGAGCAAAGCAACGCGGTGCCAAAGCATCGCGCGTGAATTATTAAAGAAAGGGGAAGAGACATGGCGCCGTCGCGCCGCGCCGTTGAAGACGAACCAAAGACGTGGCGCCGTCGCGCCGCGCCGGAGAACCACAAAAGCACTGTGGCCGGAGCGGGGCCACGACGGAGGGGCGCGGTGCCGTCGCGCGGCGCTGGACAGACCAAGGCCGCGGCCGGTTCCGGGCTGCGGCGGAGTAGGGGAACCAGCGGCCGGTTCCGGGCCGCCGGCGTCGGAGCAGGGGGACCGGCCTTGCCGGTCCCGTGGCGGCAGAAGCCGGCCGACCGTAGCGGGCCGACCGGTCAGGGGGAGAGCCAGGGGTTACGACCCCCGGCTGGCCAGCAAAGAGCGGCCCCCATTATGCCCCCCCCCCCGCACTCCCGAACGGCTCGGCCGTTCGGCCGAGCCACCTGTTCAGCGCGCCGAGCCGGGCTGACCCAGACCCGGGTCATGTCGACCCGGTTTGGGCCGACCGAGGGGGTCTCGGGCCGGGTCGGTCTGAGCCCGAAACCCCCACTTTCGGACCTTTCACGGTATTTTTCCCATAACTTGGGCTGTAGACCTTTGATCGACGCACCGTCAGCTGCGATGTGATCTTTGGATCAAGGCGGTCGTTTCGGTATATTACAATCAAGGTTTCGAAGTACTTTGGTTCAGCCAGGTTGGTTCGTACACGAAACCAACCGGGCCCTCGGAGCGGAAACACTTATATCTTGAGCTCCGGACGTCCGATTGACATGCCGTCGACTTTGTTGGATTCCTCTTGAGGAGACGTAACTTTTGACATACTTAGACTGAGTTTTGGATGCAGTTGGAGTATGGATGGGTTGGATTGTACCCGAAATCCAACCCGGCCCCTGGAACAGAAAAGCTGATATCTTTCAGACCAGACGTCTGTTTGATGAACCGTCAGCGGCGTTGGTGATCACGTTGATAAACAGTCCCTATGAGTATACCCTATGAGAGTTCGGGGTACAGTTGAGATATGACCAGGTTGGTTCGTACACGAAACCAACCGGGCCCCTGGGATGAAAATGCTAATAACTCACAGACCGGGCGTCCGATTGACGCGCCGTATGTTGCGTTGAGACCCCTATGACGAGGCGGTCCTTTGAGATACTTCTTTGTGGGACTTGTAAAACATAGAGTATTGACCTATAGCTCATGGAGCGGACCCTCCCGGAGATGAGCATACAGAGTACGGAGACCGTGTAGCTGGCTCTGACCGATGACTGCTTGTCCGATTTGATTCGGAGTGACTAGCATAGCCCAGTGGGGAGCACTACTTTGTGAGGTGGAAGACCCATGGCAGAGGAGCACTACTTTGTGAGGTGGAAGAACCATGGTACTTGATAGGAGGAGTACCTCTGTAGGCTATGAGGGGGAGCACTACTCTATGCGTTGACATACCCATGGCGGTGGAGCACTACTGTGTGAGGTGGCAGACCCACGGTACTCGACAGGAGGAGTACCTCAGAAGTCTTAGGTTAGTGAGCAGTACTTCAGAGTTGTGACAGGTTCACTGTACACTCCAGAGACGGGCTCATCAGCAGTTACGGTTTCGATAATTAAAATCCTGGTTTGAGCTGAGTCTATGACCTTTGTGTTTACCTCATGATTGTGATGGGTCACTTGATAAATTAGGTATATGTATGGGAATATACCTAGAGGTTATCTATTGAGATCTTCTTTGTGGTTATCCTTGTTGGTTTTAGTGAGACCTTGAGGGTCTCAGGGTCCCTACTGAGTATCGTATACTCACCCCTGCATGGGCTATGCCCGCACCTCGTCGTGTTGGTTGCAGACGACGGGCAGCGCTGGAAGAGACCGAGTGTTCGAGGATTGGACGGTACCCGGAGGTGGACTACACGACGAGTCAGCATCCGGAGGTGGACTTCACGACGAGATGACACTCAGAGGAGGTTGACGGGCGAGAGCGTTGTGGAGGCTATCTGTACCTACCCTTCAGGTAGGATCCGAGGACGACGACCCCAAAGCTGCTTCCTTTCTTTCAGCTGTTGTCTTTTTCTGTTGTACTTTTGTTCAGTTGTAGCTGTACTTTCAGTTGGTTTTGTATTCTGGACCATTTAATTTTCAGAACTTTCTTTGTACTTAGTGTTTTACTTCTTCTTATACTCTATGGTGTTTAGTTTACTTTTATAAAGGTAATTCCTTCCCAGTTATCGGGATTTACGCCTTTGGTTCTAGTCGCCAGCCCCCAGCCTATGGAAGGTGGGCTTGGGGTAGTCACAACACGGTCCCTGAGGATGGGTTGTGAAATATATCATCATATTTGAAGTAGAATCAAAGGAGTTAGAAGAACACATGGTTAAGTACTATACCTATTCTTTGGAGAACCTCTTTAGGTTTAGACTGAAATCCTTCTTAGGAGGGTTTCCTAATAAAAAAAGGCCTATAGGATGTGGTAATGGAGAGAAGTACAATATTTTTTAGGGTGTTTTTTAACTTACAGTTTCTTTATGTGTGGATAGTATAGTAGAGAAGATTTCCTTTTATAAGTGTGGGGAGAGAACTCACTTGGAAACTACTTGGAAATTTTCTAATAGAATACAAAATGTTTAAGTTATTCCCAAGAAAAATTATTCTAAATGACCATAGATTTTATTTTTGGAAAGTATAAGGTTGAAATTTGGCCATACAATAGTATTTTTACATGTTAAATCAGAAAAAGTATCATTATCTTTTTTTAACCCCCGGTAAACCCGTTTTAACCTTAGCCGTGATAATCATTTTTTACAATGTTTACTATTCACTATGAATAAAAATTAACATAAATAATTTCTATAATATTAATTATGATGATTAAAAATACGAAATCCTTTTTACCAAATTCAACTCATAGAATTGGTTGGATTTAATTTAAAATTAAACCCAGTGACGTGATGAAAAAGAAATTTCCAAAGAAAAAGTTTTCTTATGTATAAAAAGTTTTCGAGTCTAAACTCAAAGTGAAATTAATTAAAATTAGATAATTTTCATTAATAATAGTATAATTGAACTGATTTTATTTCTATTTTTTTAAAATAAGATGTAATTTTTTAAATTCTTTAAAAAAAAGTGGTTTTAAATAAAAAATATTTATTCTTCATTATTCATAAAAAAAGTAAACTTTTCATAAAATTCTAAAAAATTCACCCTATGATCATTCTGACATATTGATTTTAAAAGTGAAATTTAATTTTTTAAATAATTTTCTAAAATTGTAAAACATTCATTTTATTATTAAAAAACTAAATTAGAACAATCTTTTGAGAAACAAATTATTTTAAAATCATATAAATACTTTACTAAAAATTAAGAAAACATTTATCAATATGTTTTATTTATCAAAAACCATCATACGTAATTTTAAAATTATGGTTATTCCTATTCATGCGACCAAATTTAATGGCTAGGTTATAACTACCACATTAAATAATAATATTTTAATAGTATATCGTGGTTCGATTAAACTCAGTGTTATGTGTAATAAAAGCTATCAAAGAAATTAAAGTTATTTGAAAAAAATAATAAAATCTAATGGTGTTACATTATACCTACCTTAAAATAAATTTCTCCCTAAAAATACTATTACTCTAATACAAATAACTGAGGATACTTCTATCTCGTTATTTCTCTAGGTTCCTATATAGCTTCCTTAAATTGGTGGTTTTACCATATAACTTTGACCAGGTGAGTGGTCTTGTTTCACAACAATTTATCTCTATGATACATAATCTCTACTAGTTTTTCCTCCTAAGAAAGATCTTACTCTACTAGTATGACCTCTGAGGTTAGTACATGTTAAGGTACAAGTATTTACTTCTTCTAGATAGACACATAAGATACATCATGAACCACATAGGGGTTCAATGGGAGCACCAAGTGATAATCTACTATCCCTATTCAATAAAGAATATCAAAGGGGAAAATATATATATGGATCAAATTTTATTTCTTCTATAATCTCATAACCCTCTTACATGTATAAATTCATAGAAACATCCTGTCACCAACTTCAAATTCTAGATCCCACTGATGATTATCAGCATAAAGTTTTTCTTAACATTGAGCTGCATTGATGTACTGTTGAATGGATCTAGCTTTCTCTACCATTTCCTTAGCTAGATCAGGTCCAAATATATTTATTTCCTCAAATTCATCCCAAAATATTGGAGTTATACACTTCTTTCCATATAGGGATTCATAAGGATCCTTATAAATGCTCAAGTGAAATCTATTAATGTAAGAACCTTCAACTAGAGGAAGGTGTTGATCCCAACAACCTTTGAAATCCATAGAACAAGATATCAATATATTCAATAGGATTTAAATTATTTTCTTAGAATAACCATATATATTAGGATGATATGATATAATAAAACTCATCTTTATATCAAGAGATTACTGAAGACTGTGCCAGAACATCGAGGTAAACCTTAGATCCTTATCAAATATAATAGAAGGTGGTTTTCCATTAAACCTTACCACTACTTTAATTAATATTCTAGAAATATAATAAATAATGAACTATTCTATGATTTTAATGAGGTGTGAATAATTTTTAAGGTGATAAACTACAACCCATATAACATTATGACCTTTAGACATTTTGGGGAGTCTGATGACAAAATCCTTGGTGATGTTTTCCCATTTCCATTCTAGTACGAGTAATGGTCCTAATATCCCTTTATACTTTTTTCTTCAATCACGTACTTGATTACATACCAAGAAATAAGATGCATACTAAATAACACATCTCTTTATGTTTTACCACCATAAATAGTCTTTCAAATCTCTATACATATTCTTACTTGAAGGATGAATAAAAAATAAAGAAGAATGAGATTCTTCTAATTAATCATTCTTAAAATCTAGTATGGATGGAACACATACATGGTTTATAAACCTTATCATTACATTATAATCAAATTATACTATAGAATAATTTTTATATTTATCTACATATATACAACTTCCTTTTGTTCCTATTTAATCTTTACATGGATAGATGGTTAAACACTTATTTGAGAAAGATAATATTTTTTTCCTTCCTTTAAGATTTCCAGATCCATCCTTTTCAAATCCATAAATATTGGATATTTTGTCATCCTCATCATAGATAATCTAGCTTGATCCTTTTTGGATAAAATCATTAGCTACCCTATTCTTTTTCCTAGGGTGGTAATGTATTGAGTTGTTATAATCATTAATCAAATCCAACCATCTTCTCTAGCGTATATTCAACTCTTTCTTTGTGAATATATTCTTTAAAAATTTCAGATAAGTATATACATGACCCATTACTCAATAAATATAATTCCTCTATATATTTAATTAATAAATTACCATAGCTAAATCCAAATCATGGATGGGTAATTTTTATCACGAACCTTAAATTTTCATGAGGCATAACCATATAATTATACATGAGAACACATCCCAGTCCATTTTTCAATGCATCAATATTGATTAAAAATCATTCTGAAATTTAGGGTAATGTTTTAAAATGTATGTTGATTAACCTTCTCTTTAGTTCCTTGAAATTTTCTTCACATTCATTTGTCTGAAGAAACATGGCTCCCTTTTGAGTTAACTTGGTGATTGTATTACATAGTCAAGATAAATTCTCCAAAAATCATTGAAAATATCCATCCAAACCAAGAAAACTATAGATCTCGGTCATATTGGTTGGTCTAGGAAAAAATTCAATAACTTCAGTATTTTATGGATCTATAAATGTAACCTCCCTTGAGTTTACATGACAAAAAATGAAAAAAAAATTAGCTAAAATTTACACTTGGAAAATTTTACCTAAAACTTTTATCTCTTTAAGGTATTTAGAAAAATTCTTAGGTGATCTTAATGATCTTAACTTCTCTTTGAATATATAATAATATAATCTATAAAGACTACCTCAAACTGATCAAGGTAATCTATAAATATTATACTCATTAAATCCATGAAGATAGTAGGGGAATTAGTAAGATCAAATGGAATCACTATATATTCATACTTTACATACCTTGTATATAATTATATTTTGGGTATATCCTATTTCTTTACCCTCTATTGATGATATCTAGAATAAAGTTCAATCTTGGAAGAGTATTAATCTTCATGAAGTTGATCAAACAAGTCATTAATATAGAGTATATGATACATGTTCTTGATGATGATCTTGTTTAGATTCTCTTAATAATGTAGATTCACATTGATCCATATTTATTCTTAAACAAAGAATAGGTTCACCCCATGGTGACACAATTGGATAAATAAACTACTTTTTCAATATTCTCCTAGAGTTACTTCTTTAATTAATTCTACTCAATCGAGGCTATTCCATAGAGAGTCTTTGAAATAAGAAAAGCATTAGGTACGAGTTGTATTGAAAAATCAACCTCAAAATTTGGTGGAATAATAGAAAAATATTCAAGAAAGATGTCAAAAAACTCCTACACAATTGGCATATAATATATGATGAGTTTATCCCAAAAAATCAGAGATAAAAAACCCTTTTTTATAGGAATCAAGTCCCATACAATGGGTATCATTTCCATAAGATATTCATACTTATCATCACACTAATATAAAATCATAATTTGGTTTAGAATATCAAATGAGACTTCCCTTACTTGGAAATTGATGTGGAATTTATATAGATAAATCCAATATATGCATAAGATAACATGAAATTCAACAAGAGGGAGGATAAAAAGATTTTTAGAAAGCATATTCCTACAAACCAAAACTGGAGAAGAATCATATACTTGAGATGAAATCATCATGACATTAGGTATTTTCACCGCTAATTTGACATCCAATCATTGAGGATATGAATTAACATTCATTTATACTTTTCCTCATAAATATGTATTCATTTAACTATGATCAAATAGGTTATTTTAATATTTGAGCATACCTATTACCAACTCAACTTCATCATTCTATGTTAGATACTATATTAAGAACCAAATGGTTTGCATGAACATCATGGATCTTTGATCAAACCGATCAATCATGAAAAATAATTCATAGGATATATAAATCATAAAACCTTGTTTTCATCATATGTAACAATAGGTTTAACCTAGGTCATCCATGTTTATCAACTATTCAAATCCTTCTTGATGGTTCATAAATAATTTGTGAATTTATAAAACATATCCCTTGGGAGTGTCAAACCAACTGTGCAATAAGGCTTATTGTCATGCACTATATGATGATCGATTCTAATCCAAATGCACCATTTTTTGGATTTATTACCCTAGGTACAACTGTTTTAGAGATAAATACACTTGAAAATATCTAGATAGGGAAGTAATTTTTTGGAAACCACTCACCATATCCTTTATCAAAATTTCATGATATTTTCTTGTACTTTAACTTATTCCTAGGGTTATCACTAAATTCTTCTCATACTAGTTTCCAAAGGTTAACTATACCTAGATTTGATATAAATTATAAAAAAAAACATAATCTTTATATATAGATATCACATATTAATAGGTTAATATTAATAATATAACAAAACAATTCATTCCAGAATCATATAGGTCTAGCATCTTTGGAAACATTAACATGTAAACAAATGGTTCATAAGTGAACTATATCATCTCACACTAAGTTATTTATAACCAGGACCATTCCTAGACATATCATACATAATACATTTCTTCATAACCTGGGGAAAGGAAACGTAAGAAAGGGTGAGCTTATATTCTCAATGAGGGTATACCAGGGTGATATCAATGATTACTTAGTAACAATAAGAGAATAAGGGTGTGAGAACATGATATTAACATTTTAAAACCACACCCTTTATAACATAGATCATAATACTGAGTCATGGAATAAAGTTTTGTATTTCATAAGACATGAATCATAAAAGAAATAATTGAACATGAGCCATGATAGCATAATATAGACATAAGAATGTGAAAAAAATATAAGATTATAGCATTTTGGACATGTATAAATAGTAACAGGTTCACTCATTTAGTTAAGGAAAAGAAATAAATCCCTAATATAAACTTATGTACATGAAAATTAGGTACACACATAATCTTATAGGCATGGACACCAAGTCCACACATAAGATTATGGATATTAAATACATGTTCATGCTTAATCTTATGGACATAAAAACTAGGTCAACGTAGGAGATTTTGAATAATAAATCAAGTTCACACATAACATATTTACTCATGATTTATACATATTTACCCAATGAATTTTAGGGATTTAACAAACCCAAATGTCATATAATCATAACCATTTCCTATAAAAGTGACAATACATTCATCTTAATCATAACCCATGGAAAGGTAATGGGTTTTATAAATATCTCAACATTTAATCATAGAATAACCCGTGAAAGATAAATGGGTTTCATAAAAATCACACAACCATAATCATAGACATAAACCATGCAGATTAAGAATAAGGAGTGTATCATTGGGTCATATACTTAGTAAATCCTAATTAATATAAATGGATTTTATCATATATAAAAATTCCTTTAGAAAATTTCTGAAATATTTCTTGAGAAGAATATCCTTTGCACTATAAAAAGAAAATCACTTTTAAAATAACAATATTTCCAAAATACCATGGAACAATTTTTATTTGAAAATAAACTTTAAAACTTTTAAAGTAATATTCCAAGAAATTAATTTTCCTAATAGTGATAAATTCCATTCATTCCCTATATGTTAAAACAAAGACTCTTCATATTTTCCATAAAAATTCAAAAGTACCTCGTTTTGAAAACATCAAGAAGATTAATTTTAAACCAAATTGTAAAAAGTAAATTTTTTTAAGAATTATTTTAAATAGTAATTGGATATTTTTAAAATCATTATTTAAAACATTTATTTTTTAAACATAGACATGGAATAAAAAGGGTTTTCGACCAAAGAGAGAAATAAAATTTGTTTTCCTTAAAAATGTATTTTTTATCTCTTCAGTACTTACGTTTATAAAAATTAATGGAAAATTGTAAACTAAAGTAAAAAATGAAAATAATAAAATTCATGAGTTTATTTATAGTTATATCATAATATTTCATTAGAAAAAACTTAATGATAAACAATATCAATAAATAATGAGATTATATCATAAAACCCTTACCACTTTGGAAACTTTTGAATCATAAGACCTATGAAATAAAAAAACTAACATGAATATGTGTATCCCATAATTTTCTTTATAATAATAATAAAATACATTAATGGGAAGTATATACATGACACAAAAGAATCAAGTGGTGAATTGTCATTTGTCGCACAAAAATAAAATTGAGATAAAAATCCCTTTCCTCAAGTCTAGAATTCATTCATACATGTTTGAACCTACATTATAAAGAATTTATGTTCATTATAAATATATTATAGAACCATAATCATATATATCATTATATATATGATTTACTTATAACCTTTTACCACAATTTTATTAACAATTCTTTATTAATATAATTTTTCGAGTGATAACTGTTTCGTTTTTTCATGTATGTTTTGTTTTGGTGGTTTTTGTCCTTGTAAATTGACCATGGTTCCAAAATATCCATAATTTTAATCATGATATAAATATCATATAAATTAATTATATACATATTTATATTCATCCAAAAATTATATATTTATATATAAATGAATTACATTGTTCATGGAGATGCTTTGCTGCATGTAAGCATGAACACTCTTTCCATTTTTTGACAAATTTAATTAAGGTTAATAATAATTAACCATTAACTAATAATTTTTATATTATATATATCATATATATTCATTAAATATATCCTTATTTACATAAATGTCAAAATAAAATGAAAAAAATATCACATCGCTTCGTAGAGGTGGTAGTCCACACATACACACAAGTGACATTACTGTTTTTCAAAGGATTGAAAGGTAAGAAGGTATATGTAATATTATAATTAAATAAGTATAATTATTTCATAAAAATTATATATATACTTTAAATCCATCATTATATCCACCTGTGATGAGATGGTATGTAAAAAAAATTATATCGGTACGCAAGGTGGTAGTTCGCCATTGACACGATTGACGACTTCGTTTACCATTTGATAGAAAAGGAGATGGATATAGGTCAATAATTTAAAATAATAAAATATTATTATAAATAAGATAATTATGTTATTATATCAGCATGGTTGAATAATATTATATGGATTTATAATAAGAAATAAAACAAAAAATCATGGTTAAGGATTATAACTCTTCTTCGAAGAACCTATTTAGGTTTACACCTAAAGCCTTCTTAGGATGGTTTCCTAATAAAACCAAGGACTCTAGGAAATGTTTAGATAAGTAAGGAAGGGATTTTGGTAGGGATTTTTTGAACTAAAATTATATTTAATTTTGGATAGTAGAGGAGATGAAATTTATTTTTATAAGTCTAGAAATAAACCACTTGGAAACTATTTACAAATTTTCCAAAAGAATACAAAATGATAAATTTATTACCAAGAAAAATGATTCCAAACTACCATGTATTTGAATTTTGGAAAGATTAATTTAAAAATATGGTCCTTAAATTTGTTTTTTAGAAGTTTAGTTGATAAAAGTAACCTTATATTTTTCTTTAATCCCATCGTAAACCAATTTTAACCTTAATTGTGATAATTAATTTTTACTTTTTTTACTGTTAATTATGAAAAAAATATGTTTAAATTAATATATAATACGGATTGTGATAATTAAAAATATTTAATCCAATTTTCCAAATTAAATTCATATAAATGGAAAATTTTAATTTAAAATCAAACACGCAGATGTGATGAAAAAACAGTTTACAAAGAAAACATTTTCTTAGGTATATTTTTTTGTATCTAAATTCAACAGGAAATTGATTAAAATAAAAAAAATTATATTAACCATAGTATAATTGAACTAATTTTACTTTTAAAACATTTAAAAAAACATGTAAATTTATAAATTCTTAAAATGGAAATATAGTTTTTAATAAAAATATGTATCTTTAACTATTGATCAAAAAATTAATATTTTTTGAAAATTATAAAAAATTATCTCTAATATAATTTTGACATTTTGATTCCAAAAATTAAGTTTATTTTTTCAAAAAAATTCTAATTTTTTTTAAAAAATACTTTTATTTTTTTTTCATATAAAATATTAAAATTCATTTTTTGAGTTATTTTCAAATAATATCAATAGTTTACTAAAAAATAAGTATTTATTTATAAATATGTTTTATTTATCTAAAAAAATCATACCTAATTTTAAAAATTTGGTTATTCCTATTAATAATTCAAAATTTAATCACTATGTTATAACTGCGACATTAAATAATAATGTTTTAATAGTATACCGATGTTCTCTTAAACTCGGTGTTTAATGTAACCCTAGTAATCAAAGAAATTAATTTTTTTTTTAAAAAAATATTTCATAAAATCTCAGGGTGTTACACTGACCCTTAAATATTAAGAGGATAGATGACACACATGCCATCAATTTAATTTACTAACAAATTAAAATCAAACCAATCACATATAAAGATATGGTTTATGCTTGTGATCATCCACATACATGTAACAAATTACAAATTTAATAAAAAATAATTCAATTCCAGTCATTCTTATTTAAGATAAACCTTGAAAAAATTAATTAATTAACCAATTAATTTATCTTAATTTTTCATAAAAACTTTCTTGATATTGTCATCCATAACAATTTTAAAAAAATGAAAGAAATTTATTTAAAATTAACTATATAAAAACCATATAACTTATAGATAACATAACGAGTACCCATCTAAACAACCCAGAATGTATTATATTATTATACTATTTATCCATGAAGAATGTGTCACACATAACTTATTGAATAATTTCATGGTGTGCACATAGTCAAATAAATGAAATAAAAAATACATATTATTTACATATCATGTTATGTTTCAATGCATGTAGAGTAATGAATAACTTATTACTTATAAAAAATGTAGTTATGAACATTATATTATTATTAATTGGATATTTAATATATATAAATCCCATCCCATGGCATGTACATAGTCAAATAAATGAAACACATAACACATGATGACATGTTTTAAGCAGTATAATGAATTAATTTTGAATTCTATGAAATTTGGTAATATACATAGTGTTAACAACTAAACTACACATCATGTATAATTCTCACCATCTATTTGTGGTACATGATCAAGGTATTGATATGTAATAATTCCATGTAAAATAATGGAGTTCATGATGTATACATGGGATATACACCATGTTTTCTCTAAGTTACATGGTTACCAGTCATTTAGGTAATGTAAGAAAATACATGGCTCTTCTTTGAGAAAATGTATACACACTGTGTACTAATGTTACACATCATGTTGTCTAGATAACCGTGTACTAGGATGGCCAATAAATATTTGACATATTTAAATACACACTACGTGTAATAAATGTACACAGATTAAATTAATTCCAAGTTAATTCATTGCATTAAACACGAGAACATAGTGTGTACCGACGAGTTATATGGGGAACTAATGGTTTGGGTTGGTTAGAGTAGTATCATA
The DNA here is from genome assembly GCA_963277665.1 of Viscum album. Classification (NCBI taxonomy): domain Eukaryota; kingdom Viridiplantae; phylum Streptophyta; class Magnoliopsida; order Santalales; family Viscaceae; genus Viscum; species Viscum album. The sequence continues at coordinate 89,494,501 of OY728147.1, forward strand.
TTGAGTTTATCATAGAGATGGATTTTATATTTATGTTTCATGTAAGATTAGTTTGGGAACATAAGTCACTGATGTCAAGGGGTTTTTATTTTATCTTTCAATCTAGGGATCCTATTGTTAGTGTGACAACTAAAATATCAATTCACTCATACATTGATAACCTTTTTGTCGACTTGAATCTCTAAAACATTAGTTTATGGGAATAAGTAAACAGTACATGAATCATATCAGGATTATTTATTGGTTTCTATATCTTCATTGAGTTAGGTACCTAGATACACTTTAATGATCATGGTTAATCTTGTCAAAACTATAGGGTATATCCATTCATTCATCTAGATAAGATCTCGAAGCAGGGTCATAATGTGATTTTGTTGGTGATCAAGCCTCTTATAACTAATAAAATGAGTAATATTTATTCCATTTATAGACCTAATTTTAATATTTTCCCACTAAGAAAGTGGAGAGAAGTTCATCCACCCATATTGAAATGAGAAAAACCATTAACCATAGCCTAGGAACACACCCACCCAATTATTGAGTAGTGGATTTTTCCATTATGACAAAATGAGGATGCATGAAGGTTGATTAAACTTTACGAGTTTCAATGACATGAAGCAATGCAACTATTTGGTGAGAAAGACCATAATGAATGGAAGTATTGGATTTAGGATGTGATTCTGGTCTTTTTTATAGGTTTAGACACCCTTATATTAGATAAAGGTACTGGAATAGAGCTTTCTATAAAGTGTGATGAGTCACTGGTGCACTTTTATCATTCAAAACCATTATGAGAATATTCTCTCATGGAAAGATTTGGAGCACCTCTTTCAAAAGGAGTACTAATTGATTAAATTGAGTTCTATACACATCTTGGAGTTATTAAATCAACAATATGGTTGCATGAAAATTTTGAAGTATGCATCGTAGTTAACTAATCTCATAGGGTACTCACTCAACAAGATTTGTGATAGGTTCCTCTATGTGAAGATGTTCAATCACGAGCTTCATAGAGAGATATGAGTTGGTATTGTTCCCCTATACATCCCCACAAATTCAAAGGTTATAGAGATAAACTTGGTGATTGGGATATTTTTAATAGAGGATTAGCATGTGGTTAGATCTAATTGTAGGTACCCAATATTGGAGTGATCAACAATTATCGACCATCGATTGGTTTTTGGGTTATGTCATTGGAGGTACACTCATATGTTCACCCTAGTTCGAGGATCAACTATAGATGAGTCATAGAGAGGTTTTATCTAGACATGAGATATAATATTCTATCATCATGGAGGAAAATGTATCATGGATTGAGACTACCTATCATAATATGTGGAAAATGGAAGTCATATAATAGATATAATCCCACATTAGAGGAAACACCACAGTCAAGGACCTCTATAAGGTGAATAGGCTAGTCCTCAGAGAGGTATCTATGGTAGAGAGGATATAAGTTCACTAGGAGGATGAGATATATGTGTAAATCATTATTATCCACTTTTACCATCACAATTATAAAGATTCCTATGCTAGGCTTAATGAGAAATCTGATAGGAACATGATGAGATACATGATATGGTGGGTTACTTATAGAAAGTTATCACTATAACCTGAGGTATGATATGTGTCTTCTATACACTGGAAACTATACTCATATATACCAAATCAAGGAATTATTTTTTATTTTTCCCTTTCACAAGAGTTTTAGATCCCATCAGAGCCCTTATCCTAACCTATTAAACTAGATACTCATACTGATAGTCATAACATGATCAACCACATTTACTGATAATGTGAGCTTTCATTTAGTGGAGCCATGTTCTCATGGGACCTCATAGTGGTTGTGATGAGTCTATATGGAATCATCCATGGTATATAAATGATATCCCTATTCTTAGCCTAGATAATATGCTACCACAAGATATTGATGTGTTTTCAAGCAGATGGATGAAGGTTCACCTTCATGGGGGAGTAAGACCTTCAGTCATGAAAAGTAGGGAATGTGGGTGGTATGTTATATCCAATAACCCATTATTTGATGAGTTTAGAACTATGTGTGGTAGAAACTTACGATAATAGACTTCCTATAGTTATATAGAAGTATATGGAAATATTACCAGAGGACATACATGGATTTCCCCCGTATCAAGAGATAATATTTTGTATCGATTTTCACCCATAGAACACTTAGATACATTTTTCAGCTTATTGGACAGAATATGATAAACTTAGAGATCTGAAGGTGGAGCAAGAGGATGTTATGAAGAAACTTTTTTTAGCCCTTGTGTGTCCCCTTGAATAACCCTAGAGTTTTTTCCAAGAAGGAAAATGGGATTTTAAATATTTTTATTAACTATTACCACACGAATCATGTGAAATTCAAGAAAAAATACCCTTTACCCAAGTATTATTACCTATTAAAATAGATGAAGGGAGTGATGTGGTTATGGAAGATTAATCATTGGACTTTCCATCACTATCAGTGGGTTTACGAGTAGGATTTCCTAAAATTGGTATTATGATATTACAATCGACATTATTAGTTTCTGGATATTCCTTTTTTGTGTGAGTAATTATTTCTTTATGTTCATGGACCTCATGAACTAGTAATTTTAGCACCTCTTTGACTATTTTATAGAGTCTTAATTGATGAAATTATTGTATATTCAACAAAAAAGTAGGGTGATTCTAAGTAACTAATGATTATTTGGGACTTTCTTTGGGATAACCTATTATATGAAAATATCATAAAGTTTTAGTTTTGGATTTGAGAGGTACACTTATTGGGGTATGTAATCTCAAAGGGTAGATAATTTGTGGATTTGGAAATGATTGAGGAAATAATCATGTGGGATCCACCCAAAAGTATTTTTGAGATGCATCACTCCATTGGGTTATCTAGATACTAGTAGATATATGTGTAAAAATTCTATAGGATTTCATATCCAATAAGTTCCTTTACCAGAATGGGGAAAATTTTCATTTAGTCTAAGTGATTATAGAGTGATTTTGAGGATTTGAAGTAGATATTGTTGATTGACATTGTTATGATGTTTCTAGAGGAATAAATTTAGTATTTAGTTCTTTGTGATTCCTTTAGGTATGAGATTTTTTGTTCTGATTTATAGTTAAATGGTGATTACTTATGGGTCCTGGAAATTGTGATCTCATTAGTAGAACAACATGACCCATGATTGGGAGATAAAAATGATAGTTCTTTCCTTAAATACTTGAAGACATTACCTTCTTTGTGAGTAGTTTCTATTCTATAGAGACTACAAGATCCTCAAATATATCTTCACCCAAAGAGATATTAACCCAAGGAAAAGGACTTTGTAGGAGTTCTTGAAGATATATGAATTTGATAATTTATATACATCAGGGAATGGATATTTGGTGGCCAATACCCATAGTATGATATCCTAATATTATCTATATAGGAGGAATATAAGCAATTAGAAGGAATTAAATTTTCCTTGGTGAATGATTGAGACGTGATATATCTTTAATCGATGGAAGTGGCCTAAATATTTTTATAGTGCACGAGAGTGGCCTAGTTGGAAGACATTGATTATGTGGTCATACATGACTAAATATCCTTAGGAAATGCACCATATGGATGTTTAAAGGTGGGTATCACATCATAATCTTTTGAGGATAGATAGTCATAATCATCATGTTGTGTAATGAGGTTTATATGAATTTTTATATTCCCCCATAAATGGTAAATCTAGGTGTAATAAAAATGTTTTGCAACCTTGAGTATTAGTTTCAGTGGACTGATATGAATATTAGTTTTTCTGAGTTTCTCTTACAGTGCCTCACCTACCATCTATTTAAGGTTTAACACCAAGTCCCAATAGATTTTAGTCAAACCCTAATGGATCTAAAATAGATGTGAAATAATATATCAATGTTATTAATGATGATAATTCCATATTAGATAAATATTTGTGGCACGATTTGTGTGATCATCAATCATATGATCAATTTGTTCCACTTAATTCATATCCAAAAGCAAAGTTCAATGTAAATTTTTAGATGATTTTACATGAATGAGATCATAAAGTTACAAGGGACACCACCAATGATCATTTTTTTACCATGATTCTCATTTCACATCTCAGTTATAGAGATGGGTATTAAGAGGATTTTGGGGATCAGTTTCTATGATTACAATTATCCACCCTCAAATGGATGGCCACATAGAGAGAAAAATCTTGGTTTTGAAGGATATGTTGAGGGATTGTGAATTGTTTTTTACAGAGTTGAGAGGATCACTTATCTATAGCGATGTTCATGTACAAAAACAATTATCACTCCACTATTGTTATATAAAAATTATAGGTCTTGTATGGGAGACCCTGTGGGTCTTTCCTATTCTAAACGAGTAATAGTGAGTCTTTTTTGATGGGAACATGGTTAGTTTCACTGATGATAAAGAATTTACAAATGATCTTATAGTGGAGTAGGACTAATTAGAGCTATTAAAAGTCACACACAAGCCAATGAAGGAGGACTTTGGAGTTCAAGGAGGGGTACCGTTTGTTCTTGAAGGTATTTACATGACCCTATAATACCCTGATATTTCATTATGTATTTATTCTTTAAATAAATATAATATTTGATAGATTATGACACACACAATATCAAACTAAAATGAACAATGAACCTTTTATTAAGATAAAATATTAAAAATGAAATATAAACACTAATACATTATGAGGTTTCAATATGAACTAATATGAAGTGATGTACAAGTGGAGTAATTGAACATACATATAAAAATACAAAATACATAAAATATTTATCTTCATAGTTCACCATGAATATTGTGACCCCAAATGAAACTATGGAAACACGTCAAAGAATTAAGAATTCAGTAGACATTATGAGAGAGAATTAAATGAATAAATATTCTTAAAGCAAGTAAGGATATATATAAGAATTTAATATGATCATTATATATATGGTTGTTGGACAGATAGTCATTTTATATATATATATAGCCATTAGATGTATAAACATTAGGTATATTTAATTATAATTGGTATATAATTTTATTATAAAAAATTAAAAATAATATATTTCAAAATTTTCATATAATTATTAATTTATATGAAATATATTAAGAACTTTTAAAGTTCTAAAACATATTTTTTCTATAAAAGTGATTTTTCTGTATATTTTAAACAAAAAACTGAATTTATATATTTTGATAATTTAAATTTTATAAAAATTATTTTATTTTTTGTTTCATAATATCAATATTATCTTAGGATGATTTTTTGTAATTTTTTAGAATTATTTTATTTTTCAGTGAATTGTAAACAAATAATGATTTTATAGAAAACCGTCTTTTCTATTCACAAATTTACAAGGGCCCTCTTTTTTAAATTAATTTTAATAATTTATTAATTATTTTTTATTAAACATATTCTAATTAAAATTATTAAAATCAATATTATGTTTAATTATTACATAAAAACATTTTTATACTTAAAATATATTTTCCTTGAGAAATATTCTTCATCATGTTTTGAAGGTTTATTTTCAAAGTAATTTCTAATAATTATATGAATAGAATTTGATAAAATGGATTCCATATTTTTAACAATGAGGTTATTTTTTTTAATAGGTGATTTTAGTTTTGGTCATTATGAATTGTAACCTTTGTAAAAATGTTTTCACCATGGTAAGTGTATACCAAGTAAAATAAGGTTAAAACTATTGGATAAGTCTTTAAAATAATGTTTTTGAATTATTTAATTTTATGAGTGGTGTTTGACCATAATAAACCAAAATTTGAAAATTTTGAAATTTATTGCAAGTTTCCTTTGATAATAACTTTAATATTATTTTAAGTATATAATTAATACAAAATATCACTCTCATTATTTTAATATATAAAATATTTTTCACTGGGATAAAAAGATGTTATGTTTAGTTATAAATCATTATTTTATAGATGAATTATTTTTTTATCATTTTAAAATTCATTTTTAATTTTTAGTGATGAAATAACCACCTTAAATTCCTAAACAACGAGAACACAATGCTTTTTCATGTAATTGAAAAATAAAGTAAAGAATTTTAGAAACATTAAAAGTAATATAATTTGGATTAATTATTTTGTTTAATTATTTTTTTAGATAAATAAAACATATTAGTGATGTGTTAGAGTTTTATATATGAATTCAATTACTATCTTGATGTCTTTAAAGTCAAACTATATGTATAGTCCTGAAAATGAATTTAAAGGTATCTTATGATAAATAATATATTATTAAATGATTTTAAATTCTTAAAAATATTATATTTGGATTAGTTGATGAGATATGGTTGAGAGTATCAACAATGATCCACTTATGGTCTAATTTTCCTTTTATATTAGCATTATGGGCCCCTAAATATTAAAAAACTTTGATATCACAGTAATCATCAAATGGTTTAATGGAAGGTTAAAACTAAGAGATAAGGGTAAAAAAATATACTAAACTTTTATATGTTTTATTATATTATATTATTTCAACTCATCCTCATATTATATTATAAATATATTGATTTAGTTTTACATGAATACTAAAATTAATTTATATTAATTAAATCTTTACGTAATTTGAAGGGTGCCCCTCCTCTAACTTATAAAATGATACGACTTATCGTCACCTATTTATAACTTTTTAGAATTTTTTTCTACTAATAAATACCAAAATAACTTCGTAACTTACCTCCCTACTTCCTATAATCCTTGTAATCACTATAAGATGAACCTTCGTAGCCTAAAGGTGTATGCAAAGAGGGGTTTTCCAATGTAGAGGTATAACTCTCAACTGAGTCTTTCCATGATTATTTATTCTTCCACCTCCCCTAAAAATTAAATATCCAAACTTATATAATATCATAATTATATTCCATATAATTAATTTTTATTATTTTCATGGAACAAATTTCTTTAATATCCTTTCTATCCGAATAGGAAATGAAAGCATCACTCATGAATATGTTTGGACTACCGTCCCCATGAAGTAATGTATTTCATTTTCAATCATCGTCTTTAATTGATGGTAATTATAATGGATTTAATTGTTATACATAATATTTATGACATAATTATCCTTATATAATTATAATATATTATCTATCTTCTTTCCCTTTCATTATTTTGAAAAAAATAATGTCGTTCACGCGCACGTGTGTACTACCACCTCTATGAAGCGATGTGAATTTTTTTCATTTATGATGTACATGGATAGTAATAAGGATAAATTTAATGAATATATATGATATTTATTATAAAATTAATATTATAAAAGTTTTAATTTATATTTACATTTTTTCTATTCCATCCATTAAAAATTGGAAACATCACTCATGGGTATGTAGATACTAACATCTCTATGAAGTGATGTAATTCATTTTTCATCACCATATTATATGGTTGAAAATAAAAATGTATATAATGAATAAATAAGATGATTAATATTTTTTTTTTATTTTTTAGACTATGAAACCATGAATAATGTGTAATGATCATAACCATCAAACCGAAACATGCATGGAAAACAGACTAGTTTTCACCCGAATAATGATTTTGATGAAGAATTTGTAATAAAAGGATAATGGGAAATTATAGGGGAATGATACATAATATTCTATATAAATATTAATAAGTTTATTGAATGGATTTAGAAATAATTTATATATATTATAAATGAGTATTGAATGTGTATGAAGTAAGACAATACTTGAGGTATGGGTTCTTCGTCTCAATATTGTTTCATTGAGTCAAGATTGATGTTATGATCCTATTTATTTTTATATAGTGTATTTAATACCCATTTTAAATTTTATATCACATATAATTCTCAATTAATGGTATTTAAAGTTATAATTCAAAATATTTTAGCTGATGGGTTTTGATTCTAATGTTACCAAAGTTGTAAGGGTCTTTTATCTTACTTTTTTTTTCTGTGAGACATATGCCATATTCACCGCTTGTTTCTTTCATATGGTATATATACTTACCAATTTATATGATATATCATGGATACATTTATATTAATTTTATTTAATGATTAATTTTAAGTTATTTATTTTATGGGGGTTATGATTCAAAAGTTATCAAAGCGGTAAGGATTTATGCAATAATCTCATTTATTTTCAGGATTGTCTATATCAAATTTCCATTGAGAGAAATTATGTGGATATTATCCTTTAAAACCCAAATATTTTTCTCTCCTCTTTTTATTCAAGTAATTTTTATGAATTACTAATATTTCTCTCTCTTTGTTACTAAAAATGATCAATAAAATGTTTTTAATGAAAAGCCAACCTTATTTCCTATTTGGGAGAAAAACTTTTTCTTATATGTAAATTATATTAAAAATTGTTTTATAAATGTTTTTACCTATACATGAAATTTTTTAAAAAGGTAATTTTCTATAACTTTTACTTTATTTACAAAGTTTTTTTAAAAAAATTAATTAATTTTTTCCGAACAAGCCTTTTTTGACATTTTTTAAAAGTGTGAAAGGAATGTTATATTTTAACATATAAGGTATGGAAGGATAGTCTTAACACCATGAAAACCCATTTTATTTTAATCTTAATTTATAATTGATAGGTTTATTTTCATAGAAAATAATTTTCTCAATATTTTATGATATTTTAGTTAAAATTTTATCAAAAGAAGTGGATACTTTTCTCATGTTTCCAAAGAAGGGTTCGAGTGTTCTTTTAAATGTATTTTTATTCTATGTAAACATCATTTAGGTGTTTTTATGTTTAAATGGAGATATTTAATTATAATTTATCCATTTTTTATGATTTATGATGATGATGATGATGATGATGACGATAATGATGATGATTTAAGGTTTATTCAATGAAACTAATTTCTTTCTCACAAGTTAATTAATTAATATTGAAATTTTTCTAAAACCTATTTCTTTTTCACAAGTTATGCTATGATAAAATGATAAAAAAACTATGAAACCCATTTCCTTTGAACTAGTCATGATATTATTCTATGATAAATGTTTTATAATGTTGCAAAAAATATATGTATGGTTTTTATTATGTGATAGGTTGGACTAGAATTATATATCCCTATAATTAATTAGGTAAATATGGATATCTCATGTGATAAAATGGACTAGAATAGGGATTGAACCCATTTTATTAATGAAATTTGTCCACTATGATAGTATTTATAGTGAAAATTGACTAAGAAAATAATGGAATTAGGAGTGAACTCAATCCAATATGATAGTTTTTTTCATTGGCCCTTGACTAAGGAAATGATTTTCTATGCTTATGTGTATACTGAAAATTTATTTCTTATGTTTATGATATGTTATCATAGATCATGGTTGATTATTGATGATTACAGATACTTATAATTAATGTATTTTTTCATGATAAAGCCTTATTCTACGATTTATGATTAATGATATTTGAATGATTGAGTATGAAAATTTTAAGTTATAATCATGATCTCATACCCATATGATTATCTTATTATTGAAAATGAATATCTATTGATATCTCTAACATTTTCCCTTACCGAGAATATAAGATTACCCATTATTATGTTTCCATTTTCTTCAGGATATGAAGAATTATATTATGTATGATTAGTTTAGAACGGTATCATGTGTGTATACTTTTGTGAGTGATATTGAAGTCTTTATATGGAATAAAAAAATATGGGTATAATGGGAAAAACTCCCATTTGAGGATAAATTCATGAGTTTTTTTATGTAAATTATTTTTCTATAATTATCTAAACCCATAAACATAAAATCTATTGGGTATGAAAGTGATTCAATGATAGATATGTATATTTTAATTCTAGATGTTAAATTTGGTTCATTTCAGTTAGTATCAAAGATAGTATGTAAAAAATACATTTTCACACTAGATCTTGGTAAATGAGTCTCAGGTTATTATAATATGTATCAAAGAAGGGTTTATATAACTTTATAGGTTAAGAAGTTATCATGTAACAATAATTTAAGAGTTAAAGATATGATTATGGCTTGATACATTTATATATGATCATATGTCTAAATTCATAGATTACATTTTGGGGTTTTTTGTTATGGGATTTTAAGGTGACCAATGATATTTTAGGAGGTTTTTATTTTGATTTAATAGTTTAGTGGGATACATGTAACCCTAAAGTTCCATATGGGATTTATTGTGATTTTATTCTATAATAATGTTAATGGGAACATATGTTGAAAGAAATTGTAAACTTTAATGGTAATAAATTATTTTATGATGAGGTAATTATGGTTAATGGGAATAAATGAGTTATAATTTGTTTGGAATATATAGTATTGAGAAGTGATTTGGAAAATAATTGATTAATTTTATTTTTTATAAGTTCATTATATTGGGTATATTATTTGATTAAGGTTAATAGAAAATTAAGGCTAGTATGGAAATTTATTTGGGGAATAAATATTGAGTAATAATTTTAAATTATATAAGGTTTTATTATGTTTTATGGTGATTCAGGTTATTTTTGAAAATTATTAGTAAATTTTTAATAATATATGATTTGGGTATATACACTTTTGGTATATAACTCTATGAATGATTGATTTTATTTGAGGATAAATGTTAAGTTGGTCTTGGAAAAGCATGTGATCAAATATTTTTGATTTTTAGGTTTCAAATTTGGATGGACACATCCTGAAGAGTTTTAAGATTAGTTATTTATGGAATAATTTAGGTTGAACTTTGGGTGTTATTAATGATGTTTTGAATAATAGTGTATTATTTAATCATATGAAGGTTTATTAATATTAAGTATTATTTTACCATGTGCTAACCATTTTGGTTTTAGTAAATATATAGAGGCTGGAAGAATATCTTTTCATTATCTTTTGAATTTTATGATCCATTAAAAAATAATTTTACTTCTTCAAGAATTATAAGTTCATCATGGTTATTTATCATGAAGCATTGCTGGAAAAATATTTGAAACAAAAACTGAATGATGAAATTTTAGAAATAAACTAAGTATGTATATTTGCTAACATTATTTATATCAATGGTAAAATAATTCAAAAAACTCAAGAAAGATGAAGATAAATATATTGAATATAAAGTGTAAAATAGTTATTTACTATAAAAGTATAATTTTTGATACTGAATCAAAATTATGAGTTTTAAAATACATACATGGTTTAATAAATATTTAGTAAGTGATAAGTTGTCGAGTATTAACATAGACATTAAAGTCATTTTCAAAATGAAACATAATCGATGTGGATTGAGAAGAAATTTATTTAAATTTAGTTATATTTACCTTAAAATCCTTGTAATTGGTTTTGAAAATGTTTTAAACCATTTTTCATCAAGAATAAGATAAAAATTGTGAGGGTATAATTTCATTAATGGAGTAGAGTGTAACACTCCAAAATATAAATATGTATTAATATTTTAAATGTTTATTTTGTTTGATAGATTGTGAAACACAAAAAATAAAACTAAACTGAATCATGAAACTTATATTAAGATAAAATATTACAATGAATGATAAAAAATAACACATTATGTGGTTGAAATATGAAAGAAAATGAAGAAAAGTACGAGTGGAGTAAATGAATATATATATACACACACCACAAACATAAAATTTTTATCTACATTGTTCACCATGAATATTGTGACAAAAAATTCTACTATGAAAACTAGAGAAATAATTAGGAATATAATAGACACTATGAGATAGAATTAATTGAATAAATTTCAATGAAGCATGTAAGGAAATATATAGTAATGTAATATGATCATTATATAAATGGTCATTAGACACATAGTCATTATATATATATAGTTGTTATATAAATTTTTTTAGGTATATTTATGTTATATTTGTATATAATTTTATGATAACAAATTATAATAATTTAATTTTTAATATTAAAATTATTATTAATTTATATGAAATAGATAAATAGTACTTAAAGTTTTAAAAGGTGTTTTTTAAAATAAAAGCAGTTTTCCTATATATTTTAGTTATTTTTTAAATTTTTTAAATTTAATTTGATAACAAATATTTCCTTTTTGGTTTAATCATATCAAAATTATCTTGGGGTAATTGTTTTTGGTATTTTTTAGAAATAGTTTATTTTTAGTAAATAGTGAAAAATTCCAATTTTATAGAAAATTGTCATTTCCTTTAAATATATAAAATTGACCATTTTGTTTTGAATTGGTTTTAGAAGTTAATTAATTAATTTTAATTAAACAAAATTCAATTAATTTTATTAAAATCATCATTATGTTTAACTTTGATATAAAAACATTTTTATACTTAAAATAATTTTTTCTAGAATACTGTTTTTTTTTGTGTTTTGAAAGTTTATTATAAAATAAATTTATTCCAATTATATAAATTGAATTTTATAAATTAAGTAAAATATTATGAATTAGTAAATTCAAATTTGGTAAATAATTTACTTTTTTGGTCATTATGAATAATAACCTTGGTAAAAATGTTGTCACCATAGTAAGGGTAAAACAGGTTATAAAGATTAAAACTATAGGAAAACAATTTAAAATCACCAAAAAACTTCAATTATTTAATTGTATTATTTTTTTGACTATAATCATCCAAAATAAAAAAATAGTAATTTTTTTCTACTTTCCTTTGATAATGACTTTAATTTTATTTTAGGTAAAGAATAAATATAATACATCACTTTATTTATTTTAATATCTATATTATTTTGTTATAGGGATAAGAAGTGGTTATGTTCAGCTATAAATGGTTACTTTAAATATGAATTACATTTTTTTTATAATTTTAACTTATTTTTAATTTTTAATGATTGAATAATTACCTTAAATTCTTCTGCAACACCGACACAATTCTTGTTCAAGTAATATAAAAATTAAGTAAATTATTTTAAAAACATTAAAATTAATACAATTTGGATGAATTATTGTGTTTTATGAATATTTTGTGTAGATATAATATATTATTATTGTTTTAAACTTTTTTATTTTAATTCCATTACTATATTGATGTATTTAAAGTCAAACTATGTAAATAGTTCTAAAAATGACTTTAATGGTATATTATGTAAAATAATATATTATTAAATAATTTAAAATTCATAAAAATATTATAGTTGGAATAATTAATATAATATGTTCTATATAATCATTAATTTTACACTTATTTTTTACTTTTTATTTTTATTATATATTTATTGACACCAAAATAGTAAAAAAAATGATATCGTGGTATTTGTCAAAAGGTTTAATGAAGAGTTTAAAATAAGAGATAAGAGTCAAAAAACCACCTAAATTTATCTAAATTTTATTATATCAGATTTTTTATACTAAAAATAATCCTATATTAAATATAAATTTATTTGGTTACCACTTGGACATGAAAATTAATTTATATTAATTGAATACTTCAAGTAATTCCATGGGTGCCCCTCCCCTCACTTATAAAAGGACACCACCTGTCCTAACTTTTTTCACACATTTTTAGAACTTTATTTCAGGACATAAATGACTAAATACCTTTCTAAAATATCTAACCACGTCCTAGAATCCATTTACTCACCATAATACCATCCTTTGAATCCTTTAGGTGTACATCAAGGGTGCTTTTTCAATATAGAGGTATAAATCTTAATCGAGTGTTTCTATGTTTATTTCTTCTTCTAGCTCCTCTAGATCTTAAATAATCATTTTTATAAAATAAAATAATTACATCCCATATACTGAAATTTTTTTATGTTCATGTAAAAACCCTGTTTCATCCCGTTTCCATCCTAATGGGAAATGAAAGCGTTGCTCGTGCATACATACACACTACCGTCTCCACGAAGCAGTGTAGATAATTTTCCAACACTATCATTCAAGGATGGTTATTACGATGGATTTAATGTTTATATATAATATTTATAAAATAATTATTATTTTATAATTATAATATTTTATCTACACTCTTATCTTTCAATCCATTGGAAAATGATAACATCGTTCATGTGTATGTGTGGACTACCACCTCCACAAAGTGATGTGACTCATTTTTCATGTATGACTTACACAGATAGTAATAATGATATATTTAATGAATATATATGATTTAATTATAATTTTTAAATGAACTTTTTTTTTACATTTATTTTCATTCCAACCATCAAAAATAGGAATCATCACTCATGTGTATGTATAGAGAACTGTCTCTCCATGAAGTGATGTAATTCATTTTTCATCAACACATTTTATGGATTATTTTAAAAGTTTATATAATGAATAAATATTATTATTATTACATTATTATGATTCTATATATGATTAAACCATGACCATGGTGCAAGGATAAAAACCATCTAAATGAAACATGCATAGAAAACATATCAGTTTTCACTCAAATAGTGATTTTAATAATGAATTGTTAATAAAAGGATAATTTGAAATTATATGGAAATGATATATAGTAATACATACATATATATACATATATATGTACATTATTTTTTAATGGATGTATAATTAATCTAAATCTAGTATATAGGATGTTTTAATGTGTATGAAGAAATACATGACTTGAGGTAAGGGTTCTTCATCTCAATATTGTTTTATTGAGGCATGTTTGATTTTATGAATATATTTATGTTTATGAGGTGTATATACTACCACTTTTACATATAATATAATTTATACATATTAATTAATGATATTTAATGGTACAATTCAAATTATTTCATCTAAGGTGTTTTGATTTGAAAGTTACCAAAGTGGTAAGGGTTTCTCATCTAAGTTTTTGTTTGTCTGAGACATATTCCATATTCTCCACTTGTTTCTTTAATGTGGTATATATACTTTCCTTTTTATATGATATATTTTAAATACCGTTATACTCACGTAATTTGAATTTTCATTTGATTTTGTTTCTTTCATTGGGATTATGATTTAAAATCACCAAAATGATAAGGGTTTATGTTACAATCTCATTTCTTTTCATGATTTTATATGTTAAACTTTAATTGAGGGAAACTTTATAGATATTATCATTTAAACACTATATTTTTCTCTTAACCTATGTTTAATCAACAAATTTTTATTTATTAGTAACATTTTACTCTCTTTGGTACTTAAACTGATCAATAAAATGTTTTAAAGAGAAACCACCCTTATTTCCTCTGTGGTCAATGAATGTTTTCTTCCATGTCCATGATCTTAAAAATTATTTTATGGAAGTTTTTAACTATACATTAAATATTTAAAAAATTATATTTTCATTACCTTTTACTTTATTTTAATTTTTTTGAAAAGTAATCTTTTTAAATAAATTCAATTTGAACAAGTTATTTCAAACTTTTTATAAAGGTGTGAAAATAATGTTCTCTTTTAACATATATGGTATAGATGGATTATCCCACCGCCATGATCGATCTTTTCATTGAAGATTCATTAACAAGTTTCATGTTTATTTTTAATGAAAATAATTTTATTAATATTTTGGGAGTTTATAGTTACATTTTATCAAAATAAATAGACATTTTCCCTATGTTTTAAAAGATGGTTTTGAATGTTCTTTTAATAGTATTTTTAATCTAGTTTAAAATATTTTAAGGATTTCTATACTCCACGAGGGATATGTACTTATGATAAAATAGTCCGTTCTAGATGACTTATGATGATGATTATTTAAGGATGATTTTATGAAACAAATTTCTCTTACACAGGTTAATTAACTCATGATGAAACCTTTATGAAACATATTTCTTTTTATTAGGTTATGGTATGATGAAATGATGGAATATTAATAAAAACAATTTTATTTCCATGGTTTATGACATGATGTTACGATGAATGTTTTATGATCTCAATAAAGACATATATATAGTTTTTCTTATGTGTTGGGTGGGACTGGAATTATATATACCTCCAATAAATTAGATAAATATTGATATATAATGAGATAATATGGAATAGAATATGGATTAGATGAGTTTGGTAAAGGACTCTGTACATCATGATTACCTCTGGAGTGTACCTCTACTAAGGAAATTATAGAATAAAAAGTGAACCTAATCCACTATGATAGTCTTGATAGTGATCCCTAACTAAGGGAATGATTTTATATACTTATGTGTACACAAAAAAATTATGTATTATGATTTTTATATGTTCTTGTGGATCATGGTTTATTATTGACAATTTCACACACTTATGAATTATGTATTTTTAAAAAAAAATCCTTATGACTTGATTTATGATTAATGATATTTGACTAATTGGGTATAAACATTTTAAGTTATAATACTGATGTTATACCTTTATTCATTTATTATTCGTTCATATAATCATCAATTGATATCTCTCATGTATATCCTTACATAGAATATGATCTCACTCTTTACCTAGGTTATAAAGAATGATATATTGTATGATTTTCCTCAAAGGGTATCATGTGTGTATATTTTTTTGTGAGACGTTTAAGTATTCTTATGGAATAATAAAATATATATATCATGGGAAAATTACAATTTTTGGAGAAATACATGGATTTTCATACATAAATTGTTTTTCTTAATTCTATAAATACATAAATATAAAAGGTCCTAGGTATGTAATTTACTTAATTTTAGATATGTATATTGTAATTATGGATGATTAAATTTTCTTCATTTTAGTTGGTATAAAATCTAGTATATAAAGACTATGTTTTTAACACTAGATCCAGGTGTACACATCTCAGGATATTATAGACATAGTTTAATTAGAGAAATTCATGAAATAATGCTATCCCATAGGTTGATCAGGCCTTTCCAGATTCCATGTAAAGTGGGTGAGGATTCTTAGAACATGGATTTACCCCTGTATTTGGGTCGGGTGAGCAACATTTTTCATGTTTTGGAACTGAGGATATATTTGCACGACCTATCACATATCATCGATAGGGGTGAGTTAGACATTAAGAATGATTAAAATTTCTAAAATTACATGGTGGAAACTATGGATATGAAGGAGAGGACCCTTCAATGTCATATAATACCTTTGATGTGTTTACTATGTAAGAACTATAACCTTAAAGAGATCTCATGTGAATACTAGAGTTAGATACTAGATAAATACCCTCACTTTTTTAGTTGGAACATGATTTATGGGGTTAAAAGCTTCGAATGTTGGGAGGGTGTAATGAGATGGAATATTCATCTTGAACCCTTTATAAATTTTTAAGTTGAAGAGTCTTCTTACAGAGTGGTTTTAAATTCTCACAATGATTGTTATCTATATGTTGTGGTGATGAGGACAACAACTTGAAGAGTTTTGGTGTTTTTATATTGATCTCACAAAAGAGGTGTGATATGTGTGATTCCCTCTATTTTATCTTAAAATGGGTGAATTAAATCATTAATGTGGGATTATATCATGGAATTCATTTGTAACGACCCGAAATTTTGAATAAATCTTGTTTCCTAATTTAATGTGTTATTTTATTTTATTTATACTCAACAAAAATGTTTTATTTGATAACATGAGTATAATTAAAATGAGACAGTTGGGTTTAGACGGTTATATGACCATTGGTCAATATGACCGCTGGAAACTAAACATTTTGATTATTGTGTCTAAATACAAGTAATCTTGGTTAATTATTATAGAAAGAAGATTCGATGGCCTCACCCAGTAGTCTTGGACCGATCGAAGCCCATCTAACAGAACTTGGGAAGGAGGTAGCACCACTGGGCTTTGCTCTGGACCAAACCCAAGCCGAACTTCATCGTGTGAAGCTAGAACGGAATCGCCTTTTCGAGAAGTTCAAACTAATAGAAATTACTACTCGTGCGATGTTGGCTGAGCCTCCCTCAGATTCCCTCACCTTAGCACACCTTACACTTAGGTCCTATGCTGGTGTGATAAGGGGCTATGTAAGGAGACTGTAACTGCCTTGTGTAATCCTTTGTTTTAAATAAGAATTGGGATTTCTTCTTATGATGATGTTTATGAATTATCAAATGTCCGGATAAATATAGTATGCATATTTTTTGTGAATTTTAGAGAGGATATTTTAAAAAAATGTTTATGTAAACCTTAAATAATTAAAAATGTGTAATGATTTTCAAAAAATGGTCTTCTACAATTATGTTCAGTACGAAATTTAGAGTCTAATAAGATCAAATTGATTTTTGATGAATAATAAATTATTAATAGTGATTCTATGATTAGGATTAGTAATATGACCAAATGGATTAGTAATCTCACTTAAATAAAGTTTTAAAATAATCTAGGCACCTTGATTAAGTAATGTGATTCAATAAAATGGTTAAATAGCGGTTTCATAAATTATTATTCAAGTATTAGTTTTTTCGGGTGAATAGTGTTTTTTAATTAAAAATTAAATTAAAAATATTTAGAAAATTATTTTTATAAAATGGATTTCATTTCTGAACTCAGAGCATCGATATTATGTTAAGGTAATTTTTGGGGTTTTTTCTGAAAAAAATGAATTTTCAGTGAATAGTGTATTTATTTAAAAATAAAATTAAAAATATTTAGAAAATTATTTTTATAAAATGGAGTTCATTTTTGAAATCAGAGAATTGATATTTGGTTAGTGTGAAATTTTGGGATTTTTCTGAGAAAGTTGAATTTTTTGTGAATAGTAAAAATACAGTTTTAGGGTTTCGGTATGTTTAATGACATCATAACTATGTCATGGTGATGTCATGAGATATTTTAAGGGATGGTTGAACAAAGGTGATGAAGTGTTGTATGGGGGGGCCCATGTGGCCTAACTTAATGGGAAATATCATGGGAGAGCACATGGTTTTGAGAAAAGCACATGTGAGGTGTCCCTTGGCCATTAATGCCTTGTCCCCTCACTTTCCCTATAAATACCAAGCCATCCTCTCATCCATTTAGACTCCCCAATCTCCCCCAAAGAAGTTCTGGTCTCATTACCTCCCAAGGAGTCCTCCCAAGGTTCCCTCAAGCCCTCAAGGTCTCAACCTTTGAGTTTTAAGAGTTACGTTTTAAGGTAAGGGATCTGACCTCTCTCTTTCTTTTCAAGTAATTTCTTTTATGTCATTCCTTTTATGCTCCATGTTCTTATGTTGGAGTATGTTCTTTTATACTCCTCTTACTTCCCTTTTCATGTTAATATAATGAGATATCCCCTCTTACTCTCATTATTTTGTTTTATGAAGTTTTAAGTGGCGCCGTTAGGCTGCCGAAATTTTTGTAACGGATTCTTTCTCCCTTCTCATTTTCAAGATCTATTTTCTTGTCAAGCCTTTCAAGTTGATTTTTATTATGTTGTGGTATGATCTCTAAATTTATCATACTGATCTTTTATGATCATATGATGAGAGACCCCATTTGATCTCTTTAATTTAGTATTTTGATGTTTTAAGTGGCGCCGTTAGGCTGCCGAATTTTTAAGTGGTTCTTCACCCTTCTCGTTTTGAAGTTATACTTTCATGTCAATCCTTTCAAGTTCCTTTTTGTTATATTGGGGGTATGATATCTATATCTATCATACTGATCTTTTATGACCATATTATGAGAGACCCTATTTTATCTCTTCAATTTAGTATTTTGAAGTTTTAAGTGGCATCGTTAGGCTGCCGAATTTTTAAGTGGTTCTTTCACCTTTCTCCTTTTTCAAAGTTCTAATTCCATGTCAAGTTTGAAAGTTCCTTTTTATTATGTTGGGGTATGATCTCTAAATATATCATACTGATCATTTATGTTCATATGATGAGAGACACTATTTTATCTCTTCAATTCAGTATTTTGAAGTTTTAAGTGGCGTCGTTAGGCTGCCGAATTTTTAAGTGGTTCTTTCACCTTTCTCCCTTTTCAAAGTTCTAATTCCATGTCAAGTCTTGAAAGTTCCTTTTTATTATGTTGGGGTATGATCTCTATATCTATCATACTGATATTTTATGTTCATATGATAAGATACCCTATTTGATCTCATCAATTCATTTTTTGGTTGAAGTTTATGTAACGCCGTTAGGCTGTCCAATTTTCATAAGAGAAATCTTATTTTTTGTCTTCCTTTCATGTTCTTAATTTCATATGGTATATTTTCAAATTTCATTACCATGTTCTTAAATCCCTTATATTCTGTCCCTCTACTGTTTTATGGGTCATTTATGAATGTTTGACCCATGTCCCCTCTCTTTTCAATGTTATCTAAAAACCTTGTAACATAGCCGTTATGCTGTAGAATTTTCGTCTCAAAATGTCTCTCTCTTTTTCTAAATATATTCTATTTTATTAAGTGAATACTCAAATCTCTACCTTATATATGGGTATTCACATATAGACCAAAATTTTCTATTTTAAATTCTAGTATTTACATAAATGAAACCCGCTTTCCCTTTTCATGGGTTTAAAGTTACATAAAGATCATGTCTTTAAAGCAGTTTTTAAAACGTTATTATTATGAAATGAAACCCATTTATTTTATTCTATATGGGTTGTTTATGAAATTATTGATGATGATATATGTGTCTCACATGATAATAAATACATGTCAAGGGTGCACCCAAATAGCGCTCCAATGCATTGGGTAAAGACTTAATCTCTAGAGATGACCATTTTTTAACGACGCCTTGGTGAATAACCTTGGTAATTTTTAATGACACCTTGGGGATGGATCTTGGTAAAACGAAACGATTGTCAATATTAAATGTTGTAGCCACATATTCAAGTTATGAAAAAAGTTATTTTTATTATGATATGCCTCATGATTTCATTCTCATGCCTTAAAGTTCTTTTCATGACCTTATTGAAGTATCTCAAGTTCACATGTAAAATGTTTCTCTTGTTTCCCTTACTGGGCCTTCTTCTCACCCTTTCTTTTGATGTATGTCCCCAGGTTATGTGATGTAGTAATGAACCTAGGATGAACATTGGGAGAATCCTTTCAAGTGTTTAATAAGAATGTTTTATGTTTTCTTGTTTTAAGTTCCTGGTTTCCAAGACACTAAACCTTAAAGATCCTCGGTTTTGTAAAATGTAATGAAAGTTTATGTGATAAAAAGGTGGGATTCTATGTCATTTGTAATGGATTGATTTCTATTTAATCTTACCTGAGTAACTCTATGTCGTGTTGGCTTGAATTGTGCCATGATAGGGTTCAAGTCATCTAATGTTATGAGAGATGACTATATTTTCTAGGGAGTTATGAAGGGATTTTATAATACCTTAATTTTCAAATATTTTTAATGAGGGACATTGTGGTGTTCTAAAGCATTTTGTGTTTTAGTTTTGGTTTTACTTTAAGGAATTATGCCAGAATAATTTTCTTTACAACATGATTTGATTAACCCTAAACCCTATTAATAATAATGAAAGAACTATCTATTCATTGAATTATCTTTTACAACATCAACCTATAAAATCATTGTGGTGTGTTTTTTAAGCCTTATATATCTTATAGTATCCTTCAACTAACTATGATCTTGTAATGATTCCTTGTCACACCCAAAGTACAAATTCAAGTGGATGTGATGAATGATATCAGATGTAGGAATCTTTTCTCAAATCATTCCCTATTATCATATAATTTTTATTATGAATATATCTAATAATTTTCTTCATTTACCTTATGATATTATAGTTTGGAATCTCCTATTGGTTTCAATGATAATTTTCCCATTCTCCTAGAAACAAATTCTTGTTGATTAGTTATTCCATATTCGATATTATGTTACTAATCCTCTCTCTCAAATCCCATTTTTCTTCTCAAATATTTATTTGTTAAGGGAACCCTATCCTTACAATGGTAGAGTATAAATTTGGTGTATGATAATAAATTCATTACAAAAAATTGATAGTAAAGGATGGGAATGGTTATAATAGTAATTTTTTGATGTGCTTGGCTACATTGTTCCATGAAAAGTCATATCACACCGTGATGTAGGGTTTCATGAATTATTTCCCTATCCCTCACTATAGGTTCATGCCACAACACTACTTATTGTGCCTCAAAAACCATTTTCCCAGTGGTACATAATAATATAAGGATATTAATCATATATATAGGTTTCATATCACATGTTAATCCTATATGAGGTAACCCAGGGTATAAAGGTTCTAGAAGTGGTGTGAAGGTGTCATATGTGATATGAATGTATAGATTAAAATGAAAAGAGGATGAAAATATACCCCATACTTGGAATGTATAGAATACATTACAATGTGTAACCAATGAACCTGTTACTTTTGGCATGAAAATATAGCTCTGATGTGAGAGTTTTTGTCATAAAACCCTCAATCAATATTTTCCCTTTTAATATAGCACAGTGGTGACCACAAGGTTGTCTCTCAAGGAGGTTGCAGTTCGAGTTGTAAAACTGTCACTTTTGTTATTTTATTTGTTTTTAAAGAAATGAAAATGGGGATTTGATTAACAATTTGAAAATAAAATTTTAATTAAATAATAAACTAAAATAATTTTAAAGTAAAGATAACGTGGGTTTGAAATCATGAATAAAAATAGAAGTCACATACAAGCTTCACCCTCTCGGACACTCCACTCTTCCTTGTATATAAAAAAATATCTCTTAATTTAAATTCCTAAATGTACCCCCAAGGACCCCCAAGTTTACACTCAAATTTAAAAATACATCATATTTAAGACTTCAATATGATTTTTGTCCCACCTATAGAAGTGATTCAATTACTTAAATACCTCCAAGTAATTGAACCTAATTGAATTCTCTATACTCAATGGAAAAACCTCACCAAAGAATTTTAAATTGCGAAGTCAATTGTTCTACTTTATAGATGGAACAACTATAAAAAAAATGTGTTGAAAGTATATTTAAGAAATAAAACATCCAAATTCATTCAAAAATATAGGTTCAATAGAAATTCAAAAAAATATATTACACATTAAAATCCAAACTTGGAATAGAGTGTCTGTCGGGTGTTGCAGTCCGCAACCACTTGCCACTTAGCCTTCCATCACTTGAGAAGCCTTCATCTTCTCTATTGAATATTAAAAGGATGTCATCTTCTTAAGGATCAAAATCTCCACCTTCCCCTTCGCTCTCTCAAGCCAACTCCCTTTTGTGACGGATGGTGTGGTGAAAAATAGAATATGATTTAGAGGTAGGAGCTCCTCTCCTTTTATAGGAAGATTTCCTCATCAACAATATGTCGCATTTTATACCCATTAATTGTCCGATTCACGCGTGGACCTCTTCATCAATATTGTTCATAAATGTCTTGGTCGTCCACCATAAAAATTTCAGATTAATTGGATGCGTATTTTAGGAGTTAAGGTTTTTCTATTGAAAATCGATTTCTCTAGATGAAGCTTCCTGGAAGCTTCCTTCAAAACTCTATCACTAAACTGCCACCATAAAGGATTACAAACGGCATGAAATTTAGTTTGGAGACGAATCTAGGATTCATATGTAATATCCAGGTGGAATCGCATCATTTGGAGTAGTGTAGGCCGAAAGTTGTTTCCATTACCAATGTAGGGTCAACACAGTCTGCCCAGAAAAAAATTTCAACTTCATTGATTTTTTGGGCATCAAGATGCATGAATCTATTCCTGGTCCTGAAGACAAAGATGATGGAAATAATATAAGGATTATAAAAAAATTTGAATCACAAAATTTGGAAATGTATTTTATGATAAATGAACAAAATACCCCTGTGATAAAAATCTGTTAAAAATCCAGAATTATGCAATTTAAACTTTTTATCCCAAAACACACTCTAAATCCAAAATTGTTACAAATAAGATAAAATTGTTAAATTTGTGAGTTTTAAATCATTTAAATAGACATTAAAAATATTGGAAATATTAGCTCTATCAATTCCCCCACACTTGGCTCTTGGACTCCTGGATAAGTGAGCACGGTATCAAGAAAAATAAAACACATACTGATGGAGTTTACCAATTTACCACAATGAATTAAAAAGATATCACGCCTCATTAAAGAAAAATATTTAAAATTATAAATTAAAATAATTCAATCCATTTCCACTTATTTTTTCTTCTCATGGACACAACACACTTACCTCACATTCATTTTCTCTCATCACACAATATAGATTTGCAACAAGGATTTTCTCATCCAACTCATGCAAGAATTACCATAGGCTTGATAAATTTCTACATCTCCACCCGATGTGAACCAAGAACATGTGATTATCATGAGGACTTTACAGGGTTTTTCTGTGGCTTGGGGTTGGTAGGTTTCAAATGTGAAAAATTATGTGGCTGAATAAAGAGGGTTTGGCTCTTTTTGAAGCAAAAATGCATGATTCTAATTTTTACTCAAGTATGGTCTCCTCCATATTCTCCTAAAATAATCAGCTCTGATCTTCTGTTTTCCACCCCATTCCATCAATATTTCATTAGAAAATATGACTTTTGTTTTTTTGAAAGCTCCAGATTGGGCACAACGTATTTCCATTGCGAGCTTCAGATAGGCACAACTCCATTTCATTTGAGAGCTCTAGATAGGCACAACTCCCAGAAAAATATATTCCAGCATCACAAATATGTCTTCAATGTTTGAATGTCCTCCCAAAGCAACACCAAATGAGGTAGCACATCATGATTCATCTTCCCTTCTGCACTTAAGTTCAACTAGATCATGCATTTATACTTCCAGAGCAGGTTGGAATGGGAAATTTGGCTTGTAATGTGGCTAACCTAATAGGCTATACATGGCTACTAAGGGATCAAGAAGGATAAAATGTTCAATGAAGGATGAAATAAAAAGGATAATCATGAAAAGGAGGCTCCAATATTCAAAAAAAATTCCTCAATCATTTTAATCACAAGTATCTCAGCCCTCAAGTTTTGATAGAAATAAATAACGTTCTGGTTTAAACAAACACGAATTGGTTCTCTCAAGAAAGAGGTAAATGTGAAGAAGATGTAAAAATGGGTCCAAAGGCGTCACAGGAATGAGAATTTCAATCACAATGCCAGTGATATGTGCCATGAGATTTAAAAATTAGTGGTCATTTCAAGAATTTTCCAAATTTTTGAACTTGAAACAATGCCATTTCCAGCATTCATTTATGTTCAGTTTCAAAGGATCAGTTGGTTTACCCCTTGGCATGAGTTTCAAATGAAATTCAAGAAATTCCAATTTTTTTTTTGAAAAAGAAAGAAGAAAAAAATGGAAAGAAATTTTGAAAACAAAAAATTTCAAACAGAAGTTTGTAAAAACCTAATCTACCCAGAATTTCCCCCCCCCCACTTATTCTATGAAATGTCCTCATTGTGTAGTTTTTTTAGCATGAAATTCCAGAAATTAAAGACATAGAAAAAAATAAATGATAAGGAAAGACACAACCTGACATCAATTATATTCTGCGTCATGAAGTTGGGTCTCCTCCCCTGGAGAATCTTGAAAATTTTCTCAAAATAGCTTCAAATGATGCCCATTGACAGTGAATGATGTCTTTTTATCTGGATCTTTAATCTGTATTGCACCAAAAGGAAAAACATGAGTAACAATGAATGGGCCAGACCATTTGGAATGGAATTTACCTAGGAAGAGTTTCAATCTGGCATCAAACAGCATAACTTTGTCTCCCTCCTTGAAGTTTTTGTTGAGAATCCTCCCATCATGAAAGGCTTTTCTTCTCTCTTTGTATAACCTGAAGCTTTCGTATGCATTATTTCTGATCTCGTCCAACTCCTGCAAACAATATTTTCTTTCTTTCCTAGAAGAATATAGGTTCATGTTACATGTTTTTACAGCCCAAAAGGATTTGTGTTCTAAATCAACTGGTAGATGACAAGCCTTTCCATAGACCAATCTATATGGTGACATTCCAATGGGGGTTTTGAAAGCAGTTCTACGGGCCCAAAGAGCATCATCAAATCTCAAACTCCAATCCTTTTTATTTGGGTTCACTTTTTTTTCTAGGATTTGTTTGATCTCCCTATTAGACAACTCAGCCATTCCATTTGTTTGAGGATGATAGGGCGTAGAGACCCTATGATTAACACCGTATTTCTTCAAAATAGATTCCAAATTCCTATTACAAAAATGGGTACCTTGATCTGTAATTAGAAACTTTGGAAATCCAAACATTGAAAACAAATTTCCTTTCAAAAATTTGGACACAATTTTAGCATCATCAGTTCGGGTGGGGATAGACTCTACCCACTTGGACACATAATCAATAGCCAAAAAGATGTAGAGATATCCAAATGAATTAGGAAAAGGCCCCATGAAATCCATTCCCCATACATAAAAAACATCATAAAACAAAAGTGGGTTGTGTGGAATCTCATTCCGCTTGGAAATGTTTCCTTGGAATTGACAATTTTTATAGGTTTTGCAGAATTCGAAAGCATCTCTAAAAATGGTGGGCCAATACAATCCAGAATTAAGAACTTTTCTTGCTGTTCTCTATGGTCCAAAGTGTCCTCCATAGTTTAATGTGTGGCAGAAATGTAGGATAGATTGAAATTCAGAGTTCGGAATGCATCTTCGTATCATTTGATCACTACCAATGTGCCATAAATAAGGATCATCCCAAATGTATTTCTTTGAATCACTCACAAGTTTATCAATTTGATTTTTGGAAAACCAGTGGGGGTGTTCATCAGAATCCAAATAGTTTACAGGATTAGCAAACCATGGTATTTCACTTTGAGTAGCAAATAAATCCTCATCTGGAAAGGTTTCCTTAATTGGGGAACACAACTGAAATTTCCTATTCCCAATAGAAGGTATCCTGCTCAAATGATCAGCAACAAGGTTCTCACATCCTTTCTTATCTTTTATTTCAACATCAAACTTCCGTAAAAGCAGAATCCATCTTAGAAGTCTTGGTTTTGCATCATGTTTGTTCATCAAGAATCTGATTGGAGAATGATCAGTAAAAACAATCACCTTGGAGCCCAGTAGATAACTTCTAAATTTGTCTAGAGAAATGACAACAACCAACAGTTCTTTCTCAGTTGTTTTGTAGTTTGATTGGGCTTGATCAAGAGTTCGGGAGGCATATTCAATCACATGAGATTTCTTTTCCGTCCTTTGACTCAATACTTCCCCAAGAGAAAAATTAGATGCATCTGTCATTATTTCAAAGGGAATGTCCCATTTAGGAGGTTGAACAATGAGAGGGGTTATCAATCTTTTTTTCAGCTCATGAAACGAATTTATGCAATTCTCATCAAAGACAAATGGAACATCGTTTTGGAGTAATCTGGACAATGGAAGAGCAATCGTACAAAAATCTTTAATGAATCTCCTATAAAATCCAGCATGCCCAAGGAAAGATCTCACATCTATCACAGTTTTTGGGTATGGTAATGAAGAAATGACCTCAACTTTGGATTTATCAACTTTAATTCCATCACGGGACACAACATGTCCAAGAATGATCCCTTTAGCAACCATAAAAGGGCATTTTTTATAATTTAGAACAAGGTTCTTTTCAATGAATGTTTTCAGGACACGTTCCAAGATTTTCAAACATCTTTCAAAAGATGATCCATACACAGTGAAGTCATCCATAAAAAATTCCATGCAAGTTTCCAAAAATTCAGAGAAGATGCTTATCATACACCTTTGAAAAGTTCCTGGGGAATTACAGAAACCAAAGGGCATCCTTCTATATGAAAAATTTCCAAATGGGCATGTGAAGGTGGTTTTCTCTTGATCCTCAGGTAAAATGTGAATCTGAAAATATCCATAGAATCCATCCAGAAAATAGTAGTGGGTTTTTCCAGCTAGTCTTTCAAGGACTTGATCAAGGAATGGTAACGGGAAGTGGTCTTTCCTTGTAACCAAATTGAGTTTCCTGTAATCAATGCACATTCTCCATTTATTTGGAAGCCTTATGGGGAAAAGATCACCAAATTCATTCCTTGAGATTGTAAATCCACTTATTTTAGGAACAACATGGACTGGACTTACCCATTGACTATCAGATATGGGAAAAATAATTCCAGCAGCCAACAAGGTGGTGACTTCTTTCTTCACAACCTCCAAAAGTGTTGGGTTCAGTCTTCTTTGAAATTGTCTTACCAGTCTAGCATTCTCCTCCAGTAAAATTTTGTGCATGCAAACCGAGGGGCTGATTCCTGTTAGATTAGAGAGAGTCCGTCCTATAGCTTCCTTGTGGGACTTGAGAACTTCCAACAATTGGTTTTCCTGGACTTCTGAAAAATCTTTTGAGATGATTATAGGGAATTGTTCATTATGACCTAAGAAGGCATACTTGAGGTTATCCGGAAGGGGTTTCAATTCTACCATAGGTGGGTTGGTTTCATTGATAACTAGGAACTCTTCAAAAGTTTGATTGTTTGGTGAAGCTCTATGTTCATCATGGTTATCTCTTTCTATGATATCAAGACTTTTTTCATGTGAAAAATTGGAAACCTCTCCTGGAATACCACTAAAAGATTCAGTGGTTTCTAGAAATTCATCTTCATTATTGCTCAGATATCCAGTCTCAACATCCCAAGACTTTTCACAGTCTCTAGTTTCATCCTCATTTTGATCTGATTAAGTATCATACAAATTTCCATCTTTTCCACATTAGTTGGTATTTCATTGCAGAAAAAATCAGGTAACATTCCAGATGAAAACCAATCAATCATGTTTACATGGGGAGTTGAATAATCCTCAACTGGGTGTTTCATTGAATGAAAATTGTTGAAATTAACAACATATCCTCCAAATTCTAGTGAAAGTGTTCCCTTGTGAACATTGATGATTTCTTTTTCCGTTTTTATAAATGTCCTCCCTAGGATTAGGGAAGCATGTGTGCTAAACCGATCATCTTCCATATCCAAAACATAGAAGTCAACAGGAAAAATCATGTCTCTCACTTGAACGAGAACATAATCTATAACTCCAACAGGTTTGGTGGTACTTCGGTTTGCGAGTTAAATGATAATTCCAGAGGGATTTAAGTCTCCAACCTGAAGAGATGAGTAGACAGAATGTGGCATGACATTGATTGAGGCCCCTAGATCAAGAATAACATCTTTGAATTCACATTTCCCAATGGTACAGGGAATGGTAAATGTCCCAAGGTCTTTACACGTGATAGGAAGTGCATGTTAAATCATCGATGAAACATTCCTTCCTAAGTTCACTTTTTCACCTCCTTTGAACTTTCTCTTGTTGGTACACATGTCTTTCAGAAACTTAGCATACCTAGGAATTTGTTTCACAACATCGAGCAATGGAATATTGACTTGGACTTTCTTGAATGTTCCAAAACCTCCTTATCCAATTATTTTTCAGCCCTTGACTTTGGTGGTGGTTCACACCTTGGATAAGGCCGTGGAGGTTTGAATGTTTCTGGGGTATTCTGAGTATGTTTTGGAGGAACATAAGGACCAGACATCCTCTTCCAATCATTCTTTGTTATTTCAAACAAGATTTACTCTCTTGACTTTTAGTTTCTATCAACTTTAGATTTTTCATCATTTTTATCAAGGGTAGGATTTTCGTCAACAGTATCAGCATAAGGCTTGATGTTCTCAATCTGAGGGTTGTCCAATTTTGTTCCACTCCAAAGTTCAATTGCACTCACATTTTCCTTCCCATTATTCCTCGGATTTACTTATGGCTGTGAGGGTAAACCACCACTCCTTTGATTTGTTATGAAATTAATACCAGAGGCAAGTTGACCCATTTGAGTCATCAAGGTATTCATTTTGTTATCATGTTGTTTTGTGTATTCTTTTAGTTCCCTCATTTCCTCTTGTTGTTTCCTCATTGCTTCTTCAAGGTTCCTATCAGAGTTTTGAGTGGCAGGGGTAGGGTGAAAATTGCTTTCAGAATGAGCATTGGATTTCTCATTGAAATATCTTGGTTGAGAATTACTTGATTGTCCTTGGAATAATCCTCTCGGTTGTTCAGGTTGACGAAATCTTTCATTTGAGTTGTTGTTCCATCCTTGATTCAAATTTTGGTTGTTTTGAAATGGTCTTTGCTGGTTTGGTTTAAATGGTCTTCCAGGAAAAACTTCATTGCAGTTCTTAGGAGTCTCTTGCATTTGCGGGAATTGGTCACTAAAATGTTCATTCGAAGAACAAATCCCACAGTGGACATGTATTTGGAAAGCCGTTTCAGGTTTGGGTTGGGTTGGTGGGGCGTTAGACAACATTATTGACCTTACCATGGTGGTAAGATCAGATAGTTGACTTGTAATTGTGTTGTTTTCGGGACTAGTAGTAGGGAATTCTTGTGCAGCTTTTACATGAAGAAGGCCTCCGGTTCCAAATTGTTGGGCATTCTGGGCCGTGTTTGCAATTAAAATCCTAGCAGCAGCTGGTGTCTTATCAACTAAAGCTCCTCCTGCAGCAGCATCGATCATACTTCTATCAGTGAGACACAATCCTTCATAAAAGTATTGAATGAGAAGCTGGTCACTGATTTGATGACGGGGGAAACTAAAACAAAGACGTTTGAACCTTTCCCAGTATTCGTGAAGTGTTTCTTCTTGTGTCTGCCTAATTCCAAAAATCTCATTTCGAATGGAGGCAGTTCTAGATGCAGGGAAATTTTTTTCAAAGAAAATATTTTTTAATTCATTCCAATTTCTAATCAAGGTTGAGTGAGAATAGAAAAACCATTCTTTAGCAACTCCATCTAGAAAAAAGGAAATGACCTCAACTTCATTTGATCTGCATCAACTCCATGAGGTTTTATGTTGACACACAAGTAGCTAAATTATTGGAGGTGTTTGTGTGGGTATTCACCAGGCAACCCATTGAATTTGGGAAGCTGGTGGATGAAACCGGACTTGATTTCAAATCCAGCAGGGGCATCAGGGTACTCTACAGGATTCTCGTGATTTTCGTCATAGGATGAAGCCAGTTCTTTCAAAGTTCTATTTTCAGCCATTTGTATTTCAGTTTCAACCAAGTCCCTCCTAGGTGTATTTGTGGAATATTGACAACTTGAAACTTGTGGATTATTACCTCTAACCCTAGTTTGAAAAGTTCTATCAATTTCTGAATCTAAAGGTAACAAGTTCGGTTCAGAATTTCGGGTCATGCAAGAAAAAAAAACTAAAATAAAATCAACTCTAGAAACCTCCCCGGCAACGACGCCAGTTGATGTGAGCATTTTTGTCGTAAAACCCTCAATCAATATTTTCCCTTTTAATGTAGCACAATGGTGACCACAAGGTTGTCTCTCGAGGAGGTTATAGTTCGAGTTGTAAAACTGTCACTTTTGTTATTTTATTTGTTTTTAAAGAAATGAAAATGGGGGTTTGATTAATAATTTTAAAATAAAATTTTAATTAAATACTAATCTAAAATTATTTTTAAGTAAAGATAAAGTGGGTTTGAAATCAAGAATAAAAATAGCAGTCGCAGACAAGCTTCACCCTCTCGGACACTCCCCTCTTCCTTGTATATAAAAAAATATCTCTTAATTTAAATTCCTAAATGTACCCCCAAGGACCCCCAGGTTTACACTCAAATTTGAAAAGACATCATATTTAAGACTTCAATATGATTTTTTTCCTGCCTATAGAAGTGATTCACTTACTTAAATACCTCCAAGTAATTGAACCTAATTGAATTCGATATGCTCAATGGAAAAACCTCACCAAAGAATTTTAAATAGCGAAGTCAATTGTTCTACTTTATAGATGGAACAACCATAAAAAAAAATGTGTTGAAAATATATTTAAGAAAGAAAACAACCAGATTCATTCAAAAATATAGGTTCAAGAGAAATTCAAAAAAAGAGATTACACATTAAAATCCAAACTCGGAAGAGAGTGTCCGTCGGGTGTCGCAGTCCGCAACAACTTGCCGCTTAGCCTTCCATCACTTGAGAAGCCTTAATATTCTCTATTGAATCTTAAAAAAATTTCATCTTATTAAGGATCAAAATCTCCACCTTCCCCTTCTCCCTCTCAAGCCAACTCCCTTTTGTGACGGATGGTGTGGTGAAAAATAGAATATGATTTAGAGGTAGGAGCTCCTCTCCTTTTATAGGCAGATTTCCTCATCAAAATATTTTCACGTTTTCTACCCAATAATTGGCCGCTTCACACGTGGAACTCTTCACCAATATTGTTCATAAATGACTTTTTCGTCCACCCTCAAAATTTCAGATTAATTGTACGCGTATTGTATGAGTTATGGGTTTTCTATTGAAAATCGATTTCTCTGGATGAAGCTTCCTGGAAGCTTACTTCAAAACTCTATCACTAAAAGGCCATCATAAAGGATTCAAAAAGACTTTAAATTTATTGTGGAGACGTATCTAGGAGTCCTATGTCATATCCAGGTGGATTAGCATCATTTGTAGCAGTGTAGGCCGAAAGTTGTTTCCATTACCAATGTAGGGTCAACGCAGTCCGCCCGGAAAACATTGTCAACTTAATTGATTTTTTTGGGCATCAAGATGCATGAATATTTTCCTGGTCCTGAAGACAAGTATGATGGAAATAAAATAAGGATTATAAAAAAATTTGAATCACAAAATTTGAAAATGTATTTTATGAGAAATGACCAAAATACCCCTGTGATAAAAATCTGTTAAAAATCCAGAATTATGTAATTTAAACTTTTTATCCCAAAACACACTCTAAATCCAAAATTGTTACAAATAAGATCAAATTTTTAAATTTGTGAGGTTTAAATCATTTAAATAGACATTAAAAATATTGTAAATATTAGCTCTATCAAACTCACACCATGACTATATTTAGCCATAGAGAGAATGACCTTGCATGAGCCATTCATGGGATCTTAAGTATCATTTCATCATTGTGATGGATTGGAGCAAGGATATATCATATCTTGATATTTTAAGATATAGAGAATAATTTTTTGATCCTTTATACCACCCAAGTTCATTTATATTGTGTTTTGAGTAGGTTTAGGATTTAGATTTGTAGGGTCGATGGTTGGGTTTGGGTGCTACGAGAGAAGTGTTCTTTGAGGATCTATACTCCACTGGTTTCATATTTATGATATAGAATTGGTCACCCAAATGTTTTTATAGTTTTTACTACCCTACTTTCATAGAGTGTGTTTCCTCTATAGTTTGGGCATGGAGTGGATACTCTGCACCTGACAATGCGTGGGTACTCTACATGGATAATAAAGTTTGGAACTCACTTGATTGATGTTATGTAAATCATTATGGAATCAATACTATATTAATAGAGTTACGTAACCTCTCATTTTATTACATTGTTTAATGAAGTGAGCGTCCTTTTTCAGGGGTTCAATACTCCCTCGGTTGACACTTATCTTGGTGAGGTATGAGACCACACCACATCCAATTAGATGTTTTGAGTATTTTTTATATAGGCATCTTAGATTCTTGGGTTGCTTGAAATTCCATATTTTATTTAAAAATCTTGTATATTTATGGGTAGAGATAACTATCCTAGGTTCTATTTATTGAAATCATATCTGGTTTTTGTTTTATCCTCATCTTCTTCTTCCCTGAGTGTGTTATCCTTTACCTTTGTTCTTATAATCTAATTGAAACTTATTTTATTTTTTATATTGGGATTTACATGGAATCATATTGGGTATGAATATAATCATACCTATATAGGCATTTCACCCACATGTGTCTTTTCATATAAAAATAAAAGACAATTTAGTAGAGAGTTTAGTTGACATTATGTTAGTGCAATGATAGCTTAGTGGTACCTAGAGGTGGTAGTGGAATAAAATGTTTTTGTATAAAGAATAATTTCTTTTATATATCTTTTCACCTCATTTTCTATAGGTTAGTTTCCCACTAGTTTTTTTGGATACATATTTCCCCAATTTTACACATTATATTATTCACTTGTGCTTCTTTGTGGATCTTAGTGTTTGTTGCTTGCATTATATTACACTTGGTTTTTATTATATAACCTATATTATATTTCATATGATAAGATAAGTTTTTTTTGTTTTGGTTCATTAGGATAAGGTATCCAATATTGTGTGATATTCCTACTTGGTGCTAGTCACTAACCCCTATCCTTTTAGAGGAAGGATTTGTTGGATTTGGTGCCCTATAACCAACTTCTTTGTAATTTATGATAAACATATATTCATTGGATTGATATTAATAAACTTCTTATAAAAGGTCATAGTGAATCCCTACTATGATGAGAACCCAGAAGGGCCATGACACAATTCTTGAGAATATGTTCTATAACCTGATTATATCAGTTGAAGGGACACAAATTATACAGGCCATCAAGGGTGGATAATTACAAGACTTTGAGGAACCTTCTCATGGTGTACACCCTTGGTAATTTCTAGGAGGATATTATGAGAATGAGACCCTCCAGTAGAAAATCCACATTCATAAGTTCCATTGGATTTTTCTATATATGGACGTGTGTATTGGTCCTTAGACATTAATATTATTATTAATGGGTATTATTACTCACACACTTATATGTGTTGAAAAAATCCGTGATGATATATGTTTGAATTGAGGCAGGATATGTTGGGTGTGTCATGAGTAATACTGCATTAACGAATAAAGTGAGAAAGGATTTTTCCCTTATATTCCATAAAGGAAGTTGATATCTTAGGCCCTTTGATGGAAATTATATATCCTAAATAAATTTATTTCCATGATTTTCTATAGGAAAGTTCAATTTTTGGGAAGTCAAAGAATGGGAAATCCAGCACCTGGGTTGATGACACTCGCATGAAACCCTCTTGATTGGAGATATTGAGAAAAAGGGATTATAGTACACAGTAAGAATTCATAGGAGGTGACATTTCATTGTGGAATTAACTTCTTTCTCTATGGGTTCCTGGGCATGTTTCTAGATGGTAACCTTAGAATTTAGGCTGCTCCGCCTAATGCCACTAAGAAATAGGCCAAAAGGGTCACACACTAAGTGTATACGTTATCTTAGTTAAATAATATATTATTTATTATTTAACATGTTTAAGAAATATTATTTCTTATTATGGTTTAATAATTATTCATGGATTCCTGATTGTATTTATCATGACAATAGTTATTTGAGAGAATATAAAGTGGGAAGAATAATTAATAAATATTTATTTGATATTTAGTGAATATAATATTTATATATTTATTGGTGAATAATGCAGTGATATTTATTTATTAAATAAATAGTCATTATTCAAGGTTCAATAAATATGGAAGAGGATTGTAAAACTGAGTTAAGGGTTAGGTAAAAAATAATAATATTGAATATTATTTTATTAAATAATATTCAATTATAACTCAAAAGTTAAGCGCATGTCATAAAATAATAATTTTTTTGTTATTATTTGACATGGGGTTTCTCTAAGATTAATAAAATAATGAATTCACTTGTAAAAATTATTTATTATTACCCTAGTGAATTAAATACCCAGTTATATTATTCTCTTATTATCCAAGCGCTATCCAAGAAACACTTATTGGTGTTGTGCACAACAAATTGGAGAAAATATCTCAATCCTAGAGAGTTCATCCCTCTCCAAGAAATTTCTCAAGAATGAGAGAGATCCTCCCCCACTATATCAAGGAGAATTCTTTGGATGTTGTTCTCAAGGAGATCAAAGGTGGACATTCCAAGCATAACAATATTCTATGCTAGCACCCAGAGACTCCTTTAGTGAAATCTAGAGATACATGGAACATGTGTGGATCAACACTAGAGGAGATCTAACTTTGATCTCTACAACACAAAGAAGGTGTACTGCAGATCTATGGTCAAACATATCAATCAATAAAGAATCACCTTAGAGGAAATTATTTAATTTAATTAAATTAATTATAAAAAAATATGTTGATCCTCTCCATTGTTTATGGGTTTACATTCTTTTATCTAAATCCTTGATTCAATTATGTGTATACTGGCATTCATTATCATATTGATCCCAAATTGTTCAATGAATATGAAAAAAATAAATGTTGGTCTCCATCCCTCCTGCGCTTCTACTGTGCGTAGAACCTACAAATGGTATGAAAGGCTGCATATTATTGTTTATAATTATTTAAATAATTATTTGATTATTTATGATTTAATAATTTAGTTTTTAAATTAAAGTTTAATCATTCCTTTTAATCTAAATTATGAGATCTATTCTTCCTCTATCATTTCTCATAGATCTAATAGTTTTTTGATTAAAATTAAATTGAGGAACTCATCTGGAGGTGCCAAGGTTCTGTCCAGGAAACATAGTAGTACACACCATGTAGTCTGATCTACATGCTGTGTAGTCGTGTTCAATTAATCAAGAGTAGTTCGAAAATTACTCATCCTGAGTTCATTAATGACATACAGTGTAGATAATTCTTATACTACGTATTGACCAGGAAAAAATGGCATATGGTCAGCTGGACTACATGCCATGTGGAACACTAGAAATGACATGTAGTCTCTTTTTGGTCAGGGTCGGGGTGTGTATTCTAAAAAGATCCTACCCGACCAGTGACCGTGTAACACATAGTCAACATGGTGTGTGGCCCACTAGACACACTATGTACTCCAAGATTTTTTAAGTATGCCTCACATTCTGAGTCCCTAGGTGTGCACTTTGGATACATGGTGAAGAATGTACACATCGTGTAGATCGAATATACACACTGTGTAATTTTACTAGTTACGCAGATTTAAAATTTATTATATTATGTAACCCTTGATACATATACTTGTGTGTGGTAATAATGCTAGGATACCCCATGTGATAGGCTTTAATATATATATATATATATATATATATATATATCTATCTTTGTGTGTGTGTGTGTGTTTTATTTACATCTACATAATATTTAAGATCTGCACATCATGTATGAGTTGTATTACTATTGTTATTCCATGTTCATGCTATATGTCAAAAATAATAAAGTGTATACAAGTATAATACATGTTGGGTAGTTTTGGATGAGTATTAACTGGGTTACCTCCAAGGTACAAGTTATGTACACAATTAATTTTAAATGAATTTATTAATTTGTTTAAAATTATAATGGATGATAATCTCAAGAAAATTTTGTAAAGGTTTAAGATAAAATGATTGGTTAATTAAAGATAATAATTAATTTATTCGAGTGTGATTTATCTTAAATAAGAACGATTAAAGAATTGAATGCTAGTTTTATTAAATGCGCAATTCATTACATGAATATGGATGATCATGAGCTATACCATACTATTGTATGTGATTGATTTTCCTTTTAATTTATTATTCAATTAAATTATTGGCATATGTGCCTTCTCTCCTCATTAATTTGTAGGGCCTATGTTCTCATGGTTTCTTTTATGTAAACCCACTTTTTACCCCTCACTTACATGTGAGTAAAATCATATGTAATGGATGGATCTCCCAAGCTAGTAGAGACTGTTCAATTTAGGAGCTGAGGAAAAACCATTCCAAGGATACACAATGGTGGATAGGTGGAAAGCTGTAAATATAAACCTAATTGGTTCAAGGTGTTTTTACCCTAGGTCAGTAGTTAGTTTATCGATCGCTAGATAAACTAACCATTATAACAAGCTCATGATCATACCATTTTTTTTCCTGTTGTATGGTTATTCATTATGGATGTTTTGTTGTGATCACATAGTTAATGAATTAACAAGCATGCAAGAAGGAAATAAAATAAACTGGATTATGAATAAATATTATCTAATACATGGTTAATCACTTAAGACTATCTCACTTAAAATTAAAAATCATTTAAAAAGATAATAAATATAAATTTATGCATAAAGGAAAAAATCCCTCAATAAAATATTAAGTCGATATAGCCTTCCATTACATTGGCTAGAATTGAACTGTAGTTCAAAGTGCTTGACCTACCAAAATTAAGGTGCTTACAATTATCAGGGAATTCTAATTTGATGTTTTGGGTTGTATTGACTTAGTTTACATCAAGGGTTGACTACCAAAGAAGGACTTGGTATAATTGAGAGAAAAAAGTTAAATAAATCTGAAATTCAAGATTTTAGGATTGGGGAGTCCCCTCAATGGATCAAGGAACTATGAGTTAATGCAATTGTTATTTGGAATGCATACCTAAAACCTTTCAAATTTTTTGACCATCTAATCTTGGGGTAATTCAAAGGGAAATATGTATCCTTTCTTCTAGAATTATGAAGAAATAGGATATTTTGATGCCAATGGCGAGGGATATTAGGTTTCGATAATGTAGTGTTAGACTAGTGAATATTTATTTATTTATTTTTATTAATTTAACCAGATAAAGTACTAATACCATATTCATATTTTTTGTAGAAATGGAATTAAAAATGACATCAAATATTTCATTGAAATCCATAATCGAGAAGGGAAACATTCTCACCAACACTAATTTTTAGGAGTGGAACAGGTGCATTTGGGTCATCCTTTTCCATGAAAGAAAACTATATCTTCTGGAAGAAACATTACTAGTTGCAGTTGTAAATGAGACGAGTGATGAGAAGCTCTCTATGTACAAGAAACAACTGAATGATACTATAGATGTTCAGTGCCTCATGCTCTCATTCATGAAACATGAGCTCTTGAAGCAAAATGAGGAAACATTTGATTATAGCATGATTTATCGCCTTTGGGATATCTATCAAGATAAGGAAAGACAAGAGAGGTATGATATCTCTAATGATTTGTTAACCAGTAAGATTGGAGAGTCTGTGCCACTTGGGCCATATATAGTCAAGCTTATTAGCTACATTGAGTGCCTGGACATCTTAGGGATTAAATTCCCGGATGAGTTTCATATAGATATCATACTATCATCACTGCCCAATACCTTATCTAGTTTTATTGTGAATTATAATATGATCAATAATGAGCAGATCATAACTTCTTATTTTAATTATCCAAGTGGATAAGGACATGGGGCATAAAAAACCCACAGTCCTTATGGTTAATAGGAAGATGAAGGACAAGGAAAAGGGGTCTAAGACATATAAACATTATAAATCCCCCAAGAACCATCCAACCAATAAGAAGAAGATCTAAAGGAAGGGTAAGAAAAAGGAGGTAGTATTCTTTGCATGGGGCAAGTCTGGAAACTGGAAGAGGAACTTCACCCAGAGGTAAGGGGAAGCCAAAGGTGCATTCATTATTGAGTGAAATCTTTCCATTTATACACATTGGATATTATATATAATTTGTGGTGTTAAAATCTATATTAAAATTTAACAACCAAGTATATTTCAAAAAAAATATAGAGGAGAGGTGGATCTATGAGCTGCCAATGGATCGGGGATGGTTGCTCTTTCCATTGGTGACTACCACCTTTTTTTCCGATTGGGATGATTTTGGTTTTACATGATTTTTATTATGTACCAAGTGTTACCAAGAACATAATTTTTGTATAAAGTTTAGATACAGATGGGATTATTTTAATATTCAAAAATAAAAGTTGTTTCTTTTATAAGGAAAACATATGTTATGGTATCACACATTTAAATAATGGTCTCTATGTATTAAATTATGAAAACCAAGTGTTGGAAATCGAGAGTTAATCAAGTTCACATGAAAAATATAACACCTAGATTTCACATCACCATCTTAGTCATGTAAATGAGAAGCATTTGACAAAGCTCTATCAGGATGGTTATTTAGAATCTTCTGAGATAAAACCACATGATATATGTCATGCTTGTTTACAAGAAAAAATGACCAAACCACCATTGGTGGATAGGGTGAAAGGGCCACATATCTTCTAGGATTGGTACATAATGATGTGCGTAGACCATTTCTAATAGATGATAGAGGTGGATATTCTTACATCATAACTTTTACTGAAGAATTGAGTCGATATGGATATATTTACTTAATGACTTATAAGTCTGAGTCCTTTGAGAAATTCAAGGAATCTAAAATTAAGTAGATAATAAGATTGGTAAGAAGATAAATATGATTTCATCAGATTGAGGTGGAGAATATCTTAACAAAGAGTTTATCAAAATTCTATGGGAGTTTGGGATTATATCACAACTCACTCCACCTTATACACCATAGTGGAATAGTGTTATTGAAAGGAGGAACCATACCTTGCTGTAAATGGTAAGGTTGATGATGAGTCATGCATATCTTCCATTATCCTTTTAGGGATGTGCATTAAAAATTGTGGAATACACATTAACCTAAGTACCAAATAAGGTGGAAAATTGAATTACTTTCAAGTTATGGAGTGGAAAGATACCCATTTTTTCGTATACATGTGTATGGGGATGTAGGGCGTTTGTTAAGGATTTCTTAGGCATCAAACTAGAAACTCATGGAATGAGGTGTATCTTTATAGGGTATCCCAAGAAAATAAATGGATACTACCTATAAAACCCCTTAGGCAAGAAATTAACTATCTCCATACCATCCATATTTATTGAGAGGGAGAAAATACTCAAAAAGGATAGTGGGAGAAATATTGACTTCGATGAA
Source organism: Viscum album (assembly GCA_963277665.1). NCBI lineage: Eukaryota > Viridiplantae > Streptophyta > Magnoliopsida > Santalales > Viscaceae > Viscum > Viscum album. Next base: position 89,534,873 of record OY728147.1, read on the forward strand.
GTTGATTCTCCAGATATACAGTAGTTGGTATAGGAACAAGTTCCAAATGTCCTCATGTAAGAAGTAGTTCCTGAAACAGAAGTACCGTGTAAGAGATCAAGAGAGGTAAGGGAACCAGATTGATATGGTTTTCTAGTCACTGAGGATGCTGAATCATTATTGTTGGACAATGATGAACCTATCTCATACAAGGAGTAAGTAGAGGGATTATAAGCTATAAGATGGCTAGAAGCTATGAATTATGAGATGGATTCCATGTATCAGAACCATGTTTGGGTTCTGATTGATGCTCCAGTTGATGTAAATCCTGTTGGGTGTAAATGGTTATTGAAGAAGAAAGTAGACATGGAAGGTAAAGTAAGTACCTATAAAGCAATGCATCTGGATAAAGGTTTTAAAAAACATCAAGGAATTGACTATGATGAAACCTTTTTACAAGTTTCCATGTTTAAATCCATAAGAATCATACTTTCTATAACAACATACCATGACTATGAGATTTGGTAGATGGATGTAAAAAATTCATTCCTTAACAGGAACCTCCAAGAAGATGTCTATATGACACAACCAGAAGGGTTTGTGAAACCAAGGGATGCCAAAAGGGTTTTTACATTGCAGAGTTCCATTTATGGATTGAAGTAAGCATCCAGGTCAGGGAATATTCAATTCTATGAAGCCATAATGGAATTTGGTTTCATTAAGAACAAATGTGATCCATGTGTTTAAAAAAGATTTAATGGTAACGCGGTTGTTATCCTAGTAGTATATATTGATGAAATATTACTTATTATAAAAGTCATACCAGTCTTACAGTCACTTAAAGACTAGTTGAATAAGTGATTCTCCATGAAGGAATTAGGCGAATAAACCTATATTCTAGGTATCAATAGCATTCTTGATATATCCAAGAGGTTGATCGGGCTAATTCAAAGTACATATATTGACTAAATACTAAAGATATTTAGAATGGAACATTCCAAGTGGGGATTGGTTCTAGTGTCACAAGGTTTACATCTTTCAGAGAAAATGTGTCCTCAGAAACAGCAAGAGAAAGATATAATGAGTAAAATCCCATACGATTCAGCGATATGATCTATAATGTATTCCATATTATGTACTAGATTTTATGTTTCCTATACACTTAGCATGGTAGGAGAATATCAAGAAGATATAGGAGAATAACATTGGAGTTTTGTTAAGACTATCTATAAGTATCTGAGAAGAACTATGAATATGTTCCTAGGGTATGGAGGAGATGAAGAGCTTGTCATCAGAGGGTATGCTGATGTTGGTTTTCAGACAAATTAGAATAATTTGAAGTCACAACTGTGATATGTTTTCTCTCTCAACAGAGGAGCTGTGAGCTGGAAGAGTTCAAATCAGGCAGTTGTCGCTAATTCTACAACGGAGCCCAAGTATATAGTAGCTTATGATATAGCCAAGGAAGCTGTCTAGATCCATAACTTTGTCTAGGATCTTGATGTGGTACCTAGTAGTAAAGATCCTATCACATTGTATTGTGATAATATTATAGCAGTGGCTCTTAAAAAAGAGCCAAGGTCACATTGATGGACAAAGAACATACTCTGGAAGTATCACATATTGAGGTATTTTTATCAAAGGGTTAAAGTTACACTGAGAAGAGTATCCATAGAAGAGAACATGGAATACCCCTTGACTAAAGGCCTATCTAAACAGAAGCATTGTATCATGTGAGAGCTAGCGGAGTGAAGGTTGTTAGCTATTGGATCTAGTGAAAGTGGGAGTTTGTTGGAGTTGGGGCCCTAGAACCAAATTCTTTTTTTACTTTATGATAAACATATATTCAATGAATGTATATTAATAAAATCCTTATCACATGATGATTTTTCTTCTATATGACATTGTATGTGATAATGTTCTAAGAGTAGCTATCACACTAAAAGTTCATAGCAGATCACTACTATGATAAGAACCCAGTGGTTCCATGACACTATTCATGAACATATATTCTATAGTCAGATGATATCATTTTAAGATACACAAATGATACATACTATCAGGGGTGGAGACTCGTAGGAAATTGAGACACCTTCTTATGGTGTATTCCCTTAGTAATGTCCAAGATGATATTATGATAAATAGACCCACTAGTAGGAAATCCACATTCATAAGTGCCATTGGATATTACAATTTAAAAATGTGTGTATTGGTACTTAGACTTTAATATTGTTATTAATGGGTATTATGACTTTCACAATTTTATGAATTTGAAGAAACCATAATGACATATGTTTTTGGTGAGGTAGGATATGTTGGGTGCATCATTAGTAATACTGCATTAATGAATTATGTGTGAAAGGATTTATACCTTCTATTCCATAAAAAAATTTGATATCTTAGGCCCTTTTATGGAAATGATATATCCTAAATAAATCCATGGACATGGTGTTTTATAGGAAAGTTCATTTTTTGGTAAGTCAAAGAATGAAAAATAGAGCACATGGGTTGATGTCACTTGCATAAAACCTAAATGGTTGGGGATATTGAGAAAGAGGGATTATATTATATGGTAAGTGTTTGTATGAGGTGAAATATCATTATGTCATTAAATTATTTCTCTATGGGTGCCTTGCGTGTTTCTAGATGATAACCTTGTACTTTAGGTTGGTCCATCCAATTCCACTGATAAGGAGGCCTAGAGGGTCACACACTAAGTGTATCTATTATTTCAGTTAAATAATATATTATTTATTATTTAACAATTTGAATACACATTATTCTAGGTTTTAGTCTAATAATTAATCATGGATTCCTGATCTCATTTATTTCGACATTAGTTATTCAAAAGAACAAAATGTGGGTGGAATAATTAATAAATAAAAAATTTCTATTAAGTGAATATAATATTTATATATTTATTAGAGAATAATTTAGTGATATTAATTTAATAAATTAACATTCATTATTCAAGGTTCAATAAATATGGTGGAGGATTGGCGGACCGAGTTAAAGTTCCGGTGAGAAATAATAACAATGAATATTATTTTATTAAATAATATTTAATTAGAACTCACAAGTTAAGCTCATTTCAAGAAATAATAATGTTTCTGTTATTATTTGACATGTGGGTTTCAATAGTATTAATGAAATAATTAAGGCCCTTGTGCAAATTATTTATTATTACCCTAGTGAATTAAATACTCAGTTAAATTATTCTATTATTATCCAATTGTTAGCCAAGAAATTCTTATTGGTGTTGTGAATAATGAATTGGAGAAAAGATCTCAAGACTAGAGAGTTCACCCCTCTCCAAGAACACTCTCAAGAATGAGAGAGTTCCTCTTCCACTAGATCAAGGAGAATTATTTGGAAGTGGTTCTCAAGGTGATCAAAGGTGAACATCACAAGCACAAGGATCCTCTGTGCTAGCACCCGAAGACTCCTTCAACGACTTCTGAAGATACGTGGAACATGTGTGTATCACTAGTAGAGGGGATCTACCCTTGATCTCTACAACACAACGAAGGCGCATCTATGGTCGAAAACATCAACAAAGAAAGAATTACCTTGGAGGTAATTCTTTAATTTAATTAAATTAATTATAAAAAAATATGTTTATCCTATCTCTTTGTTTCGAGTTTCTATTCCTATATCTAAATAATTGACTCAATTACATGGATACTGGCATTCATGTTCATATTGATCCATGATTTTTCATTGAATATAGAAAAAATAAAAGTTGGGCACCGTCCCTCCCGTTCTTCTGTTGTGCCTGGAACCAATAGGATTAGGGTGAAAAAATCATCCTACCACCATGCTAGATGTGGACCCGGTGGGTCAGGTCGTGTCACCTTGAAACATGTTGTGCACTAGAAATAGATGAATAAAATTCTAAAATTTTAGAAATATTTTAGTTTTAATGTAAGTGAAAATAGTGTTATATAGATCTTAGAATGTGGGTGTTCAATACACATGGGATGAAACATCAAATTATGATATAATGTTAAATCCAAGTTAAATATAATGGTAATGTTTTGTAATTATAGTTCCATGAATATTAAGGGAACAAGGAAATTACACCTTGGTGGCCAATAGATGTAAAAAATTTATATTATTTTAGTGAAATTCTTACAACACAATATATTCAATATCATTGAACCATGTGATTTTGATCTTGGTATTGATGTTTCTATAAGTTACTATTTAATCAATGATAAGGATAATAGTGTTGTTGTGAGATAAAGTTAGAATCATGAAAAATTATATCATAAAAATATGGATAATAAATTCATTATCTATCTAAATAACCTAAAAATACTCTTTTTATATAAGAGTTTAGGACATCCAAATTAAGGGAACATGGAACAAATTATAATTTATAAGTTTTCCTATAATTGTTTTTATTTGAGAAGATATAGGGAGAATATTTATCTAGTTTTCTAGGAAGATAAAGGTATTATGAGCCTATACAAACCTAGGAAGAGGAGAGATTATAAGTACTAGATTTTGTTCATATTAATTTTGGTGGATATATAATATAAAAGGGTTATAAAAGTGAACTTTTGTATCCAATGATTACAGATAATTATATTATAATGTTTTACATAATGTTCATGTGTTGTAAGAAAAATTTATTTGTGTATTTTAGTGTTAAATTGGAACTATTAAAAAGGAAATAGGAAGAATGATCATATTACTAAGACTAGATATTGGGATTGAATTCAATAATCACCCAATAGAAAAATGATTGTAAAAAAAGGTGTTGGATTAGTCTATCAGTTCCTTGTTTTTATAATCACAAATAATGTTTATTTTATTTATAATAAATTCTATACTTTATAGAAGTTAATTATTTTTCCATGAATTTTGGAAATTTTCCTAAGTATGTAAATGAATGTATAAAGGAATATAATACTTGATAAACTCAGATAAGTAATGTATTGACCATAAATACAGACAAGCTAGATAATATTCTATGAGTTATAAAGAATGAGAATTTCCCTAAGTGATCAAGAGACTATAAAGCTAATCGATTGACCAAAAAATAGGTTTTGATTGACTGCATGAATACATTTATAACTCTACTAAATTTTCATAAAGGGTTAGAGTGACCACATGAAAAATGGATCAACCGCATGAATAACTGATCGACGAAAATGGATTTCTAATAAACCTCTCAACTGACCGTATAGGTAACTAAGATATCATAAGACCAATCAGTGATACTATATGCTATGTCAACCAAATATATGATATAGTTGGATTTTGTGTATCTACTGAATTCACTATGTGAATTCGAGTGACCAAAAATTTAAATGAAGCAACCAAATGATAGTGTTGTATTTTTGGAAAGGTACTAAAGAGATCATATGAAATTTTAATAACCACATATTTACTTGAAGTGGCTGCACAAAAGATTAATCTACTACCTGAAATCTAAGTATCCCAACCCTAGAATTTTCATAATGTGTCAATGAAACCATGGATAATCTATCATGGAATTCTTTAAGCGAATGTGACTATAGTAATATTATATTTTAAAATAATATCTTGCAACCACCTTTTGCGTAGAATTAAATACTTAGTCAGAGGCATTTAATGCATCTATATTTCACACCAAGTATTGGGATTAGAAATGATTCTTTCTCAATAAATATTTTTGGAGGAAAAATTATTTTTAAAGAACCCCAAAGATAGAGAAAGATACAATAATTTTTTTATGAGAGTAAAAATTAAAAACCAATACTATGTTTTCAATAACTCACCACACTAGTTTCACATGAAATTTATTGCAATTTATAAAAACTTCTCCAATCTTTTAATCTCATTTTCATAGCTTAATGAAGATATAAATAAGAGAAGAGATGTCTATAGAAGAACCAAAATTTGATCTTTTACTACATTAAACTTTCATATTTCTCTATCTCCCTATTTTTTATTTCATTTTAGTTGTGCTTAATCTATTTTTTAAATATATTCAAGAATATACTTTCGTAGATCATATAAGAGTACATAGATACTCTTACTTTATTTTCTTCATATTTTTACTACCATGATAACTGTAGAAGAGTATCAGTGATATCCTAGACAACCTTATATATTATTTTCCATATATAACCAATCTAGGTTATATACTTTTTTATTATCTAATAAACATGCTTGGTAATATATGAATATCAAGTGTATAGGATTAAACATCTGGTTGATACTGAACCTTTTATTTTTATTTCTACCACATTATTTAATGTTTTTATTACTATGTTTTCAAAACTATTTTTCTACAAAAGTGTACTTTGATAGTAAGAATTTATATTCAATACATTTACTAGATAATGTGAGTAGGAGAAGATCAAAATATTAGGATAACTATAAGTTATTATAATTGATATTTGATCAATATTTCAAGAGGTTATTTAAAAAAATAAATTAAATATTCCTACAGTATTTGTTAACTATGTGATTTCAAAATTAAGGGAACTTTGGTTTTTTTAAATGAAATTTTTACTAGATACTCAATTAACCCTCTATTGAGTACTCTAATACAAAAAATCGATATATAATTATTTTATTTATTCATTATTTTTATTAATCTAGTTTTAACTATGATCAATTTTTTAACTAAAAGATATAAATTTCTATCTCTTTAGATAATAAATAACTTTCAGTGACTACTGCAAATAGACCTCCATATTTTAATGGTAAAAATTTTGATTAATGGATAATAAAAATGAAAATACATCTTAAAATTATGATTTCTAATATATGAACTATAATAGAAGATTAATTTTAAAAACCAAAAGCTATTAGAGATGAATTGAGTGATTCTACTAAGGCTGTCTATGATTATAACTCAAAATAAATGAATGATTTATACTATGGACTAGGTGAAGTTTCATTTAATATAATATCTGCATGTTATATAGATTTTGATATTTAGGATACCTTATTTTCATCTCATGAAGTCATATGTAATTTTAAATTAATGGGTTTAAATACCTATACTTTTAAATACGATACATTTAAGATAAATATGGAAGAGTCTATTTCTAAAATGCATCTCATGTTTAATGAGATTATAAATATGATTTATGAACTATGAGTGGATATTTATAGAAATCCTAAAGTACTAAGGATTATAATATTCTTACCTAATAGATAGAGAAGAACTGTTTTATCAATTCAAGATTCATGTGATGTGAGAAAGCATCCAATAAAGAAGTTGATATGAAAACTGATGATGTATGATAAAGAAGTTTAAGTGAATGATTAAGATGATAAACCAAAAAAATAATTTTTATTCAAAGAATATCTTCCATGACCCAACTCATTAAGACACCACCTGGGCTAGTAGTAAGCTTAGTGAGACACCCCAATCTTGCCTCCAATATACCAAGGGTCAACGAAAATTTACAATTATACATAACACTCTAATGGGATTACTTAGAGTAAATTACCTATAATCATTAAAAAAAATAAGTTCCATGAAACAATATAGAGATATAATAAAGTAGTAGCTTTAAGAGTGTAAACAATGTATGTAAAAACCTATAAGACACATAATATAGTAAAATAGGGTAATATAAAATTATAAGGGAGAAAATACACACCCAAACTGAGATATATAGGGAAACCCAATCTAAAAAGTCTATAAAGAGAAAAATGGTAGGGAATGAGTCAAGATCCCAGAGTCTGACCATTGAATATGATCATATACATATTGAGTAGGATTTCTCAAAAACCATAAGGGTATAAATAAATGGTTAGCTTAACCAAAAAAGAAAGAGGGAAAAGAAACCCAACATCATATATTCTCATAGAGAAACCAAAGAAATGTGATAAATGAGATCTTTATATTCACATCCAATAGATAATGATGAGTCAACCTACATCTCCCAAAGGACCCATCCTCAATTCCAAGCACCACACACAACCTCAAAATAATTAGGGTGGAGGGACTGCACCTCTCCACTTTTCTCCATAAATAAGGGAGTACGAAATCAAGTGGAGGAATTTCTCCCCATCGTAGCTCAATGATGGGGAGTACCACTCTATAGACTGAGGAACTATTCCCTCTGTAATATAGAGGTGTACTAACCCTAACATCTCTATAATGATAAAACCAGATTACTACCATAAAAAAGCAACACTAGAAGAAGATTCTCTCTCATAACACCTTCCATCATATATTTGATGCCAAAATGAAGGTCACCATCACATCCTACATAAAAAAACTTAGTATAAGATACTCAAGGGACAAATTCGATTCATAGAGAATGATATATTCAAGGTATAATATTTTTTTAAAAATTAAACGATGTGTTGTTCTAGAGTAAAATATGTGTTATCTGAATCCAAATCTTACTGATTTCCTAAAGCTTCACTCGATATAAAAATTCCAATGTACATGGTGTGTCATCTGGGAAACATAGTGTGTAGGACCAATCAAGGTCCAAGTTGTGTTCTTCATTGAACACAATATCTCTTGGTGAGTAGTGGTATGCATGGTTTAGTCCTAGGTACATAGCATGTAAGTTATATAGACTTCATGAGAATGTATCACCAGTACATAGTTAGGATATCCATCCAAAGTGACATAACATGTGTGTCCACACACAACTTATGATACCTAAAGTTGGATAAAACCCTAGATACTATGAGAATATGAGGAACATGATGTGTGTTCCTCTAGAATATAGGATGTGTAGTCCGGTTTTATCATAGATAGAAATTGTTATTTCATTATAGTTTTTTTATCTTTAATTTATACCAATAATATCACATGAATCTCCCTATGAGGTCTGATCTGGAAAGGAAACATCTTATCATTCATTTTACAATCATCGGCGGTAGGAAAACTGAACTTTTGGCTACCTGAACAAGATAATTTTTCACTACCATCAGTATAAATGGGTCTTTATCTCTAGAATAATATCAATGATCCATATATACTCACCATAACTATCATAATCAATGGTTCATGCCTCTAAACATCGATTCCAAGCCTCTGGTGGCTGGAAATTAGGATTTGGGTTACATGAGGATGCTCCTCAATGAATACCATTATAGAAACAAGGTTTTGATACCTAGAAAAATCATTTTTAATCTACTTCTCTACCCCAATCCATCTATGAAATGTCAATCCCAAGGTTATTCGCAAGACTATCACGTATCCAGAGGTTCAATAACACACAAACCGATTTGACGATGTCGAATCGCTAACCCCATGGGACAATGATGAATAATGAGAAGAATGAAGATGATAGAGACATAAAAACAAGGTGATAATTATCATTGGATGATGTTATCCCAATCAGTGACTATAATTTTAGAAACAAAAAAGGGTGAAATGCAGACACAATGAAAAAAACAATCATGATCAAGAATGTTGATTGAATTTATAGATCACTCAAAGGAATAAAATCAATAATTTAATTATATATATCATCCATGATCAATAATCAAATAAAAAGGGTAGAAATAAAAAAAATAATGATTCATACCTCAAGAAAGAAATTGATATTTTCTAAAGAACATGTTTTCTAGTGACGTCCTTAAAGATTCTGCTTCATTCATCATTCATTCCATGAATCTCCTCATTCCATTAATCATTGATTCATATTCACAAGCTTATCATTTACAATAATGGATCTTTATCCACTATAATGTCCATGTGTTATATAATTAACCTTAAATATTTACCATAAAAATATATTTATAAGTAGAAGATTCGTTTTATTAGAATTTTATAAATTAAATAAAAAATAATTTAATTTATTCAAGTCACCATACAAATGACTTATTTTCATAGAACATCTGATATAGACCAACCTTATTTCATGCTAAGGGTAAACCCTGAGTTGAAGAAAAATGGTGGTGTTAGGCTTCTCATATGATTTCTTAATCATTGGGAGGAACTTTTATTCCAAAAATATTGGCGCAAGTGATTTAAAATATTTAATATTTTTAATATATTAATTACAGGGCCCTGTGATGCCCAAACCACATATCAAACTATATAAAAATATCTAGAGATATATAAATGAATATTCTAAGTATAAAATTACCAAAACCAAATATGTCACATTCTCCCCAACATCTTGTATTTTCATCCTAAAAATCACAAGATACATAAAATGGTTAGGGTAATGAGCCCGCATTTAGATGTCTCAATCCTAGGAGATCTCTTATACGTTCCTAATCTACCAAGGCACTCTAAATATAGGAATGTTCCATCAACACAGGATCCTATCCTATTAGTCCTTGATCACCACTGGGTGCTCTAATAAGGCCACTCCATCCTCAATGTATAGATCACCCCAGTCGATAACATGTGACTGGTTATGCGCATAACTTCACATTTATGAAACATGGAATAATTCATACATTTGGTCCAACTATGGGGGCAATTTTAAGTGGTTTTAAATTTTACTAACCTTATATAGAATCTTATATGTCCTGATAATCCTTGGGGAAATTACTACCTCGACCAAAACTCTGCAATCAATGTTTTAGGGGGAATATTAAGAAGACATGGTATCCTTGATCAAACTCAAAAGGTATTTGACATTATCTTGTATATGATTTATGTCTACATTTATCTATCCTCAAATACTCAAAGATCACTTGAAACATTCTATGACATTTCCTGCACCAGTTTTGGCCAAACAAGAGATGTCTCTGCAACCTTAGTCCAATACAAAGGTGAATTGTAGGGTCTCTCATATAGTGCTTTAAATTGTTAAATGCTGAAAATGGAGAGATAAATACTATTATAAGAAACCCCCCCAATGTCAGGTGATACTCCCAGCTCCTTCCAAAAAACAACATGGAATCTCTTAGTTTTCCTTCTAAAAAATGGATGGTTTGATCATATTAGCCATCCAATTAGGGTTGAAATATTATTCTCATATGTAACTGAGTCCTGAATTTTTTTTGCAATCCTATCCACAACCATGACATATACCAAGAATCATGGAAAATATGACCATCCTGGGCACCCCATGAATCTGTATGATCTCATGCACATATAAATGACCCAAAACCTCAGTTGGGATCTACCCTAAAATGATAAGAAAGTGCCTTGACATGGTATGTCAGTCAATATTCACCTAAATTTTATCATAGCCTACCAATATATGTAGAAGTCATGTCACACAAAAATATTTATATTCTATCTCACTACCAATCACAAAACTCAATAGGTTGAGTTAGACCTGCTAAAATTTGATGTTAATCCTTTACCTGATGGTATGTGAGGCGTAAAAAAATAAACTCAAAAACACTCCACCTCATTCCTTCATAACATAACTAATCCTAAAGACCCTGATATATATTTACCACATCTGAATGTACCACAAAGGGGGATTTACAAAATGCTCACAACACCCCCTAGTGAAATGGGATTAGAACCTCCATTTTTCATTAGAGAAGGGATGTTATTCCCCACACCTTCAAGAAACCCATAAGGTGTATTTTCTAAGGATATATGGTCTCATTGAAAATTATAATAAAAGTCTCACAACTGATCCTTTCTCAAACACTAAAGAAGTATTGGGACCATCACCATCGAGTGAAGATAAACTACACCCCTCTCATTCACTAGGGTCTGCTGCAATGCGGCCAACTTGATTGCCACATCCTCCACTATGTGAGAATGAGATTTTATACTAAGGTAATATTCCAAAAACATTCCCATTCCATGGATTATATAATATATTGAAGTAATAATACAACAGGCACTCTAAACAATTCCATTGACCCAGGTTGAGTTTTCTCTAGGTGGAGATGTACCTAAAACACTGGTGGTATGAGAAAAAAATGGAACAATCACCAAAAATATAACACCTACACATATTCAATGTGAATACTTCCACTTAAAAAACCAAGTCATGGGACATATAGTTCTACTCATTGGGTCACAAATTCATTAACTAATAAGTAATAAATATATACTTCTACATCAAAAATCATATAATCCATGTTCTGGAGGTTTCAAAAAACACAATGTACTCAACTCCCTCTTATGGAAGTCCTAACATAGGACTACTGATCCAGATCTGCCTCAGCATACCAAAGTCTCTATAACTACTTAGTCTAATAAATAAGATTCCATTTCTATATCAAGGAAGTCAAAGGGACTAAAATCTTAGAAAATTTAATTAAAAACATCTAATACTACCCTGCTAAAGTGAGGAAAATATACACCTCCAACACACTCTTGGGTGGATCATAAGAAAACACTATAAAAACCATTTATAGGTCTATGACTATAAAATTATTAGAGATGAAATGTCTCCAAAATTTAGCCTCTAAATTCCAAAACTAACACTTCGAGAGTCTACCATATATTTGGTGCTCTCAAAGTAAGTCTTGTACCATCCTTAAATAGTCTGTGTCCACTACCTGATACACAAAGTATATGAGAATGTTATTGATAAAGGAAACCATGAACTGATCAAATAAAGGATAAAAGATCATCTTTATATGATCCATGAACACTATAGGAGAATTAACCACACCAAAGGAATGATTGGGAACTCATAATTCCCATAGAAACATTGAATACCATCTTTGGAATATCATCCTTATAAAATGTCAACCGATGGTGGCTTAACCTGAGGTTAAACTTTGAGAACCACCTCACACCTTTAAACTGGTCTAAGAGGTCATTGATCAATGAAAAAGGGTACTTTTCACGGTCTTCACCTGATTTAGGAAATGGTAAAAAAGTAAAAACCTCAAACCCATGTTCACCTTTTTTATGAACAACATCAAAGCTATACAAGGGGTTATGATGGGTCTATTTGAACCCTTCTCATGGTGTTTACCACTCTAAGGGTCATATTGTCCAAATAATGAGAAGTTAGTTTTATCCACTTGTATATGAGCCCATCTTGATCTGCCTAAGATTAACACTTTTAAACAAAGGGAAAACTCATCGGACCAACTTCTACACAATATGAAACATCATAGGGCCTCATTTCTGCTATAGAAAAATCCCATGAGAAGATATAAACTTTAAAAGTCAAGTCGTACCACTAGAAAAAAAGTGTGGTCATCAAGAATTATTTAATAAAATTATCTAAAAAAAGGTTTGAGATAAAGGGTCCACTAGAATATTCAGGTATTAAAAAAGGGATGTGGCATGATTGGAGTGACCTACACTTATGTCTACTAAAACTATTGAAAAAGTAGATAAGTCACTAGTCATACGTCAGATCACCCATGGTGTCTTAGGATCATAATCCTCAACTAATTGATGATATGCTTCATTTTACATATTGCTTGGATAAAACTAGGTTTCAGTATGACACTTTACCACATCCAAAATAACCTAAAACATACAAATAAAAGGAACTCATCCACCATGCCTCAAAACTATCTGATTTGGGTGACACTAACTCACCTGCATGATTTTAAATCTTATCCCAAGACTATATGTATTGGTGTGTGTGTGTGGGGGGAGGGGGTGTCCATATTCTTTACATACTTGAAGCTACATAACACATCATCAACACAAGGATCCACAAACTCCCTATATTCCCCCTAAAAATTCTATTTTCTAGGACTATTATATAATAATGAGGGGCCCCACACAAGGCTAACAAACAAATCCATCACCATTAGCTAATCCTAGGTCACCCATAGGGTTGATGGAAATTACTCCACTCTAAAGATATTCTCATATTTATCTCAAGAGAGGGTCACCTCATCATAGATACTGATAGATAGACACAACCATCACCCTGCTATTCTAAGAAAAATACTAATTGTGAGTGGAACCATCTATTGGTTGGGGTCCACACAAATTGGAATCCTTGAACATTGCATCATGTAAATCCTCTACTGCCTATGGGTTTGGCTCATTATAAAACTTGAGTGATCTCTATATCTTGAACTCATGTAATGCACTAATCTTGTGTGCATCATCATCAAGTATTTTTGAAGATAATAACTACTCAACATGCACACAATCATCATCTTAAGCCACTAGAGGAGGGTCCATGTGTTGATCATCTGGTGGAAGCACTGCTCTGTGCTCTCATTAAGGGAAAACCTCAAGAATAGGTCCCTTATAGTGACCCATGTTTATCATTAATTGATATTAAATTATTTTTGATGAAGGTTTATTATATATCACAAATAAATTCCTGAGGATCCTAAAGTTAAAATGCCTTCGGAAACATTGAAACATAAACAACTAGTTCATAGGTCAACTATGTCATCTCCCACTAAGCCCTTCATTTCCATCACCCTTCTATGATATATCATACATAATGCATTTATTCATAACATGGGAAATTAAACATAAGAAAAGGGTGATATCAGATTCTTATTAAGGGTAAACAATAGAGATACATAATCAGAACATGAACATTTGGTTTTCAGAACATGAGCATAACATTTTAAAACCATACCCTGCACATCAAAGATCATAATATTGAGTCATGGGATAAAGATCAGAAGTTCATAATACATAAATCATAAGAGAATCAAAGAAATTGATCTATGAGAGCATAACATTGGCATAAGACATATATTTTTGGCATACTTATAAGCATAGAAAATAATTTACATTGTATTCAAGTATAACCAATAAGGATATCATAGTGGAATAGCCTCACTCCCCAAATTATTATAGCAGTCAAGGTTCAATACCAAGACTATCAAAGTAGAAAAATTCCATTACTAAATGGGGTTCACTCCTCATCCCATTAATGTCTATCCCATGATATATAAATATTTACTTAATGAATTTGAGGGAGATATAGGTCCCACTCATCACACAATGAAAATAATATATATGTGTTCCATAAGATCATAAAAAATTCACTATATCATAACCCATTAAATTAAATAGTTTTCATAAACATTTCATCATTTCATAAACTATGGAAAATAGATAGGTTTTATAATCATTTCATCATTTCACCATAGTATAAAACATGAAAATAAGATGGATTCATAATAATTTTATCACAGTATTACCCATGGAAGAGAACTGGATTTCGTAAAAATATTTTTTATAATAAATAATTCAAATAAATAAAAATAATGGTATCCTTGGTTAATATAACTAGTAAAGAAAAGGTAACATCAAATGATTTCATCTTATATGGGTAATTATTTTGTTATATAATTTAAAACATTTATTGGGGAAAATATCCTTTCTACATTGAAAAAAAAGTTTTTAAAACATGTATAATTTTTAAAATTATTTTATTTGAAAATATACTTGAAAATGTATAAAGGAATATTTAAATAAAATAATGTTCATGATGATGGAAAGTTTCATTCATTCCGTACATGTTAACACAAAAATTATCTTAACATTTTCATTAAAGGTCAAATATTTTTTTGGAAAATGGCATAGAGATTCCCTTCAATTATTTTAAAAATTAAAACATGGGTAAAAATTTATTTTTAAAATAATATTACAATATTAAAATATCTATAATTTTTTTACAAAACATTTTTTAAGAAGAAAATAGATTTCATACCAAAGTGTAAAATAAAGTCATATTTTCTTAAAAATATTTACTTAATTATTTTAAGCAACAAAGAGTAAAAAATGTTACTATTAATATCATAAATAACCGTAGGAGAGAAGAAGTAAATATTTTATTTAGAGATGGATTATATTATTTTATCATTATAATCATAATCATAAACAATCCCAATAAACAACGAGATTTCAACAAAATATCTTTAACAATTTGGAAACTTTGAAACATAAGAACCATGAAGGAAAATAATTAAATAGAACTTATAAAATCATGAAAATAAATTAATAGATGATATTACATGTCAAAGGTTCTATATATACACTTCATAAATAAAGATATTTTCATGACATAACATGTCTCAAAGAAGGAAAATTGAGAGAAAATACCTTATATTAAGTCTATTCCTTCATACAAGTTCGAAACTCATGTGTAAAAGATATATTTTTATTATAGATATATTAAAGAACCATAATTATATATATCATACCATATAGGATTTACTTATGTTCTTTTATTACTCTTTTATTAACAATTCAATGTTAAATTCATGTTTCTGGTAATAATAATTATGTTTTTTTATATATGTTTTGATTTGTAATTTTTAGTACTCTAACTTTAATCATGGTTCCATAATATATATAATGTAAAGAATAATATAAATATCTGATATATTCAATATATATGTATTCATAGTAATATATAAAAGTTAGAGATAGAAAATAAAATACACCATTCATAGAGATGGTGGGCCATACGTACGCATGAAAGTTATTTTCATTTTAACAACGAAAATAAAGAAAGAAAGGTAAATAATATATTAACATTAAATAATTTTTTTATGTTATATATATTATAGATTTTTATTAAAACCATACTTATTAACTTCCATGTAAAGTGTCAACAAATCGCATCGCTTCGCGAGGCCGTAGTCTGCCACACACACGAACGACATTATCATATTCCCATAGAACAGAAAGAAAAAATACTCATGTGATATTATAGTTAAAAAAGAATAATAATATCATAAATATTATATATATAAATTTAATCCATAATTATAAATAACCACGATAGGTGGTAATGGAAAAATGAATTACATCGGTCCGCAAAGCGTTAGTCTCCTGCATACATGAATGGTGATTTCATAGCCTATTTGATGAAAGAGGAGATGTTTGTAGGTTATTTTGTTAATATAAAATAATATTAGTATGTTTAATATAATTAGTGAATTATATAATCATGTTTTAATAATAATTAAATGAGGTAGAGTAGGAAATAAAAAAAAATTCTTGATGAAGAATGTTACCTCTTCCTTTTGTAACCTCCTTAGGTTTGCACCAAAATCCTTCATAGGTTGTATTTATGCCAAAAAAAGACTTCTATAAATAGATTAGAAAATTTATAAAGTGATTTTTTTAGTTATTATCTGAACAAAAAGTGTTTTTTGGTGTGAAGAAGAGAGGATAGAGGATGACCTTTTATAAGTGAGGTGAGAGACACACTTGTAATTGTTTTAGAAGAAAAAGGTATATCCGTATTTTTCATAAGAAAAAAGACTAATAAAAGACCTTTATAGAGAATTATACATTATAAGGTCTAAATATTTCCATAAAATATATTTTAGATAAGTGTTTAGGTCATTTTAACCATTATCTTTTTATTTTAACCCCTAGTAAACCCATTTTTACCATAACTGTGGTAATTTTTTTTTACTCTTTTTACTATTCATTTTGGTTAGAAATTAAGTTGAAATTATGAGATAATATATGTTTTGATGATTATAAATATGTAATAGATTTTTAATAATTTTATTCACAAAATTGAAAAAATTTAATTTGAAATTAATCTCGTGGATTTGAAGAGAAATAGGCTTTTCAAAGAGAAAAATATTCAAAAGTTTGAAATGTTTTTATATCCAACCTCAATATAAAATTAATTAAATTGAACTAAATTGGAATAATATATATATAATTTTACTAATTTTACTTTTAATTAAATTTAAAATATAATCTAACATTATAAATAGTTTAAATGAAAAGGTATTTTTCAATTAAAATCCAGTTTTTTCACTATTCATCATAAAACAAAAACTTTTCAAAAAAATATCATAAATTCACCCTAAGATAATTTTCACATGATGATTTAAAAAATTAATTTTATTTTATCAAGTTAATTTTCTAAATTTTTTAGAAATTAATTTCATTATTGTTCACAAAAAGACATAAAAAACATTTTTTTTGAGAACGTAGTATTTTCAAAACATATAAAGAATTTACAGAAAATTATGTATTTAATATGAATATGTTTTATTTATATAAAAACATAATAATTAATAATTTAAAAATAGTTTTCAATATTAATATTTCTATGTTTAAGGGCTAGGTATTTGTAACATCCTATAAATTATATGTTTTTTATAAATATTCAATTAATTAATTTATACAAACTTTGATTTATTAGTTATGTTGAAAATTTAAAGTTATATAATATTAATTTAAATTATATCAATACTTATGAAATTTATAGATTTCATATCTTATATTTTTATATAAATTATTATTTATAAGAAAAAAATGATCAAAGATTGTATTTTAATATAATATTCTAAATTATAAAGAATGAAATTTTTAAATGTGGTATTATTTTAAATCATGAAGTTATTATATGTAATTATACTGAAATACATGTCATATTAAAATCAATAAAAAATAAATTTTAATAAAGTTTTCTTTAATATGATTTTATTAATGAATGTTAAGCGATGTTAATAGTTTAACACATAAATATTATAAAACAATATTTTATTAAAATATTAATTTAATAAAAAATGTTAATTTTCTTTATATTTTTAAAAATTAAAGGCTATTTTTTTTATAAATTAATATAAAATATAAAATTATATATATATGAATGATAATCACATAAATATCATTAGAATTTTTCAACATTTTAAAAAAATTAATAATCATATTTTTTGTAAATTTAATACAATATATATATAGTTTTTATATAGATAATAAATAATAGGTTATTAAAAAAATTATTAAAAGAAGGGAAAAAATGAAAATTAAATGATAAAAAAAGAACGAAAAATCATGTTTGGGTGGGGGGAGATCGATTTTGGGTTTTTCGATTTGGGATCTATTTGTGTCGGGAGGTGTAAGGGTCTTGTTTCAGATGGCTAGAGTTGAGTGAGACAAGGTCAAGGGCTTGAGATGGGAGATTCAACTACTATCAAGAGTGAGGGAATCATGCTACCAACGAGGAGTCCAAGAGAGGTTAGCTGCCGATGAACTGGGTGACATCAATGGATATTCGAGTGAGTTAAAGTTCATTTCTGACTGAGATCTATATGGATAATGTTTCAATTCATATATTTCTTCAACCTAAGAAGGTAGGTGTGTATTTTATATTGTAGGCATTTGAATCTTCTCCTATGTTCTCATTACTCCTTTTTATTTTCTTTTATTTTCACTATTGGACCAGACTTTGGTTTTGAGATGGTTTTATTAGTTTCTCCTTTTTGTACCCCAAATGATTCAGATGACTCTATTCTGGTTATTTTAAATTGATTTTTTACATTAATTTGACCTAGTATTGATTCAGATGGATATATTTCTACAAAATTATGAATATATAAATTTGTGTTCTATATATTTATTCTCATATTTCACTGTAAGCTTGAATATGTATATGATTTGAGTTTTTTTGAGAATCTCCTATCATCCACAAAATTGGATTTAACCAATTATTTATATTTTTTTATTAGTGTGTAAGAAGTTATAGGTATAGCTATAAAATAATTACTACAACATGAAAATTTATTTTTCAAAATAATTTTTCTGTTTTAAGAGAATGAGATTGTGTGCAAAGCTTCAGTAACAGAAGACAGTCTGCAATATTTTGTTCTAAAAAATCAGGTTAGGATGATATTAAATTTATTTTCAAATTATGGTTCTCAAATTTCAAATTATTATGGGAACTTGATTTTATAAATAATTTTTTTTGTTCAAATTATTTTATTTTGAAAACTATATTTCATTAGAATTTTAATTTTTATGGGATGTAATTTCTTCATAACAAAATCATGTTTAATTGTGAACTATTTATGATGCAAGGAATTATATTTATTTTAATCAAGCATATTTTTTATAATTCTTCTATAAGGGATATGTTTTGATTAAAATTATGTTTGAAATTAATTTCAGTCTAATTCTACTACAAGGGTTTAATTATATTTTTTCTTTTAATTTTTGTTTTAAATTTATGTGAGGTGACTATTTTATTTTAATAAAAAATATATTTTCAAAGTACAATTGTTGTTTCATCTTCTAATTATAAGAGTGGTGGGTGGGGGGGGGGGGGGGGTTATCTTTAAATCATGAGATTTATTTTTATTTAAATATGTTATGTATGTATAAATTATTTTCAAGTTCATGTTCCTCATGTTAATGTTTATATATTCTTATATGTGTTACAATTCTATTATTGTTCTAATTATGGAAGAAGGAATAATTTATGCATGTATAATTTCATTATATAAAATGATACATCATGATGTATTTCACTTAAACCTCCCTATATATTATGAGTTATCATTATTTGATATATATATATATATATATATAATTATATGTGTGCAATGATTAATTTTTATTTTAGAAATGTTACTTTGATAATTTTTTGTCCAATACATAATTGTTTATTGAAAATGATTAATTTAAGAAAAATATATATATCTATTATATGAATAAAAATTTACTATTTCTATGTGAAGGGTTTATACATTCATTTCATCCTTTTACGCATGGAATCAATTAATCAAATGTGTCTTTAATATTTTTTTATCACCTTATATAAAAGTGATTTCCGTGAGTTGATTAATGAAAGTTTGATTACATGGATGATTATTATTAATAATAGTATATTCAAAGGATAAATGAAATTATTTTTGGTGGTATCATGACTTTAAAGTGATTTCAAGGAAAGTTCATATTTAAATATATACTTATATATAAATAAAAGTGTGTGTATTTAATGCATGATTATGATTTAAAGAAAAAACCTAGTGATAAATGTTTATATTTGTATGGTAAGATCAAAATATTTTTATAAAAATTCGGCACTTGAAAATTGTAAACATTATAGGGAGTGGAGAGTGAACCCATCCCCCTATAAGGTGGGTAAGGCTATACAACCTTCAATGTTTTAGGTGGCCTCATGGTCTTATTTTCAAGAGTTTGCTTAATGTTTTACAAAAAAATAACTGGATTATTTTTAAAGAATTTATAAAGTATAATTAGTTTCAAGGTATTATAATATTTCATAAAAGTATTTTACAATGTAATTTTTCACTGTCTTTTTAGAAAACTCTTTATTAGGAAATTATGTTCACTCTTTATTTAAAATTTATTTTTAATAGGTTTAGCAGAATGTTCCGAGGTCATTCGCTTCGCTTAAGGCATTAGTTCTTGCGAAGAAATTTGTATTTTTGTAAACTCTAATAAATGTAAGTTCTTATATAATTTTTCAAAACCTGTACTGGTAAAATTTCTCAGTATGTAATAAACTTTATGTATTTTTTCGTTTTATTTTATAAAAAATACACAACATTTATATGAGTTGAAACTGGAAGCACGTGTTCAGTGCTTTACAATTGGTATTATAGAAACAGTCAAGAAAAATTTATAGATTAGATGTTGTCGAAGAGGTATAGTATAAAATTTTAGCAGTTTTAGTTTTCCTTAATTATAAATACAGAAATTCAAAATTTTCTTAAGTATGATGAATAAATTATGAGGGCACAATTCTTTTTAAGGGGGGAAGAATGTAACATCCTAGAAATTATAAGATTATTTTTTTAAATATCCAATTGACTAATTTATAAAAAACTAGATTTATTATTTATGTTCAATATTTAAAATTATAAAATATTACTTTAAATTATCTCAATAATTATGAAATTTATAGATTTTATATCTTAGTTTTTAAATGAATTATTATTTATAAGAAAAAATAATTAAAGATTTGATTTTAATTTCATATTCAAAATTGTAAATAATTCCATTTTTAAATGTGGTATTATTTTAAACCATGAATTTATTATAAGTAATTATATTGAAATACATGTCATATTAAATTAAATAAAAAATATTTTTTAATAAAATTGTTTTTGAAATGATTTTTATTAATGAATTCTAAGTGGAGTTTATATGTTAACTCATAAATATTATAATTTTTTTTTATTGAAATATTGTTTTAATAAAAATTATTAATTTATAATTATTTATTTTATTTTTTTGAAAATTAAATGTTTAGTGTTTTATAAAGTAATATAAAGTTTAAAATTATGAATATATGAATTATGATCATATAACTATCATTATTATTTTTAAAAATTTAAATAAAATTAATGATCATAATTGTAGAAAATTTAATACAATATGTATATAGTTTTTATTAAAATAATGAATAATAGGTTATTAAAAAATGATGAAAATAAGTTAAAAAATGAAAATGAAATGATGAAAAAAAACGGAAATCACTTTTGAGAGGGAGGAAACCAATTTTGGGGTTTCAGTTTGGGGTCTGTTCGTGTCGGAGGTGTCGGGGTGTTGTGTCAGATGGATAGAGTTGAGAGAGCTAAGGTTGAGGACTTGAGTTTGGAGATTCGACTATTAGTGAGTGTGAGGGAATCGATCTTCCGATTATGTGTCCATGAAAGGTCGGAAACCGATGAACTGGGTGACATCGATGGATATGCGAGCGA
This sequence comes from Viscum album, assembly GCA_963277665.1. Lineage (NCBI taxonomy): Eukaryota > Viridiplantae > Streptophyta > Magnoliopsida > Santalales > Viscaceae > Viscum > Viscum album. The sequence goes on from OY728147.1 coordinate 89,557,130, forward strand.
TTTAGTGTTTGTTTCTGACTGAGATCTGTGTAGATGATGTTTTGATTTCTACTTTTCTTCAACCTAAGAAGTTAGGTGTGTATTTTATGTTATAGGTGTACGAATCTTCTCCTTTGGTCGCATTACTCGTTTTTATTTTCTTCTGCTTTCACTTTCAGCTCTGACTCTGGTTGACATATGGTTTTGTTGGTTTCTTCTTTTTCTACCCCGAACGATTCAGATGTCTCTGTTTTGGTTATTTTAAATTTATGTTTTGATAATAATTTGATCTGTTTTTGATTTGGATGGATATATTTTTCTGAAAAATTATGAATATATAAATTTTAAGTCTACATCTTTATTCTCAGCTTTCACTGCAAGCTTGAATATTTCTATGATTTGAGATTTTTAAGAATCTATTATCATTTGCAGAATTAAATTTAACCAATTATTTATATTTTTTATTGTTGTGTAATAAGTGATAGTTATGGATATAAAATCCATAATCAAACATGAAAATTTAATTTTCAAAATCATTTGTTAGTCTAGAGAGAATGAGAGTGTGTACAAAGATGTAGTAGAAGTAGATGATCTTCAACATTTTGTTCTACAAAATCAGGTAAGGATGATATTAAATTTATTTTCAAATTATGGTTCTCAAATTTCAAATTAGTAGGGGAATAGATATTATAAATAAAATTTCATTCAATGTATTTTATTTTGAAAACAATATTTCATCATAATTTTAATTTTATAAGGGATGTAATTTATTTATTTCAAAATAATATTTAATTATGAATTTTTTATACTATAAGGAATTGTATTTATTTTAATCAATATTATTTTTTATAATTCTTCCATAAGGGATATTTTTTGATAAAAATTATTTTTGAAATTAATTTCATGCTAATTCTTCTACGAGGGTTTGATTGTATTATTATCTCTTAATTTGTTCTTTAAATTTATTTGAGGTGATTGTTTTATTTTAATAAAAATATATTTTCAAAGTAATTTGTTTCCATCTTCTAGTTATAAGAGGGGGGTTCTCTTTAAATCACACGACTTATTTTTATTAAAATATTTTATGTATTTATAAATTATTTTCATGTCCATGTTCCTCATATTGTTGTTTATATATTTTTAAGTGTGTTATAATTTTATTTTTGTTCTAATTATAGAATAAGGAATCCTTTATTCATGCATAATTTCATTTTATAAAATGATACATTATGTTGGATTTCACTTAAACACCACTATATATTATGGGTTCTCATACTTTGATATATATATATATATAATTATATTTTTTCAAGGTTTATTTTTTTTAGAAATGTTACTTTGAATTTTTTTTTCAATACATAATTGTTTATTGAATATGATTATTTGAAGATAAAATTATATATATGTTATATGGATAAAAATTTTCTATTTCTATGTGAAGTGTGTATACATTAATGTCATCATTTTACATATGGAATCAATTAATCAAATGTGTCGTTAATATTTTTTATCACCTTATATAAAAATTATTTTCATGAATTGATGAATGAAAGTTTTAGTTCCTAGATGATTATTATTAATAACACTATATATAAAGGCTAAATGGAATGCGTTTTGGTAGTATCAAGACTTGAAAGTGATTTCAAGTAAAGTTCATATTTATGTATATACTTATATATAAATAAAAGCGTGTGAATTTAATACATGATTATCATTTAAAGAAAAAAAATCCAATGATAAATTTATATATTTTTAAGGTAAGATCAAAATGTTTTTATAAAAAATTGGAACTTGGAAATTGTAAACATGATAGGGAGTGGAGAGTGAACTCGTCCATCAAGAAATTGAGTAGGCCTAGAAATTCCTTATTGTTTCAACTGGTCTAATGATTTTATTTTCAAGAGTTTTCTTAATGTTTTCATTATTTTTATTAATGTTCTCAAAAAAAATCACTCGATTATTTTATAAATTTTTTTTAAAGAATATTTAGTTTAAAGGTATTATAATATTTCAAAAAGGTATTTTACAGTGGTATTTTTCACCAAATTTTTAGAAAACTCCTTACTAGGAAATTATGCTAATGATTTTTTTTAAATCTATTTTTAACAGGTTTAGTAGAATGTTTCGATTTTTTTGAATTTTCCTAAATATTTACGACATGCGAAGAAAATTTATTTCTTTTAAACATTGATAAGTGTATGTTCTTGTATAATACCCTAAAACTTGGACCATTAAAAGTTCCTGTTATGTAATAAATGTTGTGTATTTGTTCAGTTTATTTTGTAAACAAATAGACAAAAAATTTATATAATATGAACCTAGATGCACAAGTTTAGGGATATACAGTAATAATGGTCATGTTTAAATAATTATATTAATAATATATTAAAACTTAGTGTTGAATGTAACAAAAAATAAACTCTGTATTGCTTGTAACCCATGCTTTCAAATAAATTTAATATATTTGAAAAAATAATTCACAAAAAACCAAGGTGTTACAATATACCTCCTTAAAATTAATTTTACCTCAAAATTAATCACTTTAATGAAAACAAAAGAGGATACTTATACCTCATCATATTATAAAGTTCCCACATAACATCTTCAAAATGGTGTTTTCTCCAAAAAACATCAACCATGTGAGTGGTCTTGTTTCATAGATAATTATTTATATGATCTAAAGTATCCATCATTTGTTTGATAAAAAATATCATGCTCTAGTGGTATGACCTCTAACTTTAGTATATGTTAAGGGTCAAGTATATACTTCCTTGGGAGAGATACGTGGAACACATTGTGGATATAAGAGAGGTTTGGTGGAAGTAAAAACCAATAGGATACCATATCAATGAAATTAATAATTTTAATGGGAATGATATACCAATGGATTAGTTTACCTTTATCCCTAAATCCCATAACCTTATTCCATGGAAAATTTCATAGAAATACCTTTTCTGTAGAATCAAATTGTAGATCACTCTGGTGAATGTCATTATAATTTTCTTCTGACTATGATTTTCCTTTATGTGTTTCTGAATGGATCTAACATTCACTTCCATTTATTAATATATCTCAGGTCCTAATAGATTTTTTTCTTCAAAATTATTCCATCATGTGGGATCTCTACACTTATTTACATAAAAGGATTTATAAGTATCCATATGAATGCTCGAGTGAAATCTATTATTGTATGAAAACTCATCTAGAGGAAGGTGTTGATCCAAAGCATAATTTAAATCTAAAGAAAATTATCATAACATATCCTCTAGGGATTGAATTATTCTCTTATATTGATCATATGTTTGAAGATGATACACAATTCTGAAACTCAACTCCACATCAAGAGATTTCACATAAAATCTATAGAATTTCGAGGAAATCTCAAATCCTGATCAGACATAATAGAATGTGGTACTCCCTACAAACTTACCATTTACTTAATGTATATATTGGAATTTTTTTCCAAAGAAATGTATTCTCTAATAACGATGAAGTGTGTTGAATTAGTAAGGTGATCAGCTACAACCCATATAACATTATTCCCTTTAGATGTTTTGGGGTGTCTAACAACAAATTTTATGTGATGTTTTCCCATTTCCATTATAGTATAGGTAATGGATGTAACATCCCTTGATTAATTTTTCTCTTAGCCTTAAATTTCTATCATACTAATAATTGATATACAAACTCTATGATATATCTCTTCATTCCATCCCACCATAAGTACTCTTTCAAATATCTATACATATTAATACTTCCAGGATGAATAGAAAATGTAGAACTATGAGCTTACTCTAACAACACCTTCAAATAAAATATGGGAGGAACACATACAAGGTTCTTAAATCCTATCATTCCATTAATATCAATGGTAAACTCAAGAACATTTCTAACATGCTTTTGTAGCTCTACATATTCTTTTGTGTATCTTTAATATTTTCTTGGAAAGATGATTGAACATTAAATTGATAAAGATAAGATTTCTCCCCATAATTTATCATTTCCTAATCCATCCTTTTCAAATTTAGAAATATTGTTTATTTTTTTATCCTCATCATGGATAATCTAGCATGATTTTTTCGACTCAAAGTATCAACCACCGTATTCACTTTCCTAGGGTGGTAATGTATTGAGATATCATAATCTTTAATTAGATTTAACCATCTTCATTGGAACGTATTAAAATCATTATGAGTGGATATATAAAAAAAAAATTTATGATCAATATATATATCAAAAGTATCCCCATAAATATAATTCTTTCATACCATTAATGTAAAAATTACCACAGCTAACCCTAAATCATGAGTTGGGTAATTTTTCTCATGAATCTTTAATTGTTCTATAGAATAAGATATATCCATTCCATTCTATGTAATAACACATCATAGTACTGTACTAGACACATAAATATAGATTACTAATTGTTATCCACTATAGGGTAATTCAATCATAGGTGTGCCGACTAATCTTCTATTTAGTTCCTTGAAATTTTAGTCACATTCATCTTTACATAGGAACTTCACTCCCTTATGAGTTGACTTGGTGAGTGAATTAGATAGGAGAGATAAATTATCCAAAAAATATCAATAATATCTTTTTAAAACAAGAAAACTATAGATCTTAGTCACTGTGGTTGGTTTGAGCCAACACTAAATAGCCTCTCTCTTTGATGGATCTACTAATATACCCTCTCTTGAGATTATATGACCCAAAATTGAAACCTTTGGCATCTAAAATTCACAATTTTGAAATTTTTCATATAGTTCCTCCTTAATTAGGGTATTTAGTATAATTATCAAGTAATATTCATGCACTTTCTTTCTCTTTGAATATCTATGAATATTACCTATAAATGCTACCATGAACTAATCAAGGCAATTTTTAAAGACTTTATTCATAAAATCCACAAAGATATAATATGAATTCGTAAGAATAAATGGAATAACTATATATTCTTAGTGTCTATACCTTATATGTAATTCCATGTTGTATATATTCTCTTTATTGATCCTCATTTAATGATATTTTAAATTAAGGTAAATCTTATAAAAGTATATAGCTTTGTATAGTGGTCAGAAAAGTTATGAGTACAGGGAAGAGGATACTTATTCATTATCATGATCTTTTTCAGATCCCAATAATCAATGTATATTCACATCGAGCCATTTTTATTTTTAACAAAAAGAATTGGTGAACCCCATAGTGACATACATGGATGGATGAACCCCTTATCAAGGTTCTCCTAGAGTCAGTTCTTCAATTACTGCAACATAATAAAAGAAATTCTATAAGGAGTCTTTGAAATTAGTGTGAAAATATGTAAGATTTATATCGAAAACTCAATTTCATGATTTAATGGAAGACTAGGTAAATCTCTAATAAAGACATTAAAAACTTACAGAACAACAAGAATACCATTAATGTCGAGTTTCTCCCGAACCATTTGAGATAAACACCCCTTATAAAAGAAAATTAAGACACATACAGTGGATTTGATCTCCATTAGAAGTTTGTAATTATCATCACATTGATAGATGGTCATATTATGGTTTGTAATATCAAATGATACATACCTTCCCTGAAAATTGATGTTGGATTCATCTATATAAATCCAATATATGCCTAAGATTACATCAAATTCAACCAACAAAAGAATGAAAATATTTATAGGTATCACATTCCCACCAATGTAAATTGGATATGAAACATTTAGTTTAGATGAAATCATCACACCATTAGGGTTTTTCACTATTAATTCTACATATAATCATTTGGAAGGCATTTGGATACCCTTATTAAATTATTTAGATATAAAAGAATGGGTAGATCTAGATTAAAATAATTCATTAATAGTTCTAGAGTGGATTTTAAGTATACATTTCACCACGTCATTATCAAAAAACTCATCAGAAACTATGATAATAAGATATTTCCATTTCCCTCTCAGCTTAAGAGGTTTCTAATTTCAATCATCATCATTAAACTTCTAATTTGGGTGATAGTTAGCATAGTTCCCATATTCCTTTCATTTGAAACACTCGAGTGTGGTTTGTTTATTCTATGTAGATTTTTATCTATTCACATTGTTATATAATTTTTCCCATCACTTTAGGAATAAATTACTTGATGAAATTCCCTTACACACATAAAACATTTACTTGTCTCCTTAAGAAAATCCACTCCATGATTTTCCCATACCTTGACCATAAAAGAAAAATCATCTTCTTCTCTCTGTGGTTCTTACATTTTCCTTTGAATTACATTTTTTTTACTTTTTATCAAAACCATGAGATTAATACGTACTTCCAACATCCATTTCCTCCTTGATAGAACAATGAATTATCTTCCTAGATACCAAAGTCTATTATGGATAACAAACTTAAGAGACTTGGTTTTAATCTACTAAATAATTGATCAATCGTACTTATAGTTTGGATGATAATACCATAAATATACCTCACAATTATTGTAAAAGATTCCTCGTAGGTACCAATAGATTCATTATTATATTTATTTAGCTCAAGGAACTTCTTATCTATAATATTATGAAGAATACGAGGAAAATACTTATTAAGAAATAAGTTATTGAACTCATAACAATCCATGGATTCAATTTCATCATGTTTTCTTAAATTATTAATAAGAGTCTACCATTGATCCTCTTCATGTTAAAAATGGTAGATAACCAAAATGGAATTTTCATCTCCGGAACAGTGGATAATGAAAGATATTTTTTTTTCACGAACCAAATTTGGTCACCATTAAAACCGGCACCTGACCCAGCCCGCGACAAGGCCTTAAGGGTGTTATCAATCCCCATGGGCTGGAACAAGTGCCCAAGTATCATATAATGAAGTTTGAGAATGATTTAACTCATTTTATAAACATTAAACAACAAACAAACTCAATAAAACAAATCTGAATTTTTCAACCAAAACTGTCTTTTAGAAAATTTCAGAACTAAATTAGATAAGTTAAAACAATATTTAAAGACCAATAAAAAGGTATGAAACCAAATAAGGACATCCTAAGAACCTTCACAGGGTAAGATTAACTGCCCTCAAGCCATCTCCACAACACCACATCAAAAACAACCGGTAAAAACTCGAACTATTGGAACAAAAGTTGTCTCCAACCTGTGACAAAAAAATAACCAAGTCTACTTACAGCCAAAGGTGTAAGTAGGGTATGATCCAAATAATATTATGATAACACCACTAATATATTCCATGTTATATACATTCAAAGACGAAAAGATTGTATGTTTTCATAAATAAGAAATGCTAGTTACAATTTCTAAAAGATGAAACGTAAAAATTAAAACAGTTTTCATGTGGGATAATTTAAAGAATCATCAATTTTAAAATAAATTAAAAAACTACTAAAATTTACATCAAAAAATAACACATGCCTACAGTAAGCACAAATAATCCAATGACTATAAGAAATAGGAAATAACCCATAGGCAATATCTCGTTGTGTGTAACGCCCCGACCCCAGCTACCCAGAGTCGGTGCATTATTTCGTAACATTGGCATGATCATAAGAAAGATCAAATCTCGAAAGACCGATTGGTTTAGTAGCCTTGTAAACACTAGATATATTCATAGGTTTTACATTACATCATAAAATGAAAAACTACTACAACAACATAATGTTTCCACAATCCACACTATTAACCCCTCATAAAATCCCTGCAGGTCATTCATAACTTACTTCTTCACATCCTGGGAAAAATAAAACATAGAAAAGGGGTGAGCTCAAATGCCCAGTAAGGATAACAATATAGCGAAAACTTTCATAAATAAGAATAAACATTTAAGGCAATGTATAACTAAAACAAAAGCCTTTTAAATATGAACTTTCAACATGGTATGTCATAAATAAAATGAAATAATGCCATTTACTTATTCACATGGATATTCTACTAATCGAATAATCACATGCAAAAATCAATAACCACTTTCATAATGTTGGAATGCATAATTCCAGACTATCATAACCACATAGCCAAGGCCTCGTGCCAAGACTACAAATAAGATTTTGTCAAGGCCTTGTGCCAAGACACTAGTTTGTCTCATGAGACCTACCGATGCATCGAGGAGCTATAGCGGGCTCCACCCGTCACATATTAAGTCCAATGCATTCCCATATGAAAAGGTTTAAACATAACATAAACATTCATATTAAAACTAACATATGAAATGTCAATACTTTCACCATAAACTATGAATGGTATAAAAATAGCACATCCACAGTCAAACATATCACAAAAACTTCAATACAATATAGAAGTTTTGTATCATAATAAATCAACTTCAAATAATCTTAAAATCCATCAAAGGATGTTGACATAGATGAAATCAAAATTCTTTTTAAAAAAATATCTCCTTTTATTTTGAAATAATTTAAGATCCATATAAAATAAAACATTTTCTTTGAAAATATTCTTATAAACTTGTAAGGGAAGCTTTGAAGATTTTATAACGGCGGAAAATAGCCGCACCCGCCGTATAAGTTAAAAAAACATTCTTACCTTAATTCTGTCGAAAAGGTTAAAAAAGAACTTGTTTTGAAAACGACCGAAAGATTCCTTTATAAACCACTTATAAAAGTCAAAAAGGGTATAAATTACTTTAACTCATATTCTAGTAAATAGTAAAAATGTTTTGAAATGCATTTTTAAGAAACATTGATGTGGATGATAAAGAGATCCCAGTAGATTATTACGTATAAACAACCTTGGATAATGAAGAGGTTGTAAAGTAAACCCTTACCTTGTAATTTTCCTTGGTTGGGGTAGGTTAACATCCTGTATAATGGTGAAATAGTTGTTATTAAATTATACAAGAATCATATAAAATAATATGATATCATATATGATCTTTTAACATTGATTTGTTAATAATATCTTAGAATTATCGTCATTTTGGGAGTTAACTTACTCATTTTATTTTATATGTTTTGTTACATAAGCCATGGTTGTTGTATCTTATTCATATCCAGAATGATATCTAGTCCTTAAACATCATTTTTAAATCATCAAATGATAATTATACTTGAATGGATACGATGGAGAATGAATCTCATCGCGTTCGTGGAGACGGTAGTCCGTACGTACGCACGAGCGACAATATCATTCTTTCGATATTAGAATAATATATAAATGGATGGTATATCATATATACAGAATCATTAACATGTTATATTTATTATTTACATGAGTTACACATCATTATTATACCCATCCAAATAATATTATATTGAATAACAATTACACCACGACGTGGATACGGTAGTCCGTACGTACGCACGTATAGTGACATGTTATTCAAAGGGTGGATAGAATACTGAATATGGTTGTACCATATTTATAATAACATCACAGTATATGTGAGATACTGGAGTTATTATTTTATAATGGTAAGAACAAAGGAAGAAGAAGTGGAAGAAGAAATGAACTTGGAGAAGGGTGGTGAAATCATTACCTCTTCTTCGGGTTCTTCCTTTTGATTTGATCAAAAGGGCTCCTTAGGTTGGATTTCTTATCAAACTAAGGCCTCTAGGTTGTAGTGAGGGATGTTGGGAGAGTATTTGGGCAGAGTTTGGTCGAACCAAAAGGCTTTGAAGGTGTGAAGAAATGAGAAGGAGGAGTGCCCTTTTATAAGAGGGGTGAGGGGCACCTTTGGAAAAGATAGAAATATTAATTTATAATAAATTCATATTCGGTTTCTAATGGCTCAAAATCTTATTATTCAAAGGTTAAGGTGGGGATAGGTCGCAAAACACTCAACCAATAGAATTTAGACAGGTTTGGGTACTTATATTAACCTTATCTTTAAGTATTAACTCTAAGTTAATTAGTTTCACTTTTACAATGTCTCATTGTATTTTTATATAATATGGTTAATAAACTTACTATATACATCCAAGCGACCCCAAAGTGGTAAATTAATGATGAACCTATCATGATATAAATATCTTGGCCGAACCTTAGATTTTTAGGAATTTAATATCAATTAATAATATAATATTTGTTTTAAGAACTCTTTTATGTCAATTTTGACACTATTCAATAGTTGATTTTTGTGAAACTCATAACAGATTGATTACTTCGAAAAAAGTCAATTAAATCAATCCTAATATATCATATTATCCTAGAAAATTAGTTTAATTCATTAAAAGTTTCATATTATATTTATTTGGGTATTTATAATATCAATTATTTTAATTTTTCACTATTATAGTAATTACTGCATCATCATTGTGTCATAAATAAAATAAATTATTTAATGTTTAAAAATTATAAATAAAATATCATTATGTAGGAAAGCTTTTTATCTTTCTAATGAATATTTATAATCTAATATCCAACATATATAACCCTATGTAACAATTGTTTTTCTAAAAGATATATGCTTGTGTCATTTTTGTATTCATTTTAACTTAATTAAAATAAAGTGTCATTATCACTTACAAGTGGATCCATGGGGTCCCAAAATAGACCCAAAGATTCCCATGGTCGACCATGTATCAACCAATAGGGTTAAGACACGTCTTAGGGTAATTTAGTATTATTATAATATTATTTTGTAACCCTTATTTACCGGATTTACCCTTAACCATGGTAAATAAAATATTTACCGCAGTAATTATTCAAAATGTCTAAAAATAAAAGTTACCTATTTACACAATTTGAACATCCTGATTCCAAATATGGAATCCATTTTCCTAAATTCAAAACACAGAAGTGGCAGAAATTAATTTAAAATTAATTCCCGCTGTCAAAATAAAAAGCGTGTTTTTAAGAGATAATAACTATCAAAAGATTGACACTCGTTTATGTTCGGTTTAATTGTAAAATTATGTCCAATGACCAAGATTATATTAAATGGTAAAAATATATTCTAAATATACTTTAAAACCACTCAAATTAATAATCTATCACTATTAATTATTTTGATTAAAAAAGTTGTTTTTAATTAAAACTTAGTAATTTTCACTATTCATCAAAATATGAAAGTTATCCGAAATTTACCAAAATTTCACCTTAGGATAAATTCGATATTCCGAATCCAAAAATGAAGTCCATTTTCAAATATAAAATATATAATTTCAAAATTTAGGTATTACTATTCATAACGGCTAGTTTGATTGGTTGTGGCGTGTGTTAAAACTCAAGGTTGCGTACAACACACGCTACTATTTTATTCAAAGGAAAGCGTACCGTAGAAGCTTGGGGTGTTACATTCTCCCCTCTTTCAAATAATTGCGTCCTCGCAATTTCTAGGGTATTACTGCATAAAAAGACTCGGGTGGTTCTTTATCATAAGTTCCTCGGGTTCCCACGTTGCCTCTTCCATCTTATGGTTTCTCCACAAAACTTTTACCAGACGCGTCGTCCGGTTTCTCAGCACTTGTTCTCTCGTATCAAGAATCTTGATGGGATCTTCACAATAAGACAGACCGGGTTCCAGTTCTAATTCCTCATAGGTGAGTACATGCGTCGGATCAGGCATGTATTTCCTCAATAGAGATACGTGGAACACATCGTGAACTTTGGAGAGACTTGGCGGCATTGCCAATCGGTAAGCTACAACCCCAATTCATTCTAGAATTTCGAAAGGTCCGATGTACCTGGGACTCAATTTACATTTCTTACCAAAACGTATGACTCCCTTCCACGGAGATACCTTCAGAAAAACATGATCACCGACTTGAAATTCCAAATCCTTCCTTCGATTATCGGCATAGCTCTTCTGCCTACTTTGAGCTGCTTTGATGTGATTTTGGATTACTTTCACCTTTTCCACCATTTCCTCCACCAGTTCTGGGCCTACAAGTTTTCTTTCACCAACGTCATCCCAACAGGTTGGTGTACGACATCTCTTTCCGTATAACGCTTCATATGGTGCCATCTGAATACTCGAATGGAAGCTATTGTTATAGGAAAATTCTACCAAAGGTAAATATTGATCCCACATACCCTGAAAGTCAAGTGAGCAAGATCTCAACATGTCTTCTAAGGTTTGAATAGTCCGTTCTGATTGTCCGTCTGTCTGAGGGTGGTAAGCAGTGCTCAAATGAAGTTCAGTATCCAGGGATTTCTGAAGACTTTTCCAGAATCTTGAAGTAAAACGGGGATCACGATCAGAAACAATCGATAGGGGTACTCCATGAAGTCTCACAACTTCATTAATATATAGTCTTGCTAGACGTTCCAGGGGTAGATCTTCTCTTATAGCAAGAAAATGTGCTGTCTTGGTAAGACGATCAACAATAACCCATATTGCATCATTCCTTCTAGGAGTATTTGGTAGCCCCATGACAAAGTCCATCGTAACATTGTCCCATTTCCACTCCGATATGGGAAGAGGTTGCATGACTCCTCCAGGCTGTTGCCTTCCAGCTTTCACTTGTTGACAAACCATACATCTTGACACAAAATCAGCAATCTCCCTCTTCATGTTGTCCCACCAAAAATGTTCCTTCAAATCTCTATACATTTTGGTGCTCCCAGGGTGTATAGAGAAATTGGAACTATGAGCATCATCCAGCAATTCCGTTTTTAGATCAGGTATATTGGGAACAAAAAGTCTCTTCCCGAATTTCAAAATTCCATCTTCATACACAAAGTCTCTCAATATCCCATCATTCACAGCTTTAATCTTCTTTTGGAATTCTTCATCATCGGTCTGAGAACTCTTAATCCTTTCCAGTAAAGATGGTTTGGCAACCATTTGAAAAATCATTGATGTTTCACCTTCCCTGGTTATTCCCATGTCCATCTTCACTAGATCCATGAAAATTGGATCCCTTTCAATTCTCATATTGTTCAAAACTCCATGGTATTTTCTACTCAAAGCATCTGCCACCTTGTTTTCCTTCCCTGGGTGGTAGTGTATCGTACAATCATAATCCTTGAGTAATTCAAGCCATCTCCTTTTCCTCATGTTGAGTTCTTTTTGTGAGAAAATATACTTCAAACTCTTGTGATCAGTATAAATCTCACATTTTTCACCATAGAGGTAGTGCCTCAATATCTTCAAAGCAAAGATCACTGCTGCTAACTCGAGATCATGAGTAGGATAGTTTTGTTCATGAATTTTCAACTGTCGTGATGCATAGGCAATAACTCTATCATTCTGCATAAGGACACAGCCAAGTCCTTTCTTCGATGCATCACTATAAATAACGAACCCATCATTCCCCGATGGTAGAGTCAATATAGGAGCATTGACTAATCTTCTCTTCAGTTCTTCGAAACATTCTTCACACTCTTTTGTCCAAACAAATTTAACCCCTTTACGTGTGAGCTTCGTTAATGGGTTAGCCAATCGGGCAAAATTCTGGACGAAACGTCGATAATAACCTGCCAAACCAATAAAACTACGTACCTCAGTTATACTCGTAGGTGCTGGCCATTCTTGGATTGCCTTGGTCTTAGAAGGATCAACAGAGATTCCATCTTTAGAGACAATATGGCCAAGAAAAGAAATCTCCTGAAGCCAGAATTCACACTTGCTAAACTTCCCATATAATTCATTCCTCCTCAGAGTCTTCAAGATAATGCGCAAGTGATTTTCATGATCTTCGTAGGTTTTGGAGTATACCAGAATATCATCAATAAATAACACCACAAATTCATCGAGATACTCCTTGAAAACTCTATTCATCAGATCCATGAATACAGAGGGTGAATTAGTCAATCCAAACGGCATTACAGTAAACTCGTAATGCCCGTACCTGGTTCGAAATGCTGTTTTCGGAATGTCTTCCTTCTTCACACACAACTGATGGTATCCAGATCGAAGTTCAATCTTTGAAAAGTATTGAGCTCCATGCAGTTGGTCAAATAAATCATCAATACGAGGTAGGGGATACTTGTTCTTTATCGTTATAGCATTGATCTCCCTGTAGTCGATACATAACCTCATAGATCCATCTTTCTTTTTAACAAAAAGAACAGGGGCTCCCCATGGAGAAAAACTAGGGCGAATAAATCCCTTATTAATCAATTCCTCTAGTTGTTTCTTTAGTTCGACTAACTCTACAGTGGCCATTCTATAAGGGGTCTTCGATACAGGCCTTGATCCAGGAATCAAATCAATAGAAAACTCAACTTCTCGTTCTGGAGGATGTCCAGGTAAATCTTCCGGAAATACATCTACAAATTCTTTCACAATAGGTACATCCTCTATTTGAACATTCCTTTCCTCACCGACAGTTATTTCATTCTCTTCCTCCCCAATAATTGAATTAAGTTGAGCTACTGGGGGTGGATCTAAATAAGAATTAGGTGGTGACGATTCTGCTCTAAAAATAAGGTGCTCCTTATCATTATCATCAAGAATCGTAACCTCTTTCTTCTTACAATAAATCTTCGCATCATAGTCCGAAAGCCAGTCCATACCGAGGATTATATCAAACTCAATCATAGGTATGACGATGAAATCAGCAGATAAAGAAAATTTATGTGCTCTAATGGGGACTGATTCACAAAACTTTGTTGCAACGATACTTCCCTTAGGAGTTTTAACTGACAACTCCCTTATTGAATCAAATTGGAAATATCTAATTTTCTTAGCAAACTGGGAAGATATGAAATAATGCGATGATCCAGAATCAAATAATGCATTTGCTAAACTTGAGGAAACCATTAAATTACCTACCACCACGTCTTTCGGAGCTTCTACCTCAGCAGTAGTGATAGCATAAGCCTGGCCTTGATCCCTTGGCCTTTTCTGAGGTAAGTTCTCCTGATGCTTAGGACATGCATTTTCATAATGCCCCATCTCCCTGCAATTGTAGCACTGAACGTTGGTAGCTTCCTTCTTCCCCTTGAAATCATGAGCTTGGTGGACTTTTTCACCACACTTGTAACAGACTCCCATTCCCTTCAAGCAAGTACCAGGATGTTTCTTCCCGCATTTACAACAAGATGGATATTCAACCTTTCCCTTCGTCCCCTTATTTCCATTCCCAGGTTGATCAGCAGGTCTCTTCTTCTCTTGATTTGCTTTAAAGTCATAAGACTTAGAGAATTCCTTTTCGGTCTTGATAGCACATGAGACAATGTCTTCGTACGATGAAAAGGATTGTGAGACTAACGCTCGACGGAGAAATGGTTTTAACCCATCAAAGAAACGATCAATCTTACTTCTTGGGTTGCGAATATAATATCCAGCATACCTCGCTAACCTTGTAAAGTTAGCCTCATACTTTGTGACATTCTCATCCTCCTTCTGTCTCAGACTCAGAAATTGCCTTTCCATATCTGCTCGATGGTCGCGAGGGAAGTATTTTTCTAAAAACAGATCTTTGAACTCCCTCCAATCCATATTTGATACTTCATCATCTTCCTTCATGTTCTAAATCAATGACCACCATTGATCAGCATCGCTAGTGAGGCGGTAAACTGCCATGATAACTTTTTCCCTTTCACTGCTCCCCAAAGCCTGAAATATTTTCTCTAGGGAAAATATCCATTGCTCAGCTACTAAGGGATTTGTATTCCCATTGAACGTTGGTGGTTGTTGCCTCATGAATCGATCTAACATTGATCCTCCACGCTGCGGATCAGGGTGCTCCATACGGGTAAGGTTATTATTCATAACCTGAGTAAGTTGTCCTAGTATGGTGATTAGCTGATCAGCACCAGTTGCATCACCAGCCCCACTATAATTATCTTGAGCAGGAGGGAAATCCCTACATGGAGTGCGTGCAATGATACGGTTTCCATTTCTTCCACTAGGCGCCATTTCTAAACAATGGCATAAACTAGATCAGTTTATGAATCAAAATACATAATCCCATACTTATAAAACACTTAACATAAATTGAACTATTTATGGATATAATCCATAATCATAATAATGTTTTCTTTGAGGAAGTATATACTCATAATCCCTTCAAAATGATTTGTAAAGAAAATGAGAGTTATCCTAAGCATATCCCCCGGGAGTGTCGTAACCAAGAGTGCAGCAAGGCCCGTTGTCGTGCACCAGTTCCCATTCGAGTCTAGCTCAAAGCGGTGTTTTCGGGTTTTACCCCTAGGTACATCTGTGCCAGAGCCGCCTCTACCTGCTCGTATCCAGACAGGGATGTATTTCTTGGAAAACTCACAAAATCTCTACAATACCAAAATTTTAGGAAGTTCTTCTATACTAATCCTCAAAGTTCATCTTAGGTCTACGTGATCTAATCAGAGTTTATCTAAATATAGCTTCCAAGGTTTGTACTAAACTTCCTCTGATACCAACTGTAACACCCCGACCCCAGCTACCCAGAGTCGGTGCATTATTTCGTAACATTGGCATGATCACAAGAAAGATCAAATCTCGAAAGACCGATTGGTTTAGTAGCCTTGGAAACACTAGATATATTCATAGGTTTTACATTACATCATAAAATGAAAAACTACTACAACAACATAATGTTTCCACAATCCACACTATTAACCCCTCATAAAATCCCTGCAGGTCATTCATAACTTACTTCTTCACATCCTGGGAAAAATAAAACATAGAAAAGGGGTGAGCTCAAATGCCCAGTAAGGATAACAATATAGCGGAAACTTTCATAAATAAGAATAAACATTTAAGGCAATGTATAACTAAAACAAAAGCCTTTTAAATATGAACTTTCAACATGGTATGGCATAAATAAAATGAAATAATTCCATTTACTTATTCACATGGATATTCTACTAATCGAATAATCACATGCAAAAATCAATAACCACTTTCATAATGTTGGAATGCATAATGCCAGACTATCATAACCACATATCCAAGGCCTAGTGCCAAGACTACAAATAAGATTTTGTCAAGGCCTTATGCCAAGACACTAGTTTGTCTCATGAGACCTACCGATGCATCGAGGAGCTATAGCGGGCTCCACCCGTCACATATTAAGTCCAATGCATTCCCATATGAAAAGGTTTAAACATAACATAAACATTCATATTAAAACTAACATATGAAATGTAAATACTTTCACCATAAACTATGAATGGTATAAAAATAGCACATCCACAGTCAAACATATCACAAAACCTTCAATACAATATAGAAGTTTTGTATCATAATAAATCAACTTCAAATAATCTTAAAATCCATCAAAGGATGTTGACATAGATGAAATCAAAATTCTTTTTAAAAAAATATCTCCTTTTACTTTGAAATAATTTAATATCCATATAAAATAAAACATTTTCTTTGAAAATATTCTTATAAGCCTGTAAGGGAAGCTTTGAAGATTTTATAATGGCGGAAAATAGCCGCACCCGCCGTATAAGTTAAAAAAACATTCTTACCTTAATTCTGTCGAAAAGGTTAAAAAAGACCTTGTTTTGAAAACGACCGAAAGATTCCTTTATAAACCACTTATAAAAGTCAAAAAGGGTATAAATGACTTTAACTCATATTCTAGTAAATAGTAAAAATGTTTTGAAATGCATTTTTAAGAAACATGGATGTGGATGATAAAGAGATCCCAGTAGATTATTACGTATAAACAACCTTGGATAATGAAGAGGTTGTAAAGTAAACCCTTACCTTGTACTTTTCCATGGTTGGGGTAGGTTAACATCCTGTATAATGGTGAAATAGTTGTTATTAAATTATACAAGAATCATATATAATAATATGATATCATATATGATCTTTTAACATTGATTTGTTAATAATATCTTAGAATTATCGTCGTTTTGGGAGTTAACTTACTCATTTTCTTTTATATGTTTTGTTACATAAGCCATGGTTGTTGTATCTTATTCATATCCAGAATTATATCTAGTCCTTAAACATCATTTTTAAATCATCAAATGATAATTATACTTGAATGGATACGATGGAGAATGAATCTCATCGCGTTCGTGGAGGCGGTAGTCCGTACGTACGCACGAGCGACAATATCATTCTTTCGATATTAGAATAATATATAAATGGATGGTATATCATATATACAGAATCATGAACATGTTTTATTTATTATTTACATGAGTTACACATCATTATTATACCCATCCAAATAATATTATATTGAATAACAATTACACCACGACGTGGAGACGGTAGTCCGTACGTACGCACGTATGGTGACATGTTATTCAAAGGGTGGATAGAAT
The DNA here is from genome assembly GCA_963277665.1 of Viscum album. Classification (NCBI taxonomy): domain Eukaryota; kingdom Viridiplantae; phylum Streptophyta; class Magnoliopsida; order Santalales; family Viscaceae; genus Viscum; species Viscum album. The sequence continues at coordinate 89,575,242 of OY728147.1, forward strand.
ACTGAATATGGTTGTACCATATTTATAATAACATCAAAGTATATGTGAGATACTGGAGTTATTATTTTATAATGGTAAGAACAAAGGAAGAAGAAGTGGAAGAAGAAATGAACTTGGAGAAGGGTGGTGAAATCATTACCTCTTCTTCGGGTTCTTCCTTTTGATTTGATCAAAAGGGCTCCTTAGGTTGGCTTTCTGATCAAACTAAGGCCTCTAGGTTGTAGTGAGGGATGTTGGGAGAGTATTTGGGCAGATTTTGGTCGAACCAAAAAGCTTTGAAGGTGTGAAGAAATGAGAAGGAGGAGTGCCCTTTTATAAGAGGGGTGAGGGGCACCTTTGGAAAAGCTAGAAATATTAATTTATAATAAATTCATATTCGGTTTATAATGGCTCCAAAGCTTATTATTCAAAGTTTAAGGTGGGGATAGGTAGAAAACCACTCAACCAATAGAATTTAGACAGGTTTGGGTACTTATATTAACCTTATCTTTAAGTATTAACTCTAAGTTAATTAGTTTCACTTTTACAATGTCTCTTTGTATTTTTATATAATATGGTTAATAAACTTACTATATACATCCAAGAGACCCCAAAGTGGTACATTAATGATGAACCTATCATGATATAAATCTCTTGGCCGAACCTTAGATTTTTAGGAATTTAATATCAATTAATAATATAATATTTGTTTTAAGAACTCTTTTATGTCAATTTTGAAACTATTCAATAGTTGATTTTTGTGAAACTCATAACAGATTGATTACTTCGAACAAAGTCAATTAAATCAATCCTAATATATCATATTATCCTATAAAATTAGTTTAATTCATTAAAAGTTTCATATTATATTTATTTGGGTATTTATAATATCAATTATTTTAAATTTTCACTATTATAGTAATTACTGCATCATCATTGTGTCATAAATAAAATAAATTATTTAATGTCTAAAAATTATAAATAAAATATCATTATGTAGTAAATATTTTTAGCTTTCTAATGAATATTTATAATCTAATATCCAACATATATAACCCTATGTAACAATTGTTTTTCGAAAAGATATATGCTTGTGTCATTTTTGTATTCATTTTAACTTAATTAAAATAAAGTGTCATTATCACTTACAAGTGGATCCATGGGGTCCCAAAATAGACCCAAAGATTCCCATGGTCGACCATGTATCAACCAATAGGGTTAAGACACGTTTTAGGGTAATTTAGTATTATTATAATATTATTTTTTAACCCTTATTTACCGGATTTACCCTTAACCATGGTAAATAAAATATTTACCGCAGTAATTATTCAAAATGTCTAAAAATAAAAGTTACCTATTTACACAATTTGAACATCCTGATTCCAAATATGGAATCCATTTTCCTAAATTCAAAACACAGAAGTGGCAGAAATTAATTTAAAATTAATTCCCGCTGTCAAAATAAAAAGCGTGTTTTTAAGAGATAATAACTATCAAAAGATTGACACTCGTTTATGTTCGGTTTAATTGTAAAATTATGTCCAATGAACAACATTATATTAAATGGTAAAAATATATTCTAAATATACTTTAAAACCACTCAAATTCATAATTTATCACTATTAATTATTTTGATTAAAAAAGTTATTTTTAATTAAAACTTAGTAATTTTCACTATTCATCAAAATATGAAAGTTATCCGAAATGTACCAAAATTTCACCTTAGGATAAATTCGATATTCCGAATCCAAAAATGAAGTCCATTTTCAAATATAAAATATATAATTTCAAAATTTAGGTATTACTATTCATAACGGCTAGTTTGATTGGTTGCGGCGTGTGTTAAAACTCAAGGTTGCGTACAACACACGCTACTGTTTTATTCAAAGGAAAGCGTACCATAGAAGCTTGGGGTGTTACATTCTCCCCTCCTTCAAATAATTGCGTCCTCGCAATTTCTAGGGTATTACTGCATAAAAAGACTCGGGTGGTTCTTTATCATAAGTTCCTCGGGTTCCCACGTTGCCTCTTCCATCTTATGGTTTCTCCACAAAACTTTTACCAGACGCGTCGTCCGGTTTCTCAGCACTTGTTCTCTCGTATCAAGAATCTTGATGGGATCTTCGCAATAAGACAGATCGGGTTCCAGTTCTAATTCCTCACAGGTGAGTACATGCGTCGGATCAGGCATGTATTTCCTCAATAGAGATACGTGGAACACATCGTGAACTTTGGAGAGACTTGGCGGCATTGCCAATCGGTAAGCTACAACCCCAATTCATTCTAGAATTTCGAAAGGTCCGATGTACCTGGGACTCAATTTACCTTTCTTACCAAAACGTATGACTCCCTTCCATGGAGATACCTTCAGAAAAACATGATCACCGACTTGAAATTCCAAATCCTTCCTTCGATTATTGGCATAGCTCTTCTACCTACTTTGAGCTGCTTTGATGTGATTTTGGATTACTTTTACCTTTTCCACCATTTCCTCCACCAGTTCTGGGCCTACAAGTTTTCTTTCACCAACGTCATCCCAACAGGTTGGTGTACGACATCTCTTTCCGTATAACGCTTCATATGGTGCCATCTGAATACTCGAATGGAAGCTATTGTTATAGGAAAATTCTACCAAAGGTAAATATTGATCCCACATACCCTGAAAGTCAAGTGAGCAAGATCTCAACATGTCTTCTAAGGTTTTAATAGTCCGTTCTGATTGTCCGTCTGTCTGAGGGTGGTAAGCAGTGCTCAAATGAAGTTCAGTATCCTGGGATTTCTGAAGAATTTTCCAGAATCTTGAAGTAAAACGGGGATCACGATCAGAAACAATCGATAGGGTTACTCCATGAAGTCTCACAACTTCATTAATATATAGTCTTGCTAGACGTTCCAGGGGTAGATCTTCTCTTATAGTAAGAAAATGTGCTGTCTTGGTAAGACGATCAACAATAACCCATATTGCATCATTCCTTCTAGGAGTATTTGGTAGCCCCATGACAAAGTCCATCGTAACATTGTCCCATTTCCACTCCGGTATGGGAAGAGGTTGAATGACTCCTCCAGGCCGTTGCCTTCCAGCTTTCACTTGTTGACAAACCATACATCTTGACACAAAATCAGCAATCTCCCTCTTCATGTTGTCCCACCAAAAATGTTCCTTCAAATCTCTATACATTTTGGTGCTCCCAGGGTGTATAGAGAAATTGGAACTATGAGCATCATCCAGCAATTCCCTTTTTAGATCAGGTATATTGGGAACACAAAGTCTCTTCTCGAATTTCAAAATTCCATCTTCATACACAAAGTCTCTCAATCTCCCATCATTCACAGCTTTAATCTTCTTTTGGAATTCTTCATCATCGGTCTGAGAACTCTTAATCCTTTCCAGTAAAGATGGTTTGGCAACCATTTGAAAAAGCATTGATGTTTCACCTTCCCTGGTTATTCCCATGTCCATCTTCACTAGATCCATGAAAATTGGATCCCTTTCAATTCTCATATTGTTCAAAACTCCATGGTCTTTTCTACTCAAAGCATCTGCCACCTTGTTTGCCTTCCCTGGGTGGTAGTGTATCGTACAATCATAATCCTTGAGTAATTCAAGCCATCTCCTTTGCCTCATGTTGAGTTCTTTTTGTGAGAAAATATACTTCAAACTCTTGTGATCAGTATAAATCTCACATTTTTCACCATAGAGGTAGTGCCTCCATATCTTCAAAGCAAAGATCACTGCTGCTAACTCGAGATCATGAGTAGGATAGTTTTGTTCATGAATTTTCAACTGTCGTGATGCATAGGCAATAACTATATCATTCTGCATAAGGACACAGCCAAGTCCTTTCTTCGATGCATCACTATAAATAACGAACCCATCATTCCCCGATGGTAGAGTCAATATAGGAGCATTGACTAATCTTCTCTTCAGTTCTTCGAAACATTCTTCACACTCTTTTGTCCAAACAAATTTAACCCCTTTACGTGTGAGCTTCGTTAATGGGTTAGCCAATCGGGCAAAATTCTGGACGAAACGTCGATAATAACCTGCCAAACCAATAAAACTACGTACCTCAGTTATACTCGTAGGTGCTGGCCATTCTTGGATTGCCTTGGTCTTAGAAGGATCAACAGAGATTCCATCTTTAGAGACAATATGGCCAAGAAAAGAAATCTCCTGAAGCCAGAATTCACACTTGCTAAACTTCCCATATAATTCATGCCTCCTCAGAGTCTTCAAGATAATGCGCAAGTGATTTTCATGATCTTCGTAGGTTTTGGAGTATACCAGAATATCATCAATAAATACCACCACAAATTCATCGAGATACTCCTTGAAAACTCTATTCATCAGATCCATGAATACAGAGGGTGCATTAGTCAATCCAAACGGCATTACAGTAAACTCGTAATGCCCGTACCTGGTTCGAAATGCTGTTTTCGGAATGTATTCCTTCTTCACACACAACTGATGGTATCCAGATCGAAGGTCAATCTTTGAAAAGTATTGAGCTCCATGCAGTTGGTCAAATAAATCATCAATACGAGGTAGGGGATACTTGTTCTTTATCGTTATAGCATTGATCTCCCTGTAGTCGATACATAACCTCATAGATCCATTTTTCTTTTTAACAAAAAGAACAGGGGCTCCCCATGGAGAAACACTAGGGTGAATAAATCCCTTATTAATCAATTCCTCTAGTTGTTTCTTTAGTTCTACTAACTCTACAGTGGCCATTCTATAAGGGGTCTTCGATATAGGCCTTGATCCAGGAATCAAATCAATAGAAAACTCAACTTCTCGTTCTGGAGGATGTCCAGGTAAATCTTCCGGAAATACATCTACAAATTCTTTCACAACAGGTACATCATCTATTTGAACATTCCTTTCCTCACCGACAGTTATTTCATTCTCTTCCTCCCCAATAATTGAATTAAGTTGAGCTACTGGGGGTGGATCTAAATAAGAATTAGGTGGTGACGATTCTGCTCTAAAAATAAGGTGCTCCTTATCATTATCATCAAGAATCGTAACCTCTTTCTTCTTACAATAAATCTTCGCATCATAGTCCGAAAGCCAGTCCATACCGAGGATTATATCAAACTCAATCATAGGTATGACGATGAAATCAGCAGATAAAGAAAATTTTTGTGCTCTAATGGGGACTGATTCACAAAACTTTATTGCAACGATACTTCCCTTAGGAGTTTTAACTGACAACTCCCTTATTAAATCAAATTGGAAATATCTAATTTTCTTAGCAAACTGGGAAGATATGAAACAATGCGATGATCCAGAATCAAATAATGCATTTTCTAAACTTGAGGAAACCATTAAATTACCTGCCACCACGTCTTTCGGAGCTTCTACCTCAGCAGTAGTGATAGTATAAGCCTGGCCTTGATCCCTTGGCCTTTTCTGAGGTAAGTTCTCCTGACGCTTAGGACATGCATTTGCATAATGCCCCATCTCCCTGAAATTGTAGCACTGAACGTTGGTAGCTTCCTTCTTCCCCTTGCAATCATGAGCTTGGTGGCCTTTTTCACCACACTTGTAACAGACTCCCATTCCCTTCAAGCAAGTACCAGGATGTTTCTTCCCGCATTTACCACAAGATGGATATTCAACCTTTCCCTTCTTCCCCTTATTTCCATTCCCAGATTGATCAGCAAGTCTCTTCTTCTCTTGCTTTGCTTTAAAGTCATAAGACTTAGAGAATTCCTTTTCGGTCTTGATAGCACATGAGACAATGTATTCGTACGATGAAAAGGATTGTGAGACTAACTCTCGACGGAGAAATGGTTTTAACCCATCAAAGAAACGATCAATCTTACTTCTTGGGTTGCGAATATAATCTCCAGCATACCTCGCTAACCTTGTAAAGTTAGCCTCATACTTTGTGACATTCTCATCCTCCTTCTGTCTCAGACTCAGAAATTGCCTTTCCATATCTGCTCGATGGTCGCGAGGGAAGTATTTTTCTAAAAACAGATCTTTGAACTCCCTCCGTTCCATATTTGATACTTCATCATCTTCCTTCATGTTCTAAATCAATGACCACCATTGATCAGCATATCTAGTGAGGCGGTAAACTGCCATGATAACTTTTTCCCTTTCACTGCTCCCCAAAGCCTGAAATATTTTCTCTAGGGAAAATATCCATTGCTCAGCTACTAAGGGATTTGTATTCCCATTGAACATTGGTGTTTGTTGCCTCATGAATCAATCTAACATTGATCCTCCACGCTGCGGATCAGGGTGCTCCATACGGGTAAGGTTATTATTCATAACCTGAGTAAGTTGTCCCAGTATGGTGATTAGCTGATCAGCACCAGTTGCATCACCAGCCCCACTATAATTATCTTGAGCAGGCGGGCAATCCCTACATGGAGTGCGTGCATTGATACGGTTTCCATTTCTTCCACTAGGCGCAATTTCTAAACAATGGCATAAACTAGATCAGTTTATGAATCAAAATACATAATCCCATACTTATAAAACACTTAACATAAATTGAACTATTTATGGATATAATCCATAATCATAATAATGTTTTCTTTGAGGAAGTATATACTCATAATCCCTTCAAAATGATTTGTAAAGAAAATGAGAGTTATCCTAAGCATATCACCCGGGAGTGTCGTAACCAAGAGTGCAGCAAGGCCCGTTGTCGTGCACCAGTTCCCGTTCGAGTCTAGCTCAAAGCGGTGTTTTCGGGTTTTACCCCTAGGTACATCTGTGCCAGATCCGCCTCTACCTGCTCGTATCCAGACAGGGATGTATTGCTTGGAAAACTCACAAAATCTCTACAATACCAAAATTCTAGGAAGTTCTTCTATACTAATCCTCAAAGTTCATCTTAGGTCTACGTGCTCTAATCAGAGTTTATCTAAATATAGCTTCCAAGGTTTGTACTAAACTTCCTCTGATACCAACTGTAACGCTCCGACCCCAGCTACCCAGAGTCGGTGCATTATTTCGTAACATTGGCATGATCACAAGAAAGATCAAATCTCTAAAGACCGATTGGTTTAGTAGCCTTGGAAAAACTAGATATATTCATAGGTTTTACATTACATCATAAAATGAAAAACTACTACAACAACATAATGTTTCCACAATCCACACTATTAACCCCTCATAAAATCCCTGCAGGTCATTCATAACTTACTTCTTCACATCCTGGGAAAAATAAAACATAGAAAAGGGGTGAGCTCAAATGCCCAGTAAGGATAACATTATAGCGGAAACTTTCATAAATAAGAATAAACATTTAAGGCAATGTATAACTAAAACAAAAGCCTTTTAAATATGAACTTTCAACATGGTATGGCATAAATAAAATGAAATAATGCCATTTACTTATTCACATGGATATTCTACTAATCGAATAATCACATGCAAAAATCAATAACCACTTTCATAATGTTGGAATGCATAATGACAAACTATCATAACCACATAGCCAAGGCCTCGTGCCAAGACTACAAATAAGATTTTGTCAAGGCCTTGTGCCAAGACACTAGTTTGTCTCATGAGACCTACCGATGCATCGAGGAGCTATAGCGGGCTCCACCCGTCACATATTAAGTCCAATGCATTCCCATATGAAAAGGTTTAAACATAACATAAACATTCATATTAAAACTAACATATGAAATGTCAATAATTTCACCATAAACTATGAATGGTATAAAAATAGCACATCCATAGTCAAACATATCACAAAACCTTCAATACAATATAGAAGTTTTATATCATAATAAATCCACTTCAAATAATCTTAAAATCCATCAAAGGATGTTGACATAGATGAAATCAAAATTCTTTTTAAAAAAATATCTCCTTTTATTTTGAAATAATTTAAGATCCATATAAAATAAAACATTTTCTTTGAAAATATTCTTATAATCTTGTAAGGGAAGCTTTGAAGATTTTATAACGGCGGAAAATAGCCGCACCCGCCGTATAAGTTAAAAAAACATTCTTACCTTAATTCTGTCGAAAAGGTTAAAAAAGACCTTGTTTTGAAAACGATCAAAATATTCCTTTATAAACCACTTATAAAAGTCAAAAAGGGTATAAATGACTTTAACTCATATTCTAGGAAATAGTAAAAATGTTTTGAAATGCATTTTTAAGAAACATGGATGTGGATGATAAAGAGATCCCAGTAGATTATTACGTATAAACAACCTTGGATAATAAAGAGGTTGTAAAGTAAACCCTTACCTTGTAATTTTCCTTGGTCGGGGTAGGTTAACCTCTTGTATAATGGTGAAATAGTTGTTATTAAATTATACAAGAATCATATATAATAATATGATATCATATATGATCTTTTAACATTGATTTGTTAATAATATCTTCGAATTATCGTCGTTTTGGGAGTTAACTTACTCATTTTCTTTTATATGTTTTGTTACATAAGCCGTGGTTGTTGTATCTTATTCATATCCAGAATGATATCTAGTCCTTAAACATCATTTTTAAATCATCAAATGATAATTATACTTGAATGGATACGATGGAGAATGAATCTCATCGCGTTCGTGGAGACGGTAGTCCGTACGTACGCACGAGCGACAATATCATTCTTTCGATATTAGAATAATATATAAATGGATGGTATATCATATATACAGAATCATTAACATGTTATATTTATTATTCACATGAGTTACACATCATTATTATACCCATCCAAATAATATTATATTGAATAACAATTACACCACGATGTGGAGACGGTAGTCCGTACGTACGCACGTATGGTGACATGTTATTCAAAGGGTGGATAGAATACTGAATATGGTTGTACCATATTAATAATAACATCACAGTATATGTGAGATACTGGAGTTATTATTTTATAATGGTAAGAACAAAGGAAGAAGAAGTGGAAGAAGAAATGAACTTGGAGAAGGGTGGTGAAATCATTACCTCTTCTTCGGGTTCTTCCTTTTGATTTGATCAAAAGGGCTCCTTAGGTTGGCTTTCTGATCAAACTAAGGCATCTAGGTTGTAGTGAGGGATGTTGGGAGAGTATTTGGGCAGAGTTTGGTCGAACCAAAAGGCTTTTAAGGTGTGAAGAAATGAGAAGGAGGAGTGCCCTTTTATAAGAGGGGTGAGGGGCACCTTTGGAAAAGCTAGAAATATTAATTTATAATAAATTCATATTCGGTTTCTAATGGCTCCAAAGCTTATTATTCAAAGTTTAAGGTGGGGATAGGTCGAAAACCACTCAAACAATAGAATTTAGACAGGTTTGGGTACTTATATTAACCTTATCTTTAAGTATTAACTCTAAGTTAATTAGTTTCACTTTTACAATGTCTCTTTGTATTTTTATATAATATGGTTAATAAACTTACTATATACATCCAAGCGACCCCAAAGTGGTACATTAATGATGAACCTATCATGATATAAATCTCTTGGCCGAACCTTAGATTTTTAAGAATTTAATATCAATTAATAATATAATATTTGTTTTAAGAACTCTTTTATGTCAATTTTGACACTATTCAATAGTTCATTTTTGTGAAACTCATAACAGATTGATTACTTCGAAAAAATTCAATTAAATCAATCCTAATATATCATATTATCCTATAAAATTAGTTTAATTCATTAAAAGGTTCATATTATATTTATTTGGGTATTTATAATATCAATTATTTTAATTTTTCACTATTATAGTAATTACTGCATCATCATTGTGTCATAAATAAAATAAATTATTTAATGTCTAAAAATTATAAATAAAATATCATTATGTAGGAAATCGTTTTATCTTTCTAATGAATATTTATAATCTAAAATCCAACATATATAACCCTATGTAACAATTGTTTTTCTAAAAGATATATGCTTATGTCATTTTTGTATTCATTTTAACTTAATTAAAATAAAGTGTCATTATCACTTACAAGTAGATCCATGGGGTCCCAAAATAGACCCAAAGATTCCCATGGTCGACCATGTATCAACCAATAGGGTTAAGACACGTTTTAGGGTAATTTAGTATTATTATAATATTATTTTTTAACCCTTATTTACCAGATTTACCCTTAACCATGGTAAATAAAATATTTACCGCAGTAATTATTCAAAATGTCTAAAAATAAAAGTTACCTATTTACACAATTTGAACATCCTGATTCCAAATATGGAATCCATTTTCCTATATTCAAAACACAGAAGTGGCAGAAATTAATTTAAAATTAATTCCCGCTGTCAAAATAAAAAGCGTGTTTTTAAGAGATAATAACTATCAAAAGATTGACACTCGTTTATGTTCGGTTTAATTGTAAAATTATGTCCAATGACCAACATTATATTAAATGGTAAAAATATATTCTAAATATACTTTAAAACCACTCAAATTCATAATTTATCACTATTAATTATTTTGATTAAAAAAGTTGTTTTTAATTAAAACTTAGTAATTTTCACTATTCATCAAAATATGAAAGTTATCCGAAATGTACCAAAATTTCACCTTAGGCTAAATTCGATATTCCGAATCCAAAAATGAAGTCCATTTTCAAATATAAAATATATAATTTCAAAATTTAGGTATTACTATTCATAACGGCTAGTTTGATTGGTTGTGGCGTGTGTTAAAACTCAAGGTTGCGTACAACACACGCTACTATTTTATTCAAAGGAAAGCGTACCGTAGAAGCTTGGGGTGTTACATTGTGGGTCCCAGGTACCTCGTATCTCAGTGAGAGTAACTATCAATATCGCTATGTGAAACTGAGGCCAAACCCCACGGATTCACTAGCGTACTAGTACATGTCCACCCTCCTAGATACCTGTGTTTCCCTCTTGTTCTCAAACAAGTTCAACAAGCCAAGAAATATATTTTTCACATGAAAATATCACTTACACAACACAAATTAACCAAAAAACCCCATGTACATCACACAAGTCACAAAATCCACTTTTCATTCAAATGAATTTTGAAATCAAACTCACACCAAAATAGCCCACAACACATTTAGCATAACTTTCACAATTGCAACACATCCTTTAAATTTTTTATAAAATCATTCCAAATATTCTAAACATAACATTATAGAAAACTAACATGTTTCATAAAACCATTTTTCATAAAAAAAATCCATTTTTCACATCACACTCACACAAACAGCCCACATCACGTTCACACCTCTTCCACATTTTTGTAAATCTGTTAAAAATTTTTATAAAATATTTCCAAGAGGATAAAAATAACCTAAAATACCTATTAACATTTAAAATATACCGTTTCAAAATATACAAAATCCAAAATAGTTTTTCAATATGGTTTCACCTCTTACATAAATCATTAAACCATTCAAAACTTTCATAAAACAATTTCAAAGAGTATACCTAAGCTTTTCACATAAAACCCATTTCAAAACCATCTTTCAAGGACACAATAACACCAATAACAATCCAAAATAAAATTTTCATCCCCAACAACATTTATTAAACCACCACCATGCGTTATGAAAAAACCTCAAACAATACCACAAAAGATCCACATAAAAGACACACATTTTCAAAATCACTTTCAAGAATCACAACATGGTTTTACACCTTAAACCCATTGAAAACCCCTCTTTCAAACCCAATGGAACACAAATACCCTAAAAAATCAGAATTGGTAGCCCAGAAAAAATTTAGTAAACCAATTTCATATGTTCTAAAATACACCCAAATAATACCCCAAGTGTTATACACGAAAAACACATAATTTCAGGCTAAAATTAAACTATAAAATTAAACTCTTAACCAAATCAATCATGAAAAGTTTTCTCACAACAAAAAAAATATTAGGAAAATAAAGAATGAGTAAATACATCAAGATAACTCATCAATAATAGTTTACACATGGAACCACCTACCCAAAGTGTCGAATCCATCAAATTTTGATGCAAAACATCAACCACACCACCGCCACACCACAAAGAAGTGAAGAGGATCCTAAAACCTCACGATTATACCAAAAAGATACCAAATCAAAACCCATGTTCAAACCCTAACTTTTATATATTTTAGAACATCACGAAAGAGGGAGGAAACCCTAAAGAAATGGAAGAAATCAAAGAGAGAAACACTTACTTTAAGAGAACTTGAATACATTACCCCAAATCAACCAAATTTTGAATCTCCAAGTAAAAAAAACTGATAGTGAGGCTCTAATGAGGCTTATGATGTCATTTGGGGACTTAAATGGGGGAAAAAGAGTGAAAAATGAATGATTTATGAAGGAAGCTAGTTACCTTCTCAAATCTGGATGATATGAGAAACCCTGAAAATATTTTCCCTAATTTCTAATTCAAATGAGCTCTAAAAATGAGAAACCAATATTGGGGGTGATCATAGGGATATTGGATTCGAGAGAGAGGTGGAATAACTGAAAAAAATAAACAATGAAGTAGATATTTAATAATTAAAAAAACATTTAAAGTAGAAAATGGGCTTACGGGCATGCCCAATACCTTATGTAAAAACCCAAATACACCATTATTATGGATTTATAAAGGCTCCAAATTGACATGGTAGTGTTAATAGGTCAGAGGAGGCCATATATGAATTGTAATGTATGATAATATTTGAAAAATTAAGGAGTTATAAAGGAAAAACATTAGTTTCTAAATCTGGAAATGGGCTCACGGTTTGGCCCAAATTTTCAAAACCCACCATTTCCACAAAAATGCATGGTAAACCCCCAAAATAAATCAGGAATAGAAATTAAATAAAAATGACAATAAAAAAAGTTATGTATGTGAAAATTCTCCGCACCATAAAACTTTTCTCCCTCAGAAAGCCACAACAAGGCCAAACGCAATAACCAAACCCAACTCAAAGTCTGAAAGGGACTCCTTTGCCAAGATTCACCCCAAAGGCCAAAACACCTCCAGTGATCAATTAATAAAGGAATACTTCACAACCAAAACATAAACCACTTTACTGAAACAATCAAGAATATTCAGGATTTATCCCAAAAGAAAACTCCTCAAATACTATCTGAACAAGGCTCAAGCAATTTACCCAAACAAATAACAACATCGAACAAGGTTACACTTACCTTGATATAACTAAACCATTGTGCACTCTATAATCACAATGTTTACCCAAGGAAGATATAGGTAGTTAGATAGATCTGAACGAGAATACCCACATTCAATCCAAGACCAAGGACAAAACCGAGTTACTGGTACGAGGAGACACAAATGGGCTCCCCACCATAAGATACAACTTAAATGTTTCCTAATACAGAATCAGGACACTAACAGGGGGAGGCCCAAACTAACTCCATGGTACAAGGGGTATAATTCCATTAGACATTTACAAAAGAACATAAATGAGACCCATGGTGGGTCTCCCCACCATAAGAACCAACTATTTTTACTGACCAGCATGGGCTGGCACAGAAAGACCCCAAAACTCAAAGAGTTTGGACGGACACATGGTTAGTCCACCCAGTTTGGGAAACTATGCGCTAACTATGTGGATCCTTATATCATCATGGTTTTCATGGGCACAATTATAACTCACCATGTGGAAACCACGCGCTCAACCTATCTAGCCAAAATTTAAACCTTTTCCAAAAACTCAATGGAAACCAAAGGGGGAAGGAAATACATTAGGAGACAAACATGGGCATGATGCCCTCCACCTATTTCCATCGAATGAGAATAACAGATGAAAGATGACGAAAACAGTGGTTTAAAATCTTCCGATCATTCATACTAAGGGTAAGACCTGCAGAAGGTTTTAAATGACCCTAGGATTTCCCCTGACTACGTGCCAAATTCTCTCTAGGACTTATAGATGGAGCTCAAAGGATAGAAGCATATTCGACCTCACAGTTATGCTTTGGAGACCCCCATATAGAACTTCTTCTTTTGGTGCCACAAAAAACTACACTACATACCATGATGGATTCACCAAGACATAACACACTCTAGCACTCACTTTACCAAAACCAGACATTTCACTAATATAAGGGATCAGAAGATGCTCACACATCCCACCTTGTTTCTTCAGGTAAGAAACAATAGAAGGGGAGGATACATATAAACACCATACTCTAAGATAAAGGATTTTAAGTATTTCTCAATGGAGACAAACTCCCAACATAATAGAGACCCTCATAGGATTAATTGACCATCACCTTTACAGTCAAATGAGAACACGACATCACAAGGTGTCACTGAACATGACCATTGCAATTGATTGAAACAATACATGGAAAGGGACCTTATGCCAAGTCCCTAAACAATAAAAAATTCTAGAAGGTGGCCATAATGGCCTCTCAGGACCAAATTTCCCACACTGGTGGTTTAACATGAACTCCTACTTCAAAGAGACTATGAAGGACCTAGAAGCCCTCTTAGACACCATCTAGACACTCATCCCCCCTAACAACCCCTAACCACTTCTACCTTCGATGAATAAAGAAACTCATAAAACTATGGTCTCTTTAAACCTTCCCTGAGAAATCTCCCACTATAAGAGGATTTGAAAAAAAAACAATAAAGAAAATTATTTAGAATCATTCTACAAAGTTAGAGAAAATATTCCTTACATTGATCAACTAAAGAATTTTCCAACTGCAAAACAATCCAGGTTTCACTTTAGTCATGAAATAACCCTTAATAGGGGTGTACCTTATCCATAGAGAGATCCCAAGTACCCAACAAAGATGGTCCATTGGTCAAAACATTCCAAAAACCAGAACTGAACACATGAAGGGAACCACCGTAAAGGTGTCCCGAAACATTTCTCATAATAGACTACTAACTGGTCCTTCTACCTAGCATACCGACCAAACACAAACCCAAAACACGATTCAAATAGAAGGGGTTCTTAGACTTAAAACCTCCCACAACATCAACACTTTAAAAACACATAATACACACCATCCTAAACCAGTCATCAAGAAATCGTGTTTTCCTTTAAAAAAATTTCTTTGAAATCAAATGGTTCAGTGGTTAACATATCCACAAGTGGTACCCAATGGGCCTCACACATGCATGTTTTCGTGCCTTTAGAAAACCTCCTCATATCCATCCCAGCACCCATCCAGTCATGAAATCAACCATACATCATCCCATGTAACCCCATTCATGTGGTTGCTCATTAAAATACCAATGGTTAAAACAAAAATTCATTCAACTTTTCAAAACCAAAACAATAAACCAATACTTCCTTTTTCTTAAGACCACTAACCACAAGATCAAACCCAATTTACAGCTTAAAAAACTTTTTAGAAGGACACAAACATTCAAATAAGAACTCACTTTCAAGTTATTAACATCAATTTCAAAACATCTCATCCAATTAAGACAACTTTCAAAAGTTTAGAAAACTCTGTTGGAAACACTTTTTCAAAACCAACATTAATATAGTTCCTACTTTCAAAAGAGGTGTAAACACACCATTTTCCATTTCAAAATAATTCTGAAAATTTAGTTCTTCCATTTAAAAAAATATAACCATTCCCTCTTTATTGTAAAATCATTGCACAAAAACTTTATGCTTCTTAAAACCATGTCAATTTTTTTTAAAACTGAACTTACACGATTTCAAAACTAAAGGACACAAGACAATGAAAGAGAAAACTAGTTCCGATGGGTGACTTGGAAATAATGTCAGTGGACATACTACAATCACTTCACCACAAAATATAGTGTTCTAGGGAAATATCCTGGGCTCCACATGTCATTCCAGGCCCTACAAGCTCACTGAGACCATTAACCTAACTCTCTTTTCATTTCCCATAATCATCATCAAATCAAGAAAACCAAATGACTCTGATAAGTCCCAAATCCCCTGGTGATGTGAATACCATCATGAGGTGTGGTGATCAGGAACACTACACATAAACGAAATTCGAAGTCCTGACAATCCTAACTCTAGACTATCCTGACTGTTCCCCAAATACACGACCCAAACAGTTATCATAAACCCCCTCTGATATCATTTTGTCATGAACTAAATCTGGTCACCATCAAAACCGGCACCCGACCTGGCTAGTGACAAGTCCCAAAGGGCGTTCACAATCCCCATGGGCTGTAACAAGTGCTCGAATATCATAAAATGATGTTTGGGAATGATTTACCTGAGTTTATAAACATTAAACAACAAACAAACTCAATAAAACAAATATAGATTTTCAACTAAAACAGTCTTTTACAAAATTTCAGAACTGAATTACATAAGTTAAAACTATGTTTAAAAACCATTACAAAGGTACAAACCAAATAATGGTATCCCAAGAACCTGTACATGGAAAGAGGCACCACCCTCAAACCATCTCTACAACACCGCATCACAGATGACCGGTAAAAACCCGAAATGTCGGCACAAAAGTTGTACCCAAACCTGCAACAAAAAAATAACCAAGCCTACTTACAGCCAAATGTGTAAGTAGGGTGTAAGAAAAATCCAAGTAGGATACCAAAATTTAGGGATTCTATGAGATAAACTTTCAAAGATGAAAAGCATGTAAGTTTTCATAAACATGAAATGCTAGTTACTATTTCTAAAAGATGCAACTTAAAAATAAAACAGTTTTCAAGTGGGTAAATTTAATGAATCATCAATTTTAAAATAAATTCCAAAACTAATGAAATTTCCATCCAAAAATAACATATTCTGATGGTAATCACAAATAATCCAATGAGTATAAGAAATAGGAAATAACCCCTAGGCACTAGCTCAGTGTGGGTCCTAGGTACCTCGTATCTCAGTGAGAGTAACCATCACAATATCTGTTCTCATTCAAAAGAGACACTAGTATGGAGCATAAAAATAACCTAGTGGTCCCAAATCATTATAATCATAGTTTAATTAGTGTTTTAATCATCAATCTCGCTACGTGAAACTGATGCCAAACCCCATGGATTCACAAGCATACTAGTACACGTCCACCCATCTAGATATCCAGGTTTCCCTCTTGTGCTCAAACAAGTTCAACAAGCCAAGAAATATATTTTTCACATGAAAATATCACTTCCACATCACACATTAACCAAAAACCCGCATGTACATCACACAAGTCACAAAATCCACTTTTCGTTCAAATGCATTTTGAAATCAAACTCACACCAAAATAGCCCACAACACATTTTGCATAAATTTTACTATTGCAACACATCCTTTAACAATTTTATAAAATATTTAAAAATATGATAAACATAACATAACATCCCACTCACATGTTTCATAAAACTGTTTTCATAAAAAATTCTATTTTGCACATCACACTCACACAAATAGCCCACATCACGTTCACACCTCTTCCACATTTCAGTAAATCCGTTAAACATTTTTATAAAATATTTCCAAGAGGATACACA
Source organism: Viscum album (assembly GCA_963277665.1). Classification (NCBI taxonomy): domain Eukaryota; kingdom Viridiplantae; phylum Streptophyta; class Magnoliopsida; order Santalales; family Viscaceae; genus Viscum; species Viscum album. The sequence continues at coordinate 89,592,585 of OY728147.1, forward strand.
TCACATGATAAACCTATTCACATTTAAAATGTACCATTTCAAAATATACACAATCGAAAATAGTTTTCCAATATGTTTTTACATCTTACATAAATCATTAAACCATTCAAAACTTTCATAAAACAATTCCAAGGAGTATACCCATGCTTTTCACATAAAACCCATTTCAAAACCATATTTCAAGAAAAAAATCACACTAATAACAATTAAAAATAGAATTTTAATCCCCAAAAACATTTATTAAACCACCCCCAGGTGTTATACAAATACCTCAAACAATACCACAAAAGATCCACATGAAAAACACACATTTTAAAAATCACTTTCAAGAAGCACTACATGGTTTTACCCCTTAAACCCATTAAAAACCCATCTTTCAAACCCAATGGAACACTAGGGCCCTACCAAAGAATAATTGGTATCACAAAAAATATTTAGTAAAAAAAATTCATATGCTCTAGAATACACCCAAATAATACCCCAAGTGTTACACATGAAAAACACCCAAATTCAAGATAAAATGAAACATTAAAATTAAACTATTAACCAAATAAATCATGGAAAATTTTATCACTACAAAAAACATATGAGGAATATGTATAATGAGTAAATACAACAAGATAACTCATCAAAACAATTTTACACAGGGAACCACCTACCGAAAGTGTCGAATCCCTCAAATCTTGTTGCGAAACATCAACCACACCACCGTCGCACCACAAAGAATTGAAGATGAAACTAAAACCTCAAGATTACACCAAAAGGAAACCAAATAAAACCCTAGGTTTTAACCCTAAATTCTAGAAATTTTATAACATCAAGAAAAAGGGAGGAAACCCTAAGGAAATGGAAGAAATCAACGAGAGAAATACTTACTTGAAGAGAACTTGAATAAATTACCCCAAATAAACCCAATTTTGAATATCCAAGCAACAAAACCTGATAGTGAGGCTCGACTGAGGTTGAGGACATCATGTGGGGACTGAAATGGGAGAAAAAGAGTGAATAATGAATTATTTATAAAGGAAGTAAGTTACCTTCTCAAATATGGACGGTTTGAGAAACCCTGAAAATATTTTCCCTAATTTGCGGTTTAAATGAGCTCCAAAAATGAGAAACCAATAATGGGGGTGATTTTAGGGATATTGGATTAGAGGGGGATGTAGAATCACTGAAAAAACATTAAGGATATATTAAATAATTTAAAAAATATTTAAAGAAGAAAATGGGCTTACGGGCAGGGCCAATACCTTAAGTAAAAAACCAAAATACACCATGATTATGGATTTCTAAAGGCTCCAAATTGACATGGTGGTGTTAATTGGTCAGGGAATTCCATGTATGAATTGGAATGGATGAAATTTTTTGAAAAACTAAGGGGTTATAAAAGAAAATAAATTTGTTTTTAAATCTAGAAATGGGGTCACGGTTTGGCCCAAATTTTCAAAACCCACCATTTCCACCAAAATGCCTAGTAAACCCCCAAAAGAAATTAGGAATGGAAATTAAATGAAAAATGACCTTAAAAAGAGTCATGGATGTGAAATTTTTAGTTTTACAAATCCTTTTCTTGGAAACTAGTGGATTAAAATTTCCATTGAAAGAAGGTGTACAAGACCCGATGAAGGACACAATATAATATCATTCTATTCTTTGTTTTTTGGATGTACAACATGATTTATATCTTGAGAAAGTTGTGTGAGGATAGAAAAAATATTTTTCATTCCATATATAATAACATTTGGATACTTAGGAAGAAAATCATTTTATTTTCTATTAAACTCTCCATTAACACATTTCTTTCAGGTTCCAAGCATTGTATAAAAAAATCATAGTGCAAGAAAAAATAATCATAGCAGGGAATCATATAATCATGAAAAATCACTTATAGGATTTCAAAATCACGAAACCTTCATTTTTATCGGTGAAACCTTAGTTTTATCCTAATTAATTCATAGTTATCATCTATTTAAATCCTTCATGATGGTTGGTAAAGAGTTTATGAATTTCCAAATCATATCCATTGGGAGTGTCACTCCAGGTGTGCACTAAGGCACTTTTTTTTGCACTTGTTGATGATCGAGTCTAGGTCAATGTTACATTTTTAGAGTTGGTTCCACCAGGTACCTTTGTACCTAAGACAGATATACTTTTATTATCCAGATAGGGATTTAATTTCTTGGAAACCAGTTGTTCTATCCTTTACAAAAATTCTAGGAAATTATCTTATACATTGACTCATCCTTAAACTTATCTTTAGATACATGTACTTAGGGATCTCACAAATATTTTCTCAACCTTGTTTGAAAAGGTTAACTATAATTATCCTATAATACCAACTATAATAAACCAATATTATCATACATAGATATTACATCATTTTTGATGAAAATTTATTATATTACACAAACATAAACCTAATGATCTTAAAGGTATAGTAACTTTGGAAACATGGAAACATAAACAATTGATTCATAGGTGAACTATGTCATCTCCCACTATGTCCTTAAAATATGGAACCATTCTTAGACATATCATATATAATACATTTATTTATAACATAGGAAAAAGAAATAAAAGATAGGCTGAGATTAGATTCTATACAAGGGTAAACAAGTGAGATACATGAGCACAACATGAATATAAGGGTATGAGAGAACGAGCATAACATTTGAAGACCATACCATTCATAAAAAATATTATAATATTGAGTTATGGAATAAAGGATAGAATTTTATAAGAGATGAATTATAAGAGAATCTAAGAAGATGAGCCATGAGAGAATAACATTGGCATATGACATAGATTTGTGACAAACACATAAGCATAGAAAATAAATTACATAGTAGTAAAGTTGGACTAATAACAATATCATAGTGGGATGGGTTCACTCCCAAATCCATCATAGCGGTCAAGGTTCACTCCTAAGACCATCATAGAGAACAAAGTACATTACTGAACGAGGTTCACTCCCCACTCCAGTCATATAAATATCATGCGATATAAATATTTTCCCAATGCATTGTAGGGATATATAGGTCCCACTCATAACATAATTAAAATCAAACATATGTGTGCCACAAGATCATAAAACATTCATAATATCATAACCCATGAAATAAAATGGGTTAAATAATCATTTCATTATATCAAAACCTCTTTAAAAGATACAAGTTTCATTATTATTTAACCATTTCATCATAGAACAACCTGTGAAAAGAAGTTGGTTTCATAATAATTCCATCACGGTATAACACATGGATGAGAAATATTTTTCATAAAAATCTTGTCATAATAAATCATTTATAGAAAGAAAAATAATGCAATACTTGGTTCATATCCCTAGTAAATCATAGATAACAAAAATAGATGTCATCATAGATAGAAAATTATTTTGAAATATCATTTAAAACATTTATTGAGGAAAATATCTTTTTGAATTTGAAAAACAAATTTTAAACCACAAAATTTTTTTAGAATCATTTTCTTTTAAAATAAACTTGAAAACCTATATATTAATCTTCAAATAAAATAATGACCATGATGATGGATGGTTTCTTTAATTATATACACATTAACATAAATATTCCTTTCACATTTTTGGTAAAAGACAAATAGGAATTGTTTGGAAAATAAAATAAATATCCTTTTCAATGTTATTTATAAAAATTAAAACATTGGTAAAATTTTCTTTTTAAAATCATAAGAGAATAGTAAAACATATTTGAATTTTTTTTTATAAAACACAAGTTTGTAAAAAAATGAATTTCAGATCGAAGAGAGAAATAAAGTTAGATTTTTATAAAAACATTTTATCATTTATTATAAGTACCAAATAGTGAAAACATTTCACTATTAATATCATTAATAACCATATGATAATAAAATTCATGATTTTCTTTAGAGATGTATCATAATATTTTATCATTGGGAACATAATCATTAACAATAATGATAAATGATATGATTATAATATAAAATCTTTACCACTTTGGATACTTTGAAATGTAAGAAACATGGAGGGAAATAATTAAATCAAACTTATAATATCATGAGAATAATTTAATTCATTATATTACATGTCAAAGTTTCAATATATATACCTCATAAGGAAATATAGGTTCATAACATAACATATGTCTCAAAGAAGACAAATTGAGACAAAACCCCCTACCTTAAGTCTCGACTTCCTTAGTGCACATTAGAAACTAATGAATAATAAAAAAAAGTTCATTATAAATCAATTAAATAACTATAATAATATATATCGTACCATATATGATTTAATTATGACCTTTTATTACCCATTTATTAATAATTCCACATTAAATTCATGTTTTGGGTAATAACCGATTTGTTTTTTGTATATGTTTAGATTTATTATTTTTGATCCTATTACTTTGATCATAGTTACATAATAAAAATAATTTTTAACATGAAATAAATATCATATATATTTAGTACATATTTACTTTGAGTGTTCCATAAAAGTTATAAATAGAAAATAAAATACATCGTTCATGGAGATAGTAGGACATATGTATTCATGAACATTGTTTCTATTTTCCAAATGGAAAGAAATAAATAAAGTTAAATAATATATTAACATTAAAGAATAATTTTTAATTCATATATATCATATATTTTTATTAAAACCATCCTTATTACCATCAATGTAAATAGTTAATGAATCACATCGCTTCGCGAGATGGTAGTCCACCGTACACACTAACGACATTATCATATTCCCATATAATGGAAAGTAAAAAATCACATGTGATATTATGGTTAAAAAACTATAATAATATAATATATATAATATATAAAAATTTAATACATTATTATAACCTATCATGATATATGGTAATGTAAAAATGAATGACATCGGTTCGCGGGGGTGGTTGTCCACTGTACGCACGAATGATGATTTCATAGCCCATTTGATGGAAGAGGATATGTTTTTAGTTAATTAAATTAACATAAAAATATATAAGTTTATTTATTATACTAGGGTTATTATATAAGAATGGTTTAATAAAAATTTAAGGATATGGATGAAGAAATAAAATAAAATTGCTCGATGAAGAACATTACCTATTATTTGGGTAACATCATTAGATTTTCACAAAAAGCCTTAATAGGTATTATTTATTACCAAAATAAGGATTATAAGAGGATATGTTGGATTTTTTTAATTGAATTTAGACTGTATTTTCTGAAGAAAAAGTGTTTGAAGGTGTGAAAAAGAGAGGAGAGTGGGTGACCTTTTACAAGTAATGTGAGTGGTGCACTTGTAATTTTTTTGAATGAAAAAGGTGTAACCTTGTTTTTCACATTCCAAAATTATTAATAATGAACTATTATCAATAATTATACATCATATTGTCTAAATATTTCTAAAAAAAGATTTTAGAAAAGATTTTAGGTCATTTTAACCCTTATATTTCCAGTTTAACCCCCAGTAAACCCATTTGTACTTATCTCTCATAAGTAATTTTTACTATTTTACTACTAATTTGGTAAAAAAATAATTTGAACTTATTTTATAATATAAATTATTCCTATTAAAATTATAGAATCAATTTTTTCAAAATTAAATTCACAAAATTGGAAAATTTTAATTTTAAAATAATTTTTTAGACGGGATGAGAAAGTGAGTTTTCAAAGAGAAAAGTGCTCAAAATTTTAAAAGGTTTTTATGTGAAAATTAAATATAAAATTGATTAAATTTACATAAATTATATTAATAGATATATAATTGAACAAATTTTACTTTAAAACTAATTTATAATATAATATTACATTATAAATAATTTAAAGGAAAAAAAATCTTTCAATTAAAATTTATTATTTTTCACTGTTCATAAAAAATGAAACTTTTAAAAAAATACCAAAACTTCAACCTAAGATAATTTTGAAATGATGATTTAAAAAATAAAGTTTAATTTAAAAAAATTTATAAAAGTGTAAAAAATTAATTTTATTTCTGTTCAAAAAATACATAATAAACATTTTTTAAGAAAGTAGTATTCTCAAAACGTATAAAGAATTTACCAAAATTAAATATTTTCTTATAAATATGTTTTCTTTATGTAAAACATTATAAATAATTTTTTAGATCAATTTATTACTATTCATATCACTATGTTTAAAATCTAGGCAATATCGATCATGTTAAAATAATTATATTAATAATATATCAAAGTTTTGTTAAAATTCAATGTTGTGTGTAACACAACAAAAAATATATTCTGTTTGTAATGAAAGCTATAAAATAAATTTAATTTAACAAAAACCGAAGGTTCTATATCCCTGACTCAGAAAACCATCACTCGAGTGGTCATTATGATGCCCTTGGATCATAATCTAAGATGGATTTCATCGTGAAATAATCATGAAAATTATCAAGACATACCATGGACAAAGACAATATATGGGGAGATAAATCAAGAATTACCTTAGTATAAAAAGTCCCAATCCTATAAGATTCATGTACCATTGATTTCACCATAACTTTTTACTTAGTATTCTGAGTCGATAATCAGGTTATCAGTGTTCTAGTGCATGGATACATCGACCATCACACTATCATGGGGTTTCCCACCCCGAGAGGTGAACTCGATACACTCCAAAACCATTTCGCTAAGTTCCCAAACCTATCATCACAACATGCCTAACTTAAAATATATCACTTAGGATAGAACCACCTTTTATACCACTCAGTCATGAGCTGACCCACTAAAACCCCACATAGGGTGATAGTAAGTCGAGAGTGACACCCCAAGCTCACCTCCAATAGGGAAGGGTATAATGAAAAGTACTAAGTAATAATAACACTGAAATGGGATAAATTATCATAGAGTACCTAAACACACACACACACACCCATCTACATGAAACAGTGTTGAGATATAACAAATCTACATCCTTTAGAGTGGAAAAAATGAATGCAAAATCTTCTAGGATACATAAAGAAGTGGAGCCAAGTAATACAAAAGTATAAGGAAAAAATTACAAGCCCAACCAAAGATACTAGGGGAAACATAATCTGAAAACAACTTTAAAGAAAAATAATGGGGGATCGACTAGCTTAAGATTCTAGAGTTAGACAACTGAACATGCTCAGTGACACCATGAACAACCAAGATCCACTAATAAAAGGTCCACCAAAGTCACTTTCAACTATTTATCATCTACATAAGACACAACAGATGCAAGAAAATATAATATCGGGATGTGTATATAAATAATAAAATGGATTGCCCAAAAAAATGGAATAAGTAAAATCAAACTATTATCTGAACCCATAAGGAAACAGGGTAAAAAACCCATCATTATATATAATTGTCGAGAAACCCTAGAGAAGAGAAAAGGCCGATCTATATCTTCTAAGATAGATAAGAACAATGATCCAAACTGTATCTCCTGAAGGTCCCATATATTATTCTAATTACCATAAACAACCTCCCAAGAATCTCGGTGAAGGGCCTACACATCACAATTGGACTCCATAACTAAGGGAGAACTAACTCTTATAGAGGACCTATACCCCTTCAGTGCTCGATGATGGGGGAGTACCACTCTGTACATAGAGGACCCACACCCTCTGTATTGTGGGGGAGTACTATCTCTACTAGTAAAATGATTATGGGAGACCCATTCCATAGTGTGATAGGGGATCACCGGACCCTGACATCTCTATGATGATAAAAACTGATCACTTTCATTGGAAAAGCATTACTCAATGAAGTTGTTCACTTATAAAACCTTGTGTCCATATTTGATTCCAAAATGAAGGACACCATCATGTAATAAGTAGAAAAATAATTAGGATAAGATACCTGAGAGACCAAATTCGTGTCATGGAGAATAAGATATGCAAGGTATATGATAGTAGGAAAAGCACATGGTGTGTTCTTTAGGAGCACATTGCATGTTCTCTGAAGATGAAGCCTGGTTATATCCCACATCTGAACTTGGTCTGTAAAATACAATGAACACGGTGTGTCATCTATGTGATACTGATATTGGGACCACCAGGGGTCCAATCTATTTTTCTCACTGAACACAATATCACAATCCATGTATGGGTACTTGGGGGTGTACTTTTATGTACATGACATATATGCACAACAGAATTCCTAATTGTGTAACTCTAGTATATAGATGGGCTATCCATAAAATGTCACATGGTGTGTGGGTCCTCCATGTGGTGTGTAATAATTATAGCATACATAGACTCTAGATTCCAATAAAACCTAAGGAACATTGTGTTTGTTCCTCTAAATTACAGGATATATAATTGGGTTTTTTCATAGATAGATGTGGTTTCCAGATCCACCATTTCCTCTAACAATCTCACATATATCTCTTATCAATGCCTGATCTACTAAGGAAACATCATTACCTTCAATTTCCGATAATCAAAATATAAAAAATGAAACTTTCTTCTACCCTCATGAGATTATTCATGCTTCCCATCAGTTGAAAGGGGTCTCAATATCCATAACAACATCCACAATCCATTATAAAATTTCCCAAACTTCTAGAATCGAATGGTCACACCTCCAAACATAAATTACCTGCCTTTAATGAGAAAAAAATAAATATTCTAGTCTCCTTCGCAATATCCAATGTTCCTATTATTTCTATAATAGGTTTCAAATACTCAGAACCATCACCCATAATCTATTACTGAACCTCAATCCATCCATGAACCATCAATCCTAAGGTCATTTAGATGACCATCATGTATCCAAAGCTTCAATCATTCTTGAACCAGTTTGTCTATGTATAATCACTAACCCCATAGTACAAATATTAAGAACATGAAGAATTAATATAGGAGAGGGACAAACAAAAGGTGATATTTTTTATTAGCCGATACTGACATGGAAAATGATCATAATTATAGAAACCAAAAAGTGTGAAATGTGGGAACAATAAAAATTAATAATCAGGATAGATAATGATGAATAAATTTATATATCATCAAAATTAATATAATTATGAATATAAGTAGATATGTTATCCTTTCTCAAAAATTAAAATAAAAGGGAGTAAATTCCCAAGTAAAAATTCCTACCTTGAGAACATATCGATCATTGGTGAAGATTTTCTTTTAAAAGTTGGGGAAAATATACTTTTTAGTTTGAAATAAAAGACCACTTTCTATCTAAGTAGTGGGATACCCATTACATAGCCTATAATACCTAGAACAAGTGGCCCATGACCTTGGACTAAAGACCCAGTTCAATGTCATGCCTGTATCATGCTTCCTACATCACCAGGCTTGTGTCATGTCTGTATCATTGCCAGCATCATAAATACCACAAGGTGATTTCTAGGGTTCAAACATTGGTCTTTGGGATATAGGATTATGGGGTTTACCACTCAGGTTCCACCCCAACTACAAGAACACATTCTTTAGTTATATTTTTGAAGATTCTTACTTCATTCATCATTCATTCCATGATTCTCCTCATTTCATTCTTCATTGATCCAAAATATTGAGCTTGACATCACCAATGAGGGTTCCTCACCATCCTCTATAATATCCTTGGGTCATGCAGCTAAACCTAGATGTTTTCAATAATGAAATACTTATAAATATAGGGATGTATTTTGTGAATATAATGAATTACATAAAATCAATCATTAAATTTATTTATTACACCCTACCAACAACTACCTTCCACAAAATGTATGATGTTGACCAAACTTATATCACAGCTAGGGTGAAGCTTATGTCTCAAAAATAGCTATGGTATCTGATTTACCATCCTAGTTCCTGATCAATGTGAAAAACATTTTTTTTAAAAGGCATGAGTGTGTTCTTTAATATTTTTAATATATTAATTTTAGGGTCCCTCAATACCCAAAACACTATGAAAATTATGTGGAAAAATCAAGAGACATGTAATAAAATATTTAAAGGATGGAATTCAAAAAACTGAATTTCTTATAATCTTAGTCAAAATCTATAGAATTAATCAAAGAAGTGATCACTAATGGTATTTATGGTGACTTCAATATTTATGAGGAGATATATCGCCTAGCCATAAGATTCAATAAATTTTATAGAAAGAATAATTTCTTCCAGAAATCAAACATCAAGGGTAAGTATAATAAGAAGGTTAAATGAAATAAGGATGGTAACTTTGGATAGATTATCTATTATGAATGTAAAATAAAAGGTTATATAAAATATGAATATCAAAAGTAAAAATATAAGAAAATATATGAGGAAAAAGAAAAAATATAAAAGAAAGCAATAAAGACACTTTATAAACGATTTTGAATTTTATAAAATAAAACCCAAATTTCATTTTTACTAAGTATTCAATTTCAATTAAGAAGTTTATTTTGATGAATTAATGAATTTTTTAAAGAAATAATATTTTAATAAAACATTATTATTAAATATTTTTTATTAAATATAAATGATCATATAATTTTTACACTACTATAAATTCGGATATTTGCGACAGAATCCAATTGCAAAAACCCTTTTGCGACGGGTGCCCGTCGCAAAAACCCTTTTACAACCAAGGCCCGTCACAAATAGCCCATTTCATAAAACAGCGTCACATCTAGTATTTTTTGCGACGGGCCCGCCATAAAAAATATTACTTTTTATGGGAAGCAGGCCCATCACAAATAGATGTCTGATTAAATACATTATATACACAAGAACCTTTTTCAAGAGGCCTGTCGCAAAAAAGTATTCGTGACGGGACACCAGCCCATCGAAAATAGCTTATATGTTATAAACTTTTTGCAATGGGCCCGTCGCAACAAAGTTATTGCGATGGTAAAGAAACTAGTCGTAAAAACTTTTAAAATAAATAAATAAATATATAATCTATTTGTGACGGGTCCCCCATCGCAAAAGGCCCCGTCACAAATACTTAATAAAATAAAAAAATCATATTAATATTATTTAAATAATAAAAAATATTGAAAATATTACAGCTCTAAATAGTTTCAAATACTTAATAAAATAAAAAAAATAAAGAAAATATGATTAATGAAAAAATAATATTAATATTATTAAAATAATAAAAAAAATAAAAAATATTAAAATTCTCAATATTTAGAAGAAAATATAAAAAAATCATAAAACATTAATATTATTCTTATTATTAGTAAAATAAAAAAACATTAAAAAATATAATACTAATAATAAATAATAAACTAATAAAATAATGAAATATTAAAAATAATAATTTTTTTGCAATACTCGCACCAATATAAAAGACTAAAACTTTAAATAGTTCATATTACAACAAATGTTCAATTCAAATGTTTTTAACAAAACAAAAAAATAACTGGGGAGATAGTCTTCTGGAGGAGTTGGAGGAGCTGGAGGAGATGGTGTAAAAAACTCCATCCCTAAACTACGAGTCAGACAACGCATGTACTCCATTTGGTTGTGCTGCTGCTGCTGCCATCAATGCATGTCCTCCTCGTGCTGCTATTGCTGCTCCTATCAATGCATGCCTTCCTCATGCTACTACTGCTGCTACTACTGCTGACGCATCTTTTCCTGCTGCTTCTGCAAACTCTCTTTAAGCTCAGTTTGAGCTTGCAACTACTTCTGATACTGTGAGCCAGAAGATGATGCCTCTCCACGAGATCCACTCAAACTAGATGCTGACATCGTAGAAGTACCTTAATAAGTCTTAGGAGTCAAATGATAACTGATACAAACTACTCGACCCTTCTCAAAGGAATACTTTGTCGCCTACATTCATGCCACTTCATTTAAATGGTGGGCACTAGTCTGATTAGCCGTCTTAGCCTGACTCTCAGCCCGTGTTTGAGAGGTCGTGGCCTCATATGACTACTTTAGTTTCAATTTGATATTAAAATAGTGAAAATATTATATGCAGTTAATTTTCATACTGAAAAAGAAATAATACTGACCACAATATAACACTTGTGATCACCTCTGATCTCTCCAGTGCCAGGATCACTGTACATCCTCCGATAAACATCATACTCTATAATATTGGGATGCTCGACTACCTATATGAATATAAAATAAATTTTTTATATGTAATGTTATATAAAATATTCAAAAAATATACTTACCAAATGATCGTTATGCATACTAAATGTACGACTACCAGCTCGATGTGCCACCTTTTGTCTCCCCCGGTTCTGCCGGCCCAATGATGATCTCCTCTGAAATCCACCACTGAACCAGTGTGAACACAATCCATCCCAAACATGAGATAAAATGTACTCTAGTTAGTGGGATCTACATGAATCATAAAATACTATCTCTCCTGCTTTCTTAATAGATGTCCTTCTCAAATAGTGCAAAAACTAATAGAAACGCTCACGCATAGACACCTCCCATGCCTCATGGAAAGAGCCACACATGCTATCATCGATGAGATACCATAAACCCTATAAATAATTTATAATATTAATTTATTAATGGGAATAATTTCTAAATAAATATTATTTATTTACATAGCAGTCAATGATTGAACATTCCAAGCCGCACATCAACAAGAATATGTTCCTATGGGATCAATGGATGAGAAAAATAATTGCGCAAGATAGTCATCCCCTGTTCAACAGCTACATGCGCAAATCTATGAAAAATAAAAAATAATCAAACAATTAGTATATAAATAAATTTATTAAAGATAACTAAAATAAATAGGTTATCATACATCTGCGTGTGTGGATCAAAACCAAGATGTGGACGCCGCTCGGGGATAGGGTCAGGAATCATAAGTCATGCAAGACCGTGCCCCCTCCACATACCCCCTGAACTTCCAGTAGCCTAAGGGTCAGATGATCCCAAATCCTCATCATCCAATGGTAGCTCAACCTTCTCCTACTCATGAAGTAGATCAAGGTCTATCTGAAACACAAAATGATTGTTGTTAACAGATATTTGAAAATAACTATTACATATAGATGTATATTAGTTATGATTATAACCAACATTTAACTATGTGAATGTTCACCTTCATCATCATCTTTATATATGACAATGTCAATGTCTTTATATTCATCATCAACATCATCAATATCTATATAAGTTTCAGTTTCATCATCTATTTCCATTTCAAAATTCATTTGTAACATCATTAAGATCATCATCAACATTGACCCATAATTCTGGGGTTTCATCATCAATATTCATGTATCTTTTTGAAAAGGATAGATTTTTTAGTAGTCTCTTGAAAAATTTAAATTTCTTGTACATCATCGGAACCACAATCAGTTTGAGTAAATTGATTTTCTAGAGATTTCATTTTTATTATGCTCCACCAATCACTCAAGTCGCTTGAAGTAGCACAATAATTTGCGTAATATATTTGATGTGCCTGTTGAGCCAGTAAAAATGGTTCATTTATTGCAAGAAGAATTTTATATTTAGTATCGACGATTCCATGAATCAGATGAACACACAAGCCTCTCTCATTATCTAACCACCAAAATTTAAACATTGTTATGTAATATTTCTCTAGAAAACATAGTTCAATAATTTCATCCAGAATACTATAAAATTCAACTTCAGTTCCTCTATGATGTGATCCTATCAAGAAAAATCTACTTTTAATTGTTTTTTTTGATTCCCCATATTCACACGTATGAAATCGGAAACCATTCATCACATATGCAATGTAAGATTTAACCATTTTGGATGGTGGGTTAATCAATGTACACAATCTATTATCAATTTTATCAGCATGTTCAGACACTTTAAAATTAGTAAAACAATTATCAATATAATAAATAATAAAATGAATTGATATGTTAAACCATCAATAGTTTATGTTACCCGTTTTTTTAACCATTGAGATTTTTTTTTCTGTCAGCGTTCTTCAAGAGCAGTTGCTGTAATTTGTGGAAGTTGTTTCTTGATATGATTATCATATAACCTACAAATAAAATAAGTTTACTTACTGTAACATAAATTATAGAATATGTGATATAAGCACTCACAGTACGAATGATGTAATTTCTTCACAGTTGAGCAGAACATATGTATGAGCTCTGTGATGTTCATAATCTAAAATCCATCATTCATGAACTCCACCAAAGCCTATATCTAGATGATTAAAAAATGATAATTGTTTGTCCATTTCATCATCAGTATTTCCCTCATTCTATACCATGTGGTTGTGTTTTGAGGGATATTCAGATTTAAAATAATGAGAGTAGAAAAAATAAATTTCCTCTATAAAATAAGCTTTAACAATTTAGCCTTCAACTGATGCATGGTTACATACTATTTTCTTCAATTTCTGCATGCATATCTCAAATGGGTACATCCATAAAAACTGTATCAGACCTCCATATTTAGCTTCATGTGGAAAATTTAATATTAGATGTTCCATTGAGTCAAATAAAACTAGCATGAAGTTTTTTTTTGAGTTTATATATAATGAAAACAACATCTTATTCTAGTTTACTTAGTGCATCATAGTCTGTTGTCTCTGCACAAATGTCTCGAAAAAAATATGATATGTCTGTTATCGAATCCCAAATCATATAATTCAACAAATATATGAATCAAATCAGCATAAGTCTTTCGATTATAACATGACAATCATGACTTTTTAATCCGGTAATATGACAATTCTTAACACATATTCCCAAATTGGAAGCATATCCATCTGGAAGTATCAAATCTGAAATCCAATAACAAAATAATAATAGACTCTCTCTAGACAGTGAATAAGCTGCTTTTGGCTTCATTAACCTCCATGATCTGACATTTTGAAATAGTTTAAGTTTCGGTCATCTGTATATTTGGGCAAGATATAATCATGCCTTTACATTATCTTTGGTATTACATGGTGTATCAAAAACTATATGAAATAAATTATAAAAAATGTTCTTCTCAATATGCATGACATCCAACATGTGGTGGACCAAAAAATTATTCTAATATGGAAGATCCCAAAAAATTCTTTATTTTATCCAATTATGCTCTTTCCCAAATCCATGAATTTTCATTTGGTTTACTGTTGGCCCAAATGTGATGGGAGGTAATGAAAATAAATCTGATTTTAACTATATACCTGAGATCATTTTTGGAGGTTCGTCCCTTTAAATTGTCCCTTTTCAGGAATGAGATTTGTTCTTCCAAAAAGGACGATTGGTTGGAAGAAATATGTGATGACATTTAAAATATCAAGGTTTTTTTTTCATTGACTAGCATAAAAGATTTGTTGTCTTTCATACAGTAGGGACATGATTTCAGACCATGTGTACTCTAGCCATATAACATGCCATATGTCGAGAATTCACTAATAATCCACATCATTGCATCTTTTAGTATGAAATTTTGTTTCGCAGCAACATCATATGCACTAACACCATTACTCCACAATGAATTTAACTCATCAATCAATGGTTTCAAATAAACATCAATATTATTTTTCAGATGTCCAGGGATTAATAAGGTTAAAAAGATATAGGGATCCTTCATCAACATCCATGGAGGTAAATTTTACAGAGTTATAAAGATAGGACAACATGAATACTGACTACCATAAGAACTAAATGAACATAAACTGTCAGTAGAAAGACCCAATCACACGTTTTAGGCTTCTAAAAAAAAAGACAAATGCAGTCGGTCAAAATGATTCGATGAATCACCATAAGTTAGATGATTTGAACTTTTATCAATTTAATTCTTGGTTTTTGGCCATGACATCATTGACACTGTGTTCTGAGACATAAACAAATGCTACAACCTGGGTGTAAGGGAGAAATATCTCAACTGTTTCACAGGAATCGATCCAGACTTCCCCGATTGAGCTTATTTATACCTTGATTGTCCACATGTGGGAAAACTATACAATTAATCATTTCACCAGAATATAAGATGTAATAATTTTCACATGCATGAATATTCAGATAACTAAGGCAAATATTACGGACCATCCTCTTTCTCTCATATTAATTTGCAGGCAACACATTTTCTTCAGGTAATAGTGTTTTGACCAAAGAAAATATCTGATCAAAATAGTTGTTTGACATTGAATTATCTGATTTAATAGCCATAAATTTTACAACTGCTTCTAATTTTCTTATCTCACAACCAGGATATAATGTATCCACAACATACCTCAACAACGCATAAAATTTAGATGGTGTCAAATCAAGAGTTAAATCAATAGCATTCTAAGTTTTAGTTTGTTGAACAGATGGACCTGCAACACCACGTACTAAATTATTAAACCATGATGGATCTGAAATCTAGTTATTATTATCTTCTCCAGAACTGCGTTCACCGTGTTGATATCAAAAAACATAATCTGGTTGAAAACCAAACTGCAAGAGATGTCCCCCAACCTTGTCAAATGTGTCAAACATTCTCAGAGCACATTTTTTACAAGAACACTTAATTGTTCCTTCTGAAAAAAATTATGGTTTTGATGATGTAAATGATAATAAAGCTTCAACTCCCTCAATATATACAGGATTTAAACCAGAACTATTTGGATTTCTGTACTAATTTATCTAAGAGCGATCATCAAATAATGACTATTGTCGACTTCCTTGTTGTATATTTTTTTACAAAATATAAAATCGTTATTGTTTTTGAATAATTTGAAATTAGAAAAAAACTATCCAAAAAAGAAGATAAATAATTGTAACTACTTCTTAATAATTACCATTAATTACGGTCGACACAATTTCTAGTGGATTGATGGATACTCTTTTTTCTAACGGCTCATTTACTTGCAACTTTCTCACACTGAAATCATAGTAAAGAATCTGCTCAGAGGTATGCTTATTCATTCTCGTGCATACAAGAATACATAAGTGTAACTTAGAGTAGATTCTTATTTGTCATTTTAGTGTGGAAAAGATGCATGTAAATGAGCCGTCAGACAAAAGAGACCCCTTTTCATCGATGAATCTTCTTCTTGCAACTGTTACCGCCTGAAAACATTATGAAAAATGTGGTCATACGAATGCATATTCAAGCTCGTGCATACGAGATTAGATATGCATACATAGAAGCATACTTTTCATAATGTTTTGAGTTAGTGAGAATTGAAAGGAGAAGAGTCACCGAGAAAAAGGATTGCCATCAATCCACTGAAAATTATGCCATGTTATAAAAATTTATTAAAATTTTGTACAATTGATTTTATTGCTAATTATTTCTAATTTTTTCTAATTTTTTCTAATTATTTCTAATTATTTCCAATTATTTCCATTTATTGCTATTTATTTCTATTTATTTCTATTTATTGCTAATTATTGCTAATTATTGATAATTATTGCTAATTTTTTCTAACTATTGCTATTTATTGCTATTTATTGCTATTTATTGAAAATTATTTCTATTTATTGCTAATTATTGCTATTTATTGCTATTTATTGCTAATTATTGCTAATTACTGCTAATTATTTTTATTTATAGAAAATTATTGATAATTATTGCTAATTATTTCTATTTATTACAATTTATTGCTATTTATTACAATTTAGTACAATTTATTACTAATTATTATTAATTATAATTAATTATTAGTATTTATTATTATTTCTTACTAATTATTACGAATTATTACTAATTATTACTAATTATTACGAATTATTACTAATTATTACTAATTATTACTAATTATTACTAATTATTTCTAATTATTACTATTGATTACTATTGATTACTATTGATTACTATTGATTACTATTGATTACTATTGATTACTAATTATTCCTAATTATTCCTAATTATTACTAATTATTGCTAATTGTTGGTAATTATTCCTATTTATTACTAATTATTCATATTTATTAATAATTATTTCTAATTATTACTAATTATTACTAATTATTACTAATTATTTCTAATTATTACTAATTATTTCTAATTATTACTATTTATTACTAATTATAACTATTTATTACTAATTATTATTAATTATTACTAATTATTACTAATTATTTCTATTTATTACTAATTATTACTATTTATTAGTATTTATTAGTATTTATTAGTTTTTATTAGTATTTATTAATAACTATTACTAATTATTACTAGTTATTACCAATTATTAGTATTTATTAGTATTTATTATTATTTATTATTATTTATTAATATTTATCAGTAGTTATTAGTAGTTATTTCTATTTATTACTAATTATTAATAATTATTACTTTTTATTAATAATAATTACAATTTATTACTAATTATTATAAATTATTACTATTTATTACTATTTATTACTAATTATTACTATTAATTAGTATTTATTACTATTTATTAGTATTTATTTGTATTTATTACTATTTACTACTATTTATTAGTATTTATTACTATTTATTACTATTTATTACTATTTGTTACTAATTATTACTAATTATTACTAATTATTACTATTTATTACTAATTATTACTATTTATTACTACTTTTTACTATTTATTACTAATTATTACTAATTATTACTAATTATTACTTATTATTACTAATTATTTCTATTTATTACTAATTATTACTAATTATTACTAATTATTACTAATTATTACTAATTATTTCTTATCATTACTATTGATTACTATGAATTACTATTTATTACTAATTATTACTAATTGTTACTAATTATTACTAATTATTATTATTTATTACTATTTATTAGTATTTATTATTATTTATTAGTATTTATTAGTATTTATCAGTATTTATTAGTATTTATTAGTATTTATTATTATTTATTAGTATTTATTTCTATTTATTAGTATTTATTTCTTTTTAGTACTATTTATTACTAATTATTACTAATTATTAGTATTTATTAGTATATATTAGTATTTATTAGTATTTATTAGTATTTATTAGTATTTATTATTATTTATTACTATTTATTAGTATTTCTTTATTTTTATTAGTATTTTATTCTATTTATTAGTATTTATTTCTATTTATTACTATTAATGTCTATTTATTACAATTTATTTTTATTAATTAATATTGATTTCTATTTATTACTATTTATTACAAATTATTACTATTTATTACTAATTACTACTATTTATCAGTATTTATTACTATTTATTAGTTTTTTTAATATTTATTAGTATTTATTACTATTTATTAGTATTTATTACTCTTAATTAGTATTTATTACTAATTATTAGTATTTATTACAAATTATTAGTATTTATTACAAATTATTAGTATTTATTACTATTTATTAGTATGTATTAGTATTTATTAATATTTATTAGTATTTATTACAAATTATTACTAGTTAATACTGTTTGTTACTAATTGTTAATATTTATTACTTTTTTTTCTAATTATTACTATTTATTTCTAATTATTACTAATTAGTATTAATTACTATAAATTACTGCAAAATACACATACTTATTACTATTTACCACTAATTATTTATATACATTACAAATTATCATTAATAATTATTAATTATTACTAATTACTAAGAAATAGTACAAATAATTTAATTTTGTTATTATAAATAAATACTCATGACAAAAAAATTTAAATCTAACTTAATTAAAACTAATCAACAATAATTAAATTTCTATAAAGAAATGGAATAAATACTAAATTAAATAAAACATAAATACCTTTAAACTTGATCTCTTATAATTGTATGCACCTTCACTACTTTTCAAAAAAAAAAAGCTAACTCTCAAAAAGTTTCCCTCTAAATTTAGAGTTTACAGAAGCAGATGAACAAGAAATTCAGGCAGAAAGAAGAAAAAACGGAGGGGGGGTATATATAGGTTAGAATAGTTGCGACGAGCCTATTTGGGATGGAAATCCCATCGTAAAGAGTAATTTTTTTGCAACGGGGCCCGTTGCAAATACCTTCGGCCGCATTAATTACGGTCGGCGATTAAAAGATTATTTGCGATGAGGCCCGTCACAAAAAGTGACATGTTGACACACTTTTTGCGATGAGACAACATCCCGTCGCAAATAGGTTTTTACCGCCGCCGGTTATTTGCGACAAGTCTCGTTATAAATACCCTCTGGGGGTCGAACTAGTTGCGACGAGGGATCCCCCGTCGCAACTAGGTCTTACCGCCTCCCGACATTTGCGACGGGCGATGCGAACCCATCACAAATATCCTTTCGCACAGTTTGGCGCGCAAATCGTGCCAATCCGTGTGTAAGTTTTTGAGACGGGGCACCTACTTCCATTGCAAATAATTGGTTATTTGCGACGAGATTTATTCTCGTCCCAAATAGCCCTTTGCAAATAACGGTTTTTCCCATAGTGTTATAAGGGTTCAAAAACTATTATTGTCAAAAAAACCAACATTTCTCAATAAATGTCGATTATTATTTTAAAACTGAAAAGACAAATATTTAGAAAATTATTTTGATAAACTGAATATTATTTTTGGAATTATAACATAGAAATTATCCAATGGTAAATTATTCATAAGTTTCTGAGATAGTCGAATTTTTAGATTAAAATTAAATACCGCATAAATATACGGTGTGTATTATGACATAATAATGACACAAAAGTGATTTAATAAATACTATAAATGGTATCCATGACTAAATATATGTTTTCAATTTAAAATAATGTGATTATATTTTTATTTGATTAATTTTATAAAGCCTTTATGATTCCTTCAAAACCATTAATATATTTTATGGTTTAAAAATAATTTCTTTAAGAGTTTGACTTACTTCCACATTAGAAACTGTATTATTTTATTAATATCATCCCCTGGACTTATAAAATATTGAAATAAAACCCCCTTTATCAGAAACCATGCTAAAAAACCATGGTAGGGGTTGTGGTTTTGGTTATTTTATTATATGGAGTCAAAATCCAATGTTTGGGAAATGATAAAGAATTCCCCACTCATTTTCTATAGAAACCCATCCAAGCATACATTTTTATTTGCTCCAAATCCTTAGTGAACGTCATTATTCTTCCCTCCCCTCTATAGAGTCCTCCCAAGTTTCCCCCAAGATCTCAAGAAACTCCCCCAAGCATTTGGAGTCACACTTTCAAGGTAAGGTTTCTTTTCTTTCTCCTCTTTTTCAGGTATCTTATTTTCTTTTTTCCTTTTTCCCCAACTCCTAATGCTGTTATATGCTCTTATATATACCCCTTACCACCCCTATGATGCCTAAATGGTGATATAACCCTTTCACTCTTATCAATCAATTCTGCAAACATTTATACACCCCAATTACGCTACTAAAATTCCACCACCATTTTCCATTCAAAACAATTGTGTAGTGAATACCCATACCCATTTCTTATTAGGGGAGATCAAATTTATGCTCTAATTATTCTTTTACTAGGGACATACATGTATTTATTCCTAACTCCTTGATCTTGGAATAAAATATGATGATGAATGAGTCCATGTTGTATGATCTATTTAGCACAATTAAGCATGAGAATGAAATGAAATTGACGGGTGTGCCCGAAATTATATAGCGCTTTAATGTATTAGGTAATGATTTACTCTCATGAGATATCATGTAAGGGATTATGGAGTGAAAATAATACATCTTGAGACTTTTTCTATAATCACGCATTGTCAGTTATACTTGAACTATGTTTATGATGCAATGTTTTTGTTTTTGACACATTTCCTATGTTTCCTTTATGTTATCAAGCTATATCATGTCTCATTGTCCATGTTTATGATTCTCACCACTTTTATGTTCCATTAATGTTTCTATTTTCTAGCATGTATTAATTTCGTCATTTTATTCCATGTTTATTCCATTACTGGGCTTTATAGATCACCCCTTTCTTATGTATGTCCTCAGGTTATCCCATCCAGTGTTTAGTATGAAGGAATAATATGACCATGTTAAGGAAGTTTTCAATAAATATGATGTATTCCATGTTCTAAGTTGTTATGTAATGTACCAAATTCCCAAATAAACTAGACTTATTGATATTTGTGGTTTTATTATGTGTAAACTTATGTAATAAATCATTTTTTTGTGAAATATAGAGTAGGGATGTCATAGGGGGAGTTATAAAATGAAGTATTTCATTTATGTTCTTAAAAGAAAAAAGGGTTGTATGTTTTTTAAAATTATTAGTTCTTCATTTTAAGTGGTGTATTTTGTGACTTTCAAAAAGGTAGATATTATTGAGTATAATGTTATAGTTTATAATTTTCCTTTCTTTAGTTTTGTAAATCACAAACACCTTCTTAAATCACTATTTCACTATCTTTATATTTCCTAGGTTTTTATGTATATTTTTGTTGAAAACATTATTTTAAACCAAACAAAGAACCATTTTTAATATAAAATGAAAAAAAAACTTTTGTTATTCAATACAATTCATCATACTAAATGTGAATCCAATACATCATATTAACTATTATCCTGACCAATTATTAGACTTATGAACTATCTATTAGACAGAAAAATTTCATGACCATCAGACTGATTGTAGTACTGATACATCAGACTAACCATTCTTCAGTTTATCAGATTGAAAAACAATAAGGAAGTCCATCATACTATCTAAAGTTTATAATCAAATTATATAGATTTTCTTATATTGGATGGAATACATAATAGAATTATAATGGCGTTAAACTAAATGACAGCAAAAAAATAAATGTTTAGCTATATAGATCAAAATCCAAATCATTATGAGCTATCAAAGTGCAAGATATCTGAGGCCATTGCAACCAAATATAAAATTTGACCATTGGAGGGTGACCTATTTTTGGAACTGGAAAACGCATCCCCAATATTTTCCAAATTCTCCCATAAATGATCCAATAGTGTAGCTCATTTTTTAAGCTTTTATTTGATAGGTTTTAGAGCCTGAACGGAGTTACGGATTAGGAATTATGGACATTTGAAGTTGGGATATAAAACTTGTTCGCCAAGCTCCCTCCGTGATTGCGGAGCGCCGCCACGTAGCAAGGAGGTGGTATGCTCCATGAACCCCTTTGATGTTCGCGAACCCGCTGCGGAGCAAGGAGGAGGGATGCTCCACGAATGCCTTTGACATTCATGATCCTCCGTAGAGAAAAGAGGTGGGATGCTCCACGAACGCCTTTGATGTTCGTGTTCCGCCGCGGAGCAAGAAGGCATGATGTTCCTCGAACCCCTTTGACGTTCGCGATCCACCGTGGAGTGATCTCTCTCTTCTTGTTGAACAGGCTCTACTTCACGGAGCCTCTCCCCTATAAATACCCAGCTCACCCCCGCTTCACCGGATGGTCACTCCTCCCCTTGGGCGGCCGATATCCCAGTTCGCAAAGCTCCACTTTCCTTCATGAAGCGGCTCCGTGAGCCCATGCTCCGCGAGTAGCTTCACTTCTTTCACGAAGATGCTCCACAAGTCCACGCTCCGTGAGTAGCTTCCTTCGCGATGCTGCTCTGTGAGTCCAAGCTCCACGAGTATCTTTCTTCATGATGCTGCTCTGCGAGTCCATGCTCCGAGAGTCCATGCTCCGTGAGTCCATGCTCCGTGAGACCCTATGCTCAACAAGCCCCTTTACTCTACAAAGCTACTTCTCGAAGACCTATCCTTTGCGAAGATCCTACCTTTGTGCCCACTGGTTCATTCCGCGGGGGCTGCGCCCCCGCACCCCCACTCGGGTTCAGTGACCCCCATGAAAAATGGATAGTCACACCACAAACATTTCAGGTCGGGATCTCGGAATTTTCCATTACCCACCCACCTTCCACCAATAGAATACCATGATTTGAGATACTCCTCCACACACCATTAAACACCTTGATTTGACATATTCCTCATGGTCTATTTCCTATGTTGTGATTTAAGATTCTCATCATCAATTCCCCCCCGAGTACCTTGAGTAGAACCATTCCTCAAGCAACTCATCCAAACCCCCATCACCTAACTCCTTTGCCAGGTCGAACCAGAAGGGGCCGCCCTTGCGTAAGTCCCATCATCAACCATTTCTATGCGCCTTGTTCCTAATAAACCTTTCTATATGACTCTAAACTGTTGTACGCCCTATGTTCCAAACATAGGATGCCTCTTTCTCCAAGAAAGAGATGCCTTATAATCCAAGAATGAGATGATAATAGTCATATCTACATGACTTTAAACTGTAGTAATCTTTATATGATAGACATAGGATGCCTCTTACTCAATATAAGAGATTCCTTGTTCATCCAACATAAGATTCCAATAGTCCTCTCTACATGAATATAAACCGTAGTGCACCCTGTGTTCCAAATATATGATGCCTCTTGCTCCAAACAAGATATTCCTTATGCTCCAAGCATGAGATGCCAAAATACCTTTCTACATGACTCTAAACTATAGTATGCCCTATGTTCCAAACATAGGATGCCTCTTTCTCCAAACAAGAGATGCCTTATTCTCCAAGAATGAGATGAAACAAATCCTCTCTACATGATTATAAATTGTAATATGCCCTATTATTCAATAATAGGATGGCTTTTGTTCCAAATAAGAGATGCCTTATATGGTAAGAACAATATACCTTATTCCATGATTACAGTGGCATAATTTCAAGAGCGTTGGAATCCGTTCAGACATTTCATCACTCCGCCACACACTTTGCATATCCTTCATTCAGATCATCATCCTCTTTCATGTCTGAAGGGACCCCCTAACAGCCTGGTCCCATGCCACATCAGCTCACCTACCGTCCTGGGCCAACGCCCCAGAAGACTTTGGACAACACTTCGAGTCAGGTCCTGTGTTTTGAACATGGTCAACAGTCGAACCTCATTTGTTTGTTCCGCATTTCAGGCTAATGGGATATGGATGCTGTGTTTCGAAAACAGTCAACAGTCATCTTCCATCATCACACCACCATCACCGCATTCTGAATTTCGGGCATGTGATTCACACTTTTCATCTCCCTTTGTTTGAACTAATTCTATTGCCCTTGGAGTTATCCCGCTTTTGCACTAGCACATAAGTGTAGACCTCAATTATATGCCTTTACCCACCAGTGAGTTGAGATTCCCTCATGACCATACATGAGGAAGACACCCGGGGAGCTTCCTTGCGTAAGCCCCATTCACCATTTCCGCTCCATAGCAGCACCCGTGCAACTTCCTTGCGTAAGACCCATTCACTATTGTCGCTCCTTTTCTGCACCTGGACAACTTCCTTGCATAAGCCCCATTCACCATTGTCGCTCCATAGCGACACCCTGGAAACCTAGAGTATAAGATCCACACCGCACCTGAACTATGAGGTCTTTGATCCTTGCCAATGCGAGGTACGTTGGAAGCCTCCCTGAGGTTCAATCCCAACACCCCATTGGTTCTGACCACCTTCACATCGGTTCCCACCACCATGAACTACGTGGTATTTGATCCTTTCCAAGGTGAGGTACGTAGGAAGCCTTCCTGAGGTTCAAGCCTAACACCCCATTGGTTCCGACCACCTTCACATCAGTTCCCACCATCTGAACTATGAGGTATTTGATCCTTGCCAAGGCAAGGTATGTATGAAGCCTAACTGAGGTTCAATCCCACCAACCATTGGTCTCGACCATCTTCACATCGGTTCACAAAACTCCTTCAAACTACGTGGATTTTGATCCTTGTCGTCTACAAATGGTACGTAGGAAACATCCACAAGGATCAATCACAGAAAAAGGTAAACCTTGGTGTTCCCCCACTTTGGGGTGCACTCTCTATGATAAGCCATAAGTGGTGTCCAGATCAGCCTTCACGGTGTGGCATCTTCCCTTTATGGGACACACCATATTAGGTTTTCTCTTACTGAGTGTTCTGATCCATCCACCGGGTAAACCTTCCAGGTGTTCCCTCCTAGGGATGTACCAATCTGATCCATCTATTTGGGATGTTCTGATCACCCTTATTCCATCTCTGTAAGATGTTAAACTTGAGGACTACCTCGTGATAAACTTGATATGCCTAAGGAAAACCTTGGAAGAAACGCCTTTGGTGTAACCATCTCTTCTAGACATTAAACTTGAAACATACCCAGTGTTAAAAGTGGTAAGCTGAGGAAAAACTCATATACATGCCTATGGAATTTGATTCCTTGCATTTGACGTGGGATGCCTCGAGTTCTGCACTCTTGAGATGCCCTATTATGTGGAAGAATAAAGGTTCCCCAATGTCTACGCATCCAGAGATGCCCTGATATTCCAGATGTTGTCATCAACTCCGACCGAAGGTTGGTACCATGTCAAGACCCCATGGAATTTCCTAACAAAAGTAGTGTAATTAACCAGAGTCCACAAAGATATGGCACTGGGAATGAGATTCATGAGCCACGACTTAATCTTTAAGGGAGACCCGAACTAGGTGACGAGTTCTAAGGAGTAATCCACAGAAGGAAGAGCCGACATACCATAATCCAGTTTCGATCAAGGAGAAAACGTCCCTGAACAAGCAACAGATGACGCCTACCTTTGGAAAGCAGGAATACGGGGCAACAAACAGCACCTCCAACCTCAAATAAGATGGATGCGCGTGCCCTAGTGAAAGCATGAGAAATAGAAATGGTGAATCCGATGTGAATCTCTTCTCCTTCAATAGCGAGTAGACCAAATATGTCAGGAAAATTGAGGCATCACCCATATGAATCCCCTCCCATTCATATGTGAGAGGATGAGTACCATCGGATGCGTGAAGACTATGGTTCATCAGCTCCTCGCCTCCTCCTCCTCCTCAAGAGTCAAGCAGTGGGCATCCGCCCAAACTCCATCGGCTCCTTGAACCGTTGCTAGATATTACTATTGGACTTTATGAAATCCCGACTAATACCAATGTGAAAGAATCCTAGAGGTTCACACACTAAGTGTTTTTAGTGGTCTCAGTTAAATTCTATTTGAATTTAATTAATGAAATAAATATTATTCTCAAGACCTTGGAATAATTTTATTTAAGTTACAATGATCGCAAAAATTAAATTAAATATATTTATTTATTTTATTGAACATTTAATAAATATTTATTTACTAGTTTGTAAATAAAATATTTATTTAAGAGAATAAATTATTAATTTATTTATTTGGGTTTTCAACAAATGGAAGTGGAGTTCGAGTGGACCAAGTTTGGTTCGGTAGTAAAATAATTATTTTTAAGATGGTAAATTATTATTTAACTAGTTGTCACAAATTAAAATAACACTGCTATTATTTTATGATGCAGAATTTTATTTATAATTCCATTTTTTGCAAGTTGGTGAACCATAAATAATGATCAGGTATTATTATTTAATGCATGGTTTATCTCTAATTTCATGAATGTATTTAATTTTTTCTATGTAATTAAATATTGTAACTGAAATTTCATGTATATAAATAGGCAAGTATGCCTATTGTTCCTGACACCATACCACACACCTGGTGAATTGAGAATTGTTGAGCCAAACAATTTCTCTCTCGAATCCTATTCTCTCCCCTCTCAAGAACGAGAGACGTTCTTCAATGACAAAGATCAAGCGATCAAGAATTAATGACACAAGACACTCGCTTCACCGCGCTAGCACCCGGAGAACGAGCGATGTCGATCAGAGGCCATCAGAGCACGTGTGAATAACCACTACATGGATTCTAGTTTGGATCCATACAAGTGAAATGAGATAATCTTTAAGGGTAATTTTGGACAATCAACACCATCAACAAAGAAAAATACCAAAGATAGAGGTATTAATTTTCTTTATGAAAATAATTAAATTAATTATAAACATGATGTGCAAGATCCTCTCTAAGGTTTCAAACCTCATTATTCTTTGTCCAAATATTTGACTATATTCTGTGGAGACTGGAATTCATCATCGTATTGATACCAAAATAATCATTGATCATGGTAAAAATAAAAGTTGGGTCTCGTCCCAACCACGCTTCCGCTGCGCTTGAACCTTCAAGTGGTATCAGAGCGGTTACATCATAGTTTATAATTATTTAAATATTTCGTTGATGAATTACACAATTAATAATTTAGTTGATTCAATTCAAGTTAATCATTATGAAAATCTGAATCTCGAGATCTATTCATTCTCTTTCATTTCTTGTTCACCTTACAGAAACGATCTTTTCTTTTAATTTTGATTAAAATAAAATAGAGGATATCATCTGAAGGTTTAAAAGGCTCCTATCCATAAAACACCAGAACAAACAACATGTATTCGGTAGTACATGCCGTGTAGTCAAGATTCAATTCATCAGACTGGTCCGCCAAGCCAATCTATGTGTTTTAGACTTTCTATGTCTTAAATGAATCCGTTGGTTGAATAGGAACATGTGGCATGCTATTTCCAGATTACATGCTGTGTGGCCCAATGGACACGATGTGTAGTCCCTTTAGGTTAGGGTTGGACTGTGTACCCCATACATGGCTTGCCCGGATGGAGACCGTGTAATGAGAAACTACACGACGTGTGACCCACTGGACACACCGTGTACTCTAAAGATTTCTGAAGTATACTCACACACCATTTCCCTGGGCGTGTACTTCAGATAGACGGTGAAAAATAATACACGCCATGTAGTTGGAACTACAAGTTGTGTACTCATCTAAATTACACAGATTTATTAAAATTTATTATTATATTATACAAACCCTTGATATGTGTTCCATCGTGTGGGCATAAAGCTGAGGCACAACATGTGATAGGTGTTTTATATATATGTGTTTAATTTAAAATCTGTGTAATGTTCATTTATACTCATTGGGTAGTTATGAATAAGAATTCACCGGGTTGCCTCCAAGGTATTATTTACATATAAAGATAATTTTAAATGAATTTATTTGTTTAAAATTATGATGGATGTGAATCTCAAGTAAATTCAGAAAAGGGTTTAAGATGAAAGGATTGATTAATTAAAGATGATAATTAATTTATTTGAGTGTGATTTATCTTAAACAAGAATTATTAAAGAAATGATTGCTAGTTTTATTTATGCATAAATATCGTTGCATGTACAGATGATCATGAGCTAGACCAAGACCTTTATATGTGGATGGTTTCTTTTAATTTATTTATTTGAATTAAATTTGTTGGCCTGTGAGCCTTCTCCTCATTAATATGTAGGGCCTATATGCCCAAGTTTTCTTTTATGTAAAACCCCATTTTACCTCTCACATACATGTGAGTTAAAAAAATAATATGTAATGGATGAAACTCCCATTCTAGTAGAGGTGGTTCAAGTTGGAGAAGAGATGAAACCAATACCAGGAGATATAGGGGTGGACAGGTGGAAGATGTAAACACGAACCCAGAAAGTTTCAACGTGTTTCTTCCCTAGGTCAGGGTTAGTTTATCAACCGCTAGATAAACTAACCATTAGAAAACCTCATATCATTCCATTTAATTTAATTTATTTCTTTAAGTTGCGTGGTTTATCATTATGGATGTGTTTTCATGATCACATAATTACTGAATTAAACAAGCATGCAAGATGAAACTAAAATAAAATAGACTTATGTGTAAATATTATCAACAGATGGTTAATCATTTAAGTAAGTTTCACTTAATATTAACAATCATGTGATAATGATAATAAGAAATTAATGCATAAGTGATAAAAAATACCTCAAATAAAATATTAAGTTAGAATAAACCTTCCGTTACTTGATTAATGAAAAAACTCAATAAAACTATGTGTTTGACCTACCCTTGTTGGGACACTTACTTTTATACAATAATCCCTTATGAAAGGTTTCGGGTTGAAATAACCATATTACATCAAGAGGAGTAGCCCTTGCTAGACTTGGTGTAATATTGGAGGCAAGTGTTGAGGAAATCCAAAGTCACGATTTTAGGATTGGGGAGTCCACTCAACATATCAAGGAGCTGCAAGCCTGCAGTTGGAAAATACCTACCTACCTAAATACCTTCTAATAGCTTGAGAAACCCTTGTTGGGGCTATGTGAAGGGGAATATAGATCCTTGCCACTATAATGTCATGGAAACAAGACATTCCGAGTTCAATGGTGAGGGCTATTGGGACTTGATAAAATAGTAGGAGACTTAATAAATTTTATTATTTCTTATAAAATTTAATCAAGAAAGTACTAATGATATACTCTTTTAATTGTAGAATAAACATTAAAAACTCGTCAACCACACTATCCCAATGATCAATTCTGGATAAAGACAACATCTTCACTGACAATAACTTCCAGGAATGGTTTATATGCCTTCAGGTTATCCTACACCATGAATGGAAGTCTTAAATTCTGGATTCAGCATTACCTGATCCACCTGCTAAAGAGGAAAGTGATGAGGATTTCGTGGTCTATGAGAAACATATGAACGATGTGGTTAATGATCAATGTTTGATGCTATAATCAATGTTTAGTGATCTCATGAAGTCTCTTGAAAACATGAATTCTTATAGCATGCTCGAGAACCTATGTGGTCTTTACCAGGAGAGATAATGATAGGAAAGGTTTGAGATCTATAAGGCACTCTTTCAGAGTAAGCTTGGAAAAGGTTCCCCAGCTGGGCCTGATGTAGTCAAGCTCATTGGCTACATTGGGTTATTGGAGGTTCTAGGGTTTAAAATCCCCGAAGAACTATGCACCGATCTCATTCTCACATCACTCCCTTAGAGCTTCTCTAACTTTTTTATCAATTTAAATATGAACAACATTGATAAGTCTCTATCTGATCTTCTTATCCTAATTCACTAAGTAGACAAAGATATGAAGCACGAAAAGCCTTATGTCCTTATGATGAATAAGAGT
This sequence comes from Viscum album, assembly GCA_963277665.1. NCBI lineage: Eukaryota > Viridiplantae > Streptophyta > Magnoliopsida > Santalales > Viscaceae > Viscum > Viscum album. The sequence goes on from OY728147.1 coordinate 89,623,248, forward strand.
AAAGGGAAGGTGAGGAGATTTAATCCCAAATCTTCTTCACGGACTTATAAGAAAAGAATGATCAAAGGGGCGGAAAAGGATCAGGAGGATGTTTGTTTCACAGGTGGCAAGAAGGGCCACTGAAAGAAGAATTGCACCCAGCCTAAGAAATAAGGGGAAGCTTTAGGTGAATTTGTTATCAAATGAAATCTATCTATTTCTACAAATTGGGTATTAGATACTGCTTGTGGTGCTCACATATTTATCCAAATACAAGAACCATATAGATTCAGAAAGATTGATCCAGGGGAGGTAGATCTATGAGCACCTAATGGAGCTAGACTTGCTGCTTTAGCTATCGGGGACTTCCACCTCACGTTTCCAACTGGGATGATCTTGATGTTAAAGGGTTGTTATTATGTACCTTATGTTAATAGAAACATTATTTATATATCCAGATTAGATACAGATGGATTTTTTTTCAGGTTTTTAAATGAATGTTTCTTCTTTTACAATGATAGCATTTGTTTTGGTAGGGCACATTTATACAACAGACTTTACGTGTTGGATTATAGAAACCAAGTAATGGAAATCCACAATTAATATACTTCACATGGCTCATACCACACCCAACTTTGGAATCATTTTCTAGGTCATGTAAATGAGAAAATATTAACAAAGTAACATCAAGAAGGATATTTAGATTCTTATGAACAAAAACCACATGGCGTATTTCATTCATGTTTACATGAAAAATGACCAAATCTCCATTTATTGGGAAAGGTGAAAGGGATAAATAACTTCTTGAATTGGTTCATACTAATATGTGTGGACCATTTCCAGTTGAAGAAAGGGGAGGTTAATCATACTTCATAACTTTTACTAATTATTTTAGTAGATATGGATATATATACTTAATGAGGTATAAGCCAGATTCCGTAGATTAGTTCAAATAATAAAAGAATGAAGTTGAGAACTATCTTGGTAAGAAGATTAAAAAAATCCGCTCAGACTGAGGTGGAGAATATCTTAATCAAGACTTCATTGATTACTTATGGGAGTTTGTGATCCTATCCCAACTCACTCCTCCAAACATGCCCCAATGGAATAGTGTGAGCGAAAGAAGAAACAGCACCTTGTTGGACATGGTGAGATCAATTATGAGTCATGTGAGTCTTCCATTATCCTTATATGCGTTACAAACAACAACAAACATACTAAAAACAATACCAACTAAATCAATAAATGGTATTCCATATGAGTTTTGGATTGGAAGAAAAGCTATGTTATCGAATTTACATGTGTGGGGTAGGGAAGTGTTTCTTAAGGCCTCTTCAGGTAACAAACTCGCACCCCGAGGCACAAAGTGTACCTTTATAAGGTACCCCAAGGAAACAAGGGGATATTACTTAAACAACCCCTTATACAAAATGGTTATAGTGGCAAGACGTGCCGTATTACTTGAGAGGGAGAACATATCCAAAGAAGATAGAGGGAGTGAGATAGACTTTGATGAAGCCGTGGCTCAAGGTACACAAGAGTTGGTACATAAATAGATTCAAAAAATCCCCGTGGAAGAAGAATCTGTTCCAAAGACACATGTACTGCGTAGGAGTACAGGAGAGGTTAAAGAACTAAAAAGATACAGTTTTTTTAGTTACTGAGGATGGTGACTTATTATTAGTTGATAATAATGATCCTCTAACCTACAAGTAATAAGTAAATGGCACATACGTTTCCAAGTGGCATGAAGCCATGAATTTTGAAATGGATTTCATGTACCAAAACCAAGTCTGGATTTTGGTATATCCTCCAGTTGATGTAAATCTTGGTGGTTGAAAATGGGTATTCAAGAAGAAACTAGACATGGAAGAACAAGTTAGTATCTATAAGGCATGACTGGTTGCAAATGGTTTTAAACAACATCAAGGAATTAACTATTATGAAACCTTCTCACCAGTTGCAATGCTGAAATCCATCAGAATTATACTTGACATTATGGCTTACCATGACTATGCTATTTGGAAAATGGATGTAAAAACAACATTCCTTAATGGGAACCTTCAGGAAGATGTCTACATAACATAACCTGAAGGGTTTGTGACTCCAATGGATTCCAATAATGTATTCAAGTTTCAAAAATCCATTTATGGATTAAAGTAATCATCCAGGTCAGGGAACATTTGTTTTGATGAAGCCATAAAATAATTTGTCCTTATCAAGAATGAATTCGAGCCTTGTGTCTACAAATAGTGTAGTGGGAGTGCAGTCATTTTCCCAATATTATATATTGATGACATATTACTTATTAGAAACGAGATACCAATATTGTAGTTTGTTAAGGCATGGTTGAATCAATGCTTCTCCATGAAAGACTTGGGTGAGCCATCGTATATTCTTAGGATCAAGAAACATCGTGATAGATCCAAGATATTGCTAGGCCTAAGTCAAAGTACATACATTGATAAGATACTGAAGAGATTTAGTATGGAACAATCCAAGAGGGGATTGTTTCCAGTGTCACATGGAATTCATATTTCCAAGAAAATGTATCCTCAGACACATGAGGAAAGAAAGATAATGGAAAGAACTCCATACACATTAGTGATTGGGTCAGTCATGTATGAAATGCTATGTAATAGGCTAGATGTCGCCTACGCATTGAGTGCAGTAGGCAGATATCAAGATGACCCAGGTGACCGCTATTGGATGGCAGTCGAGACTATCCTAAAGTATCTAAGGCATACTAAGGATATGTTTCTAGTTTATGGAGGATATGAGGAACCAGTCATCATAGGATATTCATATTCTAGTTTCCAGACTGATCCAGATGACATGAAGTCGCAAACGAGATACATTTTCACTTTGAATAGAGGTGAAGTAAGCTTGAAGATCTCAAAGAAGAGTTTAGTCGTAGATTATATAGCAGAGTCCGAGTATATTGCAGCTTTTGGGGAAGCTAAAGAAGCATTTTGGATGCGAAGCTTCTTCTAGGAGCTAGATGTGATACCTAGTAGTAAATATCCCATCACACTGTATTGTGATAATACTGCAGAAGTGGATCTCACAAAGAAGCCAAGGTCACATCAGTGGGCGAAGCACATAATTCAGAAGTATCATCCCTTGAGGGATTTTTCTTAGAGAGGTGGAGTTGCAGTGAGTAGTATTTCCATGGAAGAAAACGTGGTAGAACCCTTGACTAAAGACTTGACTTAGTCGAAACATGATCATCATGTGAGGTCTAGAAGATTGAAATTCATAGGCAGTTGGCTCTAGTTCAAGTTGGATTTTTTAAGAGTTGGTGTCCTAGAGACAACTAGTTTTACTTTGATTACATGTATATTTAATGTATTATTACATATTTTTCATTGTTTTGCATGACTATGATGTAATAATGTCCTAGAGTATTTGTTTCATTGATAAGGTCATGGCAGTTCCCCGCTATGATGAGAACCTTGAAATACTATTACAATATTCTTAAATATAGTTCTGTGGTTGGATGAAATGTTATTATGAGACACATATCAAGTATACAATCAAGTATGAGTACTCGTAAGTAGATGATACTTCCTCTCATGAAGTTATCACTTGGTAATCTCCAAGATAAGAGACTATGAGAACAAACCCGCTAGTAGGAATTCCGCATGTTTTGGTGTCATCAGATATTTCTATCTGCAAGAATTTGTAATGATCCTTAGACTTTAATATTATCATTAATATGTGTTACAACTTACACACTTTGATTTACTGACGAAAACCATCATGCAGACAGTTGGCAGGAAGTAGGTTATGTTTGGTGCGTCACGAGTGGCATGTTATTAATGGATAAGTTGAAGAAGGATTTGTCCCTTCTATTTATGTAAGTTGATATCTCAACCCTTTGACTGAAATAAAACCATCCTGCGAAATTCCATGTCCAAGGTGTAACGATGAGTTTATTTCAGGTAGTCAAAGAATGACATATCAAGTATAAATGGTGATGACACAATCATGAAACCTGCTTGATGAGATATTGTGACAAAGGTATTATATTACACAGTGAGGATTCGTATGTGGATGTCGTTGTTGCGAATTTACGTTCTTTCTCTTGGGTGCCTTGACCCATTGCGGGATAGTACTCTTGGACTTTAGGCAAGCCCACCTAATTTAAACGAGAAAAAATCCTAGAGGGTCACACACTAAGTGTTTTTTGTGGTCTCAATTAAATTCAATTTGAATTTAATTAATGAAATAAATATTATTCTCAAGACCGTGAAATTTTTTTATTCAAGTTACAATGATCTCATAAATTAAATAAAATATCTTTATTTATTTTATTTAACATTTAATAAATATTTATTTACTAGTTTGTAAATAAAATATTTATTTAAGAGAATAAATTATTTATTTATTTATTCGGGTGTTCGATAAATAGAAGTGGAGTTCAAGCAGACCAAGGTCGGTCCGATAGTAAAATATTTATTTTAAAGACTATAAATAATTATTTAACTAGTTGGCACAAATTAAAATAACGCTGCTATTATTTTATGACACATAATTTTATTTATAATTCTAGTTTGCGCAAGTTGGCACACCATAAATAATGAAGATGTAATATTATTAAATGCCTGAGTTTTCTCTAAGTTAATGAATGTATTTAATTATTTCTATGTAATTAAATATTGTAACTGAAATTCCATGTATATAAATAGGCAAGTATACCTATTGTGCCAGACACCACACCACATGCCTGGTGAATTGAGAATTGTTGAGCCAAACAATTTCTCTCTCAAATCCTAAGAATGAGAGATGTTCTTCAAGGCTGAAGAACAAGCGATCAAGAACGACCGACACAAGACACTTGCTTCACCGCGCTAGCACCCAAAGAACGAGTGATGTTGATCAGAGGAAATCAGAGCACGTGTGGATCACCACTAAAGGGATTCTAGTTTGGATCCTTACAAGCGAAACAAGATAATCCATAAGGGTCATTTCGGACGATCAACATCATCAATGAAGAAAGATACCAAAGATACATGTATTATTTTTCTTTATGAAATTAATTAAAATTAATTATAAACATGATGTGTATGATCCTCTCTAAGGTTTCATGCCTATATCTTCTTTATCTAAATATTTGATTATATTCCATGGAGACTGGCGTTCATCATCGTATTGATCCCATAATAATCATTGATCATGCTAAAAATAAAAGTTGGTTCCCGTCCCAACCACTCTTCTACTGCACTCGGAACCTTCATTTGGATGGATTGAAACTTCTATATCATCTCTTTCACAAGATCAGGTCCATGTATCTTTCTTTCACCAATATCATCCCAACAGGTTGGAGTTCTAAATCTCTTGCCATAGAAATCTTTACATGGAGCCCTCTAAATACTCGAGTGGAAGGTATTGGTGTATGAGAACTCAACCAACGAGAGATGATGATCCCATCAACCTTTTAATTCCAAATAGAAGATTCTTAGAATATCTCTGAGAATCTAAATAGTCCTTTCGTATTGGACATCATTTTGGGGGTGATATATTGTGTTGAAATTTAATTCAGTAGTCAAATCATGTTGTATAATCCTCCAAAATTTTGATGTGAACCTAGGATCAAGATTGGATAAAATCAAGAGTGGAACCCCATGAACTCTCACCACTTCATTCAAATATATATTTTCAAGTTATTCAAGAGATATATCTTCCTAAATAGTGATAAAGTGAGCATTATTTCTGAATTATTCCACTAAAACCCATATCACATTATTTCCTTTGGATGTCTTCGGTAGACCTATGAAAAACTCCATAGTTAAATTCTCCCATTTACACATGGGTATATGAAATGCTTTCCTCGTGATTTTGCACTTCAATAACTTTAATTTAACTTGCTACCATATAAATAACCTTGAGATATACTCCGAAAATTACTTCTTCATGTTGTCCCACAAGAAGTGTTCTCAGAGATCATAGTAATTCTTGGTACTCCTAGAATGGATAGACAAAATTGAGCTATGTGAATTATAAAATAGCTCGTTATTTATCCCAAGTGATGAAGTCACACAAATCCTAGTTCCAAACCAAATTATACCATCACCATTGATATGGAACTCTTACAGTTTCCCTTCCTTTACTGCATTCACCTTCTTTATTTTCTATGGATCATCCCTTTGTGCCTCCTTAATATTCTCTTGGTTAGATGGTTAGGAAATAATTTGGGAAAGGTAGGACGTTTTCCATAACATTATTATTTCCAAATCCATCCTTTTCATATCCAGAATGATAGGGTATTTATCAATCTGTAATATAGATAGAGTGGCAGGTTCTTTCTATTGGGAGCATCAAATACCATGGTTTCCTTTTTGAGATGATAGTGAATAGAGAAATCATTGTATTTGATTAGATATAACAATATCCTTTGATGTATTTTGATCAACTATTGTGTGAATATATACTTTAGGATCTTGTGATCGGTATATATTTCACACTCCCCACCGTAGAGGTAGTGCTGCCAGATTTTCAAGACCAAAATCACATCTACTAGCTCCAAATCATGCATCGGATAGTTCTATTCATGGAACTTTAACTATCATGAGGCATAGGATATTACATTATCATTTTTCTTGAGTACACAACCCAATCCTTTCTTAGAAGAATCACTGTATATAAAAAAATTATCTACTTTTTAGTTTTTTGACTATAAGTTTAATGATTATCCCTCTCTTTAACTCATTGAATATTTCCTCACATTTATCCATCCATACATAATTTTCCCCTTTCCCTTTTAACATAGTTAGTGGGATTTAAAATCATGAAACATTTCTCAAAAAATTTCGATATTACCCAACCAAGCTATGAAAACTATGGATTTTTTTTGTCACACTAGAGGTTTTGGGCCATTCCCCAATTGCCTTTGTTTTTGAAGGGTCTATATAAATTACCTTACTTGTGATCACATGTCCTAATAATGTGACTTGCTGATCCATAATTCACAATTTCTAAACTTGGCATACAACTTATTTTTTATTATTGCCAACACAATCCTTAAATGTTCTTCATGTTCCTCCTTGCTCTTGGAGTAGATAAGAATATCATTGATAAACACTTCCAAATTTTTTTCGAGGTAATGTTTAAGGATTCTATTCATAAAATCAATGAATATTGTAGGGGAATTAGTATGTTTGAGAGGAATTACAAAAAACTCATAGTGACAATACCTTTTATGGATAATAGTCTTCTAAATACCATCCTTCTTAACATTTATCTTATGATATCTATAATGGGGATCCACCATTGAAAAGTACAAAGCTCCTCCAAAATGATTGAAAAATTCACCAATCATTTTAATAGGATACTTTTTTTATGGTGATCTTGTTGAGTTACAGATAATCGATACAGAAATGCATTGATTCATTATTCTTCTTGAAAAACAACACTGATACACCCCAAGGTGATTCACTGGGGTGTATGGACCCTTTTCCCAAATTCTATTGCAGCTAATTATTTAAATACTCCAGTTTTATAGAAGCTATCCTATAGGGTCTCTTCAATATAAGAGTAGCTATGGGCATAGAAACTATTAAAAAAATCTACCTCACGATCTGGAATTTGATGATATTGATGATATTCATTTCATTTTTAGAGGAGAATATGATGGTTTATAATACAAAAACACATTTACTTTTCCCGACATTTGATATGTTCTCTATATAATGAGATCCAATCCATCCATAGTTTATCATCAAATTCCACCCAGTGAAGTATTACAAGATTCACTGGAAGAGTCCCCCCACATACACTAATAGGAGAAGAGTCTAACACTTAGGTTACAATAATTGCACAACTACATGTTTTTAAAGTTAAATATACTTAAAGGTTTTGGGGATTCGATTATATAGTTCTAGAAAACATGCAAGATATAAAGGAATGCATAGAAATAGAATCAAATATTAATTTTTTCCATTCTTGAGTGAATAGGAAGTGTACCTTGTATGAATTTTCTTTATTTATCTAGTTCAATAGTAGTGATGACAGAAGCCTCATCTTTCTCCCTTAGGTTTAGTGGTTACTGATGATGATTACCCTTGAGGATTCGAGGTTTAGTGCACTGGCTTGCATAGTTCCCTTAACCCTTATAGTTGTATAATTTGACCATGGGTGGTACTATCCTTTCCTAAATCACATTATCCCACTTCCTCATGTCTTTTTGATATTTAAAAGCTTGGTAGTATTCTGTCCCACACTTGAATCTTTTCTCCATCACTTTGAAGTAGTTCCCATGATTCATCTTCCCACACTTTTGACATGTGGGTGGTTGAGTTTTCTTTCCACCTTTCTCATTATATCCTCCATCTCGAAACTGCATCTTTCGTTTCTTATCACAATAGCCATGTGACCATTCTCTATAATCCATGTCCATTGTGAGAGAACATTGAAAAACTTATTCAGAAATCCCAAAATATCAAATTTCTAGAGCCTTTTTGATGGTTTGGTATTAATCTAATAAATAATCTATCAATTTTTATATCATGTTTAATAAGAAAACCCAAATCATACCTTGAAAGCCTTTTGAAATTTGATTTATAGGTCATGATAGATTCTCCTTCCTTTTTCTTCAACTTTATGAATTATCACTCCATATTTTTTTGAATATTTAGAGGTAAATACTTATTAATAAACATTATATTAATGTCTTACCACCCCATATCTTCAATTTCATCATTCGAATTTGTTTTCTTAATAAATCACCACAATTTATCAACCTCTCCATCTAAATGGTAAATAGATAGAGTCACCTTATCAATCTTAGAATAGCAAAGAATAGAAAAGATATTCTCTATTGAGTTGACCCACTATTCTGTGACTAGTGTATTAGAGGATCCAATAAACATTTTTGTTATTTTCCAAACAAAACACTCGATTTACAATTGCTTCTTCTTAGGTGAAGGGGGATGTTTCACATTATTTAGGTTATTGTTAAAAACCTAAGATAGATAGGTAATAATCACCATGAAATTCTGAACTCCCCCTCACAAAGCATTGGGGATATTGTTCGGGCAATTGCTAAATTGTCCCTCACATAGGTTATTGGACTAGTTTCTCCTAGTTCCCACCATTTTCTAAAATAGAAAAGCTTAGAATAAAACATATGTAAAAAAGTCATAAATAATTCATCCCTTTAAAAAATTAACTCTAAAGGCTTATATTATGGAATCTATATGTTTAGAATTTTCTAAAACAAATATTCTTGTGTTCTTACATATACTTAGTCTCTTGAAAAGGTTTTTCACTAAGGTTCTATAATCCCAATTTCAAAATTAACTAAATTGTTATCTGATACCAACTATTGAAACCCTTATTTTCTTACATTATTATTATTTCATTTTAAAGATTAATAACACAAAAGAGTTACACAAACATGATCCAAAGGTTTAGTGTCTTGGGAAAATTATGACAATATATAACTTTTACAAAATAAAATATAGCCATTTATTTAATTCCTTATTCTCTAGATCTTAGAGGTCTTCCCATTTTTCTTAGTACATGTAATAACCTAAGGATATACATCAAAAAGGAGTGAGCTAAAAACCTAGTAAGAGGGTAGATAATAAATTTAAATAATATAACATGGTGTGAGAATAATTATAATAACATTGTCATAATAATGAGATGAATCAATAAATAAAGTCATGGAATGCAACAATGCATAAAAATGATACATCATGTCTTAGTTATCAACTACCACATATAGTTGTGAACAAAGATAACATCATGTTCACACATATTTCACATTGTCTCATGAGATTAATAATATTACCCAATTAATTGGATATCTACATAATTCTGGGTACACCCATCACATCATAACATTTACATTTCTCTATATAATTCCAGGTGCACCCACCACATCATAACATTCACATTATCAAGCCTTCCACATAAAACATATATAAATAATGAAAATAAAATAATAAATGGAAAGGAATGAGTTTTATTTAATAAATAATAAATTCATAAAATTTGAGTTCCCATAGGAAATATGGAATAACATACTTGATATAAGAATCATTAACCTTGAGTGAAGAAGAAACAATATCGAGAAGTAAACAGTTTGTTTTTTGATAGAAGAGTTCTTTTGGAAAAACTTATGTTTGTCATAAACTAAAGTATAAAACATTTATATCTCATAAAATGTAATATAATGAATTTTAAATGATATTTAAGGAATATACATATAGAAAATTGGGTGAAAGAGGGAAACCCAAAGAAAGAGAGTTGGGTTCGAAAATTCCCCTTACCTTGTGTACGAAATCATCCTTTATGTTAATATCCTATTTGATCACATTATATTCATTAATTAAAAATAAATAATATTTAATACAAGTATTTAATTAATTATAGTTTTATTAATTTCATTTATGGTATTTTTTATGAGTTATAGAGTTTAATTTCATCGTCCGAAAGAATTCATTCTCTTAGTCTTCACGATCGGTTTACTTGTATACATGAATTGTAGTTCATGTAAAATTAGGATAAATATCTGGAATTGTTATTATATGTTATAAATGATCTTATATAACTATAAATTATCTTATAAATAAATTGTTTATATGGTATGTGGATGAATCATTATATTAAATTCAACGATGATTGTTTTAAGTTAATTTGGCAGTTTTTCGATCACATCGAACTCGTTTTATTTTACAATTTATTATTATATATATATATATATGTTTTCTAATGAACATTAATATGGTTATAAAATAAATTTTATAAAATATTTCAACCATTATAATTATTTCATTATCATCCTTGAATGCATTAAAGGAAAATGAAAGTGCACCGCCCACGATGTCAGTAAATCGACACATCATGGGTGAGGACTTCATTTTTAGAATAAACGAGAGAGTGGGAGGTTTTTATTGATGGAATTTTAATTAATATGATATCATTTTATAATTTCAAACATAATGGAGTTTTCATTGACTTTGGATAACATAAGTTTAGGATAAGATAAGAAAAGAAAATAAATTGAAAATAAATTAAATGAAAAAGGAATAGGATTTTACATATTAGATTAATCCTCCTTGAGAACCTATTTAGGGAAAAGGTTTTGGTCATTTGATGAAACCAAGAGATATTGGATGTGGTGAATGGGATTGGGAGAGTTTTGGATATAATTTGTACAAGGGTCAAATCTTGAGATGTGTGAGTAGAAGACAGGTGAGGGGTGATATTTATAGTGGATAAGAGGGGTGTTTTCCCATTATTTCATTCAGTAGTTTATTATTTTTATCAAGACAATAAATAGTGATGACTATTAAGAATAAATAAAGTAATTAGATCATGTGAGTTAGAACCAATGGATCTTACATTAGTGATGAATCAATTTATAGTGTATTTAACTTATAATGTATAAATACTGTAAATTACATTATTTTAATATTCACAAAAATTGAAGAATTTTAAAAAAATCCAAAAGATTCACCCTAAAAATTATTCAAAATTTAGAATTAAAAAATTATATCCATTTTATGAACTAATTTTCTAAAAATGAGTAATTTATTTTTTTAATAAAAATCATCATTTACTTGGAAATTAAAGATTTTAAAATTATAACTTCTTTTGTAACACTTTGAAAAATTACTTAAGATCTCATAAAATTATCTTAATATCATAAGATATCAAAATATTAATTTTTGAATACATTTTATATAAATAATTTTAATTTTAAATTATTAAATTAATCATAAAATTTTAATTAAGTATTGATGACTTAAAAAATAGTAACACTTAATTATGATTTGTTTTAAAATATTTACTTACTTATACTATGATATAATTATATAATATTTTCACTTATTGGAGGCCCAAATTTTATTTATACTTTCATGGGTGAGGTTACTATTTATTTGGTTGGTTTTTTATTCTTTAGGGTCCAATTAATATTCCTATGTTCAAGTTACTATTTTATCTGTATTGGGTCCTTAACTTCTTGAAATACTTCTTATTTCATTAATTATTCATTTATAATTATTTTATTATGGCCTACAAGTGGTTTTTATTTGATTTATACTATATTAAATTACAATAGGAATGTATAAATTCATTTTATAAAATTTTGGGTCGTTACATTATAAAACCATAGAAGTAACCAAAAACCAATTCAAAGAAACACCACATGCATTTCACATATAACATAACCAAAAAAATCTACCATAACTCACACATGATTCTCAAATAAAAAATCAATCAAGATAAAAAAACATAAACAAGGATAAAAAAATCTCAACATTCTCAAATTCATTTCTAAAGATCTATTAGCATTTGGTCAAACACTTTTCATACATATACATATATGCATAATTTAGAAAAACCATGAAAACTAATTTCTCAAAAAATTACAAACATGAAATCACCACTATAATTCATACCAACACATTAAAAGCACACAACAAACATTTCTAAATTATTTAGAAACAAATTAGAATCAAATTTAATGTTCCAAAAATGAAAGGGATGGAAACCCCAGCCTTAATGACTTAGAGATGTGAAAAAACACTTAGAGAATGAATAAAATTTACTACCATCATGATTGCTTATTGAATTGAAGATTATTTTACAATTTTCCATGTTTCTATTCAAATAAAACTTTTTCTATAATAGTTTTTATATTTATATAATTTAAATAAGTGATTTTAATGTGAAAATGGTATTTTACTCAAGAAATATTCTATGTGATATTTTAAATGAATTTTCCTCAAATATGAAATCCTTTGATGTAACTTATGATTTACTTAGGATATGTTCTAATGATACCATCCTTATTCTTTATATGGATGGTTTATGATTATGATGGTGAGATGGTTATGAACCTTTTTTCTTTCCTTGGGTTATGATATATGATGAATAATTTATGAACATGTAGAACACATATAAATATATTATGATTTTGTGATGGTTGTGATAGAAATTATATAGCCCTCCAATGAAGTAGGTAAATATGGGTAACTCTTAAGAAAAATATGTTATGTGTGTGCATGATTTCATGTTCAAAATTTTATGTGTGGACCTGGTGTTCATGTTTATAAAATTATGCAGGGAATTGGTTTTCATGTCCATAATTTTATGCATGGACTTAGTTTCCTATCCATAAGTTTTTGAGAATTCCTTATTTCATGTTCTTAACTTAATTAATGACATGGTTTCAATTTATACATGTTCACAATGTTATAAGAATATGTTTTTTCAACATTCTTATGTCAATTTAATACTCTCATTGATCATAAGTTATTATTGAAGATTCCACACTCTTAGGAATATTTTATATTAATTTGATAATTTTTTATTCCAGGACTAATGTTTATCATATATTGTAGATTGGATATTAAATTTGTAATTTATTATCATGATCTTATACCCTTATAATTATCCTATTCTCATGTATAGTAAATTATTGATATCTTTTATGTTTACCCTTACTGAGAATCTGATATCACCCTTATGTTTTTCCATCCCTAGGTTATGGTTAATGTTTTTGAAAAGGGTATAACTAAGAAAACTTATATATGGGATATTTTGAACATCAATCATGAAATAAGAGGATTATGTACCTAGTATTCAAAGACACTATAAATTTATGGATATGTAAAGGATCATAATGTTATGTATTGAATATTAATTTAAAATGATGTAATATTTTTGTATGTAAATATTGGCACTCTATAGATTGATCTATTTTAGGTGATTTTATCAGTTATATTATTTATTTAAATTAGAGTTTTTTTATATATGTAACATCACATAACGGGTTATGGTGGTTGGGAAATATACATTTGAAATTATTTGCATAATATGTGATATGCGACTCTTTAATATTTTATTTTATATTATGCTAGTTTGAATTAGGAGATTTTTTTGAAAAAGTTTTCATTTTATTGTTATAAATAAATGGTTTATTGGATAATTTAGATATGAATTATTTCCATCATGAATTGGTTTAAAGTATTTCTTGGAATATCTAAAAAGAAATATTTATATATTAATATTAATTGGATTTCATGATTTCATTTATTGTTTTTTGATAATGAATCAAGATTAAATTCACCTAAACCAATCTAACAAGGCCTCACATAGACCTACAATATGTTAATAATGCCACCTGATATAAGTACTTGACATAAAAAAGCAATATATTAAATCTATAGATAATAAATTCTTTTATTTAATTTTTATGATCTATTCAAATTAATGTTTTGGAGAATTATCTCATAAATCTTACAAAACAAAACCATATATTATAAAGTGGAAACTTCCAATTATTATCCACTTTTCCGCAATATATAACATCTTTTAATGAAACATGTTTTCTAATATTTAAAAATGTTCATTAATTATAACATGATTTATTTTTTATTTTTAATCATCATTAAACTTTATGTAAATAAATAAAAAAATTATGGATGTGAAAAATAGACTATTAGGTTAAATACAAAACAATAAAACAAACCTGATAGTCAGTTAACACTCATTATAAAATATTTCATTTTTCATAATAAACTTTGAGCGCAAAATAAAAATTTTCTAACCGATGAAATCTACTTCATTACTAAAATATTTTCATAAAATTTTGATAATAATTTTTAATGGAAAAATAAAACACATAAATGTTTCTTTTAATTCATGAAAAACTTATGATTTTTTTCTCAAAGTTATAAATTTCGCCCTTATGTAGTAGTATATGCCTTCCTTTAAAAATAATATCATTATGTTACCTTGTAAAATAATAATATTTACATAAAACCCCTAAAAGAATAAATAAACTATTTATGTAACTTGGGACATCATTTTTATATCAATTTTATAATCACATTTACAAATAGAATAACATATCTGGTAAATTCCAATAATCTCATTAGAGAAACCTATAACCCATTAACTCTTCCCCTTTACCAAATACATTAGAGATCTATATATGGATCACCCATTATCATGAGGTATATCAAGCACACCTATCATCATAAACAATTTCAAAAAACCATAACATAATCAGAATGCATGAAATCTTTCATTTCCATCATCAAACTCATCAAAATATTCCTTGCACCCTTAAAAAATATTTCTTAATATCAAAATATCCATTATACTTGCCCTTTTTTTGAAAATACCCCCAAAAAAGGGAGACATGTATTTTATTTGAATAAAACCTAAAATATTGTAAAGTAATCCAAATATTAAAAATGGTTATGGTGGTGGTAAAATGTATTGACATTATATACGTTAAAATGGACCATTCCTTTTTTCATTTTTGTCAAAAAGTTTCATATGAAATACGTTAAAATATTCCTTTTGGAAAAAACCTAATGAAAATAAAAATTGAAATATTTTTTTTAATAATTCATTTATGTCCATACAAATATATCCATTAAATTATTATAAGAACATGGGCATAGAAGGTTCAAAAGTATGATTTTAAGGTAAAGTGTCCCTTACCTCGAGTCCAAATCATCACATACATTCTTTGTCTTGATGAATAATAAAATTATGTTAATTATTTACATTCTTAATTGACTTATTTGGTTTTTTATTAATTTTTTTATTTATTACCAATATTAATCAATTACATAATCAATTAAGTTCACATTTGATGTTTTGATGATATTTGGATCATATGTCCAAAATGACTTTATCTGGTTGACTATGGTCAAAGTGATCATTATTATATTATATACATAGTAATAATAATAATTTTATAATTATAATTTTTAAAAATTAATTATAATTTTAAAAAAATCTTTGACATATGGTTATAAAAAAATTATTATGTTAAAATCATTAAGACGGTAGGTCATACGTATACATGAGTAGTGTTTAGAATTTTCAATGAAAACGAGGGAAATAATTTAATTATTATTTTATATTTAAATAATAATTATTATATCATAAATATAATATTATCTCTTCAAATATTCTTATATATATACTATCCATGTGAGGCATTGATGAAAAAAAAATCACATTGTTTTACGGAGGAGGCGATCCACACGTATGCATGAATGATGTAATCATTTTTCAATAGATGTAAAGGTAAGAAAATAAATGATATATTGACCTTATAAAATTATAATTATTCATTAATATCATACATATTTAAATAAATCAATATCAATATCCATTAGACACAGTGGTGGAAAATGAAGTACATCAGTTCACGAGGCGGTAGTCCGCCTTACAAATGAATGATAGTTTCATTTCCCATTTTATGGAAGTGAGAGATGAAGAAATGTTAATTGATGAACATAATTAAATATATGTATATATTTTATAATTATTATATTATATCACAATGGTTATGATAGTTTTTAAGGATGTATAAGAAGAAATATTACTAAAATATTTAGTTAAAAGTTACACCACATCTTTAGACAATCTCATTTCCTTAATCCTCAATCCATATAATGTTGATATTATGACCAAAATAATACCTATAAGATAATTAGAAGAATTATTTTTATGTATTGTGTTTGGTATTTTCGAAAATATTTTGTACAAAATATGTGAGGAAGAGAGGATAAGAGGTGTCCTTTTATAAGTAAGGGGAGGGGTGCTCTTGGAATTTATTAACGTATTAAATTACTATAAATTAATTTACATATAAAAATGGAAAAAATTTATATATTTAAAACATAAGATAATTATTATTCTAAATTCTCTCATCCATTTTTTTTTCAAATTTTGGTTATTATTTCACCCTTATATCTTAGTTTTAACCCTTCATCTTCCATTTTTATGATTACTGCATTATCCATGTTTTTTACATTATAGGATTCATAAAAATTAACATAAAAGGTCAAATTTCTAATAAATGGACCATTATTAAAATTTTAAACCATAATACATTATATTTTCTGAATAAAGGTTTTTATGAATTTCAAATCTTTTAATAAAATACAGTTTATTATAAAATATAATTAATTCCATTTAGGGAACTATTTATTTAATTTGTCTTTAAAGTCATCAGATAACAATAGAATTTGAATATAAACTTGAAAAAATATCCATAATATGCTATATTTGTCTATAAAATTGTTGATAAACTACAAATCAACCCAAATATAATACTTTTAATGTTTTTTAAATCATTTACATGAGTTTTTCACTACTTGCATCTACACTGTGTCGGCGTTGCCTAAACATTTAATTTAATTATTCAATCAATAAAAATTTAAAAAATTAACATGAAAAAAATAATTTATATTTCAAAGAAGAATTTATAACCTATAACAACCTATTTTTATCCTTACAATTTCTTTAGAGAAATTAAAACTAAATGAGTGACAATTTGTTTTTATTCTTTATTTAAAATTTAATTAAGGACGTTATCAAAGGAAATTGGAAAGAAATTTTCTAATTTTAGAAAAAGTAACGATCATGTTTGATAAAAACTATAAATTTAAATAAATTCATGTTTTATGGAGAGTTTTAGGCCATTTCACATTATTTTAAGCCATAATTACATTATTTACCCTTATTGAAGTGAAAAACATATACTACAATTAACATTCAAAATGATTAAAAATACAGGGGGTCTATTTACTCAATTTGGATGTATTGATATAAAATATGGAAAAGATTTTTTATGATTCAAATTCTATTAGTGGTAGAAATTAATTTAAGATAAAAACACAAATCACAACAAAAAAATAGTTTTTAGAAAAATGAATTTTAATCCTAAAAAATGAACTTATAATAAAATATGGTATAATGATGATTAAAATGTGAATAATTAGATTGTATACAATTAAATAATAATTATCTTAATTTAATATCATTTTAAAATAATAATGATATGTTTTAGTGAAAATAAATTATATTTTAAAAAATATTAGTATTTTTCTCTATTCCCAGATAAATAAATATTTTCAAAAAAATCCAAAAATATCATCCTAAAATATTTTTTATATGATTATTTAAAAAATTATATCCATTTTATAAAATAATATCTATAAACCTAGCATAAATTAATTCTTATATTCACTTAGAAAAATTAATAAAAAATATTTTTGAAGAAAACACAGTTTTTGAAGAATTAAATCACTTCACTAAAAAATGAGTAATTATTTATTACGAATTAATTAATTAATTTATATTAAATAAATCCTTTATTAATATTTTGGTCATTAATACTCATACCTACCAATTTAATGGTGTAACGTACCCGACATGGAAGCCACTAAAACGGTGCTCTGAGCCGGGTGGTTACATGACCATAAGCGCGCCTCCCCATATGCCAAAGGCTACCGACTAGCAGTAGGGGTCTATATAGTCCGGTGAGGAGACTATACCCCCCTATTTTTTATCAGAGTAATCCACAACAGAATAAACCAAATAGTGTAAACAATAACCAAAAAACAAGGAACATGTATAACAAACATTTCCAACAGTAAATATGCCATGTTATACTACAAGTGAAAAAGTGAACAAAGCCCAAAATAAAGACAATGACCAATCCCCAAATGGTCTCGACTCCAAGTACGGATCCTCGACCAAGTGATACCCATGTCCACTCACTATCTAGCAAGGACCCTTTCCCTTATCCTAACCTGCAAACATGAAGTCTTCTTGGGTACCCAATGACGACCTGAGAAGGGTGTGAGTACAACTCAGTAGGCCACCACCAACGGTGTCTACAAAACATCCATTATAAACAGGTAGTGCATGCAAGAGGAATATGAATGATAATTTCCAAGTAATTAATTAAGGGGAAATTAACTATTTCATATCCAAAGCCATTGCCACTTCCATTACCATTCATTTCACACCTTTTATCATAATTTACCATTTCATCACATTTCCATGGGTTAATTACATACATTATGTTACATGGGTCTAAGGCCAACAATCACATGAAAGAGGGTGAACACATCTTTATCCTATCTCACTTGGTCTAACTCCCTCATAGCTACCATAACCTCACCTCGAAGCCTCAGTCAGGGTGGATGAAACCGTTAAGAGAATAGACCATCAGTCCCCTTTCCTAACTCATGCATTTAGGGTGGAGTTTAGAGCCTCAGTATTCACTCGACCCGTGGGCGTAGATTCTCAAGTCATACCCCACTCTACGAAGCCATGTGTAGATGCTTATATATAAGTAACCATCAACTATCCAAACCATTTCCCTTCGGAAAACACTATTCACAACCACCCACGTGGGAATCTACATCATGCCTTAACCCATTAACACATTACCATTTCACATCATTTAACCATTCACCCAATTACCATGTGTTATGCCTATCTCACTAATCATTAAACATTAAACCCATAATCTATCCCATTATGGTCTTTAATCAGTTTACACATTAACCCATTTAACCCATTCATCATTCCCATGAATCAACCATTTAACCCATTCCACTCTAACCCTTAGGTTATGGCCAAGTCTAGGTGCATCAACTAACTTCTATTCCACATTCATCCAATCATGCCAACATATTTATCAAGGGCTCTACAATTCATTACAACAAGGTCACTATTTTAATATCAATCCCTAAATCTGGGAATAGCCGGCACATCCCATGGATGGCCGTAATTAGGCAATTTCATCCCAACACATCCCATGAGGATCATGAGGGTTCCCATTTTCCATTTTAAACATCATTATTTCCAAACATGCCAAGGATATTCAAAACAAAACCAAGGAGAAACAAGAATCATAACTCAACATGCACAAATACCCAAATAACCATGGGATATTGTTTTTATACCACCTACCATGAAACCGCGGTTGAACGCACTCTCAATCGAGTCCTTAGACCTCGATCCGACCAACCTTTGGAGCTTCAAACTAAAACTCCACCAAAAGATAGGGTTTTAAGGTTTCGGAAAAAGAGGGAGAGAAGATGTAAACCTTAAACCAAAAAGAGAAGAAAGGATGGGATTAGCCTTACCCGGAGATTCAATCCGCAACCAACAGCACCAAAAACGCCTTAGAATCGAAGGGGTCAGTCTCTTGGAGCCTTTAGGAGATTTGGTTCATGCCTAGGGTGGAGAGGGAGGAAATGAGAGGAAATACCGAGTGGGGTTTTAAAGCCCGAAGTGACAATATTGTAATTTTTACCAACTTTAAGTGGCCACATGGTTTGTCCGCAGGGTTTAGAAAACCGTGCGCAAACCGTGCGCATGCCACTACCCGGAGGAGGAGGGGTCGCATGATTTACCCACACGGTTTGGAAAACCGTGCGCAAACCATGCACATGCTTCTGTCCGATGATGGAAGGGTCGCACGGTTTATCCTGGGCAGGCCTCACCGTTTACCTGACCGTGCGTAGGCTGTGCGCCCTGACCTTTCTTGCCCAGAATTCCTTTCATACATGCCCCGACCCCCGGAACACCCCTAAGGCCTCTCAAACTTTCAGGAAACATTTTAAATCCCCAAAAACAAATTGTTCAACCCAAAACACAACAAAAACATACCTTTCAAAAAAATGGGGTCTTACAACCTCCCCACCCTATGACGGCTCATCCTCAAGGTGAGTTTCCAAGCCTCATTGATCCACCGAATAGAAGAGTTTGGGACACTGAGCCCACATATCTGATTCCCGATCCCAAGTTTCTTCCTGAACTTTCCCATGCTTCCATAGTACTCTCACTAATGGCATAACCTTGCCTCGCGAGTCCTTTTCACTTTGATCCACCACAAGAACCGGATGCTCCTCAAAGGACGCATCAACCTCAAGCTCCACATCCTCAACATCAACAACATGAGATGGGTCAGGGTGATATCATCGAAGTTGCGACACATGAAACACATCATGCATCCCACCATACCGCTGTGGAAGAGCCAATCGGTACGCCACTGGTCTGATCCTCTCCACCATCTCAAAAGTTCCCACATACCTGGGAACCAACTTACCCTGCTTTCATATCTGACGGTGACCCAACCTTGGCGACACCCGAAGGAACACTTTATCACCCACCCCAAACTCAAGGGTCTACGCCTCTGATCTGAATATGACTTCATCCTACTCTAAGCCAAATCCATCCGCTTCCTGATCAACTTAACTCTCTATGAAGTCTCCTACACGAGACTTGGCCCCAACAACTCAGATTCACCAGCCTCTAGCTAACACAACAGAGATCTACTTGGTTTCCCATAAAGCGCTTCAAATGGTTCCATCTAAATCGTAGCCTGAAAAATGTTGTTGTAGGAAAACTCAACCAACGATAGGTGTCTCTCCCAAGAACCACCAAAGTCTAAGACACAAGCTCTTAACATGTCTTCCCACACTAGGATTGTACGTTCTGACTGCCCTTCCATCTGCGGGTGGAAACCCGTACTCAAAAACACCTGCATACCAAGCGCTTTCTGCAACCATTGCCAGGAATGCGATTAAAACGCGGGTCTTGGTCCGAAACTATTATCCGCGGCACCCCAGGCAACCGCACTATCTCCTGAACATACAGATCACCCAACGGTCGACTGTAAAGGTTTTCTGAATCTTTAATAAATGAGCCACTTTCGTTAACCGATCCACAACCACCCATAGTTCATCATTCTTCCGCGGCATCCTTGGAAGACCCACGATAAAATCCATGGTTACATCATCCCACTTCCATTACGGAATGGGAAATGGATGCAACAAACCACCTGGGCATTGATGCTCGACCTTCACCTACTGACAGGTAAGACACCGTTCCACAAAGCCCGCAACTTCCTTCTTCATTCTAAGCCACCAAAACTGCCTTCGGAGATCACAGTACATCTTGGTAAAACCAGGATGCACTTCCCACTTTGATGCATGTAACTATCGCATAAAATCTTCTCGAACACACTTTGGAACAACCACACGTTCATGAACATGAACAACACCATCCATGCCGACGACCCATCCAGAAGGTAGCTCCCCACCTTTATGATTTTCTTTCATGTTCAAACACTCAGGATAATCAAGATGACCTTCTTTAACTCGACTCAAAAGCGTCGACTCCATCGTTAAGGAAGCAAGAGTGACCTGAACACTCTTCTCCTGCACCTCCAAGTGAATTTCTGTAAACAAATCCATCACCTTCCACTCAGTGCTGGTCTCCTGAACCATTTGATTATGAACCTTCCTGCTCAGAGCATCAACAAAACTGTTTCCCTTTCCTGACATGTACACCGACTCAAAGTCAAAATAATGGAGATATTAAACCCATCTCTACTACCAAAGATTCATATCCTTCTGAGAGAAGATGTACTTTAAACTCTTATGGTCGGTAAACACAGTAAACCGTTCTCCCAACAGATAGTGCCTCCAGCACTTCAAGGCGTACACTACTGCATCCAATTCAATGTCATGAGTGGGATAATTCTGCTCATGGGGTCTCAACTGCCTTGACCCTTAATTCACCACCCACTCATCTTGCATCAACACGACCCCAAGTCCGATTCTGAACGCATCACAAACCATGATGTACTTCTTACCCAGCTCGGGTAAGATCAAGATAGGTACAGTCATCAACCGCTTCTTCAACTCTTGGAAGGCATTCTCATAAGCCTCAGACCACTTGAACCTGATTCCTTTCTTGGTCAAGCTCGAGAGTGGTGCTACCAAGCGAGATAAATCATGAAAGAACCTTCACTAATACCCGACCAAACCCAGAAAACTCCGAACATCAAAAACACTCTTGGGATGATCCCAAGATACAACTGCATGCAATTTATCTGGATCCACTAACACAACTGCCTCTGAGATGATGTGACTCAGAAAATGTACCTCACCTATCCAGAATTGAAACTTTGATAGCTTGGTGTATAGACGATGCTCTCTTAGCATACCCAAGATGATGTTAAAATTTTGGGCATGATCGTCACGAGTTTTCGAGTACACTAAGATATCGTCAACAAAGAAAACCACAAACTGATCTATATAGGAATGAAATATTTGGTTCATCAAATCCATAAACACCTCTGGTGCATTGGTCAAGCCAAAAGGCATTACCACAAACTCAAACAACCCGTACCGACTCTGGAAAGTTTTCCACAATATGTTAGAATACCTCACTCTAAATTGGTGATAACCTGACCTCAGATCAATATTAGAAAACACCGATGCACCCCTCAACTGATCAAACAGGTCGTCAATTATAGAAAGAGGGTACCAGTTTTTCACTGTCATCTAATTTAACTTTCGATAGTCAACACACAGCCTTAACGACCCATCGGCCTTCTTTGCAAAAAGTACGGGTGATCCCCAAGGAGACATACTTGGAAGGATAAACCCCTTAAGCTATAGCTCTTCAAGTTGAACCTTCAGTTCCTGGAGTTCTGTCAGTGCCATTTGGTATGGCGGAAAAGAAACTGGCTCCGCTCCCGGTAGAAACTCGATCGTGAACTCGACATCCCTCTTGGGTGGTAACCCTGAGAAATCTTCAGGAAACACATCCAAAAACGAAACCACCATGGGAGGAAATACAGACCGATCTCCTCTATCATTGTCATCAAGCATGAGACATGCCACTCGAGTTTTGAGTCTATTCAACCGCTGACCAAATGGTCCTGCATGCCCTACTCGAACATCCCATTCTCCACGGTGGACATAAGCGTCACCCTCAAGTGATCTGAACGATACTCTGCAATGGTAACATTCTATGTGCACCTGATACAACACCAACCAGTCCATTCCCAAGATTAGGTCAAACCCTGACATCTTAAGAATGAACAAGTCCCAGATAAAATGATTCCCACCAACTTCCAAGGCACACCCATTGCATTACTTGATATCCTCAACCCGTACCCCCAACGAAGTGTAAATTGAAATAACTCCACACACCCTCTCCACAGGTAAACCCAACGCTACCACATGTTGAGCAGAGGAAAAAGAGTGTGTGGTACCTGTGTCAAACAATACAATAGAAAAAGTAGAATCTAGAAGGATCGTACCACAAACAGTCGATGGTCCAGCCTCGCCATCACCATGCAAAAACTGAACTGCCTGAAGCTGAGTTTCCCCTCTACCCTGGGATCCAGCCGGAATGCCATGCGCTGCACTGCTATGCTGGCATGAGCGATCTTGCCCTGGGGTTCCACGTCCACCGCCCCTTCCAGTATGACCCGTGGAGCTCCAATTGCCTGCCTGATATGGGGAAACTGATCCCCTTCCCGTATCTGGTACCTGCCTTCCACCATCATACTCGCCCACCTGCTGATGTTTCTTGCAGAACTTCTGCACATGTCCCATCCTTCCGCACGAATGCCACTCAAATGGAGGTCGAGGACACTGACCACGCACATTCCCCGACCTACGACACTGATAGTAGAACACATGGTTCCCACTCTGAGAGGCTGACCCCCTCTTCCATCCACTTTTTACACATCCACCATGCTTTGAGCTCTCATGGCGTCGCTTTCGACCTTCGGTAGCTGTACCTGCTCGTCTGTCCAACTGACACCACAAGCCCACTACCCGAAGCTCCCTTAAAGTTTCTTTCTGAGATCAGTGCCTAATGTACTACCTCTGTGAACCTCTTCAAGCGGAAGATGATTACTTCAGACCTGATCTCATGTCTCAGCCCATCCTGGAAACGCCTTGCTACTACTACCTCATCCCCTACTAACACTGGGAAAAAGCATCTCAAATCAGTGAAGCGACTAGCATAGTCCATCACTGATAGCGATCCCTGAGTCAGGATCATAAAATCTGCAGCCCGCTCCTGTCTGAAGGTATCTTGGTAGAAATTCTCTAGAAACGTTTCCTGAAAAACCTTCCACGACATTCCCTCAGCCAGCTCGATTTGATCCTGAATGTCCCACCAATGCTTAGCCTGGCCTCGCAACATAGAAGCAGCCAACATCACTCGATTTTCAACAGGGGTCTCCTGATGGTCCAATATCATCTGGACAGACTCTAACCAGAACTCCGCTGCTTCTGGACCACCCTCTCCGGTGAAGGTCAGAGGGTGCTGTAGCTGGAACTCTCTGGTCAGCTCAAACATACACGGTGAAACCCGCCCTGGGTCCCGATTCATCATCTGCATAAGGCAAGCCAAGTTATCTCAGAACTGGTCTTCTCTACCTTCATTGATCACCACATTTTCTTGTTCCTCTACTAGAGGAGTGTTCTCAGCAACATCCTCCCATTTCCCAACTGGTAACTGACGTCGTGGGGGCATTTCTCTACAATGCCAATCACGAGATTTTAGAACACATACCATCAACTTTCATGACTCCATAAAAAGATCTTTACTAGCTACAACAACCCATTTTCATACACTAACCCAACAATATTTTCCAATTTGTTTCAAACCATATTATTTCATTAAACATCATTTACCCACTTGTTTCATTTCATTCTTCTCATTATTTCTTGGTTTCATGAAATACATGATGCACCCTACTTTCCTGCCTCACACACCCACCCCGTGCGTGTGCCTAACATAATTCATGTCACCTATCTCTCTAGGTGCCTAAAAAACGATGCATGAATGAAAATACTCATGCCATTAAGGCCAAGTGCCAAATACTATAAAACAGTCACATCAAACCACATGTGCATCACCCAATGGTGAAATATCATCCACTATAACAACACACAAACAAGAACAACAATTCCCACCCAGGATGACTTGGGTTTCCCCTCGTACATGGGTTAGCTACTCCCAAGAACAAGCTCATTACCAAGGCCCGACTTGTATAATCCCTTGGCTACCAATCCTAAATAACAAGACCTCAGAGAAGGAGAAGAAATACCTCCTCTGATACCACTTTTTAACGTCCCCGACATGGAATCCACTAAACCGGTGCTCTGAGATGGGTGGTTACATGAACTTAAGCGCACCTCTCGGTACGCCAAAGGCTTCTGACTAGCAGCAGGGGTCTATGTAGTCAAGTGGGGAGACTATACCCCTTTTTTTATCAGAGTAAGCCACAAAAGAATAAACTAAATAGCAGAAACAATAACCAACAAACAAGAAACATGTATAACAAAAATTTCCAACATTAAATATTCCATGTCATACTACATGTGCAAAAGTGAACAAAGCCCAAAATAAAGACAACGACCAATCCCCAAAATGGTCTCGACTCTAAGTCCGGATCCTCCACCAAGTGTAACCCATGTCCACTCGCTATCTAGCAAGGACCCTTTCCCTTCTCTTGACCTGAAAACATGAAGTCTGATCTGATACCCAATGGTGGCCCGAGTAGGGTGTGAGTACAACTCAGTAGGCAACCACCAATGGTGTCTATAGAACATCCAGTATAAAATATGTAGTGCATGAAAGAGTAATATGAATGATAATTTCCAAGTAATTAACTAAGGTTCCATTAACCAGTTCAGATCCAAATCCATTTCCACTTCCATTACCATTCATTTCACACCTTTTATCATCATTTACCATTTCATCACATTTCCATGGGTTAATTACATACATTATGTTACATGGGTCAATGAACAACAGTCACATGCAAGAGGGTGAACACATCGTTATCCTATCTCACTATGACTAACTCCCTCATAACAACCATAACCTCACCTCGAATCCTCAGTCCGGGTGGATGAAACTGTTAAGAGAATAGAACCTCAGTCCCCTTTCCTAACCCGTGCATTTAGGATGGTGTTTAGAGCCTCACTCTTCACTCGACCTGTGGGAATAGATCCTCAAGTCATACCCCACTCTACGAAGCCATGTGCACATGCTTATATATAAGTAACCATCAACCATCCAAACCATTTCCCTTCAGCAAACACTATTCACAACCACCCATGTGGGAATCTACATCATTCCTTAACCCATTAACACATTACCATTTCACATCATTTAACCATTCAACCAATTCCCATGTGTTATGCCTATCTCACTAAGAATTCAACATTAAACCCATAATCTATCCCATTATGGTCTTTAATCAGTTTACACATTATCACATTTAACCCGTTCATCATTCCCATGAATCAACCATTTAACCCATTCCACTCTAACCCTTAGGTTATTGCAAAGTCTAGTTAAATAACCTAACTTCTATTCCAAGTTCAACCAATCATGCCAACATATTTATCAAGGGCTCTACAATTCATTACAACAAGGTCACTTGTTTAATATCAATCCCTAAATTCGGGAAAAGCCGGTGCATCCCATGGATGGCCCCAGTTAGGTCAAGTCCATCCCAAAACATCCCACAAGGATCGTGAGGGTTCCCATTTGCCATTTTAAACATCATTATTTCCAAAAACGTCAAGATTATTCAAAACACAACCAAGGAGAAACAATAATCATAGCTCAACATGCATAAATACCCAAATAACCATGGGATATCGTTTGTAGACCACCTACCTCGAAACCGTGGTTAAACGAACTCTCAATCCAGTCCTTAGACCTCGATCCAACCAACCTTTGGTGCTTCAAACTAAAACTCACCCAAAAGATATGGTTTTAGGGTTTCAGAACAAGAGGGAGAGAAGACGCAAACCCTAAACCAAAAAGAGAAGCAAGGATGGGATTAGCCTTACCTGGAGCTTTGATCCAAAACCAACAGCACCAAAAACACCTTATAATCTAAGGAGATTGATCTCTTGGAGCCTTTGGGAGATTTGGTTCGTGCCTAGGGTAGAGAGGGAGGAAATGAGAAAAAATTCCGAGTGGGGTTTTAAATCCCAGAGTGGAAAACTTGTAATTTTTCCCAACTTTAAGTGGCTGTATGGTTTGTCCGCACGGTTTTGAAAACCATGTGAATGCCACTGCCCATAGGAGGAGGGGTCTTATTATTTATCCACACGGTTTGGAAAACCATGTGCAAACCGTGCGCATGCTTCTGTCCGGAGGAGGAAGGGTCGCACGATTTAGCCTGGGCAGGCCGCACGATTAACCTGACCGTGCGCAGGCCGTGTGCCCTGGCCTATCTTGCCCAGATTTCCTTTCTTCCGTGCCTCAAGCCCCCAGAACACCCCTAAGGCCTCTCATACTTTCAGGAAACATTTTAAAGCCCCAAAAACAAAGGGTTAAACCCAAAACACAACAAAAAATACCTTTCTAAAAACTGGGGTCTTACAAATGGCATGGTACTAATAATCACATTTAAATAATAATATTTTTATAGTATATCAATATTTTCTTAAAGCTCAGTGTTCTGTGTTAAGTAAGATATCAAGTATAGTGTTTTTAAAATCAAAGGGTGTTAAATTCCCCCTCATTTATTAAATTTCATCATCACAGTTTGAAGTTGAGCTTAATAATCAAGGGTTTTCCATTTTAAAATACCTTTGTTGAAAACCCACATTGTAAAAAGGGTTAAAAAATATTCCTTTTTTAATGAGGGAATGATAAATACGATGATCATATAGAATAACAATAATTTGTTTTTTAAATAAGATAAGTTTATTCAGAAGTGAAAATATGGACATGGATGAAAATGTAATCTTTAATAATTATGGAAGGCGATAAAGAACACTAATTATAATAAAGTGAATGATGATGATAAAGTTAATAACCACTCAATTATAAACCAAAGAGTTGTGAAAAATAATATCAATTTATAAAAAAATGAATGTAATATGATAACATTTTTTATTTCAAAATTATTTTCATATTTTTGAGGAATTATTTTAAAAAGGGAACATGAGAAAATATAATTACTTTATACAATTCCATTTTATAAGAACAATTTCATCCTTTTCCTTTTCATTGATCAATTCCCTCTTTGCCCTCATATTTTACTCCATGAAATGAGTATTCAAGATGATTTTTTTCATTCCCAAAGCACTAAAATGAAGTTCAAATAGAGTAATTGATACAAAAAAAGGATAAAATGTTTCTCCTCATATCATTAGATATTTACCAAAATCAAAATTATTAGCACAAGGTATGATAATACCAAAGAATAATAAATTATACATTAATCTTCAAAGTATCAACAATAACACCCAAAGTTAAAATGTAATCATTCCATAAATAACTCTTCAAAATACTGGAGTTAAAAACACCAAAATCAAAGGGAGTTTTTCACATATTTTACCTTTATCAATTTAACATTTGTATCCAAATAATTTTGAACACTCTAACTATCATATACCCAAAAATGTATATTCCCTAATCATATAATCTCTAAAATATGTTAATAATTTCCAAAAAACAACCTAAATCATGATAAAGACACATTAAAATAATATATTCATATAATGGAAAATTAAACATTTGTTTTATAAATAAAATTTCATTTTATACAATAATATTAACTTAACTATAAAATGTTACCACAAAATTTAGCGGTCTTATTAAAAAATAACATTAAACACATAATTAATAAATCAATTTTCTATCCTATGGTTATATATATAACAAAACATATGTCCCTAAATTTTAATAACCTATAATTACATCAAACTCAAAGATTATATAATCTCTAAATTTTATCAATACCTTTAAAATTATGTCCAAAAAATGTAAACGCATTCTTCCTCAAATATTTTTTTTTCCAATGTTAAAGTTAAGTGTTATATATACATCAAACATCTATCAAAACTCAATAAGTTTCTACCAAAGTATTCTTATCACGTAAAACATCAAAAGGGGTATATATTCCATTAAACGTATGACCAACCATAGAACTTATCAACCCATTTCACTTTTGGGTTATCCCATATCACTATGGAATATCAATGGTTTCTATAGGCTCTATCCTCTCATTCTTTATTATGAATTATGCAGAGAAGGTGAATTAACCAAATAATTATCCCTAGGATTTTTTCTAGGTGTTCTAACTTAGCCCCCCTCATCATGCACCAGTGAAAATATAGTTAAAAACCAATCCTAACCTTTTAGAGTTGTTTACCCTAGGTGAATATGTTCTATAGATGCATTCAATTTTTTGTATAAAAACTTGGATTTCATTTCTATGAAACTGCACAATATATATTTTACCAAAAAATGAGGAAGTCATCCTTATCTTAGACTTACCCCAAATATTTTCACCAATGTTTTATAATCATAATATCAAAGGTTATTTAAACCTTTCCCCTGATACCAACTATAGGTACCAAGCCTCAAATAATTAGTAAATTTAATCTTTACATAATAATGAAATTTATTAAATTTCAAGGATATTTTTTGTTTATAGATTTATATAATTAGTCCATAACTATTATATAGGTAACCCATATATTACATTTTTGGACATTCAACTTAATATCAATTTTTCCATAATACAAAACTTTTATAATGAAATATATTTTATTTTCATGAAAAAATCATCATGAGTTTTAACTTGATTTCTTTTTTCCTTACTCATCCTTAAAACCTATGAGAAATGTTTACAAAATTTTATGAGAAAAAATTCCAGAATGCGACATATAAAAAACAGAAAAAACTCATTTGTCTATGAAAAATCATTAATTTTTTTCCTCTTCCATAATAAAGTTTTATCACAAAATGAAAATTTTCCTACCTAAGAAATCAAAATTTATGCCAATATATTTTCATTATAATTTTCATAAGAAATATTGGAGGAAAAAATAAAACTCAAAATTTTTTATTTTCAATCCTGAAAAACTCATGATGTTGTTTTCAAAAAGTTATAAATTTCACCCTTAAGGATTAACATATAAATTAGTTTAAACATAAGCCCATTATCTTAATTTTTAATCATATTATTTACATAAAAACCCATTAAAATACCATTTAAATAATATAGGTAACTTGGGACATCATTTTCATATCACAATTATAATCAACCTTATAAATGGAACAACCTACCTGATAAATTCCAATAATCACTTAGGGGAAACCAATAACCAGTTAACTCTATCTCTTTACCTAGTGCATTAGATAACTATAATAGGCTCACCCATTATCATGAGACATATAAAGATCAAACATCATTATAAAAAATTTCCATAATCCATGCAATTATCACGACACATGAAGTATTTTATTTACTTCATCATACTCATAAAAATATTTCTTTCACCCATAAGAAAAAAACATCTAGATATAGAAATATCCATTCCATTTAAAAAAATATTTGAAAAACATAGAAAAATTGAAATAAATATTTTATTTAAAGAAAATTATAAATCTTAGAAAGTAATCTAAGCATAAAAAAATGTATATGATGTTGAGAAAAAACATTGAAACTATATACCTTAGAATAGAACATTCCTTTTTTATTTTTCTCAAAACATTGTTTATAAAATATCTAAAAATATTCATTTTTCAAAATCCTTTGAATGAAAGTAAAAATTGAAAAAAAATCAGTAATAATTTACTTATGTGAATATAAATATATCTATAAAATTATTTTAAGAGCATGGGAAGTAAAGAAGAATATTTAGAAAATAAATATTTGAAACATTTAAAATGATGACGTTAAGGTAAAGTGTCCATTCCCTCAAGTACGACTCATAAAAAAAATTCATTATCTTGCTGAATAATAAACCTATTTTAATAAATTATTTTCTTTATAAAAATTTTCAACTTTAATATTCATTTTATTTGATTTATTACCATGTTTTATTAAATTATTTAATCAATTAAGTTCACTTAAGATGTTTTGATGATATTCCGCCCATATGTCCAAATTGAATTTGGTAGGTCAAATATGGTCAAATAATTAATTATTTAATAAAATATAGAATAATAAATATGGAATAATTATAATTTCTATAAATTAATTATACTTTTTAATCCAATAATGAAACACGGTTATGAAAAATTAATTGTTTTACAATCATGGAGACGGTAGGTCGCACGTATGCATGAGTAACATTTCTATTTTTCAATGAACAAGAGGGAAAGAAGGTATGTATAATTTTATATTAAAGTAATTAATATAATAACATAAATATACTATTTTATCTATAAATACAAATATATATCCCATACATGTTAGGAATTGATGAAAAATGAATGACATCGCACCATAGGGATGATAATAAAAATGTACACATGAAAAACATTATCATTTTGAAGTGGATGGAAATGTAAGAAAATGGATGAAATATTATATTTCAAGAATTATAATTATGGATTAAATATATTATATATAATGTAAATCCATAATTATTAAAATTCATTTGTGTCAGTGATGGTAAACAAAGTACATTAGTTCAAGAATTAGTAGTTCCCCATACACATGAATGATGGTTTCATTTCCCATTTTATGGAAGAAGAAAATGGATTAATGTTATAAAAATTAAAATAATGAAATATCATAATTTGGGAAATACTTATTTCAATATATCACAATGTTTCAAATGGGTTTTTATGATTTATAACAAGAAATAAAACTAAAATATTTGGTAAAAAATTATACCTCTTCTTAAGACACCCTCATTTTGTTTACACGTTAAGACCTATAAGGTTGGTATTATGAAAATAATAATACCTCAAGGATTTGGTAAATGATGTTATGAAGGTACTTGGGTTGGTATTGGCTAAAATAGGGTACTAAAATTGTGTAAGAAAGATAGAAGAGTAGGTTTCCTATTATAACTGAGGGGAGAGACACTGGTAATTTATTAAAATTTTAAATTAATAGAAGTTAATTTTCATGTAAAAATGAATCCAGATTGATATATTTAAAATATAATATGAGTATTATTCCTCTCATTATATAAATTTTGGACAAGTTTAGGTGATTTTTTCATCCATATGTCTTAGTTTCAACCCATGTTTACCCATTTGATGATTATCGCGGTATCAAGGTTTTTTATAATATAGGAGTCAATAAATTTGATATAAAAGAAAATGTGGCCCATAAATAAACCATGGTTTATATTATCAACCATATCATTATAAATTTAATGAATTCATAATGTTTATGAATTTTAAATTATTTAATTAATTATTATCTCATATAAAATATCATTAATATCATTTTTGGAACTATTACATTAATTAGACTTTAAAGTCACAAAGATAACAATGAAATTAAAATATAAAATTTTCAAACATAGATAATAAATTATATATATCGATCTATTTTTTTGGGACACTATAACTCATCCAGATAATATTAATTTAGAGTTTTTAAAATAAATTACATGATTTTCTACTCCTTTTACAAGGATTATGTCAGTATTTCATAAGCATTTAAGGAAATTATTTCATCACAAAAATTCATTAGAAATCACCATGATAAAAAAGTAATTAATATTTAAAATAAACATTCATAACCACACATAACCTTTTTTATCCATATTAAAAACTTTAATGATATTACAACAAAGGGAGTGACACTGTGTTTTTTTTCTTTATTTAAAATCACATTAGGGTCATTATCAAAGGAAAGTATTAATAAATTTCAACATTTTTGATCATGTGATGAATATATTTAATAAAAACGTATCCAATTTCAATTTTTTTTAAGGGATATTTAAGTTTTTATCATAAAATTTTCAAGATTAATTTACTAATTTACTCTTATTAGGGTAAAAAATATTTACTACGATTAATTTTCATAATGAACACAAATAAAAGTAAATTTTTACCAAATTTATACATATTTATTGAAAATAAGGAATACAATTTTCAATATTCAATTTCTATATTTGGTATGAATTAAATTATGATAAAATACAAAATGAAACCAAAAACGACTTTTAAGAAAATGTGTTTTATGCAAAAAAATGAACTTATACTAAAATCAGGTTTAATGATGATTCAAATGAAAATATTTATATTATAGCTAATTAAATAAGTTATATTAAAATTTAATATAAAATTACATTAATAATGTAACTTTATAATGAAAATAAATTGTATTTTAATAAAAATCAGTATTTTACACTATTCATTGAAAAATCAATATTTTTAGAAAAATTAAAAAATATCATCCCTTGATAAATTTGATATAATGATTTCAAAAAAAATATATTTTTTAATGAAATATAATTTCTAAAATTGAAATAAATTAATTACCTTACTCACACAAAAAGGGGAACAAAAACCATTTTTGAGGAAAATATTTTTTTTGAAGAATGAAATCACTTTTCTAAACATTTAGTGTGTATTTATTTAGAATTAATTAATAAATTGGTATTAAAGAAAAAAATTAACATATTTTTTATAATGTTGTTATTACTACCCAGTCCTACCTATTTAATGACTAGATATTAATAATTATATTTAAATAATAATGTTATTATAATATATTGTTCTTTTCTTAAAGCTCAGTGTTGCATGTCAGGTAAGATATCAAGCATAATGTTATTTTAAATTCGCAAGGAGTTACATCATAATATTTCCTTATATAGGACATATGTAGTTGACTATCATTGAGTAGACATATCACACATGATGGGAGGAAATTGCCTACTAAAATTATATATAAATAAAAATCTCTATAAAGGAAAATATAATACAAGTTAGATAATAAGACTAAATTTAATATATATAATGCATGTAATAAATGCTGAGATGGAGAAAGGAATAATCAAAGTGTAAACCATAATTTAAAGGGGAAAAATACACATCCAACCACCTAAAGTGTGACATATAATATTTTCAAATAGGTACCGATCCTTATCATTTTAGTTTAAACATATAATTTTATTCTTGTATTATCTCTTAAGTGATGAAGGAAGGGTTCTAGAGCATCTGTGGATTTTTTAGAGCTCCAAGATCCAATTTTTGGAGAAACAATATAAGGAACATTTTTGGAACATGGTTAATAGTAATTTTGTGACTCAACTATACGACCCATATGTAGTGGAGTATGGTTTTTCTAAACTTGAAATAGGAGGTTAATGGATGTAAAAAATGAAATATATTTTAGTTAAATCAGGAATGATTGGTGAATGGTTTATTTAATCATGAACCTAACTATGTGATGGGGCGGAGGATTTTGATAGTGATCCTTCACATGCTGTGTACAATATGAAAAATAATTCCCCTAGCTGTGTGAAGCATTGTGGCACTTAAAAATTTCCCAAATAGGGTCAAGAAAAATGACGGGGGGGGGGGGGGGGGGGGTGAATTAGTGGTTCCTTTTTCATTTTATAATAATGTTTCTTAACTTTTATAGAAAAACTTCAAAACCTCTGAAACTTGTTAGAGTTATGATCCACTCAACAATAAAACTAAACTTCACATTTCATATAAAGAAATATAAAGACAGATTAACACATGATATTTAAAAGGTATGGTATAAATACACACTCATTTTCATGTTGGATAGCTCCACCAACATGGATTAATTTACTACTATATTTCCAAAATATAAAGGAAAAAAATCAAAAAGCTCTACAACCCTATAGAAACTTTTCTACTATAGTTTGTTATACTCACCAACAATTATTTTCATATCCAATTTCCCACAATTGGTTATAAAACCTAGAAAACAATCCTTTTTAGTAATTGGTAAGAACCCACAACATTAATCTTCTTTTCTTTTTATTTTACAACACAATTCAAAAAGTTATTCCCTTCCTCCATAAGTATGGTGGATAAAATGCACCTGTGTACAATATTCATGAATATTAACAATTATTTTAATAATGTTTTGGTCATGAAACATCCTCTAGATCTTCAAAAAATATGAATGTGATCAATATAAATCTTTCTAGATATATTACTTGACAAAACTCACTCCAATCAGTCTTTGTTCGACAACCTTAGTCCAATGGTCTCTGTCCTATTTTTTGGTATGATTATACTTATAATATTCCTACTTCAACTTAGTAGAAACTCATTAGGAAAATCACAATTGCTTCATTTTATGGACTTCCATCTGATAGACCTCAATACAATGGATATCACTTAAATATTTTTAACTCTAACCGAAAACAAAACTCTGGTTGATATCTCAATACCTTTCACAAAAATGTTAGAGTTTTATATTTCCATGAACTTTAAAAGTTTCAAATTACAAATGAAAATTCAACTTCTTGATCAAAAAAATTCAAAAATCATAAATTTCATGTTCATTTTAGATTCTTCTTTTTCTACTTTAAATATTTTCAAAAAAATTTGTAGCTTCTTGAATCTTATTAAATATTCTAAAAAATTCACACTTCTAAAAATATACAAAAAATTCTTCAATCTGAAAATTTGAGTATAATATTTTTTTTTAGAGACTCAAATTTTCTTTTCTACCTTAGATTTAGTTTAATGGATTTTTATATAAAATGCACATGATGTACCTCCTCATAATAAGCTCGTCTAATGGTGTAAGAAACTGATTTTTCTCTCAAGTATAAATCTTTTAAATTTCAGCCTAATTATTTATTTTGGACCTATTTTGTATTCCTAATGAGATAGTGAAGGTACCTAGGGTGTTCAGGGGCTTGTTCGAAGTCTAAAACACAGCTTTTTAGAAAAATAAGCATCACACATGATTTATATTAAACCATGTGGGAAAGATGAACATTTAGACCAAACTGTACATGTGGAATGTTTTTGGAATGATCCTTTCCACACGGTTTGCACACAGTTTACCCAACTGGGTGACTTAATCGTGTGAGTGACCCCCTTATCCAGGTACTCATACATGGTTTGCATACGAGTTGTCAAACCATGTTAAGAAACTATTCACATGCTAAATAGTGATTTATTTTACTATTTTCCCCTTAATAATCTAATTAAGCATCCTATTTACTCCTAATCCAATTTTATGTGGGATTGACCTATATTTTTCTCTTTTGGATCTCTCTGAAGGCCAATGGTAGGGATTTAAAGATCTATTTGTTCCGAGATTTGATCGAGCAGTTGTTTTTCATGTTGGATGTGCAATTGTAAGTATTCAAGTCCTTTTTAGCAATTATCCTCCTCTCTTTCTCTCAACCTAGTTATCAAGGTGTGAGATTTACCCCTTTTTCTCAGATCTACATTATTCTATGTTGAATTAAAGGCCGATATTAGAAGAGAAGGATTGTAAAACTCTGATATGGGTGGTCTATAACTCATCCCTCAAGTTCATTGACTTTGGAATTGTCGTGTGAGGCCCAATGATTTCATTAGGTACCATTTATTGAATTTATATGTCATGATTATAATCATTATAACCATATTATTATTCTCTTTCCATATATGTGATTAGTTATTGTTGGTTACGCCCACAATTCCCAACATCACACGTAGGATGATACTACATAGTTGAGTTTTTAGTGTTTTAATTCTTTTAAGCCATCGTTCAGATTTTCTCAAGATTGACAACAATAATTGTTGGTCTACTTATCATAATTTCTTATTTTATCATGTAATGGTCAATGGAAATTACTATGTGACTTCCACTTGACCTGCCAAAGGTAAGTGCTTCCAATTGATAATTAAATTTGGAATGGAAATTTGAAAGTATACTAAGTATATGACTTGTCCACATTAAATGTTAATTATTAATAGGTTACACATCCGTAGAACCACTTACCACATTAATGGAAGGTAGAGGAATGAAACTTATTTATTGAATATGGATTAAATGGAATTAATAAAGGTTTTATGCTACTTGGAATTGTCACAATAATGAATTTAAGGCTTTAACCAAATGATCTTATTGATTAATTATGACCTGATTAAAAGGTTACATGATACTTGAACTTATCACACTAATGATAGGAAAGGCTTGATCCAAATGAAATATTACATTACTTCATAATTAAATATGAGTGTATTGACTCGATCT
Organism: Viscum album; assembly: GCA_963277665.1. Taxonomy (NCBI): domain Eukaryota; kingdom Viridiplantae; phylum Streptophyta; class Magnoliopsida; order Santalales; family Viscaceae; genus Viscum; species Viscum album. Next base: position 89,660,797 of record OY728147.1, read on the forward strand.
ATCTTTGGATTCTTATCAGGGGATTCCATGAGCACTCGAGAACCCCAATCCGAATCAAGGATATGGATTTCTTAGGTTTATACCCACATAGATCATAATATTTTTCTATTATTGGACAACCATTATGACACTTTTGGATCCCTCCCCAGTGTTAAAGGATTCCTTGGATACACTACTTGAATGAAGTATTGACAAGTAGGTGCCATGGTTACAACCCATAGGGCCCTATCTCTTCTTAGCTCTGTTTTACCTTGTACAATCACCTTGGATTCAATAGGAACATTATTATGGAATTACTTGGAATATGCTCCATGGATTACACTCTTAAAATTAGATAGATTATAATTATTATTGAGTTGGCGACCCTTGAGGTCCACATTTCCATGGTTATTACATTGAAAATTCATTATTAAATTTCATTACACGTTTACTTGTAACAACTTTTAACCTTCACTATTGTTAACATGTGACTTATTTATAAACTGGGAATAATCAATTAATGGTATGGTTATGTTCAAACACCAGTCGAGGGATTATGTAGGTACTTGGGTATTTAGTTACATTGTACTTATTTACTTTATATAAGAATGCTTGCACACCGTTACATTTCCATTACAAGGGCTGAATGTTATAGACACCATTGGTGGTCTCCAATTGAGATATATCTCCCACCCTCTCCAAGTGTTGTTTGGTACCCGACGTAGATTATATGATTGAAGGTTTTTATAAAGGGAAGCATAAATCTTTGAACAATTGATTAATTATTGTTTTAGGATGGATTTTGATAGTAGATGACTAAGCCGGAGCTCAGGATGCTTGGGATAGAGTTTTTATTTCATTATTACTTTTGTGGAACATGTTATGCCTTATTTCTTGTATCCATGTGTTATATTTTTCAAGTGATATGAAATATCATTATCAGTTGTTGTATGGTTGTATGTTATTCAAGTTATTTTAGTAACTGTTACTGTTTTCTCAGTTTTCCTCTAAGCCTTCCATTTACTTGTATTGCTTCCACAATTTACCTCTTTTTATATTTATCTACTATGCTACGCTTTGGTAATGAGGTAATCGTGTCTCTATGGAAACACCTTAGACCCACACTAATAGTTTGTGACCTCTGGAATTTGGGGAGACATGCTTGAGGCCATGTGGACTACATGGATTGGGGCACCTATTAAGTGGTATCTGGGTTTGGGATGTCACAAATGGATCATAAAATCACCACTTTAAACTCTATAACATTTTCTATTGAATTAATTGAAATATACTCTATCATAAATTTTATCTTTACCCACTGAATGATAAAAATAATCAAATCTACATTATTGTAACTTTTTATACTTCTTTCACCTTCAACCACCCTATATAAAGTCAAATATTTCTCAAAATTTCAATCTATTAGTCATAATAATAGTAATAATTATATATTTACTAAAACCAATTGAAAAATTATGACTAAAAATATAACCCCCCCTCTATTTATGCTTTGGTAAATGAATTTATGTCATTAATTATGGACAATTCGATGTTTTGTACCAAATATTTTATCAATTTCAATAATCGTATAATGAATTGGTGCCTACAAACTATTTGATGGATACAAACCTATTCCATAATGAGGAATTAATACTAATTTCCCTTAAATTGTGTCAGTACTAGGAGATCATTTGATTCATTGGTCTTAGAAGCTTAATATCTATTATCTTATTCTAATAGAACTATACATCTGATGCGTTATTAATACTAAAAATTTATAAAATGAATCAGTTTCACAATTCCCTCAGATAGATTGGTGGTATACCATTTCCAATATAATAGTGTCATATTCTTACTTTAAGATTCTCTTTAACTGATGATTTATCCGATTAATCATTTCGTCTAATGAATATGATGGTCTAATGGATCGATTGGTCAGTACTTTTGTAAAACCTATTACTTCATCATTATAAAACTCCTAGATTTCATATAATTGTTGCATTTAGTGATTCCTACACTGATGATATGTGATCCAAAGACTATGAATTTGTATTCTCCACTCTAACACAAACTCTATCTTGTATCATGGATTCTTTATGATTTTCGAGACTTTTGAATGAGAAATAAAGTATTGTCAGATTTTATTTGACCGAGACCCGCGTCTGATGTTTTTGTTTTTGTTTCTGGAGATCTATATTCAAAACTATATTTCACTTTGTTTTTTCATCTATTCCTCTCTATCTTGTACATATTCATGGTTAGTCCTATATAGTGTTTCCAAAAACCAAATCTCAACTTCTTCTCAACTTTGAACATATTTGATCTATTAAAACAAATCATCCAAAAAAATAGCTTTTTCATAACACTTCTACCCTTTGTGTTTGTTATTAATACCCATACAATACTATCCACACGATACTCTGGGATCATATACACATCCTTGCCCAAACTCATTTTATTTCTCAACTAATTATTCTTCTACCCTTTATTGAAAACCAAATTAAAAGGGGGATATAATTATTTGAAAATTTTCATTTAGAGAAAAATAGTAGCACATGACTCCATTAACAAATATACTTCAAAAAAACATATCTAAGTATACATGGGAGATTCCAATGTAGAATAAAAGATTATATGACTAAGTTGATCAATTTTTCCCATAACAAAATTTCCATGTAATAAATTTCTTTGATCCTTTCATCATTTTTATATCAGGGAAATTATGAGAAAGTTTTGTTAACAAAAAAACAACATGCACCCATCTCAACAAACATTATAGAAAATTTAATGTGTACAAAATAACTTTTCAAACTCACTTCTTCTATAACCTCATTACTTTCTTTTATAATAAAAGTAAGAGACTCAATAACCCAGCTTTATATTTTCTCCCACTCAAGTGCATCCAACAACTAGTTTTTGTAAAAAATATAAAACAGTCAACCTAATTTCTTATTTCAACTCCATGAATTCCTTTCAATTTATTAAAAATATATATATATTTTGATAATAATGTGGATCCTCAATAGTATCTTAGAAGTATTTTAAGACTGAGAATCCTTTATCATTCTAAGATTTTTCATTTTCTTTATAGATTTATCATTGATGAGTTTTATTGTTTATGTTCATCCTTAACAGATATTGTAACATGATATTTATCATCTGTGGAAACTTCAAATGAAGCTATCAATTTCTCTTCAGTTTTAGTAACATTTTTTACAAAGTGTTTGAAAAAACTTCATTATAATTTCCTCATGGGTTGGTAAGATATTCATACAAATTTTGGTAACAAGACCTTAATGCACACAAATATTACATATTTTTTGAATCTTTAGACCACCATCTATTGGTGTCTCTTTATAAACATAGTTTTCTACTTTAGAAAACTTTTTATTCCCCTTTTGTTAAATAGATTTGTGTGATTCTTCTAACTTTAAATCCATGGAAACATGTTTTGGACATATAACCAAGAGATCTTTCTTTTAAGACTCAATAATTTTTATTTTCTCAATGTTAATAAGGTATTCAAATTTCTTTAGTTTTTCATTTTTGTTTGTTGAGGATTAAAAATTATTCACCATCAGAATATTCATTTCTAATTCAACAAATAATTTATAAATATTTTATTTTCTTTTCTCATAAAAACCCCCTTGATTCATATCTATTACCTAGTAGAGACATGAAATAGATAAATTAATAATCTATATGTTAAAAAATTCAACAACACCAATAGTGACCTCTAAATATTGATCTTCCAAGTTAATAGTAAAAATGATCATATCTTTGTTGTTGTTGTTTATTAATAAACCATGAACAACTTTTCTCTGGGAGAAACTTTCTTTATGCGTTCCTTTCTTTCATACATGTAGGGTTAGTAGAAATTGATGTATATCAATATTTTTTTGGAGGAGAAATGACCTACTTTTGCAAAATCATCCTTTTACCAAAATTATAAGTTTTACCCTTTATCTATACTCATTTTATGAAATATTATCTCATATTTCATAATCTAATTTGTATCATAAGAAACATGGATTGTGTTTTAGAAAAATATTCTTATTTCTCAGAAAAACTATCTTTCAAAACATTTTCCATATTCTCAAACTCATCTTTCATTAAATTTTACTATTTACTCTCTTCAAAAACTGTAGTCTCAAAAATGTTAAATTTTTTATCACTAGAATATTTAACTTCATAAATTTTTAGTATTCTTTTAAGATCACCAATATTAAACTTCTAAGATCTAATAAAATTGAGGTTAAATGTATTTTTCATGATCCAATATCTAATTTTAAAATTTATACTTTCAATATCATTCTTTATTTTCTTTCTTTATTTCTTGAGTCTTATATTTTGTTCAATTGATTTTTCTATATATTTTTTAAGAATACACTAGAATTCAGTAATTTCATCACTATAATCACTACTTTTTGAGGTATTCCTTTTTTTAACCATAACAATGAAGTTGACTTGATGATTATATTCATTACTTAATGAGGAATCAACCTTCCTTATTATTTTTATATATATTTTATTCCTCTTATAATAAATAAATATTTCATTATGTTTCTTATGCTTTTATATTCTTGATATTTCTTATCATCTTCTTTTAAATCATAATCTTATAATTTATTCCATGGAAAATTTTCTAAAAAATATATTTTCCCTTAATGATTCCAATATTTTAGAAATTTTTTACCTTTTATCTTATAACTTCCTTATTATATTTTTTACAAAGGAGGGAAATGATTTTGTTTAAATCTTTATCATCTTCCTCTGACTCCAAATCATTTGATTTTTATTCAACTTTTTAATATCTATTTTTACATTTAAACAAATATTTAAAGGCCATTTAATTATCATAAATTTTCATAGAAATGGGTTTTCCCTCATCTCAAAGACCAAAACAATATTTTTATGTTCATTAAGACATAAATATTCATGATATTCAAAATATGAAACTTTTTCATAAAAAAATATGGAAAGTTACTCATCAGTTTCTTAATAATAATAAAATATTCATTCTTTTCACTAAAACTTAAGATGTTACTCAGAAGCCCATTAAATCTTTTAAAGTAATCATAAATTCAATATTCACCATACATTTTTATATAATTAAATATACACCTCCATATTTGTAACTTATCCTCATTAACTTTATCATTTCTTTCATATCTACTTCTCAACTTATCCCACATTTTCTTAGCTATTGGAAACCCCATAAATTTTTATAAATTTTTTTAGTAAGAGTCGTAAACAAAGAATTATAAGGATTTAACTTAATTTATAAACTCTTATTATCAACATCTATCATAGAAAATTAATTAATGGGATTAAATACCACTATCTCTACATTTATAACTTCATGTCCAAGTGATAAAACAAAATGTAACAACATATTCATCAATAGTGATAGTTTTTCCATTAAAATCAGGAACACCCATATTTTTCATTGAATTGAAATTCTCTATTCTCAGATATGGATATTTCAGAGGGTAACTAGGCTCTAATACCAATTTAAGTTCCAAATAGGATTGAGACTACTGAGGGTGGGGGTTGAATCTATGGTTTCTTTTTATTTTTATAATAAATTTTATTAAGTTCTTTGGAAAACCTTCTTAACCTCTAAAACATTATAGAGTTATTATCCACTCAACAATAAAACCCAATATCACCTTTTGGATAAAAAGAATAAAAATATGGATAATCACACAGTATTTATAATGTTTTTTACAAAGACCAACTCCTTGACCTGTTGGAAAGTCTCACCAACATGGATTCCATTATTAGCTTCTTTACAGAATACAAAGTCACTTTAAACAAATAGTTCTACAATATAGTTTAAAACAACACTTATATATTTGGTTATAACCCTAACTATCCTTTTCATATCCACTTTCCCATAGCTAGTTTTACACCTTAGAAAACAATCCTTTTCAGTATCTTGTAAGAACACATAACTATAAGGTTCATTTTTTTTCTTTCTTGATCCACTTTAGAAATTTATTCAATTACCCCACAAGTAAGATAAATCAACTTTACATGTGTATAATCTTAAATAATTTCAAAAATTCTTTTAAGAACATGTTTGTCTTGATACTTTCTCCAGATATTCAAAAAATTTGAATATGATCAATTATAATCTTTTAAAAAAATTTGTTTGAAAAACCTAGATGAAAAAATTCAGTCTAATTAGTATTTGTCCAGTAACCTTAGTATTATGGTCTCTATACAATTTTATTGTTCTGATTTTTCTTCTTATATTTCTACTTTGACTGAGTAGAAACTAAATTGGAAACTCACAATTTCTTCATCCGATGGACCTCTGTCCGATGAACATCATTCTGATGGATTTCACTCCAATCTTATCAACTTCAACATGAAACCAAAAGTTGGTTAAGTTATCAATACCTACCACAAAAATGTTAAAACTTTATCTTTCTATGCATGTGAAATGTTTCAATGTATGAATGCATTGTTCTCTCTATTTATAGGAATACTAGAATAGAAAAGGAGGGACTTCCAATTATTCTTTTTAATTAATGAAATTCACAAACCCAAAAGTTAATTTTTATTTGATATTTATATTTGACTACTTAAACTATTTTCAACACTTATGGGAGCTTATAGAATATTCTTGAATCTTCTAAAAAATCTATACTTCTTTGAATTTACAAAAAATTATTTAGTATGAACAATTGAATCTGATCTTTCTTTTTTTGATGATTAATATTATTCTTTCTTCCTCTGATTCAGAATGATAGAATTTTTATAGAACATGTGCTTGATGGAATTCCTCATGAAAAACTCATCCTATGGATTGTTATTTCATCACTTATAACTTTGAAACCCTTTTTCCTAACCCAGTTGAAACACTATCAATCATAACATTTATCCTTACCCATTTATTAATAAAAAAAATAAAATCTACATTATTACAAGTTCTTTATACATCTATCACATTAAACAAATCTAGAGAAACTCAAAAAGTTCTCACATTTTCAATTGATTCCTCATTATGATAGTAGTCTTCATACATTTTGTCAAACTAATTGAATGATTCTAATTTCAATGATAAACTCCCCCTATGTATATGATATGGTAAATAAATTAGTGTCATCAAATTTGGTCAATTTGATGTTTTGTACCAATATTTTATTGGATTCAACCATCGTTTGATGAACTAGTGCCTATTACGTATTTGATGGATTGGAATCTATATCATACTGATGGATCAGTATCAGTTTCTCATCCAATACATTGGTGTTAGGAGCTCATTTGATCCATTGATGTTAATAACTTTACATATATAGTCTATCTCTGATAAAAATATACATACGATGCCATAATGATTCCAAAAATTTGTAAAATGAATTGGTGTTAGAATCCCCACTGATGGATCAGTGACATACTAGGTCCGATGCACTAGTGTTGGCTTCTTACTTTTAGATTCACTTTAACTGATGATTGATCCACATATTTTGTAATTATAATGAATCAAACCTTTCGATGGATCAGTTGATCACTAATTTTGCAACTAGATTCCGCAAGATTGAACTCCAAGCCTTATGATTTTTTTTACATCTGGTGATTTTTACACTGATGATCTATGATATAAAGACTAAAAATTAGTATTCTACTCTCTATCACAAACTCTTTATTTTATCCTGACTTCTTTATGATTTTATGGACTCTGAATGACCCAAAAATATCATCTAATTTTCTTTGACCGAGACTTATGAATGATCTTATTCTATGTCTAGAGATCTGTATTCCGAACCATATTTCCCTTTATTTTTAGATATGTTCCTCTACATCAGGTACATATACCTGGTCATTACAATAGGGTGTGTCCAGAAACCAAATATTCACTTCTTCTCAAATTTGAACATATTTTATCTATAAAAAACAAATAAAACAAAAATAAAACTTGGGCCTGAAAACATAGACAATGGTGGCACATAGCTGACATATGGTCTGGCCAATCATGTAGCCAAACCATGTATCCTTTAAAAATAGGTGAAATTATAGTTTCACATTTTATTTTACTTACCCCCTACTTTTTAATCTCCCTTAAACTCACAACATTATACCACTCAAGATCCCTCCTCCCTCTCCTCATAGGTTCTTTTGGACTCCTTCATTCAATCATGTAATTGACCACTATTAATTATAATGGAAACCCAAAAATATTCTCTTCAATCATATTTATTATCTTCTTCGTTTCTTTCACTATATGGAATGATAATTTTTTGTGGGATAATTTACTCTATTTTCTTGGAATTTTATATTTATTCGATTTATACCATTTTATTCTATAATATATGCTAGTATTATATGAGGAGTCATTAATCGATATAATATAGGTGGTCTAGTTCTTTTACAAAATATTCTAGAAGTTTATATTATGCACTATGGTTCCTTACACTAGACTATCAGTCTTAAAATGTATATTTCCCTAATTAATTGTATGTGTTATGGAATTTGTGACCCATGAGACCCATTAACACTAATAGAGGTTAAAAATATCAATTATAACCACCCCATAATTCTGTTTTTAAAATAAATTAAATAACCATATAGTTCCTACATAATTAAAACAACTTATAAGGTGAATTTATTTTGACTATGTATTTGGACTATTAAAAAGAATTAAATGAAATGTAAATTGAATTGAGAAATGGGGGAATTGTGGGTCAATGTTCCCTGGGCCTTATTTTTCATTTATTATTATTTATTTGTCCATTAAAATAAATGGACTATTTTAATTATAAAAATAATTATGAATTGACATGGGTGACACTTGGGTTCTATAATGGGACACCTTGGATGGGAACAATTTAAATTTAAATTGAATGAACTGTGAATGGAATTATGATGTGTTGGGAGAGATAAAATTATCTTATATGGAACTACATTAATGGGCTCATTGAGAAGATGAAATTATATTATGGCATGATCGACACTAGGTTTCCCAATTTGTAATTCCTTGTATGGGCTAGAGGGAGAAACATTTATACTATTCCTAGAGTGATACATGGGTTCCTAAGTGGAACTACTTGGATGTACTCATAAGGTAATGGGTTTTTATAGTATATCTATAGAAATACCTAGATTTCATACATAGTTTTCCAAGGATAGGATTAGGTAACCAATCAATTGAACGATTTTTATTGAAAGTTGAAATATTCGATCAAAGATGTAGTTATATGATTGTCTTAATTTATCTTTGACTTCTTAGGATAAAATTTCATGGGTCTTGTTGATCCCTTATACGACTATCACTACCTTGGAATTGTCGATAAATGATCCTTGGGTTCTAATCCTATAATAGAAAGTTATAAATTAATATGTTCTCAGAGAAATTATATCTTTGGATAAAGTTAGTAATAAAAGATGGATGGACCATGGGGGACTCAGACTCACATACATATCTTGTAGATCATTTGACACTTTTATTATAATTACTACACCATTATTCATAGTATATTCCTAGACTGAATATAATTGGATAACATTGGTGGTGTCCTACTAAGTTTTACTCTTACCCTTCTTGGTCCATTATTGGGTACCTATGCAGATTTCATAGATGAAGGTAGGGACAAAGGAAAGTATCTTGCAATGGTTTCTTGATTTTCTATACTAGGAGAGAGTATGGGAGAAGAAGAATAATTCCATGCTCATGGTGCTATTGGAGATAGATTTTAGTTTTTTTGTACATTTTTTGTAGTATGTACACTTTTTTTCCTACTACCTATTTTCAATTGTATTCCCATTTTGTATATCATAATTAAATAACATCATTTCGTATATGATACTAGATATTATTAACATCTGTCATTTATCAACCTAGATGTTTTACTTCTACTGTTTCCATATTTACTGGTTCTATTAGTTTATTCATATATTTCAAATCTTTTCTCCACTATAATCATCAGGTTATAGTCTCCCCACTATATCACCTTATACACCCACAACTAGTTAGTTGCATCTGGCGTATGGAGACTTGTGCTTAAGGCTATGCAACCAACCATTTTTGATTACTTATGAGTGAACCTGGCTTGGGAACCTAAAAGTTGTATGAATGGTTCTTTTTCCCCTTTTTTTCTTAGTATTTAGGGTTGGTATATAGGAGGATAGGAATGTGTTATAATAGGTTAATAAGCCTATTCCTAAGAGTAGCTAAACCATGTATAAGGAAAATATGAGTATCCTGGGATGGGAATTCTATTTCTAGTTTTCACCTATTACTATTGTATTTATTTCACAATTGGGTAACAAAAATTATTGGTGGAATTTGTTATTACCATGGATTCCCTATAACCATTTTTCTAGTAAGGAAATGAAGTATTGTCTCATTCATCATTATAGAAACATAAGGATTAAAATTTCAAGAAAATTTATTGCCATATTTATTTTATTGCCTGAATTTCTTACATCATTTTTGATGTTCCTTGGGTGATAAAATTTACATTTAAATAAAAAATTTATAGGATGAATAAAATAAATAAATGGTTAATTAAAGTCTATACATGAATATAAAAGGTTTTTTCTCACATATCATGAAGGTGGAACCTTAACTAACCCATTATCACATGTCTGTGTTATGTAACTATGTTTACATTCCCTAAACCATTATTTTTTTTTGATTAAATATATTCCAATCATAATTTAAAATGTTTTTACTTCTATAAATTGGGAATTAGTATTCATCTAATCAAATCATATCATACACCTATCGAGTGAAGGGTTCTAGTTTCAATTACATGAATTTCCAATTGTAACATATAAGGAATATTCCTTTATAACATGGTAATCACAATTTAACATTTATGAAAATAGTATAGACATAATAATTTCACTAAATTAATGTTTAAAAAATAAAGTGGTTACTTTTAAATGAAGATTCCAATTTCAATGTAAAGGGTGTCTTCCCATATACCTTGAAATTAAAACTCTATATACGGAAACCTATACTATAAAATATGGATCCTTGACCCAAACATATCTTTAGAATTAAACACATGGGTATTTGAATCTATTAAAAAAATAGATTTTCACCTATATTAGTATTAGGGTGAAATATTTTCTATTACTAAAATTCTTCTAAGTCATATATTTACAATTGTAGATATATTTCACCATAATGGCCTCAGGTTGAACCCTATGAAGGTTGTGATGAAAATGGTCTTAATGTGGTGGTAAATAACCCACTAGCAGTTCCACCTAAAATACCTCAAGTTATACCTAACATGGGAATTGATGCCCAGTTTCAAGAGGTATTCTTATAGTTCATGAAGATAATGCAACGATCCCCCCTGACAAGCCCTTACTATGGTAGAGTGTTTGTGAGAATTTTAGCAGCATCATCCAATTATTTTTTTGGGAGATGGTTCCCCCAAATATGTTGAGTCTTGGATGGAGGGCATGTTGGAAATTTTTTAGCATCTAGAGAGACTTATAGATTGTAGGGTTAAAATAATGGTTTATATGTTATGTGATTCTACTGTGTATTGGTGGAGTGTAATTACCAAGTCATAATACCATCCAAATATGGTTTGGTGGAACTTATAGATAGACTACTATGAATAATTATTTCTAGAGACACTAAGAGATAAATGAGAAATGGAGTTTATGCATATTAAAAAGGGTAGCAAGTATTACATATACTATTCAACTCACATTACTGAGTTCCTGTTATTTACATTATCTCTTACTAGTGATGAACTGTTAAGAGAAGGGCAATTTGAGGATGGGCTCGTATATTCCATCTGATATCATGTAAATGTATTCTGTTTAAATACCATTAATGAGATAGTGAACTTGCCCATCATGTTTATTGGTTTTGCAGAACCTTTTCTCATTTTTCCTATGAGTGGGGGTCTGAATCGACTCCACATTCCAAGGTAGGATCATAATTTCCACATTCTCTAGGGATATGGAGTACTACCATCCATGTAGGATGAGGTTATATATAAGGTTGTTGAATTTAGACTATTGTTATGGAGTGTCAGCAATGAATACCTTCTCATGGAATTCAGTTTGTAAATTAATGATACTGTTCAGGCCAAATCTATGCATTGTAGCCTACTACTAAGGAGAAGAGTTACAAGGATTCTAAAGCATGAGGTATGAATTTAGTATCCTATACATTAGTGTAATTTTTATTTAATACATGTTATTTTAATTATTTTATATCTATAGAAATTATGGAAAACCATGGACTTGAAATTGATTACATTTGTGGGGTGATGACTATCAATACACCATTGGTATTAAGATTAGTGGGTGTATGCTGATGTAAATAATTCCCCTTGATATAGGATAATATCATTTTTTATATAATTTCTTCATCCTAAAGATGATGTTTTTTGACATGATTATCAGAATGGACTAGTTAATACCTTATTAAAATCATGTTGATTTATATCATCAGATTGTTTCATTTATATCACCTGAGGGAAGTAATTACATTCACAAGGGTGAATGGGATATCCAGGAAAGTTAAGAAAAACATGAGTATCATGGGTTGGATGGATTGATAACCCAAATTGTTATAATTTTTTGAGTGATCAGGGAACAAGTCAATTAGAATTACCTCATATAGTGGACCTTTTCAGGTACATTATCCTTAATGAATTTCCTAGGTTACCTTGTGAGAGAGTGGTGGAGTTTACTATTTGATCTACTCCCAGGAGCAACATCGATATCTATTCCTCCATACAGGATGGTTCTAACCGAGCTTTCAAAACTCAAGATATAACTGGAGAACCTAGAATATATGGGGTTTATATGACCAAAAACATAACCATGGGGTTCACTTGTCCTTATCACCAAGAAGGTGGACAATTACCTTAATCTTTGTGTGAATTAGAGGAAACTGAATCCCCTTAATATATGGTAATAGTCTCCCCTACCTTGAATAAGTTACCTCTTCAACTAGATCTAATGATCCATAGTTTTCTTGAAAAATTATTTTAGGTTACACTATCATTAGGTGGGGTTCAAAACTTCAGACATACCTCTCACGACATTCTGAATAAGGTATGGTATATATGAGTTTCTATTAATTTTGTTCAGTCTCATGGATGGACCTACAATTTTATGGCCTATATGATTCAGTGATTCCACCCATACCTAGTTTTATTCATTGTGGTTTTCAATGAAAATATCATGGTGTATTCACACACTCTACATGATCATTCATAAAACATTTAAATAATATTTAGTTTACTAAGAGATCATAGGTTATATGTCAAGGTCACAAAAATTCACTTATGTATAAAAAATGTTCTCTTATTTTTCCATATTATCTCATAAGTATGTGTATATGTGGATGCCAAGAAGTTTAGAGGCATTGTATCCTAAGATTATCCCAGGAAATTTTGTGATATACCGAGTTTCTAGGGGATATATGGATATTATAGTCATTTTATATAGGATTTATCATAACTTTCATCAACTATTACTGTCCTAACCAAGAATAGTGTTAAATATTTATAGTTTGAATCTTGTGAGAAGGAATTTTAGGAGCTAGAATCAAGGATATTCTCATCATCGATCTTTATTCTATTGGATCTTGGAAGATGCTATATTTTATACTAAGATGCATCAGGTATCAAGTTGGGAATAGTTTTATTGAAATTAGATCGAGTCGTGGCATATGGGTCTTGGAATTTGTGGCCTCATGAGTGTATTACATGATAAAAAATATCAAGATAAATGTAGTTTTTTATGATCATTATTGTTGGAGAAACTATTGGTTGGGATATTAGTTTATTGTATACACATACCAAAAAATTCTCAAATAAATATTCACTCAGTTCAACTTGAACCTTAGACCATGAAGGTGGTTTGAATACCTAAAATCATTAAACATTTAAGTCAATTATATTTTTAGTAAGGGTAATGTAGTGGATGATTCAATGATAAAAAATAATTACACACAAATGGTTTTGGAGGCCATAGGTGGATGATAATTCATGGCCTGGTTTTATGAGATTCACTTGGAATTACAGGACCATCATGGGTAGCCTGCACTCACATATTTATCAGTAATGCCTCCCTGTATGGATATAGTAAAGATTAAGTATTTTTCTAATATTAAGGGATTAGTAAAAAGGGATAGTATCTTAGGTGAGGACCCACCCCTTGGTCGGTTGTTTTATGAGGATGAGATCATTTGAATTCCTAGGAGTTTTTGGGTTCTAGAAGACATATGGTAGAAGTTAATATTAGAGACTCATGCCACTATTGGAGAACTACATGGAAGTCTTAATAACATGTTACATTACTTATTCAATTATTATTGGTGACTAGGTATGAATTTTGAGATAATGATTTTTTGTACTCAATGTTCCTTCAGTCCACAGGTGAAAGTGGAACACCAACAACCAATTGGGACTTTCCAGTCATTTCCCATTCCAAAACAGAAATGTGAAAATTTCACTATGGAATTAGTGATTGTATTACCTAGTTCACCTTAAGGAAGTGATGTTTTATTGGTTATCATGGAAAGAATAATGATGGTCACCCACTTCTTTCCAACCAGGTAGACTTTCTGAGTAGATGATCTTGGGATACATTATGTTGATGAGATTTCACACCTTCATGGGGTTCCCCATACTATTGTATTAGACATGGACACTTGGTTCAAATCATTGTACTAGTAGTGTTTGTATATGGATCTATGTTCACTGATAATTCTAAGTATAATGTATCTCCCACAAACTAATGGATAGTCAGAGTGTATGATGTGAGTGTTAGAGGAAATTCTCTGAGAATATGTACATGATTTTAGGGCTTTATGGGAGAAACTCATACCTCTTGCTGATATACATAACAATAAAATTTTTCAAGAAAATATATAGATGGATCCTTATGAGGCCTTATACAGTAGGTAATTCCATTGACACCTATTTTAGTCATAAATAAGAGGGGAAACGCCACTTGGAAATCTTCTTTTTTTGGAGAATTTAGAGTAGGTATATATAAAGAAAAAAATCAAGGTGCATGATAACATAATTTTCTATATGGAAATATCTAACTCAAAAATTAATAAAGGATTCAAAATAAAAAATTTAGAATTATATGCCCTCCCACCTTTAAGGATTTAAAAAAAGTGTTTCTCAGATAAAGGATATTAGTGAAACCATATTTGAAACTCATATTCCCTTGAGATCTCTATAAGATTACCATGTTTCCACAACACTTTCATCACTAGTATCACCCAATTCCAAAGGGATATCTCTTACCAATCCTTGATTACCACTAGGTACAATGAGAAGGTGGAACCATACTCTATGTATAGATCCCCCTAGTCAATAATGTGTGATGGGTTGTGAAGTTATGTTCTTATCCACAACATGGGTAATATTTTCCAAAATCATCCAAATTATGGGGTTAATTCTAGGTAGCATGTGACCTTTACAACCATGTATAGAATTTGGAATGACAAGATTAAACATAGGGATAACTTTTTTACCTAATTGATATTCCACAACAAATGTTGTGGATATATGTTTAGTTCACCTTTTTCTACCTCAAAAAACTACAATGGACTCTATCATCAATTACATTAGGAATTATACTATCTCCAAGATGACCTTATCCTCTCATAGATCACCTGAACCTTTTCCATTGTTAACTACATTAACTTTGGCCCCATTAGAGATAAATCCTCAATCTCCATCTATGATGGGGGTGGCCTATAAGTTCTCTCATTCAAGTCCTAGAGTGGTTCCATCCCAATAATTGGGTGATAACTATTTTTAATTAGAACTCTATGAAGGGTTGGTAATCCTCTATAACATAGAAAAAATTCAACACACAAGCCCTCAACATATCCTCTAGAACATGAATAGTTCTCTCCATTTGGCCATATGTTTTAGGGTGGAATATTGTATTCAATGAAAAATATGTCCAAAATACCACCTGAAATATCTTCTATAATAGAGACATGAAACATGAATCTCATTCACAAATAATCATTGAAGTTACATCATGATATCAAATGATCTGATCAATATACAAGAATCCCAAAATTTATACTAAACTCTACTCTTGAATAGAAATGAAGTGAACTAAATGGGTTATTTGGTCGATGAAAACCCAAATACAATCATGAGACCTTACTAAAAATATATTCTCTATAATAAATCTATTGAAATATCATCCCACTTCCACTATAAAGCCTTTATGGATTTATCCTACTGAGCTATAAATAGGCACTTTGCATTCACCTATCAATAGATGAGGCATCACGAGATAAACATAGTAACTCTCCACTTCATACCTAGCCAACAAAGATAATTCCTAAGGTTATAATACACATTTTTAACTATATTTTATACTAATAAGGGAGAATTATGGAACTCCCTTGACACCTCCTATTGCAGCATGACCAACCCCACTATTCATCCTTCATTCAGGTTTACATGATTCCCAACTTTAGTGAACCCATTTGGGGTATTTATTGAGAATATATATCCATTATGGACCATATAATCTATTTAAACCTACTAGTCCTCTCTTGTGAATTATAATAGCCTAGGGGATACCACCATTGATCAAAGATAGGCCACTTATACCTCATCCAAAAAGTAAAACTAGACCGATTAAAACTACTCAGATTACTTGTCCACCAACATAGGTCAAGATTTCCTTCTAATGGAATCAACCACCACATTTACCTTCTTTAGATTATATAGAATTTTTATGTCATAAACCTACAATAATTTAGACTAAAACTTCTACATTTGGTTAAGATCTCTCTGGGAGATGATGTAACTGATTCTCTTGTGATTCTTGTAAAATATATATATTATATAAAATTTATTGTCTCCAAGTATTCAAGGATACCAATACCTATTTCATCTATAAAATATGTGTTGTGTAGTCTTACTCATGTGGTCACAAGTGTCTAGATCAATAAATAATCAATTCCAACCAATTAATTAAAACAAAAGCAATCCCAACTCTAAATTCATTACACAACACTAGGTAATAAATTCAATTCTCTAGAAACCTTATAATTGGATCACTCATTAACCTTTTATTTAGATATTCAAAATCTATCTAAAATTAATCTGACCAAATGATAGGATTATTTTTTTAGGTAAGGGAATTCACAGGAGCTTCAATTTTGGGTAAATTTTACAAAATTTCTGGAAGTAACCTTACAACCGATGGAAACCCTTTACCTTAAACAAAAAATTGGGTGGATCCTAAGAAATAAAATCTATAATATTTTATTGTTCCATGTCTAATACTTACAATGATATGAAATACCACATGATTTTCTTATCTTGAATCGAAGACTAACACTTTGAGAGATTATTTTATATACGGTTCTACCAAAGAATATATATATAAATTATAAGACATTTAATGCATTAATAATCTACCATTTAAAATAAAAGGATTTCATTAATGAAGAAATCTAAAAACTATCTAATGTAAGGATGAAATATATCAATTCATGATTCCCATGAACACAACTGGGGTGTCATTCACATCAAAGGGAATCATAAAAAACACATAATATTAATAAATAAATTTAAAATCCATAATATGAAAATTATTCCCCCGAACCCAAATTTGGTGGTAGAATAGACTAGGATCAATATTCAAGAACTATTTATCTCAACTTAGCTATTAAAAGAGTTATTATATCATAGAAAAATGGTATTTGTTCCTGAATATCACCTGATTCGGGTAGATATAATCAATAAAAATTCCCCAAATCCCATCCAACTTCTTGGAGAACAATAGTGGATCTATCTATGGGGATGAATTGGGTATGATGAATCCTTTCTCCATAAAGTGATCAAGATATAACTTCATCTCCTTGAGCTCATTGTGGAGACAAACAATAGGCTGTATAATATATCATAGTGTTCTTAGGGTGTAGACCAATATGAATGTTAATTTTTCAATGAGGGGACAATCCATGTACATTATGGGGAAGGATTTTCATGTTCTTCTTTATAACTGTTGGAAACTAATAAAATGAATCATATACTATATATAAAGATAAAATCACCAACTAATGGATGAATGAATGTAACTTCCCACACACAAACCACAATCACCTCAATTGAATGCACCACTCACCCATGAAAGAAAAACTATAATCCATTCACTTGACAACACACCACTCTCAAATAATAGTAGTCTATTTAGGTATATAGTAATGATATTCATTCAATACTAAGTATGATGTCATAGGATTTCATAAAAACCATTATAAGGTCCTGTGAACACTTAAATATACTATACATAATCTCAAATCATCAGTATATGGGGTTAAATGTATTACTACTTACAAGAATAGTAAATTTCAACATAGGTTAAAAAAAAGGCTCTAATAGAATCTCAAACACTAAAAAGAGGGATTAAAAAAATAAAATAACATTTTTCACTGGTATCTAAGATTATGGGTGTCAGTTTATAGAAGACACTTATGAAACATCAAATCATAGTAGGAATTTATTGGTCATAACCCTCAACAGCTTGTATCAAGCCATTTCCTTTACTGCTAAAACCTAGGGGTATAAGTGGTGTAAGTCGGTCATAAATTTTATAACCTCTCACTTCTCCTCCAATACCACTATCAACTTCATTTCCATTTCAATATCCCTAAGAACCACTTTTTTCCACCTCATGAAGGTCCCTAATTTTGTCTCTACCTATGACATGGGGGATCATATAATGACTAACTTACCTCTATAGCATGACGTGTCAAGTATTATTTCATTTTGTGACCCTGTACTATATTGGAATATAATTTTTTTCTTCTAAATGGATAAAACCTATATTTCAATTCTATATTACAAATCCTCAAGTTTGAGTTTTTTTTTTGACTTTCCTCGGATGCCATGATCTGAATAACTTCTGATGACCTTCCACTATTTATGAATATTCTCTTAGATAACCATATATATATATAACTACCAACTACTATACTATTAAGAATCTCTATATCACTGTGGATCTATTAATTACTCAAGAATAGGTGGGTATTTACAGGGGAATAATGATGAATCAAATCTCTCTATTAAGGACATTTCTGAACTTAAATGTCCAAATAAATTTACCATGAATCATTACAAGAGAGTACCTAATGAAGATAATAAACCTTTAAGAATACTCATAAATAGTCATTCTACCCTGGTATGACAACAAAAACTATATAATTCATATAGCCATTAATGTAGACAAGTATTACTCCTTAGGGAAGTGATTCTAAAACTATACCAATGATAGAGGTTTCTCATCATGGTTATAGATGAGAAAGGAACACTAATAACCCATTACACCATAAATGAGGATAAATTATTGAACCAACATCTAATCAAACATTGTTCGAACAAGTGGAATACCCGAATCACCACTAGCATCCAATCCCTCACTACTTGAGGGTTAGACTCTCTATAGAATCAATATGGTAGGTTTTATTGCAACTCATGAAGCACAATCATATTACATGAATATTTAACCCAATATACGAAAATAATATATTTACCAGTATATAGGGGAACATCCACCTAATAGGGAAACATAAGAATAATATATATTCTTAGAACATCATTCCGTATGAATATTCATTAAATATTACAATAAATTACATCCCAAAACCTGTTAGCTTAGTGTATTTGGAGATTAGCTACATGAAAAAATTATTTTAAAAAAATTCATAAATATTTCCACAAAATAATCTAAATATATAATACCTATATGGAGGTATCATATATAAAAATATTTATCATAACCCAGGGAATGGAAAAATGATAAAGGGTTAACTCAGATGTACACTGTGGGTAAACATAAGAGAAAACTATCCAAGATCATAAGTTAGAATAAGATAAGAATACGAGATTGAGAACATAACCAAGGGGAATATACATAACATAAAATAATAACACATAATACAACATAAATTATATATCATGAGTCCTAGTAATTTGATTTTAGAATAACATAATAAATGAGTAATAAGAGTTTGGAAACATGAGTAAATAAGAAGAAGTCATGAAAGCACAAAATATGCATAAGAATATGGAATATACATAAAGATAGAAAATCCATTCCTATATTTAAGATAACATTCAAAACCATCATCACATTGTGTATTAGTTTTACTCCCAATTAACATAAAAATATTTTAAAATGTCCCATAGTGGATTGTGTTCACTCCTCAATTCCATACACAATATCTCATGAGATATAAAGGTTCAACCAATGCATTGGATGTATATAAAATTCTTATCCCACCCATATAATAATAAATATATATATATATGTGTGTGTGTTCCATATTAAGATTAACACATTATTAATTTAATCACATATTAATTGACATGTGAATAGAAACAAGTTTCATGAAAACTACTATATGTCCCTAACATACACTATCTGGATAAATATGGTGGATTGAAACATAAAACATATTTATAGGGAAGAATAAGAAACATTAAAGGATATTTATGTATAAGAAAAATAATTTTACAAGATTAGTATAAAATTTCTTTGGAAAATATGAATGAATACCATTTACTTTTGACAACATTTATTTTGAATGAAAACAATTTTAAAAAAATGGGAATATATTTTTTTTTGAAAAAACATGAAAAATGTTATAGAATGTTTATTAAATAAAACAAATAATGATTTTGGAAAAAACATTCATATATAAAATGTTTTAAAAATATATTCCCTTCACACCTTTGTAAATAGGGTCACAATTTGTTGAAAAAGACCATATAAAAAATGTTAAACAATTATTACTATTGTAAAGAAATTCATGTACGTTTAAAATTTACTTAATAAATAAATCATATGATCCGAGGTAATTAAATCCATATATCAGTATAAATAGTTTGGACATTGGGGGGGGGGGGGTGGGGGTTGTGGGAGATTCCTGAACAAAAATAAGAGATCATGTTATCTCCATACAAAACACCATTTTGGTAAAATTTTGAACCAAAGGGGGCTGGAATGATAAAAAGACATGTAAAAAATAGAAATAAAATAAATAAATAAATATATATATGTATTTTTAATGATATAAACATATAATTTTCCATACTATATGTTTACAAAAAATAATCTCGATTTTAAAGTGAGATTGGAAAATAAACACTAAACTTTATTGGAAACATCAAAGGAAGAGCCTTAAACTCCTATATAATAAACATAACCATATTAATTAGTTATTGTAGAAAACTATTCACATATTTTTCCTTTTATAATCTTGAATTATAATCATATATTACACATAAATTAGTTAGTTGTTATTATTTTCATTAAGAAATTGTAGTGATTTTTATTATTTTATAAAATTTTTATAACGGTGATGTAGATTCTCATTAATTGAAACTATGTTCATAATTACTATATTATTTTTTGTAGTATAATAATTTTTTTTCTAATTATTTATTCTGGATTTTGTTCATTTGATTGATTTTATGGTATGGTTCTGGAAAATGGAATCCATGATGAGTATTTTTTCTTAACTTATCGATAAAAACAAGTTAATTAATATTGAACATTCAATTTTTTCATAGATAAATAACAATATTAATGAGATAATTTATCCCTTAATATCATATATTACCAATATTAACATATTTATAATTATTCATAAAGGGAATTATGATGTTGGTATAACATTTTTCTTGTGGGTGGTTGAATTGAACCAAATAAAATCATACTATACAAGTGAATGAGGAAGATTTTAGAGTTATATAATAGTATTATATTTTTTATATAATCATAGAGATGTTAATATGAAATCATTATACTGGAATATGATTTTCAGAAAAAGTTGATATGTGAATATAATTGAAAGATATGGCTAAAAATTAGATACTTTGATGAATTCCCTCATCGACCTGATCTCCTTCAGAATGAATTATTTAGGATTCATTTTTTAGACTAGAAGAATTTTTTTATTAAGTATTTATAATATATATAATTTAATGATATTCAATAGATAACATAAATAAAATAGAAATCTGTGATGGGTAGAGGGTGGTACATTTATAGGTGAGTTTCAAGTGTCATTTCTACTAATATAAAGTCATTATTGTATAAGGTTTACAATTAAAAATAAAATTGGATACAAAGTACAAAAATAATGGATATGGTTCATATAAGGCCCCAGCCTTAAACCTTACTTAATCTTCAGTTATTACAAGATTACACATTGAGGATATTTTCAGGTTTAGAGTTTTACAGAATTAGATCATGAAACTTGCATTACATTCCACATTTAAACAAAGTGGTTACATAAAAGACAGTATTCATTTTTTTCCCCATCAACGGAAACATATTTAAAAATAAAGCATAGATTCTTTCTTTACACTTCCTTGACACTATCATTATATCATGTACGTTTCCCTTGACATGTGAAAAACATTTAAAAAACCTGGGATGAGCATAAAAAGCTCAGTAAGGGTTATAAAAAAATATGGAAAGGAAACATGAGTTCATATATACATAATAATGAAATCATACTTTACCCATAAAACATAGGCACTTTAACATACCTCATAAAATCATGAATAAATCATAGAAATCATAAGACATAAAAGGTAACTTGAGGCATTCATAACATTCTTACATAGGGAGTAACCCTCTTGGTTACGTTTGGAATACCCACCACAGTATATTCCCTAAATCTCTTCGGAGAAACATTAACGTTTCACTCCTTCGCGTTACCCAATGCATTGGAGAGCTATATCGGGCTCACCCGCCCTTAGTTTATCACGGAACCACCCGTTTTCATAACAATGCCCAAGAACCATAACATAAATGTATCACATAAAACATGCATAAAGGAAACATAACATTTCCACATTTCAATCACAATATAACATTTTAGTATATTGAAATAATGAATCCATTCAAAAAGAAACCATTTCCAAAACCATTTAAAACATTTAATAAAGAGATTTTTGAATCAAAGTGTCCCATAACACCTTGAATTATTTAAAATTTTAAACTATTAATATACATATAAATAAATCCCTAAAACCATTTTGAAAACGTTGATATTAATAAGAACAAATAATTAAAACATTTAAAGCGATATTTTGGTTAAAGGGGTTCTACCAAAATTAGAGACACTTGAATGCAATAATTGAGGAATAACATATAGTCAGAACTTTATAATATCATGAGAATAAATGGATTCATGATATAATATTCTAAAGGACAGTATATACACCATATAAGATTGAATTGGTGAATAACAACAATGAAGTCTCAATAGAAATGTCAAATGTGATGAATTCCCTTATAAAGAAGGTATCCTTAAATTAAGGATAATTCAATCTCAAAATTATGTGTGAAAAATATAAATACACCCAATATAAGATGATATTAAGTGTAAAACTATAAAAGTTCATTCACACATATTCAAAAGATGACATATTCAATAACTACATGTTGAAACCAAAGAAATCGAAATTGGGTTAAAAAGTTCCCTTGGTAAAATTCGACAGCCTAACGGCATCACTTCGTAATTCAGAAAATGAGTTGATGAGAGATAAAAAGGGCATCTCATCAATTGGACATAAAATTTACATCAATAAGGATATAAAAAAACATATCCCAACATAATACTATGTGAATTAAAAGACATAACAAAAGAAGTCTTTTAAAAAGAGGAGGGTGAAAGGTCCCCTTACCGAGTAGGGTAACTTTCGAAATGTACACCCCAAGGAAGAAGGGTCATAAAATGAAGATGTGAATACCCATAAATGAAATTATACTACACAAAGTGTATAATAATGGGCAGTACATACACCACTCAAAGGAAATTGTGTCAAATGTAGCATAAATCTCACAGGAATAAAAGTGAGATGAAAAAATCCCTTACGAAAACTCGGCAGCCTAACGACGCCACTTAAAACATCCAAAATGGATTAATGAGAGAAAATAGGGTCTCTCATCATATGAACATAAAAATTAAAGTAATATTAATATAAAATAATATCCCAATCACATGAAATATGAGCTTAAAAGGAATGACATAGAAGAGTGTACTTAAAAAGAAAGAGAGGTGTAGGATCCCTTACCTCGGGTCCGACATGACTCGATCTTTATTTAATATCTTGAATAATAAACTTGAGTTAATTTCTACTTCTTTAAGAAAATTTTTCAAGTTCATTATTCCTTTTATATCACTTATCACCATGTCATAAACATTATGTAATCATTTAAGTTAATAATGTTTGTTTTGTCGGTATTTGGTTCTTAAGTCGAAAGTGGAATTCTTACAATTACATGTCGTTTGTGTGGTCAAAGGTTCATTATATACAGAATTTTATTCATGATGTATATATCATATATATCCATTATATTCATGCATTTATAATATTACATAACATTTAGATTTAAGAAATGAAATGCACCGTTCATGGAGACGGTAAGCCGTACGTACGCATGAACGCTACTTCCATTTCTATTTCATATTTAATGGAATTAAAACATAATTATACATAATAGTATTTTAATTCCATTATGGTATAATATATAATATCATTAAATATATCCTTTATACGTACCACATATGGTATTAAAAAATCAAATCACTTTGAGGGGGCGGTAGTCCGCACTTCCTTAAATGAAGATATCGCGTTTACCCATAATGGAAACCATAATGGTATGCCATAAATGAAAAATAAAGAAGATTAAGTAAAACATAAACATATTAGATATCATATATAAATATAGTGTCATCTTAATGGCCACCTTTGAAGGTGTTAGAATAATGTTGAACAATCATCGTTTCGGGAGGCAGAAATTCGCCATCCACGGAAACAGTATGTTCTTTAACAATTAGATGTAGGTGTGTGTAAGTGTAGTTCGAATAATTCTTATAAAAACATCCTAGTATATTTAAGATACAGTATTTGTTACAAAATAAACTAATAAAAATAGTTTAGGGGGTTGGAGAATCAAAATAAAACAAAAGGACACAAGTGAAGACATTACCTTAAAATTGGGTAACTCCCTTTGGTTTGAGCTCAAAGGATTCCTTTGGAAGACTTATGCCCAATGTGAGGATTCAAAGAGTTATAGAGGGATGTGGAGAGACAAAATGGGCAGGGGTTTGCCGAGACAAAGACTTTGGAAGTGTGGGTAAGGAGGTAGATGTGGGGGCATTTTATAAGAGGAGAGGAGGGGCACTCTTGGAAAGGTATAAAATGTAACTTTATTTTCAAATGAGTTTCAGATTTTAATGGTCCCACATTAATGTGTTTCTAGGATAAGGTGATAAGGGTTCTAAATCCACCCATACAATAGGTTTTGGACATGTGTAGGTCTTATATTTTACATTATCCTTCCATTTTATTTAAATCGTTAAATAACAAGGTCATCTCTGCGTCATCATGATGTCATAAATAATTTAATTTATTTAATGTCTAAAAAATATAAAAAAATACTATGATGTAGGAAATGTTTTTATCTTTCCAATGAATATTTATAGTTCAAAATATCATTTATTTAGTCAATGTTAAAAATATTTTACTTAGGTGATACATTCTTTGTTACATTTAACATTCTTTAAAAATAAAAAGATAAAAAGTCACTTTCTCACAAAAGTAATTCCATGGGGCCCGCAAGTTTGGCACAAGGCATCCCATGGTCGGCCATGAGACAACCAGTAGACTTAGGACAAATGTTTTGGTCATTTTTTATTATTATGATATTATCTTATTATCTTTAACTACCCGATTACTCATTAATCAAGATAATTAATGATAATTACCGTCGTTACTATTCATAATGTCAAAAAAAAAAGTCTTAATTACATAATTTGTAACTTCTGATTCCAAATATGTAATCCATTTTACCAAATTCCAAACACATAAATTTCAATAATTAATTTTAAAAAAACTTCCCGTTGTCAAAACAAATAGCGGGTTTTTTAGAAACAATATTTATGAAACGTTTGGCACTTGTTTATGCATAATTCCAAAGTTAAATTAATCCCAATGACCATCATTGAATTACATGGTAAAAATATATTCTAATTAAACTTTAAAACAAATTAAAAAGATAATATAACCATACAATTAAAGTATATGAAAAAGCAGTTTTGATGTAAAATGCAGTATTATTCACTATTCATTGAAAAATGAACATTGTCAGAAAAATACCAAAAATTAACCTAAGGTAAATTTCAATGTCCCAATCATAAATAATATGTTTATTTTGAAAAATAGAGCTTATATAATTTTCAAAAAGTGGATTTAAAAGGGGTTCGCCATCAAAAGGCGGTTAATCGACCTTTTAAAGAATATTAGAATGTTTACGCTTAAAAACTGGATTCATTTTCATTTTTAGTCCTCTAACATTTATTGTAAAGAGTAAAAATATTTTACAAACAAATATAATAATTTTTTAGTTAGTTCTGTTCATTCCCACCATTACAACGGCTAGGCGTTACATAATATTATTTTATTATTAGAGTGCAACGTAAGATTCCCAAGAAACTCGTTGTTGCGTATTGGGTACGCCATCGAGCATAGAATCCCCTTTAAAGTAATATTAATATTTTATTCACAAATATAGATAAATATAAAGATGTCATATTAATTATTTACCTGGGGTGTTACATCCTTCCCCCCTTTTGGGAATTGCGTCCTCGCAATTTTAAAATTGGGCTTGGAAACATCCTTTAAAGTCCCACATCGGAACAAGAGTTGGTAAAACAATCACTTTAAAATAAAGAATGATAAGTACAAAGGTCACCCGAGTTAACCCATACTAGGATTCCAAGTATGAAAATATGGACATGGAGGAAAAAAACAAAGGGTCATGTTCTGATGGAGAGTGATAGAAAACATGTTTAGGAGAAAGTTAACCACAAGAAAATCACAAACTTGTGATAGGTTAAACGGTATTCGATTCCCCAGTACGAAAAGTTAATAGACAAAATTTTTGTTTTAAGTTACTTTTTATTGAGGAATTTATTCATAAGGAAACATAATCACTTATCATGTTGAATTTCAAATTTTATTAGATTCCTTACACAAAATCATATTTTCTCCAAAAGACGAGTATTTAGGAAGACTTGTTCACATTAAGAGTACTATACTCAACTTCTAGAGAATCACCTATTCCAAAAAGAGAACTATAAACTTCCCATGTCTTTAGACTCTAACCAAAACCAAAACCAAAAAGGATAGTACAAGATCAGATAATCCAGAAAAGGATAACCCTTTATAAAAAAAAATTATTCTTAATCTCAAAAATTTGTCCAACAAAACCCAAAGTTCAACGAGGACCATTCGATAAAAAAATTTTCCATAAAATTATTCAAAGTAAACCAAGCTAAGATTGAAACCCAAATATTTGAAGGATTTATTCACATAGTCTTCCAAGTTAAATAGTAACATTTATCTCCAAACAACATCAGTTGCTCTTAAAGTCTCATATTGAAAAGTAATTAACCTAATCACATATCCTCTATGATAGGTTAATAAATTTCCATAGATAACCCAAAACCAACATACTCTTAAATCCTAAAATCATCTAACTAAAAAGAATCAGTCAAACTAACGAGGGACTTTACGTAGTCCAGTGGTAGGAGATAAATACCAGTCGCACTTTGGTTGTGGGTTCAATTCCCGCAGCTTTGTCTGACGCGATGGGTTGTCACACGGTTTGCATATTGTCCTTTTTCCAAAACTATATAATTTTAAAAAATTCCCCAAAACGAGATAAAATCTTCAAAAATGATCATAACATATTTTAACCTCATGTTTATCTCATGCCTTTCATTTTCCAGCATATCATATAATAACCCATAATTACCTCAAAAGTAAGGATCATATAAACTCTAATGGTCACCTTTATAATTATTACCTGAACTTCCACATCGATTGGTCATCTCGTATATGATGCATTACAAAACATACCAAGGCTCAAGTGGTTGATCATGACTCCTTGATAGTTGGTTTAGAACAACCACGAGTTTCCTCATTGAATCCCCCATTTTATTTAGTATCTTAAATAGAGAACCACCACACTTTCCTTCAAACCTGTTGTCTCTTTGGTTCCTGCTAGATCCATCCATTCACTAAAAATAGAAAGGTTAGTGTAAGTATATCAACAAAACCATCATGTACTAATGATGAAGATAAACACTATTATATAGTTACTTATTCACTTTATCTAAAATTGGGACTCTTTCTGAAACCCTAACCATTATTGTAATGTCACTTATACTTAAAGAATACCCTAACCTCTAAAGTTATCTAAACCGAACTTTGATACCAACTATAAGGCCCCAGCCTTAAACCTTACTTAATCTTGAGTTATTACAAGATTACACATTGAGGATGTTTTTAGGTTTAGAGTTTTAGAGAATTGGATCATGAAACTTGCATTACATTCCACATTTAAACAAATTGGTTACATGAAAGACAATATTCATTTTTTCCGCATCAACGAAAACATATTTAAAAATAAAGCATGGATTCCTTCTTTACACTTCCTTAACACTATCATAATATCATGTACCTTTCCATTGACCTGTGAAAAACATTTAAAAAAACTTGGGATGATCATGAAAAGCTCAGTAAGGGTAATAAAAAAATATGGAAAGGAAACATGAGTTCATATATACATAAGAATGAAATCATACTTTACCCATAAAACATAGGCACTTTAACATACCTCATCAAATCATGAATAAATCATATAAATCATAAGACATAAAAGGTAACTTGAGGCATTCATAACATTCTTACATAGGGAGTAACCCTCTTGGTTACGTTTGGAATACCCACCACATTATATTCCCAAAATCTCTTTATAGAAACCTTAACGTTTCACTCCTTCGCGTTACCCAATACATTTGAGAGCTATATCGGGCTCACCGGCCCTTAGTTTATCACGGAACCACCCATTTTCATAACAATGCCCAAGAACCTTAACATAAACGTATCACATAAAACTTGCATAAAGGAAACATAACATTTCCACATTTCAATCACAGTATAACATTTTAGTATATTGAAATAATGAATCCATTCAAAAAGAAACCATTTCCAAAACCATTTAAAACATTTAATAAAGAGATTTTTGAATCAAAGTGTCCCATACCACCTTGAAGCTTTTAAAATTTTAAACCATTAATATCCATATAAATAAATCCTTAAAACCATTTTGAAAACATGGATATTAATAAGAACAAATAATTAAAACATTTAAAGCGATATTTTGGTTAAAGGGGTTATACCAAAATTAGAGACACTTGAATACAATAATTGAGGAATAACATTTAGTTAGAACTTTATAATATCATGAGAATAAATGGATTCATGATATAATATTCCAAAGGACAGTATATACACCATATAAGAGTGAATTGGTGCATAATAACAATGAAGTCTCAATAGAAATGTCAAATGTGATGAATTCCCTTATAAAGAAGGTATCCTTAAATTAAGGATAATTCAATCTCAAAATTATATGTGAAAAATATAAATACACCCAATATAAGCGGATGATAAGTGTAAAACAATAAAAGTTCATTCACACATATTCAAAATATGACATATTCAATAACTACATGTTGAACCCAAAGAAATCGAAATTGGGTTAAAAAGTTCCCTTGGTAAAATTCGACAGCCTAACGGCATCACTTCAAAATTCAGAAAATGAGTTTATGAGAGATAAAAAGGGAATCTCATCACCTGGACATAAAATTTAAATCAATAAGGATATAAAAGAACATATCCCAACATAATAGTATGTGAATTAAAAGACATAACAAAAGAATTCTTTTAAAAAGAGGAGGGTGAAAGGTCCCCTTACCGAGTTGGGTAACTTTCGAAACGTACACCCCATGGAAGAAGGGTCATACAATGAAGATGTGAATACACATAAATGAAGTTATACTACAAAAAGTGTATAATAATGGGCAGTACATACACCAATCAAAGGAAATTGTGGCAAATGTAGCATAAATCTCACGGGAATAAAAGTGAGATGAGAAAATCCCTTACGAAAACTCGGCAGCCTAACGACGCCACTTAAAACTTCCAAAATGGAATGATGAGAGAAAATAGGGTCTTTCATCATATGAACATAAAAATTACAGTAAGATTAATATAAAAGAACATCCCAATCACAAGAAATATGAGCTTAAAAGGAATCACATAAAAGAGTGTACTTAAAAAGAAAGAGAGGTGTAGGATCCCTTACCTCGGGTCCGACTTGACTCGATCATTCTTTAATATCCTGAATAATAAACTTGAGTTAATTTCTACTTCCTTAAGAACATTTTTTAAGTTAATTATTCCTTTTATATCACTTATTACCATGTCATAAACATTATGTAATCATTTAAGTTAATAATGTTTGTTTTGTCGGTATTTGGTTCTTAAGTCGAAAGTGGACTTCTTACAATTACATGTTTTTCGTGTGGTAAAAGGTTCATTATATCCAGAATTTTATTCATGATGTATATATCTTATATATCTTATATATCCAGTATATTCATGCATTTATAATATTACATAACATTTAGATTTAAGAAATGAAATGCACCGTTCATGGAGACGGTAATCCGTACGTATGCATGAACGCTACTTCCATTTCTATTTCATATTTAATGG
Organism: Viscum album; assembly: GCA_963277665.1. Classification (NCBI taxonomy): domain Eukaryota; kingdom Viridiplantae; phylum Streptophyta; class Magnoliopsida; order Santalales; family Viscaceae; genus Viscum; species Viscum album. The sequence goes on from OY728147.1 coordinate 89,691,414, forward strand.
AATTAAAACATAATGATACATAATAGTATTTTAATTCCAGTATGGTATCATATATAATGTCATTAAATATATCCTTTATATGTACCACATATGGTATTAACGAATCAAATCACTGTGAGGGGGCGGTAGTCCGCATTTCCTTAAATAAAGATATCGCGTTTACCCATAATGGAAACCATAAAGGTATGCCATAAATGAAAAATACAGAAGCTTAAGTAAAACATAAACATATTAGATATAATATATAAATATAGCGTCATCTTAATGGCCACCTTTGAAGGTGTTATAAGAATGTTGAACAATCATCGTTTCGGGAGGCAGAAATTCGCCATCCACGGAAACAGTATGTTCTTTAACCATTAAATGTAGGTGTGTGTAAGTGTATCTCGAATAATTCTTATAAAAAAATCCTAGTATATTTATGATACTGGATTTGTTACAAAATAAATGAATAAAAAGAGTTTAGGGGGTTGGAGAAGCAAAATAAAACAAAAGGACACAAGTGAAGACATTACCTTAAAATCGGGTAACTCCCTTTGGTTTCAGCTCAAAGGCTTCCTTGGGAAGACTTCTGCCCAAATTGAGGCTTCAAAGAGTTATATAGGGATGTGGAGAGACAAAATGGGCAGGGTTTGGCCGAGTCAAAGGCTTTGGAAGTGTGGGTAAGGAGGTAGAGGTGGGGGCCTTTTATAAGAGGAGAGGAGGGACACTCTTGGAAATGTATAAAATGTAACTTTATTTTCAAATGAGTTTCGGATTTTAAGGGTCCCACATTGAAGCGTTTCGAGGATAAGGTGATAAGAGTTCGAAATACACCCATAAAATATGTTTTGGACATGTGTAGGTCTTAGATTTTACATTATCTTTCCACTTTATTTAAATCGTTAAATAATGAGGTCATCGCTGCATCATCATGATGTCATAAATAATTTAATTTATTTAATGTATAAAAATTATAAAAAAAATACTATGATGTAGGAAATATTTTTAGATTTCCTATTAATATTTATAGTCCAAAAGATCATTTATGTAGACAAAGTTAAAAATATTTTACTTAGGTGATACATTCTTTGTTACATTTAACATTTTTAAAAAATAAAAAGATAAAAAGCCACTTTCTCACAAATGTAATTCCATGGGGCCCCCAAGTTTGGAACAAGGCATCCCATGGTCGGCCATGAGACAACCAGTAGCCTTAGGACACATTTTCTGGTCATTTTTTATTATTATGGTATTATCTTATTATCTTTAACTACCCGATTACTCATTAATCAAGATAATTAATGATAATTACCGTTGTTACTATTCATAATGTCCAAAAACAAAAGAGTCTTAATTACATAATTTTTACCTTATGATTCCAAATATGTAATCCATTTTACCAATTTAAAAACACATAAATTTCAATAATTAATTTTAAAAAAACTTCCCGTTGTCAAAACAAATAGCGGGTTTTTTAAAAACAATATTTATGAAAAGTTTGGCACTTGTTTATGCCTAATTCCAAAGTAAAATTAATCCCAATGACCATCATTGAATTACATGGTAAAAATATATTCTAATTACACTTTAAAACAAATTAAAAAGATAATATAACAATATAATTAAATTATATGAAAAAGCAGTTTTGATGTAAAATGCAGTATTTTTCACTATTCATTGAAAAATGAACATTGTCAGAAAAATACCAAAAATTAACACAAGGTAAATTTCAATGTCCCAGTTATAAATAATATGTTTATTTTGAAAAATATAGCTTATAAAATTTCCAAAAAGTGGATTTAAAAGGGGTTCTCCATCAAAAGGCGGTTAATCGACCTTTTAAAGAATATTAGAATGTTTACGCTTAAAAACTGGATTCATTTGCATTTTTAGTCCTCTAACATTTATTGTAAAGAGTAAAAATATTTGACAAACATATATAATCATTTTTTAGTTAGTTCTGTTCATTCCCGCCATTACAACGGCTATGCGTTACATAATATTATTTTATTATTAGAGTGCAACGTAAGATTCCCAAGAAACTTGTTGTTGCGTATTGGGTACGCCATCGAGCATAGAATCCCCTTTAAAGTAATATTAATATTTTATTCAAAAATATGGATAAATATAAAGATTTCATATTCTTTATTTACGTGGGGTGTTACAGTTCATTTATCTCCTACCAAACACAATTTAATGATAATTTAAATGATATTTTTTTTATTTTTCCCTTTATTTTAACCACTTTACCTCATTTTACCATTACCGTAGTAAAGTAACTCAATTTTTCTCTTAGTAACTTACTTTTATGATAAAAAAATATATTAAACTTCATAACTAATTTTTAATTACTGATTAAAAATTTAAACTACTATTAATATAATTGATTCTATGAATATAAAAAATTTAACTTTTATTTGAAAACATAATATATATAGAGTAAAACTAGTCCTTTTATAAAAAACCTCTATTTAAATAGTAAGTGTTCTTAATCTTATTTAATATTAATTCATACTTAAATAAGTTTTAATATATTTTTTTGTACATTGAGAAATCACATTATATTCATAATTATAAAATTATAAATTTAATTTATTACACTTTAAAAACTGTTCTTTAAAAAAATATCTTTTTCAAAATGTTAGATGATTTTAATCAGATCCCCTTAAAATAAATTATTTATGTTCTAAAAATTAAATTTTAACAATATATAGGTATTATAATATTTATTTAAATTTCATAAATAAATGGAATGATTTCATAATAAGGATAAAAATATGTAATGTATAAAAATATATTTCTACAATAAAACAATTTAATTTAATTTTATAATTTGTTTTGATTTAGAAATTATTCATTATTTGTGAATTATATATTTTTTAAATTTTTCTGAAAATTTATAAAATTCAATATACCTATTTTATAAATTCATACAAAATGACCATATATCTACCAACCATTTTCCTATCAACTATATCTATAATATTAAAATTTCATTCTAATATAAAGCCACAAATAAATTCTTAGTATCATTAATCCTATTCATTTACATCACTATCAAAATGTATGTTATATTTGTAATTATTTTATTTATTATTTTTTTAATCATGTTATGATATTCATGGAATATAATGAGGATAACATTTTAATATTCATTGTATTTTTATTTACATTATGTTTTATTCCTCTTGTAAATTTTTATTGGATTTTCTTATTGTGTTATCGTAATTTATTCATTTTTAAATCACATTGAAATATTTTCTCTCAATAATATGTTTTATGATTTGTTTTAGTTTTTTGATTCTTATAAATTAATCTGTTGAGAAAAATATTTATTGAATTGGAATACACATAGTAAAATCTTGGGGATTTAGATTCTACCCCCTTTAAATGAATTTCACCATCAATGGTTCTACTCTGATGAAAAAAGAGTGTAAAAATGTCTCATTAAATCTTAATGTTAACATAATGTTTCCTCAAACATATATTTACACTATACGATATTAATTCGGTGAGTGTTCTTGTTTCATAGTAATTTATCTCTGTGATCCAACATCTCTACCAATTATTCCTTATAATTGAGTTCGTTTTCTCGTTATACTATATCTGAGTTTTGTACATGTGAATGTTTAGGTATATTCTTCTAAAAAAATGATACAACAGACACATCTTACACTTTGGAGAGGTTTGGTGGAAGTTAAAGATGATTATCTAAAATCCCCACATAATGAATTATTTTGAAAGGGCCAATATATCTAGGGCTCAAAATCCTATTTTTCCTAATCTAATGACCCCATTCCATGATGATATTTAGTGGAATACATTGTTTCTAACTTCAAACTATAAATCACATTGATGATTATTCATGTATCTCTTCTATTTACTTTATATAATTTTATTGTGAAACTAAATGGATAAAATATTCTATAACATTTCTTGAGAAATATCTTGTCCTATAATCTTACACTCTTCAACTTAATCCCAACTTGTTAGTGTTTTGTTCCTCTTCCAAAAAATAACCTCATAGGGTTCCATTTGAAGTCATAATGTATATTTTTTATATAATTAATCTATTAGGTGAGGGTTTTAGTCCCAAATTCCTTTGAAATCCATTTAACATTATATCATCATATCTTATATAGTTTGAATGTCCAATTTATATTTAACGTCAGTTTTAGGATGATAATAATTACTAAATCCCACCTCTTTAACCGATTCTTATAGAATAATTCTCTTGAACATTGTGGCAAACCTTAAATCTTGAACAAATATAAATCAAAGGGGTACTCCACACATCCTTTACAAATTATTTTATGAATATCACAGAATGTTTATCGAGTGAGAGATGTTTTTAAATATCAATGAAATTTGATAACTTCATAAGGATATGCACTACAACCCAAATGTAATTATGTCTTTTAGAATAATTGTAAGTCCTACAATGAAATCCTTGCTGACGTTCTCCAATTTCGACATAGTTATGGGAAATGTTTTCATCATATATTTAGACTTATTTCATTTTGAATTAACATACTGGAATACAAAGAATCATGATATATACTCTAAAACACCCTCATAATATTTTATAATTGGAAATGATACTTTAGATTTATAGAAATTTTTGTTCTCCAAGGATAGATAAATAATAATCATCAAAGCGCATCACCTGACAACTCTTTATTCAATTTTATTATTGATGGAACATATAATTATTCAATGAATCTTATAATTAGAAAATTTTCAAAATGTAAATTTGGGAAATTCTATAACTTCTTTGATATATCTATATACTCTTTCTATACCACCTTTATCATTACATGTACAGATGGTTGTGTAGTTATTTGGGAAAAATATTATTTCTTTCATTTCCATATGACCTCAGCATCCATCTTTTGAAAATACATGAATATTGCGTCTCTTTAAATCCCCATCATGGATATGGTAATATGTTCCTTCATGATCAAAGCATTTTTCTCCTTGTTTTTCTTCCTAGGTTTGAAATATACGGAACATTCATAGTATTTGGTGAAATTAATCCATATCCTTTAGCACAAATTCAAGTAATTTTAGGTGAATATATACTTTAATAACTTTTTAATTGAATATATTTCACACTTTTCACCATGGAGACGTATTTAATAAAAATATTATATATTATAACTATAAATCATGTATTAGGTAGTTTTTTTCATTGATAATTAATTGATGTGATACATAAGATACCATTATTTCATTTTACATGAGGACACATACAAATCCCTTATTTTTTGCATCGTTGTATATTATAAACACTTATCCACTATAGGGTAGTGTGAGTATAGATTCTACGAAAAACATTCAGTAATGATCCTTTAAATTTTATTCATATTTATCTTTCCATAGGTATTTAACTCCCTCCTATGTTAAATTTGTTATTGGATTTTACAATCATGTTAAATTTCTAACAAATCATCGATAATATCCAGATAATCCATGAAAACTATAGAGCTCCCTTATAGTGATTGGTTTGTAAAATTATTCAATCACCTCTTTCTTTAAAAGATCTATAAATTTACACTTTATTTCAATTACATGACCCAATAATGATACATTATCCATCTAAAATGCACACTTTATAAATTTATCATAAAATTTGTCATTTCTCAAGGCCCATAGAGAAATCCTTACATGATTTTGATTCACTTCACTCTCTTGGAATGTATGATAATATCATTTATAAAAACTATCATAAATTTATTGAGTAATTCTCAAAAAACAAATTCATTACTTCCATGAAGATATTAGGGTAATTTTACCCCCATTTATTATGTGATTAACTATCTTGGGTACATCCCCTATACTCACCCTTAATTGAAGATATCATGATCCAATACCAATCTTTGAGAAGAATTGGTCCCCATGTAGACAATCAAACAAGTCATAAATACATTGAATATTATACTTTTTATTGATCTTGATTTTTTTAAGTTAATAAAAATCAATATATATGAACATTGATCCATCTTTATTCTTAATAAAGAGGATTAGTTCACCCCATGGTGAATCCCTATGGAGTATAAATACCATTTCTTGATTCTATTGTAGTTTCTTCTTTAGTTCAACTAAATAAATTGTGTACAGTCCATAGGGATTATATTCTATATACATCATGATAGGTATGATCTCTATTGAATATTCAACCTCCATATATATGGTAAAATCATACAATGCTTACAGAAATATATCAATATATTTTTACACAATAGGAATATCTATGATATCAAGTTTTCCCAAACTATTTGGGATAAATACTACTCATTATTGGGTATTAATACATATATAATGGAATTAATTCATATAGATAGTTCATAGTCATTAATTCATTGAAAAGTGATCATAGGTTGATTTTGGATATGAAATATAAATTCTCTATCTTAGAAATTAATATGATATCTATGTTGAGAGAGTTAATCCATGAATAAAATCAAATAAAATTCCACTAAAGGGAAAATAATAGGATTTATTGGAAGCATATTTCTAAAATATACTATAATTGAGGAGTTATGTACTTGGGACACTATCATTATAACATAAATAGTTTTCATAGATAGTTCAGTATCTAGTTATGTGGGATACAAATTAATAGTCATATATTTCTTTCACTATATGAAGGAATTCATAAAACTACAATCAAATGAGATGTTTTATATTTTTTTAATTACTATCACCACCATAATATTATTATTCTTTATTCATCCCCTTATTAAAAAATTGTTATCATGAGTCTTACAAAATAATTAATAGGGTATGAAATCTTTTGATAAATAGAATCAACACTATGATGTCCAAAATTAGGACACCTTTATTTAAACCTATACCGTTTTAGCTTCATCATATATTAGATTTATTTAATTATAGTTTTATTTGGTTCTATCCACATATTATTAATATTACAAACCTAAAAAATTATTAAACATTGATCTAATACCAACTAAGGTGACCCAAGCACACCAGACATGCATATTATATCATTTTTTATGAATATTAATTATATATCATAATAAATCAAACCTAAAAACTTATATTTTTAGTGTATTTGGATATTATATTCATAAAAAACTTATGTTTACAAATATTATTCAACATCCCCCAAAAATAATCTTCACAAATGATACCATTCTGGGTATATCACACAAAATATTCTTTTTTATAACTCAAGGAATGGAAACATGATAAAGGGTGAGATCATATGCTCTTTAAGGGTAAAAATGAGAGAAAAATTGAAAATAATAACTGATAATAAGATAAATATTTGTTAATTAGAATATAACAATAGTGTATGGAAATAACATAATATAAAATACGAAATAAAGCATATATCAAAAACATTGGATCATTGAATAAGGATTTTGGAATAACATAATACATGAGTAATATGTGTGTGGAAACATGAGTTATTAATCAAGTTCCATAAAAATACAAGATATACATAATAATGTGGCTCATATATAATTATAGAAAATTATTTTGAACATTTAGGTTCACTTATAAGACTATCATCTTATAGTGGGTGTAGTTTTATAATAGACTGGGTTTACTCCCCATTCCCATAAACATAGTGAATGTAGTCCCATCATGGATTGGGTAAACTAAAAAATCCCAAAAATTACCTATCAATAGACATAAAGCATTACCTAATGCATTTTATGTATATATAATTTTATGAACACCAACCACATAATGAAAAACCCATTAATATGTGTGTCAAATGAACATTAAATGTTTAATAATTCAATTAGAGATTAATCAAACCATGAAAAAAACATGTTTCATAAAAAATTTCATAAGGAATTATCATAGTAAATATTTATAATAAAGGTAGATCTTATCAAAAAATAATATTCCCGATTAAGTGTAAGAAACCTTGAAGGATAATTACATAGATGCAAAATAATTTTAAAATTTCTTTGGAAAATAAGATGAAATATACTTCAAACTTGATAAATTTTATTTTAAAATAAAATAATTTTTAAAACTATTGGAATATAAATTACTTCTAAAAACCATAAAAATTTATAGATAATGTTTCTAAATAAAACTGATGAATATGGAAGGAAAACCCATTCACACAGAAAAATATATAAATAAAATCCTTTCAAACATTTGTAAATAGGTTCAGTGTTGGCATAAAATGATCATATTGAAAAGGTTAAAAGAGAATTCATTTTTTATTGAAAGTAATGTACAATAAAAATTAACAAATAAATAATATAATTATAGATAATGACATCCATTAAATAAAATCATGTATATAAACATGGAGGAGAAGGATTCTTGACAAAAAAAAGAGACATTATGGACTCCACTTATAAAAATACTTTTGGTATAATTGTAAAAAAATTAGATAAAATGGTAAGAAGACATTTAAAAAATATAAATAACCAGAATAGAATAATATAGTTTGTTTTTTAGGGATAATAACATAAATTGTCTCCCAATGGAAGTTTATATGATGTCGAATGAGTTGATGGAATTAAAAATTCAGATTTATAATATGGAGTGTTAAGGATTCAACTTACCTAATACCTATCTATAGGGTACTTTGGTACTCCTTATATTGTTATTTTGATGAAGATTAAGATTATGTCTGGATTAACATAAGTTTAATTAGGTTAATATCAAGAGATGATATCCATTTCCATGTACTAAAGGGATATTCGACCAATTAGAAGAGGATAAATGGTTTTTGAAGATCGATTTAAGAGCATGGTACCATTAAATACATGTAAAGCCTTAGGATATTCAAAATATATATTTAAATATCCATTATAGGAATTATGAATATCTATTTATGCAATTCAGAAGGACCAATGCATCCACTGTTTTCATGGCTCTAATGAATATAAATTTCCATCCATTCAAAGAATATGTTTTCATGGTGATTATGGATGATATCCTTATATATTCATAAAATTATGATGGGAGTGGAAAAAATCTTCAGGTGGTCTTTGGAATATTAATTGAACATAAAATGTACAAGAATCAATTCAAAGGTTCATTTTTGATTTGTAAGGAAAAATGGGTCACAAGTTGGAATTATTAAAGATCTTGATAAATTATTGGAAATGATGTCTTGGGAAGCACTTAAGAACATTCTTTAGATCCAATTTTTATTAAAAATTATTTTATACTATCATAACTTAATTCATGATTTTTTATATATAACCAATCTTATGACCAAATTGAAAAAGAAGAGATGTAAATTATATTATTTAAATCAATGTGATATGGATTTTAAGGAGATAAATAAGTGTCCCAAAACAATATATATTCTTATTTTTCTAGATCCATACATTGATTTTGAACTATACTATTAATAATCCTATATAGATTTTAGATGAATACTGATATAGGATAATCATGTGGCTTATCAATCTAGGAATCTATGAACCCAAAAAAGAAATTACCCAACACACAATTTAGAGGAATCTATTATAAGGAATTCTTAAATGTTATCGATCCATTACCTTTTTAGTTATTGTTTTTAGTATATATTGAACATAAGAACCTAAAGTATATCTTTTCTAGAGAGATCCCAACTTGAGGTAGTTTCTATGTGTTGAGTAGCTGAAATATTTAGATGTGAGATTCTCTATAGTCATGATATGTGGAATGTTTTAGATAAACCATTAGTCAGAATTATCAACTATAAAATATAACAGAAACAATATATTAAAGGAATATTTTATCAATAATATTTATCGTCTATATAGATACCTCCAAACATCACATTGTGCAATGTCTGTATTATATACATCCTTATTTATTAATTATATAAGAGATAAAGGATTATCAAATCTCTAGATAATATTTTTATTGTCATTCAAGAGAGAATTTATGGTGGAGATATCCTAGAGGGATGATATGAATATTATAACTCCTTTACCTATATTCATGGGAGGTTGGTTTTTCTTACTATCAATCAAGAAGAGGATGTGATGGAGTATACTCCTCTCATTGAGATGTCCAACTGAGAATTTAAAATATGTTTCGAGATGTATGTAGGTTGTTATGGTTCTAACATGAAATTAAAGATAAAAATATTCATACCCAAGTGTCCCACATATCAATGGGTTAATTATGAAGAATATAAAATGACTAACGAGTTGTAGACACTTCCTATGTCAGTTTGGAAATGAGATGATATCACCACAAATTTTAGGATGAGCATACCCCTCATCTAGAAAGGAAAAAATATGGTATAGGTAATAAATGATCACCTAACTATTATAATAAATATTTTATCTATTTATTAGATAACGTTTATTGATAAATTAGGGAATCTTTATGTTTTTGAGATTGTAGAAATCCATGGGGTTCTAACTAGTATTGTCTCTGATCAATAATTATGAGTCATGTATCATTTTTTGCACAGGTTGTAAAAAGATCCTGAAAATCATGTAAAACTAAGTAAATAAAATCATTAATATATTTATGATCAATAATAGAGAACCATTCATATTCTAAAAGATATGTTTTGGGCATGGATCCTTGATTTTTTATTTCACCTAGGAAGATCATTATCAACTTTTAGGGATTTCCAATAATAACTACTACCAAATATCTAATCAAAGGGATCCATTTTAGATAGCCTATGGTAGGTGATATATTTATACATTACACTATATATACATATATATTAGTGAATCATATTTTATGGGCCCTAGAATAGTCAAGGATAGTTATAAGAAAGAAGAATTTATTTAAAAGTGGTTGATGATAGTAAAAAGTTATCAAAAGTCCTATACTGATTGTATGATATGACCCTTTAAATTTTAGGATAGTGACTATATTTTTATTGAGTCTTACCTCAAAAGCATCATCAATGAATATATGATAATTAATTTTTTTTATCTTGATTCATTAAACATTTTCAGATATTAGATTGAATTAAAGTGAAAAAATATAGATTGGTCACATCTCTTCAGTTCAGTGTGATGAACAATGTTTTCCATGTATTATAAATAGGAAAGTGCATACTCAATCACACTCATGTTGTTCTATATAATTATATTAAGTTATAATAAATCAGTTCCTTTATAGAAAAACCCATTTAAATCATTAACCAAACATAGAAAATATTCTATGGAAAGTCCATTACATTAGTACAAGTGTTATGGTACCGTGGCTAGCTCTCAAGAGAGATTTGTGAATATGAAGTTGATATGACAAGACAATGGTTAAAATTATTACATTAAGAAGATAGATGATGATTTTTAGGTATGAGAAAAAATATATTGGTGAGATTTTAATGACCTTGACCTCATTAGGTTTGTAATCAATCTATATTTTAGTATTTTAAATTCTATCATGAAGTATTTTTTATGTGATAAAGAGTTAAAGGAGTTTGTATTGGAGAGGGAAGATGAATGGGAATTAACTAGGTGTTGGGATAGCCCATGGTACCCCATGGGAATGAATTAGGTACATGGTAGATTTTTTTACAAGAGAGACACTCTTAATATCACCATGTAACTGGTGGACCTAAACTAGGTACTCAGTGGTGCTACATGTTGATTTTTAGTGTGGTGATATAAATTTTATTTTCACCCAAAATATTAATCTCTAAAGATCCCTAACTTGGTATTTCTACTTTTATTTCGTTATGTAGCTCCATGAGAGATATTTATTTTAGTCCTTTATAATATTCTTCCTCCAAATCTTGATTCTCTATCTATAATTACTGTATAGTGTCCATGAGAGTCTATAATTGAATAATTTATAGTAGGCCTACATTTATCCTCTAATTTTTTAATATGTTATCCATAGTTCTATGTATGAATCAACTTTATTTTCATATAGGATAGTGAAACCAAGATTCTCCTTTAGTCCTTCATTCTAAAAGTGGTATTAGGATGTTTAAATCAAATTAATTGAGGTATAATTTTTCCATATGGTTGGAATTTTATTTTTGGATTTTGGATGTGGATTGAATCCCTATTTTACCCAGACTATATGCTTCCTTAATTAGTTAATGGTTTCATATATAAGCTCTTTATACATAGTAATTTCATTTTGAATAAGCTATGTTGGGTTCCCTCTTATCATTTTCTCATACAACCATTGTTTTATAATTAAAATAACACGGGGTAGAGTGATTGATGATGAGAAATTTATTTTCATAAAAAACAACTATAATAAAGTGATTTCTTTTAATTCAAAAATAAAATGTATCAATCCCTCTAAAACAATGATTTATGGTGTTTTTTATTATATCTAAATTATTTTCATTCCTACTGGTGATATATATTTATATATTGTATTAGGTGCTTTCTATCATGTTTAACAATGTATTTTAACATGTTTGAGTGATACCCTTATATAGGGAGATGCTAAATAGTTTATTTGAAATGTAAAAAGTATTTGAAAGGGTAAATGACTGAGTATTATATTTAATTAAATCTAAATAGTTTAATTTTGAAACCTTTTATCTAGTTTACATATATTGATATTGATATGAGTACGGTGCTTTGAGGTTTCCAATTGCAGTGTTTCACATGCATATCATCGACCCAGATATGTATTGAATATGTTGGTGTTCAAACATTATTTTTCAATTTCTATTAAAAAAATAGTGGAAAAGCTACAAATGAAGATAAATGTATTTATTTGATATATTCCTCCCTATCTAGAGAGAGGATTCATATAGGGAATGTTTCATATATATATTTATGATTACTAATAATTATATACAAATGGTTTCTCCCAATTGGAAGATATGGAACCTCATTAAAGAGGACCATTATGTGTGTGTTTATATACTGTTCCAATGAATAATGATAGAATTACCTCCTAGGTTGGATGATTATTGTTTATGCCTATATACATAGATAGTTCTATATATTTAAATGTGTATACACAAGCTATTATAAATGATGGGTTCCGATGGACATCCTTGATAGATAAGTTACTTATGGTGGAATGGTGTATGAGTTGGATTCTGAACATGGATCAAAGAAGGTTGGGATAAATCATGATAGGATTATTATTATCTTGTTATAAAATCATGTTTAATTTCTAAAAATATTGCTTTATGCTTCCTAGGGAACCCTAAGGATTCAATGGAGTTATAGTGATGTCTAAAATTATTCCCCCACTCCCATTATTAGGGAGGCGGGGGGGGGGGGGGTGCATAGTAGAACTCTATAATAGCCTGGTCTATAGGGGATCACCTGGCCCGAGGATTACTGGGCCTCCATAACCCCAAGACCACCTCCATTGGCCAAGGGATGAAAAAAAGCACTAAGAAGGAATAAATAACATAGGATTATGTTTCATAATATACCTATATTCACACACCAAACCATATCCATGAGAAGTTTAAAAGAATTATAATAGATTATAGTAACATCTAGAGTAAAAATTGTGCATGTAATAACCTCTAGGGAATACAAAAGAGTGAAACAGTGAAATCCAAAAAGTAAAGGAAAAAATACATGCCCACCTCAAAAAAATGTCCGAACATGAAAATAACTGGGAAAGCAATTCTGAGATATCCCAACACCAGATCTCCAAGCCTGACCACCGCATGTGGTATACGAACCTGAGTATCCCTAACCTCTACCAATTCCATCACTTACTTTTCTGTAATTATAATAAGACACAAAACATGAAGTAAAATCACATGAAAGGGTGAGTATATACATTCCTAATGGGATTCCATGAAAACTAAAGAAGGAGATATATAATACATGATAAAAGTAGTCATCTCAACACAAATCAATAGGTTAAGAAAAAAACATAGATATATATACTCATATATAAAACCTAGAGGAGTGTTAAAGGGGATCTCAATGTCATAGACCATCCGAGGATGATGAGTCTTAATACAACTCCAAATTACCCTCATCAATGTCCAACCTCTCACATGTATATATCAAGAAGTAACCATGTATAGGAACCGTACCTTACCACTATGCCACATAGTCAACGGGGAAAATCTCTCAGTAGAGGACCCACACCTATGTTCGATAAGGGGTTGTCACTTAGTAGGCAGTGGAACCATGATCCAGTCCATCAGGGGGGGGGGGGGTGGGTCACTCATAATATTAAGAGGAGTATGGGGGACCCACACATTGTTATGATAGGGGGTTTCTAACCACAACATCTCTAAGAAAATTATTCTAGATCAATTCTGTCATTATGTATCTCCTAAGAAAGTTTCATTATTAGAATATCTCATATCATATCTAAAAATACACTATGAAGGTGACCAAAACATTCTATGTGAAGAAACATTCAATATAGACTGCTTGTGGACCAAAATACATATCCAAAATAATGATATATGAAAGAAAGAAGTTCATGGGGATATTACACGACATGTAACAGGGGTCACACGACATGTGACCTCACTAGACCTCCTAGTTGTGTCATCACTTACACATGGATCACTTGACATGTAGTACTATATGACATGTAAGGGTACTAAATGTTATGTCGCAGCCTCCAAATATCAATATTTGTGCTTCTGTCCATGACCATGTCCTTCTAGTCATGACTGTGTACTTGGATATTTATCTACCCATGTCCTAGGTCGGGTACATGGACATGTCCAAGACTGTGTGGTCGGGTTGTGTCCAAGACCTTGTAGTTTGGCCTACTCTATGCATGTGTACTCTAAGAGAACATGCTAGGCCACTAGAACTGAGTCAAATGGTGTGTTGGTATTCTAGATTTATTTTGATACTTATCTCCACCTAAAAAATAAAGCCAATTCTCCCAGGGTACTACATAGTTTGTGTTCATCCTATTATCTATAATGTATTCAGGATATTCATAGAAAGTCTGATCTTATCTATAGATCCTTGATCCAAAATATCCCTTGTTTTCAATTTTTTACCACCTAATTTGTTTTCAAAATTTAGGTTAATAACTTTGGCTATATATTTCCCAATCTTTAGTGGATGAAAATTGGAATCTGGCCACCTGTAGGAACCTTATAACATATCTCATATTCCTCCCTTGCCGCTGCCATGTCCAGATCAAGTCCTGGATCTATGAAACCATAATCACTACCCAGAATCCATAAAAAACTCTAGATAAATATCTAATATTATCATTATGTGCATATCCACTGCAAAGTTAGGGGTATGATCATGCTTGGACGCACCCTACAATGTCAAACCGTGGCTCTATAGCCTAATGGTGAAAAATGGAAAGAACAGGTTGGGGAAGGGCATAATAAAAAAGGTGAATTAATCATTAGGAAAGAATTATTGGCCAAAGATCTTGGATTAGGGATATTCTTGGTGAGAAACATGGATTAATGAAAAATAAGCCTAATAAAAAATTAAATTCGATACATGGGTTCATGTGAAGTTTTAAATTAATCATAGATCAACGAATAAAAGATAAGAAAATGATAAATATTTTAATCAATAGATGAAACTGAAATGGATGATCTATACCTCAATATTAGATTAATAATTAGTTAATACAATATTCTTTAGTGATGAGTATGATCTACTTTATCCACTACATGTCAATTCACCTTGATCCAATCATCATTAGTTGTTCGATCTTAATCCAACCACGAAGAATGGTGGAACCTCCACTCAAAAATCCCATGGTCATGTGTCTATCCCTTGATATTTTCCATACAAGGATAAATATAGTGTAAAATATATATTTATTTTCATTAAATGAATTAATTATTTTAATTAATTAATCAATCCACTAGACGTACCTGCCTACTGCTACCTCATCCAAAAGTCCAGCGATGACCAACTTTAGGTCATGCATAGAGTAAAACCTGCACTCAAGATTCAATTATGGTCTATAATTTCTAATTTGGGACTCTATTCAGTATATATTTCATTTTTTATGAAAACCTTCAGGTTTTTCAGATAAAATAAATTAAATATTTTTAGAAAATTAATTTAAGGAAAATTGTACCTTGGAATCTCGCACCATCTTAGTTCCTGGCTTCAAAAATACTCTTTTATATATTTTAATGTTTTACAAGGAAACAATAGTGTCTCCACATTATTCTACCATTGAAATATTTTTTTCCTAAAAAGAATAAACTAAGAAAAAAGGTGGGGATACTAAGCACAAATGTGGATCTCCCACTCCCAAGAGATATACTGTGTACTCCCATAGTGCCACATCACTTGAACCAGGGGAATGGTCTATCCTTACATGATAAATTCTTATCAATCCAAGATCACCACAGGGTAATCGATGAAGGGGGATCAATAATTGGTGTCAACATCTACCCAATAAAAATCATAGTTAGGATCATACACATATTTCTTCATTTTTTACTCATGGAAGATGTCACATAGTCACTCAAACTGTGGGATTAAGGCTAGGTAGTTAGAAACCGTTACAACCATACGCATGACCTATAATGACATGATAAACCTCAGCTATAACTTCACTACCTGGGTGAATCTCCACAATAATAATTATTCTAAGACTCTAAGTAAAACAAGGTCTCCCTAATCTAAATCCAATGGATTATAGAGATTATATGTATTCAATTTATGTCGACTATGGGTATCCTGATTTTCTCATAGATTACATGGAGTTTCTCCATCGTCACTTACACCATATCTTTCCCAATATGATATGCCTCAACAATATCTATCCAACATAAGGGAGACCTACATGGTCTTTTTTATAGGGCCTTGAATGGCGAAAAACTGATAGTAGAGTGATAAATATTATTATAAGAAAACTATTCTAATTTTTAGTGAACACACTAACTATATCCAATGCATAAAATGAAATCCTTCAGCCTATCCTAAAATAACTAGGTAGTGAACTCAGTCTTCCCATCTATATGGGGGTGACAAGCTATTGTCACGACCCACCTTCACCAAGATGAGGGAAGGGACAACAGATTGCCATATCCTTCCTTCTTCAAGAAGAAGGAGAGATAATGACCCCCGAGACCCGCCTTCAATAGGCCCTAGAGTGGTGACTAGCACCAAGGGTATAGAATCACACATAAGATGGAAGGAATTACCCTTTTTCGTTATTAGGATTGGAGATAAGAGAGTAAATACCAACAACACCAAAACTAGGGGGCAAGAGTAAAGATAAAAGAAAACCATTCCCATATGCATGTTACAAAAGTAAAAAACACAAAGTACAAGGAGACTAAAAAGGTAAAGTACCAAAGAAAAGGAAAAAAACAGCAACTGCAACTGTCCCAACGTCCGAGCTAGTACGACACCGTACGTTCCCTAAAGTCCTCCTAGAATCCTGAAGGTAGTTTTATATATATAGGGTGATCATACAAGTATACTCAGTAGGGAAAACCAAAGACTCTCGTGCACAAGTGGGGATGTATTCTAATGCCCGATGAAAAAAAGATAACCAAAGCACCTACCAAGGAAAACTATCCACCCCAATACTCACCAAGGCACACTCCCCAAACAATGCAAGTCAAGGAATGTATAGTAATAGCACATTGATATTTGGGTACCCCACACCACTTTACCATTGGTTATTGAAGACATCCTACGTATCAAACGAATCCTGCCATTCTCACCATAGTCCCACTATCACTCCCCACCCGCGCACACCTGGGCCACAGCCACACATCCTGCCTGCAAACACCTGGGCCACAATCACTATACATAAACATTCCCGCAAACACCTAGGATAGAACAACTATTTCCATTCCCTAAGACACCTGGGCCTTATCTCAATGATTCTTGGGAAACAACCTACCCGCACACACCTGGGCCAACCACCAAAACTACCCTGCATGAAGAATCTTGAGCTATAATGGACCTCAGGCCGTCACAGCCTACCCGAAGAGTCTTGGGATATTCTAGAAGGGTAGCAGAAAAGGAGATAAGAACCAGCCACTCATAGGAGTGTTGGAAAAAACACCCTCACCCATGAAATGGGGGTGTTCATCACTAAGTGATCAAATTGGGTGGGGTGCGAATAAGAAACATAAAAACTACAGATATATGTATAGGTAACAAGCACTCATCCTAACCTCGGGTTTCCAAATCCAACCTAAGAACAACACCCTTTTTACTATTAATTCATAAAAGAAGGCACATCACTCACGACCAAGTCACAACTCATTCCCAAAAAAAATTCCCCATTTAAACCATTCTTGTTTTCATGTTCAAGTGACCCCATTTAGCTGAATTCTACACTACTAGGAAACCAACTGACATAACCATAAGCCAGAGAAAGGGAAACAACCAAACATCAATTTAAGCATTCAAACCCAGTTCTTTTATAAATTCACAACAATAAAAGGATAATTGAGATACCTCAAAGTACTGGGACCAAACCAAGCCTCGAGATACAGCCCCACACAATTTCAGATTCACAACCAACAACCATGCCACAACAGAGAATCCTATCCTCATCCACGTCACCCCATAAGCATCGAGCAGAACAAATAGACATGCCACCAAGATAGAGCACATAAGTTTCCAGACACAAGTACATCATTTACTAAGTTTTCTTCTTTCTGTTTGGTTAACCAGGGTGATCACTAAAAGGATTTTTGTTCACTGGATATTCATTTAATAATCCAAGTTGACGTGATTAACCTACTTCCCATGTTGGATCCATTCAGTCATCACAGAAGACAAGGGTTCATTAGTGCACAAGTAAATTCCACCAACGACCATGATTTTCAGTGAGCATAAGACCATACAGTTCACAACATATAGAAATTATAAAAGAGTACAACATAATTATCAAACACACCCCATAATTTTTAACAGTCTGTTTATTATCTTTGTTAAGGTTTGGTTTCATCCATTCCCATAGAAACAGTAGCGTACCCACCCCGCATGATACACATTAAGGAGAGAGGAAGGAAAAAAGATCCCTACCTAGTTGATCAGAGATCGATGTTCTTCTCCACGTGCCAAGAACTGGGGATGCGTGACTTGTAGAGGAGGAACTCTGCGGAGTCCAAGGATGAGCAGAAAAACTCCATCACATGCGCACCACAATCCTCGGGAAGGAGGGACTCCAAGCGCACCAGGGAGAAGGAAGAAATCTGGCCAAGAAGGGGAAAGGAAGAAACTCTTGTGTGATATAATGATGAGATCCTATTGTTACGGGATAAGGAATTTTGAACATCTTTAATGTCAGATCGTGGTTTCCTATGCGGTTGGGAGGTTACACATGATGGGATTAATTCTTATTTAATTATTCCCATTGGGGTGGTGGCATAACGGTTGTGAGTTAAACCGTTTCTTTTAAACGGAGGAAAATGCGCAACGGGGGCGGAACTGGAAGGTACGGGGAAAGGGTGTGACACCGAGGAAAAATCACACGTTTTGGTATGTTTAAGGTTTTCCCGACTTTTGGGGGATTTTAGATATTATTTATGGGATTTAAATGGCTTTGAAAGGGGGAATTAAATCGTATTTACGCTAAAAGAAAAGTTTTGGGAGCAGAAAAAGTCGGAAACTGGAAAAAGAACGAAGACCGATCGGTGAGGACACGGTGCGACTATCATGGTGCCAACCTCACTATGCCACCGTCATGGTGTCACACTTACGGTTCCACCATCACGGTGCCACCATGACCGGTGTTCGACCATCACAGTGCCACCGTGACTAGTGTGCGTTTGTCACGGTGCCACCGTAACTGGTTCCCCTATGACCGGTGCCACCATTTCGGTGGAGCTGTGTTTTGGCAAAGTAATAGACCAGGTTGGTCCGGGCCATTACATCATATACCTCTCAAACTATTATCGCCCTCGAGAATCGAAACTAAACCCGAAGAAAATTGAGTTTCTGAACAACCACATCGAAAGATACCTCTAAATATTGAACCTTATCGACATCTAGGAACACCTCTCCCTTGAGTAACCAGGACACATTCGAAGGTCAAACTTTCCAGTCATATGGGTTACAGAGTTTCTCCCTCCAGGTCAAGATACTATCCGCTTTGGGTGGAACTGACTCTCCCGCATGGGTTTAATCGCATCCACCTTAATGCGTCTTGATCTGGGATCAGGTCCTCCCCTCCCCATAGTTAGGACTCTTCACACACCTCCACCTAATAAGGAAACCCACACGTTCCATATTTAACATAGTAAAGAGCTCCATCACAACAAGTACAAATAAAACAGAACAAAACTCAAAACCGCTCTAGGTACTAGGCACACATCTGCGTCTCCCATTCCATGGTTCTTTCCTTGAGCACGCCATGCCTCCATAACACACAAACCAAAGGAATGGTCCGTCCACGGAGCACCTTCTCCTTACAATCCTCGATTCTCAAAGGCATTTCCGCAAACGTCACGTCAGCCTCGATGTCCAGATTTCCCTAGTCAAGGATGTGTGAATCGTCCTGTAGATACCATCGGAGTTGTGACAAATGGAAGACGTCATGTATTCTCAGTAGTGGCAGTGGTAGCGCTAGCTGATAAGACACTTCTCCGACCCGCCGCAACACTTCGAAGGGTCCGATGAACTTTGGAGAAAGCTTAATCCCCCTGATGACCCTCCTTTCTCCATGACGAGGGGAGACCTTCAAGAATACATGGTCCCCGACCTCGAACTCCAAGGGTCTCCTCCTATTGTCAGCAGAGGACTTCTGCCGGTCCTGAGCCTCCTTCATCCTCTCCCGTATATGATGAATCTTCTCTGTTGTGCTCTGCACCACCTCTGGGCCAAGAACACCTGTTTCCCCATTCTCGGTCCAACACACGGGTGAGCAACATGGCCTTCCGTACAAGGCTTCAAACGGAGCCATGCCAATGGTAGAGTGATAGCTATTATTGTAGTCAAACTCTACCAGAGGCAAGTGTCACACCCACGATCCCCCATAATCTAGAATACATGCTCGTAGTATATCCTCTAACATCTGGATGATGCGCTCTATCTGTCTGTCTGTCTGGGGATGGAAAGAAATGCTAAGATGTAGCTGGGTGCCAAAAGCATGCTACAATCCTCTCCAGACTTGTGAGGTAAACCGTGCATCCCTATCCGAGACTATGGACCTCGTAACTCCATGCAACCACACCACATCATCCACATACCTCCGTGATAAGGCATCCACTGCTCCCGAAACCTTGATCGCCAAAAAGTGAGCTGATTTCGTCAAACTGGTTCACCACTACCCAAATAGCATCATAGCCTCCTTGATCCTTGGGTATCCCTGTGACGAAATCCATCGAGATGTCATCCCACTTCCACTCGGGGACGTCTAAAGGATTCAACAAGCTTCTTGGAACACGGTGTTCATCCTTCACCTGCTGACACACTAGGCACCTGGCCACAAACTCTACCACCGCCCGCTTTACCTCGGGCCACCAGAACTGACCCCTCAAGCCCCGGTACATTTTAAAAAATCCTAGGTTCACTGCTAGGGGGGAGTTGTGGAACTCACTGGGAACCCTCTCATGCATCGCCTCTGGAACAGACAACTTTCTTTGGAAAAGCATCCGATTATGACCATCCTCCATCCACCCTTCCGGTGCATCACCTTGGTTAACCCAGTCACACATTACTTCACTCTCTATGTCTCCCCACTGAGACTCGTCCACCTACCGCAGTAGTGAAGACTGCACTGTCATCTGATACAGGAAGCCTCTACCACCATCCATCCTCGCATCCAGGTGCAGGGAAACCAACTCCTCCATCACCTTCCAAGCATCTTCCGACTCTCGAACTGTATCCTTCTGCGACTTCTTTCTCAAAGCATCAGCCACCACATTACCTTTTTCTAAGGTTTAGGAAATCTCAGAGTCGTAGTCCTGAAGGAACTCCATCCACCTTCACTGCCATGAGTTTAGGTTCTGCTGGGAGAAGATATACTTCAATATTTTTTGATCCGTGAAGACCACAAAGTGATCCCCGATGAGGTAATGCTGCCACTACTTTAGTGCGAACACGATCGCCGTAAGATCCAGATTGTGGGTGGAATAATTAAGCTCATGGGGACGTAACTGTCTAGACCCATAAGAGATCACCCCTTGTCGTTGCATCAACACACACCTGAGGCCTTATCTTGAAGTATCACAAAACACCTCATACGCCGCCCCTTCTTCTAAAAACTTCAGCACTGGGGCACTTACCAACTTCTCCTTCAGACTGCTAAAGGCTGCCTGGAACTCCCCATTCCACATGAAGGCCTGGTCCTTCTTGGTCAAAGCTATCAAAGGCACTGCAACTCAAGAGAAGTTGGGTACGAACCTGCAGTAGTAACCGGACAGTCCAAGGAAACTACGGACCTCTGTCACATTCTTTGGTACTACCCAAGAAACAACCGCCTCGACCTTCGATGGGTCCACCGCTATTCCCTGCTCGGACACCACGTGCCCAAGGAATTGCACTTCTCGCCTCCAGAACTTGCACTTGGAAAACTTCCCATAGAGTTGGTGCTGTCAAAGGACCTCTAAAACCATTCTTAGGTGCTCATCATGATCCTCCTCTGATCTTGAGTAGATCAGGATGTTGTCAATAAACATGACTACGAACAGATCCAGGTATTTCTAGAAGACGGAGTTCATTATCCCCATGAACACAGCTAGGGCGTTTGAAACGCTGAACGACATGACCAAAAACTCAATGTTCCTATATCTGCACCAAAAGGTAGTCTTCAAGTCTTCACCCTTATTCACCCTCAGCTGGTGATATCCTGACCGCAGGTCAATCTTGGTGAACCACCCTACCCCTTTTAACTAAACGGAAAGGTCATCAATCCTCGGGAGAGGGTAACGATTCTTGACCATTACCTGATTCAGACTTCGGTAGTCTATGCACAGTCTGAGACCACCGTCTTCCTTCTTTGCGAATAATACTGAAGCACCCCATGGTGACGCACTTGGCTGAAAAAAATCCTTCTTCATCAGATCATCAATCTGAATTCCTAACTCCCGCAACTCGGAAGGTCTCATCCGATAGGGATCCATCAAAATCGGACAGGAACCAGGTTGCAAGTCTATCCCGAAATCAATATCACGTTTAGGGGGTAGAGTCGCCACCTACTCAGGGAAGAATTCTATAAACTCACTGATGATCCCCAGGACTTCCACCATTTCTACATCCACCGACTCCAATGATAGTTTAGCTAACAAGGAATGGAGGGGCTCCTCTCGCCTACTGCTCTTTTGGAAACCCCGCTTGCTGATGAAGGTTACTCGTCTGCCGCCCATATCTAAAAACACGACCCTTCCTCGGAAGCAGTCAATGACTTCACATACAGAGAATATCCAGTCAATGACTAGTATGACATCGTATGGCTGTATCTACAATAGTAGAAGATCCCTAATAGACTGATGTGGACCTATCATCAGTTTACACCCTCGGAAAACATAAGACAAGTTGGTCCGACCTCCGATTGGTGTGCTCAACACCAGGGGAATTGGAAGTCTCTCAGCATCTAAACCCAGAGCACGGTCTAGACTGGGTGCAACAAAGGAGTGTGAAGCTCTTGTATTGAACAAGGCATAGGCAAAGTACTAAACCAGCTGATCGTACCTCGGACGACTTCTGGCCCTGCTGGGACTACTGCCTATGCGGCGTGAAACTGCCCACACGGCCAGTTCCTCTGCCTCTCAGCTGTCGGCCACCTCCCCAACCACACCCTGGTCGAGGTCCTTGAGGAGCATCCTGAGGTTGGCCTCCTCCTGCAACGCCTGACCTCATAGGAGTGGGAGCTTGTTTCCCCTCCTACTGCTGCTGAGATGGGTGCTGAACTTGCCCACCCTCTATGTACTGAACTCTACCCGGGCACTGATTCTAAAGGTGACCATGGCTTCCACAGATGAAGCATCTTGGCCTTGGGCCTGAAAGGAAAGGGTGAGGGCCCAGAGATCAGAACTGGAACTGCTGAGGCCTGCTTCCTACTGGTCGAAACCTAAAGGGCCCTAACACTGGAGGCCTGCTGCTAATGACTTTCCCCTTCGACGAGCCCAACTAGATTCCCTCTTGCGATACACCTCCCAGCATGTGCATCCTTTCCACCACTTCAGCCTTCGTCTGGACCTCCAATTACATCGGTAGGGTGAAGGGAGTAACAAAATACTGGAGAGAAGGTCGAAGTGCCTCTTCCAAATGTATCACCCGAGACTCCTCATTCGGAAAGAGGTCGGTAGAAAATCGAATAAGATCCTTGAACTTGATCCCCAACTCTCTCACTGACATACTCCTCTGCTGGAGGGAGTGTAGTTCCTGCCTCTTCTTAGCCTTCATCGTGGAAGAGAGAAATTCTACCCAGAACTCCTTCTCGAAGTCAGCCCACGTAACCTCATCCTCCCTCTTCTCCCCAAGATAAAGCGTCCAAGATTGACGCACTGCTCCACGCATCTGGATTACAGCCAGAGGAACCCAGCACTCTGTCGGAGCCCGGATCAAGCTGAAATCTATAAGCAGCTCCTCTAGCCAGCTCTCGGTCTCCATGTCTGAGATTCTACCCTCGTACTTCCCGAGGGTTTTCCGCTGAAAGGCATGAAGAGCCCTCTACCACTGATCGTCCTTCTCCTCTCGGTCAGCCCTATTCGGATTAGAAAATTCATCCTCCTGGGCATCGATCTCCCACACTACTCATGGTCGTCTCCTAGGTTCCATAACTGCAAGGTAAACAAGGAATGCCTAAGACCGAGTAGTGTAGAGTAATATTCTTAAATTTTCTTAGACTTATTATTCATTTTAAATCCCCAAACACCCATGAAACACAAGAAAACAAGTCATTATGATGCATGTACCTTCCCTAGGTTCTGTACCCTATAATAAGTGTAGCCTTACTTGGTCGTTCGGTAGGCCTAGAGTCCTTGAATCAAATCACGGGGGGGGGGGGGGGGGGGGGGGGCTAAAATCCCATGTCCTAGCCTGTCTTCCCTATACTATTTTACACACCAAGATCACCCAACACTGTTTCCCTACCATCCCATACAATCCTCATTATGCCTAACCCTAGACTCTATCCTATCTCCCAACTTCCCTCTGATACCATTCTATCACGACCCGCCTTCACCAAGATGAGGGAAGGGACAACAGATTTCTAGATCCTTTCTTCTTCAAGTTGAAAGAGAGATAATGACCCCCGAGACCCACCTTCAATCGGCCCTAGAGTGGCGACTAGCACCAAGGTTATAGAATCACATATAAGATGGAAGGAATTACCATTTTTCTTTATTAGGATCAGAGATAAGATAGTAAATACCAACAACACCAAAATTAGGGGGTAAGAGTAAAGCCAAAAGAAAACCATTCCCATATGCATGTTACAAAAGTAAAAACCACAAATTACAAGGAGACTACAAAGGTAAATCACTAAAGAAAAGAAAAAAAACAGCAACTGCAGCTATCCCAACGTCTGAGCTAGTACGGACCCTCACGATCCCTGAAGTCCTCATGGAAACCTGAAATAAGTTTTATATATGTAGGTTGAGCATACAAGTATACTCAGTAGGGAAAAACAAATACTCTCACGCACAAGTGGGGAGGCATTCTAATTCCCCCGTGGAAAAAAGATAACCAAAGAACCTATCAAGGAAAACTATCCACCCCAAGCCTGAACAAGGCACAATACCCAAACAACACAAGTCAAGTAATGTATAGTAATATCACATCGATATTTGGGTACCCCGCGCCACTTTCCCACAGGTTATTGAAGACATCCTACACATCGAACCAATCCCTCCATTCTCACAGCAGTCCCACTGCCACTCCTCGCCCGCACACACCTGGGCCACAACCACACATCTCGCCCGCATTCACCTTGTCCACAACCGCACATCCTACCCGAAACAAACTTGGCCACAATCACTATACGTAACCACGCCCACAAACACCTGGGCTAGAAAAACTACTGCCACACCCAAAGACACTTGGGCCTCATCCCAAATATTATTGGGAAAATACCTTCCCGCACACACCTGGGACAACCACCAAAACTACCCTACCTGAAGAATATTGGGCTATAATGGACCTCAGGCTATCACAGCCTACCCGAAGAGTCTTGGGATATTCGGGAAATGGATCAGAAAAGGAGCTAATAACCAGCCACTCATAGGAGTGTTGGGAAAAACACCCTCCCCCATGAAATGGGGGTGTTCGACACTAAGTGCTCAACTAGGGTGGGGAGCGAATAAGAAACATAAAAACTACAGATATATGTATACATAACAAGCACTCACCCCAACCTAGGGTTTCCAAAGCCAACCTAAGCACAACAACCTTGTTACAATTCATTCATAAAAGAAGGCACAACCCTCACGACCAAGTCACAACTCATTCCCAAAACCAATTCCCCATTTAAACCATTCTTGTTTTCATGTTCAAGTGATCTCATTTAGGTGAATTCTACAATACTGGGCATCCAAACTGCATAACCACAATCCAGAGAAAGAGAAATATCCAAACAACAATTTAAGCATTCACACCCGGTTCTCTTGTGAAGTCACAATAACAAAGGGATCAGTGAGATCCATAAAAGTACTAGGACCAAACCAATCCTCGAGATACAACCCCACACAACTTCAGATTCACAACCAACAACCATGCCACAATAGAGAATCCCATCCTCATCCACGTCACTCCATAAGCATCGAGAAGAACAAACATATATGCCACCAATACAGAGCGATGAAGATTCTAGACTCAAGTACATCATTCACTAAGTTTTCTTCTTTCTATTGGGTTAACCGGGGTGATCACACAAGGATTGTTGTTCACTGGACATTCATTTGATCATTCGAGTTTATGTGATTAACCAAATTACCATGTTGGAGCCATTTAATCATCACAGAATACAAGGGTTCATTAGTGTGCAAGGAAAGACCACCAAAAAACATGA
Source organism: Viscum album (assembly GCA_963277665.1). Taxonomy (NCBI): domain Eukaryota; kingdom Viridiplantae; phylum Streptophyta; class Magnoliopsida; order Santalales; family Viscaceae; genus Viscum; species Viscum album. Next base: position 89,718,183 of record OY728147.1, read on the forward strand.
TTTTCAGTGAGCATAAGCCCATACAGTTCACAACATATAGAAATTATAAAAGAGTACAAATTTTTTTTCAAATGAACCCCATCATTTTTAATAGTATTTTTATTATCTTTGTTAAGGTTTGGTTTCATCTATTCCCATAGAAAAAGTAGCGTACCCACCCTGCATGATACACAGTAAGGAGAGACGAAGGAAAAAAAATCCCTACCTGGTTGATCAAGGATCGAAGTTCTTCTCCATGCGCCATGAACTGGGGATGCATGACTTGCATGGGAGGAACTCTGGGGACTCCAAGGATGAGTATAAAAACTCTAGCATAGGCGCACCACAAGGCTTAGGAAGGATGGACTCCAAGCGCACCAGGGAGAAGGAATAAATCTATCCAATAATGGGAAAGGAAGAAACTCTAGCGTGATATAAAGATGAGATCCTATTGTTATGGGATAAGGAATTTTGAACCTCTTTAAAGTCATATTGTGGTTTCCTATGCAGTTGGGAGGTTACACAATATGGAATTAATTATTATTTAATTATTTCCATCGGGGTGGTGGCATAACGGATGTGCGTTAAACCGTTTCTTTTAAATGGAGGAAAACACGCAATGGGGGAGAAACTGGAAGGTATGGGGAAAGGGTGTGACACTTAGGAAAAACCACAAGTTTTTCTAAATTTAAGGTTTGACTAACTTTTGGGGGATTTGACATATTATTTAAGGGCTTTAAATGGATTTGAAAGGGGGAATTAAATCATCTTTACACTAAAAGATAAGTTTTGGGAGCGGAAAAAGTCAGAAACTGGAAAAAGAATGAAGACCGATCGGTGAGGACACAGTGCCACTGTCACAGTGCCACCCTCAGGGTGCCACCCTCACGGTGTCACCCTGATGGTTCCACCGTCACGGTGTCACCCTTACGGTGCCACCGTGACCGGTTCCACCATGACTGGTGTGCATCCGTCACGGTGCCACCGTAACTAGTGCCCCCATGACCGATGCCACCATTTTGGTGGAGCTGTGTTTTGGCAAAGTAATGGAACAGGTGGGTCTGGGACATTACAACTATACTCATTCATAAATGGGTCTTTAGTTCTCCCTTTTGACCTCTCTACAACCATGAAATGAACCAAACATTACAGTCTAAGACAATCATCGAGACACCCTATGAATGTTAATGATCTCCCACCTGTACAACTACCATAAACCATTTATCAAACTATGATCCTTGAAAGAAAGAAAGTGTGATGACTTGGAAATTAATTCAACTATCACCTAGATAGAATCATGGCCTCTCACTATACATGGAAGACCTGTCACAAATTCCAAGGATATTCCATCCCATTTCCACTTTGAAATCTCAAGAGGCTATAACAAACCTACGAGAACCTACTTTTCAACCCTAACCTGTTGACTTGTGAAACATCAGTAGACAAAATCATCCAATCTAGGCCTCATTCCAACCCACAAAATCTCCCACAAATGATCTATTTACATATTCCATACACCAGGATATAAATTAAAAGGATATGTAACAAACTCCCTTATCACATCCAAATACAATGTAATCAAAACCACCGCTAGTCCATTAAAGATGATGATGTGATTCCCTCCTTCAAAGAATCAATATTGTGAATCTATTGAGAATATATGGTCATGTAGGACCTCAAAATTGATGTATCCTAACTGACCATTCCTAATATGTTAGAGAAATATAGGATTCAACACCATAGACTGATGATAAGATTCACCCCCTCCTTTACCAAGGTCATCTATAATGAAGAAAACTGTTCAGATGACTCCTCCACAAAATGATAACGAGACTTCCTATTGAGGTCATCTTCCATGACATTGCACTTCCCAGGAGTATAGAGTCTATCAATATCATATCCCTCTAGGAACAGAAACCATCACCACTGTCTAAGGTTAATGGCTCTCTATATAAATAAAGACCTGATACTCTGATGGTTCGGGTAAATAATAAATTGATCTCGCAGAAGATAGTTCCTCCACATCCTCAGATCTAAGACCACCACTGCCAACTCCAAGTCATGATTCAGGTAGTTATGATCACGGTGACTCAACTTTCTTGACCTATATGCAATCACAACCTGCCTCTACTTTTACAAGTAGCATAATCCATCTCCATAGGCATCACAATATACTATGTACTCCACACCCTCCTCTGATAGTTTCAAAATAGGAGAACCAGTCATCCTCAACCTCAAATCCTCAATGGAACCCCAACACTACTTTTTATAGGAAAATGGATACCCTTTCTAAATTAAGTTGGTCAAAAGGGGATATAATCCTAGAGAAGTCTACAAAAACCTTCTATAGTACCCTACCAAATCTAAAAAACTCAACACCTATAAAACTCTCTTGTGTGGATCACATGAAATCAGTACATCAATCTTTTCCAGGTCTATAGCCAATCCATGTTAAAAATTACATTGCCAAGAAATTGAACCTCATGGATCCAATACTATAACTTTTAGATATTATTAAAAAGATAGTTCCCCAAATGAAAATCTAGGACTATCCTCAAGTTCTCTTCATGCACATCCTCTGAGGTAGAGTAGATGAGTATGTCATCAATTGAGATAATAAAAAAATAGTTCCAAGCATGGTTTGAAGATCTGATTGGTTAGATCCATAATTAATGTAAGGGTAAATCATCACATGGAAAGGAAACACCAAGAACTAATATTTTTTGTAGCGACATTAGAATTATAGATTCAGAATATCAACTTGGTGAAACTTCTAATAGTTGTAGATGTACTTTAGATTGATCTTTGAGAACCATCTCGCTCCTCACAATTGATCAAATAGGTATTCAATCCTCATAAAGAGGTACTTTTTCATTATCATTTCCTATTTTAGGAGATGTTAATCAAGAAAAATCCATAAGCTCCCATTTTCATTTTTCATGAACAAAACTGATGCGGCCCAAGGGGACACACTAGGTCTGATAAAACCCTTCTTTCAAAGGTCCTCCAACTACAACCTCAACTCCTGGAGAATTATAGGTGCTCTATGGAATGTGAAAAAATCTATCAAAGCGGTTTTGGGATGCATGTCGATGAAAACAAATTCCTACCTTATAGGAATTCCAAGAATGTCCTCAGGGAAGGATTCAATATAATAATCCAAGACTGAAGGAATATTGATAACTGAAGAGCCCACTTAGCCAAGGGATAAAATCTTAAATTTATGGGTGATGAGTTACAGATACCTACTCAAAATAACCACTCACTCTTCTGTGAGATCTCTCTCCCCCCATAGGAGAATCTCATCCCATGGGTATGGTGGAATCTGACTCATCTATAATGACAATAAATCATGGATGAGACCATAAAAAACTACTGCATACCAAATATAAAATTATAATGTAACATTATAATGATCAAGAGGTCCCATAAGAAACTCTATATACTAATAGATTTCTCGCACTATTGGAAAATAAGATTTATCGAAGAATAATTCCTCATAGGAATCTCAAGTCAAAGCTAATGGGAAAAAGTTTAAATGGGAGACCCATATTTGACACTAGGAGTAAGGAGATGAAAGAATAACTAACACCTATGCCTCCTAGTACTAAATAATGATTAGAATAAAGTAACATCCTACCTATAATCATCACTTAAACTACTTGATCATAAGACTCCATAGCCTACATCAACCTAGGTCCCCGACCACCGACCCTATGAGCTTGGAGTGTGCCTTCTAGTTATGGTGGTGGAATGAACTCATAACATCATTGACCACCACCAGATCCTCCTTCGAGATCGAAACTGGCTCCTATACCAACTCTTCCTCATTAGGGGTATCCCTGCCACGCATTTGAGAACTGTGATCATGTAACTACTCCTACTATCATAGTCCATCCACTATCTATCTTCCCTCCTCAACATATTGGGTTGGTAAATAATGTTCCATGTGACCTCACCTGTCACATTCATAGAGTCACCCCTTTGTGGGATTCGTTATTCCTCTGTGTGTTCCCTATTCAACATGACTTAATTCACGAGTCCAGCCCCGATGAGGTCTCCCACACCAAGACCCAACCAAATGGCACCCAGTAGCTACTGTATAAGTCTTGGCCCCAGGATTCCCAATGCTAGAACCAACTACGTGGAATCCCTTGGATAGGATTATCTCTGTCACTTATGCCCACTCTAGCACTGGAATATATGTGGGAATGTATAGAAGTACAAAACATGAATAAATGTATATAATGATACTCTACTCAAACTTTTAGACCATGAAGTAATCATCAAAAATTGTGTCTTGGGAGTACTGTATATTGTTAGTGAACCTCGCAACATACTCACAAACTGTCATACCTAAATACTAAAACTACACACGATGATGAATAAAAACTAATAAAATAATGTGGGGTAGTAATCCTCACAAAAAACTAATGGATGTCAGACCATGAGAGTGTCGACTCATCATACGTCAGTGTGACTAGAATCCACCAACGCCCATATACTTAGTAAAAAATACTGGTTACCAGCATAACCATATGATCAGTTAGGGTACACACAAGTATGAAAACTCATATCACTAACTCAATATAAAACTCAAATCCCTATAGATGTAGCTCACTATTGATCCTGAATGGCCTTTGGAGCTAGAACTCATGGAGTCTACTAATACTGCATGCATTCTCATCCTGCTATGCTCATATAATCTGTTGCTCGATATGCAAGGGGTGATGCTATCTTCCCTCCCATAAGAAAAATATCATGAGATGACCCATTAACTGAGGCCTTATCACTCATAAAATCATCTAGATAATCCTAAATTTGTAAACTAAATCGATATATTTGAAGACAAATCCTAAAATTCATCAACCCGTATCACGATCAGATGAATATATATATATATATCCAAAGCTGTCTCCAGAAGGGAAGTCGAAAGATTGAATCCAATATGATGCATGCACCAGTGTTACCTATAACCAATGTCTTGGTATGCTGAGTCAATAATAAGGTAATCATAATCTTGATGAATAGATACATTATCCAATGTACCAACACTGGGTTCCATTACCTAAAATCCACACTTGAGACACATTAACACAATTTCTATAAGTTCCCAACCAATCATCTTAATTGTAAAAAATGAAAAACACTGTTCCAAGGTAAAACGAAATCTATAATGACCCAACCCACTAGCGTCCTCCTGGCTGGTGGAATACTAGGCCACCACAACCCCAAGTCCACTTCCATAGGCTAGGGGTTTGAAACAAGGACTGATAAGGTATAATTAATTTGGTATTCCGTTTCCTAATATACCTATATGAACACACCCAACCATGTCCATAATGAAGTATAAGAATAATGATAAAATTCAATAAAAGATTCAGTAAAAACCATGAATGTTATCACCAGTAATGAATAAAAATATTGTGATAATGAAATATGAAAATTAAATTGAAAAATACACATCCACCAATTTTTTTTTAAATAGAAAATAACTAGGAAAGAAATGTTGATAGAGCTTCACTCCAAATATCCATGATAGACTACCATATGTGGTCTATGAATTAGAGTAACCCTAAGATCCACCAATTATACCAATGACATGTCCATATTATAAATAATACAAAACTCATGTGGGAAAAGAATAATGAGGGATGATTATATACATACACTATAGGATTCCCATAAAAATGAAGAGGGGGAAATAGAAGACACAATATAAGAAGTCAACTAAAACCAAGGAAATAGGAAAAAAAATCCAACAAAATAGATATATATTATCATATAAGAGAAAGAGATGAGAGAGAATGGGGATATACATATCACAGACTAGCCGAGGATGATGAGTCTGATTGAATCTCCAAAGGTCCATCATCGATGCCGAACATCTCACATGTCTTTCAGAATAAGAAACTGTGTAAAGGAACAACATTTCCCCACTATTCCACATTGTCAAGGGGGAATAATAACCAAGTAGAGGGACCACACCTCCGTTCGATAAGGGGGTTCCCCTCAATAGACAGATAGAGGAACCATGCCTTTGTCCATCAAGTGGGTGCCACTCCATAGGTAGAGGACCCATTACCTTATTTATCAGTGCGGCTCAATTGTTAGAGGACCCATGCCTTAGTATTTCAATGGGATTCCACTCAATAATAACATGACCCACTCTGTAGTCTATCAGTGGACGACACTGAATATGTAGTGTACCGACACCCAAGTCTATCAGGGGGTGCCAATCAAATGAATAGAGTAATCAATCCATAGTAAGATAGGGGATTCCACTCAGTTTGTATAGGACCCACTACTTAGTCCATATAGGGGATCCACTTAGTATGTTTAGGACCCACACCCTAGTCCATCATGGGGGCACCAATTAGAATAGTGAGATGAGTATAGGAAACCCAAACCTTGGTACGACATGGGGATTTCTATCCCCAAACTCTCTTTAATTATCCATTAGGACCAGGTTTGTCATCAAACATACCTAAAACATTAGTATGTTCCTAAAATATTACATAATATCACATAGAATGATACAAATGATACCATAATATTCTATAAAAAACTTAGGATAGGATACTTTCAGGAAAAAAATTGAATTCCAGTGAATGAGATATGAGTGAAAGATGTTATTGGGAATAGTAAATGATGTGTAATAGGGGTAAAACAACATGTTTCCTCACATGGAATCATGGACGAGTCCTTTCAAGCACATAAATCACTATCCATGTAGAACTACATGACATGTAATTATAAGAAATGTTGTATCTAAACCTCCTAGGGATTTTCCAATTGTTCCTATCCATGCCCATATCCTTCAGGTGGTTCCCATGTCATTCAGGCTATGCCCATGTCCTTTAGGACATTCCCATATACCAGGCTACGTAACTTGTTGTGTACCTGGACATGTATTAGCTTGGGTACCTAGCTATGAACAAGACTATGTATTCAATCCATGTTCAAACCCATGTATTTGGGCCGCGTCCATACCCTTATACTCCCGGAGAACTCCTCAGTCCACATACACTAGGTCACATGACATGTGTGTGTGTCCCACATGAAATGTGATTATTATATCTACCAAAAAACCCTAGAACCTTCCATAAAGGTACTAAATGGATTTTTCTCTTCCCAATACAAACTATGTAGTTTGGATTTTCACATGTAGTTATAATCTCTCTGGGGATCCTAGTTTCACAATTTGTTTTCTTGATTTCATCAATTTGACCACCCAAAATCTAAAAAAATCGAGTGTAATGACAGAATCCAATGATTTCCACTGACTCAAGTTACTAAAAATCATAATTTGGACACAATCAAGAATCTTGTAGAATGTGGATTATTCCTCCCATGCTGATTCCACCATGACTCATATCCTAAATCCTTGAAGCGTCATTACTACCCACAATCCATCATAATATATCAGTAAATTACTGATCTGGTCATTGTGCACACTTCCACCATGAATATGGGGGTCTAATCAGACTCACACCCACTCAATATTGTTGAAACATGGTACTGTATCCCAATGGTGAAGAACGAAATGAATAGTTGTGGGAAAGAAAAAAGAAAAAATATACATCAATTTCTGGCCAAGCATTATTGTCAAAAGATAATGGATATAGAAAATTTAAGGTGAGAAACATAGAATAATAAAAAAAATTTAATAAAAGATTAAATTTTATAAATTTTCTTATGTAAAGGATTACATTAATTAATTATCAAATAATAATAGATAAGAACTTGATCAATCCTTTAATAAAGGTAGGCAACTATAATTGAAAATATCAACCGCAAGACTAGATCAATCATTGGTAAATAACACATTCACCAGTGATGAGGAGGATTACCAACGTCCACCTCTTGTTGATTCACCTCGATCTGATCATCCATCCTTATCTGATTGTGATTATCCAACGAAGAATGATGGAACTATCTCTCAACGATCCTAGGTTTATTCAAATATTCTTGGAAATTTTCCATAGAATGATACATATATATGGAAATATATTTTTTGAATCTAATGAATTAATTAAATAAATTAATAAATTAATACATTTAATGTACCTACCATTAACTACCTCATATGAATTTCCATCATTGAACAACATTATGTCATGCCTAGGGTAAACCCCACACTCCAGACTCATCTCTGGTATCAGATTTTTGATTCACAACTCAACTTAGAGGATATTTCATTATTTATAAAAATTTGTGTGTATGTTATATTAAATACATTTAATGTTATTATAAAATTAATTACTTACTCACCAGGCATCGAAATATCGTTCCTTCTCAGTGATTGGATAAAAAATATATTCTATAACATATTTCAATATCCTAAAAGACAAAAATAGTGTCTATTTAACAACCCACAATCCTGTCCATATTTATTCACCATGTTACTAATCTAAATTCCTTACTTATATTCCATAGAATTTATTTAAGATCTAAGGTCACCTTTAATAACCATTTATTATCAAGCTACCCAGCTTTCTTTTAGATATATATAATGATCTATATTTACTGAAGAACTCTCTAGTGGATTAGTTTCACTGAAATCATCTCTCAGTTGAAAATTTTGATAGATTTTTTCACGAATACGCAATCATTGAGCATATGTCCCCCCAAAACCTATCGATTCACATCATAGAGGAAGATGAATTGGATATAGTATGGGCCCATTCCCATCATAACTTCAAATGATATTAGTTACCTACCTTTTAATTATCATATAAATTAAATTGCATGTGTGATTCATTGAACTCTATAATTTAGGTAATTTTTTCTAGGTTACCCCTTCCATTTTAGAACCAAAAAATTCTCTGGATGTTTGGTAATATTTTAGTGTGGTTCTTGTTCTGAAAAATGGTAATAATCCCAATTTTATCCAGTTTTCCATTGAATTTTTGTAGAAGTGGATGTCATGAAACCCCTAGTATACTATCATTGGATAAAGATAAATGAATAATATCATCACAAGAAAGATGGAAGCTATGAGTCATGGGATAATTATTTTTTCTCTTTCAATTAACATGGTTATCTATAATAGTCTTATTATTGCGGATTATCTAAAGTAGGTACTAGATCCAAAGACTCGGTTGGAATGGATTCTAAATCATTGGTTTTAGAGAAATGTTATGATAGTTTAATAGTTCCATGTTCAGTTCGGGGATCAAAGAATAAGATTCAACATGAATAATACACTTCTAAAGGCCCCTAAATGATCAAAAAACAGTCATACACTAATGTAGTGGCTAGTATAACTAATGGAGGGAAAATATCTAAAAATATTGTAGTCTATGGTTCTAATAATGTTTAAGAGGATTCAATCATAGTGATTAATATGAAGGAATAGAAGAAAATGCTTAAGACTATTTTTTCAAATGATTTTTATACAATGATGTAATCTTTGAATAACTATTCTTATATTCAAGGAACATATTGATATGGAAACTATGTTATTGGGCCTTGGAAGTAAACATTATCTAAATTACCCTAATGGGAAGGTTAAAAAATAATATTTTCAATAGGTTATTCACTATAGATTTTATAACCTATATAACATTAAGGAGTTAAAGGAGTTATCCATGGTAAAGGAATATGGGGTGTAAAAAATTATGGAATATGAGAATGAAGAAATAGTTTTAGAAAAAAGAATCATAACTTCGAAAAATATTCTATGATTTGGATAAAAATAAAATTAAGGTTTCCGCTGATGCTGATAATTTCTATGAGGTATTATCTCATGCTATGATAGATTATGACAAGGAGGTGTAGGTGGATGAATACTTTAATTTAGAATTAGGAGTGGAAAATAGAATAATATTTAATTTTATTGAGGAAGTATATATAAAACAAGTCTAGGGTTAGGCCCCCATTTATTAAATTGAAAAGAAAAAAAGAAAAAAAAATAAAGAGAGGTTTAGACAACACTAAAATGACATCAACCAATTCTATAATCCAAAAAAATAAATAGGATACAAGGTGACATGAAATAAAAATTGGATGAAAATAAATCACATTATTCATCCTAATCAGAGTTATCACTAAGAGATATAAACTTATTAGAGTGCTCCAATAACCCATAAGGTAGTAAAGTTGATCTTGTACTCATAGTGGGCTTGATAATTGAATAGTATTTTCTAAGACTACTTTTCATTTTAGATATTTAATGTACCTTATCATTTATTCTCTTACTAGTAATTAATTTATCTTTATTATCCATTCTATACTTTTGAACATTTTTCTCCTCATCAAGGTATGAAATGTATCCCCATTTACAAATTGATGCCAATGTATTGTTTTCATATTTAATAGCCCAAATAAAATCCATTTCTTTTTCACCTTCACAGCATAGAAAACCATTTCTATAGCCTAAACATTGGTTCCTTGTGATGCCTCACCAATCTGAACATTTTCATTGAGATACCTTGAAGAACATGTCAGTATTAATGACTCACCATTTGTCATGTCTCTTATATGTTGAAGATTATCTCCAAAAGGTGAAACCATACATTGAATATTCTAGTTATGAACAATCTTTGAGCATGGACCTATAAAAAATTACCTCTTTGAGAGTGTAGAATATAGTCAGGTAGGATACCTGTATCCAGGACAAGAAACTTTTTAAAAGGTTGTTCTCATTTGAGTTCAACACCATAAGAAATATATGAATTCTCCTAAGCTCTAGAGTAATGAACAAGAGTAGCTTCTTCTAGATCCCCAAATGAGACCATCACTTTATCATAGCCATGTTTCATCTAAGACTCTTCTTACTGCCTAGATAATATAAAATTAGAGACCCTTTAAGTTCCAGGCTGATCCTGATGAGAAAAAAAGCTAGAAAAACACATAGTATTTTTTTTCGCTATTCTATCTTCCCATCCCTGCTATGATTAAACATGCCTAAATTAGTTTAAACTTGCCTTTTAAATCATATTATATAAATATAATCATGATTACCACTATTGAATATTCTACATGATATCATCTCAATTCATATTCCTTATAAATCGAAAAAGGGGTCAGTTTTTAATATTCAAATTGAATAGTAATATCTTTAGATAGTGTGGGAAAAACCACCCCTTTAGATGAAATTGAACTAAAATCAACTTCAAAAAGAACCCTAGAAAAGAAACCAAATAGAACTTTCTCATTTTCCTTATCTATTTTTATTAGAAATACAATTTTAATAAAAATTTAAAATAAGATTTTTGGATTCCAAAATATCCAATTCAATCCATAGAACCTAACCCAAACATTCATACCAGTGTTTCTTACATCGAAGGGATTGAAATTGGGAATACAATAAAGGATTAAATTATAAAATGATAAAATTTTAAAGGGAATACATGAATAATGTAATTAGGAATAATATATCAATCCTAATGCATTATTATAGGAACTTTATAAAATTATAAAAGTGAGAGATACATAAGGAAGTAGTAGAGAACTATTCAAATGGTATGTAAAATAGGTTGATGTTTACCATTTGGATTTTTAACCTTAACCTCTGTTTGTGGATTACATCATAGAGGAATAAAAATTTACAATAGCTAATTTCAATGAAACATTGTGGAATCATCCTAACATTGACCTAAAGAACCTATTTTGGAAGTATTGATATGTTTCTTCTGTCTCAAATTTTTAGTATACTTTTATTGGTCATCTCATTACCTAGTTATTATTGGGTATTTTATTCTTTTGTGATTATTTATTTTGGTCAATTTATTGTATTTGGTTTATGGATGTGGGTTCCTATAATCCCATGAAATTAATTATATTTCAAAAATAAAAAAATGGGATTTAGACTTAGAAATGAATATTTATATTTCTCATCCATCATATATTTCAAAATTTTCTTTCTGAATTCTTTGAAACCATCATTATTTATACTAATACATTGTAAACATAGTTTTATGATAAAAAGGATGAGGTCAAGTGGTTTCCTTGATGGGATATGATGTACTAACATGGTATATATATTACTTTAGAATGTGTTCATACTATTTTGTTTATCTAAAACAGGTAAAGGAAAATAATATGTGTAGGAGGGTTAAAGTAACTAAATCATTGGGGGTCACCACATAAGTTTTATAGAGTTAGGAAGGAAACTTTAGGATCTTTGATTGGTGGTTAGAGCTATAGAACATGTGGTTTCCTATTATGTATGATAAGAGATAACTATAAAATACATTTTTAATACATTCTATTTATATAATATCTATTATATCCTACAATAAATCACTCCCAAGAACCTATAGGTTTTTTCCATTAGATATTATGTACATTAAATACCTATTCTACAAAACTACAAACATTTCACCATATCTTCACCATACATGAACTCCTTATAGACATATCATATTTTATCAGCTTCTTTATAACTTAGGGAATGTAATCATATGAAAGGGTGAGCTCACACATTCAGTAAGTGGTAAACATAAGAGATATCAATCGAAGATCATAAGTGAGTGTAAGATAAATAAATTGAAATGATATTGTAAAATATGGAAAAAAAATAACATAAAGAAATAATACCTAATAAATAATTTATTTCTATTCATGAATCTTTAAATAAGGACTATATGATAATATTTTAGATAATACATATTATTGTGGATGAATGAGACAATAATTTAAAACTATGAATCATAACATAGTAATGTGACATTAGTAGGAAATATAGAACACCATAGAAATATTAAATAACATAAAAATGTAAGATTTTAGAGAAATGTTTCACAACATAGAAAAATGTTATATCATAGAAATTGGGAACAAAAATAAGCATAAAAATAATATCTCATTATAAGGATCACTTCCAAGACCATCATCACATATTGTACATAGTCATATAGTGGATTAAGTTCACATCCCAATTAAAACAATGTAGTATATTGGGTTTACCCTTAAATACCCAATATATCATCTCATGAGATATAAAGATTTACCAAATTCATTTCATGGATATAAGATTATATCCACACTTATAATGAAAACCCAAAAGTATGTGTACACACATGAAAACATTGATAATTCCATCATAGAATAATTAACTTTTTATAATGAAATGGGTTCTACAATAATCACTAGATGAATGAAAATGAATCATTTAGAGAAATAAGTTGAATAATGTTTTTAAAACATATCCTCTATGAATCATTTGAAACATTAAATGAAGTTTACATAGATGAAAAAATATTTATAAGATCATTAAATTATTTCTGAAAAAATAATTAGAAATATCTCTAAAATTTTGATAATTTTGTTTTAAATAAATACTTTATATATAAATTTTATTATAAATATTTATAAATTAAACAAAACATACTTTAAATAATCATGAAAACCTACAATGTAAGAATTATAATGAATAAAAAATAAAATAATGGAAGAAAGATACCATGTATAAATGAGTAAAAAATATCCCTTTAACACTTTTGTAAATAAAGTAACAGTTAATAAAAAATTAAGTTACTAAATAATATAATTAGGGATTAGGACATACATAAAAATATCTTAACAAAATGGACATAGAAGAAAAATATTCCCTAACAAAAAGAAAATATAAGGTCGGTTACACTTATAAGAATAATTTTGAGTGAATTATAAACCCTCAGGAGGGGAAATGGTAATAAGTTTTCTCAACCCACAAAATACAAAAAAGTTAGGAAAATAAATGTTTGTTATAAATAAGGTATATAAAATTTCCCCAAAAGTGAATTTATACATTGATAATCTCAATTTCATGGTGAGATTAGAAAAGAAACCCTTACATTTACATTTTTCTACCAAAAAATTTCTTTAACCTCATGTATAATAAGAAAAACCACATCAATAACTTATTTTATAACACTGTTAATATATATTATATAGAAAATGAATGATTTCATACATAATCATAATATATATATATATTAAATATTCAATAAATAACATTATGATCCATGCTATAACCATGAAGTTTTTTGGTATTTGGAGACTGGATACATAATCATCTTATTTAGGTATATTCTTTATCATATATTATAATAAACTTCTCTATTTTTACAATTATCAGAATACCCTACCTAAAACATTTCTTCATCACCCAAGAAAAGAAAACCAAAGAATGGGGAACCTCAGATGACCAATAATGGTAAACACGGGAGTTATCAATCTATGATCAAACACAACCCTAATAAAAGAATAAGGGTATGAGTTTATGATCACAGATTAAAAATTGTACACCTAATATCTAATGGATTATAATGATGATTCATGGAATAAAATATTATTCATTCAAAATACATGAATCATAAGAGTGAAAAAACATCAGAAATCAATTATGATCCACATGTTTAAATCACAATCATGTTAAAAAAGTGTGTAATCATAAAAGTCATAGAAAAAATTAATATATCATAGTTAAATATTGATACTATAAAATAATAGTGTATCAAGCATCAAAACTGAGTTCCCATATCATAATTGATCAAGAATCGTCACCTACTTCCCAAAGTGAATCATGCATCCCTGTCTATTTTCCATAGTGGATCAAGCACGTTGACTTGTTTCCCATAATAATCTCATGGGATATTAGACTTTACCCAATTAATTGGAGGAACATATAATTATAGGCCCACCCATTACATAATTAAAATTATATATATGTGTGATAAAATATTATAAAACATTCATCATATCACAACACATGAAAAAAAAGGATTCATAAACATTTAATAAATTCATCATAGCATAAACCATAGAGAATAAAATGGTTTCATAAAAAAATCATCATCATAATCATTTTAAGGACCCAAACAAAAAACATTACATAATATTGAATTGAATTAATAATTCACATTTAAGATCTTTTCAAGTTTAGAGTTTTAGAGAATTAGACCACAACTATTACACTACATCTCAAGTATTACAAAGTAGACACTTCTACTCAGTTTCCATTTCTTTCACACAAAAAAACTCTTAAAAAAATAAATTCATTTCTAGTTCCATGTTTTAGACATCATGACTTTTCCTTGATCCCATCCTTGACCCTAATCATCTTTATGTCACGTGAAAAACATTTCAAAACTTGGGATGATCATAAAAATCTCAGAAAGGGTTATAAAACAAAGAAAGAAAACACTAGTTCATCATTACATACATAACATAAGCTCTTTAACATACCACATGAAATCCTAGGATTTATGAATAACACATAGAAATCATAAATCATAAAAGTAATTTGTGGCATCCAAATCATACTTACATTGTAGCAATCATAGCTACGTAGGGAGTTACATTTGGAATACCCATCACAGTATGTTACCAAAATATCTTAGGAGAAACATTCACGCTTACCTCTGTCACATTACCCAATGCATTCGAGAGCTATCTGAGGCTCACCTTCCCTAGGTTTATCATGGAACCTCCCGTATATGTAAACAATTCCCAAGAACCATAACATATTAATAGAACATAAAATAAACATAAAGGAGAGATAATATTTCGACATTGGAATCACAATTTATCATTTAAATATATTGACATAACAAAACCATTATCAAAACCAAAATATGTAAAAGAGTATATGGTATTTATTTTTCTTTTAAAAACATTATGGCTTGTTAAGGAAGCCATAGATCAAATAATACTCACGAGAGCGAAAGAGGTCATTGTCACCGCTTACATTAAAAAGAAAAATTCTTTTTTTTGGTCGTTTAGTAAAACGATTGATAGAAAAAGATTCCCTTTGAATGAAATGAAAATACAAAGCTGTTTATACAACGTATAAATGAAAGTCATGTATTAAAACAAAATACGCCTCAATGAATGGAGATTGAGATGAAGTCCCTTACCTCATGTCCGATTTTACCCGTTCGTTCTTTAATCTCATGAATAATAAGATAAAGATAATTTATACTTGATTAAAATCCTTTTTCAAATTTATTATTCCCTTTATATCACTTATTATAATGTTATAAACATTATGCAATCTTTTAAGTTAATAACGGTTGTTTTGTCGATATTTGGTACTTCAGTAAAAAATGAACTTCTTATAATTAAAATTTGTTCATGCGGTCAAGAATACATTATATACAGAATGATATTCATGATTTAGATATCATATATATCATATATATCCATTATATTTTTGTATTTATTATAGTACATAACATTCAGAGATAAGAAATGAAATGCATCATTCATGGAGATGGTAAACCGTACGTACGTATGAACGCTAATTTCATTTCTATTTATTATTTTAATGGATTTAAAACATAATGATACATAGGTATATTATAATTCCAGTATAATATCATATATAATATCATTAAATACATCCTTTTTACATCTCACATATGGAATTAACGAGTCATATAACTTTGAGGGGGCGATAGTCCGCACTTCCTCAAATGAAATTATCACGTTTACCCATAATGGAAACCATAAAGGTATGATATAAATGGAAAATAAAGAAGAATAAAGAATAAATAAGTACTATATATATCACATATAAATACATTTCCATCATAATTTCCACCATGAGAGGTGATAGAAGATAATTGAACAATCATCGTTTCACGAGGCGTTAGTTTTCCATCCACAGAAACAATATGTTCTTTACCCATTAGATAGAGGTGTGTGTAATTTTAGTTTGAATAATTCTCATAACAAAATAATAGTATATTGATTATACTTGTTTTTTTATAAAAAAAAGGAATAAAAATATTTTAGGGGGTTGGAGGAGTTAAATAAAACAAAAGAACTTAAGAGAAGACGTTACCTTTAAATAGGGTAACTTCCTTTGGTTTGAACCAAAAGGGTTTGTTAAAGTGCATTATGCCTCAGTTAAGTATTCTAGGAGGAGTATAGATATGTAGGGAGATTAATTGGGTAGAGTTTGGATGATCCATGGGGCTTGAGAGGTGTGAGGAATGGGTTAGAGGTGAGGGATTTTATAAGGGGGAGGAGGGTCTCTTTAGGAAAGTGTGAAAATATTTTTTTATTACATAATGATTTTTGGTTTCTAAATATCCAAAACTTTTTAAAGTCTAAGATAAGATGACTTATGGTTGAAATAAAATCATCCAATTATAATTGGATAGGTTTTGGATATTATTGTAATATTTATAATCTTATTTATTTAAATATTTTATTAATGAGGTAAACACTGCACCATTATTGTGTCATAAATAATTTAATTTATTTGATGTCTAAAAATTATAAAAAAATATCATGATGTAGGAAATAATTTTATATTTCCAAATAATATTAATAGTCGAAAAGAAAACTTATATAACCCTATGTAAAAATTAATTTACTAAATGATATTTGTTTAGGTCATTTTTGTCTTTAGTTTAAGTTAATTAAAATAAAGTGTCATTATCACTCCCAAGTGGCCCCATGTGGTCCAAAAATACACCCAAGGATGACTATGGTAGGAAGAGTATCTAAAAATAGGATTAGGATAGATGTTAGGGTAATTTTATATTATTATAGTAATATTTGTTTACCTTTATTTACCAGATTTACCCTAAAACCATAGTAAATAAATTATTTACTCAAGTAAATTTTCATAATGTCTAAAAATAAAAGTTACCGATTTACACAATTTGGACCTCATGATTATAAATATGGAATCCATTTTTCTAAATTCAAAACACATAAGTGGCAGAAATTAATTTAAAATTTATTACCGCTGTCAAAACAAAAGGCATGTTTTTAAGAAATAATAACTATCAACTGATTGACACTCGTTTATGTCAAATTTCAAAGTGAAATTAATTCCAATGAACAAAATTGGATTACATGGTAAAAATATAATCTAATTTCACTTTAAAACTAATTAAAAATATAATATAACCATATAAATAAATTATATTAAAATGCAATTTTGAATTAAAATACAGTATTTTCACTATTCATTAAAAAAATGAACTTTATCGAAAAAATACCAAAATTTCATCCAAATTATATTTTGGTATCCCAATTCTAAAGAATAATATTTTTTTTGTCAAATAGAACATATAAAAGTGATAAAAACTAGATTTAAAAAGGGTTCACCATCAAAAGGTGGTAAATCGACCTTTTAAAGAATATTAGAGTTTTTGTGATTAAAATTGGATTCATTCCCAATTTAAGCCTCTAATATTTATTGGATAAATGTAATAGATTTAAAAATGGTTCACCATCAAAAGGTGGTAAATCTACCTTTTAAAGAATATTAGAGTATTTGTGCTTAAAATTGGATTCATTCACAATTTAAGCCTCTAATATTTATTGGATAAATGTAAAAAAAATTAGCAAACATGTATAATCATATTGTAGTTACATACTTTCATTATCTTCAATACAATGACTAGGCGTTAACTACCATTTAAAATAATAATATTATGTTATTATTGTGCAATGCAAGATTTCAAAGAAACCCGTTGTTGTGTATCAGGTATGCCATCGAACTTAGAAACCCCTTTAATGTAAAATTAATATTTAATTCACAAAATAATAATTAAAAAGAAAATTTATTATTTATTTATTTTCTTGGGATGTTACATCCTTCCCCCCTTTTGGAAATTGTGTCCTCACAATTTTATTCACTTACCAAATAAATGAGGGTACTTATCCCTCATAGAATTTTCAGATTCCCATATTGGCTCTTCAACCATATGGTTCTTCCACAAAACTTTTAATTGGTGAATTACCTTATTCCATAATACTTACTCTCTTTGGTTAAGAATCTAGACCGGCTATTCCTCATAAGATAGATTCTCTTCTAACTGAACTTCCTATGGACTTAATACATGAGATGTATCTGGAATATACTTTCTCAACATTGAAACATGAAAAAAATTGTGTACCTAGGATAAAATTAGAGGTAAAGCCACTCTGTACGCAACTGATCCAAATTTCTCCAGGATTTCATAAGGTCCAATGAACCTCAGACTCAACTTTCCATTCTTACCAAAACACATCACACTTTTCCATGGAGAAACTTTTAGAAAGACATGATCACCTACCTCAAAAGAAAGATCCTTCCTATGATAATCCACATAACTTTTCTGCCTACTCTGAGCCATTCTCATGTGATTCTGAATCAACTGAACCATTTCTTCCATCACTTCTTCTAATTATAGTCCCATCAGTTTCCTTTCACCAACTTCATATAAAAAAGATAGAGTTCAACACATCATTCCATATAATGCCTCAAATGGAGCCATAGATATACTGGAATGAAAACTATTATTATAAGAAAATTCAACCAAAGAAAGATGTTGGTCCCAGTTACCCTGGTAATCCAGTGAAATAGAAAATAACATATCCTCCAAGGTCTAAATTGTTCGTTCTAACTACCCATATGATTGAGGATGAATAGCTATAATAAAATTTAATTTAGTACCCAACGACTTTTGAAGGCCTTTCCAAAAGTTGGAAGTAAACCAGGGATCATGATCAGATACAATGGAAAGGGGAACACCATGCAACTTGACTATCTCTTTAACATTCAACCAAGAAAGTTGTTCTAGAGACAAAGTATCTGAAATAAGAAGGAAATGAGCAGATTTAGTCAATCGATCAACAATAACCCATATTGCATTATTACCTCGAGATGTCTTTGGTAATCTCACAATGAAGTCCATGGATATATTTTCCCATTTCCCCTCTGGCACTGGTAAAGACTGAAGCATCCCATTAGGTAACTACCGCTCTGATTTAACCTATTGACAAGTCAATCACTTCATAATAAAGTTAGAAATATCTCTTTTCATTCCATCCTACCAGTCATACTTCCAAATATCTCTGTACATCTTAGTACTACCAGGATGAACTGAAAACATGGAACTATGAGTTTCACATAATAACAAATTATTCAATTGTGAATCACAAGGCACACATAATATTTTCCCAAACCTTAAAACATAATCATTATCAATATTAAATTCAGGAAAAATACCCTTCTAAACTAACTATACCTTTTCCTGCAATTCACTGTCTTCTTTCTGTTCTTGTTTTATTATGTCTGATAGAGATGATTTCACTTACACCTGAAACAAAACAGAAGAATTTCCTGCACCAAAAACTTCTATTCCAAAGTTCATCAAATCAAAAACCAAAGGATCTCATTCCAAATATATCATGGTTAATGAATCATTAATTTTTTGACTCAAAGAATCATCCAATTTATTTTCTTTTCCCGGATGGTAATGAATCGTGAAATCATAATCCTTGATTTATTCCAAACATCTCCTCTGTTTCATGTTCAATTATTTCTGATTGAATATATACTTCAAACTTTTTTCGTCAGTATATATTTCACATTTTACTCCACACAAATGATGCCTCCAAATTTTTAAAACAAAAACAACAGTAGCTAATTCCAAATCATGTGTAGGGTAATTTAACTCATGAGGTTTCAACTGACGTGAAGCATAAGAAATTACCTGATCATTATTCATAAATACACAACCAAGTCCTTTCAATAAATAATCATTATAAATAAAAAACTCACCATTTCTGGAAGGTAGTATCGAAATTGGAGAATTCACCAATCTTCTTTTCAATTCCTAAAAACAATCATCCCATTATTTTTTCCAAATGAACTTAATATCTTTTTGATTTAACTTAGTCATTGGACTAGAAAACCATGACAAATTTTCCACAAACCTCTGGTAATAACTCGTCAAACCAATAAAACTACGCATCTCGGTTATATTTGTTGGACTTGTCCATTCTTCAAAAAATTATGTTTTAGCTGGATCAACAGTTATGCCGTTTTTTGAAACAATGTTATCAAGGAATGGAATTTGTTTGTAACCAAAACTCACACTTGATGAATTTCTGAAATAGGTTTTTAACATTTGCAATAATACCCTTAAATGAATTTCAGGCTCCTCTTTTGTTTTAGAATAAACCAAAATATCTTCAATGAACACAACCACAAACTTATCAAAGAACTCAAAGAAAATTCTATTCATAAAATCCATGAATACAGCAGGTGTATTCGTTAAACCAAAAGGAATAACTAAAAATTCATAATGGGCATATATAGTATGAAACATGTTCTTTGGAATTTCTGATTCCTTTACTTTCAACTGATGGTACCCTGACCTCAAATCAATCTTTCAAAAATACTGAGCTCCCTAGAGCTGATAAAAAAATCATTGATATGAGGAAAATGATACTTATTCTTAAAAATGATGTAATTAAATGATCTATAATCAATGAAAGGTCTCATTGAACCAGCTTTCTTTTTAAAAAATAAGAATGGAGAACCCCATGGTGATGTGCTAGGTCGAACGAAACTTTTATCTAATAACTTCTGCAATTGATTCTTTAACTCTAAAAGTTCAATTTGAGCCATTCGATAAGGGGGTTTTGAAATTGTCTTAGCATCAGGAACAAAGTCAACAACAAATTCAACCTCTTGATCAGGTATAATACCAGGCCACTCATCAAGAAAAATATCAAGGTACTCATTTACCAGTGAAACATCATTAATTAGAATAGTTCAATTGTCTTAAAAAATATGTGCAAGGTAACATTCATCTTCATCTTTTACTAGTTTCTCAAATTCCTGATATGTTATCAAAAGTAAGGGTTAATTCTTGTACACTAACTAAACATATTTTTGAAAAGAAACCTCTTTAGATCTGCTGTGAATCTTATAATGATAAACAGAAAACCAATCCATACCCAAAATAACATCAAACTCTACTAGAGGTAAAATAGTAAGGTTTGTAGGTAAATTCTTTATTCAAAAAAGTACAGGAAGGTTATTATAATTTCTTTTTATTTCAATATTTCCTCCAGGTGTTTTTTCTATAAGTTCAGGATTCATATCTTGATATAGAATTCCCAATTTACTAGAAAACTTCTCAGAAATGAACAAATGTGTAGACCCCGAATCAAACAACACATTAGCATAATCAGAACAATCAAATAGTGTACCTGATACTACTTCATTTGATGGCCCAACATCTGCTGAAGTATTTGAAAAGGATTTCACCACCCCTTTCTACTTGTAGTCTGGATTATTTCCTTCAGTTGAGTTCTTCGTTGGGCACTCATTTGCATAATGACCCATTTCATTTCACTTAAAACATTATACTGATTGTAAATCATATTTTTTCTGACCATTACCCTGATATTTTTCAGTGAAATTACGAGCTCTATGTCCCATTTTACCACATCAGCAGCACTTACTTGAAATCAAAAGGCATTCCCCAACATGCTTTTTACCACAATTTTCACAAACTGCAAACTTAAGTTTCTCACCACCAGACTTTTTTGAAGAGTTTTTCCATTTCTCTTGCCACCTTGACTTCTTATTATGTTGTTTGTCAAAGAACACCTGATAATTCAAAAACTCCATTTCCACATTATCCACACATCGAACATGTTTTTCATAACTTTTAAACTCATGATAAACTAAATCCCTTCGATACTTTGGCTTTCATCCTGAGTAAAACGGTTGATTTTACTATCAAGATCTTGTATGAAATTTGGAGCATACCTTGCCAGTTGAGTGAATTTTTCTTCATAAGCAGCCACTGAGTAATCCTCGTACCTCAATTCTAGGAACTAATTTTTCATCCTAAGATGAACCACTATAGGAAAATATTTCTCTAGAAACATACCTTTGAATTCATCATAATCAAGAGCATAAATCTCCTCATTATCCCTAATATTTTTCACAGTCAACCACCACTGATCAGCTTCACCTTCAAAATAGTAAAAAGAAAGACTAACCTTTTGATGTCATGAACACCTCATAACATTGAAAATCTTCATTAGTGATTTAATCCACCCTTATGCTAGAACAAGGTTAGATGATCATCTAAATGATGGGGGATGTTGCCTCATGAAATGATCCACTACTGAAATGTTCCTCTTTGGTTGATATGGCTGATCTCATGCATGGATACCACCCTATTTATAGCATGAGTCAACTGTTCCATCACTACAGAAAACTGTTCAGTTCCGATTTCGGCCATCTCAGGTTGTTGATTTGGAAGGTTGTCTTCCTCCTGATGTCGTCCCAACATAGCTACCATTTTCCTCTAGGGAAAACCATTCTGAACACAAAAATATATTAGGTGAAGCAACATGGTAATCTTGAAATTCTATATCAGTTCAATCATACCATAAATTAATTTATGGACATTAATTTAACAATATCATAACTTATAAAGTTTTCTAAACTGAGATCTGATACCAACTATAAGGACCCTACCTTAAAACATTCAATAATATTGAATTAAATTAATAATTTACATTGAGGATCTTTTTCAGGTTTAGATTTTTAGAGAATTAGGCCATAACTATTACATTACATCTCAAGTATTACAAAGTAGACACTTCTGCTCAGTTTCCATTTTTTTCACAAAAATAAAAACTCTTGAAAAAATAGAGTCATGTCCAGTTCCATGTTTTTGATAGCATGACTTTTCCCTGATCCCATCCTTGACGCTATTCATCTTTAAGACACATGAAAAACATTTCAAAACTTGGGATGAACATAAAAATCTCAGTAAGGGTTATAAAACAAGGAATGAAAACATTAGTTCATCATTAAATACATAACATAAGATCTTTAACATACCTCATGAAATCATAATATTTATGAATAACACATAGAAATCATAAATCATAAATGTAACTTGTGGAATCCATATCATACTTACATTGTAGCTATCATAGATATGTAAGGAGTTACATTTGGAATACCCATGATAGTATGTTCCCAAAATATCTTAGGAGAAACATTCATGTTTACCTATGTCATGTTACCCAATGCATTGGAGAGATATATTGGGCTCACCCACCCTAGGTTTATCATGGAACCACCCGAATAGGTAAATAGTTCCCAAGAACCATAACATATTCTTAGCACATAAAACAAACATAAAGGAAAGACAACATTTCCACATTGTAATCACAATATATAATTTAAATATATTGTCATAACAAAACCATTATCAAAAAAAATTTCAATACCAATATACATAAAAGAGTATATGGTATTTTCTTTCCTTTTAAAAACATTACGACTTGTTAGGGAAGCTATAGATCAAATAATACTCGTGGTGGCGGAAAAGGTCATTGTCACCACTTATGTTAAAAAGAAACATTATTTTTTTATCATTTAGTAAAATGATTCATAGAAAAAGATTCCCTTTGAATTAAATGAAAATTAAAATCTATTTATACAACATATAAAAGAAATTTAACTATTAAAATAAAATATGCCTCAATGAAAGGAGATTGAGACGAAGTCCCTTACCACATGTCTGATTTGACCCGTTCATTCTTTAATCTTATGAATAATAAACTAAAGTTAATTTATACTTTCTTAAGACCTTTTTTCAAGTTTATTACCCCTTTTATATCACTTATTATAATATTATAAACATTATGTAATCATTTAAGTTAATAACGGTCGTTTTGTCGATATTTGTTACTTGAGTCAAAAATGAACTTCTTATAATTACAATTTGTTCATGTGGTCAAATATCCATTATATCCAGAATAATATTCATTATTTAGATATCATATATATCTAGAATATGTTTTTATTTATAATAGTACATAACATTTAGAGATAATAAATGAAATGCACCGTTCATGGAGACGGTAAGCTGTACGTATGCATGAATGATACTTTCATTTATATTTCTTAATTTAATGGAATTAAAACATAATCATACCTAGGTATGTTATAATTCTAGTATAATATAATATATAATATTACTAAATCCATCCTTTATATGTCCCACATATGGAATTAATGAGTCATATCACTTTGAGGGGGCGGTAGTCCACACTTTCTCAATTGAAATTATCGCGTTTAACCATAATGGAAACAATAAAGGTATGTTATAAATGGGAAATATAGAAGCATAAGGAAAACATAAAGATAATATATATCATATATAAATACATCACCATCATAATGGCCATCTTGATAGGTGGTAGGAGATAATTGAACAATCATCATTTTGTGAGGCCTTAGTTTTCCATCCACAGAAATAGTATGTTCTTTACCCAATCGATGGAGGTGTGTGTAAGTGTAGTTAGAATACTTCTCATAAAAAAATAATAGTATATTGAGGATACAGTTTTTGTTATAAAATAATATAATAAAAAAAGTTTTGGGGGTTGGAGAAGGAAAATAAAATAAAAGAACTTAAGAGAAGACGTTACCTTTAAATCGAGTAACTCCCTTTGGTTTGAAAAAAAAGGTTTTTTGAAGTGCCTTCTTCCTATGTTAAGGCTTATAGAAGGAGTAAAAGGATGTAGGGAGATTAATTGGGTAATGTTTGGATGATACAAGTGTCTTGAGAGGTGTGAGGAATGGGATAGAGGTGAGGGATTTTTATAAGGGGGAGGAGGGGCTCTTTTGGAAAGTGTGAAAATATTATTTTATTACATAATGATTTTCAGTTCATAAATGTCCAAAACTTATTAAAGTATAATATAAGATGACTTATGGTAAAAATAAAATCATAAAACTATAATTATACAGGTTTTGGATATTATTCTAATCTTTATAATCTTATTTATTTAAATCTTTTATTAACGAGGTAAACACTGCATCATTATTATGTCATAAATAGTTTAATTTATTTGATTTATAAAAATTATAAAAAAAATACCATGATATAGGAAATATTTTTATATTTCCAAATAATACTTATAGTTTAATTGATAACTTATATAACCCTATATAAAAATTAATTTACTAAAAGCTATTTGTTTGTGTCATTTTTGTCTTTACTTTTAAGTTAATTAAAATAAAGTGTCATTATCACTCCCAAGTGGCCCTATGAGGTCCCAAAATCGACCAAAGTATTCCCTTGGTAGTAAGTGTATCAACCAATAAGATTTGGACAAATGTTTTGGTAATTTTATAATATTATAGTAATATTTGTTAACCCTTATTTACTAGATTTACAATTTAACCATGGAAAATAAAATATTTACTAAAGTAAATATTCATAATGTCTAAAAATAAAAGTTACCTATTTACACAATTTGGACCTCCTGATTCCAAATATGGAATCCATTTTTCCATATTCAAAACACAGAATTGGCTGAAATTAATTTAAAATTAATTTCCACTGTCAAAACTGAAGGCGTGTTTTTAGGAAAAAATAACTATGAAAAGATTGACACTTGTTTATGTCAAATTTCAATGTGAAATTAATTCAAATGACCAACATTGAATTAGATGGTAAAAATAAAATCAAACTAATATTTAAAAAAAATTAAAAATATAATATAACTATATAAATAAATTATATTAAAAGGCAGTTTTGAATTAAAATACAGTATTTTCACTATTCATTAAGAAATGAACTTTATCAGAAAAATACCAAAATTTCATCCAAATTATATTTTGATGTCCTGATTCAAAACAATAATATTGTTTTGTCAAATTTAACTTATAAAAGTTCCAACAACTAGATTTAAAAAGGGTTCTCCATCAAAATGTGGTAAATCAAAGTTTTAAAAAATATTAGAGTATTTGTTCTTAAAATTGGATTCATTCACATTTTAATACTCTAACTTTTATTGGATAAATGTAAAAACATTTAAAAAACATGTATAAAAATATTGTAGTTAGTTCTGTTCATTCCCGCCAATACAACAGTTAGGCGTTAACTACCATTTAATATAATAATATTATATTATTATTTTGCAACGTAATATTTCAAAGAAACCCATTGTTGCGTATCGGGTACGCCATCGAACATAGAAAACCCTTTAAGGTAAAATTAATATTTAATTCACAAAATATTAATTAAAAATAAAATGTATTATTTGTTTATTTACTTGGGATGTTATAATCATAAACCATCTAGGGGAAAAATAATTATTATATCATTGGATCATATACCATGTAAATAATAATTAACATTAAATGATTTCATATTAGATGAAAATTACTTTAAAATATAATTGGAATATTTCTAATGGAAAATAATATTTTCAAATTAAAATAACTTATTTATTTTTTTTCAAAAATTCTAAAAAACTTATTTGAAACAAAACCCGGAAACTTGTGAAGGAGTCATAAAAACATTGAGTGGTTATGCCAATGAGAAATTCTATTCATGTTGAGTATGTTAAAAAAGATTCAATTCACTTATTTGGTAAACAGTTAAATGTAACTTGTTTAGAAAATAAAAAGAACATTCATTTGATAACTTTTTATAAAAATTAAAACTTTGGTAATAATTAATTTTAACAAAAATAAGGGAATGATAAAACAAAATTATTTAAAATATTTAATAGAAAATATAGACATGGATGGAAAATAATTCTGATCAAATAATAAAATGGAGTAAGTTTTCATGAAAATCAATATTTAGATATCTTGAGTAATTAAAGTGAATAAAATTAAAGGAAAAAAGAATTCTTCAAAAATAACTAGAGAAATAAAAATAAAGGGACTTATCAAATATGGATCATAAAATTTCCTCCATGGAAATACAGGTATAAACAATCCCGATTATGATTGGATTAAAACATTAATACCTTATCTCAAGTCTTGTCTTTATTCATACATGTTAAAAAATTATATATAATAAATATTTCTTTATTAAATATTAATTTAAAAACCATAATTATATATATTATACCATATATCATTAACTTTTAATGTTGTATTAATTTTTTTTATAACAATTTGTTATTAAAATAACTATTTCAAGTGATAAATGTTTGTTTCTCCTTCAAGTTTCCGTTTGGTAGTCCCAATCCTTCAAATTTAATCATGGTTCCATAATATATATAATATTAATCATTATATTGATATAATATTTATTCATTATATATATATATATATATTCATCTATACAACACATAAATAGAAAAATGAATTACCCCATTCTTGGAGACGGTAGGTTGTAGGTATATATGAATACTATTTCCAGTTTTCTAGGGATGGAATGAAAGAAAGGTAAATAAGTATTAACCTTTACCGAATAATTATTATATCATATATATCATATTTATTCATTAAATGTATCCTTATTACCATTCATGTAAATAGTAAATAAAAAACATATCACATCGTTTCATGGGGGTGGTTGTCCACACATACGTATGAGTGAAATTATCTTTTTCCCACAGATTGGAAGAAGGTGGATAATGGTGATTCTGGAATGATAATAATATTTAATTATATTGAAGTTTTTATTTTTTTATTTTTTTATTTATACTAAATATTTATAAGATGTTGAATAAGGAGCAACCTTAATGAGGTCATGTAAGATGATTACCTCTTCAGTGAGAATCCTTCTTTGTATTAAAATTTTATCCTTGGAAGGATGGTTATTTGGAAAGACCATAAGATCTAATATTGGTTTAAGTAATATAGGATGATATTGGTGTAGGTGTTTTCTGAGATAGAATGAAAAATATTTTGAATAATGAATAAGAGGAGGTTGCCTTTTATAAGTATCGTGATGGGAACCATTAGAATTACTTATTGTGTTAAATTAATATGAATTAATTTTCATTAAAAAATGGAATAAAATTTATATAATATGAATAAAATATGAATATTAGTTGAAATCATTTTTTATAATAAAATTTTCACCTTTTTTGTTATGTTTTTACCCTTATGTCTTAGTTTTAACCATCATTAACCCTTTTGATAATTTCTACAATTTCAATGTTTTATACTCTTTAAGGGTTAAGAATGTTACTATAAAAGGAAAAGTGACTCATAAGTGGAACATGGTTGATATTTTCAACTATATATCATTATATCTTCTTTATATAGTAATTTTAATTAATTTTAAATAATTTAATAAAATAGTATTTATCATAAAAAATCATTAATGTAATATTTGGAATAATTTATTAAATTTGACATTGAGAACAACATGATAGAAAATGAAATTGAATATAAACCACAAAAAAATCCGTAATATGTTATATTTATCTATTTTTTTGGGAGACTATAACTCAATGAAAAAAATTACTTTAAAGTTATTATAATCATTTACTTTATTTTACTACTACTTGCATAAACACTCTGTCTTTGTTACATAAGCATATTAGGATATTATTTCAACACTATTAAAAAAAAAATCCATTTTAAAAAGAGTCATTCAAATCTAAAATAACAATTTATAACTGAAAATAAGTTATTTTCATCATTTTCACAGAATATTATTGATATTAAAAGCAAGAAATTGGAATTTTTGACTTTATCCTTTACTTAAATATTATCATGGTAAAAATTTGTGATAAATAAAAAAAGTTAATATTTTCAAAGTATGTATTTTTATCGATAAAATAAACTCATTCAATAAAATAATGTCAAATTTTTGGATGAATTATAAGCCCTATCACAATAGTTTGAAACCTAATTAACCAATTTTACCTTTACCGTGGTAAAAAAATGTACTATGGATAATATTTATATTCTAAAAAAATAAAAGGTACCTAAAAACCAAATTTGGAACTCTTCATTCCAGATATATAATACATTTATCAAGATCCAATTTCTATAGGAGGTATAAATTAATTTAATACAATAAATCCTATTACAGTGAAAAATAATTATTTTGAAAAATACTATTTGATGTATAGAATTGATTTTATACCAAATTCAACTAGAAAACTAATTCTAATGAAATTAATTTGAGTATAAGTAAAGAAATATAATTTTTTTTAATTTGAAACCAATTAAAAAATTCAACCTCATAAAATCTTGTGAAAAATATACATGTTTCAATAAAAATAGATATTTTTACTATTAACTAGAAAATCAACATTTTCATAAAAAACCCAAAAAATAACCCAAAGATAGTTGTGATATAATAATTTCAAAATTCGTATCCTTTTTATGAAATAAAATTTCTAAAAGTTCCAAAAAATTAATATAATACTCTCTCACAAAAATAAATAAAAAATATTTTTTAAAGATACAATATTTTTGAAAAGTAAAAGGACTTTACTAATAGTTGAGGGATTATTTATTAAAAATTAATTAATATTTTTGTATTAAGTAGGATATATATATATTTTAACTCTATTAATCTAATTAATTCCCACCTATTCAGTGGATATGTGATATCTATCACACTAAATAATAATATTTCAATTATATTACGTGATTTGATTAAATTTAGTGTTTCATGTAAAATAATCTTTCAAAGTAATAGAATTTATTTATAGAGAAATATTTAAAAAAATATTAGGGTGCAAAATTATAACCCCTTTAATATAATTTTCTCCAATGATATTCCATCACTCTGATTTCAATAATTGAAGATATCTTAGTTTCATCAAATTCTTAGGTTCCCAAGTATCTTCCTTTAATGTATGATTTCAAAAAACTGATTTGGACATGTAAGTTGTCTTGTTTTAGAGAAATTTTTCTCTATGATCTAGAAT
The DNA here is from genome assembly GCA_963277665.1 of Viscum album. Lineage (NCBI taxonomy): Eukaryota > Viridiplantae > Streptophyta > Magnoliopsida > Santalales > Viscaceae > Viscum > Viscum album. Next base: position 89,748,567 of record OY728147.1, read on the forward strand.
CTCTACCATTTGTTACTAATAAGGGAGATCATACTACAGTGGTATAAATATTTTGTCTAGTACTTGAGAAGGATCATTTATGTACTTCCAAACAATATATATATATATATATATATATATATATATAACACATCACACATTTGAGAAAGATTTGGTTGAAGTTCCAAATGATAAGCTACAATCCCTATGATATCAATAATAGAAAAATGAAAAATATATTTAGGGATATGCTTTATGTTATTTTTAAATATCATTACCTTATTAAAATGAGTTATTCATAAGAAAACATTTTCACCAATGTTAAACTTTAGATCTCACCGGTGATTGTCAGTAAAATTTTTCTAATGACTATTAGATATCCTTATATGATGCTGAATTGATATAAATTTTTCTACCTTCTCCTAAGATAGTTTTTGTCAAAATATATTTATTTCCCTAACTTCATACTAGAAAATTAAAGTTCTACACTCTCTACCATAGAGGGATTCATATGTATTCATCTTAATGCTTGAGTGAAAGATATTATTAAGTGAAAACATTACCGAAGGAAGGTGTTGATAAAAACTACCATTGAATTATAAAGAAAAAGATCTAATTATATTATCTAGGGCTATAATAGTTCTACCAGACTAACCATCTATCTGAGGTTGATAATTAGTATTAGAACTCAATTCTGTATATAGATATTGAAAAAGTGTTCTCAAGAACATGAAGGTAAATGCTGAATCCGGACCTGATATAATAGATTGTGGTAATCCATGAAATATTTCCCTTTAAATAATGTATAACTATAAAAAATTATCAAGAGTGAAATATTCTCTCATGATAATGAAGTGGTATGACTTTATAAATCAAACAACTACAACCCAAATAACATTGTACAATTTAGATGTTTTGGAGAGTTAGAATAAAAAATCCATGGAAATGTTTCCTCATTTCCATTCAAGTATGGTGAATGGTTGTGACATCCCCTTTGACTTATATCCCCAAGCCTTAATTGTCTTACATAACAAGCATCAAGATATATACCATACAATATACCTTTTGAAGAAATCCTACCAAAAAATCTATTTCATATCTATATTCATCTTTGTAGTTCCTAGATGAATAGAGAATGTTAAACTAAACGATTAATATAATAGTTCGTTATTTAATTATAGTTTCTATGGGAAGCATACAAGGTTTATGAAACATATAATTCCATCACAATCATGATTGAAATCGTGAACATTTATAACCTTACTTTTTAATTATATATATTTATTTTTCACCTCTCTAGTCCCCATAAGTATATATAGTGTAATATTATTATGAGAAAAATAGGATATGTCCCATTCAAATAGGTTTTCAAATTCTATATTAGAAAAATCATTAATTAATATATCTATTTTGATCCTTGTAATGGAAAAACTAGCATGGTTCGTCTGACATAGAGCATCATCCACCATTTTCTCATTTTCAGGGTGGTAATGTATTGAGGAGTCATAATATGTAATCAATTAAAACCATCTTCTTTTGTGAATATTAATTTATTTCAGATTACATTTATAATTTTAACTATCATGATCAATATATATATATATCACATATTTATCTATAAAGATAATTTCTCCCTAAATTTAATGCAAAAAATTCCTCAACTAACTCTGAATCATGAGTTGGTTAATGTTTCCCATGAACCTTCTATTTTCATGAGGCACAAGATAAAACCATATATTTTTTCATGTTCACACATCACAATACCTTTTTATGTATAACTATAGATAAATATCTATCTCCACTATTAGGTAGTGTGTGAAAAGGTGCACTAACTAACCTTCCCTTGAGCTCCATGGAGTTCTCTTCACATTCAACTGTTCACAAGAACTTAACCCCCTTCTAAGTCAACTTGGTGGGAGGATTAGATAGTTATGATAAACATATCATTTATATTTAATAATATACCTACAACCCAAGAAATCTATAGATCTCAATAACCATGGTTAGTCTCAGCCATTTCCCAATAACATCCATCTTTCAAAGATCCACCAAAATACCCCCACATAATATTATATGATGCAAGAATGAAACATTCTAAAGTAAAAATTCACACTTTGTAAATTTTTTATAAAACTTATCCTTATTAGGTCTTGATAAAAATAATAAAAGGATATTTATTACATTTCCTTCCCATCGATTATATAATAATATCTTCTATTAATACTACAACAAACTGATCAAGAAAATATTTAAAGACTATGTTGATTTAATATATAAAGATAGAAAGGTCATTAGTAAGTTCAAATGGCATCATTATAAACTCATAATGACTATACATCATAAAAGAGGATGTATTGGGTATATCTTCCTTCTTAAACCTCAATTGATGATATCTTGAATGAATTTAAATCATAAAAGAGTATTGAGTTCCTTGTAATTAATAAAAAAATCATCGATATGGTGTAGATGATAGTTATTCTTGAGAGCGATACTATTAAGTTACCGATAATAAAAAGAAAACTAATTGAACCATATTTATTCTTTAAAAAAATAATAGGTTCACCTATTTTTGATCAACTAGGGAATATAAATACCTTATCAAGATTCACTTCGAGTTTCTTCTTTAATTCCCGCAACTCAATTGGGGTCATTATATAAGGATTATTTGAAATAATTATAGCACCAGGTATGAGTTATATTGAATACATAACTTTATGAATTAGAGTAAGAATATAGAACTATTCTATAAATTAATCAACAAACTTGTATAAAATAGTTATATCCTCAATGTTGAGCTTCTCCCCAACCATATAAGACAAATTACATTCATGGTCAAGAATTAAGAACCACAAGATAAAATTAATTTCTATTAGAATTTTTATTCATCCATGTACTAATAAATGATCATTAATACATTAAAAATATGAAATGTAACTTACCTTCCTTTGAAAATGATATAAAATCTATATAATGAAATATAATTCATGCTTATAATAACATCATATTCAACTAAGGTGAGAATAACAAGATTTTTAGGTAGCACATCCCAACAAACATCAACTAGTAATGAACTATAAACATAAGGTGGGACCATAATAACATTATAATTTTTCACCAAAAATTCAATATCTAATTATTGAGTTTGAAATTAAATACTATTATAAAATTCCTTATCTATAAAATAGTTGGAGGATCCATAATAAAATAAGAAATAAGATATTTTTGAGTGGAAAATAAGTGCCCCTTTCACCATGTAATTATCTTAACCCCTCTTTGGTTTTCATGATTGCATAATATTTACATTTTAATTTGGGTTTAATAGGTTATTAATATAAGGCCCCAGCCTTAAACCTTACTTAATATTGAGTTATTACATGAATACACATTGAGGATCTTTTTAGGTTTACAGTTTTAGAGAATTAGATCATGAAACTTGCATTACATTCCACATTTAAACAAAGTGGTTACATAAAGGATAATATTCATTCTTCCCATCAACGGAAACATATTTAAAATAAAACATGGATTATTTCTTAACACATCCTTGACACTATCATCACATCATGTACCTTTCTCTTGACCTGTGAAAAACATTTCAAAAACTTGGGATGAGTATAAAAAGCTCAGTAAGGGTTATAAAAATATGGAAAGGAAACATGAGTTCATATATACATAAGAATGAAATCAGACTTTACCCATAAAACATATGCACATTAACATACCTCATCAAAACATGAATAAATCATAGAAATCATAAGACATAAAGGTAACTTGAGGCATTCATAACATTCTTACGTAGGGAGTAACCCTCTTGGTTACGTTTGGAATACCCATCACAGTATATTACCTAAATCTCTTCAGAGAAACCTTAACATTTCACTCCTTCACGTTACCCAATTCATTGGAGAGCTATATCGGGATCACCCGCCCTTAGTATATCACAGAACCACCCATCTTCATAACAATGCCCAAGAACCATAACATAATCTTATCACATAAAACATGCATAAAGGAAACATAACATTTCCACCTTTAAATAACAAGATATCAATAAAACACATTGATATAAATAAATTATGAAAACCATTTTCAATACCAAAATAAAATAAAAGTAAAACATGGTATTTATTTTTCTTTTAAAAAGAAGGTATGGCTTGTAGAGGAAGCCGAAACTCAAATAATGGTCACGGCGGCGGAGAAGTCGTTGTCACCGCATACGTACGACAAAAACATTCCCTTTTGTCATTTAGTAAAACGCTTCATATAAAAAAGATTCCTTTTGGATAAAGGTAAAAGTGAAAGGGTTTTATACACCATATTAAAGAAGGTTGTGTATAAAACAAAATATGCCTCAATGAATGGAGATTGAGACAAAGTCCCATACAAAGACGGTATCCTTGGATTAAGGATAAATCAGTTACATAACTATGTGTGACAAATGAATACATGAAATATAAGTTGGTATTAAGTGTAAGAAAGTCAGAGGAAATTCACACATAATCATATAACGACATATTAAAGGTGTAGAAGTTTATCCCAAAGAATCGAAATTGGGTTAAGAAGTTCCCTTGCAATAATTAGACAGCCTAACGGCGTCACTTCAAAATTCAGAAAAAGAGTTGATGAGAGATAAAAAGGGTATCTCATCACTTGAACATAAAATTTACATCAATAAGTATATAGAAGAACATATCCCAAAATAATATTATGTGAATTAAAAGACATAACAAAATAAGTCTTTTAAAAAGAGGAGGGTGAAATGTTCCATTACCGACATGGGTGTCTTTCGAAACATATGCCCCGTGAAAGAAGGAAAATTACAACATTGATGTAAATACTCATAAATGAAATAATATTACATAATGAGTAAAATAATGGTCAGTACATACACCACTAAAATGAAATTGTGGCAAATGTAGCATAAATCTCACGGGAATAAAAGTGATATGAAAAATCCCTTACGAAAACTCGGCAGTCTAACGGCGCCGCTTAAAACTTCCAAAAATGGATTGATGAGATCAAATAGGGTATCTCATCACATTAAAATAAAATTTACAGAAAAGGTAATATAAAAGAACATCCCCCATCATAATAAGAGGATCTTAAAAGAAGTGACATAAAGAAGTGTACTTAAAGAGAAAGAGAGATGTTAGATCTCTTACGAAAATTCTGCAGCCTAACGGCACCACTCAAAACTTCCAAAATGGATTGATGAGAGAGAACAGGGTCTCTCATCATATGAACATAAAAATTACAGTAAGAGTAATATAAAAGAACATCCCAATAACAAGAAATATGAGCTTAGAAGGAATGACATAAAAGAGTGTACTTAAAAAGAAAGAGAGGAGTAGGATCCCTTACCTCGGGTCCGACTTGATTCGATCATTCTTTAACGTCCTGAATAATAAACTTCAGTTAATTTAAAATTTATTAAGAACCTTTTTCTAGTTCATTATTCCTTTTAGATCACTTTTTTCCATGTTATAAACATTATGTAATAATTTAAGTCAATAGTGTTTGTTTTGTCGATATTTGGTTCTTAAGTCGAAAGTGGACTTCTTACAATTACATGTTGTTCTTGTGGTAAAATGTTCATTATATCCAGAATTATATTCATGATTTGGATATCATATATATCATATATATCCATAATATACATGTATTTATATTATTACATAATAATTTAGAGGTAAGAAATGAAATGCACCGTTCATGGAGACGGTAAGCCGTACGTACGCATGAACGCTACTTTCATTTCTATGTTATATTAATGGAATTAAAACTAAATTAGAGGTATTTATATTTTAATTCCAGAATTATATTCATCATTTATATGTATCATTCATCATATATATCCATTATATACATGTACTTATAATAGTACATTACATTTGGGGATAAGAAATGAAATGCACCGTTCATGGAGACGGTAAGCCGTACGTACGCATGAACGCTACTTTCATTTCTATTTCATATTTTTATGGAATGGAATTATAATGATATAGAGGTATATTATAATTCCAGTATAAAATCATATATAATAACTTTAAATCAATCCTTTATACATCCCACATATGGCATTAACAAATCACATCACTTTGAGGGGACGATAGTCCGCACTTCCTTAAATGAAGATATCGCATTTACCCATAATGGAAACCACAATGGTATGCCCAAAATGAAAAATACAGAAGCTCAAGGAAAACATAAACATATTATATATCATATATAAATATAGTTTCATCTAAATGACCACTTTTGAAGGAGTTAAAAGAATGTTGAACAATCATCGTTTCAGGAGGCTGAAATTCGCCATCCACGGAAATAGTATGTTCTTTAACCATTAGATGTAGGTGTGTGAAAGTGTAGATAGAATAATTATTATAAAAACATTATATTATATTGATTATACTAGAGTTGTTACAAAATAAATTAATAAAAAGAGTTTAGGGGGTTGGAGAATCAAAATAAAACAAAAGGACTCAAGTGAAGACATTACCTTAAAATCGGGTAACTCCCTTTGGTTTGAGATCAAAGGCTTCCTTGGGAAGACTTCTGCCCAAAGTTAGTCTTCAAGGAGTAATATAGGGAATTGGAGAGACAAAATGGGAAGAGTTTGGCCTAGCCAAAGGCTTTGGGTTTGTGGGTAAGAAGGTAGAGGTGGGGGCCTTTTATAAGAGGAGAGGAGGGGCACTCTTGGAAGGTAAATAAAAGTCACATTATTTTAAAATGGTATTCAGATTTAAGAGGTCCCACATTGATGTGTTTCGAGGATAAGGTGATAAGGGTTCTAAATAAACTCATACAATAGGTTTTGGACATGTTTAGGTCTTAGATATTACATTATCTTTCCATTTTATTTAAATCGTTAAATAATGAGGTCATCGCTGCATCATCATGATGTCATAAATAATTTAATTTATTTAATGTATAAAAATTATAATAAAAATAATATGATGTAGGAAATCTTTTTATATTTCCAATGAATATTTATAGTCAAAAATCGGATTTGTATAGTCCCATATAAAAATTGTTTTAGTAAAACATTTCATGTTTGTCTCATTTTTACTTTAACTTTAAATAAAAAGATATTAATGTCATTTTCCAACCAATGTGGCTTCATGGGGTCCCCAAGTTGACCCATGGGTTTTTTTGGTCGGCCATGACACATCCAATGAGGTTTGGACATGTGTAAAGTTCATTTCATATTATTAAAACATTATTTTTACCTTAAACTACACTAATTACCTATAATCGCGATTAAAAACTGAATAAGTTACTATTCAACAAAAAATTATTTTTATCCCATTAAACCACATTTTACTTCTTAATGACAACCATTTATGTCGGATTTTTGAAATTCAAAACACAAATATGGGAAAATTTCATTTAAACGGAAAAATCAGTTTTTATAAGTACTACTTAGTGGTTTCACTATTCCTCAAAAATTGATGTTTTTCAGAAAAATCCCAAAAATTCACCCTAAGCTATATTTGATATTACGAATTCAAAAATGAAGTCTATTTAACAAAATTAAAAACATATAATTCACATTAATTAATTTAATAATTAATTCTCGCTGTCAGAGCAAATAGCGTGTTTTTATGAAACAATAAGTATCAAAAGATTGGCACTAGTTTAAGTCTGATTTCAAAGTGAAATTAATTCCAACGACCACTATTGGATTTAATAGTAAAAATATATTATAATTTCACTTTAAAACCAATTCAAAAGATAATATAATCATATAAATAAATTATATTAAAAATAGGTTTTGAATTAAAATACAACATTTTACACTATTCATTAAAAAATGAACTTTATCAGAAAGATACCAAAAATTTACACAAAGTAAATTTTGATGTCCCAATTCTTAAGAAGAGTTTTATTTGGTCCAAAAGGATGTATAAGAGTGAAGAAAACTATATCTAATGATGGTTCTCCATCAAAAGGCGATAAGTGAACCTTTAGTGAAAACTAGGGCATATACGCCTAAAATTGAAATCTTTCTGTATTTTATGCCTTTATCTTTTATTGGATAAATTTAAAAACATTTAAAAACATATATAATCATATTTTAGTTATTTATATCCATTCCTGCCAATACAATGGCTACATGTTAACTACCATTTTATTATTAGAGTGCAACGTAAGATTCCCAAGAAACTCGTTGTTGCGTGTTGGGTACGCCATCGAGCATAGCGTCCCCTTTAAAGTCATATTAATATTTTATTCAAAAATATGGATAAATATAAAAATGTCATATTCTTTATTTACCTGGGGTGTTACATCCTTCCCCCCTTTTGGGAATTGCGTCCTCACAATTTTTAAAATTGAGCTTGGAAACATCCTTGAAAGTCCCACATCGGAACAAGAGTCGGTAAAACAATCACTTTAAAATAAAGGAAGATAAGTACAGAGGTCACCCGAGTTAACCCATATGTAGAAAAACATGGACATGGAAGAAAACGCAAAGGGTCATGTTCTTGAGGGAGAGTGATAGTAAACATGTCTAGGAGAAAGTTAACCATAAGAAAATCACAAACTTGTGATGGGTTAAACGGTATTCGATTCCCCAGTAGGAAAAGTTAGTAGACAATTTTTTTAAGTTAATTTTTATTGAAGAATTTATTCATAAGGAAACATAATCACTTATCATGTTGACTTTCAACTTTTACTAGATTCCTTAATCAAACTCATATTTTTTCCAAAAGACGAGTATTTAGGGAGACTTGTTCGCATTAAGAGTACTATAATCAACTTCTAGAGAATCACCTAATCCACCAAAGAGAACTATATACATCCCATGTCTTTAGGCATTAACCAAAAACAAAACCAAAAAGGTTAGTACAAGGTCAGATAATCCAGAAAAAGATAACCCATTAAAAATAAAATCTATGCTTACTCTCCAAAATTTGTCCAACAAAACCCAAAGTTCAACGAGGACCATCCGATAAACAATTTGTCCATAAAATTCTTCAAAGTAAACCAATCTAAGATTGAAACCCAAATATTTTATGTATTTAGTCACATAGTCTTCCAAGTTAAATCGTAACATTTATCTCCAAACAACATCAGTTGCTCCTAAAGTCTCGTATTGAAAAGTAATTAACCTAATCACATATCCTCCATGATAGGTTAATCATTTTCATAAATAACCCAAAATCAACTTACTATTAATTAATAAAATCATATAACTAAAAAGAATCAGTCAAACTAACAAGGGACTTCACGTAGTCCAGTGGTAGGCGATAAATACTAGTCACACTTTGGTTGTGGGTTTGATTCCCGCAGCTTTGTCCGACGCGACGGGTCGTCACACGGTCTGCGTGTTGTCCTTTTTCCAAAACTATATAATTCTTAAATAATTCCCCAAAAAGAGATAAAATCATCAAAAATGATCATAACATATTTTAACCTCAAGTTTATCTCATGCCTTTCATTTTCCAGCATATCATATAATAACCCATAATTACCTCAAAAGTAAGGATCATATAAACTCTAATGGTTACCTTTATAATTATTACCTAAACATCCACATCAATTGGTCATCTCATACATGATGCATTACAGAACATACCAAGGTTCAAGTGGTTGATCATGACTCATTGAAATTTGGTTTAGAACAACCACGAGTTTCCTCATTGAATCCTCTATTTTATCTAGTATCTTAATCAGAGAACCACCACAGTTTCCTTCAAACCTGTTGTCTCTTTGGTTCCTGCTAGATCCATCCATTCACTAAAAATAGAAATGTCAGTGTGAGTATATCAACAAAACCATCATGTACTAATGAGGAAGGTAAACACTAAGATATACTTACTCATTCACTTTATCTAAAATTAGGACTCTTTCTGAAATCCTAACCATTATGGTAATGTCACTTATGATTATAGAATACCCTAACCTCTAAAGTTATCTAAACCGACCTTTGATACCAACTATAAGACCCCAGCCTTAATCCTTACTTAATCTTGAGTTATTACAAGAATACACATTGAGGATCTTTTTAGGTTTAGAGTTTTAGAGAATTAGATCATGAAACTTGCATTACATTCCACATTTAGACAATGTGGTTACATAAAAGACAATATTCATTCTTCCCATAAATGGAAAAATATTTAAAATAAAACATGGATTCTTTCTTGAAACATCCTTGACACTATCATCACATCATGTACCTTTCCCTTGACCTGTGAAAAACATTTCAAAAACTTGGGATGAGCATAAAAAGCTCAGTAAGGGTTATAAAAATATGGAAAGGAAACATGAGTTCATATATACATAAGAATGAAATCATACTTTACCCATAAAACAGAGGCACATTAACATACCTCATCAAACCATGATTAAATCATAGAAATCATAAGACATAAAGGTTACTTGAGGCATTCATAACATTCTTACGTAGGGAGTAACCCTCTTGGTTATGTTTAGAATACCCATCACAGTATATTCCCTAAATCTATTCGGAGAAACCTTAACGTTTCACTCCTTCACGTTACCCAATGCATTGGAGAGCTATATCGGGCTCACCCACCCTTATTTTATCACGGAACCACCCGTCTTCATAACAATGCCCAAGAACCATAACATAATCTTGTCACATAAAACATTCATAAAGGAAACATAACATTTCCACCTTTCAATAACAAGATATCAATACAACACATTGATATAAATACATTAGGAAAACCATTTTCAATACCAAAATAAAAGAAAAGTAAAACATGGTATTTATTTTTCTTTTAAAAAGAAGGTATGGCTTTTAGAGGAATCCGAAACTCAAATAATGGTCATGGCGGTAGAGAAGTCGTTGTCGCCGCATACGTACGAAAAAAACATTCCCTTTTGTCGTTTAGTAAAATGCTTCGTATAAAAAAGATTCCTTTTGGATAAATGTAAAATTCAAAGTGTTTTATACACCGTATTAAATAAGGTTGTGTGTAAAACAAAATATGCCTCAATGAAAGTAGATTGAGACGAAGTCCCATACAAAGACGATATCCTTGGATTAAGGATAAATCAGTTACAAAACTATGTGTGACAAAAGAATACTCGAAATATAAGTGGGTATTAAGTGTAAAACAATCAGAGGACATTCACACATAATCATAGAATGATATATTCAAGGTGTACAAGTTTATCCCAAAGAATCGAAATTGGGTTAAGAAGTTCCCTTGCAATAATTAGACAGCCTAACGACGTCACTTCAAAATTCAGAAAAAGAGTTGATGAGAGATAAAAAGGGTATCTCATGAATTGGACATAAAATTTACATCAATAAGGATATATAAGAACATATCCCAAAATAATATTATGTGAATTAAAAGACATAACAAAATAAGTCTTTTAAAAAGAGGAGGGTGAAAGGTTCCCTTACCGACATGGGTATCTTTCGAAACATACGCCCCGTGAAAGAAGGACAATTACAACATTGATGTAAATACTCATAAATGAAATAATATTACACAATGAGTAAAATAATGGTTAGTAAATACACCACTCAAAGGAAATTGTGGAAAATGTAGCATAAATCTCATGGGAATAAAAGTGGGATGAAAAATCCCTTACGAAAACTCGGCAGCCTAACGGCGCCACTTAAAACTTCCAAAAATGGATTGATGAGATCAAATAGGGTATCTCATCACATTAAAATAAAATTTAAAGCAAGAGGAATATAAAATAACATCCCCCATCATAACAAAGAGGAGCTTAAAAGAAGTGACATAAAGGAGAGTACTTAAAGAGAAAGAGAGAGGTTAGATCTCTTACGAAAATTCGGCAGCCTAACGACGCCACTCAAAACTTCCAAAATGGATTGATGAGAGAGAATATGGTCTCTTATCATATGAACATAAAAATTACAGTAAGAGTAATATAAAAGAACATCCCAATAAAAATAAAGATGAGCTTAGAAGGAATGACATACAAGAGTGTACTTAAAAAGAAAGAGAGGAGTAGGATCCCTTACCTCGGGTCCGACTTGACTCGATCGTTCTTTAACGTCCTGAATAATAAACTTGAGAGTTAATTTCCACTTTATTAAGAACCTTTTTCTAGTTCATTATTCCTTTTATATCACTTATTTCCATGTTATAAACATTATGTAACCATTTAAGTTAATAATGTTTGTTTTGTCGATATTTGGTTCTTAAGTCGAAAGTGGACTTCTTACAATTACATGTTGTTCGTGTGGTAAAATGTTAATTATATCCAGAATAATATTCATGACTTGGATATCATATATATCATATATATCCAGAATATACATGTATTTATAATATTACATAATCATTTAGAGGTAAGAAATGAAATGCACAGTTCATGGAGACGGTAACCCGTACGTACGCATGAACGCTACTTTCATTTCGATGTCATATTAATGGAATTAAAACTAAATGAGATGTATGTATATTTTAATTACAGAATTATATTGATCATTTATATTTATCATTCATCATATATATCCCTTATATACATGTACTTATAATAGTACATTACATTTGGGGATAAGAAATGAAATGCACCGTTCATGGAGACGGTAAGCCGTACGTACGCATGAACGCTAATTTCATTTCTATTTCATATTTTTATGGAATGGAATTATAATGATATAGAGGTATATTATAATTCCAGTATAACATCATATACAATAACTTTAAATCCATCATTTATACGTCCCACATATGGCATTAACGAATCACATCACTTTGAGGGGGCGGTAGTCCGCACTTCCTTAAATGAAGATATCGCGTTTACCCATAATGGAAACCATAAAGGTATGCCCAAAATGAAAAATAAATAAGCTTAAGGAAAACATAAACATATTATATATCATATATAAATATATTTTCATCTTAATGGCCACCTTTTAAGGTGTTAAAAGAATGTTGAACAATCATCGTTTCGGGAGGCCGAAATTCGCCATCCACGGAAACAGTATGTTCTTTAACCATTAGATGTAGGTGTGTGAAAGTGTAGATCGAATCATTCTTATAAAAACATCCTAGTATATTTATTATACTGGAGTTGTTACAAAAGAAATGAATAAAAAGAGTTTAGGGGGTTGGAGAATCAAAATAAAACAAAAGGACTCAAGTGAAGACATTACCTTAAAATCGGGTAACTCCCTTTGGTTTGAGCTCAAAGGCTTACTTGGGAAGACTTATGCCCAAAGTTAGGATCCAAGGAGTAAGATAGGGAAGTTGATAGACAAAATGGGCAGAGGTTGGCCGATACAAAGGCTTTGGGAGTGTGGTTAAGGAGGTAGAGGTGGGGGCCTTTTATAAGAGGAGAGTAGGGGCACTCTTGGAAGGTAACGAAAAGTCACATTATTTTAAAATGGTATTCAGATTTAAGAGGTCCCACATTTATTTTTTTCGAGGATAAGGTGATAAGGGTTCTAAATACACTCATCCAATAGGTTTTGGACATGTGTAGGTCTTAGATATTACATTATCTTTCCATTTTATTTAAATCGTTAAATAATGAGGTCATCGCTGCATCATCACGATGTCATAAATAATTTCATTTATTTAATGTCTAAAAATTATAAAAAAATACTATGATGTATGAAATCTTTTTATCTTTCCAATGAATATTTATAGTCAAAAATATGATTTTTATAACCTCATGTAAAAATTGTTTTAGTAAAACATTTCATGTTTGTCTCATTTTTACTTTAACTTTAAATAAAAAGATATTAATGTTATTTTCCAACCAAAGTGGCTTTATGGGGTCCCCAAGTTGACCCATGGGTTTTCTTGATCTGGAATGACACATCCAATGAGGTTAGGACATTTTTCATGTTCATTTCATATTATTAAAGCATTATTTTTACCTTAAACTACACTAATTACCTCTAATCGCGATTAAAAACTTAATAAGTTACTATTAACCAAAAAATTATTTTTATCCCATTGAACCACATTTTACTTCTTAATGACAACCATGTATGTCGGATTTTTGAAATTAAAAACATAAAGATGGAAAAATTTCATTTAAATGGAAAAATCAGTTTTTATAAGTACCACTTAGTGGTTTCACTATTCATCAAAATTGAAGTTTTTCAGAAAAATCCCAAAAATTCACCCTAAGCTATATTTGATATTCCAAATTCAAAAATGAATTATATTTTACAAAATTCAAAACATATAAGTCACATTAATTAATTTAATAATTAATTCCCGCTGTCAGAGCAAATAGTGCGTTTTTATGAAACAATAAGTATCAAAAGATTTACACTAGTTTAAGTCTGATTTCAAAGTGAAATTAATTCCAACGACCACTATTGGATTTAATGGTAAAAATATATTATAATTTCACTTTAAAACCAATTCAAAAGATAATCTAATAATATAAATAAATTAGATTAAAAAGAGTTTTTGAATTAAAATACAACATTTTACACTATTCATTAAAAAATGAACTTTATCAGAAAGATACCAAAAATTTACATAAAGTAAATTTTGATGTCCCAATTCTTAATAAGAGTATTATTTGGTCCAAAAGGATGTATAATATTGAACAAAACTATATTTAATAACGTTTCTCCATCAAAAGGCGATAAGTGAACCTTTAGTGAAAACTAGGGCATATACGCCTAAAATTGAATTCTTTCCGTATTTTATGCCTTTATCTTTTATTGGATAAATTTAAAAAAATTTTAAAAAATATATAATCATATTTTAGTTATTTCTATCCATTCCCTCCAATACAACGGCTACATGTTAACTACCATTTTATTATTAGAGTGTAACGTAAGATTCCCAAAAACTCGTTGTTGCGTGTTGGGTACGCCATCGAGCATAGCGTCCCCTTTAAAGTCATATTAATATTTTATTCACAAATATGGATAAATATGAAAATTTTATTTTCTTTATTTACCTGGGGTGTAACAATTACTATTCATAATTATAAAAAAACCTTCATATTTTTCCACTGGTCAGCATAATTCCCATACTCCTTACATTTTAAACATCGGATTGTGGGTGGTACATTAGTTGGAATCTTCCAACACTCCATTTTATAAAATACCCTATTTATCCCCTTTAGACATTCAAAGGCTTTATAACCTTACTTTACATAGTTAAATAACCTCCCAACCCTATTTATGAAATTTCACCATGTGATTTATTTGAGTTTTTACGAGACACCGTCTTCTGTTTCTAATAAAAACCACATGAACAGTGTGAATATCCAATTTTAATTTCTATCTTGAGTGAACATCGAATGATTTATTAATATCTACGACTATAAATTATATCTAACACATTTAGATTAATTGGTTTTAAGACACCAAATAATCAATCAATTTTTCTTTCAAGGATGATAATTATACCAGAAGCATGTATTACAAGCCTTGTAAACATTTACTCATAGAAACTAATGTTTTCATCATAATTCTTCTTAATATAAAAAAGTACTTCTCTATTTTTGTATGAATATTAATAGAGATTTACTTATTAAAATATATAATCTTAAAATCATCATATTCCATCAAGTCAATTTCATCCTCTTTCCCCGTATTCTTGATAAGATTCAACAATTTATCTGCTTCAACTTCCAAATAATAAACTGTTATGAATTTTTTGTTCAGATCATTGGATAACAGAAATTATTTTCTCAATGGCGTAGATCTATAACTCAACCACTGGTGGATAATAAGTACCATTAAAATAATTTTTATGCTTCCCTATAAAATACTCAACAATATACTATTCCATCCATTGATCGTTTAAAAGCCTTGTATGAATCATGGATTGAGAAAGTTGCATGAGCATAGAACAAAGATTCCACATTTCAACCTCTCATAGTATTTGGTTTCTTAGGTGGAAAATACTTGAATTTTTAATCACATTCATTATTATAATTAGGTATTCTGGTTCTATCCATTAATTAGAATATATTAGAAAAGTGTAAGCATAAATATATAACAATATAAGTAATCTATAATATGATTATGAATTATCATTCATAGGATGTCTAAATCATGGAACCTTATTATAAACCTATAAAACCTTTTTTATCAAAGTTATTTCATGTTATTTACCTACAAATTAGGATAATATCCTTTTAATAAACATATCCCCATTGTATTCAACAAAATTTCTAACCCTAATCACAAAAGATTAACTAAACCATGATATTATAACCACTATTAAAATTTGAGTTTTTCATACATAAATATCCTATATATACTAATCCTAGATTTCTATATACCACGTGTCATCCTAATAAACCTTCACATCCTATTTTACATATGTGTTTGGACTCTACACCTCCACGTCCATCCTATTCTCCCTTTCTCTACCATTCTCTCCCTCTTGCTCTCGCTCCCTCTTGGCCTCCCCATCGCGATTTTCCTCTCCCCCATATCCATTTTCCATCACTCCTCTCTTCTTCCTTCCTTTCCATCCACTTAATTCACCATATTTGGTCTCCCAAAACAAGTGTTTCCGTGGTTTCTCCATTCTCTGAAATCACTAACTTCACCTTCATCCCCCGCTCGTGATTTCCATCGGGCTCACCTCCCACTCATGAGTCATCTCCTCTCGATCTAGGGTTCCATTACACCGCAACCATTATACTCCATCACTTGGAACCCTTTCTTCCTCTCTTTCCCCCTTTCAGACCTAGTTTCCTCAGTTTCTACTCCTTCTCGTGCTATATCATCTGTCAAACTATGCCTCCCACAGACCCCAATAGCCATGTTTTCTCAAATCATGGTTCCCCTCCAACCATCCATGGATTCCCGTACAATATTTCTATGAACGAACTCCAACAACATCCTTTAAATCAACCCTCTATAATACCATCCATTCCCTATTCCATTTCAATCCTTTTTTGGCTTGATATTTCCTTTACATAGACACTACATATTTAATTCAATATGTTTCTCGAACCACATGGGGTTCACCTCTTGTTAAGCTAGGGTGCTCGTATTCCCCGGTCAACATCTCCCTCCATCTTCTGGTTCCCCTTTACTCTTCCAGGGATTATCTCACAGTATCGATGATATTTCTCTGGATTTCCTTTACATCTGCACTAGCTATCCATTTCCTTCACAACCTATTCCACTTGGGATTTCCTAGGCTCAATCGGTGCTACAAACTCCGCAAGATTCCTCCCATCATTTTCATCTCATTTATGGTAGACATTGTCACTGAGTCAGCTTACCTTTCTGTTAACATTCTTATTAAATTCAAACAAACATTCTATCCTACATTACATAACTATCTCTACAGATTACAACTTCCACAACTTGTGTGACCCATCACACTTGATAAGGGAGGAATTCACACTCACTTGTTAATATACGTATGGTATTAATACATGTTGACTATTTACTTTGATTTCGTATCTATTTTCTGAATTACTGTCTACAAAAGAATTTGTATTACATCATACAGAGTACACATTATTTATTTGAATTTGTATTCTGGTCATTATTTAGGTGTTTTACATACATGTTTATGGAGAAGACATGTTTTTTTCCGATCCAATAACTGATAAATTTACATTTCTTGTTTTCTAGAACATATTATTACATTTCCTGTTTCTATATTATGTTTAATCCCATAATTTTTCATTTTATTTCAGTGCCATGTTTGAATGGTAAATATTTGTTATACCCTATAGTGATGAAATAGGTCACATGTAACTGTAATGCTATGTTCGGAATCGTGTAAAACACTAGAATAGTCATTTATAAAAAAATGATATGTTTCTATGGTAAATATTTATTATACTGTGAAATAATGAATTAGGTCACAAGTTATTGCAATGATCTGTTGGGTTATTAGATTTTATCATTTTAAAAAACCCATTTGTCTTGGGTGATCTTCATGACTTAAAGCTAGAAGTATGCATGTAATTATTCTTCATGAAACATCTCATCATGCAGGCAGTGTGTCCTTCAATTTAAATACACAACTAATTTAGGTACTATTCATTCTTTATAAGGATGGTGAGATATTTCCTGATATGTTTGGTATACTGTACAATACTAGAATAGTAAATTTAATTGCAATATCAGTGCATTAATTTTATGTTTATCAAAGAATAAGTTTACAGTTAGAGCTTTTGCAACTCATTGATGGTGGATTTCAGGTGCATGGATCTCAAACTTCTCAGGATGCATGTATTTAAACATACAATATTATCAGAATTCACACTCACCTGTTAATTTGAGATTATTGTAACAGGTATTTCTCCCTACATTGAGGTAGTCTACATTTAAATTTCCTATTACAAGAATATTTTGAAAATACTCTTATCTTAATCAGTAACTATGTCATTTGAGTTTCTAGAAAGTTGGTTCTGCCTCGGTAGATTCCATCTTTCAAGACTTGCGTTACCAATTGTACTTGATAAGGGATCACCTTATTCTCCATCACATCCACAATTATCTGAATTCACACTCACCTGTTAGTTCGATATTATTATAATAGTTTTCTCTTCCTGCATTTAGGTAGTGAACTTTTAAATTACAAGTTATTATCCCATGTTTGTGTCATATATAAAATTACATTAAAACAGCTAATTGTGTTGGATTTTTATATTTCATTAATAACTCTAAGAAACTTTTGGGGTATAAGAGTTTTGTAACATCTTATAAATTCTTAATATTAATAATTAAAACAACCATACTCAATTAAGAAAAAGGTATTCATTGTCAATCAAGATCAAAATCATGAAGGTGAATTACGAGTTAGCATCCCATGTTGTGCAATCTTTGATTGGCTATTAGAGAGTTATAAGTGATGTGAGTAGCTATGGAATTTAAGGATTGAAATTTTTTTTTATTATAGCTTGATATTGAGATATATTTTTTTTAATATTTTTATTTACTGTATGCATATTTTAATTATTGTTAATTATAAAACCCTTTTGATATGGTATCCATTGAAATCATTTTTGTGGAGATTTCCTCTAAAAAAAATGTCAAACCATTTCGTAGATTATTTAGTACAAGAAATATTGGGTAAGATTAATTTTTCTCATCAATTATGTTATTTTTCAATAACAAACTTTTCTACATGTATTTTTGTTGAAGAAAAAAATTTGCATGGACTTCTAGACTATTATTCAACAGAGATTTGATCATGAAACTAGAAAAGTTTTTGAAGTTCTTGATGGGTTATTATCAAAGACAGGTTCTTATACAAGTAAGTATCTATTTAGTTGATAAACTGTTGGGTTTTAAGCCTTCATTAGAGGATATTGAAAAAGTTCACCACTCTATAAAAGAGTAGTCTGAATACGCATACCAGCTAAAATAATTTTTTGGTTAATAAAGAAAAATCATAGTCATGTAATTAATTTTAAATATGATAATGTTTTTGGGAAAGGAAAAGGCACATTAAATCCTAATATGGATGGTTTTGGTTTTCATGATTTTTTCTACATTGGGTATGACCCAGCTGGTTTTATTTCACCATTTTGGTGTTTTTCGGCTCCATGTAAGAGTGCATATTGAAAAATGATTATAATACTATTTGTTGTTAAATTAATTTTCTGCTTCCAAAAATTTAAATGGTAATATTATATAAATGAATGTAAGGGTTTTATTTTCAGAAACCAAGAAAATAGTTCTTATTTTTTCAAAATGATCAACTTATATGATCGATTATGTAAGTTGTTTTCAATAGTTGTTATCAAACTAAACCTTTATGTTGAATGTTATAAATTTTTCCTATTAAATTTCTTTATTATTTCATGTTGAACAAGTTTGGTGTTATTGTTGGTACATATAAGTATGACAATTAAAAGGTATGAAATTATTCAATGCAATTCATTTACATGAATATTTCCTCTTCATAAAATAATTTCTTCTGTGGGTTAGAATTTTTCATTAATCCTTGAATTTAAGGTTCTTCCATGTTGTTACATGAATTATAGATTGTGAATCTCATCATTTATTCTTCTTATTGATTTTACATGCTGAATGGTAGGTTGCTATCCTAAGAGAATATATAAGTAGTTTCCAACAGCAAGAAATCTCAACACTCAAGATGCATCAGTATGACTACCATACATTCTCTTTCAAACTTTTGGTGTGAACACGTATCTTTCAAGTCCAATGGTGGTCAGTCCTCAATTTTTAGAGGCTGACTAAACCCAGAAATATAAATGTGTACTTTCTCAAAGATGGAAGTGGCCTTTGATTTTTTTATGATTATTATTTTGGGTAGTTGGGATTTACCTTAAATGTTATATATATATGCCATCTTTTACCTATGGACATTGATATTAACACCCAAAGAAGGGTAAAAAATAAATAGATTTTAAAAGTGCACAACCAAAGAGTGGTAGTTTTCTTGCATCTCTGAATGGTATATTTTTACTTTCTGTGATGAATTAATTGGATCTTTTTTCAATGAAACCCATGATCAAGGACCTGTCTTTATTTTAACTTTCAAATAAGGAAAAAGGATGTATGGAAGACCAAATCATTTTTGATAGTTTTAGATTTTGGGTTTAATTAAATTTGGTTTTATTGATTGAGAAATCTTATTTTATAATCTTCCATCCATGTATAACAAGTGTTTTATACTATGTTTCTAATATGAAATTACAATATAATATACAATATAAGTTTAACATTATTCAATATATTGAATATCGATGGAATTATTTAATTAATATTGTAATCAATATTGTGGAATCTAAAATCTTTGTCTATACATTATATATAACTGTCTGTGTAATATTTGGTTATAATTTTTCAAAAATTTGAAATCTATGTGACAACATTTAGACAAATAACACAGTATAAAATCCATAAACTTTTTATAATGATATATTATGTAACCTGAAATCGATGTTTATAATGTGTCTATGACATGAGTCATTTGTAAAATTTGTAATCTCTATGTGTTAACAATGTGAACATTAATTTTTTATATTTTTTTGGACAAATATTTTAGTTCATCATGATTAAGTATTTTGCTTAAACTTATTTTTAATAACATTTACTTCATAATAGATTCTATTTATTATTAGGTCTGAATTAATGGGTCACACATATCATTTCTTATTGTCATTTTTATTACACATAAGTATATTTTGTATTCATTCCATTTACTTTCACATCAATTTATTTACACTGATTTCATGTGTTTTCCAAGATGTTGGGTGAGTTGGAAAATATTAACACAATGATGAAAATAGTACTACAAGATGAAAATCCATTTTTGTGTTTTTTCACATTCAATACAATTTATATTTTAAATGGTGTGGGAGGAGGAATTATAAAGCTACAAATAAAATATGAAACATACAAATGAAAGATATTGGGGAGACTCGAACTTTCCTTCAATTTCACTTGGTATGTTTTAACATTTGTTGGAGGGATTCATCATGAAATTGTTTCTTGTATTGATACTACTCCTATGACACTATCCATATTCTACATTTTCGGTTTTCTATAAATCATTTTAAGCCTCAATGAATCCATATTCAGCCCTTTGATTTATTCATTTCTAGAATTTGAATTATTCATTTCAATCATTTTTTCATTGATGTATTTAATTTCTTATTCTTGAATGTCCAATGTAAACTTTTAATCCTATAAAATTTTATTCATTATTTTCTGCTATTTTTATGATGTGCCAACAATTTTCTCAATCGGTATTCCATTATAACATACCATTTATTTGTGGTTTAAAAAAATTAAATATTATGGTACACTAATTTTAGAGGGGGTTATTTATTTAGTCCCATTGAAGGCTTGGAATACTATAATAGATCAAATGAGAAGATTAGAGAGATGAGAGAGAATCTAATGTGACCTCAAGCAGAGACTCAAGGGCTTCACATGGAAGCCATAAAGGTGCATCATTTATTGACTGATTGATTGCTAATGATGAAAAATCATCAAGTTATGTGTTTCAGTTGTTTTATGGTTTGTTCTAGAAACATGAATTTTTTTTACTGAGGATTAGTTTTTTGGATAATAAGTAATGAAAATGATTTTGGGTTATACACAGTAACATACATTCGAGTATACCCATATTTTATTCCAACTTTTCTGTTTCAATGTTTTTTAGTTTGGTATATGAATTTCACATTCAACTATTTATAATGTTCACTGTACATAACATCATTGTCTGCATATTTGGAATACACTTTTAGTGTTATATTATTTACCAGTTTTTTATGATTTCATTACATTAAATGTAATAAATATTAATTTTGGGTTTCATTCTTTGAAGTGATTAGGGATTTTGATCCTTTCCCAGAATTATTAGGGTCATATTCCTTCACAAATTCCTTATCAACAGCACTAGCAGTACCAACATCATGGATGACGAGATCCGTATACATGGTCTCATTAGAGTTCCCTTTATCTTGTAATAAATCCACCTAGATAGCTTGTAGATTTTTTGAGTTATGATCCTAAGTAGATGACATATAGAGTGAATGAGAGCACTAGACTTGGTCAATACTAGCCACCACCTCCCCCTTCTCAGTAGTGTCCTTATCAACCTATAATTTACTAGGAGGCAGAACCAATCCAAACAGATTGAGTGTTTGTACAGTAGAAAATTCCTGGAAAGGCCACTTCAAGTTCGATTCCACCATGTGTAGGAGCTACAGAAACATCAGTACTACCTAGAGAAGTCTCAACCTCACCATTATGGCCAAGGCTTCCCTCATCGCTCCTATTATTCATCTTATTAGTCTGAATAATCCATTTCTTAGCTTTTTCCTTATTTCCATCTGCCAGGCAAGATTTAAGGGTTGGACCATATGTATCATCTAGTAAGTATTTTATAAAGGCCTAGTACACCCCTGTATTTTCATCATCTTTCCCTTTGTTTCCAGAAGGTTATCCCTTTCATTCTAGTTTATACTCAATGGGATCTTCTTTAGAATTATTACCTTGAGTTCCAGCATTATGTTTAGTGACTACACATTCTTGATCCTTGAGATTATAAGAGTCCTCACTCCCAATGACAGTTTTCCACTATAGGATAGACCCCCTTTCCTCATTAGTAGGCGTACTAATACTGCCTTTACAGAACCCCCTAGATTCTATAACTTTCCTTGAATATGTGATAAATAACACATCAAGACATAGATTCCAATTACATTGTTTTTACAAGATTGTATGTAAACTTCCTCATGAAGATCTGCATAGTCCCAATCCCCTTGCTCCATTAGAATCATGGCCCCCTTCCCTAATAGCCCCTCTGAAGTCCCATCCAAAGGGTCATTTAAAATATCATTCCCAGCTTCCATTGTATACCTCCCATTATGAACATATGAATTATCCATAGAGGAACCATCATTATGTTTCCCCCCTAAAATAGTTTCTCTCAACGTTGATACAAGAGTGTTCCTTTATCCCTACGCTTTTAATCATTTGGATTGAGTTCCCTATTAGTGGAAACCATGCAAACAGCTGGTACCATTATACTTGAAGCAGTAATACCATTCCTCCCAGCATTATAATTAACCATGGATTCAACATCTATCCTTCGAATAGCCAACCCTACCTTCCCATATTACTTGACCTCCTTCCACATCATAGGAACTGATCTGTCCTTAATGACTTTGTAGTCATCATTAAATGGAAATTAGAAGTTATAGTTGCACCCGGTATTACTGCCTCTAATTGTGTTCAACTGCATTACTGTCTTCGTGCATCTTTTCATTCAAGTATAGGTGGCCTATTCTAATCTCATGGTGACATATTCATGGAATATTTAATGATGCATACCAGGAAATGAAATAATCAGGTAATATTATAGATAATTTGAGGTATGGTATGTCTATTATTTATATTATAAATTGTACATATAAATATAGTTCTAACCCATCCTTTTCTTATAGTATCATTCCTTGAGGGGAAGAGTTAGCAGTAGATTCTATTGCTTGTATCCATTTATTAAATAATAATATTTGTTTTGATCATTTTCTCAACCGATTTTTTTGAAGAATGTGATTTTACGTTAGAAAAATACTGGTTCTATATGAGTTTAACAATAATTAATGTCTTCTAGCCTCTTTTAGTGCAGGTATCTGAATTTTTTTAAGTATATTTTAGTTGCAGGTTTCATTAAAGACTCTAAATGTGTTCAAATGAATTACTGTCTTCTTTCCTATATATTTGTTTACCTATATTTTCTTTATATTTGATGATTCTATAAACATGAACTCTTTCTTAAATTAAATATTACATTTGCTAATTTTTTTTTCTAGGACTTCAAATTGTAATTTTTTATAACTAATGATGAATATAAATTAACTAAATTTTTTTATTACAATAGTATGATGGAGGAAAATATTTTTTGAAAATATTCGGTATAAAGAATATCCGAGCATGGTTTCTATCCTCTATATATGGTTACATAGTTAACTAGAAGTCAAATTTTGAGGAAAAAACTATCCTACAAGACTTTTCCAACACTGAAATTTCAAGCACTTGGTAAAAATATATATTTTTAGTACATAATAACCCGTACTTTTATTTACTCTAAGTCCTCATTTAGTTTTTGGATAGATTTTCAGGTATCCTAATTCTTTTTATTGACTTTTCTATTAGGATTTCGTACCATACTAGGATTTGTTATGCAACCGAATAACTGGGGAGAATGAAAAAAACACATGCCTATCTAGAAGGATCCCAACATTGGCAGTTAGAAGGATTCTAAAATTATTAGTTAGGATGCAAAAACATTTGATGGAGTTGCAGATTTAACACCATTGTACACATACTATAAAACCAACATACTCTAAAACTAGTACCCATTGTTACTGTTGTCACACATGTTATTGAAAATAAAGCCTTATCTATAGACATGTACTTATTTTTTCATTGTTTCAAAACAATATGTTATATGTTACTATCACAATTTAAATTTTAATGATTCAAAGTTGATTTTCACTATTTCTTATTTCAAATTTCTAATACATCATGTTTTCAGATTTCTCTATGGTGAAAATAATTTCTCATTTTCTTTGATATATACTTAACGATACATCATGTTTTTCTGTATCTTCTTAAATCATCTTATTTAATTTTCATTCCTTTTCATATATATTTTTTTATATATGTTCTTATTATCATTTCTTTTCATTATTATATATCGATAAAGCTGTAATTTGAATATATTTTAACTAATATTCATTATTAACTACTCAAAATATTAATAAAATTTTGATAATTAGATTTAAATTAAAGCATTGTGCATATGAACCAGCAATGTACTTTTATTACATATTTTGAGATGAAAATTCAATATATTACATTATGATCCACAACCAAATAATAATGTTTTAGTGTCTTTGGAGACTAGATACATAGATATATTATTTAGGTATATTCTTTATCATCTCTTATATTATCTTTCTCACCTTATACCCTTCTTGAAAACCCATATTTAAAACATTAATTAATAATCTGGGGAAATGAAACATAATAAATGGGGAGATTATATTCCCATTAAGGGTAAAAAATGAAGATATCAATCTACAATCATAAGAAAACATAAGATAGGAATAAGGGTATGAGTTCATGATCATAACTTACAAAGTTAACACCAAATCTATCATGGATCAAAATATTGGGTCATGGTATACAATATTATCATTTCAAAATACAATAATTATATCTATGATGAAACATCATAAATCTATAATGAACTATAAGTTTAGATCACAATCATGCTATAAAAGTGCATCACCATAATAGGTATAGAAACCATTTAAAATGGTATGGTTAACTATTGATACCATAAAATCATAACAGATTAGGCATTGAAATCTATCTTATATATCATTAAGGATTAATCATCAACTCATGTTTCCCATTGAGGATCATGAATCCCTACCAGTTTCTAATAGTGGATTAATCACATTGACTTGTTTCCCTTAATTATCACATGAGATATAAAAGTTTACCAAATGAATTAGAGGGATATATAATTCACATCCCACCCACAACATAATGAGAAGAATACATATTTGTGATAAAATATAATCAAACATTACTCATATACTCATATCATAACCCATGCAAAGAAATGCATTTCATAAACATTTCATAAATGCATCATATCCTAACCCTTGAAAAATAATATATATTTTTTAAAATATCACCATCATAATCATAAACCATCCATAAAAATAATAAGGATAGTATCATGGGATAATATACCTAGTAAATAATTATTAACCTCAAAGGCTATTATCATAGATAAAAATTACATTAAAAGTTCACCGAAATATTTTTGTAGGAAAATACCCTTTTAATTTGGAAACCACTTATTTTAAATCAATATATTTCCAAATATTATGGGAAATATTTTACCTAAAAATAACCTTGGAAACTTATTAAGTAATCGATATAACATTAAGAGGTTATGATGTTGGTAAATTCTATTCACACTAAGTTAATAAAAAATATTCCTTTTACATATTTTGTAAAAAGTTAAAAGTTCATTTCATAGATAATGAAAAGAATATTACATTGAATTTTTCTATAAAACAACAGATATAGATAAAAATTAATTTTAACAATCATTAGAGAATTATAAAAAATATTCTTGAATTTTTTTAAAGAAAACATGGACATTAAGGAAAAATATTCTCGACTGAATAATTAAACATAGTCAACTTTCCTTAAAAATATAATTTTGGTCTCTTGAGAACTTATAGTAAGGATAATGAAATGAAAAATTGTAATATTCATAAATAAATATAGTATAATAAAAATTAAATATACTTATCAGATAAGAATTATAAAATTTATTCAATGTAAATTCAATTATAAACTATCCCGATTAAAATGGTATTGGAACATAATTCCCTTCCCTCGAGTTTGTTATTTATTTATATGAATTGAAACCTTCTATATAATAAATATATATTTAATATACATGTATTAAAAAATAAATTAATAAAAAAATATATATCATAAGATATATTATTTACTTATTATATTTTATCCCTCGTTTATTAATTATTTGTTATTAAAATCACTATTCCATGTGATAATTTGTTTTTTTCCCATAATTGTTTTGGTTTGGAAGCTTAAGACCTTGTATGATCATCATGATTCTATAAAATATATAAAATTAATCATGATATTTATATAATATATATTCATTATATATGTATTTATAGTCATATTTAAAATGTAGAGATAGAAAAAATAATTACACAATTTATAGAGATGGTATGTTATATGTATGCATGAGTGATGCTTTACCTTCTAAATGGATGGAATAAAAGAAAGGTAAATACGAATTAACCTTTAAATATTTATTATTATTTAATATATATCATTGATATTAATTAATGTTTTCCTAATTTCAATCCATGTAAAGAAAAAATGAAAAAAAGACTTTCATCGCTTCATGAAGCTGGTAGTCCACATGTATGCAAGAAGACATTATCATTTTCCAATAGATGAGAAGATGACGGATAATGGAGATTCCATAATAATAAAAATATTTATGTATATTTATGATACTGAAGTTATTATTGTATTATGAATACTAAATACTTAGATTAGGTATAAGAATAAATATTTTGACAGTGGTCACGTAAGACAATTACCTCTTCATTGAGAAACCTTCTTTGTCTTACATCTTAATCTTTGAAATGATAGTCTTTTTGAAATACTAAAAGCTCTAGTATATGTTTAATGAAGATAGTATGATACCAGGGAAGTTACTAGATAATATAAAAGGCTCAAACATAATGAATAATGAAGGAGACAAGGTGCACTTTTATAAGTGAGGGGAGTGTTACTCATGAAATTACTTAATGTATTTAATTAATATATATTAATTTTCATTGAAAAATGTCATGAAATTTATATAATATGAATATAAATGAAAATTTATAGAAATAATGTCATATAATAAAATATGACTAATTTGAGCAATGTTTTTAACCGCATCTCTTACTTTTAACACCTGTTAAACCTTTTGACAATTACCCTAATTTCAAATTTTTCTACTATTTAATGGTTACGAATATTTCCATAAAATAAAATGTAACTAATAAATTTTTTATTTTTGATATATTTAACTATATATAATTCTATTGTCTAAATATAGGATTTTAAATTTTTTTAATATCATTTAATAAAATACTATTTATTAAAAAATATCAATAATTCCGTTTTTGGAAGTTTTCATTTAATTTGTATTTTAAAAAAACATGAAGACAAATGAATTAGAATAAAAACCTTTAAAACATCTATATATATTATGTTTGTCTACAAAAATAATGATACACTATAACTCACTCAAAGAATTACTTTTATTATCATTAAAGTCATTTACATGATTTTTATACTTCTTGCACGAGCACTGTATTGATGTTGCATAAAAATTCATAGTAATTATTTAATCACTTAAAATTAAAAATTAATCAGCATATTAAAAAACACATTAATATTTCAAATAAAAATGTATAACTAAACATAATTTGTGTTTATACCTATCAAAAAATATTATATATATTAAAATAAAGAATGCGATATTTTTGACATTATCTTTTACTTTAATATTATAATGGTAAAGATCAATTTAAAATGGAAAATGTTAAATTTAATAATTTTTGATGATTTTGGATGAAATATACTCATCCAATAAAATAAAACAATTTTTTGGTTGAATATGAAGCCTTATCATATTATTTTTAGTCCAAATTAAATAATTTTACAATTACTATGGTAATTTTTTTACTATGATTACTATTCATATTGACAAAATATAAAGGGGTAAAATTTACAAAATTATTCACATATAAATCAAAATATAGAATTAATTTATCATGATTCAATTTTTATAAGAGACAAAAATTAATTTTAGTTTTAAAAGAAAAAAACAACATAAAGTAGTTCTTTCGAAAAACTACTTTTTAAGGGTAAAAAAATTTTTAGACTAAATTATACCATAAAATAGATTACAAAGATCATTTTGGTTTATTAATAATATAATATAACTAAAAATAAATTTTAATCATTTTCAAACAAAATGTGACTATGTGAATTCTTGAAAAATTACAGTTTTTAATAATAATCTATATTTTTATCTATTCACCAGAAAATCAATATCTTCAATAAAACCCTAAAAATTTACCCAAAGAAAAATATAATATTCAAATTTGACAAATTAAATTATATTTATCATATAAAATTTCGAAATGTAATATAATGTAAATATAATTTCCACTCACAAGAAGCAGTAAAAACCATTTTTAAAGAAAATGTATTTATGAATAATAAATTGACTACTAAAAATTGAGTTTTTATTTATTTAGAATTAATAAATATATTTATATGGAGTATTTAATTTAGATTTATTTTTTAATACTGTTAATACTATTCAAACACACCAATTGAACTGCTATGCGATAACTATCATAATAAATAACAATATTTCAATAGTATAACATGTTTTTTTAAATGATGTTTTGTAGAGAGTAATATATAAAATAAATCATATTTATTTATAGATAAATATATCATAAAATATTATGGTCTTAAATATTTCATATTATAATTTTCTTTCATTTTCATTTATTGCATATGAATTATTTTTTTTAGTTTTTTTATCATCTAATGTATTTTTTTCTTATTTTATATAATATTCATAATAAAGATAATGATCCTCATCATTTGATAAAAATTTCTTAATTCTATGATTATTAAAGATATTAAAATCATATTATTATAATGATTTATACATTTACATGTTAATTTTATTGATAATATGGGTATGGATTGTAATAGTGGAATTTAGGACGAGCATGTTTTGGTTAATTTTACAGATAACATTAAGTTACATTATACAGACCATTAATATGTGTGTCACACATAGAAAATAACACTAATGAAATAATATTCTCCTTTATATTGTATATTACCATTATTAATAATTTTATTCTCAGTCACATAGAAAATTATTGTGTTGGTTTTAGATTGTTCAGGTAGGTGGTTAAACCAACTCAAACAAGAACATGCTACACTAATGAATGTATAAGAGCTAAGAGTTATAACATATTATTATTATTTTAACAAAATCATAGTAATGTTAATATAAAATCATTATAGTTTAGAATTATATTTATAAACTTTTTAGATGAAATATTTGATGGAGAATATAGAGAATAACTAGAAACCTACTTAGATAGAATCACTCCTTGTATCAGATTCCTTTAGAATGAAGGATTTAGGACTAATTATTAGGAATAAAAGATACTAGAATTATAATAACAATTTTAAATAGTAAAAACATGAGGGGATTAAAGAGTGAACATAATAATATGAGTATTTTTTATGGGATCTTGGGGGGATCATTTTATATGTAAAAATGAGGGATAATTCTTTTGAAACATGAGTTAGGTGAAGGGTAAAGATAGAATGACAAGGGATTTAGGAAAGATAGCTATGTAAATGTTAGTGATAAATTTTTTATTGAATTCTAAACCTATCAAATAATTTTTATAATGTCAAAATATTATAAATTTCACAAATTTTGATCCACATTAATTTACCAATTTTTACATCTTTTACGTTGTTTAATTATTTACTACAGTATTTTTTTACTAAAAACATGAGATAATCCTTTTTACATAATTTAAAAATAATTATTCTAAATTTGGATTCCATATAATCTAATTAAATTTATATATATGAAAAATTTATAATTTATATTAAAACATGAAATATATAGATAAATATATTTTTATAAAAAAAATGTTTTTTAAAAATTAAGTGTTCTTAATATTTGTTTCCTATCAATCACTTATTAAATGAGTGTTAATGTATTTTTTCTTTCATATATATAACTAATTTTATTATATTTATCCTTTAACCTTGATTAATTTAATTTATTAAGATTAATTTATAACACATAGAAAAAAAAATTAAATAAAAATATCTATTTTTATCATTAAATGATTTTAATCACATTATATTATAATTTATTATTTATCTATTAACCATTTAATTTTATGAACCTCTTAATATTATAATCTTTTTATAATTTTATAAATACCTAAAATAATTAATTAACTATAAGAACAACAACAATAATAATATGTAACAAAATAAATACTTATATATATAATAAAGTATTTCAATTAGTTATTATATTTTTATTTCATTCTAGAATTGTTTATTTTTATGTGAAATATATTATAACTAAATTTTTACCCTTTATATCAATTAAAAAACATCAGTGTACATATTTTATATAAGTATATCCAAGGACCGTATATCCAATGGTTATATATATCTCCACTGATGATATATACAATGACCATATAACCGATGACCATATATATAATAATAATATCAAATCATAATATATAACCTTATTTACTTCAATAAAACCATTCATCATATTTTATAAGTTATTATTATTATTTTTTACACATATTATTATTTTTGTAGTTATCATTAGTAGCGTTAACTTCATGGAAGATCGAGATAATTAGAATTTTAATCTTGTAGTATTTTTATTCACATTTAGTTTCATTACTTTAGTAATTTTACTTATTACATTTAATTTGTTTATCTTTTAATTTATTTCTCTCTCTATGGTAAATTTTTATCATAATTAAATAAGTCACTATTCATTTTATTTTTATGTTTCCTTTATTAAAAGTTATCGAAAAAGTATAATTTATTGAAAGGGAAATAAATAATAAAATCATGGGGGTGTTACAATGCATAGATTGGAGTTTCCACACATGGGGATTTCAATTTTTGTTTTTTAGTGTTCACTTTTATTTCCCTACATATGTGGATGTGGTGATTTTTTAGTCAAAAATACATTGTAGACTGTTTGTATGTTTTTCATTTGGAAAATATGGTTCTACATGTTCATATCATTTCATTCAATTTTGTAGTCCTATATTATTCATCTTCTTCAATTAGTTAACAAACTATATGCATGGTATAATTAGTGTCTAGATAGGATATTCCATGAAAGCTCATAAATTTTAATGGTATTATAATATCATTCTAAGAGGGTAAATCATCTCCAACTAATATATCACTTATCCCATGGCATTTAATCTAACCTCTAATGATTGGGAGGTGTGGCTGAGGTATTATAGGGAACCAGATTAGGACCATTATGGTGTCCAAGTCAGGTAGATAATATTTATTGATGAGAGATGTTAGTCATGTAGGTTCATGTTTTTGACCCATGTATTCTATTTTTTTAAACTTTTAGTTGATTTGTATTATATATATATTTTAATAATTTTAATTATGGGAACTATTTTTTTATAGAATTTGGTTATGTATGACACATATCTCATACCTATTTTACCTCTTTTATTAAATTCCATATTTTTTATTATTTAATTTATAATGAATTATTTATGGGAAACTGTTTCCATATGAATTGAATCTATCCCTAACCACTTGTTAAAATCCTCTGGTTATCTCGAGAAATAAAATGGAGGTCAGTGATGATTTATTTAGTGATATAGTTAATGTTTTATATATCATTGCACATTTTATATGTGATAATATTTGGAAGTTAAGTTAGTGGTAGGAATGTAAATAAGATGGTTTGATATTTAGAGGTGCTGATAAAATTGACTAACCACTGTATTTACAGTTAAAATTATTTTACTCGGGTAGTTTATGAATTAGAGGTGTCTTTTTAACCATACAAACTATAAGTTCCTTTTTCATTTTCCTTTTAGAAGTGTAAAGTCCACATGAAAAATAGTAATTAGATTGTGTATATTATTTATAACACTATAAGAAGAATTTATCATTCTCTATATGGATTTGGGGGTGTAGTTGAGTGGTAAAACCCAATGATCCAACATAGAGAGACCTAGATTTACAACATGGAAGGGGTAATTATAATAAACTATAGTAGTAACTGTGTTAATACTATAATAGGTATTATAGCAGTACATTGATATAAAAATAATTCACATTAAGTGGTCTTTTGATCCACCTCATTGGGACTATAAGCCACATGACCTTCTTATTATCGATGGTCTTTGTGCCATCAATGGCCTTCAGTCCAACGTGCCTCTGAACTGTCATTAATGTAAGGCCTTTTAACCATAGGGTCTTCAAGTAATCACTAGTGGGAAGTGGTTGGCATGAAGGGGACTAAGTGAATGAATCAACACTATTGGAAGTTAGCACAACATGGATTCATATAGTCATTTTTGGGGTAGGTTGACTCGAAAAATTTTATGGGAATGCTAAAACTTATCATTAGATATTGTATCCCTATAAAATACGCTTGTGATATAGGGGGATGCCCTACAAAATGATTATATTAACTATGAGACTAGGATAACGATATAGAAAAACATACATGTGATGCAAGAAAGGAACCACTAAGGCATCACAAGGTGGGAGACGGAAATAAAGATTCATGTGTTTCCAACTATCATCTAGCCTTTATCCAACATCATGTATAAAGTGGTGCCTTACCATATTTTTTTCAGACCAAAATGATGTAACATTTCATTATGTGGGGGGGGGGGGTGAAAATTCCGGACGGGAATCATGGGGAGATGACTACAAATAGGGGGGGGGGTAGTGTTAGATAATTCTGGTGGCATGACATGATATCAATTTCTGACTTAGGGCCTTTTGGCCATGTATTGGAATTTGGGCAAGTGAACCTTAAATAAACTATGTATTCAAGCCATATATTTTCATAAAATAGTTCTAGGGGGTTCTTTCAAATCCATGTGAAGATATGTAATGAACTGACTTGGGGAACCTTCAAACCTGGCTCCCGACCCGATTCGTCACATACCTAAAGTATGTTCTCGATCCCCACGAGCTGCCGACAAGAACCCAAGTATGGAACAATGGAAAAGAGGGGAAGATTTCACCCAACCTGAATAACCACATGGCATATATTTACTAAAAAAGGAACTGTGGAAGATGAAGAAGATATATATTACAGAACTGTAATAAAATAGTATAAATAGACAAAAACACAGTTGCTAAACACTCCAGAGGACAAGTCCAACTGTTAAGGAACCAAACCTAATAGCTACTCCAAATGATGACATGTGAAAACTCCCACCATATCACCACCAACTACCCAACCATCTAACATGCTCCTCACAACCTCACTATGACTCTTTACCTTTCCCTGCACTGGAAGCCAAACAATGGTCTACACACCACCGAAGAGGTGCACAAGTAGTGAGCTAACGTGCTTAGTAGGTTCCCACCCAGGTGTTCCACAATAAGTCTCTGTATAACAATTCATATATGATCATTTTTAGTAAAAACATGGGATGAAAATTAGTAAATAAATTTTATATAAAACATGGTAAACATTTCCCTTTTTCTATAGTTCTAATCAAAAGTAGGTATATCAATTTCGTAGAATATTTTCCATACCATTTTTCACAAGCATAAACATGATTGTCAAGGATAAATCATAAATAGAATAAATACATAATAGAATCATAGGTATCAAAACACCAATAAATACTACAGGTCTAGGCTACATACTACTCCTACCACAATAATCACATGTGAAAACCGGTTCCAAGAACAACAATCATAGAAAGTATAGGAATACCCCATGAGTAAACCCCCCAACAATTTCAATATAGGTCCCATAAAACAACAGTACTTGGAAAAAAGGAAATCACCATGAAAAACCTCCGTGATAATCAAAAAAGAAATGCATAATGGCCTCAAGCTAAACCTTCCACCTAAGTACCCAACCCATGTGATATTTTTCAAAATTCATTTCAATGCTTTGAAATCCATTCAAACCATTTCACGACCATTACAAACTTCATTTCAATTATTTTAAATACCCGTTTTCCATTCCATTTATCTATAACAAGGGAATTTTTTTTCAATGAAAACTCTTCTCATCACCCATAAGAAAATCATTCCAATCTTTTATTTTGAATCAGTTTGTAATGAAAAACAACAAGATCCACTATCATAGGCTAGAGATGGAACCACCTACCTCAAAACATTCATCTCACACAGCCCTATTGGAATCCAAAATAAATAAAACCCAAAAAAGTTAATGAAGGCCCTAGAATCAAATCCCCACATCTTAGGACTGATCCAATTTAGAAAACCGAGGGTTGGTAGAAAATGAAAACACTACATACCTCAAGAATGGATGTTCACCATACCACAACAAACCATGAAACATACTATAGAACAATATCTCATAATGGATATATAATAATACAAGAATAAACATCCAACATAGATCAATAGATCCAATACCATAATGCTAGGGAATTACTTCTCTCACTTGAAATAAAGAATAAAAAAGACCACTTACCTGCAGAGATGCACCACAATCGAAATAGAGATCAAAAATCAAATGGATTGATATGAAAGGAAAGGGGTCTTTGAAAAATTCCTAGGAGAGACCATGGGTTGAAGATGAAGGGGTTTTAAGGGAATAGACAAATAAAAATTTCCAATCATGTGTTTTAAAACTAGACACAGCCTATTTCATGACATGAAATATAGTTAGACGCCGAAAAATCCACATTGTATAAATACACTGAAAAACCCATCACCTTGGACTAAAAATATATTATTTTAAACATTCACAATGTTAAACCAACATTCACAACCTGTAATATTTCACAGTGTGTAACCAACAAAAATTATTGGGCATGTATCCTAATTACACAACATAAAATTGTTCTGTATCTCGTAGAAAAAAATATTTAAATTTGAAATTCCAAAATATTTGTCACTTCACCATTATAGGCATCCTCATAATGTCAAAGGAGGAGAAAACCATGATAAGGTAAAGGAAATACCTGATAAAATGGTAATGAGGTGTTACAAAATCTACACCATAATGAATTTCGATCCCTACAAAGTCAAGTAGAAGATATAATCCTCAAAAAGTGATAAGGAAACTACTACCTCATAAAAAACTCACATTCCCATGTCTCATGAGAATCTGATCCTTCTTTCCCTAGAACTCTGACGAACAAATTCTACTTCCCATGAAATATATTCATTTGAGAGTCGAAAATATCATCTGGTTTCTCAAAAATAGAAACATATGTCTATAACTAAATTTCTTCCCAACATAGGATATAAGTGAGATCAGGATATTATTTCTTAAGCTGAGACATGTGGAAGACATCATGAATACTTCTAAAATGAACTGGAAATTCAAACTCATTAAAAACTTTTCTGAGCTGCTCAATAACCTAAAACAGTCCGACATATCTCAAAGCCAAATTTCATTATTTTCAAAGTTAATGGCGACCCAACAGAGGATAAACATTCGAGAAAACCCAATAACCTATGAAAAACTCTAATGTTGGAAATTTCTAATACACATTTTATTTTTTCCAACTCTGGGATGTTATAAGACGTCGATGTAAAACTTGGACCAACTATAGATACTTCACCCACCTCATCCCAAAAAAGAGGTGATCTAAATGGGAGACCATACAATGACTCAGGGGGGATATTTTGATTGAGGAATGATAGATATTGTTATAAAAAAACTCAACCAGTCATAGATATCTTTCCCATGTTCCACTGAAATCCAAGACATAAGCAAAAAGCATATCCTCCAGGATCTGAATCACACACTCCGTCTGACCATCTGTCAGTGGATGGTACATTGTGATTAACCTGACATGAGTTCCCATTGCCTCTTGAATAATCCTACAAAACCTCAAGATAAACCTAGGATCTTTATCCAAAATAAAAGTAGAAGGACTGCCACACAACGTCACAATATTCTTGCACTTATAGTTCTCCCAGATATACTACTTTAGTGATGTCTTTGATCAGGATGAAATGAGAAGACTTTATCAACTGATTAATTGTAACCCACATATAATTCCTCCTTAGTGGTGTCTATGGTAATCCAACAATAAAATCCATCGATTCCTCGTCCCATTTACAAATTGGAACCTAAAGAGGATGATGCAAACCAGGGGGTTTCAATTTCTCTACCTTTTTTCGTTGGCATGTGAAATAGCAAGAGACATACTACGCAATGTCACACCTCATACCCAACTACCAGAATCACCACCTAATGTCATAATACTTGTTCATAGTTACTAGATGAACAACCCATGAATAGATGTGACAATAAAACAAGAATAGACTTCTCACAGATGCTGGGATAACAACACACTTCCTAAAGTAAATCATACCATTTGAAGAAAAAGACTAACCGGAAATGGTCTCCCCACTATAAATCCTTTCTCAACATTAAAAAAATCATTATATTTTTTATGAATCTACAAAATAGACTCCAAGAGAGATGAAGATAATTGAAAAATATATAGAACTATAACTGAAACATCCTTCTAAGAATCCAAGTGCAACTGATTGAAAATATCTATAAGGTTCCACTCATCCTTCAATTCCAGAATAGCCTATGGTAGTACTTTCCTACTAAGATAATCTGTAACAACATTTCCCTTCCTAGGGTGTAGGTGATATCAAAGTCAAATATTTTAAGATATTATACCTATCAAATTTGTCTGATATTAAAGTATTTCTATGAAAATATATAGCTCAGACATTTATGATCAGAGAAAAATGTGAACTTATCCCAAAAAAGATAGTGCCTCCAATATATGAGCACATGCATTACTATGGAAATATCTAAATTATGAGTGGGGTAATTCTTTTATTTTTCTTGAAGATGGAGAGATCTGTAAGATACCACATGGTAATATTTCATAAGAACCATCCCAAAGCATCACTTGAAGCATTATAAAACACCGTATATAGATTATTGGGCTCAAGTAATATTAGAATGGGGGTTAATGTCAGAATTTTTTTAAATTCATTAAAGGAAGACTAAAAATTTTCATCCCATGCGAGTTTCACCACTTTCCAGGTAGTATCATTCAAAGGTGATTCCATCTTAGAGAAATCCGTAGAAAATTGTTGGTAGTATCTTGCATGACCACGTAAGCTTCGCATATCAAAGATATTTCATCATACATTCCATGAAAAACAGACTTTAACTTCTCTAGATCAACTGATAAGCCATGATCATAAATTTTTTACCCAAGAACATCAATTCTTAAATCTAGAAAATATATTTAAAAATCGTTCCATAAAAATGATGAATTCTCAAAATTTCCAGAACCAAACTCAGATTGTGCTCATGCCCACTCATAGATTTCGAATAAACTATAATATTATCCCTAAAAACTACCCCAAATGTGTGAATATATTGATGGAATATTTGATTCATAAAATCCATAAAAACTATAGGATAATTAGTCATACCAAAAGGCATCAATATATATTCATAATGGATATAATTTTTCTTGAAAACTATTTTTAGTCAGACTCTAAAACTCTGAGCTGATGATAACCCAACTGAAGATCGATAATCAAAAACCACTTTTCCCCCTTTAACTGGTCAAAAAGATCATCCAAATTAGGAAAAGGATATTTTTTCTTAACCATTACCCAATTCTTCTTCCAATAGTCCACACAAAACTGAAGTGAACCATCTTTTTTCTTGGAAAAGAACATAAAGGATTCCCAGGGTAAAACACTAGTGTGAATGAAACCCTTTTACAAAAGGTCATCTAACTAAATTTTGATCTCTCTCAGATTAGATTATGTTAAAAGGTAATAAAATATCAATATTGGTTGCGTACCTAGAACCAGATAAATCATAAACTCTACCACTCTCTCTAGAGGAAGACTGGAGACATTGTCAGGTAAAACATTAAGAGAGTATCGATAAACAAAAGGGATATCAACAAAAAAAGATATTTCATCAATCTCAAATGTATTAGAAACCAAAAAAATAAAGAGATCTGGGCGAGAAGGTCCTTTATGACTAGGCCTTTGGTCCCGATCTCCCTAAAACACATGAGATCTTCTATCAATAGTAATAAACTAAACACGACGATGATAATAGTCAACCTCGGATCAATGATCAACAAGAAAATCTATACTGATGATGAATTTAAATAGATCTAGATCCAGAACAATAAAATCTCAGACCAAATCCACATCAGTAATTGTTAACGAACAAGAAGGAAATTGAAACACCCACTCCTTCCTCTTACCAAGAGGTGTTTCTAACACCATTGCAAAGGACATAGGTTCCATTAGAAGTTTAATAATATAAAAAAATAAGAATATATAAAAGAGAAGCGGTGAAAAATACAAAATTTCCTTCCTTATTAATTTATTAAATCATATATATGTCTACCATCTCTAAATAGGTATAAATTTTCAACATGAACACCTGTGATTTGATATTTGGTTGAAAACCCTGTAGGTACTTATGAGACTTCAACAGGTCATTCATTACCACATCTAGGGAAAAAATGACAAGATCAGAAAAACTATTGGTGTATACTGATACCGAACACTCTCATTTTAATAAATACAATTACTCCAGAGACATTTCCAACATTAGGGACTCTTGAAAAAACTAATGAAAGAACAGGGTTCTAAAACCCTACCAATCCAATCCCAAATTTATGTCTGCTTGGACCAGAGAATACCACCATCGATTATTGGAAAATTCAAGCCTGGATGCTACACACTTTAGCCTAATATTATCAAGTGTCTCCATAATGTTGATGATTTGATTGATCATGTTCTTCCAGTCCTCCCCCTCTTAAGGTATAGTTATCCCATTAAAGGAAGGTGGCTTCTCGCACAAGAACTCGCTTGATTGACCTCTCTCTTATCCAGCTTCTGGCCGTATGTCAACCACCGTTTTATTAACTTGTGGTACATCCTGATCGGTATCATGAATTTACCATATTATAGTTTTGATAGTATTTTGATTTCTCAAAGGATTACCTTAAGGAGCATCAGCTACACCATCCTGAGGAACCCATGAAAGACATCTTAGAGGCATATTGCTGCACACAGAAATATAAGAACAATTAGAAAACAGAATAAATCTCATTTCTAACTAGAGAACCCATTAGAAAAAACTAATATTTAAAAATAAAATCCTATACTAGAGACACATATTCCAACATCTCATGGAAACTTGAGTCTTGTAATGATAATATCTGGACATACACTTATCACAACATACCTCTCAAATACCGACAATCCTAGCTATAGTCTAATAGATGTTTCAAGAAAAACTATCAACTATGGACCTCCTCTAATAATAAATTTCAATGAAATGACCCAAGTTACCCTCAAACCTGGAACCCAACCTAATCTGTTACATCCCCAAAGGGTATTACTGATCCCCATGGGATGGAGACAAGTACCGAGCATCAAACAATGAACCATAGGGAACGATTGCGCTCAACATGAACAACCACATGGAATATATGTACTTGAAAAAAAGAATAAAATTATATGAAAAAGAGATATATTCCATAACTATAAGAAAACATAAGAAAACTACAAAAACCAAAGTAGCTAAAAAATTATAAGGAAAAGTCCAATTGAGAAGGACCCAAAAAATAGATACTACAAATGATGGAATAGAAAAAAAATTACCATCTCACCAGAATCTACCCAACCAGCTAACACAAAACTCACCACCTCACTACGGTGCCTTACCTTTCCCTCCAATAGAAGACAAAAAATGTATACGAACCATCAAAGAGGTGCATAGGGTGTGAGCTAACAGGCTCGGTGGGATCCCACCTAGGTGTTCCATAATAAGCCTCTGTGTAACAATTCTTATATGATCATTTTAAATAAAAACATGGCATGATCAGTAGTAAAGCAATTTTATAGAAAACCTGGTAAACAATTCCCTTTTTCTATAGTTCTAAACAATAACGAATATATCAATTTCAAATCACATTTTCCATATCATGTTTCAAAAGAATTATTATGCATATAAAAGATAACTTAGAAATCCAAGTAATACAAAATATAATCCTAGAGAGACACACCACAATCTCAACAGAGATCAGACATTGAACAGTTCAATCTGGATGGAATGGTGCATTAAAAAAATTCATAGGAGAGACCCTGAGTCATGGATGAAGGATTATGGAAGGAAAATACCAAAAAAGCATTCCAAGCGTGTGTTTTAAGAATGGACATGGGATGTTTCATGATGTGTAATATAGTTACACGTTTTGAAATTAACATTGTAGAAATATGCTGTAAAATCCATAACCTCAGATTAATAATATATTATTTAAAAATTCATGATGTGAAACCACCATTCATGACATGTAATCTTTCATAGCATGAATCCCATTTCATGTCTTGTACCCAACAATAATTACATGGTGTGTAACTCGGTTACAAAACATGAAATCCATATGAATCCTATAGAAAAATGTGTGTAATGTTTAAATTCTATAAAATCCATGAATTCACCATTATAGGTATCTTCTCAATCTCAAAGGAGGGGAAAACCATGATGAGGTTAAGACCATACCTGATAAAATGGTAACAGTATGTTACAAGATAGATGATATGCAACCATTTTAGGTTCGTTGAGTGTGTGTATTTTTTGTTTCTTGTAATCACTTCTAAATATAATAAAACATAGTTCTCTATATAACAAACTATGTTGTTATAGGTTAGTGAAAATATATTTAACATTGAATTTTGGGTTTCAGATCAAGGATGGGGAGTTTTGATTATGTTTGAAATGATTAATGGGATGATTTGAAGTGTTTTAGTTCAATGGGATAACTCTCGGAGTGAGTTCCTGAGTACTAGTTGATGAATTGTGCTAATATAAGGGCATCACAATATGAAAAAGGGCGTTACGGAATAATGAGTGGATGAGTTTGAAAATAATAGGTGGAGGTAAATGACCACATTATGGTCCATACGTGACACACTATGATGGTGTATGGTTAGGATATCTCACTTTTCCTAATTCCCATCATGCTGTGATTGGGAGGGGACACACTATGATGAGGCCCTAACATAGGTTAAGTAAACAAGATCATGTGGGTTATGATTTTTTAGGTATCTAGAATTATTTTTAAATGAATATAATAGACTTTTTGTACATCAATGTGTTGAAACTATTTTGGTTTTTCTCATTTTGGGCCACATAAATAGAGGGTGAGGTCTATCTCATTTCCCCCTTATTCCATTATCCTACCTTAAATTAAATCATTAAGTAGAGGTTCTTTATAAGTATTCAAGGTAAGATAAGACACCTTATTCTATCTATTCTCTTCTTTTGAATTCAATAAATTTTAAATTCACCTTATAAGGGTTTAAATAGACAATTTCACCATCAAATTGTGAAATTACCCCCTTGATGGTCCATTCAATTTCATTTTCACGAGGTGGTCCTTGGAGGATATGTTCAAGTAGTTGTTGATTGTTTGACTTGATGTATGTTTATCTACGAATTTATTTAATGTTTTTGGTGATTTTTGGATAAATTGAATTTTTAATTAGGTGAATTATTTTGGTAATTTTTTTTGATTTCATCAAGGATAATTTCAAGAGTGGACCACACATTGTTTCTCATGGTTTAAACATCAATTGGTTTCAAAATGAGTTTAATGTACATTATTCTAATTTGGAATTTTATTTTTAAATGTAAACTTATTAATTTGGATTCATTTATTAATGAGATATACATAACACCCTATGACTTTATTTTAATAGAATACCATGATTGATATATTTCTAAATTGGAATCATCCATCTTAAAGAAAATTGTGAAATACTATAAAAATATTATTATATAAATTTTACCATTATAAGAAAGTTGTTGAATTGATAGTTATAAAACTGATTAACCAAATTATGTAATATATTTATAATGGTCCTAATCAATTAAGAATTATTTATTAATTACTAGGAAATAAGCACTCAATTTTCAAAAATTCCATTTTATACATCAAAAATATGCTTTCTTGAAAAACAAATTTATAACATTTTATGCATGAATATTGTAATTAATTTTAAAAACATTGAGAAATTTAATTTTATAAAAACCACATCATTTTTTAAATCATTATATAAAAATTATTTTAGGGTTAATTTTTAGAATTTTTAAAAAGGCTTGACTTTTGGGTGAATAGTGAAAATACCAATTTTTAGGAAAACTGTTTTTTATTTTCTTGTATTTTAAAAGATATTATTTTATATGAATTATTATTATAATTTATTAATTTATTTATTTTGTATAAATTTTATACTTTATCTTGATAAAAAATACTTTTAGACTTAAAATGCATTTTTTAGAAAACGTGTTTTCATTGTATTTTATGTTAATATATTAAATTAATTTCTACCATTTTAGATATTGAATCTTGAAAAATGGATTTAATATTTGTAATAATAATTTTCTTATTTATTACTGAGGCTAATTTCATTTTTTATTATGAATAATAACCATGGTAAACAGTTTTAATCATAGTAAATAGTGAATTTAGTTCACAATGGATATAACTAAATTGAAAAGGAATTAAAATATACCTCAATATTTCCTTTATTCTACTGTATGAAATGATTTAATTAATTTTCATCTATGTTTGATATTTATTTCTACTTGTTTATTTTTTTCATTAATAATAATCTATATTATTTTTTATAAATAGAAAAATATAAAATGAAACTCTCTCGATTTTAAATTCTATTTTATGTTCACATAGTTATAAAAATATGATGTTATTGAATCTTAAATTTTATTTTGACCATAATATAATTATTACCATGATTTCAATTTTTTAAATGTTTACTGACTAGATGCAAACATTAAATTCATATACAACATTTATATAGTTCCTCTGAAAGCTGTGAATAAATCATGGTAAATAATTTTAAAAACATTTGAAGTAATGTATTTGGGATAAATAATGGTACCAAAATAATTTTATAGTTAATTATAATTTATTATTTTTGGTGAATTTTATTTTATTTTAGTTCCATTGAGGTCGTGATGTCTTTCAAATCAAATTATATGAACAGTTCTTAAAATGACTTTAATAATATTTTATCTTAAATAACAATTTGTTAAATTATTATAAATAATTAAAATATTGAAATGGGAAAATTAATATAAAAAATGGACTAAAATTTCATCTCTTAATATTTATGAGCCATTTTTACCATATAAGTAAAATTATATCCTTTTCATTTTGAAAAAGTTGTTATGATGTTAACGTTAAAATTGGTTAACAATGGGGTTAAACCAAAGGATAAGGTTTAAAATACCACTTAAACCTATCCATATTTGACTGGTTGAAATAATTTCTACCATATCCTATAATATATTTTAAATTATGGCCACATGGTTTCCCTTACATATGAAAATTAAATAATCATAGTTAAATATTTTTATTAAATCCCTGAGTGTCCTTTTCATCATTTCAAAAGGACAACCCTCCATTATATTCCTTAAACAACCTTGAGTGAACTAGTTATAACAAAACCTACACAATTCTATTATATAATTCCCTTAATATGAACTATAATTTCTTATCTTCTTAAAATACTATTCCAAAGGTCCTTAAGAGGGAATTTAAAAGAGGTTTACTGAAGAAGAGGTGGTTATATTTACCAACTCATTCAAATTTATTTCTTCTTATACTTAATATAAACCCATTATACCAATTTTAAAATAAAAATACAATATCATTAATATACAAGAATTTTATTTTTATTATAATGGGATAACTATTTTTCAGCTCTTTTCAGTCATATAGAAATAGAAAACATCACTCAACTTGTATGTATGACTTATCATCTCCATGAAGCAGTGT
Source organism: Viscum album (assembly GCA_963277665.1). NCBI lineage: Eukaryota > Viridiplantae > Streptophyta > Magnoliopsida > Santalales > Viscaceae > Viscum > Viscum album. Next base: position 89,793,201 of record OY728147.1, read on the forward strand.
AATTCATTTTTCAACACATTTTACTTGTATGGTAATAAATATCGAACTGATGAATATATATGATAATTAGGAAATAATTTTTTTCATGGAAATATAATATACTTCTGCCCATTAAAAATGATAATTCCTCTCATGCATACTTGCGGAATACCATCTACACGAAGAGACATGCCTTGTTTTTTCATGTAATCATTTAAGGAATGATTCTAGAGAAATATATATTGAATATATTTGATATTTGTGTCATTTATAAAATTATATATATTATAGAAACATGATAAATATTCATGGAATGATACTAATAAACTAAAAATTATAGGAAAAATGAAACAGTTAACTCTCAGAAATGATGATTTTAACAAAGAATTATTTATACATAGGTGTTGAAATGTTATAAGTAGAGAATATATGATATTATATGTATGTATATTGTTTTTATGTATAATTATCATATATTTATAATTATTACACATGTGGATAATGTTAATTATAAAGAAATTCATACTTGAGGTAAGGGATCTTCATTTTAGTATTGTTTCATTGAGACATGTTTGATGTTATGATCCTATTTATGTTTTTGAAGTGTAACATAATGGATTTTTAAAAAGGTAAGGACCATTAATTTTTATTAATAATTCCTTTAAACTCTCTGAAATATGATTCCTCATCATTTTAAGGAGAGATCGAGTGTATTCAGAGTTTGTTTGGAGCTCAAAGCCCCAAAATGGGAAGAAAAGACTGGGCCATATGGTTAGAAGAAACCATGCAGCCCAACCCACACGGTTTCCAAAAAAAATACATTTTTAAAAAGGGGGGACCTGTGGGCCACTTTGTTTGTTTGTGACCCGATGACCCAAGGTGCACGTCCATGCAGTGTGATAGACATATGGGATAGTGGATTTTCATATGGTTTGCACATGGTTAGAAAAACCATGTACTGAACCATGATATGTGCACTATTGAAGTTTATATTTGTTCCTGGTTAATGCATAGTTTGGAAAACCATGCGGCCAAATCTTGCAATTTTTTATGGGTGAATTTATCATTTCTCCCATCTCTAATGATTTTGAAAATTCCTTCTTATTTCATTATTTATCCTAAGAGTATTACTTCCTCCTAGCATGGACAATGCTTCTCATCTCCTCCAAGCTAGGGAACAAGCTCCCTACTCCGTATGATCTCTAAATCAATCACTATCAAAAGAAATAAGAATCTAGATGTGAGATCTTTGAACCTATCTAATATTTTTCAATGTTTCTCTTCCATATGTTGTGCTATCTCAGTGCAAGCTCATTTTCCCCATTTTCATGGAATTTGATGGTTTCATCAATTTCTTCCAACAAAGATTTAATAAATGGCCAAGACTAGATTAGGGAATATATATAAGGATAAGGTAGGTGTCCTTGTATCTTTCCCTTCATTATGTTTCATTCCAAAAATTACATTGTTTTTTTGTAAGCTAAACATTTCTGACGTCACTTCTAATTGTTAAATTAAATTAAATTGAATGCCTTACCATTTCATTGGAAATGTGAGTGAGTGATGAATCAACCCCTTAGTTTTATCAACTTGTTAAATTCCATTCAATTGGGTGTGATTCACCTATAATAATTAATTTCCCTTTTTTTCCTTATCTTTTTGAACACCCATAAGGGGTATTTAATGATGTTAAATTCCTTAAGCTATACGTTGAATTATTTATGGTGATGAACCTAGTGAACAGATCTTACACCCCATGCCACACATGAATGATTGATCTAATTGAATTGTCATGTTATTAATGCCTTAGGACTTATGAATTAAATGGAAATTACCAAAGGGTTTTTCCTTGACCAATAATCCAATGTTAACATACATTCCTGAAAAAAATGAAATGGTACTTTGCCAGAAAGGTTATTTATATATATTTTTTTTAGCTACTCCACCTTGGTGATGGGGGTGATATAAGGGTTTTTTAATTAAATAGCCCTTTGATATACTCTCACTAATTTATGTTTTAATTGTTAATTCTTTATAAACTCAATTGGGGGGACATCAATTATTCATGGGATGAGCTCACTTTGCATTATCTGTTTTTTCTCTTGACGAGTGAAACTAGTTACCTAGGGGATACCTCATGGATGGTCTTGATTTAATGATTGGTTTTACCATTTCATGAGAGATACTTGGGAACATATATGCAATACTCGGTATATAATCGAAGGAATTTTAGTATTTAATTTTATCGCACCATTTCATGATTGATTTATGGGACTTCATCATTGGGTCACCTTTAATGGATTAATTGGCATTGGTATTTTAGCAAGCCCCTCAGGTGATACTTTACAAGTATCATTGGATTTCCATTGATGGTCTCATGGTGTATTGATATGATTTTATAAAGTTATTATATAAATAATTCAAAATTAAATAAATCTTTTCAAATGGGAATTGATCCATTGGTTTTGAAAATGTAGGGACATCTCCTCTAAGCCCAATAAAAATCATGGGGACCATCCATACTATGACAATCTATCTCACTACACTTGCTTTACTGGATCCCATGGTACAAATTCACCAGTTTAGTCTAATGGAGTTAAACTTGAAGCGTGTCCAAGTGGAACATAGTTCAATGCAGATACATATTTATTTGTATCATTCATTTTATTATTTAGACACATTGCTTATTTTAAATTACATGAAGTAGAATATCCATGACACCATGGGTGATGGATTACTGATATTTTATCTCACACATTGATTGGGAGCCTATGGAACTAGTGCACTATTTAGTTATTCGTATGGAAAAAGGGAAGAAGCTAGCTTCCAATTCATGATTGAATTGTATTACTAGGATAGAGTTAGAAGCAGAGGTTTGAGCCTATGTCTGAGATGATAATCTTAATATTTTTTTTTCTTATTTGTATATATTTATATAATGTGGAATATTATTGTATCCCCTACCCCAAGAAAATTCATTTTTTTGTAGCTACCTTATCATGATATTCATATTTTATCTTTTCATTATTCAGATTCTACTTATTATATTGTTTATTTAGCTTGAATGTTTTATTAGTATTATTCCGCTTCTATTTTCTATTGATTTTTTCCCACTATTTCATAATATATTAAACATATATATGTATATATTTATATTTGTATCAGTACACTCTACTCTTATCAATGAGGTAATAGTCTACCCACATACACATCCTTGTTCCTCACTGCTAATTCGCAACCTTTAGAATTCAGGGAGGCGTGCTTGAGGTCTTGTGGCAAACCATGTAAGGTAATTGGTGAGTGGAATACATGGCGGGATGTAAAAAGTACTATCATAGTTTTATTTTAGTTATTTATTACAATTTGTGTTTATATTGGAGACTTGGGCATTATAATTTAGGAGTGAGACTGTGCCTTGGAGTAGCCACCCCATGTATAGTGGAAGCACATATTTCATAGGCTGGGAAAATGATTTTATTTATTTCACTTATTATAATTTCACTAAATTGCACCATTGGGTGATGTACTTTTTTTGTGCTATTATTTATGTTGATATTATTTGATTGGGTTGTTTATCCTTGAACTAATGATATGAGAGAATATTAATATAATGAATCATACTAGGAATAATAGGACTCAAAATTATTTGAATTACTCTATTATATATCTACTTTCCTATATAAATCACCAATTTTCCATGTGATTGTTATATGTTCCTTTTTTATGGTTTAGTTGACCAATAATTCCATTTTTTTGGCCTGATTTGTGGGGGACAATGATCGATCATCCAATCAAAACACAAACCATGTTCTATTACATTTTTTGTCTGGTGTATGGGACAAGATATAGTTACATGACATGCCAATTTCAATTTATACGTTGTATGTGTGCTTATAAGATGGAATTATTAATGTCACTAATTGGATCGTGATGAAAATAAACAAATAAAATAAAATGAATACAACCTTTAAATTGAAATGGTCACCATATATGTTGAAATGTGAGACCTTATCCAAACCTAAACTTGTTTGTTGGATGTAGGCCTTTTCTCATTTGATCCTTATGTTACACGTTCTTCTTATATAGAACTGACTGTAAGAGCTAGCACAAGGATGCATTTCTTTAGTAGGATAGCCTTATACCTGCACTTTCTTATCACATTATCTATCTATTATAAATCATATCTGAGGCATCTGCCAGGAAATTGCAGTGATATTACCCCATGACAAATTAATGATATATACTAAGAGAGTGATGATTAGAATTCTCCTTAGGTGGTTGGATTTGATCCATCATTGATACATCCTTTTATACCACCTGCGGATCCTCCTACAGATCCTCTACTGGGTGCTTATTCCTAGTTCCAGGAAAACTTCCTTCGCTTTATGAAATTAGTTCATGGTTATCCCTGACCTAACCCTTCCATGGAAGAACTAACCAGTGAGTTCTAGAAGAATTTTACTCCCACATTCTCAGGGCATGGTGTACCTGATGCTACTAAATCATGGCTAGACGATATGGTTTCAATATTTGAGAACAACGAAACACCTGCACATCAGAGGGTCAAACTCATGCACTATAATCTAAGTGTCTCCTATAAGAATTAGTGGGACATTTTTAATCACAATAGTTGAAATCAGGGTATAGGCAAGGAATATTTCTATAAATAATTATTTTGACTACTTATTCACTTATACCTTGAGAAATAATCCGGTTTTAGAGTTCAAAAAGCTCTAGAAAGGTGACATGTCATTGATGGAATACTCATCTAAATTCACTAAATTGAAATGTTTTTCACTAACCATAACAGGCGATGAGCTAACTACTATAAGGATATTTGAGGATGAGTTTGATTATGAAACTAGACCATAGGTGAACATGTTTCAGATAACCACCATTTCATAGATAGTGAATCAGGTCCTCATCGCTGAATGGAACCTGATGGAATTTGTTGAGGTAATGTAGTGTATTTAAGCTTCTAGGAACAATAGTGGTTTATCTAGTGGTAGGAAGAGACACTTCAAGGATATATGTGGGGTTGGTACCAGCAAGGTGGAATTCCTAGAAAATAATTTGGTGTGTCAAAAGTGTAGTAGTTTTGGCCACAAAACCCCGAGTGTACAAGGAACCCAATCGAGTGTTAGGATTGTGGTGGGATGAGTCACCTCTAGAATTTCTACCAATATTTTCCACTGGTGTCTAGTGAGTTGGGATTTTTTCTAGCACCAAATTCAGATAAAATATTTGTGACACCTCATCCAGTAGGAATAAGTTTTTTATTGGATGTTCATGCCAAGAAGGTTTTCATGGATGAGGCTGTCATGCCTCAAACATTCAGATTCTGCAGAGTGGACCTGGCTAAGTTACTCATGAAACTTCCCATGGCCATAGTTCATGCCATGTTTACATGTGAATCTTACACCAGAGGAGAAGAGTCCATGGTCATCTATAGTGATATGTACTATCTTGGTATCCTCTACTCTAGTATCTACCTTGTTTGATAATGTGCATCAAACTTCATTCTATGTGCTCCAACTATGTGATGCCTAAGCCTAGGGATAGTGTTCTCCAATGGTGTTGTGAACCTTAGAATGAAGTTATGAGTTTGAGTAGAGGGTATATTCTAGTGTAAGGAGTGCCTCGTAAAAATAGGTGGGAACCATTTTATTTGTAGTTTCTACACCATCGAGATGATAGATTTCGACACTATTCTCAATATATACTGGATAGTTTTTTATCGAGCCCATGTGGATTGCTATCACTATTGAGTATATTCCACATCACCTAATAGAAACATGTACATCCATAAGGTAGAATGGTATCTACTAGATAGATTAGTTAGAATGAAGTGTACTAGGTTGGACAGAATGATAGCCTTGATAGCTGGTGTATTTATAAGTGATCAGGGAGTGCATCTTGTTGAATTTACTCTAGTAATGGATCATTTCAAGGATGCATTTCTTGATTAATTCTTTGAATTATCTCTTAAGAGATATATCAAGTTCACCATTGAGCTTGTGCTAGGTGTGGCGCCAGTTTCCATTCCTCTGTATAGTATGGAACCTAAAGAGCTTCAAGAAAACAAGAAGCATCTAGAATATCTGAGGGGTAAGTCTTTTATTAGACTGATCATATTTCCTTGGAGTTCACCTATATTTTTCTCTCAAAGAAGGTGAAAGGTTCCCTTAGGTTATTCATGGATTACTATGGATATAAAAAAATTATGGTGAAGAATAGAAATTATCTTCCATAGATAGATGACCTATATGACTAGCTATGAGGAGTAACTATTTTATCAAAGGAAAATTTGAGGTGATTTTAACATCATGTTCATGTGAGGAAATTAGACATACCACGTAAAATGTTCCAAATAAATTTCATATTGTATCAGTATTTTTTATTTTGTTTCGTCTGAAGAATGTATTGAAAATCTTCATAGAATTGATGAATCAAGTTTTCTACCTATGTATTGATTGCTTTGTGGTAGTCTTCACAGAAGACATATTAATGGATTTACGCACCATAAATGACTATGACAACCACCTTGAGATCCTTCTTAATACACTGAGAGAGAACTAGATATATGTCACGCTCATTAAATGAATCTTATGGATATGTAAGGTTTAATTCTTGGGTTATATCATATATAAGGTAGAAATTTATATTAACCAAGAGATGGTGAGAATTGTGGTTTCCTGGAAGAAGATTAATAATAAATTTTACATACACAACTTCATGGGGATAACTGGCTATTACAGGTGGTTAATTCAGGATTTAGCCAACATGGATACACCACTCTCAGGATTCGAGATGAAGGTTATGAAATTCAACCAAATTGAAGCTTGTGAAACAAATTTTCTGGAGATAATGGTAAGACTAACCTCAACGGTAATCCCGATTCTTCCTAATACAAGATGAAGATATTATTTTTGTTGTGATGATTCAGTAATCGGATTGGGTTTGGTTCTAATTCATGGTGATTGAGTCATGGAATATGGATCCCTACATCTAAGGCCTTATGAGTGGAACTACCCCACAAAAAACCTCAAGCTAGCAGTAATGGTTTATGCTCTATGCTGTTGGATACATTAATTTCTAGGTGATTGATTAGTTGTTTATACAGATCTTAAAAGTATCAAATAAATGTACACTTAGAAAGACATGAATTTGAGGAAGAACAATTGGGTTAAAAAACATCAATGGTTCAATTTTAAACTTAATTAAACACTCGGAAAGGGTAATCCTGTATATGATTCCTTGATCTATAAAACTCAGACACTAGCCATCAAAGAGGTTAATAGTGAGTGGATGTTGATGGATATATTTTCTGATATGCATCTAGAGGATACAGAACATCACAGGCATCTAGTTCTAGGATCTATAGCAGTGACATCATCCCTTCTAGATAAGTCTTGTAAGTGTTATTTGTATGATTCTGAGGGCCTTGTTTTGAGGTTGAGCGACAAAGGAGAGAAACCAACTCCTGGTTGGGTTATTGAAGGAAGTTATACCTTACTCTTCTTTGGTATTATTTGGGTACCTTATAATATATATGAAGATATTGTGAGGGAATATCATGCCTATGTATGGGTAGTTCATCCTAGGCTTACCAAGATGTGCTGATATATTTGCTATCTGTATTGGTGGCCTAGTATAAATAGGTAGATATCGATTTTCATCACTTGGTGCTCTACTTATTAGCATATGAAAGTAGAGAACCATAGACCATCAAGAATTATATAACATGTGTGAATTATTGATTGGATATGGAATGATTTCACCATGGACTTCATGATGCGATTGCTGAGATCCCCTAGAGGTAGAGATGCAGTGTGGGTGATAATCGACAGGCTGACCAAGGTCTCACACTTTATACTAATCCATGAGACCATCTCTATTGATGATATAAGAAGGATTTACCTTAAGGAGATAGTACAACTTCATGGTGTTAACTATATAATATTTTTGGACTAAGATTCCCAATTTACTTCATGGTTCTTGAAAGGGTTGAAAAAGGAACTTGGATAACATTTGATCTAATGTAAAACATATAACTCTTAGACCAATGGGATGTCTGAATAGACAATATGGGTGATAGAAGATATTATACAGGACTATATCATCAATCTTGGGGGTTCATAGAAAAATAATATTACTATAGTCAAGTTTTCCTAAATAACATATTTCCGAAAATGATTTAGATATATTCATATGAGGCCCTTTATGGTAGACCATGATGCTCACCTTTGTACTGGATAGAGTCAGGTGAGGTAGCTATACTTGGTCCTCATCTCATTTAAGAGACTTCAAAGAAAGTCCATCTAATTCAGAAGCATATGGTTATAACCTAGTCTAGGTAAAAGTCATACACCGATCATCATCCTAGACATATAGAGTTTGATGTTGGACATCCGGTCTTTCCATGTGTTTCACATAGATTTGGTCATAGACAATTTTAGAGACATGACAAGTCATTTTCTCTATATGTTAGTCCTTTCAAGATAGAGGAGAGAGTTGGACAGATAGACTATTAGTTTTGTCACCTTATAGGTACTATGCTATGAATGTTATATTTCACATATCTCAAATTCATCAGTATCATGATGATTAATCTCTTTTATTTGACCATGATTATATTGAGTTAGAGGAAGATACATCCTTTTAAGAGGATCCAATACCTATCATTGATCGGAGCATAAAGTCACTCTAAGAAAGGTATGTTCCTCTAGTCCAGGAACTACTGAAGTATGGGAACATATAGGATGAGACCACAGAGTAAGAATATGATGTACATGAGGAGTGGGAAAAACGTTTCTCAGATGACATCTCACTAACCTTGGAAAGGAAACTCGAGGAAGAGTTGTCTTAAGAATGGGAGGTTGTAATATCCTAACTTTTTTTCTAAAGGCACAGACTGTTATTTTTTATTCAAATTCCTTTAAAACTACAAAATATGATAAAACATCATGTTGAGGAGGGATTAGGTTCATTTGGGGATTTTTTTTCAGCCCAGATCGTCAAAATGGGAATAAAATACTAGGCCACATGGTTAAGAGAAACCATTCCTTCCAGCCTACACAATTTCTATAAACCATATAGAAAGTGGGGACCTTGGGGTCATATGGTTTGTCTATAACCTTACAACCCCATGTGTAAGACTGTGTGATTTTATAGACATTTGGGAGAGTTCATTTTAACATGTTTTTGGCGCAGTTAGACAAACTGTGTGCCTAACCCAGTGAGTTTTTCCTTGAAGTAGATAATGTCACATGTTTGGTGCAATTTTCGGCCAATAATGCATCCAAACCATGTACAATTGTTTTTTCAGGTGAATTTATGACTTCTCCCCTAATTAAGGATTTTAATGCTTACTAATTATTTCTTTCCTTCTCTCTAATGGATTTCTTCATCCTTCGATGCACTGAGCCTCTCCTCTCCTCCAGGCTTGGGATTAATCTCCCTCCTCCATATGATCTCCAAATTTCTCTCCATCAGATGCAACGAGAAGCATGGTGTGAGATCTTAGATTCTATCTAATATTTTAAAGGTTTCTCTTCTATATATCATTCTATCTTATTAAATGCTCATTTTCACCATTTTCAAGTTAGTTGATGGTTTTATCAATTTCATCCAACCTAGCTCAAATCAATGTTTGAGACCACACCTAATTATTGAATTCCATAAATTATGCAGCCAAGGTAGGGGATGATATATGCGGCCAAGCTAGGTGGTCTGGGATATTTCCATTCATTTCATTGAATTCCATAAATTATGCCATTTTTCTACAAGTAGGAAATTTATGAAATCACGCCTAATTATTAAATTAAATTAAAATGAATTCCTGAAAATTCCATTGACACCTTATGTGAGTGGAGAATAAACCCCTTGGGTTGATCTACTTATTAAATACCATCCAATTGGCTATGATTCACCATGAATTTTTAATTCCCCATTCTCCATAGAATATTGAACACCACTAAGGGGTATTTCCTCATGTTAAATTCATTGATCTATACGTTGAATTGATTAGGGTGAGGAACCTAGTGACAAGCACTTACACCCGATGACACTCATTAATGGTTAAGCTAATTGAACATGCTATGTGTTTAATACCGTAGTCCTTATGAATTAAATGGAAATGGACAAAGGTTTTTCCTTGACCAATAAAACTATGGTTATATAAATTCCTGAAAAAACAAAATTCTACATTTCTAGATAGGTTATATATATATATATATATTATTATTAAATTGATTCACCATATTTCCATGGGTGATAAAAGTGGTTTAGACTTAAAAAAACCTTGGATGGACTCTGGTGACTTTTTGATAGAATTGTTTATTCTTTGTAAACATACCAGGGGAGACATTAGCTGTGCCAGAATTGGGATATACCTAAATTATCTATTTTTTTCTCCAGATGAGAGACATTAGTTTCCTAGGGAGACCCCTTTGATGGGATTAATGGAATGACTAGTTGTACCATACCACGAGAGACAATCAGGTTCTTACATGCGATATAATGAACTAACTCAAGAGGTATTTTAGTATTGAATTTTATCACACAATTCTTGGAGTGATACATGGTACTTCACCGATGGGTCACCTTGGATAGACTCTTTATCCTTAGACTTCTATTGATCCACTCGAACTATACTTAGAAGGTATACTTGGATTTACATGGATGGTCTTAAGACGTTTTTATGTAATATTGTAAAGGGATTCTAAAATAAATTAAAAATTAAATATATATATTTTAAAATATAATTGATCTATTGGTTCTCAAAACATAGAGATATATCCTCCAAGACCAATCATAACCTTAAAGATAGTCCATTCTATGAAACTCTATACCATTATCCTTACCTTTATAAGATCCCATGGTTCTGACGCACCGACTTAGTCTAATGCTGGTCAATTCAATGGGTTTCCAAGAGGAACCTATTTTAATTTATTTATTTACTTATGTTTTGTAATTAATTATTAAGGAACAATGATAATTTTATATTTCATCGAATGGAAGGGCCCAAAAACTATGGGTTTTGACCTACTGATATTGTAGAAAAAACCATACTCAGGTTACTCTATTACCCAAGTAGACTTTATGGTTGTAGTTATGATAAGAGGGAAGAAACCATCTTACAATTCGTGATTGACTTAAATTACTTGGATGAATTTGGGAGTAGAGGATCAAGCCTATGCCCAAGATTCTAGTATTATTAGTTTTTCCTTTTTTTGTATATTTTTCCGTCATGTTGTATATGATTGTACCCATTCCTTTATCATGTTAATTTTTGTTTAGATACCTTATAATTCTTATCATATTGTATATTTTTATTGTTCAACTTCCTCTTATTGTATTGTTTATTCAGTTTTCTTGTATTATTATTATTTTTCCACTGCTATCTTCTTTTTCTTTTGTTTCCAATATTTCATAGTTTATTACACACACACAAACACACATATATATACTCTATTATTATCAATGAGGGCACAATTTCCCCATAGACACCCCTTTGTCCCTTACTTCTAGTTGGTAGCCTCTGGTGTTCGGGGAGGTTCTCTTGAGGTCTTGTGGCCAACCGTCTCAGGGCACTAGTGAGTATTATTTGAGGTAGGACACAAAAATGATGTGTTTATAACTAACATTTCAAATTTTATATAACTTATCCTTATTAATTCATGGTATTTGTATTTACAACTCAAATTATTTCATCAATTTATTTTCGATTCGAATGTCACCAAACATGTAAGGATTTATTTCAAAATCTCAACATTAGTCAAAATTGTTAATATATAAGTTAATATTTATATAATTATGTGATTGTTTTATCTTAAACCACATATATTTTCTTCCCCTAAGGTAATTTTTGAAAATTATCATTTTTTTCTTTCTTCTCTCTCTCTCTAATTACTTAAATGTCATAATGTTTTTATGGAAAATAATATTTTGGTTTTTTTTCAACCATGAATCTGTCACTTCCATGTCCATGTTTTCAATTTTTTTAATATTATCCAATGATATAGTAAAGTCATTTTTACATAATTTTTAAATTTTTATATATTTTTAAAAAATAATCACATTGATTTTTTCCAAACGATGCTCTTTTTATTGAATGTTTGAACAAAATATTTTTTTAACGCACACCACATGAATGAATATTTCCATAATCATGAATAATATATTATTTGATTCTTCCTTTAAAATGATTCCTTGTTTCCTTAAAAATAAAACAATTTCCTAATATTTTTTAAAATTTTAAATTCTAAATAATATATTTCTAAATTAAAATGGCATTTTATTCAAGAAATTTTATAATGAAATTTTAACATTATTTCAATCTATTTTAATATCATTTGATAAATATTATCCTTAATTTAAGATATGATATAATTATACCATCCACTATATTTATTTGGATGGCCTATGATATGTTTTATTAATAAAAGTGTTGTCATTATTTGTGTTTGTTATTCCAATATAAACATTTATTAATTATTATGCCAGGTTGATTAAGTTTTATTATTTTTTCACATGATGAATTCATTTGAATTATTATGTTATTGGTAGGGATAGTAATTGCATGTAACATTAATGCATCAATTTATATCCTCATAAAGAACATGTTATGTATTTTTCCAAGGCCTTAACTATTTATATAAGATGTCTTGGGATGATGACTCAATGGTAAGTTTATGATATCCAAAATTCTGAATTGAATCATTATAAAATAATATTTTTTATAACCAAGTGATTATTTAAATAGTTATGATATCAATGGATTAGTGTCTAGATATTGAGATTATTTAAATGAAATTATTTATCCTAATTTTCCCATCAATATCACTCATGCCTTATTTATTCATTAACAAACCCCATTATATGCATTCACTTATGAAGAAACTAATTTCACTAAATTCATATTTTCCCCTTAACTATTATGTTAGTAAGTGTACTATTATTAATATACAAGGATAGAATAGATGTAATAATGATGTTTTCAAGGAAATTACTATGTTTTATTTTATATTTTAAAATTTAATGTGGGATTGAAGCATGTATATAATTTATGAAGACTACTAAATTGATTGATCTTTGGTGGAGTTATCCCTTGTATCTAGTAAAAATATTATAAAGTAACCACATGATCTAGGCTACTAGATTCAAATCCTTATAGGTCATATAAGATAATATTTAGTAGAATCTATCAGAACTAGATTTATTAATACTTAGATTACGGAAAATAAAAATAGAAATAAATTTAATGATATGTCTAATTATAGGAAAATATCATAATTTTTTTAATAAGATAAATATTTTTTGGGTTTCCAAGGAATACATCGTCATCAAGATAGCATAACAAGAAGTGGTTTTGGAAGAGATGCATTCAGGGGTAATAACCCCAAAAAGAGTTGGTCAGATATATCAGAACCATCATTATAGTGCACAATGGATGGTCCCTTAATGTGAAATTGGTTTGATAATCCTATTAGGATATTCATGGGATAAATAAAATTATTATTAAGAACCATTATAAAGTATTTGAATTGATAATGACCATATATAACCTTGGTTAAACCTAATTTTCCATAGTTTGAAAATAACATGTAAATATTTAGAAAAAATAATCATAATTTTCATTATTATATGATTTCCCACTATTTTTATTATTATTATTTATCATACTATTATTTTTGGTTTTGCTCAAAGAATGGAACCAAAAGTAAACATGTTAATTCTGAGTTCCAGAGATACTAAGATGCTTATTCTCTTAAGAAATAAAATGATATTGGAATTAGAATATTTTAAATTGTTATTATTTCTAACTAGATATTTTGATATATAGATAATAAACTGTATATATGTGATTATACAATTGAACCAAATAATAAAAAAATTGAGTTTCATGAAATCTATATAGAAAAGATGATTCAACTTCCAATATGTCGAGAATATTTGAAGACAAATCCAAGAGAATGTCTCAAATTAAGGGTAAGATGTTTTTTTTTCAAATTAAATGAATATAAAAATTAATTTTAATGGAATTAATTGCCTTATATGTCTGGAACTTTTTCATTATCCAAGTCAGTGAACTAATCTAAGAGCTAACTCTTAGACCAAGTATGGGGCCATGTTATACTAATCATTAAAGTGGAATTATTGAAGTGTTTATATATTTAAAATAAATAGTTCTATTGTATATGTGATTTATAAATGATACCATTTTTATAAGAATCATGAAACATATAATTATTGTTCTATAGTAGTTATTATTATGTATTTATAGGCATATATTGGATGGTACTGATAAAGTAGAAAAGAAACATATCGCTAAGGTGTTTTTGTATACTACATGATTGAGGCATAGATAATCATTAATATCAACCTAACATTGATAAAACAATGTTTATATAGGATAATGAGATGATTCAAATTGATATATTAAGTTTTATAATTTTGGTGACCATGAAAATGATTATTAAATTGATAATAATGTCATTTATGATGAAGTTTAATGCATTTTTGATTTATGGAATGTATTCATCAATCTATGATTTTATTTGGTGAATAAGGATAGAGTTAATTACAAGAGTAATTATTTCGTTATTGAGGTTTTATGGTGATTTATGTTATTATCAATTTTTAGGAAAATATATAATCAAGGCATTATAATGTTTGGTTTGAGACATTATGGTCCACCTCATGTAGTATAAGGACATATGTTAATGTTGATCTTGAAAACAAAATTTGATGAATTATTTTATATTTTTTTTGAATTTTTCTATCATTTTTTGTGGAGTTTTTAGGCTATCTCTTTATGGAATGGATTTAGTTGAAAATTGTGTGTTTTTTGGGGTTTTAAATATTAATTTGTTATATTTATCCATATTGGATAACTTATGTGAACCATTTATTTTCTAAATAATCAGAGACAAAAGGAATAAACTATAATTACTTTATAGAAATTAGGATCTATTAAAATTTAATCTTAGTGCTTTAGGTATGGAATGTTTCATCATGTATATTAAATTCATGGAGTAAGAGATCAAGTGAAAATTTATCGAAGCACAACTGATGGATGAAAATTTTCATATAAAATGGAATAAAATATTGGATGTATAGTTTATAATGTTATAAGTCTTGATTATAAAATAATCCCTCATTATTA
This sequence comes from Viscum album, assembly GCA_963277665.1. Lineage (NCBI taxonomy): Eukaryota > Viridiplantae > Streptophyta > Magnoliopsida > Santalales > Viscaceae > Viscum > Viscum album. The sequence goes on from OY728147.1 coordinate 89,808,349, forward strand.
AAAAATGATATTAAAATAAAAATTTATTCTTTTACCTTTATTTATGACTAATTTAAGGTCTTTTAACCCCTCACTGATTTAGGAATTTTTGATCATTAATATTCTCATAACCATGTTCTCTACTACTCTATATTAGTCCTTGGATGTTAATTTTCCCCTTGAAGTCTATATCTTAACTTATTGCCAATGTAATCCTTTTTTTTGAAAATTGGATTATTTTTTCTTTTAGGTAACTTTAGATTTTCCACTTCCCCTTTTAAAGGATGTTTTATTATTCCTTTAAACAATGCGTGTGTTCAATAAATATAGTTTGAAATATTGAACCTTTTGTAAACAAGATAAAATTGAGAGGAAAAAATTTAATTGTGTGTGTGTGGTGGGTGGAGGGAAGAGAATGTAACACTGAATAAATTTATTTTAAATGAATAATATGCTCGATAGATTTCTTAACATGAAACAATGAGCTCTTAGAAAATTATGATTAAAAAAAATTTTAATTTTGAAAATAAAACCGTTATAACATACCTGTTGAATTAGAGGGTTTGGATATGAGTAAAAATTTTACAAGATATATGTATAATGTTCATACTCAATAAAATTTTATATATTAATTTTCAAGAAATAAGTACTCAATTTTTTGTAAAGTCAATTTATGATTCGAAAATATGTTTTCTACAAAATGGGTTTTATATAATTCTGTTAAAAGATATTATGATTAATTTATTACAATTTTAGAAACTAAATTTTATAAAAAGAATATAATTTTTTTAAATCATCATATCGAAATTATTTTCGGGATGTTTTTTGGGAATTTTATAAAAAATATGATATTAGATGAACAGTTAAAATATAATTTTTAATGATTGTTGCCTTTTATTTTGTAGTATTTGAAAAGTAACATTATGATTGGGGTTGATTTTGAAATTTAATGATGTTATAATTTTAAAATATCATAAAATTTATCCCATTTAGACGCATACTATACTTGATCTTGGTATAAAAATACTTTTAGACTTAAAATTATTTTTTTAGAAAATTATTTTTCATTATGTTTTACATTTTTATATTAAGTTAATTTCTACCATTAATATAGATTGAATCTAGAAAAATAGTTTCCATATTTGGAATCCTTATATCACAATATAGTAATGAGGTTATTTTTTTGGTCATTATTAATAATAACTATGTAAATAGTTATAACCATAGTAAATGATAAATCATGTTACCTAAGAATACAACTAACGTGAGAAGGATTTAAAATATCCATAAAAACTTAATTTACCTTGTTTTTTTAGTGGATTGCATCGATTATTGTCTAATTTTCTAATATTTAGCCACTTGGATCCTTTTTTTTCTTTGATAATGAACAATACCATATTTTATGTAAAGAAAAATAATAAATTTCACCCTCTTTGTTCTAAATTTCTCTTATATGATCATATAGGGATAAAGATAAGTTGCGGTAGAAAATTAAAGTTCATTTTTAGCATAATATTTTTTTCCAGATGGTAATTTATTTCTAATTTTTTGTGATTTTGTTAATTACCTTAAAAAAACACAACACTCACATAATTCTTATTTAAGTAAGGGAAAATAAAAGTAATTAATTTTAAAATCCTTAAAAGACATTTTTTTGGATGAATTATGTTTCTCAAAGAATTTTATTTTTAATAAAAATATATTATTTTTAGTGAAATAGTTCATAGTCAAATTCCATTACTTTATTAATGTCATTGAAGTCAAATTATGGGAATAGTTCTTAAAATAATTTTAATAGAATTTTATGATAATATCTAATAAAATTATTTAAAAATAATAAAAATATTTATATTGGAAATTTTGGATGATAAAGGGGATTAAATGTCATACCGTGTCAATTTATGATCCAATTATTTCTTTATAAATTTTAATCCTTGAATATTGAGAAAGTTGTCATTATGGTTACAATTAAAATTTTTTATAAAAGAGGTTAAACCAAAATAAAAGGATTAATTTACCATATAAAACTATAAAAATATTATTTTTACTTTATTTAAACCATATAATATCCTATATTTCATATTATGGACACATGGTTCCACTTTTACATTAAAATGAATTTATTATAGTTAAATAATTTTATTAATTCTATGCGAATCCTTTCATTCACTATCAAAGGAATCCCCACCCATATCTTTTTTACACCACATTAAGAAATTTAGGTAATACAAAACCCACAAATAATATTTTAAAAATCTCTATAAATGAATTATAGATTCTAGTATTCTTAAAATACTATTCAAAGGGCCTTTAGTAAGATATGTAAATAAGGTCTACCAAAGAAGAAGTAATCATATTTACTGACTATTTCAAATTTATTTATTATTATACCAACTCTAAATCCATAGTAAAAATACTAAAAAAATATCTATAGTTTCATAAATATTATTTTATGTTATTATTAAAATGGTTAAACCATTTTCCAAATCCCTTTCATCCCATGGAAAATAAAAACATATTTCATGCATATAAATGAATTCTCATCTCCACATAGAGGGGTAATTGAGTTTTTATCACCATTTACTTGATTTATTATAAAGATATAAATAATGAATTTATATGATAATTATGACATAATCATGGTCATAGAAATATAATATATCATTTACCCTCTTAACCATCCACCAGTTTAAAAACTGATAATGTCATTCCTGTGTACATGTGAATTACCACCCCCACAAAGCGATGTGATTCATTTTTCATGTATGAATTTCAATGATTATTTTAAATAAGTATAAAATGAATATACATTATATTAATATTATTATAAAAATTAAATAGACGATTGAACGATTAGAATGAATAAAGTATTTAAACCACTGAACCAAAACATATATGGAAAATGAATCATTTAACAGTCAAAAATTATAATTTTAATAAATAATTATTAATAACATAGTACTAAAATGTTATAAGTGCATCATATACTATATTATATAATTATATATGAATTTTTATAGTAGTATAATAGATTTAAATTTATTATAAATGAGGTTAAAATCAGTTACGTAGCATTTTAATCCGAAGGTAAGGTGTCTTCATCTCAATATTGCTTCATTTAGGCATGCTTGATTTTATGCACTTATTTATGTTCAAGAGGCTTATATAATACCCCTTTTACATGTTATATCATACATCCTTCTAAACTCCTGGTATATAATGTTACAAATGAAATTATTTCATCTATGTTCTTTTTATTTTAATGTTACCAAAGTGGAAGGTGCTTATTTCACAATAGGATCCTTATTCTAGATTCTTTTTGTTCAAGTTACCATTAATGAGATTATGTGATATTTATATACTATACAGAATATATTTTCTCATTTAATTATATTTAATGTAATTATAATTTTTCGTTTCATTTTTTTCTCTATCCAAGTACTCAAAATTATAAAAGAATGCTTTTAAAGGAAACAAATTTTTTTTTCCAACCAGGACTTATTTTATTATGTGTCCTTGTATTCATTAAAATGTTTTCAATAATGTTCTAAATATTTTCTATTTATTTATTTAATATATTTTCACCAATTTGTTACTTTTTATAATTTTTTTGAACCGAATATTTTTTTTTTCATTTTTTAAATAAGGTTTATTTTACCAATGATATAAACGGAATCCTTTTTTAACATACACCACAATAAATAATTTTCCCACAATCATGACTAATTTTTTATTTTAATATTACTTTAAAAGATTCTATGTTTCTTCCCAAAGTATTTTTTTTCATATTAATTTCGAAATTTTTAGAATTTAAATAAGTGATGTCAAAATGAATAGTGTATTTGGTTAAGATATTTAACAATGTTATTTTTTAACTGTATTCATCTATGTCGTCATCATTTGATGAATAATATTATTTTCTAAAGAGATACTATAATGATTCTATACACTATACTTCTTGGGATAGATTATGATCTTTATTACTATGAAAATCATTTTCATTCCATATTATAGTTCTTAAAATATATAATGTTATTGATTATTAAGGAATGTTAATTCCATTGTAGTGTATATTAATATGATTAATTCATTTTATTATTATGTGATGTGTGAGACCTAAAATTAAACACCCCCTCAACGCATTAATTAGTATCTTGAGAAAATATAGGTATCATATTTTTCCAAGGCCATACTCATTTATATATAATTTCTTATCATGGAGTAATGGTGTTACGTTTAAGGTATCTAGATTTATGAATTCCATCATTATGAAATAATGTTTTTATGTTCTTGTGTTTTTTTGAATAGTTATGATATACCTAGATAGATTTCAATATCATGTTATTATTTATATGGAATTATTGATCATCATTTTTTATATCTATATTACTCATGACATATTTATTCTAGGATATATTTATTTTTATAAATTCCCTTACTGTATGTATATGCTTAACTATTTATTATATTTCCATTTTCTAGGATGTTAGGATGTGTAGTATGACTGACATAGAAGGGTATAATTGAGTAAATTATGATGTTTTAAATGAAAATACTATAATGTATTTTATGTATTCAAATGTATTGTGATATTTAATCATGTATCTAGTTTAAGAATAATGATAAACTGACTGATCATTGATGGTGTGATCCTTGTTTTCTAGTTCTAATATAATAATATAATGATTTTTTTGATAAATAACATGAGGCACTATATATTATATTGCATAATATTTAGTAGAATCCTTGGGAAATATTTTAATGAAAAAATATATTTGAGAACATAATCTTATGACTATCCTTGAGGATATGTCAACGTATTAGGTAATATCAAAATAATTTTGGTAAATTAAATACTATTTGTTTTTCCTAGAAATAGATCCCTTTGTAAACACTACAAGTGTATAGAGTATTGGAATAAATGAATCTATGGGTAATAACCTTGAAAAGGATTGGTCAAGTATATCACATTCATTATTCTGGTGTATAGTGAATAAACCTTTACCACACACTAGTTTTAGAGTCACATGGAAAATTCTTGGAATAAATCCAATTTTATTTGTGAAACAATATGTAGGATTTGCATATACAATGATCATTAATTATTATGGTTAATCCAAATATGTAATATATTCGAAAGAAGGTGTCATGTGTTAAAAATTACATAAATTATTTTTCATGATTATATGATTTCCCACTATGATTATTGTTTCTCATTCAATGAGTTTTGGTTTCAACTAATAATAGGAACTAGAAGAAACCATATTATTGTTTAATGTGATATACAATTTAGTGTTTATTCTATTGAGAAACTAAATGTTTTGGGATCTAGAATGAGAAATTGTACAACCCTAACTCTTGTAACCTAGAGTCAGTGTCTACTTTTTTATATTGGTATAAGATACAAGGGACCACATCACCAATGATCAATTATTTTAGTTGTATTGAGGATTTATATACATATGTGATTATCATTTTATATTGGATAAAAAATATAAATCATTGGAAAAAAATGTTTTTCCTCTTTAAAACTCATTCCAAATTCCTTCTTCATATCTAGGGTAAGGGAAAAAAATAAGGGTGATCTATAACACTAAAGAAGGGTTGTGTATAGTGGAAGATATCACTAGTAAGTAAGTAATAATTAATATATAATGGTAAATTAGTAAAAAAATTTACCTTTAATCAATATCATTATAAATAAACACATCCACAGATAATATCTACTAAATAATAACATGGATAACAATAATTGAATTCTCGATGAAGGAAATGCATAATGTTTCACGTCATGATATAAAAAATCATGATATATTACTCACAAGGTCCTTTTCTAACACATTTAAAGATCAAGAGCATGTATATATCAAAACACCATTTAATAAGGCTATCTAACCAGTTGGTCTCATGAGACCCATCGATGCATTACAAGGCTATGTGATTTTAGATATCACACATCACTACAATTCTAAATAATTACTCGTATATTTAATAATAAGTTTAATTCATAAACAATACACCTTATCCAAAAATATCCATATTGATTAATTAATATGTAATATAAATATTTTCTTTGTCAATAAATTAACAATCATAATAAAAAACCATATTCATAAATAATATATAGTTTAGGAAATAAACATAAAAATAATACAAAAAATATGGATATAGAAGAGAAATGTAGTGTGCTATGATTGATGATCATAACAATGTGAATTTTTATATGGAAATTTAATGAACATAATATTAATGTAGACATTATAGATGACTTTTAAATCATTATAAAAGTTGATTTTGTAGTAAAATACTTTGTTTTTGGAAAAAATGGAAACATAAGTTAATCAAACAAGATTTTCATTAAATATTTTTTAAAATAAATAAAAAACTTGTATAAGAAGCTAAATATTAACAAATTTTTATGTTGGTGAAAAAATATATTAATATGGTATTATTTAAAAAGAAACATTCTTTTTGATTGATTATATAGAAAGTCAAAAATTAATTTTTAATAAATAATGATAAATAATCCTTAAAAACATGTAATTTTTTTATTATATAAATATTCCTTATAAAATAATTTGTTTAAATAAAAAGGGATTTTGAGAATAATTTATAAAAAAATGGACATTGAGGAAAAATAAACCTGATCAAAAATAGAAATAATATTGAAATCTATTTTAAACATTCATAGTGTAATTAAATTGACAGAGAGAGTAAAAGTTATTAGAAAATATATAACCCCCTTAATATATATTGAACAATAAAATAGATTAATTTTATGAATGATTAATTATAAGATTCTTTTAATGAAAAAATGTAATCCAAAAAATAATAAAGTTGTAAAATAAATTATTACATATTTTGTAACATTTAAATTGAAACCCCATAAATGAGTAAGATTTAGTTGACAAATTTATTACCATGAATAAATAAATATTAATTTCCAATACATCATAGGGTTATTATATACACCACATAAAATAAAATGGGTTTATAATGCCAAATATCTCTTAATATAGTGGAAATTAAGATGAATTCCCATATAAAGATCATAAAACTGAATTAAGAATTAATCAATGAAGTGAAAATGTGTAGAAAATAAATATAAACATAAATAATGTGTAAATAAGGCATAAAAAAATTATAGGTCATTACACACATTATTATGGCATAAAATAGACAATAACAGAAGTCATATAACCCATTAAAAAGAAATTGAGTTAAGAATCCTCTTACCTCATACCTATACATAGATTTATATTATTTAAAGTCATGTATAATAAATTTAGATAAGTTATACATACATAAAAAACTATATACATATCAATAATTTAATATATTATCCACTTATAACATTATATAACTTATTTGTTAACAATATATCATTATTATCGTTGTTTTGGGTGTTTATGACTTCATTTTTCTGGTATATATCAAGTCAGATTATATAGTAATTACATATTGATCATGGTTAAATCATCTATATAAAATTAATAATCATATTAAAATAGTATATATTCATTATAAACATATTTATAATCATTCGTGAAAATGAAATGCGAAAAAATGAATCAAATTACATCATAGAGGCCCACAATTACACATAAGTAACATTATCAATTTATAATGGTTAGATTGGTAAAGAATTAGTTGATATATTAAATTTATAGAATCAAAATTATTTCATTTATAACATATATATTTCTTATTTCACTTATGACGACTATCCATGTGCGATAGTGATATAAAAAATTACATCGGTTCGTGAGGCGGTAGTCAGCCATACACACAAGTGACATTTTTTTCCAATTTTATAGAGAAGGATATGAATAAATTTTATTCCATAAATAAAATAAATTCTCACTATATGTGAGATAATTTTTTTAATATATTTTATTGGTCAATACATAATTTAATTTCGTAAAAAAAAGAAGTAAAAAAGAAAGATCTTGGTTTAGATGATTACCTTTACGTAGATAAACCTCTACTGAATCTCTTCTAAAGGACCATAGGGATGTAATTTAAAAAAACATTGGAATGAATCTAGTGAATATTATCAGGTCTTTTAGTAGGGTTTTTTGAGATAATTGGATCATGAAACATGAGGAAGAGTGGAAAGGTGGCATTCTTTTATAATTTAGGGGAGAAGCACTTTTGGAAATACATGGAATACTATAATATAATATGTTTCCAACTCATATAAATTTGTTTCAAAATGACATTTATAGGAATATAAATAGGATATATTCTTAACAAAATCATCTAATAAAATTTATATAGTTTTATATCTCATTTTAAATCTTATCATTTGGATCAAACCCTTCTTTAACCATTTTTAACCTTAACCTTGTTAAAAAAAATTTCAATATTAATAGGTTATAAATTTACCTCTAATTTAGAAATTGGATAATAAATTATCATGGAATGATATTTGTGAACACTTAAAATCCTCAATTTTTTTCCAAGATTTTTATGATTTTTAAATATTTAAATACACTATTTTTATTCATAAAATATCATTAATGTATTGTTTACACAATTCATTTAAGTTAACTATAGAGACATCAATATATTAATAAAATTAGAAATTAAACTTTTAAAACATTAATTAAAACTTATATTTATCAAAAAAATTCACTAAATTCAATAATTCATCCATATTATATTACTTTTAATGTGTTTAATATCATTTACCTGATTTTTCTACGGATTATAGGATGAGTTTGTGTGTGTTGATTTAGTAATTAAGGTAAATATTTAATGAATAAAAATTAAAAGGAAATAATAATCATAAAAATAATGAATTAAATTTTTTATATAACAATTCATAAATAAATATATACTCTTTTTATCCACGTCACAAAAAACTATTGATACTAAAGTAATGAAAGTTACATTTTGTTTTTTATTCATTATATAAAATAATATTATTTTCATAATCAAATTTAAATGAAAAAAGGTCATATATTAAAATTTTAGATGATTATGGATTAAATATACTCATACAATGAAAAAATTAGATTTTTTGAATGAATTTTAAGGATTATCACATTTGTTTAGACAACATTAACCCAGTTTACCTTTACCGTGGTAAAAACTTTTTACAATGGTTATTATTCATAATTACTAAAAAAATAAAAGTATTTTAGAATTTTGAACCTCATAATGAGAAATATGGAATCCATTTTATAATTTTTAGCTTCTATAAGTGAAAATTATCTATTTAAAAATTATCCTAAAAATGTGATGAAAAATGTTTGTCAATAAAATTCTATTTTTAAAGCATAAGATGATCTTTCATTAAATATGTAACTAGTAATAATAATAATATTAATTTTAGAATAATATATATAAATAGATAATATATAAATTAAATTAAAATCATTCATCATTATGAATAATTTTTATTAGTTAAATGGAAAAAACTATGTAGTTAAAAATAGTTTTTAGAAAAATGTTTTTTTTGAACATGAAAATAAAATTATACCAAATCAAATAGAATGTTGAGTAATTTGGAAATAGTTAAAATATTTTTTAAATAAAATTGATCTTATTTTACCTTAAAACCTAATACAGAATATAATTGGACTTTTAAATTACTTTATTTAAAGAAATAAATGATAGTTTTACAAAAAATCAATATTTTTCTCTATTCAATGAAAAGTATAATTTCTTAGAAAAATACCTACTATTCAACGTAATATAATATTGAATTGATAATTTAAAAAATTATATTAATATTTTAAAATAATATTTATTAAAATTTCATAAATTAATTTTATTATACATGTACAAAAAATAATAATAATAATTTTTTAAATAAAAGTAACTTTAAAGCCTATAATAAATTTATTATTATTGTTTGACTTGTAAATAAATTATTTTACTGTTAAATTTCATAATAGAAGTATTTATTTATATTAAGTAATTAATTTCTACATATATTTCATAATTAAATAATTCATTTTCATAACCACAAACCTAACAGCTTGGTCATAAATGTTATATTTAATAAATATTATTTCATCATTCATTTATTTTCGGGGTTTCTCATTGGTCTACATTTTTTAGCATACTATTATTTACAAAATAAAATATAATATAAAATCCATGGGTATTAAATTATCCCTTACATATAGATATTGGATCATTTCAATTTTAGTTCTTCCTTTCTAAAATTAAAATATTTTATAATATTAATAAATTAGATATTCATTTTATCATGAACTGTAATGGCCCAGACCTCTCTGGTCCATTACTTTGTGAAATGTTGGTGTTGGAGGTGTTCCGGGAGGTCAAGGGGACTTATCCCCAACACTTTGCCAATTTTCTAGTTCTGTGAACAGTGTTTCCAGTTTTATGAACAGTAACAGTTCAGTGAGACAGATCAGTTTCACGGATCGGTGAGACAGATCAGTTTCACAGATCAGTGAGACAGATCAGTTTCACAGATCGGTGAGACAGATCAGTTTCACAGATCGGTGAGACAGATCAGTTTCACAGATCGGTGAGACAGATCAGTTTCACAGATCGGTGAGACAGATCAGTTTCACAGATCGGTGAGACAGATCAGCTTCACAGATCGGTGAGACAGATCAGCTTCACAGATCGGTGAGACAGATCAGTTTCACAGATCGGTGAGACAGATCAGTTTCACAGATCGGTGAGACAGATCAGTTTCACAGATCGGTGAGACAGATCAGTGTCACAGATCGGTGAGACAGATCAGTTTCACAGATCGGTGAGACAGATCGGTGAGACAGATCGGTGAGACAGATCGGTGAGACAGATCAGTGAGACAGATCGGTGAGACAGATCGGTGAGACAGATCGGTGAGACAGATCGGTGTGACAGATCAGTTTCACAGATCAGTGTCACAGATCGGTGTGACAGATCAGTTTCACAGATCAGTTTCATGTACAGTAACGGTAGGTGAACAGTGTTTCCAGACTCCTACAGTTTTGCCCCTTTTGACGTTTCCTTTGACGTAAAATACATTTAAAGCCTTATTTTAAGGGCTCTTAAGGCCGTTTCAAATGCCATAAATCCTATATTAATTATTCCTAAGTCTTGGAATGTTTTACGTGGTCAAACCGCGTGGGTTAATGCGATCCGTTTTTAATGGAGAATTAACCGGATCTTAAACCATCACCTCGTTAAATCTTAAAAAGGGACGAGATATCATTCTTCCTGGTTCTTTCCCTTTGTTCTCGATTAAGAGGCACTAGAACCTTTCAATACTTCCCGTAGGAGTTGCACAAACAACCCTTACTCCTAGGATCAGTCCCGCTCTGTTGGATGCAACCAAGCCGTGTCGATCATTCTTCCACATAAGTTGTCGCGAGGGGAGGATCGTGACCTGCTGTGTGGATAAAGGACGTCAAGAACTCTTCGAGGTAGGGGATTCATGGATTCTCTAATTATATATGTGCAATCGTAGAATTAGCATGATTTATTCCTTTGGATCACAATGAAATTGACCTAATTAAATACTTGAACCGGATTAAAAGAATTGGTTGATCGCATGCTGTTGCTTTATACCGTGATAACGGTTTGCCTCATGTTTTCCTAGATATAGTGATATCTATGTTTTCTTTGATTTATTGATCGTTCATGATTGAAATTGATAATAAACGTAAAGCCGGAATTAATTGTTGATTAATTGGCTAAAGATAAAGAGGCATGTTATTAATCTGGTTGTTGTCGTTGTTGTAGTTGTTCTAATTTGAGGATAATCAAATTAGGGAAGTAAGCATGGTTATTTAATTGTGATAGCTTACTGATTAGGTATCCATGATTGGAACCTACGAATAACAAATCTGTTAATTCAATATGGTTTAGAGAACAGATTATGTGGGAATTTCAAAAAAAAAAGGGTTCTGAGTTACCCTCTTGTTTGTTAAAGGGCCGAGAGCCCATTTTGTGATGTTTGTTTTCCTGCTGCTTGTGCTGTGATGTGAGCCTGGATGGTTGTTGTGATATGTGGAGGCATGGAGGCCTTATAGTTGTGGCAGCGGATGATGCCTAGTGTGGCGAGATGCATCAGTTTATGCATATGGGTGTCAGGGAGGACACCAGGGGTGATGGAATGGGACGGATGTGGTTGCTGGTTGCTTGTGGTTTTCTTGAATGTTAATCTGCTTTGCTTTTCCCCACTGCTCAAGGCATCTGGTCTTTCTTACCCTCATTCTGAAGGAGGCGAAGACACGCGGGGTATGCCACGTGCTTTCCGTGTTTAGCCTCTCGATGGAGGATGGGTCTATGCTCTTTCTATAGGCGGAAAAGACTCGACGGGTAGTATATCTACTCACCGTGTTGAGCCTCCTTTGTGTTTAGAAGCATAGGATGTTTTTCTAGAATGCCTGGGAATGTGGAAAAGTATTTCTGTATTGAATGTTTGATTAAATGGTGAAAATCCACGGGGATGGAGATGCTAGAATTTAAAGGTGATGTGAATATTAAAAAGGAGCAGTTGTATTGAAAGTGACGCCATTTCAGTTAAATGGGGAATTGTTCAATCTTAATTAATGCTTAAAGAATTAACTAATGTACAGTGGAACTGATAAATGAGAATGGAGTAATCTAATAAAGCTCTTCAATTGGTTGTGTGCTTATAGGATACCTAGTCTTAGAAGTAGCAGCCTGGAGTCTGAGAGACGTTAGCTGCAGTTGTATCTATGACTAGGTAATGCCCATAGTGTGGATGTGAGTTACTTATATATTCTGTACTTTTTGTGTTTCTATACGCTACTCCACCCTATCGGTAAGGGCAACTGACACCCCGGGGATTCTGAGCCCTGGGGGGGGGTGTTTTCCCCAACATTCTGATGGGAGGTTGAATGGCTGACTACCCCCTTTGGCCCCGCTCTCTTCTCTTGGTAGATCTAGTGCTGGTAGGCACAGTGGTTAGTTTTACCCATATATGTGTGTAGAGGGCTGTAATGGCTTGTGGTTATTTCACACACATATATTCTGGATATAGTATCCTATGGACTACTATAGGTGTAACGTGTATAGGCTGTGATGGCTTGAGGATCCTTACTCGGTGTATGGGCTGTAATGGCTTCAGGTATAATACCCGACGTATGATACACGTTATGCGAGTTGTGGTGGCTCCCGGAAACTACCTGGTTACTTTTGGTTGTGAGGATTGTGTGGAGCTTAGCCCAGGTGTCTGCGGGCAAGCCTATGTGGTGCACGTGGTGAAGATTGTGGAGCTTGACCCATGTTGATACGGGCAAGCCTTTGGAGAGAGATGCACAGGACGTATGTCGTTGGGGCAAAGCGGCAAACCAGTGGGGAAGTAGTAGCGGGGTACCCTTGACATTCTTTACTACATGCTATATTCTTGTATGCGTTACTTGGTGAGAGTAGCCTTGGTGAGGTTGGGAACATAGTATACCTGTTTAGGTGACGAGTTAGTTTCACTTGTTGTTCACTGGGCTTTAGCATGCTTTCTTTACTTTTGCACGAGAGTCTTGGGGAGGATCCTACTGAGTATACTGTTATACTCACCCTATGTACATATAAACTGTTTTTCAGGTCACTTGGAGCAGGTTGGAGATCAAGCTGGTTACTACTAGCTTGCGGTTGGAGGAGGAGCTGTTCGGGCTTGTGGTCGCTGTCGTTTTACTTTCTTTTGGGTACTTTTAGTTTCCCCTTTCAGTTGTAGTACTTTTGCATGACATTTCATATATGTACTTGGGTTTCTTTTACATTTCAGTTATGAGTTGGAGTTGGTTGGATTCTATTCTATCTCTCTCTTCTGCATGTGTTCTCTTAGAGGGTAATGCCTCCCATTTGTGTGTGTATTATACCCTCGGTGCTAGTCGCCAACCCGGGGCCTACTGGAGGCGGGACTCGGGGGTCATTATCTCCCTTTTCACATTGCCGGCCCAGGAGGGGTACACTTTGTGGGGAGGGGGTCGTGACAGAGTGGTATCAGAGGTCTGGTCGAGGGATAGGATGGAGTTTGGAGTTAGGCACAGGTGAGGATGCATGGGATGGTAGGGCAACGGTGTCATTCATGTTTAGCAAGTGGGGTAAACACTGGAGACCGGCAGAGACATAGGCGTTCAGGGCCCCCTATGATCTGTTGCACGGACCTTTAAGTTTACGATGGCTACTAAACAAAGTGATACTGGTTGCAGGGTAGAGACCTAGGAAAGGATCATGCATCATTATTCTTTGCGCCTGTGTTTGAATGGGTAGACCTTGGTATAGGTAACCTAAAATTAATAAAACAAAATAATTAATTAATTAATGTTGAGTCTTCCATATTCCAGGCTTAGGAGCTCTAACGATTGATTATTTTACAGGTATGGCTCCAGGTCGGCGTCCCCGTCAGGTTTGCGCAGAAGGTGCCCAGCAGGCTGTTCCAGCAGATCGCCGCCGGTTAGAGGTTGACGACGATGACACTTGGAGGAAGACACTCCGAGAGTTTCAGCGCCAGAGTCTACAGAAGTACGAGGGCTCCGTTTCAGATGCAGTCACAGAAGACTGGTTGGAGGAGGTCGAGATAGGCTTCAGTTCGATTCGTGCTCGGAAGGAACACTGGGTGTCCTTGGTTGTGACGATGTTGCGTGGAGCAGCGAGACAGTGGTGGTTCTTGTTCCTCGGGGATCGTGAGGAGTCAGCGATCTCATGGGAAGAGTTTCGAGACAGGTTTAGAGTCGAGTTTCTTTCTTCGACTGCGAAGGCATCCAGTCGCCAGGAGCTTCTTACCCTTCGACAGGGGAGCTCCAGTGTTCGGGAGTTTGGAATCCGTTTCAGGAACCTTCTACGATATGCTTCAGACCTGTTACCAGATGATGAGGCCAGGGCGAGGCATTTCGAGGAGGCTTTGCGTCCAGAGATCCAGCGTCAGGTCACCCCATTTATGCTGAAGACATATCTTGAGGTGCTGGCGAGGGCAGAGGTTGTTGAGAGGACTTTGGCTAGGACCGGATCGTCACGAGAGGGGAATCGTCATGATTCCTCAAGAAGCAGAGCTGTGGTCCGGGGTTCCCGGTTTTCAGGACAGAAGAGTTTCCGTTCACCTGGGGGTAGGTCCCGGCCCTTCCCATCTCATTTCTCCGGAGGTAGCAACTCTCAGACCTATGCCAAGGGATCAGGCGCTTGTTTTTCTTGTGGTGGACGTGGTCATCAGCAGCGGGAGTGCCCAACTTTTCAGAGCAGTCATCGTGCACCAGGCGCTCCACTCCAGGTTCCTCCGTTGAGGCAGTTCCAGCCGAGGCAACAGCAGCAGGTTGCACCAGCTTTAGATCACCAGAGGGTAGATGGAGCAGGCAGAGGACAGCCCCATGCCGCTCCCCGTCCTCAGAGAGCAGAGCGCGGCCGTGGTGGTGGTCGTCATCAGGGTCAGAGAGGCCGTGGAGGTGGTCGTGGTCAGCTTCATGCTCTAGCGTTGCCAGCTCCAGGCGAGCCAGACGTCGTCCGAGGTACCCTTTGCTTGTTTTCTACCTTAGTGTATGCCTTGTTTGATTCAGGAGAGACACACTCCTTTATATCCCCTACCCTTGTCCACGCTTTGGGACTTGAGGTAGAGAGGCTTCCAGTGCCCCTGGCGTTGACTACGCCAGTTGGAGGTCGAGCTAGCTTGTTTGAAGTATGTAAAGACTGTGAGCTAGTGTTGGGGCAGCACCGCTCTTGGGGAGATTTCCTATGTTTACGAATACAACCATATGATGTCATCCTCGGCATGGATTGGTTGTATTCGGTGCAGGCTATTGTGGATTGCTACAGGAAGAAGGTCGTTTTCTTTGATGAAGATGGAGAGGAAGTAGTATTTGTTGGTGAGAGAGATCCTCGGATGAGTCATAGACGAGTTTCATCCTTATCATCCATGATGGCTGGGATGATGCTGAGTTCTTCAGAGGTTCAACAGTTGGCGTTTCCTAGGGTCGTAGAAGAGTACCCTGATGTCTTTCCAGAAGAGGTTGTATCCTTACCCCCTCGACGGAAGATCGAGTTTGGGATCGAGCTACAGCCCGGAGCGTCTCCCATCTCTATGTCTCCGTATAGGATGGCCCCTTCTGAGTTACGAGAGCTACGTATTCAGCTCGATGGTCTATTGCAGTGTGGTTTTGTTCGGCCAAGTGTGTCACCGTGGGGTGCACCAGTCTTGTTCGTGAAAAAGGCTGATGGCAGTTTGCGGTTGTGCGTCGATTATCGTCGCTTAAACAAAGTGACAATAAAGAACCGTTATCCTCTCCCGCGGATTGATGACCTATTCGATCAACTGAAGGGTGCAAGTTGGTTTTCAAAGATCGACTTGCGGTCAGGATATCATCAGATGCGTGTAAAGGATGAGGATGTCTCGAAGACTGCTTTCCGCTGTCGTCATGGGCATTATGAGTTTGTTGTAATGCCATTCGGCGTGACAAATGCTCCAGCTGTTTTCATGGGGTTGATGAATGCTGTGTTCCGTGAATTCTTGGACAAGTTTGTTGTGGTTTTCATTGACGACATCCTTGTGTACTCCACATCTGAAGAAGAGCATGCAGAACATCTACGAGCTGTTTTGGGAGTTCTTCGCCAACATCGGTTGTTTGGGAAGTTGTCCAAGTGTGAGTTCTGGGCTCGAGAAGTTCGTTTCTTGGGACATGTTGTGTCCCAACAGGGAGTAGCTGTGGATCCTTCGAAGATAGAAGCAGTGGTGTCTTGGCCAGCTCCCAAGACCGTGTCAGAGGTGCGAAGTTTCCTTGGTCTCGCAGGATATTATAGGAGGTTTGTGGCTAATTTCTCCCGAGTTGCGACTCCTCTGACAGCTTTGACCAGGAAGGATCAAGCGTTCATATGGACTGATCAGTGTCAGACAGCTTTCGAGTATCTAAAGGGGAAGTTGGTAAGTGCTCCAGTCCTTTGTCTTCCAACGGAGGGAGTCCAGTTTGATGTTTTCTGTGATGCTTCACATCTGGGGCTAGGCTGTGTTCTCATGCAGTAGAGGTCAGTTGTTTCTTATGGGTCTCGGCAGTTGCGTCCCCATGAACGCAACTATGCCACCCATGATCTTGAGTTGGCAGCCGTGGTGTTTGCGCTGAAGTTGTGGAGACATTACCTCATTGGAGAGCGCTTTGTGGTTTTCACCGATCATAAGAGTTTGAGGTATGTTTTCTCTCAGCGGGATTTGAACTTGCGGCAGCGTCGGTGGATGGAGTTCTTGCAGGAATACGACTTCGAAATATCGTATACACCTGGGAAGGGAAATGTTGTTGCTGATGCACTGAGCCGAAAGTCACGTAATGATGTTGTGCGTGAATCTGGTGATTCGTGGAGAGGGATGGAAGAGCTAGCATCTTTGCATCTTGATATGGGAGAAGTTGGAGGAAGAGGTTGTCTTTTCCAGATGACGGTGCAGTCATCCCTGATGCAAAAGGTGGAAGAGTCTCAGTTGGGTGATCTAGAGGTGGAAGTTTTGAGAGACAGAGTTGTTTGTGGGGAGGCCCCTGATGGTTGGTCAGAGGATGAACAACACCGAGTGTTGTATCATGACAGGCTTTTTGTTCCCCTGGCGATGCGCGAGACGGTTCTCCGAGAGTTCCATAGCTCGCCCTTAGCTGTACATCCTGGTGTGACGAAGATGTATCGATCCTTGAGGAGTCAGTTTTGGTGGCCTGGGCTGAAGCGTTCAGTTGCAGAATGTGTGTCTCGATGTTTAGTCTGCCAGAAGGTGAAGGCCGAACACCGTGTTCCTGGTGGTCTTCTCCAGCACTTAGAGATTCCTCAGTGGAAGTGGGAGGACATCTCAATGGACTTTGTTACAGGTTTACCTCGAGCTCCGGGAGGACATGATGCTATATGGGTGGTAGTGGATCGTTTAACTAAATCGGCCCACTTCATAGCAATCAAGGAGTCGAGCTCAGTGGAGGTTTTGTCAAGGCAGTATCTGGAGGAAGTGGTGAGGCTTCACGGAGTTCCTAAGACGATCATTTCTGATCGAGACCCTCGTTTTACCTCGAGGGTGTGGAGAGGTCTCCAGCATGCTTTTGGCTCTCAACTATGCCTTAGCACTACTTTTCATCCTCAAACGGATGGTCAGACAGAGCGAACCATCCAAACTCTTGAAGACATGTTGCGCTCTTGTGTTCTTGATTTTGGAGGTTCATGGGTGAAACACTTACCTTTGGTAGAGTTCGCTTACAATAATAGTTTTCACTCTACCATCGGCATGGCGCCGTTTGAAGCCTTGTATGGCCGGCCATGCCGTTCTCCGTTGTGCTGGACTGGGGTCGGAGAGTCAGCAATTCTCGGACCAGAACTAGTGCAGAATACGACGGAGATGGTTCAAGTGATTCGTGAGAGGATGAAGACAGCACAAGATCGTCAGAAATCTTATGCGGATCAAAGAAGGAGACCCTTAGAGTTTAATGTTGGGGATCATGTGTTTCTGAAGGTGACTCCCCGTCGTGGGCAGCGAAGGTTTGGTCGCGGAAGTAAGCTTTCTCCCCGTTTTGTTGGGCCTTTCGAGGTGTTAGCTCGTGTTGGAGCTGTGGCATATCGAGTAGCACTTCCCCCTCGGATGAGTCGGATACATGATGTTTTTCATGTATCGCAGCTCCGTCATTATCTTCATGATGAATCTCATGTTATCGATTGGGGAGAGATCGATATTGATGATGATGCAACCTTCGAGGAGCGACCTCTGGAGATCCAAGACCACAAGGAGAAGGTGTTGCGTGGGCGTTCTATTCCTTTAGTTCGTGTCTTGTGGCGACACGGTGGCATGGAGGAGAGTACCTGGGAGCGTGAGTCACAGATACGTGCTCAGTACCCAGAGTTGTTTAATGTTTAACTCCTTTCATGTAATGATGTTTTCTCTGTGGTTGGACCTTTCATGTTTTGTTTATGTACATTTGATGTGATGTTGTGAATGAATTGTTTGGGTATGGATTGTTTGTTCCCGGATGTCATAGTTTTGTTCCAGCTTTCGAACAACTCATGGTGGTTTTCCCCTGAGAGGTATCTTATGGGGTGGTTGTTCGGACCCCTCTTTTCTTCTGGGTTGGTTTTTAATTCTCGAGGACGAGAATGTTTTGAGAGGTATCTAATGTAATGGCCCGGACCTCTCTGGTCCATTACTTTGTGAAATGTTGGTGTTGGAGGTGTTCCGGGAGGTCAAGGGGACTTATCCCCAACACTTTGCCAATTTTCTAGTTCTGTGAACAGTGTTTCCAGTTTTATGAACAGTAACAGTTCAGTGAGACAGATCAGTTTCACGGATCGGTGAGACAGATCAGTTTCACAGATCAGTGAGACAGATCAGTTTCACAGATCGGTGAGACAGATCAGTTTCACAGATCGGTGAGACAGATCAGTTTCACAGATCGGTGAGACAGATCAGCTTCACAGATCGGTGAGACAGATCAGCTTCACAGATCGGTGAGACAGATCAGCTTCACAGATCGGTGAGACAGATCAGCTTCACAGATCGGTGAGACAGATCAGCTTCACAGATCGGTGAGACAGATCAGTTTCACAGATCGGTGAGACAGATCAGTTTCACAGATCGGTGAGACAGATCAGTTTCACAGATCGGTGAGACAGATCAGTGTCACAGATCGGTGAGACAGATCAGTTTCACAGATCGGTGAGACAGATCGGTGAGACAGATCGGTGAGACAGATCGGTGAGACAGATCAGTGAGACAGATCGGTGAGACAGATCGGTGAGACAGATCGGTGAGACAGATCGGTGTGACAGATCAGTTTCACAGATCAGTTTCATAGATCGGTGTGACAGATCAGTTTCACAGATCAGTTTCATGTACAGTAACGGTAGGTGAACAGTGTTTCCAGACTCCTACAGTTTTGCCCCTTTTGACGTTTCCTTTGACGTAAAATACATTTAAAGCCTTATTTTAAGGGCTCTTAAGGCCGTTTCAAATGCCATAAATCCTATATTAATTATTCCTAAGTCTTGGAATGTTTTACGTGGTCAAACCGCGTGGGTTAATGCGATCCGTTTTTAATGGAGAATTAACCGGATCTTAAACCATCACCTCGTTAAATCTTAAAAAGGGACGAGATATCATTCTTCCTGGTTCTTTCCCTTTGTTCTCGATTAAGAGGCACTAGAACCTTTCAATACTTCCCGTAGGAGTTGCACAAACAACCCTTACTCCTAGGATCAGTCCCGCTCTGTTGGATGCAACCAAGCCGTGTCGATCATTCTTCCACATAAGTTGTCGCGAGGGGAGGATCGTGACCTGCTGTGTGGATAAAGGACATCAAGAACTCTTCGAGGTAGGGGATTCATGGATTCTCTAATTATATATGTGCAATCGTAGAATTAGCATGATTTATTCCTTTGGATCACAATGAAATTGACCTAATTAAATACTTGAACCGGATTAAAAGAATTGGTTGATCGCATGCTGTTGCTTTATACCGTGATAACGGTTTGCCTCATGTTTTCCTAGATATAGTGATATCTATGTTTTCTTTGATTTATTGATCGTTCATGATTGAAATTGATAATAAACGTAAAGCCGGAATTAATTGTTGATTAATTGGCTAAAGATAAAGAGGCATGTTATTAATCTGGTTGTTGTCGTTGTTGTAGTTGTTCTAATTTGAGGATAATCAAATTAGGGAAGTAAGCATGGTTATTTAATTGTGATAGCTTACTGATTAGGTATCCATGATTGGAACCTACGAATAACAAATCTGTTAATTCAATATGGTTTAGAGAACAGATTATGTGGGAATTTCAAAAAAAAAAGGGTTCTGAGTTACCCTCTTGTTTGTTAAAGGGCCGAGAGCCCATTTTGTGATGTTTGTTTTCCTGCTGCTTGTGCTGTGATGTGAGCCTGGATGGTTGTTGTGATATGTGGAGGCATGGAGGCCTTATAGTTGTGGCAGCGGATGATGCCTAGTGTGGCGAGATGCATCAGTTTATGCATATGGGTGTCAGGGAGGACACCAGGGGTGATGGAATGGGACGGATGTGGTTGCTGGTTGCTTGTGGTTTTCTTGAATGTTAATCTGCTTTGCTTTTCCCCACTGCTCAAGGCATCTGGTCTTGCTTACCCTCATTCTGAAGGAGGCGAAGACACGCGGGGTATGCCACGTGCTTTCCGTGTTTAGCCTCTCGATGGAGGATGGGTCTATGCTCTTTCTATAGGCGGCAAAGACTCGACGGGTAGTATATCTACTCACCGTGTTGAGCCTCCTTTGTGTTTAGAAGCATAGGATGTTTTTCTAGAATGCCTGGGAATGTGGAAAAGTATTTCTGTATTGAATGTTTGATTAAATGGTGAAAATCCACGGGGATGGAGATGCTAGAATTTAAAGGTGATGTGAATATTAAAAAGGAGCAGTTGTATTGAAAGTGACGCCATTTCAGTTAAATGGGGAATTGTTCAATCTTAATTAATGCTTAAAGAATTAACTAATGTACAGTGGAACTGATAAATGAGAATGGAGTAATCTAATAAAGCTCTTCAATTGGTTGTGTGCTTATAGGATACCTAGTCTTAGAAGTAGCAGCCTGGAGTCTGAGAGACGTTAGCTGCAGTTGTATCTATGACTAGGTAATGCCCATAGTGTGGATGTGATTTACTTATATATTCTGTACTTTTTGTGTTTCTATACGCTACTCCACCCTGTCGGTAAGGGAAACTGACACCCCGGGGATTCTGAGCCCTGGGGGGGTGTTTTCCCCAACATTCTGATGGGAGGTTGAATGGCTGACTACCCCCTTTGGCCCCGCTCTCTTCTCTTGGTAGATCTAGTGCTGGTAGGCACAGTGGTTAGTTTTACCCATATATGTGTGTAGAGGGCTGTAATGGCTTGTGGTTATTTCACACACATATATTCTGGATATAGTATCCTATGGACTACTATAGGTGTAACGTGTATAGGCTGTGATGGCTTGAGGATCCTTACTCGGTGTATGGGCTGTAATGGCTTCAGGTATAATACCCGATGTATGATACACGTTATGCGAGCTGTGGTGGCTCCCGGAAACTACCTGGTTACTTTTGGTTGTGAGGATTGTGTGGAGCTTAGCCCAGGTGTCTGCGGGCAAGCCTATGTGGTGCACGTGGTGCAGATTGTGGAGCTTGACCCATGTTGATACGGGCAAGCCTTTGGAGAGAGATGCACAGGACGTATGTCGTTGGGGCAAAGCGGCAAACCAGTGGGGAAGTAGTAGCGGGGTACCCTTGACATTCTTTACTACATGCTATATTCTTGTATGCGTTACTTGGTGAGAGTAGCCTTGGTGAGGTTGGGAACATAGTATACCTGTTTAGGTGACGAGTTAGTTTCACTTGTTGTTCACTGGGCTTTAGCATGCTTTCTTTACTTTTGCACGAGAGTCTTGGGGAGGATCCTACTGAGTATACTGTTATACTCACCCTATGTACATATAAACTGTTTTTCAGGTCACTTGGAGCAGGTTGGAGATCAAGCTGGTTACTACTAGCTTGCGGTTGGAGGAGGAGCTGTTCGGGCTTGTGGTCGCTGTCGTTTTACTTTCTTTTGGGTACTTTTAGTTTCCCCTTTCAGTTGTAGTACTTTTGCATGACATTTCATATATGTACTTGGGTTTCTTTTACATTTCAGTTATGAGTTGGAGTTGGTTGGATTCTATTCTATCTCTCTCTTCTGCATGTGTTCTCTTAGAGGGTAATGCCTCCCATTTGTGTGTGTATTATACCCTCGGTGCTAGTCGCCAACCCGGGGCCTACTGGAGGCGGGACTCGGGGGTCATTATCTCCCTTTTCACATTGCCGGCCCAGGAGGGGTACACTTTGTGGGGAGGGGGTCGTGACATGAACATTAATTTTTTAGGTTATAACTAGGAATATTATTATAAATGTGTATATGGAGGACTCATACTAGAAAATGATTTTCTAAAAATATACCTTAGTACTTGACTATTACTTTCTAGATAAGACTCGATAGATTTAAATTTAATTTTCTTGATTTGGGAAAACTACATAACTATTGGGACAGAAAAAATGAAAAAATTTAATTACATGATTTCCTCCCATTACATAAGAATGAATGAATCCTTATATATTTATCATTATGATTTATATTAAATTTCCTTTCACAAAGATCTAATTTGAACTATTAACCCCTTATAAGATCCATTAAAGGATTAATAAATTATTACTCCAATTTCTCTCGATTGGCGAAATGAAAAATTTCTAATACAAGATGAGATAATATCCAATATTGGTAAACCATAATACGAGGTTATACTAAATTAATCATTGAAGTATCAATAATAAAACCCAATGTTCAATATAAATAATTCCTCAAATAACCAACCCTAAAAATCAGCAAAAATATTCCTTACCAAGTGGAAACCTAAAAAGAAGAAATATTTTATCACATATTAATCCAAGTTTAATTTAAAATTTATATCTAATAAAAATTTATCATTCATAATTTCATATACCAAAAGTGTTTATTCCCAATCATATAATCTTAAAAATATTACAATCTTCTTCCTTATTATCTTCAATCACTATAAAACCATAATAAAATCATACATGTTACTAAAAGATAAATCAACCTTTATTTTTCAAGTAAAATCCCATGGCGCTCTGTATGATAAAAAATATGTTCCCAAATATGAAAATAATTTTATCCAAATTATCCGTATTATAATCAAGGATAATATTAAACATAAATTATATCAATACCTTTTAGATTATGTCGATAATAAATAAATTTATTCCTCTATAAATACCATTTTTAGTAAAATTAATACTAATACCAAGGGATGTATTCCCAAAAAAGTATTTAAAAATATCAACAATCAACTAAAACCTTCATCATAAAAACCCCAAAAGGGGTATCTCTAAAATTTTTCTTATGATAAACTATAGACTTATCAACCCATGACACTTCAGGTTTATCCCATATAACTATGGAATATAATAGGTTGTTATATTTTCTATCAACTCATTTATTTGAATGGATTATAAAGAAAATTTGATTTCACTCAATCATATCCCTCGAGAGTGACTAGCTAGGTGTAAAATCATAGGACCACTCACCCTAAACTAGTGGCGATCGATTCAATACAAAATCCACCCCTTTCAGAGTTGTTACCCATAAGTGCATCTGGGCCCGAATTGCATCAACTGGACAGTATCCATACATGGATATATTTTCTAATAAAACCAAAAAATCTAAACATTGAAAAATTCAATGACATTATCCTATATTAATCTTACCCTTAGAGTCCCCACAAGTTTAGGTTCTCTAATATATGTTTTCCTAAATCTATTTTCTATGGTTTTTATAAAATTTCCCTGATACCAATGGTATTAAACACAAATCCTATAACCAAGATTCAACGTCTTTTTTCCTTATATTGGTATAAATTAAATGGGAACATATCACCATAGGGTTATGTTCTCAAATCTATATTTTCCTAAATCTAATACCCATGTTTTATTCTAAACCTGTACTAATACTAAGTGTATCAATAGAAAATACCATAACCTAGATTTGATGTCTTTTTCATTATTCTGACATAATTTATAGAGGATTTTATCACCATGGATCAATCAGTTTAGTAGTATTGAGTAAAAAAATTTATACATGATTCCCACTTTACATTAGAAATAAAATACAAAGAATAGAAAGTGAAAATGTTTTTAATTCTTGAAACTAATTAAAAGATTCAATCTTCATATCCTAGGGAAAGGTAAATAAAATAAGGATTTTTTAAAAAGATTAGTTATGGTTACATACAGTGGAATTTATAATTCGTAAATAAGGAATAATCTATATGTCAAGGTAAACAACCGAAAAAGTCATTTAATCAATAACTAGATAAATAAATTCATCCATGGATTATATCAATGAAATAATATCATGGATTAAAATAAATAAATAATCAATAAAGTCAATGCATAATGAAATATTTCAATAACTCATACATCTTGATATCGTTCCATCAAGGACTTAATTTAAAAATATTTATGTCGATTGGTAGGTATACACCTTAAACCTATTTAATTAGGGTCTCCAACATGTTTTTCTCATGAAACACTTTGATTCAAAAAGGATCTATATAATTACAAACCCCACCTATCATAGAATGTCCAATGTATTAATCATATATTGTATGATTAATTTAATTTATAAATAAATTACCTTATCTAGAAATATCTATAGTGAGTAAAAAATAAAAAAATAGTATCACCCCAGTTAATCATAAAACATTTATAATAAATCATATTATGTATAAATGGTGTGTCATTTAAGAAATAAGAATACCCATGATAAAGAAACATTGATATCAAAGATAAATATAATTTACAATTAAATATGATCATAATAATGATAATGTTTCATGAGAAACATAATATCCAAAAAATTAATCCAAATATGGGAGATGGTCATTAATTCATTAGAAAAGTAGATTTTGTAGTAAAGTAATGTCTTTTGGGTAATATAATTAAATAGAATCCAATTATTTAGAATAAATTTTCATTAAATGATTATCATTGTAAAATAACTGAAAAAATATATATAATGATAAATTGTATCAAATGGTTATGGTGTTGAGAAAATCCATTAACTCCATATATGTTTAAAACGTACATTCTTTATGGATTTTTATAATGAAAGTAAAAAAATAACCCTTTCAGAAAAATATTGAAGGGTTCCTTTCAGACCATGTAAAAGGTCATGTATAATATTAAATTTCAATGATAAATCATTTAATTTAATAAAAAGTACTTTTTTTAAAACAATTTTGAAAAATATTTAAATGAAAGAAAAATATTCCTGATCAAAAATAAAATAAAATAAAATTTTATTTTTGAAATTTCATTGGGTTATTCATATGAAAAATAGGGTAAAAGCTATAATAAATCATGCAAACTACATATATATTCATAGATAAAAAAATTAATGGAGTTTATGAAAGATATATTTTAAGATTCCATAAATTAAAATAATAACAATCCCAAAAAAAGTAGATTACAAAATAAATTCTTATCACTTTGGTAAAATTTAAATTTTAAAATCGTTAATGGGTAAGAATTAATTGCAAATTTAATTACCATGAATAAATATATATTGTTTTTAAATACATAACATCACATAAAATAAAATTGGTTCATAATATCAAACATGTCTCAATGGAAATTTAATTAAGATAAAATCCATTACAAAGTTCACAACAGTGAATTAAGAATAAACCAATGAAGTAATTATGTGTGACCAATTTAATTCCATATCAATAAATTAGAAACAAAATACAATATATTAATAGATATGTACGCCCATAATCATGGAATAACACTGACAATGAAGATGTAATATAACCCTATGGAAAGAAATTATGTTGGCAAACCCCTTACCCCACACTTCTACTTTGTTGAACATTATTTAACCTCATGTAAAAGTAATTTCCATTTATTATAATTAAATAATAGAGACATATATATATCTATAATATCATATATTATGTACTTAAAATATCTTATCACAAGGTTTTCAGCAATCATTCATTTTTATCATTGTTTTAGGTCTTAACTGGTTCATTTTTCAAGTATGTTTTGAATTAATATTTATAGTACTTGTGTCATGATCATAGATATATAATATAATTTATTTAATAATTATATAATCATAAAAAATAATAATTATATACATATTTATAACCATCCATGATAATCAGGCTTGAAAAATGAATCACATCGCTTCGTGGAGGTGGTAGTCCAAACAAACGCACAAGTGACATTATCATTTTATAATTAGAGGAATGTTAAGAAAGTAAATGCAATATAAAATTGTTAAAATTTTAATTATGTCAATAGTATCATATATATTCATTATTTACATCATTATGACCATCAATGTAAGATGGTGATGTAAAATAGATAACTTCAGTTCACGATTTGGTAGTCTGTCCAACATACGAGTGATGGTTTTGTTTCCCATTTGATAGAGAAGGATATGGATACATATTATTTCATAAAAAAATAATATCCTGATATATGTGAGATACTAGAGTTATTATATATTAATATCTAGTAAACAATTAACGGTGATAAAATAAGATGAAAAAATGAAATATTCGTTAATATGTAACCTTCACTTAGATACATTTCCATTTTATCTCTTCTTAATAACCCTAGGGATGGTCATTTTAGAATCCCAGAATGAATAGAAGTATTTTAGTGAAGAATAAAAGGTATTTTTCAGGGTTTGGTTGAGCTAAGTGGCTCATCAAGTATGAGTATGGGAGGAAAGGTGGTGTTCTTTTATAAGGGAGGGGAGGGGCACTTTTATAAATATATAAAATATTATAAAAAAATAAATGTCTAAATCACATTACTTGGTTCAAAAATGAAATTTATTTGAATAGAGAAATATATGGTTTTAATATAATTATACAATAAAATTTAGATATATTAAAATATCATTTCAAACCATATCATTTGTATCGACCCCTTCATTAACCATTTTTTACCTTAACCATGATAACAAAATTTTCAAAATTAAGAGGTTATAAGTTTACATATAAGTATTAAATTGGATAAAAAAAATCAAGGGATGATATATTTTACCACAATAAAATAAAATTTTACTTTTCTATGATTTTTATGATATTTAAATAATCAAAATTTTTTATTCTTAAAATACCATTAGGGCCAGTTTTGAAAGTATTCATTTAACTTCACATTAATTTCATGAATTAATTTATGGAATTTTAATATAAACATTCAAAACATTAATAATAACTTATATATATGTAAAAAATTATGGAACCCAATAATTAATAAAAAATATATTACTTTTAATGTTTTGATAACAATTAAGATTATTTTTCAACTACATTCAAAAAAAATTATTAGTGTGCCATAAGTATTTAAGGTAATATTAAATGTCAAAGAATTAAAAACAAATAATCACTATAAAAATGATTTATTCAGAATTAAAATTAAAATTTATAATAAAAAATAAACTCATGTTATCCCTATAAAATCATATTAAAGATATTAAATTTGGTTCATTATCAATGAAAATGGACTATCCAATGAAATAATGGAAGGTGTTTGAATTAATTTGATGCCTTATGAAATTAGTTTTAACCCTAATTAACCCATTTTACCTTTATCAAGGAATAAACATATACTATTTTTACAATTGTTACCAACCAAAAATGAAACGAACCATTTAAAAAAATTGGTTCTTCTAATTCCAAATATTGAATATATTTTATCAAGTGAAATTTATATAATTAGAAGAAATTAATTTAAAAATTATCTCATAAAATGTGATGAAACAAAAGTTTTTAGGAAAATGTAGTCTTCAAGTGTAAGGAGATCTTAAAATAACAATAATAATATTAATCATAATTATTTGAATTTATATTCACATACATATATATAAATATGTATATAAAAAACCTATACATTTAATTTAAATAATTTCTAATTAGCGATTATTTTAATTAGTTAAAATGGGAAACATTATGCACTTAAAAATAGTTTAATGAAAAATATGTTTTCAAAATTAAAATTAAACACAAACCAAAATATAATATATTGTTGATTACTTTGGAATTATAAATATTATTTCTATTAAAATGGATCACATATTAATTTTAATCTAAATCAAAAATATAATGAGCCATGTATATAACTTGATTTAAATAAAAGAAATTAATTTTGTACAAAAATCTATATTATTTATTATTCATTGAAAAATAAATCTTTTTAGAAAATTCCCGAAATTTAACCCTATGATAATATTAACATTATGATTTCAAAAAATATATTACTTTTAAAAAAAAAAATTTGATGATTAAAATTAAATTATAATATCCATGAATAAAATGATATAAAATCCATTTTTTGATTAAAAGTATCTTTATTGTTTTAAATGGATTTATTTTTATTCATTTCCTAGTAAAAAAATTGCATGAATTATAAATTTAATGATTGAATTAATTATTTATATTAGGTAAATCCTATCTATATACATTTCATAATTCATGTATTCTTATTTATAACCTCAAACCCATTGGTTAAATAATGTTCTTTCCAAAATAAATATAATATAAAATCTTAGGGTATTATAGAAATTTTTTGATCATTCCTAACTAGATATCATGATATATGATTAAAAAGAAAAATATAGGTGAGTTTTTAAATGAACAAAATAAGAGAAAAGTTTACTTCCATGAAGAGCAATGAAAAATAAAGAACCATCTTCCTTAATATAGAGACTATAGGAAGAATAACTCAAGAGAATATTTTAAAGGAAGGTAAAGATGTTTTCCTGGTGAAAATTAAGGTCATATAGCAATTAATTTACGAGGAATTTGATGTCTTATGTGTGGGGAACTTGGAAATTATCAGAGTTAACTCCCTAATCCAAGAGATAACTCATAGACCATGGAAGGGCCTATATTATTTTAATAATTGAAGTGTAATTATTTTAGCTAGTATGTATTTGGATTTTATAATTATGTTTTAGAAGTATTTTATTAATGAAATTATGGTTATAATAATCATGAAACATCTAAGGATTGTTTTAAAATAGTTTTTCGTATGTATTTAAAATAATATGTTGAATGGTACTCACAATGTCTAAAACCGACTTAGTGGTAAGATATTTTTTGAAAAATAAATTATTATGGGATATATAACACTCACTATTTTCCTAATATTTATTTAACAATGCTTATATGTGATAAATAGATGAATGATATTGACAATGTAATATTGATAATATTAATGACCTTGAAAAGGATTAGTGATTTGCAGAAAATTTGATTTATGATGAAGTTTATCAATTTGTTTTTTAAATTTATGGAATATTTTTTTTTGTATATTAATTTTTTATAAATAAGGATAGATATAATTTTTTAATCAATATATTTTTTCATTGAGGTTTTGTGTTGATTCAGGTTTTTAGCATGTTTTCAGAGAATATATCATCAAGGTATTCACATGTTTGGTATGAGAAAAAATGATTTACTTCAAGTCATTTAGTTGTATATGTTAATTTTGATATTGAAAAAAATGTCATCAAATATTTCATATTTTCTTATTTTGAATTTTTCAAAAAATATTAGAGGATTCTTAAGGATACATATTTGTGGAATGGATTAAAGTGAACTTTGGGTATTGTTATTGTAGATTTCATGATAAATATGTCATTTTGGATAAATTTTGAAAACAATTATGTTTTTTGTAAATATTTAGATAAATAAGGAGTATATTTTTATTATTTCATAGATCTTATGATATGTTAATGATTAATTTTAGTTCTTCACTCCAGAAAAATGAATCTTGAATATTCATTTATCAGAGTAAGAGACGAATTAGAAATTGATTTAATCACTAAAAATGTATGAAATTATTCTTATAAAAGATAATGAAATCATTTATATATAATTTTTCAGGTTCTCTATCTTGACAGTGAATAAATCTATCAACTTTATGAAAATGGTCTCCAAATAAAATTTTTATTATGTTAACTGAATTTATTATGTATTTATTGTCTATTAACACCTCACTAATTTATGGTTTTTTCTCATTAACTTTCTAATGACCATGTTTTATATCACCATATATAAGTAATTAGAAATTATTTTCTCCTCCATGTGTATATTTTAACCTTATATAAATTTTATTCTTATTTAATAATCCAATTATTTGTTATTTTAGGTAACCTTTATGTTTCCCACATACCCTTTTCGAAGGATGTTTTGTTATCCGTTTGAATGATATATGTTTTCAAAAAAGGTATATCCAAACATTATCCCTTTTATGACTAAGATAAAATTGTGAGGATGAATTTTATTTGGGGGGGGGGGGTAATTTAACACCTATAATATTTATTTTAAAGGCATACTTTGCTCGATCGCTTGGTTAACACAAAACATCTAGTTCTATGAAAATTTCTACATACTATATTTTTATTATTTAATTGTGAACATTATAAATATTAAATTAAATTGGAGGGAATGAAATTAATTATATTCTGGGATATATTTACAACTAATCTACTCAATAAAAATTTATTTATTAATTCTTAGGAAATAAGTATTCAATTTTTAGTAAAGCCATTTTATGATTTAAAAAACGTTTTTCACAAAAATAGATTCCATTTTTTGCAATAATATTATAATTTATTTATTCTAATTTTATAAATATATTTTCTTATAAAAATATATCTTTTATAAAAAGTGAAAAATCAAAATTATTTATGGGAGATTTTTTTTTAAAATTTTCTAAAAAGATGATTTTTGTGTGAGTAGTAAAAATACCAATTTTAAAGAAAACTACCTTTTATTTTCCTATATTTTTAAATAATTTTTTTATTAAGATTAGATTTAAGTTTTAAGTAGTCTATTTTTTAAAAATAAAATTTAATTTTCACAATTTGGATCAATATTATAAATGATTTTGTTGTAAAAATACTTTTAGAATTAAAATACATTTTTTGAAGAATAGTTTTCATTGCATTTTGTGCTTTCATATTAATTTAATTTCAGATATTTAAAGATATTTAACTTAAAAAAATGGATTTTATATTTATAATTATCATATAAAAATTTATTAATGAGGTTAGTTTCATTTTTGGTCATTTTCAATAGGAACAATAGTAAATAGTTATAACTAAAAAAGGTTAATTATGTTAATTAGGTTTATAACTAATATGAAAAAGCATTGTAATCTACCAAATTTTTTTTGTTACCCTATTTGATGTGTTTATATCATCTATAATCATCTATTTTTTTAATTTACTTCCAGTTAGAACCTTTTTTCTATCCTAATGAGCTATATAATATTTTATATAATGAAAAGAAAACATTTAACTCAACTGCTTTAAAATTTATCTTTAATACTCACATAAGGATAAAATTGCTTTTGAAAGAATACTGATGTTTATATTGAAAATAGTAAACTTATTTTCATATGGTGATTTGTCTATAATTTTTAGTGATTATATAGTTTCCCTCAATTCCTAAACAATGTTAACATAATTATTATGCAAGTA
This sequence comes from Viscum album, assembly GCA_963277665.1. Taxonomy (NCBI): domain Eukaryota; kingdom Viridiplantae; phylum Streptophyta; class Magnoliopsida; order Santalales; family Viscaceae; genus Viscum; species Viscum album. The sequence continues at coordinate 89,840,325 of OY728147.1, forward strand.
GTGGACATCAAAGTAAATAATTTTCAAAAAAAATTAAAAGTAACATATTTGGTATGAGTTTGGATGAAAAGATAATTTTATTTTAAAAATTATTGTATTATTGATGGTGAAATGGATTATATTTGAATTTAATTTTTATATTGGTGTTTTTAAATTCAAATTATGTGAATAGTTTCTAAAATGGATTTAATTGTAATTTATATTAAATAATGTTTTATTAAATTATTTAAAAGTAATAAAAATATTAAAATATTATATTTAGGATTATTCATGGATGAAAATATCATTCTTTTTTAATTTATTATCTAATTTTTACATTATAAGTAAAAATACATCCCCTTAAAATAAAAAAAGGTTAATTTCATCGTTAATGTTACAATTAATTAGCAAAGGCTTTTAACCAAAAGATAATGTTTAATATAAAACAATAAGTTATCAAAATTTTATTATTAAAAGTATTTATACCCTAAAATATCTTGTATTTTTAATTATATCCACATCATCAAACTTACACCTGAAAATGATTTTTTATATTTAAATATTTTTATTAATTCAATGTGCGTCCTTTCATTCACTATAAATGAATACCCCTCCACTCTCTTCTTTACAAAAAATTGAGTCACATAGATCAATATACACAAATTTAATTATTTTATAAACATCCCTATACATGAATTATATGTTATGGTATTATTAAATGTCCATTTCAAGGGTACTTAATAAGGGATCCATAGGTGCTCAACCGATGAAGAAGTAATCATCATTACTGACTCATTTAATTTTTTTTTTCATTTTATAATTTCTATAAATATTATATTCCCATCATAAAATAATAATCTAGTATCATCAATATACTTATACATTATTATAATTATAGGAAAACTATTTTCCACGCCCTTTTCTTCTAATAGAAAGTTACAACATCGTTCATGCATGCATTCAACTTACTATCTCTTCATAGTGCTGTAATTCATTTTTCCTCACCATTTTACTTGGTTGGTTATAAATATGGAAATAAGGCATATATATTGTAATAATGACATAATTATGGTCCAATAAAAACAATATATTACTTACCTTTTTACCTTTCCCTTCGTCAAAAAATGAATGCCTCACTCGTGTGTACATGTGGACTACCACCTCAATGAAATGATTTTAATCATTTTACATTTATAATTTTCATGGATTATTAAAACTATGTATTATATATATATATATATTTATTAATATCATTATTAACATTCTGGTGATGATAGAACCATGAAAAAGATGCAAGGTCTAAAACCACCAAACCAAAACATAAATTGATAATTAAATAGTTAACACTTGATAATGATGATTTTAATGAAGAATTATTATTAAAAGGGTGTTGAAAAATTATATTTGGGTAATATAAGATAATTTATGTTTTTATAGGGTTATGTTATATAATTATAAAAGATTTAGTTTTATTATACATGAGGTTAAAACCACTTATGAAGAAAATCATACTTGTGGTAAGGTTTCTTCTTGTCAATATTGCTTCAGTAAGAGATTTTTGATGTTATGCACCTATTTTTATTTACGTGGTGTATATAATTTTAATTTGAAAAATTATATCATGTAGAGTTTTTAATTAATTTTATTGAAAATTACAACTAAAATTATTTCATCAAAGTTGTTTTGATTCAAAGGTTATCAAAGTGGTAAGGGTTTATTTCATTATTTAATCCTTATTCAGAATTGTTTATGTTTGAGTTATAATTGGAGAACACATGTGATATTTCTATCTTAAATCATTCATATTTCTTAAAATCAAGTTATTTCCTAAAATTATATGTTTTTATAAAATTTTTATCACTCTCTAAGATCTCAAAAGTTAGAAATAATGTTATTAAAGAAAATTTAATTTGTTTTGGTTTTGATAACGAATATTTTTCTTTTTGGTACATGTATTCATTAAAATGAATTGATGATTTTTTTTAATATTACGTAAAGATTTATTAAATACATTTTTACTCACATGTGACATTTTATAAAATTATTAAAAAGGAATATTCCTTTCAATTTCCAAATGAAGTCCTTTTTAGTGATGGTTTGAAATGAATCGTAATTTTAACATACAAATCATGAATATATTTTCAAAATATCATGACTAATATTTCATTTGAAGATTCCTTTAAAGGATTCTATATATATTTAAAATTAATATTTTTGAAAATATTTTTTATATTTTTATGTTTTAAATAAATGATTTCAAAATAAAAATCGTATTTTCTTCAATAAATTGTCCAATGAATTTTAAAAGTTGTTTCATTTATGTCAACAAAATTTGATGAATTTAATAATTTATTGAAGATATAATATGTTGATATGATCAAGTATATTTCTATAGATGGCTTGTGATCATTTTGATTGGGGAAATTAATGATATTCCATATATTAGTTCTTAAAATACAAGGAATTAATTATTATTAATGAAACATGAATAAGTGGTACCTTTTATTCATATATTGAATTTATTAGACATATAAAGTGATTTCATGGACCCAAAATTACATAGAACCTCAAATAATTTATTTTTCTAATGTGTCCAATCATATTGGGTATTTTTAAAAGGCCTTAAACATTTATTTATGATGTTTTAGCATGAGACATCAATGATAAGTTTAAGATGTCCAAAATTATGGATTCCCAAATTAAAAAATTAGTCTCTGATATCCATGTGAATTTTAGAAAAGTTATGATATCCTTGGATAAGTTTCAAGTTCAGGTAATTTTTTATATTTTATTATTAATGATTATATTTCCTATCATATTTCTCATCCCTTATTTAGTCTATGATATCTTAAATTGTACTCATTCCCTTACTAAGAATAGATACTCACCAATTTCTTATGTTTCCTTTCCCTATTATATTGGTAAGTGTACTGTGATTTATATGAAAGGATATATTAGAGGGAATAAGGATGTTTTCAAAGAACATACATTGTTGTATTTTATGTTTTCTAAAGTAATGTGAGACTCATGCTTGAATCTAGTTTACCAAGAATACTAAAGTGATTGATATTGGGTTGTGTGATCCCTTGTATCCAGTCCCCAGGTATTAATGTAACCACAAGCATGGGGATACTAGAGTAAATGCATTATTATTGGTTCTTTTAAACACAATACAGATTAGTAAAATCATGGGAAAATTCTAACAATTTCACACTGATATAGTAAACCTTTACTTTATTGAGCCTCTTACTCATTTGGTTATTTTATATTCATATGTAACCATTAATATTATTCTTCCTAGAATATAACATGAGTTGTGTTGATTTTTTCATAGATTAATATGTTAGTTTTCAAAATGGTTCAATGACAGAGGCTTGGTTAAACGAGTGTCCATGGACCTCTTTGTGGATTTCTTAGTTCCATATGTGGTATTTCAAAGATAAAATGATTTATTTATTTTTTAAAATATTATTTTTAAAATCATTTGGATTAAACTTTTTTTTATGCAAAATTAGTGATTTTATAAGTAGGTTTTGAAATTGTATTTTCAAATAAAAGTACATTTTTCTAAGGATAAATTTAGTGGGATTATGTCCAAGGGATAATTTTATTTATGATGATGTATAACGCCATTATAAATTATTTATGAAGATAATTTTGGTTGGTTTTTAAACAAAATATGAGAAGGCTTAGTCAGATTGTTTTGTTTTATTTGAACTCATGTAGGTGATGAAATATCTGAAAAAGCTTATGTGGTTTTTTTATTTCCTAGTTATAGTTGCATTGTTCATATTTTTTCACATGATGATTCATGATTGTTTGTGTTTTCTTGGTGGTGTTTTGTTTTGGAATCAAATACTAGGTTGGGTTGTGATGTTATGGTATACCGCATGGGGGGGGTATATATGGTTAATTGACAAGTATTTATAGATCTATAAACTATTTTATGATGAAATAAGGGGATATAACCTTGAGTAATTTCATCCTAGAGTTATATATTTATGGTAGGGTTGGGATTGAGAAATTTTGGTGGTCTTAATGTGATTATCCTGTGAAGTAAGATGTTTGATTAGATGTGAAGTGATAAAACATGATAAAATAAAACCCTGGTGATTATAAGGTGAGCTTCATGAGAGGTATTTTTCCCTTTTTTCTATCTATTAGATGTGCTAATTGTATATATAATGGATATTGGGAGATGATTTTATACCAAACATGAAAAATAAGTTTTGTCCTTGAGGGTTATAGTGAACCCTTTTTTGAGCAGAATAATTGGGATCTATACAGTTCACCCTAGCTTATGTCTATGGGTGGTGTTTTGATATGACTGGATATGAATGGAAATATTTCCTTGTGTAATAATGGATATACTAATACTTATTGGCCACCCTTTCCCCAGGAATATTGTGTTGCGTACTTTTCAGGGTGTCATTCCCTATGAGTGAATGATGTGGGGAATATGAAGTTCTCTTTACCCTATATTGATAAGCAGTGATTATGTGGCTTTCATTATGATATTACTTATGATGAAATGGGTTAAGATCTATTTTATGAAACCTTCCATGCCATTACATTTTTCTAGTATACTATCCTCTATAGACTTACCTTATGGGAATGAACCATGGTATGCAACATGTGGAATCTAATTTGGGTAGGGATAAATACAAGAATTTATTTGTGAGACACCTAGAGTATGAGGGTATGGGTTTGGATTGTATTATGAGGTGATATAATTCCTATTATAATTGATATTATGCAAGGAAGGTTAAGTGCCATGGTAGTCAAATTACCACATAGTGACCATATTTGTATGGTTGTATGTACATTGTGTGTTCTGTTTCCATGTTGTTGTATTGAATAATAATTATTGCACTACAAACACACACATATATTGTATAGACACCTACTTTATCAAAATATCTACAGTGATATTGTAATTTTAAGCATACTATTACATGATTTTTAACATAAGTATATGATATAATCAATCCAAAGATCATGAGGCCGAGTGTCTTTAGAAGTCTCAGTTTAAAATACATCAAAAGGAGACCAAAAATATTAATTTTAAAAACCATAATTAGTTCCTAAACCCCATTGATATATTAAAACTATATAGTATAACTCATGTAATACATAAAATAAAGGGTTGAGCAATAAATCCCTTTATAGGAATAAATATGATAACAAAGAATAACATGTGATCCAAACTACATAACCCAATATCTTAAAAAAATGAGGTGTATAAATAATCAAATGGGAGAATAAAAATAATAACATAGTATCATTAATACCTTTCATTCCATATCACGAGGAAATAACATTATCCAATGAATTTGAGTTCCATATAATCACACCAATCATAACATGTTCAGGATTATGTTTTCCACAAAAGGAAATAAATCATAAAGAATAATCATAATAATTACCCATGAAAAATCAGGGTGACATAGTCTTGCCTCATATCATAATGAAATGAAATTTCATTAAGATCCCAGAGTGGAGAATGAATTATATATTATGTGAATTAATATATATGTAAATAATAATTTTTCTCAAAATATAGATTTCATTTGAAAATAAAATCAAGATAAAGGTTAGAGGATTAGCTATATAAATGTACTTTTGAAAATGGTGTTTTAATGAATCAGTTAAAGATGTTTTGTGAATGAATAAGTATAAGTTTCTTTTGAGAACTAGAAGAAAATTATATTTGTTAAACCTAAATGATTAAATTATTTATTGAAACCATGAATGGTAATAATGAATTTAAATGAGCCATACATAATAGGATTATGGTTTTTATAATTTCCCCTTAATCGGGTTTGATTTTAAAGAAGGAATTTGAGAAATAAAATTTAGGCATGAATTAAAATATAAAAGGAATGAAGTATTAGATGGGTATATATGTAATAGAAGTATATTAAAAAATTATATGCATTCTATAACATCAAATAGAGATATAATGTGAGTTAGATAGAGAAAGTTTATAACCTAATGAAAAGGGTGGTTTATAGAGATCCCTTACCATAGGTTATCAAATAATTATGTATTTTCCCTTAATGTACTAAAAAATCAAATCAAATGATTTTAATTATTATATTTAAAACATTTTAAAACTATATTTTGTTTAATATAAATTTATTATGTTCATTTATATCAAATTCAATGAGATATAAAGTTCAATTACTCTTTTTGAGGGCCTTCAACTTGTGGACCCATGGTCAGATCCGTTCTATATAAATAATAAAGTTCTATTAATATTTTAATATCACTCCAAAAGAGAAATAAAATTATATTTATGTCCCTATATAAATTTTATATGACCCAAATAGAATTTTTTTAGTAAAATAGGGATGAATAAATTAGTAAAAATGCCAACGTTAAGTGGTTATCTCATTTAGGTGTCTTTACAGACCATCAGGTTCCAGTTATTTTTTATTTAACATTATTTCTGTATACTGATTAAAAAAATTAAATTATTTAAAATATAATTACTATCATCATATTTAATCATAATAATATTTTTATGACTATCATTGAAGGTGTTGGAGAAAAATTAAGTATGTTGTTCATGGATGCAATGAACCAACCATATTGTAAACTATGTTTTCATTTTTAAAATAAATAAAGGGAGGGTATAAGATATATATTATACCATAATAATAAAATATATTTAGATTTTTTTATAACAATTGTATTATCTTTATGTGTATATATATTATATGTGGGTTTTAGAGGAAGAATAAAACTAAAAGGGATGTAATTTAAAGTTCACCTCTCCATTTTGTTGTCTCCATTTAGGACACTCCTTAAGGTTTATTGAAATGTTATTTGGATAATTACTATAACATTAGTAAGTAGGGGATATTATTGGGAAGTTATATGGATATAAACATTTAAATATCCAAGGTTTAGAAGTTATGAGAGAAGGGGTGGCGATGTGTGGTATTTGTGAGGGTATGAGAGGGGTGTTTTTGAATATTATATTAATTTGTTTATCAGTATTGATCAAGAATACAAATTTTATTGATTTTTTTATTATATATTTTAGATGGTTCATTTAATTTCTAAAAAGTGGGAACTTACATAATCCATGACATATAAACTCATTTATTTAGGTTATAATGTTAAGTGTTGTATTTTGCCGTATTTCACTATTCACAGGAAAATTATACTATTTCAAATAAATTCAAAAAATCCACCCTAAGAATTATTTTATATGTCGATTAAAAAACTAAATACAATTTTATGAAACTATTTTTATAAATATGATAAATTTAAATTTTAAATAGAATCCTTATTTATTTGAAAAATATCAATTTTAATATTATGAATAATTTTATAACCCATTGAAAATTTTCTAAAGTCATATAATATTATACCATCATTATAAAAATAATGATGATAATTTATAAACCCATTTTGTTAAAAATAAACTCTTCTTCAAATAATTATATTTTTTATTGCATAATTAAAAAATTTATGTTTTATAAAAAACACTGAATTTATAATTCTTAAAACATATATTTACTTGTACCATGGTATAAATATATAATATTTTATTTTTATAAGGGAATGGAATATTATTTAACATTTACATAGGTTATTTTACTATTCTAATGATTCAGTTACTATTCTTTACAGTCTGATTACTATTATATTGATCAAATTACTATTCAACAGTTAAATTACTATTCCAACTCTAAAATTAATAATAACCACATGGGTTACTTACATCATATAAATACTAAATATTTATTTTATTTTTAATTAACATATATTTTATCACAAGTTTACAGATTTTTTTACATAAGAAATGGGAATTTCATTTTTATAATTCTTCTTCATTTCTATAGTGTTGCTCAAGAGTGTGATTATTCTAGGGGATCGGGCAGATATAAATATTTATATTTTAGTTATCTTATATTCTTTTTTTTTTCAATTCAAATATTTTAAATTATTTTGATCACTTTTATACTATAAATGTAATATTAAAATTAATATAATATTTTCTTTGGTTTCTTCATGTGGTGAATTTTATTTATACTACATTATTAAATATGACCAAATTATAAGAAGGTAAATTCTATTGATATAATTATGGGTCATCACATTATTTCACCATTAATATATTTCATACATAAAAATTTCACATGTAAAACTAATGTGCAAAAATGTCAAGGAAATCTTTCTTGATGGCTTCCTCTAGTTCCCATGTTACCTCCTTATACCTACGTTTTCACTATAGTACTTTTACTAAGTCATTTTATTTATTGCATAAACGTTTATCCTTATGGTCCAAGATCATCAATAGATTATTGTTATAAGAGAAATCACTTTACAACTATAACACATATGAATTAATTATATTTAAGGAATTTAGTATTTACTTACTTAATAGGGATACATGGAATACGTAATGTATTATAGAGAGGGTTGGTGGGAGTTCTAGCAGACATGCCACATATTAGAGGTGATAAAGAATCTTAATGGAGCTGATGTACATCGGACTTATCCTTCCCTTCTTACCAAATATCATGCCCCTATTCCATGTATAAATATATAACAACACTTTATATAAACCCATAAACTCTCGGAATTATTTATGAATGTATACATAGATCTTATGTTAAATCTGCATAGATATGATGTTTTGATTAATGGTCTTGAACATTTCATCCTTTTCCTCAACCATTTCAGGAAACATAAGGATTTTTTCACAAAATTCAACCCAACACATATATTTTCTACATCCATTCCATTAAATATATACTTATGAATACATTTGGATGTTTGATTGGAAACTATTGTTATAAAAGAACTCTACCAGATAATGATGTTGATCCTGTAATTTTTTTAAGTTCATCGGGAATTCTCTCAAAATTTGTTCATGTTTGTAGATAATATGGTTATATTATCCTATATTTTAGGGTTTATGAGAAAAAATGAAGCTTCATTTAGTTTTTATACCTTGTTGGAGACTTTTCTAGATCTTAGAATTAAATCTTAGATCTAATTCAGAAACAATCGATAGTTGTGCTCCATACAGACTCACCACTTCCCTGATGTGTATCCTTTCAAGTTGATCAAGTGATAAGTCCTATTTAATTGATGTAAAATGAGATGTATTTATAAGATTATCCACTGCAACTTATATGTAATTATTTCATCTTGATGTATTTATAAGGAAGTTAATACAGTCTATGATGATGTTTTCCCATTTTTCATATAGGTATGGCTAATTATTGCATCATCCCGTTAAAATTATTCTATTAGGAATTCACCTATTAACATTCTAGTAATTTTTATGTATATTTAATGATCTTTTTATTCATACTTTCTAACCAATAGTGATATCATAGATCTTGATATATCTTCATGCACATTTGGTGGATACACAAGGTAAAAAAATGTGCATCATTTAAAAAATCATTCTTCATATTATGATTTAATTTTACACATAGTCATGAACAAAATCTTATAAATACTTATCCATTCATTTTAAGAATTTAGGATTTCTATTTTCTTATAGATTTAAATGTCTTATATATTTTATCAGCATCTATTTGAGAATAATTTGCCTTCTACATAAGGGTTGGATGAGAAATCATTTGAGAAATGAATGATGAGGTACCTTCCATTATGATTCCCATGTTCATAATTTACTTTCCTAATATGATCATATCATTATTAATTATAATTATTGATAATTTTTCATAATCCTTTATAAATAGAGAGTATTTCAGTCTATTTTCTTTCCTAGGATGTTAGTGTAATGAGAATTCCTATAGAGATAATGCTTCTAGATTATCAATGTTAATATCCTCGCATCTATGTCTAAGTAATGTGTTAGATAGTTCTACTCATGAACATCCAACTTTCCTCAAGGTGTATACTATCATTCTATAATTTTGCATCAGTTAAAATCATAATCCCTTATTTGAATAATTTTTTGTATACCATAAAATATTTCTCACTTGAGATAAGTGTGAGTAATTATATAGTGATAATAATTTTTGACATATTTTATTCTCTATTCACACTCATTATTATATATAATCATTAATCCCTTCCAAGTCACCTTGGTTTGTGGGTTTTACAATCATGAGTTGTTTCTCACAAATCATCAGGAATACCAATATAGTCCAAGGAAACAATAGATATCCATTATAGATGTTTTTCTAGGACAATACTTAATTACTATTAACTTATAAGGTTTATTATATTTCACTTTTCTGGGAATAAAATGCCCCATTAATTATACTTCCACCTCATAGAACTCAAACATATTTTAATTTTCACATATATTATGTTCTCCCAAAATCTTCAACATAGTATTTAAATTCTCATCACGATCTACCTTTCTTTTAGTGTATATTAGAAAATAATATTTATCTATAAATTTTTTTTCAAGGTTACCTATAAATACTCTATTCATTATATCTATAACGATTTCTGGAGAATTAGTGAGTCTGATGGGATCAATATGATCTCGTAGTCTTCTTACTATGTTTAAAAGGAAATCTTGAGGATATCTACACTATTAACCATTAATTAGTTATATCCCGACCAAATTTCCACATTATATAAATATAATCCCCCATATAGTTTATTGAATAAGTCATCTATTCATTCTAGGGGATATTTTTCCTTTATCATGATTTTGTTTAGTTCATGTTAACCAATGTAGGGGGGTATTGACATATTATTCTCCATGATGAAGAGAGAAGGAACACCCCAAAGTGAATCCAAAAGGCATATAAAACCCATGTACATACTAACTTGTAACTACTTGTTTAGTTATTATAACTCAGTGGTGGATATTCTGTAGGGAGTCCTGGATATGAGAAGATATCTAGATGTATTTTCAATTGATAACTCAACGTCTTAGTCATGTTGTAGAGAACAAAATTCATCTAGGAATACATTAGTATAATCCCTTATAATTTGAATATCTTTAAGAATGACTCCCTCCTTCATCTCAACCATTCCAACAAGATATGATTATTCATAATGAATTACTATTCATAATTTAGAGTAATATTACAAAGGATATTCATCCTACTAATATTGGAACAAAATTAGAGGATGGCTTGATATGGAAAAAGTAATCTCTGTATACTGATAGCTGATGTTGGATTTATATAAATACATCCAATACATTCCCAAAATAGTATCAAACTCTACTAATGGATGTATGACAAGATTTTATAGAAGATTCAGTCCACAGAAATCAACCAGTGATGAATTATATACTTGGGATGCAATAATTTATCATTTATTTATTCTCACAGATAGATCAACCCCTATGTTTTGAGGTGGTGTTTGAAAAATTATTCTAAACCTACAATATATTTGTATAATTATTATCATATAGAACATGTTGAGATTATGAATGGAAAAAGTGTACACCTTTCACTATTTTTTTGGTTCCAATCATTTACTATTTCCAAAAAATAAACATAGGTTTGAGAATATACAAACTAAAAATTATGTTAAAAGGGAATCTATGAACATATAATGAATAACATTTAAATGAAAAATATATCATATCATATGAGTTTATAGGTTTCATTTTAGGTTTTCCATGGTAGTTTCCCTATTATTTTTTAGCCTAACAATCTATTCAAGTATTTCATAATGGTTTGTAAAGAGTTTGTGTATTTTCCAAAGCATATCCCACAATATTATCAAACCATGTGTTAAATAAGGATTCATTGTAATGAACTAGGTTAATATTGATTTAATACCCAATATTCCATTTTTTGTGTTTTTACCCCTATGTGTAACTATGATTGAGAAAAATCTACTTGTAGTATCTAGACAAGGATTTAATTTCTTAGAAATCAATAACTCCACACTTCACTAAAATTTCAGGATATATTCATATACATCAAATTATCCAAAATTTTATAAATAAATTATTCTATTCCTAATACCAAATATATCTATACCTTTATATAACACCATCTATAGTGACCCAATCTGTCCAATCATATTATTAAAATATTAGTGGCATAATGATATGATAAACACAACCTAGAGATCATGAGTCCTAGTGTATTTGAAATATTAGGTTCATTATAAATAAAAAATAAACCAAACCAAAAAAAATTATTTTAGTCTTCATAATGAGATTCTAAATCTCTTTCGTCTCCAAAAACAACATAGGGAAACCAATGGAATACATAAAATAACTGGGTGATCTTTAAATCCTAGTAAGGGAACAAACAAGATAATGAATCATAACATGCAAGTAAGACCACATAACATGATATCATAGAATCGATGTCTCTTGAATAATCTCATGGGATCACAACATAAAGAAAATTGTACAATAAGATCATGGAAACAGAGAAATGTGACACAAATATAAAACATGATATAATATATGTTAATTCTAACTCCCAAGACAACAACGCAAGGTGGAAAAAGTACCATCATGGATTAGGATTACTTCATAATACTATTTATACTATCTCAGGAGAAAACAATAACCCAATGAATTGGACCACTATATATGTTCACCCCTTATAACATGTATATTCTTATTTGTTCCAAAAAATTAAATAAATCATAAGGAATAAACAAAATAATTACACATCGAATGAAATAAGTTACCTAATCTTTCCTCATATCAAAATCAAAAAAATATCTAATGAATAATCCAGAGAGAATAATGAGTTAAATATTTTGGACATCAATTTAAAATTAAATAAACACAAGTTTAAAAATGTGGAACTCATTTGGAAAGAACATCATGATAATATGTAGAGTGTTGGGTACCGAAATGAACTTTCAAAATGGTGTTTTATGGAATCAGTTAATGTTTTTTGGATATAGAATAAGTAGGATATTTTATTTTAAAACTAGAGATAGAAAATGGTTATAAAAAAATATTGCATTATTTTAAAAAATAGTAATGGTAATAGATATTTTAAATGATCATTAAATAAAATTATTAAATGATAGAAAATTCACCTAAAATCGGGTTTGATTTTAACGAAGGCATTTGATAAATGAACTTTGGATTTGTATTTCCCATAAAATAAAGTAATAATATGCTTGGTGTATATAACTAGGAGCCTCATATGAAAGATTTATAATAACTCAAATAAATTAAATAGAGATATAATATCCGTTTGATAGATAATGTTTATAAGCCAAAGAAAAATGTTGGTTCAGAGAGTTCCCATAACTAGGGTTTCAGAAACATTACGCACATTCAGTTAATTTACTGAATAATAAAATTAAATTACTTAATAACTTAATTAATGAAATTTTACATCTATATTTTATTTACTATATTTTTATTAATTTTATTTGTAAAAATTTCAATAAAATATAATATTTAATTATTCTTTCCTAAAGGTGTTCGTTTCATGGATCCATGGATGAATAAGTTGTGTATAATTATGGATATTCTAAAAAATGGGAATAAAACATAAATAGTAAAATGAAATGATATTCATTTCCTTACATAAATTTTAATGTTCACATATATCATTTTGTATTTTGACATAAGGATGATTCACATAGTAAAAATATTTATGTTATGTTGTTGGTTCGTTTGAGCAGTTTTACTAACCCTCATGAACTAGTTTAATTTTTTTTCATATAATGACTTTATATTAAATGAAAAATATGAAATATTTTGTAATGTAATTATTATAATCTTATTTATCTATATTAATATTTTTATGACCACCCTTGTCGGTGGTGGTTAAATATAGATTATATTGTTAATGGAGGCGGTGAACCAACCATATTGTAAACAATGTTTTCATTTTAGAAACATTAGATGCGAGGGTATAAGATGTATATTTCAACATCATAATAACATATCAGTATATTTATCAGAATTATTTCACTATTTTTATGTTGATGGAGAACATAATGTGGTGGTGTAAGAAGAATAAAATTTAACAAAATTTAGGTTATAGTTTACCTCTCCATTTTTGGTCTCCTTTTGGATACACATTAAGGCTCCTTAAAATAATCTTTTTATGGGACCAACAATAATAGGATATAGGGGATAATATTTAAAAGGGAATTGGGAAAAAAATTTAAATCTCCAAGGGCTATGATATTTGAGGAGTAGGGGTTGTGAGAGGTGAAATTTATAGTGGGAGTAGAGTGGTGTTTTTGAAAATGTTATTCATTAGTTTCTTATTTTGGATCTAGAGTACCATTAGTATAGATTAATTTGAATATATATAGTAATTTGGGTATGTATGTTTTTACTAGTGGGTTATTAAATCATCAATTACTTCATAATTCTTGTATTTTGTTCATAATGTTAAACATCACATTTTTTCATATTTTTCTATTCCAAAAATCTCAAATAATTTAGAAAAATACAAAAAATTAACCCTAAGAGTATTATAAGATAAATATTAAAAGTTTGATTTTAATTATATTAAAAAATATTATAAATACGGAAACATTAATTTTTAAATAAAATTTTCATTTATTTAAAAAATATCAATTTTATTATTATATTCGAATTTCCAACCATTTGAAAAATTACTTATAGTATCATTATTATTTTTCTCATTATAATACTACATAATATTTATTTAAAAATCAATATAATGAAAACAAAATTACTGTTAAATAATTTTATTTGAATTAAAAGTTTCATTAACATATTAATGTTTAAATAAATACAACCAATTAATTATTCATTCTTATAACATTTCTTTACTTGTAACATTGTATAAACATATCATATTTTTTTATAAGGTACGTAAATATTATTTGAAATTTACATAGGTGAATTTAAAATTCTAATATCTACGTTAGAATTGTCACGTCTAGGTTATTATTCATAATGGTCAGATTACTATTTCAACTGTCAAACTACTATTCAAAAAGTCAGATTTGTAACATCCACATGGGTTCCCTACTTCTTATAAATACATCACAATTCATTAATTCATAATTAAATTTTACTATCTTTTAATAGTGTATATATTTTATTTTTTAAGTACACAATTCATTACTACTTTATTTCTATAGTTTTTTAATTAGTGTGATTAGACTAAGGAATCAAGCAGATAATTTTTTTTTATATTTTAGATATATTATTTTTTATTTTTGTCTTCCATGGTAATATGTTGAATTATTTTCTCTATTATTATTCTCTAAATTTAATTTTAAAATAAATATACCAAAATGTTAATAGTTTCCCAATGTTGTGCAAGTGATTTATAAAACATTACTAAATATGATAAAATTATAAGAAGGTAAATTAAATTAACAAAATTTTAGTTCATTACAATATCACTCTGTATTATGAAGGCATTAGGGATTTAGACTGGGTCATTGGACTCACCTATACCTATATTCACATCACAGAGTTCAATGTATATCTTTATAATGTCATGTTTTCTCTCAGAGAACATGTATTTTGTGGATCCAGACATATGTTTTGGGTATAGAAGAGTGTGGTGGATAAGAATTTAGAAGGTTGGTGTATATTGGTCGGGCCATTCATTGATTTATTTTTAACATTTTTCAGTAGGTGTTATAGCTAGTGTTCATTTTATTTATATAATTACTATAATATAGTTATCTTATTAATATATTCTATTCTTTGTTTTTGTACTGTATATCTATTTTTACCAAATCGAATTCATGACTATAGAGGAAATATTCCCTCTAAATGTATTTTCTATAGGTTTTGGGAAGTCTATTGTAACGACCTAGTCCAGCCCACGATCTTGATATTGTCCGCATTGGACCTAGCCCGTACGGTTTTGTTTTCCTTGGGCGTTGGCCTTCAGGAACACCCCAGGAAAAGGCCTCATGATGGGAGAGGTATCCACACCACCTTATAAAGGGGTGATTCGTGATCCTCCTCCTTCGATGAGGGATTTCCATACCCCCCCCCCGAGAAGGGCCCAACGTCCTCGCTGGAACATCAAATGGACACCGACTTTGATGCCATTTGTAAAGGCCCAATCCAGCCCATGATCAAGATATTTTCCGCTTTGGGCCTTGCCCGCACAGTTTTGTTTTCCCTGGGCTCTGGCCCTTAGGCACCCCCCCCAGGAAAAGGCCTCATTATGGGAGAGGAATCCACACCACCTTATAAAATGATCCATGATACATATGTCTAGGAAAGCAGCCAAAAAAAGCACAATGCTGAAATACAATACCAAATCGAGTACAAAAGAAAAATAGTAATAAGCTCCACAGCATTGGAAGCCTAATCTTGGTCCCATGCTCTCCAGCTCCACAGCATGTCAAGTACCTAAAGTAGAAGGCCGCTTGCCCTTATCTATACCTGCAACAATATAATCTGTTTGGGCCCCATAAAATGGCCCAAACAGTTTTTGAGACTAAATCCCAAGAGACAACCACCACGAGATCCATGCCTAATAGTCAATGAGTATATGGTAAGTAAAAGTACAGGGAACAGTAAACATGGAAGTACTCAACAATAAAGGATCCACATTTTCAATATCAAGAAACAGCTAAACAGGAAGATAAAAACAAACCTGTAACCCTTTGAGAAGTACCCAAAGCCCATCCCCTCTGGTCCTACCTAACAAGTACAAGCAACCCTCTGGGCAGTACACTCAGTCTAACCCATCTGGTTCAACTTAAGCATAGACTCTCTGAGGAAGCACTCACCGTCAATTCCCCCTATAGTCTCGTATCATAACTAAAGGTGATCTAGGGAAAAAATCACATCACATTCCCTCTGTGGACCATGTCGAGGAACTACAGACACTCTAAGGAAGCACTCAACATCAATTCCCCCTGTGGTCTCGCATCGTAAGTAAAACAGAAACTTTGAAGAAGCTCTCAACGTCCATTCTCCCTATGGTCTATACACTAGGTTCTCACAGCCCTGTGTAAGTCAAGAAAGTTTAACAACGTGTATCAGCCTAGGTTAAACTCAAGAACTACTTGGATAGAATTCTACAGCATAACATCATCACAGAACAACAGTCACACCATCCTACAATACTAGGCATGGGAAAGTAAACAACGTCCTAACATGTAAACTAGACCCAAAGGTCAAACAAGAAAAACATGTATGGAAAACACAACCAAATGAAAAAAATTCACTCTATTCACAATCAATTATCATCTAATCAAGAATAAAATCATAGAAGAAAAATAATAGGGCTAAAACGGTAAACGCGCAATACCCCATTCATGGGTATTGGGCTAATTTACACATAAAGCTCAAAGAATTTCAACCGAAAGGCACAAAACACCTACCTTAGGAATGGGAGATCAATATACTTGAACCAAAAGGCTTGGATCGCCTTAGAATTCCATAGATCTGTGAAAACGTATAAAACTTTCAACCCACGACAACTCACGAAAGAGGAGAAATCAAGTGATGGTGTTCTAGGAGAAGGGAGAACTCACCAATGCGATTCCAACACAACCATCAGTGTTTGATTCGGAGGATGGACACTCAGCTGAGGGATCTTCAAAGATCCGTGGCTGCTTTGTGCTCTCAAATGAACTAGGTTGAGAAGGATATGGTTCTGTCCATCAGACGCGACCTCAGTGTGTTTAATGAAAAAATGAAAGTGAAGGACATGTAATTTCTTTACTCCACTTTTGGCGGCCTCCAGGTCACCCCCACATGGCCGTGTGCATGGATACTACACGACCAACACATGGATACCTATGGTAACCTAGTATAAGGAATGTACTCATAAAGTACACGACGTGTACTTTGAAAATTTCTAGAAGATCCTCTTTTATCAAAAACTCCAGAAAAAATAAAAACACACCTCAAAAGAAGATCCGGGTTCTTACAAACTTCCCCCCTTAAAGAAATTCATCCCCAAATTTCCCTATCAAGGGGGAATAGAAGAAGAAACCCCGAACATCTCTAGCCATTGCGATCGTACATCGACCTCCCTCTCCCAAGTCTCTTCCTGTAATTTCCCGTGCAGCCACATCACCCGTACCAGAGGAACATAATGACCATGTAGAACCTTTGTACTGCGATCAACAATCCAGATAAGATTCTCCTTGAACAATGTATCCACTTCAAGATCAACCTCTTCAGGTTGGAAAACATGATAAGGGTTTGAAAAATAACATCAGAGCTGAGAAACATGAAAAACATTATGCATAGCCTGGTACCTCTGAGGTAACTGTAACCGATAGGCAACCAGACCAACTCTCTCTAACACCTCAAACGGCTCGATGTACCACGGCGTAAGCTTAACCAGTCTCCTAATATTTATGTGACCCAACCTTGGTGTGACACGTTGAAAAACATGATCCCTGACCTCGAACTCCAGAGGCCGTCTCTGCGGGTCAATATAAGACTTCTGACGAGATTGTGCAGCAGTAATCCTCATCCGAATCAACTCTATCTGGTTTGTGGTCTCCTGAATAAGATGAGGTCCCAGCAAAGCTACCTATCATACCTTCATCCAACATAAGGGTAATCAGTATGGCCTACCGTACAAAGCCTCATAAGGTGAAATCTGAATAGTTTCTCGAAAACTATTGTTGTATGAAAAATCCACAAGAGATATATGCTTCTCCCACGAACCTCCAAAATCCAGGATGTATGCTCGGAGCATGTCCTCAAGAAGCTGAATCGTATGCTTAGACTAGAAATCTGTATGAGGGTGGTAGGTTGTACTCAAAATCACCTACGTACCAAAAGCTTTATGTATCCCCTGCCAGACCCGAGAAGTAAAAAGTATGTCCCTGTTTGAAATGATGGAGTGTGGAATTCCATGCAGACATACAATCTCACAGATGTACCACCATCCTAGCTCATCAAAACTGAAGGTATCCTTGATCGGAACGAAGTTAGAGACCTTCGTAAGTCTGTCAATGACAACCTATACTGCATCATTCCCTCGAGGCGACCTCAGCAATCCGGTCACGAAATCCATCGTGACATCATTCCATTTCCACTCGGGAATGGGTAAATCTGCAAAAGCCTTGTTGGTCGCTGATGCTCCTCCTTCACCTTCTGACAGGTGGAACACGTCATGACGAAACATACAACATCCCTCTTCATGCCTAGACATTAATACTGACGATGTAGTTCATGATACATCTTGGTGACACCAGGATGAATTGCCGAAACTGAGGAATGAAAGTCCCGCATCATCTCCTCGCGTATGTCTGCTGGCCCCCATATGCGCCATGGAAACGCAATATATCATCCTCAACTATGATCCATCCATGAATAGAGTCTTCTCCTGACACACATTCTCATAGGAATAGGACTTCAGAATCTGATAGCTTCCTCATTCGTACTCGATCAAGAAGGGTAGAGGTAACAGCTACAGAAGAAAGGAAAGTCTTCCTGCATTTTTCCTGAACCTCAAAATGCTTATCTGAGAAAAGATCCATAAGATGCCACTCACTACTGCCCTCTTGAACTGCCTGTATCTGAGTCCTCCTGCTCAATGCATCAGCCACTGTGTTGCGTTTCCCAGGTGTACAGGGAACATCAAAGTCAAAAGATTGAAGGTACTCAACCCACCTTCGCTGCCTCAAATTTAGATCACACTGAGTGAAGATGTAATTGAGACTCTTGTGGTCGGAGAAAACCACAAAATTATTTCCCAAAAGATAATGTCTCCAATAGAGTACGACATGAACAACTGCCACCAACTAGAGATCGTGCGTCAGGTAGTTCCTCTCATGTGGCATCAACTGCTAAGACCCGTATGCAATGACTCCATCTCCCTGCATAAGAAAAACACCTGGCCTGATACATGAATCATCATAATAAATAGTATAGCTCTTTCCCAGATCTAGAAATACTAGTATCAGTACTGAATTCTACGTCCCTTTTATCTCTTGAAAGGATGAATCACAAGAATCTGACCAGAAGAGCTTCACACCCTTCTTAGTCAGACCCATCTGTGGTGCTGCTATGTGTGAAAAGTCCTAAATGAAGAATTTGTAGTATCTAGCCAGCCCTATAAAACTTCACACCTAAAAGAAGTTCTTCAGACACTCATAGGAAACTACTTCTATCACCTTCTATAGGTCGACTGATACTCTTGTCTTTGAGATAACATGACCCAAGAATTGAATTTGATCTATCTAAAAGTGGCATTGAGAGATTAGCATATAACTGATGCTATCTCATTGTACTCAGAACAATCTCAAGATGTGTAGCATGGTTGTGTCGAGTGTGAGAGTGCACCAAGATATCGTCCATGGAGACAACCACGAAAGAATCCAAGTAAAGACGGCACACTCGGTTCATCAGTTCCATGAACACTACTAGCGCGTTCGTGAGACAGAACGACATAACCATATACTCATATAGACCATACTGACTACGGAAGGCTGTGAGAGGTATATCAGATGGTATAACACGCAAATGATGAAAACTGGATCTCAAGTCAATATTTTGAACACTAGGGCTCCTCGAAGCTTATCAAAGAGGTCATCAATCCTTGTTAAAGGATATCAGTTCTTGACCATCAACTGGTTCAACTTCCGATAGTCCACACAATAACGGAGGGTGTCGTCTGCCTTCTTCTCAAACAGGATAGGTGAACCCCAAGGAGAAGTACTGGTTTGGATGAAACCCTTTTCCTACAACTCCTCCAACTGCTTCTTGATCTCCTACAACTCTGGTGTAGCCATCCTATAAAAGGAATTGACACCGGTGCCGAACCTAGCACGAGCTCAATAGAAAAGTCTACCTCATGCTCTGGAGTCAAACCTGAGAAGTCCTCTGGAAAGATGTCTCTAAAATGATCCACCACTAGAGGAACGTCTAACTGTGAAGTCCCCTGGTCATCCAGATATAGACTAGAAAATCTGCGTTGTAACTCCTCCTAGCCCCTGATGCTCTGGACCCACTCTGCTCACCTAGACTTCCCATTATCCCTTATAAAGAAACGATCCACCCTATGGTGATATAAAACTCACCCTATGATGATAGTAATCGATAACTTCTTGGAAAGGAACTAACCAGTATATTCCGAGAATGATATTATAGCCTATCATCTATAAGACATAGAGATCCCAAAGGAAGTGACACCCACCGACCTCAAGAGGGCACTCCTAGCACTCACGTACACTAGTCGTTCTAGTCCCCAATGGAGTGTCTAGTGTCATAATATCGGCAGAAGAAAATATGCAGAGCCCAAGGTTCTCCACAACATCAACATATATAAATCTATGGGAATACCCTGTATCGAAAAGATCTTAAGATAAAATTGAGGCAATGAGGATCATACCTCAAACTGTAGAAGTTCCAAGATCCTGCTCATACTGGTTCTGCTCCACTATAAAGGCCTGACCTTCTCCACATCCCTCTGACCCTTTCTGACCACTCTAAGATGATCCACTCTGCAGTCATTGAAAGACTCGTGACTGACCACCACGACCACGACCTCCACATCAGCCTGAATGGACAGAAGAACTCTAGATCTCAGACTGGTGAGAAACTGGCAGTGCTGCTCCCAAACACGAAGTCACAGAAGAAACCATGTCACCAGCTTCTGGTTAGAAGATCTGATAGAAGCGCTGAAGGTGACCCATCCTGCCGTAAGATCGGCACTCCACTGGGTCTTTTGGGCAGTGTGGTCTCATATTCCTGCTCTTTCTGCACTGGTAGCACACCACCTTGCTACCAGAAGATGTGTCTCGCCTCCTTGGATCACCACGTAAAGACTCTATGTGGTTCTTCCTACTGTCAGTAGGAGGGCTGTTAACTCCAGATGTCGAGCCGCCCTGGATCACAACTCTAGAATCCATTAGATTACGCTCTGTGATCAGCATCTGGTTGACGATAGAAGTGATAGAAGTCAAGAAGAATATGATCAACTGCGATCAAATGTCTTAACTTAGACCATCCTAGAATTTCCTGGCCATGAATAACTGACCACCTCCTGAAATAGGCATGAATCCCTGCAGCTCGGTAAAGTGGGAGGAAAAATCCATAACAGAAAGAGTACCATGGTCCAGACTCATAAATTCTTAGGTTCCATCATCCCTCAAGGTCCCTGGATCAATGTAGTTATAGAAGATGCACTGGAAGTCATCCCATGCCATAACCAGATGGCGTCCTGCCTGTGAGATCACATCCTACCACCTCTTGGAGGAGTCCCGAAGCATATAGGTAGCGAGCTTGACCCTCCTATCTAGATGAGTTTCCATATAGTCAATGATCATTAGCATGGATTTTAGCCATGACCCTACTTCCTAGGGTCCTCCATCCCCTGAGAAAGTGGGATGATGTTGCTACTGGAAGACCCGCGTCAAATCATCCATCGAAGGGGTAGGAGGTGGTGCCCCCTAAAAGATCTACATAGTCCTCATAAAGCCTTCCCTGAACTGTGAATCAACACCTGTGTCCGGTAAAATGGCTGGTTCCAAGACTAACACAATAAGAGGATTTACAGGTAGTCCCTGATCATCCATATCAGGTGTCCAATCACTACCCTGCAACTGGCGCAAAACCGGAGGACGTCTCGGGGGCATGAATCTGCAAGGTCCAATGCACACCATAGGTCAAGATTATAAAGGACTAAATAACTGTAAGTACAGGAAGGAAAAAGGAGATTTTTTTTATTATTATCAAAACATGACTACACAACTTTTATGTCCCCTAAACGGTGTGTTCCATTAAGTCATTCACATGGACATTTACTCCTTCCTAAACTGGTTGTGTAACACCCCAAACATGCAACATGTTCTCCAAACACATGGTATGTACCCGAATCTTCTTTCCATGCCCGAGTATACTTACACGGTTAAGAAACATGACTCTCCTAAGACAAAACTACTTGACATATTCAGAGTAGACACGGCGTGTAATTAACATGATTCACCTGGCCTGTGTTGTTAGTGACACGACCTGTGTACCCTGGTTACACTACACGGTGTGTTACCGACGGACATGGCGTGTACTATGAAGTCTCAAATGACGATGTGGTTAGTTACAGGTCTGACTACATGGCTGTAACTACACGACATGTTATAAAAGTACATGATGTGAACGAGAAAAGATAACACCGATCCACGTTGTTCGTGACACGTTCGGGCACCTAGGTCCGACTACACAGCGTGCATAACTGATACACAATGTGTTTATTTAATGAAATACCTATCCTGTGTCTCTGCCCACACGACCTATGACATGGTTAGAGACTACACGACAACTGCATAACGTACATATCGTTTACTTATGAAAAATAGTTTCTTCCTGAACAGAAGAACACATGGAATGTAGTCAAAACTACACATCGTGTATTCTGGGTTTTTCGAGACAGTAAGCCTTAGAAACTACTTCGGAGCCCAGAAAACACTGAAACACACATTGAATGTTCCAAATTCCGATCTGTGAGGGACCATACTCCCCGCAAATCAATGTCTGGCATCTTATATATGTTATAAAAATGGTATGAAAGTCAATAATCCACCAAATTCCAGTCCATGGGGGCCCATAACACCTCTGGAACCAAAGTTTGGTGTTCATTCAAACAAACGTCACACAAACAATACCCTATCAAAAAAGGTATTTTATAAAGGCATATATCACAAAAACAAGCATATTCTACACAACATCTCCCACAACAACATGCAATCACTAATGCATCCTAGATGACATGTAAAGAATGCATGACATGTGATTTCTAGCAAGTGCCTATATGATGTAAGAGATGACATACCCTCATCTCATCAGGTTGTGATAGTAATAGAACCTCAATAACATAAATGATAATAGTACAATACATGTGAGTCACCCAATGTTGAAAATCAAATAAACTATAAAACAACAAACAAGAATAAAATTGAAATCAATGAGGTAGATTGTCTTTTCCCTGTATATGGGTTAGCTACTCCTAGGCACAGCTTATTACCAAGTACCTATTCCGTCCTATCCTTGGATAAAGGCTCTAAACTGTAGGAAAAGAAGAAAATTGATACCACTTTGTTAAATCCCGGTTCCGGAATCCACCTAGAGGCGCCCCGTAACCAGTTGGTCACAAGGCCTCAAGCGCATTTATTTGAATGTTAGAGGCTACTGACTAGCAGTGAGGGCCTTGGGTGTGATAACAGGGAAACTGTTCCCTCCTTGGCAGAGTACATAGTGGAAGTAAACAAACATACAAGAGCAGATGTAGTAATAATATCATACAAAAATAAATAGCAGAAGAATGATAGAATAACTGGAGAACATATATAAAATGATTCATGACACATATGTATAGGAAAGAAGAAAAACAAAGTACAATGCTAAAATACATTACCAAACCAAGTACAAAAGAAAAATAGTAATCATCTCCATAACATCACACGCCTAAGCTTTGTCCCGTGCTCTCTAGCTCCACAGCATGTAAAGTACCTGAAGTATAACGGAACTTTCCCTTGTCTATACCTACAATAATTTAATCTGTTTAGGCCCAAAAACATGGAACAAATAGGGTGTGAGAGTAAATCCTAGTAGGTAAGCACCACGAGATATCTGTCTAATAGTCAATGGGTATATATAAGGTAAAAGTACAGGGAACAATAAAGAGGGAAGTACTCAATAGAAAATGATCCACAATTTCAATATCAAGAAACAACTAAACAGGCAGATAAACACAAATAGGTAACCCTCTGGGAAGTACCCATAACCTATCCCCTCTGGTCCTACCTAAGAAGGACAAGTAACCATCTAGTTAGTACACTATGTCTAACCCCTCTGGTTCATCTTAAACATAGACTCTCTCAAGAAGCACTCAGCGCCAACTCCCCCTATAGTCTCGTATCATAACTAAATGCACTCTAGGGAAGCACTTACATCACATTCCCTATGTGGCTCGTGTCGAGGAAGTACACAAACTCTAAAGAATCACTCAACATCAATTCCCACTATGGTCTCACATCGTAAGTAAAATAGACACTCTGGAGAAGCCCTCAACATCCATTCTCCCTATGGTCTATACACTAGGTTATCATGGCCCTGTGTAAGTCAAGCAAGTGTGACAACACATATCAGACAAGTTAAACCTCAACAAATACTTGGATATCATTCTATAACATAACATCATCAGAGAACAATATTCACACCATCCTACAATACTAGGCATGGGAAAGTAAACAACGACCTAACAGGACAACTAGACCCAAAGGTCAAATAGGGAAAACATGCATGGGAAAAAGAGACAAAGCCCAAAAATTCACCCTATTCACAATCAATTATCATATACTCATTCTTACAAGCATAGAATAAAAATAATTGGGCTAAAACAGTAAACGCACAATACCCAATTCATGGGTATTGGGAAAATTTTCACATAAAGCTCAAAGTCTTTCAACAGAAAGGCACAAACCACCTACCTCTGGGTTGGGAGATCAATATACTTGAACGAAGAGGCTTGAATCACCATAGAACGTCGTAGATCTATGAAATTGTATAAAACGTTCAACCCATGATAACTCACCATATAGAAGAAATCAAGGGATGGAATTCTAGGAGAAGAGAGAACTCACTGATGCGATCCCAATGCAAATGTCGGTGTTTGATTCGGAGGACGGATACTCAGCTGGGGGAAAGTCAAAGATCTGTGGCTACTCAGCGCTCTCGGACGAACTAGGTTGAGAAAGATATGGTTCTATAAGTCAAATGAGACCCCAGTGCATTTAATGAAAAAAATAATGTACACGGTGTGTACTCGTAGTTTCTGTACTCCGCTTTAGGCGGCCTCGAGGTCACCCCCACATGGTCGTGTGCATGGCCAATACACAGACAACACACGGCTGCCTGTAGTAACCGAGTACATGGTGTGTACTCATAAAGTACACAACATGTACTTTGAAAATTTCCAGAAGCTCCCCTTTTCTAAAAAAACTCTAAAAATGAGAAAAACATACCTGAAAAGAAGATCTGGGTTCTTACATCTATTATATATATGTTTCATGAATTTTTTTTATAGGTTTGAGAATGAACCTTTTGTTTAATTTTTTAGGGAATATTCTACCAAATATTGTTTTATGTCGTAACTACTTTTATGCATCCACAACGATATATAGAGGTACACATGAGTTCTATAATGAACTCCCTAATTATATTCCATTTATGAAATCTAGGTCGGGTCATTACAAAATGCATTAAATAATTCTTAGTGATAATAAACTCTTGGAAATAGGTTTTCAAGAATCTATAGAAAGATCAAGTGCATCCTAACCAGTAAGGCATTTTTATACATTCATGTTTCTAGGGGAGGTCCAATGTTGGTACTAGGGACTCTTGGATGATTGAGGTATTGGATTAGACCATGAATCTCTAAGTGTGGTGGATGATATGCATGATGGGTCGTAGTGATCAAATGCGATATATTGAACCTTTTTCATGTATCATGATCGTGTCATGCTAAGACCTGTTATATGCACATATGAGAAGCATTAGTTGGTATGTTTCATCAAATGAAATGATTATTAATTGTATAAAATTACATATAATTTATGATTTCATTATTAAATTTTTTGGGAGATTATTCTAATATGAATATAATATTTTTTAATTGATTTTTTGTTATTTTCCTCCATTGGGTAATGATTTTATAGATTTTTGAATTTTGAGAAAAATTGTAGTTAAAAAAACTCATATAATGGAATGAGATGTGTGATAATTTATTTTATATACAAGTAGCCGGTGTCGTCATGATGCAGGGCCAAGGAAAAGGTGGAGCGTTGACCTTGGGTCATGCAATGCATTGTTTACAGCCCTTGGGCGCTTGACGATGCGTGATTGTGGGAGGGTGCATGTTCAAGATCTTGGGATGGGTCCTGCAACTATCGGTTCTGGATGGTCAAGGATAGGCTGGCGCTTTTATTTTATTTCTTGGAGGTGCTTTACTCATGGATGATGAACTGGGACAGACGATTGGATTGACCTCGGGTCACGTAGCTGATAGGATGTATGCACATTTTTTCTCGGATTGGTGATGACTTGGTGATGTGTTTCTGGATGGCATTACAGATATTTTGTCTGTTGTTTCTGAACCTTTGTTCTTTTTTATGTTGTGCTTATTCATCAATTTGGACATTCTCACCATGGTATCTATGTACTTATGCCTTTACTTTTTAATAAATTTTCTGGGTCTGGAATTTGGGTTACCAAATTGATGATCAGAACTACTCTGGTAGTTTTACATTAAATAGATCATGGGGTTGGTGTTTCTTATATAGTTATAATTTATTGATTTTGAGAAAATATATGTAAAATGGGTTTTAAATTTTCAATTTAGCTGACTGTTGAAATGGAATCATTTTTTTTTGAAAAACGATGGGCTTGGATATGAATTTTAGTGACTTTAGATTTTGGTGAATACACTTGGATAGAAAGGGGTGTTTTTAAAAAATTGATGATTTAAAGAATGTGTAAAATAATTTGAGTTGGCTTTAAAATAATACACCAGTACCTATGTAAACCATTTTTTCTTGAAATTTAGTTTTCTAGTCTGGTTAAAACAACATTTTTAATTATATGATTAAATAGTTTATCATTTTGTTTTCTAAGAAGAAACCAAGTGATCTTCTTGGGATTGGTCTTCGATTTCTATGATATTCAGAAATGTAATATATTCCTATGAAGTGGAAAAAATACGAAACAAACTGAAATATTTTATTAAAGAAATTATACCTATCCCTTAGATATCTGTCTTTGGATTACACATTAGGCCTTCTAGGACAGGTCTTTTCAAGAGGCAAAGAAATCTATAATATGGGAAGGATAGTTATAGAGAGATTCAAGTATATATTTTATGATTTAGAGTACTCAAATTGTGTGGAAATGTGAGGAGATGCAGTTACCTTTTTTAAGTGAGAGGAGTGATGCCTTTGTAAATATTATGTACATTATAATATATTTAACAAATTTCTCAAAAAAATGGATAAAATTTTGTCCAATTTATAAAATATGATAGGTTACAGTATAAATCCTTTCAATAAATCATATTTATACATGTTTATAGATATTTTAATCCATTTCTATTAGTTAACCCCCCCCATAAACACTATAAACCTTTACTATAGTCACAAAATTTCACCATAGAAACTATTCACTATGATTATAATTTAAATTTAAATAATTAAAAAATTATAACATGTTGATCCTAAATATTGATACCATTTTCTAAAATTCAATTTTCAGAATTTAAAAAAATTACTTTTAAGATATTTTTTAAAAATTATGTGAAAAACACTTTTAAAAAAAATGTATTTTTAGAGAATTAAAATGAAATTACAGCAACATCAAGTATAATTTTTATTTCCATGAAATTAAATTGAATAAATTGAATTAAAGGAGAATTTTTAATATTCAAATAAACAAAAAAAATATATCTTTGAGAGAACTTGATTAAGAGATGAGATCCAAAAATAGTTTTTTATTTGGATGAAAATATTACATAGATTATGAAAATGTGAACAATAGATTTATATGTTGGAAGATATAGTTTTAAAAATTTCATAATACATTATATATATATATATATATATTCTTTATAAAAAGTATTAATTAAACATAAAAGTAGTTATGTTATTATAAAAATGGAAATATTTTTAAAATCATAAAAAGTTCACTATTCAACCAAGAATAAAATATTTTAGAGAAATATAAAATGTTAATATTAAGATTATTTTTACATATTTGTGTAAAAAGTGAATTAAATTTTTTCAATTTAAAACTATAATATTTTTAGATTTAATATTTAAATAAAACCATGTAATATATGACTAGTTGATAATTAAATTTTTATTATTATTAAAAAGGATGAAAGGAGGAAAAATAGATGGAGAAAATTTATATGGAGGCCTGATGAATACCAATTCATCCCCTTGGATGATATTAAAATAGTATGTAAGTAAGGATCTTACACTCAGGAAGGTGTTATAAATCATTATCTGGTCAGCTTTTTATACTAAAAGATCCACTACCTTGTTTCTCTCATAATTTTTATTTGATATCTATACTTATGAGGTGTGTATACTCTAATATTTCATGATGGTATATGTGATCCTCTAATGACTCATGTGTTGGACCAAGATACATTTTTAAAAAACACTTGATATATATTTAATTGAGGATAAATTGATTTTTTTATACCTGTATATATTGATAAAAGAGAGAATAGATTGAGATTATACTTTAATTTATGTTCCTCATCTATAGTAGGTTGATAAATACATGGATATTAATAATTTACTATATTATACTAGACCTAATATACACATAAATCCTTGGTTATATGGTATATTAGTAATCGGTTTTAGGCTATGCCTTGGAGCCTTTCAGTATATCTTAACACCTTTGGATCCTATACCATCCATGTTACCAGCTGAAATAGAAAGGGGGATTTGGAGATTTACTAAATGGGGAAGGTTGGACTCCATACATAGTTATTTTAGAGAGTGGATTTGGAATATGATTTTTTATTTGAGATATGTTTCTCATGGTATGAGAACTTAAGGTAAGACTATGTTCTAAGAGTCTCATATCCCTCAATAGTCTGACATGTAAATAAATCCTTGAAAATTATCTTTCCAGTAAATATCTTCATTAATGATTAATGAATATAGAAGAAATTTATCAATAGATTTTAAAATATCATAATATCCCCTAAGTGATGTTCATATGAAGCAATCCCATTGTACTTCCATTTAACTAGTAAAACACTTATTTGATACTAGTATTTATATAGTAGATACATTTTGAGGAATTTTTTATTCCATTTCAAATAGAATCAATATCCATTGAAAGATTATTTTTTTAAATTCCATATTAAGATGAAACGTTTGGTAGGGATTTGGTTACTCCAAATTCTCTTGGCCAGTGAGTCTTGTTCATGTAAAGTAGGTATCAACTCACAAATGGAAGAGAAATTGAATTCTATAAAGGGTGATAACCTGAAAATGTATTATTTAATATCATATAGTAGTGGTATTTTATTATATAGTTATTTTTGGTCATCATTGAAAACCATTTCCAATAGATTAGGGAAAGAAATATCCTACCCAAACCTTAGGACCAAAACAAGGGACACATGGAATTATTGATGGAGAGAATCCTATTAATTTAACTTAAAGGAAATTTCATCTCTTCTAATAGGAAAGTGGGATCTTTCATAAATGAATCTAACACTCTCATGAAGACCATAAAATAGATGGGATCTAGAGGATTCCAAAATTCAATGAATAGGGGATTTCCTATATTAATTCTTGACAATGTTGGACCAAGGAGAGTGACTTGAAATTTATTCAAACGATTCCTTATCCTAAAAACATGAAATGTTTTAAAATTAAATTTTAAGATTAATTCCCCCTAAATTATAGTTATGGAAATCCTAGACCAGTTGGTATAGTGATGTCACCCCTCTTGATGATAATCCGAAATGAAATATTTTAAGATAAATTCAATATTATTGGTTACTATATTTGGAGTCCAATAAACTGAGAGAAAATTTACTGGGTGGGAAGAAAACACATTATTATGAAATGTAATACACCTTCGAAATTAGATAAATCTAATATTTTAATTTATAACCCTTTCAATTATTTATTTCAAATTCAATTAAAAATATTAATTCAAATCCTTCTATTGGGAAGGGGGTGCCTAGATATTTTATCAAGAATTATATTTTGTTGATTCCAAGATTATCCTCAATGATAATAAAGCACCTTCTATAATTTGTTTTAGAAATGATGATATTACATTTTTTTTTATTTTTTATGTTTTCCACTCCTATAACTAATATTTAATTTTAGGTATAAGTTGTAAATGGAATTGTTTTTATTGTTAATTAAGAATAGTATTTCATAAAAAAATGTTATGGAAAATGCATTTATACCCATACTTATCTCTATATGGATGCACATGGATTTTGTAAATGGTTGAAATAAGGTTTCTATTGAGAAAATATTTTATGAGGATTAAGATTATATGTAAAATAGGGACACCTTGTTGGATACCAAAAATATATTTAAGGGAACCAATTTACATTCCCATTAGAGATTTGTTAAATCACAAAGAAGTGATGAAATGAAAAAAGAGGTTGTCATCCCTCTCAGAATAGCCAAAGTGCCTTAAGAACTTGATGATGAAGCTCTATTTCATCTCATTATAGTATTTTTTGAAATAAATTTAAATCATTATATCAAAACCAAACAACCATATAAAAAAATATAATTTCTAGAGCCAAGACAATTTTACCTCGGATGTTCCTTCCTTAGATGAAGACATGTTTCTCATCATAAATATAAGATCCCAAATATTTATAATAAATTAATATTATAATTGTGGAGAACTTTTAATAAGATTACTTTTATAACATGATGAGATGAAATTGACCAAAACCATTTGGGTTTCTCACACAGGAATAAGAATAAAAACTATAGAAAATAAAAATCATGGGAGCTTCCATCCTTTGAAGTAATATTGAACAACAATAATGATATAAAATTGTACTATCTACCAAGATTCTATATTTAAATATCCTATAAAGAAATCATGTTCTATAGATAAATCAGTATTTAGTATTTTAAAAGACTCATTAATCCCCCCTCCTTTAATAGAATTTCCATTAATCATTTATAAGGGTCATGAACAGATCTCTTGATTTTTTAAGAAACAATTCATTTGGTTAAAATAATTGGGATACTCTATTTTGATATGTTTTGACCTAAATGTAAATATGAAAGGTGTTAAACTATATGGGGGGAGTAACATTAGTCTCAATAGAGTGATAACCATCCTCAGGAATCAATATTACTTTCCAAACTACCTACTTATCCCTAATAGTGGAATGGAAATTTGTTGTATTCCTCCACCCTTCACTATACTATTTGGATCATGATATACCTCTGACCACCTATTATTATTCCCACATATCCTTCTCGAAAATTTATTATTTCTAATATAGAAAAAAATATTTCATCATCCCATTGATCATACAGATGACTGTCAAGACAATTAATTTACTCTTCCATCCCTTGGATAATGAAAATAAGAAAATTATGGTTATTTCAATATATTGATGTCCCCATTTTTTAATGACCCTGATATTTTTATCTTGGAGATAACACCTCAAATTATTACATTTTTTTAGATACATGGAATAAAATCCCAAATGATTGGTCAGTCTAGTAGTTTAGTAGAACCAGATATATACATGGTACCCATTTTACATTAGAAAAAGACAATTAAAAAAATGAATAAAAATATAAAATTATATGAATATTTAAAAAGTCATTCCGAGAATTCTTTTTTATATCCTATGTAAAGGTAAAGAATAATGGTGATCTCAAATTCTCCATAAGGTTTAAGTACAACAAAAGTTAAATAGAGTCGATGATCAAAATTAGTATAGAAATGTAAATAACTAAACACACATACCATTTAAAAAAAATTAATATCATGATAATATAAGGAATAATAAATATGGAAAGGTAGATGAATAAAAATTCCGACAATTTAATAAATAAAATAAGAATGAAATGAATCTAGAGATAATACTTTGGTGAAAATATCAAGAATAATAAGATAAATGAATTCTTAATGAATGAAATAATTAATTATTGGATTTCATATTCTAGGATCATAAAAACCTATAAATTGAAGATCTATCCTCATGAATGTTTATAACTAATTCATAAAAACTAAACCAATTTAGTCAACTATATCTCTTCTATCATGAACTTTCAAAATAAAATTTAAAAGTATTGGGTACAAACTCATATGATTTTTCCAAATGATTTTTCTCATAAGACCTATCGATTCATCTACGGAATATCTATAATTATTCCCCACCCATTTATTCATGTGAAAATATTTACCCTTATTCAAATATTCATTTTAATTTTTGAACAATATAACTTATCATAAGATATCTGTGTTGAGAAAAGGATAAAAATTTATCAATATATCCCCCAATAATCAAATAACATTCAAAGTAAACAACATATATAGAAATGATATATGGTTTTGTAAAAAATAATATCCATTATTAATTAATATTTATATTTAATATAAATGTATTTTTTAATGAAAAATTACTACAAAAAGTGTTTCAATAGAAATTTAAAAATCACAAAATAAATTTTGAATGTAGAATGACTTTTACTACTTGATAATTTTCATTTCAAATCCCATTTGATGAAATGATTCAAAGAGAAAATTGATATATAATGAAGTGAAAATTAATCATGATATTAAATTCTAATGGGGGTAGTATATAAAACCTTAAAATAAATTAGGTTCATAATATTACAATATTCCTCGATGAAGGGAAATTGAGACGAAGCCCCTTATCTCATGATTAATTTTGATTGAAAAAATTTAATCTCATGTATAGTGGTTTTAAATATGTTATATAAATATAAAAAACCATATTATAATTTATAATTGCATATATTATTATTTTATAACATATTATCACTTGTTCATTAATAACCATACAATATTTTCATTATTTTAGGAGATCTTGTTTTATCATGCATGTTTTTTTTCATTAAAGATACTCTTTTTTAACATATTATATTGTTCAAGATTTTATAGAATAATATTTGAGAAATAATTATAAAATTGATAAATTTATTATCCTTTATGGTCATTCATGAAATATGGTTTTGAAAAATGATGATTGTTACAATTATGGAGATGGTAGGCCATATTTATGCATGTGTAACATTTCCATTTTTCAAATATATTAATGGAAATAGGGTAAATGTAATTTTATTTTTAAATAATTAGCATGATAAAATATTATTATCTATACACACACATATCATCCATGTGGTTTGGTGATGAAAAGAGAGTTGATCGGTTTGTGAAGGCGGTAGTCCACACATATTCGAAAAACGTTATCATCTTTCTTTAAGTGAAATGTTAAAAAATAAAATGATATATATTATCCATTCATAATGATAAATATTTAATTAATATAATAAATATATCACATATATCAAATATAGTTATTAACATTATCCTTATCACCGTCCATATAAGGTGCCAGTGAAAGGTGAATCACATCACTTCGGAGGTTGTAGTCCACTGTACACATGATCTAGGTTATCATGTCAATTAATAAATGAAAAGTAAAATAGTTATATATGATATAATTACTCATTAGGTACTATTATGTTGTAAATATCATATATATACTTTAAATCTATCATTATGACCAACCATGAGAGGTGGTAATTAAAAAATGAATGATTTTTAACCCATTTGATTGAAGAGGACATGGTTATATGGAATTCTATTATTGTAATAACATATCAATATATTAATTATAATAGGGTTTTTTTGTAAATTTTTTTTAATAATAATTGAATGAGGTGGATAAAGTAATAAAAAATTCTTGTTGAAGAATGATAATTCTTATATGGGTACCCTCTTTAGGTTTTTAAAATAATGCTTCTTAGTTTGGATTTTTGTCCAAAATAAGGATTATAAGACGAGGGTAGGGAGTTTGGGAAGTGGTATGGTAGGGATTAAAAAAACCAATGTGGATTAATGGTGTAAAAGATAATGGAGAGAGGGTTTCCCTTTATATGTGAGGTGAGTGGTGTATTTGAAATGTTTTAAAATAATTCAATCATACATGTATTTTTATCATTCCAAAAGATTAAAAAAATTAAATTATCAATATCAGAAGATATAAGTTTTAAATATGGTTATAATATGTGTCTTTACATGTTTTTAGGTTATTTGACCCTTTTATTTTTATATTACCCCCCGGTAAATACATTTTTTATTGTACCTATGATAATTAATTTTTAATGTTTTCACTATTCGTTTTGGTAAAAAATTATGATAAAATTATTTAAAATTATAAATTAATAATATTATAAACATGAAATCCCCTTTTCCAAATTAAATTTAAATATGTGTGAAATTTTAATTTTAATTTAATCCCTTAGAGGCAACGAGCATGCATAGTTTTAACGAGAAAATGATCTAAAGTTTTAGATGTTTTTTATTTTAAAATTCAATATGGAAATTATTATAATGACATAAATTGGATTAATTGATATAAAATTGATCTAATTTTATATAAAAAATTGATAATATAAATTATCGTTAATAATTATTTAAATAAAAAACTAGTTTTAAGTCAAAATTTAGTACTTTTCATTGTTAATAAAAAATGAATCTTTTTAAAAAAATTCAAAAAATTCACCCCCAGATAATTCTATTTTTTTATTTCAAAAATCCAGTTTATTTTGTAATTTTTTTATAATAGTGTAAAAAATTGTTTCTAAAGCATGTCAACAAAGCGTGACAAAACCTTCTTTTATAAAAAAGAACAATATTTTATAGAATATTTATTTTTCTTCTAAACCATTTTTATTTTCAATTATAATCTATAGATAATAGGATTATGTGTAAAAAAATATATATTTATCTTAATTTAATTCAGTTAAGACCCACTGATTTATCTAATAGAGTTTAAGGTCCTTGTTTAAATATTTTTTTAATTGAGTATCATGTTTTATTGAATCCTGATGTTGTGTGCATACACATTTATTAACAGAATTAAATTTATTCTAAATGAAATATACTGTAATTTATTAGCGGTGGTAGATTCTCCCACCCATCAAAAATTTATTCCTTGGAATTTCTTGGATATTACCTTTTAATCAAATGATAGTAGTTTTAATTTATAATATCTCCATGTTCCCACATTTATTCTCCCACCTTGTGATTTATCTAATATACCTTTATTAGTTGAGTTATCATATTCATTAAAAATTTATTTCGTGTATTGGGAATATGGAGGTGTTTTTTATAGTAGGAAATATTAGTTACCAATTATATTTCATTAGGGGTGAGTACATGTATTGGATCTGGCATGTATTTTTTAATACATCGTGTAATTCTGAGTGATTTGGATACATTGAAAAGATATAAGAAAAAAATCTTATTCATTAAAGTAAATCAAATGTTCTATATACCCATGTATCAATTTCACTTTATTAACGACCTATATAACACCCTTATATGAATATAATTTCTAGAATATATAATCTCCAACTTGTAATCGAAAATCCTTCCTCTAATTATCGACATAACTATTTTCCTACTTCAAGCATTTTTAATGTGAGTCTGAAAAGACTTTACCCTTATAGTTGTATCTTCAATAGGTTCGAGGCCTAAAATTTTCCTTTCACCAAATTCAGGCCAATAAGTTGGAGAATTTCATACCTTTCCATATAAATCTTCATATGACACCATTTTAATACCTGAGTGGAAGATATTGTTATTGGAAAACAAAAAAAAATTGTTTATATCGATCTAACATACCTTGAAAATAAATTAAAAATGTGCTCAATAAGTATTCCATTGTTTGAATAGTCCTTTCAGACTATCTATCAGTTTGAGGATTGTAGGATTTTTCAAATGAAGCTTACTATCAAGAGCCTTCAATAGACTCTTCCAAAATTTTGATGTCAAACTAGGATCATGATTAGGAATAATTCATAGAGGTGTTCCATAAAGTCTTATAATTTAATTTCCATAAATCCTTGTGGGGTTCTCAAGAGGTAAATCTTCTCTTATATAGTGTAAATGTGTTGATTCATCCGGAATATCAATAGTATACCAAATTACATCATTATTTATACTATTATTTGGTAATTATATAATAATTTTCCTTATAATTTCATAAAATTTTCACATAGGAATACTAAAAGCTTGCATAAATCATATAGGATGCAATCTAACCACTTTCAATTATTGAAATACCAAACATCTATATACAAAATCATCAATTTCTTACTTCACGTTATCCCCCCGAATGATATCCCTAAAATAATTATACATATTTATTCTCCTTGGGTGTATAGAGAAATTAGAGCTATAAGAGTCATCAAAAAAATTACATTTTTATCTCAATTATAGATGGAACACATAATCTCTTTCCAAATTTCAGCATACCACCTCGATAAACAAATTCTACTAATTTACCATCATTTACCACATTAATTTTCTTAAGAAAGTTATAATAATTAGATTTATAACATTTTATCTTTTCTAATGATGATTGTTTTTAAATATATTGAGAAATGAGTGATTTCAGCCTTTCTTTAATGATTCCAATATCCATATTTACTTGATCAATGAACATATAGTCCCTATAAACCCTTAGTTGGGTGATAAATCCATGATCATTTCTAATAAATGGATCCACTACATTATTTTCATTCCTTAGGTGGTAGTTCATTGAAAAATAATAATCCATGAGTAGCTTAAGGCATCACCTTTGCCTTATGTTGATATCTTTCTATGAAAAAATATATTATATGATTTTCTTATATGTGTATATCTCATATCATTCACCATAGAGGTAATTTCACTATATATTCAATCAAAAGATTAAAATTAAAAACTCAAGATCATTTTTTGGGTAATTTTGTTCGTTGTTATTCAATTTTCTTAATGCATATACAATAACCTTTTAACTTTTCATTAATACACAACCATGTCACTTTTCTGGAACATCACTATATATCCCAAAATGATCAATTTCAGATGGTAGATTCAAAATTAGAGCATTGACAAATCCCCTATTATGTTCATAAAAATAGTATTCACATTCCTTTTCCTAACCAAATATAACCCCTTTACATGTATGCTTGGTTAACAGGTTAGCAAGTTTAGAAAAATTTTGAATGAATCACCGAAAGTAACCTACCAAGCCAATAAAACTATATAACTCAGTTATGTTCGTTGGTGTTGGACATTCTCTGACTACCTTTTTCATTATATGGTCAACTATAATTCCATCCTCAGAGACAATATGGATAATATAAGAAACTTCCTAAATACAAAAGTCAAACTTACTATCTTTTTTATATAATTTGTTTATAAGAGTCTCAAGAATGATCCACATTTGATTCTCTTGTTCCTCATAGATTACATTATACAATAAAATTTTATTAATTAAGTCCAAAAAATAATCAAGATATTACTTCAATACTCTATTCATTATATCCATAAAAATAGAGTTTTTATTAGTCAATCCATGTAGTATTACTGTAGACTCATTAGCTTCATACCTCATTCAAAATTATGTCTTCAAAATTTCTTCCTTCATTAATCACAATAGATCATACCCAGAATGAATTAAAATCTTTTAAAAAATTGGAATTCATGAAGTTGATCAAATAAGTATCAATGTTAGTAATAAGTTACTTTTCATTTATTAAAATAGCATTTATACCAAAATAATCAATGCACAACCTCATGGATTCATGTTTCTTCTAAATGAAGTGAAAAAAATTCTCCACATAGTGAAAAACTTGGGTGAATAAATTCATTATCACCCAACGCCTCATGTTTTTTATTAAAAAACAACAACAACACAGTATCCATTATATAGGGGGTCTTTAATATTGGTCATTCATCAGGGATTAAATTAACAAAAAACTAACATCACTTTCCATGGTATGTATATGTAATTCCTCAAAAAATACATCAATATATTACTATAATATAGGTGCATATTGAATTTTATGATTAACTTCTCTATATATATATATATTTCTATTTTACTTTATCACCAATAATCTAATTCATTAGATAAATAGGTCATGGATCTAGATATTACTCAGATGATGAACCTTGTACTCTAAACATAATTAATTATACATCATCCTCACATATCATAATTTCCTTCTTATTTCCATAAAGGTTTTCATCATATTTTGAGAAATATTATTTACCAAGGATAATACAGAAATAAACGGTTGGTATGATAATAATTCCAGAGGAAAGGCACATTAATGTTCCATAATGGGAATTTACTAACACAACCTAGTTACAATGAAACTTTTCTTAAGATTTTTTACTAAAAACTCATTTCTTAAAATAAAATGGGAATTTCTAATTTCTTGGAAAATATGTTAGATATAAAAGACTGTGAGGATAAATAATCAAATAAATTATTGGCTAAATTTGAAAATATGGTTAATTCACATGTCACCACATCATTGTGTACTTACACATTATCTATAGTGATTGATTAATCTTGGTATCCCCCCTTTGCCTCTTTGTAGGATGATTACCATGACTCTTGTAGGATTATTTTTCATAATACCACATATATCTACAATTGAAACATCGGAACGAACTATTTTCCTTCTTCCCTTTTCATTATTTTTCTTTATGAACCTTGTCTCATAACGTATAACAAACTCTTAATTCCTTCATGATTTTTTTCTAGGGTTAATCATTTCATAGATATTATGAGGTGTAAATTGTTGTGTTCTCTTATTCTTTTTTGATGCATTAAATTGTTCACGGTGTTAGGATAATCCCTTCAAATCTTGGTTTCCCTTGAAAATGTATGATCTAGAAAATTCCATCTCTGTGTTGATGGAGCATAAAACCATTTCATCAAATGGAATTTTTTTGATAGATCAGTGCCCTTTGAAGACTTGTCTTTATACATTTAAAGAAATAGAAAATCTTTTACTTCATTTTGCATATATAATCCATATAATGACTATATATCCTCTTAAATATAGCTTCATACTGCATAATAATTTCTTCTTCCATTTTCTCTAAGATACGAAATATTCTCTTAATTTTAGTTTGTTTCTCACATGAGAATTATTTGTCAAATAACATCTTCTTAAGAGTTTTTCATTCCATGAGTTGTATTTCCTCTTACTCACCAGTATTATGGATCAATAACCACCATTGATCAACATCACTTTTGAGAAAGTACACTAAAAGTGTAACCTTTTAATTTTCACTACATTTCTACACCATAAATATCTTGTCCACAGACTTAATCCATTACTCAGCTACCACTAAGTTAGTAGTCCCACTAAATGATGGGATATTCGACCACATGAAGTGATCCAACATAAGATAATCTTACTGTGGAATAGGTTGATCCAAATAGGCTAGGTTATTTTTTAATAACATGGATAAGCCTCCCTTATATAGCTATAATTTTCTCAGTTCCAATACTAGATATGTTAGATTCCTTATTAGGGAAATATCTATATTGTATATTAGTGTTGATACCCTTCTTCTATCCAAGTTCCATTTCTAAAAAATGGCATCGACTTGATTTTCTCAGAAAATAGAGAATATTAAATCATAATTTATTATTCTATATATGATGTAATAGTTTATATAAATTAAAAATAATTCATTATTAATTTTAGAATGTATAAACATAGTTTCCTTGGGGATATATTTATATTCAAATACATCATAATTTCTTGTAAAGAAAATTTGAATTATTGTAACCATATATTTAGTGAGTGTCAAAACTTGTGCATATTAAGGCCTATTGTCATGCATTAGGTGATGATTGGGTTTATCCCAAAGAACCATTTTCAGAGTTATTACCACAAGGTACCTATGTTCTAGTACTAAGTCCTCTTACAGTATCCAAAAGAGGATTTATTTCTATGAAAACACACATAATCTATTTTTTAACAAAAAATTGGGATATTATTATATATTAACCTAAAAGTATATCATAGGGTT
This sequence comes from Viscum album, assembly GCA_963277665.1. Taxonomy (NCBI): domain Eukaryota; kingdom Viridiplantae; phylum Streptophyta; class Magnoliopsida; order Santalales; family Viscaceae; genus Viscum; species Viscum album. Next base: position 89,880,778 of record OY728147.1, read on the forward strand.
ATGTTCCCTAATATTTCCTTTCCTAAATATAATTTACAATATTTCTAAAGAAATTTAGTTGATACCAACTATAATGAACTTGACACTAGTAGCCTAAAGCCAGTGTCATAATTTATTACCTTGGTATAAATACACGGAATAAAATCCTAAATGACCGATTTGTTTAGTATATTTGTACAACCAAATACAAATGTGATACACATTTTACATTTGGAATAGAATATTAATCATAATAAATAAAAAAATAAAATGAACTGGATACAGTGAAACTCATTCGAATAATTCATTTTCATATCCATGGTATAGGAAACCAAATAATTATGAGATCAAATTACTAGTAAGGGTTATGTATAATAGGAGATGTCATGAATCAGTAAGAATAATTATTATGGAATGGTAAATAAATGAACACACATGAAATTTAAATTACTTTACTATCATGATAAGATAATTAATAGTCAATATTTTAAGTTAAATAACTAAAAATCACTTCAATTTAATCAAAAAACTGATAATGAAAAAAAACCAGATATAATATCATGGTGAAAATCTCATGGATAATATGATAACAAAATTTTCATTGAAGAATTTCTTAATTATCAGATTTCATGTATCAATAACATGAAGACCTATAATTTCAATATCTATCCCCAATACTGTTTAAATCTACTACGTGAAAACCAATCTAGTATGGACAACTATATTTATACTATCAAGACCATTTATAAGAGATTTTAAAAATTCATGGTACAAACTAATAGGGTTTGTAAAATTGATTTGTTTCATGAGACATATAAATTAATCGAGGGGAAAAATATAACATGGAAGAAACCATGTCTAAATATCCAAATAATTCCTCATATATCAAATAATATATTTAATTTACGAATAATACGCCATAACATAAAATATCTATATTGAGTAAAGGATACTGATTTATCAATGCCTCCACAACTAATAAATAACAATCAATGTAAACACCACATGTAAAAATGCTATATGGTTTTAGAAATAATATTATCCATAATAATAGAATATATATATTTATGTTAAATTTAAATTCCAATGAATAATTATTAATATAAAATAATTGTTTCAAAAGAAATTTAACAATCACAAAAAATTTGAGTTTTTACAATAGCTTTTACAACTTGATAATTTTAATGTAAAATAAACATAGATTAAATAATTGAAAGTGAAACATAAACTACATTGAATTATTAATAAATCATGATATTACATTTCAAATGGGATGTATATACACTATATAAAAGAAATTATGTTCACAACATTATAACATTCTTTAATGTAGGGAAATTGAGACTAACTCCCTTAACTCACACTTCATTTTGATTGAAAATTATTTAACCTCATGTAAAGTTTCTTTAAACTTGTTTTTAACTAAAATGAATGATTTATATTTATTATATAATATATGACCCTTTTATGACATCTTATCACCTCTTCATTAATAATATTTCATTATTTCCATTATTTCAGGTGTTAATATCCTTGTTTTCTCATGCGTGGTTTCTCATTAATGATCTGATTCATGTACATATTACATAGTTTCATCATCAGTAGAAAAATAGTCATGAAATATTTATCATAATTTTAAATTAAGTTTAATTTTATGTCAAATAATGAAATATATTTGTTGAAAAATGAAGTATGTTACGATCATGGAGATAGTAGGTTGTACGCATGCCAGAGTAACGTTTTAATTTTTTGACAATAATTATGGGAAGGTGGTATATAATATATCATCATCCCAGAATGATTATCATACCATATTATTACTTATATATAAATTAATATATATATATATAATTTATGTTTTCTTGTGATGAAAATGGAGTCACATTATTTCGTGAAGGTGGTAGTCCAATAACACACAAACAACATTATCATCTTTCATTATGTGTAAAGGTAAGAAATAAAATGCCATATATTATATTTTCATAATGATAAATATTTAATTAATATAATAATTATTTCATGTATATGACATAGAATAACTCAATTTATCATTATCTCCTTCCATGTAAATCATTAGTTAAGGATCAATCACATCACTTCGTGAGGCGGTTGTCCACCGTACAGGCAAGAGACGGTAACATATCCCATATGGAATAGAATTTAAGAAGGTATATATGTCATAATTACAATATATGAATAATTATGTTATAAATATAATATATATACATTATATCCATCAATATACTAAACATTGAGTGGGGGTAATGTAAAAATGAATGACAATAGTTCGCGAACTGGTAGTCTTCCATACAAACGAATGATGATTTTGTAACAAATTTGATGGAAGTGGAGATGGTTTTAGTTCATGAATTATTATTAAAACATAGAAGTACATGTATTTTACTAGGGTTATTACATTATCATTTTTTAATAATAATTTAATGAGGTGGAGAAATAAATAAAAAAATGCTCGATGAAGAACGTTATATCTTCCTCTAGTATCCTTAAAATGTTTGAACCAAATCTTAATGAGATGTATTTAATCCAAAAATAAGGATTATATTATTATAGGAGAGATTATTGAAAGTTATTTGTTTAATTATTGGAATAATAAATGAGGTTTCAAGGTGTGATGACGTGAGGATAGGGGGTGACCATTTATAAGTGAGGTGAGTGTCACACTTTTAATTTTTTTTTGAAAAGATTCAATCTTACCTACATTTTCTTCATTAAAATCGATTTATAAATAGGAAATTATCAAGAAACAAATATATAAAGTCTATATATGACCATGAAATGGGGGTTGGATAAGTTTTAAGGTCCTTTTAACCATTGTCTCCTCTATATAACAACCAATTAATCCATTTTTACGTTAATTGTGGTAAATAATTATTACTATTTTAAATATTCATTTTGGTAAAAAAAATAAGTTCAAACATTTATACATTATAAATTAAAGTGAATCCAAAGATTTAATCCAATTTTTTAAATATTATTCGTATATTGTAAAATTTTAATTTAAAATTAATTCCACATACACGACTAGAAAGCATGTTTTTAAAGAGAAAATGTTCAAATATTTAAAATGTGTTTATATAAAATTTTCAATAAAAATATTATTCCAATGTTATAAATTAGAGTAAGTTATATAAAATATATCTAATTTTATCTTAAACCAAATTAAAAATATTGTTTTATAATAATAAATATTTAAATGAAAAAAATTTCTATTAAAATGAATTCTATTTTACTGTACTTCAAGAAATGAATAATTTATAAAAAATCCCATCAATTATCTTAAAGGTAATTTTTTTATCATTATTTAAAAAATTATTTATATTTTCTCAAATATAGTTTCTAAGATTTGTTAAAATTAATTTTAAATTATGAGCATAATGAGTGACTAAACCTACTTTTATAAAAGGTATATATTTTTAGAAAAAATAAGTTTGTCAGCCAAATGATAATTATTTTAATTTATAGTAAATAGATAAAAAATATATGTGTATAAAATATTTATTTGTGATAATTTAATTCTATTCATACACAATAATTTAGCTTCTAGGTTATAATAGTCATGTTTAAATAATATTTTAATCGACCATCAAGTTTTATTTAAACTAGATGTTACATGAATTAAAAGTTATAAAATAAATTAAATTTATTCCAAAGGAAATATAATTGAATGTCTTGGTTTGTTACACATTTATTATTTTGGTTTTATTTTATAAGATCACTCAAGGATTCCCTTGCATGAGTTTCGACCATGAAGAGTGATCCATCTCATTAAAACCACTTTTTTCTATCCATAGATTGGGGTAAAATAAATTTTTATCCTCTTTCACAGTAGAATTTATTTAAATAAAATGGTCTGGGTTGTAAGAGATAGTGTAAGTAATTTTAGTAGCAATTAAATTTTAGAAATTGGAGACAGATATTAAATTGATCGCTAATCTATCTAACATACTCCAAACTCTACTACATCCATGTTTTTTACTTGAAAAAGTGAACTGAGACCCATGAATCCTTAATTAGGAAAGTTATTTTGTGTTAGAAAAGATACAAAATCACCGATATCATTTCTTCAGTATTTAAAAACTCTATTATTTTTTATATATGATAGCGTTAAAATTACCCCCATAAAACAAGCTATAGATGTTGGATTGATGGATTATAGATTGTTCCAAAGAGCTACTACTTCCACAACCTCACATTAGGAATATAACAATAATAAAAATAATGAAATTTGAAGATTATTGGACATAATGGTAATGTTCTTAGATGCACCGTAAATATATTTCACTTGATAATTCCATTTTAGAAGATCCATTTATGGGTGTTTATTAGAATTTTTTGTATGATATTGGACATATAAATTCTGAGAGAATAATATTTATTATTTTTTTCTATGTGTGTTGGTTGAAAAAATTACTTAAGAGAAATTTCACTGATTATAATAACATTAAGATGTTAATTAATTTTTTATTGGGAATAAATACCCCTAGTATTCCAAACTAGGGGGATATCATTATAATGTCAGGGGTAGTCCCAAATTCCTAAGTCACCTATATATTGTGTAAAATAGATGATATATTTTTGGTTTAGAATAGATGTAGTTACCATACTACTTCCAGGGGAATGAATGAATCTTGTTTTATATTTCCCAATTTTATAAAGGTAGAATTGAGGAAGATCTTCACTAACATCATCAATAATGAAAAAGTAATTTGTAGAAACAATAATATTCTCCACATGATTTCAATACTAGAACCCATGTAAATATAAAGTCTCTAAATTAAAAGTATTATCCATAACTAGGGAATTAAGATGTTCTGAGTTTCTATAAACACTATGAAATATGTTTCCTAATAATGTAAAGGACAGAGAAAATTTCTAACATGAAGGTACAAATTATCGAGTAGGGTAATGAGAGTTCATTTCATCACATAGGGGACTAGGCATAAAATGGAAAAGAGATAAATCATATAGACTATAATTATTCTTGATGACCTTCCATACTTGAAATAGACTTTTGGGAGGAGGAACCGAATAATTAAAATAAACCAATTCTTCTAGAATAATTCTTTTTTCTAGATACCAAATTACTGGGTATAAGGCATCATAAACATTAAACCATCCCTCATTAAAACCAAAACCCACAAATTCTAGTGCAAGGGTATCTTCGATAGTATCCCCCAATAATGAAATGGTAGGATAAATTGATGGAACCCTCAAAGGAGGCTTCAAAGGAAGAACTAGAATATGACATGAGGATAATTTCATTTTATCATATATCTGATACATAGAATATATGTGTCCTTGAAAAGATAAATAATAACCAAAACATGAATATTTTTTATTGAATATAAATTTACAAAATGGTATATCATTACCTGTTTGTTGGAAGATTTTATGTGGGATTGAAGAGGATAGATTCAGTTTTACAAAGATAATGTCTACCATGGTGTGTTATATATATTTAGTGTAATATTAATTATATAGGAAAAAAAAGGGATTTCACAATTGGTCTGAGTACAATATATTTTTCAAAAGGAAGGGGGAGGACATGAATAAAAAGATAACTCACTACCTAAGATGAGTATTAACCTATATGGAGATAAAAATACCAAAAAATAGGAGGAATATATGACATTCAAATATGTGACCCCCTTTCCCAATCCTTGATAAAATATATCTCCAAGAAAAGGATAATGAAAAATTATTTATAAATCAAAATGGAAACAAAAACATTTCAAAAAAGACCATAGAAATTGATTAATAATGAGAGGATCACAAATGGATGATGATCAAACACAAATTTCAGAATTAGAGACCACTCATGGTAATGTGAAGCATCTGCGAGTCCCCCTAGGTCATAGATAGTGATGGGAATCCTCCTGGTAATTTTTTATCCTTCATACTCACATATATTAAATGTACATGGGTTAACATTCATCAAAGATATATGGAAAATACCCCCAACATTATCGATTTTAATTATTCAGCTGGTGGGACTAGAGAATCTTGGTGTGAAAATATTCTAGGAATCTTAACCATCATAGGTGAGAACCTATCACAATTTAATTCCTAATGATCTGTCGTAGGTTAATGATATAAGGGTAACATAATCGGTTTAAAATATTTGAATGCAATCTCTAAATTTCCACACTCTAGGTGAGTTGGGGAAAAAGCCCACATTCTGGTCTTTGGGGACCATCCACTATCAATATTTTCAGAATTTATATAATATTATTTATAAATCCATGAGGAATATAAATACATTAAAATAATAATCATTAAATTTAAATATTTCTAGAATTAACAAGGTTTTCACATTTATCTCCCTAAAATAAATTACAACCTTTCAATTGTATTACTTACTTAAAAATTTAGTTTGTTGTTACCTTATAGATTTTTATGATTCTCATATAACTTTTTCAATTATATGGTTCTTCAATAAAACCTTAACTAGGTGAGTTTCGTTGTACTTCAATACCAGCTTTATATGATTTTGTATATGATATGTCTTTTCCTAAAATGAATGAATATTCTACAACTGACCTACTTTAGGGATCAATATATGAGATATATTCAGTTATATATTTCAAAAAAAAATTAACCTAAAACATGTCATGTTTTTTATATAAAAAAATAATTAAGGCTACTCAGTAAGAAACTGATCCCATTTTTTCAAAATTTCATATAGGGCAAAATATCATGGGCATAATTTTCCATTCCATTTAAAAATAATATAATATTTCAAAAGAAATATATTAATAAAAACATTGTTACCATCCTCAAATAAAATATATTTCCTCAAATTATCTATATTACTATTGTACTTTCTCTAAGATATAATTATATGTATTATAATTATCTTTAAATTCTCATCATTATTTCCACTAATTTTGTTCCCAAAAAATTTCTGTCACCCTATTTATCCTAAAATTCTAATATTTGAAACAATTTTTCATAGAATTACTAAAAATTTACCATCTGTATACGAGAATAAAAATTTCTATTATAAGAAATAGCCATTAAAAAAATATATTAATCTAAATTTCTTTGACAATATAAATAAAATTACTAATGTGTATCATACAAAGTATGAATATTTCACTATGGATGTGAATCAGATGGTGGATGAAAAGATTTATAGAAACATAATTTAGCACCCAATTACTTCTGAGGTACATTACAAAAATTAGATGTAAATCTGTGGTTAGGATCAAATTCATTAGGGATAGAGTTCAAGTAACTTAGGTATCTCAATATGCTAAAATATATACATATAATACAAAGACATACTTTCTTGAATAATAATAAAATTCACGAATTTATTCAAATTATTAATAATATACCATATCACATTATTACACTGACATATCCTTACCAACACTAGGATTGAATCCATGGATATATTCTTTCATCTCTATCTAGGATATTGAAAAGTCTGAATCATCCCCGTTGTTAGTTTTCATTCTATAGAAAAGTAGAACATTTACTGGTGACATCAAAAATATATTTATCCATCATTATATAATAATTATTTATTTAATAGTCTTGATACGTATTAATACTATTTGGATGAACTAAATAAATATCTATGAGGCTCCCCCAACAATTATATCTTCAACTGAAAATCACAAAGAACACGAAGCTTTTTTTCGAACATTGTAACATATTATTTTTCAATGTTGAACTTGAAAGTTTTTTCTTTGTTAGGAAATTATATTATTTCTTTAAAACTAAAATATACCTTATTACAATGATTAATTATTTATAAACTTTTTGACTTCACTGATACCTAAACCAAACGGGGAGGATTGTTTTCATAGATAATTTCTAATCCAATCTTCATTAAATCAGTAACAATTGGATCATGTTTAAAATGTGAAATATTTAATGGAACATTGTATTTTTTTAATCTATGTATCAAAAACTTTTTTTACTTTAACTGGATGATCGTAATTTTCATAGTTATAATCTTTTATCAGTAGTGACCATCATCTCTGCCTAATATTCAACTCTTCTAGGATGAACATATAGTTGAATAATTTATTGTTGATATATATTATACATTTCTCACCATATAGAATATGCCCTTCAATTTTTATAGGAAATATAACCACTTCAAGATCAAGATCACGTGTTGTGTGTAATATTGGTTAGAGAGTTCTAATTGGAGTGATACATATGTAACTGCCCTATCATCATGTATCAAAACATAATCAAGGCTTCTAAATGAAGCATCACTATTAATAAAAATCTTCCCATTTCTATATGGTCAGTATAATACTAGTACATTAACCTCTCTTCTTTTCAATTTAAAAAACATTCATCACATTTACATTACTAAATGAAATTAAGTTCCTTTTGAGTTAACTTAGTTAGTGGCCTTAACAACCTAAAAATTTCTTCAAAAAAAATATTGGCAGCATCCTGATAATCCAAGAAAACCTCAAATATTATTTTCATTTAAAGGTATTAGTATCTATTTTACCATTATAGTTTTAATAAGATCAAATTTAATTCTATATTTAGTGACTATATTTATAGGTTATTAATCATGATGTAACTAAAATTTATATTTAATAAATTTTCCATAAAAATTATTTTTACTATCTATAAAAATCATTATTTCATTCTCATGTTCCTTATTACTTTATTTATACACTATAATATCATAAATGGGATGTCTATAAAATTATTGAGTAACTCATAGAAATATCTAATCGTAATATCAATGAATACAACATATGTATTTTTCAACCTAAAATGAATAACCTAAAACTCATAATGGCTATTATTATTATGGAATGATATCCTATATATATCTGCTTTTATCACATTTTGTTGATGGTATCTAGATCTAATGTCAACTTGGGAGAAATACTGAGCTCACTAGAGCTAAAAAAACAGGTCATCTATATGTGGCAATATATACCTGTTTTTAACAGAAATTCAATTGAGTTATTTATAATCAATTACAAGTATTATAGAACCATACTTTTTTTAATCAATAAAATAGGATAACTGCATGGTAAAGTTTTAGAGTGGATGAACTCTTTATCATGTAATTGTTTTAACTAATTTTAATTCTATTATATCCACTAGATCAATTCAATGATGTGGTTTAGAAAATACCTTAGCTTTATGAACAAAGTAAATGTTATATTCAACCATATAATTAGGAATAACACTCTGCGTATCATCATGAAATACATACTAAAAATCATTTACTATGGGAGCATCCCTAATTTGAATAATTCACTTCTTTTCATTTACTTAGGAAAGATATTTTTTACTCCAATATTTAATTAGTTTCTCAAACTATTGATATGTTTTTAAATGTATTTACTCATTCTTATTTACAAAAATAGAGGCGTACTAAAAAATTATATTAATAATTTATCTTTTAAATCTATCATTGAATGATAAACAGAAAACCAATACATTCCTTGAATAAGATGTTAATATAATAAGGAAAAGGCAATAAGGATTATAAGTGAAAATAAAAAACCAATATTATTATCAAAATTACTATAAATTATTGTTTCTTTAATACTTCTTATAAAATATTTTAACTAAAGTTACATATTTATTTCATGAGGTGATTTTTTTCATTTTACTTCAACATTTTTTCAAAATAAAAGAAAGCATTGATCCCAAATCAAAAAATATATTGACATAATTTGAGTAAAAAATTATTATACTTCACACCACCCCATTTTAGGGTCTATAATCTTGAATAGTTTTCAAAAAACAATTTCAAATAATTTTATACATTTGATCGTGATAAATCTAACCTTGAGTAACTAACTCTTTACAAGATTTTTCATAATTACACAAATCAATAAAATTAAATCTTCTCACTAAAAATTGAATATCATTTTTGTAATTTCTATAATAATTAGAATTCCATTACTTATAATCAAAAGCCGCATGAATGGACATATCACATTAGTAACAGTTTCATGATCATATCAAACATTATAATTTTTTACAACATTTGGAATATATTATAACATTACCTATAGATTTATTTTTGGACTACTTCTTCATTTTAGTACACCATTCCCACTTCTTACTCTTTTTTTATGAGGTATGTAAGTGTCTATAAAATCCATTTCAAATTTCCTAGAACATCCGACAACATCCAAAAATATTTTAAATTGACAAGAGAAAAAAATATTGTCAAAAAATTGGTTTCGAACGTATGTAAAATTAGTTAATTTTACTTTCCACATGTTGAATGTAATTTAGTTTGTACATTCCCATTCTAGTGAAGTTTTATTTTTAGGAGAAAACTGAGTCCTCTTTCATTTGATTTAATTTTAGAAATATATGTTCTTTTCTAGGTTATTAAACAATATAGAAATACATATTTGTAAAAATATCCTTAATGGACATCCTTTCTATGTTATCAATTTTATTTTTTTCTTTTATTATTAATTAACATCCACCACTCATCACCTTCACCTTAAAAATAGTAAATCTAAATAATTACCATATCATCAGCTAAATATATCAAAACATTGAATATATTTTTAAAGCATTGATAAATCCTTCAAATTTCACTGGGTTTGAGATTCACCAAATGTTAGAGGTTACTATTTTATTAAATTTTCTATGATAAAAATATTCCTCTATATAGAATTTAGTTTTGATATTTCAAGGGTTTAACCATTTATTTCCTATGAAAATTTAGTTAACATAGACACAAACTATTCATATCTAACTAAAACCATTTTTGGTTGTTAATTCAAAACGATATTATCCTCTTGATTCCTTTATACCAGAACCTCAGTATTACCTCTATAGAAAACAATTATGAAAATATGAGGGTGATATTAATAAATATGGACATCCTTAAAATAGATCCCATGATAATATAACAAAAAATTATAATAACTTAATCTTCTTTCTAATATCATCATAAACTATAAAGTCATCAAAACCCCATATAACATAAACAAATCATAATGAATAACTTAATAGAATTAATTTCACATTATTACATTCCATATATCATTTAGTCATAGTTATTTAGATAATTAAGAAATCTATTACATAATAAAGTTGAAACTTCTGCATAGTTTATATTTTTTATCTAGAAAAATTGATTCTAATACATATACGCAGGTTTCTTTTGTAGCACTTTTCGTTACACAATTATGAGTAACCATATTGTAATGATTTTCCTTTATAAAATTAAAATAAACCTATAAATAATAGGAAAATACATTAAAATTATATATGAGAAAAATATATATATTAAATGTTAAAAAACTAAATAAACCCCATTAGACTTGTGAAAAACATGACAACCCATAAATTTTTTACCCTTTCCATGATAAAAATAGTGAATATAAATAAATAATAACTAAATGTAAAAAATATTTCTAAAATAAAAACCACTCAAAACCATATAAATTATAGAATACCATAATGTTATTTTGAGGCATAATATTTGAACCCATGTCAATGTGTTTTGTAGAACACTTTCAATAGGTCTAACCTCATTATTTTTCCTATAAAAATTTTCTTTGAAGAATAAATCATCACCTAATTATTTATAGATACATATCCTAGATTTAATCATAATCATCCATATTTACATATTATGTTATAATGAGAATAATCATACAATTTTTTTCATGAAGATCTTAGAAAACAATTTTGAACCCAAAAGTAAAGCATCTTCCATTATCATATATAAATATGGAGGAATATACTTTTATTTTGATAACTCATGAAAATGAATAATTTATAAAATAATTAGAATATGATAAATTTCAAAAACTATGAAAAGTTATATATGTATCTTTATAATTATTAACAACCATGACAACAAGAAAAAGGTGGCCATTCTCTAAATTTAAAAAATTACCATATTTTTTCACTTTTTTAAAAATAGTAGACAATGACCTATAGATAAATTGTGAAAGTTATTCCTTTTTAAAACATTGTAAAAAATAAAAACATTTTATAAAATTAATTTAAAAAGTTATTTATGTATTTAAAATAAATTTTTATATATTTTTGATGAACATGGATTTGGAGGAAAAGAGATGTAAGGAAAAAAATTAAAATAATGATTTAAGGAGAAATCCATTACCTTGAGTCATGTATTGATTCATACATTCCATAACTCATAAATAATAAAATAATATTAATTATTTAATTTTATAATAACATTTTCATGTTCATTCCATTATAATTATTCATTTAATTTCATTTATTATCATATTCTATTTAGTTAATTAATCAGTTTAGTCTACGTCAATATTTTTATGGTCATTCATTTTGTAATCTCAAAATAATTTTGGTTCATTAATCATGGTCAACTTGGTCGTGATTCCATCATCTATGTAATATTAAAAATTTTATAATTATCTTTTTTATAAATTAAATATACTTTAAAAATCATCCATGTAAGGTGGTAGTGAAAAATGAAATAAATTGTTTATAGAGGTGGTAGTCAGAACATTTGAAAGAGTGAAAATTTTATTTTTATAATAGATAAAAAGGATATAAATAAAACAAAGTATTAGCATTATAGAATCATAATAATATTATAAATATCATATTTATTTATTAAATCTATCCTCATGACCATCCATGTAATGTATAAACTATAAAAATGACACCGAATCATGGAGGTTATAGACCACACAAATGAACGAGTGACATTATCACATTCCCATAGAAGGGAGAGTAATAAAGACAATAATATTTTATCTTTATGACTAATAATTAGGTTATAAAAATCATAAATATCCATTAAATCTACATTTATTACTAGCAGTATGAGGTGGTGATGAACAGTGAATGAAATATCCATGTCGAGGTGGTGGTCAACACACATACGTAATTGACATTTTCATTTCCAAATGGATAAATTTTTTTTGAGTGGCTCTATTATAATTTAATTATTTTATTTTCATATAATTAAAATATACTATATTTCATACTTGTATTTTTTGGATTATTATTATTTATTTGTTAAATTTTATTGAATATAATTTTTGATTAATTGTTTTCTAGTTTTTCATCACTAATTTTTATTATTAATATCAGTTTAGATAAATATTTTGAAATTTTTTTTGTGAAAAATATGTTTTCGAAAGATTTTTATTATCCATATATAGATTATTTCATGCTTATATAAGTTTTATATTTTTTTCCTACCCATACAGAAGTGCACATACCCTTATGCTAGTTTAATTATACCCTTTTGTATTCTTTAAAGTGACCTTTATATGATGTATTCAAATTTATTGTTAGACTTACACCCTGTAGCTACATTTATATAAAATAAGGAAGTACCCATAGATAGGGAGTATAAATTTTACCTCTACCATTTCACACTACTTTATAAATTTACAACACAACTGTAATTTTTTTTTACCATTACACTATGTTATGTTTACCTTCAAGAAGTATGCTCTACCTTCGTAGAATGCTTTTATTATTTTAACGCTTATAGTAGCTACCATTAAGCGACATATGTTTTTTTATCTTACCTTAATAGCACATGTGAAATGTGTAGGATAACATTAAATATGTATTTATACTTTATATTTAGCTTTATGAAACCCATGAAATGAATGTAAAATTTATTCCACACATTATTTAATATAAACATAAATATAGAAAATCAAATTTACTATGTTTTTTAATTTTTATGATGTTTTTATTTTCTTCTTGTGCATAAAAAATTCTGAAATTATATTAATGATTTTAGAAATTAACATTAAGGATATAAAATCTATGTGATGTATTTTTACATTATTGTAAACACTTTTATATAAATAATAATTTTTTTCTTCATTGACTAATATATTTTATCATTATATACAAATACATATATTTTATTCTTTTGAGTTGATTTATTTGTATTTATTATATCAAAAATAATTTTTTAGTATAATAAAGTCATGAATACATGTTATTATATTCATATTTTTCATTTTTTTGTTTGAATATGTGTGATATTTATGAGTTATATTTGTCCTATTATTTTATAAATATTTTGAAGTCTTTCAGACGAGTGATTTCAAAATTGTTTGTATTGTTCACGTAGTATCATAAGAAAAAATTAATATAACTATAATCAATTTATCTCTTTCTCTTTATTATCATTAATTCTGTAATATTATATTTATTATTAATATTAATTACTTGAAAATTTTATTGGACATATTGAGTTGATTATATATTAAAAGGACCATGAAAGAAAGATCAGATAATGGTAAAAAAACAATGAATGTGGTTGTATTTGAATTTATGAGTAAGTATATATTATAGTACATTGAATAAGTTTTCTGAGGATATAAATATAATACTTTGGAGGACTTGATAGTTGACATCAATATTGAACAACTTTCCCATAAAATTACCAATGTACTCAATTTTTCACAAAGTTTATTCATATATAAATCTCACTTCCTTTTCTAGAGTGTAAACTAATTTTTAATATCCAAATCTCTATATTATTTTATTCTCATTATCTTGTGGCTTTCATAATATTCATTGTGATATTTGAGATGATTTTTAAAAGTTATTTCTTCCTTGAAATCCTATCTTATTCCGATTTCTTTTAATATTGGTTCTTACTATCTTTAATGCGAGAGATTTCGGTTTTTTTTCATTTCATTCAAAATGAATGAGACTAATATTATGTGGTTTCTATCATTTCCATTAAATAGACAATTTCTATAGTATCTAGTTTCATGCTATAACCTAAAATTTAAGGGATTGTTTTGGAGTCTTGGTTACCGTTAAATCCCAAGGTCTAATACATTAAATCATTATGGTATTATGGTAGTAGATGTATGGGTACCTCCAGGTATTATTACTAAATATCATTACCAAATATATTTTCTCATTTACTTTTTTAAATTTTAGTTGTTTATTTATTTAAATCATTCACTTTATATTTTAATTAACAAATCAGAAATGAATGGTCAATTTATTCTCAAATAACTCTTCATTTTATTCTTATAATTTTATTATAATTTATTACTATATTTTACCTCCTTTCATACTTTTAATATTTTATTGGAATTTAAAAAAAGGTTTTAAAAATTTATTTTTTAATTTAATTTTTCTAAATGGAAATTCACCCACCTATTTTTATTTCCCCTATCTCTAATAAATATTTGGTTTCAAAGGAGACCTATGTTTTTATCAATTTTTTTAAATATAACCAATTTGGATTCTCAATATTATAATATAATCTACATATTATACACATTCCCGTTTCTTTTATGGTTCAAATTTTTATTATTAGAGAGATCATATGTCTATTTACGATAGAATCACTGGTAATCCTCTTTCTAAAATGGCTGATCATAGATATATGTCTATAATAATAAATGATGATAAATAAACAACAAATTATATCACTAATTTTTAAATTGATAGAAAATATATGAATAACTTGTTTTATAGTTTATATGAAAATGATTTCTGTAGAATATCTTATTTAAAAATGGATAATGTGATCTTGAAACAGGTATAAATCACATATAAAAGAACAAATAAAGTTATACCTGGGTCTAAATATTATTAGAAATGATTTTTAAATCTTATACATGCCTAAAAATGAGTCTATTACTATCATGTTTATTCATTTTACTAACTTTTGTAATGAAAAAAACTAATGGTGACTCTTTTTCTAAGAAAAATTCAGTTAATAAGATATTATGGGTTTTTAAAATTTAATGGGTTCACAGAGTGAAAAAACATTATAATCCTAGGATATTCAAAATATAATAGTTAAAACAATTATTGGACTATTAATGACATATGAGATAATGATGAATCTCTGAGTGGTTAGAGAAGCTTTTTAGGATAAGAAAACCAAGAAGAACCTAGATTTTTACAAAACAAAAATGACGATTTTATTGAATGTGACTCTAAAAATGAATGTGAGATTTATTTTTTGGACGAGTTGATGGTTTTTTTTTCAATTTATGAAGAAAATAATAATTACATACAATTATAAAAAAAGGAAATATCAATTTGATGTTATAGATGTAATATGATTTTGTTTCATAACCAAGGTCCATAGATTTTCCAATAAATAAAAAATCTAAATAAAATAATAAATCAAAGAATGATTTAAAATTATTAATATGTCATGATAGTAAATGTTAAATGTTATATTTTTTATACTAGAAAACCAACTCCTAAATCCCTCACGGCTTAAATCAATATAGGTGAAGAGGTTAATTCCCTTTACCCTTCTTATTACTCTTTATCCCATCATTATTACACTTCGTCTTTCTCCTATATTTTTGAAAATTTAATTGATATTTTTTGAGAACATATTTTAATATATGCATATCTTTTAAAGAAATATAAATATTTTCTTAATGATAAAAAAAATTTATAACAAAAGGATATTCATTTAAAGGGAAAACATGATATAAATTTGAAATTAAAAAATTATCCTGATATTGATGTTTTCAAAACTAAAAACATGGATTTTAAAAAATATCCTTAAAAATTAACCCATCTTGAACAATATTTTTAAATGATTCTATGTTATAAATGTATAAAATAAAATAATCCTGGTTTGGTAATTTAAAATGATAATAAAACTTATTCAAAAACTACTTCTTTTGTAAAATTAATTTCTCAAAATTAAGTTTGTAATTATCTTCATAAATATCATCATCAAATTAATGAGAGTAGTTGAAATAATTATTTATATTGAATTACTTAATAAATAAATATTTCTTATAATCAATCTTAATAATATGAGCATGTTTGGGTCCCTACATCATTAATTTGTAGCATTTGTTGACCTAAATTTTTTAAAATTCCAAATCTTCTTGTGCTTCCACTACCATACCCTCCTTGGTACCAAAATGATCTTTTAAATGATTTATTTTCTGGATTTACCTCCAAAAAATACCAATATATCCTATATTCACATCAAAATAAAGGCAGTGTTCACCTCTTGGAGTAATTGGTCAACTATTTCCCAAAAAAGATTAATTTTTATACTATAAGAGAGGGGGACTATAGATATTTATTTTTAATAGAGGTTTTGAACATCATCCATAATCTTATTGGGAATAAGGATATTCAATATTTTGTATTTAATGTTCTCTCTTAAATTTTTTTGAAATAATATTCTTTGATCTTTTATTTCACTATCAAATGAAGAGATGATATATTATTAGTTTTTTATTTTTCCTCTTTTTTATTTTTTTGTTTAACTTTCCACTATCTCTTTTTAATTATTATATTATTTATGGTTTTAGAGAAATTAAAAGGTATTCTTAAAATTTATTTTATCCTGTTTTCCATTTTCAATTTTTTTAAAAACCCTTAATATTTACTATGATTTGGAATACTTCCATTATAAAATCCATTTTAAAAAATTGGTTTTCAAAATGGATTTTAATTCTAATTTAATTAATATTTTTTTTAAAACATTTCATAATTTGGAAAGTAAAGTGAGTATAATACACCAAAGGAAATAATCCTATTTGGATACAAAAATGGATGTGTTCCATGTTCATATTCTCTTATGGATTTATACTTTAAAGAGTTGACTGGGTTTGCAACCATTTATCCATCCTAGGAATAATGGGTAGTCCTTACTGCATGCCTACTATAAAAAAATTAGAAATTTTCTATAGCGTATTAATACAATATTTACTGATCCTTTATAATATTTTTTTCAAAATATTTGTTTTCTATGTGATTTTAATTTCAATTAATATCATATTAATTTTTGGATCCCTTTAAATTTTTTCCAAGAAACATTAATTTAGGTGGAGACATCATTTTTTTAACTTTATTTTTTATGAGAAAATGTGCATTAAAATTGATATTTTTCTACCTTATTAGTTTCAAAAAGGTGGATAAAATGTTTTTCAAATTTAAGGTAAAATATTTTATTAAATCTAAAAAAGGTGAGAAAATGTGCTTTAAGTATAATAATAATATTTTTTTTATTAATTACAAAATATGAAGACAAAATTTAAATTTTATATTTTGGAAATTACCAAAAGGGAGAGATTATTGGAGTTGTTTATTACCATTTTAACTATTTTATGTTATGATAATTACAATATAATATGTTTTTTAATTTTATTTTTTTAATAATTATTATTTTATTTTATTGAATTTTAATGGAAATTTTTGGTTTATTTTTATTAATTATTCAATATTTATTTTTTATTCTTATTGTGCAATATAATTATTTTTTATTTATTTATAAAAATAAGATTTCCACAGTTTTTTCATACCCTTATATATCTTGGTTTTCCCCTTAAGTTTGTTTTATAATTTTTTTACCTCTACAAAGGTGATATTACCAATACATCATTCTATTATACCATTTTTTATGCATTAAAGTCACCTTAAATAGTGTGTAGAAATTTCATTTTACTCATATATAGTGTATCCACCCTTACACTATGCATAGAAGTTCCCTTACATTGGGAGTTTAAAATCCTCATCCACCCTTAAAAACTCAATACTACCATTACACAACATTTGTAATTTTTTTAGCTTTAAGTTGAATTTTAATTACCCTTACACAAAAATTTCTAGCCTTATACAGAGCTTGCATTTTCTTCTAACCCTTACATTGGCTACCTATAAATGCCTTTTGTATTTTTATGAATTCCCTTACTATGCATGTGAAAATTAATAGTTACCCTTACGTATCACTATATATATTTTATTTTCCTTTATAAAACCTATAAAGTCATGCTAAATTTTTGGAGCAGGATATTAAACCCTTAGGTAATAATGGAAACCCATTTGACTATTTTCAGGATTTTTTTGATGTTTTTATTTTCAATACATGTAGAAAAAATGTTTATATTATTTTTAATTTTTTATAAATTGGGTTAAATGATATAGAAAATATGAAATTAATTTTTGCATATTTTTTAATTATGTTTATATGAATATTACTTTTTTTCTTCATTTATACATATACCTGTAACATGGTACTTAAATATTTTGATTTTAATATTTTGAGTTGATTTGTCTATTTGTATTATTTCTAAAATAATTTTAAATCCTATTGATGTTTATCAAACCAATTTCAAATATTTTTAATGAAATATCCTTAAATATTTATATTATCTCTTGTTAAATTTTTGAATGTTTTTTGAAATTCAAATTTCATACATTCTAACTGAAAATTTGTGGCATTTATGTGTTTTTATCAACTTCTTATTTTAGAATGATTTTAAACCTTTTCAAAAGAGTGATTTTAAATTAGTTTGTATCATTAATAGAGTTTCTAAATAAAATGATATTATTATTTACATATATTTATAACTTTCTCCCTCCCCTTCATAATTATGGAATATTATTATTATTTTTCATTTTAATTTCCAAACCATTTAATTAGTTTTTTTGAATTAGTTATATATTAGAATGATTGAATAGGCTTACAAAAATTATGGTCAAAGTAAACAAGACATGGATATCTTTGACTTTAAGAACCCTAATAGATTACATAACCTTACGAACGGTTTGGAAGGCTATAAATTGAGACCATTAGAGGTCTTAGATTTTGAAATCAACATTTCACAAGAACTTTCTCATCAAATTTGGAACATGATCAATTACCCTCAATGTGTTTTATTTTCTAAATATCCTTTATCCTTATAGACTATGAACTGAATTGTAATATCTAAATCACTCACTTATTTTATTATAATTCTCTCCTAGTTTTAATTATATTCATTGAGATTTTTGAGACCATGCTTAAAGGGGATTTCTTATTAGAAATCAAATCCTATTCAACGTTCTTAAAACATTGGTTATTAATACCTTTAATGTGATGTGATATGTTTTTATTTCCATTTACCTTAATAGTTAAGGGTTTTCTAGTTTTTTTATTTCCATATTTTCTATTAATGAGAAATTGTGTTTTTATATAGTTTCTTTCTATAACCTAAAAATAATGGGATAGTTTTGGTATCCCAGCTACAATTAAATCTTGGATATTAATACATTAAATCCTCAAGGGATTGCGGTGGTAGGCAAAGGGGTAACTTTATCAACTATTACCACATTTTTATTTAACAAAATATTGCCTTATTTATTTTCCTATATTTTTAACTATTTTTTCTTTCAATAGTTATTTTCAAAAATTGTTTAATCCATCAAACACACATAAGAAAATTATTCTTTAATCTCTCTTCATTTTATTATTAAGTTTGAATTATTATATTTTAGTATACGATTTTCCTCTTAATACTTTGATTTATTAAATTTATTTTATAAATATGTTTTCAAAGTAATGATCAAAAGTTGGTATGATAAATAATATGTAATTTATGATTCAATTTTCTTCGAAGAAAGACTTGATCAAGGCCTCGTCCAATTCCGTACATGTATACAATAGACACCACTTCTTCCTATTAAAGTGGTACTATGATTTTAAAATGATTCTTGACTCCATAAAATGGTGATTTGGGTATGTTTCAAAAACATACTCTTCATTTTCAGAACCCTTTGATTATTATAGTTTTATTGAATTTGGTTGGATGATATCTTTGTTCTGATAGTAGAGCTAGTGATACTTTTCACCCTATTTACCAATGTATTTTTTTTGATGTCATGATTTTAATAATTCAAGAGGAGATGATTTAGATTGAATTTGGGTAAGAGTTACAATATAAGAAACTAGTTTTATTTGTGATATGGGTCGATTTTTTCCGTAATGCATGTGATTGGACCCTCTGATGATAGTGTGTCAATGAAGTATTAATAACAATCATCAAAAGATGAAAATGGATTCTAAGTTAGGTCTTGGTGAAAAGGGATTGGAATTTTGGATTGAAAGGTGATGGAACTGGCTCAATTTGGTGGTACAGAAAACTATATTACATTCAATACACATTATTTGTCTTTTTGAGAGGTAGATATCAAGTTAGTTTTGGATTAAGCATCAAAATATTCATTACCATAGAAAGATACAAGCCCTTTGAACCATGATCTAGAGGTTGTGGATGTCTTTGTTAGATTATGATGTGATTTGTGTGTGGGTAATGTGGCAATGCAATCCCCATTTAGTTAAAAAGGAAATTAGGGGATGTGTTCAACATGAATGTTTGATCCATGAATTAATGCATCACAAACATCACCCTTCCTAGAGGTAGTGTAATCAACAAACATATATAACAGTATGGAGGGGAAAATGGAAGAATAGGTAGTGCATTATGGTTATGAACACGTTCACTATGTTTTGTGTCATGTGGAAAGGGAGGAAGATCCAACATGATACAAGGTTCATCAGAATTAGATGTAGGTCATAAGGGTGATGGTGAATGTAGCTATTAAGTAAATCCCTAGAAGGTAATTTCCATCTATAAAGATATGAAAACTATTTGTAGGGTTGGAGAGTGATGGGACAATTCAGTAAAATAAACTATCTCTGATAGAAAACATCAATGAAGGGTAATATTATTTTTGGAAGATTCTAGAGAAGAGATCTATATCCAGTTATTAGGATATAGCACAATATAATGAAAATATAGAGGGATACACAGCCTGAGTAAGGGGAAAGTTCGTGAATGAAGTACGGATTTGGGGAGATATATCCTAATTAAAAACAAACATATAATGGGAGAAATGACTATCCCCCATTACACAATCAAAAGGAGACAAGTTCCAACAAAAATACAAAGTCCTAGGTGATTGACAAGGAACCCAATGTTAATGAAAAAAATGACCGATTGTGGTGATTCTATGAATTCTGAGCAGGGAAATGGTTTTCTATTAGACATAAAATAGAGGTAGGAAGGCTTAGTAGTGGAAGAACAAAACTATAGTGTGGGTTTAATTTACTAGGATTCCCCATCAAAGTATTTTTTGTATGATAAGTAACGGGAGGTAGGCAAGGATACTGAAAATAACATGGAATATAGGAGATTATCATTAAATCTGAGGAATAAATTCCGAATTAGGAAATCTTGATCTTGAAATCCCAATAATATTTTGATAATATGCCCAAGATAGTGATACGTGTGGAAAATAATAAGGCTATTATAGAGTGGATAAATTAAAGACCATATATTTATAAGTGGATTCAATAAAAGAAAGATAAATATGAATGATTACATTCAAACACGACACATGATTTCTTATTTTTTTGAATACCTCATCATAGATGATCCATATATAGGGTAAAACTCCTTAAATATAAATTACATAGGATGAATTCTTATAATATGATAAAAGTTTCTTTCAATTATTTTAATATCTCTTTTGGTATCTTATGCTTTGTCTTTTGAACCGGTATGGTTTATCACTTTTTATTTAAAAGAGTTTTCGAAAATAAAAATAGGCAATTCATTGTCAATGAAGAATCTAGTGAAATTTAAAATGTTGTTTTTAAATATCGCATTCTACCACTCAATAAAAATGATATAATTAAAAAATTCCAAGAATTTAAATAATTGTTTTGATGAAATTAAAACCCTAAATAAAAAAGACATTAGAGAAATCAATGACGATGATTGTTCTGAAAGCCACACTTTAAATGAAAGATAGATTGATAATTTGATGAGAATATTAAAAAAATGTCAGATGTTAAACAAATATATGAAATATTTATAATGCGGAAAAAGTAAATATCTAATTGATGTTATATAAGTTACATTCTTCAGTTGAAAAATACGGGCCACATAAATCTTGATATTCTATTAGAGAAGTCTGTAAATATAATATGGGAAGTAAGAAGGATTTAAAAGTATCATCATTGAGTGATAATAGTGATTAAAAGTCAACTTATGAAAATATTAACTCAAATCTTAATTTCTTCATGTCTTAACATGATATAAGTGAAGGGTTTTTTTCCCATTATCATTTTTTTCCACATCCTTCATGCTCTTTTATATCTAAAAATAATATTGTAAATATTTTACAAGAACTAAATTAAATACATAAAAAATATATCAAAAAATAGAAATGTTTTGAAAATTTTTAATATATTATTTCTAATGAAATAAATATTAATTTAAAGGAATAATATGATATGATTTTGAAATAAAAAAATCAAATCAAATGTTGATTTTCCCAAAAATAAAATCAATAATATGAAACACTGCCTTTACAATTCACTAAAGGATTAGAACCTCATAGTATGGATTATGGTTCTCAATTTATTATAACATATAATAATCGATGTTTATTTTAATATTATAATAAAACTTCTTTAAAAACTGGTTCTTTTGTTAAAGTTATTTATTAAAATAATTTTTCTCTATACTATCAACAATATAGTTATCTTATCAATTATACCAATTTAAAAAATGCTAGATATAGAGAACCGAATTCAATACAAATTTTATCTAATTAATCTAAATAAAATAAAAATTTTTAGGACCTTATATATTTAACTTACAAAACGTATTGACTAAAATATGTTACTACACACAAACCATCTTATGAAGACATTTTTAGACCCTAAAATATACCAAAAGACACCTTTAAATATTTTTTATTAAGGATTTTAAACTAGACCGCATTGACAAATCCTATAAAGAATTATAGAAAAATGTATTGTTTATCACTTTAAGTGATCGATGAAATATTTCTTACTTTGTGCTTAATGTTTATGCACTATGTGAGGGGAATCCTATCGCGTTAATTCTTAAAGAGGATTATAACATTAACCTTAATCATCATGGTAATAAGTTTATTCATTTTTTATATTTTTAGTTCCCAATTGAATCTTTTTTAAAAATAACTTCTCTAATATTTTATTTTTCCCCTCAAAATAATAGATGAAAACATTTTATATTTTTTATTTTTTGATAATTCTTTATCTATTCTTTTATCCTTCAATTCTCTATCTAAAATTATTATATTATTTTGGTAGTTATGGAAACTAAAAGGGGTTTTAATGTTTTTTCCTTATAATTTTATTTTCAAAATATTATTTTTAAACTATCTTAATATATTGGAAAGAATTTGACGTATTTTATTTTAGAAATCAATTTTTTGTATATTTTCTAAAATGGATTCCAAATATTATTTTATTAATAAAATGTATTCTATTATTTTAGAATTTCTTAATATAAACCGATTATATTAATAAAATTAAAATAATATTATCTCTATTAAAATTAGTGGATGTGGTTATAGAAAAGATGATCTAAGGTATTTATCCAGAAAGAAGTTAATTTGGTTTGTTAACTCGTTCTCCATCAAGGGAATTATGAGTGGGCCTTACTTCACACAAGGTTTGAGAAGCCCAAAAAATTCCTTATGGTTTATGAATATGATTTAAAATAATAAAAAAATGTTTTTTTTCAAAATATTTATTCTATTATATTTTTCCAATTCATTGTGTGTCTTCCTATTTGTTTTTTGTGGATCTTTTTATTTCTTTTGTCCTCAGAAGTATTAATTAATGGGAAGTTATCTATTGTCATTATTGATATTTTTTGGAGAGAAAATGTTTTTATAATTTTATTTTTTTCCTAATTAATTTCAATAAAGTTGAGAAAATGTGTTTTAAAATTAATTTTAATATTTTTGATTAATTCAAAAAATTGAGGGAAATCATGAAATAAATATTTTTATAATTATCAAAGATAGAAATATTGTTAGAGTGGATCCTTTCTAGTTTAATTATTTCATGTTTTGATAATTACAATATATGATGTGTTATAGAAGTATTATTTTTATATCATTAATTTTTATTATTTATTGAATTTTATTGGAAATATTTTATTTTTAAATGGATTTTTATTCATTATTTTTTTTATTATTAATCTATTTGATTATTTTTAATTCTTTATTTGATAAAATAGATATATAAATTTTTGTGTTACCTTTATGTGACTTTTTTTCTACCCTTAAGTATGTTTGAAAATATTTGTTTAGCTATTGTGTATGTTCCCTCACACTTATGGTTGTATCATTATACCATTTTTTAAGATTGAATGATACATTTACACAATGTATAGAAATTTCCTAATATCTTTAAACAATGTTTATAGTACTATACTACACATGGAAGTACCCTTACGTCGAAAGTTTAAATTACTGCTTTACCCCTACACACTCCTTTGAACCTTTATATATGACTGTATTTTTTTAAATTACATTTATACCAAATTCGATTTCCCCTTACATAATTATCTCTACCCTCACACAACACTTGTATAATCATATTACATTTATGCAAGCTACCTTTATGATGATTATGTATTTATTAGATTACCCTTATATAACATGTGAATAGTATATGTTAATTTTATGAAACACCTAACAATTTATGTTTACCTTTATTAAAACTATGAAAAACATGTTACCTTTAAAAAAATGTTATTTAAGCCTTGTGTAAATCTTGAAAATCATACTTACCTTTTTCCATAGTTTTCTAGACATTTTCAGTTGTTGCATGTGCATTTCAACTTTTAAAATTATTTTAATTATTTTATAAATTTATTATATATAATTTATGCATGATTTTTTTTAAATTATTTAAACATGCCTATATATGGATTTATTATTTTATTCATTCACATATATATTGGTTGAATGAAACTCAAATATTTAAATTTTATTATTTTGAGTTGATTTATTTGTTTTTATTATTTCTAAAATCATGTTGTAGTTGAATGAAGTCATTTAAGACCTATTTAAAATGTTCTTAATGCCTAATATCTATTTTTTTATATTATATCATTTTTAAATATGGAATAAATTTTTAAATTCAAAATTATGAATATTTTTGATTAAAAATTCACTAGAATTAAATGTTATCTTTGAAATATTATTTTGGAAATTATTTGAACTCATTATATTAACTGATTTTAAATTTTTTTGTATTTTAAAAATAAGTTTTAATGTAATATGAAAAAATTATTATAATATATTTCTCCATTTCTCTCCCACTTCACAATAATTATAAAACATTATAATTATTTTGAATTTAAATTGCCTTACAATTTCATTCTCCATGTTGTGTAAATTGTATATTAGAGGGATTGATTAATCTTAAGAAATGATAATCAAAATACCCCAAATAGAGATGTATTTGAATTTAAGACACCATATGTATTACCAAACATTATTGAAGGACATGGATCATATAAATAGATACCTCTAGATGACTTGGCAGTTTACATCAATACTCTAAAATGACTTGTTCGTATAATTACCAACGTAATTAGTTGATCTCAAAGTGAATTATTTTTTAAATATATTTTCTCTATCTATAGTTTGAACGAAATTATTCTTTCAAAATCAAAATCTTATTCTATTGCAGTTCTCTCATTATTTTTTTTATATTCATTGATAGATTTTAGACTAATCATAAAAATTATTTCTTCTTAGTGTTCTTATAATGTTACCCTTTCTTCTAATATTGGATATCACTAGATTTTGAGTAAGAGACAATTTTTTTCTTGAAATTTCATTTAAAAAGAAAGATAATAAAATTTTTTGTTTCATTATTTTTTATTACAATTCTAGTGTTTATTGTATCTGGTTTCTTACTATAAGCTAAAAATAAAGGGATAATATTTTTTATCTTTAAAACCCTTAAAACCGAGGAAACAATATATTAAATCATTAGGGGATTAAGGTGGTATATATAGGGGTACAATAAAAAACTATTTCCAGTATTCCTTAACATATATATTTACTCATTTAGTTTTTCATTTTCAATCATTTATTTCTTTAATCACTCATTTTATAATTTACTTATTCCATAAAAAATGATTAATAAATTTATTCTTGAATCAATCTTTATTTTATTATACAAATTTTATTATTATATATCATTTTATCATTTCTCTTTCAATTATTTGATTCTTTTATTTTCTTCTATAATGATTTTTTAACAATAATATTATTTTTTTACCATAATTATTTTAAAGATTAATTAACCATACTCATTCAATTTTTCTTATCTTCATACATCATAAAGCAGGTAGAAAATAATTTTTACATTTATATAAAAACATTTATGTACATGAAAAATTCTAATTTAATTATATTTGGATGGTTAGAATAAATGTTTAGGTGGTTGAAGAATATATAATCATGAAAAAAATTGGGTATGACTTATGTCTCATCTTTGAATATATTCCTTTGGATTACACCGTAATCTTAAGAGGACTGGTGTTATGGTGATACCAAGACCTATAAAAAGTGGGTAGAAAAGTTTGAGATATATTTTGGAATATCTTGATCTAGATATAGTGATCAAAGTGTGTAGAGAAGATAGGATATGAGGTTACCTTTTATATGTGGGAGGTGTGGAAACCCAACATGTATTAATAACATTAAAATATAATAAGTTTATTTCTCATAGAATTTGAATCCAATTTTGTAATGTTTTTTATGATATGTTAATATATGGTAAAATTAAAACAAAACTATCATATTTAGATTTTTTCAAGAGATATTGAAACCCTTATCTATTAGTTTAACAAATTATTTAACCATTTTAACCATTAACATAATTTTTTTTTTACCATGATTAAAATTTATTATGTGTAAAAATGAAATTGAAATCATTTAATAATTAGGTAATTATAATTAGAAATATAAAATCTACTTTTAAAATTCAATTTTTGAAGTGATAAAACTAATTATAATATATGTTATCAATATGAAAATAAATATAGTTTTTATAAATGTGAATTTATGACCATAAAAATAATATACAGGAAAATCAGGTATAATTTTGATTCCCATTGAATTAATTAGTTTAGTTTAAATAGAATGATATATATTTAAATTTAAAATTAAATTTAACCCAAAAGGAACATTTCTAAAACATGATGAATAGATAAGGACCAAAATTAGTATTTTAATGGAAAAATAATACTTTTTAGGCTTCAAAAATGTGAAACAAAGATTTATAAATTAAAAATTATATTTTAAAATGAATTAAATTACTTTTTAGGCTTATATATATATTTTTTATTTTTTATAATGTTCTATGTCTTTATAGTATAAAAAAATAAATCATTTTTTAAACCAGTATTTTTCACTCATTAATAAAAAGGAAAATATTTTAGAAAAATACCAAAAAATCATCTTAATATTATTTTGAAATAATGATGTAAACCATATGACCATTTTTAATTTTAATTTATAAAAATATCAAATAAAAATTTTAACAAAGGAATATAATATATTGAAGACAATTTAGTTAAATAAAACCATTCTATTTTTGATTAAAAAATATCTAAAAGTATTTATAAACCTTTGATGAATATAAATGAATAATATTAATAATCATGATATTAATTTTTTTCAATGATTAACTAGGTTATAAAAAATGTTTATCCTCTTTGATAACAATTAGAATCACCTTACCCTTTTTCAACCTTCGATGATCTTTCTTTGCATTCTCTATCACCTTAATAAAATATTTTATATTGTAAATAACAATACTGTCAATTTTGGAACTATTCATTTCTTGACTTTTTAAAAATATGATAAGTTCATGATATATGTGATTTAATTCTTCAAACACATCGGAAAAATTTAAAATTAATATATAGAATTCATGGATAAAATAAATTATGTAAAATTACATTTATTTTAATATTTATAATATAATTTATTTGATTCCTTCATTAATTAATCAAGTACTGCAACATCATTGTGTAACCATTTAGTTTAAATAATTAATTATTTTTTTATAAATAAATAATGATGATGTAGGTAATAATTTTATATTTATAAATACTATTTATAGTTGAAGATATCACTTATATAATCCCATATTAATTTTTTATTTATGAGAGACAGGATTATGAAGTCTTTGTCTTTACATTAAATAAAATTTTATAGTTGTCATAATCAATACCATATGGAATATAAAATCCAAAATTTATACCCAAGAATTATATTGGTCAAAAATAATTCATAAAATAAGATTAGTACAAGTGTTATTGTTGTTTTATAATATTTATAATATTATTTTATCCTTTTATTACTTGATTTACCCTTAAATGTTGTAATAGGAACAATTATTCAAGTTAATATTAATAGGGGACAAAAATAAAAGGTAACTATTTACATATTTTGAAACCTATAATTACAAATAAAGAATCCATTTTTCCAAATTTAAAGTTAAGAATATTAATAAATTAATTAAAAATTAATCCGGTTGAGGGAATAAGAAAATGAGTTTTTAAAGTAAAAACATTAAAATGTTTACCATTTTTTTTAATCCAATTTCAATGTGAAATTTTTTACAATGACCTATGTTGTATTAAATTAAAAACATGATCTGATTATACTTTAAAACCATTAAAAAATATTATTTAACACTTTAAATAAATTTTATGAAAAAGTAATTTTTTATTAAAAATGCATTATTTTTTTTAGTATTCAACAGAAAATGAATCTTACCGGAAAAATACCAAAAATTTAACAAAAGTAAATTTTTATATCCCACATCAAAAAAAATATGTTCATTTAGTCAAATAGAACCTATAAAAGTGTGATAAAATATATTTAAAATGGTTTCTCCATCAATTGGCGGTAAAAATGCCTTTCTTAAAAAATATAGTTTTTATGCATAATATTGAATTTGTTTTTATATCATTCCTAGTAAACACGTAAGATTAATTTTTAACATTAATAAAATATATTTCACTAATATAATTAAAAAGGGTTATTTATTAACTTGTTGGTATAAAATGAACTTTTTCACATTTAAATAGTTTTTCAGAAAAACATTTTTTTATATTTTAAAAAATGTTTTACATTCATTATTAATTAATTGTTCACAAAATAATTAATCATAAATAAAGGTGTAAACTATATTTAGATAATAATTTTCATTCCCATTATTCTAATGGTTATGTTTTAAATGTGACATTTAAATAACAGTCAATTGTTTGCTTAATCTTGACTTGGCATATCTTGATTGATATTGAACATAGTGATTACTTTTAAAAATAAAGGATGTCACATCCTCCAACATTTTGAAAATTGTTTCCTCATAATTTGAATTTGGGGTCAATAACAATGGTAAGAATTTTCAAAATACATTTATTTCAATCCCACATCCGAATAAGGATGAATAAAACATCCACATTAAAATAATGAAAGGGAAGTACAATGGTCCTTTATGATAACACATACAAGGGTTACATATAGAAAACATGGATATAGAAGAATACACTATATTTTATATTCTGATGGAGAGTGTTAGAAACATGGTCAGGAGAAAGTTAACAATAAAAAAAACCATAAATTTTTTATAGGTTAAACGGTTTTTGATTAATTTGTTAGAAAAGTAAACGAAGAAAATTTTTGTTTTAATATTCTTTTTATAGAGATAAAAAATTATATTACTAAATCTACTAAGAAAATAAGGAAATATAATTACATGAAAATTAGATTTTCATCCTTCAATCAATTTCCAAAAAAAACCCATCTTTTTCTCTAATCTATGAGTATTCAAGATGAATGTTTTTTACACTTGAAGCACTAGGATCAAATTATAGTAAAACCCGTAATCCAAAAAAGATTAACTATATATTTATCATATCTTTATAAATTAAAAATTACCAAAATTTTTAGTACATGAGAAGATAATTCCCCAAAACAATAAACTATATATGATGAAAAACTAGTTTAAACTCCATAATTTAATAGTAATACCCAATTTTAAACATAGAAGATTCAAAAAAAATGTTCCATAAAAAAATATTACTAATATTGAAAAACAAAATTTAGAATTATTGGAACACATAATCTTAAATTATAAATTGTAACAATTATATTTAAAAAAAATTACTCTTGAAGTCTTATAGAAAAAAGTAATGGCCATAATCCAAAATTCTCAATGTTAGGTTAATAATTTTCATAAAAACAACTAAATCTCTCTATTTATTAAATAAAATAATATATTCCTATAAAATATAATTGAAACATTAATTCTCAAATAAAATAACATATTAATCTAATTACGTTGAAAATATAATATTCTGAAAGTAGAGAACGTCTTTCAAAAAACCATTCACCACAAAATCACCAAATCATTTTCCAATATGATAAAAAACATGTTTCCAAAATAAACATATTCTTCATCCATAAAATCATTTAACTAAAAAAAATCAAACTAACACTGGATTCCACAAAGGATATTGGTAGGCTATGAACCATTATTTCCCATCGGTTCGGGGTTTGTTTCTCATGACCTTTCTAGACATAATGGTCTGTCACCCATCTTATGGGTTGTCATCCATCCTATGGGATTCCCTTTTTATAAAACTATATAATTTACATAACACCCCCAAAATATGATAATGTCCTCCAAAATAATAGTATTACATTATCCTCAAAGGTTTATTCATTCCATACATTTTTCATCACAAAAAGTAATAACCCATAATCAACTGAAAAATTAATGTCTCTAAAGTTACCATTATGCTCTTTAAAATTTAATAAATTAAAGCCTCAAAAGGGGTTTCAAATACATTAAACTTACAAAATTCTTGAAAATTATAAACCCATGAAGATATCTATATCTTTTAAGAAGACATTATAATCTCTAATTTTTTCTAAAATCTATTATGAAACAAACTATAAGGACCATACATTAAACATAACTTATTCTAGTGACTTTTGAATAAAATTTATTTTCTTTCATTTTGAATTATTTTTTAGGTCTAGAGTATTAATGAATTAGGAAAAACTCTTATAGAATAAACCCATACATTATAAGTGGAAACTTATACTCAATAACCATTTTTTCCCAGCAAAGGAAACTGATTTAAAATAAAATATTGTTTCTTTTCATATCATAGGTTCAATACTTTCATAATTACATGTTCTTTTCTTTACTAATATTTAATCCTTATGAAAAACATTTTAAAACTTGTGATGAAAAAAAATCTCAATGTGTGATAAATAAAAAAAACATTAGTCTTGTGAAAACCCATAAAACACTTAAAATAAAACTCACCTTTTTATCATAAAAAACATATCATCATTTCTAAAATATAATTGTCCTACCTCTTTTAAATAAATTATTTTCATGAAAAATCATAAGAAAAGATGTATCTTGGGATATATTTATACAATAATCGAATAAACATATGGTTTAATTCTATATATCAATATTACAAATGAAATAACCATACTTTAAACATTCATACATAATTTATTGTTGGTTATAACGTAACCACCCATCTTGGGTTTATCATGAAACTACCAACTGTTGGTTTATCACATAACAACATATGAAATTTCAAAGTACCATTATATAATCATAAAACATAATCAATTTCAATGTTCATCATTTCACTCATGAAATTTGATTTGAAATCAGAAGAAATCATTTCATGATATTGAAATAACCCTTCCATTTTCAAGACCATTTTCAATACCAAATTATCCAGAAAATAGAATAAGTTATTTCTTTTCCTTTTTAAAATATTATGTCTTGTATAGGTTCCACATATTAAATATCAGTAGAAAAGGTAGAGAATTCGTTGTCACAGTATGCATTAAAAACATTTTTTTGGAAAAGAAATTCAAACATTCCATATAGAAAGATTCTTTTTGAAATCCTTTGAATGATATTAAAATTCAAAGGGGTTATTTACACACATCATAAATAAAGGTGGTTTATGAGATTATAATATGGCAGATTAAAAAGAGATTGAGACAAAGTCCCTTAACTCAATTGTGTTTCATCAGGTATGTTATTTCTATTCCTGAATAATAAACAAATGTTAATTATTTTTGTTCTTTATGACCTTATTCATGATTATTTTTCCTTTGATATCATATTTAACCATATTATAACAACTAGTTTATTATTTATGTTTTCATTGGATGATTTGATAATATTTGTTACATGATTCCACAATGAATTTGTATGTTGTATATACCCAAAATTGGTCATTAGTAAATCATATCTAGAATAATATTCCCGAATTTTAAACATTAATTGTACTTTTAAATCAAACTATACAGGTTTGTTAATGAAAAATGAACAACGTTATAATCATGGAGACATTAGGTCGTACGTATGCATGAGTAACATTCCAATTTTTCATTGTTCATTATTGAAAGAAGGTAATTATTATTTCATAATTATAGAATAACCATAATATCATAAATATAATATTAAGATCATACTTGTTATGTAGTTATTAAAAAATAATCACATCATTTTGTTGAGGTGATAGTTCACACGTACGCATGAACGACGTTATCATTTTTATGTGTGAGGAAGGTAAGAGTTTAATTGATATATTATTTTATTATAATGATAAATATGTTATTAAAAACATATATAAATAGTAATCCCATCATTATAACCATTCTTTAGAGACATAAATCGAAAATTAATTATATCGGTTTGTGGAGGTGATAATTAACAAGTACGCATGAACAATTAATTTTATTCCCATTTGACAGAAGTGGAGATGGATATGGGTGATGAAATTAAAATAATAACATCCCAGTATATTTATCATAATGTATTTATTATATCACCAAGGTTGAATAAAATTTTAAGGAATTGGAAGATAAAATTAAATAGATATACCTAATTAAAAATTATATAATTCCTTTGGAAGACCACCTTTGATTTACACATTAACACCTCTATGGAAGATTTTTTGACTTATATAAGGCCTAAATAATATGAGGATGGATTATAGGAAGGAATTATAGAATATATTATCCAAACAAAATTTTTTTAAGTCTAAATAAATTATAGGAAGTAGTGGCCTTTTGTATGAGATTGGAGGGGCACTCTTGGAATTTTTCAAAATATATTAAGTTTATATAAAATAGTTTTTTATTCAAAGTGTCCAAATTCATTTATTTAGAATATTTTATGAGGATGGGTCTAAATATAATCATCCACTAGAAATTATACAATGTTATATTTTTTTCTAGTCCTCATCTTTTTTTACCCTTTTAACTCTTACTATTAATTATATAATTTACACGTTGAAGGTTAACATAATTACCATAACATGAAAGAATTAAAAGTGTAATTTATGAAAAATTAAGAATTATTACAAATATCTGGAAAAATTATGGATTTTTATATATTTTATAACATTTAATAAAATATTTTATATTTTAAAGTACCCTTAGTGTCAATTCTGACACTATCCATTTCAGGACTATTTAGAAATATAATAACTTCAAGATACAGTCAAATAAAATATTTTAACACATCAAAAATATGTCAAAGTCATCCAAACAAATTTTTCATGGAATCAATTATGTAAAACTACATTAATTTTAATATTTCTAATATAAATTATTTAGTTCTTTCATTATTAAGCAATTACTGCATCATTATTGTGTAACCATTTAATTTAATTATTTTTTCCTAAAAATTATAAATAAATTTCCATGAAGTAAGTAGTCAATGTATATTTTTAAATAATATTTATATTCAAAATTATCACTTATATTACCCCATATTAAAATTTTTTAGTTACGAGAGAGATGATTATGACATCTTTGTCTTCACTTTAAATAAAATCTTATAATTATCATAATCAAAACCTAGTGGATTAAAAAGACAATATTTCAGCAGAAAGATTATATTTGTCGAAAATAACTCAAAAAATAATATCATTGCAAGTTTTTGGGTAGTTTTATAGCACCTATAATATTATTTTGACTTATAATTACCCGATTTACCCTCAACCCTTGTAATAAAAATAATTTCTATTGTTATAATTCATAAATCCCAAAAATAAAGCGGAAAATTTTCCCAACCTGGACCTTATGATGAAAAATATGAAATCATTTTTTCCAAATTAAAAACATATAATTCATATAAATTAATTAAAAATTAAATCTTCTTGACGGGCTAAGAAGATGGGGTTTTAAATAAAAAATGCTCAAAAATTGACCAAGTTTTTATATCTAATTTCAAAGTGAAAATTTTTATATTTACCTAAATTATATTAAATGATAAAAAAGTGATCTAATTATAATTTAAAACCATTCAAAAATAATATTTATTACTATAAATAAATTTGATGAAAAAGTAGTTTTTAATTAAAATGAAGATTGTTTTCACTATTCATCAAAAAATGAATCTTATTAGAAAAATAGAAAAAATTTAACAAAAATAAATTTTTATTTACTATATAAAAAAGTTTAATTTTTCAAATATAACTTATAAATGAGTCAAAAAATAGATTTAAATTTTTTTTCCATCAAATCATTTTAAATTTTTTTTTTTGAAAAATACTCTTTTTATTCATAAAATTGAATTTATTTTTATATCTTATACAGAAAAACAAATAAGTTGAATATAAAAAAATAAATTAAACATATTTCATATATATTTCCATAATATAATCAATCAAGAAGGATTTATTGACTTATTGGTATAAAACCAACCTTTTCACATTTAAATAGTTTTTAAGGAAAACATATTCTTTCATTTTAAAAAATGTTTTACATTCATTCATAATTAATTATTCACAAAATAAATAATTATATATACTTGTGTAAGCTATAATTATTTAATAAAATTAATTACCACTATTATAATGTCTAGGTTTTAATGGCAACATTTAAATATTAATTAGCTGCTCGCTTAAGATTGATGTGGTGTATCATATACGCTCTCGAACATAGTGTTTTATTTTAAACACTCGGGATGTTAAAACTAACAATTATTCCATTAAATCTCCATAAACATAATTATTTATTTTGGAATATAAATTTATAAATTTAAAATAACATTCCAAAGAAATTTGATAAAACCAATTTAACTTTTATCTTAATCACACTTGCATTAGTGATATTTTTCTTCTACTAAGAAGTAATCTTTTTATTCTTCCTTTTTTTATTTTATACAACATTGTACTGACACATTTTTCAACTTTTTTCATCATAAATAGATTAAAAATTAACACATTAATTATGCTATATAACCTCATTTTATTTCACTAATTTTAATTATATTTATTTTATCAATATCCAAATATCATAATCACTAGAATAATGTATGGTTATATTGGATACCTAGCTAGAGACACCACAAATAATAATTTTCTAAGTCTCCACATCAAAGATTCAATCATTATGATATCATTGTCATCATATTATTTTATATATTTCATGATCACTTTAGTACAATCCTATAGAAACCAATAAATCTCATGTTTTTGTCTATAAAAGTTATTACCATTGAAAACATGAGTATTAACCCTTGAGTCCGTACACACATCAAAACAATCTTTTAAAATATTTAACGTAATATCAAAACCTACCTCGTTTATACCATTTATTATGACCAAATAGAATGTAATCACCTAAAGTGGGGAGAGGTAAATTAGGTTTTATCCATACAATTACTTTTATTTTTGAGGCCCCATTACCTATGTGGATATTTTTCTTCAATTAGATGGAAAACATTGAATCTCAACACTACTGGAAAAGCGACCTATACCCACGGTTCAAAACTATGGGTATAGCCCCCAAAACTATGGGTATAGGCTATACCCATAGTTTTGGGAACCGTGGGCTGTAATGTCATCAGTATAGGGGTCTCAACCTATACCCATGATTTTGGAGAACCGTGGGTATATGGGAGTCATAGTGTGCACCACAGCTGTTCCATCGTGGCACACAACAGACCCCATAGTTTGAAAACTATGGGGTATTTAAAACCAAAAAAGTCGCTGTGAGTGGGTTTCGAACCCGCACTCACGATGTGGGTCACGCTTCTCACCACGAAGGGACCAACCAAGATCTGAATTCTTTTTTTTATATAATCATACATCAACAGATATATATTCATTTAATCCACATGGTGTACTTAAAATCCAAAGAGGTGGGTAAGGGGATTCGAACTCGCATCTCACACTGGGCCTCAAGGCCGCACACCACCAACTGACCAACTGATTGGCAGCATTATTCGATATATATATATATATATATCTATATAAATATATTAATATAGGCGCTTACCGAAAAATGGTAACAACGAGATTCGAACATGCGACCACTGCGAGGATGATCCGACACCTGACCAACTGAGTTGGGATTATTTTGATAACATTATCATACATCTCTTTACTTATATTTTTAAACTCATTTAAAAGAAAAATATAATTAGCCGAGATTCGAACAGAATATTGTTTTAAACAAGACCAACTATCTAACCAACCAACCTATGTATGCTAGTTTCATTTATATTTGTATATTTGTAATTATATTCAAAAAAACAATGTTCCCACCATTTTGTTTTGTTACCCTGTAAATGTTTTTATCCCGCCTTATAGAGGGAAAGCTATACACATGGTTTTTCAAAACTGTGGGTATAGGTCTTCAAATAATAACCCCTATACCCACGGTTTTTGAAAACCATGGGTACAGGTCTTCTGAAAAAACACTATACCCACAGTTTGCCCAAAACCGTGGGTATAAGTCTTAAAAAAACCCCTATACCCATGATTTTGCAAAACCAGGTGTATAGGTCTTTAAAAATAATCTATACCCATGGTTTTGGGTAAAACCGTGGGTATAGGTGACCTATACCCACAGTTTTCTGAAACCGTGGGTATAGGTCCCCATATTATCTCTATACCCATGGTTTTCGAAAACCGTGGGTATAGGCTCATTTTCCAGTAGGTTCAATTTCTCTTATCAATTATCTCACCTAATATTACTAAAAATTTATAAATTAACGAAAAATTTTATAAGTGATTTTACATGATTCACCACTAATGGATAATCTATGTCGAGTGTACAAAATGATGTTTTGGTGTACCATAGTCCATAATCACACAATATTTGGTGGATATAAGATTTCTGGTGATGATCAATTCAGGATAAAATGAATTTCACATACACGGTATTAGAAATAATCAATACCTATAAAAGTGTAACCCTTATTTATAACCCCTATAAACATCCTCCATGGAGGAAAATCCAATTAATAGACATGAGGGGCTCTATAATATTAAATAGATAATAAGGTATCATTGATATTAGGATAAATAATTTTACCCCCATACATTATCAGGTCTATATTTGATGATCCATTGAATTATATGTTTTTAAAATTCAACCCCCATTGTAAAAATTTTAATGACTATTAAATGTGAGTTCTGGTATGTGGTATCCTGTATGAACACAATAGTAACAAATTCTCCTTTATGATAAATATTATTCCAAGATAGAATAATATTTTTTTCATTATTTATTTAGAAATTAGATATAGATATATAATCACTTCAATATCCTCTTTTAGTATTGTTTCATCCAACTAAATTTATATGAGAAATGGAATTAAAATATTATTTACACTATACTATTCATGAAACAAGGTAAAATAATTCAAGGAATTATCTTTTTTTCCAAAACTAGTCTAAGATATTTTTATAAATATTTCCATATCTCCAACCGATCATTTGATGGTTGGTATTGATTCATAGATACTCTAATTATCCATAAGCATTTTTTTTCAAACTGATTTAAAATTTCTCAAATATATACAAATGTTTTGAGAATATATACCAAAATAATTATAGTATATTCTTAATTTTAAATTTACACAGAATAATTTGGATATTTTGGAAATATTCTAGATATTCTGGAAATATTTTGACCATCGCATTATACTTTTCACTCTATTAAGATACCCTTTGACTTTATTCATATATCCACATAACCTATTCCACTATATCAATGTTTACAATCAAAATGAATATCCAGAAATTAAATGTAAATTCTATTTAAAATTCCACTAGGTTTGAAATGTGTTATACCACAACTCATTGAATAATATATGATAATGAGCTATTTTTTATAGAAAAACATATTATTGACACAAGTAGAAGAATAATCCTAAAACCTAGACTTTTTTTCAACAAAAATTTCTTACTTCCGGGTGAAATCAGATTATCTCACCATCAATCTCATCCCACCACAAGTTATTACATGATTTATGTAATAAAATAGGATTCCTTGAATATATCATATTCTCCCACATTGTCAATATAAAATAAACTAGGTAATACTCACATAATGTTCTTATTTTTTCCACCAAATTTACCTTCATTATCTCTATATTCTCCATTCAAATTACCTCCATCCTTTTCCCAAAATTTTATTAGGTATATTTATAAAATTTAATTCCTAGTTGAACTAGTTTTTCTTTTAATGATTACTTCCATATCCTATTGAAATCATATACCTTGTTTAGATAAAGTAGATACAGTATATTTATAGAGACTAGGATCCCCCATTTTCATAATTTCCAAGGATCTAAAAACAATCTACAGAAACGTAATTAATTATTTTTAGATTATGAAGGAAAAAAATGAAATTAGAAATATTTATATTTAAAAATTAAATAGTGAAATGGTATAATTTTCAATGGTTGAACCCAATTATCACCTATGTTGGGTAGGTAGAAATGTCATTTTTATATCATAAAACAAGAATGAAAATAACTTTTTGGTAAAAAGTTACATGCTTAAAATCAATACATATGAAAAAATAGATATACATTAAGATGATTTCTATCACTTCATAAAACATGCATAGAATATTTATAACACTATATGAGTTGGGGAAATACTCGAAATAAAATTAGTCCCTCAACATATGAAATTAGGGCCTCAGAGCTTATGTTCCTATCATATGGTGTAAAAAATCATATATCTACATGTGGTTCAATTGAATTAATTATCAGAATTTCCAATAAACCTATATTGGTTAATGTGACCAGAATGGTGAACCAAATACCATCATATCACTAATACAATATACTTGTATCATAAAACTCATAGATTAAATTATAAAATGAACTAATATTACAATAAAATATAAGTTTAAGTGTCCCATAAATCCATGATGAATCTAGAATATATGATAAAAAGAATAAATACGGAACATGAGTTAGGTGATCCCTGGCCATCAACAAATTACCGATTTATATGTGGAATACAAGCATGAAGATGAAGACGACAAAAATATTCATCTACATATTTCTAATTAAAATTTAAAAAATATCAACAAGAATATATAAATGGAATAAAATTTTGGAATTAGATAGAATATATGACCGTGACATAAATATGATAAATTAGTAGTGCTAAAATTGTTGTTTTTGATGGTGGTAATGAAGCTAGTTTCCCAAGGGAGTCTTGAACATTTATGGACATGTAGATCAATCCTCAGATCCATTTCACTAAATGTTCAATAATCAAAAAATCAAGAGGATGGTCACCTTTGAAGAAGTATTATGTCTATAAATGAATATACTAGGGTCCCAAAGGCACTCATTCCCTTCTTAAGTTATTAAATAATATTTTTTTAACCTCAATATAATTTTATATTGTATCACTATGTTTTCTCCCATAATTTACTCCATTCATATAGAGGGATAATAATCATTAGACGATTCAAGGGGGGAATATGCATACATTTATTTTCTTATATCTTGTTTTAATTTAACTAATTTTAGTTATTTTATTTTTTTACATTGGGATATGTGGTGTGTAGTTTGAGTGAAATGACAAATGGATGTCATCCGACCATTCTTTTTATACATTGTAAATTTCATTTTCTATAAATATTAATAATAATTATTCTTTATTTATTGTCCATTATTTGTATTCATGGAGTGGTAATAAATGGATTGGTTCATGATCATGTCCGTTTAACCTGGGGTATAATATTAAGTTCAAACTGTTTTACAGAATCAATACTCAATTGGGATCTATTTGAAGTAGTGATATCTAAGGTACTGCTTTAAAATATTCATACCATGGAGATGAATGTATAATCAAATTTTCCTTATGGTATATATATATATTTTAATTTCACACATAATTATAGTGTTATAATGGTTAAAAAGAGATAAAGGGAAGTTTTCAACTACACGAGGGTGGACATTGGGAGAGAATATCTATTTAATAAACAATGTCTTTAAATGATTGGGGAAAATTGATTAATAATATAAAGATAATAAATTAGTATCAATTATTTATTTTTTGTTATTTTTTTTAATTTTATTTTATTCTCATATATATATAATAATTATCTATCATAGTTTTGGAAATAAAAAACAATAAAATATAATAATTTACATTGGGAATTAATATTTGATATATGCACTCCTTGAGAGAAAACCCAAGGTTTATTTTTCATGAATGTTTTGATGTTTTATTTTCAATCATATTTAATTGATCATGTTTAAATAATATTCATAATGTTAAAAATGTAATTAATATCATATAAATTTATTATATATTTATTTATAGTGAACCCTAAAAGTTACAGATAGAAAATGAAATACACCATTTATGGAGACTGTAGGTTGCACATATGCCTGAATGCTGCTTTATTTATCTAGAAAGATGAAATGAATGAAAATAAAATAATACATTAATTTTATTGATCCATTTTAATTTCAAATATATCCCTTATATTAATTAAATTTAACTTAATCACATTCCATGAATTTTTTTAGCGAAAAATGAATCACATCACTTCGTGAGGCGGTAGTTGCTGTACACAGGAACAATATTATCGTATCCACCACAAAATGAAATGTATGAAGGTATATGTGATATAATAACTCCATATGTATAATTATATTATAAATATATTATATAACCATTTAATATATCCTTATTAAAATCAATGTAAATAAAATTAAAAACACATCACACAAGTTCATGATATGGATGTTTACTGTACACACGAATGACATTATTATTTTCCAATGGGTTGGAAGGTCACAATATAAGTTTTTAATTATAGTTATATAGTCATAATAATCTCATAAATATAATATATAGACATTTAATACATAATTATATCCAATAGTGATATGTGGTGAAGGAAAATGAATAACATTAGTTCGCGAGGTGGTAGTCCGTTGTACACACAATTGATGATTTAATTTCCTATTAGATGGAAGATGATAAGTATATAAGTTATTATATCATAATAATAAAATTTAACTATATGTAAGATATTTGTGTTATTATATCTTTATAATGGATTAATATTTTTTGGAGTTATAAGATGTTAAAAAATACATAGTTTAAATCATTACCTCTTTTTGGGAGAACCTATTTAGGATTAACCCAAAGCCTTCTGAGATTGGATTTCTGATGTCACTACGGAATATGAGATGTGTTGAGGGATTTAAACAAGAAATTTTGGAAGGTATTGGATAGTAAAATATGTGTTTGTATGTGTCAATAGGATAGAATAGGGGGTGTCCTTTTATAAGTGTAAGAGATGACATATATGGAATTATTGAAAACAATAAAGTGTTCCAATAATTTTAAAAATAAAAAATATAAAAATTGTTCATTATAAAAAAAATATTGTTTATAAGGTATAAATATGGTTATAAAATATTTTTAACATGTTTAGATGTCATTTTACACTTTATCTTTTTAGTTTAACCACTAGCAAACATTTTTTAACCTTAACCGCGATAATTAACTTGTACAATTTTTACTATTTATTTGTACCATACACTATGTTGACTTTATTATGTAATATAAATTACTAAGACTCAAAACATAGAATAAATATATCTAAATACCATTAAAATAAGTGAAAAAATTAACTTTAAAATGAATCTTTCATAGTTGGAATGAATGCGGTTATCCAAGGCGAAAATGTTCCAACGTTTAAAAAGTTTTTATATAAAAAATCAGTATGAAATCAATTAAAATGAATTGATTTGAATTAATAAATATTTTATTTAACTATTTTTAATTCTAAAACTATTTTAGAATAAAATTATTTTGATACATTCTTTAAATTAAAAATTAGTTTTCTATAAAAACTACTAGTTTTTACTATTCATTGAAAAATTTATCTTTTTAGAAAAATCACAAAAATCCATCCTTAGAAAATATTAGAATTTATATTTCAAGAATAAATTATATTTTTTTCAAATAAATTTTATAAAATTTTCTAAAATTACATTTTTTATGAGAATATTTTTATTAAAAAAGTAGTATTTTTAAACCATATGGATGCTTTATTAAAAAATAAGTAACATTTTATCAAAAAATTTATTTATATAAAACCGTTATAATTAATATTTAAAATTTGTTTTTTACTATTCAATAAAAAAATATAACATATTGGTAAAAATGACCATTTTTAAATTATAATATTAATAATTTTTCATAGAGCGCTAAATCTCTATGTTTCATATAACACAAGCTATAAAAAAATTATTTTTTCGAAAACAATACATCATCAAATCTTGGGGAGATAAAATATATCCTAAAAAATTTGAAATAACTGTGAAAAAATCAGTTAATTTATTCACATTATTAGAATATCTACAATTATGATAAAAAAATTAATTCAATAACAATAATAATATTACAAGATACCTTAAGTATCTCCATCTCA
This sequence comes from Viscum album, assembly GCA_963277665.1. Taxonomy (NCBI): domain Eukaryota; kingdom Viridiplantae; phylum Streptophyta; class Magnoliopsida; order Santalales; family Viscaceae; genus Viscum; species Viscum album. The sequence continues at coordinate 89,924,140 of OY728147.1, forward strand.
TTAACATACCTAATAACATTGTGTAATTGTGTTGAAACTAAAATTCCTTTATTTATTTTCAATATTATTCCTTTAAAACCATAGTTTTTCCCTTACATGATACTTATAATCATCTAGATACAATTATGTAATAATTTTAATTGTATTTTTATTAGGAAGCAGTTACTATAAAAGATAAAATTTATACTCTTTATGAATAATTCTAAAGTTTGAGTACTATTATAAGAAGTTTTTGAAATTAAAATTATTGTTTATATAATAATGATATAAAATTATATTTAAATGTTGAATATTTTATTTCTCTACAATATATTATTATTTTAGATGAGTTTCCTGTTTCTTGATCCTTTTATAAGGACGTTTACTAAATATTCTCCAATTAAAATCATAACCCCTTTAAAAATAATGTACATAAAATTGTTAGTAAATAACCATAATTATATAATAAATGACCCCACATGGGTGTAAACCTTGTTTATATAGTTTTTATGTGGAAAATAATGTAATTAACTTCTTATTTTACTCTTGGATAGTTATGAGGAAAAATCCTACATTAATCCCTGATTAAGATAAAATAAACATCATTACTCTTGAATCATAACAGTTATGGTTTCATATCTATTTGTTCCCCTAACAATTCATAGCAATAAAAAACCCAAAATCATAAGGTCATCTCATTAATTTCTTTCCATACACAAGGTAGTCTAGGGGAATCAAGATTTAGTACGAAGACACCCAGTTTAATGATTGAGGTCATGATAAGTGATCTCCTTAAAATTAATTTAAAACATGTAATTTTAAAAGGTGATTCAATATCACCATCCTATCTCATGTAATTCTATTTATATTTATTCATGATTATAATAATTTATATTAGAATCTATATTCCTTTCATCAAATCAATTTGATCAAATCATATTAATGTGTAACTCTTAACACAACTCAAAAAAATGTTAGATTTAAGGTATAAAATTAATAATTCAATTATCATTCCGAGAATGAATGTCCTTAAATGAATGTATAAAAATTTATAAAAAACATTTACTTATTAAACTAAAGCATTAATTTATTCATAATATTATAATTATATCTATGAATATATAAGGGAATAAACAAAATAAATTATTAATTCATATATTTCTCTACATGAAAAATATTTAAGAAATATTGATAAATAAATTATAAACACTTTATAATTTAGGTATTAATAAAAATAAAAATTTCACATTTATCCAATATAATCCATTTATATTTTAAATTAAACTGTTTTAATATAAAATCCCAAATATTCTATATTTGAGATATTTTTTAAAATATTTTATTATCAAACCAAAAACATTTCATATTTTATATAAAATATTTACAAAAATTAATTATCTCATATATTATTTTATTTAAACAAGTTATAAAATCATCCAAAACTCCCTTTGTAATAGTTCAATTGTTTTTTAAAATAAGGGTATATCATGAAATGACCTAGGTGACCCTCAAATTGGTCACCCAAGATGGAATGAGATAAGGCTGTATGTCTATCTTGATATCCACCGGCTAGTAAATAGTGGATGGGTATCAAAGAGTTCCATTGGTAATGATTTTTACAACTAAATCATGAATATACAATAAATTACAATATAAGTGGAACCCTAAAAACCCATAAATAATACAAGTAACGAAGAATATATTAAAAATTCATCAGAATAAATATCTAAAATAAGTGTGATAGGAATTTAAGAGATTTTATAAAAAATAGGGTAATAATAAGATACAACTGTAACAAAAAAGGAACTAAAATATATCCACTCTTATCTGGGTTACATGAGGGTGAAAATCACACCATGTCACCAATGTCACCAGACCAATGTCCCTAGCAAGGGTACCCACTGCCTCGATGAGAAACCTTTATTTTTCGGTGATTATTAAAAAATCTATAGGCACCCAATGGGTGTATGTTGGGTGTAAGAATGAAATTCCAACATTTTCCCCCAACGCATTCCATGAATATTCATTATTTGATAAATTTATCATTCTAGTTTTATGAATAATTTATATAAATTTTCTTTTAAGTTTAAAATAAGAGGAAGAAAAAATATATGAAAAAATAAGAATGTTTGGAAGAATTAGGGTAAATACGTTTGGGTTTATACTAATTCCCTCATAATCATAGTGATAAAACCATTCGCAACCTTTTATTTTCACAATTAATTCTAGAGGATGAAACCGAATCCCAATTACAACCACATCCATAGAAATGTTTTTTAGTCAATATTATGTAATAGTCTAAAATATTAAGAGGGTGGACCTTTTCCCAACATACATATACTAGTCAACTATAAATGGTACCTAAGGTTCCTACGTCCAATTACTTTTAATATAAATAATCAAACATTGAAAAATAATTGGGGACTGAGTGGCGAAAGAGAGCGCCTGCCGCAATGTCCTAGGTCGGAGATGACAGAGGCTCCGGCCCCCTCCTCCTCGACAGGGGGAGGGGGGATCCTCTCCCCGGTGGCTCGTCCTTTCACCCCTTTCTTCAATCCGGTGTTTCTTCCCCCTTTCCCGTCGATTTCTCTTAGCCCTAAGGTTCCCGATCTTCACGACGGATCTCCTCACCTCGTGATTTCGCTTATAGAGTTCAACGCCGCTTCTGACCTGCACAGATCAATGCTAGTGGTTCATTTCAAAGGTCGTCATCCCCCGGTCGTTGTATTCAACAGATTCGTCTTCGCTTCATGGGGTCTTCAAAACCGAGCGGTGGTGGGTCTGATTGACCGACATCAACTAATGGTACGCTTTGCTTTTGAGGAGGATTTGGTCGTCGCCTGGTCCAGGGATCCTCGGGTGTTCAATGTCTATGGTTTTTTCCTCCTATGATGGTCGTATGATTTCAATTTGAACCGTGATCCGCCTTCGGCTTCCATTTGGGTAAGTTTTCCTGATTTGCATCTACCCTTCCAGAATCCCTCTATCGTATGTATGCTCAGTAATTTGGTTGGATGCTACCTGTGTTCTGATTTTCGAACCGATGCGGTTTGTCATCCCATCCTTCCCCGCACTTGTATTGAGGTCGATGTTTCAAAACCTCCAACCGAGTGGCTGCAGATCTCGGTTGGAGAAGAGTTGAGGTGGAAGCAACGAGTGGTTTTCGAATCTTGGCCCGCGTTCTACTCAAGATGCAGAAAGCTTGGTCCTATGGCCTCAGGTTGTCGCCGCAAGAACCAGTGTGGGCCTTCGGATGAGCTGGTGGTTCCGGTGGTAGAACATCATCCGTGGGTTAGTGCTGATTTGGGGGAGAACGAGGTGGCGCACAGTGTGGTTCCAGGGGAGAAGGCGCTGCGCTCTTTGACCCATGGAGCGATTCTTGCTCCCAAGATAGCACCAATGGATTCCCATTTGAACCCCTCAGTTCGTGAGGTTTTCAGCCGTCTGGAGAAGAATTTGGGTGATCCTAATTATTCTGTTGTTCGCTCTAAAGAGAGTAATGGAACCAGCAGGAACACATCAATGCAGTTTTCTATCAATTCAGTGAGCGTTAATGGGGAAACTGGAATGGAGGTTGATGTGGGTGATCACCCACGTGGTCTGGCCCCAGGAGATCAACAATTTCAATTCATGGGACGTGGCTTCGCTCAATCAAGTGGATCGGGTTGTTCCTTTTAGCAAGCGGACCAAGGGGAGGCTGCACCCGACCCTTCAATAGGGTTGGCAATAAGGGATGTTAACCCGGATAAGAAGGTTGCGGGGTAAACATTTGGAGCAGTGGGTCTAGTGCCCTTGGGTACTATGACATCGTGTACCTATGTCTAGGCAGTGGGGGCTAGTGGTAGTTCCATATCTGGAAGCAATCAGTCTTTGAGCACCCAAGCACGGGTGTGAAATTTAAAGCATGCTGGTAACCTTTTCAACTCGAGGGGCTCTTTATCTAGCCTCAAAGTAAGTAACATATTCGACTGTTTGAGAAATGAGGGGGACTCGGACTGCAAACAGTTCTGTACCTCTAAAGACGAATCGGGTGGAGAGGTCCAACTCTCAGATGTTGTCGATACAGGAGGGGATGGAAAGGACCTACATAGACCAAGGAGAAAAAATGGGAATAAGGAAAACATAGATCCTGGAAGTTGCATTGTATACAAGAAGCAGAAGACAATGGGGCGCAAGGACTAATCCCACCTACCGAGGCCAATGGAGACTCGGTCAGCAAAGAAAGTCAGAAATCCAAAGGAACACAAGGGCCAAATGGTGAAAGGCGAGGAGGTTCAGCAGGCTAGTTGCGAGGTTGTTGTCCCTACTAACCCTGAGGGTGAAAAGGTGCCTCCAGACTCGGTGCATCAAGGTCAGAATACCTACAATGATGACTCACAACGACAGATACTTTCGATGCTGAATCAAATGGACCTACTTTTGAACTCTGATGAGGAAATGACTGACAACACGCTGGATATTCAAGAGTTAAAGAAGATGAGGGCGCTTCAGGTGACCACTTCTAAGGAGCAAGGTAAGTGGATCGACAAGCAGACCCGCATTTTTCTTAGAGGATGTAACACGGGAAAGATCAACAAGGAGGAACTCTTGAAATCTTGGGACATACTTGAAAATCTCTGCGAAGGAGTTCTAAAGGATGATCCTGACATCCAGCTTAATTCTATTCTCTGGATATTATTTAGAGATCTTGACTCGAAGCAGCTTAAACATTTCTTTAACAAATCAGTTGTGACTTTTGATGCCAGACCAGGCAAGGTGTGAGGGTTCTCACTTTTTCCCTTAAAATTGATTGAAAAAAAAATTAACGTTGGATGGAATATAAACAATCAAACAAGACATAGAAAGACACTTGTAATATATTTAAGTTAAATACCAAAAGGGAATCAATTTGAAATCAACCCAACATGCCCAAATAGTTCTCAAAACACACTTTCATGAATAAAATAAAAGTAAAACATATGTTATAAATTTAGTAAAAAATATTTAGTTCATTAAACATTGTAACAACATGAAACCACATACAATTAACACATAAAAGATGTTTAAAAATAGTCATTTATTTTTAAATTCACTTGATAAGAAAAGAGACACACTATAAAGGAATGAGTTAAACATAAACACCAATGAGTAAATAATTAGGGTTACATACAAAAATCCTTAGGCCTTTACAGACAAGATAAATACGAAAAACCATAGGAGAATGGAAGAGAGACCTTAGAAAGTAAGATTAGAGTATTAATTGGAAGAAACATGAATAAATTTAGGAGGAAACCACTTGAGATCCACCAAAGGAGTGGAGGGAAAGTATGATCTATGTTTTTATGGAATGAAATTAAAGTGGGAGGGAGAAAATAACTAGGGTTAGATAAAAAAATCCTTAGGCCTTCACATACAAGTGAAATACGAAAAACCATAGGATAAGGGAAGAGAGACCTTAGAAAGGAAGATTAGTCTATTACTTTGAAGAATCATGAATAAATTGAGGAGGAAACCACATGAGATCCACCAATGGAGTGTAGGAAAAGTGTGATCTATGTTTTTAGGGAATGAAATTAAAGTGGGAGGGAGAAAAATCTGATAGGATGATAAAATTAATAATTTAATTAGATTAAAAACATATTTTTTATTTTCAAGGATGGATATAATATATGGTTTCATGGTATTCTAACCAAGGTCCCAATTATATGGGCTACACTGTATCACACGGGAACTCAGAGGATTGGTTCACGTGGTTTGGTAAACCATGCACCAATTGTGTGAAATCTCATTGTCAAGTTGAAAGCATGTTACACATGGTTTCAAAATGGTTTTCTCTATCTATATCATAACCATTCCCACAAATGATTTTCTAAAAAATTCCCAAATTTCTAAGGAAAAACACATAGGAAAAATAAATTAATAATATATAATAAAATTAGGGGAACCCATATCTAAAAATATTTTCATTCTTGTGAAAAATATCCCAACCACATTAATTTTTATTCCCAAAAAGTAATCATGATATATGAAATGAAAATAAATGAGTAGAATTCTCTTTCATAATCAATTCCTACACCCAAGTCTAAAAAGATTCATTTATGTGTTTCTATAAGATATAGACTATAAAATATACATCCCATTATTTAATTTCTCTTAGGAGTGATCAATATAAATCAATTTCTTGGTAAATGATATGTTAGGTTCCAACTGCAGATTATCCCAATTTAAGATACACTATGTATCCAAATAGAACATTTTTTGGGAGATATGGAATATCTTAGGAATCATTATTTATTGAGGTGTAAAATCCAATTGATATTCTACTTCACCACCTCTATAAATCATCTCTATTTGTATTAAATTCCATTTGGGAAATATTACCCTTATTTATGAGTCATTAGTGACCCAACCGAGCATAACCCTTTATGAACAATTGGTCCCCATTTGAAATTTTTAGGGATGGTGCTGAAGATCCATATAAGACTTGTAGTTACAATAATTGATCACTGATCGCAACAAAAATTTCTCAATCATCTATATTGTCTATTATATAATGCTCAATCCAATGAGTTAGCTGTATTCCACCTCCATCCAAAAAAGATAATACTTGAATGACCTAGCATAAATGTATCTAAAAATATCCATCATGGTTGAAAACTATTAAATTTTTTAATCAGAAAATTTATCCAATTTTAAATGGGAATCCCAAAATCATCCATAATACAATACATAATCACATATTAAATCTTTTAAATCATGTATTTCCCACTATATAACCATTTATCTGATGATTTGATTTCATAATTTTCTTAACCCAAGACCCCATGACCTCTTATACCCCCTTATAGAAAAAGAGGAAAATCAGTGGCCTCTATTTGAGATAATAGATTAAATAAAGCTATAAAAAATTATTATTTACTATGAATATAACTTATTGACCTTTTCCAACATTGATGTTTCAAACATCAGTATGAGGTTTATAGAATTTATTAACTAATCACTCAATTAATTTTTTATGTTTTCAAATGATTACTAACATTTTCAACTCTATAAGAACATTATACATTATATGTGAGTTCTGTCAAAGTTTATTCAAAATGAGAGGAATAATTCAAAAACTAATTTTGGTATCTTCTATATCCCCTAAAGGCTCCCAATCATGAAAACAATATTGGTCTTCTCACAAGAAAACATGACATTAAAATTCTGAGGATCGATAGAGATACCCTGATCTGACATTACATATATGAGAAACAATATAATATATTTCTAAAAACTAGAATTATATAATTATTTAAAATGATGTGATATGGAAATATGTACAAAATAGTTACCAAATGAGCATAATCCTTATCTTTTGTTATTGATTAAACCAGGATATTGTCTATAAACATTGTGAAAATGGTGTTTTTGTATCTACAGTATATAAATATCATGATTTCCATGAAAATCATAGTATCATTAGTCATCTTTAAAGGCATCATCATGTATTCAAATTTTCCATACCGACTCCAAAATAAATTTTAGGTACATAAAACTATCTAAACCTAAGATAGTTATATCATGAATATATATTGATCATAAATAATCAATTTTCCCCCATTATATAATAACTTTTTTTATAAACTTGGGCGAAGGGTAATTTTTTCTTTATAATTACTCGGTTCATCTTTTGGAAATCAATACACAATTAGAGTTTCTCATTGAACTTTTTTAGAAAAAATAACTGATGTGGCTTAAGGGGAGATAACCAAGTGTATGAAGCCATTATCTTCTAAATCATTCACCTAAATCATTAAATCCCACATTTTTTGGTTTTATTTTATATGAAGTGACTAATGTCAACTAAGTCTCAAAAACTATTTTTATAATGAAATCCACATCCCACTACATGGGTAAACATGATAAATCTTCTAGAAAATACCTCAGTAAATACCTTAATCATGGGAGGAAACTCACTCCTAAAATTACCTTCAGAAACATCAAAAAACTATGAATATATTTGAATGATTATATTTCCTAGTTATGAAGGAGGAGGTTCTACCCCACATGACCATGAGTCTTGTTCTCCTAGGAATACATAAGTACTTCTGTAAAATATTATGAAATTCACTATTTGATGGTAATAATAAATATATTTTTTAAAAATAACATTTATTTCATCATGATAAATATATCCAACATATCCATTTCAAGTATAATAAATTTCCACACTAACTTGACATCTGATAAAAAAATAACATGAAGTTTGTTAAGATCCATTCCATCTTTTTTATTTTAGGATGTGTGACTATCTCCATAACATAAGGCATAATATTTGTAAAATATTTTGTAAATTAGGTAGTATATGAATAAATTATATTTTGTGAGGTACTAGTGTAAAATAAAGCAATATCTATTCTCAAAGTAATGATATTGGTGCCCCTCACTATCATAGGACCAACATCAGATTCCACTAGATGTTACCCCTCTATATTAAATTATTTCCATTCTAAATTACTGATTGGATTTTCTATTTCCTAACACTTGGTCCTATGTTGACCCTACCCATACAAGGATCCTATCCTACCCACCATTCCAATTAAAATGTTTTTCTAATACCTATGAGGAACTAGAATCCACTGAAGATTTCATGAGGGATGATGAACCTACAATACTTAGTGAATGATGAGTGGACTAATATAACCTCTTTTGATGGACCACGAAAAAGGATGAATGGAAATCCTTGGGTGACACTGGATTTGATGGCAACATGTAATTTGGATTCATATAGTTGTGGTAGGCATAAGATTCATCACATGTAACTTTTGAAAATGACCACATTTGAGGTGGATTCCTATAACTACCACCACTGGCCTAACCCTACTATTCCAGCTTCCTATTTTTTTATATGATACCACCTCTACCTCCACTTATATAGGAGGAACTCAAAAATTTCATGACATCCTAGCTTGATTAATTTCTACTACAATATCCTTATAAATATAAAAATCATTAGTATTGATATTCAATATATTGACACGAGAAAAAATGTTAGGTTGTAGGACCATCTTAAAATGATTGGAATTAGAAAAATTTTAAATAATGATCATAAAAGAAAATATCACAAACTCAATAAGATAAACTTAGTGAACTGTAAATGATTAATCTCCCAATTAGATTCTTATAAACTTCAAATATTTTGATAAATTTAATTTTTTAGTATAGAACTGCTAATAGAATATTTCATTATATCATTCCACTCTAAGTTCCCATGATGATTTTCATAGATAAACGATTCTCACAATTTAGGAATAGGGATTTAAATCATGAATGTAGTTCACTTAATCTCAATTAAGGATTGAGTTTCAAGGAATTTGTATGTCCAATTGTTTTTCTCAATACAACCCTATGATTCTTAAAGATAATTGATTCCTTAAAAAGTGGTATTATTATTCTTAAAAATTAACAAATACTGACCCCTTTCCTGAGATAGATTAAATTCATTTGCTGGAGTAGGTCTCCAACCCATCCCTTGGTCTATATCTCAAATGAAATTGAATATTTCCTCAATCCTCTTCTGATCAATCAGTGTATCCACTCAAATAAATTTATCTATGCCATACTCTAGAGGATCCATGAGTTGTTTCCTATGGAGCTTGGTGCTAAAAAAACCAGTAAAAAATAAAATAATTAAAATCAATTTTAAATAATTTTCAAAAAATTCAAAAAATTTATTAATCATTACAGTAAATCATTCCAAAGGATATTTTTTATTTCATTACATACCATGAAACTATGACTATTTTCATGGTCCGATTTCCATGAACCATGAACAACATGGATGGATTAACAAAATCTTTAATCAATAACCACATTTACGATATTCCCTTGTACATCAAGGGTGACTAGTAAGAGTGTTTTGATAAAACAATTTTTTTCCTCTTACATGAGATCTAAGAATATTATCTCTAGTCCATCCAAACATACTAATAAACAAAGATCCAATTAAGAGATGGATTTCATTCCATTTTTCATAAACCAACATAGGTAACCCATTAACAGGGCAATAAATTAATCTAGTGATAATTCTCATAGGGAATTCCTGATCCCCTTGGGACGAAGAATAATTCCTTCACTATAAAAAATTACTTTACGAATGGTTTTCCCAACTAACACTTAAAAATAATATAAATTTAAACATAAAAGGAACTATAAAAGATCATAAAAAAACACAAAACCCCCATGATTTTATAAAGGAGTATTAATAACCAAATAAAATATTAGTTGTATGGATATAAAATAGGAGTTTAAAATAATATTATAAGAAAATACTATATATAGAACTCATAAAATGAACCAAAATTAAGTTCCTCATCTCTGTGTGTCATTGTGGTCAATCTTCCAATATGTCATTATTGTCAACCAATCAAGATCCCATATCAAGATCACCCAATGACTCTATGGGACACCATTATTTTATCTATGTTTGATAAAACAAAATCTACAAACAATCATTGGGTATATATTGGGTTTGATAATGAATGTCAAATAGATTCACCCAAATAATTCCATCAATATCCATTAATATATAAATTAAACATAACAGTTTGAAAAATAAATTAGATAAAGTGTGATTTTTCCATTTAAAATATGTAGAGAAAGAAACAATGTGTGAGAAAAAAAATCCAAAACAACTGGGAAGCCCTAGGGTAACCAAGGTCTTGTTCAACCTGGGATCCTAATACTATTTTTGATATAGCCATTTATAACCCTTCTTATAAATGATCCATTGGGGATGTAGAAGGAAAGGCCCAATGGGTATCCACAACCATATAAATATTTATTAATCCATTGTGGTTTCTTAATCCAAAGGTTGGGGGGTTTCCTCACATATTTTTCCTAGTCATCCCTCCTAGGTAGCTGAAGTTCCCATATTCCATTATCTATTCAATAAATTCATCCAACAAGCCATGAAATTACACTTTCAATACATTTAAATTTAATATTCAATGAAATTAATTTCAAGTCAACCCTAAAGATCCTATAATTTCTCAAAATAAATTTTTATAAATCAAACCAATTTGATTCATTATTTATAAATTTAAATAAGAAAATCCAATTCATCAAACAATTGAATAACATAAAATCACCCACCATTAACACATGAATCATTTTCAAAACATTCACCTAATGTGAAAATCTACTTAACGAGACAAAAATAAAAAATAAAAACCAAGTAAAAAAATATTAGGTCTATATTCAGTAGTCACCAGGATATAATGCCCTTATGGAAGAATAGAAACCATGAAATAATGGAGGAAATAGACCTGTGAAGGAAGATGATAGGTTTAAATGAATGAGTATTAAATAAATTAGGAAGGAAAATACTTGAGATATGAACAAGGAGAGTTGGGAAAGAGGGATTCATGTGTATAGGGATAGAAATTGGAGTATGGGGAAGAGGCAAAGGATAAGAGTTTAAAATTTAGAAAGGGAATAAGAGAAAAATTAAATTTTATATTTTCTATGCATGCTATTTGGTTTGGCTACATGGTTTAGCAAACCCTATGACAACTATGTGGGCCTCAATAAATCATTTGGGAAATAGCATAATTGGACCATAATATTCGGTAAACTATACACCATTTATATTAAATGGAACTATCATGTTTCAGAACTATTTGAAATTGTTTTCAAATGGTTATATTTAAAAGTGTGTTAACCATTAGACACCCACAATTATACGAAAAATCCAAACATTATGATGAAAATACAAGGAAAGGGTTGAAAATTTTGAAACATGGGAGTAAGGGAAAATCATAACTAAAAATTATATAATGGGTTTGAAAAATGTTAATTTAAATATTTTGTATGATATATGAAATGGTAAAAATTAACACATTTATATTTCACATTATTTTATAATTTATTAACACTTACTAAATTATTCACCCAAAAAATTAACTTTAAACTAAGATAACATATATAAAATTATTTTTTGAAAAATTTAAATTTCTTTTTTTGGATTTAGTGTGGGACCTGAGTTCCCTTCCTGAAAATGGTTTTTGAGAAATATAACAATTGGGTTTTATTTAATTTTTTATAAATTAATACTAATTAATTATAAATTTTTTGTAGTTAATTATTTTTTAAACAGTTTATAAATTATTTAAATATGAAAAAATTAATATTTCTATAATTTATAAATATTTTAGAAATATATAATTCAATCCATAATTGGAAAATTAAAAAATAAATAATTAAATATATATCATATTTTTATGATATCCTCTATATCATAATTTTCATAATAGTATATTATATATCATATATAATGACAGATAATCCTTTACTAGGATATATACTTTGGAACCTAGGAATTCATATTTTACAATATATTAAATATAAAAATGAAGATACAGTTCTCTATTTTTTATACGCATATTGTGATTGACATCAACTATGACACTCTATGTCATATGTTATGATATGTTTAGAACCAAATGATTTATATTATATTAATACTTATGATATCCATTATTTAATGGAAAATATATATGACTACTAAAGATATAACATATCATAAAAATATACATAATATGAAAATATATCAATTTTTAAAATAAAAAAATTCGACATCAATAATGATATTTATTCTCCCGCAATTTCAACATAATTTCATGAATTAAGTAGCCTAGTAAGATTTTACACCCCTGAATGGTGTTATAAGGATCAAATAATAGTTATCAAATTACTTAATATATATAAGAAACATCACTCCAAGATCACCATGCAATTTAAAACTAAAACCATGTGTTAAAAATAAATAACATAAACCTTATACATATTTTGGATGCATTGAAAATATTATATCTTAGTGGTTGATTATCATACATAAAAGAGAAAGTAATATTTTCCTCCATTCCTAGTATATCCATGAGTTCATTAGAATCACCCAAAATATGAGTGGGATTCTCTAAAATTCCTATGGTATGCTATAACTCTCAATGGTCAATGGAAAATTAGAATGAGGGCTTAAGGAAGAGATTTTAGAAGGGTAAATTTGGGAAGGATAGAATGAAATCCATCTCAATGGCTAGTATAATTTATATATTATTCAAGGAGAAACCCATGTACCTTGAATTTTCTCAAATGTTCATATTGTATGATTAATTGAAATTTTGTTTAAAACTCATTATAACTCTTTGGTCATGAAAACTCTCCCATGATTAACTATCACATTGATTTTTATTATGAAAACCAGGGCATAAACAAAATGGAGGGGGTGAGATAATGGGAGGGAATTGGAAATAAAAAATCACAAAAGACTAAATTTGTGGATTCTTAGGAAATTAACATGTACAAATTTCGTAAAATCCCTAGGTATATAACCATTGGTGGAGTAACTAATCAACTCATTAGTCTATCCCACTTTCGATGCCAAATATTTATCCATATAGTTTCCCTCTTTATATATATTATTGATCAACATCACTTGAATATTAATTTATTTTAATGTCTAAATGGTATACGATATTATTCAATGAATATGATATGTGGGTGAATGAATCTATAAACAAAGGATGAATCCAAATTAATCTCCAAGAGGGATAAATTGTTTGAAGATAAAAGAGATAAATCGGTTAATGAAGCACATGATTCTTTATTATATTTGTTTTGTTCTCTATTACATATACCAAGCCCTAATGATCTCTAATTAAGACCCAACTATGTATCACCCCATGAACAGAAGTTAAATTAGTGTTGAGTTTGATCCCATGACATGTAACTCTCCATTACACCCAATAGCTTTGATTCGCTCTACTAGTTTAGATACTCAATTAAATATAAGTGGAGAGATGATTCATAATAATATGTGATTCAATCATTAACTATTGGTATTTGGTTTTAATTATCAACTGTGAACATAGTACGAATCTTACAATGAATATAGAAATTTCCAATGATATTCCCTTATCATACACAATGATAGATCATGGATGTAACATGACATCATATATCATACCTTATGATATACAATTCATTAATTCCTATGAAAAATTTAGAATTATAATATATTTTACCACAATTCATATATTTATATCTTCCAACATGATATAAGAAAAATACATTAAATATATATAGAATTTAGATCATATATCCACCTTATTTATAAGAACTCAATTTTTCCTATCAGTTACAGAGCCCTTATTTTTCAGTTTAATTGTTAAATTATTTCATAATATGAATACCATTTGTTGTCATAGGGGTTTCAATGGTGTCTGGTGCTTGTTCGGTGCCCTAAACCTCGTTTTGGGGTGATCTTGGCCTAGTGAATAGCTAGTGTAAACCATGATGGGTAGGCCACATGGTTTACCAAACCCTATGAGTGGTGGTAACTGAGCATAGATAGGCAGCATAATTTGGAAAAACCATGCATAATAGACTGCACAACTATGTGGAAATGTCTATAGTTTTTTTGTAGATTTGGATAGAGGGTTACTGCATGATTTCCTCATGGTTAGTAAAAATGTGTGAGTAAACCCTGCAGGTGAGCCATTTTTACTAGAAGCTGTGCGATATGGCACACAGTTTATCAAACCGTATTCCCAAAACCATGAAAACCCTACTGTTTTTTAATTCTTGTAATAATTTTGTTAAATTAAAATCCTATTTTAATCATATTTCAGTTTTCATTCTATAAATAGTACCTCTCCTCCCATGAAGCTCTCAAAGGTGCATATTTTAGGATTTGATCATGTTCCTCTGTCTGATCTCTGATTCGAGTATGATTTGTATCATCCGATCTAAATAGATAAGATCTACATTCCATTTTATCCATTATTGACTCTTCTAGCTATCGATTATGCTATTTGGATTTAGGCTCAAATGCGCTAATTTCTCATTCTTCATCTGTTCTTTATATTTCTCCAAAACTAAGTCAAACCAAGACTTAATACTTGAAGATCACTAAAATACCATTCTAAGGTCAGTCTGCAATACCTTTCCTTCAATTTATGGTTTTATAAAGTGATATAGGCCGTTATACCGCCCACCAGAATTTTTGGTGCGACCCTGAAATTGAAATATTAAATTGATATAAATGAAATATTATATATTATGGATTCCCATAGGTTCCTTTGAGATGAGTTGGTGGTTTTTTCCCAGCCCCAGGCCACCAATGAGATTTTCCATGACTTTTCTATGGATTATAGCTTTAATAAACCACCCAAGGGGTGTGTTATTGAGTTTCCTTGTTATAAGAAGCTGAACATGAACTAAATGGATTTGAATTTCATTCTTAGGAGATGTACTACATCATTGAACTTATTTTTTTATGTTATTCCATTCTGGATTAGATTAGATGTACTAAATGGGATTATATAAATGGGTGGGTGTTCCCATGCATATAATTAATTACTAATGGTGATAAATGGGTGGGTATATCCAAATGACATGTTTAAATGTGAGATTGATATAGATGAGTGTGTATACTCATTAAATTCCTTACCTATGAAATTTTTATAATGAGTGGGTATGATCATCAAATATATTGAATATGAATTGGGATACATGAGTGGGTATACACATGAGATGTGATATGTTTAATTTTGAATGATGATAAATGGGTGGGTATACCCATGGTGTATGATGGAATGTAAATAGATTCCATGGGTGGGTAGACTCCTGTGTAATGTATGAAAATAGTATGAATGGATAAATAGTTTCATGGATTCCATGTACTACTCTTCATGTATATGGAATACGATAGAGGATTCCTTGGGTTGATTATGATCCTTTGGACATGATTCAAAAGGATTCCGTGGGCCATTCTACCCCTTGGAAACTGCATTCATAGACTCACATGTGACTTTTCGAGTATGAAATGCTCCTAGGAATCCAACCTGTGCCTATAACAAGTTTCCATTGAGATTATCCTGGGACTCGATAATGATGCCTTGTTCTTGATTCCATGAATATGGAACTTGCGTGGTATGATACATTAGTTAATACTAAATTTTCATGGAAATGTGATTTACTCAGAGTTTACGGAAAGGATTTGATGATTTGATAAGTATGGATGTATGATGAGTCCATGTGGTTTAATTATATTGTTATAGTTTCCTAGATATAAGAGATGACACATGTTTTGTAGGGATCCATGAGTGGCTATTTAGAATTAGTGGCTGGACATTGGATGATCCATGGGTTCATTCCTTTTCTATATTATTGACTTTATTTACTGTTTACTATCAAAGATTTTTATATTTCACACTATATAAATGTATAGATCTAGGGCGGTTTCCTACTCGTACGTTATATCACACCCTATTTGGGCCTCCCATAGGGAATTTAAATATATTATATGGTTACAGGTGTTGAGAGGGGAAAGTTACCTAACACAAGTTGTTGATCACTTCATAGGAGAAGGGGAGCACAATACCGAGCTAAGGCCTGTGATACTATTTAATGATAGAACCGTTTGTTATTTTTTTCATTTTCGATACATATGTTGTAATATTTTCTATGTACCTATTTTAGCTATTTTATTATAAACATGAAATGTATACCTATCATCATCTGTATATGATATTTCTTCTGGTTATTTTTATATATTATTATCTTTATTATTAGTCAATTGTCTTCCTATTTAACTAATTCCAAAAAATTTATATTATTTATTTACACTATGTATAATTAGGTGGTGAGTGAATAGTCTCCCCACCGATACACCTAGGCCCTCACTGCTAGTTAGCAGCCTCTAGCATTAGGGGAGAAGTGCTTGAGGCCATATAGACTACTAGTCTAAGGGTACAATTAGTGGAATCCATGTTCAGGATGTTAGAAATTGGTATCATATCATTTTTTGGTTTTATTCAAAATTCGGAAACAATAGACAAGGATAAGAAGGAAATGGAATTTGGTAATAAGATATCCTTGGGAGTAGCTACCCAACGAATAAGGAAAAGCCTAATGACCATAAATGAAATTATTATATTCATGATTTTGATGATTATAGTTGATTCTATTTCACCATTGGGTGACTGTTGACGCTCCTTTTCGTCACATTGTCCAAAAGAATGGAAAGAGAAATGACTTATCACAAATTGATTCATCCTTTGAAGAAAATATCAAAAATCGACAAAGGGATGAACAAGGAGAACATTTCCCATAGGTCGCACAAGTTCCCTCACAGTCACACAAGTCTACTTGCGTGACGCATGATGGTCGCACAAGTGACTTGCACGACCTAAGTGATAATTGCCCGTGGTCTTCTCATGCCTATAAATAGACCATGTGGGCCCCCCATTTGAGAGAGGGATTTTTTTTCTTCAGAAACTCATATTTGAGATCCCGGTGCCCTAGATTCTTCTCAAAGCTTCTGAAACACTTCTAAGGTAATTTCTTACCTAGAACGGAAGATCTAAAGAGGGGGAAGAAGGCCTAAGTGTTGAAACTCATCAACACTTGCGCACCTGAGTGGCCAGACCTTAAGGGAAAAGGCCACACTTGCACGCCACCTTACTCCTTCAATAGAACTTGCGCGCCCCCCTTATAGAAGAACCTCAAGGGGATTATAAAGGCTTTAATCAAGATTCGCTCAAGTATTACCATGCTGGTTAACCATCGTGCAAGTAACCCATTTGTCACGCAGGCATACCTGTGCGACCAGGACTTGCGCGCCCATGCAGTACCTGCGCGCCTACCAGGACTTGCGCGCCCCTGCCTTTTTGGGTGCCCTTCTTGCCCATTTCACCCCTCTTAAGCCATTCCACGTTTCCTATTTAAGATTCATTCTTTAATACACTCTTCAAAGCCATTTATGGCATGATTTATTGATTTGACTTCCTTATCTGAAAGGAATTCTGTAGAATATCTCTCAAACCTAGTGATTTATATATCTTTATGTTACTAAAAATTGAGATTTCATTCATTCAACCTCATCCTTTAAGATGATAGAATCTCTTAACATGGGCCTCCTTTTGAGGAATAAGACCTAGTCATAATCATCAAACATGGGAATCCTCCTTAGGAGTAAGCCCCAACCATAATTCTCTTAACCTGGGCTTCCTTTTCAGGAGTAAGCCCTAGTCTCAAACATGGGAATCCTACTTAGAAGTAAGCCCCAAGTAACTTAATTTTTCAAATCTCTTAACCTGGGCTTCCTTTTCAGGAGTAAGCCCCAGTCTTAATTTCTCTTAACCAGTCCTAATTTACCTTTGATCTGGTATTTCTTTTCAGAAATAAAACTCAATCATAAGTCCTCTCATAATTTTGGCATCCTTTTTTGGAGTAATCCCAAAGTTAGAATATTTAAAATCTCCATAAAGCACATATACCTTTATGGACCCTGCTCCTGGATTTCTTCCCTAAAGTAAATCCTAACCTTCATTTATCTGGACAGTCATACATACATAAGTCCCACATTATTTCTTATGATTGCATCTTTTATGGCACAATTGTCTAATTTTTACCAATACCTCTTTTTTCTCACACCGAGCATGACTCACGTGAGATTAGAGTGTAAAAGTGACTATGACATTCTTATTTGATCCATAAATCATAAACATCATACTCCCCTACTCGAACTATGTGGGTTCTGATTCCTTTTCTAAGTAAAGGATACGTAGGTAGCCCGTCTGTGGGTTCGATCCCAACTCTGAAATAATCCATGTCCTTCTGAATGACAACAAACATCAAGTGCCCCACTGAGTGGCTTTAAAACCAGTACGGTCATCATAATGACCAAGAGACTTCTATATAAATGTGTCTAAGGATACCATTGACCAAGAATCTCTAATAAATATAGATGATTCTCAATTGATGAAGAACCTCGAATACATATAAAAGATTCTCTAAAATTCCTACATATTTTATCATTGATTTTCATATATGAAGGAAAGATCATTTTATACTTGGTAATGTAATAAGGATTCACGAACATAACTTAAATCTATAAAGAGAGTCCCGGAGTAGACAATAATTCCCCTCAAAAAGGTGTGATGAGTCCGACCTCCCATCCTCTTGACCAATGAAAATTCCTAAACCTCATTATTCCATAAACTAATGAGCACATACCTTTGGAAAGTAGGTCCGAATGGATGTGGAATCATTTGATGTTTTCGATTCTATGAACAAACCCATTAGAAACTGATCAAAATGTTTGAACCTCCCATCAAAAGGAGGTCATTCCCGAAATCCGAGGAAAAAAATGGCGAACCCGATGTGAATCCTTAACCAAGTTAAAATATTGTTTTACCCATTTGTTAGGCCCCTATTTAAAACTCAATGAGAGGGCCAAAAAAACAATCATTGAAAATGTTCTCATCCAAAAGATGTAGTGGCATAATTTATCTTGATTACGTCTGTTATATCAAACATGCACTCTTTTCAAAGATCTTCTGCATTTCTAGAATGGCTGCTCTCAAGTTCACACCAGTGAATACTGCTGCTGCAAATACCACTGCCGCTACTCCTGCTGGATCATCATCCGTTCTACGGACGATATCACCTACTCAGCATCTTCAACGCAGGGTATCAAACGCACTGGTTAAGGAGTACCGTCGACATGGTACCGTCCCCACTCTGAAGGCTGCCTGACAAGCCCTCCAAGCCCTCCAAGTAAAAAACTCACATCGTTCGTTCAGACAACAATGACCAGTGATCAAGAAGCAGGCAGTGCTGACTACCGTCTCCAACCGTTTCGGGTCATTATCCCTGGAACGCAATCACCATTCGCTCCCTTATTCTGGGGAGGTGAATGAGCAGGTCCATCAGGGCCTTAATTCAAATAGACAGGAGTCCTTCTTAAGGGCTCCCACCAACAATCTCCGCCAGACTCGTGCGGCAGTGCGCCCTCAACATGATGAGGGTACCGACTCCAGGCATTCGGCTCAGGTTCCTTGAACCCGAGAAAGAAAGACAAACCCCCAGAGGCAGAATCCGGTGAAAAGTGAGCAGATTCTTATCTCTTCCATCTCCAGAGAAGTCCACCAACCTAACTTGGTGGAAAGCAACGAGCGGGAACATACACCTACCCGTTTTAATTCCGTTGTCCAGCAAACTTGTCTGGCAGCATCACGCCAATCCCGCCTGGCAATTCCAGTGCAGTACTATAGGCAGGAACATACACCTGTTTATACATCATTATCTAGTCAGCAGGCTCGTCTGACTACATATTATGGATCTCATCAACCACGTTTGGAGAAGTGAAATCAGCAGGCACATACACCTGCTAGTATTAATCAAGCCTACCAACAGTCTCTCTTGGTAGCATTCGGAGAAGTTAGTCGGAAAGCCCCGAAAACAAATAGGAGGCAGACTCAACTCTCTGCCCCCACACTTGAGTACTGTCAAGATTCACTGACAGGAAAAGGAGGATAGGAGAAGGCACATACACCTTCTCCAAGCCCGGAATGGACGTATATTCCCGTTCTGGCAGCTGAAGTCACCAAGAATATTCTATCAATGGTGAAAGAGTAGAAAAAAATCCCTGCTCATATTCTGGATGCTTTCCTGGATATTATAACAACTTCAGCAGCATCTTAGGGAAGGACACATAAATCTATCCGTACTAATGGAGTGACACATCAACAGCTCACTCCGGAAGAGACACACACATATGTTCTAGTCCAAGAGGGTTGTGGGGAATACTCCCCCATATCATACGGACAACCAAGTCAGTCACATATACCTGATTTGAGAGGAGATCGTCAGCCTAACCTATCCATATTTCCTGATCAGGCACATACACCTACTCAGAGCAGCCAGTTTCGTCAACAAGTGGTTTCGAAGGTGAGTAAAAAGGAATCTAAGAAAAAGACCCGCCCAGCACAGTCAAGAGATCAAGTGCCAATCTGTAACAAGGCCTTGCTCGATGTTGGAGTTCTTGAATCCCTCAGACAATTATCTATTAGAATTCAAGATTCTACTCCCTCAGTTCCCAATAGTGGGAACATTAATTCTGAAGGTCTTCAACAGACACTTCCTTATGAAGGTTTGATTCATGAAAATTCGGTCGATCTCGAAGTTTCATCTTCATATGAGAGCCACAGGAACCCTCTGTGTGGTCAGAAGACCAAGGAGAAAAAGATCTCATCTTTTTCTATAACCCATTATGGTGGTCCTCCCCATGATGATAAATTTCTCTGCGAAATCCCTCTCCGTAGTAGTGATGCACATTGCCCGGAAAATGCTCCAGTGGAAAATGTAGTGCCGAGAAAGCCCTCTTATCTTGAGGCACTTGCAAATGAGAAACCAGTCATGTCTGAAGATTCATTGCTAGAAGGTGAAATACTTTCTCAATCAGAAGATAGTCCAGGGTGTAGGTCATTCTCCGAACCACCCCTAAGTCATGCATCTTCTACTTTGATCAATGATTTATCTACCAATCCTATTGAATCTAATGAAGTAACAAGGAAACACCAACTCTGGTCAAATCAGGTAGAAGAATATTCATCAAATGATAATGAAAAAATGATGAACATGAGAAAACAACTGGCGAAAGGTGAAGTGCCAGTCATGTTTTGGCCTTTTTCTGACCCTCGGTATAATATTCTAGAAATGTTGACGAAAGATGAAATTCATGATATTCATCTCAACATATAGAAAAATCATTGTCAGTTTAAAAAGAAAGAATTATCTTATGATGAATATGAAAATAATCTTAAGATAATAGAAGGGTTACAATGTCAGATTGATTTGTCATCTCTATCAGTCTCTCGATATCTGAAGGCTGAAAAGCAGCAGAGAGCCCTTCAACGTTCATGCCATGGTGCACTAAGAAGATTGCGTCAGTTAATTACCAATTCCCCATCTGTTATTCGTGTCATAGGATGGGGTGTTCGTGGAGCACTGCATTTCATGGTGCTCTCTGGTTAGTAAAGACCGCCGAAAATGGTCTCATACAATGTTGTTGCCCATAACCGGCCACCGTCAATGGGCTTTGTTTGTAATCAAAAGCTTTACCAAGAACAGGCTTCAACTAGTTCCTCTCAAAATCATGAATACAGAGAACACGTTGTTGAATTACTCTTGCATCAAGCAAATGAGAATATTAAACAGGCCTCTCGTTTGGAGAAAGCACGTCACCATGTGACAGAATTGTCAGAAATCATCCAACGGTCTTTTGAACTGGGTGATAAAAGCGGATACAGGTTAATGCATCCAGCTAATTTCCAGACTAAGGTTCTCAATAGCAGGAGGAATTTCAAGAAAGTCTCAAACATAGAAAGTCAAGAACCACCCCAGATCGCCAGAATGTGGACTCTTTTAAACCAACCCTCGGAATCAACAAATTGGATTTGAGGAGTTGAGCGAGAACAGTAGGAACAGCCCCAGTCTACTGGACTGGGGACTTTTTCAAATCATTAATCCCCTCCTCAGAGAAAGTTGGTATTTTCTCAATTGGGGAAGAAACCTCAAGAGGAACTAAGAGAAAAATTATCAGGAGATTCCCTCCAAATTACGGTTCATCAAGAAGTTCCTGAGGGATCGAATCAACAAAAGGAAATGTCTCATCAAAGACATGGAAGAAGAAAATATAACAGAAATGCTGATAGAAGGGATGCGATGAGTTATGCATCAATCAATGTCATCAATGCTGTTATTGCTGATCCATCAAATGAGGCTCACTCAGGGGACTCAGATGAAGAGGTTCCTACTCAAGAAGATGTATGCACCGACACAAATGAAGAAGGCGTGCGTACACGAAGTCAAAGGATTACTCAGAACCTAGGTAATCCATCGAGTAACCCACTTCCCCCTCTCAGAAAAGGATCCAACATAGGGAAGGGAAAGAACCAGGTTACATATCCTTCCTCTGGAGAAGTTCAATCGCTCTCACTAGAAAAAAGGTTTGCACAACAGGAGGAATAAATGAAGGAGTTAAGAAGGTTGAATGCAGAACTACTTCAGAGTAGTCTTCTTCTTAAGTATGCTGGAGTCAGTCAGCCAAAGAAATTTGTTTCAGCTACTGAGATGGATCAAGAATATCCTCCTCTATCAGTACACCCTTACATGTCTAATCTTACAGGTCAAGTGCAACAAAATTTGGCAGTACTACCATCAGTTGTAGCACTAATCGCCACATCTGTCCAACCTCCAGTCATTGCACCTACCCATGTCCAAGTTCAACCGGATGTTTCTCAAAAGATAATAACTACTATTGAGTCATTAACATCTCGGTTAGAAACTATGGAAGGGAAACGTGCCCAAGTTCAACCAGAAAAGAAAGTTTACCCTGAATGGGTAGATTCAATTTCTCCTCCATCTAGTTTTAGGAATCATGTATTCCCTATTTTCAATGGATCAGGCGATCCTGAACAGCATTTGACACATTACGTGTCTTGTTGCGATCCCATTATGGGAACTCCGGAGCAACAAGAAGTAGTGAAACTCAGATGCTTCGTGCGAACCTTTCAAGGACCAGATTTTGTTTGGTATACAAGCTTACAATCGTGGTCAATTACCGGAATGGAGGATCTTCGCCAAAAATTCCTCCTTTAATTCAGCTCAACCTTTCCAAAGACAACAGTTTTCGATCTTACAAACTGTAAGCAAAGGGGGAATGAAAGGGTCTCTGATTTCATTGCTTGATGGAAGGGATTAACATATTCCTTGATTTTAGCACTCCCTCAATAAGAATTTTTTCCAATCTTTGTAGAAAATCTGCGTGAAGAATTACGCATGCCATTAATCCCTGTAAAATACACAGGAGGGTTTCGAGACCTTACTTCAATCGCTCAGCAGATTGAAGATTTCCTTATACAGGCTAAGGCTAAATCTCGTGTAATTCCATCAGCTCCAGGAAGGAGAATGAGTAAAACAGAAACTGCTACAGTTATGCTTAAACAAGCACCTATACCTGTTTCTACCTCAAAACCTTCATCTTCTCGAAGGGCTCCACCTTCTGAGCACCAACAACAAAGGCCTTTTCGTCCAGACGATCAACAAGATCAAAGACGAAAACAATTTGATGATCTGAAGAGAAAAACATACTCCTTCCGAAATTAACAAGTTCCTGGTTATTTCATTTCGGCTCTGGAAAAAAATTTGGTTCAATTGCCAATGCCCAAGAGGCCAAACAATAAAGGAGATGAAGACCGTCCCAATAATTTCCCTTTACATCAAATGTTGGGGCATCCCATCTAGGAGTGTTTTGTCCTCAAAGACCTCCTAGAAAATATGGTCGACTCGGGGTAGGTCACATTGAAAGGATCCTCAACCCAGGTAGCATGTGTCACTGCTACAGTTCTAGAGGAGGAAGATGAATGGAAAGAAGTCAAAAGAAAAAATGCACAGAAGTATGATGATTGGATGCTCAGAAAGACAATCAATCGAACTCATGCTATTTTGAAAACACAATTAAAGAAACCAATTGTGTCTTCTGCCATGAATGTTACAGAAAAACCCTCTTCTTAAGAGGGAAAGTTCTCAAAGAAACGACATGATTCAAAGAAAGAAAAAGAATCAGAAGAAGATGAGTCTGTGTCAAAGCCTAAGTTGTCTTTGACTTTGGCGGATTTCATGACATCTACTTCAAAGCCACAGGCACCACCCCACCAAACGGAACAGCCTAAACATGTTAATCAGGCAGAGTCTTCATCAGATGAAGAGTTAATCTTTGGTTCTGTTAATATGATTCAATTAACATATCCATATGCCAGTCGCAGTTTTGATTTCAATGAGCCTGAATTCCCTATATCAAACAGAGGAATCCGAGGAAGTTCAAGGGGCTTAGGATTCAGGGGAAGACATGGATCTTTTAAAGCCACTATTCCAATTCTACCCCTGCTAGAACTGTATACGCAGCAGAAACTCATGGTAGAGCTATTCAGCGAGCTCAGCAAGAACAAGCACGTTCTTCTACCAATAGAAAATTAAGTCCTGGCACAGTTATTTTGGAAGTCCGGTTGAAGGTTCCATATTTTTCCTCTTAGTAAGTAAATGGATCTAATCGGTCTAATCTTCCAAAACCAGGAATATTGCCAACTCCTGTCCCAATACAAGATGCATCAACTTCCAAATCATCTACTTCCAAAGTACCTATTAAACCACATATTTCTATTGGGAAACACAGACCTCTGGATCAAAAGTATGATATATTGAAACACTTAGCCCAAGTGCCAGCCATGTTATCAATTCTGGATGCTTTGAATCTGTCAAAATATCTTCGAGAAGCACTCATCGAGGCTTTTTCAAGTCCTCAAGAGTTTGAAACTAAAATTGCTGCAGTTGAAGTCTATCACATAGAGAATAATCCTGCAGAATGCCATGCAATAATATCTTTTTCTGAAGAAGATGAAGATGATGTTGTGCATGGACATATTAGACCATTGTACTTGTCTGGAAAGTTCAATGGCATGGATGTTCAAAGAGATTTCATTGACAATGGTTCAGGAGTCAACCTCATGCCCATTCATACACTTCATCGATTGGGCCTCACAGAATCTGATTTATCTCCTTCTACCATGATTTTACAAGGATATGATAAAAATGAACAAGAACCACTGGGCAAAGTTACACTGAGAACTCATTTTAGATATCGTGTATCCAATTCAGATTTTGTGGTTGTTGATCAAGAATCAGCCTTCAATATCTTACTTGGAAGACCCTGGCTACATCAACATGTGGCTATCCCTTCATCATACCATCAATGTCTCAAATATTTTTTCGATGGTCATGGTGGGAAATTTTATGGTGATAAGGCCCCTTTCAAGACATGTGAGTCTCAATATATTGAGGCGGAATTCTATCACATGAAGAAAAGGGAGAAATCCATAACAAAGGAGATTACCAAAGTTAATGCTCCACATGGTTTGGAAAAAATTCCAGTAAATCCATTTACACATGTGAGTATATATTATGTGTTGCCTATCAGTAAAATTGACAAGATAGACCCAAATCAAAATACTCTTATGGAAAGATCCATAATGTCAATTACGACAATCGAGCCAGACAACATGGGAGAAATTGGTAATCTACCAAGAAGTGATGAAAGCACAAATGGTGACGTCTTCATTTCATCTACTGAAATCCAACAAGTCTATGCTTCTCCAATTAGGCCAGAAGAAGTTATAGCAACATCGGAGGTGAAAAATGATGTCGATTCTCAATCCATCATCTCCTCTTTATTACCCAAAGAAGACCCTTCATCATCAATTAGGTCGGAAATGGAAGCTTCTTCTTCAAGATATGAAAATTTTGACATCTCTTCAGATCATGAGAATTCTACTTTATCATCTACTATGAAATTAGAAAAGGAAGAAATAACACATGATGAAGAAGAAGAGGAAGATCTTAGAGATGCTCCTCCAGCATTTGAAGAGGGTATCTCTACCACTATGGATGAACTCAGAGAAATAAATCTGGGTACAAAAGAAGATCCACGCCCCACTTTAATCAGTGCGACCATGAATCTTGAAGAGAAAGACATGTATATTTATTTTATAAAGAAAAATAGAGATATATTTACTTGTAACTATATAGAAATTCCCGGGCTTGATCCTGATGTTTCTACTCATCATTTGGGTTTACCAGAAGAACATCGAGGGTTTATGCAAGCTGCGAGATAAACACACCCAACTTATGCTTCCAAAATTGAAGCCGAAGTGGATAAGATTATCAAAGCTAACTTCATCAAAGAAGTTCAATATCCCAAATGTTTGGCTAATATTGTCCCTGTAAAGAAAAAGAACAGAAAAATTAGTGTTTTCATCGATTTCAGAGATCTTAATCGGCATTGTCCTAAGGATGATTTCCCAGTGCCGATTATAGAACTTCTAATTGATGCAACAGCTAGATATGAAGTACTTTCCTTCATGGATGGATATTCCAGATATAATCAGATCCAAATGGCCCCAGAAGATGACGAATCTACAGTCTTCAGATCCCCTCAGGGTGTGTTTTTCTACCAGGTAATGCCCTTTGGCTTAAAGAATACAGGTGCAACTTATCAGCGTGCCATGCATCGTATCTTCAAACCCTTATTAGGGATGTTTTTTTAATGCTATGTAGATGATTTGGTAGTTAAATCCAAACAAAGTTCTAATCGCTTGGCTGATTTGGAAGTCATATTCTGTAAGCTTGGACAACATAATTTGAAGATGAACCCCTTAAAATGTGCTTTTGGGGTAACCTAAGGAAAATTTCTCAGTTTTTTTGTACGCCATCATGGTATTGAAGTCAATCCTGAGAAGACCAAGTCCATCCTTGGAATGTCACCTCCTCAAAATTTGAAATAATTAAGAGAACTTCAAGGAAACTTAGCCTATATTCGGCGTTTCATCACCAATTTGGCAGGAAAAAGTTTACACTTCACCAAATTGATGAAGAAGGGAGTCACTTACCAGTGGAATGAAGAATGTCAAGAAGCATTCGATATTCTCAAGAAATACCTCTTGAGTCCACCGGTACTCATGCCACCTGTTGAAGGAAGACCACTAATCCTCTATATGAAAGCTATAGAGAGATCATTGGGTGCCTTTCTTGCTCATAAGAATGATGATGGGAATGAAAACAGTCTCTACTACCTCAGTCAGACCATGCTTGAAGCAGAAATACGGTATTCAAGTATTGAGAAGTGATGCCTGTCATTAATCTTTGTAGTTTAAAATTTGAGACACTACCTGCAACATCACGAGGTCCAATTGGTATCTCGCAATAACCCGCTCAAATTTATCCTTAGTAGTCCAATGCTTACAGGATGTCTGGAAAGGTGGGCAATTATTTTGCCGCAATTTGACATTCAGTATGTGTCTCAAAAGGCGATAAAGGGCCATGATCTGGCTGATTTCCTGGCTGAACATGCTTTAGTGGAAGATACATCTTCAGATATTGAACTCCTTGATGATGAAGTCTTATCTATTCAAGAAATACCTCAGGCATGGGAAATGTATTTTGATGGTTCTTCCAGAAGTCCAACAGGGAGGAAAATGGAAAATCCTCAATTCAACAAAGTTGGCTTAGGAATTGTACTCATTTCTCTAGAAAAGGCAGTGTTACCTTATTCCTTCTTATTGTGGGAAGGTGGTACCAATAATGAAGCAGAATACTAAGCTCTCATTGTAGGATTAGAATTTGCGCTTCAAGCACATGTGAATCACTTAAAGGTGAAAGGTGATTCAGACCTGGTAATCAAACAAGTCAATGGGGATTATTCCATCAGAAAAGAAGAAATAATCCCTTTGTATGACTACATCAGAGAGTTAATGGCGGAATTCCCTTTGGAACTGACATTTTCTTATGTCCCAAGATCACAAAATGCTCAAGATGATGCATTGGCTAATATAGCCATAGCTCTGGCAGATCCAAATCGGGACGAGACAACCATCAGTATTTCCCACCGTCACACAATTTCACCTTATGTTCGAATCAGAATAGAGGAAATTAATGAAATTTGTCCCATTCCTGAACCGTATGGTCATACTATAGGATGGATCTCACCTATCAGGGAATACCTTCAAAATGGGACACTTCCATCTGATTGAGCTGAGAAAGAACAAATCCGGCGACGTGTGGTTAAATTTACTCTTTATGATAGCCCAGATCACCTAGAGAAAATTCTCTACAAACGTGGTTTTGATGGAGTTCTCTTCAGATGCATTGATGGTGAATAGACAATGGTTGTCATGAAAGAAGTACATGCAGGAGTCTGTGGTGCCCACCAGTCTGGACATAGACTGTCTGATCAGATTCTAAGGATTGGATACTTTTGGCCTTCAATGATACGAGATTGTGTCGATTTCATAATGAAGTGTCATTCATGCCAAGTACATGCCATCTTCATTCATCATCTTCCAGAGTTGCTTCATACAGCTAAATACTCATGGCCATTTTCCACATGGGGAATGGTTGTGGTGGGACTTTACCCTTCGGCTATGGCCAAGCAGTTTAAGTACATTCTTACTGCTACTAACTTCTTTTCCAAATGGACAGAGGCAATACATTTCAAGGAATTAAGTTTTAAATGAATTGTTAGCTTCATCAAGTCTAACATCATTACCAGATTTGGTGTCCCTCATACCATATTGACGGACAATGGCACCAATTTCTGTTCATTCGAGGTGAAGAAGTTGTATCAAGAATACAACATCAAATAGAACCACTCATCTCGGTATCATGCAGCGGCCACTGGCCAGATAGAAGCCTTTAACAAGACTCTTTTAAATATACTACAAAAGACAGTGGATAAAAATAAGAGGTCATGGCCTGATAAACTCTTTCATGCTTTATGGGCTTATCGGACTACCACCCGCACTGCAACTCGGTCAACTCCATATTCATTAGTATATGTAACGGAAGCCATATTGCCCATTGAAGTTCAACTACCCTCGCTCAGAGTTTCCATTTTTGATCCATCATCTACAGATGAACAATCTCAAAAGCGATTGAATGAATTGGAATGGTTATATGAGAAAATATTGTGCACTTTGCACCACTTGGAAGTCTATCAGAATTGAATAGCACGAGCTTTTCACAAAAAAAGTTCATCTTCAGTCATTCACTCAGGGAGAATTGGTATTAGTTTTCAGAACTCCAATGATACCAAGAAAGAAACCTCCCAAACTTGAGCCAAAATGGGAAGGACCTTATTCAATACATAGGGTCTACTCCAATGGAGCTTATTCATTAATCTCAATGGATGGAGAACTCATTACTACTCCAACCAATGCCATATTTTTGAAGAAGTATTTTGTATAAACTGCAAAGTATCTCATTCTTGCTTGCTATATGATGTTAAACTGTACAACAACGATCCATACATATGACCTTAAACTATTTTCACTTTCATCCCACATGACGTTAAACTGTGAAAAAGTTCCATAAATGGTCCAGTATGACCTTAAACTGCAACTAGGTCCTGTATGACCTTAAACTGCATAATCCATAGTCCATGCATATGACCTTAAACTATTCTCACTTTTATCCAACATGACGCTAAACTAGGGAAAAAAATCCACAATGCGTCCAACATGACGTGAAATGGTGTACTCTTTTGTCCTCACTACATGACATTAAACTGCACAGTCCCCCTGTCGTCCAACATGACGTTAAACTCTATTGTCCCCATCATCCTAAATACATGACATTAAACTGTACAGAAAGTCCGTGATACATCCTACATGACATTAAACTGTACTTTGTCTCTGCTACATGACACTAAAATGTGCAGCACCAACAGTCCTAACTACAAGAATCTAAACTGTATAGTCCCATTATATGTCCTACATGACATTAAACTATGCATCATTAATGTTTTTGTTACCTCTTGTTTCTCACATTGAGCAAGACTCACGTGTGCTTAGAGAAAACCTCAACCATAACACTCTCTTTGGGCTGCTAACCATGTGTAAGTCCCAACAACATTTTTTTAGGTCATTGTCCCCAAGAACAACTTGATCATTAATTCATTCTTTAATTGAACTACACGGACTTTGATCCTTTCCTCCTAGGCTGGGTATGTAAGAAACCTCCCAAGGTTCAAGCCCAAAACCAATCTCTTCACATCGGTTCACCTCCATCTCATATGATTTTGATTCGTGAAACCACCCCTAGAATCAATATCTTTACATTGGTTCACTTTCGTCTTTGTTATACGAGATTAAACTATACAACACTTTTGTTAAGTATGAAAATAAACTAAAATATTATTTGATGCCCTCACCTAAGAGGGAACCATTATTTACAATGATTTTTTCAATCATGTTTCATTTCAAAGACAATGTGCATACAAGGAAACGCCTAAACCTTTTATCTTGGGTTAAACCATCATTGTACTAAAGTCCCCTTTCAACCTTCACATGTATGAACCAAATTTTTAGAAATGGGATTTCTAGAACTACGTGGGCTTGATTACCATCCTTATGGGATACGTAGGAATGTTTGATTGTCCCTCAAATCCAGCCCCACGTCTTTGGGCCTAACCCTAAATTCCACTTTCAGTCCCTTGGCTAAAAAGTACCCATGAAAACACACATTGTGTATTTCTTACAATGGTCCAAGATCTAGGAACCTAAACTTGGATCTCTAATACTTTTTTCCCACATGACATTAAACTATAGGTTAAGAACTACGTATGGCGTGATTCTCATCCTTATGGGATACGTAGTGAAGTCCAATGTTTCAATTCAGGACCCGACCACAACATGATTATGGTTATCATTGATCTGTGTATCTCTGTATACATTGAACAATATCCATCTTTATGTGTCATAATACTAACCTTAAATATTTTCAGATCCCCATAACCCTTTTCATGAATTCTAGTAAAAAAAATGTCAAACTTCTGAGAGTTCTTTTGTCTGACTATGCAGCACGTGCCCATAAGAGTCCTTGCATAAACAATCTATATAATAGACTTGTTAGCCAAAAGATACTATTATTTAACTATGCAGCCAAGGCCCTTAGGTGGCCTTGCATAATTCAACCCCCTAACTATTTTGTCAGATAATGGTAACTTCATTCTTGGTAAGAATGCCTCTTTTGTCGTTATTTGTCTTAAATGACAGTATGTAGGGATCCGCAAAAATATATATCCTTAACATATTTTTCCCATATCCTTTTTCATGATCTGAAAGTATTCAAGTCTATGGTTTATATTCTCCTTCCCTACGTTTGGGTCAGACCTTTGTAGGAGTGATATTAATCTATTTCTTCGATAATATTGTTTGGAAATATTTTTTCCATATGCAAGTACCTCTTTCCATACAGCAAACTCTATACTTTGGAAGATTTGAATCTCCACAAACTTTCACTGGATTTTAGCACTAGGAAAGAAAATTTCTGAGAGTTATTTTGCATGACTATGCAGCACGTGCCCATAGGAGGCCTTGCATAAATAGTCTACATAACAGACTTGTTAGCTAAAAGATACTATTTTATTTAACTATGCAGTCAATTCCCTTAAGTGGACCTGAATAATTCAACCCCCTAATGGGTTTGTTAAATAATGGTAACTTCATTCTTGGGAACTACTCCTTCTAATTCCATTTAGCTCTTTTTCATATCATTCCTCAGATTCAAATATTCTTAAGTCATAGTTTACATATTTTACCTCATACTTGAGTATGCTACGATGTTTTCAGATGACTTTTCAAGGAATTGAGTCAATTCTAATCCATTTCGGTCAAAGCTATTTCAACCTTAAACATTAGCCCTTTTTTATATCCGACGTGCATGAATTTAAACTGCCCACAAAAGATATGTGAAATATGAATAAAAGTCTAGTTGCCATCTCACTAAACATAAATTTTGTATTAT
The DNA here is from genome assembly GCA_963277665.1 of Viscum album. Taxonomy (NCBI): domain Eukaryota; kingdom Viridiplantae; phylum Streptophyta; class Magnoliopsida; order Santalales; family Viscaceae; genus Viscum; species Viscum album. Next base: position 89,956,342 of record OY728147.1, read on the forward strand.
TTAGGTAACATTTAGCAATTAAAAGGTTTGAAGTTTGTAGGGTTATTTACATTAATCCTAGTAAAAATAAAACTATGCTTACTAGGCCCATTGGCTTAGGTAAAATCTAAAGCATTTACCAAAAGAGAATGCAGGTACAAATGAGTGAATGTGAAAGTGTTTTTCATTGATGCACAAGAGTTAAAAGGACATCCACATATTGGAGTCTCTTCTCTTTTTCAAGAATTACAAGAGGCTTTCAACATAAGTCTTCAATTGATGAACCACATCCAGAGCTTCATCAGCAGCTACTTGAAGCTCATGAACTCGACCAACATCACTCTTTTCAGCCTGATGGAGTGCTTTCTTGGCATCCTTAATGGTCTTCATACCATTCATTTGAACTCCCTCCAGTGAATTATTGAGTTGGTCATGTTCCCTAGTAACAATATCCAACTGTTTCTGAAGGTGCATCTGCTGGACGACTTTTTCTTTGATTTTATGCTTCAGCTCCTTCATCTTGGCAGCATAATCAGCCTCATCTTGGGATACCGTAGCATCAAATTCTCTAATGTTAACTGACAATTTCACCATATTCAGATCTTCACGGCACTTTCACTCCTACTCCCTCCTGAATATGATCTGTTTCACTGTGGTATGGATCCTTTCATATCCAAAACCGCCAAGTCATAGTATGACAAATTGGGAGAACAATCGAGGAATTTTCGATGATAACTCTTCTAAAGGCACCTCAGATATGATTTTCCATATGTTTTTCCATTCCTTGCGTCGTGAAAAGCTAAACGCTTTATGCATCTCTGGGTCTGATTCAACATCATCATCACAGGGGGGTAGGTAATCTGGGATTAATGCACTTAAGGAAGTTCCCTGTTCTGCTCTTTCCCCCTGGCTTGTGCTTCTTCTCTTTCAATTCCCATGGGGGCAGAGGCTGAGGCCTCATCTCTAGACCTAGCCACTGTAGTTGACGGACCTGCATGATTAATTGAAAGTGTTGGTTAGCTTCAAAGGATAACAAAAGAATCTATTGTCTTGAAAATTAAGTACAATCACAAATATTGTTATCCCTTACCTGATGGTGGGTCAGCAACCTGAGAAAACTCCTCCCCATATTTCCAAGTCTCAACAGTATCTTCAAGATGGGTCTCAGGAGTGTTTACTAGGTTTACCTCTACTTGAGATAATGTTTCTGCAATGGTAGGGTTGACATCAATGTCCACACCCTCTTTAGGCATTGGCAGTTCAGCAGTTTCTATGGATGGAACGACATATCATTTTCAGTCATGATTAGAAGTGTAAACTATAAGAAAATTAACTGGGAGAAGGATAACACTCACGCCCAAGGTCTTCTAAATCACGTGACAACTTAGAATGATCATAAAATTCTTCGAAAGACATGCCATGATTCATCATTTCATCCAATGATATTTCAGAATCCAGGTTAGTCTCACCAGTGGGAGCGTTTGGTGTGTCTTCTTAACGACTTACGTCCTGCAGCCCCTGACCCTGGACAACATCTTTGGGTAAAATCACAGCATCAGTTGCAATAGTCGCCAGAAGATATAATGGAGGAGTTGAACAAGAAGTATCACAGAATGGAAGTCAGTCGGTGTTTCATTCAATATTTCTATGAAGCATTTTTGACTTACCAGATACAGGTTCTTCTCTTCTTACAACAACAGCATGAGGGATACTGGGAATAGATGCAAGCTCTTCTCTAGGAGCCGCCAAGTCAGCTTGGATCTGTGATTGTTCCACAGCACCCTCCGTGGTCTTTGAAGGAGGATCAGTCCTTTCCCTCAGGGGGGAAATTGAAGATGCCCCTGAAATCCCCAAAAATATGAGTAACCATGTGGTCATGGGTCCAAACTCATGATTACTCGAAGGACTTACCACTGCTAATGAAGTGTTTATCTGTGGACTTCCTCCTTCATTGCCTTTGCTTATTTGGTTTTTTGGGAGTATCGTTAGTCTCCATTATTGGCACTTGGATTGGCGAATGGAAGGCTATGTCCAGCACCTCATTCATGTCCTTCTGGCCTGCAGATATCTTTCCTGGTTCGTGAGGAGAATCAGTAGCAGCCCCGATGGAAGTACCACCAGGGCTATACTGTGGCGAAGGAACCCTAGTTCCTTTCTTTTCAAGCTGTAAGATGAAAAAAAATAACTTCCTTAAGTAACAAAGATTCGACTGAAATAAAGTTTCAAATCTAATAAGGAAAGAAAACTTACATCTTCAGGAGCCACATACTCATGCCACTCCTCATCTCCAGAACCACCAGCCCCCACAGTGGCGCCACGATCAATCATTTCCTTCACCCTCCTGGTGACAGGAACGGGCTCATCCGTGGAATATATGATCATTTCCAGCTCTCTTATGTAAGACCGTACTTCATTGGGGTTATCCTCGTATTGAAGATTTATAGAAGCCATAAGATTCCATATTCTAGGAAGTTATAGGCCCTCACACAAATCCATCCAGGTGGTCTCAGTACCACAATATAAACTCTGCCATAGGTGGACAACCTCTAGTCTTCGATATGAAGGCTGCGAGGAAGGTCCTACAATTTTTTACTTCAATTTCTTCCCATCTCTTGCAACTACTGATAAAGAATAAAAAAGTAAGACTTATTGCTTTATAAAGTAGTAGTGATTAAATTACTACAATGAAGTAACTCACCAGGAGTTGATGGAGTGGGTCTTTTAATTCTGACTGGAGGATTATATCGGGCACGAAACCACTTTGCCGCTGGTTGTGCCTCATCATCCCCATCAAGGGAATCCGGTGAATCAGTTCTAGAGGAGTTCGTCGAATCAACTTCAGGTGGGGAAGCATCACCTTCATGAGGAAGGTTTTCTTTCTCTAAAGTCCACTTCCTTTTCCCCACCTGATAAACTGGGTGATTCAATATCCCTTTGGGGTATGATTCTATCCAGTGTTCGGAATAATATGTATTCAAATTATGTGCCTCTTTTTCAACTGGTAGATCAAATACTTCCCCAGTCTTCTCCCTTGACGTCAGCAGCCATAGTTGCTGAGCAACCATCAGATGTTTCTCCAACCTGACATGTACTAGAGGAGATACATCAATCTATTGTAGACATTTGAATTGACGTGCAAATATGTATGGATCATAGGCCTCGTATATGATTTCTCCGTCAATCCTGGAAACTAACAGACCATACCTGCAAGCTAGCATGTATGCCCTCAAATCCAAATGGGTTTTTCCATCGTCAACAAACTGCCCAGTTGGCGGACTTCCACAGGGAAAGAAGTTTAATTCCATAAACATGCTCAGCCTCAATTTTATGTCATAGGCATTAACATCTAATGGAGAAACTCCAAAGAATGCTTGCACTGACAGCCTGAAAGAACTTCCAAGAATTTGTAATCCATTTTGTACATTGTAAGTCCTGAAGTGAGTGGAAATCCATCCCCATAAAACTTAGAATGGTCCCACTATTCTTAAAATAAATTTACCCATGAAGACATGAAGTAAACTCCTGTTAATATTTTCTAAAATGGGGGTAGCCAACCCAACCATTTTTCCCTCAGCCATCTTTTCCGCAATGACGAAGGTCCCTGGCCTGACGCCTCCCTTTGAATCCCTGACTGGAAAGAGATAAACATTGATCCACATTTCCAAGAATCCCTCCAGACGAGTCTTATTTGGGATTCTTTGATTCACTTCATATCCCCACTTCTCGAACTCTCCTTCTTCTAGAGTTGGTCAGAATGTGTCGGGAGAACCCCTCTTCTCAGGTTTTGGGCAGGTTGTAGGACGTTTGGGCCTCTTATCCTTGGATTTCTTTTTCTTGGATCCTTTTTCTTTCGGATCCTTCTCCTTTGGCTCGTTCTATTTATTCTCAATAAGAAATATATTCATCCATTCCTCAGGATGAATATCCTTTCTAGAATGAGTTAATGAGGTCTCTGAACTCTTGATCCTGTAGAAGATCTTAAATAATTCCCGAGATAAAGCGGGATTTTTCTCTCAATCATTCCAAGTCACCTTGGGAGGAATGAATTCATCACACATATCGCCCAAAATTGGAGCCCCTGAGATCTTGTGAACATCCAACAGACTGATTCCTACTTCTCCATGAGTCAGATGGAAAGAATTAGTTGCTGGGCTCCAGTGGCTGAGTATCTACGGCACGAAGTTATCATGTCTGTAAACATATGTTTTCCCAACCCAGATAGCTTCGTATATTGCAGCTCCATTCAAATCCTCGATAAACTCTACACAGGTTTGTTGCACCCAGTATTCCCACATCCAAGTTGGCTCACGCCTCCCCCAGGACAGAAGTCCCAAATTTTCTTTCAGCCTTTGGATTGATCTATTTGAGCATTTCGGAAGATTGAAGGATGACAATGTGGTTGCATCTAAGGTGTATGATCTTTCAAATCTGGTGTCAAAGGGATATGATGCATTATGTAGGCCTTCTCCACTGTTCCAACATTTAGAAATACTCCTCCACCTGAGATATTTGCTGAAGCAAAGTTGGTGTAATTCTAAAACCATGAAAATGAATATAGTTCTTTGCTTCTGGAATGGTGACTTCTCACAGATGACCATAGCCATACAAAGGAAGATAAGTGCTCTGTGGGAAGTCACAATGATATTTCTTCAGATACTTATCCAAATATGGAAGAGTTCTATCTTTGACAGTATAATAATCATGGCCCATGATTTTCATAATATCATCTATCCGCTTGCTAGCCAGTTCATCAACTATTCCGGGTCTAAGAGCCATTGATTCTGCACATGATTTGAATAAATTAACTCTTAAATGGATTTATTTTTCATAAACATTGTGAATAAATTAGAAAAAAATGGCTAAGTCATTAATGCGCGCAAGTATGGATGTGTCGCCCAAGTGTTAAATGTGCCGCACATGTTTTTCTCGTGCATGTTTCACCGCGCAAGTCCAATTACCTTGACAGCAGCGCGACGACGAGGAAAGAACGGAAAGAAAAGACTTGCGTGGCGAAGATGACTTGCGTAGTGAGAGCTCGAGAAATTCGGAATCAGATGCTATGCGCGGCCAATGACCGTGTATTTATAGGCCAGGTGGCCTATCTGCGCGCCTACACCAAGTGCGCTCCAGCCCTGCGCGACTTGAACCTGCGCACCAAGTGTTGTGCACTGAACACTTGCGCGCCGCCTTTCAATTGGTTTTATTCATCTCTTCAGAGTCAAATCCTCTTTTCTCTTCGGATCCAACTCTGAGGGGGGAGGGGGCTTTTGTGGACGCTCCTTTTTGTCACTTTGTCCAATAGAATGGAAAGGGAAATGACTTATCACAAATTGATTCATCCTTTGAAGAAAATATCAAAAATCGACAAAGGGATGAACAAGGAGAACATTGCCCATAGGTCGCGCAAGTTCCCTCATAGTCGCGCAAGTATACTTCCGCAACGCATGATGGTCACACAAGTGACTTGCGCGACCTAAGTGATAACTGCCCGGGGTCTTCTCCTGCCAATAAATAGACCCTCTGGGCCCCCCATTCGAGAGATGGATTTTTTTTCTCAGAACTCATATTTGAGCTCCCGGTGCCCTAGTCTCTTCTTAGAGCTTCTGAAAAACTTATAAGGTAATTTCTTACCTAGAACGGAAGATCTAAAGAGGGGGAGGAAGGCCTAAGTGTTGAAACTCATCAACACTTGTGCTCCTGAGTGGCCAGCCCTTAAGGGAAAAGGCCACACTTGCGCGCCGCCTTACTCCTTCAATAGAACATGCGCTCCCCTCTTCTAGAAGAACCTCAAGGGGATTATAAAGGCTTTAATCAAGAGTCTCTCAAGTATTACCATGATGGTTAACCATCGCACAAGTAACCCATGTGTCACGCAGGCATACCTACACGACCAGGACTTGCGCGCCCATGCAGTACCTGCGCGCCTACCTGGACTAGCGCGCCCCTACCTTTTTGGGTGCCCTTCTTGCCCATTTCACCCTTCTTAAGCCATTACACCTTTCCTATTAAAGAATCAGTCTTAAACACTATCTTCAAAGCCATTTATGGCATGATTTATTGATTTGACTTCCTTATCTGAAAGGAATTCTGTGGAATATCTCTCAAAACCTTGTGATTTATACATCTTTATGTCACTAAAAATTGATATTTCATTCATTCAACCTCATCCATTAAGATGAGAGAATCTCTTAACCTGGGCCTCCTTTTCAGGAATAAGCCCCAGTCATAATCCTCAAACATGGGCATCCTCCTTAAGAGTAAGCCCCAACCATAATTCCCTTAACCTGGGCTTCCTTTTCAGAAGTAAGCCCTAGGCTCAAACATGGGCATCCTCCTTAGGAGTAAGCCCTAAGTCCCTTAATTTTTCAAATCTCTTAACCTGGGATTCCTTTTTAAGAGTATGCCCCAATCATAATTTCTCTTAACCAGTCCTAATTTACCTTTGATCTGGGATTTCTTTTCAGAAATAAAACCCAATCATAAGTCCTCTCATAATTTGGGCCTCCTTTTCAGGAGTAAGACCCAAGTTAGAATATTTAAAATCTCCGTGAAGCACATATACTTTTATGGACCCTGCTCCTGGATTTCTTCCCTAAGGTAAATCCTAAGCTTCATTTGTCTGGGCAGTCATACATACATAAGTCCCACATTATTTCTTATGATTGCATCTTTGATGGCACAATTCTATAATTTTTACCAATACCTCTTGTTTCTCACACCGAGCATGACTCATGTGAGCATAGAGTTTAAAAGTGACCATGAAATTCTTCTTTGAGACATCAATCATAAACATCATACTCCCTTACTCGAACTACGTGGGTTCTGATTCCTTTTCTAAACAAAGGATACGTAGGTAGCCCGTCTGTGGGTTCGATCCCAACTCTGAAATAATCCATGTCCTTATGAATGAAAAAAACATCAAGTGTCGCACTGAGTGGCTTTAAAACCATCATGGTCATCATAATGACCCTGATACTTCTATATAAATGTGTCGAAGGGTACCATTGACCAATAATCTCTAATAAATACAGATGATTCTCTATCGATTAAGGACCTCGAATACATATAAAATATTCTCTAAAATTCCTACTTATTTTATCATTGATTGTCAGATCTGAAGGAAAGCTCATTTTATACTTGGTAACGTAATAAGGATTCACGAACATAACTTAAATCTATAAAGAGAGTCCCGGAGTAGACAATAATTCCCCTCATAACGGTGTGATGAGTCCGACCTCCCATCCTCTCAACCAATGCAAATTTCTAAACCTCATCAGTCCATAAACTAATGAGCACCTACCTTTGGAAAGTAGGTCCGAATGGATGTGGAATCATTGGATGTTTCCGGTTCTACGACAAAACTCGTTAGAAACCGATCAGAATGTTTGAACCTCTCATCAAATGGAGGTCATTCCTGAAATCTGAGGGAAATAGTGACACCCTTGATATATGTTCTTACTATTGATACTATTGTGGATTTTATTTCTATTTAAACTTTATGATATTATAGTATTCCATATCATGCATCATATAGGACCATTTTAGAAACCAAATTCAATGAATTCTAACATGTGATTTAGGAAACATTATTCATTGCATGTTGTTGTGATAGGTGTTGTGGTATACATATCTACTATTGTGATAGATTTTGTGTAGTGGATAGAGAAGTGACACCACCTTTCAGTTCATAAGGTGCCTGGGACCTTATGGATTGGGATGTGACCCACCTTTTAAATTCAATTATTAAAGTGAATTTGACATGTAATTATTGATTGGGCATCAAATGTTGGGTTTATGATGTGTTATAGGAACTCTTAGATTTGGAGTCGATAAACCATTGATTAAATCTCTTGAATAATTGAGTTATGGAAATGAAAGGAAAATATATTTGAATAGAAATTAAAATGAAACGGAATATTGGGATGTTAAATAGAAAGTTGACCTACAATCATCTATTGAGTGGTCGAGAGGCAGTGTTTTGTGTGTGTTATGAATATTCTTTTATAGTTAAGGTTTTAAGAGAAGGTTGTGGGTTATAACTTGTTTTGAAGATGTGTTTGACCTATCAATCTATTTTTTCATGTGAGTTTTGAACTCTTTTCTTTCTAATATGTGTGTTTGGAATTTCAGAGGAATACCACAATGATGACCTAAATTCATTTGATAGGAGGGAGTCTATGACCACACACCACAGGTGGTGGGACATTGGTCTATGATCAAATCCTCCTTTAGTGCCATTGCAACACTAGCTGATATTTTGGATAATGGTGCTGAGGCAGAGTCCTGGAAGGGTTTCTTTCAAATCTTGAAGACTTATCTTGGAGAACCAGATCCTATCCCATCTATTGATGAGTTGATGTGGGTGTTCTTTTAGTATAATAATCTCATGTTTTTAGGGGATGGTGGTCAATAGGCTACATAGTTATGGATTGATTCCACACTAACTATCTTAGAGAATCTTGATACAGCTCCTGAGATGAGGGTTATGCTCTCCACATATATTCTCTATGGATTAGGAAATAAATTTAAGAAAATTATGAACATGGATGATAGGATATGATATTTGGGTTGGGCTAATTTACAAACCCGCATCTATGACAATTTCTACCCAGAAACTCTATAGATAGGGTGGGTTAGTGAGTTTATGCATCTTGAGAAGGGCGTGATGAAAAATAGAGAGTAGTCAACACAGTTTATAGAGTTGAATTTTTTTTCATTGATGTACATTACTAATGAGTTATCCGAAGAAAGATTATTTGAAGAAGGTATCAAAAATTCTATCAGATATCTGGCTAACATGTTCAAATTTACCTATATCATAGAGATTGTGAATATGTAAACTATTATAGAGGAGAACCTGAGGGATGTTGGGGGTGTAGTGTGGGGAAGTGTTGTTTCACAACCCAGTGGTTCAACGTCTTCAGGTAAGTAGCATCATTTTGAGGCCACCAAAAAGTCTAAAAGTAGTTAGACTATGAGTACTGGTAGCTCCATATTCAATTATCATTATGGAAGGTTAGGCTACGTAAAGAGTAAGTGTAACCATGACACAATAGATTAATGAGCTTGTAGAAAGATGTGCCATGTGCAACATTTCTACAGGACCTTCCCTCCAAATGCGAGTGGTAGGGGGTCAAATTTGACAATTGGTTTAGGAGAAGCCTCCATAGCTACATGTTAGGTAGGGAACTAGAGTACTGTTGGCAGATTCAGCTAAGGTAGTTGTGGTCTTGAAAGCGGAAGCTAGAAACTAGTTACACTAAGACATCCGAGTGGGCCTTCTATGGGTAGATAGGTTGTATCATCGAGATGTGGCATAAAATAGATCTATTCTGCATATCCTACCCCTAAGGAGATGTTTTACAGACCATCTATGGTGATATGTATGATCCTAATGGCCTCTAATAATACATCTGCTCTTTTTTATATAGGTTCATCTAATTTTTTTTATATTTACACCCGTGGTGAAAATACTTAGGCATGTTTTGTAGTCTTCTGAGGGAGTTTTGACACTAGAAACACTATTGGGAAATAAAATATAGAGTGTACACTAGTTTAGTGAGTGACCCCATGAGGTTGGTGGGTGTCACAGTTTTTGGGATCATTATATCCCTGATATGACAGGGTTTCACATCATACATGGGATAAAATGTCTTGTAGATTATCAAGTTTATGTTGACTACTATCACCTGAGGGTGACCTTTACATCACAAGAGAGTGAACTGTAACAAAAAAATGTGAATAGGACATCAATGTGAGATGATCTGAACTAGAGAATCATGGGGTGTCCAGAATGACGACCCAAATTGATAGTTTGTATTTGGATTGTCAAAGAGTGAGTCCAGTGGACATTCTCTACTAGAAGATCACATCAAGGATGTATTCTAGGACAACTTTTCTAGATAAATTCCTGAGAGATAGATGGAATTCCATACCAAGATAGTTCCAATAACTACACCCATATCCATTCCTCTTTACAGGATGGTTACGATAGAGTTTCCGGATCTCAAGAGGCAACTAGAGGATTTAGAGGCAAATGGGTTTATTTGACCCAATACTTATCCACAGGTTTCTTCAATACTTTTTTTGAAGAAGGAAGATGGAACCCTTAAGCCATTTCTAGATTATTGAATGTTTAACCAGTAGAAATTCAACAACCAATATCCCTTATTATGGGTATATGGCTTATTTGATAAGCTTAGGGGAGTCAGAGTGTTCTCAAAGAATTATTTCAGGTATGGATATCACCAAGCGTTCTACTTGAATACATATTTCACATTGAATTTTTTTGTAGGTATAATCTATAATATTATCTGGTTATTCTATTTGGTCTCACGTGTTCCCCATCAGTTTTCATGGTGCTGATTAACCAAGTGTTCCATCCTTATCTGGACTCATTTGAAGTGGTTTTAATGGAAGATATCTTGATGTATTCCCACAATATTTATGAGCATTATAAACATATTGATATCATTTTGAATACACTAAGAGAACGTTAGTTATATGATAATATCGTAGAGTGCCTCTTCTGGATGGATCATATTAACTTCCCGGTTCACATTATGTCAGAAAATAGAGTATCAATCTACCAAGAGATGGTGAGAGCTATAGTTTTTTGGGAACATCCCAAGAATGTTTTTGACATATGTACTTTCTTGGGGAAATATGGTTACTAAAGGAATTTCATACAGGGATTATCATACTAGGAAACACCTTCGACGAGCCTGAATAAGAAGGGTGTTATGTTTTTTGTCAAATTCTTGTGTAACAAACTTTTAAGAGATGAAAGGAAGGTTGAAATCAACAACATTATAGATACATATAGAATAGGGAAACTTCTACACTCTGTTGTTTGATGTATCTATTATCAGGTAGGGAGTAGTGATGATTTAGGGAGATAGAGTTGTTGCATACATGTCTTAGTACCTGAGACCACATGAGAAGAATTAAGTAACAAATGATCTAGATCTAGCTGTAGTTGTTCATGCATTACGCTTTTGGATACTTTACTTTCTAGGAGAGAATTTTGTGGTGTAGATGGACCAACAAATCCTCAAGTACATATTTACCCAATGTGATCAAAATTAGAGGTTGTGAAGGTGGGAGGAGTACCTTTAGTCCTTCAACTTGGATCTTTCCTACTCTCCTAGTAAAGGTATTGTAGTTAATGATGAACTGATCAGGAAGACTCAGATACATCCAATCCATCAGGACAATAACGAGTGGTATCTTATGGAGTGATTCTCTACGATACACTTTGAGGTTCATAACAGATAGGGACACACTTATCAATAATCCAGAAATATGACCTCTACCATATTGGATAGCGTGATGATTAGGAATCTATGAGATATAGAGGGCCTAGTCCTATAGTATAGTGTGGCAGGTTGGGTTTCACCTACGGGTTGGACTGTGGGTGAGGATGAGATCCTACATATTAATGAACATGTTTGGGTTTTATGGGACATACATGGGGAGTTTATGCGAGAGTTTAATGATTCATCATGGATAGTGTATCTCAGATTCACTGAGATATATCATGACATGCTCCATTAGTACTCATTACTGGGTAAAAAAAGTTAAGTTATTAGTTTTATTATGATACATCCCACGTACCGGTAATTGAAGGTGGAATATTAGTGATCAACCATAATTTTATAGATGTTACCTATTCTAGAGTGGAAATAGGATGATGTCACAATGAACTTCATGAATGATTTTCTAAGGTACCCTCAAGGTTATGTTGCAGTGTGGGTAGTTGTTGATAAGATCATGAAGGATTATCAATTCTTTCCAATAAAGGATACCTTTGGGGTTAATGAGATGGAAATGTTGTACATCCAAGAGATTGTATGACTTCACAGGGTCCACGCACTATCATTTCAGATAGGGAATCCCTCTTTACATCTCATTTTTGGTAGATTTTTTAGTGGTCTCTTGGTACATAGGTGTTTATGAGCACAACATTGAAACCTCATAATGATGGTCGGTTAGAGTGTATGATACAGGTTCTAGAGGACATCCTGCGACCATAAATCCTGGACTTTAGGGGATCTTTGGATAAGCTTATATATATGGTTGAGTTTTCCTAAAATATTTTTTATAATGAGACTATACATATGGAACCTTATGATGCTCTATACGGTAGTCCATGAGGATCAAGAAAATGTTGGATAGAGGTAGGTGAGGTAGCTTTACTAGGACCACTTCTCATGTAGGTGATGTTTGAGAAGGTCCAGTTAATTCAGAAATGGATGGATACTATATAGTCTTGATATATTTCATACACCAATCACTACAGATGAACTCTAGAGTTTGAGTTCAAGAATCGTTTTTTTTCAAACTTATTTCACTAAGGCTGGGTCATAGGTGAATCCAGAGAGAGGATGATATTTCACTATAGAATGTCAGGCTGTTCATGATTATTGAGAGAGTCAGGTTGGTAGACTATAAGTTGCAGTAACTTCAGATGTACCGAGCCCTGTATGAAGTCATCCATGTATCTCAACTACACCATTATCATTCTGACCCATGCCATGCTTTTCAACCTAATGAGATTGACCTCCAGGTTGATTCATCCTTTTAGGAACATATGATTTGTATCATTGATTGGATCATGAAGGCTCTCTGAGGCCAGTTAGTTCCTCTAATATAGGAGATATGGTAGTATAACAATTTATAGGACCAAAAGTTGGAGTTGGAGGCCGACGTACATGATCAGTGGAAAGAGTTGTTATCAGGTGAATCTTGACCACCCTTCAAGGAGAAATTTGGGGATGGATTTCTTGAAGGGGGGAAGATTGTAATAACTCGAGTTTTCGTATTAGGTACATATCCCTTCTTTTTTTATGTTAACTTCTACATTATGGCCAAATATGAATACTGTTTAAATTTTTGGGTGTTTCTATGGTTTCTGAGGACTTTTTGGAGAAGAGAACCTAATTTTGTGGTGATTTTGGCATGGCACACAGTTAGTGTAAATAATGTGGGGAAGGCCGCACAATTTACCAAATTGTGTGAGTGGTGATAAGTTAGAAGAGAAGGGACACACAGTTTTGAAAAACCATGATGAATGAGATGCATGGTCGTGTGGCCATGTTTGTAGTTTTTTCTAGGCATGGATAGAGGGTTAACACACAGTTTCCATGTAGATAGTGATACCATGTGAGGAAACTGTGTGGGATCCCCTTGGCTTATAAGAATCCATGCGATTTGGAACATAGTTTTTCAAACCATGTACTCTAATCCATTTAAACCCTTATAATTTTTCATTTTTAATATTTTTTATAAATTAATATCAAATTTTAAAATATTTTGGTTTTGTTTCCATGAAAAAAATTTACCCTCCCATGAAATTCTCATAGGAGACTACTCAAGAATTTGACCACGTTCCTTGGTCTGATCTCTGATTCGAGCTCAGTTTTTATCATTGGATCTACATTAGTAGGATCTATATTTGTTTCTAACTATTCTTGTTTCTTCCTTCTATTGATTACGCTATTTGAATTTAGGTTCATGTGCCCTAATTTCCCATTTTCATCCGTTCATCAGATTTCTCCTAATCTGAGTGGATTCATAACTTGATATTGGATGATCACTCCTCTACCAGGCTATGTTAGGTGTTCTATACTTTTCCTTCATGTTTTGGTGCCATTAAGAGCTATTAGCCATTGTGCCGCCCGTCAGACATTCCAAAATGGCTGTGAAAATGAATGTTAAATTGATATATATTAAATAAGATCTATTAGGGATTCCCATAGGTTCCTTTGAGATTCATTGGTGGTTATTTACAAACTCGAGGACACCCATGGTGTCTTCTATACCTTTTCCATGGATTAACCCTTTTATGAGCCTCCCGGGGTTTTTTTTTGAGTTTCCTAGATGTCCGAATCTCAAAAGGAATTAACTGGAATTTAATTTACTTCTCAGGAGATGTACTGCCTCCTTGATCTGTCGTTTTAGTTTATTCAATGTTTTATTTGATTAGTTGGATTAAATGGAATTAAGTGAATGGGTGGGTATACCCATGAATATTTTTAATTGTGAGTGGTGATGAATGTGTGGGTATATCCATATAACCTGATTAAACATGAGGCTAATATAAATTAGTGGCTATACTCGTTAAATTAATTTCTTGTGAAAAGTTTACAATGAGTAGGTATATTCATTAGATATTTTGAATATGAATTGAGGTGTATGAGTGTTTATACTCATGAGATTTAATATGTTTAATTGTGAATGGTTATAGATGGGTGATTATACCCATGGTTTATAATTGAATGTAAATGGATTGTATTAGTGGGTAGACTCATGTGAAATATATGAAAATAGTATGAATGGATGAATGGTTACATATATTCCTTGGATGGATCTCCATGGATATAGAATCTGGTAGTGGACGACTTGGGTTGATTATGACCCTTGGGTATTGATTCAGTTGGATGCATTGGGCCTTGCTACCCCATGGATCTAGATTGCATGGATTCATATAGAACTTTGTTTGCCATGACATGCTCCTAGTGATCCAACCATAGCCTATAATAAGATTCCATTGAGAGGATCCTAGGACTCTATGAGGATTCCTTGGCCTTGAAACCTTGGATCCTGGCCTTGTGTGGTCTAATACCTTAGTTAATATGGCATGGACATTGGAATTTGATTCACTCAGAGCACATGACAAGGCCATGGTGATTTGATAAGTATGGATGTCTGGCGAGGCTTCATAGTTTACATCGTTGTTATTGTTTCCCAGATAAAAGAGATGACATTAGTTTTTTAGGGAGAGTTGAGAGTCTAGTTATCATCACTAGCTGGGTATTGGATGTTCCATGGGAACTTTTCATTTCTATATTGTTTAATTTATTTATATATTACTTACTTATCTTGTTATATTGAACACTATGTAAATGTATAGATCTTAGGTTATTGTGTACTAGGATGTTATCTCACACCCTGTTTGGTCCTCCCTTAGGGATCCCAAATAGATTATATGGATGTAGGTTATAATAGGAGAATATTCCCTAAAATATTTTTTTGATCAATGATTGGTTTAATAGAAGCACAATACTGGGTTGATTCTCGCGATGCTATTTCGAGATAGAACCTTTTATTCAATTTTTCATTTTTGATACATGTATTGTAATACTCTTATATGTACCTGTTTTGGTTGTTTTCTTAGACACATGATATGTATCCCTATCATCATCTGTATATGATATTTCTTATGGTTTTGATTATATATTCTTTTGTTGTTTCTTAATCAATTTCATGTTGGTTTAATTGCTTCCTCAATTTCTATATTATTGATTTTTATGGGGATACTTTGGTGATGAGGGAATAGTCTTCCCACTGACAAACATAGGCCCTTGAAACAAGTAGGAATCCTTTGGAATTTAGGGAGATGCACTTGAGGCCATGTATCCAACTGCGCTCGAGGCACTGTTAGTGGTATTCGGGTCTGGTATGTAAAATCTTGTTGGTGGTGTGTCTATGTTGATCACACAATACCCATGTTTCCTCAAGAGAAACTAAAGAATTTTTCAATCTGGATAACGTATTTATTTTTTTTATTTGGAATCATAGAAATTCAGATTATCTCCCACTCTATTCATGGACTCCCATTAATTAAGGGAGCGAAAAGTTTTACAAAAACACAGAGGATTTTTTTCTATATACTCCACAAAAACAATATGTTACTTTAATCTAAAATATCCAATGTTAGAAATTTTCTTCTTCAAAATTTGATCATTGATTCTTATTTAAAATTAAAAAAACTACAGATCTAAAACCTTATTTTTATTAGGAATATATAACCTTGAATTGTCTTTACCCAAGGGACTAGCACCAAATTATTTATTCATCCACACATCATTATTTTTTAATTTTTAGTACAACCACATGAAGTAAAAATAGTGTTTTGACATTAATTATTAATTTTATAATCTTATTCCCTTTATTATCATAGATAAATTAGTTTTCTTTCAATAATTAGTGTCCAATATAATTTTACATGGTATTTAAGAGAATAAAAAGGAATATTTGAAAGATTAATTACATTTTCTATATACTTTGAAGATTCACTATTGTAATTGATTGAATTTTGAAATTCAAACTATAAATTTTTCATGTAATATATATATTTATCTAAATTTGAGTCAAGATCATTCACCTCCTCAAAATTAAAATGAAAATTTACTATTTTAATATCAATCATATTTTATCAATCTCTCATAATTACATTGAGATAACCCATTTTAAATAAAAACACTATTAGAAATCAATATAAAATTTTATTTACCAAGAGAATTATTCAATGAATAATTATTACTCCATAATTTTTGTTATGTTCAATTTAAATCATCATATTTTCTTTCAAAATCCTTGAAAAATATAGTTATTGTTGAAATTTTTTAGCATCTCCTCAACACTACTTTCTTCTTAATGACTACCTTTTTCTTCTTCTCCATAGAGATTATTGAAATATTTTTTTTCCCATAATGGATTTAAGGTCTTCATTATATATGTAATATTCTTCTATTTTAATTTTATATTCACAATATTTCACAAAATTTATTGATAAAAATTTATTATTCTTTTAAAAATGTGCCTTCCCATTTCGATAAAAAACGTTCCTCCATTACGACAACCATCCACCTTGTTTATTTTTAGAAACATTTTTGGTTGATCAACCTCCACTTATACCTCTTATTTATCAAAAAATTTATTTTTCAATTTCCCATTTTATTAGAAATTTAAACAAATAAAAATTAATTTTAAATTATTATTTACATTTACCGCATGTTTTTTCTTTCAAGAAGAATAATATTAATTCCCAGAAATTTATGGAATCATATTTGGTATTTCATTCATCCTTATGAGACCTTTTATATTTAATGATATTTATATATTTAACAGATTTGAAATTAGACTCTGTTTTTTCATTTCATCATTAAGGTTTCCCTACACCTCATCTCATAACACATCTATATATTATTGATCTTATTAATAGTAATGTCATCCATGTACTGATCTATAAGATAAATTTTTTTATGAAACGTGAATCACATAATTCTAATAAATTTTGTTAAAATCATACGACTTTAAAGAACATATATTTAAATATGAATCAAGATACTAATTTTTTTTCACCCCAATAAAGAAGACATACATTGAATCAACTTGCATGTCCCAAATAATCTCAAACGAAGTAAAAAATGATTTCAATTATGGATTCATGACTTTATTATCTCCCCCATTAGTATCGTGTTGTTATCTCCAAATTCTATTAACTTTCTTCAGCCCCATACTTCACGTAAATTATTTCATAGAAAAGGATGATAGTAACACATTTAACACTCCCACATCAACTTCAATATTTTCATTTTCATATATAGTATTGTCTATCATAACTCTCAAAATATGAACATGATTTTTTATGATATCAAGAAAATCCAATATAAGTAATTGAATATAAAAAAATATCCTCATTCCATATTTGAAATTTAGTTTCACATAATATAATATCAATCATATTTTTGACAAAATTAATAAAAGGAAAATAAAATTATATAAGAGATATGAAATAAATTTGATGTTTAAGATTACCTATAACATATGTAATATTATTAAATACCAATTTTCAGCCATAGTATAGAATTTTATAACCACTGATAAGGAGGAGGGGGATGAATCAATGTTTACCAAAGTACTAAATATAAAAATAAATCATTATCATCCCAATTAAATCTTAGATCCACAAATAAAATGAATAAATTATAACATATAAATTGTGTTATAGAACTTTCATAAC
The DNA here is from genome assembly GCA_963277665.1 of Viscum album. Classification (NCBI taxonomy): domain Eukaryota; kingdom Viridiplantae; phylum Streptophyta; class Magnoliopsida; order Santalales; family Viscaceae; genus Viscum; species Viscum album. The sequence continues at coordinate 89,974,130 of OY728147.1, forward strand.
ACAAATGTTTTACAAGATTCACACACTCTTTTTTATTAACAAGATAAAACTTATTTTCCAATTATTATGATATTATTTTCTAGGGACTTATAGTAGTTTCCATAAGAATATGTAATAGAGTTAAAATAAGGTCATGAAATCCAAGTACATGATAGTTTTAGAGAAGTATTAATAATTCTATAAATATTTTAGGAACCTCTTGAAGTGACTCCATGTTTAGATCAAGTGTAAACTATTGTTATTCCCCCAAAACCCATCATAACCCCCTATAAAAATATATCACATCTAATTACATATCAGAAACAAATGAGTATATATATATAAGGTTTCCTTCACTATAGTGTGTTGGGGATGGACATTATCTGGTCCATCTATTCAACGCTAGGATAGAATAACACATTTCGATATATTTTTATATTATTATTTTATATTTTGAATTTTTTCTCCCTCAATCATATCTTTATAGAGTACCATGACATAGTAATTAAAGCAATTCAATAATTCCCTCAGTTTCGTATATGACATCCTATGTTTTCATAATAATATATCACTTTTATGGTTTGTTAATATTCCGGATTTTGAATTTATATACGTACATAAAACACTTATATTTGAAAATTTAATTTTTTAAAATAGATTATTTAATTAATTCGATACTAATAATAAATTTATGATTGTTATGTTTATTTCATATCATAAGGAGTTCATTATTGATGGTTGTGTATATTTATTTATGAAAATACATCGTTATTAATAATTTAAAAATTATTTAATTATTTAATATTTTATAAATGGATATTAATGTTAATTATATAAATTAATATTCACATTCATTATGATAAATAGTTTTATCCTGGAATAATTTAATGATATGGTTTTTAATTTGAAAACTAATGGATTTTGTTTTAAATAAACCGATTTCAACATATAATATGATTTTTTAAAAACTTAATTTTTCAAATTTTAAAATTTTTTATTTATAAAATAAACTAATTGTTGATATAAATATTAATAAATTATCTTGTGTTTAATATTTGGGATATTTCTAAAAATGTTTTTTTTGGGTGAATACTTAATAATTAATTTGTTATTCAAAACTCTAATTTTTACAACATCATTAAGATTTAAGAATTGTTTATAAATTTATGTAACCTTTTAAATAACCTAATATGTATTCTATAATTAAAATAATTCAATTAAAATAATATACTTAATTTATTACCCCATTTTTTACATTTTTAATCCTATGTTGTAATTATATTCATCATAAATTGTTTTTTTGGATCATTTCATTTATTCAAGTATTCACAAGCTACCATTACGTTTTAGATTTATTATAAAGTTAAAAAACTATAATTTTTTTAGTTGTGACCTAATAAATTTCAATAGAATCAATTTTATTCATGGTGTTGGGTAAAATTCATTTTTTTATAATTTTTATTTTTAAATACTTGTTCTGATGTGTTATGTGTACTTTTATTAAAAATAATTGTTAATGCCTCTAGAGTTTTAATCATTTAATAAAATTTCTTTATTGGATTCATAATTCTAAGATTTTTTAATAATTATCATTTAATTTTTAGTCCTTAAAATTATGTTACCTTGGAAAAAATTATTTACCTTGGTAAATGACAGAATAATTAAAATGTTGTTAAATTAAGGGATATGACCTCAACACCCAATACTAAATTCATGGGTTGAGTGTATTATTATCTCTACCTATCTTATATTTTAAATTTGGAAACTTTTTCACCACAATAAATGATCATTAAATTCGTTATATATTACGAAATGAAGTAGCTACAAGAGCGCCACTCCTCCCAGTTATAAAAGAATCACTTCACCAACTAACTTATCAACATTTATTGAAAATATTTTCTTAAAAAAGAATGGAGAAATCATTCCCCAAATATAGTTTTCATGTAATATAGGTTATGGTATCTCTAAAAGTACAATCTAAGGAGTCTTAAAGAGAGACATAATAGAGGATATCCAAGGAAGAGGTAATTGTCTCCAAAGAGTTATTTCAAGTTTAATAAATATCCAAACATCACTATACTTATCAAAAATATTTGAATTTAATTAAATAAGTATAATTATTATACTGATTATTTTATTCTTTTAGAAAAAATATCATCTACCCTCCTTATATCTATTGAAAAATGAAAACAACACCTGTGTTACTTGTGAACGTTCATTTCAATGAACAAAATATTTAATTTTTCATCACCATAATATATGTGTGGTTCAAAAAAATAAATTTAATGAATTAATAAAATATTCATATTTAGTTATGTTTATATAAATATTTATTTTAAATTTTATAAAAAATATAAATAAAAAATTATATTCATAAAATTTAACTAGTTAAGATAAGAATACCAAGGTACATTGCAAGTAAAAAAACCTTTCTAAAAAAATTTATTTATCTTCTTCATATAACTATTTTTTAATATGATTTATCACTATAATAATAAGTTTTTAATTGATTAATATTCTATAAAAGTGATATTGTCAATATGAAATAATTTATTCTTACTCATTTTATTGTTATAACATTTTTTATTTTGGTTGATTTTACCACAGACATGAATAATGTTATAATATTTATCTCAAAAATTATTAAATAAACATAATTAATGTTATCAATGATAAAAATTATATTTTTTAATGATTACATAATTTTAAAATATATATATTTAATTATATGTATATTTTTTTTGAAAAAATATTTTTAGAATAGATAATTATGCAAAAAAGTTGTTTATATGTGTTTTACGTGAACCATTACATTATGTTCTAAAAATTTTAGGTAGCATAATAAATATGTAAAAACCAAATTTTTAAATATCTATAAACTCTTTAGAATGGTGAAATATCCATCATTATAATGTAATGAAATAGATTAAATAATGGTTATTTTTAATATGGAAAAAAGGATTTTCAGGGATGATGCATGAAAATGTTACTATATTAAAACCCATTCAAATGATTTGTGTATGGAAAAATATGAACGCTTTATCTTTAAAAATTTACTACTCATGAAACCAGTTGAATTTTTTTACTATTACTTGAAAACTAAAGTAGTGTAAGATATTATGAAATAAACAACCCCAAAACAAACAATGTGAACTATACTAATTTAGTTAAAAATTTAAAACTTGAAAATATATGAAATTAATAGAATAATAATAAGGAAATGAAAATGAAAAACATTATTTTGAAATTAAATAACTAATTTTTGTATGTAGGAGGGTATAAGATGCATGAGGAGAGTTAATAATCAATGTAAGTGTATTTTTATATACCACTATGAGTGCTTATGGTTATTTAATATTAGAATTGGAATTTTTTATAAGAGTTTTAAAGGAATATCTTAATCTTCTTTAACATGAATGATTTTTTACGGTCTTTAGAAAATTTAGAAAAAATATTTTTAGTTTTTTCCGAATAAAAACATTTTCAACAACTATATGATTTATTTAATTATAACAGACCATTACTAATTTTCTTAATTTTAGCAAGATGATATTCTTTAAATTGTTTTGTTAATATATTTTTAGTTATAAAAATAAAAGGATATATCTCCTTATTTTTAAGTGAAAACTATATGTGCTTATGCTCATGGGTTGAAATGATTATTCGATGTGTTTTTTTGATGGTAGATAATGAACCTATATGTTTTTATTATGTTATGGTTCTCAGAAATTTTATATGATTTTGGGTGGATTTGATATGCCCCTTCAATTAATTAGGCAATGATTGACTATCTAGAGATAAGACATTAGAAATAAATAGTTATGATATTACATTTTGAGTTTATAATGTCGGAGTTAACTAGTGATGTTATTAAAAAAATTAGTTTTAAAATTAACTATTTTTGTTACTATATTATAAGTAATAAACATATAACTATCCAAGTAATCACTATGATTATAATATTATTTTTTATGGGATTGTTTTAGGGATATTTTTTAGAAAAAAATAATGGTTTTGTGTTTTAAATGTGTGTTTATATTTCTTATAATCTCTATGATCTTTGTTTAAATGATATAATTTTTTAAGGGTTTTCTAATATTTTAATGTCATAGAATTTTTTTTTTATTTTACACCCCTAACTAAGTACAAGGCTCATCCCATATTGTAAAATTATTTTCACAAGGCTTGATGATGAGTGGGAATGAATATAAATTCTAGCGGTGAATATGAGTTATTGATCTTCAATGAATAAAGAGTATTATTTGAAGTGTTTTTAGTGGAAAATTATCCCTATATAAGAAAATTATGGGAATTTTTATTTTAATTGTTTTCTAATTTACTAAAACACTATTCCTAAAAGGTCTTGGGAATTTAATTAATGAAATATTTCCTATAAATCATGAAATTGTGGGATGGTTATATCCAGGTAGTTATAGTTAGTATTAAATTGATTTTATAAAGAATATGTTTTTTGAATAAGATCATGATGTACAGGTCTAGAGTGTTATCATTGGTATCAAAGTAGGGTTTAGATACAATTATAGGTTATGAAGCTATTACATTTATATAATTTAATATTTTATAAAATTTCAATAGTTAATATGTTGATTTTTGGTTCATATATTAAACATCGTAGATATCCTTAGTGGTTGGTATGTTAAAAGAAATTTTTGTTTTTTTTGGATTAGGTTAAGAAGGATAACAACTTAAATCAACATGGGCTGAACCAACCCAGTTTAATAGAAGGTTTCATAGTTTATGATACCATAATATTTATTTTTCATATTCTTATGATGATTTAATAAAATATTATTTTATATAATCACACTATCCATTTTTATTCTTAGTTAATAGATAGAAATAAGTGGAAATATGTGTATTAAAATCCTTCATAAAACAAAAAACACTATGAGTTAGTGGATATCATGATAAATTTCTAATTTTTTTTGAATCAAGGATGAAAATGGAATTGAATTTTTGGAATATTAATTGAATATTTTGTGGCCTTAAATAAAAAAATAACGAAACTATTCTAGTGTAAATTGAATGAAATCATGTCTATCATCTTATATTCCCAATTTTATAGTAAAACAAATCTCAAAAAATGTAAAGAGGTTAATAAATCAATCATGAGTTATTTGAAAATAATTCGTTGAATATTATGGTATATCATAAATATAATTCATAAGTATGAATCTTATAAAAGTATAAAAATATTTAGAAAAACCAATATGGTATTTCTAGAGACTTTAGTATATTTCATTTATATATCTTTCCATTTTTACTATTTTTACCTATATTTCCTCTCAATGTACTACTATCTGGGCATGAATTGAAAATTATGTCTTATGATGTCCTCTTCTATAATTTTTAATTTAATTTAAAAATGTTTTAATTTGTGTATTAATAAATCCTTTCACTTGGTATTCAATATAAAATTGTGAAGAATTAATTTATTTAAGGGGAGGAATTTTACAACCAATTTATTTCTAATAAGATATCGGTTTTTTGGTTAATTAATATTAATTAATATGAATATAAAAATATATATATGATTTGACACTTATATATGACTTTTTAATGTCACAATAGAAATTATATAATTAATTAGATACACAAAATACTTTTAAGTTTGTTATGTTAACTTCATATAATAATGGTTTTATATTTAATGGTTATGTAGATTGTCTTAAAAAAATTTCCTATTTTATACTATTAAATAATTTTATTAATTATTATATATGTTGAATATGGATATTCATGTTATTTATATAATTTTATTTATTTATTAAGATAAATAATTATATCAATGTATGAAGTAATGCTATGGGTTTTCATTTGAAAAAAATATTTTTTTCAATAACTAGTTTTCCATGTATTATATGGATTTATTTGAAAGTAAACATTTTAAAATACATAAATTTTAAATTAATTAAATTAAAACATTTTTAATATCTTTAGAACCTAATTATCTCACAGTTTATGTTTTGGATTTTTCAAAAATTGTTAAATTTTGATTTAATATTGAGCAATGACATTTTTTCACAAAACCATAACATTTATGACATCATCATGTTATAATAATGATTAAAAAATTATGAAATATTTTTATTAAAGATAAATGTATTTATGTAGTAAATTAATTTATTTAAAATTAATATCTTGTACTTATGAACAAATTATTAACATTTTGTATATGAGGTTTTATTTATTTTAAAAAAACTATTTTATGAGATCAATTCCATTAATTAAGTATTCACAAGGTATAATTTAGCATTATATTTATTTGAAAGCCACATAACTCTCTATTTTATTCATAATATAATAAATTTAATGAAAATAACTAATATAAATTATTTTGGCGATAATTCATTTTTATGAAAATGAAGGTATTATTCTAAAAATTATTTTTATTCTGCTAGGTGTACTTTTCAATAATAATCAGTATTAGTACCTAGATAAATTTAATATTGTAATATCCCACTTTTTATTGGTACATTACCTTTTGTGGTTTCTTCTTTTTTGAGTGTTGGAGTGGGTTTGATTCTTATTCGGAAGGATTTGGAGGTGGTTTCATTTTTAATGTATAACTTTTATGGTGAGAAAAATCCTATAGAAAATTTATATTCCTTGTAATACAATTACATGGCTTGTAATATTTTAATCATGATAAAATAACTAGAGGAAATGGGGTTTTCAGAATAAACTAGTAAAAATAATTTCATGTTGTTAAAAGGAATTACACATAATGTAATCCCCTCAAACAAAAAATTAAATGGTGTTGTGAAATTTAGTGTGGTTTCTCTCATTCATGAAACCTTCCTTATCTCAACCATATGGTGACATTCAGGGGTTTATAGTGATTTATTCATCTTTTATCATAACATATTGGTGTTTGATTCCTGATAAGCATTTTTTACTGGTTTCCTTCCATTCCACAATCATGCGATGAAGAGATGGAACCTTTTGACAATTGTGGGTTTTGTTGTTGATATTGATCATATGATTCATTCCTAGATCTCCCCTTCCATTGTTGATCTAATCATTCATCATCAATTGAGGGTTGTGGTTGAGAGATCACCCACCAACAATATTTATATGGGTATTCTATTCATCAATTCCTATAATATTTATTGACATTGTATGGAATGTATTTGTGAAATTGAAATTGCCTTGTTGGGTAATTTAATTCTAAATTTAATTCATTAATTGAATTTTCAAGTGATAATTAAGTGGTCTAAACTTAGGACAGTTATAATTGGAATTTTAAAATGTTGTGAAAATTACTAGTTGTTGGTATTATGATTATGGAATTTATGAATCATTTTTATATGAAATTTAGAATAACGGGTATTGTAAAATTAGTGTATCAAGGAATTGTGAAATGGGTAGTCACAAATGGGGTGTGTCGATATAATTATTGTATTTTATTGTGATTTTCTTCTTGTTTCAAAAATGAAAATTGTGAATGTACTAGGTGTACATGTGTTGTGCCTATATGACTGAAATGAGTTATTAGATAGAGATTATTGCTCCAAATACCCATGGGATAATAAAATAACACTCTAGTACCTCAATATATTTGTGAAATTATATGGGATAACCTCATTTTTGGATAGGGACTAATGCTGCAACTACCCCTCAGGTTCCAGACTACAGCTCTAAGCTCCCATTGCTTGAATGTGAAATTTATTTGAATTATAAATGAAAAACATGAGATGTGATATGATTCAGACACTGGCATGGGATGAAGAAGGTATTGATGGTTTGGGTATCCTCATGAACCTAGGTGAATTATGTTGTTAATTAAATAATAATGAAATGTGATAACTATTTACTTTATAACACTTTATTCGTTATACCATGTTATACACTGTTACATATTAGATATAATTTTATTCGCATTTGGTGGTGGCGTACTCGGTTGTACTCACACCCTACTTAGGCTGACTGATCAGTGCATGAATATACATTATGTTTGCGAGTAAGGAGAAGGGAAAGATCCCTTTATTAGATGGATGTGTTGGGATGGAGGTTGGATGATGGAACCATACTTATTTTTAGGACCCACTTGGTAATTTTTAGTGTGTCTTTATTTTTGTGTTTTCATATTGAAACATGACATACATGGAATATCTAGTACATTTTTGGATATTGGATTCCTATTTTGATCATAATGTGATAATGTAATTAATCTGGTTATGGTCATTATCACCGGGTTATTGTTTATTTAGTTATGTTATTGTGATTATTTGGTAAACATGGTATAGTATCCCAAGGATTTATATTATACCCAAGCTGCTTCTCGGAAGCCTCTTGCATATGGGGAGGTACGCCAGTGGTTATATAGTAAACTGGCTCGGGGAACCAGCATGTGAACCTAGTCCGAGATGTTTCAATGTGGTATTAGAGGAATGTTTTTTTGTTTTTGATTACTATTTTGGAAAACTATATTGGATATTAGGATGAGTATTGACTTGGTCATGAGCTCGTTCTTGGGTGTACCTAACCCATATACATGGAAAAACCAAGTTCCTTAGTTTGGAATGATTTTATGGAGGTTTTATTTTAAATTTGAATGTCATTTCACCTAAATGGATTCAACTTTTAAGTGTTGTTGTCATATTAATGAGCTTTTTTCATCATATCCCATTATGAAATGAGAGTTATATATAAATTCATTATCATAGGCACTCATTATTTTTATGTGACCTGGAACATTTTAGGCACAGATTTAAAATCATTGTTCAGGGTGAGTTATTAAATGAAAAATTCTATTCATTATTGTTTAATTTATATTAAAATTGTTCTTAATATGAAGATGAAAATTGTAAAATAATGTTATAATGGTAAACGAAATGGATAAAATTAATGTCTAATGAGAAAAATGATTGTGAAAATTCTTACCCTCTGTGATCTATGACCCTTGTGAGGGATGGTTAAGGGTAGTTATAGTGCCTTAGTTTTGACGATGTAGTGGGGTATGTGGGAATGGATTGTTATGGATTTATGTGAATCAGATTTTTTAGATGTGATAATTATGTGTAATGGGTCCTAAGACGTGTGTTTATAGCTATAGAGATATGAATACAAGACAATTATTATTGATAGGATGATAAGAGAAAATGTTTGGAACTATTCCTTGAGTATCCGGACCAGAGGCTCCAATAGATATGGGCATGAAATGCAGAGAGTAGTTCTGTGAGAAATTTTCTTGGTCTATGAAGTTTATGGAATGTGACCCAAGGTAGGTTGTGATGATTATGTCAGACTTTACACAAAATTTATTGTTACAAAAAACTATAACATTCACTAGAGAGGGTGGACCAGAGTTATATGAGTTATGGATTGAGTCTATCTGGATGAACCTTTAACACCTTGATAATCATATGGAGAATATAGTGAAAATAGATTCTTATATGTTACATGGTCAGGAAAAACATTGGTGGGATATCCATACTTCAGATGAAAAACTGGGGAATATGACTTGGAAGGATATTACCAAGATGTTCATGGCTCACTTTTAACCTGAGATGCTTAGGAAGGAGAGGGTAGAATTGTTCATGAGGCTAACCTAGGGACGAATTCATATGATAGAATATGAAGGAAACTTTGTAGATTTATAATTCATTTCTCCCACATTGGAAGGGGATGTGACTACTATATAAAAACATTTTAATTATAGGATTAAATGTAATATTATATTCTAGATAATAATATTTTGGATGAATGTATTTATAAATGGTGAATCACTCTTTTATACCAGAGGGGAACCTAAATGAGGCTTCCATTGGAATAGATGTAGTATCTGCTGGACAACCAGGGGTACATCTTCCAAAATTAGGAATTGTCACTTTGAAAACATCATCTTGGGAGATAGAAAACAAGGTGTATATGAATAAGTATATGTTATTCAAGACCGTACCTAAGTGACCTACCACCAGTGAAAAATTATGGGATAAGTTCATAGATAGTTCCCCAGATCATTGGTTGTGTGATGATCTTGTGCTAGGATGGGGTATATATAGCAGATTTACCAAAACCCATGAATGATGGGTAGTGATGGAGAAGCTAGAAAAATTAGATTGATTGAATGGGTTATTCTACACCATAATAATATGGAATTTGTAGTCAAACTATCCATAAAAGGCGAGGTAGTTTACATGGTAATTCTCATTAAAATAACACATATCAACATAATAGCATGTCTAAGGGGACTCAGATTGAATCATAGGGAATAGGGTCCGGACATATACATGAAACTCAACCTAAAAATTTGAATTTAGAGGGTGGTGTATCAAAAATTAAATATATTATTTTTCAGGTTCAATACTTACAAGTTACTTGTTTTATACTAGAGCCTTTCATTATTTTATATTTTCCCAACATGTTAATGAGTAGAGTCTAGTAGTAGAATTTCGGAGAGGGGTTATGATGACCAATACACCCTTGGGGGTACGGTCGAGAGACATATATTTGTGAAAAGTGTGTTCCCTTTAGGTTGGGGAGTATTGTTTCCTATGTGATCTATACATTCTTGATATGTTAGTTTCTAACATAATTTTGGGTATGGACTGGTAAGTAGAATATTGATCCCACATATATTGTTATCATATGATAATGACTTTTATGTCTCTCAAGGGTGATATTCATGTTCATTGTGGGGAGTGGGACATCAAAGAATGAACCACAAGGGAAATTCATCAGTCACTGGGGGATATCACTATCTAGGTTGTAAACCAGTTGGTGGATGAAAGGGGTGTAAATCATGATTCATTTTACACCAATAGTAAACTAGTTCCTAGAAATGTTTCTTGGGGACTTATCAAGGATGCTTCCTGATAGGGATGTTGATTTTATGATTGAGCTCATTCTTAGAGATGAGCCAGTTTATATTCCTCCATATAGAATGCAACCAATGGATCTTCATAATCTTAAAAATCAACTTGTAGATTTTATAAATAAGGGGTTTTTCTATAAGATAACATCACTTTGGGGTTCTCCAGTTTTCTTTTCATAAATGTATGATAGTATGTTGTGATTATGTGTTGATTATTGGAAGTTGAACGAGATTAAAGTGAAGAGCTGATATCTTCTTCCAGATATCCATAAACTATTTGACCAGTTGAGTCCAGATTGGGGTTTCTCCATGATTCACTTGAGGTAAGAGTGTAATTAGTTGAGACTTTAATGTTATGATATATCAAATAATGATTTCATAAGTAGGTGTAGAATTTATGAATTTTTGTGACGCTGTTTGGGATCATGAATTCTACAACAATGTTTATGGACGTAATAAACAGAATCATCCACCCATACCTAGATCAGCTTGTGGTTGTTTTTTAATGAAATCTTGGTGTACTGTAAGAATCATGATGATCATGATCATCATTTGTACATCATATGGAGTTAGATTAGAGAGCGTAGTCTATACACAATTCTATCTAAGTGTCAATTATGGATTGATCTTATACATATCTTGGGTTATATCATCTTAGAGGAAGTAGTGTCAGTGGACCCAGAGAAGGTGTATGGAGTTGTTTCTTGTGAACAGGGAAAGATTATTTATATATCCATAGTTTTCTGGGAGTATTAGGATATTATTAGAGGTTCATCAATGAATCTTATCACTTTGTAGCACCACTTTTGTATTGAACAATTAGTGGGTAATGATTGAATGATTTGGATCATGTGATAATTCTTCCAAAGAGTGGAAGAAGCATACGAAAACTAGAACAACCTTGATGATCCTACCCAATCCATGGGAGGTGTTTACAGTGTTTTGTGATGAATATGAAGTCATCCTTGGAGTAGTGTTGATGTAGGGGAGTCAAGAAATAGTGTATGGGTAATTGAAGTTGAGTCCACATGAACCAAATTACCCAACACAAAACCTTGAGTTAGCTACATTGGTTTATGCATTGATGTGTTGGAGGAATTTTCAGTTGGGTTAAAAGTATTCTATGTATACAAATCAGAGATCTTAAAGTATAACTTTTCAAAATTAGATTAGAATATATTGAATTCGAGATGGGTTGAGTATATGGAGTCATTATATTTTATGGTATCTTATATAGATAGAAAGGGAAATTGTGTTGCTGATGCTTTATATAGGAGAAGTTATACTCACATAGTTCATGAGTCTTGTTCAGAGTGGAATATGATGGATATTTTTGATGAGATGCATGTTTTGGTTTTAGAGAAGCATGAGAATATGGATCTTATATCAGTTTCAGTAGATTATATACATTTGATCCAGATTAAAGAGTAGTAATATGAGGATCCATAGTGTCTATCCATGGGGGAAACCCCTGATGGTTGGGAGTCACCATCATATTAGACTATATATGAGGATGAGATCACCTATGATAGGAATCATGGTTTTTCACCTATGAGTATGATGGAGGATATGATGTAATAATTTAATTCCTCGATGTGGGAGGTGTATCACGTTTTAACTAAAATATATCATGAACTATGTCATCATAATATGTGGATGGGTGTGAAAAAGTACATTGTAGGGTTCACGACATGATGTTGCACATGTTAATAGGAGAAGGATGAGAATCAAAGACCATGTGGTACACTATAGAAATTTCCTATTCTATAATGGAAGTGAAGGGAAATTACCATGTATTTTTTAGTGGGTATCTTCAGGGTTCCTTAAAAGAATGACACTTTTTGGGTGATAGTAGATCAACTGGTTAATGTAGTACATTTCATTCCTATACGAGATACTTTCCTAGTGGATCATTTATGATATTTATATATTTGAGAGATATTCCATATGGATGGGGTGCCGCAGAGTATAGTTTCTAACCATAACCTATGTTTCATGTCACTCGTATGAAAATGTTTACCAATGGTTCTTGGTATGAAATTATTTATGATCATGGTTTTCCACCCAAATATAGATGCAATGTTGGAGCATACCATATAGGTTTTAGGGGATATACTATGGGAATGTGTTCTAGAATTGGGTGTGTCCTGAGAGAATCACCTATTACTCATTGGGTTCTTATATAACAACAGTAATCATGAAATTATTCAAATGGAACTATATGAGGGTTTTTATGGTTAGAAATGCGGATCACATATATATTAAATGAAGGTAGGTGAATCAGAGAAGTTGGGATTAATTCTCAAGAAAGAGACATTAGAGAAGGTTTCGCTAATTTAGGAATGTACAGTCATGACCCATAGCAGGCAGAAGATATATGATGTTCGGTGTCATTTACCCATAGGGTTTATAGTGGGATATTGTGTGTTTCTTGTGCTGTCACCTAGATTATATCACCATAGGATTTGGAGGCATGTAATGTTAGCACCCATGTATTTTAAACATCTTGATATTTTTGATAGAATCTAATTAGGGGCATACCGATTAGATATTCTACAAAGGTACAGTGTTATGAGTGATTTTTTTCATGTGTCATGGCTTGGGAGGTATCATCTCGGCCCTTATCATGTGAGAGAAGATGGTGATGTTGATATTTAGACTGATGTGTCCTTTGAGGAGCATTAGATAAATGTTAGGGATTGAAGTGAGAAAGTGTTTTGAGGAATGATCGTGTTGATAGTTTGTGTATTGTAGAAATATGGTCATGTTTGGGAGGAAAATGATGGAGAGAAGCAGATATGAGGGCTCAGTGGCCCGAAATTTTCACCTCAAAATCTTATAGATTCATGGGTCTGTAACTCAATGCTGATTTATTATAAGGTGGAAATATTGCTAAATCGTTATCATTTTCTATTTAAACTCCTTTTTTGAGATTTCTATTTTGTTCTAGGGTGGGATAGGGTTTTATTTTTGTTTTGTAGGATTTAAAGGTGGTCAAATATTTTATGTATAAACTTCAAGATGAAAAATATTTTTCAAAAAATTTAAAAATTTTGTGATACTGTTAAATACTAGGTAATATTTTAGTTAAGATAAAATAACCATAGGTCATGGTTTTTTTCATATACTAGTAAACAAAATTTCACGACTTTTAATGGAATTACATGATGTTTAATTCCTAGAACATAATATAAAAAGGTGTCATGCAATTCAATTTCGTTTCATTAACTTTTGTATACTTCTTTATCTTGACCCTATGTTGACTCTATCCTTTTTTGGAGTGATTTATTCTTTTTCAATCATCGTATATTGGTGTTCGAATACCAGTAATAATTTTTCTTATTTTCCTTCCATTCTACCATCTTATGATGAATCGATGGAAAATTTTGATTGTTATGGGTTTGAGGGATGATCTTGATCATAGGATTTGGTCAGATATATATTATTCCATTGTTTATAGGACCATTCTGCATCAACTTCATCCTGTGGTTGGGCAATAATTCGTTAATGATCATTAGTTAGGTGGTATATTTATCAATCCACATAGACTTTATTGAATTTTTATGTATGTAATTGTGAAATTTCAATCACCATGTTGGGTAATGGAATTCTAAATTGAATTTCCATGTAATAATTTAATAGATTAAAATTGGGGAAATTGAAATTGGAATTGGTAAATTTAGTGATAATAAATATTTGTTGGAATTGTGATTAAGTAACTGACGAATAAAAGGGATATAAGATTGAGAATAATGGGAATTGTGAAATGGGTGCTTTATGGAATTGTGAAATGGGTAGACATCAATGGGATGTGACCGAATATCTAAAGTATTGAATTGTAATTTGTGCTTGTTTGATAAAGATAAATAATGAATGCGCTAGACACCAATTAGGTGAGTCGATATTTCACACCCAAATTTTAAATTTCATCCACTATTCAAGAATATCATTTAATCTTTGGGTTTTCCCTCGTGTTTTATATTTTCTATTTTCAAATTTTGAGTTTTGGGTATATTTTCTTCAATTTCACAGTTTATGGGACTAGTTAGAAGAAATTGTGCGCCATTACATTGGAATCAGTATAGATCCTTGGTTTTGATTGGTCAGGGGTGCACGACCTTTGAAAATTTCGGAAAATAATATAGAAGGCATGTTCATGGTTATGGAATTTTGGATATATCCATGTGGCACAGTTGGAACATGGTTTACAAAACTGTGCTGCTAAATTGTGAAGGTTCCCAGTGTGTCCAGTAAGCGGTGTACGGTTGGCACATGGTATGAGAAACCATGTTTAAAAACTATTCATATGGACTAGGTGATTAAAATTTTAAAATTAGACTTCTACCTTCTTGGTATTTTAACCCCAAAATACCCATTTTCTGATCTCTTAGTTTGTGTGACCCAAAAGGTGTCTTCCATGCTTCTCCATGCCTCCTCTCCTCTATGAAGGTGTGGATCTAGGATTTTATTCATTTTTAAGGGTGATTTATAATGGTAATATTCTCCTCTATTCATTTTATTCATTATTCTTCTATAATCTCATGAGTTCTTCTTCTACTTTGGTCTTGAGGATCTTGGGTACATCTTTCATTGAGTTTAAATTAGAGGTTTTGTGTTGTTAAGATTTATTTTGGATGTTCTTTCCTCTTGGAACCTTTTTAGAGATATTTCATATTGGAATTGTTAAATAGTCTCGGGTTTGAAACAGGTTTCCCTCTTCACATTCCCATTAAATTTAAGAATCATCAGTTTCATCCTTTTCACACCTTCCTTATATATTAAATAGTGATGTGTAAACTTTAGAATAATTGACTAACATGAAATGAGGCGGTTTTCATGATTTTTCTTATGTATATGGAATTTTTTCATTATGATATTCACACAAAGTGTTTGATAAAATTATTAGTTGGATTTTTTATGTGATTTCTGGGATTTAAAGTATGGTTTGGCTTTTGGGAATGTACTATTGTCATCTAAATTGGTGGTTTTGATTTCAAAAAAATATTTTTAAATGGTTTTGGACTTTAAAGTAGTGTGTGTTGGTTCATGGGAAATGGTTTGACATGTGATGATGGTGTGTGGCCCATTTGAAATATGATGGGAGTGTATTTGGTTTGAAAATTTGGTGTGAGTATTTAAATGGAAATGTCGAAAATGGTTAGAGAGTTATAAGTGGTTGGTTTTAAACTTTTTAGAATGGTGGGTTTTGTTTTTTATAAAAAATTGGTTTCTTGAATGGTGATTGAGGCATGTTTGGCACTTTTGAGAAAATGATTATCCTGAAAAACACTCATTGGATAGTCTTTTTTCCTTAGGTATTTTGATTGTTGTGGGAGGTCCACAACGGGAGTCTCCCTTGTGATTGAATGGTTTAAAGGAAAAATGTTAATCCTTGGGGTGGATTTGGGGTGACTTGTTTAATGAGTTTATTGTTTATGATGTATTTTCAAGTAATTAGATAGTTGATTGGAATTTGTTGGATCAACCCTACTTTATTCACGACACAAGAACCTTTTATAACTATCTTATTTTCAATGAGAAGTTGCTGCACTAGCTTTGAAATTCACTTGGTCTAATGGCCCATAGTAGGGGATTTGTTTTTTTTTTGGTGCCTTGGTTTAGTGACCCATTATTAGAACATGTAGGGTGTGATCAAGCGCGTGGGAGAGAAATTATGTTATCAGGTAAGGAAAGAATTTGGGAAGAGTGATTTTTTATAGTATGTTCGATATTATTACATTGAGCTATGAGGTTATCCTATGTTCTTTAGAATATAGTTGTCTATATAGGATGTTTTAGATTCTTCGTTGGATGGATACTCTTATGTGCAATTTTTCTATTACCCTTGTTATGTGATCATTTTGGTTGTTTCCTTACATAGTTTACACCATCTTTAAAAGTGACGTTTTAGATTTCAGAAGATTATTTAAAAGGTTTTGGAATTATTTTATACTTTCTTTCCCACTTTTTAAACCAAAAAATATTCTTACTCCTCAAAAATGGTAATGTTTACTTCTTGAAAAGGAATTTGGATTTTAAAGGAAATAGACAAATAAAAGTTTTTTGGTTTTAATGTGAAAAATGTGTGGGAAACCTAGTTTCATATATTATATTTAAAACATAAATTGGTTGTTGCTTTTATTTAAAGGAAGTTAATTGGTAATTGATATTTTGGGATTTCCTACAATGTTTTAATACACATTCTTGTAGTTATTTGTTATTTTTATAGTTTTGTGCCGGTTATAGCTTGGTTTTGATCACTGTGGGTGATGGTTGGTGTTGGAATAAGAGAATGTACCCCAAGGTCACCTAGATAATTTATGGTTGTTAGGTTCAATTATTATTTCATTGTTCATATTTGGTTATATTTTCAGTTTATGTATAAATGATTCCCTGTTTGGATATTTATTTATATTGGGATACATAATTTTTTACATTTATTTATTTAATTGTATTAGGAGAAATCATTCTATTGGTTTTTTTATTGATTCCATGACACTAT
Organism: Viscum album; assembly: GCA_963277665.1. NCBI lineage: Eukaryota > Viridiplantae > Streptophyta > Magnoliopsida > Santalales > Viscaceae > Viscum > Viscum album. The sequence goes on from OY728147.1 coordinate 89,991,451, forward strand.
TTTCTAGCCCATGAGGATCGAGAACGCCTCTCATGTGTTTTCTTTGGCCGGATCGGGTGATTGGTCCATATTCGACATGGGTTGGTTCATGAAAAAAATGGTATCAAATAAGCATGGTACTTTAGTGGACCTACATTTTATATCACCCATTGTTATTTGGGATATTGAGGTAGATTTTGTAGGAATGTCAGAGCATGGGGTGTCGGTCTAGGGGGAGTTTGTAGCCAATAATTTTTAGAACGAATCATGATTTTCTATGGGATGTCGAGGTTGTTTTTGTTTTGATTGGTTCTAGTTGGTTGTTTAGTGTTTGGGATGAAAAAGGGATTTGATATATAGTTCTTTGTCAATACATAAGGCCTATAAATCCATGTTGAAATATGGATGAGGTCCACAAAGACTCTACTAGATAGTGTTGTGATTCACATGTGGCTTCCAACCACATAGCCATGTCACCCATTGACACTAGTTTTACTTTATGAGTGGTTTTGGGTTTTCCATGATACTGAAAATTGTTTTGAAAGCCCTTTGTTTGAATTGAGAAAAAACTATACCGAGAGGGCTACTGGTCTCATATTGGGAAGATGGAAAAAGATTTTTCAGAATCAATTTAATGAATGTATCATAACATGGTTTTTTATAATCTCATTTTTGTGTAAAACAAGGAGTTGTTTATCAAGGATAAATTTTTATAATTTAAACACGAGGTTTTTCAAAAATCAGGTATTAGTAAGTAGAAATTTATTTGAACAAGTGTTTCAAGAATTTTTTTGAAATAAGTAGGAATGAGTTTTTAATCAAAAGATTTATTACGGAATGAGAATTTTTAATCATATGAAAATGTTTTTAATGGGTTGAAATAGATTTTTAGATGAAATAAATGGGATTATATTTTGATCATGATAAAATGGATTGGTGTGTGGACTTTGAAAATGGATTTTTTTTACTTGGTCATTAGTAATATTTTGAAATTTTTATGAATTTTGGAATGGTAAATGGATTGGGAATATGAAAATTGGGTTGAAATTTCATTTAAAAATGGGAATATGTTTTTTACTATTCTTATTCCCATGGGTGATCATATGTATGTAGATATGTGGGAAATTGGATCAATGATAATATGGGAAGATGAGTGCCCATATTTTCATGGGTTGATGAGTGTTTGGAGTAGAATGGGAATACTCATGTGTGAAGATCCCTGGAATATTGTGGGTGGGTGTGAGACCCACCATTTGTTTCCTTCAAAAGTTCATTAATGATAAAAATTTCAATGTTTTTATAACCAATGGTTATGATTTGAATTCTTTTATTATTTGGTAATGTTGTTTACATGGTGTTTTATGTTTGAAAATTGTTGTTGATGAAGTGGTTTTGATTGGGTTCTTGGTTTTTTGGATGGTTAGTGTTTCCCCCACTAAAGCCAGATGGATATTCGAGGTGTGACATTGGGTGGTTTACCATTATCAGACCTTCTAGTTGATCAACCTAAGTACATTATTCTTTATTTTTAAATGATGAATCCTCCTCTCTTTTATGGTCAAGTGATCCTCTAAAAGAGGAAGAGTGGATATGGAGAATTGAATGGATATTTATTTTCCTTGAATTTATGGAGTCATTAAACATTATGTTTGATACCATTATGCTTGAAGGTCTGACATGTAAATGGTGGATGATGGTATTTTAAACCAAACCCCCGGAACATCTTACCTGGTATTTTTCAAGGCATCTCTCATCCCATATTACTTCACAGAGATAGTTAAGGTAAAAAAGGGGATGTATATTTTATATGTCACGACTTGTCCTCAGGGCCCGTGCCGTGACTACCCCAAGCCCTCCTTCCATAGGCTAGGGGCTGGAGACTAGCAGCAAAGGCGTAAATCCTGATAACTGGGAAGGCATTTCCTTTATAAAAGTAACAAAACACCACAGAGTACAAGCAGATGTAAAACACTAAGTACAAAGAAAGTGCTGAAAAGTAAATGGGCCAGAATACAAACCCAACTGGAAATAAAGCTACAACTGAACAAAGACAACAGCTGGATGAAAGGAAACAGCTCCTAGGTTGTCCTCCTCAGATCCTTCCTGAAGGGTAGGTACAGATAGTGCAGCTCCTCAATGCTCTCGCCCGTCAACCTCCTCCGTGTGTCGTCTCATCGTGAAGTCCACCTCCGGATACAGACTCGTCATGTGGTCCACCTCCGGGTACTAACTCGTCGTGTGGTCCACCTCCGGGTACTGACTCGTCGTGTGGTCCACCTCCGGGTACTGTCTCGTCTTGTGGTCCACCTCCGAGTACTGTCCAGTCCTCGAACACTCGGCCTACGTCATCACTGCCCGTCGTCTGCAACCAACACAACGAGGTGCGGGCATAGCCCGTGCATGGGTGAGTATAAGGATACTCAATAGGGACCCCGAGACCCTCAAGATCTCACTAAAACCAACAAGGATAACCACAATGATGATCTCAACAAATAACCTCTACTTAGGTATATGCCCATACATATACCCAAGTTATCAAGTAACCTATCTCAATCTTGACGTAACCACAAAGGTCATAGACTCAGCTCAAACCAGGATTTTCATTATCGAAACCGTAACTACTAAAGAGCTCCGTATCTCGGAGTATAGTGATCATGTCACATCTCCTAGGTATTGCTCACCAACCTATGACTGCTGAGGTACTCCTCCTGCCGAGTACCGCGGTTCTGCCACCTCACACAGTAGTGCTCCTCCTCCATGGGTCTGCCACACCACACAGTAGTGCTCCCCCTCATAGCCTACAGAGGTACTCCTCCTATCGTGTACCGCGGGTCTGCCACCTCACACAGTAGTGCTCCTCCTCCATGGGTCTGCCACCTCACAAAGTAGTGCTCCCCACTAGGCTATGCTAGTCACTTCAAATCGAATCGGACAAGCAGTCATCATGTCACAGCCAGCTACACGGTCTCCGTACTCCGTACACTCGTCTCCGGGAGGGTCCGCTCCACGATCTACTAGTAGATACTCCAAGTATCTCAATGTCCCACGAAGAAGTATCTCAAAGAACCGCCTCATCATAGGGGTATCAAAGCGATAGACGATGTGTCAATCAGACGCACGGTCTGTGAGTTATTAGATTTTTTGTCCCCGGAGCCCGGTTGGTTTCGTGTGTGATCCAACACGTCCGTATCTCAACTGTACCCCGAACTCTCATAGGTTATAATCAAAGGGACCTCTATTCCACGTGATCACCAACGCCACTGACGGTTCGTCAAACGGACGTCTGGTCTGAAAGATATCAGCTTTTCCGTTCGAGGGGCCCGGTTGGATTTTGGGTGCAATCCAACCCGGCCACTATCCAACTGCATCCAAAACTCAAGTGAAGTATGTAAATAGTTCCGTCTCATCAAGAGGAGATCAACGAGACAGACAGCGCGTCAATCGGACGCCCGGTCTGAAAGATATAAGCTTTTCCGTTCCAGGGGCCCTGTTGGATTTCGGGTGAAAACCAAGCCGACCGCACTCAGACGGCATCCAAACCTCGAGCGGAGTAAGACAAAAGTTCCTTCTCATCAAGAGGAATCCAACAAAGTCGATGGAACGTCTATCGGACGTTCGTAGCTCAAGTTACGAGCGTTTCCGCTCCGAGGGCCTGGTTGGTTTCGTGTACGGATCAACACGGCCGAACCCAAAGTATTTTGAAACCTTGAGTGCGATATTTCAAAACGACCGTCGCGGTCCAAGGATCGCATCGCCACTGACGGTGTGTCGATCGGAGGTCCGTAGCCCAAGATATGGTAAAATACCAAAAAGGTCTGAAAACGGGGGGTCTGGGCCCGTACCAACCCGGCCCAACCCCCCCTGGGTTGGCCCGAACCGAGTCGACCCGACAGGGCGTGACTCAGCATGGCCGGCGCGGCTTGGCCCGGTCTGGGCGTGACCCGGCCCGGTCCGCCCAAGCCGGCCCGGCTCGGTCGGGTGGCTAACTGGCTCGGTCAGCGTGCCGGTGCTCCGCGGACGCGGTGCGCGCCGCCTCCCCCCTGGACCCCGCGTGGCCGTGGGATCTGCCAGATCGTCGCCACGGCTTCAGCTGCGGCGGTTTCTCCAGGCGGCGTGCCGGGGCGCCGTTGCCTCCGGGCGGCCGACCGGTGCTGGCCGCTGCCTCCGGCCACCCGCGCTGCCGGTGGTGTCTGCGGGCCACCTGAGTTTCTCCGGTGGTCCGTCTTCAATTCCTCCTGCGCCGATGCTCATCCCGGGACCCGTTCTTCACTGCGGAAACATCAAATCGTCTCTATGGACCGTTCCGTCAATGACTGACGATCCGCACGTCAAAAGAAACAACTGCAGAGTCTTCCGTTCGCCTTCGCGGCCCTGACTACGACCACACTTTTGTTCGGCCTTGACGGCGCGGTGCGACAGCGCCGCGCATCCTTGCCGCATCACTCTAGGTTCCCGCTCAGTGCCGTCACACCGTGATGCCATCTTCCGAACCGCAACATAATCAACAACAAGGGGGTGGAGGGTCGACCATGTTTGTATGGTCCGACCTCCTCCCGTTATAATGATAGCAAGCGACCATCAAATAGAAGTCGACGTACGGAAAAGAAATATTTCACGGCAAAATCAATAAACCTCAACATCAACCTACATGAACAAACAATCCGTGGATCAACCTGGAAATGGTTGGTCCGCGCTCGGAGTTCTTTTCTCAAAAGATAAGAGAACACCAAATAAATTTCCCTACCTCAAAATTGACGTCGCACGTCGTCGAGTCGCGTAAGTCGAACGTCGCGGTAGTCGAACGTCGGGGTAGTCGGGTGTTGCAGAAGAAAGGTATCTCTCCCGTCAACATCGGAAGAAGATGGAGAATGTTGTTGTTGGCGTCGGTCTCCACAGTCGGCGTCTCCTTCCTTGTCACGGGAGAGGAAGAAAAATGATTAGAGAAAACGTTGAGCGTTCTTCGCCGAGTCGGAAGGTCGTTTTTCGTTTGGAGATGATGTTCTTCAGAAGAGGGAAGAGCTCTCTCCCAAATTCTCTCACACAACAAAAATCACAAAAATAAAAAAAGGCCTCTCCTTATTTTATTATTTTTCCATGCATTCAAACTTTTTTAAAAATCCAAACACATAGTTAAATTAATTGAAGTGGTTTAATCAATTAATTTAAGATGTGTTTTGGAAAAATTAAAGAGGAGATAGGGGAGAGTTACACAAGTTAAAGTGGAGTTACAAATGTTAAGAGGGAAGTGAGTTATGGGAGGTCAAGGGGGTTATGGGAAGATCAAGGGGGGTTAGGGAGTCGTGTGGGCCCCACCTCCCACATATCCACACATGGGAAGTTGGGTGGTTGTGGGTCCCACCAACAACTTCCCATGGTAGAATTTAACTCCCTTGGTTAACAGAAATAAAATTAGTCACAATTTTATTTATTTCTTCCTTAAACCCCAAAATTTAACTTCTCCTCCCAAGAAAACGCACCTATGGTAAAAGTCCTCTTAAGCAAATACCGGCGTTGTGAGTTCATCGGTGTCCTAGAATTTCAATTCCGAGTACCGGTTCAAAAGATAGAAAAACCCGCTCGTTCGTTCACTGAACGTACCCGAGCTAAACTTCAGAAATTGATTCCGGGAACACCGGGCCTCGGAATCAGGCGCCGTCAAAAACTGCATTCTTGTAAAATTACAATGAAAATTAAGAAAAAAATTCCCTTGAATTTTACGGGTATTTACATTACTCCCACCTCAGGGATTTACGTCCTCGTAAAGCTTTAACACAAACTAGGGATACAAAAGCGGTACTGAGCATGCATCTAAGCCTCCTACTCTCATGTGCTCACCTGGAGGTTCCCATACTACCAGAGAAAGCGCACCCGAGGAATCGTCCATCCTCGTAGGATCCACTTCTATCGATCCTCGATCCCCACTGGAACCTCCGCATATGTCGCCCTGTCATCGACATCCAACTCTCTGAGGTCGATGATATTTGAAGGATCACGCACGTATCTCCTCAGTTGAGATACGTGGAAGTCGTCGTGCACCAGGTGCAACTGAGGTGGATTCGTCAAACAGTAAACCACTTCTCCTACCAAGAAGAGGACCTAAGAAGGTCCACTGAACCTCGGAGATAACTTTCCACCTTGTCCACATCTCCGTAAACCTCATCGAGGTGAAACCCGTATAAGGACGTGATCGTCATCCTCGAACTCTAGAGGTATCCAATTCCTGTCAGCATAAGGCTTCTGTCGGCCCTGTGTTGTCCTCATCCGCTCTTGGATGACCTGGACCTTCTCTAGTCTCATAAGAGCTGCTATGATTTCTTCTTTGCCGACAACTAAAATCTGGTCTCATCCCCTCGATGAACCACATTCGTTGCCTAACACAGTCAATCCGGACATGAATGATGTATTCATGCCATGGACGACATCGTAAGGTCTCGACGTTACTACCAAGAGATCTAACTGTCACTCTCGCCTCCAAGGGCCGAGTCACACTGTCGGCATCAGTGTGAGGTCACTAGGTCTCTTCCAGTAGAAATCTGGAAAGTGAGGGTCTAGTCAACAGTCTTAACAGGGACCACTCAGTACCAACCAAACAAAAGGACATGAAAGCAAAATTTAAAAAAAGTTAAGTGTCTTTATATTACTGCAGCTCATAGTACAAAGACACAAATGTAACAACAACAACATGGAACTAGATATACACCACTAGTTCCGCTCTTGTCCACTCGCTTCCAGAGCTCCGTAGTCGTAAGCTTCTGCTGCCTGAAGCTGAGCTCTCTCATGTCCACCTGTTCCTTGCGGTCGGGGTGGACCTCCTGGTGGTGGTGGTGGCAACACCTCGAAGCGTCGTCCACCTCCAGCTGCACGACCAGCTCCCCTCCCTCGGCCTTCAGATCCTAGCGGTATACCTTGATCGAACCTCTGCCTCTACCTGGGAGGTTCTTCATTTAACTATCGGTCATCTGCATGGCGGGTCGGGCAGTCACGTGCCATGTGACCAATCTCACCACAGGAGTAACACTGCATTGAAGGTCTGGCTCTGTCATTCCCCTTGGTGCCTCGCACTACCGACCCCGATTTACACGGTCGACCACATATAGGTCTTGTCCTCTTTGACCTCTGCGTCATCTGTCTACTGCCTGCTATAGAATACTTTTCCACATGCCGACTAGTGGTGGGTCCTGCTGCTGGAGACTGCTCAGCAAGGAAACTCTTCACTAAGAGGGCTCTCTCCAACACCCTTTTCTACGTCAGAATGCTGTGAGAAACAATAGAATCTCTAATCTCTCGCCTGAGCCCCTGCGCGAAGGTTCTGGCCCTGAATAACAGGTCTCGTGCCATATCTGTGGAGTAGCGCGAGAGGTTTGTGAACCTCGGTGAATACTGCGCCACTATCATGCTGCCCTGCCGCAGCCGAAGTAGCTCTTGTATACGCACTCCTCGAAGGGTGGATAGTACAAACTCTTCCCGAAATAGGCTCTCGAAGTCTTCCCATAGAAGTGTCGCCTCTTCATGCATCTGGAGCATCAGGCTCTACCATCTGACTACTACTGCCTGAAGTAGGCTGGCAACAAGGATCACCATGAAATCTACTGGCGTCCCCGCTAGCCTGAAGACTCTCACTACAGCCTCCAACCAATACTTAGCCACCTGCGGGTCTGTATATCCCCTGAACCTGGGTGGCCTCTGGCACTGGAACTCGTGCAGTGAGATCAAGCGACGTACACCCTCTGCTGTTGGGGCTGGTGGCATCGGTGGCCCAACAGGTAGTAGTACCGCTGGTGCCTCAACTGGGATAAGGCCCTGTACTGAGGCTACGTCGCTCGACAGGCTGTCAGTACAAACAACTCTCGGGGCTCTAGCTGATTGTCCGTGGGGAGGCATCCTGATAGAAACAAACATGAAACGGTCTAACGATTTATACCTGGTGAGCTGACCTGGTTTGATATGACTTTTAAAAACTTCTGAAACACACACGCAATCTGTGTTTTCGTGCACAAAGATGGAAATCAGTTGTCAGGGTCCTGGTGTATGGAGACGTCGACCGCCCGCACCAACACTGGACTCCCTGAACTGAAGACCACACTCGGTACCCTTAACATTTTTGCTTCACAGAATGAAAATATCAGAGTTATAAGTTCTGCGGTAGAACCGACCCCTCTGATACCAATTTGTCAGGACCCTTCCTCAGGGCCCGTACCGTGACTACCCCAAGCCCGCCTTCCATAGGCCAGGGGCTGGTGACTAGCACCAAAGGAGTAAATCCCGATAATTGGGAAGGCATTTCCTTTATAAAAGTAACAAAACACCATAGAGTACAAGAGGAAGTAAAACACTAAGTACAAAGAAAGTGATGAAAAGTAAATGGGCCAGAATACAAACCCAACTAGAAATATAGCCACAACTGAACAAAGACAAAAACTAGAAGAAAGGAAGCAGCTCCTGGGTCGTCCTCCTTAGATCCTACCTGAAGGGTAGGTACAGATAGCACAGCTCCTCAATGCTCTCACCCGTAAACCTCCTCCGTGTGTCATATCGTCGTGAAGTCCACCTCCGGATACTAACTTGTCGTGTGGTCCGCCTCCGGGTACTGACTCGTCGTGTGGTCCACCTCCGGGTACTGACTCGTCGTGTGGTCCACCTCCGGGTACTGACTCGTCATGTGGTCCACCTCCGGGTACTGTCTTGTCGTGTGGTCCACCTCTGGGTACTGTCCAGTACTCGAACACTCGGCCTCTGTCAACACTTCCCGTTGTCTGCAACCAACACAACGAGGTGCGGGCATAGCCCGCGCAGGGGTGAGTATAAGGATACTCAGTAGGGACCCTGAGACCCTTAAGGTCTCACTAAAACCAACAAGGATAACCAAAAAAAAGATCTCAACAGATAACCTCTACTTAGGTATATTCCCATACATATACCCAAGTTATCAAGTAACCCATCTCATTCTTGAGGTAAACACAATGGTCATAGACTCAGCTCAAACCAGGATTTTCATTATCGAAATCGTAACTGCTGAAGAGCTCCGTCTCTGGGAGTACAGTGATCCTGTCACGTCTCCGAGGTACTGCTCACCAACCTATGATAGCTGAGGTACTCCTCCTGTCGAGTACCACGGGTCTGCTACCTCACACAGTAGTGCTCCTCCGCCATGGGTTTGCCACCTCACACAGTAGTGCTCCCCCTCATAGCCTACAGAGGTACTCCTCCTGTCGAGTACCGCTGGTCTGCCACCTCACACAGTTGTGCTCCTCCTCCATGGGTCTACCACCTCACAAAGTAGTTCTCCCCCCTGGGCTATGCTAGTCACTTCGAATCGAACCGGACAAGCAGTCATCAGGTCACAGCCAGCTACACGGTCTCCGTACTCTGTATGCTCGTCTCCGGGAGGGTCCGCTCCACGAGCTACTAGTAGATACTCCAAGTATCTCAAAGTCCCACGAAGAAGTATCTAAAATAACCGCCTTGTCATAGGGGTCTCAACGCGACAGATGGCGTGTCAATCGGACGCCCGGTCTGTGAGTTATTAGCATTTTCGTCCCCGGGGCCCGGTTGGTTTCCTGTGCGAACCAACATGGCCATATCTCAACGGTACCCTGAACTCTCATAGGGTATAATCAAAGGGACCGTTTCTCCACGTGATCACCAACGCCGCTGACGGTTTGTCAAACGGACGTCTGGTCTGAAAGATATCAACTTTTCCATTCCAGGGGCCCAGTTGGATTTCTGGTGCAATCCAACCCGGCCACTATCCAACTTCATCCAAAACTCAAGCGAAGTATGTAAAAAGTTCCGTCTCATCAAGAGGAGATCAACGAGACAGACGGCGCATCAATCAGACGCCCAGTCTGAAAGATATCAGCTTTTCCGTTCCAGGGGCCCGGTTGGATTTCGGGTGCAAACCAACCCGACCGCACTCCGACGACATACAAACCTCGAGCGGACTAAGCCAAAAGTTCCATCTCATCAAGAAGAATCCAAAAAAGTTGATGGCACGTCTATCGGACGTCCGGAGCTAAAGTTAGGAGCGTTTCCGCTCCGAGGGCTCGGTTGGTTTCGTGTACGAACCAACACGGCTGAACCCAAAGTATTTGGAAACCTTGAGTGCGATATGTCAAAAAGACCGTCTCAGTCCAAGGATCGCATCTCCGCTGATGGTGCATCGATCGGAGGTTCGTAGCCCAGAATATGGCAAAATACTGAAAAGGTCTGAAAACGGGGGGTCTGGGACCGTACCGACCCGGCCCAACCCCCCTGGGTCGGCCTGAACCGGGTTGACCCGACTGGGCGTGACCCGGACCGGCCGGTGCGGCCTGGCCCATTCTTGGATCGACCAGGCCCGGTACGCCCAAGCCGGCCTGGCTCGGCCGGGGGGCTCGCTGGCTCGGCCAGCGAGCCGGTGCTCCGCGGACGCGGCGCACACCGCGTCCCCCCCTGCATCCCTCGCGGCCGCGGGATCCGCCAGATCGCCCCCGCGGCTTCAGCCGTGGCGGTTTCTCCAGGCAGTGTGCCGGGGCGCCGCCGCCTCCAGCCGCCCGCAGCGCCGGTGGTGTCCGCGGGCCCCTGGAGTTGCTCCGGTGGTCCGTTTTCAATTCCGCCTGCGCCGATGCACATCCTAGGTCCCGTTCTTCACTGCGAAAACATCAAATCGTCTCTGCAGCCTGTTCCGTCAATGCCCGACGATCCGTACGTCAAAAGAAACAACTGCGGAGTCTTCCGTTTTCCTTCGCGGCCCCGACTACGACCACACTTTTGTTCGGCCTTGATGGTGCGGCGCGACGACGCCGCGTATCCTTGCCGCATCACTCCAGGTTCCCGCACGGTGCCATCGCACCGTGTTGCCATCATCCGAAACGCAACATAATCAACAACAAGGGGGAGGAGGGTCGGCTGTGTTTGTGTGGTCCGACCTCCTCCTGTTATAATGATAGCAAGCAGCCATCAAATAGAATTCGACGTACGATAAAGAAATATTTCACGGCAAAATCAATAAACCTCAACATCAACCTGCATGAACGAATGATCCGTGGATCAACCTGTAAATGGTTGGTCCACACTCGTTGTTCTTTTCTCAAAAGATAACAGAACACCAAATAAATTTCCCTACCTCGAAATTGACGTCGCACGTCGTCGAGTCGTGGAAGTTGAACATCGCGGTAGTCGAACGTCGGGGTAGTCGGGTGTCGTGGAAGAAAGGTATCGCTTCCGTCAACGTCGGAAGAAGAAGGAGAATGTTGTTGTTGGCGTCGGTCTCCATGGTCAGCGTCTCCTTCCTTGTCGCGGAAGAGGAAGAAAAAGGATTGGAGAAAACGTAGAGTGTTCTTCGCTGAGTCGGAAGGTCATTCTTCGTTTGGAGATGATGTTCTTCAGAAGAGGGAAGAGATCTCTCCCAAATTCTCTCACACAACAAAAATCACAAAACTAAAAAAAGGCCTCTCCTTATTTTATTATTTTTCCATGCATTCAAACTTTTTTAAAAATTCAAACACTTAGTTAAATCAATTGAAGAGGTTTAATCAATTAATTTAAGATGTGTTTTGGCAAAATTAAAGAGGAGAGAGGGGAGAGTTACACAAGTTAAAGTGGAGTTACAAAAATTAAGAGGGAAGTGAGTTATTGGAGGTCAAGGGGGTTATGGGAAGATCAAGGGGGGTTAGGGTCTCGTGTGGGCCCCACCTCCCACATATCCACACATGGGAAGTTGGGTGGTTGTGGGTCCCACGAACAACTTCCCATGGTAGAATTTAACTCCCTTGGTTAACAAAAATAAAATTGTTCACAATTTTATTTATTTCTTCCTTAAACCCCAAAATTTAACTTCTCCTCCCAAGAAAACGCACCTACGGTAAAAGTCCTCTTAAGTAAATACCGGCACTGCGAGCTCATCGGTGTCCTCAAATTTCAATTCCGAGTACCGGTTCAAAAGATAGAAAAACCCGCTCGTTCGTTCACTGAACGTACCCGAGCTAAACTTCGGAAATTGATTCCCGGCACACAGGGCCTCGAAATCAGGCGCTGTTAGAAACTGCATTCTTGTAAAATTACAATGAAAATTGAGAAAAAAATTCCCTTGAATTTTATGGGTCTTTACATTATATCTATAGTAAATATTGATTGGTGTTGTAGTTATTTAGTAGTTTTATGAATATATTTCTTTACATTTTGTAGTAGGAATCAGTTAATTTCTTAAAGGGTCAGTTCTTTGAGATCATGCATCATTATTTTCTACAATTAATGGTGTTAATGTTCAGTCTAAACTCAATTTCTAATGTAACATTCCAAGTAAATAAAGAATAAAAAATTTTCATATTTATTAATATTTGTGAATTTAAAATTAATTTTACTTTAATGGGGTTTCTATGTTCGATGGCGTACATGATATGCAACAACGAATTTCTTTGAAATCTTATGTGGCACACTAATAATATAATAATATTATTTTAAATGGTAGTTAACACCTAGATGGTGTATTGGCAGGAATGAATAGAAATAACTAATATATGATTATATATGTTTGTTAAATTTTTTACATTTATCCAAAAAATGTTAGAGGCCTAAAATGCTAATGAATCCAATTTTTAGCATAAATACTCTAATATTCACTAAAAGCTCGATTTATCGCCTTTTGATGGAGAACCCTCTTTAAATATAGTTTTGGTCACTCTTATAGATTATATTAGTCCAAATAAATTTTTTCTTTAGAATCGGGACATCAAAATTTACTTTGTGTATGTTTTTGTTATTTTTCCGATAAAGTTCATTTTTTAAATGAATAGTGAAAAATGTTATATTTTAATTCAAAACCTCATTTTTTATATTGTTAGATTATCTTTTTAAATGTTTTAAAGTGTAATTAGAATATATTTTTACCATTTAATCGAATGGTGGTCATTGGAATTAATTTCGCTTTGAAACTGGACTTAATCAAGTGTCAATCTTTTTATAGATATTGTTTCTAAAAAACACGTTATTTGTTTTGACAACGGGAATAAATTATAAAATTTATTAATGAAACTTATATGTTTTGAATTTTTTAAAATAGAAATTATTTTTGAATTCGGAAAATCAAATATATCTTAGGGTGATTTTTTGGTATTTTTCTGAAAAACTTCAATTTTTGATGAATAGTGAAACCACTAAGTGGTAGTTAAAAAAACTGATTTTTTGTTTAAATGAAAATATTCTGCTTCTGTGAATTGAATTTCAAAAATCTGAGATACATTTATGTCATCAGTAAGTAAAATTTGGTTCAATGGGATGAAAATAATATTTGGTGAATAGTAAGTTTTGACTTTTATTAACCGCGATTAAAAGTAATTAGTGTATTTTAAGGTAAAAATAATGTTATAATAATATGAAAATACCTTTACACTTGTCCTACCCTTATTGAATGAGTCTTGGACGACCAAAACAAAACATGGGTCAATTTTTAGAACCCATGGGGCCACTTGGGTAAGATAATGACATTAATACCTTTTTATTTAAAGTAAAAATAAAAAATGTCACAAACATGTATTGTTTTAATAAAACATTTTTTACATAAACTTATGTAATTGATATATTTTATTATAAATATTAATTAGATAGATAAAATTATTTCCTATATCATGGTAATTTTTCTATAATTTTTAGACATCAAATAAATAAAATTATTTATGACACAATGATGATGTAGTGTTTACGTCATTATTGAATAATTTAAATAAATAAGAAGATAAAGTATAAACAAATATCCAAAACATGTCAAATTATTATTGGATTATTTCATTTTGAACATGGGCCACCTTATATTATACTTTAATGATTTTTGGACCTTTAGAAACCGAAAATCATTATATAATGAAATAATATTTTCAAGCATTCCAAAAGAGCCCCTCCTATGCCTTATAAAAAGACCCCACTTCCTACCCATCTCACACAATTATAAAACCGTTTGGATCGTCCAACCTCTACTAAATTAAGATCCCAATATCCCTCTATTCATCATATAAGCCTTACCTTAGGCATAAATCACTTCAATGAACCCTTTTGGTTCAAACCAAGGGGAGTTACCCAATTTAAAGGTAACATCTTCTCTTATGTTCTTTTATTTTATTTTGCTTCTACAAACCCTAAAATATTTTATTACTTTATTTTGTAACAATACCAGTATCCTAAATATACTATTATGTTGTTATATGAAGTATTCTAGCTACACTTACACACACCTTCATCTCATGGGTGAAGAACATACTGTTTTTGTGGACGGCGAACTACTGCCTCACGAAACGATGATTGTTCAATTATATCCTACCACCTCTCATGGTGGACAATAAGATGTCCCTGTATTTATATATGACATATATTATGTTTATGTTTTCCTTATTCTTATTTATTTCTAATTTATGGCATACCTTTATGGTTTCCATAATGGGTAAACGCGATAATTTCATTTTAGGAAGTGCGGACTACCGCCCCCTCAAAGTGATTTGAATCATTACTGCCACATGTGGGATGCATAAAGGATGGAGTTAATAATATTATATATGATATTATACTGTAATTATAATGTACCTTTATATCATAATGTTTTCATTCCATTAAATGCAAAATAGAAATGAAAGTTTCGTTCATGCATACGTACGGTTTACCGTCTCCATGAACGGTACATTTGATTTCTTACCTTAAAATGTTATGTAATATTATAAATACATATTATACTTAATATATATGATATATATGATATCTAAATCATGAATTTAATTATGGAGATAGTGGATATTTTACCATATGAACAAATTGTAATTATTAGAAGTTTATTTTTGACTCAAGTACCAAATATCGACAAAACGACTGTTATTAACTTAAATGATTACATAATGTTCATAAAATGATAATTAGTGATATAAAAGGTATAATGAACTAGAAAAAGGTTCTTAATAAAGGAGAAATTAACTTTATTTTATTATTCAGGAGATTAAAGAACAATCAAGTCAATTCAGACATGAGGTAATGGACTTCGTCTCAATCTCTTTTCATTGAGGTATATTTTGTTTTAATACAAGACTTTATTTTATACACTGTATAAACACATTTTAATTTTAATTTCCTTAAAAGAGAATCTTTTTCTTCAAATCATTTTACTAAATGACAAAAAGGATTGTTTCTTTTAACGTACGCAGTGACAACGACCTTTCCGCCGCTACGAGTATTACTTGATCTTTGGCTTCCTTAACAAGGCGTAATATTTTTAAAAGGAAAAATAAATACCATATACTCTATTTTGTATTTTTGTATTGAAAATGGTTTTGATAATGGATTTGTTATGTCCATATATTTAAGTTATATATTGTTATTGAAATGTGGAAATGTTTTCTTTACTTTATATTTTTTGTATGTGTTATGATTTTATAATGGTACTTGGAAATTTTATGGGTGGTTATGTGATAAACCAAAATGGGTGGTTACATTATATCCTCCAATGCATTGGGTATGGAAGTTAGCCGAATGGATATTCCATTTAGTGACATTTATGGAAGTAGACCGTATAGTTATTCCATTTAAGTATATTTATGTTCCGTGTTACCTTTATATGTTATGTGTTATTTATATGGGTTTATGGAGATATTTTGGTTACAAAAGGGTATGTAATGATATTTTATTTAGTGAAGAGTATTTACTACTTCATATAGGGGAAAAGTATTACTTATGATTAGGTATTCATGGTTTACTTTTTTCTTTAAAAAACTAATAGTTTCCTTCTTTGTGTATTCCTTTCTGAGCTTTTTATGCTCATCCCAAGTTTTTGAAATGTTTTTCACAGGACATAAAGTGGAATAGGGTCAAGGATGGGATCAAGGAATGTCATGTTGTCTAAAACGTGGAACTGGACATGACTCTTTTTTTCAAGAGTTTTTATTTTATGAAAAAAATTGAAACTGAGTAGAAGTGTCTACTTTTCAAGTTTTGATATGTAATAGTTATGGCCTAATTCTCTAAAACTCTAAACCTGAAAAGATCCTCAATGTGAATTATTCATTTAATTCAAGATTAAGTAATTATTTAAGGATTGGTCTATATAGTTGGTATCAAAGGTCGGTTTAGACAACTTTAAGAATTATAATATTGTTAAATTCATGTCCATAAATTAATTTATGGTATGATTAAAATGATTTAGAATTTAAATATTACCATGTTTCTTCGCCTAAGATATTTATGTGTTCAGAATGGTTTTCCGCAGAGGAAATATGGCAGCTATGTTGGGATGACATCAAGAGGAAAACAACCATCCAAATCAGCAACTTGAGACGGTTGGAATCGGAACTGAACAGTTTTTTTTAGTGATGGCATAGTTGACTCAGGCTATAAATGGTGGTGGTATCCATACACGAGATCAACCTGACCAACCACAGAGGAACATGTCAGTAGTGGAGCATTTTATGAGGAAACATCCCCCATCATTCAGAGGATCATCTGACCTTGTGATAGCATAAGGGTGGATTAAAGCACTGGAGAAGATTTTTGATGTAATGGGGTGTTCAGAACATCAAAATGTTAGTCTCGCTGTTTAATGTTTTGAAGGTGAAGTTGATTAGTGGTGGTCGTTGGTGAAAAATATCCGGGATAGTGAGGAGATTGATGATCTTGACTGGGATGAATTCCAAGGTATGTTTCTTGAGAAATATTTTCCTAAGTTGGTTCGTATTAGGATGGAAAAACAATTCCTAGAATTGAGGAAGGAGGATGACTCAATGGCTTCATATGAAGAAAAGTTCACTCGACTGGAAAGGTATGCTCCAAATTCCATACGAGATATTGATAGTAAAATTAACCATTTTTACTCAGGGTTAAAGCCAACGTATTGAAGGTATTTAGCTTCTTGCGAGTTCAAAAGTTATGAAAAACTTGTTCGATGTGCGGAGAAGGTGGAAATGGAGTTTTCTGATGATCAGGTGTTCTTTGAGAAACAACAGAATAAAAGGTCTAGTTGGCAGGAAAAGGGAAATAATTCATCAAAGAAGCCTGGAGGTAAGAAAACCAAATATCCATCATGTGAGATGTGTGGTAAAATGCATCCTGGAGAATGTTTATCCAAGTCTGGAAAGTGCTTTCAGTGTGTTATGTCTTGTCATATTGATCGCAACTGTAAGTAAGATGGTCAAGCAGGAAATGAAAAGACAGGAGTAAGATGTTTTAAGTGTAATGAAATGGGTCATTATGCAAATGAGTGTCTAACGAAGAACTCAACTGAGGGAAGGAAGCTAGACTATAAGAGAAAAGGGGTGGTGAAATCCTTTGCAACTACTTCAGCATATTTTGGTCCATTGAATGAAGTAGTATGAGGTACATTGTCTGTTTGTTCAGATTATGCCAATGTGTTGCTTGATTCAGGGTCTACGCATTCATTTCTGATAATGTTTCTAGTAAATTTGGGATTCCATCTCAAGATATGAATCCTGAACTTATGGTAAAAACACCAGGGGGAAATGTTGAGACAGAAAGAAATTATTAGAACCTTCTTATGCTTGTGCGTGGAATGAATCTACCAGAAAACCTTATTGTTTCTCCTCTAGTAGAGTTTGATTTTATTTTGGGCATGGATTGGCTTTCTGTTTATCATGCGGATTGACTACAGAGCTAAATAGGTTTCTTTTCAGAAATATTTTCAGTCTGTGTACAAGAATTAACCCTTATTTTTGATAACATATCAAGAAGCTGAGAAACTAGTAAATGATGGAAATGAATACTACCTTGCACATATTGTTGAAAACAAAGGAACTATTCAGATTAATGATGTTCCAGTGGTAAATGGGTATCTTGATGTTTTTCCTGATGAGTTTCCTAGTATTATACATGATCGGGAAGTTGAATTTACTATTGACTTAGATCCTGATTCTAAGCCAATTTCAAAACCCCCTTATCGAATGGCTCAATTTGAACATTTAGAGTTAAAGAAACAATTACAAGTGTTATTAGATAAAGGTTTCATTCGACCTAGCACATCACCATGGGGTGCTACTCTCTTTTTTGTTAAAAAGAAATATTGTTCATTGAGACTTTTCATTGATTATAGAGCATTGAATAACATCACTATTAAGAAAAAGTATCCTTTGCCTCATATCGATGATTTTTTTGATTAGCTCCTGGGAGATCAGTATTTTTCAAAGATTGACTTGAGGTCGGGGTACCATCAGTTTAATGTAAAAGAAGAAAACATTCCGAAGACCGCGTTTCTTACTAGATATGGCCATTATGAATTATGAATTTATGACTTTTGGGTTAACCAATGCACCTGCTGTATTCATTGGTCAAATGAATAGAATTTTCCATGACTTTTTGGATACGTTTGTGGCAGTATTCATTGATGATATTTTGGTTTATTCAAAAAGTAAAGAGGAACATGAAAGTCATTTAAGGGTTATCTTGAAAACCTTAAAAGAAATGAAACTGTATGGAAAACTCAGAAACTGTGAGTTTGGGTTACAAAAAATTTCTTTCCATGGTCACATTGTTTCAAAAATGGCATAAATGTTGATCCTGCTAAAACAAAAGTTGTTGAAGAGTGTCCAAGACCCACAAATATAACCGAGATCCGTAGTTTTCTTGGTTTGGTAGGTTATTACCGGAGGTTTGTTGAAATGTTTTCATGGTTATCTAGTCCAATGACTAAGTTAACACGAAAATCTGTGAAGTTCATTTGGACAAAGAATGTGATGATTGTTTTCAGGAATTGAAAAGAAGATGGGTTGAATACTCTAGTTTTGGCACTGCCTTCTAGAAATGGTGAGTTTGTTATCTACAGTGATGCTTTGTTGAAAGGACTTGGTTGTGTCCTTATGCAGAATGATCAGGTAATTGCTTATGGTTCACGTCAGTTGAAAACTCATGAGTGAAATTACCCTACACATGATTTGGAATTTGCTTCTGTTTTTTTTGCTTTAAAAATTTGGAGGAATCATTTATATGATGTAAAGTGTGAAATATATACCAATCACAAAAGTTTAAAGTATATATTCACTCAGAAATAATTGAACATTATATAGAGGAGATAGATGGAATTAATCAAGGATTACAATTGTATAATTCATTACCATCTGGGAAAAGAAAATAAAGTGGATGATGCTTTGAGCCAAAAAAATAATGCTTCATTAAATATGCTACATTTGGAACGATATCCTTTGGTTTTTGATTTGATGAACTTTGGCATATAAGTTTTTGGTGCAGGAAGTTCTTCTGTTTTGTTTCAGGTGTTAGTGAGATAATCTCTATCAGACAGAATTAAGAAAGTGGAGAAGAAAGACATTGAGTTGCAGAAAATGGTAGAGATGCTTCATAAGGGTAAGTTCACTGAATTTAACATTGATAATGATTATGTTTTGATGTTTGGGAAGAGATTATGTGTGCCTTGTGATTCATAGTTAAAGAATGAGTTGTTATGTCAGGCTCATAGTTCCCCATTTTCAGTTCATCAGGGCATTACTAAGATGTACAACGATTTGTGGGAGTATTACTGGTGGGATGGAATGAAAAGAGATATTGCTGATTTTAATTTGAATTGTTTGACTTGTCAGAAGGTTAAAGCAGAGCATCAGTTACTGAAAGGGATACTTCAGCCATTACCGATGCAAGAGAGGAAATGGTAAAATATATCCATGGACTTCGTTGTGGGATTACCAAATACATCTCGAGGTAATAATGCAATCTGGGTTATTTTTGATGGATTGACTAAATATTCTCATTTCCTTTCTATTTGAGATACATTATCTCTAGACCAGCTTTCTCGGTTGCATGTTAAAGGGATATTCAAGTTACATGGAGTTCCCCTCTCCATTGTATCTGATCGTGATCCCAGGTTTACTTCTAACTTTTCTAAAGGCCTTCAGAAGTCATTGGGTACTGAATTAAATTATAGTAAAGCTGTTCATCTGCAATCAGATGGGTAGTCAGAACGAACAATTCAAACCTTGAAAGATATGATACATTCTTTCACGATGGATTACCGAGGATGTTGGTACCAACATCTTTCTTTGGTTGAGTTTTTCTATAATAACAGTTTTAATTCCAGTATACAGATGGCTCCGTTTGAGGCATTATATGGTAAACGATGTCGATCTCCAACTTTTTGGGATGAAGTAGGGGAAAGGAAGATGATGGGACTAGAACTGGTAAAAGAGATGGTAGAAAAAGTTCAGTTGATTCAAAATCTTATGAGAACAGCTCATAGTCGGCAGAATATTTATGTGGATAACTGGAGGAAGGATCTTTCTTTTGAAGAAGGTGATCATGTTTTTCTCAATGTTTCTCCATGGAAAAGTGTGATGCGTTTTGTCAAGAAAGGAAATCTGAGTATGAGGTTCATTAGAACTTATGAAATCCTGGAGAAAGATGGATCAATTACATATAGAGTGTCATTACCTCCAAGTTTGTCCCAGGTACACAATGTTTTTCATGTTTCATTGTTGAGAAAGTATATTCCAAATCCATCTGATGTTTTGAGCCCAAACGTAGTTCATTTGGAAGAGAACATCTCTTATGAGGAACTACCAGTCTAGATTCTTGACCATAGAGATCAAGTGTTGCGGAATAAGGTAACTCATTAGGTGAAGGTTTTGTGGAAAAACCATATGGTTGAAGAGGCAACGTGGGAATCTGAAAATTCTATGTGGGATTAATACAACCTTTTATTTTATAAGTGAATAAAATTGCGAGGACGTAATTCCCAAAAGGGGTGAAGGATGTAACATCCCAGGTAAATAAAGAATAATAAATTTTCAAATTTATTAATATTTGTGAATTAAATATTAATTTTACTTTAATGGGGTTGCTATGTTCGATGGTGTACCCGATATGCAACAACAGATTTTTTTGAAATCTTACATTGCACACTAATAGTATAATAATATTTTTTTTAAATGGTAGTTAATGCCTAGACGTTGTATTGATGGGAAAGAATATAAATAACTAAAATATGATTATATATGTTTGTTAATTTTTTTTACATATATCCAATAAATTTTAGAGGCCTAAAAAGCGAATTAATACAATTTTAAGCATAAATAATCTAATATTTACTAAAAGGTAGATTTATCACCTTTTGATGGAGAACCATAATTAAATATAGTTTTGGTCACTCTTATAGGTTATATTGGACAAAATATAATTATTCTTTAGAATCGGGACATCAAAATTTCCTTTGTGTATGTTTTTGTTATTTTTCTGATAAAGTTCATTTTTTAAATGAATAGTGAAAATGTTGTATTTTAATTCAAAACCTCATTTTTATATTTTTAGATTATATTTTTAATTGGTTTAAAGTGTAATTAGAATATATTTTTACCATTTAATCCAATGGTGGTCATTGGAATTAATTTCACTTTGAAACTGGACTTAAAAAAGTGTCAATCTTTTGATAGATATTGTTTCTTAAAAACACACTATTTGTTTTGACAATAAGAATAAATTATAAAATTCATTAATGAAACTTATATGTTTTGAATTTTGTAAAATAGAACTAATTTTTGAATTCGGAATATCAAATATACCTTAGGGTGAATTTTTGGTATTTTTCTGAAAACTTCAATTTTTGATGAATAGTGAAACCACTAAGTGGCAGTTAAAAAAACTAATTTTTCATTTAAATGAAATTTTACCACTATTGTGAATTGAATTTCAAAAATTGGACATACGTGGTTGTAATTAGTAAGCAAAATGTTGTTCAATGGGATGAAAATAATTTTTTATGAATGGTAACTTTTGACTTTTACTAACCGCGATTAAAGGTAATTAGTGTATTTTAAGTTAAGAATAATGTTATAATAATATGAAATTACCTTTACACATGTCCTACCATTATTTTATGAGTATTTTCCTACCAAGATAAACCATGTGTCAATTTTGGGACCCCATGGAGCCACTTGGGTAA
This sequence comes from Viscum album, assembly GCA_963277665.1. Lineage (NCBI taxonomy): Eukaryota > Viridiplantae > Streptophyta > Magnoliopsida > Santalales > Viscaceae > Viscum > Viscum album. Next base: position 90,013,328 of record OY728147.1, read on the forward strand.
GATAATGACATTAATACCTTTTTATTTAAAGTAAAAATAAAAAATGTCACAAACATGAATTGTTTTACTAAAACAATTTTTACATGGGGTTATATAATTGATATATTTGAGTATAAATATTCATTAGAAAGATAAAAATATTTACTACATCATGGAAATTTGATTTTAATTTTTATACATCAAATAAATAAAATTATTTATGACACAATGATGATGCATTGTTTACATCATTATTGAATAATTTAAATAAATAAGAAGATAAATTATAAAACAATATACAACACTTGTAAAATTCTTATTGGATGATTTTATTTCGAACATGGGCCACCTTATAATATAATTTAATTATTTTAGGACATTTAGAAACCGAAAATCATTATATAATAAAATAATATTTTCAAGCATTCCAAAAGAGCCCCGCCTCTCCCTTATAAAAAGACCCCACTTCCTACCCATTTCACACGCGTCTCAAACTCTTTGTCTTGTCCAACCTCAACTCAAATAATCTCCCAATATCCCTCTATTCATCATAGAAGCATTACCATTGGCATAAAGCACTTCAAGAAACCCTTTTGGTTCAAACCAAGGGGAGTTACCCGATTTAAAGGTAGCGTCTTCTCTTATGTTATTTTGTTTTATTTTTCTTCTCCAACCCCCTAAACTCTTTTTATTCCTTTATTTTGTAACTACAACAGTATATCCAATATACTATGATTTTTTTATAATACGTATTAGAGATACAATTACACACACCTCCATCTAATGGGCGAAGAACATACTATTTCTGTGGACGGCGAAATACTGTCTCACGAAACAATGATTGTTCAATGATCTCCTACCACCTCTCCTGGTGGCCATTAAGATTTAAATGTATTTATATATGATATATATTATGTTTATGGTTTCCTTATGCTTCTGTATTTCTCATTTATGGCATACCTTTATGGTTTCCATAATGGGTAAATACGATAATTTCATTTTAGGAAGTGCGGACTACTGCCCCCTCAATGTGATTTGAATCGTTAATGCCATATGTGGGAAATATAAATGATAGAGTTAATAATATTATATATTATATTATAATGAAATTATAATTTTCCTCTATATCATAATTTTTTTATTCCATTAAATGCAAAATAGAAATGAAAGTAGCGTTCAGGCGTACGTATGTTTTACCGTGTCCAGGAAATGTGCATTTCATTTCTTACCTTCAAATGTTATGTACTGTTATAAATACATATTATACGGGATATATATGATATATATGATATATACATCATTAATTTCATTCTAAATATAATGGATATTTTACCACATTAACAACTTGTAAAAATAAGAGGTTAATTTTTGACTCAAGTACCAAATATCGACAAACGACCGTTACTAAATTAAATGATTAAATTATGTTTATAACACGGTAATAAGTGATATAAAAGGGATAAAGAACTTGAAGAAGGTTCTTAAGCATTTAGAAATTAACTTTAGTTTATTATTCATGAGATTAAAGAACGATCAAGTCATGTGAGACACGAGGTAAGGGACTTCGTCTCAATCTCTTTTCATTGAGGCATTTTTTGTTTTAATACAAGACATTCTTTCATATGCTGCATAAACACCCTTGACTTTTTATTTCATTCAAAGGGAATCTTTTTATATGAATTGTTTTACTAAATGACAAAAAGGAATGTTTTTCTAACATAAACGGTGACAACGACCTTTCCACTGCAGCGCGTGTTACTGGATCTTTGGCTTCCTTAACAAGACATAATGTTTTTAAAAGGAAAAATAAATACCATACACTCTATTATGTATTTTGGTAATGAAAATGGTTTTGATAATGGATTTGTTATGTAAATATATTTAAGTGATATATTGTGTTTAAAATGTGTAAATGTTTTCTTTCCTTTATATTCGTTTTATATATTATGATTTTATAGTGGTACTTGGACATTTGATGGGTGGTTATGTGATAAACCAAATGATGGGTGGTTCCATGACAAACCAGGATGGGTGGTTACGTTATAACCTACAATGAATTGGGTATGGAATTCAGCCACATGGCTATGCCATTTAGTGACATGGGTGGAAGTCTACCATATGGTTATTCCATTTAAGTATGTTTTTGTTCCAAGTTACCTTTATATGTTATGTGTTATTTATATGGGTTTTATGGTGATATATTGGTTACAAAAGGGAAGGAAATGATATTTTATTCAGTGAAGAGTATTTACTACTTCATATAGGTGAAAAGTATCACTTATGATTAGGTATTCATGGTTTACATGTTGTTTTGAAAAACTAACAGTTTCCTTTTTTGTGTATTCCTTAATGATCTTTTTATGCTCATACCATGTTTTTAATTTTTTTTTTCACATGATATAAAGTGGAATAGGGTCAAGGATAGGATCAAGGAAAGTCATGCTGTCTAAAACATGGAACTGGACAAGACTCTTTTCTGTCAAGAGTTTTTGTTTTATGAAGAAAAATGGAAACTGAGAAGAAGTGTCTACTTTGTAACTTTTGAGATGTAATAGTTATGGCCTAATTATCTAAAACTATAAACCTGAAAACATCCTCAATGTGAATTATTCATTTAATTTAAGATTAAGTAATGTTTTAAAGCTAGGTCTTTATATCTAACATGGTGAGGCAAGATGTTCATGTTTAGGTTATGTTAGTGGGAGTTATTGAGGTGTAAAACCATTCTAAAGTCTCTATAAGTAGTGAAGGGAATTCCAGTAAGGATATGGGAAATATGCCTAAATCTATTGGTGTTGGTCGTGGAATTAAAAGGCTTATCGAAATTTTTTCAACATATTCTAAGAATTGGATCATGGTCTGTTATCTGCGATGAATGTTATTTCATAAGAATCCCTTATGTACTAGGGCCCCAAAGACCTATCATATCTGTGAATACCTATGTGACATGAAATAATTTTGTCAAGATGTTTCCAGGAAGTAATGTGAAGCCAGATTCACCCTTTCAAAAAACACCCCATCCAATTTTTACGAGTAGGGTGTTGTTTTGGTCTTAGATTAAGGCTGATTTCTATGTAATGCTTATTTTCATATAATGGATGTTTCTAGTGGTGTATTTTGGTTTACCATTTTCTTTAAAATATAATAGTTTATGTTTTTGGATATCTAGATAACACATGTATCAAAATATATGGGTTTTCTAGAAATTCTAAAATTTTTATATCGCGAGTGGAGGCATGTTCTATTATGTTTTTGGATTATTCTACCTCTTTTTTGGTATTGAAATACGATGATGGTGTGTGTCACATTATTTTGGTTCTTCCAGGGATGTTGTGTCACCACTCACAAAACTAAGAGAAGGAGTTCCGATCGAGGATTATCAGCTTCTAATGGTGAGGCTATGAATGCTTCATGAAATTAGGGATCTAGACACATTCCTTAGAGTGAAGTTTGTGCCTTATCTGGAATCATAGGGTTTCCAAATATCTAAGTCTGGTTTTCTTATTAGATGATAAAATGGAAATAGTTTAGGTTACTCTATTATAGATTCGTTATTTTCAATGGCCCTGTTTTTTGAAAAAAGGCATAGAGACCTCATTTCCTAGTTTTGGTCCTCATGTTTTGAAAGATTATATTTGGTTTTAAGAGGAAATAATGTTCTCTTTTTATTGAAATTACTATTTTTTCTTTTTATCTGAATCTAGGAACATTTTTCCATGTGCGGTTAGAATTTTATATTGGTTTTGGTATTAGCTTGTTACTTGGGTTGGAGATTCGTTCATCAAGTTATCCCTCCTTCTGGTGATGGTTTTTGAACTTTATAGGGTGTTTTTGTGTTGGTGTGTAGTAATAGTAGTTTATAGTGTGGGTGTTTGGATATTTTAGTTATTTTGGGAATCCTACTAAAATTTTAAAATGCTGGGGAGTCTATTCTGGACTCCCTTATTGGTTTTCCTGTTTAGTCTTTAGTGATTCATGGAAAAGTGTAGTTTTGTTTGGGATTGTGGATTACAATTCTTTCCTTCCATGTGGATGATGGGATTTTGGACAATTCCAAATTTTATTGATTAGTCTAATGTTTTATAAGTTTATTTTTAGCATTGTATTATTTTTCAGGAAGTGGTTTTGGATCATTTGATAATTCTAGTTAGGGGCATAAGTTTTTCTTTAGTGGTGGCTGATGTGTTATTGGATTTAGAGGTTGGATAATATGGTTGTGGAAATACTTTCACTTTTATCAATTAATAGGATATTTTTTTGGCTTTATGGGGGAATAATGATAAATGGCATGGATAATTATCACACAAATATTTTTATTTTCATCATGTGTTTATCCTATCTTTTGGTCTTGGGTTTTCTTTCATGATCTGGGTATTTTAGATATAAATTTAAAATTTTAGGCCTATTTCATCTAGTTTCACTGTTTATGTGCACTACTAGGGTAAACTGAGAACCAATACCCAAGAAATTGTGCAGGAGATTGGTTGTCTTAGGTCAGGGGACAAAACCCGCACATAGTTAGGAAAACAATGAGAAAGGTGTGTACATGGTTCTGCAATTTTTGATATAACCATGTTGCATAGTTGGTCCATAATTGATGAAACTATGCGGCCAATCTGTTTTAGTTCCCAATGTGTCCTGTAAGGGGTTCATGGTTGGTGAATGACTTAGGAAATCGTGCATCTTAACCACATATAGTGAATAAGTCATTATAATTGTAGAATTACTCCTCTAACCACTCAGTATTTTAATTCCAATACACCCATCTTTTTACCCTCCTAGTTTATGCATCCCATAAGGGGATACCCATCATACTCTAAGCCTCCTCTACTCTCCCATAGTTTTTCTATAGGGTTTCCTTATATTGTTTTGGGTGATTTCTCAAGGTTTTATTATCCTCTCTTCTTCCTCTCAATTCTTCTTGCATATTCTCTTTAGTTATTCTATTCCCCTAGGCTTACATATATATGGTTCATGTTTCCTTGAGTTTACTATATGGGTTTTATGTTTTTAATATTTCTCTTGGATGTTCTTTTCTCTTATAACCATTGTAGAGTTGTTTTATATCAGAGTTATTGAAGTGGATGTTATTTTAGGTTGGATTCCCTACGCAATTACCCATTAAATTTAAGAATTATTGGGTTATTCCTTTCCAAATCATTCTAATATATTAAATAGTGATGTGTGAACCTTATAATAATTGTATAATATTAAATGAGGTGTATTTTTTGATTATCTTGATGTATATTTCATTATTTCATTAAGATATGAACAAAAAGGCTTTAATAGGACGCTCGATTGAATTTCGTAATTGATTTGTGGTTTTTAATTAATGGCATTTCTCTGTAAATGTATTAGTGGTATAGAAAATTGTATTTTTATTTCTCAAATGGATTCTAAATGGGTTTGAACTTGAATTTAGTCTGCTTTATTTCATTAAAAGGTTGTTGACATGTGATGATGGTGTGTGACCCATCTAGAATCTTGATTAAAGTGGATTTGGTTTGAAAATGAGATGTGAGTGTTTAACTGGAAATTTATAAATTGATTTTGGAATTATAAATGGTGTGTTGGTAAGTTTTTAGAAATGTGGATTTGGTTCATTGAAAAATGGTGGTTTCTTGAAGGGTTCTTGAGGCCAATTTGTCTGTTTTGTGAAAATGATTTTATTGAAAAACATTTATTGGATAATCATCATTCCTTGGTTTTGATGATTGTTGGGTATGGATCTGGGTGAGATGCTCCCTTATGATGGAATGGTTGAATGGAAAGAGTTTGTTCCTTGGGGTGGCTTAGTGGGGACTTGTAGTGTGAGTATCTTTTGTATGATGTATGTTCATGTGGTTAGATTTTTGGATGGAATTTGTCAGTTTGCCCCTAATTTATTCTTGACATTGGAAATTTGTAGAGATAATTTATTTTTAGTGAAATATTTCTATACTAGAATAAGATTTACCTTTGGATAGTGGCCCATATTATGGAATTTGATTTTTTATTGGTACATGAGAGTTCCCTTAGGTCAGAACAGGTAGGGTACAATCGATCTTGTGGGAGATAATTGATGTCATCGGATGTGGAATGACTTTCAGATGAGCCCATATGTATAATATTATCTCGATTATTTGAATGAGATCCTAGGTTCTTCCATGTTCTTCAGCACCTAGTTGTTTATGGTGGATGACTGACATGCTTCATTGGATTGTAACTCTTATGTGCTATTTTTCCACTTCCCATGTCATGAGATCATTTTTGTTGTTTCCATGCATGATGTACTCTTTTGATAAAAGTGATGTGTTGGATTTAAAAGGTTTATGGATTTATTTTTGAAATGTATTATTCCCCTTTCCAAATTTTTAATAAAAAACATCATATTTCTACTAAAAAAATGCAATGTCTTATTATTGGAAAATAATTTGGATTTAAATTGACACTGGGAAATGGAGAAAGTTTTCTTTTAAAGTGTATTTCTTCGGAAAGCTGGTTTCATATATTTTATTTCCAACGTAAATGTGATGTTTATTTTATTTAAAAGATTCCTCTTCGGAAGATATTTTCTTAGGAACACCTACATAGTTTTAATACCCATGCCTATAGTTATTTCTTTTTTGATCTCTTATTGCACCTTCCGGGTTTTTTTCGATCACCATGGTAGATGGTTGGTTTTTGTATCGAGGAGTGACCCTCAGGGTCACAAGGATACTCTGTGGTTGTCAGGTTCTATTTTGGGGGTTTATCCATTCATCTTTAGTTGTAATTTTAGTTTGTATAAAAATTATTTTCAATTTGGGTATTTATTTATATAGGGTTTCTCTATTTGATTCCATAGATTTATTTAATTAAATTGGTAATAATTATTCCCTGGTTTTCTCAATTGATCCGCCGAAACTAGTTTCCAGTCTAATAGGATAGGGACCACCCCTCATGCCTTGTATCAAGATGAATTGGGGGACCAATTATAGGTTAACTCGGGTTGGTTCATGACACGATATGATTCAAATGAGTTGTGGTGGAGGGACTGCTGCTCCAAATATCCATGAGGTACCAGACTTCCACTGTATCCAACAAATATAATTATGAAATTATATATAATACTTGAGTTGCAGGACTTGGACTACTACTCCAAATTCCAAAGGTTTTTTAGATTTCCAATATATTCCTCTATTATTTTGAGGTGAATTTATTTGAAATGATAAATGAAATCCATGAGATGTGATATTTTTCAGAATCCAGCATGGGCCATTGTAGGTATTGATGGCTCCAGTGTCCTCATGAACCCAATAGATTTATGTTTTCTATTAAATAATAATGAAGTGTGATAATTTTTTAATTTATTATACTATATTATTTTTAAAACACCATACACTGTTAAATACTAGATATTGTTTTAGACAACATTGGTGATGACATACTGATATGTATTCACACACAACTTGGGTTGTCTGATAGGTACATGAATAGACATCCTGTTTGCAGAAACATAAATGTGAAAGAGCCATATGTTACTTAGATGATTTGGGATAGACCATGGATGTGGAACTAGAATTGTTGTAATGAATTATTTGGATATTTTAGTGTGTCTTTGTTTCAGGGTATTCATACTGACACTTGAAAAGTATATGGAATGAAATATCTATTGTTTTTGTTTAGATATTGTATTTATTTTTTTCTCATTATGTGATAGAGGTATTACTCAGGTTATGGGTATTGTCATTGGGATATTTTTTACTTATTTCCTCTTTTGTGAGTCTTTGATAAAGAGGATATATTCTCCAAATGTTTTATATTAGACCCTCACTACTAGTTGGTAGCCTATGGGGTATGAGGAGGCACACCTGAGATCACATAGAGAATCGGCCTAAGTAACTGACATGATGAAAATATTTTAATTTTTTAGTATTTTTAATCAAAAGGTTCATACTATGTATTAATTTTCTTTTCATTTTTTGAAAAAAAATTCCACAAAAAAATTTAGTCTCCACTGTAAAGGTTGAGTGAATAAGAAATTTTCTGAATTATCAGATTAGACCATATAAAACTATCATTAATTGAATTTTTGAGTGTATTATAAACCCTATATATCTTATATTTTATAATTTTCATATTTGGTACCAAATTTCATGAGTATTAAATTTATATTTATTAAGAAAACATGTATTTAAACGAGTTCCAATTGTGTCCCTATAAAAGGATTACTTCACCATCTCACATATCCACAAACATTAAGAACATTAGCATATCAAATACGGGAAATAATTCTTCGTATAACATATTTTACATGATATTGTTTTGTTGCCTCCCCTCAATACCAATTTAATGATGCTTAAAAAGAAGCCCAACATAAGGATATCTAAAGAAGAGGTAAATGTATTGACCATGTTCTTTTAGCAATATATCTTACTCCACCTCCTTAAAATATATTATAAGTAAAATAAAATAATTAGAATATTATTAATTGTATAATTAAAATTTATAATTTTTATTAAAAACCATTATATACATTCCTTTTTCCCATTATAAAATGAAAACACCACTTATGTTATATATAGACCACAACATCCATGAACAACATATATATTTTTTCATCAAAAAATTAAATTGATATTTTAATTGATTAATTTAATGAATTAATATGATATTTATAACTAGTTGAAGGTTATTTAGTGTTTAATTGTCTATTCTACACAAGAATTAATATTAAAATGTCATTGTATAATTTATATTCCTTAAACATGCATACCAAAACACATTAGAAGTAATAAAACCTTGATATTATTTTTAATTTATCTTATTCAACCACCCCTACCTAAATATAATTTATCACTTTAATAAAATGTTTTCTATATATTTATGATTGTAGAAATGTGATAGTATTAATATACCAAATTATATTCTTCCTCATTCAGTTTTTATAATTTTCTCTTATTTTGGTTGGTTTCAACATTCACATGAATGTTGGTAAAATGTTTATGTTATAAAAAATTAATAAAAAATAAATAATGGAAGTAATTATTAATATAAGTATTCTTAAGTATTATATAATGGTAACATACATATTTATATTTTTAATTATGTTAACACTTTTTAGGATTTTTTTTAAAATTCATATTTTTTTGTGTTCTACAACGAACCATTTATATATGTTTGATAAAATGACCATGGGAATACTAAAATATAAAAATATACTTTATGAAATCATCATTATAATTTTGGAATGGTGAAATATCAATCATTACAATGAAATTAAAAATGAAAAATCAAGGTTATTTTTAAGCCTTAAAAAACAAGCTTATCATGAAATATTTTTAAAAATTGACATTTTAATAAACTATTGAACTCAATTTTTATGGTATTATAAGAAATATATACCTATAAATCTCAATAAAGTATGGACTAATTTGGAATTTTTTACCATTATTAGGATTCCAAATTTATAATTTATATTATGAACTGAATGACACCAAAATAACCACTATATACTATAAAAATTTAGTAATTGAATTTTATCATGATAATAAATGAAATAAAATGAATAACAATAAATGAATGAACATGATAATGGTTATTAATAATTTAAAAAATTAAATTTTATTACTAATGTGGTTATAATATGTATAATTCGTGTCATTAATTGTGTTATGGAGATTTATCTTTAAAATGTTATTTTAATTATTTTGATGTTTTTCATTCATCCATTTCTCTTAGAAGTACTTATTATTTATATGGTTTTCAAGAAGTATATTCTATATAATTATTTATTTAGTTAATGTCAACTTTAAATTTTCCTTGTCTTTATATACAAATGTTCGAAATGAAAATATTTGTCATCTTACACATTAAATATTTCAACATTACAAAACATTTTAACAGAATGTTTTCTTAACATATTCTAAATGAATGCATTTCCCCACAAAAACAACATAAATTCATTATTAATAACTAATTCCAAATTTACATGAATCTTAAATGAATATATTATTCTCATTTTTGTATGATTTTATTAAATATTTTTCAAAATAGAAAGATATATATCATTTTAGGTGATAATTAAAAGTTCTGAGTTTTATGCGTTCAAATGAATGCTTCTCTAAGTTTTATAATAGTGGTAAAATAAATCATGAGTTTTATTCATGTATGGGTATTAAAAATTATATATTAGGAGAAGTGGGTATAATGTATCACTCAAATTAATTGGGTAATGATTTACTCTAAGGAGATATGATGTTATAAATAATTGGTTATGTTATTCGATTAAGGGTTTATGATGTTGGAATTAGTTGGATAAGTTATTAAATTATCAAGTTTTTTATAATTAACTAGTGAAGGTTTAATATTATGGGTAATATGTATATGATTATCTAAGTAACCTTCAGTATTAAGTTATTATTCCTTATTAAGATATATTTTATGTAACTTTTTTAAGAATGAAATTGATTTTGGTATTTGAGTGTATGTATATTTTTATTACAATATTAGAGATCATGGATTGATGGATTTAATATTTAAATGGTTCTCAAGTAGTTCGACTAACTAAAAAGGTCCTTTTTATTTTACTCCCCTTATAAGGATTTATGTGCATCCAATGTTTTTATCTTTTTTATATAATTCTTATAGATAAAAATAAATAAATATTAATTTTATGTATCAAAATAAAATGATGGTCTTGAATGAAAAAACATTATTATTTAAGGAGTTTGGTTTAGTGGGAATCTTTTTTTTATATATGAAAATTAAAGAATATTTTATATAATGTATTTAATAATTAAATAAATATCTAAACCTAAATGGTTATGTGAATGAATGTAAAGAAATATTTCTTGTAATACATGTAATTATGGTATGTTTATATCTAACATTTTATAGTTGGTATAAAATCAAATTGGTAAATGCTATGTTTTTAGCATAGAATCTACGTGTATTGTTCTGGTTTGTTAAATCATAGTTTTTCACCATTATATCGTATGGGAGATTTCCCCTTTACCATTGAGAAAATTTATTTTCATTCTACTATGTGATTTATTATGACCAATTTGTTCTAATATCTTTATGTTGATAACACAAATCAACTACTTAACATACCAGAACCATGGAAAACTATTTTTTGAGTGTTTATATAAAACATAAAAACATTGTTTCAAAATACTAAAAAAATTGTTAGGATTGTTTAAAGTTATGTACCTGAGTAGTTTGAACTGTTTAAGTAGTGCCCCATATATTTCAAAGGCATGGAATATTTGGGAGATCATTAATATTGATAGGGAATATGGATTATTTTGATATATGAGTTTCAAAATGGGGTTTTTGGAATATAAATGACTATAAACAATGTTTTTGGATGTGTTCTATGGCTCAGTGGTTTCATGGGTGTCGTAGAGAGAATTGGAGAAGGGACAAGTAATTGGACTGTTGGAAAATATCAATAATAAACAATTGATAGTGTGAAATGGTAGTACTTAGTTGAATGTCATAAACGAAAATAGGGGGTAACCGACCTAGGTCGTTTTTGGTTTAAACTCCCGTTTTAATCTATAAAAAACTTGGTGTTTTTAAAGAAATGTTTTGTTATACCCCCTCATTTATTGTTGAACTGACATGCATGGTGATCAATTTACGACCATATTATCCCCTATCATTCTCCCATCATTTCACATTAATTCAAAGTGGTTATAGGGGAGATTAAATGGTAGTTTGTGGTGTGTTTTATTTATAATTCCCCCATATATGTTTCCCCTTAGTTACTAATGGTTTCAGTATAATTTTAGTTTTGGGGTTTCCTATGATTCCACAAAACATGATGGGATCAATTGATAATGATGAGTCTTTTAATTGTATTTCATAGAGGGTATCTAAAGATGATAATTATACATATTTTCTCACCATTTAATTTAAAATACACCAATTGGTTATTTAATATAGTGTTTTTTTCTAAAATTAAAATAAATTTGATATTGAATTATGTTTAATGGTTAAATATATTTCATGGATTAGGATCAAATTAATGTTAAAAGAGGACTAAACCTAAATTGTTCAAAATATAAGTAAGAATATGATGCATATTTATGTTTTAGATACTTAAACCTAATGAAACTAAATTTTATAACAAATTATAAATATTTAAAAATAATTATATGTTATTCTTGGGATGAGGTAATTTCCATGGTGTGTAGATGAGGCTCCCTGGGCATGGATGATGGTCAGTGGAGCATGTAAAGGTGTGAACTCAGGTATTGATGAAGGATAACCCCATAACATGATTTAATATATATGATTATTAAATATTTTCCTTATTTTTGTGTATGTTTCATGGGTTTGAGTACAATAAGTAACTAAGAGAGGAATGTACCTGAACAGTAGGGTGGCATTGAGTCCATATGAAAATTTGAGTGTAGTTTAGCACTTATGTGGTTTTGGATGAACTGACAACCATATTAGTAAGGTTATTGGATATTGTTTTCAATTAAAAGATACCTCTATATTGTCATGAGATGTGAAACAATACATGAATAGAATAATAAAGTCCCTGGATGTATTGGGAAGACATTAGAGGGACTATGACTGAGTGAAGACATGAAAGATCAATTTATGAGTCTATAGTGATGAGAGACTCCCTCTTGGGGAGAGAGGTGAGTCTTGGAGTTTTTTAATGATATGAATCCTTTAGGTGTTGGTATAAAATGAAAAATTTGTTTCTTTTGGATAATGAGCTAAGGTGTCTCACCTGTGTGATGTGGGATGAGACCTAGGTTAAGGATGCGGGTGTTTTTTTGGAAATTGGAACATGGTTTACAAGGTTTTATAGTTTATTATATCTTAGGAAGTTCCTTGGATAGTTATAATAGGTGTAAATAGGGTTTTTGAATATGAATAAGACCATGCTAGTTGAGGCCATGACAAGAGTGATCTTTTGGGAAATGTTGTCACCGATGGGTGATGGACATGAAATGGTATCACCAAGTAGATATTTAAATATATCCATAAGATATTATGGGTACACTTATGGGATATATGAGGTATGTTTTTGAGAGGGGATAGTTCTTGATCGACGACCACCCTTAAACCATCCAATGAGTAGCGCGAAGAACTGTGGGGCATGTTACAAGTGACAAGTTTTTTAAGGTGATTGATTCCAGTGGGGAGAGGATCCATGGGAATGGACTATCATTGAGTGTGGATGTTTGTTTTGGTATTATACCAATCCAATTTATTCTTGATTCATTCCCTTGGTGTACCTTTCCATGATAGTTTTGTGATGATGACTTCCCCTGAGAGGGCATGGTCATGGAATGATGATTGAAGTAGTGGATTGACCTTAAGATTAGAAGTACCAGGCCAAAGACCACCCATGAGAGAGATGTGTTATAAAAAAATACTCCTATATCCCATGGTTGTTTTTCTTATTACATTGGTACCATATATAGGGGTTTTCACCATATAGGATCGATCCATTTATTCATCTTGGAAAACATTATACATATATGATTATCATATTATATATGAAATATAAAAAAAAAATATGATGAGAAACAATATAAAATCCTTAATACAATGGAAAAAATCCTTAATCATATCCCATGAAATCAAAAACAAATAATATATGACCTCAGATACTCACTAAGGGTGACACATAGTGAAATATATCATGTATAAATAAGAAGAAAAAACATTCCATAGTAAATAAGTAAAAAAATTCAATTATATAAACAAAATGAGTTCCAAAAATATACAGGGAAAATATAAATATATAAAACATAATGATAAGGAAGAAATAAATTGTAAATAAATTATATCTATAATTCTGTACATTGATGATCAAGTCTTATTACTAATGATATCATTAATCATGCTGACATGCACTTTCAACCAATATATCATTTTTAATAAATGGGAATGTGTAATCAAAATACCCACATTATATATCATTCCTAAATTTTTTTCATAGGATACTAGATGATGCGTCATGTGGTTATCTATAACTTGTCCATATATCACCTTCATATCATATACATTCCTCATATTTGGAATGATCAAAACAATTCATTCTAAAAATTCCTTATACATAAAAAATTTTCCATATTGAATCCAGAATGTAAAACATCAATATTTCGTCACAATTAACCATCCAAAAAATGAATAAATATGGTATCATTGGATTATATTCCTAGAAACATCAATCAGTGTTGAAAAATATGAAAATTTATTTAAAAAACATTGGAACAGTTCCTGATAAAAAATAAGATTTACATTTTGAATGTGTATATAAAATAAATAAATTCACTGAATATTAGGGAAAACATTTTAATTTAAAATAAAACTAGAAACATGTAAATAATGTCTCTATGAAAATATTATTCCTCCTTAAAATCACCTTTTTTTTTAATTTTTATATAATTTTAAGGAAAATTTGAGAGACCACACGTAGTCAAACCACATAAACATCATGAACCGAAAGAAATTGGAGAAAAATTAAAATCTAGTTTGATTCTTTAGATGAATTCTCCCTAAATAATTTCCAATTAAGATCTTTTCACTTTGTATTATGGTTGTCCTTGATATGATCATCAAACCAATACACCATCTTGTTCAATGTTAGAATGTATTCCTCTATATATATTTTCCATTAATTTAATCCTCTTATTTAAGTTTGATATTTCTTATTGATCCAATTACACTTTTCTTTGTTGGGTTCTACAAGAATAAATCTCTCATAAATCTATTCTTCCTCCTTAATGGGGGCCTTGATCTGAATGGACTGATCCAACATTTCTGCCCCCAAATGGTTGATGATCTCATAAGATTTCACCATATATGTTACCTCTATACCAACCTCTCATTTCGAATCAATAAAAAATTATGTTAAACTGTTTTGATCAAAAGTAAAAAATGGGTAAAAAAATATTTGATAAATATTTGGATAATAGTAAAAAAACTCTTAAAAACATTTTATAGAAAATAGTGATATGGAAGAAAAATATTCATAATAAAAGTGGAAATAAAATTTATTTTTTATAAAAACATTTTACCAATCATTTTTGGTCAATAACAAAAGAAAAAATGGTACTATTACTCCAAAATTACCTGAATAAGTAGAGAAGAGTAAAATTAATGGGTTTATTAAATAATGATCATATATTTTATCTCAATGGAAAATCAAGCACATACATTTAAAAAATAAAATGAGGTTGTAAAATATATCATTTACCTCATGTTCTCTTTCCCTCATAAGTGATTTTAAAAAAATTATATAATAAAAATAAATATAATATAATTATTTGAAATAACTATATAAAAACATATTATCTCCAATATGATGTACTCATAACATTCCAACACCTATTTATTGGTATTTTTTTTAAATTGTTGTTTTTAAGTGTTATGTGTCACATTTATCATCTAATTTTTGGGTTTTATAGGTTCAATACTTGAATATATATAATGGTTATATCATATAAATAATTCTAATAATGATATAAATATACTATATATTCATTATTTAAATATTTATAATTATACATGAAATCAAGACAAGAAAAATGAATCACATCGATTCGTGGAGGTGGTAGTCCACACCTATCTACGCGAGATGTTATCATTTTAATGAGTTTTTGGTAATAAGTTAAATGATAGATTATAATTAAATAAATATCATTATGTAATAAATATCATATATATTTATTAGTTCAATATTTATAACCATCTAAATAAAATGGTGACGAAAAATAAATTACACCGCTAGGTGGAGACCTTAATTTGTAAGTAAGAATGAGGGATATTTTCTCATTCCATAGGATAAAAATATTTATAATTTTTATTAATATAATCATAATAACATATTAGTGTATTTATTATAATGTATTACTTATTTTAAAATTGGTGAAATAGACATATAACAATTCTGTGACTAAATTTATTTGAAAGTGTCTTAGAAATAATTACCTATTCTTTGGTAGACCTCCTTTAGATAGTTTATTAAGGACCCTTGGATTGGGGTTATAAAACTGAAAATACATTTAAATAAAATTTAAGGAATTTTATAATAAAATTTGGTAGGTTTAGGTATGTTTAGGTGGCTCCAGGTGGTGTAAGGAAAATAAGGGTGGGATGTCCTTCAATAAGTGGTGGAAAGGAGACACATGAAATTAATTATATGATTTAATTATAATAAATTAATTTCCATTGAAATTGGAACCAATTGAATATAATTTAGTATATAAACATGGATATGGGTAAATTCCATTAACTAAAAAAATTTGGATATTTTTAAGATGTTTTTTAAACCTCATACTTTGGTTTAACCCCTTTAATAACAAAAGTTAACATTAACCGTGGTAAAGAAGTTTTCAATCTTAAGGGGTTATAATTATACTATTAATTTAAAATTTTAATCTTAAATTTAAATTAAATGATATTTTAGAACATTAAAGTTCCTATTTTTCCACTTTAAATAGTATTTTTGTTTTAAAATAATTTACTAAAATATGTTTTCATATAAAATAAAATTAAATCCAATGTAAAAACTATTCACATAATTTAACTTTTAAAAAATAAATATATAATTGGAATTATAATATAATAATTTCTAATATCAAATATAAATTTTTATTATTAACTATAGAAATTGTGTGGAACTATAATTCATCAAAAATACTTTAGTTTTTATGTTTTTAAATTTATTCACATTGGTTTTTTCACGGCTTGTAGAAGCACAATGTCAGCTATGTATAAAGGTTTTAAGAAGTTATATAACACAAAAAAATTATAAATATATTAACATATTAAATATAATATAATTATTTAAAATATAATATTTAATATTCATTCAAAACATATTTTAATTCCCATGTGAACATATATGAGAAATTTAATAGAAAGTAGCTGACATTGTGTATTTTTCATTACAAAAACATTTTTAATATAATATTAATTATCAAAGAAAATGTATGAAACTTTATGTAAAATAAAAAATAAAATGAATATGTAAGAAATAAAATCATACAACATTGTAATCTCATGTTATAGGTAGATTGTAAATCTTTTTCACATGAGTGTAAACCTTAATTAACCCAATTTTCTCATTACCATGTTAATAGTTTTTTATTCTTCTTATAATTCATTATGATATTAAATTAAGTAAAATAAATTAAATAATATTTATTAATATTAAAAATATGGAATCCATTTTATAGTTTTAAAATTATATAATTATAATATCTCCATTTTACAATAAATAGACATAACACAACAAAAAATTATTTTTCGAAAAATGTATTTTAAAGTATAAAAGTTTTCTTTATAAAAAAATAAATTATAGTAATATTCCAAAAGGTATAAATTCAGTTATTTTTTAAAAAATTAATCTAATTAAATTTTTAATCAAATTAAATTTAAAATTGGGCTTTGAAAATACTAGAAATGATATGATATATGTCTTTAAAAATATGCTTGTACACCATTCACACAAAAAACTATATTTATTAAATTCCAAAAAAAATAAATATAATTTAATTTTAGTACGATGATTTAAAAGATGAAATCATTTTCATAATAATAAATTTATTAAAATTAGAGGAAAATGAATTTAATAACCATTGATAAAAATAAAGAGAATCTATTTTCAATGAAAATCCATTTTTAAATCATAAACAACATTGTTGAATATTGATCATGTATTTTCCTATGAATTAATAAATTCATTCATATTAAATAAAAATTATATATATATATATATATATTTCATTATATGGTTAATCTCATTCATACCCAACATTCAAATGATTAAAATATAACTATCACATAATAATGTTTCAATAGTATACCATAGTTCCTTTAAAAATTTCATTTTGTGTAAAACACGACATCAAAGAAATTAAATTCCTTTATGTAAAAATATATTACAAAGTATAAGGGTGATACATTCTACCCTCAAAAAAATAATTTCTTACTCGAAATTTCATCACTCTAGTATAAATATATGAGGATTTCTTTATCTCAATACATCACCAGGTTCCCTTTTATTTTCCCCAAATTTATAGTTTCACCAAAAAATTTTGACCAAGCTAGGAGTATTTTTTCTAGGACCTTCTCTATATGATATAAAATATCCACTTGTTGTTCCTAAAATAATACATCTTTTATAGGTATGACATATATGTTTTATACATTTTAATGATTTGGTATTTACTTCCTAAATAGAGATACATGGAACACATCATGAACATGAGAGAAATTACATGGAATAACCAATAGATAAGATAGTGTTCTGATACAATCAATAATATTAAATCTACTAATTTATCTTCAGATCAAATTCCCCTTATTTCCATTCCTCATAGACTTTTTACATAGAAATATTCATTAGAATACGTTGTCACGAATTTCAAACTATAGATCCCACCAATGATTGCCAACAAAAATTTTATGTTTCCACTTATCTTCCCTTATGTGTTGTTGAATGGATATAACTTTATCTAAAATTTCATTAACTAGACCGGGTCATGGTATCTTCTTTTCTCCAACTTCTTTCATGAACGTCAGAGTCCTACATGTACAACCATATAAGGGTTTAAAACGATACGTTACAATTATTGAGTCAAAGTTATTATTGCTATAACTTTACACTAGATGATGGTGTTAATCTCAATCACCACTGAAATTCAAAGATAAATCTCTCCACATATATTCTAGTGTTTTACTAGTCTGTTCAGACTAACTATATATCTAAGGATGATAAACTGTATTGAATGTTAATTATATATATATATATATAGATCCTACTAAATAATTCTCTATAACATCGAGGTAAACTCAGATCCTGAACATATAATATTTAGAGTGGTACATCATGAAATATTTAAAATTTTCATATGTATAACTGAGTAAGAAGATCAAGAGAGAAATCAACTCTAATAGCAATATAATTCTCTAATATCATGAGGTGATTGAATAAAACCCCAATTATATTGATACCTTTAGTTTTTTGGGGAGTATAATGATAAAATCTATTATAATGTTTTACCATTTCTATTTTACTATGTGTAAAAGTCATAACATCCCCTTAGAATTATGTACCACAACCTTAACTAATTGATATACCAGAAACTAGTATATATACTCTAAAATAACAATTTTTATATTGGGCCACAAAAATAAACTTTCAAATCACAATAATCCTTTTTTTTAATTCAGGTATTAATAGAGAATAATGAATTCTCGGCTTCATCTAATTACTCATTCTATAAGTATTATATTGAAAAAACAAATAATTTGTTCTCAAACATTAAAATTTCAATATGACCATGCATCAACAAAGGTTCATTCTTCACCTTCTAATGTAATTACTCATATTCTTTCAACACATTATAAATCATACCATGGATTAATATATGGGTATTTTTTGAGAACGACAAGATAAGCCTCATTTCCTTAAGACATCATGACCCATTTTTAATAAATCAATAACTATAGGATTTATTTCAATATTCATTGTAGATAATATAACAACCCTGCTTTTTTATTTCATATTTAAATATGATTTATTACATAAAACATTACTTAATACAACAAAAATGTTCGAGATTTATAGTGTATTTGGGGATTAGGAACAATACATAATAACTTAAAACAAGAAATATAAAAATTTATTTTAAACTTCTTTTACCTGACCACTACATTCCTTTGTACTTAGCATTGCATTGGATAACCTAATGACATACATGCGAAAAGGGTGATATATAATTCCCAATAATGGAATAAACATGGAATAACATGAGAAATAAAATACATGTTAGTAAATAGGATATCAATGGAGAAAAAAATAAAGATGAACATAAATGCATGATATTTCATGATATTAATAACATGGAAATGCGGTAACAATTTAAAAAACAACATCTTTAACACATAGGGATCAAGTAAACCGCTATCCCAACATGTTCAAAAAAAGTCATATAAAGGTAACATGTAAAACCCTATCCTAACATGACATATCATGATACTAAACATTACCCAATGCATTAGAGAGCTATCTGGGAACACCCATTAGAATCATTTCAATCCCATGATTAAGAGTTCCACATAGATCATATAACATTGATTCATTCACCATCATCATTTATTACACTACCAAGTAATGTGAAATTCATACATGTAAGTCACCATTCTATAATTATGTGTTCCTAAAGGTGAATATCCTTGATAGAGGAATGGGTATGGTATTTTGTACAAGGTGATTTTCTTACGGAAAATCAAAGTGTAATTTTGGCAGAATAACAATGACATTTGAAATTCATAAAAAGGGTTGATGTTAGAGAAACTAGTGTATCATAATATAGGCATGTAATGTGTAGTATAAGTGATATTTAAGAACATATCTAAACTCAAGAAATGGAATTTAGTTGTGTAATATAAAAGAAATGATTGAATGGAAATGAGAATAGAAAAATCCTTTACGGAATTTCAGCATGTCAATGGTGTACACATGAGGTATTAATAAGAAAGAAAAGGGCATATAATCATAATAATATAATAATGTAAGTATGGGGGAGGTTTGAAAACCCAACCCATCATTTTTAATTGGAAATAAAAGGGTGTAACAATATCAAGAAACTTGGATAAAAATTAGGAAGGAAGGAGCCCTTACTTGGATGTGTGATCCCAAAGGACTGAGAGAGGCTTCTTAAGAGCATGGGGAACCTTGGGAGGACTTTAGCGACTAGAAAGAAGAGTGTGGACGAGATTAAAGGAGTTTAAGTGAAGGTTAATTGGTTCTTGGGGTGGGTTTATATAGGAAAGAAGGGATATTTATTTATTATTTTGGTTTTAGACACATGATAGAAAAATAATCAAAACCACAAACCATACCACGGTTTCTGAACATGGATTTTTCGAAACAGGTGTGAATGAAATTATTTTATATGTCCAAGGGACTTACCTATTAAAATAAATTTCTTGAATATGTAGAGATGAATCACATTATTAAAGAAATGAATTTAAAATCGTAAGATATATTATACATTTTGGAGGATTCATTAATGATTTATAAAATAAGTCAATAAAAACTAAAATCACATTATTTTTAAGGTAGAACTTATATTTGGCCTAATTTTACCTTTATATTATTTTATTACACCACTATGGGGTGATTATGATGTCATAAAACACATTATATATTTATATGGTATTAAATTTTTACCAAAACCTTTGACTGTCTCTGAAAATTATGAAAAATTCACCATTGGATAATTTTGGTATCCTCACTCAAAAAATAATACTAATTTTATTCAAACCATTTTCTAGATATAGGAATTTTCACATTTAAAATAAAAACCATTATTTATCAAAAATTGATGGGTTTGGGAAAAAATAATTTTCAAACATTAATAAATGTTACTTATGACTTCATAAAAATTATATGATGATTAATATTTAATAAATATAATATAATAATAATGTTTTATTAAAATAATATTTAATTAAAATATACATTAATTCATCAAAATAGATTCCTTAATTCACCAAAAATACTATTTTTGCATTATAAATTATTTACAAAGTTACACTAATAGAATTAATGTATATTATACATAATAAAAATGATAGGTTCTTGATACAAAAACCTTTATTACACTAGAATAAGCCCTAAGAATAAGCTGTGTGATGGTGGGGATTTTCATACAATTTTTATAAATGCTAAAAATGAATATGTTCAATGTAGTCAAAATGAGATGTTTTACTATCAATGAATTCTTTTAAATTCTCATTATCTAACCCAAAGATAATGGCATTAAAAATCACCTTCATGTTTATTAAAATATTTATGTTCCCAAAATTCCCATGAAACTTAAATTTCAACACAAAAGGTGAGCTACATATTTCATGCTATACATTTCAAGTTCATACATTAATATCTCCATGATTACAACCATAATCAAGGACTGAACAAAAATATTATTATTTCTAACTAACGTAAGGAACAAAGATGATACCATTTCATACTCACAGATCAAAAAAATTGATACCATTTGTAACATAATTTCCCTACACATTCGCTTGACTAGAGGTAGAGGTATAAACATGACTTAGGTGACATCCCAAAGACAACTATGGAAGGTAATAAAATGTAATGGTCTACAAAATTGGGGGATTATTTACCATTTAAATAAAACATGAATTCATAAATAATAAATTACACACATACATATATCTGACACATGAAAAAATATGACCATTGGTATACCCAATGGTTAAAAATAATATCAATGTACTTAAATAATCAAAATAAATTAATTAAAAAATTCCAAGATACTCACAGAAACAAGGAAAACTAAAATATATCCTCCTAGATTACCATACCAAGTTCCAAGATCTAAAAACTCATGATATTACCACAAAATAATGATATATGATTGGAGAAATATGATAACTTCCTTTTACCTGTGTCCCAATAGATATCTTCTCCAACTTCACCAATATGACATAGAAGGAGCTGATTAGAAACTATGTATAATTTTATAATGACATCCCTACTCATGCCACTAGGGAAAAAAATTATAAAAATTTGAAACAAAATAGTTTAAAAGTCGGTCAAATAGTTAATATCAAATAGTAGATATGTTCCAAATTTTTTTTACTAGAATAAACTTTTTCCAATTTTTTTCCATAACCATTACCATGTATTGACACATATCCATGCATGCATATGTGACTATTCCATACTCTTGATCATTCTATCACTAATCTACAATGTCACCATAAGGAGACTAATACTAGGTGACCCAATGTCACATTCCCTTTCTGTATGGTTATACCTATGAATTCACCCACACTGATAATGTGTACCAAATTCCTTGAAAGACCATTTATATATAATAAAATTATTAATTTAATTCATTTCAATAAACCGTTTCAATGATTCAAGAAAAAATTATATTTATCATATAAAAATTTTCACCTTTTATAATTTTACAAGAAAAAATTGACTTTTTACAATTTCAGACCATAACTTAAAAGAGGTTCCAATCAAATTTCATAAATGGATTTCACAAAAATAAAAAGAATTTATTTAAAATTAAGATAATACTTCATGTTATAAATTATGAGGAGATGATAAATAATTTACCTACTTCTCAATGGATTAATTAATTGAGGAACGATACTTAATACATCAATATGTTTCCATAGATCTAATTTACATCACTCGATAAAATAATATATCATCATAAAAAATTCCCCAACACATAGATCTATATGTAATGGACTAAAAATATGGTTATGAGATAGATAATAAACATGAATCTAATAGGAACAAGCAATGATAGATAAAAAAGGAATGAAAAATGAATTTAGACATCCAACATACTTTAATTCACCTAACAATCACTTTTTGGATTGAAGACAATCATCTCTCAATCCTAGTGAGTAAAAGGAATATGATATCTAGAAGTATTATATAATTAAATAGGGTATCCGGGATTAATTCAGATTAAATATAATAATATTGGGGTTCTAACTACACACTATATAGTTATGTCGCATGTTTTGGAACATAATTCCCCAAGCATGTGGTGCATCTATCTCAAGGGTACACCTCACATGATTTCCTCACATATCTTACTCACACTTCTAAAAAAAATGTGCACCAATTTTTCATTTACCTATATTTCAAGATTCAATGTTTCTCCTATTGACATGAAAAATTTGTCCAAACCATGTTCCAACTGTTCACTTTCCATGTTCCTTGAAAAACGTGTTGAATGGTTTTTTGTAGGTGGTTCATGGTTTCTAGTAAACATGCAGTAACCGTGAACCTAAAGAAATTGCTCCAAAATAAAAATAAACTACTGAAAATACCCCAAAACTCACCCAAGTCTTTTATAATATTTACGTATATAAATAAAAGGCTATATACCTAAAACCGGGGGTGGAAAACACCATCACTAAATATTAGTACACATTAGGTTTTCTCATAAACATATAGAATGTTGAGCCATAAAATAAAAATATTTATATGGTGAAAGGTCTCAAATACTATAATGGATTATCATAATTTTGATGTTAGCTATGTTAATTAAAATCTAGTTCAAATTTTTTTAATCAAACATTCTATGATGCCAACTATAATAATAAAAATATTGTAACTTAGATCCAATGTCTTACACTATTTCATTATAACAAGATATAAGAGATGTTACCCAAAATGAATAATAAATTTAGCTATCTTGGAAAACTAGATACATACATTATGACCATATTACATTGGAAATATAAAAAACAAATCATAATAAACATTCTTCCATCATAGATATTATTCATTATATACTTAATAATAACTTGGAGAAACGAAAAAAAATTGTTTTGTAACAACCTATATAATATTAGAATAAATCAATTCTATCTTTATTCATATTCATGAAATAGATAGTTATATTCCTTATAAACACATTATGTTATTTTTAATTCAAAAATGGAAATAATTTTATTAAACACTTTTCATATAAGGATTTATTTAAAAGTTTATTTTTTAAGAAAATTATAGAACTTTATTTTGTAAAAATTAATTTCTTTTTTGAGTCCAACATTTATAAATTATCAAAATTTAAATTTTTTAGAATTTTCTAAAATATTTGTTTTTTCAACAAATAGAAATAATATTGATTTATATTGAAAATTTAATTTTCTTATAAATTATCAATAAATTAAAATTATATTTTTATTAGTTTAAAAGTTTAATTAGTTATTATTGATCAATAATAGTAAAATTATTTTCAATAGAAAGAATTGTATACTTAAATTTTGTATAAAAATATATTTTTTTGTAAATAATTTTTTTCTGAGACGCTATTTATCATCATGTTTTGAAGGTTTAATTTTAAATTAAATTGTAAAAATAATTTATTTTAAATATTTTAAAATAAATTATATATTTGGAAACATGATTTTTATATTTTTTACTTTTTACTCTTCTATTTTTTATCATTAAGAATAAAAATCAATGTAAATTTCGTATATTTGGTAAAGGTAAAATGGGTTAATTAAGGTTAAAAATAAATTTATAAGGACTATAAATGATTGTTACACATGATTTAATTTTTTAGGATGTGTATATATCATCTATCATCATCTAAATATCAAATATGTGACCTTCTTTCTACATCTCTAAGATTTTTTCATTTGAAATATTTTATATAAGGAAAAGTAAAAAATATCATCTCTTCATTTATTTATATTAAATCTTTGAAATAGGTATATTAAGATGGTATGCTAAGTTTTAAATATTAAATTGTAAGAGAAATTATATTTTTTCATGGTAATTTATTTCTAATTTTTAATGATGAAATAATTACCTTAATTCCTACTGAACATTAATATAATATTTATTAAATTAACCAAAAAATAAATTAAATGATTTTAAAAATGATGAAAATAAAGTTATTTGATTGAATTATTGTGTTGTGGAATTTTTTTAGAAAAAAATTATATAATAGATTGGTTTTAATTCATTATATTTGAATTCCATTCTTTTATTTTAGTCATAAAAAATAAAAAATAATATTTTATAATGTTATAAAATTACAAAAAAATCAATGATCAGACATGTGATTGGGATACATACAAGAATATAATACTTGTTCCGTTTAGGGTCTGATTTACCTTTTATAGTTTCTTTCTTAATCCCTAAATTATAAAATCATTAATCCCATAGTAATTATCAAAAATAGTTAACACTAATTTAAATAAAAATATAAGGGTTAAAAGATCACCAAAACTTGTGAATTTTTTATTTTATGAGAGAATTCTTAATCATACATAACTTATCTTATAATATTATTAATTTTAATCCATTTTAATATCAAAATTAATTTTTATTTTGTAATATTTTATGAAATTTCTATTGTGCCCCTCCCCTCACATATTAATATGAAACCTCTTATCCTTTATTCGACACACTTCAAAATAATTTTTATTTTGACAGTACATATAGAAGTCAATTATTAACACCCATCCCCATGTTTTATATGCCATGGTTTAATAAAAAATACAATCCCATATATTCTTTTGGTGTAAAACTCTAGGAGTTGTCTAAAGGAGAGAAAGATAAAGTCTAACAACCCTCACCCCATTAACCTAGAGCCAAAGTATTAATTATTACATTTGAATAAGATAAAAGGAATCACATACCAATGGAATTATTAGTTGACAATTAGTTTTAGAATATATAAACACATGATTCCCAATATTGGAATATATAATTAATTTTTATATAATATACTTATTTTCCCTACAATATTCAAACACATCTTTCATAGTACACTTCCTAGATTTTTGGAAAATGAAACAAAAAATGTTGTGAGATAAAATTATTATTATGAATTAAATAAAATGGAAGCTATCATGAATCAATAATATAAAAAAATAAAAATATGTAAATAACTGAACACACATTCTATTTAATCAATAAATTGACCATCATGAATAGAAAATTGACAATTTTATGAAAATGTAAATAACTAAATAAAAATGAAATTTTATCAATAATTTAACTATCATGAATATATAAGGAATAATTAGTACTCAAAGGTATATAATTATACATGCTTTATATTTAATCCATAACATTAAAATCATGAATTGATAAGTCATAATCTATATTACAATGTAAATTTCTAAATGCAGTTTCCATTCAATCATTAATCATAGAATAAAATGCATCTATAGATAATATGATTGAAAAAATGACATGGATAATAAGAAATTAATTTTTACCAAATTAAATTATTAATAATTTAATTTCATGATCTCAAGTATCATGACACCTCTACCATAAAGAACTTTTAGATGATAGTTTAAAACTGATGTGTAGGTGTATAATAGAAAACGATATAACTAAGGCTATACAACAGATTTATCTCATGAGAATACTAATGCAAAGATGGTATATATATAACCATGAACCAACAATTTCTATATTCCCAAATAATTTCTTATATATAAAATAAATTACTTAATTCATGAACAATATGTGTTTTCAACAAATTTTCCAATTGAGTAAGGAATAAAAAATAACAATAATTTCTCCAATAAATTATATAATATTTAAAGTAAAACTATATATGTAAAAATTATATGTAGCTTATTTAATTAGTATATCCATGATAAATAATATATATATTTTGTAATTCCTTAACTCATGTTACCCATATTAGGTGCATTATTTTAATACATTGGCATAATTACAAGGAACCAAGACCCGAAGGACTAATAAGATTAGCAGTCTTGGAAAATAGAATACATACATGAGCGTTATATTACAATTTCTAACATAGAATACAAAATAAATAATATTTTGAGAAAACGATTCTTCCTTTAGCTTAAACCTGTATATCGATTATAAAACACTTCTTGGGATCCTTTGAAAATAAAACATATGAAAGGGGTGAGCTCATATGCTCAATAAGGGTAAATAATTTAGCGGAAGCTATAATATTTTAAAGGATGTGTAATAAAAAAAGAACCCTTTAAAGATAAATTTGGACATAATATGACAAAAATAAATCAAAAATTAGCATATAAAAATTCAAATGAATATTATACTAGTCGTATAATCACATTTAATAACTAATTTCATAATTAGGTAACACATAATGTCGGACATCGTAACCACATAATCAAGGCCTCATGCCAAGACAACTAATAAATTTTTTTCAAGGCCTTATGCCAAGAAACATTCCTGTCTCATGAGACCTACCGATGCATCACATAGCTATATCAGGCTCCACCCATAACATATTAATTCCATTTCATTCTTTATATTAAAACATGGAAACAAAACACACACATTCGTATTAAAACGAGCATACGATATGTCAACACTTTAAGCATAAACCATGAATGGCATAAAAATAGATCATCCACAGTAAAAAATATAATAACTCATTCAATACAATATAGAAGATTGTATTATAATAAATCAACCTCAATCAAGAATAATATCTAGTAAAGGATGTTGACATAGTTGAAAATGATCAGTAAAACTGTAAGAGAAATATCCATTTTTGTGAAATCATTTAAAAGTCACACATTTGTAAAAAAAGTAATTAATAAGATATTTTTTTAAAAGTGTCCCATACCACTTTCAAACACTTGAAATATATCATCATTTAAAAACATTCATATCTATATAAATAAATCCTTAAATGCATTTTAAAAACATAGACATTAATTAAAAATATTTAGAAAGATAAATCATTAAAAAATTTAAAATGGTGATCTAATTAAATAGAACCTCCCATAAAACCTTAAAATATTTCTTTTGAAATATTTTTTATAAAATATATGTATCAATTATAAATATGTCCTAGAAAATACTTACACATAAACACTCTCAGATAATAATGAAATTGAGGAAATAACCCTTACCTTGTACATTCCTTTAGTCGAGGGTATGTTTAACATCCTGTATATTGACCATAGTATGTTCTTAAATAATAAAATAACCATATTAGTATTTATGATATCATATATGATTAATTTATTAATTTATACTACCCATTTAATAATAATTTCCATGTTAAAGTAACATTTCAGGTAATAGTCGCTTTCTTTATCGTACGTGTTTTGACTTGTTATTTTTGGTCGTATCACATAGATCATGATTTACATAATTAAACAATATAAAACAAGATTTATATATCATATATATATTAAAAATATTAATATTTATAATACATAGATATATGACATGGAAACACCGTTCATGGAGACGGTAGTTCGTACGTACGCATGAACGTTGTTTCTGTTTTTTTATCGCATAGTATTGAAGTAGGTAAATGATATATATTTATCTACATAAATATATATTATTTTAGTAGAAATATTATTTCATATATCTCATAATTAATTAATATATCTATTTTTATCATAATTATTGAATGGTGATAATTGAAGATGAATCTAATCGCGTCATGGAGATAGTAAGCCGTACGTACATACGAATGACAACATCATTCTATCAATGGTAAAACGATGATTAATTGAATAGTATATTATATATACAGAATCATTAACATGTTATAATAATTATTTAAATTAATTATACTCATTATTATACTCATCCAAGTAATTTATTGTTGAATAACAAACTACACCACAACCTGAAGACGGTAAGCCGTACGTATGCACGTATGGTGACTTTGTCATTCATAGGATGTATAGAATAATGAATATAGTTTTATCATATTTATAATAAACTCTCAATATTTAGAAGGTACTGGAGTTATTATTTTATTATGGTAAAAACAAATAAAGTGGAAGTGGATATGTTTAGTTCACCATATTAACCTTATCATTTAGATTTAACTCTTCGTTAAATAGTTTAACTTTTACCATGTATTCATGTATTATTATAATAAATGGTTAATAAAAATACTATTAAATGCCAAGAATACCCCAAGTGGTTCATTAATGACATACATATAATTAGTTAAGCCCTTTACTGAGCATTATATTTTTTTGAAGATTATACCATTTTATAATATAGTATTTGTTTTAAAAACACATTTTTGTCCATTCTTATAGTATTTAGTATTCGGTTTTTGTGAAAGTCCTAAAAACTTGATTACTATGATCAAAATAACTAAAATTAATAATAAAATGGTATATTAACACAAAAACTTGTGGAATGCATAAAAAGTTCCAATTTTAATTTATTTTAATATTTATAATATCAATTATTTTAATATTTCATTAACAAGGTAATAATTGTATCACCATTGTGTCATAAATAAATTAAAATATTTAATGTAAAAAAATTATAAATAAAATACCATTATGTTGGAAATATTTTTATCATTATAATTTATAGTTATAATCGAATTTATTTTATGTATAACCCTATATTAAAGATGTTTTAGTTCTTAAAAGTTGAATTTAACACTTTTAACTCTTCTTTAAATTAAAAAATAAATGTCCTAATCTAACCCAAGGGAATAAAAAATCATATTTGTGTCCTAAGGATGATTTTTATATAAATAAACTTATCCAATATAATTTGGAAATGTGTTGAGGTAGTTTTAATATTGATTAAACTTTTAATTACTTTATTTACTTTAAACCGTGGTAAATAAAATTTAAAAGTTATTATTCACCAAAAATTATTTTCATCCTATTGAACCAAATTTTAGTTACTGATGTAAACTGTTTCTCTCAAATTTTTGAAATTCAATTCATAGAAGTGGTAAAATTACATTTTATCCAAATTTTAAAATGTGCCTAGAAGGTGGGTAAATGTGCCTAGAAAGTGGGTAAAAAGATGTTAAAATGGTTTAATAAAATTTTATATATTTAATATTATTATAAAATTTCTCAAATGGATTAAATTGTAATAATATATGTATTATATATCTATTTTAAGATAAATTTTTAATTAAAAATAATTATTTAAATGAAAAAGTCAGTTTTTATCTATAACGTAGTGTTTTTCACTATTCATGAAAAATTGAATGTTTTTAAAAAAATACAAAAAATTCACCCGAAGATAATTTTGATATTCAAAATCCAAAAATGATGTATATTTTACCAATTTAAAAACATATAAGTTGAATTAATTGATTTAAAATTAATCCCCCCATCAAAACTAGAAAGCAGGTTTATAAGAAGTAAAAACAATCAAAAGATTGACATGTGTTTATGTCCCATTTAAATTTATAATTACATAAAATGACCTAAATTATATTAAATGTTAGAAATATAATTTAATTATACTTTAAAACCACTCCAATGAATAATTTAACACTTTAAACTATCTTGATTAAAAAAGTTGTCCTCAATTAAAATTTCGTATTTTAATATTATTCATCAAAATATTAAAGTTATCAGAAAAGTTAAAAAAATTAATCCAAACTAAATATTTTTTCACTTTATTATTAAAAAGAATTTAATTTCATTAAATTGAATATATAAATGTTTCAAATATTCGATTTAAAAAGTGTTCAACATTAAAATGCGGTAAAATTGCATTTTTTGAGAAATAATTCTTATAGCTAAAAAATTGAATTAGTTCTTATATTACTTATAATAAAAACATAACATGAATTTTTAAATTATATATAGTATAAAATATTCAAAATACAGTTAATTCTATTCATTACCGCTTTTTGAACGACTAGTTTGGTAAGTCGTGGTGCACATGAACTCGATATTTCATGTAGCGCAAGCTATTGAATTACTTTAATGGTATATCTTAGTATGAAATTAGGGGGTGTTACATTCACCCCGAATTCAATAAATTGTGTCCTTAAATTTTTTAATTTTTCTTTGAAAATAAAAGTGTAAAAATAGAAAATACCTTTGTGGAAAACCGAAATCGAAAATAGCGTTAATAAAATTTAGTTTTAATAAGAGGGAAATGAAAATGAAAAATTCAACACCCAATTAAGATTTCGAATAAGAGAACGTTGGTGGTAATTTGAAACACATAATTGGAGGAAAAATGTAAATATTTATAGGGAGTGATTGAGGTTATTAACCACAAACAAGTGAGAAATAAATAGAAAAATTGAGGGTCTCATAGCCATAAATATATGATGGCATAAAATATCATTGGATCATAAATACATAAGGTATTAGAATAACATATTTTTAGTTTTAAGATCCTTTCCCTAAAGTTTAAGAATTAATTTATTCATAAAATAAGAAAAAAACATAACATGTTGAGTTCCATCCTTTTACTAATTTCCACCACAAACTCATCATTCACTACAAAAGATAATAGAACTCAATAATATTCTATTTATCCTAATCATATAGAGTTAAAAATGAATTTATAATTCATATATCAGAACATTTAAAAACCACATTATACAAACGAAGATATCACATAGGACAGTGGTAGGTGATGCACCCTTGTCACTCTTCGGTTGCGAGTTGAGGTATCGCGGCCTTGCCGGATGCGATAGGTTGTCATCCGACGTCTGGGTTGTCCTTTTTATATTAATCAAAAAATAACCGTTAGAAATTTTTTAAAATTAAACAATCTTATCTAATGTCCAACTTAATTCATTCCAACCTTTAAACTTATCCAAAATACTTTTGTCACTGTCCAAAATTTATAAGGAATGTCAAATAATGAAAATCTATTTTTCCATATAATAACATGTGAATACCTTCATCGTGTATTCTCTTAAAACATGGTAACACCCTTAATTACCATTAAACCTTATTTAATACATTCATGTTCCTTATTCCTTATAGAATACTGGATATACTTCTTAAATCCAAAAATTTAGAATACTCTAACAATGATGGAATAAACCAACTGTTAATTTGTTCGCAGGATGTAAATAACACCAAATATACTTTATCCAACTCAATTATCTATTATTCCCAAATCACTACCTCAGTATCAGGAAAATATTAAGGTTTATCTTTCTCTCAACCATATATTTTCCAAAATGTTTAACTTGAAACTGTGTCACTTTACATGTTTAGATAAAATCTCAAATCCTTGATAAAAACATACTGTAGTAAAATCCATATATACTTTATAATTATTATAACTTGTAGATCATATATACAATACTCAAAGGACACAAATATTTTATAATAACATAATAACAAAAATCATTCATTTTTAGCTGCGGTAGTATCATAACATGATTATTATCCAATAGAATCATTTTAGGTATACTATGATGATTGGGACATTGATTCGCGTAGTGCCCCAACTCCTTGTAGATGAAGCTTTTTATATTTGAAACCTTTTTCTTACCCTTGCAATCAAGAACATGGTGTCCTTTTTCTCCACACTTATAACAAACTCCCATTACTTTAAAACACTTACCAGGTTGATTCTTCCCATAGTTATCACATATGGGAAAATCCTTCTTTCCCTTCTTCCCATTTCCATCTTTCTCTCTACCATCCTATTATTCTCAGGATTCTCTTTAAAGACATTAGCCCAACAGAATTATTTAACTATCTTATTAACACATGACACTATTTCTTCATATTATGATAATATGTGGGAGACTATTTCGCTTTTAAATGTTGGCTTAAGACCATGAAAGATATGATCCTTCTTACTCTTTGGATCCTGCTTATTGCTGAATTTCTAATTCCTTCTACTGGGTGCCATTTCTAAATGATGAAATACACTAGGTTAGATCATATCATAATGTATAATCTAAAAACTAGAAAAATCCTCAACATTAATGAAATATTCTCACACATCTAGTCTCATAATCATAAAAATGGTTTCTATGATAACATATTTACTCATAAATCCATCATAATGGGTTGTAAAGAAAATGTGAGTTATCTTAAGCGTATCCCCTAAGAGTGTCGTAACCAAGAGTGAAACAAGGCCTTATACGGTATACCAGGATACCCCAGGTCAAGCCTGAAACTCATTGTCAGTGTTTTATTTCCAATGAAGAACTGTTCCAGAGCCTCCTCTACCTAAAAATATCCATGAAGGGATATATTGTTTGGAAAAATCAAAATATCTCTACATTACCAAAATTTTTGGAAGCTCTTCAACACTAATCCTCAATGAATATCTTAAGGTAAAGTTGTCTAATAAGAGTATTTCTAAATCTAGTTTCCATGGTTTGTTTTAAACTTAATCTGATACCAACTGTAATTCCCCGACCCAAGTTACCCATAGTTGGTGCATTATTTTAATACATTGGCATGATTACAAGGAATCATGTCCTGAAGGACTTATCAATTTAGTAGTCTTGAAAAATAGATTACATACATGAGCGATACATTACACTTTCTGACATACAACATAGCATAAATAATCCATTGAGAACACCATTTTTTTCTTAGATTAACCTGGTATATCAATAATAAAATACATCATGGGATCCTGGGAAAATAAAACGTAAGAAATGAGTGAGATCAAATGCTCATTAAGGGTAAATAATTTTGCGAACGATATAACATTTTATGGAAAGATGTGTAACCAAAACCATAAACTTTTAAACATAAACACGAACATAATATGGAAAAAATAAACCAATTATTACCATATAAACATGAAAATGGATATTCTACTAGTCGTATAATAACATGTAATAACTAATTTCATAATGAGGGAATGCATAATTTCGGACATCATAATCACATATTCAAGGCCTTATGCCAATAATACAAATAAAAATTTTGTCATGGACTTTTTCCAAGACACTAGTTTGTTTCATGAGACTTATCGATCATCTAGGAGCAATAGTAGGCTTCACCCATCACTTTCGAAGCCCAATGCATTCCTCATATTAAAATGTTGAAACATAACATAAAAATTCATATTAAAAATATCATATGAAATGTAAATACTTTAGCAATAAACCATGAATGATATAAAAATAACAGATCCACAATTAAACATATAATAAATCATTCAATACAATATGAAATATTGTCTTATAATAACTCAACCCCAATCAAGAATAATATCCAGTAAAGGATGTTGACATAGTTGAAAATGATTAGTAAAACTCTTTGAGAGAAATATCCCTTTTTGTGAAATAATTTAAAAGTCACACATTTATAAAGGAAGTCATTTAAAGGATATCTTTGTATAAAAGTGACTCATAAAACGTTGAAACTTTTGAAAATATTATCATTTCAAAACATTCATGTCTATATAAATAAATCCTCAAAATCATTTTGAAAACGTGAACATTAATTAAAAATATTTATAAAAATAAATATTTATAACATTTAAAAGGACAATTTAGTTAAATAAACCCTCCCATAAAACTTTAAAAGATTCATTTTGAAAACATTTTTATGAAATTTGGGTATCAATGATAAATATTTCCCAGAAAATACTTACACATAAACAATCTTTGATAATAATGAGATTGAGGAAATAAACCTTACATTGTACTTTCCATTAGTCAAGGGTATGTTTAACCTCATGTGTAATGACCACAATAAATTATTAAATTATAACAGAACCATATTAATTTTTATGACATAATATATGATTCATTTATTACATTATACTACCCATTTGATATAAATTTCCATGTTAAAGTAACATTTCAGGTAATAATCACTTTCTTTATCGTAAGTGTTTTAACTTGTTATTCTTGGTCGTATAACTTAGATCATGATTTACATACTTAAAAAATATAAAACATGATTAATATATCATATATATTCAGAACTTCAATATTTATAATACATAGATATATGAAATGGAAACACCATTCAGGGAGATAATAGTCCGTACGTACGCATGAACATTGTTTATGTTTTCTGATTGTATAATATGGAAGTAAGTAAAAAACATATATTTATCTACATAAATGTATATTATTATGGTAGGAATATTATTTCATATATCTCATAGTTAATCAACATATGTATTT
This sequence comes from Viscum album, assembly GCA_963277665.1. Taxonomy (NCBI): domain Eukaryota; kingdom Viridiplantae; phylum Streptophyta; class Magnoliopsida; order Santalales; family Viscaceae; genus Viscum; species Viscum album. The sequence continues at coordinate 90,048,676 of OY728147.1, forward strand.
TTATAAAAATTCTTGAATGTTGATCGTTGAAGATGAATCTCATCGCGTCGTGGAGATGGTAATCCGTACGTATGCATGAGCGACAATATCCTTCTATCGATGGTAAAACAGTGTTTAATTGGATGATATATTATATATAAAGAATCCTTACCATTTTATATTCATTAATTAATTTAAATATATTCAATATTATACTCATCCAAATAATGTTGTGTTGAATAAAAAAATACACCAAGACGTGGAGATGGTAAGCCATATGTACACACGTACGACGAATTTCTCATTAATATGATGGATAAAATAATGAATATGGTTTTACAATATCTATAATAACCTCTCAGTATATATAAGGTACCGTATTTATTATTTTAGTATGGTAAAAAAAAGAATGTGGAAGTGGAAGAAGAAGAAAATAACTTTAAAAGATGTGATGAAATAATTACCTCTTTTTTCGGGTGATTCCATTTGATTTGAACAAATGGGATATTTAGGTTGTCTTTTTGATCAAATTAAGCCCTATATAATGAACTGAGGTTAGTGGGGAGGACATTTGATTAGGGTTTGTCCAAGACAAATGGCTTTGGTGGTGTGATTTTTAGGTAAGGGGATATACCCTTTATAAGAGAGGTGAGGGTCACTTTAGGAAAATCTTGAAATATTAATTTATTATACAATCATATTAGGTTTATAATGAATCCAAACGAATTTATTTTGAGAATAAGGTGGGGATGGGTATAAAACCTCTCAAATAATTGGTTTTAGACAGGTTTAGGTCACCATATTAACATTATCTTTTAGGTTTAACTCTTATTTAAATAGTTTTACTTTTACCATGTATTCTTGTATTATAATAATAAATGGTTAATAAACTTACAATAAATTTCCAAGAAAACAAAAAGCGGTTAATTAATGACATATATATCATTATTTATTTTTTTGGCTAAAACATAGATTTTTAGTAATATTATATCATTTAATAATATAGTATTTGTTTTAAAAACTAATTTATGTCAATTTTGACACTATTTAGTATTTGGGTTTTGTGAAAGTCAATAAAACTTGATTACTTCAAAACAAATAACCTGAATCAATTATAAAATGTCATATAATCCATGAAAATTCACGTAATTCATCAAAAGTCTCAATTTAAATTTATTTAAAAATTTATAATATCAATTATTTTTAATATTTCATTAATAAGGCAATTACTACATCATCATTGTGTCATAAATAAATTTAAATACTTAATGTCAAAAAAATTATAAATAAAATCAAATTATGTATGAATTTCATTATCTTTCAAACTAATATTTATATTTTAATTTATCTTATGTATATCCATATATTAAAAAAATTTTAGTTTTTAAAATTTGAATTTAACACTTTTAACTCTTCCTTAAATAAAATAATAATAAATGTCCTAATCTAACCCATGTGAATAAAAAAAACATATTTTTGTCCTAACGTTGATTTTGGTCGAAAAACAGTTATACAATAGAATTAGGACATGTGTTGAGCTAATTTTAATATTATTTTTAACTTAAATTAATTTATTTACTTTTAAACCATAGTAAATAAAATTCAAAAGTTACTATTCACCCAAAATTATTTTCATCGTATTGAGATAGATTTTATTTAATAATTTCATTCGTTTCTCTCAAATTATTTATATTCAATTCATAGAAGCTTTAAAATTATGTTTTATGCAAATTTTCAATTGTGCCTTGAAGGTGGGTAAATGTGCCTAGAAGGTGGGTAAAAAGACGTTAAAATGGTTCAATATAATTTAATATATCTAATCATGTTATAAAATGACTTAAATGACTTAAATTTTACTAATATATGTATTATTTATATATTTTGAACAATTTTTTTAATTAAAAATAATTATTTAAATATAGAAGTCGGTTTTATCTATAACGTAGTGTTTTTCACTATTCATCAAAAATTGAATGTTTTTAGAAAAATACGAAAAATTCACCCTACACATATTTTGATATTATGAATCCAAAAGAGATGACTATTTTAACAAATTAAAAACATAGAAGTATCATTAATTAATTTAAAATTCAATATCGTTGTCAGAACCAAAATGCTGGTTTTTAAGAAATAAAAACTATCAAAGGATTGACATGTGTTTATGTGGAATTTAAATTTGAAATTACTTACAATGAATTAAATTATATTAAATGATAAAAATATAATCTAAATATACTTTAAAACCACTCAAATGAATAATTTAACACTTTGAATTATTTTGATTAAAAAATATTTTTTCAATTAAAATTTAGTATTTTTTTAATTATTCATCAAATTATGAATGTTATCAGAAACGTACGAAAAATTTATCAAAAATAATTTTTTTTTCCTGATTTGAAAAAGGAATTTAATTTCATTAAATTTAATATATAAAAGTGTCAAATAATGGATTTAAAAAATTTTCACCATTAAAAGGCGGTAAATTGCATTTTTTTAAATACATTTCTTATTTGAAATATTGATTTTGTTCTCATATTATGTCTAAGAAAAACATAATATAGATTTTAAAGTTATATGGATTATATAAAATTCAAAAAACAGTTAACAATATTCATAACCACTTTTTGAATGACTAGTTTGGTAAGACGTGGTGCGCTCGAACTCGATGTTGTGTGCAGCACAAGTATTGAATTACAATAAAGATTTAACTTACTATAAAATCATGGGGTGTTAAATATTTAGGATATATCTAATATCCATTGATAATAGGAAAGTGATTATTTAAAATTAAATTTATTATTTCTAAAATTAACTATGAAGGAGAATGTAAACAATTTCCCAAGTCGAAATGATCCTAAGCCATCTATAGAAAAAATATTTATTGTATTAGTGAAACATAATCCTCGTGGATCATAATTATAATAAATGGTTTTTGTCATTGATGTATAAGTTTATAATTCAAACAAAATTAAAAAAATTTAGTGGAAAATGAAATATTCACATTGAAAATATATTTTTTAAATATAAATATACAAATAATATTTTGAAAATAATTTTCCTAGAAAATTAAATAATTTAATTATAACAAATTCCTTAAACACTAACTTTTCATGATAGCAGGATATTCTATACATGTCATACATATGAAAAAAATAATATAACATTTTCAATAATATACAAATAAGACTTTTTGGAAAAAAATGAATATACTATTCAATTTTTTTAAAATTCAAACATGGGTAAAAATGGATTCAATAAATAATTTTGGGAATGATGAAAAATTTGGAAACATTTTTAGAAAACATTGTTTTAGAAGGAAATTTTTTTCCCAACCTAAGTGAGAAATGATTTAATATATTATTAATAACATTTTATCTATCCTTTTAGGTAACAAAGAAAAGAATATGGTAAAATTAATTGAATATATCATTAATATATATAGGATAATAAAATTCAATGGGTTTATTATCAAATTATCAAATTATTTCATTCACTAGAAATTCATGTATAAACAAGCCCACCTAAAATGTGTTCGTCAAATAAACCCTTAAAATGTTCATAACACTGATGTGAGAGTTGATCAATGATATGAGTTTGTGAGTCAAATATAAATTCATATAAAACAAATTGAAATCAAATACATGATAATAAAATGTGTTTACAAAAATAATATTAGAATATTAAAGACAATGATGAAGTAATCTCACACAATGAAAATAAATTGATTTATAAATTTATTTTATACTTGTTAATGTTGAGTCAATAAGGTTTCCTTATGAATTTTACATTCCTTCTTGTTTGGAAAATCATAAACACCTTATACTTAAGAAAATATGTATTTTACTTCTATAAGGAAAATTTCCTTAATGAAATTTACCCTAACCTAGATTTCCTTATACATATCAATTTTTTTTAAAGTTTAAAAATCAGATTCATACCCAAAACCTTGGAATCATATAATTCTAAGATATGAGGTATTATGTTTCAGGATCTGAATTCTGGATGTGAACTATAATGAAGTTCCACTCCAAAATTAGGGGTGTGAACTATAATGAAGTTCCATTCCGAATTCTTGATACTAACTCTGACAAAGTCCCATTCCGAATTCTAGATACGAACTTTAACAAAGTTCAACTTCGAATTCTGGACTTCGAACATTAATAAGTTCGACTTCGAAATTTTAAGAGTTCGACTCCGAACTTTTATAAGTTCGACTCCGAACTTTTAAGAGTTCGACTCTGAACTTTTATAAGTTCGACTCCGATCTTTTAAGAGTTCGACTCCGAACTTTTAAGAGTTCAACTATGAAATTTTATAAGTTTGACTCTGAACTTTTATGAGTTTGACTCCGAACTTTTACTAGTCCAACTCCGAACTTTTACAAGCTTGACTCCGAATTCTGTAATTTCAGATTCTGAACTCTGATGAAACCAGACTCCGAATTTCCTTAGAAATTCAGACTGCAGATTTCTGTAGAATTCAGGTTCTGAATTCCTATAAAACAGAATCTGAGTATCCCTTTATTATAGACTCCAAATTCTTTTTTGGTTAGACTCTGATCTTTTATTTTCGTACATTCCGAATATTATTTTTTCTTATTCTCACACTCGTTTCATTATAAAACGATGTTGTGCTTTTAGTTACACATGTTTTGTTATAAAATGATGTCATCCATTCTGTTTCTAACTAACCGTTGGTTTAGTGACATGTGTACAGGTCCCTCCAAAATTTATGGAAAATATGATCATTGGATGAGGTAGTCGACCATTGAAAATTTGCCTATAAATAGGAGCTCATTTGAATGAGTTAAATACACAACTGATCTTTGAAATTTGATCTTACACACTGTTGAAGTGATTTATAGAGAGAGAGGCTCTTATCAACACTCAAGATCCGTGAAGAAAGTTTGATCTACTTGTTCAAACTTTGCCTCATGCAGATTGCTTCATGCGACTCTGAATGTTGGTGATTACATTTGAGGGATTCTGGGGATTGGAAGACATAGGTTCCGACTACCTTGATGTTCGAGGGATTCCTTGTTCAGGAAGACAAAGGTTCCAATTACCTTGAAGTTGAGGTCTTGCGGGGATAGCAAGATAGAGAATCCGATATTCTTATTGAGGGATTTCCCAGGAGTGGGTAAGAAAGACTTTCTTGATAGTATAAATCAAGGGACCTTTATCCAAGGTTGTTGGATACCCTTCTATTTGGTTTAAAAGATTTATATCTTTTTAATTGTAGTTTTACAACTTGTTTTTTCGCTTCATTTTGTATTGTAAGAAAAGTATAACCCTCTTATATTTCCTTAAACTTTTACTCTGATTAATTAGATTCTATACGATTTAATGTAGAATCTCATATTGTAAACATTGGTTAAGTTTCAGTTATCCAGAGTCATATTTCCAGATCTATCTTTTCGAAATCACATTTCCAGAACCTGTTTTTCAGAATCATTTTTCTAGATATAAGCAAGTGTGTAGAACTAGAAGTTTGTAACTACATACCTTATTCCAATTCTCCAATAGGTGATTAGATATGTTGTGAATTTTCTTAGTTTAACTTTGTTAAACTTAGATCTTTCATTGTTTAAGGAAATTTTTAAAGTGTACAATTCACCCCCCTCTTGTATATTGAGCATCTACATCATTATTTCGATCCTACAATTGGTATCAGAGGGGGTATCTAAAATACTTATAATCACATATAAGTTTTCCTTTCTCTATTTTTCCTTTGTTATATATTTTTCTTGCTTATTAATACTTTCCTTCAATTATAACTTTTGTTATTAACAATTTTTTGTGTAGAACGTTTTTAAGATGATAAGAATGAATGTTGGTTCCATCGACAACCTAAATCCTAAAAGACCACCAATTTTTGATGGAAATGATTATGAGTATTGGAGAGATCTAATGAAGACTTTTGTTATCAATAGTGGAGTAGAAAACTTTGTTATGCTTACTGGAGGTTATCAATTTCCTAATAAAGAAGTTAGTGCTTTTAAAAATGAAGAGAAGCATGATTATCAATTAAACTATAAGGTACACAATACTCTACTATGTTCAATGACTAGGAACATATATAGATAAATTTATTCTTGTGAAATAGATAATTTTATATGTAAGAAACTTAAAGTTACTCATTTTGGTACATCTAAAGTGATTGAGACAAGAAGAGCAATGTTGAGAGCAGAATACCATGGTTTTAACTTTCCTTATGGAGAACCTATTTGTAATGTGCAACAAAGGTTTATGACTATCATAAATTGATTAAAATCTATGGGAGAGAAAGGTTTGGATAATGAAGCTCTTGTTGACAAGATCATTGATATTATTCCCAATGAGTGGGCATCAAAGAGAACAGCTATTGATGAAAACATGAAGGTTACTCAAATCTCCTTAGACGAGCTGTTTGGAACTCTTCTCCAACAAGAAAAAAGGATAAATAGAGATGATCACAACATCAAAATGAAGAATGAGAATGGTATCGTTGCCTTTACTACATCATCAAACCACATGAAAGCTAAGACTCTTGAGAGAGTAACTAGATCCAAGTCCAAGAAGGTTACTATCCAATCCGAATCTAGTGGGAGTTAAGTCTCAGAGAATGATTTTGCAAATCTTGCTCGAAGGATGAATAAGATAGCTGGTCAAAAAAATTTCCAATCCAAGTATAAGAAGACGGAAAGGAAAGACAAGAAAAAATCAAGGGTCACATGCTATTAATTCAAGAGAATTGGACACATACTACCTAATTTCCCTATGCTTAAAAAGAAAGAAAGAAAAGAAAGGCATTCTGAAAGGAACAAGAAGAAGTTTTATAAAGATAAAGCTAAGAAAAGTGTAAAATCCAATACTACTTAGAGTGAAAGCTGTGGAGAATCTTCAGAAAGTGAATCTTTGGAATATGATTCATCATCTCAGAAGAATATGGGATTCATATCTAATACTTCTTTTCCATATACATGTCTTATGGCTAAGGTACTCTCTTCCGAGGCTTTAACAAATATATCTCTTGATAAGAATTACTATTCATAAAATAGTAGTTCTAATGAAGATAATTCATCCTTAGAAAATTAATAACCTTCATATGAAGAAGTATCTAGATTTTCCATGTTACATGAAGAAAAAAATTTTAAAATTTCTACGAAATTTGAAAAGGAAAATACTAGGGAATAAATTCTTCTTAAAGAGATTTAAGATCTTTCATCAGGTCTTCAAGATAAAGATAAGATTGTAGAAAAACTTTCTAAAGACCATGAGAAAGAAAATTATGATAAGGAAGACATTTCTAAAGATCTTAAGAATGCTATTTTGTAGATGAAAGTTTTTGAGGAAAAATCTTACTCTAAGAAAATGATTTCTAAGGATAAGAATTTAGTCATTAGACTAAAATCTGAAATTTTTTCTCTAAAGAAGCTCCTTGTAAAATTTGCCTCTGGGATGGAAAATTTTGACAAGATGTATTCTCAAATCAAACCTAAAGGAAACACTATTGGAGTAGGTTATACTCACCAAAAACCAGTTTTCAAAAAAAAAACTATTTTGTTCCTTCTAAAGCTTCTATTTGCACTAAGTGTCAAAGTGGTGGGAACTGGAAGAAAATTTGTTCTTTAAATAGAGTTCAATCTCTTGGGTTTAATAAAGCATATTTCTCTAAACAAATTTGGATACCCAAAATTTTGTTATCTGGAAATCTCGGATCCAAACAAGTTTGGATTCCAAAAGTCTAATTCTATTCTCATTCTCAGGAAAATTGGTAGAATGCCAACAAAAATAATTGGTACATGGATAGTGGATGTTCCTGGCACATGACTGGTAACAAAAACTATTTCAAAAATATTATCAAGACGAATGGAGGAAAAGTAACTTTCAGAGATAATGCTTAGAGAGAAATTTTTGGTATAGGTAATATTGTTCTTCTTGGTAAAACATTAATTTGAAACGTTTTGTTTGTTAAGGGTCTTAAGCACAATCTCAGTAGCATAAGTCAATTATGTGATGAAGAATACCTTGTGAATTTTAGGAATGATAAATGCTTAATACTCAATTCCGAAGAAGAATTTATTATCTCTACCAATAGGTAAGAGAATGTTTACACATAGAACTTAGAAGACCTTAGGAGCCAAAATTTACCTTCCCTAAGTGCAATGGATGATTATTCTTGGTTATGGCATAGAAGACAAGGTCACTGTAACCTTTGAAACTTTTTTAAACTATCTAAAAAGAAACTAGTTAAGGATCTATCATAGCTTAGATTATATTCTTCTAAAGTTTGTGATCCTTGTCAATATTGAAAGCAACATAAATCTAGTTTTAAATCAATCGGTGAAGTCTCGACAACTAGTGCATTACAGTTAGTGAACATGGATATTTTTGGTCCAACACAAACAGGATGCATTGGAGAAAAATACTATGTGTTTGTTCTAGTTGATGATTACACTAGATTTACAAGGGTCTATTTTCTTGCAAAGAAGTCTGAAGATTTTTTCTATTTCAAAAGTTTTAGAGCCCAAGTTAAAAATGAGGAAAAACTTCCATTGAAAACTATTTATAGTGATCATGGAGGAGAATTTCAAAATTCTGATTTCGAAACCTTTTGTAGTAGAAAATGTATTACTCACAACTTTTCATCACCAAGAACTCCTCAAAAAAATGGTGTAGTTGAAAGAAGAAATAGAATTATTCAAGAGATAACTAGATCCATGTTGATTGAATATTCTATAGCTAGACATTTTTGGTTTGAAGTTGTAAGTACTTTTTGTTACACTATAAATCGTGTTTTGATAAGACATTTTCTTAATAAAACTCTTTATGAGTTATGGAATGGTAGAAAACCTAGACTTTCCTACTTCAAGGTTTTTGGTTGCAAGTTATTCATTTTGAATACTAAAGATATCTTACACAAATTTGAAAAAATAAATTGATGAATGAATTTTCTTAGGTTACTCCACAACTTCTAAGGCTTATTGAGTTTTCAACAAAAACACTTGTACTATTGAAGAAACAGTGCATGTAAAATTTGATGAATCAGATCCTTTTGTTTTTAAACCATCCCAACCTACATCCTCGGATGTGTTTTCAAAAACTGATTATCAACCTTTGTTAGAAGATCCTTATGATAAGGAATATGTAGAAAAAGATAATTCTGAAACATTCACCCTAGAAGACGTTCTACCCTATGTTGATGAATAGGTCTTACAAAACCCAAATCAGGTGTTTCTTAAGAATCATCCCAGTGATAGTATCATTGGGGATTTAAATCAACATTTAAGGACTAGAAGTTCCTTAATAAATGAAGTAGAACATCTAGAATTTCTTTCCCAATTAGAACCACAAAGCACTGATGAAGCTTTAGGTGCTGATGATTGGATCAATTCCATGCAAGATGAACTAAATGAATTCGAAATGAATAAAGTCTGGACCTTGGTTGAAAGACCTAAGAAAACTTCTGTTATTGGAGTAAAGTGGGTCTTCAGAAATAAGTGTGATGAAAATGGAGTCATAGTTAGAAATAAAGCTTGACTAGTTTCTAAAGGCTATAATCAACAAGAGGGAATAGACTATTATTGGTCGGAGTTGATACTCAAGAGGGGAGATGAATTGAGTTCCAATTAAAATTTCTATTGAAAATATTTCTTTTAAAATCCCCCAAATTAATAAAAAAAGTTGAACTGTAGTGAATCTATATAGAGTGTAAAGGTTCAATCAGTTTCTCAAAGATTGATTAGGTCTCAGTTAACTTAATCTGATGATTAACTTAACTTTTTAAACTGACTTACTGATTTACAATAAGTATAAACACTTACTAATTTAACTATCAAAGTAGCTTTAAAATAGTTTTGTATTTTAAAGTAATAGCAGCAGAATAAATATATAGTTTGCTTATAGACTTAAATTAAAATGCACAGCAGAGTTAACCAAGAGGTTTAGTCTCAAGTTGAGACTTAGTACTCTCAATAATTTAAGTAAATTGATCCACACCTGGACCGGGGTTAACAACAGTGAACTACTATCAAGGCCACACAGGGACCTCTACCACATTTCTTTGTGGGAAAAGAAAACAACAACACACAGGTTGTTCAGGTCTTACTCGACCTCTACCACTTTCCACAGTGGGAAACAAAGAGTTATGAAGTTTGAGTGAGGATTTAAGAATCCTCCTGTTTAGATTAGGAGACAATGTGTTTGTAAAATAAAGAGGGTACACACAATGCTCAAAATGTAAAGATAGAGCCACCAAAGGAAGAATGTATCAGAGTATAGAAATCTCTAGTGATTGGTAGTGCAGCTCTGGACTCGTTGGATTTATAAGAGATGCTTTTGAGTCCTTCTGTGGCTTTTCTATTAAAAACAGAGTTTCGTGATTCAGTTTGACGTCCTTCACAGGCAAGTGAGTTCTCTAATTTCCAGTGTTCTTCGTCTGTTCTTCGATAGTGATGGATTGCCTGTATAAGAGTTTTCTTTAGATCTTGAAAATTCCCCTTCTTCCACTTTTTCGTGTGTTCTTAAGTCCCCCATGTATATTCATAGAAGAATTCTCTCTTTATTCCTTTTCATGCATCCATGCTTTTACTGCAGCTCGATCTTCCTTTTTATTCGCTGAGCTCAGGAAATGGGAATGATTACCTTTCCATAGGTATGAGGTATAGTCTCCTGAAATGCCAACAACTAACATTAAATATCATTAATTGCATTAAAAACATCAATTATGATCGTTAGAATTAAATACGAATTTATAGAGAATCAAACAGTTTTCATGACTATCGGTGAGTCATGATATCAGTGAGACATTTTGAATCAGCATCAGTTTCAGTTGCATCAGCTTCGGTATCTTAGCATCTGTGTCTTAGAATTGTTGTATTAGCATCAGTAGCTTAGCATTGGTAGAATAACATCGATATCTTAGCATCGGTAGATTATAATTGGTAGATGAGCATCGGTAGATGAGCATCGGTAGATTAGCATCAGTAGATGAGCATCGGTTGACGAGCATCGGTAGATTAGCATAGGTAGCTTAGCATCAATAGATTAACATCGGTATATTAGCATCAATATATTATCATCGTTAGACTAGAATCGGTAGCTTAGCATCGGTAGATTAATATCAGTAGATTAGCATCAGTGTCACTTTGGAAATTTGATAGTTAATGGTGCGACCGTTCATCTTCGGTGCGACCATTCATCATCAGTGAGTCAGGAAAATGACTATCGGTGAGTCAAGACATGGAATTCTTACAAAATGTCTGTTCAATCAAGAATACATCCAGGTCAACCATAACCATACATTGATCATTGAAAAACATTTGTATATATGATTTAAACACATTTAGAACATGTTGATCAAAAGACTAAAAGGAAATAAATGAAACATAGATTTGTGATTATTAAAACAACCATTCCACAAAGATTTCAACAATCTCCCCCTTTTTGATAATCACAAATCAATGGAATAAATGAAGAGAGAATATAGTATGTCATTCATTATTCTCCCCATATAAAAAAGAATATATTCCAAAAGATAAAACATGGTTAGAATAGAAATCAGAATAGATATATGTAACTGAGGATTTCTCCTCTTTCAAAATTTCTCCCCTTGTGTATACATGCATGCGAAAAATAGCCAGCATTGGCTCGTATGGACATTCAGTTCACCCATCCAGACATGATGCATCTAGAGTTCGCATATGCATGCATGATTCACCCATTTTCTCTCCATGATTTATCTCCCCCATTGGGATTATCAAGAAGAAGGGATAAAGAAAGATAAGCAAGAAGATTTCATACCAACAAAGAGTACACATATTACAAACAAAAGGGAATAGTTCAGTAAAACAAACACCCTATCAAATATTGACTGTAACAGCTATTTCTTGGGGTGAAAGGAAGCTTTCCCTTTAGTAGTAGGAGGAATTGAAGGTCCATAAGGATGTTGGATGGAAGCTGGAATTAGACTTATGGAGAAAGGAGGTAGGATGACACGAGCTGGACAAACTGTGGGTTCCAAGGTCACTTGCTGCGAAGAAGGTCATTCTGAAGGTTGTTTTTGAAAGACTGGTCTTATACTAGAAAGAGCTTGAGAAACATACATCTTGTCGGGATCAATATCTGATGATTGCAGAGTCTCAGCTGTAGGAAAAACAATGGATTTTGCTTTCACATGAAGGTAGGGTTTTAGCATGTTGATAACGTCCTGAATGACTTCTCCACCGTACTTCGTGGATTTTTCAAAATCATCCTTATTTTGCATGAAATTTTCAAAAGTAGGGGTAAAATCCTTTAACTGCTGAACTTGAGCTTTAAAATCTTGAGTCACTGGAGGGAGTCTCAAATTATCAGACAGTACTTTAAAATGATGATTCAACTCATGATTTGTGTAGATCTTAGAGAAAAATGATCGGCTTTCTCCTTAATCTCCTTTTGAGATTTTGTAGCATCACCTGAATACAACTATACCATTTTACGCACCTGTTCACTATGATCTTTCATTTTCTTTAATGAATCTAAATCTAAAATCTTCTCAAGAGCTTCCAGCTCTTCTCTAACAAAATCTCTTAAAATATCTAATTCACAACCAATGATCTTGGTCACCTTGGCATTGCCAGCCTGAGTAATAACCCGAGTATTCTCAGCTTTTAGCTTCCTCAAATCTGCTTTCTTCAAATGTTCTATCAGATTTCTTAAAACATCCATCATATCAGAGATGGTTATTTTGGACTCACCTGACAGAGAAACAAGATTGCTTCCTAACTCCGTAAGTGTTTTATTCAATGAGGTAATATGCCTGCCAATCGATTCACTATAATTGCACAGGTCTGGTTTGATAAGGTATGCCACTCTTTGAGCCAAATAATTCATAGAAGCATATGATAAAGTCAAGGGAGTAGGAGTAGGAATATGAGATAACTCACTTTTCACAGTCTCCCTAACATCTTGAATCAATTCAACCTTGAAATTATCAAAATCTGACTGAGCAACTGCCGGATCAGTTCTACATTGAGATACCGAAGGATCAGTTCTGACCTCTGTTCTTTGCAAAAACTCGGCAATAAGTTGAGCCTTATAGGAATAACTTATGCCTGCAAGATCCACTTCTACATATTTCTCTTCCTCTGGGTAGTCCAATCCTAGAACAGCAAGACCTGGATTCTCTTCCCATGCCACTTTTCATGAAGGGTATACAGGTTTCACAAACTGAGCTCGTCCATAATTTTCACGAAGGACTTCCCCATCCTCATCACTCTCCAACTGTTTTGTCCTGTTATCCTCAGGGACATTTTCTTACTCAATAGGTTGGGGTTGAGGATCATCTAGAATCACATTCTGACCTTCAATAGGTCGAGCATCAACATCATCATCATCATCATCACCATTACTTTCACTGTCACCACTACCACCATCACCATCAGCATCACATTTATCACCATCACCACCTTCATAATCATCATCATCATTAACTGATCTCTCACTTGAACTGTCTGTACTTCTGGATTCATACTCCTCAGAAGTTTATTCAGTAGTCTCACCTTCTTATTCATCATCTAAAAGTAGTTCAATTTCTGGAAAATTGAGAGGAGGACTTGCTGAACCAAATTCCATCCTTCTTCTCTTTGGGCTAACCATATCAGGATCACTCCTTTCATCAGGAGACGATTCAGCCGCTTCTTCAGCATTTAGATTCTCATCAGCTTCATCTTCTTCTTCTGTTACTTTTTTAATGGATTAACTAGTTTCTTTAGGAACAACCACTTCCTCTTCTTCATCCGAATATATCACTTCCTCACCAAGTTTTAAGCTAGGATCTCTTACTTCCCTTGGTCTACTTGGATGATCAGTAGGACTGAAGGACTCATATAACTTTTCTTCATCAGAAACCCAAGATTTCTTCCATGGGTTCCAACGGATTCTCATTCTCTTACAAATAACTTTGTTGAAACAAAATCTAACTGATGAGATACACTCATCTCCATCATCCACACAACCTAAGAATTTCAGCTTGGTAGAAATCTGTTTAGAATAAAATAGAGTAGTAGCTTTCTTTGAAGGTTTTATCATCTCAACAATATGCTCGGAAAAATATCTACATAAATTGATCTTTTCACCATTCAGAAAACGAAATAGCAAAAAAACATCTTGATACTTTACTGCAGCAAAATCACCTTTTCTTGGACATACCTGAAGTTGAATAATTTTGAATAGGATTTGATTCTCACCATCCAACTCAACAGCAATTATCCTTCATGATTCAGACTTCCCAGTCAAAAACTCGAGGGCTAGATTATAAGAAAAGTAATCAGTTGTGGGTGGAATATTACCAGAATAGTCCTCGTATCTTCCACTGTGAGGTACTCCTAGACATTCAGCCCACTATTTTGATGAAAACATAATCTTTTTCCCTTTTACTATAGAAGACAGTCTCCCAGCCTCTACTCCGTCCAAATCTATATCTAGGTTCAATTAGAACTCATGCACCAGCTTAGGGTAAAAGACTATATCATTATTATTGAACCACTCCTTCCAGCCTTGAGTTTCCAAAACATTCAAGAGAACGGACTTGCTAGATAAAACTCATTTCGAACAAATTTATTTTTCAGCTATAACTTCTCGTTTTTCTAGCTCTAGGGTCACAGATCTATGCGTCGTACTACTCAACTCACCTCGAGCACACTTGATAGGTGAATTTCCTTCAGATTCCTTTCTCTGTCTCTTTTTATTGGTCATTTTGAGTTTTTGAGACAATCGAGAGGCTTGGAAAGATTCAAAAGGCTCGGGTTACAGATAAGAGAGGCGAGAGTTCGACAGGAAATGGAAGATCAATAGTCTTTAGAGAATGGAATAGCTGGGTGTCGTTATTTGTATCATTTAGGGTTATAAATAATAAAATATCAATTAAGTAAAACAACGTCGTTTTAAAAAAACAAAACAAAAAAATAATTTTGAAAAAAAGTACGACCTAATCGGTAGCACTAATCGACAAGACAGATTGGTTTGACAGATCGGTTTGACAGATCGGTTTCACAAATCGGTTTGACAGATCAGTTTCACAGATCGGTTTGACAAATCGGTTTCATAGACTGGTTTGACAGATCGTTTTCAGAGATCTATCATACCTAACTCTTGTTTAATCGAGTTTAACCTTTCACAAGTTAAGGGATTGGTGAAAATATCGGCTAATTGATGTTCAGTACCTATAAACTAAAGAGTAATATCACCTTTTTGGTAGTTATCTCTCAAAAAGTGATGTCTGACATCAATGTGTTTGGTTAAAGAGTGAGACACAGAGTTCTTTGAAATTTTAATTTCACTAGTTTTGTCACAGTTAATTGAAATATGCTGAAAATCATATCCATAGTCCAAAAGCGTGTGTTTCATCCACAGAATTTGTGCACAACAACTTCCAACAGCAATGTATTCTTCTTCATCAATAGATAATGCAACCGAGTTCTGTTTCTTACTACACCAAGATACTAAGGATTTTCCCAATAAATGACATGTTCCGAATGTGCTCTTCTTATCTAACTTGAAACCAGCAAAGTCAGCATTTGAATAGCTGATTAGCTCAAAAGATTGTCTTTTTGGATAAAACAAACCTAAGTTTATAGTGTGTTTAAGATACTTAAAATTATTCTAACAGCAAGAAAATGAGATTCTTTTGGGTTAGATTGAAATTTTTCACACATACACACACTAAGCATAATATCTGGTCGACTAGCAGTAAGGTACAGTAAGCTTCCAGTCACACCTCTGTAATTTGTTTGATCCACTTGTTTCCCAGTTTCATCTACATCCAATTTACAGACTATACTCATAGGAGTATCACTTTCCTTAATACTATCCAAACCAAAACGTTTTATAAGATCCTTCGTGTATTTACTTTCATTCAAAATAATACCATTTTCATTTTCAAAAACTTGAAATCCAAGAAAATATTTATGTTCTCCCATTAAACTCATTTCAAATTCATTTTTCATACTCTTTGAAAATTCAGTACATACAGAAAGTTTATAAGATCCAAAAATAATATCATCAACATATATTTGTACTATTAAATCATCTTTAGATATTCTTTTAATAAAAAGAGTTGGATCAGAAATCCCTTTAGTAAAACTTTTTGAAATAAGAAAATTGCTAAGTCTATCATAACAAGCTCTTGGAGCTTTTCTTAAGCCATATAAAGCTTTAGAAAGTTTAAAAACTAGATTCGGAAAATGAGGATTAATAAATCCAGGTGGTTGTTCAACAAAAACATCTTCACAATAAAACCATTTATAAAAGCACTTTTGACATCCATTTGATATAACTTGAAATTCATATGAGGATCATATGCAATTAAGATCCTAATGCCTTATAATCTAGATACAGGTGAAAAGGTTTCCTCATAGTCTATACCTTCTTCGTGACTATATCCTTATGAAACTAGGCTAGATTTTTTTCTAACAATGTTTCCAGACTCATCAAATTTGTTTCTAAAAACCCATTTTGTGCCTATTGTTAAAGTGTCCTTAGGTATGTCAACTAATTCCCAGACTTTTTTTCTTTCAAATTGATTTAACTCTTCTTTCATATCCATTACCGAAAATTAATCATTGATAGCGTCATTGACATTTTTAGGTTCTAGTTGTGACAGAAAATCTTGATGTTCAACCTGATTTCTTAGAGAAGCTCTAGTCTATGTCCCTCTATCAGGATTACCAACAACATCATCCAATGGATGGCTCTTTATAATCCTTTTTGTTCTAGTAAAGGTAGGACTAGGAATTTTAGTCTCTTCTCTAGGTTCGGGTTCATTATAAGCAGATTCTATAATAACTCTAGATCTGGTTGTCTTTATAGCCGGTTCTTTAGATTTGTCATTAAGGTCCAGAACACTCAAATCTTCTTCAAGATTTTCAAGAGAGGTTTTAGGCTCATGTGGATCAGATTCATCAAACATGATGTGACCAGATTCTTCCACACATTTGGTTCTCTTATTAAAGACTCTATAGGCTTTTCTAGTTAAAGAATAACCAAGAAATATTCCCTCATCAATTTTAGAGGAAAACTTGTCCAGATTATCCTTTATATTAAGAATAAAAACTTTGCAGCCAAAGGCTCCAAAGTAACTAACTTTAGGTTTTATTTTATTCCACAACTCATATGGGGTCTTCTTAAGAACTAGTCTAATTAAGACTCTATTAATGATATAACAAGATGTATTTATAGCTTCATCCAAAAAGTAAATAGGCAGGTCATCCTTATTAAGAATGGTTCTAGCTATTTCTTGCAAGGTTCTATTTCTTCTTTCTACTACACCATTCAGCTGAGGTGTTCTAGGAGCATAAAAGTTATGACTATAGCCATTGTGTGAGAAATAAGATTCAATGTCTTGATTTTCAAACTCACGGCCATGATCACTTCTTAGGGATTTAATCTTATGTTCACTAAGATTTTCTATAGATTTGGATTATTTAACAAAGTAAGAACAAGATTCACTTTTGTGAGCTAAGAAGTATAACCAAGTATATCTAGAAAAGTCATCAACTAGAACATAGACATAGTGCTTCCCATTTAAACTAGAAACTCTTGATGGTCCAAACAAGTCTATGTGAACCAACTCGAGAGGTTGAGACGTAGAATATTCTTTCTTTGATGTCAAAGAATATTTATGTTGCTTTCCCTTTTGACAGGGATTACAATCTTTGTCAATTGGGAATTAATGTTTAGGTAGGTCTCTAACTAAGTTCTTCCTAGTTATTTTTCTACGTGAATGGATGTTACAACGTCTTAATCTTCTATGCCAAAGCGGAGACTCTTTATGAAAAGCATTTAGGCAAGTCACATTTTTCTTAGCTAAATAAATTAAATCAACTGCATAAACATTTTCATTTCTTAAGGCAGAAAAGACTGAAACATTTTTATAATTAAAAACATTACAAAAATAATTTTCAATTTTCACATTAAAACCATCATCAAAAAGTTGAGAAATACTTAACAGATTATATTTCAGTCCATCAACAAATAAAAATTTAGAAATTAGAACTGAATCAGTGTTACCAATTTGGCCTAGGCCGATGATTTTTCCTTTAAAATTATCACCAAAGGTGACATGGCCTCCGTCAATCTTTATTAAACTTTTGAAACATGAATAATCTCCAGACATATGTCTTGAACATCCACTGTCCAAGTACCATACCTTCCTATGAGAACTCTTCAAATAGGTTTCGTACAAAATTAATTTAGATGGGAAATGATTTTGGTACCCAGATGTTCATGGGTCCAGACAGGTTAGCAATCAATGATTTTGGCACCAAAATTTTTCTTATGTATTTCACACAAATTACTGAATCAAGAGATTTTGAAAGATAAAATTTATTTGATCTATAACTATGTGAATCACTATTTGAGGCATATGAATGTCCAGAACTATAATTACCATCATTCTGTCCAGATTTAGGAATAAATCTATTCTTAGTAATCTGTCTTTGTCCAGTTTTGTAGCCTATTACAGTAGTGTATTTAGGTTCCAATTGCTTTCATAGCATTTGATTTAGTGTATCCTTTCCATTTTTAAACTTCTTTAAGTCTCTTATAAGTTTCTCATTAGACATTTTTAGTTCAGTGTTTTCCTTTAACAGTTGAGCATTCTTCTTTTTTTCAATAGTATGTTCGGTTTTAACAGTAGTAGTGAGAGCATGATTTTTCTTAAATGATTTTTATTTATCCTTATGTTCATTGCATGTCTCTTCCACCATATTATAGTATTCAAATAATTCTTGACTAGTCATGTTTTCAGAATTAGAATCAGATTCTGCATCATCTCCAGAATAATAAGAATTTAAAACAGGAGTATCTAAGGTTACCTCGGATGTGTTAGTCATGAAGCACATATTGGCATGATTCTTCTCAGAATCAGACATTTCAGATTCACATGTACTGTCTTTAGATGCACTCCAGGTAGCCTTCATAGCTTTTTTGTACTTACTATCCTTGTAATCATATTTCTTCTTGAATTTTATCTTTGGGAAGTCAGCGTTGATGTGTCCTTTTCTTTTGCACTCTTAGAAAACAACTTCATCACTTTTATCTGGCCTTTTCAAGTCCTTCTTCCAATGTCCCTTATTGTCATACTTTCCTTTGTAATGTGATTTTCTGAAAAATTTCTTCTTCCTATAAAGTTTCTTAAACCTTCTGGCTATCTGAGCCATTTCAACATTACTGTCTGAATCTGAACTTTCACTTGTTGGACTATCAGTCTGTATTTGAGATTTTTCTTTGTCCTTTCTCTTTGAAGCAGTAGTCTTGAAGGCCACTGATTTCCTTTTTTGGTTCATCATATTCCTCTTTATTTATATTGAGTTCTTCCTCATACATCATTAGTTTTCCAATAAGTTCTTTGACTGTAAGAGCTCTAATGTCACATGATTCTCTGATTGAAACAGATGTGCCTCTCCATCAGTCTGGTAGACATCTCAATAACCTCATGATTTATTCCTTTGCTGGAACAGCTTTACCAAGTGAATTCATTGTATTAACTATCTCATTGAACCTGAGATACATATCATAAATGGGTTCATCATTTTTAATTTTAAAATTATCATATTTAATAGTATAAGTATTCAATCTCATTTCATTAACATTATTTGTTCCTTCATGAGAAACACCCAAATTATCACATATTTCATAATCTGTTTTGCAAGAAGATATTCTGTTAAATTCCTCATCTCCTAGAGCACAGTACAGAGCATTCATGGCTTTACAATTATAATGTATGCAGTCTTTGTAGGTTCATCCCAAGTCGTTCTTTCAGTTTCTGGAATTTTATATTGAGACTCTATTGCAGTCCATATAACAAAACTAGTGCTCTCTAAATGAATTTTCATTTTTAATTTCCACTGAGCATAGTTCGTACCAGTAAAGAAAGGTGGCCTGTTAGTAGCAGCACCCTCTAGTCTATTATCCATAATTATATTTTAGAGAATAAAATTTAAAGAATAAAATTTAGAACTAACAGAAATTTAAGATCTTTAAATACGAAACTAAAATCACAGTTTAAAAACAGTGTATTTCAAATATCCTTTAACAAAAACATACCATCTGATTCCAAATGTTTTCCGGAGTGGATACTCAAGAGGGGGGTGACATGAGTTCCAATTAAAATTTTTGTTGAAAATATTTCTTTTAAAATTCCCAAAATTAAAAACAAAGTTAAAACGTTGTGAATCTATACAGAGTGTAAAGGTTCAATCATTTTCTCAAAGATCGATTATGTCTCAGTTAACTTAATCTGAAGATAAAATTAACTTTTGAAACTGACTTACTAATTTACAATAAGTATAAACACATGCTAATTTAACTATCAAAGTAGCTTTAAAATATTTTTTTATTTCAAAGTAATATTAGCGGTATAAATATATAGTTTTCTTATAGACTTAAATTAAAATGCACAACAGAGTTAACCAAGAGGTTCAGTCTCAAGCCGAGACTTAGTCCTCTCAAAAATTTAAATAAATTGATCCACACCCGGATCGAGGTTAACAACAGTGAACAACTGTCCAGGCCACACATGGACCTCTACCATAGTTCATTGTGGGTAAAGCAAACAACAGCACACAGGCCGTTCAGGTCTTACTCGACCTCTAACACATTCCACAGTGGGAAACAAAGAGTTATGAAGTTCGAGTGAGGATTTAAGAATCCTCCAGTTTAGCTTAGGAGATAGTGTGTGTGTAAAATAAAAAGGGTACACACACTGCTCAAAATGTAAAGATAGAGTCACTAAAGGAAGAATATATCAGAGTTTATAAAGCTCTTGAGATTGGTAGTGCAGCTCTGGACTCATTGGATTTAGCAGAGACGTTTTTGAGTCCTTCTGTGGATTTTCTGTTAAAAATAGAGTATCATGATTCAACTTGATGTCCTTCACAGGCAAGTGAGTTCTCTGATTTTCATTGGTCTTCGTAGGTTCTTCGGTAGTGCTGGATTGCGTGCATAGGAGTTTTCTTTAGATCTTGAAAATTCCCCTTCTTCAACTTTGTTGCGTGTTCTTCAGTCTCTCATGTATATTTATGGAAGAATTCTCTCTTTATGCCTTTTCACGTATCCATGCTTTTACTACAGCTCGATCGTCCTTTTTATTCCCCGAGATCAGGTAATGGGAATGATTACCTTTCCATAGGTATGAGGTACGGTCTCTTAACAATCCAAAAACTAACATTAAATATCATTAATTGAATTAAAAATATCAATTATGATCTTTAGAATTAAATATGGATTTATAGAGATTCAAACAGTTTTCATGACTATCGGTGAGTCACGAGATTGGTGAGACATTTTGAATCTTCATCAGTTTCGGTTGCACCTGCATCGGTATCTTAGCATCGGTGTCTTAGCATCGGTGTCTTAGCATTGGTAGCTTAGCATCGGTAGATTAGCATCGGTTTCTTATCATCGGTAGATTAGCATCGGTAGATTAGCATCGGTAGAGTAGCATCGGTAGATTAGCATCGTTAGAGTAGCATCGATAGATGAGCATCGGTAGATGAGCATCGGTAGCTCAGCATCAATAGATTAGCATTAGTAGATTAGCATCGGTAGATTAGCATCGGTAGACTAGCATCGATAGCTCAGTATTGGTAGATTAGTATTAGTAGATTAGCATCGATGTCACTTTGGACCTTTTATAGTTATTGGTGCGACTGTTCATCATCGGTGCGACTGTTCATCATTGGTGACTCAGGAAAATGACTATCGGTGAGTCAAGACATGGAATTCTTACAAAATGTCTGTTCAATCTAGAATACTTCCAGGTCAACCATAACCATACATTGATCATTGAAAAAAAATTGTAGATATGATTTAAACACGTTTATAACAAGATGATCAAATGACTAAAAGGAAATAAATGAAACTAAGATTTGTGATTATTAAAATAACCATTCCATAGAGAGTTCAACAACTATGAAGAAACCTATTCTCCAGTAGTTAGACTTGAATCTATTCGTATCTTACTTGCCTTTGTAGAATTCTTCAATTTGAAACTTTTTCAAATGGATGTGAAATGTGCTTTTCTTAACGGTTATGTTCACGAGGATGTTTTTGTTGAACAACCTCCTAGATTTGAAAATACAAGACATCCTGATCATGTTTTTAGACTTACCAAAGCTTTGTATGGGCTTAAACAAGCGCCACGAGCCTGGTATGATAGAATTATAAGATTTTTGCTTCAAAATAACTATGTTAAGGGAAATACAGATCTAACCCTTTTTATAAATAAAGATAAGAAAAATGTTTTTATTGTTCAAATTTATGTTGATGACATTATATTTGGTTCAACTCAGAAATCTTTAACTAGTTCTTTTGCAAGTATAATGAAATCTGAGTTTGAAATGAGTATGATGGGTGAGTTAGAATTTTTCCTTGGTTTTCAAATTTCTCAAAAACCAGAAGAAATCTACATATCCAACATAAGTATATTAACTATCTTCATAAAAAGTATGGATTTGACAACAGTAAAAATATTAGTACTCCCATCGGCACCTGAAACACACTTGATCTTGATGGAGCTGGGAAACTAGCATATCAAACATCTTTTAGAGGTATGATAGGAAGCCTACTATACTTGATAGCCAGTCGTCCAGACTTAATGTTTTCAGTATTCTTATGTGCAAGATATCAATCCAATCCCAAGGAATCTTTTTAAAGGCAGTGAAAAGAATTTTACGCCACTTAAAAGAAACCATGGATCTAGGATTATTTTATACTTCTGAGAATGATTTTATCTTAAAAGGATTTTTGGATGCTGACTTTGGTGCATTTAAAATGGAAAGAAAAAGTACATCCAAAACTTTTCATTCCTTAGTAGATTCATTAGTTTCTTGGTCCTGCAAGAAGAAACATTCTGAATCACTTTCCACTACTGATGCTGAATATGTAGCAGTTGGAAGTTATTGTGCTCAAGTGTTGTGGATGCAACACACACACATAGATTGTGGCTTGAGTTTCACTAGGACTCAAATTTTGTGTGATAACACGAGTGCCATTTCCCTTAGTAAAAACCCTGCACATCACTCTTGTGCAAAATGTATAGATATTAGACATCACTTTCTTAGAGATCACACACTTAAAGGAGATATTATTCTTCAGTTTATCAGAACGCAAGATCAACTTGCTGACATTTTTACAAAGTCTTTACCTTTCGATAGATTTGAATACATTAAACAGAAGTTAGGAAGG
Organism: Viscum album; assembly: GCA_963277665.1. Taxonomy (NCBI): domain Eukaryota; kingdom Viridiplantae; phylum Streptophyta; class Magnoliopsida; order Santalales; family Viscaceae; genus Viscum; species Viscum album. The sequence continues at coordinate 90,071,862 of OY728147.1, forward strand.
ATAACTATGCGGTAATACTTCTTCATTAACTTCTTGTTGAACAATTCTCCTTACAGTAATAAACTCTTTTTCATAGGGGGAGTCCATTTCCCTGTTAGCATAATCAAAATTTTTTTAGTCAGTTTTTTTTCAAGACTTTGTAATCAAAATTTTCGTATTCAGTCTTTCAAAATTTTGTAACTAAATTTTTTGTAAGGAGTTTTTCAAAATTTTCGGAACTGAAATTTTTTAATAAAAATTTCCGGAACTGAAATTTTCGAAATGGAAATTTCCGGAACTGAAATTTTGCTAATGAAAAATTTCGAAACTGAAATTTTCAAAATGAGATTTTTCGTAATGAATTTTTTCATACTGTTTTTTTCTTAGTTAAATTTTCTTCAATAAGAATATTACCAATTATGAACAATCTTTCTAGCCAATTTGAAAGGTATGATTTCTTTACTATGTCTCTGTAATCATATTTTACTTGCTGGTTATTTTCTTATGTGTTTTAAAAATTTTCGGATTCTAGTTTTCTTAAATCCGAATGTTTTTCTTAGAACCTCAAAAGATTGGAGTCATGTTTTCCTTGAGCTTTGTATATCAACCGTCGGATCAAATCTCAATGTAACTCAACCATTTGATCATCCATGGAAACTGAACCGTCGTCTCAACGCCTATATAAAGGTGACACCCGAGGGTCATCCCACACCAGTTTTTCAAAGGTTTCACATCTCGAAGCCCTAACTATCTTCTTAAGCACCGTTCTGATCCTTCTTAAGACCGTTCCAAATTCTCCAGAACACTTCATTCTGCATTTTTGTTGAAGCTACTTTCCAAGATATGTATACCTCAAAGCCAATCTCAAAGTAGTTAGTTTACAGGGAGAGGTTAGTGCATTCGAGTTTCTTCAAGTATGATTCTCTTATAACTAAGAATATCAAATTGAATGTATGGGAGGAGGTTTTCTTATCAAAGCAAGAGAAATAAGATTCGGTTTGTACATAGTTGTTTATTGAGTTCTACGAGTCTGTTTCCTTCCTTGAAGAAGATGGAAGAGAATTATTTTCTTTCAAGTCTTATGGGAATACTTACAAATTACCCTACACCAAGGCTGCAAGTTTAGTGGGTTTATCGTATGAAGGTGATGCTGAGTTTTGTTCCCATAAACTTTCAGATGAGCAAGGAAGTTTCAACAAAGTGAAGGAATTGAAATGTCTAGGACTTAAAGATGCCAGGACTGCTAAGATTGCTCATCTCTCTCCGAATAATCGAATTCTACAACTGTGGGTACAAGGTTTTCTCGTACCAATAAGGGGTGACAAGGATAATCTCAAGAATAGTGATATTTACTTCCCAGATTTCTTGATAAGGCTAAGGAATATAAATTTTATGAGGCATGTTTTGATTACAGTTAATAATATCAAAAAGGGAATCTGAAAGCTCAGATCATATTGTATCCGACCCTGATTTCTAAACTTATCATCAAATGTGTTGATTCATTCAAATTTTCTTGCACTTCCAAGAATAAAAATTTCAAGGTAATGCTAGTAAGTGGATATACTTTAAAGAGGATGAAAATGGGGTTTTTTGATGAATCAGGAGAATTATACTCTTTACCAGAGGAAGAGGCTGAGACCATTATAGAAAATATGGAGAAGGCTAAACCAGTAAAGAAAGTTACTAAGAATAGGAAGATTAAGGAAGTGGTTGCTGAATACATAACCCCCAAAGGTAAGGAAACACAATGTGCACCACCAAAGACAAAGAATCAAAAAGCCTACCTAGATGAAGTGGCTGCAAAGTGGAGGGATGACAAAGAAAAGAGAAAAGAAGGGGATCCACAGTTCAGATTGGACCCTGCTAAGGCTAAGGCCTTAAGAGAAATAACTGCTGATGAGTTAGAAAAACAAGAAAAAGAGAAAAAGATGAAGAAAAATATGTCTGAAGCTGAGCGTGTCCAATCTCTGTTGATAGATACTGAAAAAGCCTCTAAGAAGATTCCCATTCTGGAATCCTTTGATGTTCAATCTTTACCCGAAACCCATGGTAAGAAATACCACACTCTAGAAATTTCCAAAGGGAAAGAAGTTGTTGAATGAACAGAAGAAGAAGTTGTTGAGAGAGTATAAGAAGAAGAAGAAGAAGAAGAAGAAGAAGGAAGTGATGATCTGGGTGACTTGATCAAGCAAGTAGAAGATTATCAAGAAAAGGCTGAATCCGCAAAATTAGTCACTCTCAGAAAGGGAGTTGAGATAGAAAGTACGAAGGATGATGATAAGAAAGAGGAAAATAAATGAAAACGTTTTGTATGATGAGGAAGAATCCTAGGAGAAAATGTTTCTTAAAGAATGTGTAGAAAAGGAGAAAATAGATGAAGACCAGATTGTTCAATTATCAGAGAGTGAGGAAGAATCTATAGATGATCATCATATTCCGAAAATTGATAAAGGTAAGAAAGTGCTCATGGATACACCAAAAAAAGATATCTTCAGGAATAAGGATGTTGGTGGTTCTTTGAAATGGAAGATGGTGCAAATTGAAGAAGAACAATCTCCAAGAAAGTTATCGGATTCAGAGTCATCAACACATAGTCATGACTTTGTTTTTGAATCGTTGAAAAAGGTGGTGGACACCATTCGGATATTTCCAACTATGGACTCCAGATGCCCGATGTTGCAGCAAAGTTTGAATCAGAAGTCAGAATCCCTATCCATGGTGATGGATAAGTGTGTGACGATTTAAGCTGACCATATAAGTTTTCTTATTAATTATGATGTACACAGGAAATCATGCAGCAAAATCACTTTTTTGTCTAAGAAAGTTGAAGAAGACATGACTGAGTATGATAATTTTTAGAATGAGGTAAAAGATTCCTTTGACACCAAGGATAAGAAGATTAAGAATCTTCAGGATGAGCTGATCATTGAGCAAAGTTCTCAAAGTCAACAAGTGAAGGAACTGAATGATAAGGCTAACTCTCTTGCCCAAAATTTTATGAGGGATAGAGATCTCTAGATTCAGCTTGAGAAAAGACTTGTAAAGCAAATGAGTTAGTAAAGATGCTTGAAGAGGCCATGAAGGATCAGGAAGAAGCTTTGAAAGCTCAAGATGAAAGGATAAAATCCTTGGAGAGGAAATCTGAGGAGGATCAAAGATATTTGAAGAAACTGAAAACCTTTTTGAAGAAGCTGATCTTGAAGGAAAAGGAAGACATATAAACCCACCCCGATCTTTTGTTGAATTTGTCTTTCCTTTTAAAAATTATTTCAACTCTAATGAAATTTTTGGTTGGTTGTATCTTGTGTTGTTATATACTAATGTTTCAGGTACTCAATTTATTTTCCATTCCCTTAAATTCTTTTTGAAAATCATAAAGGGGGAGAAGAAAAAAATAACTACTCAAAAGGGGAGAAGGAAAATTTAAAATGAAGAAGAAAAATTTCTAAGTGAATATATCCTTAAAGTAAGGGGGAGTTTTTCATTACAAAGTTTTTCATTCCAATGATGATGAAAACTCCACTCCAGAAATTCAGAATACCATCCTTGGAGTTTCAATGCCTAAGGGGGAGTTTGTTCTATTCACTATCATCCATGAACAAAAGGGAGATAAGTTTTAATTTCAAAGTCTAACGAAAATTTTCAAATTCCTTATATTCATCTTCATAAGGATGTTTGTGCTTTCCAAAAAGGGGGAGATTGTTGAGTCAATAAGGTTTTCCTTATAACTTTTCCATTACTTCTTGTTTTGAATATCACAAACACCTTATACTTAAGAAAATCTATATTTTACTTCTATTAGGAAAATTTCCTTACTTTTGGAAATTTAACCTAAACTAGATTTCCTTATACATATCAATATTTTTATTAAGTGTAAAAATCGAATTCATACCCAAAACCTTGGAGTCATATAATGCTAAGATATGAAGCATTCTATTTCAGGATTCAAATTATGGATGTGAACTATAATGAAGTTCCACTCTGAATGCTGGGTGTGAACTATAATGAAGTTATATTCCGAATTCTGGATACAAACTCTAACAAAGTTCCATTCAGAATTCTGGATACGAACTTTAACAAAATTGAACTCTGAATTCTGGACTCCGAACTTTTATAAGTTCTACTCTGATCTTTTAAGAGTTTGACTCCGAACTATTATAAGTTTGACTCTGAACATTTACGATTTCGACTCTGAACTTATATAAGTTCGACTCTGAACTTTTCAGAGATTGACTCCCAACTTTTATAAGTTTGAATTCGAACTTTTAAGAGTTCGACTCCAAAATATTATAAGTTCGACTCCGAACTTTTATAAGTTTGACTCTGATCTTTTAATATTTTGACTCTGATATTTTACTAGTTCGACTCTGAAATTTTACAAGCTTGAGTCCGAATTCTTTAAGTTCAGATTCTGATCTCTGATGAAACAAGACTCTGAATTTCCTTAGAAATTCAGACTCTGGATTTCTACAGAATTCCGGTTCAGAATTCCTATAAAACAGAATCCGAATATCATTTTAATATAGACTCCGAATTCCATTTTTCTTAGACTCTGAACTTTTATTTTATTACATTCAGAATTTTAGTTTTTCTTATGCTTACACTCGTTTCATTATAAAGTGATGTCGTGCTTTCAGTTACACATGTTTTGTTATAAAATGATGTCGTCCATTCTGTTTCTAACTAACCGTTGGTTTAGTGACACGTGTATAGGTCCCTCTGAAATTTAAGGAAAATATGACCATTGGAGGAGGGATCCGACAGTTGGAAATTTTCCTATAAATAGGTTCTCATTTGAACGAGATCAATACACAACTGATCTTTGACATTTGAGCTTACATGCTGTTGAAGTGATTTCTAGAGGGAGAGAGAGAGGCTCTTATCAACTATCAAGATTCGTGAAAAAAGTTCAAACTACTTGTTCAAACGTTCCTTGTGTAGATTGCTTCATGCGACTCTAAATGTTAGTGATTATATTCAAGGGATTCCAGGGATAGGAAGACAGAGGTGCTGATTACCTTGAAGTTCGAGGGATTCCTTGTTCAGGAAGACAGAAGTTCCAACTACCTTGAAGTTGAGGGCTTGCGGGGATAGCAAGACAGAGACTCCAATATTCATATCGAGGGCCTACCCAAGTGTGGGTAAGACAGAAATTATTGAAATTATAAATCAAGGGACCTTTATCCAAGGTTGTTGGATACCCTTCTCTTTGGGTTAAATTATTTATATCTTGAAACTTGTAGTTTTACTACTTGTTTTTCCGCTGCATTTTGTATTGTAAGGAAAGTATAAACTTCTTATATTTCCTTACACTTGTACTTTGATTAATTATATTCTATACGCTTTAATGTATAATCTCATATTGTAAACTTTGGTTCAGTTTCAGTTATCCGGAGTCATATTTCTGGATCCATATTTTCAGAATCACATTTCCAGAACCTGTTTTTCAGAATCACTTTCCATATATAATAAAGTGTGTAGAACTAAGAGTTTGTTACTTCATACCTTGTTCAAATATACCTCAATGAAGTAAAATTGAGATGAAGTCCCTCACCTCAGGCTTCCTTTCAATTAAACAAGTTTTAAAATTTTTGTATAATAGTTTTATGCATGTTATTAATTTATACCATGATGATATTAGAAATTATAATATCATATATGATCTTATTATAACATTATTTCACTTTCATGTAAAAAATTATTTTATTATTTTCATTATTTTGGGTGTTAATTACTTTGATTTCTCAGGAATTCTTTTTCATGAAAATATAGCTTCAAGTACATATTATATAGTTACATAATCTTTAGAATGTTATTAAAGTTATTAATACACTTTTGATCATCATATACTTTTTCAATCATTAATTGAATTTGAACCTAGATAATGGATCACATCACTTCGTAGAGATGGTAGGCAATATGTACGCACGAATGATATTATCATTTCCTTTAAGGGTAAAAGGGTAAGGAATTTGGTGAAATGAAAATTTTATAAAATAAATATCATTTCATATATGTCACATATATTTATTAAATTTATCCTTATTAATTTACATGTAAAGTGTATGTGAAAAAAAATCACATCACTTTGCAAGGTAGTAATCCTCTGTACACATGAGAGACACTATCATAATACAAATGGAATGGAGAATAAGAATGTATATGTGGTATTAAAATAAAAAAAGTATAATAATATTATATATATCATATAGATGATTTTAATAAATAATTATATCTAACATTTTATGGTGGGGATAGAAAAGGAATAACATCAATTCATGATGTGGTAGTGCACCGTCCACAAGATTAAGAGTTTCATTTCCCATTTGATGTATGATTATATGATTATACGTCATTACCATACCATAATAACATCTCAACATATATGATATACTGAGGTAATTATTTAATAATTTTGAAATATTATTTGAAGAAATTTCAAAAATAAATAAATAAGAACACTCATTCTAGAATGTTTCCACTTTTTTGGAAAAAATCTCTAGGTTTTACCAAATTTTTTACTTTGATGGATTTATGATTAAAAAAATTTCACTATGATGTCATGTGGGGGTATGTAAGTGATTATTTTAAGTATTTTTTATCCAAATGGAAATTCACGTGTGAATTAGGGAGGAAAGGGGTGGTCTTTTATTAGTGGATGAGAGGAGAGATATTTAATTCTTGTAATGATTCAATTACACCAATGTTATTATCATCCAAAAAAACAAAGATATCGTTCATTCTAGACCCATATTCGTTATAAGTAAAAATTATTTCCAAAATATGTGTTTTTGGAATGCTTTATGTCATTTTATCCCTTATATTTCTTGTTTAATCCCATTAAAAATAAGTTTTTACATTAACTACAGAAAATAATTTTTACCATTTTTTGTTCAAAAAAGAAAAAAGTATGATGAAAATATTAGATAATTATAATTATTCATATTTAAAATATGTAATTTTTTAAAATTTAATTTACATAATTTGAAGAACCTAATGTAAAATTATACCCACAGATGTAAGGGAAAACAGGTTACCAAAGAGAAAATGATCATACTTATAAAAACTTTTAATATTAAAAATCAATATGAAATTGATTCCAATTACCTAAATTAGATAAATAAAATTATAATAGATCTAATTTTACTTTAAAATATATTTAAAATTTAATTTATCTTTCTAAAAAAATTAAACATAGAAGGTTTTCAATAACTTTTTTTTATATTCGTTGAAAAATGAATCATTTCATAAAATTCTCAAAAAATAATGAAAAGTTAATTTTGAAATAAAGATATTAAAAATGAAGTTTCTTTTAAATTAGATTTTATAATAATGGTAAAATTTAAATTTAAAATCTCTACACAAATCATGATGGAACCTTCTATTAGAAAAATATCATTTTACAAAATATATCTTTTTTTCAAATGATTATTTATTTTATAATTGATATACAATGGATTAATTTTTTTTGAGAATTTACATTATATAATTTTTATAATTTATTTAGTAATATAAATATCCACTTATTTAGTGGCTAGGTTACAGGAGTATAGTATGTTACCATTCATTTATACTCGTGGTTGCGTGCACTTTGAGGTATCGAAGAAATCATTTAGAAAAATAAACATATCATGAAGTCTCAGTGTGTTAAATGCTAATATATTCTTGGTGTTGTGTGTCATATATTATATTAAGCTCAAATTTTATTCTTATAATGAATCATATTGTTACATTCTTCCCACCTTCAATAAATATTTTTCTTGAAATTCAAACTTATTCCCAGTAATCAGGGGTTTGATATTTAATGTTTCATTTGTTGGAAACCCACATCATAAAATGTTTAGTAAAACATATTCTTAAAAATAGTAAAGAGAAATATGAAATGCCATATAGAATAACACATAACTAGGATTCGATGTAACACCCCAAGCTTCTACGGTACGTTTCTCTTTGAATAATGTGATAGCGTGTGTTGTACGCAACATCGAGTTCTAACACACACCACAATCGATCAAACTAGCCGTTATGAATAGTAATACCTAATTTTTGAAATTATATATATTTTATATTTCAAAATGGACTTCATTTTTGGATTCGGAATATCGAATTTAGCGTAAGGTGAAATTTTGGTACTTGTCAGATAACTTTAATATTTTGATGAATAGTTAAAATTACTAAATTTTAATTAAATACAAATTTTTTAATTGAAATAATTTATATTGATAAATTATTAATTTTAGTGGTTTTAAAGTATATTTAAAATATATTTCTACCATTTTATCCAATGGGGTTCATTATAATTAATTTCACTTTGAAATTGGACCTAAACAATTGTCAATCTTTTGGTATATATTGTTTCTTAAAAACACGTTATGTGTTGTAACAACGAGAATTAATTATAAAATTCATTAATAAAACTTATATGTTTGGAATTTTTTAAAATAGAAATAATTTTTGAATTCAGAATATCAATTATAGCTTAGGGTGAAATTTTGGCATTGTACTGAAAAACATCAATTTTTGATGAATAGTGAAACTACCAAGTGGTAGTTAAAAAACTGAATTTTTCATAAAAATTAATTTTACCGCTTATGTGAATGGAATTTAGAAAATCCAAGAGACACGGTTAATATCAAGAAGTAAAATGTGGTTCAATGAGATGAAAATAATTTTTGGTGAATAGTAACTTTTTACTTTTAGTTACCACAGTTAAAAGTAAATAGGGCAATTAAGGGTAAAAATGATATTAATATTACCCAAACACATGTCCTAATTATATTGGACAAGTGTATCTCGACCAAAAACAACCTTAGGAATAAAATATTATCATTTAGGTCCACTTTAATTAGATTAGGACATTTATTATTATTTAATTCAAAGAAGAGTTAAAAGAGTTAAAATCAAAGTATATTTACTTAAACATTTTCAATATAGGGTTATACATAAGATAAATTAGATTGTAAATATTCATTAGAAAGATAATAATATTTCCTACATAATGATAGTTTATTTATAATTTTTAGACTTTAAATAATGTCATTTATTTATGACACAATGATGATGCAGTAATTACCATAATAGTGACAAATTAAAATAATTGATATTATAAATACCCAAATAAATATAATTTGAGACTTTTTATTAATTTAACTAATTTTATAAGATAATATCACATGTTAGGAATGATTTAATTAAATTTTTTCGAAGTAATCATTCTGTTATAAGTTTCACAAAAATCAACTGTTGAATAGTGTCAAAATTGACATAAAAGAGTTTTTAAAACAAATATTTTATTATTAATTGATATTAAATTCCTAAAAATCTAAAGATTTGCCAAGAGACTTATATAATGATGCGTGTATCATTAATGGACTACTTGGGGGTCGGTTGGATGTATATAGTAATTGTATTAACTATATAATATAAAAATACAAAGTGACATGGTAGATGTCAGACTAATTAACTAAGAGTTAATACTAAAATATACGGTTAATATAGTAACCCAAACCTGTCTAAATTCTATTGTTTAAATGGTTTTCGACCTATCCCCACCTTAAAATTTTAATAATCAACTTTGGAGCCATTATAAACTGAAAATAAATTTATTATAAATTAATATTTCTAGCCTTTCCAAAGGTGCCCCTCACCCCTCTTATAAAAAGGCACTCCTACATCTCATTTCATCACACCTTCAATGACTTTTGGTTCTGCCAAACTCTGCCCAATTACTCTCCCAACTTCCCTCACTACAACCTAGAGGCCTTATTTTGATCAGAAAGCCAACCTAAGGAGCCATTTTGATCAAATCAAAAGGAAGAACCCGAAGAAGAGGTAATGATTTCACCACCCTTTTCCAAGTTTCTTTCTTCTTCCACTTCTTCTTCCTTTGTTGTTACCATTATAAAATAATAACTCCAGTATCATATATATACTATGATGTTATTATAAATATGGTACAACCATATTCATTATTCTATCCATCCTTTGAATAACATGTCACCATACGTGCGTACGTACGGCTTACCGTCTCCACGTCGTGGTGTAATTGATATTCAATAAATTATTATTTGGATGGGTATAATAATGATGTGTAACTCATGTAAATAATAAATATAACATGATAATTATTCTGTATATATGATATACCATCCAATTATATATTATTTTAATATCAAAAGAATTATATTGTCGCTCGTGTGTACGTACGGACTACCGTCTCCACGAACGAGATAAGATTCATTCTCCATCGTATCCATTCAAGTATAATTCTAATTTGATGATTAATAATAGTATCTAAGGACTTGATATCATTCTGGATATTATTAATATACAACCTATCCATTACAAACATGTCTTACGTAACAAAACATATAAAAGAAAACGAGTAAGTTAACACCTGAAACGACCATAATTCTAAGGTATTATTAACAAAGCAATGTTAAAAGATCATATATGATATCATATTAATAAATATGATTATTGAATAATTTAATAACAATTATTTCACCATTATAAAGGAGGTTAACCTACCCCAACCAAGGAAGAGTACAAGGTAAGGGTTATTTCACAATCTCTTCATTATCCGAGGTTGTTTATACGTAATAATCTACTGGGATCTCTTTATCATGCGCATCCATGTTTCTTAAAAATGTATTTCAAAACAATTTTACTATTTAAAAGAATATGGGTTAAAGTCATTTATACCCTTTTTTGACTATTTATAAGAGTTTTATATAGGAATATTTCCGTCGTTTTCCAAATAAGGTGTTTTTTTATCCTTTTCGACAGAATCAAGGAAAGAATGTTTTTTTAACTTATACGGCGGGTGAGGTTATTTTCCGCCATTATAAAATTGTCGAAGCTTCCCTTAAAAGCTTATAATAATATTTTCAAAGAAAATGTTTTATTTTATAAATATATGACTCTTAAATGATTTCAAAATAGAAAGAGATATTTCTCTAAAAAGAGTTTTGATTTCATCTATGTCAACATCCTTTGATGGATTTTATGCTTATTTGAAGTTGATTTATTATGATACAAAACTTCTATATTGTATTGAAGGTTTTGTGATATGTTTGACTATGGATGTGTTATTTTTATACCATTCATGGTTTATGGATGAAGTATTTACATTTCGTATGCTAGTTTTAATACGAATGTTTATGTTATGTTTAAACCTTTTCATATGGGAATGCATTGGACTTAATATGTGACGGGTGGAGCCCGCTAAAGCTCCTCGATGAATCGGTAGGTCTCATGAGACAAAATAGTGTCTTGGCACAAGTCCTTGGCAAAATATTATTTGTAGTCTTGGCACGAGGACTTGGCTATGTGGTTACGATAGTCTGGCATTATGCATTCCATTATTATGAAAGTGGTTATTGATATTGCGTGTGATTATTCGATTAGTAGAATATCCATGCGAGTAAGTAAATGTCATTATTTCATTTTACCTTTTCCATACTATGTTGAAGTTCATGTTTAAAAGGCTTTTTTTTAGTTATACATTGACTTAAATGTTTATTCTTATTTATGAAAGTTTCCGCTATATTGTTATCCTTACTGGGAATTTGAGCTCACCCCTTTTCTATGTTTTATTTTTCCCAGGATATGAAGAAGTAAGTTATGAATGACCTGCAGGGATAGTATGTGGGGATATGAGTGTGGAATATGGAGACTATGTTGTTGTAGTAGTTTTTCACTTTATGATATAATACTTTATGAATATATCTAGTGTTTTCAAGGCTACTAAACCAATCGGTCTTTCGAGATTTGATCTTTCTTTTGATCATGCCAATGTATTGTAATAATTCACCGACTCTAGGTAACTGGGGTTGGGGCGTTACAGTTGGTATCAGAGGAAGTTTAGTACACACCTTGGAAGCTAGATTTAGATAAACTCTGATTAGCGCACATAGATTTAAGATGGACTTTGAGGATTAGTATAGAAGAACTTCCTAGAATTTTGGTAATGTATAGATTTTGTGAGTTTTCCGAGCAATACATCCCTATCTGGATACGAGCAGGTAGAGGCGGCTCTGACACAGATGTACCTAGGGGTAAAACCCGAAAACACCGCTTTGAGCTAGACTCGAACGGGAACTGGTGCACGACAACGGGCCTTGCTGCACTCTTCGTTACGACACTCCTGGGGGATATTCTTAGGATAACTCTCATTTTATTTACAAATAATTATGAAGGGTTTATGAGTATATAATTCTTTAAAGAAAACATTTTTATGATTATGGATTATATCTATAAATAGTTCAATTTAGGTTAAGTGTTTTATAAGTATGGGATTATGTATTTTGATTCATAAACTGATCTAGTTTATGCCATTGTTTAGAAATGACACCTAGTGGAAGAAATGGAAATCGTATCAATGCACACACTCCATGTAGGTATTTCCATCCTGCTCAAGATAATTATAGTGGATCTTTTGATGAAAATGGTGCCGATCAGATAATCACCATATTGGGACAACTCACTCAGGTTATGAATAATAACTGTACCCGTATGGAGCACCCTGATCCGCAGTGTGGAGGATCAATGTTAGATCGCTTCATGAGGAAACAACGACCAACGTTCAATGGGAGTACAAATCCCTTAGTAGCTGAGCAATGGATATTTTCCCTAGAGAAAATATTTCAGGCTTTGGGGAGTAGTGAAAGGGAAAAAGTTATCATGTCAGTTTACCACCTCACTGGAGATGCTGATCAATGGTGTCCATTGATTCAAAATATGAAGGAAGATGATGAACTATCAAATATGTAATGGAGGGAGTTCAAAGATCTGTTTTTAGAAAAATACTTTCCTCGCGACCATCGAGCAGATATGGAAAGGCAATTTCAAAGTCCGAGACAAAAGGAGGATGAGAATGTCACAAAGTATGAGGCTAACTTTACAAGGTTAGAAGGGTATGATGGATATTATATACGTAACAAAAGAAGTAAGATTGATCATTTATTTGATGGGTTAAATACATTTCTCCGTCGAGCATTAGTCTCACAATACTTCTCATCATACGAAGACATTGTCTCATGTGCTATCAAGACTTAAAAGGAATTCTCTAAGTCTTATGACATTAAAGAAAAGCAAGAGAAGAATAGACCTACTGATCAATCTGGGAATGGAAATGAGGGGAAGAAGGGAAAGGTTGGATATCCATCATGTGGTAAAGGTGGTAAGAAACACCCCGGTACTTTCTTGAAAGGAAAGGGAGTCTGTTACAAGTGTGGTGAAAAAGTCCACCAAGCTCGTGATTGCAAGGGGAAGAATTAATCTACCAATGTTCAGTGCTACAATTGCAGGGAGATAGGGCATTATGAAAATGAATGTTCTAAGAGTTAGGAGAAATTACCTCAGAAAAGGCCAAGGGATCAAGGCCAAGCTTCTGCTATCACTACTACTGAGGTAGAAGCTCCGAAAGACGTGGTGGCAGGTAATTTAACGGTTTCCTCAAGTTTAGAAAATTCATTATTTGATTCTGGATCATTGCATTGTTTCATATCTTCCCAGTTTGCTGAGAAAATTGGATATTTACAATTTTATTTAACAAGGGAGTTGTTAGTCAAAAATTCTAAGGAATGTATCATTGCAAAAAGGTTTTTTGAGTCAGTCCCCATTAGAGAACATAAATGTTCTTTATCTGCTGATCTCATCGTCATACCTATGATTGAGTTTGATATAATCCTCGGTATGGACTGGCATTCAGACTATGATGTGAAGATTTATTGTAAGAAGCAAGAGGTTATGATTCTTGATGATGATGATAAGGAACACCTTATCTTTAGAGCAGAATCATCACCACCTAATTCTTATGTAGATCCACCCCCAGTAGCTCAACTAAATTCAATTATTGGGGAGGAAGAGAATGAAATGACTGTGGGTGATGAAAGGAATTTTCAAACAGAGGATGTACCTGTTGTGAAAGAATATGCAGATGCATTTCTGCAAGATTTACCTGGACATCCTCCAGAATGAGAAGTTGAGTTTTCCATTGATTTAATTCTTGGATCAATGCCTATATCGAAGAACCCTTATAGAATGGCTACTGTAGACTTAGTCAAACTAAATAAACAACTATAGGAATTGAGTAATAAATGATTTATTCACCCTAGTGTTTCTCTATGGGGAGCCCCTGTTCCTTTTGTTGAAATGAAAGATGGATCCATGAGGTTATGTATCGACTACAAGGAGATCAATGATATAAAAATAAAGAACAAGTATCTCCAACCTCGCATTGATGATTTATTTGACCAACTGCATGGAGCTCAATACTTTTCAAAGATTGACCTTCGATCTGGATACCATCAGTTGTGTGTGAAGAAGGAAGACATTCCGAAGACAGCATTTCGAACCAGGTACGGGCATTACGAGTTTACTGTAATGCCTTTTGGATTGACTAATGCACCCTCTGTATTCATGGATCTGATGAATAGAGTTTTCAAGGTGTATCTCGATTAATTTGTGGTGGTATTTATTGATGATATCTTGGTATACTCCAAAAGCTACAAAGATCATGAAAATCAGTTGCGCATTATCCTGAAGACTCTAAGAAGACATGAATTATATGGGAAGTTTAGCAAGTGTGAATTCTGGATTCAAGAGATTTCTCTTCTTGGCCATATTGTCTCTAAAGATGGAATCTCTGTTGATCCTTCTAAGTCCAAGGCAATCCAAGAATGACCAGCACCTACGAGTATAACTGAGGTACGTAGTTTTATTGGTTTGGCAGGTTATTATCGATGTTTCGTCCAGAATTTTGCCCGATTGGAAAACCCATTAACGAAGCTCACACGTAAAGGGGTTAAATTTTTTTGGACAAAAGAGTGTGAAGAAGTTTTTGAAGAACTGAAGAGAAGATTAGTCAATGATCCTATATTGACTCTACCATCGGGGAATGATGGGTTCGTTATTTATAGTGATTCATCGAAGAAAGGACTTGGTTGTGTCCTTATGCAGAAAGATAGAGTTATTGACTATGCATCATGACAGTTGAAAATTCAGGAACAAAACTATCCTACTCATGATCTTGAGTAAGCAGCTTTGATTTTTTCTTTGAAGATATGAAGGAACTACCTCTATGGTGAAAAATGTGAGATTTATACTGATCACAAGAGTTTGAAGTATATTTTCTCACAAAAAGAACTCACCATGAGGCAAAGGAGATGGCGTGAATTGCTCAAGGATTATGATTTTACGATACACTACCACCCGGGGAAAGCAAACAAGGTGAAAGATGCTTTGAGTAGAAAAGACCATGGAGTTTTGAACATGATGAGAATTGAAAGCGATCCGATTTTCATGGATCTAGTGAAGATGGACAGGGGAATAACCTGGGAAGGTGAAACATCAATGCTTTTTCAAATGGTTTCCAAACCATCTCTACGAGAAAGGATTAAGAGTTCTCAGACCGATGATGAAGAATTTCAAAAGAAGATTAAATCTGTGAATGATGGGAGATTGAGAGACTTTGTGTATGAAGAAAGAATTTTGAAATTCGGGAAGAGACTTTGTGTTCCCGATATACCTAATCTAAAAAGGAAATTGCTGGATGATGCTCATAGTTCCAATTTCTCTATACACACTGGGAGCACCAAAATGTATAGAGATTTGAAGGAACATTTTGGTGGGACAACATGAAGAGGGAGATAGCCGATTTTGTGTCAAGATGTATGGTTTTTCAACAAGTGAAAGCTGGAAGGCAACAGCCTGGAGAAGTCATGCAACCTCTTCCCATACCGGAGTGGAAATGGGAAATATTATGATGGACTTTGTCATGGGACTACCAAAGACTCCTAGAAGGAATGATGAAATATGGGTTATTGTTGATCGTCTTACCAAGTCAGCACATTTTCTTGCTATAAGAGAAGATCTACCACTGGAACTTCTAGCAAGACTGTATATTAATGAAGTTGTGAGACTTAATGGAGTACCCCTATCGATTGTTTCTGATCATCATCCCCATTTTACTTCAAGATTCTGGAAGATTCTTCATAAATCTCTTGATAGTGAACTTCATATGAGCACTACTTACCATCCTCAGACAGATGGACAATCAGAACGAACTATTCAAACCATAGAATACATGTTGAGATCTTACTCACTTGACTTTCAGGGTATGTGGGATCAATATTTACCTATGGTAGAATTTTCCTATAACAATAGCTTCCATTCGAGTATTCTGATGGCACAATATGAAGCGTTATAAGGAAAGATATGTCGTACACCAACCTGTTGGGATGACGTTGGTGAAAGAAAACTTGTAGGCCTAGAACTAGTGGAGGAAACGATGGAAAAGGTGAAGGTAATCCAAAGTCACACCAAAGCAGCTCAAAGTAGGCAGAAGAGCTATGCCGATAATCGAAGGAAGGATTTGGAATTTCAAGTCGGTGATCATGTTTTCCTGAAGTTATCTCCATGGAAGGGAGTCATACGTTTTGGTAATAAAGGTAAATTGAGTCCCAGGTACATCGGACCTTTCGAAATTCTAGAACGAATTGTGGTTGTAGCTTACCGATTTGCAATGCCGCCAAGTCTCTCCAAAGTTCACGATGTGTTCCACGTATCTCTGTTGAGGAAATACATGCCTTACCAAACGCATGTACTCACCTATGAAGAATTGGAACTGGAACCCGATCTGTCTTATTGCGAAGAGCCCGTCAGGATTCTTGATATGAGAGAACAAGTACTGAGAAACCGGACGACGCGTCTGGTAAATGTTTTTTGGAGAAACCCTAAGATGGAAGAGGCAACGTGGGAACCCGAGGAACTTATGATGAAGAACCACCAGAGAATTTTCATATGGTAGTATTCTAGAAATTTTGAGGACGAAATTATTTGAAGGAGGGAAGAATGTAACACCCCAAGCTTCTACGGTATGTTTTCTCTTTGAATAATGCGATAGCGTGTGTTGTACGCAACATCGAGTTCTAACACACACCACAACTGATAAAACTAGCCGTTATGAATAGTAATAAATATTTTTTGAAATTATATATATTTTATATTTCAAAATGGACTACATTTTTAGATTCAGAATATCGAATTTAGCCTAAGGTGAAATTTTGGTACTTTTCGGATAACTTTAATATTTTGATGAATGGTGAAAATTACTAAATTTTAATTAAAAACAACTTTTTTAATAGAAATAATTTATATTGATAAATTATGAATTTGAGTGGTTTTAAAGTATATTTAGAATATATTTTTACCATTTTATCCAATGGTGTTCAGTATAATTAATTTCACTTTGAAATTGGACCTAAACAATTGTCAAACTTTTGGTATATATTGTGTTTTAAAAACACGCTATTTGTTGTAACAGCAGGATTTAATTATAAAATTAATTAATGCAACTTATATGTTGGGAATTTTTTAAAATAGGCATCATTTTTGAATTCTGAATATCAATTATAGCTTAGGGTGAAATTTTGGCATTGTTCTGAAAAACTTCAATTTTTGATGAATAGTGAAACTACTATGTGGTAGTTAAAAAACTGAATTTTTCATAAAACTTAATTTTACCGCTTCTGTGAATAAAATTTAGAAAATTTAAGAGACACGGTTAATATCATGAAGTAAAATGTGGTTCAATGAGATGAAAATAATGTTTGGTGTATAGTAACTTTTTTACTTTTATTTACCACGGTTAAAAGTAAATAGGGTAATTAAGGGTAAAAATGATATTAATATTACCCTAACACATGTCCTAATTCTATTGGACAAGTGTATCTCGACCAAAAACAACCTTAGGAATAAAATATTATCATTTACGTCCACTTGGATTAGATTAGGACATTTATTATTATTTAATTCAAAGAAGAGTTAAAAGAGTTAAAATCAAAGTGTATTTACTTAAACATTTTTAATACAGGGTTATACATAAGATAAATTCGATTGTAAATATTAATTAGAAAGATAATATGATTTCCTACATAATGATATTTTATTTATAATTTTAAGGATTTAAATAATTTAATTTATTTATGACACAATGATGATGCAGTAATTACCATAATAGTGACAAATTAAAATAATTGATATTATAAATACCCAAATAAATATAATTTGAGACTTTTTATAAATTACACTAATTTTATAAGTTAATATGACATGTTTGGAATGATTTAATTAAATTTTTTCGAAGTAATCATTCTGTTATGAGTTTCAAAAAAATCAACTATTGAATAGTTTCAAAATTGACATAAAAGAGTTTTTAAAACAAATATTATATTATTAATTGATATTAAATTCCTAAAAAACTAAGGATCGTCCAAGAGACTTATATCATGATAGGTGTATCATTAATGGACCACTTGGGGGTCGTTTGGTTGTATATAGTATGTTTATTAACTATATAATATAAAAATACAAAGTGACATTGTAAATGCCAAACTAATTAACTAAGAGTTAAAACTAAAAGACAAGGTTAATATAGTAACCCAAACCTCTTTAAAATCTATTTGTTTAATGGTTTTCGACCTATCCCCACCTTAACCTTTGAATAATCAACTTTGGATCCATTAGAAACCGAATATGAATTTATTATAAATTAATATTTCTAGACTTTCCAAAGGTGCCCCTCACCCCTCTTATAAAAGGGCATTCCTCCTCATTTCTTCACACCTTCAAAGCATTTTGGTTGAGCCAAACTCTGCCCTAATACTCTCCCAACTTCCATCACCACAACCTAGAGGCCTTAGTTATACCAGAAAGCCACCCTAAGGATCCCTTTTGATCAAATCAAAAGGAAGAACCCGAAAAAGAGGTAATGATTTCACCACCCTTTTCCAAGTTTCTTTCTTCTTCCACTTCTACTTCCTTTTTTGTTACCATTATAAAATAATAACTCTAGTATCATATATATACTGTGATGTTATTATATATTTTTTACAACCATATTTAGTATTCTATCCATCCTTTGAATAACATGTCACCATACGTGCATACGTACAGCTTACCGTCTCCACGTCATGGTGTAATTGTTATTCAATAAATTATTATTTGGATGGGTATAATAATGATGTGTAAATCATGTAAATAATAAATATAACATGATAATGATTCTGTATATATGATATACCATCCAATTATATATTATTTTAATATCAAAAGAATGATATTGTCGCTCATGCGTACGTACGGACTACCGTCTCCACGAATGCGACGAGATTTATTCTCCATCGTATCCATTCAAGTATAATTCTCATTTGATGATTAATAACAGTATCTAAGGACTTGATATCATTCTGGATATGATTAAGATACAACCTATCCATTACAAACATGGATTACGTAACAAAACATATAAAAGAAAACGAGTAAGTTAACACCTGAAACGAAGATAATTCTAAGATATTATTAAAAAAGCAATGTTAAAAGATCATATATGATATCATATTAATAAATATGATTATTGAATAATTTAATAACAATTATTTCACCATTATACAGGAGGTTAACCTACCCCAACCACAGAAAAGTACAAGGTAAGGGTTATTTCATAATCTCTTCATTATCTGTGGTTGTTTATACGTAATAATCTACTGGGATGTCTTTATAATCCACATCCATGTTTCTTAAAAATGTATTTCAAATTTTTTTTACTATTTAAAAAAATATGGGTTAATGTAATTTATACCCTTGTTCTACTTTTTATAAGAGTTTTATAAAATAATCTTTCTGTCGTTTTCCAAACAAGGTGCTTTTTAACCTTTTCGACAGAATTATGGTAAGAATGTTTTTTAAATTATACGGCAGGTGCGGTTATTTTCCAGCGTTATAAAATCGTCGAAGATTCTCTTACATGAATATAAAAATATTTACAAAGAAAATTTTTTATTTTATAAATATATGACTCTTAAATGATTTCAAAATAGAAGGAGATATTTCTCTAAAAAGAGTTTTGATTTCATCTATGTTAACATCCTTTGATGGATTTTACACTTATTTGAAGTTGATTTATTATGATAAAAAACTTCTATATTGTATTGAAGGTTTTGTGATATGTTTGACTGTGGATGTGTTATTTTTATACCATTCATGGTTTATGGATGAATTATTTACATTTCGTATTCTAGTTTTAATACTAATATTTATTTTATATTTAAACCTTTTCATATGGGAATGCATTGGACTTAATATGTGACAGTTGGAGCCCGCTATAGCTCTTCGATGCATCGGTAGGTCTCATGAGACAAACTAGTGTCTTGGAACAAGGCCTTGGAAAAATCTTATTTGTAGTCTTGGCATGAGGCCTTGGCTATGTGGTTATGATAGTCTTGCATTATGCATTCCATCATTATGAATGTGGTTATTGATATTTCATGTGATTATTCGATTAGTAGAATTTCCATTGAATATGTAAATGGAATTATTTCATTTTACCTTTTCCATACTATGTTGAAGTTCAAGTTTAAAAGGATTTTGTTTTAGTTATACATTGCCTTAAATGTTTATTCTTATTTATGAAAGTTTCCACTATATTGTTATCCTTACTGGGCATTTGAGCTCACCCCTTTTATATGTTTTATTTTTCCCAGGATGTGAAGAAGTAAGTTATGAATGACCTGTAGGGATAGTATGTGGGGATATGAGTGTGAAATATGGAGACTATGTTGTTGTAGTAGTTTTTCACTTTATGATCTAATACTTTTTGAATATATCTAGTGTTTCCAAGGCTACTAAACCAATCGGTCTTTCGAGATTTGATCTTTCTTGTGATCATGCCAATGTAATGTAATAATGCACCGACTCTGGGTAACTGGGGTCGCGTCGTTACAGTTGGTATCAGATGAAGTTTAGTACAAACCATGGAAGCTAGATTTAGATAAACTCTGATTAGAGCACATAGATTTAAGATGGACATTGAGGATTAGTATAGAAGAACTTCCTATAATTTTGGTATTGTAGAGATTTTGTGAGTTTTCTGAGCAATACATCCCTGTCTGGATACGACCAGGTAGAGGCGGCTCTAGAACAGATGTACCTAGGGGTAAAACCTGAAAACACCACTTTGAGCTAGACTCGAATGGGAACCGGTGCACGAAAACGGGCCTTGCTGCACTCTTGGTTACGACACTCCCGGGGGATATTCTTAGGATAACTCTCATTTTATTTACAAATCATTATGAAGGGTTTATGGGTATATATTTCCTCAAAGAAAACATTTTTATGATTATGGATTATATCCATAAATAGTTCAATTTATGTTAAGTATTTTATAAGTATGGGATTATGTATTTTGATTCATATACTGATCTATTTTATTCCATTGTTTAGAAACGGCGCCTAGTGGAAGAAATGGAAACCGTATCAATGCACGCACTCCATGTAGGGATTTCCCTCCTGCTCAAGATAATTATAGTGGAGCTGGTGATGCAACTGGTGCCGATCAGCTAATCCCCATATTGGGGAAACTCACTCAGGTTATGAATAATAACCTTACCCGTATGGAGCACCCTGATCCGCAGTGTGGAGGATCAATGTTAGATCCCTTCATTAGGAAACAACCACCAACGTTCAATGGGAGTAAAAATTCCTTACTAGCTGAGCAATGGATATTTTCCCTAGAGAAAATATTTTAGGCTTTGGGGAGTAGTGAAAGGGAAAAAGTTATCATGGTAGTTTACCGCCTCACTGGAGATGCTGATCAATGGTGGCCATTGACTCAAAATACGAAGGAAGATGATGAAGTATCAAATATGGAATGGAGGGAGTTCAAAGATCTGTTTTTAGAAAAATACTTTCCTCGTGACCATCAAGAAGATATGGAAAGACAATTTCTGAGTCCGAGACAAAAGGAGGATGAGAATTTCACAAAGTATGAGACTAAATTTTCAAGGTTAGCAAGGTATGCTAGAGATTATATACGTAATCCAAGAAGTAAGATTGATCATTTCTTTGATGGGTTAAAACCATTTCTCCATCGAGCATTAGTCTCACAATCCTTCTCGTCATACAAAGACATTGTCTCATGTGCTATCAAAACCGAAAAAGAAATTCTCTAGGTCTTATGACTTTAATGCAAAGAAAGAGAAGAATAGACCTGCTCATCAATATGGGAATGGAAATAAGGGGAAGAAGGGAAAGGATGAATATCCATCCTATGGTAAATGTGGTAAGAAACACCTCGGTACTTGCTTGAAGGGAACGAGAGTCTGTTACAAGTGTGGTGAAAAAGACCACCAATCTCGTGATTGCAAGGGGAAGAAGGAAGCTACCAATGTTCAGTGCTACAATTGCAGGGAGATAAGGCATTATGCAAATGGATGTTTTAAGCGTCAGGAGAACATACCTCAGAAAAGGCCAAGGGATCAAGGCCAAGCTTATTCTATCACTACTGCTAAGGTAGAAGCTCTGAAAGACGTGGTGGTAGGTAATTTAATGGTTTCCTCAAGTTTAGAAAATTCATTATTTGATTCTGGATCATCGCATTGTTTCGTATCTTCCCAGTTTTCTAAGAAAATTAGATATTTCCAATTTGATTTAACAATGGAGTTGTCAGTTAAAACTCCTAAGGGAAGTATCATTGCAACAATGTTTTGTGATTCAGTCCCTATTAGAGCACATAAATGTTCTTTATCTACTGATCTCATCGTCATACCTATGATTGAGTTTGATATAATCCTCAGTATGGACTGGCTTTCGGAATATGATGCGAAGATTTATTATAAGAAGAAAGAGGTTACGCTTCTTGATGATGATGATAAGGAACACCTTATCTTTAGAGCAGAATCATCACCGCCTAATTCTTATCTAGATCCACCCCAGTAGCTCAACTAAATTCAATTATTGGGGAGGAAGAGAATGAAATGACTGTGGGTGATGAAAGGAATATTCAAATAGAGGATGTACCTGTTGTGAAAGAATATGTAGATGTATTTCTGGAAGATTTACTTGGACATCCTCCAGAACGAGAAGTTGAGTTTTCCATTGATTTAATTCCTAGATCAAGGCCTATATCGAAGACCCCTTATAGAATGACCAATGTAGAACTAGTCGAACTAAAGAAACAACTAGAGAAATTGAGTAATAAAGGATTTATTCGCCCTAGTGTTTCTCCATGGGGATCCCCTGTTCTTTTTGTTAAAAAGAAAGATGGATCCATGAGGTTATGTATTGACTATAGGGAGATCAATTCTATAACAATAAAGAACAAGTATCCCCTATCTCTCATTGATGATTTATTTGACCAACTGCATGGAGCTCAATAATTTTCAAAGATTGATCTTCGATATGGATACCATCAGTTTTGTGTGAAGAAGGAAGACATTCCGAAGACAGTATTTCAAACCAGGTACGAGCATTACATGTTTACTGTAATGCCTTTTGGATTGACTAATTCATCTTCTGTATTCATGGATCTGATGAATAGAGTTTTCAAGGAGTATCTAGATGAATTTGTGGTGGTATTTATTGATGATATCTTGGTATACTCCAAAATCTAAGAAGATCATGAAAATCACTTGCGCATTATCCTGAAGACTCTGAGAAGACATGAATTATATGGGAAGTTTAGCAAGTGTAAATTCTGGCTTTAGGAGATTTCTTTTCTTGGCCATATTTTCTCTAAATATGGAATCTCTGTTGATCCTTCTAATACCAAGGAAATCCAAGAATGTCCAACATCTATGAGTATAACTGAGGTACGTAGTTTTATTGGTTTGGCATGTTATTATCGACGTTTCATCCAGAATTTTGCCCGATTGGCTAACCCAATAACGAAGCTCACACGTAAAGGGGTTAAATTTGTTTGGACAAAAGAGTGTGAAGAATATTTTGAAGAACTAAAGATAATATTAGTCAATTATCCTATATTGACTCTACCATCGGGGAATGATGGGTTCATTATTTTTAGTGATGCATCGAAGAAAGGACTTGGTTGTGTCCTTATGCAGAATGATAGAGTTATTGCCTATGCATCACGATAGTTGAAAATTCATTAACAAAACTATCCTACTCATGATCTCGAGTTAGCAGCTATGGTCTTTGATTTGAAGATATGGAGGCACTAACTCTATGGTAAAAAATGTGAGATTTATACTGATCACAAGAGTTTGAAGTATATTTTCTCCCAAAAAGAACTCAACATGAGGAAAAGGAGATGGCTTGAATTTCTCAAGGATTATGATTGTATGATACACTAACACCTGGGGAAAGCAAACAAGGTGGCATATGCTTTGAGCAGAAAAGACCATGTAGTTTTTAACATGATTAGAATTGAAAGGGATCCAATTTTCATGGATCTAGTAAAGATGGACATGGGAATAACCAGGGAAGGTGAAACATTAATGATTTTTGAAATGGTTTCCAAACCATCATTACTAGAAAGGATTAAGAGTTCTCAGACCGATGATGATGAATTTCAAAAGAAGATTAAAGCTGTGAATGATGGGAGATTGAGAGACTTTGTGTATGAAGAAGGAATTTTGATATTCGAGAAGAGACTTTGTGTTCCCGATATACCTGATCTAACAATGTAATTGCTGGATGATGCTCATTGTTCCAATATATCTATACACCCTAGGAGAACCAAAATGTAGAGAGATTGAAGGAACATTTTTGTGGGACAACATGAAGAGGGAGATTGCTGATTTTGTGTCAAGATGTATGGTTTGTCAACAAGTGAAAGTCGGAAGGCAACAGCCTGGAGGAGTCATGCAACCCCTTCCCATACCGGAGTGGAAATGGGACAATATTATGATGGACTTTGTCATGGGACTACCAAAGACTCCTAGAAGGAACGATGCAATATGGGTTATTGTTGATCATTTTACCAATTCATCAAATTTTCTATCTATAAGAGAAGATCTGACACTGGAACGTCTAGCAAGACTATATATTAATGATGTTGTGAGACTTAATGGAGTACCCCTATCGATTGTTTCTGATCGTGATCCCCATTTTACTTAATGATTATGGAAGAGTATTTAGAAATTCTTGGATACTGAACTTCATTTGAGCACTGCTTACCACCCTCAGACAGATGGAAAATCAGAACGAACTATTCAAACCTTAGAAGACATGTTGAGATCTTGCTCACTTTACTTTCAGGGTACGTGGGATCAATATTTACCTTTGGTTGAATTTTCCTATAACAATAGCTTCCATTCGAGTATTCAGACTTCACCATATGAAGCGTTATACAGAAAGAGATGTCGTACACCAACCTGTTGGGATGACGTTGGTGAAAGAAAACTTGTAGGCCTAGAACTGGTGGAGGAAACGATTGAAAAGGTGAAGGTAATCCAAAGTCACATCAAAGCAGCTCAAAGTATGTAGAAGATCTATGCCGATAATCGAAGGATGGATTTGGAATTTCATATTGGTGATCATGTTTTCCTGAAGGTATCTCCATGGAAGGGAGTCATACGTTTTGGTAAGAAAGGTAAATTGAGTCCCTGGTACATCAGACCTTTTGAAATTCTAGAACAAATTGGGGCTGTAGCTTACCGATTGACAATGCCGCCAAGTCTCTCCAAAGTTCACAATGTGTTCCACGTATCTCTATTGAGGAAATACATGCATGAAACAACGCATGTACTCACCTATGAAGAATTGGAACTGGAACCTGATATGTCTTATTGCGAAGAGCCCGTCAATATTCTTGATACAAGAGAACAAGTACTGAGAAACCAGACGACGTGTCTGGTAAATGTTTTATGGAGAAACCCCAAGATGGAAGAGGCAACGTGGGAACCCGAGGAACTTATGATGAAGAACAACCCGCGTCTTTTCATAAGGTAGTATTCTAGAAATTTCGAGGACGAAATTATTTGAAGGAGGGGAGAATGTAACACCCCAATCTTCTACGGTACGTTTCTCTTTGAATAATGTGATAACGTGTGTTGTACGCAACATCAAGTTCTAACACACACCACAACCGATCAAACTAGCCGTTATGAATAGTAATACCTAATTTTTGAAATTATATATATTTTATATTTCAAAATGGACTTCATTTTTGGATTTGGAATATCGAATTTAGCCTAAGGTGAAATTTTGGTACTTTTTGGATAACATTAATATTTTGATGAATAGTGAAAATTACTAAATTTTAATTTTAAAACATCGTTTTTAACCGAAATAATTTATATTGATAAATTATGAATTTGAGTGGTTTTAAAGTATATTTAGAATATATTTTTACCATTTTATCCAATTGTGTTCATTAGAATTAATTTCACCATGAAATTGGACCGAAACAATTGTCAATCTTTTGGTATATATTGTTTCTTAAAAACACGCTATTTGTTGTAACAGCGAGAATTCATTATAAAATTAATTAATGCAACTTATATGTTTGGAATTCTGTAAAATATACATCATTTTTGATTTCGGAATATCAATTATAGCTTAGGGGTAATTTTGTCATTGTTCTGAAAAACTTCAATTTTTGATGAATAGTGAAACTACTAAGTGGTAGTTAAAAAACTGAATTTTTCATAAAACTTAATTTTACCGCTTCTGTGAATGGAATTTGAAATTCCGAGAGAAATAATTAATATCAAGAAGTAAAATGTGGTTCAATGAGATGAAAGTAATTTTTGGTGAATAGTAACTTTTTACTTTTATTTACCACGGTTAAAAGTAAATAGGGTAATTAAGGGTAAAAATGATATTAATATTACCCTAAAAGATGTCCTAATTCTATTGAACAAGTTTATATCGACCAAAAACAACCTTAGGAATAAAATATTATCATTTAGGTCCACTTGGATTAGATTAGGACATTTATTATTATTTAATTCAAAGAAGAGTTAAAAGAGTTAGAATCAATGTTTATTTACTTAAACATTTTTAATATAGGGTTATAAAAAAGATAAATTCGATTGTAAATATTAATTAGAAAGCTAATAATATTTCCTACATAATGACATTTTATTTATAATTTTTAGACTTTAAATAAGTTAATTTATTTATGACACAATGATGATGCAGTAATTACCATAATAGTGACAAATTAAAACAATTGATATTATAAATACCCAAATAAATATAATTTGAGACTTTTTATGAATTAAACTAATTTTAGATGTTAATATGAAATTTTATTAATGATTTAATTACTATTTATAGAAGTAATAATTCTGTTATGAGTTTCAAAAAAATCAACTATTGAATAATGTCAAAATTGACATAAAAGAGTTTTTAAAACAAATATTATATTATTAATTGATATTAAATTCCTAAAAATCTAAGGTTTGTCCAAGCGACTTATATCATGATATTTGTATCATTAATAGACCACTTGGGGGTTTGTTGGATGTATATAGTATGTTTATTAACTATATAATGTAAAAATACAAAGTGACATGGTAAATGTCGAACTAATTAACTAAGAGTTAAAACTAAAAGATAAGGTTAATATAGTAACCAAAACCTGTCTAAATTCTATTGGTTGAATGGATTTTGGCCTATCCCCAACTTAAACTTTGAATAATCAACTTTAGAGCCATTAGAAACCGAATATGAATTTATTATAAATTAATATTTCTAGCCTTTCCAAAGGTGCCCCTAACCCCTCTTATAAAAGGGCACTTCTTATCATTTCTTCACACCCTCAAAGCCTTTTGGTTAGGACAAAATCTACCCAAATACTCTCCCCGATTCCCTCACTACAACCTAGAGTCCTTAGTTTGATCAGAAAGCCAACCTATGGATCCCTTTTGATCAAATCAAAAGGAAGAACCCGAAGAAGAGGTAATGATTTCAACACCCTTTTCCAAGTTTCTTTCTTCTTCCACTTCTTCTTCCTTTGTTGATACCATTATAAAATAATAACTCCAGTATCACATATATACTGTGATGTTATTATAAATATGTTACAACCATATTCAGTGTTCTATCAATCCTTTGAATAACATGTCACCATACGTGCGTACATACGGCTTACAGTCTCCATGTCGTGGTGTAATTGTTATTCAATAAATTATTATTTGGATGGGTATAATAATGATGTGTAACTCATGTAAATAATAAATATAACATTATAATTATTCTGTATATATGATATACCATCCAATTATATATTATTTTAATATCAAAAGAATGATATTGTCGCTCGTGTGTACGTACGGACTACCGTCTCTACGAACGAGATGAGATTCATTCTCCATCGTATCCATTCAGGTATAATTCTCATTTGATGATTAATAATAGTATCTAAGGACTTGATATCATTCTGTATATGATTAAGATACAACCTATCCATTACAAACCTGGCTTATGTAACAAAACATATAAAAGAAAACGAGTATGTTAACACCAGAAACGACGATAATTCTAAGATATTATTAACAAAGCAATGTTAAAAGATAATATATGATATCATATTAATAAATATGATTATTGAATAATTTAATAACAATTATTTCACCATTATACAGGAGTTTAACCTACCCCAACCAAGGAAAAGTACAAGGTAAGGGTTATTTCACAATCTCTTCATTATCCGAGATTGTTTATACGTAATAATCTACTGGGATCTCTTTATCATCCACATCGATGTTTCTTAAAAATGTATTTCAAAACATTTTTACTATTTAAGAGAATATGGGTTAAAGTCAATTATACCCTTGTTTGACTTTTTATAAGAGTTTTATAAAGGAATCTTTCCGTCGTTTTCCAAACAAGGTGTTTTTAACCTTTTCGACAGAATTAAGGTAACAATGTTTTTTATCTTATACGGCGGGTGCGGTTATTTTCCGCCATTATAAAATCATCGAAGCATACCTTACAATATTATAATAATATTTTCAAAGAAAATGTTTTATTTTATAAATATATTACTCTTAAATGATTTCAAAATAGAAAGAGATATTTCTCTAAAAAGAGTTTTGATTTTATCTATGTTAACATCCTTTGATGGATTTTACGCTTATTTGAAGTTGATTTATTATGATACAAAACTTCTATATTGTATTGAAGGTTTTGTGATATGTTTGACTATGGATGTGTTATTTTTATACCATTCATGGTTTATGGAGGAAGTAATTACATTTAGTATGCTAGTTTTAATACGAATGTTTATGTTATGTTTAAACCTTTTCATATGGGAATTCATTCGACTTAGTATGTGACAGGTGGAGCCCGCTATAACTCCTCGATGTATCGGTAGGTCTCCTTAGACAAACTAGTGTCTTGGAACAAGGCCTTGGCAAAATCTTATTTGAAGTCTTGGCATGAGGCCTTGGCTATGTGGTTATGATAGTATGTCATTATGCATTCCATCATTATGAAAGTGGTTATTGATATTGCATGTGATTATTCGATTAGTAAAATATCCATATGAATAAGTAAATGGCATTATTTCATTTTACCGTTGCCATACTATGTTGAAGTTCAAGTTTAAAAGGTTTTTGTTTTAGTTATACATTGCCTTAAATGTTTATTCTTATTTATGAATGTTTCCGCTATATTGTTATCCTTACTGGGCATTTGAGATCACCCCTTTTCTATGTTTTATTTTTCCTAGGATGTGAAGAAGTAAGTTATGAATGACCTATAGGGATAGTATGTGGGGATATGAGTGTGGAATATGGAGACTATGTTGTTGTAGTAGTTTTTGGCTTTAATATGTAATACTTTATGAATATATCTAGTGTTTCCAAGGATACTAAACCAATAGGTCTTTAGAGATTTGATCCTTCTTGTGATCATGCCAATGTAATGTAATATTGCACCGACTCTGGGTAACTGGGGTCGGGGCGTTACATTGGATATAGAAGAAAATTGGTGGAAATTTAATACATATAAACAGAAGAAAAATGTTAATAATGATGGGGAGTGATAGTGATGACTAATCATAAATAAATTGAATTATAAATGGAAAGTTCAAGACCTAAAAACCCTAAATCTATGATGATTTAAAAGCACATTTGATTTATCAATGATTAGTTTAAAAGGAAAGTATTTTTATTTCAGGATTATTTTTTAATGTTTTGTAATTAAATTACTATCTTAGAATATAAGGAAATATAATTTCATGATACATTTCTTTTTCATAAGAACAATTTCATCTTATAGATATAGTTTTATATAGTTATAAAAAATTAATTTTTATCCTTGAATCACTAAAATTAAAATTTAATGTATTATATGTTTCATAAATGTTGAAAGACTATTTCCACCCACTTCTAAATATTTTCCAATACTAATATGGATTTCATAATTTATCCATATTAATATATTAATATCTAAACCACAACAACAAAATCACTAGTTCATAATTAATATTTATTCACAAAATATTTTAATTATAGATAGTTACATACTTACCATAACATCACATAGGCTAGTGGTAGGTGTAAATTTTTTTCATCCTTTACTTGCACGTTCAATACCCATGGAAATGGCTAGATGCAACAAGTTAATCTTCTTCCAAAACTATATTAATATAATTCTTATAGTGTTTCGAAATTGTGATGACCTATATCTCCTAAATCATAAAAGATAAAATAAAAATTAATGGCTACCAATAACTTTATGCTTATGATGATAAAATGTAAAATTATTATTTCTTAAATAACTCATTTATATACTAAACAAAGGGGTTTATTCCTATAAATTTTTCCAATAATATCCAAATAATTGGACATTTAAACAAAAAAAATATAACATGGTGTTTTTAAGAGTTTTAATTAATTATTAGCATCAAACTCATAAACCCATGATGATATCCATAAATATTTAGTTACTAAATAAATATATTCATATAGTAATTTAAAATACCTCTTGATGTTTTATGACTCTTAAAAACAAAATACCATGGATAAAAAAACATCAATAATTTAATTATATAGTCCAAATACATAAATAAATGAACTCTTTTAATTCATCATTGGTTTTTCCTTGGTGTACGGTTTGACATTTTGACAAGTTAATTGACTTGGATAATGAATGTTTTCCCCAAATTAAATAGTATAAATTATTAATGGATCCCTATGATGAACTTTATTTCATTCCATCACAATCTTCATTTTTATTCATGAATTAATTAGTTTGTGAAATTATTTTCCAAACATAAAATATCTTCACATTACATTAAGAAAGTTTAGTTGGTTTCTATTTTCATATTTATGTTATGAATGAAACCAGTAATTGTTTCCTATATGGTCTCCATAATTCAAACTATTAGTGAACTCCATAATTCCATTCATTATGGATTATATGAGTTTGTTAAGGTATCATTTTGTAACCATGAATCCTGATAACTTATTAAGAATAATCATGATATCTTTCAGTATAGTCATAAACCCATTTGGTTCCTCATAGCCACCAAATTTTCAATCATATTCGACTACCACATGATTACTTCTTGTTCAATCAATTGACTATAACCAAATAACATTGTGTGAGATACAATCATCATAGTGGGAAACACAATTAATCATATGTAGTATGTCTAAATCATGACACCTTCTCTTCAATGTATAACACCTTATTATTACTCTTGGTTATTAATTGTATTCATCTATTAACTTTCTTCATAATGGTTTGTAAGAAAAATATGAATTATCCCAAGAATATCTCCTAGGAGAGTCAAACCTGGTGTGTATTAAGGCCCATTTTCATGTACCAGGTAATTCTTGAGTCAAGTATACACTCTCTTTTTTGAATTTTTTACCCCATGTTAAATCATCTAGAGAACCAAATCCACTTCTAGTAACCATAAAATGATGTATTTCTATGAAATATCAAATAATAATTTCCTGAAAATAAATTCGGATGTTCTTTTATACATATCCAAAATTTCTATCATAGGATAATGTTCTCTACTATATGATTTCCATAATCTAGTCTCTACGGAATTTTTTATACTTTATTTTATACCAATTAGAGTGACCCGGAACCCAATAACCCAGAGTTGATTTATACATTATAATGTTTCAATATGATATAAGGAATTGTATCATGAAGGAAGTAATATATTATTAGTCTTGGTAACTAGATAAATACCTGATTTCCATATTACATTTGTATATAGAAATTAAAAAATATTTTTTATCATGAATATAATTATTCCCTCCATTATATTCTTCCACATCATTTATAGTATACATCCTATATTCTAGGGAAATGAAGCTATCTAAGGAATAGATCAAATGATAAATCAGGGATATATGTTGTGAATGATATCATTAATAAATAAGAATAATCAAAATATTAAGTTAAATATATGAAAACACATTACATTTAATAAATAACTTTACAATCATGAATTTATATAGCATAATATATATGGGAAGGTAAATAAATAGAAACATATTCTATTTAATCGATAAATTTAGTATCATGAATAAATATGGTATGACCAGTATAGAATGTTAAATAACATAACACACATGAAATTTAACAAATAATTTACATAGAGGAATAGATACAGAATAATCATTATGGAAAGATAAATAACTAAATAGACAAGAAATTAAAAATTAAATAGCAGATAAAATGCGTCTAAAGATAATAACTTTATGAAAATATCATGGATAATAATAAATAAATTCTTATTGATGGAAATTATTAATTATTAGATGGCATGACATCATGAATCATGATACCACTACTGTCAATATCATTTACATGAATGTTTAAAACTAATGGGTAGGTATACCACAAAAACCCATTTAACTAAGGCAATCAAACTGATTCATCTCATGAGACTACTGATTCATCTAAGGGATATCTATATTTAGATTATACCCATATATTCATGTCAAAAACATTAATCATATATCAAATAATTGATTTAATTCATGAATAATATTCCCCATCAACAAATTTTCATATTGAGTAAGGAATATTGATTTATAATAATTTACGTGGCCATTCATATAAATTTGAATTTAGTATACCTCGTGTATAAATAATATATTGAACAAGTAATAATTACATCTATGATATATAATAAGGATATTTAGGAGGAAATATAATGTCCAATGATAACCAGAAGGTGAATATCTGAAGGGAACGTTAATGATTACAAAAACTTTTCCAGATAGTGAAATTCAATATTTTCCATAGTAAAACATATCATAAACCATATATATCAATATTAATGATGGTAAAAATACAATATACTCCCAATGTATCATATTTTCAATAAATCATTGATTTTTTATGAATATAAATACCATCAAAATATCAATGAAAAATTCTTGTAGAAAATAACCATTTCACATTTAGAAATAATTATTTAAAATCAATGATCAAAAAATAATATGATAATACTATTCTTTTAATAAAAACATATATACTCATAAAGGAAGATTTCAAATAGTTTCTGATTATGTATGTGGTAATTCCCACACATTCATTACATGGTAAAATAAATTTTCCTTTGATGTTTTTATTAAAAGTAAAATGGTCATCTTTTGGAAAATTACATGAAGTCTACATTCAAAAAATATTTTAAATAGTAACAAAAGGTAAATAAAATCATCCATAAATCTTTTTTAGAATGTTAATAACATATTTGAATTTTTTTTGGAAAACATGTTTTTAGATAAAAAAGGGTTTTCGACCAAAGAGATAAATGATGTCATATTTCATTAAACCATTTTCTCAATCATTTTATGTAACAAAAAAAAGAAAAACAAAGTATTATATGAATAAAAAAATAATAACCAAAGCATAACCATTTTTTTCATATGCGAATGTGGAAAATAGTGGGTTGGAACTTTCTAGAGAACTCTGGATGGGTTAATTTAAATTAGTTTAAGGAAAGTGAGTGTTATAGAGGAATTATGTGTAAGGCCTTAGTGTGTCAATATAAGTGGACAACGAATACCTACAGTTATTCATTTGGTTGGGAAGTGGTGACCAAACCATATACAATTCTATTTATAATGGTTTTGGTTGTTGAAAAAATAGAGTAGCAATAGAATTTTTGTTATATAATGAGAATATTAGGGTCCTAGAGATCTAATGCAACGACCGATAATAAGAGATATCCCTTAGTAGTGGTTTGGGATTTCCGAAGTGGATT
This sequence comes from Viscum album, assembly GCA_963277665.1. NCBI lineage: Eukaryota > Viridiplantae > Streptophyta > Magnoliopsida > Santalales > Viscaceae > Viscum > Viscum album. The sequence continues at coordinate 90,105,835 of OY728147.1, forward strand.
GGGGTACCATGGTGTGGTCGATGTGAGTGAAAACCTTGACATATATTGTTATGGGAGATTGGTATTTTCCTAATTAGATACGAATATATTGAGTAGTTTATAGGATTCCACAAAGTGGGTGGGGGGTTTAACATTGGCTATTATAGGATGAGATCAACACTGTAACTAGATCATTGAATGTCAAGGATGACATTTTTAGTGTATAAGGAATTATATGTGGTGGAATCATAACATTGGAACTCATGGATAATATTTTCATTCATATATAGTCATTACCATTGAAAATGGATATGTAATGGGTTCTAGAGTTTGTATTTTGTGTTTGAAGAGTGATAATATTGTTTCCTCTATTGTGGGGAGAATTGTATCCATTATTTTTGAATGAGCCTAATGTTATATGGTTCATTGGTGATGTAAGTCTGGTCAATTCATGATTTAGGTGGCACCAGATATTAGTGTGGTGGTGGATCTGATGTGATCTTGTTCCCCATTAAATATTATAATTAGGATTCAAATGTTTTATGTGCTGGATTTTGTGCATTGAAATAGATCTCGGGGAGGTTTTGGTCAGATCTAAGAGTGATTTAGATCAATGTAGTTCTAGTTCTCAAGGAGAGAGCAAGATGAATATAGTGGTGGTTAGTAATTGAACCATTTAATTGAACTAGGATTGTGGTTCAAACTTTTTTGGGGATTTATGGATAATTCTAAGATGTTTCTAGGATTCAAGGCATCATGATTAGGTGGAAGTAGTGAATTGGTGTTTGAGGACAAACAATTTTTGAAGATGTCATCCATAGCAGGTATGGTTGGTTATTTTGTATAGAGTAAGACCTGGTGGGGTGGAATACCTATTTGGAGAATCATGTGGGAAATAGTTTATGTGATATGAGTACATGAGATGGAATTTTTTTTGGAGAAAATCTAGTTCATCTGAGTTTAGTGTTTAGAGTTACATAGCGAGAGAGGGTTGAGAATTTGGAGGTGGAATGTAGTGATTTGGTGGTGAATTAATATCCTAGATAGGTTTTGAGACACGTTTCTATGATTACCATATAATATCATGAATTATAGAAATTATGATGGGTAATTTTTGATTCCCAAAATATTTTCATGTCATTACATTTAATAAAATGTTATATTTTTGATTTGGTGGGGAATTTGTTTAAAGAACATGGATATATAAAGGTATTTTAAGAGTTTTAATGTATATAAATGGAGATTTTGGGTATGGTTAAGGGATTGGGTGGTGTCCCTTAGTGTTTGAGAGAGAACTAGAGAAGGGATGGATAGTCAATCTACTAAAAAATAGAATGATCAACTCATTTATGGCATGACATAGTAGTCATACTGTGAATGTGTTGGGGTAGAGGGAAGTTTCCATTTCCTAGGTTGATCAAGGAATAAATACACTGTTCCCACCTAGAAATGTGTTTCGTTGGTTTAGAAAAATAAAATTGTGGTCAAACCCCCACATTTTTGTTAATTAGGAATATGTGGGATATGACTTATAGTTGAAGCATCCCCCACTCCCATCCCCTATTTCCCCTTAATATAGAGTTTCACTATGTGATATGATGGAATTTTGAGTAATGTTAATCCATTTTTTCCTTTTTTATGTTTCTTCTTGGTTGAATTTGATTTTTATTTAAATTTGGTTTAAAATTGTGGTCGGATTTCATAAGAGAAATGTGTAATCAACTGATACTGATGGTGGATTTTGGTCAGATTTCATGGAGGATGTCTTGAGATGATGTCTACATTCTATTTCTCATGGATATAGTGATGTCATGCCCACAAAATGAGTTTAATTAGTGTTTCTTCCTAAATTAAATAGAATAATTTATTTAATTTGGCATAATGGTTGGGGTAATTTCTGGGAATATGTTTAGGCGTGTGCCAGGAGTAGAACACACCCTTTTTCAAAAATGTTTCATTGATGGAATGAGTCAAGATGGTTTCTTAGGCATTTATTCATATTTTCTTTGAATTAAATAATTAAATATAACTATATATAATTAATTATAACTCTGTATAATTAATTATTAGTGATTCTTAGTGCGATATTGGTTTGTAGAGGCATATAAGTGGCTCAGTGTGCTTGGATGAGGCGTAATAGAGCTTTAAAAATTGTTTATCTCTAGAAAGTGGCTCCTATAATAAATTTCAAATTTTTTTTATACATTAGTCTCTATGTGTGTGTGTAAAAACTATAAGGGTTCAACAAAATATAAGGAATAAGAGTGGTCTATAGGTAGATAGTGGGGTGAAATTGAGTGAATAAGATGTTTCAAAGTTCATTTGAGTACTAAGGTGGTTTGGAATCACACAATTACTATGATTCTAAGGTGAAAGGGAATTTATGGAGTTTATAAGACACATATATGAGGTAAAATTATGTGATATGTGTTTTATATTTACAAAGAATATATATAGGTATATTTGAAAGCTATGATCAGTCTTAGGGATTAATGATGATGGGTGAGATATATGTATGTCACTCTATGGATGAGGGACTCAGTCTTAATGTTGGTTAAGAGTCTTGATGTGTGAATAGATTAAGGGGTTTACTTTTTTATTTGGGAAATGGTGAGATTATGTGGTTTACCATTATTAATCTAACGAGTGGTATCTATTAGGAGATGTGATATGAAACTCAGGTAAGGGTCAGGGGAGTTTTTTTAATATTATATTATGGGTTACAATATGTCATTGAATAATGTATCTTAGAATAGTTTCCGGTTAGTGGGAATAGGTTTGATGATGGTTTTATGATAGGAATGTGACCCCTTCTAATGACCCTAGGCTTATAGTGTGCCCTCAGAAAGTGTTTTCACCAATTGGTGGTGGACATGAGATGGTATTAGTAAGCGAAGACTATAATATTTATGAAGGAACAAATGGATGACCTAATGGGCCAGGTTATACTTTTTTAGGTAAAGTGATATGTCTCGATTTACTCTCACTCTAAGACTATATAGTGATTTATGTCATGGGAATTTGGCCCTATTGTGATGCTAGTGTGGTTTGAGGTGATATTCTGTGGAGCAGAAGAGTATCTTGATGCATGACCTTTCATTGAGTGTGAAGAATGGTTGTGGTATTTCTATATTTATGGGTAGGAAAGGGTCATTTGTTATATGAAATGTTCCTTAGTAGTCTAGGGTCGGTGACATACATTGAAAGGAATGGGTTGTGGCCTGGTGTAAGACAAAATTCATTGACATTATATTGGGAAGAAATTTTTCATATACTTCTTGGGGTGGGGGGAGTCATGTTCTAGGTGAACTATTCTTTTGTTGTCTTTTTTCAAGGACCAACCATGATAGGGGTGGTTTATATGAATTAATTTTTTCATTTCCATGATTAGGCTTTGGTGAAGGACCACTTTTGAGAGGGATAGGACTTGATTTTTCATTAACATGATTGATAGAACATTCTCTGGGTGATAATTTTGTGGGATGAGATGTGGAATCTTGATCAGAACCTATCCCATTAAGTAAAATGTCTATGGTTAGAGTAATCCCTACCCAATTTATTTGTGTATGAGATGAACAAAAAAATGAGGTGAGGTTGTATTTGGATTCTAGTTTTGATTTATAGTCGGTATGGTCTTGTATTAGTGTGACCTGGTCATCACTTAAAAAATTGATGGACATTTTTATATGGTTGGGTTTCATGGAATTTTAATATGGACATGACAACTTAATTAGACTATTTATTTTTTATTGATTATCCCCATGAATTCACACACATATCATGGTGTATATTATCTTTTATTGGTGAGACCCAACAAAGTTATATAAACATACCATGCATTAGAATCTTGGTGCATTTCCATACCTTAAGTATTCTTTTCTGGTTTATTATTAGTTGTGAATGAGATCATGAAAAAATATATCAATGTGTATTTTGAGTTTAGGATGAGGCCTAGGAATGGAATGAGGTTAAGTGTACACATTTATGGTATTTCATTAGTTTGTATATTGGATTAATAAAGTGGGAGATAAATGTATTTTTTTAAACATCCTTTATTTTATTAGATGTGGTGACTTATTCTATGTACTATATTAATGATGTCCTTTGGTTATTTTATATTATAGATCAATGTGATATCAAAAGAATAGTATCTCTAATAAATTTTTTAGGCCATGATGTCCAGTTGGTAGCCTATGGTTTATATATAGTGAAACATAATTTTCATATATAAATCTGAAATATTATTATATTAATTTAAAATAAATAACATTATGATTCATGATATAACCAAAATGGATTATTGTATTTAGATTCTAGATACATACTCATTATATTCACAGAAATATATTCAATGTTTCCATCATAGAAAATTTTTTAGGGATACCATAATTAAACCATTTATAATTAAATAGGGGATGTAAAACCCTAAGAATAGTTGGGCTTAGATTCGCATTCAGTTAAAAAATAGGAGATATAAATCAATGACCATAAATGAGTACAAGATAAAAATAAGTATATGAGATCCTGATCATAAATTAAAATATTCATACTTAGTATTTTATATATTTTAAGAATAAATCGTGACAGAGAACATTATCATATTAATATAAAATATCTTTAAGGGAATGGGATCCTAAATAATCTATCATGATCCGAGGGAGAATAAAATTTACATATGAATGTGGTAAATACATAATATTATAACATCCTAGACTTGTAAAAATCGATATAGGTTCACTCATTAAGTTATAACATAAAATCAAGACCTTACATGATCTTATGGACATCAAACTAGGTATACATATAATATTAGGGATATAAAAACCCGGTCAATGAAAAATAATATGGACATGAAAGCTAGGTATATATATAAAATTAATAATATAAAATCAGGTCAATATATATTATAATTATCTCAAGAGTTTTGTGTATTTACCCAATGAATTTTAGGGCTATATAATTTAGGTCCTATCCATACCATAATCATTATTCATTCATAGGTATGGAATAAGGTCATACAAAATTCATCATATATTATAAACTATGCAAAATAAATGGGGTTCATAATCATTTTAACATTTCATCATCGTAAAACTTCTAAAAAATAAATAAGGTTCAAAAAATTCTTATCACCATAATTATAAACCATATAGAGAAATAATAACTATGGTATAATTGGGTAAATTCCTATAAAATCATAATTAACATCATAAGATGAAATCCTAAGCGAAAATTCATCTAAAATATCATATGGAATATTTACAGAGGAAAATACCCTTTCTGTATTGATATTACCCAATTAAAAAATAAAATAATATAAAACATTATGAAAAAACATTCACTAAAAGAAGTATTAGGGCCTGTATTGGATTTTTAAAATTGATGAGTGATCATGATAGTGGAAAATTTCATTCATGTCACATATGATATATTAAAATTTCCTTTCACATTATCAGTAAAAATTCCTAAGTACCTCATACAGAAAAAAATAATATTCCTCTTAAAACATTTTTTTAAAATATTCAAACCATAGTAAAAATGAATTTAATAAAATATAATAGAATATTTTGAACATTTTTGAAACATTTTTTTAAAACATTGACATGGACGAAAAGAGGTTTTGACTAATGAGAGAAATAAAATCAATTTTCCATAAAGTTGTTCCATTTGTACCTCATGTACATAGAGATTGTAAATTAAAAATAAATTATTTATTATCAATAAATAACAATATATTAAAAAAATAATTAGATATCATGAGACACAGATCATGTAAGTTCATCATCATAAACAAAATCATAAACAATATTGATAAATAATGAGATTGTAACATAAAACACCTACCTCAAGTTAGACATGAATTAGACGAACTATAACCGGTTAGATAATAAATTAAATTAATTTAATTCTATACCAGAATAATGTACATACTTATAATAGCATATATGACCAACTTCTAACTTTATAACAGATTTTATTAGTAATTCTTAATTAAAATATTCATTTCCAATTGAAAACGGTTTTATTTCTAATGGATGTTTCAATTATGATATTCTAATACATGTATATTAATAATGATTCAATCATATATGTAATGTTAATTATGATATATATATATCAAATATATTAATTAAATATATTTTTATCATTATCTATAAAGGTTATACAAAAAGAAATCAATTTACATCATTCATAGATATGGTATGTCGTATGTACATATGAATGCTATTTTCAATTTTATATAGATAGAAAAAAATGATAAATAATAATTAAACTTTATGGAATCATTATTTTTTAATATCTATCATATAAATATTCTCCAAATATATCCTTTTTACCATCTATGAAAGAGGTTAAAAAAAAGGATCATATCGCTTCGTGGAAGTGGTAGTCAACACATAACCATAAGTGATATTATCGTTTTCCAATGGATTAAAAGGAACGAGGAAGAAATTATGTAATAAAAAATTATAATAATTTAATTCAAAAATATGTTAAAAATTCACCATTTCACTCTTTATAACCATCCATGTAATTAGGTGTTTAAAAATAAATTACACTCTTACAAAGAGATGGTAAGATGTACATACACATGAGGTGTGTTTTCAGTTTTCATAAGTTGGAAATGTGTTAAAAATTTGTTGTAAAAAAATCATAATAAAGTATTAGAATATTTATGATATTGGAAGTATTATTTTAGGATGGGTAAACTATATTTATATGAGGTCTATAAAGAAAAAATCTTGAAAGGGTTAGTAATTTGATTAAATCTTCTTCAGTAGAGTCCCTTCATATCCCATCATAATGACCCATGTTATGGTATTTTAACAATAATATGATCACTAGTTCATGTAAAGGGAGGATTATAAGAAAATATTTTAGGGTTTAATAAATATATATGTCTCAATGTTTTTTAAATTGAAGATTAGATGGGTGTCCATTTATAAGGGAAGGAAATGAAAAAACTGGAATTACTAAAAAGATTAAAATACAATTCAGTAATTATTAATAAAAAAAATTCAAATTTGTTATATATTTTTTTAAGAATAGGGTAGAGTAAAAATATCTACATAAAAATCATTTATACAGGTTTTGGTTGCATTATAAATGTTATATTATGGTTTAAGGCCTTCATCAACTGATTTTAACCTTAACTATGTGAACTATTTTTTCAATCATAAAGAGGTAAAATTTTACTTATAAGCTAAAAAATTTCTCATAAATTACCAAGGGATGAAATTTTTATACATATATCTTCCTACAAGTCCACATTCTAGATTTTTATGATTTTTAAATTATTTAATAAAATATCATTTTCCATAAAAAACAATAAAATTATTTCTGAAACAACTCATTTTGTTTGAAATTATTTTCATAAAGATGGTAATGGAATTTTATTATCAATATTTAATACATACCTTAAATTTTATTGTGATCTATATTTTTTCTAAAAATATTAAAAAATGTTTTACTTTTAATATTTTTGAAATCAACTATTTTATTTTTCTATTAATTGAATAAATATTGTGTCAGCATTGAGTAATCAATTAGGGCAACTATTCAATCACTAAAGTGTATAAAAAATTACCGAGTTAAGAAGATTAATGATTAATTAAAATAAAAATATAGAATTTAACTCATCATCTTGTTATCCATATGTAAATAAATTAGACGTGTTAAAGACAAGTGAAAGATATATATTATTTATTATTTCCTTAATTTAATATAAAGGACATATTCAATGAAAAATGAAACCAAGTGGACATTTTTTCAAGGCATGGACGATAATGGTTAAAATAAACTTATAATATAGGATCATGGCAGGTTTCATATAAATTTTATGGACTTATTCAAATGATTTAAACATATTTTACCCATTTTACCTTTACTGAGGTGACAATAATTGACAAAGATTACTATTGATAATGAAAAACAAATTAAGGGGAAATATTTTTCAAAGTTGATCATATTTATTCAAAAAATTTAATTAATATTTTATGAATAAATTTTTATAATTGGATCTATTCAAATTTAATATTAACACAAAAAATTCAATGAAAACCAATTTTTAGAAAAATGTTTTTAACATTAAAACTGGATCTATTCTTATTAAATGCCTATTAAGAACCCCCAATTTGATGTAAAGTAATTTTATTAAATATATAATAGGTAAATTTATTTATATTTTTATCATGTAATTATATATTGATTTAATTAAAATAAAAACACATTTCACACATAAAAATTGTTTTTAGAAATATGTGTTTTAAGCCCAAAAATGAATTAATAAAAAAATAAGTTATAATAAGGATTACCATTTGATTATTTATATAATATAAAATTAAGTAATATATATGTTAACTTATTATAAAATTAATATCTTTCTAGAACCCCTTAATTATAAGAAATGATAGTTTTACAAAAATCAGTAATTTCACTATTAACTAAAAAATATATATTTGAAGAAAACTCCAAAAATTTTATCCTAATATATTTGTGTTATTATAATTTAAAAAATTATATCCTTTATATAAAATAAAATTTATAAAAATGTTAAAAATTAGTTATTATATTATTGAACCCAAATCAATGAAACTCATTTTTGAAGAAAAATTAATTTTGAAACATAAAATGTCATTACTAAAAATTTTGAACTTACATATTATGAATTAACTAAAATATTTTAATTATGAAATGAATTTATATATATATTTCATAATGTGTTTAATCCTTTTAACACCATCAAATTATATATCATTGATCATTTTATGATTAGTATTGTGTGCTAGGAACACCATCAAACACTTTTCAATTTATTTAATGAAAAATATATTCCAAAATATGAGGGTTTGACATTTGAACACATTTAAATAAGTTTCACCCACAAAATTTTTATCCTGGTAAACCCGTTTTCAGAATTTGAAAATACCTTTATTGAAAACCCACATCATACAACAAGATAATAAAATATTCCTAGAAAAGAGGATGCATTAAATTAAATATTTACTTAAAATAACACATAATTGAGTTCTTGGATTAGGATAACAATAGTGAGAGGTTAAATTATTGATAATTATGATAAAGAAAACATTCAAGTACTAATATTGAGTGATATAGAATATGAAATTGAGGAAGCTAAATACCACAAAACCAAAAATCAATGAGGGGTGAAAAGACCTCTAAATCATAAAAAATAATTGTAAAAGGACATTATTTTTTTCATGATCAATTTCTTAATGTTGAATAATTACTTTAAGGTCAATATAGATAAAATGATAAAATGTACTCACTTTATTTTTTTATATTTCAAAAGATAAATTTCAACCTTTGGTTGTGATTTGATGAAATTATTCATTATTCTATTTGAAGATAAAATTTTCATAGATGAAACACTAATATTAACTATTAATAGATCATAATACCCATATATGAATTAAAATTCATCATATTTTTCATTATATATTTAGCAAAAAAAAATAGTTTGAACAATTTATCAAATATGGTTAACTGTAAAATAATAATATCTAAAACCTCAACAATAACACCCGACATTCAACTTTATCCCTTCCAAAATAGGTAACCTTAAAGAACCTCTAAAATATTTCTAACCAATATTGAAACTAAATGATTAATATGTTTTGATATCATATCCACCCCTGAATGACAAAAATATTATAATGAAATCAATTTAATTACACATTAAGTCAATATCGATATATATATACATTAATCCCATATTCCATAAATTATAAAAAAAATTCACAAAGTTAGGACATAGTAAAATAATATATTATCCCAAAATATATTTCACCAATTATTCTATTAATAAGATATTATCACTGCAAAAAAATTTAATTGGTTTCATCTTTGTCCCGATAGATGATCAGAGCTTGATCCAGAATATCAAATTTGATTTCATTATTCAATAAAATTAAAAGGAATTTAGGTATATAGATTTAATAAATACATAAAATAACATATAATTTTATTAAATGATGAATAATAATATTTTCATAAGTTTCATTCAAGCAAAAATAATTGTGGAATCCAAAACTATGGATTGGAGTATAAGTGTTCCCAAATTATCATGATTCACATAATTTGTCGTTATTTCTTAATTGTTAAATTTTTTCCATTTAAATCAAAGGATATTGTGGATTATTATCTTTAATAGACCTTGGATTGGGGAACATATTCATGTAATTCTAAAACTCCATTTAACAATATCACTGCAGAGTGAGTGGTGGATTCTATAGAGCTCTCTATCCTTTTATTTCATTTAATGGACACTTTAATTAAAATAGACATTATTTTTCATGATGTATATGATTAACAAACTATAAATATATTCCTTTTAATTATAAGAATTTACCTTAGTTCTCTTTCCAACATTTTGGAATGTATGAGGTTGAAATGTTTTCTTCCCAACATGTGACATACCACTAGAGATTCCATGTTAATCCATATTCATTTTCATATAAATAGAACCATGAGAGATTACAACATCCATTGAAACTTTGAGTTCATAGATAGTGATATATTTATAGATTCCAAGGATACTTATGGCTATTGGTTTTCAAATATATAGATTCAAAATACTGATGAATCAATAAAATTTTATTTTAGGGATGATTATTAAACTAGAATCATATCATGACTGTATTGTAAAATTTTCCTCATAACAACTAATGTCCATCCAACGTTACCATTTTTATTCTAAGGGACACAAAAAAACAAACAGCAAACAAGGAACGACAAGGCTTAAGGAGGGAGGAAATAATGAAGGCCAGGGGCATCCCCCCGGATCAGGTTCACCCCATTAGGTTTGAGATGAGAAACATGGGAAATACATTGAAACAGGTTACCTGGGGTCACCATAGAAACCAAATTATCTGCCACCTTATTCCCCTCCCTCCACGTGTGAGTGACTTGAGAATTACTGTCGAAGAGAGCCATGCATTTTCGGATTGTGTAAATAATGGACCAAGGTATCATACCCATTCCGTGCAAGGCTTCGTAGATAGTTATTGAGTCTGTCTCCACATGGGTGATATGAAGCTCTCGTTGCCTGCATGGGGTGATTCCCGAAAGAACAACCTACGTCTCTGCCTGTAGAGAGTTACCTTCACCATAATGTGCCACAAATGCTGCATACACACTTCCCTTTTAATCCCAGACCACACCTCCATCGCGCATGTCACCCAACACACAAGACCCATCAGTATTTATCATGAGGCCTAAAACAAGAGGGTGCCACCTCACCCAAGAACCATGCTGCCGATGATCTATTTGCTGGGCAGGATCACGATGCACGTTCAGTCTATGTAGAGAAGGAGCGTCCGACTAGATACCCTCAACCCCGCACCAGTCGAGCAGGAGACAACTCATGTTGGTGATGATACTGTATCTCGAGGATGGTAAGCCCTCGAACCTGGACTGGTTCCGTGTGGTCCACATACTCCAGTACCATGCACTAAAGATACATGCCCGCGCTGAGCTCTCCTTCACTTCCCAAACTCCCCCGGAAACGAACTCTCCAAAAAGGCACCACTACTTGCCACCATGGGGGTGCAGCCAGAAAATCTCTCGAAGAAACTACAGACCTACTTGGACCACTCCCCTTCGAAGAACAGATGATCGATGCCCTCCTCTCTTATGTTCTCACATCAATCTCAATTAGATGCCATATAGATCAAAAGCCTTTTAACATTTTAATTAGTTGGAAGGGTCTGGTGCTGAATGCGCCACATTAGGATGTGATACATAGTCGGAATCTTCTTGCACCAAACCTGACCAAACCACCCCCCTTGCTAACCTTGGGTAGGGTCGATCCTGTGAAATTCTTTTGCATTAAAACCACCTGGGGAGGAGGGGGTGAAAACACATCGATTCGGGACCAAGCTCAATATGATGGAGTCGTATAGCTCTAGCTGGTTCGCATCTATAAATCCTATGAAGAAAAGGGGGAATTGAATTGCCTCCCTGAAAGAGATCATCGAGGCTGGACAACCCGGATAGCCAAGGACTCTTCCCAACCAATGGTGATGCCAGAAGAGGACATTCCCCTCCCCAATAATCCACTTCGAGTAATTAACTAAGATCGAGATCAAGATACCCACTAAAGACCAAAGTGGGGACTCCCTCCCTGAAGAAAAATTAGCATTGTCCCCATGCCAAATAGCCATCATCTTTCCCCACATGGTACTCTCTTCAATAACCTCCTCAAGTGCAAGTAAACGATGGTGTTTTCAAGACTTTTGACATTGACCCCTCCCTCCGCAATGGGACAATCCATCTTCCCCCAGAAGACCCAATGCATCTTCCCATCCAACAATGCATCCCAAATGAACTAGGCCAATAGTTTATCAATGGCTCTAATGACCCCCTTTGGAACATTCAAGGCCGAGAAAGCCTGAACAAGAATGGCTGAGAGGACACTATTCATGAGAGTGATCCGACCACCAAAGGATAAAAAGTGATTCTTCCGATTAATAATTCGACTGGAAATCTTGATCACCACTTGATCAAAGTCTCTGATGCACATACATCCCAGAGACACAGGGGTACCCAAATATTCCATCAGAAACATGCCATGACTCATTCCCAAGCTATAACCCAAATCAGCCACCCTTATTGGAGTGCATGTGTCCGCCACATAGAAGCCACTCTTTTCTTTGATAATTTGTTGAACACTCTAGTGGCAGAACTCCTCAATAATCTTGATCATGCCCTGCATGGATCGGATACCCGCGTTAATGAAAATAAGGGTATCATCCACAAACATCAAATGGGAAACTGGTGGAAGCCTCAGTCTCCTCCGGTAAAGAAGAACATCCCCTCTTGCAAGACCGCTTTTGATCAACCTCCTCAAGGTGTCCTACATAAGGATATAAATGCTTGTGGATAATAGATCACCTTGCCTGAGACCTCTCAACGTCTTTAAGAAACCATGAGTACGACCCATAAAGGACATTGACATCCAAACCGAACTAAAACACCTGAACATGATGTCACAAGAACAGCTGAAGAATCCCATCTTTTGCAAGACCCTGTTTATGAAGCCCCGTTCAATCCAATCATATGCCTTGTTCATATCAAGATTGATGTCAAAATCGGAACCCTGGGACTTGAAGGAGAGGTCTCTTAATATCTCTTGTTCCATCTCAATGGAACGCTGAATGGAGCGATCTCTCACAAAACCATGTTGCTCCTTGGATATCCATAGATCCAAACTACCAGCCAACCTCCTATTGATAATGCTAGCCATAATTTTTTAAGTGAAATTACTTATACTTACAGGCCAATAATGTAGAAGGGATGAAGAACCCTTGATCTTTGGTAACAGAACTAGGGTCGTAGCCGAGGCAATCATTGGGAGACTATCCATTATGAAGAAGTCCTGAATAGCGTTGATGATATCCCCCTTAACCACCTCCTGGAAATGAATATAGATAGATCCTGGGAAGCCATTGGGCCCTGCTGCACTCTCATGATTAAGGTTTGGCAATGCCGCCTTGATCTCCTCCTCCTCTGGGACTCTCTCCAACAGTTCATTATCTTGGGGAGAAACCTGAGATGGAACCCTCTCCCAGAAACATTCACCCCCCGTGGGGTACCCATGAGGCCTATCTGGATTAGGACCTACCAGAAGGTCCTTAAAATTTGAGAAATCCATGCCCCCAACCACATCCCTATCATCAGTGAAGGGACCATACTCAAGGGCCAGATTTGTTTTGACTGTATGCCGCCTCACCCTAATGCAGGCATGGAAAAAATCCATATTCTTGTCACCCTCCTTAATACATTTAACCCTCGCACAATCCCTTTCCCTGCTCTCTTGCAAGAGTAAAAAAGCCTGTAGGGATTTTTTCTTCCCCGAGAGCTCTCCGAAGACATCATCATCCCAAACCCCCTAAATGCTTGCCTCAAGTCGCTCAACTTATTTTTCATCTAATCCAGCTCATGGTCAATGGGGGGAATACCCATGGTCCAAGTATGCAGAGACTTCTTGAGTCTCCTAAACTTTCAATGCTGACCCTCCCAGAAACGTCCCTAGATCGAAGCCTCCCATCTTTCTCTCACTACCTGGTGAAAACCCAGAACACCGGACCTGTGCCTCATGTAATAGGATCCCAACTGTTGATCCACACCCTTATTCAGAGTCAAAAGGAGGGGGAGTGATCAGAGAGACTCCGAGTCAAGTGTACAATCCTCATATCCGGGAACATAGACACCACATGAACATTGGCGAAACATTGGTTGAGCCTGCTCCAACAACAACCATTGCCCCTTCGGTTGTTACACCAGGTGAAAGGATCCCCTGAATACCCCAAGTATAACAGACCCTTACCTAACATAAATTTCCCGAAGGCCCTACTAGCCCGCCTAGGGAACTCCCCTCTCCCCTTCCTCTCCACTTAATCCGCTAAAACATTGAAGTCGCCTCCCAAAATCCATGGATGATCCCCCGGATCAAACCCATTCAGTTTTTTCCAAAGGGACTCCCTCCTCTGAGCATCAAAACTACCATAGATGAAAGAGAACAAAAGGGATGATCCGTCATAGGACACACTTGTTGTGATATGCTGATCTCCAGCTTGAATCAAATCCATTGAAACCTCTTTGTGCCATAGGATCCATATATACCAATTGACTGTCTCCACCTGCATTCAAGCATGTATCTTGACCTTAAGAAAAAATTCATTGATGTTGGTATATATTTTGTTGTGCTCGATAATCGCAACCACTTTGACTTTGTGATTCCTAACTTCTGAGGTAATGAAAATAGATTTGACCCTCTCCCCAACCCCTCATGAATTCTTGATATGAAATGGATTCATGGAAACAAGGGCTACCCAGAATTGACCCCACGCAACATGATCACTTTTGCGAGGGAAACAACACCATCACTAGCCTTCAACTTCCCCATCCTTCTCATTAATCTTATGAAAACAGTTATCAATTTTTTAGAAAAATATGCGGTTTTTACTTTTTATAATATATCCTTTTAAACTCATACAATTATTTAGATCCAAATTCATTCTATATCCTAATATTTTTAATAAGATTCCACATTGATCTATTTAACCTTATTGGTGATCAATGGGTTAGAAAAAATTCTCATGGACTAAGAACTAATAAATAAAAAATATCATTTTTACCACATTAATCCATTGGTTTAAAAATAGTACATCAAAATAACCAAAGAAGGAAGTTGGATGTTATCACATAAAATATTCAATGGAATTTTTCTCCATCAATGAATTTGTACATTCAACATGATCTAGGTTATAAATCATACATTGTGATACTTGATTGGGCATAGTCACGAAATATTGGATCCTAATGACTAATAAATTTTATATCTCATGAGGATGATAACTTCATGGTCCATAATATTCTTTGCTTTAACAATTACACAGGTTTTTGGACATTAACTAAACCAAAATATATAGTGTTATTAACAATAGACATCGAGATAAATCATGTCATCATGAATAATCATTCATATAATGTCTAAATTGTGATATATTATTTTTGATAAATGACAGATATGGTTTAAACTAGGCCATCCTTGGAAATGAACTATTCAACTACTTCATAATGGTTCATTAGGAAAATGTGTCTTAACCCTAGAATATACCTCATGAGTGTCAAAATAGGTGTGTAGTAGTGGTATAGTCACTATACACCATAAAAATGGTTATGATATAATCCACAACCTATATTCAGGTTTATTACACATAGATACATCATTTACCAAACCAAATCTAAATATAGTATTCACATGGGGTTGTATTGAATGGAAAGCCATATAATCTATTTATTACCATAACTTTATGAAATCGTCCTATACATAGACTTATCCCCAAGTTTTTCACTAATGTTTTATAATCCTAATATCCACATATTCACTAAAACCTATTTTGATACCATCTATGATGAACTATATATTCAATTCAATGATATTTCATATTACTAGATGAATATTAATTATATCTTAATGTGATCCATATTAGAAATGTAACATTTTAGTTTCCTGGAGACTATACACATAATCCACTTATTTCATTAATGAAATTTAGGATTTCTTATATTGAACACTTATTAGGTATACAAAAATTAAAACCATTCTTCTTAACCCAGGGATGGATAAACAAAATAATGATTTAGTTGATATTATTAGAATGGTTAAACATGGGAGGTATCACATAATGATCATACATGAGAATAAGATTAACATAAGTGCATGAGATCATGATAATAAATTAAAATGTTCATACCCAATCAATCATAAGACATTAACATTGTTCATTTCATAAAATATTATCATAATAAAAGACATTATTCATTAGAGTAAATATTCCTAAAAAATAAGACATGATTAACAATAGCAGAACATAAATATTTGAATTTGGAAATAACATAATCTTATAACTATATGAAGATGTATTGATTGAAATATGTTCAAATGTGATGTTAAGGTTATGAAATCAAGACTTTAAATAAACTTATGGGTAAAAAACCAGGTCCATGAATAATCTAATGGACTTGAAAACTCGACCCATGCAAAATCTTATGTATTTGAAAAGAAATTCCGTGCATAAAATTGTAAACATAAAATTAGGGAATCTTGCAACATAGTAATCTCATGAGTTACCCCAAATTACCTAATTCATTGAAGGGAAACATAATTATAGTCATATTAATCACATAATCATAATCCACTCACAATTTTCCTTAATATTATAAATAATTTATGTTACGTCATAACAGATGTAAATGAAAAGAGTTGTATAATCATTTAAATATTTCATCATAACATTACCTGTATAAAATAAATGGGGTTTATAAACATTTCATTATAATAACCGTTAAATATAAATAGAAAAAATATGGATGGTATCATTGGATCATTCCCTCACTAAAGAATAAGTATCATTAACGTATTTAATCTTATATAAAGATGTATTTAAAAGATCACTTTGATTATTTTTAGAGGAAAATAGCCTTTTCACTTTGAAATCAACACTTTTAAAACATTAAATTTCCAAAGAAGTGTGATTTTATCATTGAAAATAACATTTTAATCTTATAATAGAGTATGTAAATATTTGAGCTGTCATGATGGTGGAATTTATTTTCACGTTGTGTGTGTTAAAAAATATTCTTTTCAAATAGTTGGAAAAAATTAAAAATTTACTTATTTAGAAAACATAATGATTATCAATTTTAAATAATTATTTAAAAAATAAAACATGATAAAAATGAACATAAAAAATCATATATGAATAATAAAATCCTTTTAAGAAAACATATAAAGTGAAGAAAATGATTTTTGACAGAAGAGATAAATGATGTATTTTTTCCTTATAAATTTTATTTCATTATCTTGAGTACCAAATGTGAGTAAAATTTAATGAAAACGAGTATTATAAATAATTAACTATATAAGAATAAAATAAATTAAATTATTGAGATAAATAACAAGATATTTCTTTATTAGAAACTTAATCATAAATAATCTTGTTAAACAATGATATTGTGACATAAATCCATAACCAAAAGTTCCACTAGATTTGAAAGCTTTATGACATAAAGTAAAATAAATATGAATTATAATAATTAAATAGAATAACAATTTAAAAATAATAATATAATATATTATATATATATAACATTTCAACACCCATTAATTAATAATTACTTTTTTATGTCACTATTTCCAGGTGTAAAATGCTTAGTTTTTTCAATGATGTTTTGGTTTGGATGTTCACATCCATGTAAATTATTCATGAATACATAATATATATAATTTTAAAAAATATATAAATATCAAATCTATTTATTCAAAATATTTTTATAGTTATTCCTCAAAGGTAGATATAAAAAGATGATTTACACTGTTCATGGAGAGTGTAGGTCGTACGTACACATGGATGCTATTCTCAATTTTTAGATGATGGGATAAAAGAAAGATAAACTATAATTATACTCTAAATAATCAATATTATATATAATATATCATATATATTCATTAACTCTATCTTTATTACCATCCATGTAAATAATACATAAAAATAGATCGCATCGCTTCATGGAGTTGGTAGTCCACGTGAACGTATTAACAACATTATTTCTTTATAAAGGAATATAAGGTAATAATATATATATGTGATATTTTAATTTAGAAAGAATAATTACTTCTTAAATATAATATATATTAAATATTTTAATCTTTATGACCATCCAATTAATGTGGCGATGAAAAATTAAGTACACAACTAATGGAGATGATAAGCCATATATACACAGAAGCAATGTTTTCATATTTTGATGGATGGGAAATGGATGGAAATGGTTAAACCACAATCATAATAAAATATAAGAATATTTAAGGCATGTTATATTTTATTTTTTATGGGAATAACATAATTAGAGTAACTACTATATGAAATAAACTTGAAATAATTGATAATGATTATTACCACTTCTTTTGTTGTATTCCATTAGATCCCTTATTAAGGACCCTTGGAAAAGTATTTTAAGAAGAAAAAACCACTAATTTATTTCTATGGATGTTTATAGGAGAATTTTAATGGTTTTGGTTATGATAGATATCAAAAGGTTGAGTAAATAAATGAGAGGATTCGCTTTTTAAAATGGATAGATAGGATAAACAAGGAATTATAAAAAAAATTAAAATATAATTAAGTTATTATAAATATAAATTAGTTGAAATGAATAATAAATAGAATAAAAAGAGGTCCATATCAAAATATCCTACAAAAATTAAATTAAAACTATCTTATTTTCATTTTAAACTCTTAAATTTTGGGTTAACACCTTTATTATTTGATTCAAACCATGACTACGGTAAGGATTTTTTCAATATTGATGGATAAATTTTTTTTATCTAAGTAAAAAATTATATCAATAATGGATAAAAAATAAAGTATTTTACTATTTAATAATGCTAATTTTTAACTTTAAATAATTCTTGATTTTTAAATAATTTATTAAAATATAATATTTCAATAAATTTCATTAATGTATCTTTTAACAGTATTCATTTATTTTGACATTTCTGTAATTAAATGATTATTTAATAAGATTGTTAAACATTAAAAAATCCATAAAAACTGATATTTGTCTAAAAAATTCATGGAACACTATAATTCACCCAAATTGTATTACTTTTAATATATTTTAAATCATTCATTTTACATTTATAGTAATCGAATATGTATTGTTGTGGTGTTTCCTAAGAATTAATGGTAAATATTTAATCCATATTAAATAGTAATAAATTAATATGATAAGGAAATAAGTCATTTTTAAAATAATAATTTAATACAGAATATAACCAATTTTTATCTATATTTAAAAATTCAATATATATTAAAGTTAAGAGAAAGAAATTTTTTATTTATTCTTTTCTTAAAATAATATCTAGGTAACAATCCATGAAAAATAGCACCTTGTTGAAATATTTTCGATACAGAGATTATAAAGATAATAAAACTCACCCAATAGGATAAAGGAATGCTCTATAGGAATTTTGAAGCTATATTACACGGTTTTAACCCTATTTTACACATTTTACATTTATGAAGAGAATAAAATATTAGATGTTTAACATTCATAATAACAAAAAAGGTAACTAATTAGAAAATTTTATCATATTGATTCCAAAATATGGAATTAATTTTCAATATTATCTTCTTATAATTTAATGAAGTTCATTTTAAAATAATCATGGAAAATTCAATGAAACCCATTTTTAGACAAATATGTTTGAAGCATAAAAGTGGCCTTATTCTTATTTCATTCATAGTAAAAAAATAAATGGTAAAAAAATAAATTTTATTAAATACATATTCTATAAATTTAATTAAAATAATTTTTTAGTATTGATTTATTTAATGGAATAAAATAAAAATATATTTCGCACATAAAAATAGGTTTTATTAAAAATGCGTTTTTAAGCCCGAAAATGAACTTATACAAAAATCAAGTTTAAGTAATTTAATATATAATTAAATATATTATATAAATATTAATGATAACTATTTTACTATATTATAAAAATTAATTCATTATGTATCCATTCATCAAAAAAATTTACATTATTATAAATAATTGGTTTTCTACTATTTCCGAAAAAAAAATTATTTTCAGAAAAATACCCAAAATTTCAACAAAAGATATTTTTTATATTATATGTTCTAAAATGATATCAGTTTAATCTAATAATATTAATAAAATTATTATAAATTAAATACATTATTAAAAAAATCAATGAAAATAATTTTTGAAGAAAACATATATCTGAATCATAAAATGACCGAATTAAAAAATTAGTAAATATATATTATTTATTAATTTATTTATTTTACTTATGTGAAAAAATAATCTATCTATTACATAATATTACCAATCCTATTCATAAATAATTGGTTTTTTTACTATTTAGAAAAAAATAATTATTTTCTGAAAAATACCAAAAATTTCCCCAAAAGATATTTTAGTATTATATGTTCTAAAATGATATCAGTTTTATATAATAATATTAGTAAAATTATTATAAATTAAATATATTATTCATAAAAAAATTCAATGAAAACCATTTTTGAAGAAAACACATCTCTGAATCATAAAATGACTGTATTAAAAAATTAGTAAATATATATTATTAATTAATTCATTCATTTTAATTATGTATAAAAATAATCTATATTTTATATAACATTACCAATCCTATTCATAAAAATATATTTAAGGACGATGTTATAACTTATCATCATTCATTTCAATCATAGTGTTGCATGCCCGACAAGAAATCGAAAAAATTACAACTTATATAAAGAAAATATAATCTAAAATATCGTGGTGTTACAGTATGAGGTGGAACACATGACATGAAAAAATTTCCTCATCCTATGAATTTTCATGTGTCCTATAATTTTGGAATTATATATGTACTCTAAAAGGGCCATTTTATATTAATCTTTCACAAACCGTTCTAGCACATATAACTTGGCATGTTTTATCGATTACCATAACATAATTTGTTCTACCTGAAAATTTCATTATTCATTTTCTTCTATAAGAGATCAAATATAATTCCAAATAATATATGAGTATGTTTATTAAATACTCAATACTAAATCACTATCTAATATCATGCACGAATTACCCCAAAAAATACACTTTCATAATCTCTCAATATGAGAGTTATTTAAAAAATATATCATACGATATAATGATGTTTCTAGGAGGAATAATACTCTCAATATAATTAAAATACTATATATTATTTCCCTAAATTTAAATCATTATCTTTACTACCCATTTACTAATTTAGTTCCTGATTTTTCATTGATATCTAAGAATCATAATATATTTACTAATATGGATAAAAATCTCATTCATATTATTATGAACAGACACAAAAAATTGATGAACAATTAAGAGATATTATTAAGGAATGAGAAGTTAAACTCTTGTTAAAGTCATAGAAAATAAATTAAATCTATAATCCCAGGATTTATATGGAATAATTTTGATAAATATCATGTAGGAGAATATGATGATTATTTCCTAGAATTTTTATATCATATATATCATAAAGGTGTTTGGATTGTTCAATCAACATCCCATTTTGTTAATATGCCTTCTTGATGAAACAAACATGAATTTGATCCTATTTACAATGGATTTTATGTGAGGTATTATCTTTGGATGAATATTAGGAATATTTTATATAGTTAGAGGTAACAAACAATTATCTTCACATTTAAACTGAGGAACCGGATCTTGAACAATTATATGATTGAAGAAAATGACTATACCACACTGGATATGGTATGATTGGATGTATATTTAGATTATCCAATATTTTGTCCAATAATTTTTTCCCTGAAGAAATTTTATTAGAAGAATGGGATACATGAAGAAAATTTAGCTGAATATAATTTGTATCTAGAGATTTATTTATATAAATTTACTCAGACTGAATTAGAATTTTACAATAACTATTTTGATATTATATTTCTTATACCATTGATTATTACTCTATAGGATGATGAATAATAGATTAATATTTTTGATTAATATGTAGTTATAATATTACTGGAATGTGAGGAACCTAATATAATGATTAGGAACTAAAGAACCTTTGGTATTATTTTTTTAATAATGTATTGTATTTTTTGAAAGCTAATATTTTGTAAAAAATGTTTTTGAGAAATTGGTAAAGATTCAAAATGTTTGAAGCCAATCAAAAAAGGATAGAATATTTGTTTTGGATTTATATAATCAGACTGAGTGTCCATAGTGGTTTATGTTTAAAAAAAGGAGAGTTTATTGTACACAATAGTGGTCTCAGATTCAACAATAGGAAGATTGAGTTTCATCTGAAATATATTTTTTAGATAGTTAGAAGTTTTCAAGAAATAATGGTATAATGTTGAGGAAGAGGTTGAGTGAATTTATTTAATTTAGTATATATAATGTTCTTAAAATTTATAACCTTAAGTCCGTATATTGTTTACAAATATTGAATTTCTCATAAATCATGAGAGTTGTCACGATAGAAGACTATGATGAAATAAAGGAATCATAATGATTATATCAATTCAAGAGATGAAGAAAACGTTTTCAATTGATCTATATGTACAATAAAATGAAGTTGTTAGACATATGAATGAGTTATATATAATGAGGTTTGAATAATTTAAAATTTCCAGAGGTATGTTTCCATCATAATGAGAGTCCCATCATAATGATAATTCCATCATAATGAAAATTTCATCATTATAAGGATTCCATTTGACTAAATCTGAGGAAGTTCCATCAAATTGAGGCTAAGGAAGTTCCATTGGACTGACTCTGATATGGAAAGTTAATTTTATTGACTATGAGGAGGAAATATAATAAGATTAAATTTGTCGAGGAAAGTCAATCAGATAGTCTCTACAACAAAAATTCAATCAAACGGACTCTTAGAAGGAAATCCAATTAGAATAACTCTAATGAAGAAACTATATTATTATTGATCTGAGGAAGTTCCATTTAAATGTGTTGAGGAGGTTCTATCGGGATGAATGAAGTTTAGGAAGTGAAAGAAAGATGATTACCGAGACGACTCAAGAAGTCACTTGTGGATTTTTAAAGAGTTGAAGTAATCAAACATGAAATTTAAATATATATGTAGATCTCAGAGATTATTTATTTTTTCAAGAGTGACATGTTTTTTTGTTTCCTGACATTGTTATTTTTGGTTCCCTATAATTTTTTGCGCGATACATTCATACATTCTATTTTTTTGATGTGAGTGAAAAAGTCATGTGCTACAGATTTGTGTTAAGGTTCATTCTGGATAGAGATATTATTGTAATATCATATAGTTGAATTTTCTCTTACCGTACTAAGTAACATCATAATAAGTAATATTGAACTTAGTAAGATCATATTTGTACATTGAAAAGATATTGAGATGTGCATCTTGATAAAAGGTTTCATCATCACGAGTCCATCGTAATGAGTTAATATGACTGAGGTAATTGGACCCATGTTTATTAGACTGAGGATCTGAAATGAGTGTTTAAAATATTTTTTGATCTCTTCATTTGTGGATCAATTTTTTTATGAAAAATTTGTAAACTAATGGGGTTTAGATTTATCATTCCTATCATAATATAAGGTGTTTAATGAGAGTTGGAAGAAGTCGTATTAACTTTATCATTATAGGGAACTTTCATATACCCATGTTAGTGGTAATGGTATGAATGTAGGTCCTCATACTAAGGCCGAATATTATAAATATTGTGTTTTTTACTTTCCTTAATACTTTTTCATGATTCGGTATTTAATAAAAGATTATCAGGATATGAGATTTCACAGGTTTTAAGGATTATGTTTTTAAATGTGTTGAAAATTATAAAAAAAATTGATTCAAACCCCCTCATTGTTTTTATTTGATCCTCTAGAACTTAAATTGGTATTAGAGTCAATGATCCATTTTTGAATACATATCATTGACAATATCAATTCTTCAAACATTAGAATAATTAATACATTTTATGGAAGGAATTATTATGGCTCCAAAAATTGGATGATTCCTTATCTTCTATCTATTGATAGGGAATTTGTTGATGCTACTACAACATGATTCCAATCTAATGAGAAATATTCAAATATGATGATTAATGGAAAAATAAATATTGATCTAAGGGGAAGGAAATAAATTATATCCTTTTGTATATTTTTGAAGATGTTTATATGAATGTGATGGGTCTAAAACCATAAAAATATTTGTGGGACAAGATATAAATTTTTTCTGAAGGGAATTCTAATGTAAAGGAAGGAAAGATAAAAATATGGCATAGTTATATTGTAGACATTAAAATGAAATATGAAGAAACTACTGATGAATACATCATAGTAGAAAATTTAATTCTTTGGAACATCAATGGATTGGGAGATGTTGTGGAAGATTAAAAAAAGTGAATTAACATATGCGGATATTTTTAGAGAGGTTTGATTCCTAAATATCATATTTATAAGATAAAGGCCATTTATCTCGTTATTTATTTCACAACATTATTGTTGCTTAAGAAATTAAAGAAGCTACAATAACCAACATAAGTTGAATGATGAAAAATATTTTGAAGCTATGATAATGAGGAAAATTCAAGATGTGAAAGATACAAATCATTGTGATTATGGGGATAAATAGGAAGATGATTTTAATAATAAAATCATGTATCTTATCTCTAAGAACTATCTCACAGGAAGAGGAAAGTATGGATGTAAACTATATCTAAAATTTTGTTAGTTTGGTGGAATGGGAAACTTTCATATGAATTAAAAAAAGATTAATTTTGGGGAATAAAAATATGATTATGATGAAAAACCATGATGGAATAAGTGGAACAATAGTTTTATAAAATAAAATCCATTAATCAAATCTAAAAATAAGTTTAATGGGATTAAAATAAGTATGTTGAATTAGAAAGATGAATCAAAATCAATTGAAAATAATTCTTCAGAATATGAATGTTTATAAATAAAAATAACATTCATTTTGAATGTTTAGACAATTGAAGTATCCTCGAATAGTGGAGAATAGAGAGTTGAAGCATCTTATAGAGATTCTTAGCTCAAATCCTAACTTGTTTCTTATTTGGAGAAAAAAATTAACTCAATAAGGAAATAAAAATGAAAAATAAAGCTTGTGAATTTTTTATGGAAGATAAAATAGAAGTTTTCAAAAAAGAAATATAATAATATTTCTATGATATATTAAGTTACAAACATTGAAATGGTGAATAGAAAAAAATGGTTGAACTTCTTAGTAAGAATCCTATCGATAAGGAAGAAGAAGTTAACAAGTATCAATCAAATTTTTTTTAGTCTGAAAGTTCATTAATTAAGATTAATTAAAACAACCAAAATTAATTGTAAGTAAAATATAAGACTTCTATTGTTGTTGAGACAGTTCAAATCAAGAATTAGGTGAAATCCTCACCCAGTAAAAACCAAATAATTTCAATTTATTAATGAAATCAAACATAATTTACTATTTTTAATTCAAGTATTTAATCATGGAAAAAATGTGTTTTCAGAAAATATTATTTAATCATTATATGTATTGAAGAAGGAAAAGTTTGGACTAGGGGAAAAGGAACCGAAAAAATTCTTTTTCATATTGGAGAACATAACAGTTCCTTTTATATAGGTTATGAATATGAGAAAATGTTGTGGCATGAGAGAGTTGTCCACCTTTGGAAGAATTGTATGAAAAAAATATATATAGTTGATTATGTATGGAATTTTCAATAATTGAAAAGATGAGAAGAATATGTTTTTGTAACTTGTCAGAAAATAAATTTGAATAGTAAAATTCATAGTAATGTTGAGATTCAATATACCCATCATATTGAACTTATTCATTCCAACATATGTGGGCTGATGAGATATCAATCCAAATATTTATTTTGTGGTTTGTCATATTCCTTGATCATTTTATGTTAATGACTAACATCATGTTTATTAAGCACAAGTGAGATTCAATTAAAATGTTCTGATTCTTAAGAAAATATTTTGATAATGAAATTGGGGTTTACATAAATATGTTGAGATTGTATGATGGTACATTATTCACAAGCATTACTCCTAGAACTCATCTACGAAATTATGGAATTAAAAAACAATATATGGATCTATATAACCCATAAAAAAATGTAGTAGCTAAAAGAGAGAATAAATGTTTTGTGGAATTGGGAAGAATAACTTTACCAGAATACAAACATTGACTATTCTATTATAGGGAATCTATTAGAAATACTACACATGTTCATAATTTTTTTTAA
Organism: Viscum album; assembly: GCA_963277665.1. Taxonomy (NCBI): domain Eukaryota; kingdom Viridiplantae; phylum Streptophyta; class Magnoliopsida; order Santalales; family Viscaceae; genus Viscum; species Viscum album. Next base: position 90,132,192 of record OY728147.1, read on the forward strand.
TAATCATAGAATCATACATGAATCCCTTTAAAATATGGCATAAAAAACTCATTTAAATACATCAAGGTTTTTAGAAGTCCATGTTTGCTAAAAATTAGAAAATAGATATTTGAATGTTTAATGAGAAAGACAAAGAATAAATATTTATGTGTTTTATACCCAAAAGATGAAGGTAAAAATTTTGGAAATTTTTTTTACAAAATTTAGTGGATTCATATTACATGAAATCCAAAAAATGTTGAAGAGAATTTTTAGAAGGATAAATAGATGGTTTATAATCAAAGTGATAATGATACAAAATAGAATTATAATGATTTTTATGAATCATGTTATGGGGAAATTATATATTTAAAATAATCCTTGAAATTTCCTACTTTACAAAAGAATATTATGAATAAAAAAATCATTGGGAATTAGAAGGCTCCAATTTAAACAAGAATAAGGATGAGGTTAGATAATCATACTGCAGTGCTATGAAAATTTGAAATATAATATGTTTTAGAAGATATTCAATATAAAGATTTTGTACATTCTATGAAGGAACTATTGGATCAGATTGAGAAAAATCAAACATGGGAATTTGTTTGTCATCATAAAGATAATGATGTTACCAGGAATAATCAGTTTACAAAAAAAATTGAATGAACATGAATACATTTCAAGAAATAATTCAGTGCTTGTTTTTAAATGATATGCACATGTGGAAGTTGTGTATTTTGAAGAAACTTTTTCCCATTAGAAATATTAGTTACAATAATACTATTTCTTTCATTGGATACCAATCAAAGTTAAAACTTTTATCAGATGGATATAAATTCAGAATTATTAGGTAGAGGGATTGATGAAGATGTTTATGCTGAACAACATTGTCATTTTCTATATTATAGTGATGAAATAAAGGGTTTTATATTGAAAAAAATACTCATATGAGATGAAACAATATTCACATGGTTAGTATTCGAAACATGAATGTTTTTTGAGAGTGTTGAATTTTTTTAAAAGAAATGTTGATAGTAACTTGTATGTTAAATAAGTTAACTTTAGCACATAATTTTTTTTATTTGGATGATATAATTTTTTTTGGGATAAAGGAAAAGTTTGAAAATAATTTTATTAGGAAATAAAAAAGAATTTTGAAATGTCAATGTTAGGAGAATTAAATTTTTTTATCGATTATAAGTTCCAAAAAAAGTATATTTTTTATCTCATGAAAATTATGATACGGAACCATTAATGTAGTTTGGGATGGAAGAATCCAAATAATTACTTAAATATATATCAATCAGAACAAAGTTAAGTAAATATGGATTTAAAAAAATGGGAATTAAAATCAATTTTGGATACATATATGATGTTTTCTTCATCTTACTGCCTCAATACCTAATAGTGATTATGTTGTAAATTTTTATACCAGGTATCAATGTGATTTGAAAGAATATAAAATGCTAGAAAAAGAATATAATTCTCATATATGTACATGGAACATCAATATATAGTATTTTATAAAAAATTACCTATGTAATAAACATTCATGTTTATACATATACTGATTGGGATGAATATTGTAACTGTAGAAACAAATCTTCTAGAGGAAAAAATATATTAGTTGAATGATGTGTGAGTTTGAATAGTAAGAAAACTATTTCAGTAACATTGATTATAGAAGATTCTGAATATGTTGTATCTACATAGGCTTGTACACATATTTTGTTGATGGAATTTTAAATAAAAGACCCAAAAATGGTTTTTTCTAAACCGTTAAAGATTATTTGTAAAAATAAGAGTGAAATTGATGTTTCTAATAATCCTTTTCTACACTCATGATCATATCACATTGATATAATGTATCACTTTATAAAATAGAAATTTTCTCATTACGTTGTTTTAATGAATTATATCTAAAAAAGTAACAGACAGTTGATATCTTCATAGAAGTAATTCCAAACAAGATATTTGTGTAATTTAGGGTGTAACTTCATGCTCATCATCTTCTAATGAATTACTACACATCCTAAGGAATTCCCCCACCAATATTTGGATGATGTTTTAATTAGAAGAGTAAAAGTATCACATTTTTACTCTATAAGATGTTTTTTATTATCATTATTTTAGGAATCTAAATCTTGGGTTATCAAGTAATGGGGTAGAGGAAAAGAAAAGTGACAAACGATAAAATTTAGGGGGATTTTATCTTAGCATGGATGAAAAATTATCCTATCAATAATGCATGTAGTTCCTTCAAAAAATTAATTTATCTACTAGTGTGGTGTTAGGAAAATATCTTTTGATAAAGGATATATAATGATAAAATTTGAAAACATTGAGTTGTAGACAATTTTATGGGAGTTGAAAATATTGTGAATAAGTGTGGAACAAAATAAAAAGAGAGAGATTAACGAACCATTATGATGTTTTTTTTAAAATGTTTTTTTGACAACTAATCTATTGTAAAATATTATTTTTGGGAAATAGGTAAGAGTTTCTAAATTTTTGAGACCAATAAAAATGTATAGAATGTTTGTTTCTAGACAAAGAAAATTAGAGTGAGAATCTCCAAACACAAAACTTTTTATAAATATGATTTTTTTTGGACACACCATCATTGTCAGATTGATATATATGAATATCATGTTTCATTAAATACTGCATTTTATATAGTGTCAAAAGGTTCTGAGAGAGAAATTAGTAATGTTGACCAAGAGGCTGAATGAAGAAAATAGAGATAGGAGTTAGAGAGTTCTTAAAAATTATAAGCACAATTCATATGATTCTTTTCCAATATTTAAGATCTCATAAATCACTAAAATTCTCATGATAAAATATTTTGATAAAATAGTAAAATTATAATTATTTTATTAGTTCTAAAGATCAATAATTTATTTTTCATTAGATCTAGAAGTACCAGAAATATAATTTTTCAAAATTTTGAATGAGTTATAATTAACGAGGACTGGATAATATAAAATTTGTAGAGTGTAGTTTCCTTCATAAGGGTATTTCCAATACAAAGATAATTCCATCATTATGAGTATTTCATAAGACTATAGATGAGGAAGTTCTCTTAGAATGACTCTAATATGGAAAGTTAATTAGGATAACTATGAGGAGGAAATTTAATCGGAGTGAAATTGAGGAGGAATTTCAATCAGACAGAATATGAGAATGAAATTTAATTTGACTAACTCTGAGAAGGAATTTCAATCATTCTAACTCTGATGAGGAATGTAAAATCAAAATGAGATGAGGAAGTTCCGCCATAATATGATAAGGAGGTTATACCTGACTGATTGAAGGTTTTTAATTCTAAGAAGGATGTTCATGAAGATTACTCAAGAAGATTCCAGATGATTTGGGAATATTTGAAGTGGTCAAACTTGTAATTAATATATTAATAGATCTATGTGTTTTTGAATTTTAGTAAGGGGTTTTTTTTATTTCATGCCTATGTTTTTCTAGGTTGCTGATAAATAGTTTCACAATACATTCATACTATTAATATTTTTGATATGAGTAGAAAATGTAGAGTGCTATAGATTTGATTCAATATTTTTTCTTGAAAGAGATCTAGTTAGATTATTAGGTAACTAAATGTTCTCTTACTATATTAAGTAAGATAAGTCTAAGGATGATCGAACAGAAGAAGATCATACTGAGCTTATTTAGTAGAGTTTGAGAAGTGTAGTTTAAGAAAAGGGTTTATCTTAATGATTCCATCGTAATGAGTCAATCAGACCGAGGAAATTTGACCCTGGTTTATCAGACTGATGATTTAGAACAAGGTTTTAGGAGAAAATGTTTTTATGATATGTTAATTTTTGTCTTAATTAATTATAATCAATCCTTATAAACTAATGATATTTAGTATAATCATTCATATCCTGGGATATAACGTATAAAATCCCCTCTTTTCATACATTAAAATTACATTATATTTTAGAAATAGTTGAAACATTAAATTAACAAATGCCCAAAGACAATACTAGTCTAGTGCCTTTTCAATCATGGAAACCTAAACAATGATACATAAGTGATTTTCATTATTTCCTACTAGGTTCTTCTTGGCTCACAAACTTCATAGACACATCAATCATAATATATATCTTCATTACCCACCTAAGGAATCATAAGAAGGGGTGAGAAAAAAAGAAAATTAAGGGTAAAAAAGAAAGATATGTAAGCATAATCACGAGTATAAGTTTATGAGAATATGATCCTGAAAATAGAAGATCACACACTACTTATCAAAGATCATATACATGAATCATGGAATAAATCATAGCTATTTATAAGACATGAATTATAATGAAATAAATATCATAACCAATGAAAGAATAATATAGGAATAAAACATGGAATTGTGGAAGACACATATGTATATAATATGATTTCCATAATATCCAATGCATCACTGTAAATACCATCTTGGTAGTATGGGTTCCCTCCCCTTACCATCATAGTATTCATGGTTTAGTCCCATGGCCATCTTAGTAGAGTGAGTTAACTCCTATATCATCTTGGCAGTCATGGTTCACTCCAATGGCCATATTTGTAGTCATGGTTCAGTCCCAAGACCATCTTTATCTATCTCATGAGATATAAATCTATACCAAAATTTTTGGAGGGAGATATAGGTCCCACCCATTTCATTGTGAAATCATACATATATGTTCCACAAGATCATAAATAATCATATCATAACCCATTACATGAAATGGGTTTTATAAACATCTAATAATATCATAACCTATGAAAAAAGGTACATTTCATAATAATTTCATCATAAAAATTTCCTGTGAAAAGAGAAGGGTTTCAAAATGATATAACCAGTGAAAAAAGAAACAGGTTTCATCAACATCATTCCAAGAAAACATAATCCATTTAGGGAAATAATATGAATGTAATCATTGATTAATTTTCATATAAAAGAATAATTAACACCAATGGAAGTTATATTATATGAGAAATAATTAGTAAATATCTTTTAAAACCATTTCATGAAGAAAATATACATTCTCTATTGTAATATTATATTTAAAACCTAAAACATTTTGAAACCCATTTTATTTTAAAATATCATTTAAAACTTATAAATTAAGCCTTGAAAACCATAAATCATTATTAAAATCATTTTTCTTAGAAAATAGGCTTCAATGATCTTTTGAAAAAATATTTGAAAACATTTTTTGAAATCATTATTTTTGAATAAAATAGTTTTTTGACTGAAGATAGAGATATTCATATTTCAATTAGAAACAATATATTACGTAAAAATGAGTGTAAAAATTTTACTAACACATGAGTATATCCTAGAAAACCAAAAGGAGAAGAAAAATCATTATTTTTCTTGTGAGATGGATAATTAGATTTTATTAATTGAACCACAATCCAAAAAATTCTCAAAAAGCTATGATATTGCTTCAATAAAATCTTATCACTTTGTAACATGGGATCATACTCTCCATGTAAGAAAAATAAATTAACTAAATCAAAAAATATCATTAAAATAAGTATATTCTAGATATAACACAAAAAATTTATGTATATAATATTTGAAAATAATTTAGATTCATAGAAAAACATGATTCTCAAGGATATAAAATTGAGACAAAATTATTCTACTGATTTGGTATCTTTTGAAACATAAACACCAAGAAGTAAAAATCATAAAATATATATGAGAATACCAATAAATATATGTACTATAGACATATAATACATTCATGTAATTTAATTACACCAGCAAGAATAAGTGAGTGGTTATTAAGTCATGTATCTCACAGAAATAAAAATGAGATGAGATTTCCCCTCCTTGTGCCTTGAATCTCATCATAATCAATAAATCACCAGTAAAATTAATTTTTAAATTTATTATAAATATTTTTAAAAACCATATTATTATATATAATACCATATAAGGTCTGATTATTACATTATACTTCCCTTCTGTTAACAATCCTATGTTAAGGTTTCACTTTGGTTAATAACCGCTTTGTTCTTTGCATGTGTCTTAATTTGTTTTATCTTGGGTCCTTATACTTATATCGTGATTTATGAAATGTATAAAATGATATAAATATTATTTATATTCATTATATTTTTAATATAATAAACTATAGAATGTAAAATTATGAAATGGAATACACCGTTCATGGATATGGTAGGTCGTATATATGCATGAACAATGTTTCCGTTTAATTTTTGTGTTGAAATAAATAAAGTAAAAGACATATATGTATATATATGTATATATATATAATTATTAAAATATCTTTATGATATCATATATATCATATATATCCACTAAACACATCTTTAATACATTCCATGTAGTGTATGAATGAATCCAATTTCATTGAGGGGGTGATAATCCACACTTCCTCAAATGAAATTATTGTATTTATTCCCAAAGGAATGTGAAATGAAATGTAATATAAAAAGAAGAAATAATATTAATGAAATTATAAATATAATATATTATGTATATAGAAATATTTTCTATCTTAATTTCCACCCTGAGAGGTGGAAAAGGAAAAATTAACAATAATCTTTTAGTAATGTGGTACTTTTCCATACACATAAACAATATGTTCTTTACCCATTATATAAAGGTGTGTGTAATTTTAGGTGGAACCCTTGGTATGAAAATATAATAGTAATTTATTTTATACAATAATGGAATAAAGAGAGTGTATGAGGGAAAAAAATAAAATAAAGGAGATTAATAGAAGTCGTTACCTGTTAATCAGGTAACCCCATTTAGATTGTTCCAAAAGGCTTTATTAGATTTCATTATGTTTAAGGGGAGGATTTCAGGAGGGAGTTAGGGATGTTGGGAAGTGTATTGGAAAGATATTTTTATTATCTTATGTTGTTTTATTTGTGTGAAGAAGAGGTAGAGGTGGTGGCCATTTATATGGAAGGGAAAGGACACACTTGACATTTTGGGAAACACGTTAGGCATGCCAAAATTTTATTCAAAAAGAATTCATATAAAACCATCTTTACCCAATAATTTAAGGTTAATGTGAGATTATTTTCCATGAAATGGTTGTATGATATGTATATAGGTCTTTCTCAGTCATAGATTTATGGTTTAGTACTTTGTTAACCAAATATTTCTCTTAATCATTGTAATTATTTATAATAACTTTCATTATTTATTTTGGATAGAAAACTACATTAACCATATTATAAATTATAAATTATTATTATTCAAAAATATTTAACCCTTTTTCTAATTTATAATCATATAAGTGGTAGAAATTAATTTAAAATTTATCCTATAGTCGGGTCGACAATGCGGGTTTTCAAAGTAAAAGCATTCAAAAGTTTGCTATGTTTTTATACACAAATCTAAATAGAAATTTATCTCAATAATGTAAATTGTGGTGATTCATAAAAATATTTTATATTTAAAATTTTAATCCAATTTATAATATAAATAACATTATAAATTTTTTTGAGGAAACATAGGTTTTGAATTAAAATCCTGTATTTTCCACTATTCATCCAAAAGAATGGATATTCTCAGAAAAATCAAAAAAATTCTCCCTAATAAAATTTAGATATTATAAATTAAAAAATATTTTTTATTTTATTAATTTAATTTTATAAATGTGTCAAAAATTAATTTTTATATTTTTCACAGTGTACTAAAAGCAATTTATTCGAGTAAATGGAATTTTAAAACATATAAAGACTTTAAAAGAATTATTTCCTTCATCGTCAATATGTTTTATTCACATAAAAAATGTATAAAAAATATTTTAAATGTAGTTATTATAATTCATATAACAATGTTTAATGTAAATGTTATAATTATCTCATTTGACTAATTATAACATTGAAATGTTGTTTCATAGAAACATCATTGATGCGTGCAACATACCAAAAGATGATATAGCGTGTAAGATACAATATGCTCATGTTTAATGTAACATACACTAATTCTATGTTCCATGGAATGTACACTATGTCGAATTTGTGTGAATAGAATGTATTACTATGTGCTTTGCGAGATATAAATGAAAATTTAATTTATTTGAGGGGAAAAGGACCATAAAAATGTGGGGTGTTACATTATATCCCCCTTGAAATAAATTTATCCCACTGAATTTATCACTTTGGTTAAAAAATTAGTACAATTCTAATTCATCATATCCTTAATTTCCCATGTATCTTTTTCTAACTTGTGATTTCTCCACAAAACATTGACTAGGTGAGTGGTCTTATTTTGCAAAATATTCTCTGTATGCTCCCAAATTTCAACTAGTTTTTCCTCGTATGAAAGATCATAATACAATGTCATGACTTTTGAGTTTAATACATGTTATTGGTTAGGTATGTACATCTTCAAGAGAGATACATGGAACAAATCATGGACTTGAGAGGGACTTAGAGGAAGTTCCAAGCGATATGATACCATATAAATGATATCAAGAACATCAAGGTGGCTGATATACCCTTGGGATTATTTTCATTTTAGTGTTGAATCACATAACATTATTCCATAGTGACGTTATTAGATTTTTTTGCCAAAACCCTCAAATTTTAGATCATGTTGACGGTCAACATCATAACTTTTCTAACAACTTTTAGCTGCATTGATATGTTTTTGAATGATTGTGAGCATCTTGACCATTTCTTTGGTGACCTCATGTCCTTGTAGATTTCTTTCTCCAACCCCATCCCATAAAATTGGAGCTATAATTTTCATCTCATAGATGACTTCATATCATTCCATATGAATTCTTGAGTGAAAGATATTGTTGTAAGAAAGCTCAACTAGAGGAAGTTGTTGATCCGTGTCACTTTTGAAATCAAGAGAACAAGATAGCAACATTTCTTGTAGGGTTTGAATTTTTTTTGGTACTGAACCTCTTTCTGAGGATGATAACCAATGATGAAACTCCATTCTATATCAAGTTATTTTTGAATACTTATCTAGAACATTGAGATGAACCTTAGATCCCAATCTGATACAATGGAATGTGGTACTCCATTCAACTAAACTGCTTTATTAATTTATAACCTAGAAATCAGGTCTAGATATATATTTTCTGTAATAGTGATGATGTGTTCTGAGTTATTAATGTGATCAACTACCACCGTATAGAATTAAACCCCTTAGAGGTTTTGGGTATTCCAACAAAAAAATCCATAGTGATGTTCTCCCATATCCTTTCTAGTATATGTAATAGATGTAACATAACATTTGGATTTTGTCTTTTATCCTTAACATATTTGAATACCAAGAACTCAGATAAAAACATCACAATATATCTCTTCATTCCATCCCACATTAAATATTCTTTCATGTCCCTATACATCTTGGTACTTCCATGATGAATAGAGAATGAAGAATAACACGCTTCCTCTAAAATATACTTCATCAAATCTAGTATGGAGGGAACACATATATAGTTCATGAAAGTTATCATTCCATCCTAATCATGTTTAAACATAGTAACATTTATAACATTATTTTTCATCTCTCCATCTTCTTTCTACACCTCCTTAACCTTTACATGGATAGAGGTTTGAACATTCATTTGAGAGAGATAATATTTTCGAATTCCTTTACTATTTCTAGATCCATCTATTGTAAATATAGAAATACTGGATCCTTTGTGATCCTTATCATAGATTATCTTGCATGATCGTTTTAACATAAATCATCCTCTACCTTGTATAATTTATTTAGGTGGTAAATTGTTGAGTAGTCATAATATTTATTAACTCTAACTATCTTCTTCAGCGCATGTATAACTCATTTTGTGTTAATATATATTTAATACTTTTATGTCTAGTATTTATATCATGATTTTTTCCATAATGATATCCCACAATATATTTAATGAAAAAAATTATAGCTTCTATTTCTAAATCAGGAGTTGAATAATTTTGCTCATGAATCATCAACTACGACGAGGAATAAGCGACAACCATGTTATTCTGAAGAAGAACACATCCCCATACCATCTTGGATACATCTCTATAGTTTAGAAACCCTTATCCACTATTGGGTAATGTAAACAAAGGTGAATTGACTAACCTTCTCTTCAATTACATGAAATTTTACATACATTCATCCATTCATAGAAACATGACACCCTTTCATGTTAGTTTTTTCAGAGGATTAGATAGCTGTGAAAAATTCTCAATAAACAATCGATAATATCGAGAAATATCATGAAATATATGGATTTTAGTCACCATGTTTGGTATAATTCTTCACTAATTAGACTGTTTATTTTATGGATCTACTGTTATACCATCTATTGAGATTATGTGACTAGAAAAAGAATCCTTTTGCTGCTAAAAATCACAATTTGTAAATTTTGAATATAGATTATCCTTATTTAGTGTATTTAGTACAATTATCAGTTATTCTTTATTATTTTCCTTTATCTTTTAATAGATAAAAATATAATCAATAAGGACTACCAAAAATATATTGTGGTAATCTCTAAAGACTTTATTCTTTATATCCAAAAGGATAGAAGGGGAATAAGTAAGACAAAAAGGAATAAATATATATTCATTGCGTCTATAACTTGTACAAATATTTTCCTTTGTTATATTCTTAAACTTAAACCTTAATTGATGACATCTATAATTAAGGAAAATATTGTAAAAGTATTTATCTCTATGCAATTGATCATATAAGTCATAAATACGGTTAATAGGATACTTTTTCATGATAATGATCCTTTTAAAATTCTGATAATCAATTCATAACCACATTAATCCATAAATATTTTAAAAAAATTAATAGGTGCACCATATGGTGACAAACTTGGATGATTGAATCCCTTTTCATGATTTTTTTTGGGATTTTCTTCTTCAATTCCTGCAACTCAATCCAATAAATTCAATAACAAGTCTTTGAAATTTGTGTGAAAATAGGTATGCATTATATTATGAATTCAACTTTTTATTTTGGTGAAAGGCTATGAAACTCCTCTAGAAACAAACCCACAAATTCTGGAACAATGGGAATATCATTGATGTTGTTTTTACGCTCAACCATTTGAGATAAACAACCCTTTTAAATGGGAATTAAGATCCATACACTGAATTTAAATTCCAAAGGAAGTTCATTATTATCTTCACATTGATGGATGACCATAGCAGGGTTTAAAATATCAATCGTAACATAAATTTCTTTATAATTTATGTCATCCTTGTGAAGATAAATCCAATCCAGGAATATGATGATAGAAAATTCAACCAAATGAATAATGGAAGAATTTTTAGGAAGCACATTCCCAAAAATTTCAATCGAAGATGAATTATATGCTTGAGATGAAATAATCACACCATTAGGGGTTTACACTACTAATTCCATATATATTTTTTTTTGGAATCTTATAACCGTTAGAAAAATATTTTAAAATGAATGAGTAAGATGATCCAGAATTAAATAAGAAATTAACATTTCAAGAGTGGATGGTAAGTGTACATTTCATCACATCGTTATCACACCCCACATCAGGAATAACGATTCCTTGAGAAATACCATTTTCCCTCAGCTAAAGAAGTTATTGATGTCGATCATCCTCACTAGCCCTTAGGATTGGAAACTGGTTAGCCCAATTCCAATTCTCCTTACACTAGTAGCATTGAAATGTGGGAGGTGAATTTTGTGCATCTTTTTCTCCATTAGCACTATTAGCTAACTTCATCCCATCACCTCGACAATCAATTGCATGATGTCCTTCCTTTCAATATTTAAAACATTTACATTAACCCTTTTGATAAATTCCTCAATGATTCTTCCCACATTTAGATAATAGATAAAAATATTCTTTTCTCCATGGTTTTTATAGTTTCCTTTTAACTTCGTCTATATTTTTTTTATCAAAACCATGAGGTTGATATGTGACTCCAACCTCTATTTATACATTGATTTCACAATGGAAAATCTCTTCATAGATACTGAATTATCATATGTCCATCTTATTTATTAGACTTGGGTTTAAGCCCCTAAATAACCTATCAACTTTCTTTTTAGGTCGGATGATAATTTTTGAATCATACCTCACATGTCCAGTGAATTATCTTCATAGGTACAGATAGAATCATCATAACGTTTCTTCAAACCAAGAACCTTTTTATCTATATTTGTATGAAGAATCCTAAGAATTTAGTTATTGAAAAATAATTTCTTGAATTCTTCCCATTCCATGGATTCAATCTCGTCTTGTTGCCTCATTTTTTAATTAGAGTTCACCACTAGTTTGATTCACCGTTAAACCGAGAAACCACCAAAATGAATTTCACATGCACTGAGCACTGGAGAATGGGGACTATCTTTTTACTAGTACTTATCTATTGTTCTGAAATAGGTGGATCAGAATACCTCCTAAAATAAGGTGTACATTTCCTCATGAATGGATCAATATTATGTTGTCCCTCATTTTATTATTTCAAATTCTACGATGATTCATAGTTTGAAAAGGATATGTGAGTATATAAATTAGGTTTGTCACTTTAGATCCCATAAACATCATTTAAATAGGAGGAAAATTATTGAATTTACCATCAAAATCACTATAATATGGTTCCTTCATTTTCTAGAAATTGAATAAAATAAAAAAAATCATTGAGTGATAAAAAGATATCATATCGAGGAACCACATAATCATGAAAATTCACTTACATGATATCAAAATTAGTAAACCTTATTTAATACGTAAAATGTTAGGTTTATCCTAGGTTACTCATAGCCTACTTCTATTTAAATCCTTCATGATGGTTCATGAAGAGTTTTTCAATTTACAGATAATATCCCCGAGAAGTGTCGAAATAGGTGTGTAGCTTGGCCTATTGTCATGTACCAAGTTACCCTGAGTCAGAATTGGAACATATTTTTGGATATGTTAACCCAAGGTACATATGTTCTAGATCCATATCCACTTTTAGTATCCATATAGGGATGTATTACTGAGAAAATACTCACTCTATCATTTAACAAAACTCCAGGACATTTTCCAATATTTTTTCCTTGTCTTTATACTTATCCCTAGACATGTTCAGAGGGTTATCACTAAGGATTTATCTTCATAGAATCCTTAAGTTAACTAAAAATTTTCTCTAATACAAATTATAGTGTCCCTCTCTTTTCATACATTAAAATTACATGAATTTTACAAAATACTAAAAACATTAAACAAATATATGTGAAAAGACCGTACTAGTCTAGACCCATTGGAAACATGGAAATAAAAACACTGATACATATGTGATCCACATTATCTCCCCCTGTGTTCTTCTTGAATATAAACCTTATTAGACACATCAAACATAATACGTATCTTCACAACCTAGGGAAGGGAATATAAAAACAGGTGAGGTCAAATTCCCTATGAGGTTAAAAAAGAGAGATATGTAATCATAATCATGAGTATAAGGGTATGATAACATGATCATGAAAATAGATGATCATACCTCACATATCAAAGATCACATACACTAATCATGGAATAATGAACAATTATTCAAATTAAAAAAATTATATTGAAAATAAAGAACCTAATACATGAAATATTAACATAGGAATAAAACATGGAATTGCGGTAGGCTCATAACAAGATAATATGATTCCCATAGTTTCCAAAGGAATACTACCAAGACCATCTTTACACTATGAGTTCACTCCCTATACCATCATGGTATTCATGGTTCACTCCCATGGCCATATTAGTAGCATGATTTCACTCCTCATACCATATTGGTGGTCATGGTTCACTCTCATGGCCATCTTAGTAGTCAAGGTTCATTCCCAAGACTATATTAGTCTATCTAATGAGATATAAATCATTACCCAATGCATTGGAGGGAGATATCGGTCCCACCCATTTCATAGTGAAATAATACATATATATTCCCCAATATCATAAATAATCATATCATAAAACATGAAATGAAATGGGTATTATAAACATGTTATCATGTCATAACCTATGAAATAATACAGGTTTCATAATCATTTCATCATTAACATAACCAGTGTAAAGAAGAGGGTTTCAAAAGCATATAAACTATGAATGAAAAATGAGTGTCATCAAAATCTTTCCATAAAAAACAATCCTTTAAGAGAAACAATATTAGTAGAAACATTGAATAATTTCCCCATAAATGCATTATTAACACCAATGGATGTTATCTTTGATGGGAAGTAATTTTTAATGTTATTATAAAAATATTTGTTGATGAAAAATCCTTTCTCATTGAAAACACATTTTCAAACATAATTAATTTTGAAAACCTTTTTGTTTGAAAAAATATTTGAAAACATATAAATGAATAATTGAAAACTATAAAACTTTTTCAAAATCCCTTTTCCTAGAAAATGAACTTAAAATATATTTTCAAAACATTTTTCAATTTTTTTGAAACATCGTTTTGAATACAAAATATTTCATACCGAAGAGAGAGATAATCAGATTTCAGTTAATAATAGTATTTAAAGTACCAAAGAGTTGGAAATTGTTACTAATTTATGCTGATATCTTGATTAACCCGAGGATATGAAAATACATGAGTTTTATTCAAAGATATATTAGGATATTTTATTAATTGAAGCATAATCATAAACAATCATGAAAATTGATGAGACTGTTTCAATAAACTCATATCACTTGGTAACTTGGGATCATAATCTCCATGTAAAAAAGAAAATTACATAATGAATAAAATACCATGAAAACAAGGAGATTTATGACATAAAATGTAAAATTGAAGAATATAAACCTTAAATATAATTTACGCGCATAACAAAGAAAGAGTCTCAAAGAAGGAAAATTGAGACAAAATTACTTTATCAATTTATAACCTTTTGAAACATAAAACCCATGAAATAAAGATCATAAAATGGATATGTGAATACAAAAAAAATTATGTATATGAGACATAGAATAAAATCAGGAGATAGACATTAAAGAAGTGTGTGGTGAATGAGGCGTGTATCTCATGGGAAAAAAATTAGATGATATTCAATTTCCTTGTTTCATGGCTCTCATCGAACTCATTAAAATCAAAATAATAATAAATATAAATTCACTAAACATCATTTCTAGAAATATATTCTTATATATAATACTAGATATAGTTTTTTATGACATTATGTTACCCTTTTGATAACAATCCTATGTTAATGTTTCATTTTGGGTAATATCTGCTTTGTTCTTCGCATGTGTCTTAGTTTTTTATATATTTAGTTATTATAATTATATCATTATTTCAAGAATTAACACCATGAAATAAAAATCATTTATATTCATAACATTTGTATTATAATAATCTATATAATGAACTAGTATGAAATAGAATACACCGTTCCTGGAGACGGCAAGCCGTACGTATGCTTGAACACTATTTCCTTTTAAATTTAATGTTGAAAGAAAAAAGTACAAGACATATATGTATATATATTTATCCATATATAATTATTAAATTATAATTATTATATCATATATATCATATATATTCACTAAACCCGACTTAATGTATTCCATTTAGTGTATGAATGAATCAAATCGCTTTGAGGGGGTGGTAGTCCACACTTCCTCAAATGAAATTATCATATTTACAGAAAATGGAAAGTAAAAATAGAGGAATTATAAAAGGAATAAATAATTATAATGAAATAATAAATATAAAATATTACATATATAAATATACTTTCCATCATTATGTTCCCCATGAGAGGTGGTGAAGGAGAAATGAACAATCATCATTTAATGAGGTAGTAGTTTGTTGTACACATAAATAGTATGTTCATTACACATTTGATGGAGGTGTGTATAAATTAACGATGAAACATCAGAATAAAAACATCCTATTATTTTTAGGGTAATGTTTTTTATACAATAATGGAATAAAGGGATTGGGGGTGGAGAAAGAAAATAAAATAAAGGATCTTGAGATAAGACAATACCTCTTAATTTGGTAACTCCTTTTGGTTTATTCCAAAAGGCTTCCTTGGTTTTCTTTATTTACAAGTAAAATACTCTAGGAAAAATGGTAGGATGTTGGAAAGTGTATTTGGAAGATCTTGGCCTAAACTATGTGGTTTGAGATGTTTGATTATCAATATATTTTATGAAGACATTAAAAGAACTTCATCTAAGAAAATTATATTTTTTAAATATATATAGACATTACCACAAAATTATATCTTTGATTATCAATATATTTTATAGAAATAAAAAAATTTTAAATCTTATTTGATTATTATATATTACTATTCATATAAATAAATTTAATGGATAGATAAAATTATATCATTTAAATAATTATAATATTAAAATTATATTTCATAGAAACTTCAGTGTTTCATGTAACATACCCATATCATTATTTCATGTAAAATATGCCAAGTTGGTTTCATATGAATGTAATATTTGGCATAGTTCATTGTATGATGAAAACAAAAATTTAATTTATTCAAGAAAAAAAGGTCCCAAAAAATGTGTGGTGTTACATAAGATGTTTAATGGGAGATGGAACATATTCTATTCAATTCTTCATTATAGTGAATTTCCATATAACCATGAGAGTGGATATCGTAAGGATATAAGTTCTCACATTGAGGCTTAGCCTTGTAAATCATCTGTACATTACCGAATTTCTTACTTTTTAATGTATCAATATTTACTCAAAGATGATTTGGATATGACCTTAAACAGTTTGAAGAGGTTATGTTGTCAAAAGTATTAAAACTTATAAAATAACAGCATATTCGATCCCCCTTCACAGTTTTAATTTAATCATTTGTAAATTAATGTACCATATGAAATATATAAATCTTGATAAAGTATAATTTTTGAATCATTGGATCTACAAGTTACTTTTAAAGGAAATTTAATTTAATGATGTTTATCAGAATAAAGAGGAACCCTAACATATTCCACCCCATTAAGATATATATTTACCAAACTATATCGGATTTACTCATATTAAATTACATATAAGGACCCTATAGGATTGATTGGAAGTGTTGTGGGTCTATAATGATGGGCTAGTTCACATTAATAAAACCATACCACTTCAAATTTTAGAATACCATGAAGTATCATGATATAAAAATAGAAATATTTCATATCTGAAAACCTTATGTTTATTACTTTTTTTATTTTGTTATTTTTTAAATAATTCTTTATCTTATTTATTTGTTTTTGGTAAATTCTAAAATATAAATATCCCACAACTAAATAACAAGAAAAATATACCATTAGGTGAAAAATTTCCTCCCAATTTGTATGTAAGTTATAATTTATTTGTATATGATTAAAACATAAATATAGATGGTTTTTCATTATTGATGGATAATAACAAATATATGTGTGTTTTATGATCATTTTTTAATATTTTTATTTCCCTTATTTTTGATGATTTTTTGTTTTTATTTTTACCCTTTAGTTAATTCAATAATGGTTATCGAATATAATTTTTTAGTAGTCAGGTTACGCACCCTAGGGTTTAAAATAAAATAAATACAAGTCTAAAAATTATTTTATGAGAGGATTTAGAAATATACTCATATTATATTATACATGTTTCAATTTGGAATCTTTTTCATTATAAAATTAATTTATTTTAATTTAATATTATAAGAATTTCTAGGGGTACCACCCACCTCAATTATAAATGAACACCTCCTCCCTCAACTTTTCACTTCAATATGATCCTTCAAGTTCAGCCAAACCCTACCATTTACCTTCTCAACTTTTTTAGTCACTTTATAGTGGTTCTTTTTTTCAAAAAATACCAACTCTAGTAACTTTAAGAGGATATTTATTTGAAGCATGTCCCGGAAGAGGTAATTTATTCTTCTGATTCTTTCAAACATCTTTCTTCTTTTACTTCCTATTAATTAGTTTTTTCAATATAATGTAATAAAATCTATATCACTAATATAATGATATGTCATTTCAATTATGAAACAATCATATTCCACCTTCTGTTCATCCTATAAATAATGAAATCCCCACGCGTGCATATATACGACTTACCATCTCCACGTCGTGGTGTAATTTTTTTTCACAAACACCTTACATGGAATAATATAATGATAGAAATAATAACTATATATGATTATTGAATTATGATATAGATTATGGGAAAACATATATACCATCCACTTCCATACCATTTTACAATTTTCTGAATAATATCGTTGCTCGTGTGTACATACATCCTACCATCTCCACGATGCAATGTGATTTATTCCACAATATATCCATTAAAAAATGATTATATAAATTTAAATAATGAATTAATATGATTGGAATTACTTTAATATGATTTTTAATGATATAAATATGACATAAGATGTAGAAACAAGACTTATTTCGTAACAAATGCAGAATAAAATGAAGTGGTTTATACCCAAATAATGAGTAATAATGAAATATTATGACAAGATGGATGGTAATATGATCATATATGATATCATAAAAATGAATATGTTTTTGGAATAAGTCAATGAAATCATAAAAATCATTATACAGGAGTTCTGGATATACACAAAGGATATCATATGTATAGTAAAGAAATCGTTTGGCTCACTTTTATTTCTGTGGGACATATTCCTTATACACCAGCTATTTATTTTGTGTAGTTTTTATGAAACCCATGAATGCTTTTTGATTCTTATTATAATGGTTATTATATTTACATATGAATAAATTTTCCTTATTTTAGGAGGTATATGATTTGGCTGATTATAATTGGTAAGGGATAATTTTGCAATCTCATTATTATCCGATATTGTTTATATGTAATTATTTAATGGATCTTATTTATCATCTATGTCCATGTTTTATAAAATAATGTTTTAAAAAAATTATTACTATTCTTTTATGGGTGTTTAGAGCCATTTTTCCCATTTTTTACTTTTACTAAATGGTTTTGAAGGAATCTTTCGTACATTTTCCATATGAGGTACTTTTTGGAATTGTACGGAAAAATTATGAAGATAATGTTTTTTAACTTATATGGAATGAATAAAATTTTATGATTTCATAACTCCATGTTTATAGGAAGCTTCCCTTACATCTTCCAAGGTTATTTTCAATGAAATTGTTTTCCTTTAAAATTATACAATGTTTTATGAAAAGAAAAAGTTTTTGAAGAAAAATGATATTTTCTTCAAGAATTAATTTGATGTGTTTTATCAAAATAATTTTACTTTTATGATTAATGATATTTTTTAAAGTATACACTATCCATATTATTTATATTGTGGTTTATGTTTATTATGGAATGTTATTTATGAAATCCATTTGTTTGACATGGATTATGTAATGATGGAATGATGTTTAAGAAACCCATTTTATTCATTGGGTTACGTTATGATGAATGATTTACATTTCTGTGCAACACATATTTATGGATTTCATTAAATGATGGGTGGAAAAAATATCTCCCTCTAATGTATTGGGTAAAAATTTATATCTCATTAGATAGACATGACTATAATTGAAATTAATTCCAGTTTAGTAATATAAGGTGGGAATAAAAAGTAAATCTGGTTTAGTAATATAGGGTTGGAATGGAAAGTAAATAAGTTTTAGTAATATCGGGCTTAAACAGCAAGTAAACCTGGTTCAATAACAGACATTATCTAATATGATGGTCTTATAAATTATCTTTGGCTAGTATGGAAATGATTTTCTATGCATATGTGTTTTATACAAGTTTATGTTTTATGATAATGTTATGTTATCATTGTTAATTTTTCAATATGATTTATGCTTTACATACCACCAAGATTTATTTTATGACTCGATATTATGATATTCAAAATATCTGTTCATATTTTACATTTTGTATATCTATGTTTTCAATTTTTTCCTTAAAGAGAATTTAGGCTCACCATATTTATGTTTTTATTTCCCCCAGGACATAAATAAAGGTTTTATGTAAGAAATCTAAAGGTGAAGATATTTATGGGACTTTTTGAAGATATTTCACCAAGCTAGAATAATGTGTTTTGAGTTTCCAAATCCACTAAAATACTATGGTATTTGGTATTCTATTTGTGTAATGTATTAATTATTCTAAAAAAATTAATACCCATGTACATCATGTTTGGGTTATTAGAGTTATTATGTAATACATCCCATACTCAATACACTATAGTAGGAAAATCGGTCTGATGTAGTCCCTAATCATCTATGTAATGGAAAGAAATCTGGGCCACTAGACCACCTAGCCCTAGATGAATTGGTCCAGTTCTACTTACATGGACATCCCACTCACCCTAATGAATATAAGATCCCCCATATAGTGATTTAAACAAAACACTAGGGATATAACTTTCTATATAGGAATGATAAGTAACCAACCATTCCATTCCAAGAATGACATCAAATCCTATCATCTTCAGGATGAAGAGGTTCTATAAGAAACTATAGCTTCCTAACATACGAGGATAGTCCTTGCACTGGAATACACTCTCTGATCATTTACCCACATGTGTATCTAGAATCATCACTAAATAATATTACAGAACATGAAGTCAAATACACCCCCAGATATGCATGCATATGAAGTAATGTGATACACCTATATCAAATAAGGATGAAACAATAGTAAAGGCCACTAGAATAGTATCTTAAAGAGTAGATGGCTCAACATCCTGATCCTCTAGTATAAGTTTCATTGAATAGATATGGCATAATCTACATCCCAATGCTACCACCTAATTACCTAGAGAGGGGCCTCTCTATTGGCACTAAAAATATGAAGTCCAAATACCATGACCAGTACCTCCTCCTCATCCTTTACGACTAGTATTACTCCATATACCTACCTCGGGAGTTAAAAATGAACTTGATTTGGAAGGTGGATCAAGAAAAAATCGTTTATGACATGGAATATATGATAAGTTCCTATAGAAATGATGTACATTCCCCAATCTTCCATAGGATCAACACCTTATGGGGCCTCTCACACACTCGATCATCTTATGCCTAATAAACCCACACTGATGAAATACAATGTAATGAACTATTGTTGTCAATTGGATATTTCTCTCATGCGTCCATAATTACAGACTTGTTTTGACCAAAAGTAGAACCACTACTCTATATGGGCTTTGAACTAACCTAGATCACACTATATGCCTCTCCCAGGGTTTTCTCAATGATAAGGGCCTTTTCCACTATTTCAGATATGGTAGTCAATCGTTAAATGTTTACCTAATAATGACTAGGATGGGTCAAACTATCCTCCATTAATTTTACATTCATGGGGTCATTTGCAGTATAGATATGTGTGATGCACTGAAGATATGTAAAATGATATGAATAGTCTATAACACTCATAAATATATTATTTATGTTCATGAACTCTATAGAATGATGATCCATTCATGTATTAGGACAATAATAATAATTTAAAATAAAATTTATGACCCTTCATCTCACTTCTCAATACAGAATAGAATGATTTAGAATAACCCACAAGCATTTGGAGAATCCTCTGTGAATTTAAGTTGCATGTTTTATTCTCCACTCAAAAGTTGTCTTCAGATGATTGAATATAGATATACCAGTCTCGATACATGACTCTATAACCTATTCTAAATAATCCACATAGAATATGGTTGGATTCATTTTCGGTAACTCTTAATTCAAATATCCCTATAGAAGGGGTGGAGCGAAGAAGTCTATGTGTAGTTTACATGTGGAATATAAAATATCCTCATAATTTGGAATAAACACCCATATCAAGAACCTGAAGAGGGTTCATAAAAGGTATAATAGGAAACTCAAGGCCCACCAACTCTAGGGCATGGTCTTCACCACCCTATCAATGTATGATTAGAGGAAATCATGGTGGGATTGATATATAATTTCCAAACATACATCTTAGAAAATGTTCAATACCACATAATTCACAGACCTAGAAATAGATAGATATTAAGACATTCTATGAAATTATCACACCCCTCTTATAGATCAAAGAGTCGGGTATAGGTGATAGAAGAATTTATATATAACAATAGCGATACTACCTATATTGAGTTACTATGTTCGAGACTGGATCAAACTCTGTGTTTTTAAAATTTGAATTCATTTTAAATTTAAAAATATATTTAATTTTAAATGGTTAAAACGAATGGTTCACAACTTTCAATCAAACCTTATGAACTGAAATGTTCCATCCATTAAATACATACCATAACATATTCCAGTCCATATGACCAATGGTCCATGAACCAACATGCCATAGTTGACTACGTAGGGTGTCTTCTATAGGATAATATCAAAAATGCTACTTATATTATGGAATTAAATCTATGTGACAACTATTTTTTATCAATCCCCTATAAGAATTGTTATCTAATAATAATTCTATTTATATCTATCAAAGTACTCATAGAAATCACAGTCAATGAAAAAAACACAATTTTTCCGAACGGAATGACATATTCAAGACATGGGAATTACCTGCAAGGTGTTAATATGATTCATGCTCAATATTTACCTTCCCTCATATCATTGTTACATGGATAAAATATAACCCTAAAATCATATCAATAGTTATATCACAAATAAAGTTTATTACCCAATGATGTAATTAAATCTTATGTTATAAAGAAAATAAAGAATATAAAAATTATATTTGAATAAATTTGGATGTTCTCTATAAATAGATTAGAAATTCCAAAATATAAATTAGTAACAAATACCCATTATTTAATATTCTCATATATGTTGTCTCAAAATAATAAGGTTAGAAAAATAAATCTATACTACCAATTTGTGACATCACAGACCCAGGTGCCACTAAGAGGTTCCTATAGCCTAGGGGGACACATAATGTCTATAACATCTCCCAAAATGTTGGAGTCTATTTACTAGAAGCAAGGTCATTGGTTGTGTCCATTGAGAGATTGTTTCCTCTTTACTAGAGTATTGCAATGGTAAAATCAATAGATAAATTGAGGATTTATTATGAAAATGAATAATAAGATAGAATAATAAAAGAAGATATAAATAATCATAATGTGACAATAATATCCAAAGGATGTAAATTGAATCACATACAATATATGGTAGTACATGTCACGAGTCTATAAAAAAGGAAAACAAGGATACAAGAATGAAGGTAGAAATAAAATACAAGCGATAATAAAAGAATCTAATAAGGGAAAAATCATACCCATCATCCTGAGCTCCAACCCGACCATCTTCAACTAACACCATCCAAAGTCATGCCAAAAGTCGCACTTCCATAAGAGAACGCTTCCCCTTATCTACACTAGAATGAATATAGTAGGTATGGGTGGAAAAGGTATCCCATATAGGGTTTGATAGAATCTTTTATAGGTGAGCACCAATGGTGTCTATAAATATCAATTCCCTGTATAAAATATGGAAGTGTGAAGATATGATAATTCCATTTAGTAGTAAAAACTATAAATGAGATGGATCTAGTTCTTAAAAACAAACTGCGCCAACATTACCTAATTTATACCATGATAGAATAACTCTAAAATAGTATCATGGGACTCAATTAAATTTATCACATTTATAATGAAAACATGAACAATATCTAAATTTTAAGGAATGCCATTCTGAGTATCATTGTAATAAAGGGAAACTATAATCATTATCCTAGAATAGGAACAAAATTCTTTGTTTCATATAATAGGGATGATATTCCCCATTCGTAATAGTATCACAAGGGACATCATTCATATATAGTATCACAAGGGACACCATGCTTGTTTAGTATGACAAGGTTCACTATACCCATATCTATATTACTAAAATCTTCATGCCCACTTTTCTTATTTATGAAGTTTCATAATTCTAATTTGGTATAGTAAATTTATAAGGGTTTTCATGCACATTAATTGTAATTCACAAGGGTTTTCATGACCATTAATTATTATTGATAATGATTTTCATGAACTTATGTCGTATCATTAATAAATAACCATTGGATATAATACGTGATAAGGTATAATTCATTTCTCATTTACATTAAATAATGAAAATGGAATAACCATTTTACATATAATTGGGTGACACGGGCTTACCAGTCACCTTTAATAAATTCAATTCATTATGTTTTAATGATGTTATTCACGCTACAAAACAGTATTGATCCATTAAAAAATTATGATATAACCCATTAGAATTTAAACCACACACTTTAGTAGGTGCATTTGATACATTCTCATGAAGGATAATTAGGCATAAGTAATGACATAAAAAAGGAATGTCTCACTCCATGGTAGATAATTATTGATACAAAATTGGTTATAACAAGTCAAAAGGCTCCAAGGAACAAAAAAAATTTAATACTAGTCCAATTTAGAGGCATGGATGGTGAAAATAGGTTGTAGAACCATATAACATTTTATAAAACCCCAAAACTTTCGAAACAAATATAAAACCCCAAAATAATTATTGTAAAACTCCCCTTTTTAAATATTATCTTTTATTTCCACCTAGATTTTTTAGATTATAATGAAGAGACAAACAACCTAAAAATAGGGCATATGAGCATGTACCTCAGTAAATACTATAAGAGAAATACAAATGAATAATAACTAAAAAGGTATTAAGATTTTACTAAGAGGAATCCAATGATACCAACTGAATTTGGATCAGACATCAGATGAAAAACATATTGAGGAACCTAGGTTAGATCATCAAGTATGTTCAATAGGAGAAAAAGGGTTGACCCCAACCATTAAAAAAATATGAAGAGGGGTTAAAAGTAGAACTAATTTAGGGAATTTTCATAAATTTTACCAATAAATTATGTTGACATAGTTTGGCATCACAGTTGGCCAAATCATTCCCCAACTATGTGCCTCACATTGTTCATAGAGGTAACCTACATCTTTAGGTTTCATGATTAGGGAAACCAGACAATAACCATGTGAATATACTCTACTAAGAACTAGAAACCTTTAGCACACGCTTGTAGCCCCTGGAACATAGTTTTTGTACACCCTATGCCTTACTTCACTGAATTGTCTCACCCAATATGGTTAGGAGAGACTATGTGGGATGGGTCGTATGGGTTCAATTAACCTTGTGGCCCAGTATTTTTCCCCATAGGTTGGGGTTCCGAGCACTGAAAAAGACCCAGAAATCCCCACAACCTACCTAAACTCAAGGGGCATCCATGTAAGGTCTATTAAAAATAATTAGCTAAAAAGGATTTATACCACGAATAATGATCAAGTTCTTAAAAGTTTAATTTTTTTTGAAAACACATGTCTGAGGGATAGATAACCCTTAATATATTCCATATGTTAGGATAATGATGTTGGTATTATTAGATGATTGATATAGATAAAGTAAAATGGATAGTAATGACTACATTTATGTTGATTAATGATTTTTGAAATAATGGTTTATGCTTGATGAAATTTACAACATAATTTTATTTTAGAAATATATTCAATAATATTTTTTTACTCAAGTAAATAAGACGAATGCCTGTTTTAATTAAGGTTTAATGGTATTTCAATTTATTTACATGTTTCAATAGTATACATTATAAAGGTATTAAATTGTTTAGTATGTGAAAATTAATATCCCCATCATGTTTTTTGCGGATTAATTATAAGTTCATTTTTTAAATTCATTTTCCATATTTCTAAGGTCATGGATCATTATCTTTTGGATGGACAATAATGGAAAACTATTAATGAAATGGTTTATGTTGAACATCAAATTTATTTTTAGATATTAATGTATTACTTAAATATATGAAAATTTATGCATATTAGAGAAGTCCATATTTGTTTTGTAAAATAGTTGGAGATAGACATAAAGAATCAACACTCCTTTATGGATCATATGATCTATTAAATGTGAATTTTAGTTCATCAGTAACAAAAAAAATCATTTTTTGGATATTCATTTATTGAAGTAATATATGGATTAGAAATTGATCAATTAATAACTAAAGGATAAACCTTTTCATATGAAATAGAAACTTATCAATTAAGAACAATTTCTTATATTCATATATAGTAAAATAAGCACATATCTCAAGGAAAATGGTCTTGATTTTTTTTATCATGTTTCAGTTATTTGTAATGATTCAGAAGGTCTATTAAATCACAAAAAATTTATGGTTTTGATACTTCTAACATTAAAATTATCATTCATAATCTTGTGATCAGTGACATCTATATGTTTATATAAGTATTTATTCATTTATTACATGTCCAAAACTTTATTTTCCACAAAAAGTTTATATTACAAAGAGAGAAACTTATATGTTATTCTATATGAACTTTGTACTTTACTATCTCTCATATTTGGAGGATATCTTATCATACCTTTTAATGAAGTGGATTTTTCAATAATTTTATTTCCAAATATCAATCCTTGGATTACCAAGGATAGGTTTAAATTGCGAGGATGTGATTAATTTAAGTGGGGGATAATGTAACACCCGAATATTTTAAAATAATAACTTAGTATTCGATAACATATATGAAATTAAACACAAATATTATAATAAAATATAAAACCATGATACATTATGATATATTTATTTTAAAATAAAATTAATCTATTTAATACTTTAATTATAAAAAATAGTAATTTTATCTTTCGTTAAACACAACACTATTTTTAGATAGTCTTACACACAACACATATTTTATATTTCATTACACACAACACCAAGTTTAAATTAAATGTGAAATATTATTAAAATATTATAATTTATTATAATAGTCATCAACAGTACAATAAAAGCATGGGTATGAAAAGTAATAAATAAATTATTAAATTTATAATAATATATTCATTATAAATAAAATATATTTCATTTAAAAGAAAAAATGAAATGTTTTATGAAATTGTGTATTTGTTTTTGAATGACTATTTAGTCATGCTCTATGAACATAATTTAAAACTAGTTTTTAACAATTTTGTAAAATTTATCTTACAAAATGAAATTATATTTTGAAATATTCATATTAAAATGATATTAGTTTAAATATTTGGCATTTTTCTAAAATGTTTCATTTTTTGGTGAATAGTGAAATATACTAAATGTTAAATGAAAAGTGAATTTCAATTTTATATTATATATTGTTATATTTGTTTTTTGAATTGGTTATAAATTAAAAATAGTTCTATTTTATTTTA
Source organism: Viscum album (assembly GCA_963277665.1). Taxonomy (NCBI): domain Eukaryota; kingdom Viridiplantae; phylum Streptophyta; class Magnoliopsida; order Santalales; family Viscaceae; genus Viscum; species Viscum album. The sequence goes on from OY728147.1 coordinate 90,159,344, forward strand.
AATATTTCAATTTAGTTCATTTTAATAATTTTAATATTTAATTTTGATATAAAAACATTGTAAACTTTTGAAAATTTTGTATTTAAAAACCAACTTTCTCATCCTGCATGCATGATTAATTTTGAATTATTTTTTACCACTTATGTGATTAAAATATGGAAAATTTATTTCCTTATTTCGAATAATAATAATTAATAAGTTATAATAAGTAAAAATTAATTTATTACATAATTTAAAAGATAAAAAAATACAATTTAATTACAGCAGTTATGGTAAAAATGGATTTACCATGTGGATAAACATAGAAAATAACGGTTCAAAAAATCCTAATAACATTTCAAACACACAATATATTATGTATTTATAACTTATATATTATGTTTTTATAGTTTCCCATTTTTTAATCTTATGGATTGATAAAAATGAGGGTATTCTCTAATATTTTTTAAATATTACATGTTTGATGGTCATCACACTTATAATAGGCTAACACCTCAAATGTAACATTAACATTATAAAAACCCATTGGTTGGGCCAATAACTTATCTAATAACTTTACAATTTCACTACCCTAATCCTATAATCATTATTTAGATTAGAATTCCTTCATAGGAAGGATTTAGTGAAAACTATAGGAAGATACGTGAAGATGAGTTAATGTTCTTCAAAGGGCATCTTTATTTTATTTATTTCTCCACCTATTTAGATAATTAGTAAACCATGATGATATAATAACCACATTATATACCATATAATACAATTTTTATTGATAAAGGTAACTATCTATAGCTATCTCCAATTCCATCAAATTGGTTATGATAACATCATTCATGTGTACGGTGGATTGTAGCCTCACGAACTGTAGTCATTCATTATTCCATTTCCACATGTTAGAGTTGGGTATGATTATGGATATAAATTATATAAATTATATTTATAAAATATTTTTACCTATTTAGTAATTATATCATGTACATATTTTTTATTCCATTTTGAATAAAAAAACATCACACGTGTGTACAACATAATACCTCCTCACGAACCAATGTCATTCGTTATTCCATTACAAAATTTCACGGTTGGGTATGATGACAGATATAAAGTATATATAAAATATTTATAACACATATAATGCATTATATAAATATTAAACTATAAATAATTTTTTTTATTTCAATTCTGTAGGGGATATGGTAACGTTCATCATGTATGTGATAGACTACCCCCTCACGACGTGATACGATTCATCTTTCACGTACACTACACATGGAATGTATCAATGTTAATTTTAATAAATATATGTTATATAAAATAAAAAAATTATGATATTAATTAAATATTTATCATGCGTAATAGATAATATTATTTCTTATATTTTCACTCTCATATTGATGATAATATCATTCATATACAGGTTTACTACTTCACTCACGTAGCAATGTGACAATATTTTCATCACCACACCACGTGGATGATATATATAAGTATATTTAAAAAAAATAATATGGTGCCTATGATATTATCATCATTATGAAAAGGTAAAATATTACTTACCTTATTTCCATAATAACCGTTGAGAAATGAAAAGATTACTCATGTGTATGTATGACCTACTGTCTCCCTGATCGTAACATACTTCATTTTTCATAACTATAATTAATGATTGGTTATAAACATATTATTGATCTCATAATATGGTAAATATTTCATGATTATTATTATATTGATTATATAACTATATAATATGTCAAATAACAGTATTGATAAGGATGAAACATGTGTGAGAAAACAAGATAATTAACACCCGAAAACATTGAAAATAATGAACGATTTTTATGGAATGGTGATAAGATGTCCCAAAATAATCATATATGATATTATAAATAATAAAACGGTTCTGGTATAAGTTAATAACTTGTTTAAAACCTCTGTAAAAGAGTTTAATGAATGTTTAATCTATAAGAAGCCCCAGTTGTTCGATTTTGTATCAATTTCTTTTCATTAAGGAATTTTGTAATGTCATACATCTAATTTATTTTATATGTTAAATATACACCCCCTTTGACATGTTATATGATGATTCATTAATTTTTCATAACTTTTTGTGTTTCACTTTGAATTACATCACCAAGGGAATTCAACATTAAAATTACCAAGTTGTAAAGAATTTCATAACTCAAACTCTTTTCATTGAATTATATTACTTCTAAATTGTCTTTTATATTATAAAAGTAAATGTATAATGAATTTTTATTATCATATATCATATTTTCACTTTTTTTGGACTTATAGTGGATATATATAATTGATTGATTAATTAATCATAACATCAATGATAGGTTCATTATAAGGGTTTATATCACAATCTCACTCTAATCAGGAATGTTTTTTCTTGAATTTTAGTTTATGGATTATTTTATCTTTGTCCAATAAACACATTTCATTTTATTTTAATCTAGTTATTCAAGATATTTTCATTTAATACATCCATTTTCCACTATTTGGTACTTAAAATGATATAACTTTTTTTAATGAAATTTCAACTTCATTTAACTATTCAGTCATAAATCATTTTTCATCTAAAACCATGTTTCAAAAATATGTTTTCCAAAACGTTCTCAGTCTTTTAAAAATTATCTATTAATTAAAAATTTACCCATTTTTGCCTAATATTTTTTTCAAATGAATTTTTTAATCTTTTAAAACAATTTCCATTAAGGTTTTCCAAAAAATGTGGATGGAATCTTCTTTTTGTTTTTTATACAAGAAATTTTTCTACCCATTTTATAGTGAAAAATTGATGTTATTTTTATCTTGTAAAAAATATAAGGAATTACCCATAATCATGTTTTTTATTTCTTTTAAGCCTACTTTGAACATTTACAGGGATACTTTTAATAAAAATATATTTCCTATTATACTAGAAATTCAAATATTTTAAAAGTTACATTCAATGAAAAATATTTTCAAAATTAAAATGATATTATTCTAATGAAAATCTATAAATAAAATTTAATTGAATTTCTATTCATCGATGGAAAAAACTATTTATTCAAAGTCAAATTGTTATTTATTTTATTGATACCATCGTTATTATTGTTCTTCATGGTTTATGTTCATTTTGAACAAGTAAATTATTAAAATTAATATCCTTGATTCATTTTTGTAGCCATTGACTCTCCCTTAAAATATATACATTCTCATGGATAATAAATTTTCCCAAATTTCGATATTTTTTCTCTCGGATATTTTTATTTCTTAAATCCTATATCATTTCAATATAATTTTCTTATTTATAGTTATTTGATTAAAATAAAAAAATATTGATAAATCTATATCTTTTAACCAAGAAGGAAATGTTTTTGATATGTTATATTTCTTCATGAATTAAATTGATTATTAGATATATGTGGAATACATTGGACATGTAGTTAGGGACGAGGTTCGTTTATAGGAATCTCTTTGATGCATCAGTTGGACTCATGAGATAAACTAGATACTATCTTGGATAAGGCCATACCCATTTATATAGATGTCTTAGCATGATACCTCAATAATATTATATTTATTTTAATGAAGCCACTATGTAATTAGATGACATAGCTTGTGGCCTTAATATTATATTTTAGATTTCCATAATTATGAATTCCATCATTACGAGCCCTGTTATTTATTTTCCTTGTGATTATTCAATTAATTTGATTATACATGGTTGTGTTTTATACTCATGTGATTATTTATAAGTAATTATTTGGTAATCCTTTATTCTGACCATATTATGATAATGTAATTGATTAAATTTCTTGTGTGTTATGATATTTACCATGACATATTAATAATGCCTTATCTTATCATGATAGAAACTACATTCAAAGAATCCTTCTATTATCTATATGATCTTTCTCCCTAGATAACAAGATCCTATTAAATCTCCACATCCAAATATCCCAATTAAGACTCAACTAATTTTTCAATCATGAAAGATAAAATAACTGTTTGAAATATAAATTCCTGACCATGAACCAAATCTATTTTTAGATGAAATGGTAGGAATCTACTCTATAATAGTCAACAAATTTCTAGCCTATTGATCCACAAAACTACTTGAATTCATAATTAGGGAATTAAAAATCAATGTTTCATTCCACTGGGTATATATCATCTTCAATTTATAATCTCAGAGGAACTCAATCCATCCCATCTACCTTAAGTTTATGGACTTCTACGGGATGATTTATAGTAAACTATTATGATCTATGAAGACAATAAATCACAATGTGAACATAAAAGTCTTTATTACAAATTAATTCAAGATTTAATCCATAATAGTACATATAATACAATATAGAATACAGATAATTCTAGCAACTTTAGGTAATTAGGCACATTAAATAAAAACATAAAACAAGTGGAGCATTGTAATTCTAGAAAACATCTATAAAATGATCAAGATTTTCCATCGTTCTTAAAACTGTGTGTGTAACACCACAAGATTTCATAGTACGTCGTCTCATTAAAGTAATTTAATAGGTTTCTCTACACGCAACACCGAGTTCTAGCGCACCACAACATACCAAACTATCTGTTCAAAAATTGGTTATGCATAGTATTAAGTGAATTTTGAATCTTATATAATCTATATAATTTTAACACCCATATAATTTGTTTCGTAGACATAATATAGGAACAAATTCATTTTTTCAGTTAAAGGAATTAGTTTTTGAAAATTACATTTTACCGCCTACTAATGGTGATTTTTTTTTAAATAAAATATCTAACACTTTTATATTATATTTGAAAAAATAAACATCTTATTTGAAATATGGACATAAAAATTTTGTTTTGATAATTTTTTGGTGTTTTTCCGATAAATTTCATATTATGATGAATATTGAAAGATGATAAAATTTAATTGAAAACAACTTTTTTAATAAAATTAATTTATTGTGATAAATTATAAATTTTAATGCTTTTGAATTATAATCAGATTATATTTTTATCATTTAATACAATGTAGGTAATTATAAGTAATTTTACATTTAAATTTTATATAAGAACTTATCAATCTTTTGATAGTTTTTACTTTTAAAAAACCCTCTTTTTGGGTTTTGACAACGGGAATTAATATTAAATTAATTAATGAAACTTTTATGATTTGAATTTGGTAAAATATAATTAATTTTTGAAATATAAAAATCAAAATATTCATAGAGTGAATTTTTGGTTTTTTTCTGAAAACAATCAATTTTTGATGAAATGTTAAAAACACTGCGTTATTATTTAAAACAAAATTTTTATTTTATTTAAATATATTTTTCGTCAAAATAGATATATAATACCTATATAAGTTCACTTTAATTCTAGGTAGTCATTTTATAATAAAAGTAGATGTATAAATTTTAATTGAACTTTTTACTGTCTTTTACCCACCTTCTAGGAGCATTTACCAATTTACATGAAACATAATTTTACCACTTCTGTGAGTTGAATTTAAAAAATACAAAAGACAAATTTGAAACCAGTAAGTAAATAGTTATTCAATAAGATAAAAATAATTTTTTTGAATTGTAACTTTTGACTTTTATTTACCATGGTAAAAAGAAAATAGGGTAATTGAAGGTAAAAATGATATTATAATTACTCTAACACATTTCCTAATTCTATTGGATAAGTTTAATTCAACCAAAAACCACATAGGAATAAAATATGATCCTTTAGGTCCACATGAATTAGATTAGGACATTTAATATTATTTTATTTAATGAAGCGTTAAAACTATTAAATTCAAAGTTTATTAACTAAACCATTTTTAATATACATTTATACATAAGATAAATTATACTATGAATATTCATTTGAATGATAAAATTATTTCATACATAATGGTATTTTACTTATAATTTTTAGTGATTAAATAATAAAATTTATTTATGACACAATGGTGATGCAGTAATTACCTTCTTAATGAAATATTAAAAAAATTGATATTATAAATATCCTAATAAATATAATTTTAGAATTTTGAAAAATTAATATAATTTTATAAGTTAATATGAAATATTAGGGTTTATTAGATATTTTTTTGAGTTGATAAGGTTTTTATGACTTTCACAAAAACAAAATACCAAATAGTGTCAAAATTGACATAAATTAGTTTTTCAAACAAATACTATATTATTGGATGATATAATTTTTATAAAAATCTAAATTTTGACCAGTGTGCTTAAATAATATTATATATGTCATTAAGGAACAACTTGAGGTTCTCCTTGATGTTTATAGTATGTTTATTAACCAAATAATATAAAAATAGAAAGAGACATGGTAAATGTCAAACTATTTAACAAAGAGTTAAATCTAAAAGATAAGGTTAATGTGGTGACCTAGACCTTCTAAAACCTATTGGTTGGAAGGTTTTAGACCAATACCCACCTTATCCTAGAAATAAATAATTTTGAAGTCATTATAAATATAAAATTATTTCATTATAAAATAATATTTCAAGCTTTTCCTAAATTGACCCTCACCCCTCTTATAAAAGGGAACTTCCCCTTTTCTCAAAATCACACCTCCAAATCCATTTGTCTCGGACAACCCCTACCCAAATACCTTCCTAAATTACCTCACATCATATTATAGTCCTTAATTTGATCATAAATCAAATCTATGGATCCCTTTTGATCAACATAGACAGAAACACCTGAAGAAGAGGTAATAATTTCACCACCATCATTCAAGTTCGTTTCTTCTTCCATTTCCCCTTTCATTGTTGTTTACATAAAAAAATAATAAATACAGTACCTTATACATAATGTTATGTTATAATAAAATGGTACAACCGTATTCATTATTCTATCCATCCTATAAATGACAAAGTCACCAAACGTGTGTATGTACGGCTTACCGTCTCCACGTCGTTGTGTAGTTTGTTATTTTAACACTTCATTATTTGGATGGGTATAATAATGAGTATAAATGACGTAGAAAATAAATATAACATGTTAGTGATTATTTATATAAGATATACCATCCAATTACATGTGATTTCACCATCAATATAATGATATTGTCGCTCATGTGTACGTACGGATTACCGTCTCCACAAACGCAATGAGATTTATTCCCCATCATAGTCATTCAAGAATAATGTTTATATTATGATTAAAAATAATATTTAATAACATAATATAATTCTATATATGATTCAAATACATCCTATTCATAACAGATACGACTTACGAAACCAAGCATATAACGGAAAATGAATCTGTTAACACCCGAAACGATGATACTAATAAAATATTATTAATAATGAAATATTAGAAGATCATATATGATATCATATTTATGTATATGATTCTTTTATAATTTAATAATAATGATTTAACTAATATACTAGAGGATAAAGTACCCTCTACCAAGGGAAAGTACAAGGTAAGGGGTTTTCATTTCACTTTTATTCCCGTGAGATTCATGTTATATTCACACTATTACCTTTTGTGTGGTGTATATACTGCCAATGATTTTATTGTATGCATAATATACTGTAATTTATGGGTATTTACATCATCATTGTATGATCCTTCTTTTTTGGGGTGTATGCTTCGTATGTTACCAAATCAGTAAGGTAATTTCAAATTTCAATTTCTACTCATTTAGTTTTACGCATACTTCATTGGTTACTTTACTCCAAGAATATGTTTGAAATAAAAATTTATTTACTTATGTAGTAATTTAAACTCCCCTTTGTGTGGATATAATTTTGATACACATAATAACTCCATTGATTAATTCTCATGTCATCGATATAAACTTGAAAAGAGAAATTTTAACTCAATTTTTATTCGTTGAGTTAAACATCCAAGTCATTGGTGTTGTTTTTACAAGAATATGTGTGAATGTACTATGATTTATTTAAAATTAATATCCAATCAGATTTAGTGTATTTATAAATTTCACACGTAATTATGTCATTGATTTATTCTTAAGCTACGGATACAGTCTTTATAAAGGAATTCATCTCAACTTACATTCCATTGAGACTTCTTTGTTGTTATGAGCCAATTACCTTTTATTTGGTGTATATAGTATACATTGAAATAGTATATCATTAATCCCATTATTCTCATGATATTATAATTTTTTGATTACCTCAATTATTTGTTTTCAAGAATCTCTCATTTTGTTTGGAAGTCTAACTCAAATATCATTTTAAATGTTTTTAAAAAAATTCTTCTAAATCATTCTTATTAATGTCCATGTTTTAGAAATGGTTTTAAGGTTTTAATTATATGGACATTAATGTTTTAAAATTTAGTTTCCTTTTAAAATATTCAATGTAGTATGGTACACATTGATTAAAAAATATATTTTAAACAACTTCATGATATATAGTGAGACATTTATATCTTTTCAGGAAAAAGGGATATTTCCCTCAATGGTTTTTACTAATTATTTTCAACTATGTCAACATCCTTTATGGGATATTAATCTTGATTGAGGATGACTTATTATGATACAAATCTTCCATACTTTATTGAAGGTTTTGCGATATTTCTATCTTTGGATGTTTTATTTTTATATCATTCATGGTTTATGGATAATGTATTGACATTACATATGCTAGTTTTAATACGAATGATTATGTTATGTTTAAAACTTTTCATATGAGGAATGCATTGGACATATAAAGTGACAGGTGAAGCCCTCTATAACTCTTCGATGCATTGGTAGGTCTCAAGAGACAAACTAGTGTCTTGGTACATGGCCTTGATAAAATCTTATTTTTAGTCTTGGCACGGGGCCTTGACTATGTGGTTATGAAGTCCAGAATTATGCGTTCCATCATTATGAAATTGGATGTTGATATTACATGTGATTATTCGACTAGTATAATATCAATGTGAATAAGTAAATGACATTATTTTATTTATCATTTCTATATTATGCTGAAGTTTAAGTTTAATTGGCTTATGTTTTAGTCTTATACATTGCCTTAAATGTTTATGCTATTTATGAAAGTTTCTGCTATATTGTAATCCTTACTAATCATCTGAGCTTACCCCATTCTATGTTTTGTTTTTTCCAGGATACGAACAAGTCTATTATTACTAACCTTCTAGGATAGACTAAGGGATATGAATGTGGTCAATAGAGAAAATGTTGATGTTGTTTTTTATTTTATAATGTAATGTAAAACATATTAATTTATCTAGTAATTCATGGGATACTTAACTGATCGGTCCATAGTGATTTTATCCCTAGTTATCATTCCAATGGTTTGTAATAATACACCGACTCTGAGTAACTGGGGTCGGGGAATTATAGTTGGTATTAGAGGAAGTTTAGTACAATCCATTGAAACTAGATTTAGATAAAATATGATTACAGAACATTACCCTATGATTGACATTGAGTATTATTATAGAAGAACTTTATATAATTTTGTTGATGTATAAATTTTTTGTATTTTCCAAGAAATACATCCTTGTTAAGATATGAACATGTAGAGGCGACTCTAGTGAATATGTAATTTGGAGTGAAAACACCTACAAGGAGTTTCGGGCTTGACCCGAGATATCCTGTTACATGACAATGGGCCTTGCCGCACTCATGGTTACAACACTCCTAAGGGTTATGCTTAAGATAATTCAAATTTTCATTACAATCCATTATGAAGGATTTAGGAGTAAATAATTCCTCAAGGAAAACTTTTTATTATTATACATTTTATGCATAATCTTTTCAATTTATGTTAGGTATTTTACAAGTTTGAAATTATGCATTGTGGTTTATAAACTAACCTAGTGTATGCCATTGTTTAGAAATGGAACCTAGTAGATGAAATGAGAATTCCAGAATTACACATGATCAAAAAATTAAGAAGGATCACATATTTTTTAGTATTAAGACAACATTTAAAAGTGAAATACTCTCCCATATATTCTCATCACATTATGAAATATTATCATGTTTTAATAAGATAAATAAATAATTCTCCATGTCCTATGGCTTTGAAGGGAATCAATATAAGAAAAGGATGGAAGATAGAATGATGGATAAAGGGAAGAAGGGAAAGAAGGATTTTCCTATATGTGATAACTTTAGAATGAATCAAATTGGGAAATTCCTGAAGGGAATGGGAGTTTGTTATAAGTGTATAGAAAAAGGACACCAAGTATGTGATTTCAAGGGTAAGAAAAAGGTTTCAAATGTACAATGCTTCATCTGCTAGGAGTTGGGAAACTACATGAATCAATCTCTAAATCATCAAAGTATACCCCAAATGAAGCTATTGTATAATAATCAATTCATGATACTATCGAAGATGATGAGTTATTATCAGAGTTATTAGGTTTTTATTAAAGTATTGTGTCATTTGAGTATTGTATTAATGATTTACATGTTATAATAATTATAGAGTATATAAGGATAGTACTATGGTACTATTTCATTAAGGACTTGAGATTGTGTGGAACCAAGAAATGTGACTCAGTAGCATGTTAATTGTTTTTTTAAAATATATGGTTGAGAGAAGATAAACCATAATATAGTTATAATATTGAGGTATTGATTTTGGAATAATATATGATTGATTTGGATAAATTAAACTAGATATTCTTAACTACCTTGAAATTGAATAATGATTTGTATATTCCATCATTATTGGTGTTTACAAAATTTTTGGATACAAGGAGTTTATCCAGTATTCTATAACAAATTAGGGATCATGAATGTAATCAATACGGTTTTAGGGTAATTTAGGGTGTTAAAGTGTTTTAAAAGAATACATGATGAAGGTATTCACATGTTATTACATGGAAAAAAGGCCCTTCATTGTGCATACCTTCCTTATAAATTTTGGATTGTGAGTTTGGAAAAAAGTATTTTAAATAATTATAAATGTTGGAATCGATTAATTTTGACATTGGATACTATTGTTAAGGTTAAATAATTTCAAGAGATTATTTTTGTATTGATATAAAAAGGACAACCCGGAGGTCAGGTGGCAACCTATCGCATCCGAAAAGGTCGCGAGACTTGAACCCGCAACTAAAGGGTGAAAAGGGTGCATCACTTACCACTAGCCTACATGATGTCCCAGTTTGATTATGGTAGTTTTTTTTGTTTGATAGACAAATTATAAATTCAATTTTTGGAACCCTATAATATTACGATAAATCGAATAGTTTTGAATTCTATTATCTTTTGTAGTGAAAGATGACTTTGTGGTAGAATTAGTTGAAGTATGAAACTCTAATTGTTAAGTATAAATATAAATATAAATATATATATATCTTCTTATTATATGAATAAATTAATTATTAAACTTTAGGGAAGGGATATTAAATCTAAAAATGTGTTATCCTAATACCACATGTTTTGTTGAACCAGTGATATTTTACATCATCTTATATTGATGGCTTTGAGGCCCCCAATTTTATACTTCATTGTGATTTATGACATCAATCACTACCTATAAATATTTACAATTTTCTTACAATTATGTGTCTCTCATTTACACCAATGTTATCCAAATCAAGATCAAACTTTGGTGGTGACTTTTTCATTTCCATTTCCCTCTTATTAAGACTAAATTTTCTTAACCTGATTTCCGATGTGGGTTTTTCACAAAGGTATTTTTCTATTTTTAACCATTTATTTTCAAAGAAAAATTTCAAATTATGAGTACATAATTTATTAAAGTAAGGGAGATTGTAACACCCCATGATTTCATAGTATGTTATCTCATTAAAGTAATTCAATAACTTGCGTTACACGCAACACCGAGTTCGAGCACACCAAAACATACCAAACTAGTCGTTCAAAAAGTGGTTAGGAATATTATTAACTAAATTTTGAATCTTAAATAATCTATATAATTTTAACACCCATATTAGGTGTCTCTTAGAAATAATATAAGAACAAATACATTTTTTCAGATAACGAAAGTATTTTTAAAAAATGCAATTTAACCGCCTACTAATAGTGAATTTATTTAAATGCAATATCTGAAACTTTAATTTTAAATTTGATCAAATAAACTTATTATTTAAAAGTGGGACAAAAAAATTTATTTTGGATAAATGTTTGGTTTTTTCTGATAACATTCATATTTTGATGAATATTGAAATATGGTAAATTATAATTGAAAACATCTTTTTAATAAAAATAATTTATAGTGTTAAATTATACATTTGATGGGTTTTGAAGTATAATTAGATTATATTTTTATCATTTAATACAATGTAGTTCATTATAAGTAATATCACATTTAAATTTGACAGAAATACATGTCAATCATTGGATTCGTTTTACTTTTAAAAAACCAGCTTTTTTGGTTTTAACAAAGGGAATTAATAATAATTAATTAATGAAAATTATATGTTTTTAATTTGGTAAAATATAATTCATTTTTCAATTTGGAATATCAAAATTTTATTTGGGTGATTTTTTTTGTATTTTTTTGAAAACATTAATTTTTGATGAATAGTGAAAAACATTGTGTTATTATTTAAATTACACTTTTTATTTAAATAATTATTTATTTTAATTTAGTTTAGTTTAATTCAAAAAATATATATAATCCTAATATAAGTTCAATTTAATTAATTAGATTCAGTATATAATAAAATTAGATGTATAAATTTTTATGGAACTTTTTACCCACCTTTACCCACCTTCTCGGAGCATTTGCAATTTTTCATAAAACTTAATTTTACCACTACTATGAGTTGAATTTTAAAAAACCTATAGACATTGTAGAAAAAATTAAGTAAAATTTGGTTCAACAAAATGAAAATATTTTTTGGTGAAAAGTAACTTTTGACTTTTATTTACCAGGATTAAAAGTAAATAGGGTAATTAAAGGTAAAAATGATATTATAATTAACCTAACATATGTAATAATTCTATTATATAATTTTAATTAGAGAAAAAACAACCTTAGTAATAAAATATGTTCCTTTAGGTCCACTTGGATTAGAATAGGATATTTATTATTATTTTATTTAAAGAATAGTTAAAACTTTTAAATTCAATGTTTATTAACTGAAACATTGTTAATATAGGGTTATATATAAGATAAATTTGACTATAACTATTCTTTATAAAGATATAAATATTCGATATATAAATATATTTTATTTATAATTTTTAGATATTATATAATTAAATTTTATTATGGTACAACGATGAGAGAGTAATTACCTTCTTGATGAAATATTAAAATAATTAATATTATAAATATCCAAATAAATATAATTTGAGACATTTAATGAACACCAATAATTTTATAGATTAATATGACATGTTAGGGCTGATTATATAAATTTTTTTTCTTAGTGATAAGGTTCATATGACTTTCACAAAAACAAAATATCAAATAGTGTCAAAATTGACATAAATTAGTTTTTTAAAAAATACTATATTATTGGTTGATATAATATTCCTAAAAATATAAGGTTTTATAAAGGGGAATAAATAATATTATATATGTAATTAATGAAAAACTTGAGGTTATCTTTGATGTCTAGAGTATGTTTATTAACCATATAATATAAAAATTCAAAGAGACATGGTAAATGTCAAACTGTTTAACTAAGAGTTAAATCTAAAAGATAAGGATAATATGGTGACCTAAACTTGTCTAAAACCTTCTGGTTGAGAGGATTTCGACCCATACCCATATTATCCTAGATCTAAACCATTTTTTGCCATTATAAATATAAAATTATTTTATTATAAAATAATATTTCAAGCCTTTCTTAAAGTGACCCTCACCCCTCTAATAAAAGGGCATAACCCTTCTCTAAAAATCACACCTCTAATGCCATTTGTCTCTTCCAAACCCTACCAAAATACCTTACCAACATCCATAAAATCATCCAAAAGTCTTTAATTTTATCATAAATTCATCCTATGGAGCCCTTTTGTTCAACTCAAATGGAAACACCCGAATAAGTGGTAATATTTTTACCATCCTCTTTCAAGATCTTTTCTTCTTCTAGTTCCTCTTTATTTGTTGTATCCCTACCAAAATAATAAATACAGTACATTATACATACTGTGATGTTATTATTAATATGGTACCACCATATTCGTTATTCTATCCACCCTATAAATGAAAATTCACCATACGTGTGTACGTACAACTTACCGTCTCAAAGTCGTGGTGTAGTTTGTTATTCAAACACTTTATTATTTGGACGAGTTTGATAATGAGTTTAAATGATGTAAATAATAAATATAACATGTTATTTATTATATATATATATATATGATATACCATCAAATTACATACTATTTCACCATCAATATAATGATATTTTCGCTCGTACGTACGTACGGATTATCGTCTCCACGAACATGATGAGATTCATTCCCAATCGTTGTCATTATCAGAATAATTTTAATTTTATGATAAATAATAATGATTAATAACATAATATCATTCTCTATATGAATCAAATACATTCTATTCATAACAAACATGACTTATGTAACAAAGAATTTATGGAAAACGAATCAGTCAACACCTGAAATGATGATACTACTAAAATATTATTAACAAAGAAATATTAAAAGATCATATATGAGGTCATATTTATGTATATGATTCTTGTATAATTTAATAATAGTTATTTAACTATTATATACAAGGTTAACTTACCCTTGACCAAGGAAAAGTACAAGGTAAGGGGTTTTCATCTCACTTTTATTCCTGTGAGATTCACGCTACATTTGCCACTATTACCTTTTATGTGGTGTATGTACAGCCCATGATAGTATTGTTTTCATAATATACATTAATTTATGGGTAATTAAATCATAATTTGGTGATCCTTATTTCATGGGGTGTATGTTTCGTAAGTTACCAAATCTGTACGGGAATTTCAAATTTCAATTTCCACTCATTCAGTTTTATGCATACTTCTTTGATTACATTACTCCAGGATTATGTGTGAAATCACTATTTATTTACTTATGTTTTAATTAAAACTCCCCTTTGAGTTTATATATTTTCAATACACATAATCACTCCATTGATAAATTCCCAATTCATCGATACAAACATGATAATGATAATTTTATCTCAATTTCTATTCATGGAGTTAAACATCCAAGTCATTGGTGTTGTTTTTACAAGAATATGCGGGAATGTCCTATGATTGATTTACACTAAATATATATTCATATTGAGTGTATTTATATTTGTCACAAATAATTATGTCATTGATTTTTCCTTAACCTAAGGATACTTTCTTTATAAAAGAATTCATCTTAACTTACATTCCATTGATACTTCTTTGTTGTTATGAGCCAATTCACATTTATTTGGTGTATATACGGTACTTTGACTTAGTATATCATGAATAACTGTATTCTAATGATATTATAAATTTTTTATTACCTCAATTATTTTTATTCAAGAATCTCTCATTTGGTTAGGAACTCTAACCAAAATAACATTTTAAATGTTTGTAATTTTGTTTCTTCTAAATCTTTCTCATTAATGTCCATGTTTTAAAAATGGATTTAACGTTTTATTTATATGGAAATAACTATTTTAAAATTTAAATTCCATTTAAATGTTTCAAATTGATATGGGACACATTGATTCAAAAATAAATTTTAAACAACTTCTGGATAAATAGCGAAACTTTTAAATGTTTTCATGAAAAAGGGTTATTTCCCTCAAATCTTTTTACTGGTCATTTTCAACTATATCAACATACATTAAGGGATATTATTCTTGATTAAGGTTTATTTATAATGATACAAATATTACATACTATATTTAAGGTTGTGTGATATGTTTGACTGTAGATGTGTTATTTTTATACCATTCATGGTTTAAAGATAAAGTATGGACATTTCGTATGCTAGTTTTAATACGAATATTTATGTTATGTTTAAACCTTTACATATGAAGATTGCATTGGACTTAGTAATTGAGGGGTGGATCCCACTATAGATCCTCGATGAATCAGTAGGTCTCCTGAGACAAACTACTGTCTTGGCATAAGGCCTTGACAAAATCTTATTTGTAGTTTTGGAATGAGGCTTTGACTATGTGGTTATGAAGTCTGGAATTATGCATTCCATCATTATGAAATTGAATATTGATATTACATGTTATTATTCGACTAGTATAATATCCATGTGAATAAGTAAATGGAAATATTTGATTTATCTATTCCATTTTATGATGATGTTCATGTTTAAAAGGCTTTTGTTTTAATCTTATACATTGCCTTAAATGTTCATTCTATTTTTGAAAGTTTCTGCTATATTATTATCCTTACTGGGAATCTGAGCTCACCCATTTCTATGTTTTATTTTACCTAGGATGTGAAGAATTATATTATCACTGATCAGCAGGGATAGTCTAATGAATTTTAATGGGGTCAATGGAGCTAATGTTGATTTTGTTTTTCATTTTATAATGTAATGTAAAACTTATGAATGTATCTACTACTTTTTTAAGCTACTAAACTGATCTATCTTTTAGGATTTGATCCCTTGTGATCGTTCCAATGTTTTTTAATAATGCACTGACTCTGGGTAACTGGGGTCAGGGTGTTATAGTGTGGGATAAGCTGGGGGCATACATAAGAAATGGGTGAGGTATAATACAAATACCCAACTTTTCTTACATGGTACTTACATTATTTTAATGATAGATAACCTAATATTCTATACAACAAGGATCCAAAGGATTAGTTTCTTGGGAAAATTTAGACCATACAAAACATATACATAATAAAACATATGCATTATTTAATTTAATATTATTTAGGTTCTTATTGGCCATTTTGTCCTCCATCTTATAAGTATTCACCAGTGAATATACATCAAAATAAGGGGTGAGATAAATGCCTAGTAGGATTAGGAATAAAATACATAACAAATGGGTGAGTATGAAAATAATCATAACATAATAAAGGGATAATCATAATAATTATGTGAAGAATCATTATATAATGTCAAGGAATGTAGAAATGAATTAAAGTGAAACATCATGTCTTTGTGCTGAACTACTGCAAATTGTTGTGAACAATGATAGAATCATATTCAGGTATAACCTTTGTGCATTATCATAACATCATAATTGTGGGAAAATATGGAATCATGTTCATGCATATTGAAAATTATCTCATGAGAAAAATCACAATACTCAATGTATTTTAGTACTATATAATTCTAGGAGAACCTATCACATCGTAACATTTACATTATCATGCATTCCACTTAGAACGTATATCAATATTTTCCATAAAATAAAAAATGGAAAGGAAATGGGTTAAATGGTAACTTCATAAAGAATAATTTCATGAATAAACATTGTGTTTCCCAAAATATAAATGGAAATATATACTTGGTATAATAATAATAAATATTGAGTGAATAAGAAACAATATCAAGAGAAGTAAAACATGTGTTTTTATACGGAAGAGTTCCTTCTGAAAAATAATTGAATCTGTCATAAAATTAGATTGGAATAATTTATATCCATGAAATAAATATGTGATTACAAATAAATTATATATTAAGAATATTAAATAACATACATAAAAAACGTTTTCATGAAATAGGAAAAACCCCAATGAATGAATTTGGGTTTAAGAATCCCCCTTCCTTACGTTTGAATGCATTATTCAAATTAATATACTAGATAATCATATTATATTGGTTAATTTACTAATACATAAACTTTTAACCATTTATTTTAGTCATTATAATTTTATTATGTTTATTTATATCTATTTTGACGAGTCATAGTGTTCAATTTCACCGTGTAGGAGTGTTCATTTTCTTGGTTTTCATGATATGTTCACTTATATACAGGAATGAATGTTAATGTAAAATAGAGTTAATTATCCAGAATTGATATAATATGTTATTAATGAATATACATATGTTAAATTGGTCTTATATATCATTTAGTTATATTATTTGAGGATTAATCATTAGATAAATGTTAATATTAATCATTTAAATAAATTTGGCAGTTTTTGGATAAAAAAAACTCATTTTATCTTCTTATTTAATATTCTGTACATATGTTAGTTTCAAAACAAATAAATATTATAAAATAAATTAGAAAATCAGTTTCAACCAATATAATTTTTTTACGACCAACCTTTATGGTGGTGGTGAAAAATGAAAATGCACTATCCACGGTGGCGGTAAATCGGCACACCACGAACGATATTTTCTATTTTAGAATAAAAAGAAAAAGGAAAGAGATTTGAAGATGAATTATTCCATTAAAAAATAATATTATAATACATAAATGATACACGAGTTATCATTCTATATGTATAAGTGTTGATGAGGATAAGATAAAAAAAGAAATGAAATTCAAAATACATAAGGAGAAAAAGAAAGATGATTTTACCTCTTGATTTTCTCCTCCTAGATAACCCCATTAGGGAAAGGGGATAAGTATTTTGATGATACCAAGGGATAATAGATATGTTTTAGGGGATTTGGATACGTATTCTGAATAAATTTGACAATATTCAACACTTGGAAGGTGTCAGTAGAAGAGGTGGTGAGGGGTGGCATTTATAGGGGAGGAGAAGGGTGCTTTCTCGTTATTTTTATCATTAGTTAATTAATTTGACTCAATACAATGAATAATTTGATCCTTATCAATAAATATATTTAAATACTATAGGAGAGTTTTATATTTTGTTATTACATCATTTTTATAGAAACAATGACTACAAATATCTTTTATTTAACTTTTATAATAAATTAATGTATTTTACTATTCATAGAATATTAATGTATTTTAGAAAAATCCCAAATATTTAAGCTTTAGAATTTTCTACATGTATTATTAAAAAATAACACCATATTATAAAAATAATTTTCTAAATAATTGAAATTTAATATTTTATTAAAATCATCTTTTACCTGGAAAGTATAGATTATTAAATTATAAATGATTTTACAACACTTTGAAAAATTAATTAAGGCCTCATAAAATTAAATTATTTTTATGACACACTCCCTCCAAATATTCTCCTCATGAGATGTGAACGGATAAAGAGATATAATTACCCCCAAGTCCCACCTTTAGTAGGCCCTAGGGAGGGGAGAAGCACCAAGGGTATAAATATCTCAAAAAATGGGAGGAATTAACCTTTTTATAGTATCCGAGATCTAGAGATAATATGTATAAACCCCAATAAAACATAATGAAATATGTATATAAGAAATAAAAAACCATCCTACCTGAATTAGTAAAACAATAATGATACAAATACAAGTTTTGCCAACGTAAATACGAAAACAAGCATAAGCTTTTCCACAATAACTATCCCAAAATCTAAGCTAGAAACAACTAGGACGGTCCATGTAGTCATCCTAGAAACTTGAATGTGGTTTTATCTATGTAGGGTGATCATAAAATTATACTCATTAGTGAAAACCAAAGTCTCTCATGTAAAAGTGGTCAAAACATACTAATTCTCCAAAGAGAAAACTAGAAAACCCGGCAAAACATAACAAGAAACACTAGCCATCCCAGCCTCATCAAGGAATGATCACTAAATAATGAAAGTCATGTAAAGTATAATAGTATGAAAATCTATATTTGGGTACCTCACACCACTTCACAAGGGTTAACTACTCATTCCATAATGAAAGACGTCCTAATGCCAACACACTCTTCCATAAGACCCATGTCAGAACCTACCTGCACACTCCTAGGACTTAGAGCTAGTATGACATCTCGGGAAAATGGAGGTCACCACACCCCGCCCACAAAAACTAGGGCCACAACCATACCACATCATGAAGAAAACTAGGAAATAACATCACATATTTTTTTTGAAAACACAGGAGAAGTCACACCTCGCCCGCAGAAACATGGGCCTCACAACCATACCATAACCTTCCCGATCATTCTTGGGCTACCAATTCCTAGATGAGGGGGAAGGTAATAAAAATTAATAAAACAAACATCCTCCCACTGATATGTTGGGAAAGAAACACTCCCCCATAATGATGGTGGTATTCAGCACATAGTTAATAACTATGGTGGGGTGCATATAGAAATCACAAGAGAATCCTTGAGGGTCCCACAGTAAGTGTAGTCCAACTGCAAAACATTTGGATTATTATTAGGAGAATGGTGATTTCTCTTGGGATTAATTAATTATATGTAGTCCAAACCAGAAATTTGGATTATCTAAAAGCCTCCGAAGAATTATTAATTTAATGATAAATTTATATCCTTTGAGAAAACATCTAAATCATTTAAATATTGTTTTAAACTCATTTTATATGAAATAAAATGTTAAAGGGGAGAAACTAGAAAAAATATAATAACTATAAATTTGAAAATCTGTGGAAATGGCTCACTAGTGGATAACCTACCATTGGATGACTCACCATTAGGTGAACTATAATTTCATGACTAACCATTGTATGAGTCACTGTTGGATGACTCACAGTTTGATGAGTCACCATTGGATGAGTCACTGTTGTGATTCACTGCTGAATGAGTCACGATCATGAGTTACCAATGGATGAGTCACCATCGTGACTCACCACTAGACAAGTTACCATCATCAGTCATCAATGGATGAGTCACCATAGATAATCACTATTGGAAACACACCTTTCTGAGTCCCTATTGGGTGATTGACCATTGTGAGTCATCACTGGATAAGTCACTATCACGAGTCACCTCTAGTGACTTAACATTAGAGACTCACCATTCTAAGATACTTGTGGATGACTCAATGTTGTGATTCACCATCGTGACACACCATTGTGACCTACTATCACCACCTACGGGTCTTCACTCACTATTAGAGAATTTATATTTTGAAAAATTCTTGAAACAAGTTGTTGTTTCTTCTTATAACAGATCAAACAATGGATTTTCACAAAGTAATAGACTACAGGGGTCCAGCCCATTACATTAGATAGCTCTCAAAACTATTCAATCCATTGAGAATTTACGATCCAAATTCATAATGAAAGAGTTTTTGGAATATCCACCCTTTGAGATACCTCTCAAGATCTTACTACACTTGAAACAACACTCTTAATAAAAAACAACATTGTTCAACAATAAACATCCATGTGTTGTTTGAAAGCTGGAGTGAAACCAAAACATTCAGGAAAACTTCCACTAACATTATGCATTACAAGCAACCATAAGATACACCACTTAAGAAGAACATCCACATAGTTCAAACCTAAGAATCATGTAATTCCATCTTCTATGTCAAGATATTATCCAGTATAAGTGGAATTGAAATTCCCACATATGTTTAATCACATCTCAATTAATGTTTCACAATTAGAAATTAGTTCTTCCATTTTCCACACATCAGAAATTCATCACGCATTAAGGAATAAGAGCAAAATAATCTCATAGTAAACAAGGTTCAAATATCACATTACAAGGCATAACATAACGAGGTAAAACATAACATGGTAGAACACAAAACAACTCTGGGTACTGGGCACTCATTTGTGCTTCTCGCTCCCAAGTACTATCCTCTAGGCCACCATGCCTCCACAACACATGAACCAAAGGAATGGTCCATCTATACACCACTTTCTTATGATGATCTTGGATCTCTACTAGCCTCTCCATGAATGTTTCATCCTCTTCGACATCCAACACACCCCAGTCAGAGACGTGGGAGTCATCGTGAAGATACTAACCGAGATGAGTGATGTGAATGGTATAATGGAATTTTTACAACTATGGGGGTAGCACTAAATAGTATTCCACCTTTCCAACTCTGTATGATTTTGTGTCCTAGAACCAACTAGTTTTACTTTGATTACATGGATATTTAATGTATTATTACATATTGTTCATTGTTTTGCATGACCATAATGTAATAATTTCTTAGAGTTTTTGTTGCACTGATAAGGTCATGGAAGTTCCCTACTATGATGAGAACCTTGAAATAATATAAAAATATTCTTAAATATAGTTCTACAATTGGATGACATACTATGATTGGACAAATAGCATGCAGACCGTTATGTGTGAGTACATGTAAGCAGACGAGACTTCCTCTCATAAAGTTCACACTTGGTAATCTACCAGATATGAGATTATGAGAACAGACCTGCTTGTAGGAATTACACATGTTTTGGTGTCATCTGATATTTCTATCTGCGAGCATGTGTAATGACCCTCATACTTTAAGATTATCATTAATACATGTCATGACTTACTCACTTTGATTTACTAACAAAAACCATCATGCAGAGAATTGGTGGGAAGTAGGGTACATTGGGTGCATCAAAGGTGGAATGTTATTAATGGATAAATTGAGGAAGTATTTTTTCCTTCTATTTATAGAAGTTGATATCTCGACACATTGATTAAAATTGAACCATCATGCAAAATTCCATGGTTAGGGTGTAACAAATATTTTATTTAAGGTAGTCAAAGAATGACGTATCAAGCATAAAACTTGATGACACAATCATGAAACCTTCTTGATGATATATTGCAATAACAAGATTATATTACACAGAGAGCGTTCGTATGTGGATGTCATTGTTGCGACTTTACATTCTTTCTCTTGGGTTCCTTTACCCGTTTCTAGATAGTACTCTTGGAATTTAGGTAAGCCCGCCTAATTCCAATGAGAAAGAATCCTAGAGGGTCCCAGACTATGTGTTTTCAGTGGTCTCAATTAAAATTATATTTGAATTTAATTAATGAAATAAATATTATTCTCAAGATCATGGAGTAATTTTATTCAATCTAAGATGACCGCATAAATTAAATAAAATATATTTATTTATTTTATTGAAAATTTAATAAATATTTATTTTCAATTTTTTAAATAAAATACTTATTTAAGAGAATGAATTATTTATTTATTTATTAGGGTGTTCAATAAATGGAAGAAGAGTTAGAGTGGACCAAGGTCGGTCCAGTAGTAAAATAATTATATTCATGATGGTAACTAATTATTTAACTAGTTGGTACAAATTAAAATAACACAGTTATTATTTGGTGGTGAGAAATTTTATTTATAATTCCGTTTTGTGCAAGTTAGGGCACTAATAAATAACGACACAATATTATTATTAAATGCATGTGTTTTCTCTAAGTTCATGAATTTATCTAATTTTTGCTATGCAATTAAATATTATAACTAAAATTCCATGTATATAAATAGGCAAGTACCCCTATTGTGCCATAAACCACACCACACGCCTGGTGAATTGAAAATTGTTGAGCTAAAAAATTTCTCCCTCAAATCATCTTCTCTACCCTCTCACGAATGACAGACATTCTTCAAGGCCGAAGAACAAGCGATCAAGAATGGACGACCCAAGACACTCTCTTCACCGTGATAGCCCCCGGAGAACGAGCGGTGTTGATCAGAGGCCATCAGAGCACATGTGGATCACTGCTAGAGGGATTGTTGTTTGGATCCTTAAAAGTGCAATGCGATAATCTAGAAGGGTCATTCTAGATGATCAACATCATCAACGGAGAAAAATACCAAAGACACAAGATTTGATTTACTTTATGAAATTAATTAAATTAATTATAAACATGATGTGCAAGATCCTATCTAATGTTTTCGGGCCTATATCTTCTTTGTCTAAATCATTGATTATATTTCATGGATACTCTTATTCATCGTTTTATTAATCCCAGAATAATCATTGATCATGGAAAAAATCAAAATTGGGTTCCATCCCAACCACGTATCCGCTACGCCCGAAACCATCAAGTGGTATCAAAGGGAGGTTACATCATAGTTTATAATTATTTAAATATTTCTTTTTTGAATTATGCATTTAATAATTTAGTTTTATAATTCAAGTTAATCATTCTAAAAATCTGAATCCTGAGATCTATTCCTCCTCTTTCATTTCTAGTTCACCTTATAGAAACAATCTTTTCTTTTAATTTTTATTAAAATAAAATAGAGGATCTCATCCGGTGGTGCCAAAGATTCCGGGTTGTAAAACACCATAACACACAGTGTGTATTTAGTAGTACATGCTGTGTTGTCAAGATTCAATGCATCAGACCAGTCCGCCAACCCAAGCTGTTTGTTGGAGTATATATATGTATTAAAGGACATTGTCTATTGACCTGAAAAAGGTGGCACACAGTTTCAGGATTACACGCCGTGTGGCCCAATGGACATGGATTGTAGTCCCTTCAGGTTAGTGTTGGACTGTGTACCCCATACATGGCTTTCCCGGATGGAGACAGTTAAATGAGGAACTACACGGCATGTGGCCCACTAGACGTGTCGTGTACTCCGAATATTTCTGAAGTACAGTCACACGTTGTTTCCCTGGGCATGTACTTCAGATAGACAGTGAAAAATAGTACACTCCATGTAGTTGGAACTATACGTCGTGAAATCATCCAAATTACACAGATTTATTAAAATTTATTATTATATTATACAAACCCTTGTGACGTGTACCATTGTGCGGTCATAAATATGAGGCACAACACGTGATAGATGTTTTATATATATGGGTGTTTAATTTAAGATCTGTGTTATTTTCATTTCTACTCATTGGGTAGTTACAAATAAGAATTAACTGGGTTTCCTCTGAGGTACAAGTTACGCATAATGACAATTTTTAATGAATTTATTTGTTTAAAATTATGGTGGATGAGTATCTTACGAAAATTCATAAAATCATTTAAGATAAAAGGATTGATTAATTAAAGATGATAATTAATTGATTCCAGTATGATTTTAATTAAATGATAACTATTAAAGTATTTAATGTTAGGTTTATTTGTGCGTAAACATCATTGCATGTATGGGTGATCATGAGGTAGACCAATACATTGTATGCGGATGGTTTATTTTAATTAATTTATTTAATTTAAATTTTTTGGCATGCGAGCACTCTCCTCATTAATATGTAGGGCATGTGTGCCCAAGGATTCATTTTCTAAAACCCCTTTTTACCCCTCATCTACATGTGAGTTAAAAAATTCATATGTAATGGATGGTACTCCCAAGCTAGTGGAGGCAGTTTAAGTTGGAGCTGAGAGGAAACCAATTCCATGAGATATAGAGGTGGACTGGTGGAAGCTGTAAACATGAACCCAAAAGGTTCAATGTGTTTCTCCCCTAGTTCAGGGTTATTTTATCAACCTCTAGATAAACTAACCATTAGAAAATCTCATGATCATTCCATTTACATTATTTTACTTCTGCTAGTTGCATGGTTTATCATTATGGATGTGTTATCACAATCACATAATTAATGAATTAAAACAAGCATACAAGATGGAACTAAAATAAACGAGACTTATGCGTAAATATTATCAAGACATGGTTAATCACTTAATTAAGTGCCACTTAATATTAACCATCATGTGATAATGATAATACGAAATTCATTCATAATAGATAAAATTCCCTCAAATAAAATATTAATTCAGAACAAGCCTTCCGTAACGTGAGGGAAAACTCAATAAAACTATGTGTTTGTCCAACCCTTGTTGGCACACATACTTTTATACAAGATGCCCTTATGAAATGTTTCTGGTTGACATAACCATATTATATCTAGAGGAGTAGCCCTTAATAGACTAGGTGCAATATTGGAGGCAAGAGTTGAGGAAATCCAAAGTCATTATTTCAGGATTGGGGAGTCCACTCAACATATCAAGGAGCTACAAGCCCATAATTGGAAAAGACCTACCTACCTAAATACCTTTTAATAGCTTGACCAACCCTTGGTGGGGTTATGGGAAGGGGAATATGGATCTTTTCCACTATAATGTCATTGAAACTCGACATTCTGAGTTCAATGGTGAGGGATATTAGGACTTGATAAAATAACGGGAGACTTAATAAACTTTATTATTTCTTATAAAATGTAATAAATAAAGTAATAATGATATGATCATTTAATTATAGAATAAAAATGACAAACTCCTCAACCACACTATCACTACGATCATTTATGGATAAATATAACATCCTCACTGGCAGTAAATTCCAAGAATGGTTTAGTCATCTTCGGTTTATCCTACACCATGATTGAAAGTCGTACGTGCTGGAGTCAATAGTACCTGATCCACCTGCCAAAGAGTCAAGTGATGAGGATTTATTGGTCTATGGGAAACATATAAATGGCGCGGTCGATGTTCAGTGTTTGATGATGTCATCATTGTGTAGTGAGCTCATGAAGTCTCATGAAAACATGGATGCTTATAGCACACTAGAGCACCTCTATGGTATTTACCAGGAAAGAGAAAGACAAGAAAGGTTTTAGATCTCTATGAAACTCTTTTAGAGTAAGCTTGGAGAAGGTTCCTCAGCTGAGCCTCATGTAGTCAAGCTCATTAGCTACATTGAGAACATGTAGGTTCTAGGGTTTAAACTCCCAGAAGAACTAGGCCCCGATCTAATTCTTGCATCACTCCCTCGGAGCTTCTCTAACTATTTTGTCAATTACAATATTAACTACATTGAGAAGTCTCTATCTGATCTACAAATCCTCATTCACCAAGTGGACAAAGATATGAAGTGAAAAAAACCTTATGAACTTATGGTGAATAAGAGGAAAGGGAAGGCGAAGATCATTAAGCCCAAAGCTTCTTCATGACCTTCCATGAAAAGGAATATCAAAGGGGAGGAAAGGGAACATGGGCCTGTTTGTTTTGCATATGGAAAGAAGGGACACTGGAAGAAGAACTTCACCCAGCCTAAGAAGCAAGGGGAAGCTTCAGGTGAATTTTTTATCGAATAAAATCTATATGTTTCAACAAATTTGGATTTAGATATTGATTTTGGTGCTCATATATGTATTCAAATACAGTAACAAGTAGATTTCGAAATATTTTTCGAGGGGAGGAAGACCCATGAGTAGCCAACAGAGCTAGACTTACTGTTGTAGCTGTCGGTGACTAACACAACACGTTTCCAACTGGGATGATCTTGGTGTTAAAGGGGTTTTTATGGGCATTCTGTTACTAAAAACATTCTTTTTGTATCCATATTAGATACAAATGGATTTTTTTTCAATTTTGGAAATGAATGTTTCTTCATTTACAAAGATTTCATTTGTTATGGTAGGGAACATTTATGCAACAGAATTTACATGTTAGATTATAGAAACTAGGTAATAGAAATAGATAACAATGATACATCACATGACTAATACCACAACAATCATTGGAATCACTATCTAGGAAATGTAAATGAGAAACGCTTGAAAAAGTTACATCAAGATGGATATTTAGATTCTTTTAAACTAAAACACTTGGTGTATGTCATGTATGTTTACCAAATAAATGACCAAATATCCATTTAGTGGGAAAGGTGAAAGGGATAAAGAACTTTTTTAATTGATTCATACTGATGTGTGAGAACCATTTATAGTTGAATAAAGGAGAGAGAACTCATACATCATAACCATTACTAATGGTTTTAGTAGATATAGATATATCATCTTAATGTGGTATAAGTCAGATTATTTTGATAAGTTCAAAGAATACTAGAACAATGTTGAGAACCAGCTTGGTATGAATATTAAGAAACACCACTCAGACTAAGGTGGATAATATCTTAGTCAAGACTTCATTGATTGCTTACGGGATTTTGGGATCCTGTCCCAACTCATTCCTCCAAACACACCCCATTGGAGTGGTGTGAGTGAAAGGAGGAACTGAACTCTATTGGACAAGGTGATATCAATGATGAGTCATGCAAGTCTTCCATTATCCTTTTGTAGATATGAGTTACAAACAATGGTACACATACTAAACCAAGTTCCATCTAAATCGATAAATGGTATTCCAAATGAGACCTGGAGTGGAAGAAAAGCCATGTTATTGAATTTACATTTTTGGGGAATCGAAGAATTTTTTAAGGCCTCTTCAGGTAACAAACTCGCACCTCAAGGCACAAAGTGTACCTTCATAGGATACCCCAAGGAAACAAGGGGATATTACCTATACAACCCCTTTTACAAAAATATTATAGTGGAATGAAATTCCATATTCCTTGAGAGGGAGAACATCTCCAAAAGAGATAGTGGGAGTGATATAGAATTCGATGAATTTGAGGATCACGGTACACAAGAGTTTGTACAATAACAGATCCCACAATGCCCGTGGAAGAAGAATCTATTCCAGAGACACAAGTACTACTTAAGAGTAAAAGAGAGGTTAGAGAACCAAAACGGTACAGTTTTTTAATTATCGAGGATGGTGACTCCTTATTAGTTTATAATCATTATTCTATAACCTACAAGGAAGAAAGTAGTGGCACAAACATTGCCAAGTGGAAAGAAACCATGAATTCTAAAATGGATTCCATGTACCAAAACCAAGTTTGGATATTGGTAGATCCTACAGTTGATATAAATCATGTTGGTTGAAAATGGGAATTCAAGAAGAAAATGGTCCTGGAGGGACAAGTCAGTACCTATAAGCACGACTGGTTGCAAAAGGTTTTAAATAACGTCAAGGAATTGACTATGATTAAACCTTCTTACTAGTTGCAATGCTTAAATCCATTAGAATTATACTTGCTATTACGGCTTACCATGACTATGATATTTTGAAAATGGATGTCGAAAGAGAATTCCTTAATGGGGACCTTTAGGATGATTTCTACATGACGCAACCTAGAGGGTTTGTGACTACAATGGTTGTCAATAAAGTATAAAAGTTGCAGAAATCCATTTATGGATTAAAGAAAGAATCCAGGTCATTGAACATTTCATTTTGATGAATCCATAAAAGAATTTCGTTTTATCAAAAATTAATGTGAGACTTGTGTCTAAAAACAGTTTAGTAGGAGTGCAGTCGTTTTCCTAATAGTATATTTTGATGATATATTACTCATTGGAAACGAGATACCAGTCTTACAGTCTATTTAGGCATGGTGCAATCAATGCATCTCCAGGAAAGACTTGTCTGAGGCAGCGTATATTCTTGGCATTAAGATACATTGTGAAAGATCCATGATATTGTTGCACCTAAGTCAAAGTACATACATTGATATGATACTGAAGAGATTCAGTATGGAACAATCCAAGAGGAGATTGTTTCCAGAGTCACATTTCATTCATCTTTACAAGAAATTATGTTTTCAAACACATGAGGAAAGAATGATAATGGAAAGGACTCAATACACATTATCGATTGGGCCGGTCATGTTTGACATGCTATGTACTAGGTTGGATGTTGCCTAAGCATTGAGTGCAGTAGGCATATATCAAGCTTACCCAGCGGACCGTCATTGGATGGAAGTCAAGACTATCCTATAGTATCTAAGGTGTACCAAGGATATATTATTGGTTTACGGAGGAGATGAGGAACTAGTCATTAGAGGATATGCATATTCTAGTTTTCAGACTGATCCAGATGACATGAAGTTGCAAATGGGATACATCTTCACTTTGAATGGAGGTTCAGTGAGTTGGAAGAGCTCAAAGAAGAGTGTGGTTGTAGATTCTACAACAGAGTCTGAGTAAATCGCAGCTTCTAAGGCTGCAAATGAAGTAGTTTGGATGTGATGATTTGTCCAGGAGCTAGATGTGGTACCTAGCAGTAAAGATCCCATCACACTGTACTGTGATAATACTACACCGGCGGCTCTTGAAAAAGAGCCAAGGTCACATCAGCAGACAAAGAACATACTTTGGAAGAATAATCTCTTGAGGAATTTTTCTCACAGATGTGAAGTTGTAGTACATAGTATTTCCACGAAAGACAACGTGGCGGACCCCTGGACCAAATCCTTGACTTATCAGAAACATGAACATCATTTGAGGTCTAGAGGACTGAAAGTCGTAGGCAGTTGTCTCTTGTCCAAGTGGGAGTTTGTAAGAGTTTGTGTCCAAGAACCAACTGGTTTTACATTGATTACATGGATAATTAATGTATTATTACATATTGTCTGTTGTTCTGCATGACTATGATTTAATAATTTCCTAGAGTATTTTTTGCATTAATAAGGTCATGGTAGGTCTCTATTATGATGAGAACCTTGAAATTCGATAACAATATTCTTAAATATAGTTCTATAGTTAGATGGCATACTATGCTGGGAAACATAGCATGTAGAACATTAGGTGGAAGTACTTGTAAAAAGATGAGACTTCCCCTCATAAAGTTCTCACTTGGTTATCTCTAAGATAGGAGATTATGAGAACATACCCACTTAGAGGAATTCCACATGTTTTGGTGTCATCAGATATTTTTATCTATGAGCATGTTGAATGATCCTTAGAATTAAATATTATAATCAATACGTGTCACGACTTATCCAATTTTATTTACTCAAAAAAAGCATCACGCAGAGAATTGGTGGGATGTAGGGTATGTTGGGTGCGTCCCAAGTGGCATGTTATTAATGGATAAGTCGAGGAAAGATTTTCCCTTCCATTTATGGAAGTTGATATCTTTATCCATTGATTGAAATAGAACCTTCATGTGAAATTCTTTTGCCATGGAGTAACGAAGAGTTTATTTAAGGTAGTCAAAGAATGACGAACCAAGCATAAAAGTTGATGAAAAAATCATGGAACTTTCATGATGATATATTGCGACAAAGGGATTATATTACACACAGAGCCTTCGTATGTGGATGTCCTTGTTGTGCCATTATGTTCTTTCTCTTGGATGACTTAAACCATTGATAGACTATACTTTTGGACTTTAGGTAAGCCCGCATAATGCCAATTAGATAGAATCTTAGAGTGTCACACACTAAGTGTGTTTGGTGGTCTCGGTTAAATTCTATTTGATTTTAATTAGAAAAAAAAATTATTCTCAAGACCGTGGAATAATTTTATTCATGTTAAGATGACTGCATAAATTAAATAAAATATATTTATTTATTTTATTTAATAGTTAATAAATATTTATTTACTAGTTTGTAAATAAAATATTTATCTAAGAGAATAAATTATTTATTTATTTTTTCAGGTTCTCAATAAATGGAAGTGGAGTTTGAGTGGACCAAGGTTGGTCCAGTAGTAAAATAATTATTTGAAAGATAGTAAATAATTATTTAACTAGTTACACAAATTCAAATAATGATGCTATTATTTTCTGACACAGAATTTCATTTATGATTTCATTTTTGTGGAAGTTGACACACTATAAATAATGACGTGGTATTATTATTAAATGCATTGGATTTAACTAATTTCGTGAATGTATTTAGTTATTGATATGAAATTAAATATTTTAACTGAAATTCCATGTATACAAATAGTCAAGTACCCCTATTGTGCCATACAGCACACCACATTCCTAGTTAATTGAGAATTGTTGAGCCAAACAATTTATCCCTCAAATCCTCTTCTCTCCCCTCTTAATAATGAGAGACAAATTTCATGGATGAAGAACACACAATCATGAATGACCGACACAAGACATTCTATTCGTCGCGCTAACACCTAGATTGTGAGCGGTGTTGATAAGAGGCCATCAGAGCACATGTGGATCACCACTATAGGGATTCTAGTTTGGATCCTTACAAACATAACAAGAAAATCCGAAAGGGGAAATCTGGAAGATCAACATCATTAATGAAGAAATATCCAAAGACTTAGGTATTATTTTTCTTTATGAAAATAATTAAATTAATTATAAACATGATCTGCAAGATCCTCTCTAAAGGTTTCAGTCATATTTCTTCTTTATCTAAATCTTTGATTATATTCGATGGAGATTGTCGTTCATCATCATATTGATCCCAAAATAATCAATGATTATAGTAAAAATCAAAATTGGGTGTCTTCCCAACCACGCTTCCACTGCGCCTGGAACCTTCAAACTCAACCCAACACCTCAATGGGACCAATGGTCCTATGATAAAGCTTGATCCATATAACAAACCTACACTACCCACTTCGAGGGATAACCTTAAAGAAAATATGATCCCCAAACTTAAACTGTAAGGGTGTTTTCCTACCATCAATATATAACTTATTCCAGTCCTGTGATTCTTTCAACCTCTGATAGATAATCTGTACCTTCTCTATTGTGATCTACACTACCTTGGTTCCAAGAAAAGCTATCTCCTCATATTTTGTCTAGCACAAGGGTGAAAAAAATGGTCTTTCGTAAAAATATTCAAATATATCCATTCAATTGGAATAATTATATATATTATTGTAAGAAATGTCTACGAAGAGAAAGTGTCACACCCAGGATCCACCAAAGTCTAAGGCATATTCCCGCAAGATGATCTCAAACATTTGGATGGTATGCTCTATCTCTCCATCTATCGGAGGGTGGAAAGAAGTACTGAGGCTTAACTAAGTTCCAAAAGTATGATGAAATCCCCTCTAAGATCATTTGGTAAAAATGTATCCTGATCTAAAAAAATGGATCTCTGAACTCCATGCAGTTTCCCCACCTCATCCACATCCCTCGTATCCAAGGAGTTCACTATGAAAGACTCCTTAATTGATAAGAAGTGAGCTAATTTTTTCAACCGATCCACTACCACCCAGATAGCACCACAGACTCCCTGATTCATGGGTAATACTATGAAGAAGTTACATTGGTATTTCACACCGTTTACATTTAGGGAAATCTTGGGGTTGAAAAACTCCATAGGAAACATGGCACTCAGCCTTCACCTGCTCGCACACTAAGCACTTTTCCACAAAATATGCTACTTCCGAGTTCATCCTAGGCCACCAAAACTGCATCATAAATCAACAGAACTTCTTCAAAACTCCCTTTTGTATAGAAAAAGGTGATCTATGAAACTCATGTAGGACTCCATCACACATCAACACTAGAACAAATAGTTTTCCACGAAACATCATCTGATTCTGATTGTTCATTATCCATACCTCCAAAGTACCACCATGGTCAATACGATCTTGCATCACATCTGCCATTGAGTCACTCCACTGAGACTATCCTCATAATACCTCAAGGAAGTCTATAGTTTCATATGAAACATAAAATATCTTCCACCATCCATTCTAATATCTATGTATAAGGCATCCATGTCCTCCATTGCCTTCCAAGGATCAATGGATTTCCAAACAACATCATTCTAAGACATCCTGCTCGAAAAATCAGCTACAAAATTCCCATTTATTATAAAATATGATACCTAGAAGCCATAGTCATGATGAAATTCCATCCATCTATATTTTCACAATTTAAATCTCATAGGGAAAAGATAGATCTAAGAATTTTTTGATCATTGAAGACTATAAAGTGCCTTCCAATTAGGTAATACCAACACAAAATCAACACAAACATGAAAACTTCTAGATCCAAATCACGGAACGAATAGTTATGTTTGTGGGGATATAACATCATATACCTATAAGAAATCACTCCCCACTATTGCATCTATATGCGTCTCAATCCAGGATGAGAAGAATCAAAAAACACCTCGATCATCACCCCTTCCTCTGGCAACCGAAGCACTGGAGAACTGACCATATTTCCATTTAGATAGATGAATAAATCCTAGAAATACTCAATCCATACAAAACCTGGTATTTTCTGTTCAAATATGTCAATGGAGCAACAAATCAAGATAAATT
This sequence comes from Viscum album, assembly GCA_963277665.1. Taxonomy (NCBI): domain Eukaryota; kingdom Viridiplantae; phylum Streptophyta; class Magnoliopsida; order Santalales; family Viscaceae; genus Viscum; species Viscum album. Next base: position 90,192,884 of record OY728147.1, read on the forward strand.
GGGTAAAAACCACTGATAATATCCTTCCAGACAGGAAAAATATGAACCTCTGCAACATTATTGGGCACTTCCCAAGAAAATAATTCATCAACATTTGAAAATTCCATAGATACAACTTGTTGGGTCACAACATGCCCAAGGAAATTCCCCTCTCATTTCCAGAACATGCATTTGTAAAACAATCAGTAGAGGTTGTTGGAACACACCATGATTTTTATGAGGTAAAGTTTTTTGAATTCCTTGATGTCTTGTGTTTTTCACAACACTATGATTAGCATGAACAATACACAAAATCGACTTAAATTTTGGTATATTCAATTCTATTATTGTCTTTTGTTATACACAATCTCAAGTTTTTTTGATATAATTCCTTTCATGCAAGACCAAGTGTAAGTGAACAACTAAAAATTGTTATGTTACCTTATATCATAGTAGTTAAAATGGTGGGAATGAAAATTAATATTTTAATTAGGAATTTACTAATTAAATATTTATTTAATTAAATCAATTGTCAAAATTTATTTATAAATGAGAATAAAACATTTTTTACTTAAAAGAAAATGGTTTTTCTACAAAACTATTTAAATAAAAATAAGTGAGTGTATAAAAAAATAAATTCACACTTTATGGATTTTATTAATAAAATATATATGTAATATAGTCAATGTAATGTTTAAAATTAGTAATATATGTTTTCTATGCATTATATAAGAACAAATTCAATTTTTTTTGGACAAAATAAGTATTTTTTTGTAAAATACAATTTTACCACCTTTTGATGGAGAACACATTTTAAATCCAGTTTTTTACACATTTATAAGTTATGTTTTAAAAAATAAACATCCTTTTTTCATTATGGGACATCAAAATTTACTTTGGATTAATTTTTTGTATTTTTTGAGAATATTCATATTTTATTGAATAGTGAAAAAGACTGCATTTGAATTCAAAACTGCATTTTTTTCTAATATATTTGTATTGATTAGTTATATTATAATTTCATTTTTAAATGTATTCAGATTAATTTTTTATCATTTAATCCAAATTTGGTCATTGGATGTAATTTCAAATTGAAATTTGATATAAAGACATGTCGATCTTTTATGGGTTCACATTAAAACCCAGTTTTCTCGCTTTTTAAAATGGGAATTTATTTTAAATTAATTACTAAAATTTCAATGTTCTGAATTTGGAAAAGAGGATTCCATATTTGTAATAATTTTTTTAAAATTATGTAAATAGTTTCCTTTTATTTTCTTGGGACATTATGAATAGTAACTTTGGAAATTTTGATTTACCATGGTTAAAGGTAAATCAAGTAAGTTTGAGTAACAAATAATTTGATAAGGATAATAACAATACCCTAACAGATAAAGAAATCCTATTTGATGAATAATGGTAGAACCTTAAAATATAAGGATAAAATTTTATTCTTTTAATGTACTTTTGTCTATGAATGTTATGTAATTATTATTTAAAGAAAAGAAAGGGGCAACATGTCACTCACTTATCTCTTATAAGTATAAAATTTTTAATGTAGTGATAAACTTGATGAACCAAATAACATATATAGTCTGAAAAAATAAAATGAAATTATCTACATCATATGAATTTTTTATAATTTTTATAGATTAAATAATGACCATAAATATTGACACCAAAGTGATATTTTAATTGTTTTATTAAGAGAAATATCAAATAAATGATATAATAAAAATTAGAAAAATATTATATTACTTAATTTATGCCATAAATGAATTATAAAGGTGAATGTGACATTATATAAGACTATTAAATGGTTTTTTTTGCAGTTATTTCTCTATATTAATTTTATTTAAATTCAATGAATTGAAAAGTGTAAAAAATGACTCTACTGATATTTTATAAAACAAATATTTAATTAAATTATTAAAAATCATAAAAAAAAAATTTAAAATACAAAATTAACATTAATAACGTCGAAAAGTTCCTTAAGTTTCCAATTATGGGAAGTTTATCCCATATATGTAACATTTATGGCCTCTTAATACTTAAAATGTTGTTACCAAAATTAAAATTAAAAGAGAATAATGTTGTGTAATCCAAAAAGATAATGTCCAAAATAAAAGCAATAAATGTCCAAATATTTTTATAGGAGTATTTAACACATTAATCTTATAATAATATATATATTCTAAATTTAGAGTCTTTTGGATCTAAATGTTAATTTATATTAATTTAATAATTTAGAACTTTTCAAGGGTGCCCCTTGCCTCAATTATAAAACCGAACCACCTCCCTCACGTATTGACATCAATTTTACCATTAATGATTATAAATACCATGACATTTTTCCTTATCATCTTCTATAGACAAATTATAGTTTTTTTACTCAAATGAGCACCTCCAGTGCCATTAAGAGGAGATCTAGAGGAATCACGTTGAGGGATGGGTAATCTCTACTACCATTTCATTCCAATTTCTTTCTTAATATACTCATTATTTATTAGTTGTCTCATTATTAAGTAATAACATCAGTATCACTCAAATGATGATATGTTATTATAATTATGAAACAACCATATTCCACCACATATTTATCCTATAAAAAAGAAATCACCACATATGCATACATACAACTTACCATCTCCATGTTGTGGAGGAATTTGTTTTCACCACCAACACAGTTAGATGGATATAATTATTGAAATAATAACTATATATAATTATTATAAAATTTTATTTACTATAGGAAGATAGATATACAATCCAATTCCATACCATTTCAAAGTTACAAGAATGATATCATCACTCAAGCGTACATAAAGCCTATCGTCTCCATGATGAAATGTGATTCATTTTACAATATAACTATGAAACAATTATTATATAAATGTAAAGTATGAATAAATATGATATTTCCTATGTTCATATCATTTTATAATGGTATAAATAAGACCTATAGGGATAACTGAAATTTATTCAGCAAAACATGCATAAAAAAATAAAGCAGTTTCTACCCGAATAACGAGTAATATTGAAATATTATTACCAAAGGGATGATAATATGATAATTTATGGTATCATAAAACTGAATATGATTCTGTAATAATTCAATGAAACCATTAAAATCATTATATAAGTGTTTTTTATACTTACAAAGTATAATAGACCTAAGGTAAGGGAGTATTTTGTCTCACTTTTATTTCTCTAGAACATATGCATTATAGACCAACGATTTCTTTTGTGTGGTGTTTATGCTTCTGATGAATGTTTTATTAGTATTAGTATAAAGGTTATGATATATAAATATTCATATAATTTTCATTAATTTTTTGGAATATGAAATGACTAATTAGAATTGGTAAGGGAGAATATCGCAATATCATTATTATCCAAGGTCGTTTATATGTAAGTATTTACTGGGGTATATTTATCATTAATGTATAGGTTAAGTAAATATATAATATTATTTCTACTCCCCTATAATTTTTTTAATTCGTATTTTACCAATTTTTGTAATTTTTATTAAACGATATGAAATAAATATTTTTTCTTTTTTCGGTACGATGTACTTTTTCACTTTTCAAGAAAATGTATCAGAATAATATATTTTAACTTATATAAATTTAATGGATTTTTATGGTTTCATGATTCCTTATTTACATGATTATTATCTTACATTTTTTTAAGGTTATTTTCAAAGAACTTAGTTTCCTTTTAAATGGCTTGGTGTTTTGAGAAAATAAAACTCATTTGAAGAAGAAACGATATTCGCCTCAAGATTTAATTTCATGTGTTATATCAAAAATACATTCCATTTAAAATGACATTATTTAAATGGGGTTTTGTTTCTATTACTATTAATACTATTATTTTATTTTGTTTATTATTGAATGTTATTTATGAAATATATTTGTTTACATGGATTATGTTATATTGGATTGATGTTTGAGAAAACCATTTTATTCAATGGGTTATTCTATGATTAATGATTTATGTTTTTGTGGAAAACATATGAATATTTTCATTATGATATGGGAGGGACCTATATCTCCATCCAATTAATTGGGTAAAGATTTATATCTCATTTGATAGATTGGACATGAACGACAACTAAATATGGTTCAATAGTACTTAACTGAAAGAAAAAGTATTTCTAGTTATATAATACCGGGTTGAACAAGGAGTGAGTTTGGTTCAGTAATGGAGTTTTTCTGTTATGATGGTCTTGGAAATAATCCTGGGCTAATATGGAAATGATTTTCTTTACTTATGTGTTTTCCTCAATTGCTTGTTTAATTCAAATGGTATCTTATCATAGTTAATGTTCATTTATGATTTATGCTTTATGAACTACAAGATTTATTTCATGACTCGAGATTTTGATATTCAAAATTTATCTTCATGTTTTCACATTCTTATATTTATGCTTGGTTTAATGTTCTTCATGTTTACCATTAATTAGCATTTAATCTCACCCTTTTTTTGTTTTATTTTCCCTAGGTTATAAAGAATGGTTTTAGGTTGGGAGACTAAAGGGGAATATAATTATGGGAAATTTTAATGAACTTTCTCCATGTTAGAAGAATGTGTTTATTGTTTCCAAAGACACAAAACTAATATAGTATTTGGGTATATATTTTTGTAGTGTATTTATTTTTCAAAAAAATAAATTTAAATTCCATGTTTGTCATTCTTGGGTTGTTAGAGTCGGTATCAGAGTGATGGTTTTGAAATTTTTTGGAAACATTGATGCAAAAACATTAGTGATATCCCAATACTTATTTCTATGGATTTTCCTAGGGATGTTCTAAGGATAAGTTAATATATTGGTTATAATCCTAGGGTTTTTGAGATAATCTTGACTAACCTAGGGTTAAACTGAACATATCATAAATTGAAATATTTTTACGCAATTTTCCTTACTTATGTTTATAAATAATCTAATATGTATTTCTCAGAATTTTCTTTCTGGTCTTAGTCAATAGCCATAACTACATAGAACATACTTAACAACAAAATGTTTCAGATGTGGAAATTGAGATAATTATTAATATTGTTTTCCTAAGTGTAAATATCATGAAGAGAATCATGATGATATTATGAGTATTGGTTATAATACTGAGGATAATGAGATTTTTAACTACATGGGAAATGTATGTGATGTTCTTATAGTATTATTATCATTAAAACTAATAATTTTGAGTTTTAGAAACCTTAATAAATGATTCAAATTTTAGGAAATATGAAGATGATGAATCCTGACAAATGGTTTAAGAGTAAATATGGATGATTGAGGTGTATATGCTTCATAATTCAATGATTATATAATATAAATCATTAAATATATCATTGTTTTTAGTATAAGTTTTTCATTGGGGATTGGACAGTATATGTTAAATAATTATAAGGTGCATAAAAATTGTTGTAAGGGTAAATTAATATGTTTGGAGAACAAATGATTAATAGAAATATAACCCTTAATATGTCCCTTTATGTTAAGATAATGATGTTTAGATAAGGATATGTTGTATTTCAATAAGTAAATTATATGATACTAGTATCTTGGGGACTTACTATGGAGTTGTTGACAAGAGGGATATTATATCATGGATGAAGTATAAACCTTTTTGGGACTTTAAGAATATATCTAATCAGTATTTTAATGAGGAAACAAGCATGTTTTAAATAAGGATATCTGATAATTTAGGATGTTGCTGTGACTCAAGAGAATACATGATGATGGTGCTCACATTTTTAAAATGTGAACATGAATAGAGATCTTATGAAATATGGGTGATAAATGTTATGCCAAGTTTGGAAACCATTTTCTATGTTTTTGGATTTTCATATTTCTAAATGATTGTAAGGTTATCAATTTTTCTGGAATGATTAATTTAAACATCAGATGATGTTTGTCAGAATAAGGTATTATCTCACCATATATGGACATATTCATGGTTGAAAACATGAGATACCCTTTTTCATGATAAAGGCAGATGGAATAACCTATCATTCAATTTGTGGATCACATGACCTGATAACACTTCAGGAATGAAAATTCAACTTTAATCTTTGAATAATATATGAAGTGGAAATTGGTCAAGGCATTCACAATGATGATATTGTACTTAAATAAAGTAAGTATTTCTTCTCATGTTCTTCAACATTAGGAAAAATATCTTGAAAACCGGTAATTTTGTTCAAGTGCCTTCTTATCTAATGAATTAGATGGTCTATTAAATCATCCTAGATAAGTTTTTCCTAAACATGTTCCCTATCACTCTCCATCAGAACATTATTTTTAGTTTTTTTCTTCCATATCCATGTTTCCACTTCCCACTTATGTTCTCATATGTGGAAACTTAGTAATGAGTTACTCTAGTTAACCATTATTTTAATAAATTTACTTTTTAAAATGAATTTTTAGAATTTTTTTTACGATCTGTGTTTTTATGAAAGAAAATTTCAAGTAGTAAACCTTTTATAACCCCATTGAATTTCATGGGTGAAATTCATTTTCAAAAGGGGTACAATGCAACACCCCAAGATTTTTATGAAAGAATGTTTTTTAATTTATTATATGTCTCATGTTTTACACAACACAAAGATAATCTTGCACAATATAAAACATTGGCTTAGATTTATGTATAAATAATTATATGCTTGGTTTTTTTTGACACACGAGTTCATGTTATTTTGAAATAATTCATTTCATGCAAGACCAAGTAAAACTGAAAACTAAATATTATTAGGGTATATTATAACCTAGTTAATAAAATGTTGGGAATGAACAATTTTAATTGATTTATGAAAATATTTTTTACAAATTTATTTAACTATCTTTTGGGGGGAAATTATTTATAAATTAAAATAAAGGCTTTTTTAATTAAAATGAACTGTTTTTCTAAAAAAACCCGTTATGTACAAAATACGAAGTTTATAAATAACAAAATCCCAATTTATGGATTTAATTAATGAAATATATATGTAATATATTTAATGTAATGATTGAAATTCATCATATATGTTTTCTACACGTGATATAAGAACAAATTTATTTTTTTTGGATAAAAGAAGTACTTAAAAAATAGTTTTACCGCCTTTTGACGGATAACCCATTTAAAATATAGTCTTTCACATTTATAAGTTTTTTTTAATGAAATAAATTTTTTATTTGGAAGAGAATCATAATAATTTAATTTGGTTGAAATTTTTCTATTTTTTGGGAAGATTCATATTTTAATGAATAGGGAAAAATACTTCATTTTAATTCCAAACTGCCTTTTTATCTAATTTTTTTGTATTGATTTATTATATTTTGAATTGGTTTTATTGTAGTTTTGGATTATTTTTTATCATTTAATCCAATGTTTGTCATTGGAAGTAATTTTACATTGAAATTTCACATAAACATATGTCAATCTTTTGATGGGGTTTACATTAAAAAAACTCTTTTTCTAACATTAACAACGTGAATTAATTTAAAATTAATTAATTCATTTTACATTATTTGAATTTAGAAAAATTGATTCCATATTAGGAATTATTAGATCCAAATTATGTAAATATTATCCTTTTATATTTTATGCACATACTGAATAGTAACTTTGTTAATTTTTATCTTCCATGGTTAAAGGTAAATCTTGTAAATTAGTGTAACAAATAATATGATAAGGATAATAAAATTACCCTTACACTTTCCAAAATAATATTAGTAGAATACAATTATACCCTTAACACCGTAGTATCAAAATTTATACATTTAATAAAATTAGTTCCCTGAAAGTGATGTAATTATTATTTAAACAAAAGAAAGTGACAATATGTCACCATAACATCTCTTATAAGTATACAATTTTTAATATAGTGATAAACATGATGAAATTATAAAAATAAGTATTCTCCAGAAATAAAATGAAATTATATTCTTTATTTGAATTAATTTATAATATTTATATATTAAGTAATTACCATAAATATTGACATAATAATGATACAATAATTATTTTATTAATTTAAATATCAAATAAATGATATTATAAATATTGTAATAATTTTTAAATGACATAATTTATGCCATTAACAAATTTTATTGGTGGCTATGAAATTTTAAAAAAATATTACATGGTTTGAATTGAATTTAAATAACTTTATGAATTATATTTAAATTCAATGAAATGAGTATTGTAAAAAATGAAACTATTGATATTTTATAAAAATAATATTAATTAAATTATTTAAAAATCGTCAAAATATTTTAAAATATCAAAGTGAATATGATAAAGTCTAAATGTTCATTAATTGTCGAATTATGGGAAATTAACTCCATATAAGTAAAATTTATGACATATATATACATAAAATATTGTTACCACAATTAAAATTAAAAGAGAATAATTGAGGGTATAAAAAAGATATGGTTTAAAATAAAATCAATCCAGGTCTAAAAATTATTTCCTGAGAGAATATTGAACTATACTCATCTTATTATCTAAATATTTTAATTTTGAATACCTTGGTTGAAAATAAAAATTTATGTTAATTTAATAATTTAAAATTTTCTAAGGGTTCCCCTCACCTCAATTATAAAAGAGAACCTCCTCCCTCACCTCTACAGTTCAATTTGATCCTTGAATCTCGGTCATACCCTGACCATTTCCTTCTTCAACTTCATTAGTCACATAATATAGGTTTTGTCTTCTCAAAAGTCCAACTCTAGTGCCATTTAAGAGGAGATTTAGAGGAAGTGCCTGGGGGAAGAGGTAATCTCTTCTATCGAATCATTCAAACTTCTATCTTCTTTTACTTCATATTCATTAGTTTTTTAATTATTAATTAATAACATAAATATCAATAATATAATTATAGGTCATTATAATTATGAAACAACCATATTACACCTTTTGTACATCCTACAAGAAATGAAATTACCACGTTTGCATATGTACGACTTACCGTCTCCACATAGTGTTGTAATTTGTTTTTCACCACCACTTTAGTTGTATGGATATAATGATAAAAATAACCACTATATGTGATTATTATAACATGATATATATTATATAACATCATATATACCAACCAATTCAATACTATTTTACAATTATCAGAATGATATCGTTGCTCGTGCGTATGTACGGCCTGCCGTCTCCCCAATGAATTGCGATTCATTCTACAAGATATACATTAAAATTGATTATATAAATTAAAATAATTAATAAATATCATATTTATTATGTTAATATCATTTTAGAGTAGTATAAATATGACCTAATAAGTATAACATGAATATATTTGGAAAACATGCATATGAAAATGAAGCAGTTTATTCCCCAAGAGCAAGTAATAATGAAATATTAATACCAAATGAATGATAATATTATCATATATGATACTATAAAAATGAATAATATTATAGAATAAGACAATGAAATCATTTAAATATCTATACAGGAGGTTTGGATACACATAACGAATAGTATAACTAAGGTAAGGGATTATTTTATCTCACTATGATTTCTGTGAGACATATGCCATATACACCACCTATATCATTTGTGTTTTGTTTATGCTTCACATGAATGTTTTATGATTATTATATTGAATGTTATTATATTTATATATGCATATAATTTTTTCTATTTTATGAGGTATACGATTTGATGGATTATAATTGGTAAGGGATAATTTCACAATCTGATTATTATCCAAGATTATTTATACATACATATTTATTGGGGTATGTTTATCATGCACTTCATTGTTTCATAAATATGAAATATTATTTATATTCTTCTAAAATTGGTTAGAGTCAAAATTACCCATTGGTGAATTTTTATTAAATTATATCATAGGAATCTTTTTTCTTTTTCGGTACGATGTACTTTTTGACTTTTTTGGAAGAAGTACAAGAATAATTTTTTTAACTTATAAGACATTAATGTATTTTTACAGTTTCATGATTCATTATTTCCATGAATCTTCCAGTAAAAGTTTCAAAAGTTATTTTCAAATATTTTTTTTAATTCCATGGAGTTTTGAGAAAATAAATTGTATTTGAACAAGAAAGGATATTTTCCTCAAGAATTGATTTCATGTGTTATATCAAAACAACTTTCCTTCTAAGATGACATTCTTCAAATATGGTTATATTCCAATTCCTTTTAATACTATGATTTTATTGTTATTATTATGGAATAATATTTATGAAGTCCATTTGTTTCACGTGGATTATTTTATAATGGAATGATGTAAATAAAACATATTTTATTCCTTGGGTTATTCTATGATGAATGATTATTTGTCACACATAAGATTTATTTCACTATGAGATGGGTGAGACCTATATTTCCATCAAATGAATTGGTTAATGAATTATATCTCATAAGATAGACAATACCAAAATGGAATGTTAACCTGGTTCTGTAATATAGGGATAAAATAGAAGTATATCTAGTTTATTAATACATGGCTGGAACGAAGAGTGAACTCAGTTCAGTAATGGAATTGTATACTATGATGGTCTTGGAAATGATCCTTGGATAATATAGAAATTATTTTCTATACATATTGGTTTTCCACAATTCCATACTTCATTTCAATGCTACCTTATCATGGATCGTGTTCGTTTATGATTTATGCCTTATGAACTACCAATATTTATTTCACAACTCAAGATTTTGATATTCAAAATTTAAGTTCATTTTTTTAATAAATATGTTTATGTTTTATTTGATGTTCTTCATTTTTACCCTTACTGAGCATTTTAGCTCTCCCATTTTATGTTTTCTTTTTGCCATGCTATAATGAGAGGATTTAGGTAGGGACACTAAAGGGTAATATCTTTATGGGATATTGTGAATATTTTTCAACAATTTAGAAGAATGTGTTCCGAGTTTTAAAAAACACTAAACTAATACAGTATTTGGGAATCTATTTATATAATGGATTAATTTGTCAGCAAAAGAAATTTAATGTCCATGTAATTCATTCTAGGGTTGATATAGTTGGTGTTAGAATGAATTTTTAGTCAACCTTTGGAAAACAAGATGGGAAAATGTTAGTGGCATCCCTAGAGATATTTTGAAGGATATGTCTAGGTATGTCCTAAGGATATATGAAAGTATATGTTACAATCCTAAGGTTTCTTTTATAATCATAAATGAAATAGGGTTAAACCAAATATATCATAGATTGAAATATTATAATTAATTTACCTTAAATATGTGTTTTTATTCTATGATTAGTATTTCACAAAATTTTATTTTTGGTCATAGTTAGTAGAAAGAATGAAATAGAACATAGTATCCATTGAATGTTTTATATGTGGAAATTATTCCTTTTATTAAGAAATATTTCCTAAGTGGAAATATCATGGAGAGAATAATTATGATGTAATTAGTATTGGTAATACTTCTGAGGATAAAATTATTATAAACGACTTGTTAAAGGTATATAATGCTCTTCCAGTACTGTTTACATTTAACCTAAGAAGCATGAGGTTGAGAAACCTTACGACATGATTTGTATTTTAGGAACGATGAAGATGATGGATCCATAGTAATTATTTAATGGTAATATTGGATGATTGGGTTTATATGTTTGTGAATTCAAATATTATGTTATATGAATAATGAAATATAGAAGTGTTTTCAGTATTTGTTTTTCATTAAGGATTGGAAAGGATATGTTCAATAGTTATAAGGTGCCAAAAAATTCATTTAAGGGAAATTTGATATACCTAGAGACCACATGATTAAGGAAAATATAGCCCTTAATATGTCCATTATGTTATGACAATGATGTTTTGATAAAGATATTTTGGATTTGAATATGTAAATTAGATGATGCTAGTTTCTTGGGAACTAATTATGGAGTAGTTGAAAAGAGGGTTATGCTATCATGGAAAAAGTATACAACTATTTTGGACTTAATGAATATATCAAATAATTTTTTGAATAAGGAAAAATGAATGTTTTCAATAAGGATATTTGATAATTCAGGTTGTTACTTTAACTCAAGAGAATAAATTATGTTGGTGTTCACATTTTTGGAATGTGAACAACCAGAGATATATTATGAAATATTGGTGATAAATGGTAAGCTGAGTTTGTAAATCTTGTTAAGTAGTTTTGGATTTCCATATTTCATGAGGATTTCAAGGTTATCAAATTTTTGGAATGTTTAAGTTAAAAATCCGATGATGTTTGATATAATAATGTATTAGCTCACCATATACAGACTTACGCATGTTTGATAACTTGGTATAACCTTTTTGTGATAAAGACAGATGGAATGAACAATAATTCAATATATGGATCTAATGAGCTACTAAAATTTCTAGAATGAAAAAATCAACATCATTTATTTGATTAAGAGATGATGTGGAAATTGTTCAAGGCACAACCAATGATGATATAGTAAAAAAATGTAGTAATTAATTATTCTAATGTTCTTCATCTTTAGTAACATGTACATGAAAAGAAAAAATGTTATCTTAGTACCTTCTTATCTGATAAATCATATGTTCCATTAAATCATCGTAAATCTATTGATTTTTGATTGTTAACATTATTTGAAATTTTTCCTCTCTAACACTCCATAATAGCATGATAGTTAAATTATTTTGTTCCATATCAATGATTTTGATTCCCACATATGTTATCCTATGAGGAAACCTAGTGATGAGGTACATTGGGTAACTATTATGTTTCAAAATTTACTTTTTGAAAGTGTTTTAGTATTCCTTTTTACGATGTGGGTTTCTATGGATGAAATGATCAAGTAGTAACCCTTTTATAACTCCAAAAAATTTCAATGGAGAAATTCATTTTAAGGGGGGTAGTATGTAACAATCCAATATTTTCATGAGATATAATTTTTTTAATTTCTTTTTTGTCATGTATTGTACACAACACTAAGATAATATTGTTCTATACACTGCATAAACTTAGATTTTGGTATATGAATCACTATGCATGGTTTTTATTACAAAAAATTTCATATTCTTTTATATAATTAATTTCACGCAAGGCAGAGTATAAGTGAAGAACTAAATATTATTATGTAACCTTATATCCTAGATGAAAAATGGTGAGAATGAAAATTATTAATTCATTTATAAAAATATTGTTTACACATATATTTAATTAATTATTTTGTGTATAATTATTTATAAATGAAGATAAAATATTTTTTAATTAAAATGAAATGTATTTTCTTAAAAACTATTAGAATGAATAAAATTGAGTTTATAAAATAATAAAATCCCCCTTTATGGATATTATTAATTATTTATATATTCAATATATAAAAAGTTATTTTCAAAATTCATCATATATGTTTTATACGCATGATAAAATAAAAGTTTCAATTTTTTGGATAAAAGAAGTATTTTTCAAAAAAAATACAGTTTTACCATCTTTTGATGGAAACCCCATTTTAAATCTAGTTTTTTACAATTTTATAAGATATGTTATGTATAAATAAAATTATTATTTAGATGTGGGATATCAAAATTTAGTTTGGTTAAAATTTCAGAATTTTAATGAAAAATTGAAATTTTAATGAATATTGAAAAGTACTGCATTTTAATTCAAAATCACATTTTCATTTAACTTATCTTAATTTATAGATTACATTTTGAATTGTTTTTAAATTATATTTACATTATTATTTTATCATTTAATCCAATTTTTTTCATTTTAAATAATTTCACATCAAAATTTGATATAAACACATGTCAATATTTTTATGGTATTTATATTAAGAAACCTTGTTTTCAAGCTTTGAAACCTTTAATTAATTTAAAATTAAATACTGATTTTTTGTTGTTTTTAATTTGAAAAAATGGATTCCATATTTGGGATTATTATGTCAAAATTAGGTAAATAGGTCGCTTCAATTTGATTTGTTGTTATGAGTAGTAACATTAGTAATTTTTATTTAACACGCATATAGGTAAATCTGGTAAATTATGGTAGCAAATAATATGATAAGGATAATAAAATTACCTTAACACATAATAAAATCCTATTGGTTGAATAGTAGTATACCCTGAGCACCTAAGGATTAAAATTTATTCATTTAATGGACTTTTTTACCACCAAAGTGATGTAATTATTATTTAAAAAAAAGAAAGTGACAACAGGTCCCTCTCTTATCTCTTATAAGTATAAATTTTTTAATTTTGTGATAAAATTGATTAATCCATGAAAATAATCATTATATCAAAATAAAATCGAATTATATACATCATGTGGAATTATAAATAAATTTTTGAGATTATATAATTACCATTAATATTGACACAACTAGGATTCCGTAATTGTTTTATTAAGAGAAATATCAAATAAATGATATTATAAATATTAAAATAAATATTATATTACATAATTTATTCCATCCAAGAATTTTATATGTGACTTTTAAATTTTATAAGACTATTAAATCATTTTTCTCAATGTTATATCTCTTTATGAAGTTTATTTAAATTCAATTATTTGAATAGTGTAAAAATTTACTCTATTGATATTTTATAAAAATATTATATGGTTAAATTATTTAAAAATTGTAAAAATATTTTAAAATAAAAATGTCACTATGATAAATTCTAAGAGTTAATTATGATTCCAATTAATAGAAATTGATCCATTATAAATAAAATTTATAACCCCTTAATACTTAAAATGTTGTTACCATAATTAAAATAAAAATATAATAATTAAGGGTAAACCAAAAATATAGGGTTTAAAATAAAATCCATACATGTATAAAAATTATTGGATGAGCAGATTTTGGACTATACTCCTATAATCTACGAAATATTTTATTTTTTGAATCTTTTGGATTAAAACATTAATTTATACTAATTTAATATTTTACTAATTTCTAAGGGTGCCCCTCACCTCAATTACAAAAGGGCACCTCATCCCTCAACTCTTTAATTCAATTTGAGCCTTAAGTCTTGGTCATAACCTACCCTTTTCCATTATGAACATCCTTAGTCACATTATAGAGATTATGGTATTCTCAAAATACCAACTCTATTCCATTTAAGAGGATATTTAGAGGAAGCATATCGAGGAAGAGGTAATCTCTTCTACCGATTCTTTCAAACTTCCTTCTTCTTCTATTTCCTCTTCATAAGATGTTTCATTATAAAATTATAATATCAGTATCATGAATATACTGACATGATATTATAATTATGAAACAACCATATTCTAGGTTATTCCCATCATAAAGAAAACCAAAATCACCATTCATGTGCACGTACATCTTAGTGTCTCCACGCCAGGTTGTTATATGTTTTTCACAGCCACCTTACATGGATATATAAAATGATGAAAATAATAACTATAAATGATTATTATAACATTATATGGATTATGTAACAAAATAAATATCATCCACTTCTACATAATTTCACAATTATCAGAATGATATCGTTGCTCGTGCGTATGTACGACCTACCGTCTCCACGATGTGATGCGATTAATTCGACAAGATATCAATTAATAAATGATTATATAAATTTATAGAATGAATAAATATGATATTTATTATGTTTATATAATTTTTTAGTGACTTAAATATGATCTATGAAGGATAACTAAAACACATTTGGAAAAATATGCATAAGAAAATGAAGTAGTTTATACCTGAATAACGAGTATTAAGGAAATATTATTACAAAAATGATGATAATATTATCATATATGATATAATAAAAATGTATATGATTCTAAAATAATTTAATTATATCATTTAAATCATTATACATGAAATTTGTAAACACGCAAAGGATAACATACCTTAGGTAATGGATTATTTAGTCTCACATTTATTTCTGTGGGACATATGAGTTAAACACCACCTATTTATTCTGTGTGGTGGTTATTATTTCTAGGAATGTTTTATGATTATTATTATAAAGGTTATGATACTTAAATATGTATTTAATTATCATTATTTTATGAGGTGTATGTTTACACTAATAATAATTGGTGAGAGATAATTTCACAATCTCATTATTACCCAAGATTATTTATATGTAAGTATTTACTGGGTTATATTTATCATCCATGTCCATGTTTCATAAATATTTAATATTATATCTATTATGCGAAAAATTTTAATATGAATTATACCCATTGGGTAATTTTTCTAAATAGTATTAATTGAATCTTTTATCTTTTTTTTCTATGATGTACATTTTGTCTTTTCTTGAAAAAGTATGAGAAGAATGTTTTTTAACTTATATATAATGAATGGATTTCTATGATTTTATGACACCTTATTTCGATGAATAATCTGTTAAATTTTTTGATGTTATTTTCAATGAAATTATTTTCTGCTAAAATTTCATGGAATTTTGAGAAAAGAAAGCATATTAGAAGAAGAAAATATATTTTCCACAAGAATTAATTTCATGTGTTATATCGAAACTAATTTCCATCTAAGATGAAATTCCTTAAATAGGGTTATTTTTATATTCCTATTAATAAAATGATTTTATTGGGTTAATTATTCAATTATATTTACGGAATCCATTTCTTTTACATGGATTATGTTATGATGGAATGATGTTAAGGAAACCCATTTTATTCTATGGGTTATGCTATAATGAATGAATTATGTTTTGTGGAACAAATAAGAATGATTTAATTATGATATAGGTCAGACCTATATCTCCCTCCAATTCACTAGGTAAAGATTTATATCTTTTGAGATATAAAAATCTAGAATTACAAGTAAATTCAATTCAATAATACCGGGCTGTAACAGAATGTATATCATGTTTTGTAATACTGGGTTTGAATGAGGAGTGAACTCGGTTCAGTAGTGTACATTGTTTGTTATGATGGTCTTTGAAATGAGACTTGGCTAATATGGAAATTATTTTCTATGTATATGTTTTTCTAGAATTTCAGGTTTTAAGTCAATTTTATCTTATCATGGTTTGTGTTCATTTATGATTTATTCCTTATGAACTCCAATTATTTATTTCATAACTCAAGATTTTGATATTAAACATTTATTTCCATGATTTTACATTTTTATGTTTATGTTTTATTTTATGTTCTTCATGTTTACCCTTACTAATAATTTGATCTCACCCTTTTTATGTTTTCTTTTCCCTAGGTTAAAATAAATGGTTTTTGGTAGGGAAACTAAAGTAGAAGATATTTTTGGGAGATTTTGATGATATTTTCACCAAGTTAAAATAATATGTTATGAGTTTCAAAGACACTAAACTAATATGGTCTTTGGGTGTCTATTTATGTAATGTATTAATTTATTCACAAGCAAAATGTATTTTCTAGGAAATTAATTCTTAGGTTTTAAGAATTGGAATCAGAGTGATGGTTTACTCAACCATTTAAATAATTATACATAATCCTTAGTGAGATTCTTAGAGATATTTTTAAGGATATATCTAGGGATTTTCTACGGATAAGTCAATGTATAGGCTAAAATCCTAGGGGTTTTGTGATAATAAAAGCTAACCTAGGGTTAAAATGAAGATATCATGGATTAAAATATTATAAGTATATTACCTAACTTATGTGTTTCTAATATCTGATATGTATTTCTGACAATTTTCATTATTGTCTTAGTCAATAGCCTAAAATAAATAGAACATCGTTAACCACTGAATGTATAAGATGTAGAAATTAAGGGAATTATGAAGATCAATTTCCTAGGTGGAAATATTATGAAGAGAATCATGATGATGGTACGATTATTGGTCATACAACTAAGGATAATGAAATTATAAATGACATGTTGAAGGTATTTTATGTTCTTCCAGTAATATGTACATTAAAACTAAGATAGTTGAGGTTTTGAAACCTTAATAAATTATTCATTTTTTGGGAAAGACAAAGATTATTAATACTATGTAATGGTTTAGGAATAAAATTTAATGATTGAGGTGTATATATTTCAGAATTCAAATATTATGTTATATGAATAATTAAATATATAAGTGTTTTCAGTATATGTTTTCTTATTAAGGATTGGAAAGGACATGTTGAATAGTTAGAAGGATCCAAAAAAGTGATTTAAGGGTAAGGTGATTTACTTGGAGAAAATAGGATTAAGGTAAATATAACCATTAATATGTCTCTTATGTTAATATGGTTTTTTTGGATAAAGATATATTGGATTTGAATAAGTAAATTGGAGTATGCTAGTTTCTTAGGAACCAGTAAAGGGGTTATTGAAAAGAGGGTTATGCTATCATGGATGATGTATACAACTTTTTGGGACAAAAAACTTTACCAATAAGTTATGGTATAAGGAAACATGCATGTTTTCAATATGAATATCTGATAATTCATGTTGTTAATGTGACTCAAGATAATACATGATGATGGTGTTCACATTATTTGGAATATGACCAACCAGATATATCATATAATATACAATGGACAAATTTTCAGCAGAGATTGTGAACCTTTTTATATATAATTAGATTTTCAACTTTCACAACGATTATAAGGATATCATATTTTACGAAATTTTGAGGTAAACATCAGATGCGTTTTGTTAGAATAATGTATTA
Organism: Viscum album; assembly: GCA_963277665.1. NCBI lineage: Eukaryota > Viridiplantae > Streptophyta > Magnoliopsida > Santalales > Viscaceae > Viscum > Viscum album. The sequence goes on from OY728147.1 coordinate 90,211,440, forward strand.
TATCACCATATAGACTTATGCATGTTTGCTAACTTGTGATAACCATTTTGTGATAAAGATAGATGGAATAACCTATCATTCAATTTATGGATTGCATGATTTGTTAATACTTAATGAAATAAATAATCAATATGATTCCATTGAATAAGATATGAAGTGGAAATTGTTCAAGGCATGACCATTGATGATATTATAATAAAATAAAGTATGTATTTCTTCAAATGTTCTTGAACTTAAAAAAAATGATCTTGAAAACCAATAATGTTACCCTCATACCTTCTTGTTCAATGAATCATATGATCCCTTAAATAATCCCAGATTTATTGCTTTATGATTTTTAAATTTCTCCGAACCTAGTTCTATATCACTCTTCATCCGGATGTGATGGTTAGATTTTTTCTTCCATATCAATTTTTTTTCTCCCAAAACATTTGCCCCTATGTAGAAAACCCGTGATGAGTTACTTAGAGAAATCATTATGTTTCTAAATTTCTTTTTTAAAATTATTTTTAGTATTCCTTTTTACAATGTGGGTATCTATGAATGAAATTCTCAATTTGTAAACCTTTTATAAACCTGATGAATTTTGAGGGAGGAATTCATTTTTAGGGGGGTAGAATGTCCCACCCCATGATTTTTATGAGATAGAGTTTTATTTAATTTAATTGATGTATTTTTTTTCTAAAAAACACCACAATTAGCTTGAAAAATATACACCATAGACTTATATTGTGTAATAAGTCACACTATTCTTGCTTTTTGTTACACAAAATTTTATGTCCTTTTGATATAATTCATATCATGGAAAACTGAGTATAAATGTACAACTAAATATTATTATATTAACATATAACCTAGCTATTAAAAGGATGGGAATGAATAGTATTAATTGATTTATAAAAATATTTTTTAAACGTGTATTTAATTAATTTTTTTGTCAACTATTATTTGTAAGGGAAAATAAAATATTTTTTTATTTACAAGAAAATGATTTTCTAAATAAAACATTTAAATGAAAATTAGTGAGTTTATAAAATAAAAAATTCACTCTTTATGGATTTTATTAAAATAATATATGTTTAATATGTTAAATATAAGGTTTAAAATTCATCATATATGTTTTCTACGCATGATATAAGAACAAATTTACTTTATCAGATAAAAGAAGTATTTTAAAAAAAATACACTTTTACCACCATTTCATGGAGAACCCATTTTAAATCCAGTTTTTTACAATTTTATGAGTTCTTTTTGAAAAAATAGACTTCTTATTTGGATGTGTGATATTAAAATTTACTTTAATTGAAAATTTGGTATTTTTTGGAGAAAATTCATATTTTAATGAATAGTGATAAATACAACATTTTAATTCAAAACCACCTTTTCATTTAATTTATTTTTATTGATATATCATCATTTTAATTGGTTTTAAAGTATATTTATATTTGGTTTTTATAGTTAAATCCAATTTTTGTCATTGTATGTAACACTACATTGAAATTTGATATCAACACATGTCAACATTTTAATGGTTTTTACTTTAAACAAATTATTTTTTCACGTTGATAGTAGGAATTAATATTAAATTAATTACATGAATTTTGGTGTTTTGAATTTTGAAAAATGGATTCTATATTTGGAATTAGTATATCCAAATTATTTAAATATGCCCCTTTTGGACATTATGAATATTAAATTTGGCAATTTTTATTTACCTCGGTTAAAGGTAAATCAAGTAAATTAGGGAAAACAACAATATGATAAGGATAAAAAAATTACCCTAACACCTTTAAAAACAATATTTTATGTATAATGGTCAACCCGTAACACTTAATGATCAAAATTTATTCATTTAAGGGAGTTTTCTCCCCAAAAGTGATATAATTATTATTTAAAGAAAAGAAAGTGACAACAAGTCACTCTCTTATCTCTTATAAGTATAAAAATTTTAATGTAGTGATAACATTGTTGAATATACTAATATATGTAGTCTAAAAAATATGAGGAAATTATCAACATCATGTAAATTTATTTATAAATTTTAGATATTTTATAATTACCATAAATATTGACACAATTGTGATAAAGTAATTGTTTTATTAAATGAAATATCAGATAAATGATATTATGAATATTAAAATAAATAATATATTCCATAATTTATGAAATATAAGAATTTTATATGTGACTATGTCATGTTATAAGCCTATTAAATTGATCAATTTGATGTTATCTATCTTTATTAATTTTAATTAAATTTAATGAAATGAATAGTGTAAAACTTGACACAATTGATATTTTTAAAAATAATATTTCATTAAATTATTTAAAAATCATAATAATATTCTAAAATCCCTAACTGAATATGATAAGGTATAATGGCTCATTATGTTTTAAATTTTGGGAAATTGACCTCATATAAGTAAAATTTATAACCTCTTTATACATAACTTGTTGTTACCATAATTAAAATTAAAAGAGAATAATTAAGGGTAAACAAAAAAGATAAAGGTAAAAATAAACTCAATAAATGTATGAAAATTATTGTATGAGATAATTAAAAACTATTGACATCTTATCTTCTACATATTTTAATTTCAAAGATTTTGTATTAAAATATTAAGTTATAATAATTTAATATTTTAAAAATTTCCACGGGCGACCTCACCGCACTTATAATAGGGAACCTCCTCCCTCACCTCTTTAAATCAATTTTAAGACTTCAAGATCAGCTATAACCTTTATATTTACTACATAAACATCCTTAGTCACATTATATAGGTTATGGTCTTCTCATAACACCAACTCTTGTGCCTTTTAGGGGACATATAGTGGAAGCCCATGGAGGAAGATGTAATCTGTTCTACCGATTCATTAAATATTATTTCTTCTTATAACTCCACATCATTAGTTTTTAAATTATAATGTAATAAAAACATTATAACTCATATAATTATATGTTATTATAATTATTAAATTACCATATTCAACCTTCTTTCCATCCTTCGAAAACCAAAATCACCACACGTGCATTTGTACATCTTACCATATCCACACTATGGGATAATTTGTTTCACCACCACCTTACGTGGATGGATATAATGATGTAAATAACAAAAAAATATGATTATTATTAAATTATATGGATTATGGAACAATATATATACTATACACTACCATACCATTTGACAATTATCAGAATGATATCGTTGCTCATGTGTACGTACGACCTACCATGTCCACAATACAATGTGATTCATTCTACATGATATCCATTAAAAATGATTATTTAAATTTAATTAATGAATAAATATTATATTTATTATCTTAATATCATTTTTTATGATATTAATATGACTTAAAAAGGATAACCATAACTTATTCCACAAAACATGCATATGAAAACGAAGTAGTTTAAACCCGAATAACGAGTAATAATGAGATATTATTACAAAAAATATGATAATATGATCCTATATGATATCATAAAAATTAAATGATTCTAGAAAAATTCAATTTAATCATTTAAATAATTATACAGAAGGTATGGATACACAGAAAGGATAACAGACATATGGTAAGGGATTTTTTATCTGACCTTTATTTTTGTGGGACATATGCCTTATACACCACCTATTTATTTTGTGTGGTGTTCATGATTCTTGTGGATGTTTTATAATTATTATTATTAAGGTTATGATATTTACATATTCATATTTTTTTTATTTTATGAGGCATACGATTTTACTGATTATAATTTGTAAGGGATAATTTCGCAATCTTATTATGATCTGATACTGTTTATACTTAAGTATTTACTGGAGTATATTTATCATCTACATCCATGTTTTGTAAATAGGAAATTTTATTTATATTCTTCTATAATTCTTTAAAGTCAATTTTACCAATTGGTGAATTTTTAATAAATGGTAAAAAAAATCTTTTCTCTTTTTCGTTACGATGCACTTGTTTTTTGGAAAAATTACGAGAAGAATGATTTTTTAACTTATATAGTAGGAATGTATTTTTATGGTTTCATGATGACTTATTTTCATGGGACATATATTACATGTTTTCAAGGTTATTTTAAATGAAATTATTTGCCTCTAAAATTTCATGTAATTTTGAGAAAATAAAATGTATCTGAAGAAGAAAGGATATTTTACTAAAGAATTAATTTCATGTCTTATATCAAAACTACCTTCCATGTAAGATGAAACTATTTAAATAGAGTTATTTCTATATTCCTATTAATACTAAAATTTTATTTTGATTATTATGGAATTAAATTTATGAAATCCATTTGTTTTACATGTATTATGTAATGATAGAATAATGTTTAAGAAACCCATTTTATTCCATGGGTTATATAATAATGAATGATTTTTTTTTGGACACATAAGAATGATTTAATCATATGAGTGGTGGGAACTATATCTTCATCCAATGCATTAAGTAATTATATATATCTCATTAGAGAGACCAGATTGGAATGGAAAGTAAATATAATTATGTAATACAAGGGTGAAATTACAAGTATATAAGGTTCAGTAATACAAGGCTGGATTGAGAAGTGAACTCAGTTCAGTAATGGACTTTGTCTTATTTGATGGTCTTAGAAATGATCATGGGCATACATGTAAATGATTTTATATTGTTATATTTTTCCACAATTCCATGTTTTATGCCAATTCAATATTATCATGGTTCATGTTCATTTATGATTTATTCCTTATGAGCTGCCATGATTTTTTTCATTACTCGAGATTATGATATTCAAAATTTAAATTCATGTTTTTATATTATTATTTTTATTTTTTTATTGATGTTCTTCATGTTCACCCTTACTTTGAATTTGATCCATCATTTTTTATTTTTTATTTTCCCCATGCTATAAGGAAATGTTTTAGATTGGGAAAATAATGGGGAATATATTTAAGGGAGATGTTAAAAAACATTCACCAATTTAGAAGAACGTGTTCTGAGTTTCCAATGCCACTAAACTTATATGGACTTTGGGAATATATTTGTGTAATGAATTCATTTTACACAAAATAAATGTAATTTCCATGAATTTCATGCTTGGGTTGTTAGAGTGGTGGCGTCAAAGGACCAGTAAGATAGTCATTCGATTCTTGGTATGCTCCTCCTTTTACATTGAGTAGATCAAGATGTCATCAATGAATATGAAGATTAATTAGTAACAGAAATCTCTAAATATGTAGTTTATAAGACCCATAGACATGAATGATGTGTTCATAATACGAATAGGCATGAGAACGAAGTTGAAGTGAACATAAATTCATCTGAAAGAAGTATTTGGGATATCTCCCTCTTTCTCCCTCAATTGGGGATATCCAGACTAAAGATCGACCTTAGAAAACCAACTTTCTCCTCTCAGCTGGTTGAAAATATCATGTATCATTATGAGGGGGTAACAGTTCTTGACTGTTACCTGATTTAACCTTTGGTAGTCTATGAAAAAAATTTAGACCACCATCCACATTCTTTACCAACAATAGAAGAATACCCCATGTAAAATATGGTCCATATAATTCCCTTCTTCATCAGATCATCTATCTTAATACTCAACTCCTACATCTCTAAAGGTTCCATCTGATATGAAGCCACTGAAATCAGAGAAGCACTAGGATTCAAGACTATCCTGAACTCAACATCACATTGAGGGTGTAGTGTCACGACATCCTTGGAGAAGACATCCAAGAACTCCCTAATAATTATGGGAGCCTCCTCTAAATCATAATCCCTTGACTCCACTGACAGGTTGACCAACAAGGAAATAATAGGCTCCACACCTCGCTTTCCCAGCTGGGAACCCAATACTTCAATTAAAAACGCATGCTAGCCTTCTAACAATGAATAAAAGTCTCTCATATGGATGAATTTGATAACATAATGCATGAAATAAAACCATTCGTTACTGGGAATAACATCATATGGCAGCATCTGTAGAAAGAAATGATCCCCATGGGACTGATGTAGTCCCACAACCAGTCTACACCCCTCAACACACATAAAACAAGTTTGTATGACCTCTGATGAGCGTACTAAACCCCAAGGTAATGGGATACCACTATGAGTAGAATCATAGATCATGGGATTGACCAGGTTAAATAAAGGAGTGAGAATCTCATGAATCAAACAAAGCCTAAAAAAGTGTCGTAAAAAATTAATCATACCTCAAACGGTCTTTGGCTCGGCTAGAACTCCTGTCAATATGATGTACAACTGGCCACACCCAACTCCCATCACACTATGTTGATGAATTCCTCCTTGACCACTACTGGGTCAAGGTCCCTGAGGAACACCCTAAGGTCCTCCTCAACCTACTCCATCTCCCCTTATTGAAGCGTGAGCCAATGCTCCCGGCTGCTAGACCTGCCCTGCTGACAACAGCTACATAGGTGGGTTCTGGACTTGCCCACATCCACCATACTAAGCTTAAATGGCCATCGAGCCCTAATTCTAATGATTCTTGTGAGCCCCATAAGTGAAACACCTCGGTTCCATGTTCATGGGAATGGAAGGAGGACCATATGTTTGAAACTAAAACTATTGAGTTCGACTCCCCGATGGTTTAAACCTCTAAGGACATAGTGCATGAGACCATCTACTAACAAACTTTCTCCTAAAATAAATCTATTGTCTCTCCTGTAATGGTTTCCCTCCTCATGAGTTCATTTTCTCAACTACCTCCACCTTCTTATGGACCTCCAAATATGGTGGCATGGTGAATGGAGTAACCACATAATGGGGAGAAGGATGAAGTGCCTCCTCTCAACATATCATATGAGACTCGTCATTCAGAAATAGATCTGAGGAAAAACAAATTAGATCCTTGAACATGACCCCCCAACTCCCATACCGACATAATCCTTTATTAGATGGAGAGTAAATTCTACCTCTTCTCAGCCTTTCTAGTCAAAAAAAGGAATTTGGCTTATATCTCCTACTGAAAATTGGCCCACAAAACATTATCCTCTTTCCTATCCCCCGAGTACAATTTCCACAACTGATGCACCAATCCCCACATTTTCCTCACTACTAAAGGAGCCTAGTAATATGTCGAATCCCAAATTAATGTGAAGGTGATCCAAATCACCTAGAGCCAGATCTCCATCTTCATATCCAAAATACTTCCCTTGTACTTTCCCAGAGCCTGTCACTAAGAGGCACGTAATGTTCTCATCCACTGGTCGTCCTCCTCCATTAGATCAAACCTCTACCAATCATCTAGATTATCCTACTAAGCCTCAAATACCTGTGCCACCCATGGATTATGATTCCGTTCCATAGCCTAAGGGTCAACAAGGAATTCCTAATCTAAAGTAGTATGTAATTATTATTTAAGATTAATTTAAACACATTATTTATTTAAATTCCCCAAAATTCACAATTAAAATAAGAACACAAGTCATTTTGATGCATGTACCTTTCCAAGGGTCTCTAACTTAAAAATGGAGTAGCCTCACATGGTCATTCAACAGACTGAGAGTTCATGCATCAAATCATGGGGGGTCATAAAATCCTCTGTTCTAACCTATCTTCTTTGGCCTATTTTTGACACCATGGTTACCTCACATTGTTGGCCTAAAAACCCATAAAATCATCATTGTTCAAAACTCTAAACTGCATAATATCTCTCAACCATAATCTCTAATACCATTCTATCATGAACCCATTCCTCCAAAGATTCCCCTCATGAGATAGCAGAGGAGAAAACAAGATAATGACCTCGATTCCCTCTTCCATTAGGCCCCAGGGTTAAGACAAGCACTAAGGGTGTAAAAAACTCAAAAAATTTGTGGTATTACCACTTTTATAATAAGAAAGACCATGAGATAATAGGTATCAACCTCAAAAAAATCCAATAAATTTATATAAATTAAATAAAAAACCACCCCGCAAGCATGTTTATAAAAAATCCATCAAATACAAGATTCTGCAAAGTAAATTCAAAAAACAAGGCAAAGTAGTGACACGAAAACTGTCCCAAAATATAAGCTAGTAATGACCAGCATGGTCCATGTTGTTTTCTAAGAAACATGAAATTATTTTTATATTCATAGGGTGAGCATATGATTATACTCAGTATAAAAAACCAAAGTCTCCTTTGTATAAGTGAGGAAAACATACTAATTCTCTTATGAGAAAAAAATAGCATCACCTAACAAGGAATACTATCCCTAACAAAATCACCAATTCATGATCACCATATAATTCTGGTCATGTTATTTAAAATAGTAAACACATTAAGGTTTTGGTACTGCATACCCCTTCCCACTGGTTAACTACTCAACCCCTAAGGAAATTCATCCTAGCACATCCACAATAATCCACAATCCCCATTCCACAAACCACCCAAACACAATTAGGCCTCAGAGATAGTCTCATAACCTAGGAATGAAATGATCACCACATCCCACCCGTAAACACCTAGGACACAACTATACAACATCACAAAGATTCCTCGGAAAAAAAACCACATATCATCTCATGAACAATTTGGAAAGCACACCTCACCCAAAAAAAACAGGGTTTTTATAACTGCACTCCAACCTTGCCCATGGAGTCTTGGTTTACCAATTCATAAAAGAGGGAGAAGGGAAGATAAATTAACTATCCATCCATACTCCGACCAGGATGTTGGAAAAGACAACCTCCCCTTTAATGATTAGGGTGTTCGGCACATATAAATCAACTAGGGTGGGGTGCATATAAAAATCAAATGAGACCATAAAAATAATACATATAAATAATAGACATCCTCATACACTATGGATCTTTAAAAATAACCATCCCAGAATATAACATTTGCCGCTACCTCTAAATTTATTTATTAACACCAACAACAGTCACTTCAAATGTTGATAAAAGAAATATTCTTCACTACCACCATAACAAAAAACCAATTCAATTCAACTTTATTAAGACTTTATTTTTGTTATTAAATCCCTACCTAGGAAACTAAAAAACAAATCACATAACAAGACATATAGAAAAAGTCACATGGAGGAGTATGAGCCACAGTAAATTAACTCTATTCATATTTCCTCTCCATTTAACACCCATTCATGTCAAACACTTCCATAATCATTATTCAAATACATTCTACCCAATATACCATATCAACCATAGTAAAACACCAGCAAAATCAAAACCACCCCCATCAACTCGCCTTATCACAACTATCGAATACCCACTGCACAAATACACCACTCCCATAAAAAAATGCAACCCAGTTGCAGTCCCACTACCCAAAATTTCTCTTCAATTACTAAATAAATATATCTATCAACAAGAGATTACTTTAAACCACCCAAACCACCCTACACACTTCTATACACTAAATAGTATCACCACAAAACCATAAAAGGCACAACATCTAGATTTAAAAAGAATCCCATACTAGATTTCCGCTTTTTAAATTCAGGGGTGATCAGAAAATAAGTTATATCCCAGGGAATCCATTCATTTAACTAAATATACATGGTTAATCCATTATATATAAAATTTCATTAAACAAATGATAAAAAACAATACATCACAATCCATTATAAGGGTGCAAACAAATACCACTAACGACCATGATTTTTCAAAGGCATATAGCCCATAAATATAGCGATATCAACATATAACAAAGAAGAACACAAGTACCTTTTTTTCATCCCTACATTATGATCTTTAAACAGAATTAATTATATTCATTAATATGGTATCTTACAAAATTCTACAATAGGATATTTATAAATCCACCCCACATGATATACAAATAATAAAGATACCAAGGGATCCCTACGTTGAGAAATAGATGATCAAAAACTCATACTTGCACCCAAAATAATGGGTGTTCATGCAGCTGAAAAAGGCCTCCATGAAAATGTGACCCAGAGGCCAGAGTGTAATACACGATCACTTAGGGATGAAAGGATCTTGGGGTTTTTGGTCTCAAATGTAAAGGGAAACCTACAAGGAAGAAAGGGTATTAGATTTAGGAAGTCTAGATCCTATATCAATAGAAGAAAAATATATCAAATTCCATTAAATTTGAATCATGATCAATACCACTCATTTTGATAACATAAAATCGTCTTGTGTGTTACAAATTTAAAGATAAATTTATGTCATTTAAAACAGATTCAAAATCAAATGAATATATGTTTAAAATATTTTACAATAAATATAATGTTAATGGGGGGAAACATGAAAAACTGGGAAAAATAGAAATTTGAAAAACTATAGAAATGACTCATCAGTGGATGACCTACCATTGGAAAACACACCATTATGTGACCTATCATTGGAAAAATCACCATTGGATGAGTCACTATTACGAGTCACTACTAGACAAGTCACCATTATTAGTTACCATAGGATGAGTCACCATCATGAGTCACCATCTATGAGACACCATTGCGAGTCACCATTGGATGAGTCACCATCACGATTCACCGTTGGTGACATATCATTGTGAGTTAATGATATAAGATTCATCATCCTGAGTCACTGCTAGAAAATTCACCATCGTGAGTCACCGATGGAGTACTATTTGTAGTGACCCAATGTTCTAACATACTGGTGGATCACTCACCATTGAGAATCACCAATGCAACTAACCAGTGTGACAAACTGTTGCCACCTACCGGTCTTGAATCACTATTAAAAAACAGGATTTTGAGAAACTCTTGAAATGAGTTACCATATCCTCTCAAAACACCATAAACATTGGATTTTGATAACGTAATGGACCATAGGGTTCTTGACCATTTCACTTATAATCATAATAACAAAATTAATTTATGAATATAATTTATGAAAATAAAATTTCTTTTAAATCATTATATTATGTATAAAATTAAAAATAAACATTTACATTTTTAAAAAATTATAAAACTTAATTAATTATTTTTAAAAAATTTATTTACTTACACTATGATATAATCATATAATATTATCATTTATAAGATAGATAAATTATATTTATTCTTTCATAGGTTTGGGTAATAGTCTATTAGTTGTTTTATAATTCCTTATGGTCACATTACTACTTCAAAGGCCATATTACTATTAGAATGGTATAGGGTCCTTTATTTCTAAAATACATCATATTTCATTCAGTATTCATTTATTATGTTTTTATTGTGTTCTCAAAGTGATGTTAGGTGGTTTAAACTATATGAAAATAAATTTTTTATGGGTATATCAATTGATAAAATTTTGGGTCCTTACATTATTCCCCCTTATGAAATTTCTTCACCAGAATTTCTTTTTTACATACTATTGTAAATGAAACTGGGGGTTCATATCCTTAATTGATTCATGTGGTTACCATATTGACTCTTCATTCTTATTATTATTCCATAGTACATTGCCCAGGTCAGAATTTGTGTTTCATATGACTTTATCTCTATGGTCCAAGACCATCACTAGATTCTTCTCATAAGGGAGATTATTTTCCACTATAACTCCTCTGAATTCAATACCAGTGAGGGATATAGTTTGTAATTACTCAACACGGAAACTTGGAATAAATAAATTAATTGAGACTTGGTAGGTGGAAGTTCTAGTCAATAGGCTACAAATTCAACATGATCAAGAATTTAAAAGGGGCCAATCTACCTGGGAAAAAGCATTCATTTAATCCCAAATATCATTATATTATTCCTAGGATATTTGTAGAGGAATACCATGTATCTATCCTCAGAATATTGGCCTTGTTGAAGATTTTCTACATAGATCTTCTATCGACATTGGGATATCTTAATGTGCTATAGAATAGTTTTCACCTTATCTACCATTTCTTCAACAATTTCATGTCCTATTAGATTCTGTTCAGTGACATCATTCCAACAAGACAGAGTTCTACATAAATTACTATAATGGAATTCATATGGAACTATTTGGATGCTAGATTAGAATATGTTGTTGTAAGAAACCCAATCCAGAGGAAAATGTTGGTACCATTCATCTTTGAAGTCCATTGAACATACACTCAACATGACTTATAGAGTTTGAATTGTAAACATTGATTGGCCATCAATTTTAGAATGATATTCTTTACAGAGGTTCATCTTAGTGTTTAATGAATGTTGGATACTTTTCAAAAACATTTAGGTGAATCTCAAATCGTGATCAGCTAAAATCAGTAGTGTTACTCAAAAAGCCTTTCCACTTCTCTAATGTATATATTTTCATGTTGTTCTAGAGAAAATCCTTTTTGAATTGTGATAAAGTGAAATGTCTTTGTAAGACATTCCACAATAGCCCCTATAACACAGTTTTTTTAGATTTCTTCAGATGTCTAATGACAATTTCCATGGTGATACATTCCCATTTTCATGTCAGTATGTGTAATTGTTTCATATTCTCTTTATAATTTTGTCTTTCATCCATAACATTCTGAAATAATAGGAAATTTTATGTATATTCAATGATCTCATTTTTCATATTTTTAGACCAAAAGTTGACTCAATGATCTCAATACATTTTTGAGATCCTTGGTTGAATTGGGTAGGTTGAGCTATGTGAATAATCTAGAATCTCTTTATTTATCTCTGTATTTAATGATATGCAAAATCATGACCAAAATATTACAACTCTTTCTCCATCAATTATGAACTCTGAGGATTTACCATGTCTTATAGCTTTCACCTTTCTATGAATTTCAACATCATTCCATCAATCATCTTTTATTTTCTACATAAGGGATGGTTTGGAAATCAATTGAGAAAGGATTGATGATTACTATTATGTAATAATTCCATTTTAGTCCTTATAAATATAAATAATATTGGATCCTTATCAATTCCCATTATTGGTAATGTTTTATGATCAATTTTACTTAGATAATCCACCACTTTATTCTATTTTTCCAGAAGATAACAAATTGAGAAGTCATAATCTGTGATGGTATCTAAGAATGTTTACTAGAGCATATTGAACTCTTTCCATGTGAATTTATATTTGAGGATCATATGATATTTATATATTTCAGTGTTCTCCCCATAGAGATATTTCCATAAAATTTTCAATGGGAATATCACAACCACCAACTCTAGATCATGTGATGGATAGTTTTGATTATTTATTTTTATCTACCTAGAGTAAGTTGATCTGAATTTATCATTTTTCATCAGTACATAGAGTAATACCATCTTTAATGAAAATATGTATACCAAAAATTGTTCTCCACTTATCGGTAGTGTGAGTACTAGTGTAGTGATAAGCCTCTTTTTCAACTCTTTGAAGAAGTCATTACATTCACTGGTCTAGGAAAACCATTGTCAATTTTTAGTCAGCTTGGATAGTGGGTTTGAAAATAATGATATGTTATTTAAATATATCCGATAATATGTATGTAAAACAAGCAAACAATTAATCATTATTACAGATGTTTTCTTGGACCACTCCTCAAAATTTCTTGTTCGGGAAGGGTCTATAATTATTCTTTTGTCAGTTATAACATTCCTCAATAATGACACTTCCTCCATCTAGAACTAATATTTTTTTTACATTTCATATGGATTATCCCATAAAAAATTATTTAGCACAATATTCAAATTCTTCTCACGTTCCTCCTTTCTCTTCAAGTATTTCAGAAAATCATATATAAAAACTACCACAAACATGTTGAGGTAATATTTGAAACTCTAATAATTAAGTATAGAATATTGTTAGAGAATTACTGAGTCCAAAAGGAATCACTATGAACTCATAGTGTCCATTGCTCATTTGAATGGTAGTCTTAGGAATATCTTTCTTTATCACACTTAATTGGTGATATCCCAACCAATGGTCCACCTTGTAAAAATACATGGCCCCATGTAGCTAATAAAATAATTAATCTATTAGTGGTAGTGGATAAATGTTCATTATTTTTATTTTTTTGAGCTCAGTACAGTCAATGTGGAGGCACATTGATCAATCCATATTCTTGGTGAATAGTACTGGTTCACCCTATAGTGAATCACTCAAGAATATATAACCCTTATCCAAATTCTATGGTAACTGTTAATTCAGTTCATTCAACTCAATGATGGAAATCGTATAAGGTGTATTTGATATAGATAGTGATCCTTGAATAATTTCAATTGATACATCAACATATCAATTAAAAGGAAGAGGATGTAATTCTTTATGAAATAGATCACTATTCTCCCTTACAATGGGAATGTACTAAATAATGATTCTCTCCCTTGTATAAATCATTTAAGATAGAAATTCATGATCATAAGGAAATAATATTCAAAATTTAAAAGATATCCTTGAATAAGACTAATCCACCTCTTTACACTTGTACTAAATTAGGGAATGTATCAGAATGTGAAGAGTGATTTATCTTTCCTGTTAGTTGAAGTTGGATTTGTTTAAAGATAACCAATATTGGCATAATATAGTATCAAACCCCACCAAAGTAAGTAAGGAAATATTTTACAGGAGTTTCCACACAGAAACATCAACATTGAAGGATTTATCTAATTTGGATTCAACATATTCCAAATTTTAAATTCTCATCGATAACTCAATCTCTATATTTTGAGGTGGTGTTTTAGTAGTTCTAATAAAATTTTGAGATATGAATGAATGCATAGAACTATAGTAAAATAGTACATTCTCTATTCTTGAATGAATAGAAACCATAACTATTCCTAAATAATTTTCAAGATCCACCTTAGTTGTTGTGATATCCTATGATTTCCCATACTCTACTAGATTTTTTGGCTGCTGAAACTGATTACCCTCAAGAAAACATTGTTTTGTGAACTATCTTGTATAGATCCCTTACCCTCTATAGTTTAATCATTGATCTAGTGATGGTTCCTTGATTTCATCCACCACATTTCCCAGATTCCTCATGTCCCTTTGACATTCATGATCTTGGTGGCCTTCTCTCCCACACTTGATTCATTTCCCTTTCACTTTGAGGAAATTACAAAGATTCTTCTTCCCTTATATTTTAAATTTGGGTGATAGAGATTTATTTCCAACTTTTTTATTAGATCCAAAAACTTGAAGTTAAATTTTTTGTTTCAAATCTCCATTACCATAATACCACTCTACAAACTCCATATCCACTTTGAGAGAGAAGTGAACAACTTATTCATAACATTCAAAGTCTAGAAATGGTGGAGATTTTCTATGGGACAGTTTTAGACCACTAATGAATATTTCAATTTTTCTATCATTGTTGATAAAAAAATATGATGCATACCTTAAAATCCTTGTGATATTTTCTTTTTATTCCATGATAGATTCAACTTACTTTTTTATTTAGCTCTATAAATTGTCTCTCTATATTTTTCTGAATAGTTCTAGGGATATAATTTTTAATAAATGTTTTCTGAAAGTATTCCCACTCCATCTCTTCAATTTTATCCCTCGTCTTGGTTTTCTTAATCAAATCCCATTATCGATCAACCTCTCCAAATAAATGATAAAAGACTAGATTCACATTCTTTGTCTACGAATAGTGAATCACAAAAATGATATTCTCAATTATGTTAAACCACTATTCTATGACTAGTGGATTAGAAGATCCACTAAATTTCAGTGATTTTTGATTAATAAAAAACTATATATATATATTTCGTCTCTGTTAGGTGAAGGAGGATGTTCCAAAATTTTTAGGTTATTTTTCATACACTAGGACAACTAGGTAAGAATCACCATTGAATTTGTATCTCCACCACCAACATCATTTGGTATATCATTCAAGAAATCACTGCATTACAACTCAAAAAGATGTTGGCCTTCTTTATCTTGTTTCCCACCATTTTATAAAATGTAAATGGGTTGATCAAAAAATAATTAAACAAGTCATGAATTATTAAATGATTCCATTGTGAAATTAACTTGAAAGGCATATCTTATGGGAACCATATGTTTAGAATTATTCTAAAATAAACCATCCTTGGTTATTAAATATTATCATAATAATGGGTATCACTAGGTTTCTCTAATAATAATTCCGAAATTAATTAAATATTGATTTGATACTAACTATTGGAACCCTATTTTTCTTATATAGTTATTACATTATTGTAAATATAAATAACATAAAATCACTACAAAACTAGGATCATAGTGTTTAGAGTCCTAAGAAAATAGTGAAAATAAAAAACATATACATAACAGAACTTGAACATTATTCAATTCCTTCTTCTATAGATTCTTATTTTCTCTCATGTTCTCATTAGCACTAGTATTCACCTGAGGATACACGTCCAAAGAAGCGGTGAGCTAAAATTATAGTAAGAGGATGAGTAAGAGACCTGAAACATGGGTGTGAATAAACATCATCATCATAATATAATAAAGGTAGAATAATCATAATCATAAAAAAAATAATTTTTCAAAGGAAAGGATTGTGCTAATTCATAAAAATGAAACTTCATTTGTTAGTAGTGAACTACCACCCATTGGTGTGAACAAATATATCATACTGATCACACATAAAAAATTCACATCATAGTTATGAAATAATATAACACAATGTTCATCAATTATGAATATTGTCTCATGAGATACATCACATAACCCAATTCCTTGGAACTCTAAAAATTCTATGTGAACCCATCACATTTTTCCATTTACGTAATCATGCATGCCACATAGAACGCATAAAATTATTTTTCATAAAATAAACCGTTGAAAGGAAATGGGTTTCATGATAATTTCATAAGGAATACATTCATGAATAAAAATTCGGGTCTCCAAAATAAAAAATGAATAATATAATTAGTATAAGAACCACCACTCATTTGTGAAGTAGAATCAATCTAAAGAGATGTAAAATATCTGTTTTTAGAAGGAATATTTCGTTAAAAAATCATCACATTTGAATTAAAATTTGATTGGAAGAATGTAAATCATAGAAATACAAATAAAAGGAAAATGAAATTATTTTTGAGGAATTTTAATGATCATACACACTAAAATTTGGAATGAAAGGGGAATAACACGTTGAAAAGAAATTGGTATTGATAACCACGTTACCTTATGTCTAAAGATTTATTTACTTTAACTTCATGGATAATAAAATTATATTTATTAATTATTAAGTAAAGAACCTAATTTAAATGTATATGATTCATTATAATTTTATTATTTTAATTTATGGACATTTTTATGAGTTATAGTGTTCAATTTCATCGTTCAATATTGTATGTTTTCTTGGGTTTCATGATCAGTTCACTTGTATACATGAATGGATGTTCCTATAAAATAGGGATAAATATGTAGAATTGATATTATATGTTATTAATGAAATTATTGATGTTTAATTGGAATAATATTACTTTTTTATATGGTATTTGGATGAATTATATGATAAAACATTAATGATATTCATTTTAATTAATTTGGATGTTTTTATCACAACAAAAAGGTTTTATTTTATTATTTAAAATTATGTATATAAGTTAGTTAGAAAACATAAACATGGTTATAACATAAATTTGAAAATATATTTAAATCGTTATAATGGTTTTATGATTGTCCTATAAGGAAGAATTTAAAAATGAAAACGCATCATCCCTGATGGATGTAAATCGACACACCACGAACAACATTTTCATTTCAACAATAAAAGAGAAAAAAGGGATTTGAAGATGAATTATTGCACTATCCAAACAATAATTAATTATATAAAATATAATGGTGTTTCCATGCCACATATATTTTTGGTGGTTAATATAGGATAATAAAATAAATGAAATTGAAAATAAATTAAAAGAAAAAGAAAGTGGATTTTACCCCTTGATTTTATCCTCCCTGAGAACATCCTTAGGGATAAGGTTTTGGACTTTTGATGATTCCAAGAGCTCTTGGACATAAATGAGAGTCTTGGGAAGATTATTTTTTATTATTTTGAAAAGATTCAATACTTTTAAGGTGTGATGAGAATAGGTGGCGAGGGGTGGTATTTATTTGGAAGAAGACAATTGTTTTCTCATTCTTTTATTCCGTAGTTTATCATTTTGGAACATGACAATGATTAATTTTGACATTATTAATATAAATGTTAAAATAATGAGGGATAATTAGGTATTGTGGTATTATATAATCTATACATCAATAATGACTGAATAATTCATGTATTTAACCCCTTTTTTATTAGTAATAGTATTTTATTATTCACCAAACTTTCAATTATTTTAGAAATATTCCAAAAAATTTGCTTTGACCTGGTTTTCACATGTAGAATTCAAATATGAACACTATTTTCTGAAAATAATTTTATTAATATGTGGAATTGAATTTTTAATTACAATCATCTTTTAAATGGAAAATACGGAATTTAAAATTATAACTAATTTTTTGACACATTGAAAAAATAAATAAGGTCTCATAAAAATATATTATTACAATAAGAAAGCATATATTAATTTATGAATCTATTTTATGAAAATAAAAATTATTTTAAATCATTATATTTATTATAAAATTTAAAATTACCATTTTTGTTTTTAAAATACTAATACATAATTTCTAATTTTTAAAACATTTATTTTCTTATTCAATGATATAGTCATATCATAATATCATTTTCAAGAAACCAAAATTTTATTTATACTTTTATAGAGGAGGATACTATTCTATTTTCAGGATTAATATTCCTAATCGTCACATTACTATTCTAAAGGTCAAGTTATTATTCCATTAGAACATGTTAATTAACTTTTATAAATACATCTTATTTAAACCATTCATCAATAATATAGTTTGTGTTATGTTCTGAAATTTAATTTTTGTTGTTTATACTATTTTCCATAATTATAAGAAGGGTATTTCCATTGATAAAATTTTGGTCATTACATATAACTTTTAGTAAGGGAATATATAATGAATAACTTGATATAAGTATTACATGTTAAAAGATATTCATTTTATAGGAACATTATGTGTGTGAGAATAAGAAACCTTATAAAGACTGGAATGATAATCATGGTAATACAAAGGCAATATGGGAAATGTTTCAAAAACATTAAACATGAAATTATAAACCTAGTTCAAAAAAAATATCTACGACATCATAATATGGTAGAAAAAGACCCATAATGGATTATGTTTACTAATGAATCAAAAACACAATGTATCCTGAGTCAAAAAGAATTACCCAATTAATGATACCACTATATAATCCAATGTGAACCCATCACATTCCTATTATGTACATGATGATGTGTGTAACATAGATCATTCAACAGAGGATCATGTTTCATAAGATTTAATTACATGATCAAGGAGTGAGGAAATTGTAAACTTAATTACCTAATGAAATATGTATTGGTATGTCTTGGTGAATACCCTTACGTGTAAATGTTGATGTTATTCACAACATAAAAGTTTGTGTTGGAAAAATCACACTGAAATTTTGATAGTAGAATAGAAGTACATGAAGAATAATAAAATAGTGAAACTAGAGAGAAAGGGGCATCTTATCACTTGTAAGATGAAATAAATATATTAGAGATATGTAATAATATAATCATATATGAAAATTTTATAATTATTTAGCATAATTTAAGCAGGGTTCTTGAATGAAAATATATCTGGGAAATATCGTAGGATAATTTCAGTAGCGTAACTTGCCTACATAATTAATAATTGGGGGGATTAAATATATTGAAAAGGGTCACCCCTCACAAGGAAATAAAAAGGGAAGTAATAGAGATGTGTGATATTTTATCCCATCAATTTTAATTTTATTGAAAATTCAATTATATAAATAAGGTGCATGGATAATGAGGAGAAAGAGAGGACCCCTTATAATATTTCGGCATGGTAATGTCTCATGTAAATGTTGTAATGTGTGGAGATAAATTATATATTATTATTTGGAAATAATCTATAATTTATTTTTATCATTATAATTTTAGGATAACATAAAAAATTGATATTCAAAAAGATAAATACAACGAAGGTTCGTGAATTGAAAAGAAGAGAGAGTGGTTCCTCACATAGATATGGTTATTCCAAAACATTGGAAAATGATTTTTTAGTGCTCAGGGAACCTTTTTAGAAATATAGAAAGATAAGGATAGATTATGGTAGTTATAAAATATTTTTGAGTTAAGAGGAATCATATATTGGTTCGGATTATATAGTAAAATAGTGGTGTAAATTTTATTATTTTTAAAACATAGCTTTTAGAATCTACACAATAAAATAATCAAAACCA
Source organism: Viscum album (assembly GCA_963277665.1). NCBI lineage: Eukaryota > Viridiplantae > Streptophyta > Magnoliopsida > Santalales > Viscaceae > Viscum > Viscum album. Next base: position 90,231,643 of record OY728147.1, read on the forward strand.
CAAACTGTTCAATGTTTTTCCCATGGATTAATCCAAATATGATTTTTTTTTTCATTATTTCAAATTTCTAATTTCGAAAATTAATATAATATTTACCATGGTGAAGTAAAAGTGAGAAATGTTTCTAAATAATTGTTTTTATAATGTTAAAATCTAATATAGTGTTTGGAGGAATCTTAATGGTTTCATAAAATTTAAAAAAACATTCTCAAAATGACTTAATTTAAATAGAAAAAACCTATTTTTTCATGGATAACCTTTATATAATTTATTCTCCACTTTTTGGTCATTATTATTTTTTAATACACATTTATATTTATACATTATTTAATATTTAACCAAAAAATAGATTGTCTCAAAAAATAATGAAAAATTAAATTTTGGATAATTTAACCATTATAATTCCAAAAATAATATTTATTTTATCAAAATAATTTTATAAATATATTAAATATCACTTTTAAAAACTGAATTGACATTTATTGAAAAAATGCTCATTTTTTGTCAATAATAGTTTTCAAACAATTATAAAAATTATATTTTACTGATTTAAACATATATTATCCATTAAATTTATTAAATATTCTTAATAATTTTATTTTAATATGATATAATTTTATCAAAAAATTCATGAATTCTTCATAAATGAACGTCTCATTTTAAATTACATGTTACAAAAATATAAATTTTTTGTTTTATGATTTAAAATTTTAATTTTTTTCAAAATAATTTCATAATTATTTAAAAAGAAATATCCGAAATTATAATAATTATTATATTGAATAGAAAATATTCATATTCATACTATTAGGGTTTTTTTTCAAGTTAGTGTAAAATTATCTTTACTCTTAATGAACTTATTTTCCTTTTACTGAAGTAATATATATTTACTTCAGTAACAATACATGTTGTCCAAAAAGTTTATTTAACTTATTAACTAATATTAATTATGATTATTAAAAATATTTAATCCATTTTATCAATATAATTTCTTATAGGTAAATTAATATACTTTATAATAAGTCTTACAAGCATGATGGAGAACAATTATTCCGAAAAATTCATTTTTAAGGAAAAGATGGTTTCAATTATAATGTATAACCACTAAACCTAAATATATTAATTTCAATTCATAATTATAGATATTTAATTTATAATTTTAAATTTATTTATTCCCCATTAGGGTCTATTTGTAATTAATTAATAAGGACATACATTAATTATTTATAAGAGTTTATAAGAAGTTTTTCTATAATCCTAAAAATAATCTTACTCTAAAATATTGTATAAAAAGGATTTAAATATATTTAATTTTATTAAATATTAATAAATAATAGTTATTTTACTGTAAAATGGAATTTACATAAAAATGGTCACTTTAAATTACTAAATTTAATGAAAGAAATAATAGTTTTTCAAAAAAATTAGTATTTTTCACATTCAGTAAAAAAATAAATATATTCCTAAAAGGGGAAAAACATCAACCTAAGTTGATCTTGATATTCTAATTTAATAAACATAATTAATTTAATGAAATAAATTTTAAAAATTTTGCATAAAATATTAGTTTTTTTCATAAAATATAATAAAAATCATTTTTGAAGAAAACATATTTTTCATGAAAAAAAGGAATTTAGAATAATTGACTAATTATTTAATAAGAATGTATTAATTTATTTATTTTTAGTAAAAAATTTATATAAATATAGTTCGTAAGAAGTTAATCCTATTAATATCCAAAAATTTAATGGCTAGGTTAAAGTGATAATATTTAAACAATAATAGTTTGTTTGGGTTCAGTGTTGCATATCGAATATAAAAATGAACAAGATATTATCTTTAAAAAACTTGAGGTGTTACATTATTCCCCATTTAATTAATTATGTCCTAAAAATTTAAACATCTTCATGGAAATACATTTTTTGACACATGAAAATATATTTATTGAAAATCCACATTTCAACAAGGGTTAAGAAAACATACACTTGGAAATAGGGAAATAGAAGTAAGAAGGTTATAAAATAACTAGGTTTCTAAGAAGGAAAAAAATAGTGGGAAGTGAAAATATAGACAAGGTAGAAAAAAATAACAACCAAGAGAAAATAGAGAGTGTTATAAAACATGGTTATAAAGAATTCAATGATCAGAAATCCGTGAATATGAGATGGGTGATAATACCAATAATTCATCATAATTTTTTTTAATTTGATGACATTTTTAGGTCATGATTATTTTCCAAGAGGTAAAGAATTTATTTAACATTTAGACTTGTATCATAAAGATATATACATTATTGAGATGTATAATTTCATTCTCAATCAATTTACACAACAACATCATAATTTTCTCCAAATGATTAGTACATAATGATAATTTTTTAATTCCTAAATCACAAGATTAACTTTCTAACGGATAACCTAATCCTTCAACGAATAACAATATATTCCTAATGAATTTACTAAGAACAAAAGTGTTGGAAAAAAGTAATATAATAATGAAAATGGATAACCCATAATAAGTTAATCAAAAAAACTATATAAGAAATACCAATGGTTTAACATAAATCAGTCCTCAAATAAATACCCATATATACCAAATAACATTAATAACCGCAACATTAAATAATGTATTAACCTCAGAGGTTGTATCATACCATTTATATAACACCTCCAAAATTATAATAACACTATTATAAAATAATAAGTTATATTAAAACTAATGGTTATACATACCTCAACCAATAAAAATACATAAATACCATTAACCACCTAAAAATAGAAAAATGAACCTATAATATATTTCCAAAAATATCACTAATCATGCTTAACTTATATCAAATTATTAACCAAAATTGGTATCAATTATTTTAAACTAAATATTAGTCTAATACATATCATCCTTAGACTCTTAAGGTTTATCCCAACATAAAACACATAATATGGGTTATTAATCACTCATCACATGTTTACAAAATACCACGTTATAACTAAATCACTTTTATTAGTTATCAGTACCCACCAAATATTTTTCATATCCTTAATAAAAAAATGTGGAATAATACTAAGATGTTTCATGATTATTATATAAAAATTTTAATTTATATTTTACTTATACAACATATTTATCAAATAAAAATACATAAACACTTCAATCCATATACTTAAATGATTTACAAAGCATAATTAATTCCTTAGTTTAGGATTTGACCCTTGGATTAGGTAATTGACTATGATAATTCCCAAATTTTCAACACATAAGAAAATAAATAGAAAATGTTTTAATATGATGTAATTTCTTTCCTTCCATCATTCACTTAATTTATTTACCAAAACTAGTTACTTAATACACTATATTTACTCATAGAAAACACCTTTTAGTTATTATGTTTTATTTCCAATGGTTCCAATTTATACATTATCTAAAAATTGGAAATTGAATTTTTATTATTTTATCTGTTGAACTTCTTTGAGTTTTCCTCCGTATCTTTATTGATATATTACGACATTTAACTATGTTCCTATTTTTAATTGTGATTCTTGATAGTAGGTTTTTCCTAATCCCAATAAGTATATATTGGGATACCATCATGTTAGGTATCAAATTTAGAAATTCCTCACATTTTCCATCACATTGTGTATTTAATCTGTAACATTTATTTATAGACATTACATATAATAATGGGAAAATTAGGGATGAGTGATTTTCAACTATTAGAAACACAAATAGTATGATAATATCCTTAATGAGATAAATTATAAATGAAATTAATTTCATTTACATATGTATTTATAGGATTCAATATATGTTATCCATGATCTATTTAGTAATATTGAATCATCTAGGAATATTTATTCTCTTAATAATGGTTTGAAATGATGTTTTGAAATTACTAATGTATATATAATAGGTGTGTCAAACCAAGTGTGAATAAATTCCATTTTTATGACCCGGTTCAAAATAATATCTATACCAATGTGGTGTTTTCCAGATTATCTCCCCTTGGTACATATAATCTAGAGCCACATCCACTTAGTATATATTCAGTGATGTATTTGAATAAATACCCCTTATAGAATACTTTTCGACACTACCAAAAAACTGGGCAGGGCCAGCGCCAGCCTTTATCAACACTAACAAAAAAGTGCTGATAAGGGGGGGGGGGTTACTTTTATTAGTGTTAAAAAAGTGCTAATAATGGATACCTTTATCAGTGCTAAAAAAGTGATGATAAAAGTACTACTTTATCAGCGCTTTTTTAGTAGTGCTGATAAAGGGAGTATTTATCAACGCTTTTAAAAAAAGCACTGCTAAAGGGAATAATTCCAAAAAAATTAATTAAATAAATATATTAATATATTAATATATAGATATAGTTATATTGATATATATCTTATATATATATTTTTTAAAAAATATTTTAAATATATTTTAGATAAGTATAAATATATAATTACACTTAAATATATAAGATATTTAGTGAAAATGGATTATAAAAAAAATTGAAAAACTATTTTTATTAAATAATTTGCTAATTTTTATGGAGTAATAGTCATTTAATAACAATTTGATGATTAAAAAAATAAAAAAATTAAAAAAGATCCAAAATATGTTTAAAACGTAACTCGAACTTCAAACAGCCATAACTTTTGATCCGGGTGCCAGTTTAAGCTCTACCGCATATCAAATCGAAGCCTGCGACGATATCTACGCGATTGTGACCCATTAAAAGATTATATCACATTTTTCAAGGTAAAAATGGCTCATATGGACTCTAAAACTGAGTTTTTATTCGGGATACCCCGATTTTTTAACATTTTGTGGATTTTCAGCCTCAGTTAAGGGGGTATTGTTGGCTTTTTTTGGTGGGGAATGAATTTATTCCAAGGTATTACATTCATATTGATATTATTTCTTTAATATTTTATCGTTTTTTATAATTCACTGTTATTGATAATCAAATATATAACAATATATACATATTCTTTATATATTCACACATAAAAATTTAATTATAAATATAAATAATAAAATATATTTACATATAAAATATATTATCTTTACCTAAATAATAAATAATATCCATTTTATTTAAAATACAAATATATGAATATTTATATACCTATATATTAATCTAACTATATATATATATATATCTACATATATATATATATTCATATAACTATAAATATATATATTAATATCACTATAAATATATATATATTACTATAACTATATATATATATATTAATATAACTAAATATATATTAATATAAAAATATATTACTATATGAATTAATATAACTATATATATATATATAAATAGATATATCATGAAATGAAAAACAAATCAAAATAGAGGAGTGGTAAGGGCTTAGGTGCACAGGGGGGAGGTCTCGAGTTCAAAACCTGGTATAGGTAGGGGTGTACGCATGGGGATGGATTTGGGGGGCTAGTGCTAATAAAGGGTGGAGGGGGTGTGTACGGGCGCTGGAGGGGCTCAAAAGCACTGTTAAAAGGGTGGCTCAAGCACTATTAAAGCCCCCCGATTAGCTGGAATATTTGAATTTTTTTAATGTCTGTTTATTTTTTTTACTTTTATGTGTGCTAAAAAAGAACCAATAAAAGGGTTATTTTATCAACGCTAAATAGAAAGCGCTGACAAATGACCATTTTCTCAGCGCTTCTTTTTAGCACTGATAAATGACCCGTTTTATTAGCAATTTTTTAGTGCTGATAAAAGGTGTCTTTATTAGTGATTTTTTGGAGCGCTGATAAAGGGGACCCCCCTTTATCCTCGTCGGCTTTAACAGCGTTCTTCTAGCACTGTTAAAGGCCATTTTTAGCACTAATAAAAGGAATATTTGTAGTAGTGCCAAAAAAATCGGGATGTTTTACTATAGACAGTGTTATCCATGTGGATTTTACTAGTGTTTTCTAATCCTAATAAAAAACTACACCTTCCTCTAATACAAACAATGAGAATCATAGACTTGATTACACATTAATTCATGATTTATTACATAAGAATATACTTTATAAAACCTAATAGATCATGAATCCTGGTGTATATTTATAATTATTAACATTACAAAAAAACTTAAAACAAGTGGTATATTGAAATTATTGAAAATTTACGTAACATGCTCTTAACATTCAATCATTCTTGAAACGGTATGGGATATCATGGGGGGATACTTATGAAATGTGGGAGATATAATACACAGTAGTGTAATAAACAAATATTAAAATGAATAAAAAATTTCATGTTAGAATATAGGCATTTCAATAGAACATAAAATGGGTTATATTCAGAAAAATGAACAATTAGTCTTGATATATCATGGTAACATAACGGTAAAATGGGAAATGTGTCAATAACATTAAACATGAAATTATAAACATGGGTCATGGTGATCCACTAAGACATTAAAACATGGAGTAAAAAGTCCCATAATTTATTATATTCACTACCTAGTCTAATATATTTTGTCTCATGAGACTAAAACATTTTCCAATTCAATGGAGCACTATATAATTTCTTGCAAACCCATTTCTTTCATATCATGCACATGCATAAGTGTCCAACATAGATAATTAAACATAGGATCATATTTCTTCAAATTCAATTCCATGATAATTAAGTGTGGATTAAACATATGGAAGTCCAAAATTTAATTAATATAGTTATTTATATGTGATTATACTTTAATGTAAATGTATACGATGATCATTATATAAATGATTGTTATGAATAATCAATAGTGAAATTTCGACAGCATAACAATAGTACATGACTATTCATAAAATTATTAAATTATAAAGAAAGGGGTATATATCTGAAGGGACATAACATTTAAAGTATTTAATATATTTAATAACATAATCCAACATGAATATATGTGAATAATATGTATAAGAAAAGGAGTTTTCTTGAATAAAAATGTGGCATGGAAGCATTGCTTGATAATTTTGCAGTGTAACTGGGGTACATAATGTGTCATGGGAGGGATTAATTAGAGTGAAAGGGATTAATAATAAGTTTTAAATAATAAAAAATTTAAATGGTATGTGTAATATCTTATACCAACAATATGAGTTAGATGACAAAGTACATTACATAAATAAGGTGATTCAATATAGAGTTGGAAGAGATGATGCATTAGTAAATTTCCAGATAGTAACGGCTTATAAAAATGTTATAAAGAGAGGATAAATTATATATCATTATTAAGAAATAAATTTTATATTATAGTTATATTTATAATGTCCTGATAACATAACCAATTGAGATTAAAAAGGTTAAATAAAAATAAGGCACATGAATTGAGAATATGGAGGGAGGTCCCTCACCATGAGACCGTGATTCAAAATTCATAGGAAGAGTTTTATGAGAGATTAGGGGAACCTTGGGGGTGAATCTGGAGAGGGGAGTTCATATTAAGAATTCAATAAAAGGTTTTTTAGTGAAGTGTAATGTTATTTAGGGTGAGTTTATACATAAAAAGGGATGGATGTTCTTTATTATTTCCCAAACATAGGTTTTGAACTCTATACAATAAAATAATCAAAACAAGATTCCTCACCATGGTTTTTCTCAAATTTTATACCAAAGTAGATTATTTTTCATAATATTACTAGTATAAGGGACTAAATAATTAAAATATTACCCTTGGTGACGTTAAAGTGAGTCATGATTATAATTAATATATTTTATAACCTTAAAAAATAATATAGGTATTGGATGATTCATAATGTATTTTTTAAAATAATAAAATAACCAAAAGTACACATTATTTTAAAGGGAAAATATATTTTTGGTTGTGCATACCATTTAAAACATTTATTCGTAAATTTTGGTTCATTATAATGTCTTAGTAATCACAATCTATTTACACCATATTTAATTTTTACTCAAAAATTAATCTATAATAGAAAATTAATAAAAAATCACCATTGAATACTTTTAAAAAAATTATTGCAAAAATAATATTTATATTTTCAAAATTTTTAAAATAGTGTAATGCTTTATTTTTAAATAAGAATATAAATTTATTTAGAAATGCTAGTTTTTGTCAATATTATTTCTCGAACCCTTATATCATTTTAAACTGACTTAAATAAAAATATATTAACATTTTGATTTAATGAATATTAGTTAATAATAATATTTTCATAAAATTTAGTTTTTTCTGAATTCATTAATTCATAAAAGAAAAATGTATTATTGGAATTTTATTTATACAAAAAGTAAAATTTTTGTTTTATCCATTCCAAATTTAATTCATATCAAACTAAATTATTAATTATTTATAAAGAAATATGTAAAAATATAATCATTATTATATTGAAAATAAAACATTCATATTAATACAAATATGTTTACATTATTTCTAGTCTATTTTTAGTTTTTTATACATTTAATCACCCTATTTTTTTTAAGCTGGTAAAAATATTTACTAGAGTAACTATTCATATTGTCCAAAAATTACGTTGAACATATTAACTAATATTAATTATAATTATTCCAAAACATGGAATCCATTTTATAAAAATAAATTCACATAGGTGGATGGATTTAAATAAATTGAAGACCCATAATTGTGATTAAAAACAGTTTCTCGAAAAATTTATTTTTTATGAGAAAGTTTATTTTACATGAAATCCATAATTAATAATCTTTACTATATGAATTTCAATTAATAGTGATATATATATAAGATCCGTTAATTTAATTTAAAAAATCTACATTAGGTTATATTTTATTAAATTAAGAGTGAGAAACATCACACTTTTAGAATAGTTTTGTGACAAATGTGGTTTCAACAATAAAAATGAACTTATAATTAAATCTGGTATAAAGATGATTTAAATGTAATTAATTTGATTATATATAAATAATAATAGTTAAATTAATTTAAAATAAAATATAAAATATTAATGGTACTTTTAAATCAAATAATTTTTTAAAATAAATTACAGTTTAAGAAAAAGGTATTTTTCAATATTCACTAAAAATTAAATATTTTACAAAAAATACAAAAAAAATCACCATATGTTAATATTGATATTATGATTTCAAAAATGATGTTAATTTTATCAAATAAATTATATAAATGTTCTATAAATAAATTATAATAATTTTTATCAAAAAAAGAAATGAAAATCAATTTTCAAGAAAACATATTTTTGAAGAATAAAAGGATATTTCTAAAAATTAATTGATTTTTTTCTAAGAATTTATAAATAAATATATATTTATATTGAGTAGTAAATTTATATATATATTTAATAATTTAATAAATCTTTTTATACCTACAAATTTAATGGCTATGCTAAAATGGTCGTATTAAAATATTCATTATTTGTTCGGGTTTGGTGTTGGTTATCACATACTCTATGGAAGATGGATTTTTCATTAAAAAAATTATGTAATTCGACACTCACCATTAAAAAATTATTCAAAAAATTTATTTAAAACACTGCTACATGTAGCTCTATATCATGGGTATCATTGTTATACTCATGAGGTAATTATTCTATAGACCTATATGAAATACACAGTTTATCATATATCTAGAAACATAAAAGAATCTAATGATGGGCCTCACATTACACCTCATAGAGAACTCCATCATCTATTATGCGAAATATCATTCCATTTATTAAGAGTTACCTATGACATGGGAAGGTTAGTTCATTCTACTTGGAAGAAATGCAATCTTTACCATTATTTGATAGAGATGATAAAGGGTATGCATTTAAGAAGAATTTAGGAAAAAACATTCAATTATAACATTACAACCCCAAAAAATAGTGATCCTTAGAGACATTATTGAAATTTAACCAATTTAAAAAAACCATAATCATTATTTTTTCCAAAATAATACAACTCTTTTGGAAAATATATCCTATAAAATCAACCCCTTGATACTAAAAAATTCACTTAAAAAATTTTCAATACAACTCATCCTAATAAAACTATTGGATAAATATAAATTATTTTATGTGCTCATCCACTGACCATGAATAAATCATTATATAAATAAATAATAAAATACCAACTTATACGAGATACCACTTTAATATTATATACATAATCCTCATATTTCACATTAGAGTTTTATTAATATAAATGACATCACATTATATTCATAAAGTCCATAATTTCATCAAAAGAATGTATTAAAAATTATATCATATTTCATTCTCATCAAATTACAAATTTAATGAAATAAATATTTTTTCACTATACTACACCACTAAAGTCATCTGATAAATCATGGATCCTTGAAACAAAGGGAATTTTACTCTGTTGTTACCAACATTTTTTTGATTATATTCTAAAAAAATAATTATGTTTTCATCCATCTTCTACAAAAATGATTCTGGTGCATCCCATAGGGATACACATGGAATGAAAAATAACTGATTTAGTAAATAATTATTTTAAATATAAATTAAATTTATTTTTGATTGTTTCATCCAATTTGATAGGAAAAATATTTTCATTATACAAGGATGAGACTATATTCTAAACTTGAAATTATGATATAGAGGAAGATTAATCAAAACCTCTAGAAAAAAATAATGGATCACAAAAATAATTTAAATTTCTACCTCATAATTAATTAGTATAATTAAATTAAATATGAAAAATAATATAGAATATTTTGGGACTTGATCATTAAATAAATCAATATATATCTTACATTACATTGAAAATAAATTAACTACTTATAGAAAAATTTAATGTAAATATTTATCAGTAATAATCAATGCGGGTTCACACAAAAAATATACCATCCATTCTAAAAATAAAATTTTATTAGAAAATATTCCATAAATTTATGTTACATGATATGTTAACTTGTCAGAACACCAAATAAAAAAAATGAAAAATATCTAGTAACCTTAATCATCCATTAAAAGATTATTCCATACCAAAGAATCTATGCAGAATCATGATCAAAATTTATAGTTCTCATAAAAGTGGATATAAGTTAGTCTTAGGGTAATGTGTATAAAATAATAGAGATTTTTTTTAAAGATGGATTTTTTTCATAGAACCCATAGTTAGCCTTTCATAGTTATATCTACTACACAAAGTTACTTTTAACCAGAATATGCTCTATAGCATCCAATATCATTACCTCGTCACTAAAAATGTAAATGTAAAGGATCAAGTGGACAATAAATTGTTGTTGGACCTGAATATATCCAACATGAATCAATGATAAAAAAAAATGTAGACCATACAACCACTATAATTATATTCTTTTAAATAACTAATCATGATGAGTAAATGATAAATACTTGAAGAAATACAATTAAAATAACTACTATTGAAGATTGGGAATCTATGGAGGAGAATATATTCTATAATTTATTACTTCTGTATTCTATTTCCACCTAGAATTGCAAGACACCTCATCTAGAAATTTCTTCGTTAACGATAATAAAACAAAAAAGGCTCTGGTCTTTATGAAATATAGTAGAACTATTGTTTATATTACATTTTTGTTACATTAATAAAAATAAAAATGATTAAACATTGACTTAGAAACCCACATTGAATCCAAACTATGACCCCCTATCATTAATAATTCTTTGGATCTAGTTGACCTTCTTATAAAGTGGACTCATCTTAGTGTCATGGATCTCTACTTTATTTTATTTCTCAAATATCAAAACATAGTTTATTGATTTAGAAGAAAAAAAATTGCACCAGATTTTAAATAAAACCCCCTCTTAAATAAGTACCCACTAATCTTATATTTTTCATGTATTTTATGTGAATAATGGATTATGTCCCTGAATCTCACCCAAAACATGTAAATGATTTCATTCACATAAGACATTATGAGTATCACTTGATAACTCTCCACTCTCATTTTATATGAGAGAGAATCAATGTTGAACAATTATCTAATCTAGTCTCATAAAATAATGGACTCATTTACATATTCAGGATAAAAATCCATTAATGTAGTGCCTTCCCCAATAATAATCTTACTAGTTATGCTACCAAGTACTAAGTTGACATCCATAGAAGTCAGAAAACAATATATAACATCTCCATTTAGTAATATATATCACGATCAAATGTAGAGTCCCCCTATATTAGTAAACATTTTTTTTTGAAATATGGTACTATAATGATAGAACTCAGAGGGTACATTAACCTGAATCCAATGAAAAAGAAAACAAATTTGTTTAATAAAGAATATCTAGGTTGAAATATGAATGAATTTTTTATAAGAAATATTAAATCATTTAATCAATATAATTATAAGGATATAGATTCAAATAAATAATACTTAACATTCTATTGATTCAACCTATTTAAACTATAATTTCCAACGCAGCATATAAAACTATCTTGAATTAACTCAACTACATAATGAACAATGTAATAACTTTATATTACCTAATATAATGTATACACATCACTTAGGTATATTCAAGAGATAACCAAGTTACTTATACATTATTACTGTGGTAACTAATAACTGTATGAAGTTATTGTGTTCTAATCACTTTAATAAGATTATTTGTAAATTTTCCTTAACAAATTGACAGAAATCTCAAATGTTTATTCTTTAAATATAACAAATATATCAACCAAATTATGATACACAACTATATAATGAATCATCCCTTCACGTGGGTTTATGAGGATAACTAGAGTTTCCCAATTTCATACCTTCGAGAGCCAACCAATTCTGACAATAATTTATGGAATAATTCTCAATATTCGGAGGCATTATCCTATAAATAATCAAAAGAAATACTGAAAATTATTATGAAAAATAAAAAACCTCAACTATAAAAAATATAATAAACTTATATAATTATAAGGTGAATTGAATGAATTTTAAATAAAAATTATTGGATTAAAAGAATAATTAAAATTTAAATAACAATCCAAAAAATGTAAAAAATTACAAGACCCAATATGCCTCAGTAGTAGATGAAGTCAGATATACACTCTGTGATTCAATTAATACCCATGAATTGATTTAAATCTTATCAACTAAGTCACTAAATCAATCTTAAATAAAATTTTATAATTTATTGGTGGGAAAAATCATGTATTTAGTAGTCCATTCCCAACATATACTAAAGGAAAACATCAATAACATGAATTTATTATTGTCAATTAATATTCATTATGGTAATTAATTTAAATATTACAACTCATTTTCATATATCATTATGTTTTTTCAATTATTAATTAGAATACCTTTATCATAAGAATCTATAAATTAGATTATATCATATACCCCATATGAGAAACACATATCCCATTATTATATAAGTAAGACACTATTAATAATAAAAAGACATATTATAACCCATGATATTAAAATACTGAATGGGCCAAAAAAATGTAATCTAAGAAGATAGTGTCAATATCTCTAATGTTTAACAACCTATCCCTGACTGGTTATGTTAATCAATCCATTTCCACATCAATTCAATGAGAAAAAATAAAATAAAATATTTCCATATTGAATCAAATTTCAATTCATTATTTTATGTGTCATGGCGTATTATATTATATTATAACACTTTGGCTATTTCAATAATGAATCTGAATATCGAGTCACACCTAAAAAAACTACCCTCATGTAGTAATTACATATAAAATGTAACTCTCATAAATAAAATAAAATTATAAAATATAATAACTAATAATATCAAAAAATACCAAACCCATATTGAAATAAATAAATTACATTCCTCGGAAAATCAACACCATTTTATTCCAGAATCACATCATCAATAATGTCATCTTACCAATACAGTAAATGCACTCAGATGAAATGGGGATTAGAAGATAATTTAAAATTGGAAAATCTCTATAGAAAAAATATATCAAATACAAATATTTCCTTTTACTTAGGTATAAACATCTAAGAAAGAAATATATATCAAAAACAACCCTCCACTTAGGCAGATACCGCTATAGGGAAAATATATCACAACACTACTCCACCAATGAAGTATCCTCTTGGGAGAAAACATACACACACACAAACACACACAGATATATATATATATATATACAACCACACAAAAAAAGGATCATATAATTAATAAGTAGAATTAGTTTTTATATGGGGTAAAGTAAACAAATTGAAACAATGTTATTCTATCACAATAGACACATGAATACTTTTTAAACATATAAATATCAAAAAATGAAAATAACACAACTTCATGTCATCAAATTCATCTCAACAGTTTACCTTATAAATTCTATATCATCATGGTAAACATACCCTTTACTTTTAAAATATATAAGAGTTATCTTCATGTACCAAAATCACAATAATGGCTATTGGAAATCACAGACATAGACACATAATTGTTTATAGAAACATCATCAATGTAGGAGTCTAAATGACTACATCATTGGTAATAAAACAACCTCAAACAATTAATTATTTTAAAATTTATTTATATTTATATTTTTAATGTGATTAAATATAATACACTCATTTATAATTCCATATAAAAATATATATTTTGTTACCTAACTTGAAATATATTAAATATAATCACATCTTAAAATTATAATTCTAGGGTATTTATTATTTAGGTTATTAATAAATGATATAAATCAATATATATATATATATCCTTTTAATACCTGAATTTTTTTGACCACTAAACAATTGAAATCTATTGAAATAACTTATTTTCTAGGAATTTTAAATTGAATAAAAATTGATAATATCATAAATACCAATAATTGTTTCACTAAAATATAGTACCATGTTATGAATTATTTCAACATTTAATATAATACAGATCACAACATAATAATAATAATTTTAATTGTACTACATAATTATGATATATAACTAATTCATAGTAAATTCACCTTTTTTATCAATTTAAAGAAACTAGAAATCATAAACATGTTGTTGAAACATAATTTTATAATATAACTAACCAATTCACAATATCATAATGAGATCATTTGGAAAGGGTGCATTTCAATGTAATAGTACCATAATTAGAATAATTCTTTAATATGTGGATTTTCATATTCTTTATTATTTATTCATCATTCTAGTTGGTTCAATGATCCCTAGTGTCCTACAACTTACATTTCATCTTCCTACAATGGTTTTGTTCTTCCCACAACATCCCCTTTACCCAATATGCCTTATCCCATTCATGAACCCATATGAAATAATTTTATTATTATATATATAGTTTTTATGTTTTAGATCATATAAGCCTTTTAATAAGATGATTTTCTTGGATCATTTTTATTTTTACATTTCAGCATCCCTAAAAGGTTTTTTGAGCTACTACAAGACATATACATATTCCAAGGTTCATGAATTTGTTTTTCATAACATAGTTAGAGTGATGTGTGTAATTTTTCCTCATTATATGGATACATTATGATTATTTATTTAACAAGGTTTTTTTCACATTTAATATTGGCATTTCTTTAGTAGTTTCTTTGGGATAACAGAGGGTTTCACACTCTCATGAAATTTATGGATTCATAAGGTTTTGGGCATATTTTCTTTTTTTCCCCTGTCTTTTCATATTGTTAGTTTCTAGTTCCTAAATTCTTTTTAGTGTGGTATTTTAGTGGAGAGGTAATGAGTTCCAAATCCTCTATATTTATTTTTTTATGTCTGTTGTACCATAAAATTGTCTAATATTATAGGCTATTAATACTAATTTCTTTTGTTGTTCACATTGGGATTTTAGGGAGGTGGTCTATAACTTGGAGGCATAAAATTCAATACATTATGTTTTTTAAACCCATTTATTTCAGTCAAGAAGTATATTGGTGAGTTATTGTTTTGTTTGTGTATAGGAATATAATTTTCCAAATTTTCTTTTAGTATTTTTTTGTTTCTGTTAGAAATTTTTTATTTCATTAGAGGATGTATTAATTTCCATAATAGAGGAATATAAATATATTGTTTTCATTTTCTTAGAACAAAAAACGTTTGAATACAAAATAAAATACAGTTATGTAATGAGGTAATGAATAATTCTATAAAATTAGGAAGAGACCAATTAGGTGATGATGTCTGAAATTTTGTTTTTATAGAAATTTCCCCATTATGGAAATATCATAGTGATTGAGTTAAGATAATTAGGTGATTAAGAATAAATATACTCAATTATGATGAAAAATTTTCTACCCAAGAATTAATGATTAAACAAGTGTATGGTAAATATTTTGGAGTAACATAGTCAACATATTAAATATATAGAATTTTCATATTTGATAATTGGGGTGTTATTGTTCATTAAAAATATAGGTACTATATAATTTTTTTATATATTGTCTACAATATTTTATTATATAAATGGTGTTCCTTAGATATTTAATACAAGTAATACTTCATTACAATCATAGTGGTTACATAATATAGCTTTTTTAACTACTATGAATGTGGATAATTGTTTGCCCCAAGCTTTTAAAAAAATGTGGAGAATATTTGGCTACTAAACATAAAATATAGACAAATATAAGATTAAATGTAATGAATAATATTTAAGAAATATGATGGTATCTTCGAATAATGCAATATGATATGTACAGAACATTAAAAAGATTACATAAAATGAACTATACTATTATTTGTTATTTTCATCCTACATATGATGATTTATAAATATTTATTTGACGTTGAAATTAAAAATGTAGTGTTATTTCTATTAATTCATAAAATAGGATCATATACACTGCATATGAAATTGAAATAATGTTTGAAAAAATTTGGAATTTTTGTTTTTGTTTTATAATTTTATTAGAGGATAATTATGATGGATTGAGAAAATCTTTATAGGTTTAATTATAATTTTCCTGTTACCTAATGTCAATGGATAATTTATATAAATTGTGGTTTTTTGGTAGAGAAGAATAATTGAACAAGTTTTAAGTGCACTTGATTATACATTTAAATTTTTTTCAATTATAAAATCATATTAAAAACCACCAAAATAAATTTTAATATGTGGGGTGAAGGATTGGTGGATATTTAGAAGAGGTTCAAATATGTTTGGAGGTGTGTTATAGTTTTCATGAATTTTGTAGTGGGAAGCTGAAAATTTTCTATTTTCTTTTAGTTTTTATCAAAGCATCACATGTTAAGGAAATTTACAATTTGAAAAATGAATTTCGTCAGTAATGTATCATGTGACTTCAAAATAGGAAGTTGTTACCCTTGAATAGTATTTGATACCACTTGAATAGTAATAATATACATTGAAAGAGTTCTCATAAAGTTTATATATGTAATAAATTACATTGAAGAATTAAAATAACCACTTTGGATGAGTACAGTAGTACTTTGGATGATTAATTTTACAAATTGAATGATTTTTCTTCCAATTTTGATGATCAGTTCATTATTTATGAGTGAAATAGAAATTATCAGGGTTGTTACCAAGATTCATAAGAGTATTTATAAGATTTTTTAGGATAAACAACTATATCATAATGGCAACTTCATGAGCTCATAAAAATAATTCATCTCATAAATTAGAAATGGAATGGAATTTTCAAAAGATTTAGTCATTTTATTTGTTATGTTTATTACCAAGACAAAATAATTAAGACCATAGAAAAAAATTTAAAATTATAAATATGAAAACTAAAATAGAAGATTAATTGTCATTTTATATTAATAAAAACATTTAAAAAACAACTTGTGATTGAAGATTTTGTTTGATAATTACCCAATGAATATATGAGTGATACCTCATGAATCATTCATGTTGTCTCACAAATTTAGATTCTATTTGAATAATATTAAATGGATCAAATCTTATGTAAATTGTTGTAAAGAATAATATAAAAATATTTTTGGAATAATGAAGAGGATAAGATCACAACCAATTATTGGGAGAATTTATAATTAAATATTTTAAATTCAATGTTGTGATAAAATAACAAAATATTTTAAAAAGATAATTTTTTTTTGAATTTGGTAAAATTTGTGAAACAACTAATTTACCCCCTCTCATAAGTTTATAATAATCCTATGGGATATATTATTGTTGTAAAACCATGGTTCCATCTATTTCAATCTAATATTTTAAAATTGTTGTTAAATTTTTTTAATTTATGTAGTTTAGAAATGAATTTTTTTTAGAAGAGCCTATGATTGAGAACTCTTTTTTATCCTAGTTTAATATGGAGTAAATATTTCAGCTAAGACTGTAAGGGGTTGGAAGAAAAGTTAGGCCAAAATGAGAGTAAATAATTCAACAGATAAAGTGAGTATAGTACTACTTGATGTCAAAAAAGTGGTTGTCAATTTATTAAATCTATAGGGAATTATTCTTGTGGTGAATTAAGTTCAAGTTTGTATGAAAATTTGGCTATTGATTCACTAATGTATTATATATTGAAATCAAGGATTTTAATAAAATTGACTACATTTATTTGATAATATATATTATTAAATACATCAATGTGGTTAAATATATGAAATCATAGTTGGTGATAGAACCTATGGAAATGGACGATTCACTGACTTAAAATGTAAGAAGATGTATCACCCTTATATTTTCAGTTCAAGCAATGGAGTAAATTTATGTAAATTGGGATAGAAAATTTTCTCTAAATAGAAAAATTATAGAGGCAATTTTGTTAGAAGAATTTTCTTATAGAAGATATTTTTTAATTGGAAAAGCTACAAAGCACCTCAATGAATATCAAAGAATCAGCATTAGTGGTTAAATATAGATAAATTAATGAACAAAGTAATTCAATGCTATAGGGGTATAGAATGCATGAATATGATGTTTTATTATTATAACATAAATATAAAGAGAGGGGAAATTTCTAGAAGATTTAATATATTCTCTGAATATATAATCTAGTATTTCATAAGTGAAAATGAAAAATAGAGAAGTCTCCCTATATGAATATTTAAATGCTACTAATTTAAGAAGATAAGATAAAACAAAAAATATTTATGGGTGTCTTAGTTGTAAAATGTATTTGGATATTTGAAAAATGAGATTGAAAATATTCATTTATTCATCCACTTAATGCTAATGGAGGAATGAAAAATGTGGTCATAATAAATCAATTTTTACTTGTATAGTTTTGTTTTCATGTGTAGGTTTAAAATCAATATTTGAGAAAATATGGGTAATTTTTTTGGGAATATTAACCCACACCTTGTGGGTGGATATATAAATGATTACGAAACCTGTCTCTTTAATGTATACTCAAAAGAGGTGTGTTATTATCTAAATAAATTCTGAAAAACTAGACATACTATTGTGATAAGAAAAATGAAAATATTATAAGAATATTTTTTTATTACTGTTTTGGATATATGGCCTTTGGTTACTAGAATAACGTGACAACATATGAATGATTCAAAAAGACTACATTTAGGGGGAGAAAATATTTTGTTTGAATAACACCTTCTAGAAAATTACTGAATTCAAATAACTAGAGAAATATTTTTATAAGAAGAAGATTCCATTGTATTAAATTTTTTTAAGACTACTAAAATAAAAATTTTCATTGTAATTAATAGTATTGGTACGTACCAACATAGTAAAAATATTATTAAAATATTATACTTAGATCATAACAAAAAATAAAGTAGGAAAGAAAATTAATTGAATATGACTTGGGTTTAATGTCAAATAAGGCTATTAGATCCAGTTCTCCAACAAAGATTTGTTATAAGGTTCAAGAGGATGTTTAAATAACTTATGCAGATTTCACTGTGGTAGGATAGGGTGCATCATGTATCATTACAAATTTCCCATTAATATCAAAATATTATGAAATAAATATTTATACTGTAAAGAATAAATTAAAGGGAGGAATGAAATGATTTGTTTCATAAATTAATCCCTTAATAACAAGTGGATTTTATTATAACAATGGAAGCTTGAGGAATACTATACTGATGTGAAGAGGATTAAATACGAAGGTTATAGAAAAGACATATTGTCCATGCTTCTTGAACATTAATAACAATAAAAAAGGAAAAAGGTGTCTCAAATTATCATTAATGTAGTTTTGGAAACAAAATTACACATACACGATGAAGAAAAAGAATATTCTAAATTGTTTTTTGATCGTAAGGATAAATTAATTGGTAAAATAAAATAAGGATAGAAATTTTTATAAAATTAAAAGAGTTCTATTGTCAAAACTAAAAAAACCCTATTCCAACTATGATGAAATATTAAATAAAGAATAAATTCATTATACAAAATGAGAAAATGACCTAAATATTAAAGTTTGAAAATTTTATGAAGAGTTATCAATATATTAAAAATATATGTAAAAGAGGTTTTGGTTAAGAGATAATTCTTAGCCCTTTGGAAATCATTAAGTAACTATTGAAAATCCAACTAATTCCATTTATGGACTATTTATGTCACACTATATTATTAATTGACATTGATGAAAAAAATTGGATATATTTTTGGAGTTTATAATAATTACATATTTTTTTTATAAATAATGGTGCACTAAAATTGTTATAAATCATTATCTTAACCAAAACAATTTTTTTCAAATGATTAATCATAGAGTTTATCATTAAATAATACCAATAAAGATGAACATTATTTGAGAGAATAACTTGAATGGAGATTTTAAAATGGGTAAAGCTATTAGAGTTTAAATATATCCCGAAAAAATATTTATTTATAGACAGATTTTAAAAGATTTAATGATAAGGTATGTCAGTCTCATTTCCTATTATATTTTGAATCATGTTCAACATGTTGATTGGGAATATCAAAGTAAATAAGGGTAATTCATTCCTACACTGGTTTGTTTTCAATATCTTTGTTAAAGTTTATTGTTTGTTATATTTCTCTTACTAAATATATGAGATGAACCCCAAGAGAATGAATATTGATTGATAACCAGTTTCTATATGTTATGTATAATTTATGGATAGTTTTTTTAACTTAGTCGATTACTCTTTTTTTCTTTATTAGGCTTTCCCCCAAAGTCTTAGAGTTGATTAATTGAAAGAAAATTTTTAATAAATGTTTTATATCTTTCCCCACTCATGGTATGAAATTTTGGATGATAAGAAATGGGATAAGATCCTCATATGAAATAAGATTAGAGATAAATGGCTTCAAATGAAAATGAACAGAAAATATGTGTAGAATAAAAGTTTTATAGGGTGTTTTCTAATTTTTATCTATTACTTACTCAATAAAAAATTAAATAGGTATATTATTATGATAAAAATTATTATCATACTTTTGGGATTATTTCTCAAAATTGTATCCCTACATTCACATTTAGATTTATTTTCTCAAAATTGGTGAAGAACATTGAATTTAGATTCAAGTGACTATTGAAAATATATTTAGTGGGGGAGATTGAAGTACCCCAATGAATAACCTTAAAATAATTGGTTTCATTATATGGATATTTTTGTATTCATTTTATCATTTGGAAGAAATATTTCTTAAACCATCTTCTCAAAGACGAGGAAAGGAATAGAAAACATAAAGACCCTTCTTTCTTTATGTTGAAGGGGAGATAATGAACCCCGAGTCTAACCTTCAATATGCCCCAGAGTGGAGACTAGCATCTAGGGTATAGAGTCTCATGTAATATTGAAGAAATTTCCCTTTTTATAGAACATGATCGAGAGACAATATCGTAAATCACAAACAAATCAAAATATCGAAAGTAAGTGTAAAGAGAAAAACCTTTTTCCCACAAGCGTGTTCAAACGTAAAGTCGATGCAAGGTACAACAAAAATACAATGTAATGTACCAAAAGAAAAGAGACTCATCAGCAAAAGAAACTAATCCCAACACCCGAGCTAATAAATTCTAGCACGGTCCTTAATGTCCTCCCCAAAACCTCAAAATAGTTTATATACGTATGGTACCCATAAAAGTATACTCAGTAGGGGAAACTAATTCTACTCGTGCAAAAGTGATGGAACAAACTAATTCTCTATGGGAAAGTAGTAGAATATCAAGCACCAGCCAAGGAATACTAACTAGCCCTACCTCACCATTGCACACTCACAAAAATAACACACTCCATGTAAAGTAATAGTATAAGCACATTGATATTGGGGAACCCCACAAACCTATTTTCCCACTAGATAAATACTCATTCCTAACGATCTGACATCTTACCATTTCCACTCTTCTCACATGTAGTCTCACTACCACAACCTTCCCACACAAACATGGGCACCAACCACACACAACAATGCCTATACACACCTTTCTCAAAACAACCACCGCCCGTCCCAGAGACAGTTAGGCCAGAACAACCACCTCTACACCTAATGAAATCTGGGCCAGAATAACCATCACCACACCTAATGAAACCTTGGCCTCACCCAGAAGATAATTGTGAGAACAAACCTGTACCGCCGACACAGGCCCCCCCACAATCCAAAACAAACACTTTCCCAAAGAATATTGGACTATGGTAAGCCTTAATGAACTACAACAAGTTCAAATACACCCGAACGACCTAATATAGAAGAAGGTGAGAGAGAAAAATCAGTTACCATCTATCCATCCTCTCACTTAGATGTCGGGAAAGACACCATAACTCATGAAAGAGAGGTTTTCGGTATATAGTTCTCAACAAGTGTTGGGTGTGTAATGAAATATCAAGGATCTACAATATATAAATGGATAATCAAACACTCAGCCCCAACTTATGGATTTCACAGAATAGAAAAAAATCCCACACTAGCAATGCATTCACTCCAACTCCCATATGAAAAACCATACAAGAGCCACTACCAAAGCATAACCCATCCACCTTTTTGTTTAATTTAAATTTACGTAATTATTTAAGGGTATTCACCTAAATTATTCCAATACTACCCAGAAACTAAAAACCTCAGGAACTCCAAGCAACCAACAAATCCAAACTATGTCCCAATGTAAAACAAAACAAAACAATGACACAAAACTAGAATTGCAGTCCCACTACACATCCCCATTCAGCTATTATCCACTATCATTATTCAAAGTAAAAAACTACCCCTTACTTCTTCCACAACTCAACCCTGCATCCCCACTACCCAAACAAACCCCCAATGTAGTCCCATTGCATAATTGGTCCACAACCACACTGTAGACCCACTACGCAGCATCACTTGCATAACACAACAAAAATTTATTTTAGATTCTTACATGTTCATCCATTCTAAAATCAATCAGTATGTCAGACTGGGATACCAACACACCCCCTATACCACCCCACATACCAAGCCCACAAAACCTTGAAAATAACACAAAGCACAAAATCCCTACCATCAACTAATCATATTAAAATTTAACCAATAAGGGTTCTTTAATTTCCACTTTAATATAATATGGGTGATCACAGAACATGTTTGATACTAGGAAATCTACTTATTTAACTAATTTTATGTGATTAACCATATTTCATGTTATCTCGGTATAACAAAACATCACAAAAAAATACCACCATTGCACAATCAAAGGCAACCAATATTGTTGATTTTTAGAAGCTATACTACCACAACACCCATAATATAATCAAATATAACAACATAAAAACATGAGACCGAGATCAACCACACCATGAAATTTATTTTATTTACCCATCTTATCTTTCTAGCATATTAAATTTTCGTTTAATTATCATTTCAAGAAGGGTATCTAGACATTCCATACAAGAAAACCTTAATGTGCCCACCCTGCATGATGCCCAATTAAAGATAAGAAAAATAGAATCCCTACATGGATGATCATTGATCCAAGTTCCCTATTGTGAAAAGAACATGGTATGACAGAACTTGTAGGAAGAACTCCAAGGTTGAGCGGGAAGGGCTCCATTACGAACGTAGAACTCGTCTTGGGAGGAAATCTAGAGGTGCACTATGATAAATGAAAAATAAGAAGTAAGAGAGGATCTCAACACAAGAAGCGACATGATCCTAAAATTATGGAGACCATTACAAAGTACTTAAAAGTTAGATCACGGCTTCGCCACAAAGATTTGTGATTTCACATGATAGAATTATTGAGATTTAATAATTCCCTTAGAGATCATTGAGATAGTCCAACGTATGGCATAGAGTTGATAGTTTTCCATTAAATAGAGAAAAACCCTAATAGGGGCCTAACATGAAATCAAGAGGTTGTCAAAAACGTGGCAAAGGTTGTGACACTAAAAAAGGACACATGTTTTGGTATGTTATGGGTCTCTCAACTCTTTAAGGGATTTGAAAATATATTTTATAGGACTTAAATAATTTTAAATGGGGTATTAAAATAAAATTATGTTAAAATAAATGTTAGATGAGTGAAACTCAAAAAGTCTACAAGAGGCTCGTAATGCCTCACTAATGGGTGAGTCACCGACATTGTCGCACATATTCCCTGGCACCAGTCGTTGTTGCACTATTTTCGATCATTTCCACCAATCATGATCAGTTCCACCAATGTTGATTGGTGCCATCGATGCCTATCAGTGCCACCAATGCTGATCGGTGCCATATATGGCTGATCAATTCCAAAAATGGGCGATCAGTGGCACCGATGCCCATTGGTACCACCGATGGCCGATCGGTGCCCGTGATGCACATCGGTGCCACCGTTCTTTCCACCTAAAATTTTGAAAGCTCCCCAATGAGTCACCCATGGTATATAGGATACCTTAAACATCAGGATTTGGAATTTTAATGGATTAGGAGAGTCTGAAAAATTACATCAGAGACCTCTCAATGTATTATCTCCCCAGAAAATTAAATTGTAAATTCAAAGAAAGAAGAGGGGTCGAGACAACCACCTCATTAGATACCTCTCTGGGACATACCACCCTAGAGTTGTTCAAAATATGGAATTAAAACTCAACATACAGAAGCATCGCTGTCACATATATCTCATGAACTTCTATAAAAACACTACCTCTCTTCTCCCTCTTGTAACCACACAAAAACAAAAAAGTTACAATGTCTGGATACATGGATTAGAGAGCTCCTTCCTCCTTTCCTGATACTATCTGCTTTGGGCGACATTGAATCATCCACAAGGGTTTAATCAAATCCAAATTAAAGCATCATGATTAGGGATTAGGTTCTCCCATCCCCATATTCATGACTTTTAACACAAAATAGAGGACATGGAATGAAATTATCGTACTTTAAATACGGTCAAACGATTCCTTTTAAGAAAGGCACAAAGAAAACACTAGATCAAAACTCAGAACAAGTCTGGGTACTAGGAGCACATCAATGCCTCCCATTCCTAGTTACTCTCCTTAAGACCCCCATACCTCCATAACACACGAACCAATGGAATGGTCTGCCCACGAATCATCTTCTCCATACGATCCCCAGTTCTCACTGATCGTTCCACAAACGTCACATCATTCTAGATATCAAACTATCCCCAGCAAGGATGTTGCAGTTATCATGTAGATACCAATGAAGTTGAGAGACATGAAAGATGTTTTGGATCATCTACGAGTTTGGTGGTAATGCCAGCTAATATTCCATAATGCCGACTCATCCCAACACCTCGAAGGGTCCGATGAACCTGGGAGAAAGCTTAATTTCCCTGCCAAACATCCATTGTCCACGCTGAGGGGAGATCTTTAAGAAAATGTGGTCCCCAACCTTGAACTCCAATGGCCTTCACTAATTATTGACATGCGACTAATTCTAGTCTTGATCTTCCTTCATCCTTTCACACACAAGATTAACCTCCTCTGTTAGGCTTTGCACCATTTCTGGGCCTAGAACACCTACCTCCCAAACCGCTGCCCAGCACACGGGTGAACGACATGATCTTACGTAAAATATATCGAATGGTTCCATTCCAATAGTGTAGTTACATATATTATTATAAGAAAACTCCACTAGGGGTAAGGTTTTACCTAAGATCATCTGAAGTCCAAAACACATGCTCACAACATATCTTCCAATGTCTGGATGGTCCTCTCTATCTGCCCATCCGTCTAAGGGTGGAAAGAAGTGCTACGACATAGATGGGTGCTAAAATCACTTTGTAACCCCTTACATAAATGTTAAGTAATGCATGTATCCTGATCTGAAATGATGGATCTGGGAACATTGTGCAACCATACAACTTTACCCATGTACCTCTATGCTAAGGCATCCACTATGCTCGACTTCTTAACCTCTATGAAGTGATCTGATTTTGTCAATTGTTACACCACTACCTAGATTAAATCATAGTCTCCCTCATCCCTAGGTAGTCCTATGATTATATCCATTGATACTTCATCCCACATCTACTTGGGAATTTCTATGTACTTCAACAGACCACCGGGAACACGATGTTCTGCCTTCACCTACTGACACATGAGGAAATTATCCACAAACTCAACCAGTGCCTACTTCAATCTAGGTCACCAAAAATTATGTATCAAGCCCAAGTAAATTTGGAGACTCTTGGATGTACCACCGGGGTGAGTTATGGAAGTCACTGAGAACTCCCTCACACAACACCACTGAGACAAACAACTTCCCTCGGGACAACATCTGATTATGTCTATCCTTTGACCATCCTTCAAGATAATGAAATTGGATTACAAGATCACAAATCACTTCATCCTCTGAGTCTCCCAACTGAGACACCTCCACCTACCATACCATGGAAGACAACACTGTCATATGAAACAAAAAACCTCTACTATCCTCCACTATCAAGCCTGGATGAAAAGCAGCAAACTCCTCCATTGCCTTCCATGAATCTACGGAACCCCAAACTACATCCTTTTGTGACTTCTTACTCAAGGAATCTACCACTACATACACTTTTCGTGATGTGTAAATGATTTCAAAGTCGTATCCCTAAAGAAATTTCATCCACCTAGACAACCGAATGTTTAGGTCTGAGTGGGAGAAGATATTCCTCGATATTTTATGATCTGTGAAGACCACATAGTTTTCCTCAATGAGGTAATACCAACACAACATCAGCAAGAACACTCTACTCAAAAAAGATCCAAGTCATTGGAGGAATAATTACATTCATGGGGGAATAACTACCTAGACCCATAAGAGATCACTTCCCACTGCTACATCAACACACACCCCAATCCTAGACTAGAAGCATCATAGAACACTTCAAATGTTGTTGCTTCCTCTTGAAACCTCAGAACTATGGCACTGACCAACTTTCCTTTAAAATTAATGAAATATTCCTACCAGACCTAAGAAACTACAAACATCTACCACGTTTTTCAGTGCTTCCCAAGAAAAAACTACTTTGAACATCAACAAGTCTACTGGAATTCCCTAATGGGATATCACGTGTCCAAGGATGTGCACCCCTCATGTCCATAACATGGACATGGTAAACTTCCCATAGAGATGGTGGTGCCAGATGACCTATAAAACTATTCATAGATTCTCGACATGATTTTCCTATGATCAGGCATAGATTAGGATGTCATCGATGAAAAGGACCAACAAAAAGACTAGATACTCATGGAAAACAATGTTCATGATCCCCATGAACATAGATGGTCCATTTGAAATGCTGAACAACATGACCAGAAACAAAAAGTTTCTATTCCGTACACCTGAAAGAAATCTTCAGGATGTAACCCTCCATCACTCTCAACTAGAGATATACAGAGCACAGGTCGATCTTAGATAAATAACTTTCTCTCTACAATTGATCAAAATGGTCATTGATCCTCACGAGTGGTTAATAGTTCTTGACTGTCACCTGATTCAGTCATCATTAGTCCATGTATAGTCTTATACCACTACCTTCCTTCTTTTCAATTGACACTAGAACACCCAATAGAGATGTGATTGTTCGGATAAAACCTTTCTTCATAAGGTCATAAACCGGAATCCACAACTCTCGCTATTAAAATGGCTCCATATGATAGGGATCCATTGAAATCATATGGGCATCAGGTTGTAAGTATATCCCGGACTCAACATCATGTCGAGGGGATGGAGTCACATCCTCTTTCGGTAAGATGTCCAAAAACTCGCTGACAATCTTTTGGACTTCCACCATATCTGAGTCTATTGATTTTACTAACATTTTAGCTAACAAAGAAATAAGGGGCTCTACACATTGGCTGCCCTCCTGGAAACTCTTCTTGATAATGAAAGATACACACTGGTAACCCATGTCTAAGATCAAAACCCTTCTACAAATGTAGTTGATAATGACATTCATAGAAAACAACCAGTCGATGCCTTGGATGACATCATATGGTTGCATTTGTAGTAAAAGGACATCCCAAGTGGAATAATGTGGCCCAAACATTAGTTTACATCCCTGGAAAACATCAAACAAGATAGCATGGCCTCCAAATAGATGCTCAACACAAGGGGCATGAAATTTCTCACTATCTCTAGACCCAAGGAATGGGCTAGACTGGGTGAAACAAAAGAGTGAAAAGCTCCTAAATCAAACAAAGAACATGCAAGAGTACTAAATAGACAGATTGTACCTTGAATGACTTATCGCCCTGCTAAAACTGCTACCTCTATGGAGTGAAACTACCCACATCCAAATCCTCTTCCCCTCGATTGCCTGTTGCCTCTTTTACCAGGCCCTGGTCGAGGTCCCTGAGGAGTGCCTTGGGGCTAGCCGCCTCTGAAACCGTCTGCCATCAGTAGAGTGAGAGGTCATTGCCCCAACTGATAGTAAGGCCCGGTTGGCAACTGTTATTTCCGAGGTGGGTGTTGAGCTGGCCCACCCCCATTATACTTCACTTGGATAGGCACAGATTTCTCAGATTCCCCTATATTCTATAGATAAAGCACCCAGTTCCTAGGATTGTGGAGAAAGTTCGAGGACCGGGAGATCGAAACTAGAACTATTGAGGCATGCTACCTACCTTCCTAAACATGGAAGGCCCTGATGTAGGAGGTATACTTCTAACGACCTTCCCCTTTGAAGAACTCAACTGGATCCCCTCTCATGGAACACCTCCCAATGTGCGCATCTTCTCCACTACTTCAACCTTCTTCTGAACCTCCATGTATGTTGGTAGAGTGAAGGGAGTAACAACATACTACAGAGTAGGTTGGAGTTCCTCCTATAAGAATATTTCCCCAAACTCCTCATTTAGAAATTGGTCTAGCAAAAAAATAAGGGTATCAAGGAACATGACCCCAAAATCCCTTCCAGTATACTCTCTTGCTGGAGGGAGTGAATCTCGTGCCTCTTCTCGACATTCATTGTGGAAGAAAGGAATTATACCTGGAGCTCCTTCTCAATGTCAGTCCATGAAACCATATTTTTCTTATTCACCTCAAGATAGAGAACCCACCACTTAATTTCTGCTCCCCACATCTGGATCACTGCCAGAGGAACCCAATACTTCGTCGAATACTAGATCAAGTTGAAAGAGATCACTTTCTCCTCGAGTGACATCTCAGTCTCCATGACTGAGATGATGCAATCAAATTTTCCCAATGTTTTCCGCTGGAAGGAACGAAGCATCTTCTACCACTGTTCATCTTCTCCCACTCAATCTGCCCTCTTCTGATCAATCAGATAATTCTATCGGGCCTTGACTTCTCGTACCATTCGTGGACATCGTCCAAGTTCCATACCTAAAAAAATCAACAAGGAAACTCATAAGCCTGATTAGTGTGGAAATTTCCCTTTATGTTTTGTTCAACTTCTTATTTATATTAAATTCCCAAAACACCCAATACACACAATAAGGAAATTCATTATGAGGTGTGTACCATTCCTAGGGTCTCTACCCTACAATTAGTGTATCCTCACCTGGTCATTCACTGGGTCCTTAGTTCTTGCATTGGATCACGGTGGCCCCTAAAAGATTGTGACCTAGCTGATCTTCTTTGGCCTAATTCATACACACATATTTTTTTAACATAGTTTACCTACCCTCCCATGCAATCCTCACTATTCCTAACCCTGAACTCTATCCTATCTCTCAATCGTCACTTATGATACCATTCTACCATGACCCTCCTTCTCCAACATGAGGGAAGGAACCACAAACTACAAGACACTTCCTTCTTCAAGTTGAAGGATATATAATGAACCCCAAGTCCTGCCTTCAATATGCCTTAGAGTGGTGACTAGAACCAATGATATAGAGTCTCATGGAATATGGAAGGAATTATCCATTTTAAATAAAAAGATCGAGAGATAATACAGTACATCCTAAAAAACTACAAATACTGAGAGTAAGAGTAAAGAAAAAAACCTTTTTGCCACATGCATGTTCAAAAGTAACGTTTATGCAAGGTACAAAAAAAACTCCAATGTAATGTACCAAAAGAAAAGATACTCAGTAGGAACAGAAACCACTACCAATGCCCAAGCTACTAAAGTCCATCACAATCTTCATGGAAACCTAAAAATAGTTTTATATACGTAGGGTGAGAATAAAAGTATACTCAGTAGAGAAAACTAAAGATACTCATTCACAAGTGAGGGAATATACTAATTTTTATGCGAGAAATTTGGAGAACCACAAGAACCTACCAAGGAATACTAACCATCCCAAACTCACCAAGACACACTCACCTAAATAACGCAAGCCAAGTAAAGCAATAGTATAATCACAAATATATTTGGGCACCCCACACACCACTTTTCCAACTAGTTAACTTATAATTCCTAATGATCTGATGTCCTAATGCCACCACTCTTCCCACACATAGTTCCAGTTCATGAACCTAAACCTACACACCCGATCCTTAACCAGACAGAACTACGTCCACAAACACCTTTTCCAGAACAATCATAGCCATACCGAAAGACACCTCAGCCAGAACAAACCACTCAATGCCTGTAGACACCTGGGTTTGAGCAACCACTGCTATGACTGAAGGCACCTCGGCCTCAACCCAAAGATACTTGGGAAAACAAACATTTCCCATAGAAACATGGGCCTCCCCCCATCCAAAACAAACCCTTTCTCGAATAATCTTGGTCTATGGTAATCCCCAAGCCATTACAACCTTTCAGGATGAGCCCGAGTGGAATGATCTGGAAGAGGGTGGGAAGAAGAAAAACCACTAACCAACCATCCATCCTCCCAATGTAATTTTAGGAGAGACTTCGTCCACCATGAAATAGAGGTGTTCGACACATATTTCTCAACAATGGTGGGGTGCATATTGAAAACACAAGGAACTAAAATAATATATATATATATATATATATATAATAAAACACTCATCCCCAACTTACATGTTTACACAACAGACAACAATCCCACACCAGCACTACATTCATTGCTACTCTTATTTGCACAACCATTCAACAACCACTGCAAATGAATAACACATCCCCCTTTTTTTAAATTTCTATTAATGTAATTATTTAAGGATATTCACTTAAATTATTCAAAAAATTCCAAGAAACTAACAACTGTAGCCAAACCAAGAAACCAACAAAACCAAACTGAGACCCTATGTAGAAAAATCACAAAACAACGACATAAAACTAGATTTCAAGTCCCACCGCACATCCCCATTCAATTACTATCCACATTCATTTTTCAATGAAAAAACCACCCATTCCTTATTCCACAACTAAACCCTACAGCCCCTCTACCCAAAAAAAACCCTCAATGTTTCCCCACTACATAACCAGACCACATCCACACTACAGTCCCACTACTCGACATCGCTTCACAGAATTAACATACCAAAAAAGGAGTTCAGCTTTCTAAAAGTTCATCCATTCCACAATAAATCAGTCTATCAGTCAAGAATACCAACACTCCCACCTGTACCACCCCACATACCAAGCCCACAGATCCGAGAACAAAACACATTACACATAACCACAACCATCAACCATGAATATTCTAATTTAACTAACATGGGTTCTTTAATTTCCTCTTTAACATAACTGGGGTGACCAAAGAACATGTTTGATCCTAGGGAATCCATTTATTTAACAGAGTGTATGTGACTAACAATATTTCATGTTATCTATTCATATCAAAAACATCATAGAAAAATACCAACAGTTCCGAATCGAAGACCACCAACAGTCGTAATTTTCAGAGGCCATAAATCCACAACACCCACAAGAGAATAAAAGATAACAAAATAAAAAATAGCTACCAAGATCACAACACCCTGCCCATTATTTTATTTATCCATGTTTTCTATTGATCATATTAAAATCTTGTTTAATTCTCATTAGAAGATGGGTACCCAACCATTCATTACAAGAAAACCTTAATTTTCCCACCCCACATGATGTAACACTAAATATTAGAAAAATAAAATCCCTACATGGATGATAAATGAACACACATCCATATTGTACCAAGAATAGGGGATGATGCGACGTATTGGAATAACACAAAGGTTGAGTAGGAAGGTCTTTAGCACGATCATATGACTTGTCTCTATACGATTTATTGAGGCACACTAAGAGAAATAAAATAGAATAAGGAAGAGAAGATCTTGTATTAAGAAGATGGAAGATCCTAAAATCAGGGAGACCATTTCGATGTACTTAAAGGTTGGATCGTGCCTTGTCCATGTGGATTTTTGGTTTCACATTCTCAAATTAATTGTGATTTAATAATTCCTTCAGATTTGGTTCAGATAGTCCAACATATGACAGAGAGTTGATAGGTTTCCTTTAAACAGAGAAAATCACCTAACCTGGGCCAAATTGAATAGCACGAGAGACTGGAAAATATGGAAAAGTGTGTGACACCGATAATAAGGCCATGTGTTTTTGAAATTGAAGGGTTTCCATACTATTTATGGGATTTAAAAATATAATTTATGGTCCATAAATCACTTATAAAGTGGTATTAAAACACATTAATCTTAAAAGAGACGTTACGAGATTGAAACTGAATTTTCTGGGAGAGGCCGGAAATGAATCACTGATGGGTGAGTCACTCACACCCTAGAATAGGTTAACATAGAACCATTTTTTATTGGTGCCATCAATGAATATCTATGCCACTTATGCCGATCAGTGCCACTAATTCCCATCGTTTTTAGCAATTCCCATTGGTGCCACCTATTCCCATCGGTCCGACTTATGCCCATTAGTGACACAGATTGATGATCAAGGCCACATATGGCTTATCGGTGCCACATATGATGATCAGTGCCACCGATGGTTGATTGATTCCACATATTCCCATTGGTTCCACGGATAGTCGATCGGTGCCACCGGTCGTTCAAGCTAAAATTTGGTAAACTCTTCAATGTGTCATCGATGGCCCCCAGGATACCGCAAACATCATGATTTGGTAATGTAATGGACAAGAAGGGTCTGATACATTACAAAATATATCTATATG
Source organism: Viscum album (assembly GCA_963277665.1). Classification (NCBI taxonomy): domain Eukaryota; kingdom Viridiplantae; phylum Streptophyta; class Magnoliopsida; order Santalales; family Viscaceae; genus Viscum; species Viscum album. The sequence goes on from OY728147.1 coordinate 90,264,915, forward strand.
GAAAACTTATAAGATGATCAACATACAATTTAAATGAGGAAGAGATCAATGAATTGATATACCCACCGTTTATTTTTATGGATGCATTCTCATGTTGGTAATGATGAAGTGGTATTATTATGAGAATTTGGTAATGGAGAATGATAACACCCAAGGAATAAAATGAATATTCTATCAATGAATTGATCAGAATGGAAATAAGAGCATTATATTTTTAAATTACAATCTATACAAATTCAATGTAGTATTTATTCGTCTATGAATTTTGGAATATTGTTCTTTAATAAAAATAAATTTGTTTGGTTAGTTTTGGTATGTAAAAAAATTGAATATATAATTGGTGTTATTGAGTTATTTAATAGAGATGATATTGATGAATAGTAAAAATAGTAACTAAGTATTGAATGTCAAACTATATTGAAAATGGATAAAAGTTATCCACTAATCTACTTATATAATCACCTATAAGGTTGTACATAATGAAGAAGATTGAAGAAAAATAAATTTATTTTAAAAGAGATCTAGATAATGTTTAAAGAACCATACAAGGGATATTGAACAAGAACTATATTTCTATCTATGAACTACAACCTATAGATGATAATTTCAAAGTATTATTTTATGTTTGAATTATAACAGAATATAAGTAAATTGTATTTCTACAAGATAAGTACATCTATTTCAAGTGAAATTATAATGATTGTTGAAGCATGTAGAGAGATATATATTATTTAAAAGAGTTATTTAAGGTAATTTAAATTGTCCTAAAGAGATTGTTTAAGAATTAAATTCAAGCTACTATAATTTTATATTTATGAAAGAGTACCCTAGACGGTGGATTTTATCTATAGAATAACAACCGAAGAATGATATACTAGTTATTTTTATTGAGTTTTATTTTTTTTCAATGATTAAATAATATTCAAACTCACATTACATAAATTATAATATGTTTTGTGAAGTATTTTTGGATGTTTTTAAGTGTATAAAATATGAGCTCGGAATATATTGGGATGTGTTATTAGGTATTCAAAAAATTTCAATTAGAACTGAAATTTTTTCCAAGTCCCCATATTATCATTTGTTTTGTCCATTATAAGGGACATTGAAAATGTGACGAAAGAATTACACTATAAGAGTGACATGTTAATTTATAGAAGTAGATGGTTACTTCTAAAGAGTGTTTAGTGAGATTAAAATGGTAATTAAATTTTTTCAAACAATATTATCAAGGATCAGAAGTGTAATAACAAACATTGGAAAAGTATACTACCACTTCATAAGAGTATATAAGTACTTTAGAATAGTACAATTTTACATTGTATGAGTAGTTCATTATGCAAGAGTAAAATGAAACATCGCAAGTGGGATGGATTAATTCTTAATAGTACTTCCAAATATCTAAATATTAACTCCTAATTTGAAGAAGTAATGAAATAAATTCATTTGATTTATTTAAATATTAAATTATAAATGGAATGATATGATTAGTAGAGAATAACTAAGCTTAATAATGTCCATTATCTGATAAAAGTTCCAAAAATATAGAATCTAGATATTAGATTTATGATTAAAGTTATTAAACCATATGAAATTTTAAAATCTAATATTGATAAATATAATCACGACAATAGACTGTTATTCAGGAATTCCATAGAGAAAATAAGAGGTCCATATCATGAAGGTTTCATGATATTATGCTCCCATAGAGGATTTTCCAAAAGAAATAACCATTGAAGATTTCATGGATGATTTTCATATAGAAGAAGATACTATGATTTTTTGAAGAATTTATAGGTGAAGATTGGTGTCCAATATTAGTTGTATTTTTGATGAAACGTCCTAATGGGGACAATGTCATGACTCCCCAATCCCACCCCCAGTGGGGTAGGGGTTGACCAATAGCCCTTAATTGACATATCAATAACATGTGAGTTATTATCCTATGTACCTATACAGAAGCATACCTGCGGAAGCCTATAAAATTTTGAAATGTAAATACAACACATCAACCAATCATGAATACATCTAAAACACACAGTTAGTGCACAACAGCTAATAAAGGAAAGTAAATAATTCCAAATACTAACCCAACAGAAAAAATCTTGAAAAAAAAGTACAAACTGAAATTAAATTGGTGAATTTTGTAAAGATATTGCAGGAACACCCGTCTGAATGTCAGGTCCCACTGAGAACCATTTGGTCCTTGTCTATCTAGGAATATTTCAATAGGTCGATCATCTACCCAAGATGGGACATGTGTGGGAAAATCCAATGTAGAGGTTGAGTATAAAATATTGTATGGGACACCCTAAAAATACTTTCATACATGAAAAGAATACAGTTAGCTCTATATTGATATATTTGTACAACACATAAAACAATAATACCCAGATATGCTCAACAAGGACACAAAGTCTAATTTTTAGTCACAATAATAATTCTATCCTAGTAGTCGAACACGATGGTTTCATGTGGCACTTGTCTAGGAGAACACACACCTTGAGTATGATTTCACTCATGACATCCATCAATGTGTTAATGCATTTCAGTTCTCCCCATAGTAAGTTAACGATTAATGTCTAAATATATATGATACTCAAATGAGGGTCACTACTAAGGCCATGGGCTATACTAACAACTCAATCTGAATTAACCTATTAGGTATAGGATTTAAGCCTACATAGTTCTAGTCATGATGATACTAATAACTCAACCTAGGTAATTAAGATGAATAAGGGATCTCACTTCAGGCCTCATGGAAGGATTCGGAAAACATAAAAAAACATGTATTGTAGAAGCTATCTTTGACCTATGTGTTGAAGAAAAATCGATAATAACCCTCATATAATGAGTATGGGGAACATATCCTAATGATACATGTCAGTGGTACATAGAATAATATATTCAATCAATTATTTAAGGAGTAAATAGTGTGAAGTAGGGTCACAGGCCATGTCCCTTTGACCCAGAATCCTACCTATGTAAACATCCCATGTTTATGTCTATGTGGATGTTTACGGCGTTATTTTTCTCTTGCACCTATTCCCATGTATTAGTACAAGGATTAGCCCGTGTACATGTTCTATAGACAATATCTCTATGAGAGTACATATAATTCCCATGCCATTGTAATCTAGTCCATATCCGTGTCCCTCTGAGGTACAAGCCGAGCCATGAGGGAAATGTCACAAGATGTGTCGTAGGGTCAAATTCTATGTAATACATATTTACTTTCCAAAAATCCAGACACCACCAATATGGGCACATATTCTTTGTGGATCTATGTTAGACCACATGTAGTGAGTAATTTTCTATATTTCTGGATTGTTTCCATGTTCCCAGACTCTCTTCTGGCCACCATTCTGGCATTTACATTCAACGAATCCACGAGAAATTTTCATTTGAAAATAGTTTTCATTGAACACCAGGATTCCACCCTGAAATATACTCATAAAATGGATTTGTATGTCGTTATTTTTTGTGCACTGATGAACAAGAAAACAGGTATCCAAAATTTTATGATATCTCATTGGTTCCACCATCTCACCACCTTCATGTCGCACTAATCCTAGATCTAAAATATCATGTCATTTCACCAATAATTGTTATGCAATGATTGAATACTTGGGGTATGTCGAACCAATGTCTAGACAATGGACACCCATGATGAATGAAGTAAAATTATAAAAATACAAAAACAAAAACATGATGAATGATCCTTGACCAATATTTATTTTTCCCTTTATCCATTTCTGTGGGAATAACAGTGGAGAATCAGATATGAAAAAGAAATTCATCCAATAAATATAGCTGTAAATAAACCTATCCTGCAAGATGACTGAATCATGGATCAATATGTTGGTTGATTGATCCATGTTCATCATAGAAAATAAGAATAAGGAATGAAACCAAATCCAAAAAAAAACATCCTACATTGAGATTGATCGATCACTAATTAATAATGATCCCTCTTTTTGTTCATTGGGAATACGTTGTAATTCCGTCATGGTTTCCATAGATAACATATCCCACTTCCCCTATGGAACTTCAGGGGGTTGAGTTAAACCCAGCAGAACATGGTTCTTATTCATCACTTACTAACATGTAAGGCATTGAGACACAAACAATAAAACTCCATTCTTAATCCCTAGCCAAAAAAATTGATGTTATAAGTTCGAGTACATATTTCCCACAACAACATGTACTAAAAAAGAAGATGTATGTGACACTAATCAAACATCCTCCTTCAATTTCACTGGTACCATCACACATCCATTTAAAAGAAGTACATGATCCCCACTCTCATAAATTCATTCAAGAGAAATTCCATTGTATATTTGAGTATATAGGGTCTCACAATCCGCATCCCCAATCTCTACCCCCTAAATCACTAAAAGATAAGAGTGGTGAAAACCATCATCTAGAGGTAAGCTTCTCTATCTCCCCCATAAAGACTAACTACAATAAGCACAACTACTTTGATGCCTCACTTGAGAACTATGAAGATAAAATCCTACTAATAGAAATTGTCACCGTTATCCACTTCCTAGGAATATAGATAATCTTAAAGTCATAATCCTAGAAGTATCCTCTATCTCATGTTTAAATCAACATGGGAGAAGATTTACTTGAGACCCTAGTGATCTGAATAGAAAATAAACCACTCACCGATCAGGTAGTGTCACCACATATTAATTGATAAGACTACCACTGCTAACTCATGATCATGGGTCACATAGTTATTATTATTTTTCTCAACATACATGAACTATAAGAAATAAACACCCACATATGCATCGAAACACATCCACGGTAGGTTCTTGATTCATAACAAAACACTACATACTCGACACCCTCATCCAATAATATTATGATGGGAGTGTTCATCAATCTCTACCTCAACCACTATTTTTTCAAGAATATCACTGTCCATAAGAATGTCTACCCCTTCTGGTCCAATGCTATCATGGGATATGATATCCTAGAGAAATAAGGTATAAATATTCAGTAATATCCTTCAAACCAATGGATGCTCCACACTTCGTTCACTCTCACAGGTCGCAACTGAACTAGCACTTCCTTGACCTTGGATACGTCCACTTCTACTCCTTATACTGATATAACATTTCCCATGTATTGAAACACTAAAATCCAGCTCTGGTTATTTCAGAGCATTCTATAATTTTGGTCCTCTCAATGTATGTCTAGAACTATCCCCATGTGTCTCACATGATACACCTCAGATACATAGTACAAAAGGATATCATCAATAAAGACTATGATAAACCCATCTAAGAAAGGATGAACAATCTGGTTCATGAGTCCCACAAACAATGTTGGGGAGTTCTTCATGCCAAAGGGTATCACCCAGTACTCGAAGTCACAATAGTGACGTCTGAATGAAGTCATTAGTATATCCTCATCACATACCTGTAATTGGTGAAAACATGACCTGAGGTCAACCTTTTAGAATCATCATTCCACAATCAACTAATCAAAGAAGTCATCAATCCTTTATAGTGGATACTTGTTCTTCAGGGTCATTTGATTAAAGTGTTGGAAGTCCAAACACAACCCCATTCACCTACTTGCCTTCTTGAAAAACAACACAGAGGATTACCATGGTGAAACATTGGGTCTAACAAGTACATTCCTCTCCAAGTCTTACAATTGTACCATTATCTCATGAAGCTATGTGTAAGACATCTGATGTGCCGACATCATTATAAGTGTTTTTAAAGGGTGGAGATAAATTCATAATTCCATCTCTTGGAGAGGATGTGAGCCTATAACATCCTCATAGAATACTTCCACATAAACCACCACCACAGTAAGGAACTAGAAACTCATAACATCCACTACATGAAGGGTCATACTAGCCAACTAGTGAGTAATCAGCTACACCCTCAAGTGCATGAGTCTATCCTATTCTTCCTAGGTTTCCATTCATCTAACAATAGATATCCATGTCCCATCACTACAGAAACAACACATTATTTTACAAAAATATCCAATTTGGGCATGAAATATGGATATCCCATTCATAACAAAGATTATTTCATAAGGCATCATCAATTATACAAATAGATCCCCATAGAAACACTCCACTCCAAGAGTCAGGTCAAACTATTCTCAGAGGTGTTTGATCATCGTGTTCTCTCTAGTAGGATTCTCCAAGTGTAAGGCTTGAGCTAAAGGCTCAGTGAGAATTTCAATATCTCAAACAATATATCTGTAAATAATGTATGATTGGAACCTATGTCTATTAGGGATAATGTTATGTTATAAAGAACATATACCATACCTTGAATCATTATAGGCACCTCTATATTATACGCCTCGACTACTTATAGATAACCCTACCTTTATCCTCCCACACTCTGATCCTAGAATAGATCACTAGGGGGTGGTGGTGGTAATATCTTATGTAACACCCCAAGATTCCACGGTACGCTTCTCTTTGAATAATACTGTAGCGTGTGTTGTACTCAACATCGTGTTCTAACACATACCACAACCATTCAAAGTAGCTGTTATGAATAATAATACCTACGTTTTTAAATTTTATAACTTTTATCTTTCAAAATGGACTTCATTTTTGGATTCGGAATATCGAATTTAGCCTAGGGTGAAATTTTGGAACTTTCCGGATAACTTTTATATTTTGATGAATAGTGAAAATTACTAAATTTTAATTAAAAAAAACTTTTTAATCAAATTAATTAATAGTGATAAATTATTATATTGAGTGGTTTTAAAGTATAATTGGAATATAATTTTACCATTTTATCCAATTCTGGTCATTAGAATTAACTTCACTTTGAAATTAGACATAAACAATTATCAATCTTTTGATTGATATTGTTTCTTAAAAACATGCTATTTGTTTTGACAATGGAAATTAATTATAAAATTAATTAATGAAACTTATATGTTTGGAATTTTGTGAAATAGACACCATTTTTTAATTCAGAATACCAATTATAGCTTAGGGTGAATTTTTGGTATTTTTCTGAAAAACATCAATTTTTGATGAATAGTGAAACCACTAAGTGGTAGTTTAAAAACTAATTTTTAGTGTAAATGAAACATTACAACTTCTATGAGTTGATTTTCAAAAATCCAACATAAATGGGTTTCATTAATAAGTAAAATTTGGTTCAATGGGATTAATTTTTTTTGTTGAATAGTAACTTTTAAGTTTTGTTAATCACGATTAAAGGTAATTAGTGAAATTTATCGTAAAAATGATATTATAAAAATATGAAAATACCTTGACATTTGTCCTAACATTATTTTATTAGTCATGGCCGGCCAAGACAATCCATTTGTCAACATGGTGACACCATGGAGCCACTTGGGTAAGAAAATGACATTAATATCTTTTTATTTAAAGTAATAATACAATTGTCATAAACATGTGTTTTTTTTACTAAAACAATTATTACATGGGGTTATATAAGTTAACTTTTAGACTATAAATATTAATTGGAAAGATAAAAATATTTCCTACATCATGATATTTTTTACTATTTTTATACATTAAATAAATTAAAATATTTATGACACCATGATGATGCAGCAATTACCTCATTAATTAACGACTTACAAAAAATTAAAAGATAATGTAAAATCTAAGACATAAACTTGTCAAAAACTAATTGGATGGTTATATTTTGAACCTTTATCACCTTATCCTCGAAATATATAATTTTGGAAAATTTGAAATCCGAAAAGTACTTCATAATAATGTAACATTTCATTACTTTCCGAGAGTGCCCCTCCTCTCCTCTTATAAAAGGCCCCCACCTCTACCACCTTATTCACACCATCAAGCAATTTTTCTCATCCAAACTCTGCCCAAATAATCTCTAAAATTCCCTCTATTACTCTTAGAAGCCTCACATTGGGCAGAAGTCCTCCCAAGAAGTCCCTTGGCTCAAATCAAAAAGAGTTACCCAATTTTAAGGTAATGTCTTCTCTTATGTTCTTTTGTTTTATTTTGCTTCCACAACCCCTTAAAATATTTTTATTACTTTATTTTGTAACAAAACCAGTATCTAAAATATACTAGGATTTTTTTATGATATGTATTTTATTTACACTTGCACACACCTCCGTTTAATGGATAAAGAACATACTGTTTCTGTGGGTGGCGAAATACTGTCTCACGAAATGATGATTGTTCAATATTCTTTTAAAACCTCTAATGGTGGCCATTAAGATGAAACTCTTTCTATATATGATATATATTATGTTTATGTTATCCTTATTCTTCTTTATTTCTCATTTATGGCATACCTTTATGATTTCCATTATGGGTAAACGCGATAATTTCATTTTAGGAAGTGCGGACTACCGCCCCCTCAAAGTGATTTGAATCGTTAATGCCATATGTGGGATGTATAAATGATGGAGTAAATGATAATATATATGATATTATACTGGAATTATAATACACCTTTATATCATTATGATTTCATTCCATTAAATATGAAATAGAAATGAAAGTAGCGTTCATGCGTACGTACGGCTTACCGTCTCCATGAATGGTGCATTTAATTTCTTACCTCTAAATGTTACGTAATATTATGAATGAATGTATATAATGGAAATATATGATATATTTGATATCTAGATCATGAATATAATTCTGGATATAATGGATATTTTACCACATGAACAACTTTTAATTATAAGAACTTTATTTTTGACTCAAGTACCAAAGATCGACAAAAAGACCGTTATTAACATAAACAATTGCATAATGTTCATAACATGGTAATAAGTGATATAAAAGGAATAATAAACTTGAAAAAGGTTCTTAATAAATTATAAATTAACTCTAGTTTATTATTCATGAGGTTAAAGAATGGTCGAGTCAAGTCAGACACAAGGTAAGGGACTTCTTAACCCAATTTCTGTTCTTTGGGTTAATCTCATACATTCAGATTATGTCATGATATTATTATGTCCTATCTTGTATTTATACTTTATTTATGTGTAATTTTAGTGAATACACATAATAGATCTATTTTAATTTAAAAAATTTTCTTTGTAAGGGACTTTATCTCAATCTCTATTCATTGAGGCATATGTTGTTTTATACACAAATTTCTTCTATACGGTGTATAAACCCCTTTGAATTTTATGTTTATTCAGAAATAATCTTTTTATACGATGCGTTTTAATAAATGACAAAAAGGAATGTCTTTCTTGTCATGCGTATGCGGCGACAACGACTTCTCCACCGCTATGACCATTATTTGAGTTTCGGCTTCCTCTACAAGCCATAACATTTTTTAAATGAAAAATAAATACCAAGTTTTAATTTTCTTTTATTTTGGTATTGAAAATGGTTTTGATAATGTTTTTATTATATCAATGTGTTGTATTGATATCTTTTGATTGAAATGTGGAAATGTTATGTTTCCTTTATGCATGTTTTATGTGATACAATTATGTTATGGTTTATGATATTTTTAAACCTATTCATATGTGGAATGCATTAGACTTAATAAGTGAAGGGTGGAGCCCGCTATAGCTCCTCGATGCATCCATAGGTCTCATGAGACAAACTAGTGTCATGGCATGAGGCCTTGAAAAAATATTATTTATAGTATTGCCATGAGGCCTTGGCTATGTGGTTATTATAGTCTGGCATTATGCATTCCATTATTATGAAAGTGTTTATTGATATTGAAGGTGATTATTAGTCTAGTATAATATCCATGTGAATAAGTAAATGGAATTATTTCATTTTATTTTTTCCATATTATACTAATGTTCATGTTTAAAAAGGATTTTGTTTTAGTTACACATTTCCTTAAATGTTAATGTTTATTTATGAAAGCTTCCACTATATTGTTATCCTTACTGAGCATCTGAGCTCACCCCTTCTAATGTTTTAATTTTTCCAGGATGTGAAGAAGTATATTATTAATGACCTGCAGGGATAGTATGAGGGGATATGAAGACAATATTTTGTTGTAGTTTTGTTTTAATTTATGATGTAATGTAAGACTTTTGAATGTATCTAGTGTTTCCAAGGCTACTAAACAAATCAGTCTTTTAAGACATGATCTTTTGTGATCATGACAATGTTACGTAATAATGCATCGACTCTGGGTAACTGGGGTCGGGGAGTTACAGTTGGTATCAGAGACAGTTTATTACTAAACTTGGAAGCTAGATTTAGATAAACTCTGATTAGAGCACATATCCCAAAGATAGACTTTGAGGATTAGTATAGAAGAACTTCCTAGAATTTTGGTATTATAGGTATTTTGTGAGTTTTTCGAGAAATACATCCCTATCTAGATATGAGAAGGTAGAGGTGGCTATGGCACAGAGGTACCTAGGGGTAAAACCTGAAAACACCACTTTGAGCTAGACTCGAACGGGAACTGGTGCACGACAATGGGCCTTGCTGCACACTAGGTTACAAAACTCTCAGGGGATATGCTTAGGATAATTCTCATTTTCATTACAAACCATTATGAAGGGTTTATGAGTATATAATTCCTCAATGAATTTTTTTTTATGATTATAGTTCAATTTATGTTAAGTGTTTTACAAGTATGGAATTATGTATTTTGATTCATAAACTAATCTAGTTTATGCCATTTTTTCGAAATGGCGCCTAATGGGAGGAATGGAAACTGTATCAATGCACGCACTCCGTGTAGGGATTTCCTTTCTGCTCAAGATAATTATTGTGGAGCTAGAGATACAACTAGTGCTGATCAACTTATTACCATACTGGGACAACTCACTCAGGTTAAGAATAATAACCATACTCGTATGGAGCACACTGATCCACAACATGGAGGATCAACAATAGACCACTTCATGAGGCAACCATCACCAACATTTAATGAGGGTAAAAATCCATTAGTATCTGACCAATGGATAAACTCCTTAGAGAAAATATTCCACGCCTTGGGGAGTAGCGAAAGGGAGAAGGTTGTCATGGCAGTTTACCGCCTCACTGGAGATGCCAATAATTGGTGGTCGATGATTCAAAACAAAAAGGAAGATGACGATGTATCAAGTATGGAATGGAGGGAGTTTAAGGAAATTTTCTTAGAAAAATACTCTCCACATGACCATAGAGCATATATGGAAAGTCAATTTCTGAGTCTAAGGCAGAAGGAGGATGAGAATGTAGCAAAGTATGAGGCTAACCTTACAAGGTTAGCAAGGCATTCTCCATATTATATACGTAACCCAAGAAGTAAGATTGATCATTTCTTTGATGGGATAAAACCATTTCTCTATCAAGCATTAGTCTCACAAACCTTCTCGTAGTACAAAGATATTGTCTCATGTGCTATCAAGACGGAAAATGAATTCTCTAAGTCTTATGACTTCAAAGAAAAGCAAGAAAAGAAGGGATATTTTGATCAATCTGGAAATGAAAATGAGGGGAAGAAGGGAAAATTTGAATATCAGTTCTGCAGTAAATGTGGGAAAAACACCCAGGTACTTGGATGATGGGAATGGGAGTCTGTTAGAAGTGTGGTGAAGAAGGCCCCGATGCTCATGATTGCAAGGGAATGAAAGTTGTTGTCAATGTGAAATTCTATAATTGTAGTGAGATGGGACATAATAAATGAATATCTTAAGCATCATGGGAACTTACCTTAGAAGTGGCCAAGGGATCAAGGCCAAGCTTATGCTATCACTACTGCTGAGGTTGAAGCTCCGAAAGATGTGGTGGAAGGTAATGTAATGGTTTCCTCATGTTTAGGAAATACATTATTTGATTCTGGATCATCGCATTGTTTCATGTCTTCCTAGTTTTCTAAGAAAATTAGATATTTCCAATTTGATTTAACAAGATAATTAGCAGTCAAAACTGCTAAGGGAAGTATCATTGCAATAATTTTTTTTGAATTAGTCCCCATTAGAGGACAGAAATGTTCTTTAACCGCTGATCTCATTGTCATTCCTATTATTGAGTTTGATATAATCCTCGGTATGGATTGTCTTTCGGACTATGATGAGACGATTTATTGTAAGAAGAAGGAGGTTACAATTTTTGATGATGATGATAAATAACACCTTATTTTTAGAGAAGAATTTTCACCACCAAATTCTAATTTAGATCCACCCCCAGTAGCTCAACTAAATTCAATTATTGGGGAAGAAGAGAATGAAATGACTAAGGGAGAGGAAAGGAATGTACAAATAGTGGATGTACCTATTGTGAAAGAAGATGTAGATGTGTTTCTCGAAGATTTACCTAGACATCCTCTAGAATGAGAAGTTTAGTTTTCCATTGATTTAATTCCTGGATCAAGGCCTATATCGAAGACCCCTTATAGAGTGTCCACCATGGAATTAGTTGAACTAAAGAAACAACTAGAGGAATTGAGTAATAAAGGATTTATTCGCCCTAGTGTTTCTCAATGGGGAGACCCTGTCCTTTTTGTTAAGAAGAAAGATGGATCTATGAGGTTGTGCATTGACTACAGGGAGATCAATGCTATAACAATAAAGAACAAGTATCCCCTACCTCGCATTGATGATTTATTTGACCAACTGCATAGATCTCAATACTTTTCAAAGATTGACCTTTGATCTGGATACAATCAGTTGTGTGTGAATAAGGAAGATATTCTGAAGACAGCATTTCGAACAAGGTACAGGCATTACGAGTTTACCGTAATACCTTTTGGATTGACTAATGCACCCTCTGTATTCATGGATCTAATAAATATAGTTTTCAAGGAATATCTTGATGATTTTTTGGTGGTATTTATTAATGATATCTTGGTATACTCCAAAAGCTACGAAGATCATGAAAATAACTTGAGCATTATCTTGAAGACTCTTAGAAGGCATGAATTATATGGTAATTTTAACAAGTGTGAATTTTGGCATCAGGAGATTTCTTTTCTTGGAAATATTGTCTCTAAGGATGGAATTTCTGTTGATCCTTCTAAGACCAAGGCAATCCAAGAATGGCCAGCACCGACGAGTATAAATGAGGTACGCAGCTTTATTGGTTTGGAAGGTTATTATCGACGTTTGGTCCAGAATTTTGCCCGATTGGCTAACCCATTAACGAATCTCACACGTAATGGGGATAAATTTGTCTTGAAAAAAGAGTGTGAATATTGTTTTGAAGAATTGAAGAGAATATTAGTTAATGCACCTATATTGACTCTACTATCAGGGAATGATGGGGTCATTATTTATAGTGATTCATCAATGAAAGGACTTGGCTATTTCCTTTTGCAGAATGATAGGGTTATTGCATATGCATCACGATATCTAAAAATTCATGAGCAGAACTATCCTACTCATGATCTCGAGTTAGATGCTGTAATATTTTCTTTGAAAATATGGAGACATTATCTCTATGGTGAAAAATGTGAGATATATACTGATCACAAGAGTTTGAAATATATTTTCTCACAAAAATAACTCAACATGAGGCAAAGGCGATGGCTTGAACTACTCAAGGATTATGATTGCACGATACACTACCACCCAGGGAAGGCAAATAAGGTTGCATATGCTTTGAGTAGAAAATATCATGGAGTTTTGAACATGATGAGAGTGGAAAGGGATCCTATTTTAATGGATCTAGTAAAGATGGCTATGGGAATCACCATGGAGGGTGAAACATCAAAAAAAATTTAATGGTTGCCAAACCATCTTTACTAGAAAGGATAAAGTGTTCTCAGGCCGATGATGAAGAGTTGAAAAACAATATTAAAGTTTTGAATGATGGGCGATTGAGTGAATTTGTGTATGAAGATGGTATTTTGAAATTTTGGAGGAGACTTTGTGTTCCCGATATACCTGATTTAAAGAGGGAATTGTTGGATGATTCTCATAGTTCCAATTTATCTATACACCCTGGGAGCACCAAAATGTATAGAGATTTAAAGGGACATTTTTGGTGGGACAACATGAAGAGGGAGATTGCTGATTTTGTGTCTAGATGTATGGTTTGTCAACAAGTGAAAGATGGAAGGAAACTACCTGGTGGAGTATTGCTACCTCTTCCCATACCTGAGTGGAAATGGGATAATATTACGATGGACTTTTTCATGGGACTACCAAAGACTCTTAGAAGGAATGACACAATATGGGTCATTGTTGATCGTCTCACAAAGTCAGCACATTTTCTTGCTATAAGATAATATCTACCACTTGAACGTCTAGAAAGACTATATATTAATTAAGTTGTGAGACTTCATGGAGTACCCTTGTCGATTATCTCGAATCGTGATCCCCATTTTACATCAAGATTCTGGATAAGTCTTCAAAAGGCATTGGATACTGAACTTCGTTTGAGCACTGCTTACCACCCTCAAACAGATGGAAAATCAGAACGAACTATTAAAACCTTAGAAGACATGTTGAGATCATTCTCACTTGACTTTCAGGGTATGTGGGATCAATATTTACCTCTGGTAGAATTTCCTATAACAGTAGCTTTCATTCAAGTATTCGGATGGCACCATATAAAGAGTTATACGAAAAGAGATGTCACACACCAACCTGTTGGGATGACGTTGGTGAAAAAAAACTTGTAGGCCCAGAACTGGTGGAGGAAACAACGGAAAAGTTGAAGGTAATCCAAAACCACATCAAAGAATCTCAAAGTAGGCAGAAGAGCTATGCTGACAACTGAAGGAAGGAGTTGGAATTTCAGGTAGGAGATCATGTTTTCTTGAATGTATCTCAATGGAATGGAGTTTTACGTTTCGGTAAGAAGGGTAAATTGAGTCCCAGGTACATTGGACCATTCGAAATTCTAGAACGAATTGGGGCTGTAGCTTACCGTTTGGCAATGCCGCCAAGTCTATCCAAAGTTCACGATGTATTCCACATATCACTGTTGAGAAAAATACATGCCTGACCCAACGCATGTAATCACTTATGAGGAATTAGAACTGGAACCCAATCTGTCTTATTGCGAAGAGCCCGTCAGGATTCTTGATACAAGAGAACAAGTGCTGAGAAACCAAATGACTCATCTGGTAAATGTTCTATGGAGAAACCATAAGACGGAGGAGGCAACGTGGGAACCCAAGGAACTTATGATGAAGAATCACCCACGTCTTTTTATACAGTGATATTATATGAAATTTTGAGGACAAAATTATTTGAAGGAGGGGAGAATGTAACACCCCATGCTTCCACGATACGCTTCTCTTTGAATAATACAGTAGCGTGTGTTGTACGCAACATCGAGTTCTAACTCACACCACAACCATTAAAAGTAACTGTTAGGAATAGTAATATCCAATTTTTAAAATTTTATAAATTTTATCTTTCAAAATGGACTTCATTTTTGGATTCGGAATACCGAATTTACTCTAGGGTGAAATTTTGGAACTTCTCAGATAACTTTTATATTTTGATGAATAGTGAAAATTACTAAATTTTAATTAAAAACAACTTTTTTAATCAAAATAATTAATAGTGATAAATTATTATATTGATTGGTTTTATAGTATAATTAGAATATAATTTGACATTTTATCCAATGGTGGTTATTAGAATTAACTTCACTTTGAAATTGGGCATAAACAATTGTCAATCTTTCGATTGATATTGTTTCTTAAAAACATGATATTTGTTTTGACAACGGGAATTAATTATAAAATTAATTAATGAAACTTATATGTTTGTAATTTTTTAAAATAAACACCATTTTTGAATTCATAATACCAATTATTTCTTAGGGTGAATTTTTGGTATTTTTCTGAAAAACTTCAATTTTTGATGAATAGTGAAACCACTAAGTGGTATTTTAAAAACTAATTTTTTGTGTAAATGAAACATTACCACTTCTATGATTTTATTTTAAAAAATCCAACATAAATGGTTTTCATTAGGATGTAAAATTTGGTTCAATGGGATTAAAATATTTTTTTTGGTGAATAGTAACTTTTAAGTTTTCTTAATCGTGATTAAAGGTAATTAGTGAAATTTAAGGTAAAAATGATATTATAAAAATATGATAATAGCTTAACACATGTCCTACACTTATTGGATGAGTCATGTCCGACCAATACAATGAGTCAACTTGGGGACCCCGTTGAGCCACGTGGATATGAAAATGACATTAATAACTTTTTATTTAAAGTAAAAAAAAATTGTCACAAACATGTGTTGTTTTACTAAAACAATTATTACATGGGGTTATATAAGTTAACATTTCGACTATAAATATTAATTGGAAAGATAAAAATATTTCCTATATCATGATATGTTTTTATAATTTTTAGACATTAAATAAATTAATATTTTAATGACATCACGATAATGCAGCGATTACCTCATTAATTAACGATTTAAAAAAAATGAAACGATAATGTAAAATATAAGACATACACTTGTCAAAAACCTATTGTATGGGTATATTTAGAACCTTTATCCCCTTATCCTTGAAATATATAATTTCGGGTCCTTTGAAATCCGAAAAGTAATTCATAATAATGTAACATTTCATTACTTTCCAAGAGTGCCCCTCCTCTCCTCTTATAAAAGGCCCCCACCTCTACCACCTTATTCACACCATAAAGCTGTTTGGCTCGGCCAGACACTGCCTAAATACTCTATCAACTTCCCTCTATTAATCCTAGAAGTATCACATTTTGAAGAAGTCTTCCCAAGGATGCCCATGGATCAAATCAAAAAGAGTTAACCGATTTTAAGGCAATGTCTTCTTTTATGTTATTTTGTTTTATTTTGCTTCTCCAACCCCTTAAAATCTTTTTATTACGTTATTTTGTAACAAAACCAGTATCTAGAATATACTAGGAAGTTTTTATGATAAGTATTTTATTTACACTTACACACACCTCCGTCTAACGGTTAAAGAACATACTGTTTCTGTGGGTGGAAAAATACTGCCTCACGAAACGATGATTGTTCAATATTCTTTTAACACCTATACCGGTGGACATTAAGATGACAATATTTATATATATGATATATATTATGTATATGTTTTCCTTATTCTTCGGTATTTCTCATTTATGGCATACCATTATGATTTCCATTATGGTTAAACGCGATAATTTCATTTTAGGAAGTGCGGACTACCGCCCCCTCAAAGTGATTTGAATTGTTAATGCCATATGTGGGACGTATAAAGGATGGAGTAAATGATATTATATATGATATTATAGTGGAATTATAATAAACCTTTATATCATTATTATTTCATTCCATTTAATATTAAATAGAAATGAAAGTAGCATTCATGTGTACATACGACTTACCCTCTCCATGAACGGTGCATTTCATTTCTAACCTCTAAATGTTACGTAATATTATGAATGAATGTATATATTGGATATATATGATATATATGATATCTACATCATGAATATAATTTTGTATATGGTGGATATTTTACCACATGAACAACTTGTAATTATAATAAGTTTATTTTTGACTCAAGTACCAAAGATAGACAAAACGACCGTTATTAACATAAATAATTACATAATGTTAATAACATGGTAGTAAGTGATATAAAAGGAATAATAAAATTGAAAAAGGTTATTATGAAATTATAAATTAACTCTAGTTTATTATTTATGACGTTAAAGAATGTTCGAGTCAAGTCGGACATGAGGTAAGGGAACTTCTTAACCCAATTTCCGTTCTTTGGGTTAATCTCCTACTTTCAAATTATGTCATATCTTGTATTTATACTTTCATTATTTGTACTTATAGTGAATACACATAATAGGTATATTTTATTTAAAAAAATGATCTTTTTAAGGGACTTCATCTCAATCTCCATTCATTGAGGCATATCTTGTTTTATACAAAAATTTCATCTATACGGTGTATAAACCCCTTTGAATTCTATTTTTATTCAAAAGGAATCTTTTTATACGATGAATTTTAATAAACAACAAAAAGGAATGTTTTTCTTATCATACGTATGCGGAAACAAAGACTTCTCTGCCACCGTGACCATTATTTGAGTTTCGGCTTCCACTACAAGCCATAACTTTTTTTAAATGAAAAATTAATACCAAGTTTTAATTTTCTTTTATTTTGGTATTGAAAATGGTTTTGATAATGTTTTTAGTATATCAATGTGTTGTATTTATATCCTGTGATTGAAATGTGGAAATGTTATATTTCCTTTGTGCATGTTTTATGTGATACGATTATGTTATTGTTTATGATATGTTTAAACCTGTTAATATGAGGAATGCATTGGACTTAATAAGTGATGGGTGGAGCCCGCTATAGCGCCTCGATGCATCGGTAGGTCTCATGAGACAAATTACTGTCTTGGCACGAGGCCTTGACAAAATCTTATTTGTAGTCTTGACACGAGGCCTTGGCTATGTGGTTATGATTGTCTGGCATTATTCATTCCATCATTATGAAATTGGTTATTGATATTGCTTGTGATTATTCGACTAGTAGAATATCCATGTGAATAAGTCAATGGCATTATTTCATTTTATTTTTTACATATTATGATAAAGTTGAATTTTAAAAGGCTTTTGTTTTATTTATACATTGCCTTAAATGTTAATGTTTATTTAGGAAATCATCTGCTATATTGTTATCCTTACTGAGCATCTGAGATCACCCCTTCCAATGTTTTAATTTTTCCAGGATGTGAAGAAGTATGTCATGAATGACCTGTAGGGATAGTATGAGGGGATATGAATACAAGATGTTGTTGTAGTTTTGTTTGACTTTATGATGTAATGTAATACTTATGAATGTATCTACTGTTTCCAAGTCTAGTAAACTAATCGGTCTTTTGAGACATGATCTTTTGTGATCATGCCAATGTTACGCAATAATGCACCGACTCTGGGTAACTGGGGTCAGGGAATTACATCTTAAATATTCTACAACAACCGAATACACTCCCAAATCCTATACCCTATCCGAAACACAATAGAATAGTCTATTCCTTCCATTGTATCTACCTCAGTGGATCATCCATGGTTTCTCTACCATCCATACGATGGGTTGGACATTCTAGGGAAGGATGACCATTCTTATAAAATTTTTAGTAATGCCTCTCCCTTGGCTGATTGGATCAATCCTAGAATCACTGAACCACATACCTTATATACTGGGACCTCCTCCAAAAATGTATCGTACAAACGGGTCCCTAATATTGACATCATATCCCTATTAACGAGGTATTGGATCCTTCTTCCCACTACCAACAACCAATGGTTGTGTCTACATAGAAAAGAAACTATCTACATCCAAAGCTAAATATAGCAACCCAACATAGGTAGGAATTCATAAAATGAGTAAAATACCTCATATGTCTATAAAAAACCACTATAGAAGGATCGAGTGGCGATGAACTAGTGGAAAAACATATCCATTGATTTCTTGTCGAAGTTGGTACACCTAAATGAATACTCCATTACTATCATTCTACCCAACCAGAGATAAAGAACCACATGGATATATACGAACATTAGTGAAGGTGGAGATAACTTCCCACTAAAAATATTACAAAACATTGACCATAGTATAGTTACCTCATCATAAGACTGGGTAACAAAATCCCACCGTCGTCCTGTTGAGAAATAGAGAAGGCTCACCACCTGGAACACCATATCATCTGCCAGTTCTTGACTAGAACGGAAAATTCGGTCTCCACCTCATGCTAGTCCTCATCCTCATGTGGCTTAGGCTCACCTGATATCCTATTGGGTCTATGTCACTGAAACTCATGAAGTGTGTTCATCATACACACCTCATCTATAGGTAATTCATGTACAATATACTACTCAATCAGGGGTTCTATATCTGGTGGATAACATGGACGTATTACCATGAAAACTGGTCTCCAAATCAACACCTAATCGCTGGTAGGATTTTTTTCATGATCAGGAATCTCAATCCTTGCTGAAAAACCTCTCAAATGCATCCTTAAAGTAAACATGATGTACCGTAGTCAATGTGTATATTTGGAGAGTTGCCTCAATAAGGACCCGGAAACAAAAAAACATTACTAAATGATTCATGTACCATTTTTTTTACATCCATTATTCTCATGTATTGAGTCAAAAACTAAGTTATCAGAGTCCTCTTGTATCGGTACATCATTCATTATACCACCACTAGAGTCCTTGACCTAAAATCAGAACGTGAAACACTTAACGATATTTCTCAAATCCAATATCACACGCTCGAGTACTAATATAGTACTGACTACTCTAATACCACTCTGTAATTAAATGCCTCAATGGGTCCCATGCCATGAATCCCCAATCCAACTTCCTATAGGTTAGAGGCTGGTGACTATCACTGAGTATGAATATTACTAACATGGGAAGCCTTATCCTGAGTACCTATACATTAAAAAACATATCCTATCATATACATTGACGAAATGTTAAAACAATTGGACAAAAATTCATTCATACATCTAAATCCCCCAAAATGTGTATGAAAATATGTAATGGAATGTAAATAGGACCCAATATGATCCCATTACAATGATTCTGAAAAAAAATTCAACCTAAAAGTATAATGGGTAATTATATCAACATAAAATAGGAATACACCTCCATCTGTCAAATTTCAATAAAACCCATCTGGTCCGAGTCCATATAGGTCTCTGTCAAATTATTGATCGTATGCAAATGAAATGAAAAAACTGGGTTAATCATGTGTAGTGATGAGTATAACAATACACAATAGGGCACCATAAATCCAAAATCATGAAACAAAATAATAAAATTATCTCTACATTGATATATTTCTATATCAGATATAAATTTTCTTCCAAATATACTCAACAAAGAAACACATTAAATATTTATGTCACAACCATAATTATAGACAAGGATTCCCCCTCAAAGGATCCACATAAAACTCATCAGAGAGAAGAAACTCTAAAATTTTGATAAAATACATGACATCCATCAAATTGGTAATGATTCTCTGGTATCACCATAGTAAGTACACACTTAATGTATGATGAGATATGATATACAGATGAGGTTCATTCCCATGGCATTGGGGTATACCAAAAACATATTTTGTGTTATCCTACAATCTATAGGATCGGTGCCCACATAGTATTAGTCAAGATGATTCAAGAACTTCACATTGGGCCTGAAAATAAATAGTGGATCTCACTTCGATAATCAAAGAAGTATTTCACCAACAATATCCAAGAAGTCCTACTGATGAAATAATTTTCTTATATGTTGGAGGAGATTACATACAACCGTCAGGGAATGGATATGGGGAACCCATCCTAAAAAACATGTCCCATATATATACAAAAATGGCTTTATGACATGATTTAAGAAGTACAAAGCATGTTGTTGGGTAACACATCGTGTCCCTATGACACTGGGTCATGCTCGTGTAAAAGGACTATTCCCATGTCTGTGTGGTAGTATATGGCATGTGGCTTCCTATGTAAATTTTCTAATATACTTGTACATATCTTAGACCATGTATAAGTTTTCTATGGAATGTATGTGTGGGTGTACATGGCATTCCCATTCTTGTGTACTTCATCGCATTATGTGTATTCTATGAGGTACACATAGAGCCACCAATGAGAGGTAACATGTCATTTGATAGGTCCACACACCCTATGATACTTATCTTCTTTCTAAAACCCTATCCACCACATATATGGGCATGTATGGAATTTCTCACCACATTAAATGTTATGTAGTGAATTGTTTTCACATATTTCTTTATCTAGTTTCCGTGTTGCTGACCACTCCTCTGACAACTATTCTATCCTCTTCCTTCATTGTATCCACGAGAAACGTTATCTAAACCTCATCATTATCAAAAACATAGATTCAACTGTCAAATAAATTCATAAAATTGATTCGTACATTGTAATTGGTTTCCCATCAAAGAAAATTATATGTTGTATCTGAAACCATCCAATATAACTCCACATATATCATTTCAATAAAAAAATGTGAAGTCGATATCATATCTAAAATATCGGATCATTGCTCCAAAAAACGAGTGTGTAACGATCAATTCCACAAGGTATGTTGAACGATGGGCCAAATGAAGAACACCCAGATGAACGAAGAACAATGGGAGAATAAACAACCAATAAAATGGGGAATGAACCTTATAATATTTTTATGTTATCCTCGATCCATTGATGTTTGAATAACAAATAATAATCAATATTTAAAGTGAAATTCCCCTGATAAAAATTCCTACAAATAAAACAATCCTGTAAGACAAACAAACCATAAATCAATCTGTTAGTTGATCGATCTGTGTTCTTTAGAGAAATTATGAATAGGTAAATGAACCAAATCAAACAAATGTCCTAACACAATATAGGTTTATCCTCAGTAATGAACTAGATCATGTTGTCTTTTTCTGAGGGATCTTGAAACATGTTTCCTTCCAACCATCGATCTATGATCTGGTTTTCAACCGTCTAAGAGAGTTCATACAAATTTCTCTCTAATAGAACTTCAACAGCTCTAGAGTTTTGTGGATAACCCTATCATTCCATCATAATGGTCCACTTAATTTCATGTTTGTCACTGCATCATCAAAATAGAAAAAAAATTATTTAATTATTTTATTCATTTATTCATTTTTTGGCCCGCAATGACTTCTCCATAAACTCCATGTACCAAAAAAGGATATGTCGCACCTAGAGTATACCCCAAATTATGAACTAAATGATTTACTAACTTTCTTGATTAGTGCCCCTGTTTATATGTTATTTAATATTTTTCCAAAAAATTGTGTTTGTGATCTCATTTAATATATTTTTAAAAAATAGGGCCCAATGGGACTTAGAATGGAACATTGCCTTCTCTCTTTCTATCTAAAATAATCTATAAAATATTGAAATATAATCAGTGTAAAGTAGAAATCATTAAATAGATTTTAAAATAAATATTTGAACTTCAATATTGTTAGATCACTAGATAAAATTTAGAACCCATCACTCAATTTATAGAAATAGTCAATGACCATTGATTTTTTATTCATATTTTATGGAATGAATATTTTCTAAAATTAATATGATTATAAAATGAATATTATTAGAATAAAACTTATATCTAGGGTAATAGGTGAAGAAAATT
The DNA here is from genome assembly GCA_963277665.1 of Viscum album. NCBI lineage: Eukaryota > Viridiplantae > Streptophyta > Magnoliopsida > Santalales > Viscaceae > Viscum > Viscum album. The sequence goes on from OY728147.1 coordinate 90,287,999, forward strand.
GAGTTAGTGATTTTCATTTATTAAAGGAACTAGTGATGACATATTATATAGAACATTGTGTAGAAACAACCATTAGTGTAACAATTAAGTAAAATGTGAAAATATGTTCAAGATTATCTGATTATTTTCATAGAATGAATTTGATGAAGAAAAATAATAAACCTATTTGTGTTATTTTCCTATAATACCCATTATTATAAATGTTTTAGAAAAAAAAGGAAGAATAAGATGCATGGTATATATAGACTTGATTTGTTTGATTTGATCCATTGAGTTCAAAAAGAATGATGACTGAAAACAAAGATTAAACTTTCTGATTAGTTTCTATAAATTACAATGATATAAAATTAAAATACCATGGAATAAAAAAAGATACAATAAGGAGTACCTTGTCATTGCTACGCAATTAAAAAATAAAAGCATTCAGAATATATAAGAGTGCTTTCAATGAAGAAAAAGTTGCACCATGACAACATAATATATTTCTCGATTAGTTGAAGACTACAATTTGATATGAACTTTTTCCATAATAGTTTCACATTTTTTAAATGTTGTTTAATGATTTTATGGGTAAACTATTTTTGGAAGGCTAGGGATTTCCCAAGGGTTTTACAATGACTCTTTCCCCCATTTATATGTGTAGGGAACTAAAATTCATGTTATGAGATAATACCTATCTAAAAAACATGTTATTATTTGTTAGATATTCATGAATATATATATGTATTAGAAGATCCTAAACATAAAAATGGAAAACTACTACTGTGTATGAGTGAAATTTAAAAAAATACTACATGTTTTTTTCATTTTTCTAAATTTAATTTGGTATTGCTATATTGGGAAAAAAATTAGATCTACCTATATTGTAATAGGTAATAGATGATAAAAGTACATAAGAGGTTTAATATATCAATATGTTTTTGGACTTTTTTTAAGAATAATACACACCTTATTAACCCCCAATAAGGTTTTCACACTTATCTGGAGGGATATATAATATCAAACATGAAATTTCATGGAAGGGATCCATGATGTGAAACATGACATATGGTTTGTCTTCTCTTTACATTGGGGTGTATCCTTAAATATTTAAATATTTATGGTGATGTGTTCATGTATTCGGTTTCGACCACTATCAATGTGAAATTTTTAAAAAATCACAATGGTATAAAAACACATTAGGAATGATGACTTATAATTTCGTAGGTATCCAGTGTTGTTTAATGGAAGAAGATAGTTAACAAGGATTTTTATTAGGAATTGTGTTAAGATTATAGTTTATGAATGATGTTTTAATCCATGGAAAACATTTTTGGTGGGTTAGTGGTTAACATATAATCAAACATACTGTTTTGAAACCATAAAAATAATCCATTACTCTTGGGATATGTTATTTTAAAATTATATTCTAGGTATCATTATTAAATTTTATTATTTCTTCATATCTTATATTGAAAAACCCAAAAGGTGTTTTACTCTATTTTTTCCAGTTTCAATTAAAATTTATTCTTATATAGATTAAAGGTAAAAAATAATTTTATTTTCCATAATCCCTTTTATTAATTTAATCTCTCATTCTATATTCACCTTATAATGATTTTATTTAGGATATTTTTTTGAAGAATGATGAACCCCATTTCAAACATTAAAACTTTTTCCTAGATGATTACGAGAGGTTTAGATGCATATTTCCATGTTATTGGTGAGTTTTTTATGATGGATTTTTAATTAGTGAGTTTTCCCATAGATTAATATATTTTTGGTAATTCTAATAGTAAGAGTATTAATCAAACTCGAATTTTTCCCAATAGAGGACATCATATGAGTTGTTATGGTTGATGAGACATATGGTTTCAAATATAAAAATATCATTATGGTAGGTGGCATGATAGAGTATATATTTTCATAATTTTACCTCATAATTTAATTATTTATTTTTAATTTATTTTTGAATTCAAATCAAAATATATTATAAATAATTTATACGAACATTAAGGAAACTATAGCTAAAATTGGAAAATTTGATTACATTAATAATTTTTTAACAATTTAGATTTAATTTTCATAACCAATCATAATTTTAAATGTTTTTATGCTATATAAGAAAGGTACAAAAGATATTATAGAACTTTGTAACCATGGAATAGTTTAGAAGGATGATGTATTTCTAGAAGTTAAATCCTCCAATAATATTCGATCATTATTTTTAAATAGAATAATTTCATGGTTAAGTGGGATTCCTTACATGAAAATTACTAAATTCCCCTCAGGCTAAATAATTATAAATGTGACATGAAACATAATAAAAAAATATGAAAATCTAGATTTCAGTTTTTTTTCAAAAACCAAACAATCAGGACTCATTCTATGAACCTCACACTAAACTAGGAAACACATTACCAGAATCCAATGTGGTCACTAAATACTGGGTTCGATCATGGATTCCTACTAAATCTATCATGATTTAATCCCTCCTCATAATCAGAAAGTATCTCTCTAGCTTAAAAACATGAGTAGAAATAACCAAAATCTCAAACATAATAGTCATGATCCAAAATCTTTGACATTCATATGAATTGAACTAACCACAACCACAAATGTAGATTTAAAATCACCACAAATCCACAATGTAATAAATTTATCATTATCAAATCCACATAGAGAATCTAACATGTTTTAATCATGCATATATACATGAAAACATAATCTTAGGAGAACCCAAGACATCCACTTGAATATAAAATGGGAGGATTCATTGATGATGATGATCCCCACACACTAGATCCACTTTTTATCCATGCACTATAAAAAATGGCCACATTAGAAGGTTTTTTTGACTTTATAAGGGTTCTAACCTCTTCTAAAGACCTTATTGGCGGTTGTGATTAATTTCCACTAATGTGCCCACCTATAGTTTGTAGAGGCTGTTTTGAGTAACTACCTATAAAATCATGAGGAAATTAGTAGTAGTTACAATATAGGGGGTTTAACCCCCCTCTAATGTTGACTTAAATTCACTAAAAACAGTTTCATTAGTGGCATTTATAGTTGAAACTACCAATAAATTGAATGCATTAAGAATGGTTGCAGAAACCTCCCCTAAAGATTAATTTTTTTCTACCTCATACCCACCGCCACCAGGCCTTATCATACTCCCCATTTATCTTGTTACCGCTACTCCCTTCATCCTACTCCCTCTATTTCCCACTACTCCCCAATACCCCCTCCATCTCCCCACTCATGTTCCCCACATCACCGTCCCCCCTCTCCTGTTCCTGCCCCTCCCCACTCTCCTCCATCATGTTACCCCGCATCAAACCACCCCTCCCTCCCATTCACGCTTTCCCCACCCCCTTTTATCTAGGCCCTACCATGATATATATATATATATATATAATAAGATAACGTGGGTTTCGAACCCAGCACCACAACGAATCAGTAGTTCTCAAACACTACCCGCTAACCACTATGGAAATTCCATTTTTTTAAGTTACACATAAATATATTTATATATATATTTGACTATTTATTATAATAAATTATATTATCATAATATATTCAAATACATATAAACAATAATATATTTATTATTGAATATATTTATATGTATATAAAATTATATATCTTCTATATTATATATTTACATATGACCTAAAAATATTAAACAAATATATTTTTTTAAACAAAATAGATACTTTATTTAAAAAGGGAACAAGAAAGGATTAAATGAGTCTATAGTATGGAATATTTTGAACATCCCTGACATAAAGAGAGAGTAACTCTGGAAGAAGTTCATCCCTCTGAGAGACCTCATGATTAACTCCCATGTTGGCATGTCCAAAAATGAACTTGTTAGCTTCTTGGTAGGTATGGGTGATAATGATGTTGACTTCCGATAGAGAGTGAAAATAGTTCATCCAGCGAGGAGTTAGAGTCCATGCTAGGTGAACGGTGCCATTCCAAATGGCATGGACAGTAGTAGTTGAGTCGTTCTTGATCCAAATGTTATTCTAGTTGTACAGCATGGAAAAATAAGTAGCGTGAATCACACTCATTATCTCTTCCTCTAGGGAGGAGGTGAAGCTGCAAGATCCATAGAAGCATCCAAGAACGTAGTCCTAGTGGTTTATAAATATGGAACTATATCCTACAAGGCCTGGGTAGCCTTTAGAATCACCATTGACATTAGTTTTGATCCATCCTAGAGGTGGAGCTAGCCAAAAGACTTCCATGGTGTATGTAGGGCGAGGGTACCTCCGATCAACACTGATGTGCCTAAGAATCCCAAGATCTCTAACCGAGTTACAACAATGATCCTTCTGAATAAAACCCGCCTCCTATATAGAAATGAGAATTCTCATTTTTCCAGCATTAAGCATGAATGAGTTATTTTTATAAATATAGTTATTTCTACCAAACCAGATCACATGTAGAAGCACCGCTGCAGCTGAAATAAAACGATTCCTGATTTGATGGGAGTCAAATAAATCCACACATCGTGGCAACTAAGACATTATAGAGCTACAAGGCTACCATCTGCACCAATAAATATCAAGAATATAATTCCAAAGGGCAGTTTCCATATCACAGGAAAGGAATACATGATTAATGTACTCTCGATGCTGATTACAAATACGCCATTTGGGGAAAATATTCATCGCAAAATATTTTAAACAATAATATGTGGTAATTATACCATTAGAAATACGCCAAATGATAGTGAGTTTTGAGGGATTTAACTAAGATTTATTAAAGATTGTTAGCCTGATTAAATTATTGTCATCATTGTTGAATAAATGGTTATAGATTCTTTTTGAATCAAACATACCATTATGAGTAGGTTCCCAAAATAGAAGATCTTTAGTAATAGTGAAAGGATAACCGTGGACAAAATGCTTTATATTATCAGGTAAGAAAGGGTATTGAATTTGTAAGATTCCCATGATGGTATCATTAGTATGCTTAGATTGTTGAATGTCAGTCACCAAGGAGATAAGGGGTGTACCGGTCCAGTTATCAAACCAAAAATTTAAATTAGAGTCTTTTTTAACCATCCCTCTGGAGTTGTTCCTAACAGAGAAAAAATTAGTATTAATGGAAGGCCAAATTGAGGTGGCCAAATAATTGAATTTTCTATTACTTAAATTTTCAAGCAATAGAGTCCTAATAATGTCCTGGGAAGAAAAATTATTGTGAATGAGATTCCATATGAGCTTAGATTGAAGGGATTCATTAAAATTATTAAGGTTTTTATGGAAATAACTCATTTTTCAATAGGTTTGCAACAAGTAGTCCAGGGAACAGTAACCTGTTTTCTCTCAAGTGTTATTCTAGTCCAGACAGGGTTTTTAATAGAAACATTAATGCATTTTATGATACTGGTCGGTCATTTATAAATCATCATGGAATTCACTAGTTTTGAGACAATAGTGGATTTGACAAGGTAAATTCTTCCTACTATGGAGAGGTTTTTACCTTTCCAAGAGGAGAGTTTTCAAAGGGTTTTTTCAATGATGGGTGAGAAATAAGTATATTTAGGTCTTCCCCAAAAGATAGGGACACCCATATATGAGAAGGGTAGAGAACCCTCCTTGACCCCCAAAGCACTGATAATGTTGATTTTCCTATTAGGGGGATATCCTTTTCCAAAGTAAATAAATGATTTATGTCAACTGATATATTGTCTAGACACCTCTTTATAGTAATTGATAATGGATTTAAGATTATTAATATTTATTTTTCTTCCTGTAGAAACAAAATAATGTCATCAGCATAAAGAAGATGCGAGGGGGCATTCATGTTCTTGGAGGTAGGGATCAGTTTGATCTTACCATTTTCCATAGACTGAGTGAGTAGTCTTCTAAAATAGTCTTCAAAAATAGTGAAGAGAATAACCGAGAGAGGGTCTCCTTGCCTAACCCCCTTAGAGCATTTCAAATAACCTCTAGGAGAACCACTTATTTGAATGGAAATATGGGACGAGTTAAAAAGAGTTTTAATTTTGTTGATAAAGGTGTCATTGAAACCGGATTAAGTAAGGACCTTAAAAATAAAGTTCTAATCTATGGTATCAAAGGCCTTTGTAATTTTAATTTTAATGGAAACACTCTCACCTCAATTTTTTCTGTTTAAAATATTGGTTGATTCAAAGGAAAGGAAAATGTAGTCTTGTATAGATCATCCTTTTATAAAACCAAATTGATTCCAGGAGACAATTTTAATTCTGATGGAAGTGATTCTATTAGCAAGTAATTTAGTGAAAAGTTTGAAAAGAAGATTTATGTGAGATATGGGTCTGAAGAGATGTATTTCATCAGCATCCTCCTTTTTAGGAATAAGGGTTAAAAATTGTAAGTTTAATCAATAAGGAAGAATGGCTTTAGAATATAATGTTTTAACCATGTGACAGATGTCATCATGAATGATATCCTAATGCTTCTGGTAATAGCCGTTATTAAAACCATCTGGTCCCGGAGCACTCTCCGGATTAAGGCTAAAGACAATGTCTATAATTTCCTGATACAAAGGAATGTTATTGAGGAATGGATTGTTGTATCTAGACACCATAACTATAATGACATTATGGAGAAGATCTTTATCAATTCCAAGACCATTGAAGATATCACAGAAATAAGAGACCACAAAATTTGAAATACCTTCATCAATGTCGATAAAGGCAGTGTCTTTAATTTCCTGATCCAAAGGAATGCTATTAAGCAAAGAATTTTCATCTCCAGACACCATAGCTGGAATGACATCAGAGAGAAGATCTATATATTATATATTTATAATATATATTTATAAAATATGTTTACATTTTATATTTATATTATATATTTATATAAAAGGATTATTCATTTATATTATAAATAATTAATATTAAATGAAATTCAATTAAGAAAAATAAATATATATTAATGTACCTAATATTAATATATAATTTTATTTTTGTATACATATAAATATTGTAAAATATAATTAAATACAATTAAATAAAATCATATAAATATTTTATATATCAGGTTCATATATTGTATTTAAATAAATTTATATATTGTGTTTTAATTACACACACACACACACATATATATATATATATAAGTTGTTCAATAAAATAGTGGGGGTTCAGAACACCCTTTAATCTATGAAATTAAATGGGGTTTTAAACCCCATATAATGTAAAGATATTATATGTAGTTGTGAACCCCCTCTAATGTAATGACATTATATGGTGTTGTGAACCCCCTCTAATGTAATTAAATTGGAGGGGTTATGAACCCCCTCAAATGTAATGACATAGGAGGGGGTTTCAAACCCCCTATAAAATATTTAGAGGGGGTCCGTAACCCACTCTAATTTAAGACATTTTAGGGGTGTTTTCAATCCCCCCAAATTTAAAATATTAGAGGGGGTTCAGAATCCCTCTAAAATCCCACCATATTTTTAAAAAAATAATTAAAAATATAAAATATGTTCAAAACCCACTAAAATTTATGAAATTATTGGTGTCCAAAACACTGTTTAAATTCAATGATTGACATTAGTTGTAAATAGCCCCCATTTTTTATATAAATGAATTTAGAGTGGGTTCATAACCCCCTCTAAATTCTATTATTAGAGGGGGGTATGCAGAACCCCCTCTAATTATACAGAAAATGAATTTAAAGGGGGTTGCACATAACCTATTATAAATAACCTTTCCTAATGTGTTGTTTTTTTGTAGTTATCTTTATTATGAAACAATCATCATTGATGCCACTATTTGAATAATCAAAAAATCCACAAATCCAAGATACACCACCATCAAGATTAAGTATTAAACTCCACCCTAAATAATCATCGTAGTCATAATCCCTCCATATATATCCCAAAATAGGATAAAATGATATGGGAAAAATTTTCTGGTAACAGATACAAAAATCCCATAAATGTGAGCCAATATCAATGATAAATAGTATGAAACTGAAAAAACATCAAATAGTCACCACATACAGTGAAATTTCAACCTCAATATCAATAAATCCCTTTTAAATATGACGTGGAAAAACAATTAAAGAACTTGGAACCTTATGGTCCAAATGTGGTTAAAAAATACCATTCATGGTTTGAAGAACCACTTAAAATGAAAAAATATTCCCTTAGGAATGAGACATGGGATGACTAGAAATGAATATAACAATAATAATTCAGGACCCTCACTAGGATTAGCACCATTAAAAGCCTAATATGGTTGGATATTAAAGAAGAAATATCCCTTTTATATGTATAAGTGATCAACGATGTTAAAAATGAAATTGTTCTTAAAAAGGTTAGAAAACAAAATGAGTATGAAAAGATGAATCATACCCAAATATATGGAAGTTAAATTCTAATTTTATAATATATAAACCAAGAATAAATAATATCCATGATGTAAATATTGGTCGGAAAAGAAATATATGATAATAAAAAAATCATGGAAACCATATCATAGTTAGAAGAGGAATATACACAATGAGAGAAGTGGAAGATTAGACACCATGAGAAAGAACTACAGAATACCACTAGTGAGGCTATGAGGAAAGAAGTGGAATAGGAGAGTGAAGATCCATTTTATGGTATTTATCAAACTTTGTAAAAGAATATAATATTTCTGAACAATTCTAAAGAAGTTAAATAAAATGATTTAGAAGATATTTGAATTAAAAAAAAATTCTACAATAATGTAGATTAACTTCTAGAAGATTGTAGAGAAATTAAATATTGGGAAAACCCAATATATGAAAAGAAAAAATACACAATAAAAATAATGATCATAGATAATATTTTCAGGTATATGTAAAGATTCATCTTTTTTTTGTAAAAGTGAAAAGTACAAAGTTTTTTAGGATACCTAATATCTTCAGATCATATATATGAAATAACCAATGTTATATAATATTTATTTCTTTTCAACTAAGATAAATGGAATTGATTCACCTCTAATGAAAAATTTACATTGTAATGAAACATAAGGTTGAATTTCTTATGGAGGTGATGAAACATTTCTAATACATAATATTCGATTGTTGATACATGAAGGTTTTCTGAAAACATTTAGCCAAAGATTCTAACCTAAGGTTTTGTAAAATTCTAACAAGAATATTAACACAATGCTTTCTCCAATATATTCTCAATCCTGTCCGATATACCCTTTAGTTTTAATGTATCTATATGATCCTGTGAATATAATCTCATCCACTAATGTATCTAACATTTCCCACAATGGAACTAGTTAATTTCAAGGATGAATATCCAATATATGCGGCGTGTAATCTCTTATCCAAAGAAAAAACTAATGCTATCATTAACTTGGTTGTTTCATATGAGAATATTATTGATGGTAATTATATGGGTGTTCCAAGAATGAGAGAGTTCTCTAATATTGATCCCATTATGGTTTTTTTTTGAATTTTGTAATGGAGAAAAAAATAATAGATTTCCATCAGGGCATCAAGGTGGTTTTCAATTAATTATGAATCACTAAAAACTAGGGAGATATTGATCTATATATAAATTTGAAAATAATATATATATAATTAATTATTATAGAGAAAAAATGACCTATGTAAGGATTGTGGATGAAAAATGTGTATATCAAACTCTTTGGAAGAAGAGTTTGTTAAGAATGGATTATTCCAATATCAAGCCAATGATGACCACCAAAAACAATCCTTTGGAAATAAAGAATATAGATAACTACAATTTGTTCAACCTATTGAGTGATAGTTTTAGCTAGTATAAATATTGTAATGATTATTATACTAATTATGAATTATCATTTTTTATTTAATGGAATATTTATTTTTGGTCATTGGTTTTTGGTTGAGGGTATAAATGTTGTGTCTAAACCCATATATCATTTTTCTCATTGTTTCATTTTTTATCTCTAATATTTGGGGCCGTAACCCCATCCGGTTTTAATAAAAATTTTGATTATGGAAAAGAATTCAGTGCCACTACCATGTGGGAAAATCCTCTTGAAAATGATTTATGAAAGGAAACCATTCCCATAAATGTGGTGTATTCTTCATTAATTCTTCATATTTATATATTTATCCACTCTATTATAAATTTTTCTTGTAGATGTAGATAATATTTTGTCTAGCTAGTTGTTTAGTGTTTTATAACTATTCTATTTTGTCAATTTTATAATTCAATAATCATTTTAATTGATTTTTTTATTTTTCTCCCTCTCATATCATTTTCTTCATGTATTGTCCTAGTGATATGTAATATTTTCATTAGTGAACAATTAACACAACAGATCACATTCGAAAAGAATATACGTATGAACTTGAGTCATCAATCATTGATGTCTATTATTTTCTTATATACATTGAGTAATTATTAAAAAAAATTACTAGTGGTAAATGGTGATAGTGTGTCATAACTTTGTTTATGTTAGTGTTTATGTCTTCTTATACACTGTTATTCATCCCTTCACCTAATAATAAAGTATTATGATGGGTTTATGATGGTTAAGTATTGAATGGGTGTGATTGTATACTAAGAATATGTTTTGAGGGTGATCTCAATTAATTTACCCTCTATCATTCTAACCAAATAGTATGTGGATATGTAGTGTGTTTAAATAATATTATTGTACAATATATATTAACATTATTTGGAATGGGATTATAACAACATATATGATGAACTATGATAATTGAGTATGTAATATGATAACTATCGGTTAATGATGAATAATCCAAGGTAATTTTCCTATTGTTGTTTCGATTCTTCAAATTCTATTATGTCGGTACTATAAATTTTCATATTTTTCTCCACTTGTTTTAATTCCATTATAATATAACTCTTAACTAGTAATAACTTTGTTGAACATATTGAGTAAACATCACTTGAGATATAAATAGATGAAGAAATAAATTTATTTGGAAAATAAAGTGTGGATGACCTTACTTTATTTGATAGCCCATATAGAAATTTATACACAATTTCTAAAGGGATAGATTAATAGAATTATATTTAGGGTGTTCTCTATAATAAGTGCTTAATGTTAAGCAATAACGAATGATATCTTGGTTCATATCACATAAGTCAAATCCAAAATTGGATTGGGGATAAAAACAAAAAAGCATTTAACATGGGTTAGTAAACACTTAGTACCCACTTAATGGTCTAACAATGTTTTATTTCATATGATTTATTTTTTCAGTTTTATTTTAATATAGTTCATATAACTATTATTTTCTTATAGGTTTTGGTATGTTAGAATTCTGGATCTTAACTAAAGCTATCCCTTCTAAAAAAGTGAGGTTTTATCTATATTTCTTAGTTGTTTCCATGTATTATTATATTAATTCTATATAAAATTAAAAAATGTGTAGTAGAATTAAAACGTTTAATAGTTTTAACCTGTTTTATGTGTTTTCTTCAATTGTTATATTTTCTCATTTTTAGGAATATTGAACTCAAATGATTATTTACTGTCTTTTTTATTATTGGACTATGGTTGAAATTGATAAATTTATTTTTGAAAAAAATGATTTTAAAATTACTATTGATCTGAATGATTTTTGTTGAATTTTATTTTCAATTTATTTTTATGATTCTGACAAACTTTTATAATCCATGCTCTGGAATCACTGACCCAAACAAATTTTCTCACTCTTATTTTTTATTTTACACAATTCTTTGACATATTATTCCTAATATAGACTCCTTCCATGTAGAAACTTGAGTATTTTGTGAGAACTAAAACTTTTAAATATTTTAATTTTCTATTTTTATATTAATAAAATTTATGTAAATTGGTTCGGGCTATTATTTTTTTAACATGTTTTTTAACATGGTCAATATCTTATAAACCATGCATTATTTGGTCCATGGAGTCTATTAATTATCTTATAAACATGATTCAAATTATATGGGAATTATATTTACACATGTTATATGTTAACATATTATTATTATTTCAAATAATTTTCTGGTGGAAGATTCTTTCATGCACATTTTATGATAAGTAGTTTTATGTTGGGTGGTGTGAGTGAGGATTCATTATTCTAGTAATTGGAATGTGAAATGGGAAAGAATTGTCACAATTATTTTAACATTATTTACCCTCAACCCATTATTCTCACTATAGTGAACCCAAATGGAAGGATATGAGATTATATTTTATATTATTTTTAATCATATGACCCATGCCCCACATGAAAATAAAAGATAATTCACTATCAGTCTTTCCTTATGTTTCCTTTTCATCTCATTCACTTTATAAAAAAATAATAAAAAATAAAATAATGAAAAAACAATTTTGTGAAAAAGGATGATTCAATTCTTTAATTTTATTTTTTGAACCACTGTCTATACTATAAACATGGATTTTGGTGTACATTTTGTAATGGGGAATTGAGTGAGGTTTAGGCCATATTGATTTACGTCAGTATAATATGAATTTCATTTTTAGACTAAAATCCTAAAATTTTAATCCCTTTAAATTTTTAATGATTTTATAACACAACCCGTATATTCCATATCACCCTGAAAAAAAACACATGATTAAATTTTTTATCTCACAGTAGGGATAAATGGGTTTCTTTTAAAAATTGTGGTATGTTTTGAGTATTAGTATAACTATAGATTAAATTCCTCTTGATAAAAGAGTGAAATGAATTATCATTTGGTAGTAGGCTATGATTAGGAAATTTATGGATTATTGAGTTTGACAAAATTTAATTTGGGAGAGAAAAATGGATTTCTTAATGAATGATACATGATGAATTTTATTTTGGAAAATATCCCATGAATTATGTCCTTTTAGTTTTTTAATGAATTTTATATAGTTATTTGATGATTTACTATGCGAGTAAAATTTATGTGTGATGTAATTGACCATGAAAATATTTTCACTATTTTTAAAATATATTTTAATTAATAAATCACAATTAATTTACTCATTTAAGGTATCTTTTCACTTATTTTTTATAGTATCATTTTATTCATTATAGTGAGCGTGGTTTAAATTGATGATTTAAATTTACTTTATTAATAATTCCGATTTTATTTTCATATAATGATATAATTATTAGTTTTTTATAGTTTTGTATAAAATTATAAATGATTATATACGAGTCTATATGCAAATCATAGTCCATGTGGTGGATTAATTTATAAATTTTAGATGAATTTATTGAAGGACCTTATATATAAGAACTCATCCAATTTAGTATAATAGAATGTGTTAGAGAAAATTGGAATCCAAATATTTACAAAAGTAGGAGGATTAGCTTCTAAAATAATGAATAAGAATCGAAGAAGGGGAAAAATAATTTATAGATTGAATTGATACATAATAAATTGCATGAGGATGCGTACTATATTTGGTGATATGTATGTTTTTTTCTTTTCCATATAAGTGAATATTATATATATCTATAAGATTTCTATGATATTTAGATAATATGTAACAAATGTTCCAAGATAAGAAATATTTCATCTATTTTTTTGAGATGAAATGTGTCGATTCAACTCACATATATATATATATATATATATTTGGGATAATATGTGAGGTTTTATAATTTTCCAATAGGATGAAATAAAGGTAATATGAAATATCTAATCATGTATATATGTTGTTTTATACTTGGAGGAATTTTCGTAATATCTGTTCATATAATGTTTTATACCATTCTCAAAAGAATAAATATACCATGCATCCCATGATGCATTCTAAAACCTATCCCACATACTATGTAGTTACAATATATTTACAACATGCTATTAATTTAATAATAATAAAAAATTGCATCCATCATTTTCCACACTATCTGAAGCTACAACAAAGGAATAATACAAAATATGCATGGCATGTGATCTGAATGTTTGGACATAAAAAGATATTTATATATCCTTATTTTTCAACAAAAATTAATATATGGTCTAATAAGGAAATGAAATCGTCAAATATATTTTATGGGATTAAAAACTCCATGAGTGGATAGATATGAATTAAAATCCAATTTCACATTGCAAAATCATCTCACATGTGCTACCTGAGTGTAAATAATTATGCTAAATGTTAATAGTTATGAAAGGTCCTTATCTATTTAAAATTTTCCACATCTATTAAAAAGGAGTGTAATGGATTTAGTTATAATTTTATCTTATGGGTAGTTTAGTGTTTTGTTAATGTTCCATTTTATTTACCCTACTATTAATTTTTCATTATTATTCATTTATTTCATTATATACAATAATTTTATTTGAGTATTGTCACTGTGATATGTAATCATCATGATATCGAAGAACAAACCAAACGGATATCCTAACGGATGAATCTATTGATGAACACTTTTCCATTATAAATCATGTTGAACTATAATTTTCCTTGTTTGAGATCTTTTGAATATAATCAACTATGGGGAAGGGTGATAGTGTGTTCTCACTATGGTTGTATTATGATTAAGATATTCTTTGGCAGTATTCCCCCTCCCATCACATGATCATTATGAAATATTTTGTTACCATGAGGGTAATTTTTTATTGAGTGTGATTACATACTATAAATTAATGTACTGAGATGATCATTACTGATATCCCTTCTTGATTTGTAACTAAGGTAGAGGTGGATGTTTGGTGTTGTTTGTGGGTTTTTGGTACACGTTTTCATCATAGAATAGTTTACAAGAGATGAAACATACATATAATATATTGTGATCATTACGATTATAATATACTAAAAATTTTACAGTGAATGTTCAATCAAGGAAATTCTCTTAGGATAATGTCCAATCGACTTAAATTACTATCAATTCATTCTATATTTTCTTGATTATTTTTCTACACACCTTCCATTATCTAATATTGAACCATTATAATATTTTTTAATACTAAGCACTAATAAATATTAATAAAATAATTAGTTTAGGTATTGACCTCAAAAAGGCTCATTGGGTGATGACCTTTGTCTAAAACTGTTTTTCACTGGTAGAAATAAATATTATTTCTCAGGAGACTACGATAGTTTTGGATTATATTATTAAGATTATTATTATTATGATAAACAATGTTTTACTTCGGTTTATTTCTAAAATTTTATAATTCAATTTATCTATTAATTAATGATTTATTTGATTATTTAGATTATAATTTCCATTATACTGAATTATTTGAGAGTTTGGTTTTATATATTTTGAAAGTAATTTAATTTTTGAATATCTTTTTAAATCTTATGATATCATTTATTGTTTTATGATAATGATTCATGGGTAATTATTTCAAATTTCTTGTATTATAAAAAAGGGATATTAATATCATAAAATATGGTGTGAGTATTTTAATATATTGTATTTATGGTATTTCTTAGTTTTATGAAAGGACATATTTAAATGTAATTTGGATTTGAATAATGTGTTTTATTCAATAATTGTTTAAAAATGGATAATTTATGTTAAATAAGTATTTCTTTAAAAAAATTCATTAAAATTGATGTTTTTGTGATTCAAAAAATTAAATTTTATATATTTATAATTTTTTTTTTCAAAGAATATAATAATTTTTTTTTCATAATTCGTTTTGAAATCTTATTTTTAAAATGATTTTCATTTTTGAGAATGGAGTATAATTCCAAAAAATTCCATGAATTTATATGAAATTGTTTTGTTGGAATTAATATTTTTTAAGTTAAAAATTTAAATGTTATAGACTTCACTGAATTTATTTTGAATTGATAAGTCTCACTAAATATTCACTTTTGGGTATTTTAGGACATTCTATAAAAAATGTTCATGTGGTCAACAAACAAACCAAAATACATGTGTCCTAATTCCCATAGTAGATCATGTGTGGAAAATTTCAAAATGCATGAGTAGAATGTGATTGGAAATCCCTACCAATGATGTTGTTTAAAAATGTGAAAAAGGAATAAAATGACCATATGAAAAACATATTCCAACCACATGCCTGAATTTCATTTGAATGTGGAACCAAAATTCTCAATTGGCTGTAAGGGGATTTTGAGAACTTACTTTGGTACTACATACAACCTACTACATGATGACATGAATGATCATTCAACTAACCTTTCCATAGTAAGATGCTCATACTAAAAGTTTAATGATGTTGTGGAACATGATAATTCTATGTGATTACATGATTAATCATATAAAAAACTGAGATATACTACACCACTATAAAACCTACAATGAGAGGGGATCACTAAAATGAGCTTCTCCAATCGATGGAGACAACCAAAGGGAATATGAGAAGATTAACTCAATCATTTGTTCCTAATTGAAATAAAATATAGATGAAATATACAATTTTAAGATCTAATTTTCAATTAAAGATAATAATGTACTCAATAATTTTGAGAAATATGAAATGAAAACCGATATAAATAACGAGTTTTCAAGTTGAAATACAGTTAAATTTTGTGATGGTAATACATAATTTTGAGAAATCAACCCCAAATCTAGATAAAAATCATATAGTGGATAATGGAAATGAAAAATATAGGTTTAGTTTATTGATTTATTAATATTAGAAATTTCTTATTGATGTCCAATAACCCAACCCCAAACTCAAATTCATGTAGAAACCACAACCAATGAAATACTGAGTTCCAGTGAAAGATGAATGGAGCTAAAATAAGGGGATATATTTTCCAAGAGGCCACCTGAGTATTAATGGGGACGAAAAAGAACTCATATTAGTCTTTTTATTTGATTTAAATGATGAAACAAATTTTTATGTAAATAAATAAACTATATTTCTTAATAAGGTGAATCCATATTCAATGATGTAGGTATATTTGTGCATACTAAAATTAATTTTATAGGCTAGATGATGTGATGATTGATGTCACATCTTCTTTAAGGACTTATTCGAGGAAGATGATACATCATTCACCCCCATTCGAATAATTTTTAAACTAATAAAATGTGTTCACCACCTTTTTAATCAATGATTCCAGTGAATAATGACCCCAAATAATACAGCACATAAGTTTCATAAGTATGGGATTCACAAAGTTTCAAGAACTATATTTTAGAGTGGTGTTTGGTGGAATGATAAGATAAAGACGATGAGAAACTCTCTATGATAATATGGATTAATGATCATGAACTCATTCCTATATAAATTAGAGTTTACAGAAATTCATTGTGTGGATGAGCATGCGGTGTCTACCCATGTTAAATGGGAAAACATTGATAATGATTTTGTGAAGTTTATATTTTATTAAATAGTTCAAGGAAAAATGATGGGAAACTGATTATTGAAGACTCAAAAATATTTTTTGATGATTACGGGAAAACATAAATCATATTTTTTTTAAAATGAATATTTTTATAAAAATAAATAATTTGATGTTGATTGATATATATATATAATTCTTCTTCAATAGGAGATATTTTCTATATAAGATATAGTAACGTTTCTATTTGAAAGAAACATCAAGATGTATTTTGATGTACAAATGTAAATATATTTTGTAAGAAGAGATGACCTCAATTATATTTCTTATACTAAATCCATGGTTTTCGAGTAATGTGCCCATAGGGTTTTGGATTCCAAGATGGAAATATAAGAATCAATTATACAGTTCATATTGTAAACAATTTGTATGTAAAATTCATTCTCAATGACTACCTAGGAAGTTCCAGTATACATAATTCCCAAACAATTATTGGGCCACACTAGATAAGTCCATGTAAATTAATTAGTGAGAGAAGACCATTGAAACATCAAATTTAATATGGTTAACATAAAAAAATATAAAATTAATATTGGGTGCCCTAATTTCAGAATTTTAAATCAAAGAAAGGATATATTGGAAGCATCTAGAGTTGATGGTAATGTTATAGGAGATTGATATGACCTAGGAAATTGAATGAATACTATTTGGAAAGAATATTCTAAAAAATTTAGATGAGTTTAGAAAAAGGATATTTTCTATGTGAATTTTCAATTAAAATATTGTAACCGAAGACACTCAAGGAAGAAGATATACAATGATAGACCTGACACATAGAGGCCATTCGTGAAAAATTATAGTTGGTGTTGGTGATTTAGGTAGTGATTAAATGAGTTATCACACAATTTAAGGGTAAATATCAATGAGATGAGATAGTAGGGGGTGAGCCAGCACCGAACATAGATCATCTATCTATTATCCTATGACTCATCCTAGATCCAATGATTATCCACCCAAGGGGAAAAAACTGAGTGGATCTACACATGTGGTTGGAGAAAACTTGGTATATGATATCAATTGTGATTATTATTTTAGTTTGAGGAAGTTTTAACAGAGAAGATTATTATTCTATTAAAATATTAGTTATCTTTTACATTAAGATGTTTTTATTGACTATAATTATTATTGTCACATCTATTATGGGTATTTATGTTGTTTAGAAGGATAGATCAGATTGATTAAATAACATTTATTTCTAACCATTCATGAATGATGTTATTTGGAGATGTCTTTTTTTATTTGAGTTAGAAATATCAGTATTTCTTCATTTTGGGCATCATTTCACTATACACCAAGTACCTAGGGGTGATGAGAATAATATATTTTCCATGGAAAACACAACCAATGTATTGTATTTAATCATTTTCGGCAATATCTTCTCTATAAATAACCATCATCATCTATGGTTTGGTTAAAAATAATGTTTCTTCTAAGATATTTCGTGTGAGGGTGGTTTTTAGTGAATTTTAGTTATTTAATTATTCTAAACACTTCTTCAATAACTAGGTGTTCAATTCCAGGCTATGTAGGTGAAATTTCATTCAATTACATATGATCTGGTTACCCTAAATTTGCAATGACACTAATTTTTCATACAATGATTATGAATATTATATAGATTATTTTTGGATATAGGTGTAGGGACTGCATTTGATTCCAAGGGTCAGATTCCCATAATTATTTTTTGAAACATATAAAATATATTAAATGAATGTGCTCATAGATTTCCCGAAAAGATTTATTAAAAAATAATTGGGAGTTGGATACGAAATTTTAGTCCACCGTTGATTTTGGATCATAGGTTTTACCCTAGGAGCAACAAAACCATGAATAACATCATATTTTTGGGTTTGTAATGGTCATGGGTGGATATTTAAATGGAAAAATTTAATAAATCAAAATTTGAAATTAATTACACAAGAACTAATAATTATAAATATAAATGTATTTAATCAATATTGTTAGGGTTTCCCACATAACCCTGTAAATTACGAAGAGAAATTAGAGAGCTTTAGAGGTGATTTCAATGGTGAGTGATGACCATATCAGGATTGAGGATTGATATACCAATGTGATGGGTGAGCCTCACTAATAAATATGACATGTGACTATTATTTTCAAGATATTGATAGAATCACATTAATATAGTCATTTCATTTTTATTATTTCCCTGTTGTTTATTTATTGATGGTTATGAATCAATCGACTAATAGATTGATTCCCAAATCCATCAGATTGTAGGCATGTAATTTATTGGAAGAGATTATTGGGATAATGATTTATTTTTATTTGGGTATTCATCCATCATTATAATGGAAACAGATTGAGGCCAAAAAAATTTGGGTGAGGTTCATTCCACTTTTCATGATTGTTTGATTTATCCCACCATTCTTATGCATTCATTATTAGTATTTGTTTTAATATTTGGTTTGATAAATGCTTCTAAATCAATCACTGTGAGCATATTTCTTAGCGTAACGGATTGATATCACAAACTCGATATTGGATCAATGATACGATCAATCCAGGACCATAAATGACCAATTAGAGATGGGTTTATGGGTACCCTTATTCATATATTTGGTATGAAATGATTGATGACGTGTGTGGATGTTTAGAAAAATAGATTAGAAGGCTAGAACTTAATGATAATTGAATGTAATGGTCAGTCGACTTCCGATTCACATTTTTTAGAGAGGTGTGCGGCCATAATAATGAAAGGAGGAGCAGATGAAAACACAAGAACCAGATCATGGATTATGAAAAATATCATACAAAAGGGTGTGTAATATGGGATTACATGGTTTTTGGGACCCTTCATGTGGTGCTAGGGTTTCCATATGGAAATTATATTTCTCATGACCTGAGACCTTACTCACACAACATTTTATCCTTTTACAACACCATGGTGTATACATGGGAAGGTACATAGGAATGACCAACCATACATGGACACGACCATCTGAACAAAGACATGTTTATGAGAACATGGGCCTGTACATGACATGTACTTTGACATGGGAACGAGCACATGGATGTTCCGTGTAACAAGGGAATAATATAGTGCCTAAATCATTTTTGTGTACTACCAATACATGATGTGTACTCCATGAACGACGTCATATATCCCTTTTAGTATTTATCTAGGACAAGTTTCATTAGGGACAATTACCTTGATCTTTTTTTAAGGGTTAATATGGGATTTTTCATCCAACTAATTGGATGGATATCCCATCTGTTTGAATTCTTGGATAGAGTTGTTGGAATCATTCTATGAGGTCCGGGGTGAGATAATATAGCATCATCTTCCCCATGGTGTAATTCTAGGTATCTTCACGATGAACACAATGCGATCATTGATCCTCTACTTATAAGGTTATTCTAGATTGAGTTGTTGGTATACCCCATGGCCTTGGGGGTGAGCATCATCTGTGTATAAAAATTTTCAGACATTAAGCATACCCATCTTATGGAGAGACATGAGGAACAATACATATCATTGGTATGAAATCAATATTATCATACTAATGGATCATGTTTTCCTGGACGAGTGTTATGTTTAACCTTCATTAATGATCCTTGAAGTAATATTATGGTGGTTAATTTACCTTGATGAAACTTTTCTTTCTTAGTATATTAGATAATCTTATTATATATACTATATAAACTTACTTGTGATGATATAACAATTATTCCTTTTTTCATGTGATTAGTGATTTTAGGGTGTCATACTGGGTAATGTTATACTCACCCCAATATGCGCCTTTCTTCACATGTAATGTCTTATATAGACGATTTCCTTTTTGATGATGTTATAAAGGGATAAGAACCAAGAATAGAATAGTGAGCCAGACCGACTGATGTGTGTTCTGATGGTTACTTTGAAAGATTCCACTATTATACAATCATATTGGGCTTGTTTAAAGATACTTTATGGTGGGTTGGTATTTTTTAGTTTTATTATCCAATATTTTTTTTATATCCTTATAGATTAATATATATGTATTCATGCATTGATTATCTATTGATTTACAATTCAACATTATATGGGCATGGGGATCTGTATGTGATTCTATTGGTAATTTTTTCTAATGCCTCCAATGTGAGTGATATGCCTACTTAGTGTTATTGTATAGACCCTATACTATTTATGAAGTTCTTGAGAAACTCACAAAATGGGCCCCATTGGGATGGTTCATGATAGTGGGGTATCAGAGTAATCGGTTTTACCATAGGATCGATTTTTGTGAGATTTGTTTGGGGAAATAGTGTTTAGTGTATTGAGTTCAGTATTCTGGCCAGAGACTCAAGTTTTTTTTGCGGGGGCCAATGTATCCATACAAAATGATGGTCTATGTTTTGAATTATTACCACAACTAACCCCAGGTGGTCGACACCCGGATCAATGTGCAGGAGGATAGGGGTGATGACAACTACAAGCAGTCGAGGATTATGACCCTACAGATATAGGTATGATTTGAGTTATTATCTACATATTTTCTACCTTACCCATGCTACTAATAATGTAACCATCTATGATTTTGTGATTTTTTTTGAAATAATTAAATCTTATTGATATTTTTAATTTCACACAACGGTAAAAATTGTTTTAAAGAACTACCCTTGTCTTTTGTTATACAAAAATTCATTTTAATATTGTAGTACACACAAAAAAAAATTTATATTGTTGTACATGGTACATCGTTGATAGCTTGTGTTACATGATACAATGAATTTTCAACATGGCTTTTGAAACATGCAAGACCGAATAACGATAATGATATATTATGAAACTATTATTTAATATAACATTGCCTTTAAATTAATAGTTATGAAAAGAGTTAACTAAATTATTGAAAAATATTATTTACACAAATATAAAAAAAATTCATTGATAAAAAATAATTTATAAATGGATATGAACATAGAATGAATATAAATAAATATTATTATTTTTATGGCCACAATGTTGTTTTACCCAAATAAATCAAATTTATTATAATTAGAGAGTGATATTAAGTATATATATATATATAAATATATTCAATAAAATATTTTTTATATTTATCTAATAGGTTTTATAGTCTTAATATAAAAATAAACATAATTTTATGCATGCAATACTATATTTTTATTATTGCATTTTTACCACCTTTTAATGAGGAACTTATTTTAGATCATATTTTTGGAACATTTATGGATTATATATGTTTAAATAAACTATATATTTGAATTAAAAACATAAAAAATAGGTTATGATATATTTTGGGTATTTTTGTGAAGATTTATTTTGTAATGAATAACTAAAAATACTAAAATTTAATTCAAAAATGATTTTCATATAATTTATTTATAAGGATAAATTTAATTTTAAATAGGTTTTAACATGTGATTAAATAATATGTTTATAAATTTTTACATATAAATTCATTGAAGTCAATTTATTTTTGAAACTGACTATACAAATATAGAAATCATTTAGAGGTTTTTATATAAAAAATACCATGTTTCGTCCCATCTGCAGGATTAAATTTAATTTTTTTACAAATTTTGTGATTATAGTAAAGAAAAAATTGATTCAATATTTGTAATAATTATAATATATAATTTCTAATATGATTAAATTAGTTTATTTTCTAAAAACATTTGTTTAGGTAATTAAAATTAATTACATTGATAATGGAAAAATTAAACATTACAATGGATTACAAAAAATTTAATGAACTAAATGACATATAAACTTTCCTAGAAACCATAAAAATTGCATACATCATCCATTAAACTTCCATTATTTAGTTATTTTGGTGTTTTATGACATTGTTTAGGAAAAAACGTGGGAACACCGAACATGTTTTCAAAAAAGCAGTGTGTGTCTCTCGCCTTCCCTATTAAAGGTCACCACATATCCCTCTTATCCAACCCTCTAAAAACTCTTAGGTTTGACAAATATCATCCCAATACACTTCCAAACATCTATTCCTTCCTCTGTGAGGACACTTAATGGGATGAAAGAAATTCAAGGAAGCCCTTTGGTGAACACCAAAAGGAGTTACTGAAAGAGGAGGTAACATCCCTCCTTAAGTAACTTTTGTATATTTTCCATCATCCACTCCATAAAATAGTATTATTACACGATTTTATAAAAAAAATATAACAGTAAACATAATAGGATTCTATAATGATAAGGTATTGACCTACACTTACACACTCTTCCATATAATGGGCAACGAACATACTATTTACATTAATGGTGAACTACCACCTCCCGAAATAACGATTGTTCAATTTTTTCATTTATCGCATCTCATGGTGGGAATTATGATGTTCAATATATTTATATATTATATATAATATATTTAATATTTATTTATGCATAATTAATTTTAATTTAGAACATAACATTATGATTTCGATCTTGTGCAAAATAGAATAATTTTTTTTGTGGAAATGTGAACTATCACCCCGTTAATGCGATGTGATTCATTCACACAATACATGGAATGTATTAAGTATTTTTTAGTGAACTAATATTATATATATTAAATAATAATTCGACTATATATTTATTATATATATATATTTATTTCATTTTAATTCATTCTTTTAATACAACAATAAAACATAGACAATGTCCACGCGTGCATACGACTTACAATCTCTATGAATAGTGTATTCCATTTTTAAACATCAATATTACATATATTATTATAAAATAAATATAACTAATTTAATATATTTTTATAAAATAGTTTAGATTCTGAAAATCATGATATATGTTTATGGGCTAAATATACAAGACACATGCGAAAAATAAAGAAAATGCAACCCGACATTAATCCTTAACATAGAAATGGTAATAACATGTTAATATAAAGTCATAATACAAAAATATATCACATTATATATATAAATATAGTTCATTAATATATTTATAATAATCTTATATTTATTATATAGGAGTTTTAATGAGTATGATAAGTGTTAAGAGACATCCTAAGGGAATTTCATCTCACATTTCATTTCTATGAGATACATGCCTTATACCCCACTCATATATTTATTTTTGTATATATACTGAAAATAAATGTATTATATGACTCTTATAGATTATGTTACAGGTATTTACATATCTATTTTATGATCTTTACCTCATGGGGTTTAGGTTTCCAAATTTACCCAATAAAAAAATTATTTTCTTCTCAAATAGCCTTCTCTGAGACACATGTCATGTATTGCACATATATTTTTTAATTAGGTGTATATAATACCATTTAAATGTTATATAATTTATATCACTCTATTCATTATTTTTTAATAATCCTTTAATGTTAACCTTTACATCATTTTATGATTAAATTTTACCAAATCTGTAACGGTTTATAGCTATAATCAGACTATTTATTGAGATTATTTTTGATCATTCTCCCCTCAATAAAATACTATTATCCATCACTCAAATACACTCACAAAATTTCTTACCATTTATTTATTTGTTTTATATCCCAGTAATGGTATTATTTTTCACTCTTTGGTACAAAAGATGATTAGGATAGTGTTTTTAAGAAACTCTTACTTTACCTCTCTCTTCTCCAATAAATCTATGTTCCTTCAAAACCGTGTTTTCTAAATGATTTACAAAAAAAACTACACGTTTCTAATATGATAAATAAGATACAATTTTACCAATTTTATACTTTTTAAATGATGTGGTTTCGATAAAAAAAATATTATTTTCATTTTCGGGTCGAAAAACATTTCTAAACATGTTATGGTGGTTAATGAATGTTCAAAATGTACAGAATGACCTACCACCATGACTGTCATTCCCATTACATTTATTTTACAAGACTATAAAGTTATTTTTTAAAAATAAATTTTTTTCTTAATATTCCTGATTTTTAATTTTTTTTGAAATATTTTTTTTCATAAATGTTTTCTGGCGATAAAAGTGTTTTAAACGATGTTCAAAACACCATATATATATATTAAAAATAATTGTTTTTAATGAAAATTATTTCAATGATCTCAAAGATTCGTTTTATTGTTTTCAAAGATATGGAATTTTATGACATAAATATTATGTCACATATAATTTGATATATATCATATTGTCTACTCAACAAATAATTTAAAATTATATGACATTTATAGGGTCTACAGATAAACTGGTACATGATCTATAATTATTCTCATACCTATAGATGACATGTTGGAGTGTTAAAACCATACACCATAGTGTGAGGGGTCTATATATAAAATATTTTCACAAATGTTTTTTATGTACAATCATATTACTCCACGAAATCCATAGTTATACTGTAATGTTCAAATTGCAATGTGAGAGTCTTCGACCCTCCCATATATGTCAAAGTATTAATATAAAAACCCATCATCTTGAAATAATACTTATGTAATAAGTAACCATATTATTCCTTAAGCATTCATTATAGTGTAATTCTAATATATGGTAGTGTGATTATTTCAAATGAGTACATCCCTTTTCAACATCAACAAATCGCGATATAGCGGTAACTCCATGATGTCATGTTTTTCTCAAAATAAAAAAACATTAACTACATTGAAAATAATATCAACTTCATTTGTATTCCAACACATCCATGATAATTTTGTTAATAAAAAGGAAATGAGGAAACCATCAATATGAATGAATGAATTATTTGGGGAAATTATCCATTTCATGCTCCTAAAGTGGAAGTTATCTAACTAACACATTATAGAAAAATTATATTTCATAAATTTATTCAACTCTTGTTGAATGCATCAAATATATTTCTACTATATATTTATTGAGATATAATAATAATTATTCTATTTAAAATTCAATTCATGAGGGTTATATAATATATAATACTGATCTCTCTAGTAAATAAGTTCTCCCCAATCTCATTCTCTCATTTTCTCAAAACATGAAAAAATATATTTTCTTTTACCAAACAATATTCTATGAAACATTATGTATCCTCTATTAGAGAGAAACGATTATTCTCTTCTACCCAATTATCATCACCTACATAAAATAGATTCCCCCATTTTATGAGACAATATATATTCTTTGTATTCTACTACGTTCGTTAAGGAATATTGTAAATGAATGAAGGGGGGAATGAAATAGTGAAATCATAGGTATTTTGGGAGAGAATACAATCCCAACAACATTATCATGTTTTATAATTCAACATTTATAAGAGAATTTTACTTGATATCTTTAAATTTATATTTATTATAAACATTTTCTAATGAATTTTCTCTATCTAGTATCTCTTATTTGATGAATCAATACAAAATTATTGTTAAATATAATTTTTATATTAAAAAATAATAGCATCAAATAAATCAATGGTACTGTTTAGATTATTGTTAGCATATAAATCACTCCTACAACTAATTGTATGTCTTACAAATATCTCCATAATACTTCTCTTATAAAACACTCCCAAATATTTTCTTTAATAATGATATAATATTGGATTAATAAAACCTTTAATAATTTTAGGTTTAGTTTCCCTCTATACTATATATCACATTGTGTACTATTATAACAATTTTAGAGTAATCACTGATATTCGATTTCAACTGGGGAAATAGTAACATATATTCTAAATTAATATAAGTATTAATGTTCTCAAAACCTTTTCGATTTTACATTAATTAATATTTGGCCCTTTTAATCAATTACAATGTATTTTTGAGTTCTGTATCGAGGGTCGTGATCTTTCATTATCAAATTAATCTCGTGTTACTCTTCAAATTATCTACTATTGTATTCAAATCCATTATCAAACTAAAATATTATTATTACACATCTATTTTGTTTTTATCATACGTTTAAAAATTATTGAACATATAATGATAATATTATGTATTAAATAAAATCTAAGAAAAAATAATTTTTCTAAACAATCAACATAAATAATGAAATATATATCTCTAATAGTAGATTTTTATTCATAAGACCATACACATTAATGTGTATTTACTCAAGAGGGTTGTTGGTTTTGAAATATACCTTCTGGTTACTATTATTCATGGTCATTCCTACGTTTACTGTGACACAAGTTCTGACTCTTTCATAAATTATCTATGTTATATTAATCATAGATTTATAAATGAAGAGATTAGCCTTGTTCGTTTAAATAAACAGGTCATTTATTTTATTCCAAATCCTAAAATCCTCTATTATAAAAATGCAACATGAACTTTGATCACTAGAACTCTAGAATATATTTTTAATGGTTTTTTTACTTCAACATGATTATTTCATTCATTAATATTCTTATGAAAGATCCATTCATTTTAAATATCACCTGAATCTGATGATAAAATATTTGAGAAATAATAATGATATTATAAGTGAATATGTTGTTAAAGTGATCATGGTAGGATTCATACATAATTTTATAAATTCTAGTGCTTTGGACTCCTTTCACATTTATTGGTCTCTCATTTTTAATGGTAGAATCTCATATGTATCATCCTAAACCACAAGCAACTCTGTGGGGCCCCAATATTGTTTTCAATATGACGTCAAGAATGCATAATAACATGCTTGAGGATTTCAACTAGTAGTGAGGGACTATGTTGTTTTAGTGGAGAAACTATGCCCTCTTGATTTGGAACAACTATATATAATTATTGTGAATATTGGAAATAGTAATAAATAATTAGAATCATAGTAATTATCAATCAACCAATGAAACCGACTTGAGGATGATAAATCAATATTTGATAAAAAATTATTACTATGCCATGATGCTATATAAAAATTAATGTACATTGTATATAAGTGTATAAATATATACAACATTATAATGATAGAAAAAAAGACCAAAAACTAACACTAATCACATAATGAGGTTAGGCTTGATCCTCTACTAAAATACTCTCTTCTATTACTGAAAATAAAACATCAAAATCTGGGAACTTCCCATTATCTATCCCTATAATCTTGAAGTCTGTTCTTGTACCATAGGCAGCACAAATAGGGTGTGAGATATACTCAGTAGGCCACCACCAATGGTTTCTAGAACTATCCATCCATTTCATATAATTTGATAAGTGTACAGGTAAAGTGAAACAAAAAATAAATAAATAAAGCATGTCATAATGGGTTTTTTCTAGGACCCCGACTAACACTACTTGCTTCAGCCTAAGATGGATATCCCTAAACCAAGGTAAACCTATAAAAATATAACATAGTTGTATGAATGGGTTTTCCAATATCAATAATCAATAATAGAATTAACGAAAAAAATTTATTTCCATTGGTGGGCACATCTTTATCTTAATAGTTTAACATTCATAGATTTTTTTTAAAAAAAGAGTCTTGATTCATTCTAATGTGAACTGTAAAATGTAACCAAAGTATGATTTCGGGAGAACTGTAGGTACCCATCACCTTAAGTGTAACATCCCAAGTAAGTAATGAATAATAGATATTTTTATCTATGTCTATAAATGAATTATATAGTGTTTTAGAGGCTTAAAATGAAAATAAATCCAATCTGAAGCATGGAATACACTAATATTTTTAAAAGATTGTTTTACTGCCTTTTGATGGAAAACCCTTTTGAAATCAATATTTGGACAATTTTATAATCTATATTTGTCAGAATAAACATATTCATTATGATTGGGACATTTAATTTTACATTGGATAAATTTTCGGTATTTTTCTGACAATGTTCAATTTTTAATGAATAGTGAAAAATACTGCATTTTACATCAAAACTGCTTTTTCATTTAATCTAATTATATGGTTAGATTATATTTTTAATGCGTATTAAAGTTTAATCTGAATATAATTTTACCATTTAATCCAATGGTGGTAATTAGGATTAATTTCAGTTTGGAATTGGTCATAAACTAATGCCAATCTTTTCATAGATATTGTTTCAAAAAAACCCGCTATTTGTCATGACAATGGGAATTGATTATTAAATTAATTAATGTGACTTATATGTTTTTAATTTTTTAAAATAGACTTCATTTTTGAATTCGGAATATCAAATATAGCTTAGGGTGAATTTTTGGTAATTTTCTGAAAAACTTCAATTTTTGATGAATAGTGAAACCACTAAGTGGTACTTATAAAAACTGATTTTTCCGTTTAAATGAAATTTTGCCATCATTGTGTTTTGAATTTCAAAAATCCAACATACATGGTTGTCATTAAGAAGTAAAATGTGGCTCAATGGGATTGAAATAATTTTTTGGTCAATAGTAACTTATTAAGTTCTTAATCGCGATTAGTGGTAATTATTGTAGTTTAAGGTAAAAATAATGTTTTAATAGTAGGAGATGAGCTTGACACATGTCCTACCCTCATTGGATGTGTCATGGAAGACCAAGGTAAGCCATGGGTCCACTTGGGGACCCCATGGAGCCACATTGGTTGGGAAATGACAATAATAACTTTTTATTTAATGTTAAAGTAAAAATGACACAAACATGAGATGTTTTACTAAAACAATTTTTTACATGGGTTTATACAATTAATATTTTTTTATTATAAATAGTAATTGGAAATATAAAGAGATTTCCTACATCATAGTATTTTTTTAATAATTTTTAGACTTTAAATAAATTAAATTATTTATGACATCATGATGATGCAGCGATGACCTCATTATTTAACGATTTAAATAAAATGGAAAGATAATGTAAAATCTAAAACCTACACATGGACAAAACCAATTGGATGATTGGATTTCTAACCCTTATCACCTTATACTCGAATTATATCAATGTGGGACCTTTTTAATCCGAAACTCATTTTAAAATAAAGTAACTTATCTTTACGTTCCAAGAGTGCCCCTCCTCTCCTCTTATAAAAGGCCCCCACCTCTACCTCTTTTCCCACACTCCCAAAGTCTTTGAATCGGCCAAAAACTGCCCATTTTGTCTCTACACTTCCCTCTATTACTACTTTAAGCCTCACTTTTGGCAGAAGTCTTCCCAAGGAAGCCTTTGAGCTCAAATCTTAGAGAGTTACCCGATTTTAAGGTAATGTCTTTTTTTGAGTCCTTTTGTTTGATTTTGCTTCTCCAACCCCCTAAACTCTTTTTATTCTTTTCTTTTGTAAAAACTCCAGTATCCTCAATATACTGGGATGTTGTTATAATATGGATTCGAGATACACTTACACACACCTACATATAATGGTTAACAAACAGACTGTTTCTGTGGATGGTGAATTTATGCCTCCCGAAACTATGATTGTTCAACATTATTTTAACACATTCAAAGGTGGCCATTAAGATGTAACTATATTTATATATGATATATAATATGTTTATGTTTTCCTTAAGCTTCTGTTTTTTTCTTTTTGGTCATACCTTTATGGTTTCCATTATGGGTAAACACGATATCTTCATTTAAGGAAGTGCAGACCACCGCCCCCTCAAAGTGATTTGATTCGTTAAATACCATATGTGGGATGTATAAAGGATGGAACTATGATATTATATATGATATTATACTGGAATTATAATATACCTTTATATCATTATGATTCAATTCTATAAAATACGAAATAGAAATGAATGTAGTGTTCATGCGTACGTATGGCTTACCGTCTCCATGAACGGTGCATTTCATTTCATACCTCTAAATGATTATGTAATATTATAAATGCATGTATATACTGGATATATATGATATATACATAATTATTATAATTCTGGATATAATTTATACATGAACAACATGTAATTATAAAGGGTTTATTTTTGACTCAAGTACCAATGATCGTTAAAACGAACATTATTAACTTAAATAATTACATAGTGTTATTGACATGGAAATAAGTGATATAAAAGGAATAATCAACTTGAGAAATGTTCTTAAAGAAGTAGAAAATTAACTCAAGTTTATTATTCAGGACATTAATGAATGATCGAGTCAAGTCGGACCCGATGTATGGGACTTCGTCTCAATCTCCTTTCATTTAGGCATATTTTATTTTATACACAACTTTATTTTATACGGTGTATAAACCCCTTTGACTTTTATGTTTATCCAAAAATAATCTTTTTTATACGAATCATTTTACTAAACGACAAAAGGGAATGTTTTTGTAGTACGTATGGGCGACAATGACTTCTCCTCCACCGTGATCGTTATTTGAGTTTCGGCTTCCTCTACAATCCATACCTTCTTTTTAAAAGAAAAATAAATACCATGTTTTAATTTTCTTTTATTTTGGTATTGAAAATGGTTTTCATAATGTTTTTATATCAATGTGTTGTATTGATATCTTGTGATTGAAAGGTGGAAATGTTATGTTTCCATTATTCATGTTTTATGTGATATGATTATGTTGAGGTTCTTGGGCATTATTATGAAGACGGGTGGTTCCGTGATAAACTAAGGGCGGGTGAGCCCGATATAGATCTCCAATGCATTGGGTAACGCGAAGGAGTGAAACGTTAAGGTTTCTCTGAAGAGATTTAGTGAATATACTGTGATGGGTATTCCAAACGTAACCAAGAGGTTTACTCCCTACGTAAGGATGTTATGAATGTCTCAAGTTACCTTTATATCTTATGATTTCTATGATTTATTCATGATTTGATGAGGTATGTTAAAGTGCTTATGTTTTATGGGTAAAGTATGATCTCATTCTTATGTATATATGTACCCATGTTTCCTTTCCATATTTTTATATCCCTTACTGATATTTTTATGCTCATCCCAAGTTTTTTTGAAATGTTTTTCACAGGTCAAGGGAAAGGTACATGATACGATGATAGTGTCAAGGAAGTGTCAAGAAATAATCCATGTTTTATTTTAAATATGTTTCCATTGATGGGAATGGAGAATACTATCTTTATGTAACCACTTTGTTTATATGTGGAATGTAATGCAAGTTTTATGATCTAATTCTCTAAAACTCTAAACCCGAAAATATCCTCAATGTGTAATCTTGTAATAACTCAAGATTAAGTAATGTTTAAGGTTGGGGCCTTATAGTTGGTATCAGAGGTCGGTTTAGATAACATTAGGAGTTATAATTCTATTAAATGATTATCCAAAAATATATTTTTTTTGGGTCAAATTGAAATGATATGGAATTTGAAGATTACCATGTTGCTTTATCTAAGACATGTTTGTTCAGAATAGTTTTCCGCAGAGGAAATAGGGAAGCAGTGGTAGGAAGGAATATAGAAGGAAATAAACTTCCGAATCAGCATCCTGAGATGGTCGGAATTGGAACTGAACAGTTTGTTGCAGTAATGGCGCAGTTGGCTGAAGCGATAAATGGCGGTGGTATCCATACACGAGATCAGCCAGATCAACCGCAGAGGAACATGTCAGTGATGGAACATTTCATGAGGCAACATTCCCCATCATTCAGAGGATCATCTGACACTGTGCTAGCTAAAGGGTGGATTAAAGCACTGGAGAAGATTTTTGATGTCATGGGGTGTTCATACAATCAAAAGGTTAGTCTTGCTATTTACCGTTTGGAGGGTGAGGCAGATCAGTGGTGGTCGATGGTTAAAAATATCAGGGACGCTGATGAGATTGATGCTCTCGACTGGGATCAATTCAAAGGTATGTTTCTTGAGAAGTATTTTCCTAAGGCTGTTCGACTTAGGATGGAAAGAAAATTCTTGGAATTGAGGCAAGAGGAAGACTCAGTGGATACCTATGAAGAAAGTTTCACTCGTTTGGCAAGGTATGCTCCAAATTTTATCCGAGACCTTGATAGTAAAATCAATCATTTTTACTCAGGATTAAAGCCAAAATATCGAAGGGAATTAGCTTCTCATGAGTTTAAAATTTATGAAAAGCTTGTTCGATGTGCTAAGAAGGTGGAAATGGAGTTTGCTGATGATCAAGTGTTCTATAACAACCAACAGAAGAAGAGACCGAGGTGGCAGGAGAAAGGTAAGAATTCTTCAAAAAAGTCTGATGGTAAGAAAACTATGTTTCCAGTTTGTGATAAATGTGGAAAAAGGAATGAGGGGGATTGTCTTCTGAATTCCAGAAAGTGCTACCGATGTGGTAAGATGGGACATAAGGCTCGTGATTACACTGAAAAAGATCAGGGTGATGGTAAGACCAAATTTGATTTACAGTTAGTGAAATGTTATAAGTGCAATGAGATGGGTCACTATGCAAACGAGTGTCCTACAAAGAGCTTGAGTGATGGGAAGCAGTTAGACTACAAGCAGAAAGGGGTGGTGAAATCCTTTGCAACTACTTCAGCAGATGTCTTTCCGTAAAATGAAGTTGTATCAGGTACTTTGTTTGTTTTTTCAGATTATGCCAGTGTGTTGTTTGATTCGGGGTCTACACATTCTTTCATCTCTGAAACCTTTTCTAGTAAAATGGGAATACCATCTCAAGAAGTGACTCCTGAACTTGTGGTAAAAACACCTGGGGAAATGTTGAGGCAAAAAGAATTTATAAGAATCTTCTTATCCTTATCTATGGAAAGAACCTACTTGCAAACCTTATTGTTCTACCTCTATTATAGTTTGATGTTATCCTGGGTATGGATTGGCTCTCTATTTACCATGCTAAGATTGACTGTAGAGCTAAAAAAGTTTCTTTTCAGAAAGACTTTCAGTTTGTGTACAATAATGAACCCTTACTGTTGATAACTTATCAAGAGGCTGAGAAACTTGTAAAAGATGTAAATGAATGTTACCTTTGACACATCATTGAAAATAAAGGAACTATTCACATTAATGATGTGCTAGTGGTAAATGAGTATCCTGATGTTTTTCCTGATGAGTTTCCTGGAATAATACCAGATCGGGAAGTTGAATTTACTGTTGACTTAGTTCCTGATGCTAAGCCAATTTCAAAACCCCCTTATCGAATGGCTCAAATTGAAATTTTAGAGTTGAAGGAGCAATTGTAAGATTTATTAGAGAAAGGTTTAATTCGACCTAGAACATCACCATGGGGTGCTCCTGTCTTGTTTGTTAAAAAGAAAGATGGTTCAATGAGACTTTGCATTGATTATAGAGCCTTGAATAATATCACTGTTAAGAAAAAATATCCTTTGCCTCATATCGATGATTTGTTTGATCAGCTCCAGGGAGCTCAGTATTTTTCAAAGATTGACTTGAGATCGGGGTACCATCAGCTGAAGGTAAAGAAAGAAGATATTCTGAAGACCGCGATCCGTACAAGATATGGGCATTATGAATTTGTATTAATGCCTTTTGGGCTAACCAATTCACCTGCTGTATTCATGGACTTAATGAATAGAATTTTCTATGAGTTCTTGGATAAGTTTGTGGTTGTTTTCATTGATGATATTTTGGTGTTTTCTAAAAGTAATGAAGAGAACGAAAGAAATTTAAGGGTTATCTTGAAAACCTTAAAAGAAAAGAAACTGTATGGAAAATTCAGAAAGTGTGAGTTTTGGTTGCAACAAATTTCATTCCCTAGTCACATTGTTTCTAAAGATGGGATAACTGTTGATCCTTCAAAAAAAAACTTGTGGAAGACTGGCCAAGACCCACAAATGTAACTGAGATTCGTAGCTTCCTTGGTTTGGCAGGCTATTACCGAAGGTTTGTTAGAAATTTTTCACGGTTATATAGTCCAATAACTAAGCTAACTCGGATGGGTGTTAAGATTATCTGGACAAAAGAATGTGATGATTTTTTTCAGGAATTGAAAAGAAGATTGGTGAATGCTCCAGTTTTGGCACTACCTTCCAGGAATGGTGAGTTTTTTATATACAGGGATGCTTCATTGGAAGGACTTGGTTGCGTCCTAATGCAGAATGATCAGGTAATTTCTTATGCTTCACGATAGTTGAAAACTCATGAGGTAAATTACCATACACATGATTTGGAATTATCTACTGTTGTTTTTGATTTAAAAACTTGGAGGCATCATTTTTATGGAGTAAAGTGTGAAATATATACCAATCACAAAATTTTAACGTATATATTCACTCAGAATGAATTGAACATGAGAAAAAGGAGATGGATAGAATTAATCATGGATTATGATTGTACAATTCATTACCATCCGGGAAAAGAAAATAAAGTGGTTGATGCTTTGAGTCGAAAAAATAATGCTTCATTAGCAATGTTGTGTTTCGAACGTGATCCATTGGTTAAGGATTTGATGAACTTTGGAATAGAAGTTGTGGGTGCAGGAATTTCTTCTGTTTTGTTTCAGGTATCAGTGAAATCATCTCTATCAGATAGAATCAAGCAAGCACAGAAGCAAGACAGTGAGTTGCAGAAAAGGGTAGAACTGGTTCTGAAAGGTAAGTTACCTGAATTCAACATTGATAATGATTGCATTTTGAGATTTTTGAAGAGATTGTGTGTGCCTTGTGATTCAAAGTTGAAGAGAGAGTTGTTATGTGAAACTCATAGTTCTCCGTTTTCAGTTCATCCTGGCAGTACTAAGATGTATAGAGATCTGCGGGAGTATTACTGGTGGGATGGAATGAAAAGAGATATTGCTGATTTTTCTGTGAAGTGTTTGACTTTTCAGCAGGTTAAAGTAGAGCAGCAGTTACCGAAAGGGATGCTTTAGCCTTTACCAGTGCCAGAGTGGAAATGGGAGAATATATCCATGGTCTTTTTTGTGGGATTACCGAAGACATCTCGAGATAATAATGCAATCTGAGTTATTGTTGAACGCTTGACTAAATCTGCTCGTTTCCATGCTATACGAGATACTTTTTTCCCTAGATCAACTTTCCTGTTTGTATCTTAAAGAGATAGTCAGCTTACATGGAGTTCCTCTCTCTATTGTGTCTGATCGTGATCCCAAGTTCACTTCTAACTCTTTGAAAGGCCTTCAGAAGTCGTTGGGTGCTGAATTAAATTTTAGTACAGCTTTTCATCCTCAATCAGATGGGCATTCAGAACGAACAATTCAGACATTGGAGGATATTCTACGTTCTTGCTCTATGGATTATCAGGGAAGTTGGGACCAACATCTTTCTTTGGTTCAATTTTCATATAATAACAGTTTTCATTCCAGTATACAGATGGCACCATTTCAGGCATTATATGGAAAGTGTTGTCGAACTCCAGATTTCTGGGATGAAGTGGGTGAAAGGAAGTTGATGGGACCAGAATTGGTAGAAGAGACGGCAGAAAAAGTTCAGCTGATTCAGAAGCACATGAGAACAGCACAGAGTAGGCAGAAGATTTATTCGGATAACCGGAGGAAGGATCTATCTTTCGAGGTAGGTGATCATGTTTTTCTCATGGTTTCTCCTTGGAAAAGTGTGATGAGATTTGGTAAGAAAGGAAAGCTGAGTCCAAGGTTTATTGGACAATATGAAATTCTGGAGGGAGTTGGATCAATTTCTTACCGAGTGGCTTTACCTCCGAGTTTATCTCTGGTACACAATGTTTTTCACGTTTCAATGTTGAGAAAGTATATGCCAGATCCATCTCATGTTTTGAGTCCAGAGGTAGTTCAGCTGGAAGAGAACATATCTTATGAGGATCAACCGGTCCAGATTCTTGACCATAGGGAGCAAGTGTTACGGAATAATGTGATTAAGCAGGTAAAGGTTTTGTGGAAAAACAACATGATGGAAGAGGCAACATGGGAATCTGAAAAATGCAATGAGGGATAAGTACCCCCATTTATTTCATAAGTAAATAAATTACAGGGACACGATTTTCTAAAGGGGGAAGGATGTAACATCCCAAGTAATTAATTAATAATGGATATTTTTATCTATGTATATTAATGAATTATATAGTTTTTCAGAGTTTTAAATGAAAATAAATCCAATCTTAAGCATGGAATACACTAATATTCTTAAAAGATTGTTTTACTGCCTTTTGATGGCAAACCCTTTTTAAATCAATATTTTGAAAATTTTATAATCTATATTTTTCAAAATAAACATATTCATTATGATTGGGACATTTAATTTTACATTGGATAAATTTTTGGTATTTTTCTGACAATGTACATTTTTTAATGAATAGTGAAAAATACTGCATTTTACATCAAAACTACTTTTTCATTTAATATAATTATATGGTTAGATTATATTTTAATTGGTCTTAATGTTTAATCGGAATATAATTTTACCATTTAATCCAATGGTGGTCATTAGGATTAATTTCACTTTGGAATTGGTCATAAACTAATGCCAAACTTTTCATAGATATTGTTTCAAAAAAACATGCTATTTGTCATGACAGTGGGAATTGATTATTAAATTAATTAACGTTACTTATATGCTTTGAATTTTGTAAAATAGACTTCATTTTTGAATTCGGAATATCAAATATAGCTTAGGGTGATTTTTTGGTAATTTTCTGAAAAACTTCATTTTTTGATGAATATTGAAACCACTAAGTGGTACTTATAAAAACTGATTTTTCAGTTTAAATGTAATTTTACCATCATTGTGTTTTGAATTTCATAAATCCTTCATACATGGTTATTTATTGAAAAGTAAAATGTGGTTCAATGGGATTAAAATAATTTTTTTGGTGAATAGTAACTTATTATGTTCTTAATCGCGATTAGTGGTAATTAGTGTAGTTTAAGGTAAAAATAATGTTTTAATAGTATGAGATGAGCTTGAAACATGTCCTACCCTCATTGGATGTGTCATGGCCGACCAATAAAAGTCGTGGGTCAACTTGGGGACCCCATGGAGCCACTTTGGTTGGGAAATGACTTAAATAACTTTTTATTTAATGTTAAAGTAAAAATGACAGAAACCTGAGATGTTTTACAAAAACAATTTTTACATGGTGTTATATAATTCAGATTTTTGATTATAAATACTAATTGGAAAGATAAAAGGATATCCTACATCATAGTATTTGTTTTATAATTTTTAGACTTTAAATAAATTAAATTATTTATGACATCATGATGATGCAGCGATGACCTCATTATTTAACAATTTAAATAAAATGGAAAGATAATGTAAAATCTAAAACCTACACATGGCCAAAACCAATTGTATGAGTGGATTTATAACTCTTATCACCTTATCCTAGAATTATATCAATGTGGGACCTTTTTAATCCGAAAGTCATTTTAAAATAAAGTAACTTATCTTTACTTTCCAAGAGTGCCCCTCCTCTCCTCTTATAAAAGGCCCCCACCTATACCTCTTTTCGCACACTCCCAAAGCCTTTGACTCATCCAACCCCTGCCCATTTTGTCTCTCCACTTCACTCTCTTACTCCTTTAAGCCTCACTTTGGGTATAAGTCTTCCCAAGGAAGCCTTTGAGCTCAAATCTAAGAGAGTTACCCGATTTTATGGTAATGTCTGTTTTGGAGTCCTTTTGTTTGATTTTGCTTCTCCAACCCCCTAAACTATTTTTATTCTTTTCTTTTGTAACAACTCCAGTATTCTCAATATACTAGGATGTTGTTATAATAAGGATTCGAGCTACACTTACACACACCTACATATAATGGTTAACGAACATACTGTTTCCGTGGATGGTGAATTTATGCCTCCCGAAACGATGATTGTTCAACATTCTTTTAACACCTTCAAAGGTGGACATTAAGATGTCACTATATTTATATATGATATATAATATGTTTATTTTTTCCTTAAGATTCTGTTTTTTTTCTTTTTGGTCATACCTTTATGGTTTCCATTATGGGTAAACACGATATCTTCATTTAAGGAAGTGCGGACTACCGCCCCCTCAAAGTGATTTGATTCGTTAAATACCATATGTGGGATGTATAAAGGATGGAACTATGATATTATATATGATATTATACTGGAATTATAATATAACTTTATATCATTATTATTCCATTCTATAAAATTTGAAATAGAAATGAAAGTAGCGTTCATGCGTACGTACGGCTTACCGTCTCCATGAACGGTGCATTTCATTTCTTACCTCTAAATGACTATGTAATATTATAAATGCATGTATATACTGGATATATATGATATATAAATAATTATTATAATTCTGTATATAATGGATACATGAACAACATGTAATTATAAAGGGTTTATTTTTGACTCAAGTACCAATGATCGTTAAAACGACCGTTATTAACTTAAATAATTACATAGTGTTCATGACATTGAAATAAGTGATATAAAAGGAATAATGAACATGAAAAAGGTTCTTAAAGAAGTAGAAAATTAACTCATGTTTATTATTCAGGACATTAATGAACGATCGAGTCATGTCAGACCCGAGGTATGGGACTTCTTCTCAATCTCCTTTCATTGAGGCATATTTTCTTTTATACACAACATTATTTTATACGGTGTATAAAACCCTTTTACTTTTACGTTTATCCAAAATGAATCTTTTTTCTATGAAGCATTTTACTAAACGAAAAAAGGGAATGTTTTTGTCGTACGTATGCGGCAACAACGACTTCTCCGCCTCCGTGACCATTATTTGAGTATCGGCTTACTTTACCATCCATACCTTCTTTTTAAAAGAAAAATAAATACCATGTTTTAATTTTATTTTATTTTTGTATTGAAAATGGTTTTCATAATGTTTTTATATCAATGTATTGTATTGATATCTTGTGATTGAAAGGTGGAAATGTTATGTTTCCTTTTTACATGTTTTATGTGATACGATTATGTTGAGTTTCTTGGGAATTATTATGAAGACGGGTGGTTCCGTGATAAACTATGGGCGGTTGATCCCGATATAGCTCTCCAGTGCATTGGGTAACGGGAAGGAGTGAAACGTTAAGGTTTCTCCGAAGAGATTTAGGGAATATACTGTGATGGGTATTCCAAACGTAACCAAGAGGGTTACTCCCTACGTAAGGATGTTATTAATGCCTCAAGTTACCTTTATGACTTATGATTTCTATGATGTATTCATGATTTGATGAGGTATGTTAAAGTGCTTATGTTTTATGGGTAATGTATGATCTCATTCTTATGTATATATGTACCCATGTTTCCTTTCCATATTTTTATATCCCTTACTGAGATTTTTATGCTCATACCAAGTTTTTTTGAAATGTTTTTCACATGTCAAGGGAAAGGTACGTGATACGATGATAGTGTCAAGGAAGTGTCAAAAATAATCCATCTTTTATTTTAAATATGTTTCCATTGATGGGAATGAAGAATACTATCATTATGTAACCACTTTGTTTATATGTGGAATGTAATAAAAGTTTTATGATCTAATTCTCTAAAACTCTAAACCCGAAAACATCCCCAATGTGTAATCTTGTAATAACTCAAGATTATGTAAGGTTTAAGGATGGGGCCTTATATTAAGAATCCATCCAATGAGTTCAATGAATAAGAATCCCATGTATCACTCTTTTTATAGTGTAATGAATGAATTTCTATGCATAACCCAGTTATACCACACAAGTGACCAAGTATTTCTGGTGGCATGGTACAACCATA
Organism: Viscum album; assembly: GCA_963277665.1. Lineage (NCBI taxonomy): Eukaryota > Viridiplantae > Streptophyta > Magnoliopsida > Santalales > Viscaceae > Viscum > Viscum album. The sequence goes on from OY728147.1 coordinate 90,328,610, forward strand.
TCACCCAAAGATCCAATCCAATGTAACTCTAAATGGGAACCAGTATGTCAGATGAGATTCTAAAAAATCTTCTTAGTGATCCCATCTAATAAATACAATAAATATTCTATATATCCCTCATAGTACAATTAATTTATTTAAAATTTATAATTATAATGAAATGAGAACATGTCCATAGGGTATTTAACTATAGACCCTTGTATCACCTCTGTCATGACTAGAAGGTATGGTTTAGCTATCAATAAACCAAATAATTTAACATGGAATTATATTCATCACTTTTTAATAACGATGTAAAACCACTTAGTTTTAATAAAAAACCAGTGGCCTAAAGAAAAAACTCCTAAAAAATTTACTACATTCTCATTTAGTGCATTTCTTATTCCCATACATTTATAACAATGAGATTTATTGACCCAAAATAACAAAAATTAAAAATAATTCCAAATCATAAGGATATTGAGAACAAAATGAACGAACGCCCACAAGAGTGTCTCATTACAAGGTATAAAACCCCAAAACATTGATTAATGTGTATCTAGGGTTCCACTATAAATGAGAATATCATTCAATTTAATTAAATTTCCCTTATGGTGGAAATAATGCAGTTTTCTTATGTGAAACACCATAGATCATGTTGAAATGAAATGGGACTTTAGGGGAAATATTTAGAACTCATATTTCCAGTTGGTAGAAGTCTACTTGACCATCAAAACCCTTTGAAATGATCTATAATAGAATAAATTGGAAGAAAAGATAAAATCTGTGAAAATAAGGCATATTATCTCATTCCAAAGTAGCATTGAATATGAATAGATAAATGAATAAGAGAATGAAAATTAATGAGAATACTACTATTTGGGATTCAATGTGACCGAAGATAAAGGCTACAGAGCTCGGATGAATAAGATCTAGAGGAATTGTCCTAAGGAGTTAGAGGAACTCTCTCACATGGATTCTATAAGAGATATAATGTTGATATATAAAAAAATCAGGGGTTCAAATAATTATTTTTTAAAAGATCAGTTATATTCAGGTCATGTATATTGGATACACAACATTTAAATCCAATGTATCTCCCCCAGGGGAAAACATCACAAAACAGAAACTAGGCCTACCTAGATTCAAAAACATAGTGAATATCAAATTCATTGTGTCTATTAAATTAAAGTCATGAAAATTACATAGTTACAATATAGAGTGAATCATGTCTAATATTTTTAATAAAAATTGTGAATCAAATATATATCATGGATTTAATTCATGCAGTATATTAATTCTAGAGCTAGCCTCTTACCCAATTTCTACATTCTTCTTAGAAGAAAACCTACTGGCTTAAACGCATGCTCACTAGGGTCCAAGATAAAAACAAAAACTCTGGGAGGGTTTGACCAAATTTTATATAATCCATTATAGATCAAAATGATATAACATTACAACCTCCCCTACTTAAAAAACACATCCAAATGTTCCTCTTATGATGGTGGTAAAGAATAATCTAATAAATGTTCCAGCCACTATGCATATATATTAGCCTCTCTCTCCCATGTATCATCATGTACATGGCCCAAATACCACAAAACCTATATTAGAGGAACCTAAAAACATGAGAGAGCCTTAGTTATCCAATAAATATTACATATTAGATGCCCTTCAAAGGATTAATCCACATATATTTTAATATTCTCTAGTTCAAACAAAATATATTGGTTAATGCAACAATGAAGATGTTGTGATACATGGAAGACATCGTGAATGGAATGGATACCACACCTACAATTAGATGTAACTACAAGTTATATTGTACCAAATGTACTCACTCTAATATTTCAAAAGGCATGACGTAATGAGGAGATAAATTTCACTATCTATAGATCTATCTATGACTCAATTTTGGTGAAACTCGCAGAATGAACTGATGTCTAACCCTGAACCTAGATGATGGTGACAACGATCGGTATAAGGCTTCTACCAAGAATGAGCTACAACAATATGCTTCTGAATCTCATATACCTGCTCTGGAGTCTAAAAGATGATATGAATACATAACAATTCTTCCTAACCTACCTTTTATATGAATTTTTTGTATCTCAAATCAGAACCCACTAAGTGGTTCCCAGATCTAGGGCCACATGACCTTAAGTTCACCTCCCCATACAATAGAGGTAACTGACTAGTAGTAATGTCCTAGGGTGTGTATTTTTGGATATTAAACCCTCTTAATTAGAGAGTGGAACACTGATACATAATAACAAGAGGTGGAATAATAATAAATCCTCATATATAATCCATAGGAATAATTTAAATGAATATCAGAAAACAATGATGATCAATTCATGATGATATAAAAAAGGGAAATACATAGGAATCTTTTTTTAGATACATATAAAACATGATAAAAACGTAACAAATTCTGAAAAATCCCTCAACTAGCATCACAATATATGTCATGGTCCCATGATCCTATAAAATATCCTCCTACTAAAAATAAAACATCAAAATATGGGAACATCCCTTTGGATACCCATGTAATGATAATGTCTGTGTAGGTAACATAGATGGTATTGAACATGTTGTGATATACACATAGTACGACACAACCGATGGTGTGTAAAACTATCCGTTATAAAAATATAAAATGATAATTTTGTAGGTAAAGATAGAAGAAGAAATAAATAAATAAACCACATTATTGAGGGATCCTCAATTGAATCACAACCAACACTACATTCCTTGGCCTAAGATGGATATCCTTGAATCATGGTAAACCTATACATATATAATATGGTTATTTAAATGGGTAATCAATGATCTAGTAACAAAAAATGGACTCAACCCATGAATATTTTTTGTCTTCACATACATGTCATAGGTAAATAATGTTATATTATTAGATTTTAGTAAATATCATCTTGATCCCATCCATGGAGATCCTTTAAAATGAACACATGTATCTATATAGGCACAATATAAGTACCCAAGACCATAACAATCCATCCATAGAGATCCAAATAGAGGAATCCCAAGTATCACTCTCAACATGATGTAAAGAAAGACCCTCTAACACCATCCTATGTATACGTCATAGGGGACTAACTATCACTGATGGCATTCCATAACCATATTACCCACTAATATCATAAAAAGTAACTCCACTAGGGAACTATTATCACTCATGGGTATGAAAAACATATACTCGGTAATCCCATGAAATTAATCCAATAAATAGTACATGTATCTCTCCTACCACACTATATTTTTTTATAAATTTCTATTTCTTTGGAATGGGGAGCCCATCCATGGAGAGCATAAATCGAGACCCTTGAATCACCCCTAGATTGACATGAAGGTATGGTTTAGCTATTAAAAATCCAAGCCATTTTACAATGAATTTTATTCATCATACATTAACCATGTTGGAAGATCTACTTTTTTCAAATAAAAAAATCTATGTAATAAATCCCAAAGTACTTACACATGGCCTACCATATCATTATTGTATATTAATTTATAAAACATTTATTATTATAATAGTCCCACAACCCAAATACTTTCATTTAGAATCAATTCCCTTGAATAAGGCTATTAATCCCTTAAGGAAGACACACCCATATTGATGTATTATGAAAAGGTAAAAATCCCCAGGACATTGACTCATGGGTTTCTGTAGTTACATTATTGTTGAGAATAACATTTAATTTAATTAATGCTACATTTTGGGGAAAAATAGAGGAGTCCATAATGCCACATAACTAAATATGATAAAGCATAATGAAACGTAATGGAAAATATCTTAAACAACTACCATAGGTTGGTAGATTACCACTTACCATTTACCAGCATTTGAAATGAGATCAAATAGAATAAATCATAAGAATAGTTGAAAGCCTTCAAAATTGGTAATATCACATCGCACCAAAATATCATTAAAGAAAATAAGAGTAATGAAGAAGAAAAGGAAAATGAACATGTAGCTTATTTTTTAGATATAATGTGACCAATAGTTAATGAAATTGAGCACAGATGAGTAAGGACTGGAAGAGTCCATGACATAAAGGGCATGAACACATTCACATGAATCTCTCTAGAAAAATAAATTTGTTAAGTCAAAAAATTAAGGGTTCATCCCTAATTTTTCTAAAAATGTTATTGCATATACATGGTGTGTATTTTGATTTCACATTATGTAAAGCTCAATATTTTCCAGTAGGGAAAAACATCACATGACATGAAATAAATTTACACCGTGAATTTAATTGACTATGTGTAATTATCATAACTCATGACTCCACACCACTTACAAATTTATCCCTTGATGAAAATGTACTGATCAAAGGGCCCAGTCGCAAAGGTATATGAAAAAAGGAAAACACATTTAGTTGTTTTCTGTTGATCAAAGAATCTATAATTCTCAAAAAATCAGGTATGTTACAACCTCTATCACACAATTCATTATATTCCAGTAAATGATAGTTCCCATTCATTCATATTGATAAATGATGACAGGTATCTATGTCTTTTAACCTTTTACTTATTTGAATTATACCTCAACAACCAATTATTTTTCTACTAATACTCCCATTTTTATATTTAGAGCTATCATTCCTCTTTATTTAATCTAGTTGTGTTGTGAGAATCTTTTTGGTTGTCTTCCGAGGGTGCTCTTACAACACACAAATTTTCACTATTAGTTGATATGTATTATGAAATTTTACTTTCTCTTGTAGATATTTCCAAAGATGGAAGCTAATAAATTAATATTGGATCTCTTCGATGAATGGCCATAGTTTTATTTAGGGAATAGGATATTGTTTTAGTATATATATTGTTTTTATCCATAATATTCTATGAAACAACATATTACATCAAAATATAATTTTTATTATAGGATATATTATTCATACTTTTTTTCATTCAGTTTCATTTCAGTTTGAATTTATCTATTTTTTATTAAATTTAACATCCATAAGAGTATACTTCTCCTACTTAGATTTTCCATAAGGATTGGACTCTATTTCCTTATTGTTTTATTCCTCCTATTTTTATTTTAAAAAACATTACATACACTGTAAACAAATTCACCATCATTTTATGATGATGTATTCTCTCTCTTCCCATTATTTTTTTAATTATGCTAATTTTAATTGTATGCTCAAGTGTATAAAATAATAGTTCTATGCACAATAAGTAAACTGAATAGATTAATGGACAACTCAATGAAATTTATAGATGATTTAGATGATTTACCATATTCATTGGTATAATTTTTTAACCCTACCTATTGGAATTCTATCATGGAATTTTAAACATTAGGAAAATATACCAAAAGACACTTTACATTATCATTCTTTTAATTTAGATTTTATATAGAAATCTCAATCATTTTGTCTCCTATTTCTATAATTAAATTTTGGTCATCCATCTTCTATAAAAACTTTATTTTTGTATTAGTAATAGTTTTTGATTATTATATCACGAGAATTACTTAATTAATCATTCTCACAATTTAATTACTTATTTTATCTCTCAATTTTCATGTTTTTATTTTACAACAAAAATTTATCAATTACTAAAAAAATCCATTTTCACGTTATTGAATATGTCTTACTAAATAATTACTTTTATGTTACTATCAGTATCTTGTGAATAAATTGATTTAGTTGTAAAACATATATGACCCTTATTTTCTGATTTCTAATTCCCTTTTAACTTCTTCACAACAAGATACAACATCATGTTTTGGCATAACATTATTATTCATTATTGTGATAACCATTATTTTTTCCATTGAAGAAATTTCATCCATTATTATCTCTTTCAATATTATTCCTCTAAGAAAACCATTTGGATTGATCTTAATCTTCCACCTTATGTAATGGAAATAAGAAATTTGTTGAATAAAATCAAATATTTCTATACTTGACATAATTAAGTGGATTTTTACACTTGTATTTACATTTTCCATAATACACACATTTTTAATAGAAATAGATAAACTTATTAAAAATCATTTAATTAATATAAGTACTTTTTCCTCCTCATGATTAATCTTATATTAAATATGATTCAGACCATTAAGTCATTTTAATATATTCTATCTTTTGTATTTTCATTTTCAACTTATGGAATGTCCTACCCTCATATCACAGGCTATCAATATGTGGATTATCTTGAAACAGGTCCACATATTAAAATATTAATCCCTATGGGTACAAATAATCTATCAATACTATTATATTGAATTATCACAAATTTATTCAAAGTGGTATAATATTCATGAACAATTCTATATATTTTAATTGAGATTTATAATTTTAAATACCATATTTTAGAACTAATTCACTGACAAGTATTCTCTAATTTTATCATTATAAAATAGTGTACATAATGTTCCAAATGATGTACCCTTAATTTTATTGTGTACATCGTGGATGTCGCTATGTTTTCTCTAAATGATATTTATTATTTTCATTCCCATAAGTCATCTTAATACATTAGATAATATTGGTGATAGTTACACATTGTGTGCCTTCCCATTGAGGTCAATATTTTTATTATCATGCATAATATTATATGTCCCAATTATAGGATAATATATACCATTCTTGATAACATCATAATTTTATGTGTCAGGATATTGTTGAAATTTACCCAAAATTTACTACCACAAATGATATCCCTTTTTCAAACGTGGTCACTACTTTATGGATGGTATCAATGATTTATATATATATTTTTGATCAAAATATTGTTGATGTAAGTAAAATAAAATATTTCATATAAAATACTATGAACCAGTAAAATTTTTTGTGAGACTAATTAATAGATACAAGAATACATATACTACTATTAAGGGGAAAAAATAATTAGTTATTGGTACCTTAAAAAAATATCACATCACATTTTGGAATAATTGATGAAAAAAATGACTTGATATGGGGATAGATTTTTTAAATTAGACAGAAGATTTTTTTTAGTGTTAAAACACCATTTTTATCAAGTGGATAAACCTTAGTGTATAAAAAATTTATTCAAAAAGTATATGTTTTTATCTTATGTGTAACAAGAACAATGAATGGACCAGGAATTTGGTTCAATCAAACAAGCATAGGAAAAATCCTATGTGTATCAAAAAAGTGGAAAAATATTCTACTTCACACCTCAAGTGTCAGTATGTTTGGATCATGGGCACCCCTTCATTCTTTTACTCGCATATAGTATAATCCTCCCTATAACACTCTCTAGAATGTTTTTCAAAATATATTATTGTTTATGTATACTCTCCTTCACATATTTTCACCTATTTGTAATGAATCTTCATGTATGATATCATGAAGAGATGTGTATCAATATGATTCTCGTATCAAAAATAAGTTGACATATATCTTTTCAAATCATCATATGAACCTTTAGAATTTTATAACACTCATTTAATATATTGGATAAATTATTTTTGAGTTATACATCTCTTCAAATTCATATAATAATCATTAATGTGTAGAGACCAAAAATTATGGAATGTGGGATTTGTTCTTCAAACCAACAAGATGAATATTTTTCACGACCTATATCCTTTAGTGTAAATTATGTTGTTAAGATCCAATGCATGGAATGTAGAGTGATATTTATAATATCTCAAAGATATTCAAGAATAGAAATATCATGGACCCTTATCAAATCACAATACTCATACAAGAATTGGGCATGTGATTCCTTAGATATACATTACCATATTACACTAATAGATTTTACTTTTGTTATTATGTATAAATAAATTATTCCCGACCTTAAAAAAATCACAACATAGTGAGGAATAGTTCACCCAATTATTTTATCCATCTCAAGATATTTCATTACATTTCATAAAATTTTAGTTTAAACAATCATTGAATCTATCAATAAGGATTATTTTAATAAATGATTCAAAAAAATTCAAAACATTTAAATAAATCATATAATGAATTTATTCATATCATGATATAAGTGTGAAATTTATCCAAACTCTATATAATTGGATATAATGATGTTTCTAAGTGTCCTCAAACTCCTTGTTTCAATATTTATTGTATATTTACCACGTTTCAAATGATCTGAACTCACATACTACTATTTATAAATTTATTTTATAGTATAATTTTAGTATCTTAGAATCCTATCTAATATAAATAAAGTATTTTTAGTGTACAATAACATCATTCCCAAATTGTGGGTCTTATTTCTCATATTTTACTCTATTGATTTCTCTTTCACTTCATCTGGTGGGTATTGCTTCTTCTAGATCCTCCCATTCATTGGGCACTCTTCCTGTATATTAATGTATTATTTATAGCTTATGATGTTTTTTATTTCAACACTATTTTTTAGTCTCTTTTAATTTATTTTCCAACCTGTTTTCTCTAATGGTACTCTTGTTTCAATTATATTGGATTTTATTTTATCCCTTTGATTTATCTCATATTTTTCATTCATATTTGTCATAGTACTTCTCTTTACCCTATAGGGGGATTACATTCCCTAAACAAGTTATCATGATATAGGGAAACTCATTTATACACTTGAGGCCTAAGTCACTATTATTGTTCTTAACCTTTGTTAGCAATGATTAAGTGAAGGTTATTTTATTATGTTGAGAATAGTTGTTTTTTATTGATTTTGAGGAATGATAACGATGTATTTTACTATTTAGTGTTTTGTGGTATATCCTTCACCATGTAGGGTTCATATATATATATATCCTCTATCCCATCTTAGTCTTCCATACTCAACATGAATGTCCCCATAATAGGTCAGGGAGCTGGTATTTTGAGTGGTTTTTTTCTGAAAATGGGAGATTATATGGTGAATATAGTGAGGGAATTATGTTAACATTAGTTCCTTTATATTTGTTTCTTCCTGTTATTATTTATTTTCTCTTTTTCCTACTGGTTCAATGGTACTTTGTGTGTTATTTCTATATTAATGAATATTTTATGAGGCTTTAACATTTTTAGTATTTGGTGGTTCTATAGATGAATATTGAATTAGCGAACATATACTATCAATTGTGTATATGATTAGAGTAGTCCCGATGAAGTGAATTGGTGGCGTTCTACAAATTTATTTTCCTTCTTTTTTTGATTTTACTAATTTAGTTAATTATATTATTCAAATCATATAAAAAATAAAAAACTATGTATTTTTTGGTATTTTTATATATTTTTTACAAATAGTTATATTATTAAAATTATTCATCCATGTATACCAGGATTTTATGTTTTTTATATCCATTATAGATCGTCTTTTTAATTTTAATTTATTAGATACTGATAGTGACAATTACCTGACTTCAAAAAAATGTGATGGAACCCTTTTCAGTAATTTCACACATTGAAAGTAATCATTTACTCTATGGTTTGATTTTCAATTCATATTTCCATGAAAATTTGAAAAATAAATTTTTTACATGAGTATACATGTGTGAAATTTTTCGGTTAAGACCCTTCCCCACCAAAAATAATTTTTAGTCAAAAATATGTATGAGAGTAATCCCAAAAGGGAAAATCCTCAAGGTAAAGGGTTTTCAAAAAGTGTTATTGTATTTATATAATAAATAATCTCATTATAATCTTTAGAATAGTAAGGAAATCTATGGGTAGGTGTAAAAAATATAAACCATAAACAAAAATTGAAATACAAAATGAACTAGTATCATGACAAGCTGCAATGAATGTGTTTTTCCTTATCAGATGAAAATTAAAATATCTAGGGAAAAAACAAAAACTCACCAAATATTTAAAATTTGAGACAAAATATTCCATTTATTTTATATAGGTAGATAAGAAAAATTATCTTTTTTGAAAATCTGTGAACTTAACTAGCACTGATCAACCCTTGAAATAACACGACCCTAGAAATATATATGTAAATTAGGGGTATGTATACTGAAATACTATATATGGAATCCCCAAATGTACTAAATTATAACATAAATATCATTCATCTAAAATAATTATATATAATAAATTACTATATATGGATTAACATTCACAATTGAATTCAACATATTTTTGAACTTGATCAACACTTTACTATGGAACCTCTCTTTATAGAAGATTAAAAACCATAATTTACAACATAATTTATATGATAAAAACATTTTTTTACTTATCTATAACTATTCTCCATAAATAAAAGGTATTCATGAAAATAATTAAAATACATAAGAACCCCGCAAAAAACTTTTAGTAACTAATGTACACATCTTTAATGTTTGATATCATACCACCAACCCACAGTTAAAATAACCCAACATACATATCCCTTCTAATAACCAAAGAAAAATATTATTAATCTATTATCAATTTACATCCAATCATAGAAATATAGTGGTGTAATACTGGGAATACTGTTCTGACTATTCAATTAGTTTACTAACTAATTTAAATGTGTGTACAAACCCAAAAAAACTACTCTTAGGTGGTGTAAGTATAGTTAATCATAATTCAATCACTAAAATGACATCAAAATATTTATGGATTATATAAATAATTTCAATAATATATCATACTTTATATACAAAAATCCTTATACCATCAATATCATCATAATATACTACACTATTATTTATTAACACATAATGCTCAAAATGTGATGACCCTAATTCCAACCAGTTCTCATAATGAGATTTTAGTAGAACTATTCCAAATGACTATATGAATATTCATCTAGGATAGTATCCTCTATATAGATAGAATTTTTTTGGGGAAACTATATATCAAAATATAAACTTCTATTTAGAAATCCTCTTAAATGAGAAAATATATCTAAATATTACACTAATTGGAAGACACATATTGGGGGAAAACATATATTGTAAAAATAAAACAACATATATGACACTTATAGGGAGAAAATATCTATATTATATACATAGTGAATGGTTTTTTAAGAGAATAAAACTTCTATAATCAGAATAGATATTATGTTTTTGGTCAAAATTATTATTTTCAAATGAAGACAATAACACAGGATCCTATTATCATGTAATATTTCTAGTTTTCCTTATAACTCTTGTAATTTCATCATAAAAATGAAAATTCCTCATAGTTATCACCATAGATCTCATCATGTATGTGGACCATGGTGAAGGTTATCATAATCAACTGGTGTAAACTTTCATCATATTTTCTTTTTGAAATATCATTATCATACGAGTTAAAGATCACTCATACAGATAAACATGATAGTTTAATCTAAAAAATATTTTAAATTTTCAAGGTGAATACTTTTAGCTAGAATCCTTATGAAACACAGTTTCGAAAAATATAAATTTTATAAACACCCCCAATTGATATAAAGTTAGCACTATTGTGATATACGTGTAATGTAAATTGAAATGAATATTAAATGTTGAATCAGTCATAGAAATAAAAAACTGTGATTTCATTATTTTTAGATTGGTATTAGAAATTGAAAAAAAAATTGGTGAAGGATTTCACACCATCACATGGTGGTGATAAATAAGTCATATTGATGACATATAACATACATTTACGGAACCTATGGGATCATCAGATAATGTTCAACCATCTTCCTTTAATATATTTCCATACATGTAAACTGCATTTAAAAATATTTCCACCACCTCTAGTGAGCTCCACTACATTGTTTGAGACTCATCTTACTCGTCTCACTATGCAAAGTATTAATATGCCATTCAATTTGAGTGAATCTAGAATTATCGCATAGATTTGATACCAAATATCCATGACTAGGGTTACATATTGTCTCACATCATTACGATAAAAACCAAAAATACCCTTTATGAATATTTTTTAGGACGGAATGAGAAATTATATCATTATTATAATACTAATATTGAGAAGTCTATTAAATTTTATATCTTCCCACAACTCAATGGATCATGATGTTGTGGGGTTAGGTCCCCAAACACCATGTATGATACACGAAATATTTATTATAGAAAAAAAGTTCACATATCACATTAATAAATTATATTATTTCATAAAATTATATAAACCACTACTATTTTTATTTAACTATAATCCTTAATTGGGGAATGATGGAATTTAATGAAATTTAATAGTTTAATTCTAACATATACTGGATATACTTTTTTTATCATTTTATTGAATCAAATTATCTTTATATTCTATTGAAATATGAAAAATTAAAATATTCGATAATTTAATAATTATTTAATGATATTATAAGCCCTACATTAGGTCGGGATCATAACTAAATGTTGAAATTTGATTTTGGAAAAATTGAATAAAATTCAATGTTTCATGAAGTACTATAATAATAGTTTTATTAATTCATGTTACAAGTTACAATACATCATCATATTTCTATAAAAACTAAATACCATGTGGAAAATATTTAATTTACTATATAATTAAACAATAAACAAATTTAAAAACCCCCATGATTCACAGAAAACATAAATCCTCATGTACAATCAATGTTTTGAGATTAAAGTAACCATAATTTTTTTTATGATCTTCCATTTAGTAGGATAATTGACTATTTTATCTCTCTGATGATGAATTACAATAAATCCATGAAATTTCATGAAATTCAATTCAATAATTCTTGAAGTATCACATAGGTAAATTTTGTGACTATTAAAATTCTCAATGTGTTCATTAATGTGGACTTAAAGATGATATAACTTATATGACAAAATTATGATTTGGAAAATGAAATATAATGAAATGGTTTGATGTAATGAATATGAAATGATGTTTTTATGGATTCAATTGTTATTTCCATTTATATGTGGTGTATTACTACATAATATTTTTTCCTCGTAGTTTATATTTCCAAAATAAAATTTGTATATTGTTCATCCCTGGATGTATCTAGCTAGGTTATGTAAATTGTAACATTGGTAAACTCAAGATGTCATGTGAACTAGTTGACTTAAAATATTATTTTGAGACCTTTTTAAAATGGTTTTTTCAAACAATTTATATGTTAAAAACATGTGAATGATAAAGAGAATGAGTATTCTATGTTAACTACAATTATTATGATTAAAATGTAGTTATATTTATATATATATAAATGTTACGATGATGGATTTTTTAAGGATCTTATTTTAGAAATGAAATTGAATGTGTTATTTATTACTATATTTTATTCTATTTTAACAGTAGAAATACTCTTCTCTATAATAGAAGCCATTTAATTAATGTTTTCATAAATAAAAACATACATTTAGTTATAATAAAATAACTAGGTGAATAATTTTGGTATTTTACCACTCCAAACACCACTAGGTTGGAATTTTATAGGTTTAGTATTGTTATGGACGTAGTTGTGTGGTGATTATTAAAGTATTTTAGTAACAAGATGTCAAATATTGGATCAAATATGGTATTGGATGTAGACAGAATGTCCATGGGTTCTCATATATATTTTTATGGAAGAAATAATATAATACATACTTAATTATTGAGGAGAGTATTTTTTGGTTTGATCCTTTATACATTTCTTATATACCCTAGAAAATATTTGGTGTTGTACATATTCAATGGTTTATGTGTTTCTAAAGTTGACTTTCAAACCAAATTTGATATTATATTATTTGAATGGAGATACCAAGAATTAATACCTTTATTTCCATGAGTTCAATAAATTTCTAAATTTATATTGAATATTTGGTTTAGTATTTCTCCAGATAACCCACATAATATGTAGCTGTAATCACCCATAAAAGTACAGTCAAAATTGTAGGACATAATTAGTGGTGGTTAATAAGATAATTATAAATTATTGATGATTTTTTTGTAATAGTGTAAGGTTTTAATTATATACCATTTTTTGGTAAATTGGGATTATGATATGTCATAAGTTTGTTGGTTTCCCTCTTATTATTTAACGGACAATTTAATTTCATCCATTAGTTTATAACATTTAAAAATATCAAATTTTTATAATATATACTGATTTAGGAATATTTTTTTATAATTTTATATTTTTTTTATTTTATATATTTTCATTTATAATTATTAATAGAGGTTAATTCCTTCAATATGAAGTTTCAAAAACCATAAATGACAGTCATCAACATTTAACCAATAGAAATCATTCTAGGGGTGGAACATTTAATATCATCCCGAATCTAAGTAGTGATATCATTTAAAAAAATGTGTATAAGATTGGTATTAATTATTTTGGCTATGGTATGGGTTTGAGTTATCATAGGAGTAACTAATTTTTGTGTCATGATGGTATGATTATTCTAACTCAGAACCCAAGAGTCATTTTGATAATGTAACCTTGCTATGGATGTGTCTAGACTAGGTATTGTTCTGATTCGACCTTGATTAAATATTGAATATGACTAAGTGTTGAGTATATATTATTTAATGAATATTATTGTTTTTTATAAAAAATCATATAATTACATTATGTTTATAATGATTTTATATTCTGATTTTGGAATGGAGGTTCACTTTAGTGAATTGAGGGAATAATTATTTTTGGTGTACATTCATATCATTGGGCTAAATGTTAGTGAATATGTTCTATTTTTTATTTTTATTACATAGGTAATTTCTCATATATATGATAATAATGGGAAAAAACTCATATGGTGTGTCAATATTTTATAAGTGATTTATTTTACAAAGCGCTGGAGGATTAAAAAAAGTAGGTGGATACAAATTTTATATTTATGAATAATTCCATATATATGATAGATGATGAAGAGACGAGAGTTGGGTATTTGTGGGTGGTTATTTTGCTTAATTTAATGGGATAAATAAATATCACAGAATATAGTAACTCATACAAGGTAATTGAGAAAGATACAATAGTTTGGTAAGAAATAATAATGAAAAACTCATATTTGATAATAAGTTAATAAATTAATATCTAATCTTGAATTGAAAGGGACAATCAACTAGTAATATAGGTAATAAAATGATGAGATAGTATGACTCATTATTATAGACTATATCAATCCATATGGTTGGTCATTCTATTCATCCAAAATTATAAAAATCATAGACATTTAGGTAATGAATGTGCCTTCTACGTTATTTTCATGATATCGGGGGAAATCATTGTATGAGGATTCTATCTATTCACGGTGAGAAAATGAGACTAGATTATTATGTGATGGTTCTTGGATCCCCCATTATTTTTATAAGCCTCTAACATAGTTTTAGTATTGGGATCACTTCAACTAGCCATCACAACCCCCTTATCTGTTATATATTATTAGAAATTTTAATAGATTTTTGGGAATCAAGTGCTATTTTTAAATGATCCTAATCGAGGATGATATGGACCGAATCAAGGAATATTTTGTATTATAGGGGTATCAATGGTTGATACGTCCAGGTTCATGAAATATATGATCTATGTTTTTTCTCTTTTCTAATTATGAGTATATACAAGGGTATCACACACTTGTGTTCCTCTCACCATTTTTTGTTTCTAATTACTTTCATTGAGAGTGTTCAATGATCACTAGAAATTTCAACACACATTAAGTGGAATTCAAGTTTATTATATATCATTCATAGTTTATAGTAAGTGTTTTAGAATGATCTTATGACTTGGTATTTCATATAATTGTATATTAATCTATACATTTTCTTTCAAATAATATATTTCTAGTATCATAGGATATTTGATTTACATTTTTCAATGTATCTTTTTATTTTTTATAGGTGGTCATCGCTCGATAATTAATTGTTGGAATTTTTACAAATTTTTCTATTAGTGAATCAATCCATATTTTTTTTTATTTTTTTTTGAAAATAGTTACATATGATAAATTCATTGGAGGAATATTTTACAATAGTTTTTAATGTGTTATTTGAAATAAAATGAGATTTGGGGAGAATAGAACCTTAAATGTGTGAGATGGAGTTTAGTACCGAGCTACATCATGTTTCAATGAAAATATATTTTACCATATAATAGATTTCATATTGTGATATCTATAAATTTAGTATCGATAATTATTATTTTTTATGAAGGGATTTACCTAATATTATTTTTCAAAATGGTGTTGTTATATAAAAATAATTCAAATATACCCTATATATGGTTTCATTAAATTCTAGTTTTTGTTATAGATTACTAGAACATCATATAGTCTTAATGGTTATTTTAAATTGATAAAATTTTGCAATAATATTCCATGGGTTCATGTATACAAACATATATATTAAAAAAATTCATAAATTTTTCCCCAATGTGAATGATTGACTCCTAATTTGATTTTTCTCTCGGTTTCAATTGATGTCACATACACATTAAATTATTTTTTGGATCAAAAACAAAAAAAAAATATTTTATTTTGGTATAAATGTTATGTACTACTTGTATTATGGTATAATTGGTCCTCATTAGGCTATATGAATAAGTGTTTTGACTATAAGTATGTGTTATGTTTATATGCATACCTCCATATTCATTTAGTGGGTTTCTTGGAAATGTCTTCTATAATTTCAATGAGAAAATGATACAACATTTTTTTGAGATATCATATATATATATATAATTGTTTAATAAAAAAAGATTATATATTAAATATAAATATGGAAACCATATAATCAAATTTCATTGAAATTAAATGATAACATATATTTGTGTTTCTTAAGGATAAGTATTGGACAAGAAAAATCTTGAACATGGATGAAACAGGATGATAAGGAAGTGTCTCATCATAGTGTATATAGGATTCATAACATACATAAGTAAAGAGATTTGATTCTATTTTTCATTCATTGGGTGATGTACTATTCTATTTTGATATTTATGGAAATTATTCGGTGGACATGTATTGAAAATGAGAGCATAATGTGATCAATAGACAAGTAATTATTAAATTTATTTGGACACATATGGGAGTTGGATTAGATTCATAACCCAAGGTATGTTAGAGGAATATGTTGTAAGGTTGGTCAATTATTTTATGTGATGAAATTATCAATTAGGCAATTGAAAAATATATTTTTAGTGTTATTAATGTAGGATATTAAATTACTAGAATATGTAAAATTCAAAAAAAATTTGTTTCTAGTTATATAAAAATATTCTTTCAATTAATTATTGAAGGGACCCTATAGGATCATTTTATTAATAACTAGATAATGTAAATGGGTAATAATTAAATATACCCTTAGACATATATATTTTGATCAAACATCCCCATTAAATTTCCTTACAATCTATATTCATTGGTTTCCAATGAATTCATTTTAAATCTATTAAAACATTTTAAATGGATTTATTTTATTTAAAATCCATAAAAGAGTATAAAATATTTTCATGATTTATTAAAGAAAAATTGATACAATTCTTACCGATTTCGATAATCTTTGATGAATTTAATTTTGTGATATATTTATTCAAATAGAATTATTATTCATCTTATGTTGATTTGAAACTGAGTTGTAGATTGGATATTTCTCTTATTTGATGATATAGTAAATATATGTAGTTCACAATAAATTTTTATGTTTGATTTGAATTTATATTTAACTCTCTAATTAATGAAAATATTTAACAATTATTTTATGTTTTCATTTATGATTATAGAAACCATAATGATATTGAATCGGGCAAGAGATGGGGGATTTTTACATGGTGTTAACATCAAAGATAAAATTTGTGAATTGTATAATCCATGTGTATTTTATAAAAGTATATACTATAGCCTTATACTATATTGTCATAGAGTGAAATATATTTACTGAAGGATATGGTGTGGTGGAAATAGTTTTTAGATATTCAATAATATAAAAGGTAGGTCATATATAAAAATTTAGGTCTTGTAAACCATAGGTATTATAAAGAAAATAAGGTTATTAGCTAATATTATATTTGATTGAAGTGTGGATATGTTGCGATGAGAACCATGGATAATAAATTATAGATGAGAAATAATAACCATAATATTTTCTTTCACTTTTTTATCTTGATAAAATTAAATGTTGAGGCACTGTTAATGGATCATTACATGGAATGGAGTTCATTGATTATCATTTTTATTTGGTTGAAGCAACATTGAATAGGGATTATGTTTTTTTAAGATTATGTCTCATATAAAATATCGTATCTTTGGATTATGGGATTCCCGATACCTAATTTTTTAGGCTTTAATTATTATTTTTTCTTTGTAGATAAAATTATACATGTATATTAATTATATAGAATAAATAATTCCAAGTTTTAGATTCCATGAATTTTGATGAAAATTTTAGTTATTTCACTTATAATGGGAAAATAATCATATTTTCATTGGGAATGACCCAAATATTTTTATGGTTATTTTGAGTTAAATAATAATTCTTACCCTCAAGAATAAATTTCATAGAAATAAAATGGGAATTTAATTTTCACATTTTAAATTAAATAATTTAATTAATTAATTAAATTTCACAAATGATATTATCAAAAATTTAATGAAGAAATTTATATTGCAGAAATATATTTCAACATTGAAAATAAACTAGGGTAGAGTTTCTCAAGAAACGATGATTAATTTTATGGAAAAAATTATATCGTGAACCAGGTGAATCCCATGTAGGTTTTTGTATTTGAAAAAATATTAATTCATTAATATTTCATTTTAATATAGATTAAGGAGTCCTAATTTGGATAATATACTGAATCAATAATGGGAGGGTATCCCCTCTTCGAGGTATGAAATATTTCTCAATATCATTAATCTATTATGACATTACCTTTTATTATAGTTAATTTTTTCATCATGACATTATTAAAGAACTAGTTTATAATAACATTAATATATATTCACTATTCTTCTTGGATGAATAGTCCTGCTAGATGTGATTATTTAGAATCTCAATTTTTATCATGTCTTCATCCATGACTATCCTTGAAAAATTAATACATCCATGATCGACCATGTTGTTAGATAGAAACTAAGTAACCTAGTGTTGATATATTATTGTTAAATCTTGACATAAATAGTCTATGAAAAAGTTCATAAAATACAATGAATCAAAACGTTATCAATGGAATTTTATATTATAGTAATTTTTTCATATTGTATAAATAACATAAAATTACATAGATAGTATAATAAAAACATTACAAATGAAGAATGAATTAATTAATTTGTATTTCTAGAAATTGAGAACCTATACAAATGGAAGAGTTACATGACCATTAGAATATTAATATAACCATTAAGAATAATAAACCATCTAATAAAATAGTAAAAAACAAATTAAAGTATAAATTAATTTTATGAATATTATAAATGAAAATATGAAATATTTATATCATGGTAAAAGTAAAAAAAAGTTTTAGGAATAGTATAGTAAGTATTTATACTTTTGGGAACTGTAAATATTAAATTACAATTTCATTAATAAAATTATAATTTCAAAGAAATTTTATATTTATAAAATATAATCATAAATAAATATTTTATTTTATTAATATTATAAGACCATAACTATTTTTTCAATGTGTTATAAAATAAGTTATAATTTGAAAAACTGTATTTTTCAAGAAAATGATAGTTATTTTTTAAAAATAATATTTGCATAGTTAGAAAATTATTTTTATAAAATAGGGTTCATTTTGGAAATCTAAACATCAAAAAATTAATAAGGTAAATTATGGGGATATTTCTAAAATAGATGAAATTTTACTGAATATTGAAATACTATAATTTATAGTATTTATCATTATAAGTAAATAAATAAATATATGAGTCATGGTTGAGTAATTGATAATGTAACTGGCCATTATCCTGATATCACATTCTATATTTACTCTAATTATTCATATTAATCAAAACTATTTATTGTCTTGAGAAAATATAATTAAAAATGAACAAAATAATAAAAAAACACCAGACTCTTTTTATATAAGTACCACCCCTCACCACCTCTTCTCATCAAACATAAAAAGCCTAGAATCTTGTCCAAATTAATCCAAATCATCTTATGAAGTCACTACCCTACATCCAACAACATTTGGTCTTAATAAATTACCAAACCCCATTTTCTTATAGAGGTTCTCAAGGAGAAATGTTCAAGAGGTAATATCATATTTTTTTATCATTTAATTTATTATTATATATTTTCTTATCTTATTATCACTTTAACTAATGTACTAAAACATTAATGATATCTCTAGTTTCATATATATACTTGAATTTTTTTATCTAAATGGATTATCCATCATCATTCCCCTTATCCTCATCATTTTTATTGTAAAAATAAAAATATCATTTGTGATGTGTTTCTTTACTGTCATCGTGGATTATGTGTTTTTATTTTCCATTACCACAATCAAGGATAGTCATAAAACATTTATTATGGTTAAATATAAATTTGTTATATATATTATAGGTTATATAATGTTCTTTATGAAATAAAAAAACACGGTCTTAAATAAAATCATATAAGTTCATGATGGTCGTAAAAACCACAAAAATAAATTAAATCATTTTCATTAACATTTCATATAATTATTCATCTTCATATCATATAATCAAATAATATATAAGAACATTTAAACATATGAATGTTCATTATTAACATATAATTATACGTTAGGAGAATTATTCTCACTGTACATGAACTTTGGTACTTGTATACATGTGAACTAATCATGAGAACCATGAAAACAATCACCCCAAAAAAGAAGAAATTGAACTCTATAACTCATCATAATATCCATAAATGAATATAAAAAAATAAAAAATCAAATACACATAGATTTTTTTATTAATAAATTGATTAATGGGTTTAATTTGATTCTACTAGAAATTAATTATTAGGGGAGAACACTTTCGGACAAATGATAATGGATTCTCTTTAAACCTTTATTTTTTCCATCGGGTTATGTTGTCTCTCTATTTTCCCAAATATAAATCTTTATTATTCTTATGTACTCATAAATTATGTGGTTATGTTCTAAAAATTTATATGTAGATCTATTATTCTTTAGTTGAAGGGGAAATATATGTTTCATAAGGTTTCTTTTCCTATTCCTCCCAACAAGAAATAAAAATTAAAGGAAACATTCCAATTTATTACAAATTTTCAAGAACAGTCCCTAATAATTTATAATCCTACTAAATTTTTAGAAAATCACTATTTTAATCACTAAAAATATCTTATTTGTTCTTGTATTTATAAAAAAATGTTCCTTGGTCATATTTATATTCTCTTTAATGTTTTCTCTTAAAACACACTAAAGTGGCTCATTTATATAATTTGTTAAAAACTCTTTCACAAGTTTTCAACCAATTTTGACATAATTTTTCATGATATATGTGTATTTTCCCTTATGAATTTTCATGTATGTTTTTAATACATTCTTTAATGGAAACAAATTTTGATATACCCTTTGGTTTGGCTTTATGAGATGATTATGATACCCATTTCCTTCCATGGGTAACCCTTATGATCATTCCTTATGTTTTATTCCTCATCTGGACCTCATATTCTAGAATATGTTATTATCAGTGTTCCTAGATAGTGCCCCAATGAATTGGGTAATTCTAAGACTCATGAGATATCATGTTGGGATAGGGAGTAGAACAGCTTCCTCTATGGGACATTCTCTACTATATGCAATGGATTTGATATTTATCCTTGAATTATGATTACTTCATATCGTATTTTGTTTTCACATTCCATTGATTATATGATTTCATGATCCCATGTTCTAGATGTTATTCTTTCTAATTTTTATTAATGTCCCATAAAATTTTTATTTCATCATGTTATGACTTCTAACCCGTGTTTTATGCTTTCTTCCTTTGTTTATTACCTGATTAAGATTTTTAGCTAATCACTTTTATTCTTGTATTAAAAAGGTTATCCTTAATATATTTATGTGCTTAAAGAATATATGGAGTTCATTATTTTTTTTAAAGATATTATTTTTTATTCTACTTTCATGATTTCAAATCATGTACATAATCTTACAAATATACTAGACTATACGATCCTTGGTTTTTATATGATTTTTATGCTTAAGACTGTGAAATAATATTTATCATAGAAAAGGGACACTATATTTTGAATCAAATCATGGTCGAGTTATTTTTGGATATTAAGAATAGAGAAATTTATTAAGAACCATATAGATAATTCTAAAACCATGGATAACCTAGATTTAAACTTAGTGAATCACGTGTTAGGATATACATTTAATTTATTAGGTTATCCTTCTATTAAAAATTGGTAATTTATATATTCTTATTAGATAATTATTCAATTCCCATAATTATAATTTATTTTTCATAGTTAACGGATTGAAATAGGAGAACCTGTACCAAATTTCATTTATATATGCAAAGTCATTATTTCCTTAATCAAATTCCATATCTTATGGGAATGGGAGATCAAAAAATCATTGAAGTACAATAACAATTTTATTATGTTATGAATAATAACATGAATCATGAGGACCATCCTCCTTCTCACAAGAAAGAGTTAGAGTATTTGAATCTATTACATAACAAAGGCCTCTCTTCTATAGTAGATAATTAAATCCTTTTGTCATGGAAGAATAGATTAACTCAATTGAGAACATATTATTTCTTCTCCATTTCTCAAAATAAGAGATTTTAATTTGGAGGTATATAATTTTGAGGTGAAATATTATCAGTGGTGGATACTGGTCATAAACACAATGTCCCAGGAAGAAACTAATTACATGGAATGATAATATTTGAATACAATATATTACAATAAATATTATTCCAAAACTCCTTATATTTACATGTAAAGGGATTCCCTGAGACGAATGTAAAAGGAATACATTGTATCGAGGAGTAAACGAATACAATACATGGATTGCAAGTTACACCTCCATATTTTTCATGAAAACATAATTCATGGTGGATCACATATTTATCACACTGAATATAAGTATATGAAATGCATTTTTGATTTGATATTTTACAACTATAATGGGATTTTTTATTGCACCATTGTTCGTGACATGAAGATCATTGACTCTCAATGGTGTCAGAGATAAAAAGTGGAAAATAGAGTTTGATATAAGAGTATTAATAGATAAATAACATGAAATAAATAAAACACAACATCCCCTAAGTCAAAAATAAGGGATGAATCATATTGGTTACTACCTAAGGGAAACACAGACATGCTTCAAATGTGGAAGAGAGGGGAATCTGGATAATAACATCCAATGGGATATGAATAATCTTACCAATGTTGAAGAAATATTGAAGGGTCAGATTAACAATTATCCTTTAGTTTAGTGTTTCAATTTCAAGGAACACATGTATTATTCGAGTCATTTCCCTAAACCAAGTGTTTTCAAAGGTAATGAACAACAACAATAACCTCCACAGAAACAAGGAAGGGAATATTTTATCATAAATAATGAGGCGGATACTAAAAATTATGTGGTGTGAGGTATGATGGTTTTTCATTCTTGAATAGAGAATATAATATTTGATTGTTGTTCTACCCAACATTCATACCTTTCATGTTTGATAGAACTATTCAAACACACCTTCAAAATACTATGGATGAGTTATCTTTGTGGATATAAAATATTACAATAATTGTATCAAAAGTACATAATTCCTCCCTATTTAAATTTTGTTGACTCAACCTCTCAAATTTTATTCTTTTATCTTTTATTGGATTTTGATTCTATACTAGGGATGAATTTGATATAATTATCGAAAAACAATAAAATTGGAAAGGGGGATAGCTCTTCGCATCTTGAAGAATCCTTCAACATTGTAGAAGTGTAATTAGGAAGATGAATCTCCCTCAAAATCATCATATAAATTATGGATATTATTTTCTTGTCAAAAATAAATTCTACAAAAAATTATTGAGACAGTGGAGGGGGTCGTTCTTGAAGAAAATCCCATTATGAGGGACTACATTGATGTGTTCCCCCGAAAAATTGTAGGTTCCTCCTTCTAACTGGGAGATTGAGTACTCAATTGAACTTATTTATAGATCTATTCCTATATAAAGGGTACCTTATATAATAGACACCATTTATTTAGAGGAACTAAAAAACTATTTTAAGAGAATATGAACTAATGTTTTTTATAATTGAGTGCTACAACATGGGGTGTGTAGCATCCAAGGTAAATAAATAATATTACATTCTCATTTTTATCAATATTTGTGAGTAAAATGATAATAGTACATTAAACGGAATTCTATGCTCGATGGCGTACCCAATACGCAACAACGAGTTTCTTTGAAATCATACGTTGCACACTAATAATATAATAATATTATATTTAATTCATAGCCATTATAATGGCGGGAATGAACAGAACTAAAAAAATGATTACATATGTTTGTTAAATATTTTTTCAGTTATCCAATAAATTTTAGAGGCATAAAATGGAAATGAATCTAATTTTAAGAATAAATACTCTAATATTTTTAAAAGATTGTTTTACCGCCTTTTGATGGTGAAGCTTTTTTAAATCCAAATTTTGACAATTTTATAAGATCTATTTGTCAAAATAAACTTATTCATTATAATTATAATATTGAAATTTACTTTGGAGAAATATTTGGTAATTTTCTGACAATGTTCATTTTTTTAATGAATAGTGAAAAATACTGCATTTTACTTCAAAACTGCTTTTTTATCTAATTTATTTATATGTATAGATTATATTTTTAATTTGTTTTAAATTGTAAATAGAATATATTTTTACCATTTAATCCAATTCTGGATATTGGGATTAATTTTACATTGAAATTGGACATAAACAATTGTCAAACTTTTGATAGAAATTGTTTCTAAAAAACCCGCTATTTGTTGTGAAACTGGAATTATTTTTAAATTAATTATTTCAATTTCTGTGTTTGGAATTTGGTAAAATGGATTCCATATTTGGAATCAGAAGGTCCAAATTATGTAATTAAGATTCTTTTGTTTTGGACATTATGAATAGTAATGACTGTAGTTATCATTAATTATCATGATTAATTAGTAATCGGGTAGTTAAGGGTAATAAAATAATATCATAATAAAAACAAATGACCCCAACATGTGTTCTAATGCTACTTTTTGTGTCATGGATGACCATGGGATGCCTTGTGAAAAACATTGGGACCCCATGGAATCACTTTTGGGGTGATAGTGACACTTTTTAATTTTATGTTTTTAAAAGGAAAGTATAACCAAAGGTTGTATCAGCCAAGTAAAAAAATTAGTTTTTTTATGTGTAAATGATCTCTTGGACTATAAATGGTCCTTGGAAAGCTAAAATATTTACTACATCATATTATTTTTTTTAAAAAAAATTAGAAATTAAATAAATTTATTTATTTATGACACCATGATGATGCAGTAATTATCTCATTAATGAATGATTTAAATAAAAATAAAAGATAATGTAAAATATAAGACTTACACAAGTATAAAACCTATTGGATGAGTATATTTCGAACCCGTACCACCTTTTCCTCGAAATATATCAATGTGGGCACCTCTTCCTCCTTACCCACACCTCTCAAGCCATTGGCTCAGCCAAACTCTGATCATTTTATCTCTCCACATCCCTCTCTTCATCCTAGAAGCCTTCCCTTAGGCAGAAATATCTTCAAGAAATAATTTTGGTAAAAACCAAGGGGAGTTATCCGATTTAAAGGTAAAGTCTTCCCTAATGTTCTTTTGTTTTATTTTGCTTCTCCTGCCCTGTAAACTCTTTTTAATCAATTATTTTGTTACAAAAACAGTATCTTAAACATACTGGGATGTTTTTATGATAATTATTCTAGCTACACTGACACACACCTCCGTCTAATGGTTAAAGATCATACTGTTTCCGTGGATGGCGAATTACTGCCTCACGAAATGATGATTGTTCTATCTTCTCCTACCACCTCTTATGGTGGCCATTATGATGGAACTATTTTTATATATGATATATATTATATTTATTTACTCTATATTATTATTTATTTTATATTTAAAACATACATTTATACTTTTCATGTTGTGTAAATGCGATAATTTCATACGAGGAAGTGTGGACTACCGCCCCCTCAAGTGATGTGACTCGTTCATGCAATACATGGAATGCATAAAGAATAAAATTAATGAAAATATGTGACCTATATAACATATTTATTACACTGGAATTATAATATATATCTCTCATTTATTTTTTAATTACATTAATATGATAATGAAATGAAAGTAGCGTTCATGCGTACGTACGGCCTACCGTCTCCATGAATGGTGAATTTCATTTCTTTTTATCTCCAACTATTATTGAATAGTATAAAACGAATATATAATGAATATATATAACATTTAAATCATTAATACTATTCTTGATATGATGTACTTACAACTACATTGACAATGCTTTTCAAACAAGATCATTTTTGACTCATGTACCGAACATTGACAAAACGTATGATATGAACTCATATAATTAACTAATTATTATAAAATTTTAATATGTGATATGAATTGAATAATAAACGTTAAATGAGGTCCTTAAACAATTAAAAATTGACCAAAGGTTATTATCAGGAATATAAAGAAATGAACAAGACTAGTCGGACTTGAGATAAGGGATCTGACCTCTCTCTTTCTTTTCAAATACTCTCATTTATGTCATTTCATTTATGCTCCATATTCTTATGTTGGAGGATGTTATTTTATATTAAACATAATTTAATTTTTATTTTCATATGATGAGAGAACCCCTCTTACTCTCATCAATTCATTTTAATAATTTTTAAGTGGCACTGTTAGGCTGCAGAGTTTTCATATGGGATTTTTCATCTCACCTTTATTCCCGTGAGATCTATGAGACATTTACCACTATTTACATTGAGTTGTATATTTACTTCCAATTATTCTAATATTTATGTAATATACATTAATGGGTATTTACATCTTCATTGTACGACCCTTCATCCATGGGGTGTACGTTTCGATAGTTACCCAAATCGGTATGGGAACCTTTCACCCTCCTCATTTTAAAAGACTTCTTTTTGTTAGGTCTTTTAATATTATTATGATGGGATATGTTCTTATATATCCTTATTTCTGTAAATGTTTTGTACAAGTTATGAGATACCCCTTTTTATATCTCATCATCTCATTTTATGAATTCTAAAGTGACTTCGTTAGGGTGTTGAATTTCTGTAATGGATCTTTTTAACCCACTTTAAATTCATTGGGTTAAACCTCTACTTCTTGATTTTATTATGAAATGATTATGTGTGGAATCTATATATTGTAATTTTCACAAACCATAGTTTGTATATACTATTTCTATACATAATCATCTCATTGATAAACTCTTGCGTCATTTTATACAAACTTGTGTGGGAAATCACAACTCAATCTCATTTCATTGAGTTAAATATTTATGTGATTGGTTTTGTTTTTCCAAGAGTATGTGTGAATGACCTATTATTGTTTTAAACATGACATCCATTTATATTGGGTGTATTTATAATTGTCACACATAATTATGTCATTGAATTATCTTTGTACTAATGACATGATCTTTGAATGGGATTACGTCTCAATTTCTCTTCCTTGAGACACTTCTTGATGATATGAAATTTTATTGTTTTTAAAGTGTATATACAACCCATTTTACATTCCATATCCATATTATATCTATACCCATTTCATTTAAATGTTTTGAAAATTGTCTACTTTGATGTGGCTTATAATTTAAATGTTCAAAATGGGAAATTAATCTTTTATTAAAACATTGTTTTAAATGGTTTTACATATTTATTCTTTTAAACATTTATCATCCATATCCATGTTTTAAAAATGGTTTTTAAGGATTTATTTATATGGAAATGAATGTTTTAAAACCCTTTCAGAAGATTCAAAGTGGTATGGGACACTTTGATTCTAAAATCTATTTTAAATATCTTCTTTTAATATTTTCAATGTTTAAAGGGATATTTCTATCATAGAGTTTTAATGATTATATTATATGTTTTTATTTATGTTAATACCACGATGTGATCTCTTGTGATTGAA
The DNA here is from genome assembly GCA_963277665.1 of Viscum album. Classification (NCBI taxonomy): domain Eukaryota; kingdom Viridiplantae; phylum Streptophyta; class Magnoliopsida; order Santalales; family Viscaceae; genus Viscum; species Viscum album. The sequence continues at coordinate 90,356,612 of OY728147.1, forward strand.
ATATGAAATTTTATGTTTATATTATGCATGTTTTAAGTGTTATGATTATGTTATGGTTCTTTGGCATTGTTTATGAAGACGGGTGGTTTCGTGATAAACTAAGAGTGGGTGAGCCCGTGATAGCTCTCCAATGCATTGGGTAACACGAAGGGGTTAAACTCTATGGTCTCTCCGAAGAGATTTAGGGAATATACTGTGATGGGTATTCCAAACATAACCATGAGGGTTACTACCTACGTAAGAACGTTATAAATTCCTCAAGTTACCTTTATGTCTTATGATTTCTATGAGTTATTCATAAATATTATGATTTCATGAGGTATGTTAAAGTGCTTATGTTTTAAGAGTAAAGTATGATTACATTTATTCTTATGTATACATGGACTAATGTTTTCGTTCCATTTTTTTATATCCCTTACTGAGCTTTTTATGCTCATACCATGTTTTTTGAAATGTTTTCCATAGGACTTAAAGATGAATAGGGTCAAGGATGGGATTAAGGAAAGACTAGCTATCTAAAACATGGAACTAGGCATGTTTCTTTTAAGAGTTTTTGTTTAATAATGGAAACCGAGTAGAAGTGTCTACTTTGTTATCTTGTGAGATGTAATAGTTATGTCCTAATTCTATAAAACTCTAAACCTGATAAGATCCTCAATGTGAATTATTCATTTAATTCAACGATTAAGTAATGTTTTAAGGCTAGGTCCTTATAGTTGGTATCAAAGGTCGGTTTAGACAACTTTAGGGATTAGGATTTTTTGTTAAACACATGATTAGTCCCATTGTTTATTATCTTAGTTAAATCCTTGTTTTATAACTTTTTCAGATCAAGGAAATTGAAGGAGGAGGATCTCAAACGACATTCTTATCTCTTCCTGATGACTTTCTTGCAATAATTATTGCAAAGTCATGTTTAGATGATTGTGAAACTTTTTCTAGCATACAAATCACTTATAAGCAGATGTTTGAGATATCAAACAACTCTAATATACCTTGTTTTCATTGTGGATCATGGGTTGTATTTAGAAAAATCCTATTTTCACAATATTCTCATATTTTCAAGAACGGTAGGTAGTGTCAAGGAATTTTCAAATATTTTACCTTATCACAAGATTTTGAAGCATATTATGATTTTAAAGAAGCTGCTAAATAAGGGGACCCTTGTGCAACCTATTTATATTTTATTTTAAAATATAGTCTCTCAGCACATACCTATGGTATTTTAAAAGGACCATTAATTCAATTTTTCAACTCAAATTTAGTCAGACTATTTTATAGAAATCATGTCTTATCAGATGTTTTGAAATTATATGTCATACATGATTATTTTCCAAACTTGTTTTTCTGTGAACACCCATATGACCCTTGTTGTACAAGGTGTATTTGGATGGAGGAATGAAATGATTTTGAGGGATCTCTAATTCATTTTTTTGATGCATGGACCTTCTACCTACGTGACCAAGATGACGATGAAACCAAATGGACACCATGATCAAGGTATGATGTTCTTCTTTTTTGGGGATCGTTTTATTTTATCTTTTGATGGTGAAATAAGAATTCAAGAATTAAGATGTTGAGATCATAATGAATTTGGATGAAAATGAGAGGTATAAGGAAACCATTTAGGTTAAAAAATGTTAGGGTTATTTTTGATATTTAAAAAAAAGGACAACACGTAAGATGGGTGACAACCCGTCGCGTCCGTCAAGGCCACATAAATCGAACCCACAAGCGAAAGGCGACAACGGCGCATGGCCTACCACTAGCCTACATGAAGTCCCTGGTTATTATGACTAATAATTTTTAGTTAAATGATTTTATGGATCAAGAATAAGTTGATTTTGGGATCTTATGTTTTATTAAATAGATATCCTTAACGTAAGAAAATGATTTCGTGACTGAGTAATAAATGTTATTTTGGAAGATGTTCTCTCTTTCGTGGAAACAATATATGCCTATAGAAAATGGAATACTTCGGGATTTCAATTGAGGAGAAACGGTAGAATTTTATTTTAGAAGAATCTATGATTTTATTGTGGACATATGACATTTTGTTTTATTTATTTAAATTATTAACCTATCATGGAGGATATGTAATTAGGTTAATTACTTTTCAATATGAGACTTTAAGAGAAACTGATGTTATTTGGAGATAAATGATAAGATTTAACTTGGAAGACTATGTGATTAAATCCTTTGGAGATTTGGGTTTCAATCATAGTTTGGTATATCTTTGAAGAATTTTATGGGTAGCTGTTTATTGAATAGTCTTTGTTGAACTTTGGATAATGTTTGACAAATTTTGGATATTAAGAGTGGTATTTATTTTTATAAAGGATAATCCTTTTTGGATATTATATGATCTAGTACTAACAATTTTGGTTTTGGTTTTGGTCTAAAGACATGGGATGTATATAGTTCCATTTTGTGGATTAGGTGATTCTCTAGAAGTTGATTATAGTTCTCTTAATGTGAACAAGTTATCCTAAATACTCGTCTTTTGGGGAAAATATGAGTTTGTGTAAGAAATATAGCAAAAGTTGAAAGTCAACATGAAAAGTAAGTATGTTTCCTTATGTTTTTGTTAAGCACATAAATAAATTCCCCAATGAAAAGTAATTTAAAAAAATGATGTATGTTAATTTTTCTTACTGGGGAATCAAATACAGTTTAACCCATCACAAGTTTGTGATTTTCTGGTGGTTAACATTCTCCTAAACATGTTTTCTATCACTCTCCCTCAGAACATGACCATTTGTTTTTTTCGTCCATATCCATGTTTACCTACATGGAATCCTTGTATGGGTTAACTTGGGTGACCCTTGTACTTCTCTTTCTTTATTTTAAATTGATAGTTAAATTTACTCATTTTCCGATGTGGGGTTTTCAATGAAGTTTCCAAGCCCAATTTTAAAATTGTGAGGACGCAATTCCCAAAAGGGGGAAAGGATGTAACATCACATGTAAATAAATAATATTACATTCTCATGTTTATCAATATTTGTGAATAAAATAATAATATTACTTTAAAGGGAATGATATTCTCGATGGCGTACCCAATATGCAACATCGAGTTTCTTTGAAATCTTACGTTGGACACTAATAATATAATAATATTATAGTTAATTCCTAGCCGTTGTAATGAAGGGAATGAATAGAACTAACAAAAAAATGATTACATATGTTTGTTAAATATTTTTACATTTATCCAAAAAATCATAGAGGCTTAAAATGGAAATGAATATAAGTTTAAGAATAAATACTCTAATATTTTTAAAAGACTGTTTTACCGCCTTTTGATGGAGAACCTTTTTTAAATATAAATTTTGACAATTTTATAAGCTCTATTTTTCAAAATTAACTTATTATTTATAATTGTGGTATTTGAATTTACTTTGTATAAATTTTTGGTATTTTTCTGACGATGATCATTTTTTAATGAATAGTGAAAAATACTGCATTTTACTTCAAAATTGCTTTTTCATCTAATTTAATTATATGGATAGATTATCTTTTTAATTTTTTTTAAAGTGTAAGTAGAATATATTTTTACCATTTAATCCAATTATGGACATTGGGATTAATTTCACATTGAAATTGTACATAAAAAATTGTCAAACTTTCGATAGAAATTGTTTCTAAAAAACCCGCTATTTGTTTTGACAATGAGAATTATTTTTAAATTAATTATTTAATTTTATTTGTTAGGAATTTGGTAAAATGGATTACATATTTGGAATCAGAAAGTCCAAATTATGTAATTAAGACTCTTTTGTTTTTGGACATTATGAATAGTAACGACGGTAATTATCTTTAATTATCGTGATTAATTATTAATCGTGTAGTTAAGGGTAATGAAATCATATCCTAATAATAAAAAATGACCCCAAAATGTGTCATAATTCTACGGGTTGTTTGATGGCCGACCATGTGATGCCTTGTGCTAGACTTTGGGACCCCTTGGAATCACCTTTGGGGTGATAGGGACACTTTTTAATTTTATGTTTTTAAAACGAATGTATAACAAAAGTATGTATCACCCAAGTAAAAAAAATTTGGGTTTGTCTGTGTAAATGATCTCTTGGACAATAAATATTCATTAGAAAGATACGAATATTTACTACATCATAGTATTTATTTTTATAATTTTTATACATTAAATAAATTAATTTATTTATGACACCATGATGATGCAGTGATTATCTCATTAATGAAAGATTTAAATAAAATGAAACGATAATGTAAAATCTAAGACATACACAAGTATAAAACCTATTTTATGAGTATATTTCATACCCTTACCACCTTATCCTCGAAATATATCAACGTGGGACCTTTAAAATCCAAAATGCATTATAATATAAAGTAACATTTCTTTACATTCCAAGAGTGCCCCTCCTACCCCTTATAAAAGGCCCCCATCGATACCTCATTACCCACACATCTCAAGACATTGGCTCGGCCAAAATCTGATCATTTTATCTCTACACATCTCTCTCTTCATCCTAGAAGCCTTACCTCGGGCGGAAATCTCTTCAATAAACCCTTTTGGTTCAAACCAAGGGGAGTTACCTGATTTAAAGGTAAAGTCTTCCCTAAGGTTCTTTTGTTTTATTTTGCTTCTCCAGCCCCCTAAAATCTTTTTATTCCTTTATTTTGTTACAAAAGAATTATATTAAACACACTAGGATGTTGTTATGAGATGTATTCTTACTACACTTACACACACCTCCGTCTAATGGTTAAAGAACATACTGTTTCCGTGGATGGCGAATTACTACCTCACGAAATGATGACTGTTCTATCTTCTATTATCACCTATCATGGTGGCCATTATAATGGAAATATTTTTATATATGATAAATATTATATTTATTTCCTCTATATGCTTCATTATTTTATATTTAAAACATACCTTTATGCTTTTCATGTTGTGCAAATGCGATAATTTCATACGAGGAAGTGTGGACTACCGCCCCCTCAAGTGATGTGACTCGTTAATGCAATACATGGAATGTATAAATAATAAAATTAATAGAAATATGTGACCTATATAACATATATATTATAATGTAATTATAATATATATATATATCTCTCTCATTTATTTTTTAATTCTATTAATATGACAATGAAATAAATGTAGCGTTCAGGCGTACGTACGGCCTACCGTCTCCATGAACGGTGCATTTCATTTCTTCTTTTCTATAAATGTTATGGAATTGTATAAAACGAATATATACTGGATATATATGATATTTAAATCATTAAAACTATTCTGGATATGATGTACATACAACTACATTGACAATGCTTTTCAAACAAGATCATTTTTGACTCATGTACCGAACATTGACAAAACGTATTATATGAACTCACATAATTAACTAATTATTATAACATTATAATATGTGATATGAATTGAGTAATAAAAATTAAATGAGGTCATTAAGAAATTATAAATTTACAAAAGGTTATTATTCAGGAATATAAAGAAACGAACTAGACAATTCAGAATTGAGGTTAGGGATCTGACATCTCTCTTTCTTTTCAAGTAATCTCTTTTATTTCATTTATTTTATGCTCCATGTTCTTATGTTGGAGGATGTTATTTTAAATTCACCATAATTTAATTTGTATTTTCATTTGATGAGATACCCCCTCTTACTCTCATCAATTCATTTTAAGAATTTTTAAGTGGCGCCGTTAGGCTGCCGAGTTTTCGTAAGGGATTTGTCATCTCACTTTTATTCTTGTGAGATATGTGCTACATTTTCCACTATTTACTTTGATTGGTATATGTACTGCCCATTATTCTACTATTTATGTAATATCCATTAATGGGTATTTATATCTTCATTGTATGAACCTTCTTCCATGGGGTGTACGTTTCGAAAGTTACCCAAATCGGTAAGGGAACCTTTCACCCTCTCATTTTAAAAGACTTCTTTTTGTTAGGTCTTTTAATATTATTATGATGAGATATGTTCTTATATATCCGTATTGTTGTAAATGTTATGTCCAAGTGATGAGATAACCCTTTTTATATCTCATCATCTCATTTTATTAAATCTAAAGTGACATCGTTAGGCTCTCGAATTTCTCTAAGGGAACTTCTTAACCCACTTTCAATTCATTGGGTTAAACCTCTACTTCTTGATTTTATTATGAAAAGATTATGTGTGGAATCACTATCTTGTAAATTTCAAAAATATATGTGTGTATATACTATTTCTACACAAAATCACCTAATTGTTAAACTCTTACGTCATTTATACGAACTTGTATGGGAAATCACAACTCAATCTCATTTCATTGTGTTAAATATCTATATCATTGGTTTTGTTTTTTCAAGAGTATGTGTGAATGACATATGATTGTTTTACACTTTATATCCCGTTATATTGGCTGTATTTATTCATTTCGCACATAATTATGTCATTGAATTATCCTTGCACTAATGACATGATCTTTGAATGGGATTACATCCCAATTTCTCTTCCTTGAGAAACTTATTAATGATATGCACTTTTATTGTTTTTAAAGAGTATATAAAGCCACTTTGACATTCCATATCCATATTATGTCTATACTCAATTCATTTTAATGTTTTTAAAATGGTCTACTTTCATGTGGCTTATAATTTATATGTTAAAAATGGGAAATGGATATTTTATTAAAATATTGTTTTAAATGGTTTTAATGATTTATTATTTTTAACATTTATCATCCGTGTACATGTTTTAAAAATGGATTTTAAGGATTTATTTATATGGACTTGGATTTTTTAAAACCCTTTCAAATGTATCTTAGTGGTATGGGACACTTTGATTCTAAAATCTCTTTTAAATGTCTTCTTTTAATATTTTCAAAGTATAAAGGGATATTTCTCTCATAGAGTTTTAATGATTTTATTAGATGTTTTTATTTATGTTAATATCACTATTTGATCTCTTGTGATTGAAATGTGGAAATTTTATGTTTTTTTTATACGTGTTTTAAGTGTTATGATTATGTTATGGTTCTTGAGCATTGTTTATGAAGACGGGTGATTCCGTGATAAACTAAGGGCGTGTGAGCCCGTGATAGCTCTCCAATGCATTGGGTAATGCAAAGGGGTTAAATGCCAAGGTTTCTCCAAAGAGATTTATGGAATATACTGTGATGTGTATTTCTAATGTAACCATGAGGGTTACTCCGTCCATAAAAACATTATAAATTCCTCAAGATACCTTTACGTCTTATAATTTATATGAGTTATTTAGAAATATTATGATTTAATGAGGTATGTTAAAGTGCTTATGTTTCAAGAGTAAAGTATGATTTCATTGATTCTTATGTATACATGGAATAATGTTTTCTTTCCATTTTTTTTATATCCCTTACTGAGATTTTTATGTCCATACCATGTTTTTTGAAATGTTTTCCACAGGACATAAAGATTAATATGGTCAAGGATGGGATCAAGGAAAGACAAGCTATCTAAAACATGAAACTAGACATGTTTGTTTTATGATTTTTTGTTTTATGATGGAAACTTATTAGAAGTGTCTACTTTGTTATCTTGTTATATGGAATAGTTATGTCCTAATTCTCTAAAACTCTAAACCTAAAAAGATCCTCAATGTGAATTATTCATTTAATTCAATGATTAAGTAATGTTTTAAGGCTGGGTCCTTATAGGGTGTGCTAGTCCTCTTTGTCAAAATGGGGTATGTATCAATGGGTTTCATTATTGATTATCCAGATCTAAAAAAATAATGATAATGAACATATATCCCCTACCATGGATAGATGAATTGTTCTATCAGCTACGTGGGGAAGAGTATTTCTCTATGGTGGACCTTCTTTTAGGATATAAACATTTAATGGTAAAGATGGAAGATATTGCCAAGAACACCTTTTGAACATGGTATGGACACTATGAGTTCAAAATGATTCCCTTTGGACTCAATAATAATCCGAAAATATTTTTTGACTTAACAAATAGAGTCTTTGTATATTACCTCAACAAATTTTTCATTGTCATGATCAATAATATATAGATATACTCAAACTAAATGTTGGAATAAGTGCAGAATTTGAATGTTGTGATAAATACATTTATAAAAAAAATCATTGTAAAGAAAAAAATCAGAGTTTTTGAAGGAGGAATTATAATTCTCATGTAATGTTATCACCTTTAAAGTAATAAATTTGGTACCTTTTAAGAAAGTAAATCGATGAGTGGCCAAAGACAACATCGGTAATGAAGAACTGTTGTTTCTTTGGTCTACCTGGGTATTACTGATGGATTGTGAAGAAATTATCCTGACTGTAAAAGACATTATTCATGATGAATCCAAAGGGGGTGATGTTTTTTTAGACCAATGAATCTGAAGACTACTTCAAATAGCTAAAAAAAGGCTTATCACTACCCAAACACTCACACTATAGGCATTTTGGGAATTATTTTTGGTATAAAGTGATGCTTCAAAGAAGGTATTTGGTGGTGTAATGATGAAAAACTAGAAAAGTGATATCTTATTCTACAAGATAGTTGAAAATTAATGAGAAAAATGATCCCAGACAAGATACAGAGTTGGAAGCTATGAACTTTGTGTTGAAAATCTTTCACAATTATCTCTTTGGGGTGAAGTTTGAAATATATACTGATAGTAATATTCTCAAATATATATACAAAAGAAGGATAATAACATGAAAATGGGAAGATAGTTACCACACATCAAGGATTGGGACTGCTCAATCCACTACCACCCTGGTATGGTATATGATGTGGAGGATTCTATAAGTACCAGGGATCATGAACCATTATCAAAAATGGATATTTACAAGGACCCAATCTTATTAGATTTTTAAGGGATGGACATGGGAATCATAAAGGATGGAACATCACCAATTCATTCACAAATTATTTCTCTATAACCCTTGAGGGAGAAAGTAAATCATGATCAAGGAAATGATGTGGAAACATAGAAAAGTATATAATCTATCAGAAATGGGAAATCATTAGAGTTAAAAAGTAATGCTGAAGGAGTTATAAGATTTGGTTCATGAATATGTATATCATTAATTTCAAAGATAAAAAAATTGATTCTGAAAGATGCATGTAGATCAGCCATCTCTATTCAATCAGGGAGAAAAAAAGTATCAAGATCTCTGAGATAACTATTATTGGGATAATATAAAGAATGAGATCACTAAATATACATTAGTGTTCCTGGTCTGTTAGTATCAGAAGTGTGACATAAAAATGTCTATGGGATTGATGCAACAATTACCCATACCAACAATGAAAAGGTATAAATCCCCATAGTCATTATTATCAGACATCTATAGAAATCTAGAAAAAATGATGCTATATAGGTTGTTGTGTATCAACTTAAAAATACAACTCACATTATTAAAATTCAAGAGAACTTACCACTAGATAAATATTCATTGATATACAACATGAAAGTGGTAAGAATCATAGATTAACAATATCTATTATATCTGAACAATATTTTAGATATACCTCTATATTATAAAAAATCCTCCATCATGATCTAGAAATTGAGATAAACTTTAGTATGGCCTATAATCCTTAAATTTATGTCTATTATGAGTAGAAGATTTAAACTCTGGAAGACATATTGAGAGCATGTTACATGGACTTCAAAGAAGGATGAGGTCAACGTTTATGGATTGTCAAGTTCCATTTGAATAAAATTTTAAACTTGATTATCCAAATGGATCCATATGACCCCTTTGTGGAAAAAGATGCATGAAACTGGAATGTTGGGATAAATTAAGTAAATATAAGACACTAGGATATGAAATAGTCAAATAAATAGTAGAAATGGTAATAATCCCTCTATAGTAGATCAAGGAAACCCAATGTCGATAGAGGGGCTATGAAGACAATCATCGATAGAACATAGAATTTATGTTTTTAGACATGTTATTCCTCCACATATCTCTATAGAATAATGTCATAATATTTTGGGAAGAAAGGTAATAAAATACACAAGGACATCAGCTCCTTAGAAGCTCTTAATCATGTCAGATATGTGGCCTATTGACTACAATTTACTCCAACCATGTCTCATTTACATGATGCATTATAGGTATCCATATTAAGTGACCACATACTATATTCTACACATCTATTTAATTTACAGGTGGTACAATTGGAAAATGGGCTCTCTTATAAGGATCATCTGGTGAAGATATTGGAATATAGAGATAAATTTATGCGCAAAGAGTATACTCCCCAGGTCAAAGTACTATGGTGAATCCATATTTATTAATAAGAGACATGTGAAACAGAGGAAGAAATGATGGAGAAGTTCCCTCACATGTTTTCACCTTAGTATGTAAAACAAAATTTGGAGGGAGAAATTTCATAAGCAATGAAGAATGTAACGACCCAAAATTTAATCAATTGAATTTACCATTCATATAATGGGTCCATATAGTCTAAATCACTTAAAATATCATAGATAATAAATTCTATACTTTATAAATGATTAATTAAAAAATAAGATGCATTTCTAGAAAATAAGGAACCTATACCAATGGAATTGAACATGACCATTGAAATATTAACTTGACCATTAATAATAGTAATTTGAAAAATATAATATTAACCTCACATATTAATGTTTAAATAAAATTCATGTATCTTATAAATGAATATATGATATATTTAAATCACGATATATGTAGATAAATGTTTTAAAAATGATAAATTACGTATTGATATTTTTGTTAAATGTAAATTTTAAATCACAATATTATAATTAAAAAAACTGTTCATGTGATTTTTTTCATAAAATATATAAATAAATTAATATTTTGTTGTCTTAATATTGTAATATAATTTAATGAGGGCTAAATGAAAATTTTAAGGTATCATAATTGCTGTTATAATTTTAAAATTTGAATTTTTAGAGTTAAAAGATGACTTTATTTAGAAATAATTTTTATTATATGTAGTAAATTATTATCATAAAAATAAGATATTTTTCAAAATAAACACATTAAAAAATGAACATGGTAAATTCTTTGGATGTTTCTAAAATATTAGAATTTTTAGTGAATAGTGAAATATGAGATTTTACGGTATTTAACATTATAAGTAAATAATTTAATTTTCGAGTCATTGTTGAATCATTGATGATGTAAGTGGCCATTATCTCAAACTCACATTATTATTTTTTTACATAGTCAAAATAATGATTATTTTTTATTTTATTGAGACAAAATAATAAAATAATAATAAAACACCCCTCTTTTCCCCGACAAATACCAATGCTCACCAGCTATTCTCCTCACACATTCAAATCATTTAAAAATGTAAAAATTGTAGAAATCCTATTCCCAAGTCTCTAACCAATGTCAATGAGAGTTTTGTTACACCAATAGTCCAACCCAAATTCCCCTATAGAGGTTTTCAAGGAGAAGATGTTCAAGAGGTGGAATCCTCTTTTGTTCTCTTTTAATTTCTTTTAATTTCATTCATTTTCTTATAATTTCTTTACCTCCTTTATCCTAACATGGATGATAAATATAGTGTATTATATATTTTATAATTTTATTATGTTAATGGAATATCCATCATCAAACCCATTCTCTTATACCTTGTTATTATAAAAATGATAATATCATCCATGATGTGTCAGTTTACCGTGATCATAAAGGATGTGTTTTCCTTTCCTTGTACCATCTTCAAGGAGGGTCATAAAACAAATATTATGTATAAATAAGATTTTATTAAATATATTATATATTATATAACGTTCTGGAAGAAATATATAAATATGATATTAAATAAAATGATATATGTTCAGGACGGTTGTAAAAACCACCAAAATAAATTAAATCACTTTCATTAATTTTTTATCTAATTAATCACCTTTACACCATATAAAAAATGGTATATAAGACCATTTAAAATTGTTTATCTACATTAATAACATATAATTTCAAATATAGATAATTATTATACTTAAACATGAATGTTTAAACTTGTATACAGGCGAACAGACCATGGAAAACAAGAAAACAAACAGTACTGAAATGATTGAATTGAACTCTATAACTCATTACAATGGATATAAGTTAACTGAATATTTTTTTAATAAATGAAATATATTTAAAATAGTTTCTTTATATACTAATTAATATTTTTTTTTTATTATCTTGGAAATTAGAAATATATGTAGAATACTTTCAGACATCAGGTAAGGGATTCTTCCCAACCCTCTATTTTTTACAACATGTTACCCTTTCTATCTCTTTAACCCAATGTAATTCTTAATTATTAATATGAATTACACCTAAATTCTACATGTATTTTAAAAAAATATAGACCTAGATTAATCATTCTTTCATTTAAAATAAAATGCCCGATTTATAAGGATCCCTTTTATATTCCTCAAGATAAGCAGGCCCGATTAAAAGGAACTTCCCGATTTCTTACAAATTTTCAAGAACACACCGTAATCTATTTTAATACATCAATATTATTCTAAAATAAATTTATTTTCTGGAAAATATATCTTATTTCATTCATGATTTAATAAAAAATAATGAAATGTATTATTTATCATCTCTATAATATTTTCCCATAAACTCCGCTAAATTAGATCATTTATAAAGGTTCTTAAAAAGTATATTACATGTATTCACCTTAGATGGACATAATTTGTCATTATCTATGACTATATTCCCTTATTGATTTTCATTTATGCTTTTAATCCATTAATTCATAGAATATATTATGATATTCTCTTTTTTATTCTTTATGACATGATTATGATACCAATTTCATTCCATGGGAAACCCTTATGTTTATTCTTTATGTATGAATCATCATGTTGAAAATATATGAATGAACATAATATGATGGATTCTCCCAGAAAGTGCTCAAATGAAATGGATAATGTTTATAATCCTCATACGTCGGGTTGGGATAAGAAGTGAACATGATTTCATTATGGGAATTTTTCTTCCATGTGCAATGGTCTTTCTAGTTATCCATGACTCATGTAACACCCCGAGATTTTATGAAAAATATTATTTTAATTTCATTAATGTATTATGTTGTATTCTACACCAAGATTACCCTGCGCTATACGCAACACCGTATTAGCTTGCATTATACGCAACACTATTCTTGGACCGTGTTACACATAATTTTGATAATAGTTATTCTACGCAACATTGAGTATATATATATATATATATATATTAAATGTATAAATGAAATATGGTGGGATTCTGTTATACGAAACAACGAAGGATTCTTTCACAACACGCAACCCTGACTTGGCTTGCATTACACGCAATCGCGACCTTCCTCGATAGCGTGTGGTGTACGCAATACCGTGTTTTAATAAACAATGTTATATTATTATAATATTGTCATGAACTAGCCGTTATGAATAGTATTAACTAAATTTTGAATTTTATAACATTATTATTCATCTTACACATTTCTAGAACATGGTATAAGAACAAAATAAATTTTTCGGGAAAAATTAGTATTTTTCAAAAAATGCAGTTTTGCCGCCTTTGGATGGCGCACCCACTTTAAATCTGGTTTTTGACATGTTTATATGTTCAATTTGACAAAATAATATTCTTATTTTGAATCAGGATATAAAAATTTACATTAGATAAAGTTTTGATATTTTTCCGATAACTTTCATATTTTAATGAATAGTAAAAACACGCTATATTTTAATTAAAAACAACTTTTTGCATCGTAATATCTTATGTGGTTAAATTATAATATTGAATGGTTTTAAAGTATAAATAGAATATATTTTTACCATTTAATATAATTTATGTCATTAGCATTTATTTTACCTTGAATTCGTAGGTTAAATCAATTCAATCTTTTGCAATGTTTTAAAGAAAAACCCGTTTTCTTTCGACAACGGTATTAATTTTAATTTAATTTCTGCATCTTTTGTGTATTGAATTTGGAAAAAAGGATTACATATTTGGAATCAGTGGGTCCAAATTATGTTAATAAGCTACTTTTTATTTTTGGGAATTATGAATAGTAACTACGGTAAATTTTATTTACCATAGTTAAAGGTAAATCGGGTAATTAAGGGTAAATATAATATTTTAAAATTACCCTAAAATATGTCAAAATCCTATTGGATGACTAAAAGTCGACCCATATCACCTAAGGGTCGGATTAGAATCATTTAATGGACATTTGTCCATGAAAATAACTTAATTATTTTTAAAACCAAAGAAAGTGACAACATGTCACTCTCTTAAATCTTATAAGTATATTAATTTTAATTTAGTGATAAACTTGATGAAACTTCGAACATGAATAGTCTCCAGAAATATAATGAAATTATATACATCATATAAATTTATTTATAATTTTTAGGGATTAAATAATTATCATTAATTATGAAACAATAGTGATGCAGAAATTGTTTATCTAGTGAAAAATCAAGAATAATGTTTTTTTAAACTAATAGTGACCATAAAATGCACAAATACCTAACCAAAACTTATTGGCCATGTCAATGTAAACCATAATCATCCAATGGTCTAATATTTGACCATTTGGAGCCTTATAAAAGCGATTATGACCCTTATATTATTATATTTTAAATGATGCCAAAGTTGTCACCTTCATAATTTAATAAATATAACAATTTAAATATTGTGATTTTAAGATGATAAATTCGAGTAAAAGTATTATTGTGAAAGTTAATATATTTATCTTCATCATAGGATTTTATTTTAAATTTTTATACAACAAATTAGTATATTAAATAATTATACAAAAATGATGTAGTAATTATTTTATTAAGAGATAAACTAAATAAATGGTTTTAAAAATAATAAAATAAATATTATATGAACTATTTAATGTGATAAAATAATTTTATAGATACATATGAACGTTTATTAATATATTAAATCTTTTAGTTCGAACATATCTTCTGTATATATTTTATTTAAATTCAAATAAATGAATAGTGTCAAAATTGACACTATTGTTATTTTACAAAAATAACATATTATAAAATTGTTTAAAAATCACAAAAATATTTAAAAATTATAAATTTATATTTATATGGTCTATAATGTTATAAAGTAAACAATTATTGAAAATTCACAACAAATAAGTAATTATTTGTTATAATTAAAAATTTAGAATTTTATTACCACAAATAAACTTAAATAGATTAAATAAGGATAAATCAAAATGATGAGGTTTAAAATAAAATCCAAACATGTCTAAATTTGATTGGTTTATGATATTACAACCCTATCTCATCTAATCTTCGAATTTGAGTCATTTTTGGAGGTTTTTAAGTGGGGTTAGATTTATTATAAATTAATATTTTTTAAGAATTCCTAAGGTGCCCCTCTCCTCCCTTATAAAAGGACACCTCCTCCCCCTCCTCCTTACACCAATTTGAGCACTCAAGCTCGGCTAACCCCTGCCAAAATCTCTTCTCCACTTCCCTAGAAACATACTAGAGGTTCTGGTCTTCCTCAAAGACCAATTTTAGTGCCCTAAGAGGAGGTCTCAAAGAGGCGTTTCAAAGAAGAGGTAATTACCGTTACCAATTCTTTCATCTTTATTTCTTCTTCCACTTCTTCTTCTTAGGTTGTTTCATTATGAAGTAATAACATCAGTATCACTCATATACTGATATGTTATTATAAGTATGAAACAACCTTATTTCACCATCTATCCATCCTACGGAAAAAGAAATCACCGCGCGTGCGTACGTACGGAATACCGTCTCCACGCCGTGGTGTAATCTATTTTCCACCACCACCTTACATGGATGGGTATAATGGTGTAAAGAATAACTATACATAGTTATTACAACATCATATTGATTCTGATATATTGTATAATCCACTCCAATTCAATTCAATATTTATAGAAATGATACCATCGCTCGTGCGTACGTACGGACTACCGTCTCCACGACGCGATGAGATTCATTCTCCATATTAACCATTTAAGAATGATTATAAAGTATATATAAGAAATAATAATGAAATATATGACATTATAAAGCTACTGTATTTATGTATATATATACATATGTATGTCATCTACTTACTTCCATTTCAAGACAATAAGGAAAGGAAAACAACGTTCATGCGTACGTACGGACTACCGTCACCATGAACAGTGTTTTTTATTTTATTTATCTACCTATTATATATATATATATATACAGAATATATATGATATATAAATCATATTTTATATTCTGGAAGTATGTAAATCATGATATAAGTAATAATGACGTCAAGAACAACAAGTCAAAACACCTACGATAAATGAAACGATTTTACCCAAAACGCTTCTTTAACATGGAATTTACAAAAGAACGGGTAATATAATGTCATAAGTGAACCATATATGATATCATAACAATGAATATGATTCTGTAATAAGTCAATAACATGATTTAAATCATTATACAGGAGGTTTGGACACTTACAAAGCAAGTCGGACCTAAGGTAAGGGAAATATCACAATCTCATTTTTATCCGAGATTGTTTATTCATAAGTATTTACTAGGGTGTATTTTATCATCCACATCCATGTTCCCTCAATATGTAATATTGTTTCCATAGACTTACAATAGTTTAAATCCAATTTTACCCTTCGGTGAGTTTTTAGTAAAGAATATGAAAGGAATCTTTTGTCGTTTTTTCGTACGAGGTACTTTTTGACTTTTCCGACAAAAGTACGAAGAATATTTTTTTTAACTTATACGGCATGAATGGATTTTTAAAACATTATTTCCAAGAAACTTCCTTTACAAGTTTTCAAGTTTATTTTTAATCAACTTCTTTTATTTTAAAGTTGTATGACATATTATGAAAGGAAAAATGTTTTTTTGAAGAAGAAAGGATATTTTCCTCAAGAATGGAGTTCAAGTGTTTATCAAAATTATTTTCCATCTAAGATAATAAAGGGTTCTGTTTTTTTTATCCCTATTATTACATTGATTTGATCATGTTGTGATGGAATTATTTTTATGAATTCCTTTATCTTATATGAATTGATTTATGATGTCATGTTGTTTAAGAATCCCATTTTTATTACATGGGTTACGCTATGATGTATGTTTTATGATTATGTGGCACACATAAGAAAGGATTAATTATGAGATGGGTGGGACCTATATCTCCCTCCAATGCATTGGGTAAAGATTTTATATCTCATGAGATAGACATGGCTGGAATGGTAGGTTATACCGGTTCAGTGAAACAGGACTGAAACGAGGGTTACTCGATTCAGAAAGGGACTTTGTCCACTAAGATAGTCTTGGCAATGAGTCATGACTAACAAGAAATGATTCTCTATGATTATGTGTGAATGCCACAAAGTTTCATGTTTTAAGTTATGATTATTGTGATTACATTTCACTACTATGATTTATCCCATGTTATGAAATTATGCTCTCTTTTGCAGGTTAAGATTTCCAAAAGTTATGTTCTTATGAATATGATGTGATTGATTTTACTTTTGTTTACCCTTACTGAGCATTTGAGCTCACCCTTTTATGTTTTCTTTTCCCCAGGATATAAAGAAAGGTTTTAGGTAAAAAAAAGGGAAGATCTTTATGAGAGATATTGAAGATCTGTCACCACGATTAGAAGATTATAGTCCGAGTTTCCAAAGACACTAAACTATTACGGTCCTTGTGTGTGTGTTTTTGTAATGTACTAAGTATTCCGCAAAAGTAATGTAATGTCAATGTACGTCAAGCTCCGGGTCTCTACAGTTGGTATCAGAGGAAAGGATTAGTCAACCTTTGGAAACTAGGATGCGAGAACTTTAGTGAGATCCCTAGAGATATTTATAAGGTATGTCTAGGGATGTCCCTAAGGATAAGTATACATATAGGATATAGTCCTAGAACTACGGTAACGATCTTAGAATTTAACCTAAGATGTTAGATATTGAGGGTACTCCCCCTTTACTATGTTGTTTTCTCTAGCATGATTTTTTCCTCTCAACAAATTGTTTTTGTGTTTTAGTTAATGGAGGTAACCAGACGGAATTCGGTTAACATTGAATCCAATGGACAAATTGGTGACTATAAGCAACAAAATTATGTAATGCCTAGAGAGAAAGATATTGTGATTATGCCGAATCAGTCATCGTGATATATCATTAACAAGGTGAAATTTAGTGGTATACCTAATTCATCAAAGAAGAGGAAGATAGACTATTATTCATGTTCGCATGTTGAGCAGCATAAAGAAAGGAAGATTGAGATTTCTATAGAAGGGAAGAAGAACCTTGAAGAATACCTCAAATGGAGGGACCGATGTTATTTGTGTGGAGATAAGGGTCATAGAGTGACAGACTGTTATGGAGTTCAATGTATTATTTGTGGAGAACATGGGCATTACCCAACTCAATGCCCTGACCTAAAAAGTTACTTCTAAATCATGGAAGGACTTATTCCAGGACAATAATTGAAGAGGATGGATTGAAGTGTTTATGTATTGGTATTCAAGAATAATGTTGTTGAGGTACTTTTATTGTTTGTTATAATATTTTTGTATTATTGTGGTTTTCAATAATTTTAAGGTACTGGTAACCATGAAAAGTGATTCAAATATTTTGGAAAGCAGATGATATGCGCATAATGAAGGGATAAGGAGAAAATGAAATGTTTGACAGTATTCATGAGCTCATGATTGATATAAGGACTAAGTGATATCATGGTTTGAGTATATAGAATTTTGAGGATTTTGGTATGTGGAAAGTGTTAAATTTTAACTGCATTCATGTTTTCACTAAGGTATTCAAGTGAATACATGATTAAGGACTTTGAATGTTTGGAATGTGACCAACAAAACATATCTTATGATATATGGGGATCGACGATGGTGTTAAATCTTTGGTAATCGTTTTCACTATGTTATGAGAGTGGACTGCAGTATTATGGATAAGCCTAAAGATTGGAATGGATTATGTTTAACATAAGTTAGTAATGTTTAATGATAAAACTATTTTTTGATATTATTGATGGGATGTTATAGTAATATAGTTTTAGAAAAAGGACAACCTGCAGGACGGGCGACAGCCCATCGCATCGGACAAGGCTGTGGGAATCGAATCCACAACCGAAGTGCGACTGGCCTTTATCGCCTACCACTGACCTACAGGAAGTCCCTGTTTAGAAGAAACTAGTTTTATTATATTAAGAAGTATGATATATGAAGTATAAGTCCATTTTAGGAACCATATATGATTAATATCACTATAGATCGACTTATGTATATAATGTTTGCTAACCTTTTGTTCGAGACAGATGGAATGACCCGTCATTCTATCACATGATCTGCTAACACTTCACGAATAACAAATTCAACTTCATTTATATAAGAGATGAAGTGGAAATTGTTCAAGGCACGAACAATAGTGATATTGTACCAAAATAAAGTAAGTATTTATTCTAATTCAAATTCTTCAACTTTAGGGAAATGATCTTGAAAACCAAAAATGTTGTCCTAGTGCCCTTATATCTGATGAATCAGATGGTACCTTAGATCGTCACAAATTTATGGCTTTGTGATTGTTGGCTTTTCCATAGCCATGTTCTCTACCACTCTCCATCAGAACATGATGGTTAGATTTCTCTTCCATATCCATATTTTCACCTATGTGGAAACCCAGTGATTAGTTTATTTGGGTAACCGTTACGTTTCATACTTTTGTTTTTAAAGATTGGTTTTGGTATTCCTTTTTACGATGTGGGTTTCTATCAAAGAAACTTTCAAATAGTAAACCATTTATAACCCCGACGAATTTCGAGGGCGAAATTCATTTTAAGGGGGGTAGAATGTAACACCCCGAGATTTTATGAAAAATATTATTTTAATTTCATTAATGTATTATGTTGTATTCTACACCAAGATTACCCTGCGCTATACGCAACACCGTATTAGCTTGCATTATACGCAACACTATTCTTGGACCGTGTTACACATAATTTTGATAATAGTTATTCTACGCAACATTGAGTATATATATATATATATATATATATATTAAATGTATAAATGAAATATGGTGGGATTCTGTTATACGAAACAACGAAGGATTCTTTCACAACACGCAACCCTGACTTGGCTTGCATTACACGCAATCGCGACCTTCCTCGATAGCGTGTGTTGTACGCAATACCGTGTTTTAATAAACAATGTTATATTATTATAATATTGTCATGAACTAGCCGTTATGAATAGTATTAACTAAATTTTGAATTTTATAACATTATTATTCATCTTACACATTTCTAGAACATGGTATAAGAACAAAATAAATTTTTCGGGAAAAATAAGTATTTTTCAAAAAATGCAGTTTTGCCGCCTTTGGATGGCGCACCCACTTTAAATCTGGTTTTTGACATGTTTATATGTTCAATTTGACAAAATAATATTCTTATTTTGAATCAGGATATAAAAATTTACATTAGATAAAGTTTTGATATTTTTCCGATAACTTTCATATTTTAATGAATAGTAAAAACACGCTATATTTTAATTAAAAACAACTTTTTGCATCGTAATATCTTATGTGGTTAAATTATAATATTGAATGGTTTTAAAGTATAAATAGAATATATTTTTACCATTTAATATAATTTATGTCATTAGCATTTATTTTACCTTGAATTCGTAGGTTAAATCAATTCAATCTTTTGCAATGTTTTAAAGAAAAACCCGTTTTCTTTCGACAACGGGATTAATTTTAATTTAATTTCTGCATCTTTTGTGTATTGAATTTGGAAAAAAGGATTACATATTTGAAATCAGTGGGCCCAAATTATGTTAATAAGCTACTTTTTATTTTTGGGAATTATGAATAGTAACTACGGTAAATTTTATTTACCATAGTTAAAGGTAAATCGGGTAATTAAGGGTAAATATAATATTTTAAAATTACCCTAAAAAATGTCAAAATACTATTGGATGACTAAAAGTCGACCCATATCACCTAAGGGTCGGATTAGAATCATTTAATGGACATTTGTCCATGAAAATAACTTAATTATTATTAAAACCAAAGAAAGTGACAACATGTCACTCTCTTAAATCTTATAAGTATATTAATTTTAATTTAGTGATAAACTTCATGAAACTTCGAACATGAATATTCTACAGAAATCTAATGAAATTATCTACATCATATAAATTTATTTATAATTTTTAGGGATTAAATAATTATCATTAATTATGAAACAATAGTGATGCAGAAATTGTTTATCTAGTGAAAAATCAAGAATAATGTTTTTTTTAAACTAATAGTGACCATAAAATGCACAAATACCTAACCAAAACTTATTGGCCATGTCAATGTAAACAATAATCATCCAATGGTCGAATATTTGACCATTTGGAGCCTTATAAAAGCGATTATGACCCTTATATTATTATATTTTAAATGATGCCAAAGTTGTCACCTTCATAATTTAATAAATATAACAATTTAAATATTGTGATTTTAAGATGATAAATTCGAGTAAAAGTATTATTGTGAAAGTTAATATATTTATCTTCATCATAGGATTTTATTTTAAATTTTTATACAACAAATTAGTATATTAAATAATTATACAAAAATGATGTAGTAATTATTTTATTAAGAGATAAACTAAATAAATGGTTTTAAAAATAATAAAATAAATATTATATGAACTATTTAATGTGATACACTAATTTTATAGATACATATGAACGTTTATTAATATATTAAATCTTTTAGTTCGAACATATCTTCTGTATATATTTTATTTAAATTTAAATAAATGAATAGTGTCAAAATTGACACTATTGTTATTTTACAAAAATAACATATTATAAAATTGTTTAAAAATCACAAAAATATTTAAAAATTATAAATTTATATTTATATGGTCTATAATGTTATAAAGTAAACAATTATGGAAAATTCACAACAAATAAGTAATTATTTGTTATAATTTAAAATTTAGAATTTTATTACCACAAATAAACTTAAATAGATTAAATAAGGATAAATCAAAATGATAAGGTTTAAAATAAAATCCAAACATGTCTAAATTTGATTGGTTTATGATATTACAACCCTATCTCATCTAATCTTCGAATATGAGTCATTTTTGGAGGTTTTTAAGTGGGGTTAGATTTATTATAAATTAATATTTTTTAAGAATTCCTAAGGTGCCCCTCTCCTCCCTTATAAAAGGACACCTCCTCCCCCTCCTCCTTACACCAATTTGAGCACTCAAGCTCGGCCAAACCCTGCCAAAATCTCTTCTCCACTTCCCTAGAAACATACTAGAGGTTCTGGTCTTCCTCAAAGACCAATTTTAGTGCCCTAAGAGGAGGACTCAAAGAGGCGTTTCAAAGAAGAGGTAATTACCGTTACCAATTCTTTCATCTTTATTTCTTCTTCCATTTCTTCTTCTTAGGTTGTTTCATTATGAAGTAATAAAATCAGTATCACTCATATACTGATATGTTATTATAATTATGAAACAACCTTATTTCACCATCTATCCATCCTACGGAAAAAGAAATCACCGCGCGTGCGTACGTACGGAATACCGTCTCCACGCCGTGGTGTAATCTATTTTCCACCACCACCTTACATGGATGGGTATAATGGTGTAAAGAATAACTATAAATAGTTATTACAACATCATATTGATTCTGATATATTGTATAATCCACTCCAATTCAATTCAATATTTATAGAAATGATATCATCGCTCGTGCGTACGTACGGACTACCGTCTCCACGACGCGATGAGATTCATTCTCCATATTAACCATTTAAGAATGATTATAAAGTATATATAAGAAATAATAATGAAATATATGAAATTATAAAGCTACTGGATTTATGTATATATATACATATGTATGTCATCTACTTACTTCCATTTCAAGACAATAAGGAAAGGAAAACAACGTTCATGCGTACGTACGGACTACCGTCTCCATGAACGGTGTTTTTCATTTTATTTTTCTACCTATTATATATATATATATATACTGAATATATATGATATATAAATCATATTTTATATTCTGGAAGTATGTAAATCATGATATAAGTAATAATGATGTCAAGAACAACAAGTCAAAACACCTACGATAAATGAAACGATTTTACCCAAAACGCTTCTTTAACATGGAATTTACAAAAGAACATGTAATATAATGTCATAAGTGAACCATATATGATATCATAACAATGAATATGATTCTGTAATAAGTCAATAACATGATTTAAATCATTATACAGGAGGTTTGGACACTTACAAAGCAAGTCGGACCTAAGGTAAGGGAAATATCACAATCTCATTTTTATCCGAGATTGTTTATTCATAAGTATTTACTGGGGTGTATTTTATCATCCACATCCATGTTCCCTCAATATGTAATATTGTTTCCATAGACTTACAATAGTTTAAATCCAATTTTACCCTTCGGTGAGTTTTTAGTAAAGAATATGAAAGGAATCTTTTGTCGTTTTTTCGTATGAGGTACTTTTTGACTTTTCCGACAAAAGTACGAAGAATATTTTTTTTAACTTATACGGCATGAATGGATTTTTAAAACATTATTTCCAAGAAACTTCCTTTACAAGTTTTCAAGTTTATGTTTAATCAACTTCTTTTATTTTAAAGTTGTATGACATATTATGAAAGGAAAAATGTTTTTTTGAAGAAGAAAGGATATTTTCCTCAAGAATGGAGTTCAAGTGTTTATCAAAATTATTTTCCATCTAAGATAATAAAGGGTTCTGTTTTTTTTATCCCTATTATTACATTGATTTGATCATGTTGTGATGGAATTATTTTTATGAATTCCTTTATCTTATATGAATTGATTTATGATGTCATGTTGTTTAAGAATCCCATTTTTATTACATGGGTTACGCTATGATGTATGTTTTATGATTATGTGGCACACATAAGAAAGGATTAATTATGAGATGGGTGGGACCTATATCTCCCTCCAATGCATTGGGTAAAAATTTTATATCTCATGAGATAGACATGGCTGGAATGGTAGGTTATACCGGTTCAGTGAAACAGGACTGAAACGAGGGTTACTCGATTCAGAAAGGGACTTTGTCCACTAAGATAGTCTTGGCAATGAGTCATGACTAACAAGAAATGATTCTCTATGATTATGTGTGAATGCCACAAAGTTTCATGTTTTAAGTTATGATTATTGTGATTACATTTCACTACTATGATTTATCCCATGTTATGAAATTATGCTCTCTTTTGCAGGTTAAGATTTCCAAAAGTTATGTTCTTATGAATATGATGTGATTGATTTTTCTTTTGTTTACCCTTACTGAGCATTTGAGCTCACCCTTTTATGTTTTCTTTTCCCCAGGATATAAAGAAAGGTTTTAGGTAAAAAAAGGGAAGATATTTATGAGAGATATTGAAGATCTGTCACCACGATTAGAAGATTATAGTCAGAGTTTCCAAAGACACTAAACTATTACGGTCCTTGTGTGTGTGTTTTTGAAATGTACTAAGTATTCCGCAAAAGTAATGTAATGTCAATGTACGTCAAGCTCCGGGTCTCTACAACTCATGCCTATGTTATGATGTGTATTGTTTCCAAATTCCTCTTATAACATGAGTATATGATCCCATTTTCTACATTTCATTATTATTTATTTTTATTAATGTTATATTCCCTTCTTATGTCATCATGATATTCCTTATAACCCATGTGTTATCATTTTATCATTTTTTCATTCCCTTACATTTATTTAGATATCATACCTTTTGTTCACATATTTCCCAGGTTGTCCTATGGAGATGTATGTTCACAAAGGATGTTAGGAGTTCAGTATGAGGTATAAATAATATATTTTTTTATTCTAGCTTAATTCATTCTAATCATGTACATAATCATGAAAATACTCTATGATTTATAATCCATGGTTTGTCTATGATGGTTATTTATACTTAAAACCATGTAATAATCTATAAAAAGGATTGTGTTGCTATATAGTATGTATAATGAATGGGTTTTTTCTTTGGGTATTTAGTAGAAATAACTATATATTAAATTATGTTTTTTAATTTTGAATTATTATGTTATTGTCTCATTGTTTTGATAATAAAAACAAGACTTGGTAAGGGAGATAAGGAACGATTAGAAGTCGTTTAATTTACTAGTGCTGGTAGAGTTTCAAATATTTCTCATAGAGGAGTGAATTCTAATTAGTAATGATAATGGTATATATTAATAGGATCCATAAAATCTTATATATTTGAAGGTGGTAAACTATTGGGACCATGATAGTTACACTATCTATAGAGTAGAATGGTAAGATACATATAAAATAGTCTAACACTTTCGAGTAGTTATTTTCTAGTGTAGTGAGAAATAGCTTGGAAGGACAAAACCAAGGGTTGAATAAACATTAATTGTAAGGATACAGATGGCTGGAATTATAATAGTATTGTATTGAAGATACTAAATCTAGTATGTATGGGTTGACATACACATTGGCTATGTTAACTAGGCATATCACGTTCATGTGCCCGTCACACCCATGTAACATTAGGTGACTCTAGCATCACTTACATATATATTGCATCATTTTTGTGTAATATTAAAAAGATGTATTTTTAATACATAGATAATAACCATAAAGGTTTAATTACTTTTGGGACTATATATATAATCATCGTATTTATAAACAGTCTTAGTCATCTCATACAAACCTTCTCTACACATGGTTCCCTTTTAGAATTATCTAAAATAATACAGTTCATCAATACATTAGGAAATAAAAATAATAATAAGTTTCCGGTTACGATGTACAGTAAGGATAAAACTGTGAGATATTAATCGATTATCATAAGTGAGGTAAAATCTTTTCATGGGCATAATAATATGATCATAACATAAAATATATAACATATAAGTGTTAGAAAATAATTCATGAGGTTTGGCATATGGATTTATCATTAAAATATAAATGATTCTTAAGAGTCCATAATCATAATTAATCAATAATTATATGTCGTATATTATCATACACATGTGAAATATGTTTTTTAAGTACACATATGAATTAAAATTAAATTTATTTCCTACCCACCTAATAATTAATATAAATAGTAGGCTTGGGCTAACCACCCATATACCTTCATGACCATGGTATAACCACACTTGTGACCTATTTGTTAGAGGATAAATTCTCATTTAACCATAGATATCATAGCTAAATTATCCATAGAAAAAGAAAATGGTTTCGTAAAATCATTTATAAAACAAAATCATCAAAATATATCTAGATAAAAAAATTTATGGTATAATAAAAACATATACCAAGTGTAACCAAAGGAAGGTCGGAGGATGTTGACATAGAGAAAATACACATTTTTATTTTTATTGAAAAATAGTATATAAAATATGAAGAAATACTACTAATATATTTATAAAAATTATGAATTATGATTATATGGAAACATTTTAATTCACAAAAATTAATTTTCATTATTAATAATCTATTTAAAACATATGATCATATGAAAAATGTTAAATAAGTTTTTTTCCACAAAATTGGAAAATACAGTAATGAGGAAAAAATTAAAATAATCCATTACCTATTATTAAAGTAAATAAAAAATATTAAAAAAATAAACAAAATCTATTATTTAAATAGAGATAAGGACATATATAAATTCATATAATGAATTTGGACATAGAGGAAGAAAATTATTGACTGAAAAGAATATGTGGTGAATGTTTCTCTCAAAAAATTCATATTGGGTAAATTATTTTCCAATGAAAATAAAATTGAGAGAAAAAATGTAAATCCCAAATAATAAATATACAAGAATAAAATTGTCATGGTTTTATTGATAATGTTTACAAATTTTCCCCTAGATGGTAAGAAACCCTTAGATCATTATCTTAAAATTAACCAATGACCATTGACCTATAGTATAATAAAAATAACCATATCAATCACTTATTTAAGAACCTTAAGCATAAAAAATTCCTTTTTTATTCATTAGTTATAATTATTCACTATAATTGTATTAGTTATTCAAGATTTATTTTCATAATTTTATTTTATTAGTTTTGATTATTTCGTGCTTGTTTTTTAATATAGATTCCAAAATGAATTCTATGATACCAAGATCATCATTAAATTATATAAAATATATTTCAAACATTTTTTTAAAGGATGTATGAATCCAAATATTCACTTGATGAAAAATATATTCATGGGTCATGCGAATGGGATATATGATTAACTTTTTTGGGTAATTTAATAATATTAAATAATTAAAATATAAATATAGAAAGTTTTATATTTCATCATTTATAACATAATTTAATAAAATAATAACTTATAAATATCACATATATTCATCCAAAAAATCTCAGAACCATCCATGTCTGGAGGTTATGAATAACATAACACATATGTTTATAGAGGTTGTAGTCCATAAATACACATAAATGACTTTTTCATTTTACAGAGAATATAAAAAGGTATATTTTGATAAATCCTTTAAAAAATATTAAATATTTTCTAAATATCATAATTATTCATTATAAATTATATTTTAAATATCGTTGAAATGAATTTATTAAAAAATAAATATGTCACTCTTAGAGGTGGTAGTTCACATGTAACACTGGGGATATTATTATTTTTTGAATGGTTGAGAGGGAGATAGATCATGGTTTTCACATTAATATAATAAAATATTAGTATAAAACAAGACAAGATAAATTATATTTGAATTTTTATAATTTGTTTAGAAGAGGTTCATAGGAATTATAGAGAAGAGAAAATTAGTAAATGGGTTATAATCACTTGGAGAGTTTGGATCTTGTCCTGTGGAATACATAGAAAATAAAGGTCATAAGGATTATTATTAGAAAAAAGGGGATTCGAAATGGGGAATTGGAATCATTGTTATATAATATGGGAATATATTCAATGGAATTTTTATTTAATAGTGTATCTTGAGGTTGGTGGAAGTGATTTTTTTATATGTGAGAAATTGAGACTTCAACATATAAATGAATGTTAGGAAATATATATGAATGTTATTTCAAGAGAGCTATGTAAAATAGGGGAGAATTTTTTTGAGACACATTTTTATATCATTCAAGAAAAAAATGTTATTTTATAAGGTTAAATGTATTTTAAACATGATATTATTCAAGACACATAAGATACTAATATTTACCCTTATTGACCTTGATTTAAATTGAATGATTTAAATTAATCCTCTACATAAAATATTTGATTATATATGATAAAAAATTTAGATATTAAAAATGAAATCTTGGACTCCTTTTAATCAAATTAAACTTTCAAATAATAAAAAATTATATGTTAAATTTAAAAAACATATATATATATATAATTATAGAAAATTTAATTTTTATATATTATTTGTTTTCATTATTATATTATATAAATTAAAAATTAAATTTGTGATAATAAATTGTTAATATAAAAATTATATATTATCATAAAGTAAATATAATATATTTTGATTATGGAAAACAAATTTTTTTTAAAGAAAAATAATTTAATAAAATAAGTATTTAAAGAATAAAATTATAATATTAGTTATTCAGATATAGTAATTAAATATTATCAAAAAAATACTAATGATTAAAACAATTTTCATTATTCACAAATTTTATAATGAAATTAACTTTATTTATAAATTATAATTTAATATCTATATCATAATGTTTCAATCGTGTTTTTTTTCATTGGGTGGTGCTTGCGAAACACATTATCTAACACATTGAATTTATTTATGAGAAACATATTATAAAATCATAAGGTGTCACATTCTATAACCATATAATAATTTACCAATTGACATTTCATTATTCAAATGGAAATAGGTTAGGATACGTCTTTATTACCACATCTTTAGGATCACATGTAACTACTTATTATTTACTGATTTTCCATTAGTCTTTGACTAGGTGAGTGGTTTTGATTCATAGAATTTTATCTCTTAAATCTATAATACCCATTTAATCCTCCACATTATAAATCTTATTATTCTTCCATAAATCCTTTTAACTCATCATATGTGATTTATTGGTAATTAAGATCATAAAATGTTAAATATGGAACATGTCACGATCATGAGATGTGTTAAGTAGATGTACCAAGAGATAAGTTATAGTTCTTAATGATAAGTAATCACAATGGGGTTAATATGATAATGGTTTAACTTACACATATCTCTATATCTCAATTTTTTCCTAGGATACATTAATTTGAATGAATTATCACCTACTTCAAACTCTAGATCTCTGGGATGATTTTCAGAACAACTCTTTGGTGTTCTCTATTACACCATGACATATTTATAAATAACTCAAACTCCCTATTCCACTTACTCATCTTTCTTATGTAGAAATTGATTAAATTTTCTAATATCATTTTTACATTTTTGAGTTATACAATTATTCAAATATATGTACTCATAAAGAGCTATATGAAATCTCATGTGAAATCTATTATTGTAGGAAAATTAATCTATGGTACATTGTTGATCACAATGGACAATAAAATCTTTAGAGAAATATATAATCATAGATTTTAGTGTTTTAATGGTATTCTAAGACTATCCATCTATTTGAGAGTGATTTGGAGTGTTAATGTTCAACTCTGCTTTCCAACATTCCTTAATACTACACCATAATTTCAATGTAAACAAAAAAACATGATAAAGTAAAATTGATATTGGTACCCCATTATACCATATTACATTATTTTAATATAAACATAATGTTTAGAGAATGTGATAAATCATCAGAAATAGTATTAAATTGTGTTGATTTTGAAAGGTTATTGACTAATAACTAAATGATTTTATGTTCTTTATATTTCTTTGAGAGTCCTACGAGGATATCATTGATGATTTTTTCCAATTTTCATAATGTTATGGATAAAGGGGTGATCATCCCATTAGACTTATGAAAATAATCATTAATGTAATAACACAATATACATCAGAAAAAGTACTACACAACACCCCTCTTAGTGTTTTTAGATGAAAAATTTTCCTTGAGATCTCTATAAATCATTGCGTTTTTAAGATGTATAGACAATGATGATCTATGTGACTCATCCAAATATAAATCATAAATTCATTTAATGTGACGACCCAAAGTTTCATTAATGGAAATCCCTCTTGATCTAATTAAATTTCTCTTTATGTTTATATAAAATGTCAACTTCTTTGGTTTTATGATAAGAATTTTGACCATTGCTAATATAGTCGTTGAACAGTGAACACATGATTAGTATAAATATAGGGATTTAATAAATCCAAATTTACTCAGACAAAGGAAGAAATGGAATCATCCAGTAGAATTGCCCCATTCAAGCCCATTTTTCGGAGCTCGGAAAAGAGTTGGTGTCTTTGGGCTTCGCCCTTGACCAAGCCCAAGCTGAGCATCTTCTTGTCATGTTCGAATGTGACTATCTACAGGAAAAGTTGAAGTTGATTGAAATTACCACTCGAGCGATGCTATCCGAGCCACCCCAAGAGTCTGTCACCATCGTACACCTTACCCTTATGTCTTATGCAACTGTTTTAAAGGGTTATGTAACAAATAAATAGTACTATGTTCATGTACATTTTTTTTGTATATAATAATGAATATAATTTCTGGTTATTATTGATACATTGTAATTAGTTTTTAAAGTACAAATAGTTTTTTAGTTATTATTTAACAAAGAATTCTATTTTATTAAATTAAGGGTTTTTTTAATTAAATAATATTTTAATAAAATATTATTATTATTATTAAATTAATTTTTATTAAATATAAATGATCTTATAATTTTATGAATGCAATTATAATTTTTATTAAGGTTTGAAAGCCATTTCTATCCAAACCTGTGAATTTTCGATAAATGTCGGTTTTTATTTTAAAAGTGAAAATTAAAATATTTTGAAAATTATTTAGATAAAATAAATGTTATTTTTGGAATCAGGACGTCAAAATTATCAAACGGTGAATTTTTCATAATTTTCTGAGACAATCAAATTTTTGAGTAAAAATTAAATACAGTTTAAATATATAATATGTTTTATGACATCATAATGACCCAATAGTGATGTAATAAAATACTATAATCTTTATATTAGTCCAATATTTGTTTTAACATTAAAATCATGTGATTTTGGGTTGTTTTGACTTACTTTTCAAAGCATTAATGGACCCCTCAAGACGTATTCAACACCTTGCCTTTTTAAATTAATTTCCATGGGAGTGTGACTCACCTCCACATAAGAAACCCTAATATTTTAAGAATCTAGGACTTTGGCCTTAAAAAATATTGTTTTCCTCTTCCCCTTGCCAAAAACAATGGGCAAAAACCATGGTATGGTTTGTGGTTTGGATTAATTTAATATAAGGGGTCCCAAACCTAAATAATAAAGATTTCCCTCACCTTTCCTATATAAACCCTCCCATGCTCCAACTTTCTCCTCACTCAAAGCCTTTAGAGTTCTTCCAAACTCTTTCCAACTCTCTCTATAATCCTCCCAAGGTGCCCCAAGATCCTAATAGGCCTATCACAAGCCTCTCTCTATCCTTTGGAAGCACACTTCCAAGTTAGGGTTTTTTCTTCCTTTATCATTTTTGTCAATTTTCTTTAAGTTTTATTTCCATTTTAATTTCAATTATGAATGTTGGGGTATGGTTTCTCACCTCCCCCATACTTCCCTATTATTTTTTGAATGATGGGAGACCCCTTTATCTCTCATTAAATTCCTCCCATGTACACCTGTTACTATGCCAAAATTCGGAAAAGAACTTCTCTCTCTTCTTTTATATTCAAGCAATAATTTTTTATCATGAATCTAAATTCCATTACAATTGTCGGGACATGTATCTATATGACCTCCTTACTGTCCATTACATGTAAATATGATGAGTAACCCCTTTCTCTCTCAACAACCATTTTTATGAATTCTTATGTCACGCTGTTACGTTGCCGAAATCTCACTGATTTTCTAAGCCAATGTCATTGTGTAGTGGATACCATGCCCATTTCTCCATCAAGGGTATTCGCCTTTATGCAAATTTACTTATTGATTATAAAGTTTCATGTATTAATTCAACATTCCATTATCAAGGAATAAATGATTATGTTTTATGAATCCGTGTTTTATGATCCATGTGGCACACTAATGCATGAAATGAAATGTTTAAGAAGGGTGCACCCTTATAGCCCTCCATTGCATTGGGTAAAGTATAGTATCATGATACGTCATGTGCAATGAGTTTTGACTCATTCTAATTCAAGTGCAACTAGGGTTTACTTTTTCTTTATGTGCAATGAGGATTTACTCATGCTCTATGTGCAATGAGCCTTGGGTCATGCTAATTCCATGTTAAGTGTTGTTGCCACATTTCCATGTTATTAATATCATGCTTTATCATTCCTTTATGTTCTTGTTTCTCTTGTTCTATATTGATACTCCTATTGTCTAACATGTATTATACTCCTCATGTTATTCCATGTGTATTCCCTTATAGGGCTTTAAAGCTCACCCTTTTCTTATGCATGTCCTCAGGTTATCCCATGCAATGCTAAGTACGAGGGAATGCAGTGGTCATGTAAATGAAGTTTTCAATAAAGATGTTGTATTTAATGTTTTTAGTTTTTATGTAATGATACTAAACCCCAATGAGACTAAACCTGTCGATCTTATTTTTTGTATCATGTGATGTTTTATGTAATAAATCATGTTTAAGTTGTAATAAAAAGCAGGGTTGTCAGAGTTGGTATCAGAGGATAGGTTTAGTTATTTCTGGGATTAGGAAACCCTAGTAAAGCCTTAGATACATGACCAAGTATAATAAAAACATTCCTATGTTTTTTTAAGTACTGAGTAAGTAGTTTATCAAAAAAATACATCCCTGTATGGATATGAGCATGTAGAGGTGGCTCTGGCACAGATGTATCCTAGGGGTAAAACACGAAAACACCGCTTTAAGATAGACTCGAACGGGAACTGGTGCACGACAACGGGCCTTGATACACTCTTGGTTACGACACTCCCGGGGGGTAAGTTTTGATAAATTCACAAGCTTAGTATGAACCCTTATTAAGGGAATTCATAAAAATTCCCCTAATAATATATGTTATAAAATAGATCATGAAAAGCCTAGATTGAGGCCTATAGACTCATGAGTTAAAGAAATAAAGATTATTTATAAGTCATCAACTTTTGTCTTTGGATTACCCTTTATGTGATACCCCTAACATTCCTTTTATTCCAGCCAATGGTCGGTAATAGGAGGACTTGGGCTAACAACAGATGTGAACATCAGTGTGATGACTATACTAATGAGATTCCCAATCCAATGGGAGAGGGAATCACAATCTTTGTCACTCTTCTCTCTCATATAACTCAATCATTGAATAGAAACACGGGTCAAGAGGAACGTTCAACCCCCCCCCCCCTAAGAAAGAACCTGTCACTATTGAGAGCTTCATGAGGCAAAGGCCTCCTACTTTTAGTGGATCATCCGATCCCACGATCGCTGAACAATGGATCAACTCCATTGAAATGATCTTCTCCATCCTTCAATGTTCTGAACAAGAGAAAGTTCTCCTAGCTGCTTATTGTATGGAGGGTGAAGCTGATCAATGGTGGATGTTGATCAAAAATACAAAGCCTGAGGAGGAGATCGAGGCGTTGGAATGGAAGGATTTCTGAAAGATGTTTTTCGATAAATATTATTCGTGCACCCTCCGGCATAAGATGGAAAGGGACTTCCTTTCCCTCAAGAAAATAGATGAAGAATCTATTGGAGCGTACGAAGCAAACTTTACAAGGATTGCATGATACACTTCTGAATTTTTCGTTACCCCCGAATGCAAGGTTGGCCACTTCATTGGTGGGCTAAATCCTAGCTTGCGGAAAGCATTAGCGATCCATGACTTCAACAACTATGAAGAAATTGTCTGATGTGCCCTCAAGGATGAAATAGAGATCAGGGAATCACAGGGGTATCATGGAGACAAGAAGCTTAAGGTGGATTTCAATTCTGGTGGTCCGATGGATAAATCCAACAGTGCTAAGAATATCCCGCACCCCACGTGCCAGATGTGTGGAAAGAAGCACCCTGGAAATTTCCTTAAGGGGAAGAGAAAATGCTTCAGGTGTGGAAGAGAAGGGAACCTAGCTGTTAACTGTCAGCAAGAAAGACCCACGACTGCGACAGAGGAGAGGAACGCTCTGTTTGAACCTCAAC
This sequence comes from Viscum album, assembly GCA_963277665.1. Taxonomy (NCBI): domain Eukaryota; kingdom Viridiplantae; phylum Streptophyta; class Magnoliopsida; order Santalales; family Viscaceae; genus Viscum; species Viscum album. The sequence goes on from OY728147.1 coordinate 90,390,944, forward strand.
GTGTTGTTCAATGCTATAAATGCAAAGAATCGGGTCATTTTGAAAATCAGTGCCCTAATATAAGGGTTTTCAGAGGAAAACAACAACCTCCAAGGCAGAAAGGAAGAGCTTTTTCCATCACTTATGCCGAAGTGAACCCCAACAATGATGTGGTGACAGGTATGCTAGTTATTCATTCAATAATAACAAATATACTTTTTGATTCAGGTTCTACGCATTATTTTATAACTCGAAAGATTAGTATAACAATCCCAACACCACTAAAAATCATGGAAGTGAAGATTTTGGTGAGTACGGAAAATGGGGCAATCATTTCATCCCATGAATATAAGTCCTCCCTTGTGATAATCTATGGATTTAATTTTCCGGTGAACCTCGTCATACTCCCTCTGGTGGAATTTGATGAAATTCTTGGCATGGATTGGATTTCCTTATATAGAGCCAACATAAATTGTCGGGAGAGGGAAATCACACTCCATATGGAGAATCGACCCCTGATTCTTTACAAGTGTTAGGAGGAAGATGAATCTCCTTTAGCTTAATCATCTCAAGCATGGATATTACTGCCTTACGAGCATGCATATTTGGCTCAGATGATTGCGTCCAAGGAAGATACCATCCTTGAAGAAATTCCTATTATGAGGGAATTCACTGAAGTGTTTCCCGAGGAACTGCTTGGTCTTCCTACAAGAAGAGATGTTGAGTTCTCAATTGAACTTATACCTCGGGCGCTACCAATATCCAAGAGTCTATATAGAATGGCTGTTGTAGATCTTGAAGAGCTGAAGAAACAACTACAGGAGAATCTGGATAAAGGGTTGATATGCCCAAGTGCTTCACCATGGGGTGCACCAGTCCTCTTCGTCAAGAAGAAGGATGGATCAATGCAGCTTTGCATCAATTATCGTGAACTTAAAAAAATCACGATAAAAAACAAGTATCCTCTCCCATGAATTGATGAATTGTTCCATCAGCTGCGTGGAGCACAATACTTCTCCAAGGTGGACTTGCAGTAGGGATATTATCAATTAAGGGTGAAGAAGGATGATATCCCCAAGACTGATTTTCGTACAAGATACAGGCACTATGAATTTATAGTAATGCCTTTCGGACTCACCAATGCTCTATAAATATTTATGGACTTGATGAATAGATTCTTTAGAGATTACCTTGAAAAATTTTGTGGTAGTATTTATAGATGACATTGTAATATACTCCAAAACCCTGGAGGATCATGAGGAGAATTTAAGAACTGTACTAGAGACTTTACACAAGGAGAATATCTATGAAAAGTACAGAAAGTGTGAGTTATGGTTGAAAGAGGTCTCATTCTTGGGCCATATCATCACAAGTAATGGGATATCTATGGATCCCTCCAAAACAAATTCAATTGAGGGTTGGCCGAGGCCAACATTGGTAACAGTTATCTGTAGCCTCTTGGGGTTAGCTGGATATTATAAACGATTTGTGAGGAATTTCTCAAGATTATCCAACCCTCTTATAATTATAACTCAGAATGGAGTAAAGTTTTCTTGGAGTGATGAATGTGAAGAAAGCATCAAGGAGTTGAAAAGGAGGATTTTCACTACGCCCGTGCTCACATTACCCACAAGTGGGGAACTTTTTGTGGTATTCAGTAATGCTTCGAAGAATGTCTTAGGCTGTGTGATGATGCAAAATGACAAAGTGATATCCTATGCCTCATGGCAGTTGAAAATCCATGAGCAAAACTGTCCAACGCATGATCTAGAGTTGGCGGCTGTGATCTTTACCTTGAAAATCTGGCGGCATTATCTCTATGGAGAGAAATGTGAGATATATACTGACCACAAGAGTCTTATTTATATATTCACACAGAAAAAGAATAATATGTGCCAGAGAAGATGGATAGATCTCATCAAGGATTATGACAGTTCAATACATTACCACCCTGGGAAAGTGAACAAAGTGGAAGATGCCCTAAGTAGAAAGGATCTAGCAATTCTATCAATGATGAGAATTGAGAAGGATCCAATCGTCTTAGACTTGATGAAGATAGACATGGGAATCATAGAGAAGGGAAAATCATCAATCCTTTCACAAATTATTGCTCAACCGCCTCTTTTGGAAAGGTTAAAGGACGCTCAAAAGGATGATGTGGGAATTCAAGAAAAAGTGGAAGCTATCAAAAAGGGGAAATCCTTAGAGTTTAATGTTAATGAAGAAATAATTGTGCGGTTTGGGAAAAGACTATGTGTTCCATCATGTCCGGAGCTGAAAAGGAACTTTTTGATGATGCACATAGTTCAAATTTCTCTATTCACCCAGGGAGCACAAAGATGTATCGAAATCTCCGAGAAAACTTTTTGTGGGATAATATGAAGAAGGAGATCGCTGAATATACATCAAAGTGACTAGTGTGTCAGCAAGTGAAGGCATAGAGGCAGAAGTCTAAGGGGATGATGCAACCATTCCCCATACCAGAATGGAAATGGGAGAACATCACCATGGACTTTGGCACAGAATTTCCGAGGACATCCAAAGGCAACAATGCAATCTGGGTTGTTTTGGATCATCTTACAAAGACTGCACACTTCATTTTTTATTCGGGAGGCTTTCTCTTTGGATCAACAGGCACAGATATATATCACGGAAGTGGTAAGGTTGCATGGAGTACCACTATCTATTGTGTCTGACTGAGATACAAGATTCACCTCTATGTTTTGGAAGAGTCTTCAACATGCTCTGAATACTGAACCGAACTTCAGTACGACCTATCATCTTCAAACTGATGGCCAATCCGAGAAAACTATCCAAACACTTGAGGATATGTTGATAGCGTGCTCAATGGACTTTAAAGGAGAATGGGATCAACATCTTCCTCTGGTTGAGTTCTCTTATAATAATAGTTTCCACTCAAGCATCCTAATGGCACCATATGAAGCCCTATATGGGAAAAGGTGCAGAACACCGGCATGTTGGGATAAGGTCGGTGAACATAAGCTTCTTGGACCAGAAATGGTCAAGGAAATGGTGGAGAAGGTAAAAACCATTCAACAACATATCAAGGTAGATCAGAGTCGACAAAAGAGTTATGCAGATAATCGTCGACAAGACCTTGAGTTTAAAGTTGGAGACATGGTGTTTCTATGCATTTCTCCGTGGAAAAAGGTCATGAGGTTTGGAAGGAAAGGGAAGTTAAGTCCAAGGTACATCGGCCCCTTCAAGATTCTTGATCGTGTCGGGGCTGTGGCCTATCGACTAGCACTTCCACCTGCCATGGCCAAAGTAGAAGATTTCTTTCATGTATCCATCTTAAGAAATACATACCGGACCCTTCACATGTACTCTTTTCTGAGGTGGTATAATTAGAAGATTATCTCTCTTATGAGGAGCAACCAGTGAAGATCATAGATCATAGAGAAAAAGTTCTACCAAATAAGACAATGCCCCTCATCAAGGTGTTGTGGAGAAACAACAAGTTTGAAGAAGAGACTTGGGAATCGGAGGAAGTGATGAAGCTGAGTTACCCACATATGTTTTAGTGTGGGAAAAGGAATATTTAGAGGGCGAAATTTCATAAGGGGAGAATATTGTAACGACCCAAAGTTTCATTATTGGAAACCCATCTTGATCTAATTAAATGTCTCTTTATGTTTATATAAAATGTCAACTTCATTGGTTTTATGATAAGAATTTTGACTGTTTCTAATATAGCCTTTGAACAGTGATCAAATGATTAGTATAAATATAGGGCTTCAATAAATCCAAAATTACTCAGACAAAGGAAGAGATGGCCTCATCCAATAGAATTACCCCATACGAAGCCCATTTTTCGAAGCTCAGAAAAGAGGTGGTGTCTTTGGGCTTCGCCCTAGACCAATCCCAAGCTGAGCATCATCTTGTCAACCTCGAACGTGACCGTCTACGGGAAAAGTGAAAGTTGATTGAAATTACCACTCGAGCGATGCTATCCGAGCCACCCCAAGAGTCTGTCACCATCACACACCTTACCCTTAGGTCTTATGCAGCTGTTTTAAGGGGTTATGTAACAAATAAGTTGTACTATGTTCATGTACATTATTTTTTGTATATAATAATGAATATAATTTCTTTTCATTATTGATACATTGTAAATAGTTTTTAAAGTACAAAAAGTGTTTTTAGTTATTATTTAACAAAGAATTATATTTTATTAAATTAGGGGATTTTTGAATTAAATAATATTTTAATAAAATATTATTAATATTATTAAATTAATTTTTATTAAATATAAATGATCTTATAATTTTATGAATGCAATTATAATTTTTATTTAGGTTTGAAATCCATTTCTGTCCAAACCTGTGAATTTTCAATAAATTTTGGTTATTTTAAAAGTGAAAATTAACATATTTAGTTAATTATTTAGATCAAATAAATGTTATTTTTGGAATCAGGATGTCGAAATTATCCAATGGTTAAGTTTTCATAATTTTCTGAGGCAGTCAAATTTTTGAGTAAAAATTAAATACCGTTTAAATATATAATTGGTTTTATGATATCATAATGACCCGATAGTGATGTGATAAAATACTTTAATCATTATGTTCGGACAATATATGTTTTAACATTAAAATAATGTGATTTTGGGTTTGTTTCAATTACTTTTCAAAGCATTAATGGACCCCTCAAGACTTATTCAACACCTTGCCTTTTTAAATTAATTTCCATGGGAGTGTGACTCACCTCCACATAAGTAACCCTAATATTTTAAGAAGTTAGGACTTTGGACTTATAAAATATTGTTTTCCTATTCCCTTTTCCAAAAAACATAGGCAAAAACCATGGGATGGTTTGTGGTTTTGATTAATTTAATATAAGGGGTCCCAAACCTAAATAATAAAGAATTCCCTCACCATTCCTATATAAACCTACCCATGATCCCACTTCATCCCCACTCAAAGCCTTTTGAGTTCGTCCAAACTCTGCCCAAATCTCTCTAGAATCCTCCCAAGGTGCCCCAAGCTCCCAAGAATCCTCTCACAAGCCTCTATCTAGCCTTTGGAAGCACACTTCCAAGTAAGGGTTTTTTCTTCCTTTCTCATTTTTGTCAATTTTCGTGAAGTTGTATTTCCCTTTTAATTTCAATTATTAATGTTGTGGTATGGCTTCACACCTCCCCCATACTGCCTTATTATTGTTTGAATGATTGGAGACCCCTTTCTCTCTCATTAAATTCCTCCCATGTACACTCGTTACTATACCGAAATTCCGAAATGAACTTATCTCTCTTGTTTAACATTCAAGCAATAATTTTGTATCATGAATCTAAATTACATTAAAATTGTTGGGACATGTATCTATATGACCTCATTACTGTCCATTACATGTAAATATTATGAGGAACCCCTTTCTCTCTCATCAACCATTTTTATGAATTCTTATGTCACACCGTTATGTTGCCGAAATCGCACCGATTTTCTAAGCCAATGTCATTGTGTAGTGGATACCATGCCCATTTCTCCATAAAGGGTATTCACCTTTATGCACATTTATTTATTTATTATAAAGTTTCATATACTAATTCCACATTCCTTTATCATGGAATAAATGATTATGTTTTATGAATCCATGTTTTATGATCCATGTGGCACACTTATGCATGAAATGAAATGTTTAAGAAAGGTGTGACCTTATAGCGCTCCAATGCATTGGGTAAAGTATAGTATCATGATACGTCATGTGAAATGATTGTTGACTCATGCTAATTCAAGTGCAACAAGGGTATACTCTTGCTTTATGTGCAATGAGGATTTACTCATGCTTCATGTGCAATGAGCCTTGGCTCATGCTAATTCCATGTTAAGTGTTGTTGCCACATTTCCATGTTATGATTATCATGCTTTATCATGCCTTTATGTTCATGTTTCTCTTGTTCTATATTGATATGCCTATCGTCTAACATGTATTGTACTCCTCATGTTATTACATGTGTATTCCCTTACTAGGATTTATATCTCACCCTTTTCTTATGCATGTCCTTAGGTTATCCCATGCAATGCTAAGTATGAGGGAATGTAGTGGTCATGTAAAGATATTTTTCAATAAAGATGTTGTATTTCATGTTTTAAGTTTTTATGTAATGATCCTAAGCCCCAAAGACACTAAACCTCTCGAACTTTTTTGTTGTATCAAGTGAAGTTTTATGTAATAAATCATGTTTAAGTTGTAAAAAAAACCAGGGTTGTCATATATATCAAAGGGACACATGATTGGTTACTAAATCATATTTGACTAAAATTTTTAAGGTTGAATGTTAAAATAATCCATTCATTCATTTTAATTTCCAAATCCTCTATATTCACCTATTTAATATTCAAATGGATGGATAGTTAAACATTAATTTGGAAATATATGCTTTCTCCCCAAAACTCATGATTTTAAGCTCTTTATTCGTTAAATACAATCATTTTAGTTCTTTTTCAATCATCATCATGGAGATGATCACATGATCTTTTTGATTCGACACATAAACCACTTTCTTCACTTACCTTGGGTTTTAATTTTTTGAGTAGTAATAATCATTATTAAATGTGAACTATCTCTATTAATGTATATGAAAATCATTATTTGTGAATATATTTTTCATTTTTTTATGATAATTATATATATATATATATAAATATAACAATTTTTTAGAAATATTATTCTATAATTGTTTTTGTGTAAAAATTAATACTACGAATTCCAAATACACTATTAGATAATTTTGTTCTTGAAACATCAATTGATGTAATGTATATACTACCACCATATCATGTTTTATGAGAAATAATATACATACATTAATGTATAAAATACAATATATTACAATCCATTATGAATTATAGAAAATCATAAGCTTGGTGCACTAGAAAAATTATATTTAGCTCATTTAATTTTTTTTTCCGTACTTATATATTTGATAACACATTGATCCAATTCACAGAAAATTAGTTATTATATATGATATACATGATATAATTCTAAAAAAATTGATTATATCAATAAAATAGAAGTATATTTTAGATCTTTGTCATTTATTTTATTCTAGTCCTTCGTTCATTAACTTTAATATTATAAGGAACCACAAATATAACATCATCATAGATTGCAAGACATAACAATGATATATTATTTTTCTATAATTCACAAGTTCTAAATTTGGAATAAAGTTTCTCCTTTTTTATGGTCAATATCATAATCCTTATATTATTTTTTTTCTCTTCCATTCTATTAGAATATATAAGAATATTATATATAAATACATCCACAAATATATCAGGGTAATATATAAAGGCTAAATTCACTAAATGAATGAAGATAATAGTATCATTAATAAGTCCAAATGGCATTGCTATACATTCACATTTTCAATACCTCAAAATAATGGTCTTAGGTATATCATCCATTTTAAGAATAATTGAAGATATCCAGAATACATTTCGGTCTTCAACAAATATTAATCTCCTTGAAGTAGGTCAAAATATTCATTATTTTGCGATCATGATATGTGTTCATTAAAGGGATTATTCATGTTCTTTATATTAAATAAATAGATACACAGTACCATATTTCACCTTATGACAAGGAATAATTTCACCCCATGGTGACGCACTTGGGAATATGAATCCACTTTATATATTCTATTTGACTTTATTTGTTAATCTCTATAACTCAACTAGGTCCCTTATACAGGAAGTTTCCATAATTGGCATAACAATTTGTATGAGTTCTTTTAGAATCTCAACATCATGATTCCTAGGAAGACTATGAATGTTTGTTGGAAATATATTTTAATATTCAAAAAATTAAAGACATATATTGAATTTTTATTTTCTCCCCATCCATATTGAACAAATAACCCTCATAAATAGGTAGTAAAACCTATATAATGGATGCAATTTCAATTGGATGTTCACATTCATCCACATTTCTATAGATGTTAAAACGTGGATATGGAATAAAAAATATTTATTCCCAAACTCATAAATTCATATGGTATCTATATAGATAGATACAATATATAGAGAACAATAATTTTGATACATAGATGTGAAATCCTAAATGGTGAATAACCAATATATAACAATATGATCCATATCAGAATTATGTGGGGATAGAATATTTGGATACATGGATAAAAAACTATATCAAAAGTCTTATATATTTTCTCCCACTAAAATAATGATAAATTTTCCCTCTGATACATATCATAATTAGTAATATTATCCATAACCTATGTAAAGGGAAAATAAAAAATGTGTGAGCTCAGACCCTCATTAAGGTTATACAATTGAGATACCAATGATCATAGGAGTATAAATAATTTTAAGTCCAGATAATATGATATTAACATTATAAAACCATTACATACTTATCAAATATCCTAATATTTAAGTATACAATAAATAATGGAAGTTAATAATACATGAATCAAAAATGAATATAAGAACATGAGCCACAACACTGTAAAATTGGATTAAGACATAAGATTTATTAATACATATAATCATTGAAAATAATATTCGAAATATTCAAGGATCAAAAAAAGATTATCATAGTAGACTCGGTTCGCTCCCCAACCATTTTTATAGTTATGGTTTACTCCCATTACTATCATAGTGGATATGGTCCCTTTTAGAACGTGGTTCACCCCCCATTCTAGTTTTACTTATCTAATGAGATATCTAAATTTACAAATTCATTAGAGATACATAATTTTGGGCCCATCCATCACATTATGAAAATCATATATATTTTTTCTATAAGATAATAAAACCCCCATCATATCGAAACATTGGAGAATTAAATGGGTTTTATAGACATTTAATCATAGAATAACTTGTGTAAATGAAATGGTTTTAATACACATCATATCATCATAATATTTAACTACCTGGATATATAATATGATTTTTATTATTAGAAAATATCTATAAAAAATTCTAGTAAATATCTTTGGAAAAAAAATTATGGGAAATAATGTTAAAGATGACATGGAACATTTCTTGTGGAAAATATAATATTTTACTTTAAAATAACACATTTTAAATAAACAAATTTACAAATATTTAGGAATGCATTTTACTTAAAAATAAACATGAAACATTATAATGGAAGCTTCAAATTATTGACTCATCGTTACATCAGTAAATTGTATTCACGACATATACATCAAAATAAAACATTCATATCACACTATTGTAAAATGTATCAAAATATAACATTCAAAAAAACATCATAATGATTAATATTAAACCATTTAATAAAAATTAAAAAATTTCAAAGATGTCATTAATATCATAGTATAATAATAATAAATGTATTTGATTTTTTTTTTGAAATCATGGATATGAATGAAAAATGATCTTTGAATAAAGATGGAATTAAATTAGTTTATTTTTCATAAAAATATTGTTTATATTTCTTATGTTCGTAGAGAGAGAGAGAAATGAAAGGAAAGTGATATTCGCAATGAGTAATATGGGGAGAAGAAAAAAATGAGTTTCTTTAGAGGTATATCAAAAAATTTCTTCATTATAAACATGATCATAAACAATCTTTGTAAATTATTGGATTGTAACATAAAACCCTCAATGATTTGGATGATTTTTAATTGTAAGCCCAATGAAATAAAAACATTAAATTAAACATTAAATTTCTTGAAAATAAGGAAAATCATGGTATATCATGTGAATTTTACGTATATACATCTCCTAAAAGAAGATAGGTTCATGATAAAACATATGTCTCAATGAAGATAAATTGAGATTAAAAACTCACACCTTAGGATAAAATTTCCTCCAAATCACTCTCACCTCTTATATAATAAATTTAAATTTATCATAATTATATAGTAAATTAACTTTGATAGACTTTATATCACATATGATCCCATTATATCATTTACACACAAACATATGAATTAATACTTATTGAAGTCTTCATTTCAAGGTGTTATCTATTTCATTTATCAAGAGTAATCCAGTTTAATAGTTCTAGTTTTTGCACTATGACCATGATTCCATTATCTACAGAATGTAAATAATAATTTAAATAACATATATATTTATTATATACATTTTTGTGTCGTCCATGAATGTTTGAGATAGAAAAAAAAACTTTATAGTTCATGTAGATGGTAGGTAGTACATACACATTAACATTATCATTTCATGTAGGTTGTAGTCAACAGGTATGTAAAAGTCAGATACTCTCTTTTCAAAGGACCGAGAGTTAAGAAAGAAGATATGTTATTATAATTATATAATTATATTAATTTCATAATTTTGATTTATAATCATTAAACCCATCATAATAACCATCAATGAAATATAGTTGTGTAAAATTAATTGTACCACTATATAGAGACGACAATCTGTATTTATGGACGAGGGATACATTCACTTCCCAGTATATAGAAAGAGGTTTTATACTGGCGATTTCATAATAATTATAAAATTTTACTATATTGTGGAAGCATAATTTATTATTTTAGGATGAATACCATATACATAAAGGAGGAAAAGAAGAAGTTAATTTAAAATGATTGGTTATAGTGATTATCACTTTTTTGAAACAACCAAATTAGAACTCCCCCAATGGATCCAAGGGTTTTCTATTTTGGAAAAATTTCTTCTATATAATTAGGATAAGGATAGTTAGGAGGTATTTTTATGCTTTGGTTCAGCTGCATGTTTTTGGAAAAGTGAATCAGTGGGTAGAGTAAGAGCACTTTTACAATTAAGGAGTGGGGAACAATAAAATTTCTTAAAATATTAAGTTATAATTAATAAATTATTAATATAAATTATTCTATATAGAAATATATGGAATGATATTTTAGTATCTGTATTTCAGCCCATCAACCAATATAATTTATATTGGTTTATGTGTTGTTATAAACAATAGCTTTTATTTTATCCCCCTTTTAACATATTGTATCCTTAAACATTACGACAACTTAATAACTCTTAAAGGATTTAAATTGTTATAATAAAGTAAATATTCAATTAAATATGTATAAATTATTAAATTTAGAAACATATATTATCCTACTTATCTTATTTTATGATTTTTATAATATTTAGATAATTTAATATTACATTTTGTTTATAAAATATCATCAATATCATTTTTAAACTAACAATTTAATTTGACTTTATATGAAATAAATAAAATGATGTAATTAGAATATAAAAATTTAAAAAAATAATATGTAATAATATCTAAAAAATAACTGGGGATTGAATTTTTAACTAAATTATAGTACTTTATAATTTTGAAATTCATTTATTTATTTTTTTCGGTTAATTGAATAAATATTGTGTTATTATTGCATATGAATTTCAGGTAATAATTTAAATACTAAAAATTTAAAATGTATTAGCATGATAAAAAATATTTATCTATAATATATCCATATTTAAACGAACATATAATCTTTTTTCCCTTATCTAATAATTTAAGATATATAAAAGTCTAGAGAATTATATTTTTATCATTATATTTTACATAAATATAATAAAAATTATTATCAAGGGAAATTGACACAAAAATGGAATATATTTATGAATTGAATTTAATTTCAAGAAATATACACATTACCCAATATGTATTCATGTGTTGTAATGATTTTTTAACCTTATTATATTAGTTTAAACAATAATTAGCTGATTTTACCATTACCATGGTAAAAAATATTAATTATGGCTATTATTCATATTGACCAAATTAAAGGAGAAATTTTGATCAAATTTTAACCTCCATGTTCAAAATATGGAATAAGATTTTCAATATTAAATTCCTATAAGTAACATAAATTATTTTTACAAATTTGGAAAATACAATGAAATATTTTTTTTTCAGGAAAATTACATCTTATGTTATAAAATATTTTTTATATCAAATTCATGTTCAATTATCATTCACAATAAAATTATTATATTTTTGTAATGATATTTTTTAAATTTATTTTAAAACTAATTGAAAATATTATCATCTTTTTAATTTACATAAAAACATAATAATATATTCAATAAAAGTTTGTATATTTCTAGATTCATCGAAAAATCAAACAATGAAAAAATTATAAAAAAATAATCATAATATTATATTAATATAATTAATTTAAATATTATATCTTAATTATAATATATAATTACAAAATTTTCCAAAAAAATTGCAACATTTCATCCATAAAATCTACAAAAATCATTTTTGAAGTTATTTTTTCGAAATCATAAAATAAATTTTCAAAAAATAAAATTCTCATTTACAATGAATTAATAAATAAGAAGTTTTTGAGTATGTTGTATATATATATATATCATAATGTGATTAATCATATTCATACCATGTAATTTAATTTCGAGGTTATAAAAATAATAATTCATGGTTTTTTATGCTTGGTGTTGCATATCATGTATGCTATTGAGAATATTTCTATTTTAATATCTTGGGGTTTTATATTACCCCAATATAAATATATATTGTCTTCATAATTTAAATTTTTTTTAAATCAAGGTTTTTTAACTAGTAAATTTTCTTTTTTTGGAAACCCACATTGTAAAAAGGGTTAATAAAAACCCTCTTGAAAAGAGTGAAATAATAATATGAATATTATCTGGAATAACACATATATTGGGTTCTATATAGGTGAAAAATAGTCAGAAGTAAGTAAAAACAAATCTCCTTAAAATTATGTATTATGATAAAAAATATTGATAATAAAAAATTGAATGATCATTTTAATATTAACTACAACAATACCACAAATAGATGAGGTCAGAAAAGATTATAAATTCATCGAAATTGAATGTATTAAGATAATATTTTTGATACAATTTCATTTTCCTATATTTAATGAATTAAAATAAAATATATACTAATAAAATAAGTAAATATACTAACTTGTAATTTATAATTTTATACTTTAATAAATTTCAACCGTAATATAATTTGTTACTCCAAAAGATGATTATTTTAGATTAATTTTCATGGACGAATCACTGAAACAAACATATAATGGTTCAATAAAGTATATTAAGATATTATTATAGGTATTAGTAATTAATAAAAACTAGTAATGATTATTATAATGATTAATAATCGAAACAAATGAACCATTTTATAATTAAATAATACAGTAATTTCCAAATCCTCATTAATAACACCAAAAGTTTAACTTAGATTGTTCTATATATAACTAGGATTGAAATATTTTTCTAACATCAATGTATCCTTTTTATCCCCACTGTAAAAAAAATTATATCTCAAAAATTTAATAACTATTTCTATAAATAACAGGAATCATCATAAATCACCATTAGAATCAATTTTTTTTCCAAAATACAATTCATCTTTTTCCCAAAGGTAAAACCAATTTTTAAAAAGTTATTTTCATTTAAATTAGTTATAAAATGTTCCTAAAAAATTTTATATTTGTATTTTAAATATAATTAATTTATACTAACCAAGAAATCAAGTAGGACAGTGGTAGGTGTTGTACCCTTATCAGTCTTTAGTTGTGGGTTCAAGCACCGTGATCTTTCTAGACATGATTGTTTGTTTACTAACATGTATGGTTTCATTTTTCTCAAAATTCATTAATATAACTCTATAAAAGATTTAAAAAGATGATGATTGTCCTAAAAAATAACCACAAAATTTAATAATTTTTTATCTTTAAAGATTATTTCATTCCCTTCTGTTTAGATAATCAATAATTTAATTATATAAATACTAAATAGTATCACATGATATACCTAATGGTTACATTTTCCTCAATCCAATGAGAAAATTCTCAAAATATCATTAAACACCATGATAAATAACTATATAATCTTATATGGTAGTGATATTTCTAAAAATATCTTGAATTAATTATATATACAAACCTAAAAAGAATTCATTGGATTGACCATAATATCATCTGAATGTCTTCTCATTAATTAATTACTTTTAAAAAATTATTATAATCTATATCCCACAATCCAATATAAATTAATAATCATAACATACAATCATATATTAACCAAAATATATTTTAATTACTAAGTTTTTATTAAAAGATTCATATCACTTCAGAATTACATCACATAAATCATTAAAATTGGGGTTGATTCCTTTGAAATTATGATCATAATTAATCTTATAAGCCATGTATTGTATCCAAAACATTTTTAATAATGTAACATGAAAATATAATTTTTAAAAAATTTTAAACAATCCTTATTCATCAAATAACATCGTAGGTTATTGAATATATTCCATAAATCCAAAAATTAAATAAACATCGTCATATATAACATAATTCACATTGAAATTATTTCATTACCCTATTTATTGCTCACAAATATGAACCCATTAACATCAATAACCACTTTATCCTAACTAAACATTATCACCTTACCACAAAATTAATTTTATTGTTTATCAAAACCATTCAACATATACTATAAAATTCATAATGAAAACTAATATGGAATAATTCTTGTATTTTAAATGATTATTATATAAAAAATATCATTTAGAAAATTAATGAATCCCAATACACCAATTATTTCAAATGAAAGAGTGTAATAACATATTATTATACTTTTTATAGGAGTTATCCCATGGATTAGGGTGTTGGATCAGATAATTCCCATATTCCCTCATAGAAGATACATTAAACAATAAATGGTACCCCTGGATGAATATAATTTTCATCCATCAAATAATTCATTTTTATTAAAAAATTACATTCTCTATTTCCTTCATTTCAAAATATAAAACATCATCTAGTTCCTTTAAGACATTCAATTGAGTGATTATTTCCACATTATTGACTTGTAGGAAGCTGAATATTATTTCATATATGGTTATAAAGAAGTACATCATTCTCTTATTATGTATGTTAAGAAACTTACCCATGTAGGGGTCCATAGACATATAACATAATAATTCATTAGACATAAATATAAGGTTTCCAACTCTATCTCCCATTTTATTTGGGTTCTCATTTGGAAAAACATTATATTTTCTATTAACATTAACATGAATCCTCATTGTTCAATCAAAATAAAAAAACTAAAAAGTATTATATGACCAAAAATAGTCATATTGATTAATAAAAAAACCCAATTATTGGGTATAGAAGTAAAGAAACATATATTCATTCTACGATACCTTATGTTAAACCATGGTTATCTATGGTCCAAAAAAGACCTTAGGATGTTATCCTACACCCGTAATTATCCTGAGGGCTGTCAATAAATATTTATTGTCCCATTTTCCAAAGGTAACTAAACCATTATTTGATACCAACTATAGGAAACCGTACATTTCAAAAAAGATTTTATGTATTAATAGGTGAAAAGTAAAATTATTATTTTATGATCCATGATAGAATCATATATATCTATTTTCATTGGAAACATGAATAAAAAACAACTTGTTCAAATGTTTATACAACATATCCCAGTAAAATTATTATAACTATCAACCCTCTAATACATATCATACATAATGAATTTCATCACAACTTGGGGAAAATAAAGATAAAAATAGTTGATCTTAGATGCTCAGTAAAGGTAAATAGGGGAGATATCAATGATCAGATGATCATAACCTGAGGATAAGGTTATGTGAACATTACCATAGTATTTGAAAACTATACCTAAAATATGAAATATCATAATACTGATTTTCTTCATAAATTTTGGTGGTTTATAATACTTGAATCATAAATGAATCAAAGAACATGATCTATGTAAGTATATAATTTTCATAAGACATAAGTTTGTGGAATACACATAAGCATATAAAATAATCCACATACTAATAAATTCTCATTTCCAAAACATTCATAGTGGAATTATTTCACTCCGAAAATAATCAAATTAATCTATATTTACTCAGAATACTATCATAGTCGATAGAGTCTATTACTATACTTAGATAACTACACATTATAGTATTATTTATGTCATGAGATATATATGTTTACCCAATGAAATAAAGGGATATATAATTATATAATCACACATAAAATATTTTTATTCATATATTTGTGTCCCACAAGATCATAATACATTCATCATTTTAAATTCTATGAATAATTGGGTCATATGAATCTCATACGGGAATAACCCATGTTAATGAAACATGTTTCATAATTATATTTTTTTGATAATCGTAATGCTTCTAGTAAAATAACAAGGGTGGTATCATTGTATCATATCTATTGTAAATTATAATAAATATTAACGGATATCATATTTTATGGAAAAATCTATTAAATATCACTAGGATAATTTTATGCTGAAAATATAATATTAAAAATTATAACCATTTATTAATATCTAAAATCATATAAATTATATTGAAAAAATTATCTTTAAAAAGGAACATGAAAAACTATAAAAAAATGAATTTATTTAGTTTTAATGATTGGGGTGGGTTAAATTAAATTAATAAAATATAATATAATTGAAAACAATCTTTCAAACTTTTTTAAAACTTTATATATTTACATGTTCAAGAAATGAAAAGAATACTATTTTTCAATAATTTTGTAAAAGGTTATAAATAATAAAAAAATGAAATTAAAAATAATAGTTCAATAATAATTAAGTATTATAATAAATTTATTGAAAACATGATGAAGGATGAAAAATGATCTTCAACTTAATGGAGAAACACATTATGTTTTTTTATTTAAAATATTTTTTTCAATGGTTTTAGTGCATCGAGAGATAAAAATTAAAGGAATACACATATTCTAAAGAAATGACCTGAGAAGAAGAAAAAACCATGGGTTTAATTATTGGATGATCAGAATATGTCATCATCAATAACATGAACATAAATAAATATGGTAAAAAAATGAGATTATCCCATAAATCCCTTACTACATTGGTTACATTTGAATTTAAGACCAATGAAATAATAAATTCAAATGAAAGAATTAATAGCATGAAAATAAGGATAATAATGATATAAAATGCCAAATTAATGTGTATACACCACATAAAATAATTTATCTTCATGTTAGAAGATATTTCCCAAAGGCAATAAATTGATACGATAAACCCTTACCTTGAGTTCCACTTTCGTTGAAATCACCAAAATCTATTCAATAATAAAATTAAATTTATAATACACATACACTAGAATCACTAACATAATTTTAATATTATATATTCTCCATTTGTAACATTTCATCTATAATAACTACATATTTTAGAATAAATCCATTTATAGACATATTTTATTTCATCTATTTCTAGCATTAAGAGCAACAAAAATGGTAAAAGAACCAAGATATACTGTTAAAATATTATTAAATATTGTAACAATTATTTAATAGGAATTAAACAAGAGGTTAATTATGTAAATATCTAAATTATGAAAATTTTATGGTTTCCACATGTATAAAATAAATTCTTATGTAATTAATTGATTATAAATTAAAATAAAAAAATTTTGAAAGTAAAACATATATTTATTTCCAAATTTTTTATTAAGGTAATTTGTTTTTATCTAAATAAATTAAAATAATAACTATTGGTGAATTATTTTAAAAAATATTATATATAATATAGTAATTGAATTATTTTATCATTCTTCTGACATTTTTTCTTGGATGCGATAATAATAAATCTTATTTTGTGATTTGAAACTATATTTTCCTAAAAATTAGTATTATCGCGTTTTGTAAACTAATATTAAAATTACATTTTCCCATTTTAGAGAATTTATTATATAAAATATAATTAATTTATAAAATCAAATTGTAAAAAATATTTTATTGATATTTTTTGAGAATTTAGTGAAAAAAGTAATTTTTTTATAAATATTAAATCATTTAGTTTCTATTGAAAAATTAATTTTCGTTTAAATATTTTAAAAAATAAAAAATTATTTTAAAATTATATTAATCTATCAAAAGTTCAATTGTTTTATTAATAATACTAATTATTATTTTTTAAATCGTTTTATGAAAATATGTTATATGAAAACATTTATTACTACAATAAACATTTCTGTTGTAAAACAGTTTAGTCGATGTGTTTTTGGGTTTAATTTTAAATTATAATTTTCTAGTTCTGCAATTATTATTTATTAAATAGATTAAATGTTTATAATCATCATTGTTAATATCATTTAATAATTTAATCATGATTTTTTATCATAGTTAATTGTAAAACCCATATAAATTAATTACTTTAGTTAAGGTTATAATGGGAATACCATGTGTACCAAAAATATAAGAGTGTGTTTTCTAGTAACTATTTTCAAAATCAAATTGGCGGACCATATTTAAACATTATCATACGCTATCTTAGAATATAAGGTTATTTCGAATAATTTTTATTAGGAATTACTTTATCAGGTTTAATTCATCTGAAAAAATTTCTTGTGGATTATACGATTATCCCCTCCCCACATTATAAAAGGGGACATCCTCTCCTCACTTCTCCAAAAATATTAATCCATTTATCACTACCAAAAACTTATAAAATCACCCCAAAAATCCTTATCCATATTACATTTGTTATTTTTTTCACAATAGACCAACACTAGGGTTCATAATAAGATATCCATTTGAGGTTTATCAAAGAAAATTTATTTGTCTTTACTAATCTCCTTATATTGTAATTCCTTTACCATCTTCAATTATATCTTAACAGTTCCAATATAATAACAAATGTGTAGACCATAATATGATATTGTTTTTTAGAGTGAGTGTATCAGGGGGGGGGGGTTTGAAATCAGTTCCCAATAAAATATTCTATCTAAAATGTATTATTTTGGAAATCCAAAAATATTTAAATACAACTATGATTTCCAAAATAAGTATTATGGTACGGATCTTAATATCTTTAAATATCTATCACAAATGTGATTAGCTCTCAGATGAATAATATAAAATATTTTTGGATCTTTGAAATTATATTAATTGATCAAAAAACTATAAGAAAACATATGAAAATAAATAATAATATTATATATATTTTCACAGTTAAGATATTTTTTAGTTTTACAACTGAAATAAATTAAAAAAAATTAAGCACAAAGCATAAATAATGAAAAAAATGCGTTCAGTATGAAATCATTACTTTGTCCTCTCCACTTTTTGATCATCCTCTATCAAGAAGTTTATAAAAAATAAAAATTATGGTCCACAATCTGGATCTGGATTATACAATAGTTTACAATAGTCCAGCTCACACACGACATCTTCCTCAGCTATTTGGGGGATTAAAACAAAACATACCAACAAAGGACCTCAAAAACTATAATATATGGGAAGAAAAATATTAATATATTTGGAGATGATATCAAGTATCATCTAATTAAACATAAGGGAAAATGTGAATATATAAAATTCAGTATCCACACAAACTACTCAAATTAAAATAAATATAAAAAAACTGAACAGACTGGAAGAGTATAATTTAGATGTGCTTAGTATGTTTCAATATAACTTGTGTCTCTTAGTTTTATTATGAAGTAAATATTGAGTTAGTTTCTCTAATACACTCTTGGAAACAGAGTGTTGTAGACTGATGTTCTTAACTGGATGAAGGCATTGGGTTTTAATGTGTAGTTCATCATCCCAGTTTAAGGTTAATATAAGGTGATCACTTCTTGTTTACAATCAATTATAGTTATATGTATTCTTAGTATCCCTATGTTCTTGATTATAGATCACTTCATTTATCTCTTGTATTACTTTTTCAACTCTCTTTTCATAAGAGGGAGTGTACTGCACTTTCACCAGTAATTACAGCAGAGATAGAATCAAATTTAGCTACTTCATTATACTGGACATTCTTACACTATTTTCTATGATTTTTGGAGAAAAATTGAGAGACCATAATTAAAATAGTAAATTGAATTTAACTTAATTAATATATCCATTAGAATAATTTTATCCAAAAAGAAAAAAAAGGTTAAGGAAAAAATTGGTAGTGTCTTAGTTTTGCTGTGTGTGAAGGTCTGATGATCTTATTCTCTAGTAATATGTTGTTAAAGAAGAAACACATTGGGGGTATTACACTAGCTGGATCTTAGACTTAGTCAAATTTCCACTACTCTATCGGCATCTCAACTAGCAGTGTCTGGTCTGAAGGTATAAAGTCTGACGATATGAGGTCTGACTGTACCTCAAAATTAGCCAATATTCTATATTAGCGGTGTGACATTGATGGTACCTCATTTGGAGGTATCTCATATTTACCAAAATTCTCATTTGTGTTGAATTATTTGAAAAACTCCTATTAAATACTTCATCACCTAGAGCATTGTTTTAGGAATTCATATCTTTAAATTATTATTATAAAATAACTTTGTTGTATCATCCCAAAAACATCTAACAGTATTAGATATAATATATTGATCTTCTATTTTAGAAAAAATTTCAAAACCCATACTCTCTATATGTATTTTAATTTTAATATTTTATAAGGAATAATTTTTATCATTAAATAAAGCTGTTCTATTTGTAGAATATCCTTTGGAAGATTATCCATTTTAAATAAATAAATATAGAATTGACAAAAATTTTAGATCATTAAAGTATAATTATAATTGTATGTAAAAATAATTTTAAAAAATTAATAACAAAGAGTAAAAAACCTTTAATACAAAATATTGGTTGGGGTGAGTATCTCAAGAGGTGGTGAACTGAGTACCCAACAAAATTTCTGTCCAAAATGAATTATTTTGAAATCCTGAATTATTTTTGTTCAACACGGTATATAAAAATATCTAGTATGATATAGATCCAAATATTTTAAAATTATTATCTAAATATTTATTAGGTATTTGATGAATAATATATAATATTATTAGATCCTTTGAAATTGGTTTACATGAAAAAAAATACTAAATTAACACAAATTAAGATAAACGATCAAAATATATATTTTTTTTACAATTATAATAATTTCTGTTTTAAAGAATTAAAAAGTAAAATAAAATTAAAAAACACAGGGGAAAGAATGAATAATATTGGTTCAGTATCACATCGAGACATAATCTTATCTGCTTGGTGATAACCTTCCGACAAGCATTTTATATAAATTAAACAAGGTGATCCACAACCTAGATCATTTTAATTCAACAGTTTAATACTATCCAGATCTCACATGACCTCTTTCACATGTACTCATGGGAGTAAAGCTAAACAAGCCACAAAAGGACATGCACTACTTTATCCATGGGAAAAATGAAAATAGATTTAGAATATTTCAAGCATATTCCTATTTAGATCAGGAGAGAGTTTTCATATATAAAACAGAGTACGAAAAAAAATACTTATCAAAATGTAATAAATATAAATAGAACTAATAACTGTTGACAATTATATTTTAGAAGTTCTCAGTCTATTGAAATGTTTCTTATGACTCATAGTTTGATTTTGTAGTGAATATTGAGTCGGTTTCTTTGAAAAACATTTAGAAAATAGAGAGTCGTAGACTTCTGTACTTTACTAGAGGAAGGAGATGGTTTTGGATTTATAGTTTGTCGTCCCATTCGAATGTTTATAGCAGGTGAGATATTCTTTTTTTCAATCAAGTGTATATCTATGTATGTTCATTAGTCTTATGTTCTTACTAACAATTATCTTTATGCATCTCTTGGATTACTTCCACAACTCCCTTTTATCATGAGAGTGTCTGTTGAAATTTTATCAACAATATCATTAAGTAGAGTATATAGATAAACTAAATCCTCACATTGCAAGTTATAAAACTCTCTAAAATTCATTCAATCAAGAATTTAAGATAATAATTAAAATTTTAAATGAAATTAAACTCCATAAATATATCAATTATAATAATATGAATAAAATTGAATAGAGAGGTTAAGGAAAAAATGGTGATATATTTGATTGGTCATGTCTCAAGGTCCGAAAGTGTCAATCATTAGTAGAATTTTTTTCTCGTAGCATCACACTAGCAGTATGACATATGAAGTATCTTAGACTTAGCCAAATGCACACAATTATTGAAGCATCTCAACATGTAGTGTCTGGTATGATTGTATGAGGTCTAACATTGTGATGTCTTAATATATCTTAGGCTTAGCCAAAAATCTGAGTTGGTGGTGTGTCATCTAGAGGTATCTCATACTTATCCAAATTCAATTTCTGGCACCATGACATCCATGCAGTGTCTCAAAAATAATGATATTTTCGTACTGGTGAAATATCATGGACAACAGAGTCTCAAATTCGTGGTGTCTCTCTCAACAGTGCCTCATACTTTGAAAATTTCATTACCCATCTCTGAATATAGATTTTTAGTAGAGAAACATGGTATTCATTACTAAAACAAAACAATGATTTTTGATCATTAACACTAGTAGGTCAACATATATGTTATTATGTTTATGCAATAATATTAATCTATATCCTTCTTTATAAAATGTGAAATAAATCAATCTCTCATGTGTATAATGAACTATCTACTCCCAAATTGATACAAATTTTTAGCCATCGTTGAATTAATTGGATTTTCATAATCATGAAAAAATTAATAAATATAAAAAAATGACAAGAAATTAATTTAATAGGATTAATATATCATCCAACTCCTTACCATTTCATCCAATACAATAGTAATATCATCACTAATTCATATATATGACCTATTGTCTCCTTGAAGGGATGTAATTCATCCTCCAAGTAAAAATCTCAAATACAATTAACACCCAATGTAATAGAAATAATAAAATATTTTTATAAGAAAAGTTGATAAGATTTTATATGAAAATCGATAATATATTATAAATATTAATATGGTTCTTTTAATATTTTATAACATATTTTAAGAAATTATACATGAGCTCGATATATGATCAACAAAATAGAAGATTCATGTAAGGTAGCATGTCCCAATTTCGTTTTATTGGGACATATATTAAGGTTAGGAACCTATTTTTTTTATGGTGTATGAATTTCCCCTATTATTGTTATTATCATGAATACTTTATATTTTGGTGTAATTTATTTTTCATTCTAATTTATTTAACACCAAGGGATTTGATATGAATGTCACCAAGTGGTAAAAAATATCATTTGTAAATTTATTTTCATTTTGTTATATTACTTATCTGTTATATATGGTATTATAAGATACTGTGTGTTATGTATTCGAATTATTTTTATTTTATTTAAAAATATTATATTGGTTTACAGTTTATACACATAGTCAATCCATTGATTAAATCCTACATCAATGGTGTTATCATTAAATGAATTTCATCTATAATTACAGTTCATTGAGATATAGTAGTTATCAATCACCTATTCAAATTTATGTGTCGCATATACCGACCTTTAATGTATTTGACATGGGTGTAAATTTATACCTTATTATTAATGTTTCAATTGATTTATATTAATTAAATTGGTTACAATTTAAATTTTATGAAATAGGTAATAATACATTTTAAAATTTCACATTCCTTTAACATTGAATTTAGTTTAATATAAGGATTCTTATCACTATTCCATAATAAGAACCAAAAATTTTATTATACACTAAATATTTAACTAGTTCCAAATTTTACATCCATATTTTCAAAATTTTTGTACTTGAATACTGAAAATAAATTTTAAAAAGAAAAACCATTTTTACATCCCTTTAAATAAGATGTAATTTTCTTCATTGTCCTCACATTTTAATTTTTTTTCCCAAAATCCATTTTAGATACTCAAATGTTTTTTTAAATAAATGTCAGGTTAACATATAATTTTAAAAATGGTTTGAAAGGAATCTTTGAAATGTTTTCCAATGGGTACAATTTCAATTATCTTTAAAAAATTCAACATAAATGTTTTTTGACATATACAACAATAACAAAATACCCCATCGCCATAACCAATTTATGAAATTTTGGCCATTCTAAATTTATTAAACAGGTTCATAATGAATGAAATATTTTTGAACATTTATTTAAATTTTTCATTTCAGTTCACTTTATTTATTAAAAGGATATGATTTTATAAAAACATATATTCTCGATGAACTAATAGGCATGTCTTATCTCTTATAAATTATGTTGTCATTATCTTCTATTGAAAAATTCACTTTATTATAAACATATGGAATTTAATTTACCTTAAATATCTGTTTTATTTAATAATGATATTCTTATTTATTAAATTGTATATCATTTCCATATAATATGTCTTACATTGAATGTTATTTTATTGACTGGGGAAAAAATTTCTTGCATATTATTTTTTAAATATATAAATTTATTGATATAAAAAATTTCACATTAATTAAATTTTGCAATAGATATATGAAATATTCTTTATACATGTAATAATATGTGGTCACCAAATTATATATCCCATTGATTCATTTTAATGTCTCGTGAGAAATTTATTTTTACAAATTAGAGGGTTTTTTACCCATAATTTTAATCTACCATTGCATAAGGTCTAGGGATATAGATATCACGATGTCTAAGATCATTGTATATAATATTAATCATTTCCTTCATTGATAATTTATTTATTATTGGCCATGATATGTTTACATTTATATAATTCATAGATACATTTTGTGATCAGATTATAGATTAAATTTCATGGGTTTTGGGATATTTATAATAATATATTGATTATCCCATATTTAATCCTGATATCTTCAATATTATATGACCCTTATTGAGAATTTTCTGTCACCTTTATTTAGATTCATTTACCCTAGATATAAATATGAATTATATTATTGAGTTTCAAGGGTGTTGATAATTTTCATTATTGAGTCTTGAATTATATTATCAATATCGAATAGTTTTCATGAATTTATATGGTTCTTCAAGAACACTAAACTGATCGATCCTTGGTGATGTGACATATTGTATCTATGTTACCTTAATAATGTGACCATTTTTTTGGGGTTACTCAGTTCAGAGTTATTATAGTTAATATTAGAGATTTTATTTATAATTCCTGGGAAATTGAATTTGGAATACCTATATTATAGAATTTATCACTATGACTGGTTTTTAGGATATATATATATATGATAATATAATAATGTTTTGATAAGGTAGAGTTAATGTGGTTATCATAGAAATACATCAATGTCGGAATACTATAAGTGTGTGTTTCTTTGGAATAATTATACATAGGGGTAATAACTCTAAAAATGGTGTATTGAGAATTGAATCAATCATCACATAGTGCATGACTATGGGAATTCCTGCAGAATAGGTATAAAACTCCCAAGGGATATGTTTTAGTTAATGATCATTTAAAAAAATAAATTATCATATATTTTAATGTATTTATATTATGTGAGAATATTCCAATGTATACCATGTTTTTGATTTTGAGATTTGTTATTCATATGTATTCAATTTATTTTATGTGTTTCACTAGTATTAAAATTAAAGATTATAATTCACAATGTAATGATCTAATCTATTATATAAAAATATTTAAAAATTTATCATTGTGGATGTAATAGAAACGAAAACAATGTTCATAATTCATGAAGGTATTACCCTCCAGGGAGTGATAATGTAGATGAATCTTGAGATGGAAATATTATAAAAATACTATGGTAGCTAAATTATGTCATAATCCAAAACCATTACTCTATATAGTTTACTAATGACATAAAATGTGATGTAAAATTTTTTGACCACTTAATTTTTCAACAACCTCTCTTATTTAATGGTACTAAAAATCCATTTATAGTAGATAAATGGATTAGTTACACAGATTTAATATTTTCCACTTTAGGATGTAATGATTGGAAGGAAGTTATAATTTTAGGTTATCATGTTTTTCGAGATGTAGATCAATAGTTTCAATTGATTCAAAATAATAATAATAAAGAGGAAATATAGGGCATGGAATGGAAGGATTTTATGACTCTTTTATTCGAAAAGTAGTTTATTCATGTATAATGAGAATCCTTTGATTAAAAAATCATCATTGTAAGATAAAATGAATCAAAAAAATTTGATATGTATGGAGCTAACATTATAAGGCTATTGATGTATTTAGAGGACTAAGTAATAAGTATAAAGAGAATGAATAACCATACATTTGATGGTATTATGAAAATACATTTAAGGGAACTATTCTTCCAATAATTTTAATCAAATGAGGATATAGTACCTTGTTCAATTAAGATAGATAAATAATTATCCATGAAATATTTATTTTAAGGAAATAAAGGTTATTGTAGGATGTGTAAGAAAAAACTAGACGAGGGGAAGAAGAAAAAAAGGATCTTACCACATGCGATAACTATATAAAGAAAAACCAAGCTGCATTCATGAAAGGAATGGATGTTTATATTATGTGGGGAGGGAGAGGAAATTAGGAACATGAATTCAGGGGTATAAAAGAAACCTATAATATTTAGTCTTTCTATTTATTGGATTTCAGGAACTAAGTAAATTAGTTTCCTAGGTATCAAAGAAATATAATTCAGAAGAAGCTAGGGGATCATGGTAAATCTCACATTATTTATATAACCACAGTGGAATAAAGTAGATGTGTATTTTGATGAAAGAATCATTTTGTAGAATTATTTTATAAATAATTATCTAGTTATAAGAATCATGAACCCTAACATTATTATACTATAGTAATTTTTGATTAAGGATTTGAAATAATATAATAAATTTTATAGATAACCAAAAGATTTATTTGTTTCAATAATGATATTTTTGGAGAATAATTGAATAGGGAATGTTAAACCTTAATGTATTTCAGATATAGTGTTAATAACGTTTAATTCAGATTAATAGAATATCGATATCCAATAAGTAGATTAGTTAATATTGGGGACCTTGTAAATAGATATTAATTTAGTAAAAATGTTATTTTTGATGGAGTTTACAACATATTAAGATTTATAAAATATACTCAGTAGCAAGTGATTTATTTAATTTTTTATGGTGATCTAGGTTATTAGTGTGTATTAAGAGAATATATAATCAATTTATTCACATATTTGGTATGTTAAATTATGTGATACATTATTTTTTTTGCTGATAAATATTTAATCATATATTTTAGATTTTGGGGTTTCAATTTCATTAGTTTTATTGTGGAGGAGTTTAATGGTAATATAATAATTGAGTGGATTATGTATATCATTGGCAGTAGAATTTAGGTTTTATTTATTAATATATTATATTGGATAAATTATTCTAACAATTTTGGTATTGGTAAATAATTATAGATAGAAAAAATAATCTCCACCCTTTTTTTAACCTCATGATCAATTAAATGTTAATTTTAGTTCCACAATTAAAAAATCTTTATCTTGGATACTCGTTTCATGGAGTAAGAAATTAAGTGGAAATTTATGAAAGCACAAAAGAAGAAGAAATTATTCTTATGAAAAAAAATATTAAGTATGAATATATTTTGGTTTTCTATATAATCATAGTAAAAAAATCATTCAATTTTAGTAAAATGATATTGAAATTAAAATCTTATCCTATTTCCATTATCTCAATCACATAATTATGGTTTTTTGGATGTTACCGTTATCTTGAAAATGTTTTCTATCACTCTCTATTTTTCCATGGGAAATAGTTTTACAAATAATGTACATGTTTTCACCTAGAAATTATTTTTTCAGACATTCTAACCTGTTTTTGTATTACTCAAGATTACCTTCTGGATTCACATTATCTTTAATTTATAGGGTGCTTTACTATCCATTTTGACAATGTGGGTTTTGAACAAGGGATAGAAATTAGTTTAACAAAATAGATTTGTGGGGGAATAATTTATTATTGGGGTATAATGTGACACCGTTATAATGAAGAATATATTACTATTTAAATAAATTTTAGTGATTTTATAGATTTAATTCTTCAAAACACAGAGTTTAATTAAACCATGATAGACATCTAAAATTTTATTATTCATCATGTCAGTTATAACCTAAACGTTAATGTAACTTCTTATGTAAATAAAGAATATGAAATTTTCATATTTATTAGTATTTACGAATTATGTATAAATCTTACATTAAAGGGGATTCTATGTTCGATGGGGTACCTAACACATAACAATGAGTTTCTTAAAAGTCTTATGTTGCACACAATGTTGAGTCATACTGAAAAAATAATAATATAATATTATTGTTTTAATTTTAGTTAACGCCTAGAAATTATATTGGAATGAATGAATAGAGCCTACTAAAATATGATTATAAATATTTCCAAAATGTCAGCACATTTATCCAATAAATATTTATATTCTTAAAATGAGAATGAATCTGATTTTAAGCATAAATACTCTAATATTTTAAAAGGTAGTTTTGCATCCTTTTGATGGAAAACTGCTTATAAATATATTTTTTCACCTTTATATTTATTATTTCATAAAATAAACCTCTTAGTTAGAAAATAGATATCAAAATTTACTTTGGCTAAATTTTTGGTATTTTTCTAATAAAGTCCAATTTTTAATGAATAGTGAAAAATACTGCATTTTATGTCAAAAATGTCTTTTCATATGATTTATTAATATTGTTATAATATCTTATTAAATTGTTTTAATGTTTATTTTGATTATATTTTTACCATTTAATCCAATTTTGTCCTTTTGATGTAATTTCACTTCGAAATTGGACCATAACACATGTTAATCTTTTTGCAGTTTTTACTTCTTAAAAACACACTTTCTAGTGTTGACAATGTTAATTAAATTTAAATTAGTTAATGAAACTTATATGTTTTGATTTTTTTAAAATAGACATATATTATGAATTCATAATTTCAGAATTATCTTTGGGTGAATGTTTGGTATTTTTCTAAAAACTTTCAATTTTTTATGGATAGTGAAAAACTGCATAGTAGTTAAAAACCTACTTTTTAGTTTAAATGAAATATTACCGCTTCTGTGAATTGAATATCAAAAATATAAAATAAATTTTTGTCATCAGTATATAAAACGTGGTTCGTTAGGATGAAAATAATTCTGGTGAATAGTAACATTTGTTTTTTATTTACTGCGGTAAAAGGTAAATAAGGCAATTCAAGGAGAAATTAATATTATAATAAAATAAATATACCTAAACACTTTTCCTAACCTTATTGGATAAGTCATGGAAAACCAATAAAAACCTTGGGTGAGTCTTTTTGACTTTGAATTCTGTTTGGGTAAGATAATGACATTAATAACATTTTATTAAAAGTAAAAAATATATCATAATGATGTATTGATTCGCAAAAACAATTTTAATGTAGGGTTTTATAATTGCTATTTTAGACTATAAATATTCATTATAAATCTAATAAACTTACCTGAATCATATAATTTTATTTATAATTTTTTATACATCAAGGAAATAAATCTCTTTATGACACAATGATGAGGTAATGATTACCTCATTAATGAATGTTTTAAATAAATGACATTATAAATATTAAAATAAATGTATATTGAAACATTTTATTCCATCCATGGATTTTAGAGATGAGTATGACTTTTCATATTTGAATTAATTTCAGTTTTTTGAAAGAATCAAATTGCTTTGGAATTATTAAAAAATCATTATATGAATAGTATAAAAATTGAAAAAAACAAGTTTTTAAATAAATTAATATTTTATGAAATTATAAAATAGTCCTAAAAAACTAATATTCAGACCAATTACATAGATATGATTTAAATTTAATTAATTTACCACTTGTGGTTCTATTGGCATTTTATGGTAACTATATTAACCATATAGAGTAAATACACAAGAAGACATGGTAAGAGTCAAATTAGTTAACTATGGGTTAAATCTAAAAGATAAGGTTAAATTTCAAACCAAAACATGAAAAATAATTATTTTTTTAGAGTACATCAAATAATAATAATCTTCCCCTAGAATCTAATAAATTTGGGTCCATTTAAAACTGAATGTTAGTTTATAATAAAATAACATTTTTAAACATTCTTAAAATGCCCCTCCTCCCCCTTATAAAAATTCATCACCTATAACACATTACACACATCTCTCAAGAACCTTTTCTCATCCAAAATCTACCCAAATAATCTCTCAATATTCCTCTATTCCTTCTAGAAGAATTCCCCTAGGCATAAGCCAATTCAATAAAATATTTTTGTTCAAGCCAAAGGGAGTTACCCGATTTAAAGGTAACGTCTCCTCTCAAGTTCTTTTCTTTTATTTTCTTTCTTCCCTAACTATTCTATTATTTTTATATGATTACATAACAAAACCAGTATCTTTAATATAGAAGGTTTTTTTATGAGATTGATTGAAACTACACTTCCACACACGTCCATCTAATTGATACAAACATAATGATTCTATGGATGACGAACTACTACCTCACGAAATGATGATTGTTCAGATGTATCCTACCACCTCTTATAGTGGTGATTAATAAGGTAATATTTTTATATCTGATATATATTATATTTATATTTTCTGTATTCTTATTTATGTTTCATTTATAGCATACGTTTATGGTTTCTATAATGGATAATGTGATCATTTCATTTGAGGAAGTGCAGACTTTCACCCCCTCAAAGTGATATGATTCATAAATGCCATACATGTAAAATTTAAAGTATGGAAATAATGAAATTATATATGATATTATACTAGAATTATAATATACCTTTTTATCATTATGTTTTCATTACATTAAATAAAAAATATAAATGAAAGTAGCGTTCATGCGTACGAATGGATTACCGTCACCACGAACAGGGCGTTTCATTTCTTATCTCCAAATGTTATGTACTATTATAAATAACTTTATATACATGATATATATGATATCTAAATAATAAATATCATTCTGTAGATAACATAATTTTGACCACATGTAAAATTTATAATTATAACAAGTTCATTTTTGACTCATGTTCCAAACATCGGCAAAATGTCCGATTTGAACTCAAATAATTAACTAATTGTTATAGAAAAGTAATAAGTTACATAAAAATAATAATAAACTTTAAAAAGTTTCTTAAGAAATTATAAATTAAATTTATTTTATTATTCATGAAATTGAAGAATTAATGTGTCATGTCGGACACGAGGTAAGGAACTTTTTTTCGATATCCTTTCATTGAGGTATATTTTTATAATATACACCTCATTCTTATATAAGGTGTATGATAAACCCCTTTGACTTTTAATTTCATTCAAAAAAAATATTCTTTCTATAAATCATCATACTAAACTACAAAATTATTTTTTTAACGTTTGCGGTGCCAATGACCTCTCTGTCGCTGCAATCGTTGTTTGGCTTCCTTTATAAGCCTTAATGTTATTAAATGAAAAAAATACCTTATTATATTTTTCGGTGTTTTGGTATTGAAATTTTTTTTGAAATGGATTTATTAGTTCAATATCTTGAAATTATTTCTTGTGATTACAAATGAAATGTTATTAGTGAAATGTTTATATTTTCAATGTTTTATGTGTTGTAAAGTTTTAATGGTACTTGGACATTTGATGGGTACTTATGTGATAAACCAATGAAAGGTTGTGCCGTGATAAACCAGGATGGGTGGTTAGGTTATAACCTCCGATGCATTGGGTATGGAAGTTGGCCGTTTGGATATTCAATTTAGGGATATGTGTAGAAGTCGACCGTATGAATATTCCATTTAACTATGTTTATGTCTCAAGTTACCTTTATATGTTATGTGTTCTTTCTATGGGGTTTATGGTAATATTATGGTTACAAAAGGGTAATCAATGACCTTTTATTCAATGAAGAGTATCTATTACTTCATAAAGATGGAATTTATTACTTATGATAATGTATTCATGTTTTATTTGTTGTTTGAAAAAACTAACAGTTTTCCTTCTTTTTGTATCTCTTACTAAGCTTTTTATTCTCATCACAAGTTTTTGAAATATTTTTCAGAAGACGTACAATGGATTAGTGTCAATTATGGGATCATAGAAAATTCATGACAGTTAAAACACAGAACTAGACATGTTTATTTTCATTTAATAGTTTTTATATTATAAAAAATGGATACTAAGTAGAAGTGTCTAAAAGTAATATTAAAATTGTTATATATAAGTTGTGACCTATTTCTCTAAATCTCTAAACCTAAAAAGATCATTTATGTGAATTATTAACATAATTAAATATTATTTAATGATTGAAGTCAGGTCTTTACAGTTGGTATCAGAGGTCAGTTTAGATAACTTTAGAGGTTAGGGTGTTCTTTAACCATAAGTAACATAACAATAATGGTTAGGATTTTAGAAAGAGTCATCGTTATTTTAGATAAAGTGAATCAATTTATAATAACATGAATATGTATATATTAGTGTTTAATCTCCTCATAATATATTATATGATGATTTTATGATATACTCACACTGACCTTTTTGGTTTTAGTAAATGGTTGGATCTAGCAAGCCCTAATGGAACAAAGGATATGAAGGAAACTGTTGTGGTTTTTTGAATGAAAAACTAAATGAAATGGGAGATGCAATGAGAATTCATTTGGTTATTATTAACTCTCTATTTAGAGTCATTATTGACCACATGACCCATGGTTATTTTTATAAGGCAATGCATATGTGAGAAATGTATGCCAATGGGTGTTCAGGTAATAACCATAAAGGTGAGTATTTTCAAAAACATATTTGTCAAGGATGTGGAAAGAAACACCTAGGAAAATGATTCAATGGTATAGGAAGGTGTATCAGATTTGGAAATAATTTTCATAAAAATACTACCCACCCTGGAAAAAGGAGGCGTCTGGTAGACTCTTGGAAAGGGAGAGAAGTTATTTCTGAAAGATCAATTAAACGTTTTAAATGTGGTGTGCATGGTCATTATACAAATAGATTTCCTATGATGATGGTTCAGTAATGGGATTAGCTGGATCATATAAATATATGTTTACTAATACCTAATTCAATTCCAATTGAAGATGGGGAAACTGAAAATGACCAATGAAATGTATGAATTATTTCTTAGCTGATGTTTTGACATTATTAAATCATAGGATATGATTGATCATATTATTTTTAGGAAATAAGAATTACGGAATAAGATGGAAAATAATGATTAATGGATCATGAATAACATTAAATAAGTAAAAAGTCTACATATATGTGATTCAAGATGTATGGTAGGTTCTCGGATGATGAAATGCTTAAAAGAATTAAGGCTCTTTTGATGATGGGATTACTTTGGAAGACTTTTTCTAGTTTGTGTAAACCTGAAGGTTGATATGTTAAAGTGTTATTCAAGGAATAATTATCTTTTCTTTTGCAGATATATTAATAAATAAACATTTGGGTTTATATGATCCTTGGATTTGAGGTAATTACATGTCATTACTTTTTAAAATAAAAATGTGAGGTATGAGATAACATTTGTGGTTAAAATATGTTATGGTTATTTTTGAGGAATGAATATCATTTTTGGGAATTTTATAAAATTATATATTTTTTGAAAAACGAATACATGTAGGCCATGTTACAATCTTCCACATCAGACAAAGATGTGGGTAATCAAACCCATAGCCAAAGTACGATAGATAATTATCTCCAACCATTGGACTACAAGAAGTCCCTGGTTAGTATGAGTTATTATTTTAAGATAAATTTTTTATCAATCATGAATAAGTTGATTTGTATTATTATTATTTTTCAAATGGATATCCTTTGTATAAGAAAATGATTCGATGATTAAGTGATATTTTTTTTGGAAGACGTTTTCTCTTTTGGGATCACTATATGCCTATGAAAAATAGAATATTATGGGATTTAATTTGTGGAGTAAAGGTTGCAAAAATATTTTGGAAGATTATATGTTTTTATTGTAGACTTATAATGATTTGGGTTAGTTATGAAAATGATTAACCTATCTTTGAAAATATGTGATTAAGATAATTTCTTTTTATTTTGAGACATTAAGAGTTGTTGATGTTATTTGGAGAAAATTTTTTAGATTTACCATGGAATACTATGTGATTAAAACCTTTAGAATTTTGGGTTTCAAACATAGTTTGAATTATATTAATGAATTTTAAGTACAATTGTGTATTGAATGGTCTTTGTTGAACTTTGTGTACTGTTTGATGAATTTTGGAAGATAAGAGTGGTATTTCATTTTATAAAGGATTATCGTTTGGGAATAATTTTTTTTTTACTAACCATTTTGGTTTTGGATAATTTATAAAGATAAGAAAAATATATACTTTATCATTGGTAGATTAGGTGATTCTCTAGAAGTTGATTTTAGCACTTCAGGTGTGATCATATCATCATGAATACTCATCATTAGGGGAAAAGATGAGTTTATGGTAGAATTTATTAAAAGATGAAACTCTATTTTACAAGTAAGTATGTAACCATATGTTCTTAGTCAATCTCATAAATAAATTCCTCAAAATTATGAAAAGTAACATAAAACACAAAAATTTTCCATTTCCTTTTCTTACTGGGAAACCAATGACAATTTAACCCATCATAAGTTAGTGGTTTTCTTATTGTTAACTTTCTTCTAATCATGTTTTCTATCACTCTTCATCAAGACATGACACTTAGTTTCTCCTCTATATACATGTTTTGATGGAATATTGGTATTTGTTTTCTCTGGTGACCTTGGTAATTCTCTTTCTTTCTTTTAATGTGATAGTTTTTTGACACTTTTTCCGATGTGTAACTTTTAAGGATGTTTCCAGGTCCAATTTTAAATTTACAAGGACACAATTACCAAAAGGGGGAAGGATGTAACATCCCAGGTAAATAAAGAATATGAAATTTTTATATTTATGAATTTTTTATGAATTACGAATTAATATTACATTAAAGGGGATGCTATGTGTTATTGTGTACCCAACACAAAATAATGAGTTTCTCTGATGTCTTATGTTGCACACAATGCTAAGTCATACTAAAAATAATAATAATATTATATTATTATTTTAAATGGTAGTTAACGCCACGACATTGTATTAGAGTGAATGAATAGAGCTAACAAAAATATTATTATATATATTTCATAAAATTATAATCATTTATCCAGTAATTTTTTTTAGATTCTTAAAATGAGAATAAATCCGATTTTATGCATAAATATTCTAATATTTTTAAAAGGTAGTTTTACCACCTCTTGAAAGAGAGCCCCTTTTAAATCTTGTTATTGTAACTTTTATATGTTTCAATTGAAAAAAGACATTTATTCTTTAAAAGGGGGATATTAAAATTTACTTTGGGTAAATTTTTTGTATTTTTTTGATAATGTTCTTATTTTATTGAATAGTGAAAGATACTGCATTTTATTTCAGAACTATATTTTCATCTGATTTATTTAAATGGTTATATTAACTTTTAAAATGGTTTTAAATTTTAATTGTATTATATTTTTACCATTTAATCAAATTTTGGACATTGGATGTATTTTCACATTGAAATTGGACATAAACACATCTCAATGTTTTTGTTGTTTTTACTTCTTAAAACACAATTTATAATTTTGACAATGAAAAATACATTTTAATTAATTAATAAAACTTTAGTGTTTTGAATTTGGTAAAATGAACATAATTTTTTAATTTGGAATATCAAAATTATCATTGGCTGAATTTTTAGTATTTTTCTGAAAATGTTCAATTTTGATGAATAGTGAAAAACACTATGTAATAGTTAAAAACCGAAGTTTTCATTTAAATGATATTTTACAACTTCTGTGAATTTAATTTCAAAAATATAACATACATGGATGTAATCTGTAAGTAAAACATGGTTCAATTGGATGAAAATAAGTTTTAGTGAATAGTCACATTTGAATTTTTTACTGCGGTTAAAGGTAAGTAGGGTAATTCAAGGTAAAAATAATATTATAATAATATAAAATTACTTTAACACTTGTTATAACCTTATTTTATGAGTAATGGCCGACCCATACAACCCTTGGGTGCGACCTTATTAAATTTGGGTATGATAGTGTCATTAATAACTTTTTATTTAAAGTTCGAATACAAATATCAATAACATCTATTATTTTGCTAAAAAAATATAATGTGGTGTTATATAATTGATATTATTTACTATAAATAGTCATTATAAATCTAAAAATATTTACTAAATCATGATACATTATTTATTATTATTTAGACATCAAATAAATAAATTTACTTATGACTCACTAATGATATAATGATTACCTCAATAATGAATGTTTTAAATAAATGAGATTATAAATATTAAAAAAAATTATTTTGAAACTTTTAATTCCATCCATGAATTTTATAGATGGGGATGACTTGATATCATTTAATTAATGAATATTTTTGAAATAATTAAGTTGGTTTGGATTTTTAAAAAGTCTTGATATGAATAGTATAAAATTTGAGAAAAATGAATTGTTAAATAAATTAATATTTTATTAAATGATTAAATAATCCTAAAAATATATTATGTTTCCAAATTAATTCGATAAAATTAAAAATTTCATTAATTAACCACTTGTGGTTTGATTGGGATATTATGGTAACTATATTAACCATATAGGTTAAATATATAAGAAGACAAGGTAAGAGTCAAATTAGTTAACAAAGGGTTAGAGAAAAATGATATGGTTAAGTTTGAAACCAAAACATGTGTAAAACCTATTGGTTGAGATTATTTCTAATAATATACATCTTATTTTATAATTTAATTAGTTTGGGACCAATTGAAACTGAAATTTAGTTTATAATAAAATAATATTTTGAATCTTTCCTAAAGAGCCCCTCCTCCCTCTTATAAAAATCCATCACCTCTAACCCTTTACACACACCTCTCAATCCCCCTGTCTCAACTAAATACAACCCAAATAAGCCCCCGATATCTCTCTCTTCCTCTAATAATCATTCCCCTAGGCAAAATGAAATTCAAGAAATCTTTTTGGTTCAAACCAAAGGGAGTTACCCGATTTATAGGTAACATCTCCTCTCAAGTTATTTTCTTTTATTTTCCATCTCCACTACCTATTTTATTATTATTCTTTGATAACATAACCAGAAAACTATCCTCAGTATAATAGGATATTTTTATGAGAAATATTCTAACTACACTTCCACACACCTCAATCTAATGGATACAAACATATTGTTTCAGTGGATAGTGAACTACTGCCTCACGAAATGATGATTAGTTTTTTTCTCCAACCACCACTTATGGTGTCCATTAATATGGAACTATATTTATTTCTGATATATGTTATATTTATATTATCTCTATGATTATATATTTTTTATTTATATCATACCTTTATGGTTTCCATAATGGGTAAATGCGATAATTTCATTTGAAGAATTGCGGACTACGGCCCCTTCCAAGAGATATAATTCATTCATGCCATACATGGAATGTATAAAATATGTAATTAATGAAATTATATATGATATTATACTGGAATTATAATTTAACTATGTATCATTATGTTTTCATTCTATTAAATAATAAATATAAATTAAAGTAGAGTTCATGTGTACGTATGACTTAACATCTCCATCAAAGGTGCATTTCATTTCCAATATTCAGATATTTTGTACTATTATTAATACATATATATACTGGATATATATGATATGTAAATCATTAATATCATTCTGGAGATAATTTAATTTTGTCCACATTAACAATTTGTAATTATAACAAGTTCATTTTTAACTCATGTTTTGAACATCGACAAAATGACTGATATGAACAATAGAAATTAACTAATTGTTATAGCAAGGTAATAAGTGACATAAAAGGAATAATAAACTGGAAAAAGATTCTCATTTTAGTAGAAATTAACATATTTTTATAGATCAGGAAATTAAATAAAGAAAGAGTCAACTCTGACACGAGGCAAAGGACTTTGTCTCAATCTCCTTTTATTGAGGCATGTTTTGATAATATACACCTCCTTCTTTTATAAGGAATATAATAAAACCCTTTTAATTTTAATTTCATTCAAATGGAATATTTTATCTAGGAATCATTTTTCTAAATTAAAAAAAGGAATTTTTTTAACATTTTCAGAGACAATGACCTCTCTGCCACTTTAATCGTTATTTGGATTCCTCTATAAGTCATAATATGTTAAAAAAATTAAATACATTATTATATATTTGGTTTTTTTAGAATTGAAAATGGTTTTTTAAATGGATTGATTATTTAAATATCATTATTTTACATTCTGGGATTGAAAATGAAATTTTATTAGTAAAATGTTTATATTTGAAAAAATTTA
Source organism: Viscum album (assembly GCA_963277665.1). Lineage (NCBI taxonomy): Eukaryota > Viridiplantae > Streptophyta > Magnoliopsida > Santalales > Viscaceae > Viscum > Viscum album. The sequence goes on from OY728147.1 coordinate 90,429,167, forward strand.
TGTGTTACGATTTTTTAATGGTACAAGGAAAATTTGACTGGTGGTTACATGATATACCAAATGACGGGTGGTACCGTGATAAACTAGGATGGGTGGTTAGGTTATAACCTCCAATTCATTGGGTATAGAAGTCAGCCGTATGGCTATTCCATTTAGTGATAGGTGTTGAAGTCGACCATATGGTTATTCCATTTAAGTATTTATATGTACCATGTTACCTTTATATGTTTTGTGTTCTTTCTATGAGTTTTATGGTAATAGTTTTGTCCCATGTTACCTTTATATGTTGTCCCTGATGTGGTTGTTTGTTCTGGTGGTGGCGGGATCATTCGGGACAGGGTGATGCTGTGGTGCCGTTTCTTGTGCGGTTTGATTTGGTTTTTGGTGAAATTTCTTTTGATCTCTTTGATTTTTACTATTCGTGATGGTTACTAGCGTGGAGGTTTTGTTGTTTTATCACGGAGGTTTGTTCCTTCGATGGTGATGGTATTGTTAGTCGCCAGCAAAGCACTCTAGTAAAGACCACGACAGTCCCTGGTGAAGACGACGATGGGAGCCGGTGAACCTCGCCGGTGTTCCGGTGAATGTGGGTTTCTCAATCACCTCAGGGGCGTTTCTCGAGGCTGATCAGTTGTAGGCGATCCCGGGATTCGAGGCCAGCGCGTGGGTTCTTGGTTCGTGGTGTGCGGCTCGAGGTCCTATTCCGTCTTGTATGGTGGCAGGTGCTCATTTCATGGGCATATCTTGCTGATTTGAGTTTCTGAAATTTGAAATTTCGAAATTGGAATGTTTTGAAATTTGAATGCAATGGATGCATGGTTGTGGTGTCATGGAGACGTGTTGTTCTGTAATGGGTACCGGAAACCCGGAATCCAACTTTCTGAAAATGAAAAAAATGATTAGTAGGCAGGATAACATATTCATGGTTTATTTTTTGTTTTGAAAAAATAAGAGTTTTCCTTCATTTTGTATCTCATATTAAGTTTTTTATGTTCATCCCAAGTTTTTGAAATTTTTTTCATAGGACGTAAAGTGGATTAGGGTTAAAGATGGGATCAAGGAAAAGTCATGATGATTGAAACATGTATATTTTTTTAAGAGTTTTTATTTAATGAAAAAAATGGATATTGAGTAGAATTGTCTACATGTAATATTCAAATTGTTATGTATAAGTTATGACCTAATTATCTAAAGCTCTAAACCTGAAAATATCATCAATGTGAATTATTAACAGAATTTAAGATTATTTAATGTTTAAGGTAGGGTTATTACACTTAAATTAGATGGTATGAATAGGAATAAATAAATTATAAAAAATATATTTTTTAACTTGTATAATGTCAATTTATTTGTTTCCAATTTAGTAGAAATAAAAATAAAAATAAATTGAGTGGAAGATAAATAATTCTCAAAAAAGAAATAGTGTGCACATAATGTGTTTTTATCTTTATAAATTTGATTAATCACAATTAACAAGTGATATTAATGAAATTAATAATCAATATATTCAATACATTTTGTGATCATTTATATTATATTTCTTGCTATGAATGAGAAAATAATAGTAATTGTTTTATTCTTAAAAACAATATTTTCCTAAAAAGTTTATTCTTCATTTTCTGTGGAAGTATTTCAAAATTTAAATTTTCTTATTTTAGAAAATATATTTTAACTTCATTATTTATATCATAATTTTAAAATTACATCATAGTTAATTTATTATAATGATATAAAATGATTCAATTTTTCATGAATAGTAAAAAATGCTACTTCATATTGAAAACCACAGTTTTGTTTAAATAATTTACAAAGATACATTTTATTTTAAAATTGTCTTAAATATAATATCAGTTATTTTATAATTTAATTTTTTTTAATTTATTTCATTGGAATCGATTATATGATTTTATTTTGTATAAAAATTATCATTACTTATGAAAAAATTTCTTTTAGAAAACTATTTTTTCAATGTGTTTGTGGGTTTTATTTTTGGATCTAATTTTCACATTCATTGAGTTTAATTTGATTAAATGGACACCCTGTTTAGAATTTTTTTTTTAAAATAATTTAATATTAATAAATTTATTTTTTACAGAACTAATAAAAAAATATTAATTACCCCGTTTAAGGATAAAACTGGTTTACTTGGGGAGAAGTTAAACAAAAGATGTTTTTGATTTCCTATTAAACATCTAAAAAACTAGTTGGATGGAAATATTTTTTCCATATCATATCCTACCATTAAATATATGGTCATATTTTTTTATTTTTCTCTATAATCACTTTAATATTTTCTATTATTTTGGGAAATTTCCAAGTGATTTCAAAAAAGGTCCCCTCTCCCAAATATAAAAGGAATCCTCTTACCCTCCCTTATCCACATCACTTAATCCATTAATATTGAAAAAAACATAAAAATATATATCCCTAAAATATATTTTCAAATAATATAGGTTCTGGTCTTCCCAAAGGACCAACCCTATGTTCCTTAATAAGATATTGAATAGAGGTTCCTATAGGTGAAGGTAATTATCTTCACAAGGTTCTTTATTTTTTAATTATTCTTTTACCACCATAAAATATTAAATAAAAACTCCTATATAATATAAGTAGTATCTCCCATATATTTAAATTGTATTATGTTTAAGATATTATATTTTTCCATCCCCTTCTCTATAAAATGGGAAACAAATCCATCGACCGTGTGTACAATTGATTACCTCCTCGCAAACTAATGTAATTGTTTTCCATTGCTAATACAAAATGATAGTCATAATGATGAAAATAATGAATATATATGATATATTTGAAATGTTTTTAATTTTATAAAACTAATAAATCCTATAATTATTTACCCTTTCACCCATCTAAGGATTGATATCGTTTCTCATTCTTATATAAGACTAACTATCTCTCTAAAGCGATGTGTTCCATACTCTATATCTAGCTGAAAATATTGATAAATAAGGAATATAATGAAAAATATGATATTTATAACATTAATATAATTTTCAGGATGATATATATATATATATATATTAGATATGAACCTAAACATCCATGATTGAACATGCATGAGAAATAAATTAAATTTAAAAAAATAGTAATAATAAATAACTTAAAAGGCAAGGGGTATAAGATGTTTTAACAATATCATATATTATATTATAAATATTAATATGTTTTCATTATAAATTTATAACATGTTTAAAAACCAATATAAAATATATTAAATTATGTGAAACATAATATAAGTTTGATGTAAGGGATTCCATCACAATTTACATTCATTGAGTAATATCTTGATGTTATGAAAATAATTTCTATTATTTGGTGAATATTCTTCCCTTTAAACTTTTAACATTATAAATACTCTATATATGATGTTAATTTATTTTTCAATTTCAATTATCTCATCTAATGGTATATTACATGGATGTTACTAAGAGGTAAAGAAATGCATGACCTGATTTCTTTTCATTGGGTTATATTACTTCTACATTGCCTTTGATATTCAAAAATTATCTATGTAATGTCCTATAAATATTTTATAAGTTATTTACCCTAGTTTTTTGTAGACTTACATTTGATACACATAGTCAATCCATTTATTAATCCTCACATCTATGGTGTGACCATTTAATGGATTTCATTGTAACTTATACTATACAGAGACATATTTTTTATTATCCACCAATTTAGTTTTTTTTGTTGTTTATATACTACATATTTACGTATTTAAATTTAATACCAATTTTTTCATGATTATCAATGTTTAATTTCATTTATATTATTTTGTTGATTTCAAATTCAAATGTTTCCAAAGAGGTAAGTTTCTATTTTATAATACCACTTTATTTTGTGATTTCATTTATTTTCATTGAATGAATATAATAATTTTTAATTTATAATCTACAATAATTTTATTATCCATTTAATATAAATATAGTTTCGATATTTTTTACAAATTTTCTTATTTTTATTACATAAAACAATGAAAATAAATTTCTAAGATAACATTGATTTTTCCCCTTTAGTCGGATACATTTTTCATCCAAGAATATGTTTATCAAAATTATTTAACCGAAGTAGTTTTACATACTAAAATGATTTATTAAGATAATTTTATGTTCAAATTGAATTTTAAAATGGGATTAAAATTAAACATTATAATTTCTTTACAAATGGTTTGTTTTTGAAATTATTTACAAGAAAGTGAAAATAAATGTTTATTAATGTATATAGCAATAATATACTTCCCTGCTGCAATATCTATTTAATAAAAAATTTATTTTTCTACATGTTTAAGAAATTATAAAATGAAAATATTTTATGAAATATTATTTTCATAGATCAATTCAATTCCTTTTATTTTTTAAAATTATATTATATTATTGAGAACCCTATATTCATGGGGAATTGATTGTCATCTCTAAACTCTTATTAATTTCAAGATCCTTATCTTCTTGCGAAATATTAACATTCATGTGATCATTAGATAGTAGATTTTACTTAAATGTATACATTAATTAACATTGATATATTTATTACAAAAACCAAATATCATTTCTATATATGGTATATTACATTGAATATTATTTAATTTACTACTGAAATATTGATATTACAGGTAATTTATTTGCAACAGGCTTCTATTAATAAGTCATTTTATTCAAGAACTAAATGATTAACTTTCTATATGATGAATTTTTTATAAAATCAATGATATATGGGCCCTATAGTTATATATACATTAAATGTATTAACATTTTTCACATGATAATTCGGTTGGGATAATTAAATTGGTTTCACCCATAGTTTTAAACTACCTTGGACCATGGACTTAATGATATAGATATCATGATTTCTAACATCAAGACATCAAATATTGGTCATTTCCATAATTGTGAATTTAGTTAATATTATGTTGAAGTTTTTTCCACTTATTTTATTCATGGATGCATTTCACAATCATGTTATTGATTAAATGGAATGTGTTTTCAGTTATTTAACTTTCTATATTGATTATGACACATTTAATAATGATATTTTTTTGTATGTAACCCTATTTGGATTTTGAGACCACCATTATTTTTTTCATTTTTCCTTGACATGAAGTTGAAATTTGTGGAACATGTATTGATTTAACAATTTTTTTAATTTATATTTGAAATTGCTGCTCAGAAAAAAATATATTTTTTTTATAATAATGTTAATTTAAGATAATTTTAGGATATTAATTACTGGAATGATTTTTTATTCTATAAGATAATTAGTAATTAAACAGAGGGAAGCTATTTGATTTCTGAAAATAAAATTATTATTAACATGTTTTATATATAACACTAAAATATTGTTTATACCCTTCATTTTAAGTATAACTTAATCTTTCTATACCCAATGTATAGAATAAATGTATAGATCAAAAATCATAATTATGGATGCAAAATGTTTTTTAAGGAACAAATTAATGGTTCATTATACATAATTTTTTAATCCACTATAGGTTTTAAACCATACTTTTGGAGTTTATTGCTACCTACAGAAAACCTATAGTTGACTTAGTCAAATACAGAATTCTGAATTATGGATTCTTTCAGTTGCAATGGGTTTTCATGAATTGAATATCATATTAAATATTTTTTCAATTATAAATTAAAATTCATATATCCAATATAATATATCATTACTATTTATAAAGTAATTGAAGTCTTTATTTAAGGATGTTCAATTCAAATGACGTGTTGTGTTTCCAGCACAACACAACTTATTGGCAGGGGGTGAGACAACTCCTTCGACGGATCTCACCTTTCCTGGGCTGACAGAGGAAGTGATGGGGTTTTTTCCAATGTTTGTTTTTTCTGTATGCTTCCTTTTTGTCTTTTATATTTTTTTTTTTTCCATTGGGCTTTGCTTTTTTGGAATATATGCCTTTGTCATGTAATGGGTTGCCTCTTCTCCCAGTCCACTTAAGAGGTTGTTTCTTTCTGGTTCAATAAAGAGGGCTTTCCCCTCAACCCTTATAAAAAAAATGTTCATTTCAAATATTCTTGATTTATTATGAAAATTTTCTACATCTGTTTTCCCAAAAGGACTTTGACCATCATGAAAAGTAGTGAGATTTTCATATGCTAAATATATACTTGTTTTATTATGAAGGAAAATATATTTTTTTTGAAAATTATTATTATTCATCAACTCTAAATCTACTTTTTGAAAACATATATATTTTTATCTAATAGATCAACATATTATTGCTACAACTATTTTTCATTAGTAATAATTCTCTACAGTTTGACATAGAATATATTATAGATGCACTTTGGAGAAATATATATTTAAAAATGTTATTGGTGTGTTCTCTATAGATGTACAAATAAATTATGTTTGATGTTGAAGAATATTTTGATTCTGATGTGTTTTATTAAAGATCCTATAAAACTAGAAGTTTCTATGATAACTCTACTCCGAGGTTGTTCCATCATCAACATTATAAATATATATTTTGTAAGAGTATTTTCAACTTGCACATAGACATTTGTGAGGTTTTAGGTTATCATTCTATGAAGAGGATATTTCTCTTAATTGTTAAAGAACTATAATTCCAAATTAAAACCTTATTATATAGTGTCAACTGAATGCACTAATTTGTAGAAGTCCCCAGTAAACAATGTTTCCCATGAAAATCACAATTCTTATGCAATGAGATTTGGTGAAATGTACTAGGGGATCTATGTTTCATGAAACACTATACTACCCTTTGATTTTTCCATTATTTAGTTCTATTTCTTACTTATATTTAAGAGCGAAGAAAATAATCACTTTAGTCTCAATTGGAATATTTAGTTTCTATCATGTTTTTAATGGAGGACAATTTACTTCCTTCTTGTTTACTGAACTTTTCCTTTACAACCAAAAAAGTTATATCATAGGTTTTGATATATTTATTTTTTTATTATTTTTAAAACCGTATTGTTTCTTTCTAATAAAAACAATTAGTATTATATAGAAGGATCTATTAGATATATTCATTAATACTTGAATATTCTATATTTTCTATCTAAAATAATAAAATGGAAACATAATTTTTTACTCAAGTAGTTATATTTATATTTCCTAAAAAAATAATCATTTCATATTTATATTATTATAATTATCAATCGATGAAGTTAGGGAAGGTATTATAATGATCAATGTACATTATTTTAATGGTAATAAGTATATATGTTGGAAGGAAAATATTATTATTTTTCTGAGATATATTTGAATAAGATTTTATTTAATTTAATCAAGAATTAATATATTCTCAATAATTTCATGAAAATATGGAATCATGTTCAATATTGTAAATATGTTATTAATTCAGGAGAAATAAATTCTATTTTTTGGAATCGAAACTGGTGGATTTAATTAATTACCTCTGTTTAATACTATATATGAGATTCAGAAAACAATTTATGTTTCTTATAAAGGAACTATTAATTTCATTCAGAAAAGGTAAAATATTAGAAAATTAAAATTTCATACCTTTAGGCTGTATGTATATGAGATCATCCCATAGATGAATGAAATATTGAAAGAAGTTGTCAATTATATTGTTACATTATTAGAATCAATTAAACAATCAAGTCATGATATAAATTATGTCATAATTTTATTTCTATGTAAAATATAATATATGCTTATATTCATCAATCCACAATAGTTAAATAAATGATAATGAAATAAATTTTTTGTACCTTGATGATTTATAAAGGAAAGATGTAGTATGATTTTTGAAATCATATTTATATAAAAAAGGTTTCTATAATCGTTTAAAGTAAAATGGATGAATTTTCTGATTCATTTTATCCAAATTTAGTCACATAATTATTAGATCTTTTAAAAATATTTTAAAATGTTTTCAACATATGTAATTGATGAAATAAAAAATATTGATTGTACCAATGGAAGGAGAAAGATCAGATGAGGTATAGTTGTCATGTGATCAGAAATCGAAGGAAATATAATTATAAATGTAATTGAAAGATATCCATTAAGATTCAATTGAGTATTACTTATGATTCATGTGATTAATCTACTAAATTTCCTAAACCACTATAAGAAAAATAAAAATAAATCAATGTCTTATGGATCATGCTGACGAGTAACACACTTCTAACACTAAAAATAATGATTCATAAAATGTTTATTATGATGAACATGAGACATATTGTTCCATGAATCAAGAAATTTTTAATCATTAATGATGAATCATAGAAAATATATAAATTATTATAAAATTATTTATACTGATAAATAATTTTTTATAAAATATATTTCATATTTAATATATAAATGTTCATGTATAATGTACAAAAATAAAATTAGAGAATCATTATATGATCTTAATAATTTAAAAGAAACAGATTTATGGTTATTAAAGGATAAATCTATCTAAATTTATTTCTTAGTGAAAACAAAGTAAATGATAATGGTATTCTTTCGAATTTAAGTAATTGAGAAAATATTATATTTTATTGAAATTATATTATTTCTGTTTCTAAAATAAAATTTATAACTAATCTTATATGTTTTCAATGTGGAAGAAATTGAAATTAGGAAAATAGATAATATTTTATAAAACTGTAATTTTGTGTTATTAATAATTTTTACTATTGAAAAGAATTAAGTAACCTTGTTTATGGTGTCTCTACCCCAAAAAACATTATTTGGTTACCTATGTATTCAATTTCTAACAAAACTGGACGAAGAACCATATGGGTACCAAAGGTCACTTGTATTTGATATACTATAGGTGTTCAATAAAAAAATTCATTGTTATATCATTATAATGAAAATTAAAGAACATGGAATTTTTAGGTATTTCTATTTCCAAAGAAACTTCATGAAGGAGAGGACTCTAAATCAAGGAAGTATTTCATTTCTAACATAATATTTGATTTAAGTTAATTAAATTTTTAATATAAAGGGATATAAACACTTTATCATTATTAATAATGTATTAAACCCCTTCTCAATATATTTTTTGTGTGATGTATCAATTTGTTGAAACATTTATTACATAGTATATTCTCATTAAATATATTATTCGATAGAAAATTAAGAAATCTATTTTTTTATAAAGTATCATAATTTTTCTAAAACATTGTACAATTATTTATAAATATTCTTCAAAAAACATTATCTCAATGAATTAAAATTTTGTGGGTGGTCATAGTACTTTCTTCATTTAATTTTAATTATTATGAAACAAAGATATGATTATATTAATAAAATAAATAATGAAACATTATTCATATTATATTCCTAAATTTTTAGAAAAATTATGTTTATGTTTCATTTATCAAAATTTTTTTTCTCTATGTAACATTTTCTTTCAAAATATTTTTCTTACATAAAAATTTCTTTTGGAAGATAAAATATTAAATGATTAATCTTTATTTCAGCAAGATAATTTAAAACATATCCTTACATCTTTTAGAATGAAATTTTTATTTATACTCTTTTGAATGCTATAATATGTTTCCCTAACCCTTTTAATTCATTTATACTTCTTTGTTTTAAATTAAAATGTCAAATACATCATACAAATCTAGCCCGAGTTGTATGAATAGACCTAGAACATAATTATAATAGAAATGATTTTATCAAATGTTGAATGAAAGTTAACAATATTCTACTCTATTTGTATAACATTAAATTTCCTTTGAAAAGTATTATATTGAAAGATATTCATCAAAATATATATTAATTCAGGGTTTTGAAGAACTAGAGGTACAATCTCCTCAAATAGTTAAATATAAAATACTTTCTAAATGTTCTCTATCTATAGTTTATATTTTGATTGTAGATGTTTTAATTATGCATGAATGCATAAAAAATTAAACAATAATATGAATATTATGATAAATATACTATTTCAAACATATATTTTTATTCACTTTAATATATGTATTAAATTTTTTTAGTAAATACCAATTTGTAAAGAAAACACTAATGCGTTTAATTTAGAGATAATTAGTTAAATGGAGAGGATCCGATGAGAATATGTTAATATATCAATTCTTAATGACATTATATGTAAAGACCCGTAAAATTCAAGGAAATTTTTTTTCTTAATTTTCTTTGGGATTTTACAAGAACGCTGTTTTTTACGGTACTTGATTGTGAGGCCCGGTGTGATCGGAATTTCTATCCGATGTTTAGCTCGGGTACATTCAGTGAACGAACGAGCAGGTTTTTCTAACTTTTGAACCACTACTCGAAATCAAATTTCGAGGGAACCGATATATTCGCAGTGCCGGTAATTGCTTAGGAATACCTTTTCTGGAGTTGTGTTTTCACGAGAGAAGTTGTTAAAAATTGTGGAAGTTAAAATAAAAATTTAACTACAATTTTTAATTCTAAGTGGTTAAAACCATTGAGTGGAAGTTGGGGGAAACCACCCAACTTCCCATGGGAGGTTATGAGTGTGGTGGGGCACACACGAACCCCACCCCTTCATATTCCCTAGCTCCTTCAACTCACCATTAATTTGATAACATAAGTTAATTAAATAGGTGAGTTTAATTTCAATGTTTTACAATTAAAATACATAAGTTATGATAATAAAATAAGTGAAGTACTTATTTTATTTTGGTTGGAACTTGTCCCTTTGAGAGGATTTAAAGAAAAGCTAATGGGAGGCTTGAAGATTTTCATCTTCTTCATCGAAGAACGCGAAGAACGGGAAGAACGCACTGATCTCCGACGAAGAACGTTGAATCCTCGGAGATCGACTATGCGATGTCGTGTACCGCGGAGCCAACAACCCTTCTTCCGCGATGCTTCTTCCGTGACGCTTCTTCCACGATGCTTATTCCGTGACGTTCCTTCTACCATGACAATCTTTGAATCATCAACCTCTTGAGGTAGGGGTTTTATGCATTTCTATTAGTGAATTTCTTCTGTCATTGTTACTCGTTCAATTGGACCATTTTCAATCGATTAACGGAAGGGGGCCGGATGGCACAAACACGGACGACCCTCCTCCCTTATCTTTTGTGTTGATTATGGTTCAAAGGAAAGTGACACGGTGTCGTCGCATCGCATGGGAACGGGTGGCAAGAATGTGTGGCGCCGTCACGCCGCACAATTAAAAATCGAACCAAGACGCGGCGCCATTGCGCCGAGCTGGAGATCACCAAAGACACCGTGGCTGGAGCGGGGCCACGGTGAAGGGGCGTGGTGCCGTCGCACCGCTCCAGACGAACTAAGGTCGTGGCTGAGGCCGCAGCGGGGCAAGGACTGGCGGCCGGTTCCAGGCCGCCGGCGTCGGAGCAGGGGGACCGGCCAGTGCCGGTCCCGTGTCGGCAGTAGCCGGCCGGCCGGAGCGGGCCGGCCGGTCAGAGGAAGAGCTGGGGGTTCGTAACCCCCAGCTGGCCAGACGTGAGCGGCCCCCTCACGGGGCCGCGGTTACGAGACAGGGGGGCAGCCCCCCCCATCCGCTCGGCTGAAACGGCCGAGCCTACTAGACCAAGCCAGTGCGCTGAGTCAGGCCGCGCCCCGCTGATCTGGGTCGTGCTCAAGTGGGCTGACCTGGACCCAGGTCGAGTCGACTCGGTTCGGGCCGACCTAGGGGGTCTTGGGTCGGGTCAGTCCAGGCCTTGAACCCCCACTTCTGAACCTCTCACGGTCTTTTTCCCCTAACATGGTCTACATACCTCCGATCGATGCACCGTTAGTGGGGATGTGATCCTTGGAAAGAGACGGTCGTTTAGGTATATTACAATCAAGGTTTCGGTGTACTTTGGGTTCGTCCGGGTTGGTTCATACACGAAACCAACCGTGCCCTCGGAGCGGAAATGCTCATAACTTATGCTCCGGACATCTAATTGACATGCCGTCAGCTTTGATGGATTCCTCTATGTGAGAAGGACCTTTTGGATTACTCCGCTCGAGGTTTGGACGTAGTAAGAGTATGGTCAGGTTTGTTTTGACATAAAAACCAATCGGGCCCCTCGGACGAAAAAGCCAATAACTCTCAGACCGGGCGTCCGATTGACGCGCCTTCTGTGATGTTGAGTTCCTGTTGACGATACAGAACTTTAGGATACATCAACTCTGAACTATGTGTCAGTTGATGTATCATCCCTTCGGCTCATGGAGCGGACCCTCCCAAATGAGTTTGCTATGTGCGGGAACCTTAGAGCTGGCTACGACTACGACGACGATGACGACTATGCAGAAATCCTCCGTGGATTCGATGACGATGACTACAAAACTCAGCGATCCAACGTGGATCAGTGATACTGATCCTGTGTGGGTCAGATCCTATGTGGGTCAGCGCTCAGTGGTCCTGTGTGGGCCAGCGCCTACAGATCCTGTGTGGGTCTGATTTTGTGTGGGTCATTGCGGGGGTTAGTTACCTATCGGTCCATTGTGGGTCATTGCAGGGGTTAGTACCTATCGATCATGTGTGGGTCTGATGACTTAGATGAATAAGAGACTACATCTGATCGTCTCTATCGTCTTATGAAGAAATATACCTGTGTGAGCTGAGTCTTGACTTTCAATCCTTATCTTCGATAATATTGACTTGATATCTGGTGTGGCTTTCGTTATGTTTTACTGTATGGTTTGGGTTGTTATTTCCTATGTAGAACGGGTTACGTTTTCCAGTGTGAACTGGGTTGTACTTGGGCTCAGATTTTGGAGAAGAAATGGAATTGATGACTTAGGTATATGTATGGGAATACACCTAAGCAGTGTCAGATGTTACTTCGTGATTGTATCTTTCTTTTTTGGATTACCCTTTGTGGGTTCTGGGACACCATCAGGGGTATCAGGGTCCATACTAAGTAGATTATACTCACCCCTGCACGGGCTATGCCCGCACTATATTTTGTTGGTTGCAGACTACGGACAACGCTGATCGTGGTTGAGGTACGAGGAGTAGGTCGGTACCCAGAGGTGGACCACTGGGCGGGGCGTACTCGGAGCAGACGGCTGGACCTGAGGAGCTTTGGAGGTTATCTGTACTCACCATTTAGGTGGGACTTCTAGTGGACGGCTCGAGGCTGCGACTTTACTTTTCAGTTTCTGTACTCTCTTTCTAAGTTTTACTTTACTTTTAGTTTGGGATTGTATTCTAGCCCACTTACTTTTCCACACTTACTATTGTACCCAGTTTTTACTTAGTGTTTACTTCTTTTTGCTTTCTCTATGGTGTTGTTTACTTTAAAAGGAAATTCCTTCCCTTTTTATCAGGAATTATGCCTTGGTGGAAGTCGCCAGCCCCTAGCCTATGGAATGCGGGCTTTGGGTAGTCACGGCACGGGCCCCAAGGACGGGTCGTGACAAATTTGTATTAGAGGAGTTTGGTTCTACCGCAGAACTCTGGAATCTGATCCTATTCTATGTGAAGCAATTGTGTTAAGAGTATTGAGTGTGGTTATCAGTCCAGGGAGTCCAGTGTTGGTGCGGCAGCCGACGTATCCGTACACCAGGACCCTGACTTCTGATTTCCGACTTAATGCATGAAAATATTGATTGCATGTGTGTTTCAAGTTTTCTTTGTGATTACTTTGTGTCAGCTCACCAGGTATACTGTTTGACCATGGCGCACCTGTTTCTTTTCAGGATGGCCCCACGACGGCAGCCAGCTAGGGTTCCGAGTATTGTGTGTGACGACAACCCACCGGGCGATGAGGCCTCGATACAGGGCCCTTTGACAGTAGAGGCACCAGCGGTACCTCTACCCGCCGAGCCACTGATGCTACTAGCCCCAGCCGCTGACAACGCACGTCACCTTAGTGCACTGCACAAGTTTCAGCGCCGGCGACCACCCAGGTTCCGCGGGGAGATGGACCCTCAGGCAGCCCAGGATTAGCTGGAGGCAGTTTTACGGGTTTTCAGGCTAGTGAGGACACCAGCAGACCTCATGGTGATCTTTGCAGCGAGCCTACTACACGCTGCAACAGACAGATGGTGGATCTTGATACACCAGGTGCACGATGAGTCACCTCTCCTCTGGACGGACTTTGAGATCCTCTTCCGCTCGGAGTTTGTCCCATCCATCCTCAGTGCGGTGCGCATCCAGGAGCTTCTACAACTGCGGTAGGGCAGCTTGACGGTCGCCCAGTACTCGGCGAGATTTACTGATCTCTCACGCTACTCAACAGACATGGTACGGGACCCATTCTTCCAGGTCCGGACCTTTGAGCAGTGATTGAGGCAGGAGATCAGGGATCGATGATCTCCCTCAACATCCTGACACAGGCAGGGGTACTGGAGCGAGCCCTTCTGATCGAGAGCTTCCTTGATGAGCCTGCATCAGCGGCGAGACCTACCGCCGGGAGGCACATATCATAGTCTTCTATAGCAGGCAGTCGACGAATGACTCATGGGTCCAGGAAGAATAGACCCTTAGGCAGAGGACCTCAGGACACTGGCTCAGTGGTGCAGGGCACACAGCTCGGAGTCAGTCGTTCGAGAGGCAGACAGTGCTACGCATGCGGCGGTCAAGGCCACATGGCTCGTGACTGTCTGACCTGCTGTGCGGAGGAGCAGCAGACGGTTGAGGGGCCACCCAGGCAGAGGTAGAGTGTCGACCATGGCAGTCCGTAGGGAGAAGGCATACGAGGCAGAGGAGCTGGCCGAGTAGCAGGTGGTGGGCGACGCTTTGAGTCTCTACCAGCACCACCACCAGGAGGTCCACCCCGACCACATGGAGATGGCGGGCAGAGACAGGCAAAGCATCAGGCAACGGAGGCCCACAACCACGGCACACTCGAGATGATTCAAGGTACTATCTGTGTCTATTCCACCCTTATTTTAGTTTTTATAGACACATGAGCGAGTCATTCTTTCATAGCCACTGCACTTTTTCGGAGCTTTAAGATTCCGACGGAGCCGTTGGATCGATCATTAAGGATAGAGACTCCTACAAGGGCAAACATGATGATTACGCACTGGTGCCGGTAGTGCGAGCTGACTCTAGGAGGCGAGAGATTCGACTGGGATCTTCTTGTAGCAGCGTCGAGGCCTTATGACATCATCTTGGTCATGGATTGGTTATCTATAGTCCATGCTCAGATCGACTATATTAGGTGCAAGGTGCGATGTGTACGCACCGACGGGAGCAGGTTCACCATCACCAGCGAGAAGGGAGCCTTTGTAGAACACGATGGACTCTCGTAGAGGAGAGGACAACCCATCACTCATCAGTTGTCTAGCCTCATCCTTGGAGTAGTTGACATGCAGAGTCCTGGTTTTCCTATAGTGGTGGATCCGTATGCAGACGTTTTCCCGGACGACGTTCCAGGACTACCTCCTCTTAGAGAGGTAGACTTTTATAATGAATTTTACCCCAAGACAGCCCCGATATCCACTCCAGCATATCATACGGCCCCCGTGGAGCTTCGAGAGCTACAAGTACAGTTGGAGGACTTGCAGGGCAAGGTATTTATCCGACCCAGTGTCTCACCATGGGATTCCCCGATTCTGTTCGCCAAGAAGGAGGAGAGGAGCTTGGGACTTTGTTTCGACTATTGTCGCCTAAACCTGGTGACCATGAGGAACAAGTATCAGCTACAGAGGATTGACGTCCTCTTCGATCAGCTCAATGGATCACGGTGGTTCTCGAAGATAGACCTCAGGTCAGGCTATCACCAGCTCAGATTTCGGGACGAGGACGTGCATAAGATGGCCATCAGGTGTCAGTATGGCCACTATGAGTTCTTGGTTATGCCATTTGGCGTAACCAATTCTCCAGCAGTTTTCATGGCCCTCATGAACATGATCTTTCACTCATACCTCGATCTATTTGTCGTGGTCTTCATCGATGACATTTTATTATACTCAACCACTGAGGAGGAGCACACCTACCACTTGCGAGTTGTACTAGACACACTCTGAGAGAATCAGCTTTATGGAAAGCTCTCGAAGTGTCAGTTATGGATACGTGAAGTCTACTTCTTGGGACATGTCATATCTGAGGCGGGAGTTGTAGTGGATCCAGCGAAGATCGAGGCAGTTCTAGCTTGGGAGCCACCCAGGAGTGTGACGGAGGTGCGGAGTTTCTTGGGACTAGCTGGGTACTACTGGAGATTTGTGCCAGACTTCTCCAGAATTGTGGAACCACTCTCAGTTTTGACGAAGAAGGAGAAACCCTTTGTGTGGTCAGACAGATGTTATCAGAGCTTCCAGGAGCTATGACAGAGATTGACCAGCGCACCTATCTTGAGGCTACCGGAGGAGGGAGTTGGATACTTAGTTTACTGCGATGGATCAGGGACCTAACTCAGATGTGTCCTGATGCAGGAGAGGGACGTGATCGCCTTTGGATCACATCAGTTGAGGCATCATGAGTAGAACTACGCTACCCACGACCTGGAGTTAGCAGTAGTGGTCTTCGCTCTGAAGATGTGGCGACACTATCTGATGGGCGAGCACTTTCCAGTGTATTCTGACCACCAGAGTCTCAGGTACATCTTCTCGTAGAAGGACCTAAACCTGAGACAGTGGAGATGGCTCGAGTTCCTACAGGACTATGACTATGAGATAATCTATACTCCTGGAAAGGGGAACGTGGTATCCAATGATCTCAGTAGGAGGACGGGCATTCAACTACTTGGGAAGGCTAGAGAGAAGCTATCTGCTTTGCAGATATCCGTCGTGGATAGAGATAGAGTATCCTTTCTTTAGTCACTCAAAGTCACTCCTCCAATACTGCAGCGGGTCAGAGAGGCACAGTGAGGGGACGCCGACTGTGAGACACGGCGTGTGTAGATATCCTCAGGATAGGCACCTGGTGAATTCTCTTTAGGAGGGGAGCACGGCGTCTTTTTCAGAGGATGTACCTTGGTACCAGTTGCTTTATGAGAGGAGGTTCTGAGAGAGTTTCACACTTCCCCTTTGGCGGTACATACTGGAGTGGCGACGATGTACCAGGATCTCAGACGATAGCACTGGTGGCCGGGCATGAAGAAGGTTGTGGCAGTGTTCGTTTCTCAATGCCTCACCTTCCAGCAGGTGAAGGCAGAGCACCAGGTACCAGCAGGCTTGGTACAGCCCTTGGAGGTCCCAGAGTGGAAGTGGGACGACATATCTATGGACTTCATGACTAGAAATCTACCAACTTCTAGAGGTCCCAACTCCATTTGGGTGATTGTCGACTGACTCACCAAGTCGGATCACTTCTTACCCATCAGAGAGCAGGGCTCAGTGGAGATCTTGGGAAGCCTCTACGTTCAAGATATTTTATGGATTCATGGTATTCCATAATCTATCATCTCTGATCAAGATTCTTGCTTTAATTCCAAGCTTTGGAATGGGTTTCATGAGGCGTTCGGGATGCAGCTATGCCTGAGCACCGCCTTTCACCCTCAGACAGATGGTCAGACGGAGAGGACCATTCAGACTCTCAAAGACATGATCTGTGCGTGTGTCTTCGACTTTGGTCGCAACTGGGAGGACCACCTACCCTTGGTGGAGTTCGCGTACAATAACAACTACCACTCCACCATCGGGATGGCACCATACGAGGCGTTGTACAGCCGACCTTGCAGATCACCGCTGTGTTGGACAGACCCTGGGGAGTCAGCACTTGTGGGACCAGAGATGGTCTAGGACAAGACAGAGAAGGTCCAGGTCATCAAGGAGCAGATGAGGATAGCTCAGAGCCGGCAGAAGTCTTATCCTGACAGGAGGCGGAGGCCACTTGAGTTTGAGTATGGTGACCACGTCTTCTTGCGGGTCTCATCTCGACGTGGATTACGGAGATTTGGCCGAGGTGGAAAGTTGTCTCCACGCTTCATCGGACCATTCCAGCTCCTCAGTAGGATTGGAGAGGTGGCTTATTGCCTGGCTTTACCACCTCAGTTGCACTGGGTGCACGATGTCTTCCACGTGTCCCAACTGAGAAGACACGTGCACGACCCGATGCATATCATTGACCATGGGGAGCTGGAAATAGATGATGGGGAGAATTTTGAGGAGGTTCTAGTGGATATCAAGGATCGACAGGAGTGGGTCCCATGTGGACCGTCGATTCCTCTAGTGCGCATCAGATGGAAGCATGTGAACCTCCAGGAGAGCACTTTGGAGCAGGAGGCTCAGATGCATGCGCAGTACCCACTTTTGTTCCCCTAGTTTTTAATGTATCTTTACAAGGACGTAAAAACCTGAGGTAGGAGTAATGTAAAGACCCATAAAATTAAAGGGAAATTTTTTTCATAATTTTCTTTGAGATTTTACAAGAACGCGGTTTCTGACAGCAATTGATTCCGAGGCCCTGTGTGCCCGAAATTTCTATCCGAAGTTTAGCTCAGGTACATTCAGTGAACGAGCGAGCGGGTTTTTCTAACTTTTTAACCGGTGCTCTGAATCGAATTCCGAGGGCACCGATGGATTCACAGCGCCGGTAATTTCTTAGGAACACCTTTTTCGGAGTTTCTTTTTCACGAGAGAAGTTGTTAAAAATTGTGGTTGTTAAAATAAAAATTTAGCTACAATTTTTATTTCTATGTGGTTAAAACCTTTGAGGGGAAGTTGGGGGAAACCACCCAGCTTCCCATGGGAGGTTATGACGGTGGTGGGGCCCACACGAACCCCACCCCTTCATATTCCCTAACTCCTTCAACTCACCATTAATTTGATAACATAAGTTAATTAAATAGGTGAGTTAAAATTGAATCTTTGAGATTCAAATACTTATGTTATGTTAATAAAATAAGTGAAGTACTTATTTAATTTTGGTTGGAAGTTGTTTCTTTGAGAGGATTTGGAGAAAAGCTAAGGGTAGGCTTGAAGATCTTCATCTTCTTCGTCGAAGAATGTGAAGAACGCGAAGAATGCACTAATCTCCGACGAAGAATGCTGAATCCTCGGAGATCGACTACGCGACGCCGTGTACCGCGACACCAACGACCCTTCTTCCGCGATGCTTCTTCCGCGACGCTTCATCCGTGACGTTCTTTCTCCCAAGAAAATCTTCAAATCATCAACTGCTTGAGGTAGGGGGTTTATGCATTTCTATTCGTGAATTTCTTCCGTCATCATTCCTCGTTCAATTAAACCATTTTCTATTGATTAACGGGAGGGGGCCGGACCGCACAAACAAGGACGACCCTCCTACCATATCTTTTTGTGTTGATTATGGTTCAATGGAAAGTGACACAGTGCCGTTGCACCACGCAGGAACGAGCAGCAAGAATGTGCGGTGCCGTCGCGCCGCGAAATTGAAAATCGAACCAAGCCTTGGCGCTATCGCGCCGCACCGGAGAACCCCAAAGACATCGCGGCTGAAGCGGGGCCACTGCGAAGGGGCGCGGCGCGGTCGCGCCACGCCGGACGAACCAAGGCTGCGACTGAGGCCGCGACGGAGCAAGGACCGGTGGCCGGTTCCGGGCCTCCGGCGTCGGAGAAGGGGGACCGGCCAATGCCGGTCCCGTTTCGGCAGCAGTCGGTCGGCCGGAGCGGGCCGACTGGTTAGAGGAAAAGCCGGGGGTTCGTAACCCCCGGCTGGCCGGACGTGAGCGGCCCCCTCATGGGGCCGCGGTTACGAGACAGTGGGGAAGCCCCACCCCCCCCCCCCCCCCCCCATCTGCTTGGCAGAAACGGTCGAGCCACCTGGCCCTGTCCAGCGTGCTAGTGCGCCGGGCCAGCAGCGTAGGCCGGGCTGGGCCGGGCCACGCTCAAGAGGACCGACCCAGGGTGTCTCGGGCCGGGCTCGACACCCCCACTTCCAGACCTCTCATGGTATTTTGACCATAACATGGGTTGCAGACCTCCGATCGATACAATGTCAGCGAAGATATGATCCTTTGAACGAGACGGTCGTTTCGGTATATTACACTCAAGGTTTCGGAGTACTTTGTGTTAGTCCGGGTTGGATTGTACACGAAAAACAACCGGGTCCTCGGAGCAGAAACGATCATAACATAAGCTCCATACGTCTGATTGACGTACCGTCAACTTTGATGGATTCATCTATGTGAGACGAACCTTTTGGCTTACTCTGCTCGAGGTTTGGACACAGATGGATTACGGTCGGGTTGGTTTTGACTTAAAAACCAACCGGGCCCCTTGGATGAAAAGGCCCCTAACTCTCAGACCAGGCATCTGATTGACGCACCGTCTATGACGTTGAGTTCCTATTGACGATACAGAACTTTTGGATAGATCATCTCTGGAATATGTGTCTGATGATGTATCAGCCCTTTGGCTCATGGAGCGGACCCTCCCGGACGAGCTTGCTGTGTGCGGGAACCCTACAACTGGCTGTGACTGCGACGGCGATGATGACTGTGCAGAAATCCTCTGTGGATTCGACGGGGACAACTACAGCACTCAGGGATCCTACGTGGATCAGTGCTACCAATCCTGTGTGGGTCAAATTCTATGTGGGTCAGCGCTCAGCGGTCTTGTGTGGGCCCGTCCCTACAGATCCTGTGTGGGTCCGATCCTGTGTGGGTCATTGCGGGGGTTAGTTACCTATCGATACTTTGTGGGTCATTCCGGGGGTTAGTACCTATCGATCCGTTGTGGGTCCGATGGCTTAGATGAATCAGAGACTAAATCTGATCATCTCTATCATCTTATGAAGAAGTATACATGTGTGAGCTGAGTCTTGACTTTCAATCCTTATCTTCGATAAGATTGACTTGATATTCTGTGTGGATGTTGTTTTGTTTTCCTGTGTGGGTTGGCTTGTGATTTCCTATGTGGAATGGGTTACGTTTTCTGGTGTGGACTTGGTTGTACTTGGGCTCAGATGTTGGAGCTGAACTAGAATTGATGACTTAGGTATATGTACAGGCATATACCTAAGCTGTGTCAGATGTTACTTCGTGATTGTATCTTTCCTTTTTGGATTATCCTTTGTGGATTCTGGGAGACCTTCGGGGTCTCTAGGTCCCTATTGAGTAGCTTATAATCACCCCTACATGGGCTAAGCCAGGACTATGTTGTGTTGGTTGCAGACGATGGACAACGCTGATCGTGGTTGAGGTACGAGGAGGAGGTCAGTACCCGGAGGTGGACCACTGGGAGGGGCATACTCGGAGCACACAGCTGGACCCGAGGAGCTGTGGAGGTTATCTATACTCACCCTTCAGGTGGGACTTCTAGTGGGCGGCTCGAGGGTGCGGCTTTACTTTTCAGTTGTTATACTCTCTTTTTCAGTTGTACTTTACTTTCAGTTTGGGTTTGTATTCTGGCCCACTTACTTTTCCGCACTTACTATTGTACCCAGTTTTTACTTAGTGTTTACTTATGCTTGATTGCTCTGTGGTGTTGTTTACATTACAAAGGAAATGCCTTCCCTTTTTATCGGTAATTACGCCTTGGTGCTAGTCGCCAGCCCCTGGCCTATAGAAGGCGGGCATGGGGTAGTCACGGCACGAGCCCCGAGGACGGTTCGTGACATTATATTATTTATAATAAAAATATTTTCATTCTCTTTGATAGTATAATATTTGAAGATATTGAATGGATAATAGAACATATATCATTAATTCTAGTTGATTTCAATGAAAACTGTCAATGTTTGGAGAGTGTGCGTGATCCAACATACCATTTCAAGAATCTAGATTCTACTTCAACTCGACAAAATTCCATGTCAAAATATTTTTTTTCATATAATTTATTTTTTTTATTACCTTATTTTATATGTCATTTTTTATTTTATTTATTTTTCTTTTATACTTAGAAGGCATTAAATTATTTCATAATATATTTTTTATATCAAAAAAATGGGGATATTTTTTAAATAAATTTATGGTCAAATTTATGAGATATTTTTTCTTGGTAAAATTGATAGTGAATTATCAAAATGAAAAAATTTTACAAAATAAATATGTAGAATACATATGTAAAAATTATATATATGAGACAAATTACCTTGTAAATGTTTTTATTTATAATGAAAAAACATCTTGAAATTCATTTAATATCATGGCTAGTAAAATTTATTTTCTTATTCACGGTTATATTCATAGTTTTATGGGTTTTTTATTACAAAAAATGAAGATATTGTTGATGTTGTGATGATTCAATAATTTAGTTAATTTTTTCTCCATTTTTATACTCACAAAAAACAAGATATGTGTTTCTAAGAATGATACATTTTATGAATTTAAGGATATTAATTATGAGAATATAAATTTTTCTTCTAGAATCATATTTATTCTTTAAACCATCAGATGGTATTTGATTTCTCAAATGAAAATAATTTTGGACGTGTTTTATTACAAATGTAGAAACAATGATCATTCCAAGTATTTTAAGCAAAGCGTATTGTTTGTATACCATATGTTTAGAATAAAACATCATATAAAAACACTATATTTCAAAGGTACCCTAATTTTTAGGAATAATAATATGGTACATCACCCATGATTTTTTAATCAACTGTAAGTCATCTCCAATAATGTTAGTTTTTATCACTACAAAGATAATCTCTATGCTTGAGAAAGTCAAATACAACATTCTAAAAAATGGAATATTTCTTTATTTTCTACAGTCATAGTTTTTGTCATTATATATATATATATATATATATTGAAATCATAATTACCGATTCCAAATTGTCATATAAAAATTACAAGATCATACCTATTTCTAAGGGAAGTTATGACATTCTTTGAACGTTTTGAATTCAAATATCCATGATTTATCATTCGATATTTATGAAGATGATTGATGAAAAAAAAATTTATCTTCATGATAAATACTGACATGTACATATTATAGAGATATATATTTTCTTATTTTCAAGACACATAAGAATGTTTTAAAATAATAATGATTCATTGTATCTTAAGAAACTCTTTGAAAAAATACATTTTTTGATCTAATTGATAAGTATGGTGTTGCTATTACTATATTTCATTGTTATTCATTTTAAGAAATTCAGAAGAGTACTTATTAGAGATAAAATTTAGACACATACATGTTTAATCATTTTCCAAGTGTGTTATCTACTAAATTATCATAAAATATTATTTGATTTATAATAATCCTTTCATGTGCCTATATTTTTATTTAACATCAAAATGAATAATATGTTTGTTCTTCAACTATGTTCCTAATATATTTCAAAATCTAAATCCAAAATTTATTAATTTATTAAGAGTATTCTGTACTCATACTCAGTCATTGGTGGTTTTTTATCTTCTTGTACAAATATGTTGATATTTTTATTCCCTAAAAAAATCAGAACACCCTGTAAAATTCGTATTGTAAAGTGTTAATTGCATGTACTCAGTTATAGAATTAATTAGTTAATATAACTGCTATAGAAAATCCTTAAGCACATCGAGAGATATTTGGTGGAGTGAAAAATTTCTTCTTTGTGCCAGGAATAACTATACATTATTTTCATATTTTCTGTACATATTTTCTCTACTTATTCATATTTAAGAGAGATTAAAAATAATCACATTAATATTAAGATGGATGTTTAGATTCTATCATGTATTTAATGAAAGAAAATTCACCCAACTTATATCCTCATTTTTTCCTCACAGTCCTTACAAATTTATTGAAAGAATTTGGAGGATGATGATCATTTTATATTTTTAGGTTTTTTGTTACATTCTAAAATGTAAAATGATTATCATGTGTGTATCTAGTTCGTTGAAAATAATATAATGATAAATTTATTTTTATATAATCCATTTAATCTAATAAAATTTAATAATGTGAACATTATGTATTTGTTATAGATGTTGGGGTTGTTACATTACCATCGATATATCAATGATTTCTTATCTAAATCATTGTTTTCAGGTTTTTAATTTTTTTTTCTCATTAATATATCTATTTAGTAGTTAGAAAAAATTTACATTGATCATAGTTCCATCATCTATAGAAGTTTAATAATGATTTAAATGTCATTTCTGTTCATTATATATTAATATATTTGGGTTATCATTAAAATTTAGTGATATAAAAACCAATTACACAATTCTTTGAGATGATAGGTTTTATTATGCATGGATGTTTTTTTAAATTTTTGATATATAGAATAGATGAATGGTAAATAATAATTCACATTTCAACATTTATTATTATATCATATAAATAATTTATATTATTTAAATCGATCCTTATTACCATCTACAAAAAAATATTATTGAAACTCGAATCACTTCACATCGTGGTGGTGATATTCCGCATGTATTAATCAATGTTGTTATCATTTTCTTGGAGATTAAAATCTATGAAGGTAGATGTATTATTATAATTAAAAAGGATAATTATTCCATTTTAATCATATATAAAAAATATACCTAGAATAGTTAACATATATTAAATATGGTGGTGGAAAATAATATTAAGAAAAATACAGAATTTGAATATTCACCTTCCACACATTCATAATAAGTATCAATTTTCCTAAAATGTCATAAGAATGGATAATTTCCCAAATTACATAACATTAAGTATTTTTAAATTATTTTATTTTTTTACTGATAATTTAATATATAATTTATGTGTGCTTTCTATAAAATTAAGGTAATTATTTCTTTCATAAATATTAAAAATAAATTTCCATGATAAAAGATCATTTTTCATTAAAATAAGAACTTGGAAACCGAATTATTTTATTTTTACCTTATGTAATTATTTATGATATATTTATTTCAAAAGATTCTTGTTTGAATTTATATTTTAATTAAATGGAATATATTTAATTTTTATCATCTCTGACCCTAGTAAACTTGAGAAGGTGTATTACTTTATTATATTGGAATATATATTAATGGTAAAATACCTAAGGTAAATGGTTTTACAGTTTTCTAGAACTATATACATACATAATACCCATTTCACATAGGGGTATAAAATAAAAAACATAGAAATTGAAATTTTTATGCATCTGTGATCAATTTTCTAAAATTCTCCTCCATATCTTGTAGAATGGAATCAAAATCAGGGAGTGGTCAAATGCTCCCAAAGTTCATGTATTGTGGAAAATATCACCAATCAATCAAAATAATAATCATGGCATTGAATATAACTAAAAACACATTCCACTTAAATAACATTGAAATACTGATAATAAAGTGCATAATTAACATAGAAGGGTAAAAAACTGAAAGAAGATACCTTTTAACCAAAAACATATAATGAAATGCATCTTGAGATAATTTAATATAATAAATATCATGGAAATTAATAATAAAATTATCAATAAAAGAAATTATTAAGTATTGGAATTCATGTATCTAGAGCATAATACCTCTACCAACATGAACTCTCCGCAATTCATTTTAAAACTATCTGGTTCAAACCAATCTGTAATGTCCAACTGATTGAAAACTACTTGTTACAAACTCATCTTTTTTGGACAACTAATTTGTCTCATGCGTTCTAGTGATGAATAGAGGGTCCATATATCACTGGGATCCACCCATGCTTCATGTCCAACTAATTACTCTTATAAAAAATAATTTATTTAATTCAGGAGTAATGTGACTTATCATCAAATATTTATACTAGGTATAAGATTAAAATTTAACAATATTTTTTCAATTAATAAAAGAAAGTTCAAAGAAAAAACATACATAAAAATGGTATATGGTTTTGGAAATAATCATTTCCATTTTCAAGAAATTTGGATATTTAATATAAATTTAATGTCTACAAATAAATGATTCAATGAAAGTTGTTTTTTAAAGAGAATGATAAAAATCACAAAGTAATGGGGGACTGTTGAATAATTTATACCACTTGGTAATTTTTATTTCAATAACCATAGATGAAATAAATAAAATTGAATCATAAAATATCCTTAATAATGAATTAATCATGATATTTCATATCTAAGGGATAGTGTATATACAGTATAAAAAATGAATTCTCACATAATAACAAATAAGTCTTAATGGAATGTAAATTTAGATAAATTCATTACATCATACTTCCTTTTTATTGATAATGATTTAACATCTTGTATTGTGATTTAAAAAATATGATTATCATATAAAAAACCATATTAATATTTATAACATTATATAATATTTTTTATGACACCTTATCACCTGCTCATTAATAATATTTCATTAATATAATTGTTCCGGTTGTTAATTTCCTTGTTTTCTTATTCACACATTGTCATGAAAGTATCTATTTGTGTATATATTATATAGTTCCATCATTACCTAAATACTAATCATGACATAATTATAGTATTTACACATAAATAATACTTTCTAGACCAATCATGAAATATCATTTCTAGAAATTAAGTACATTACAATTATGGAGACTATAGGCCGTTCATACACATTAGAAAATTTTACATTTGTCAATAATCATTTTTAAAATTTGATATGAACTAATTCATCATTAAATAATGATCATGATATCTTAGATACTATATTTCTTCAATAAATATACATATATATGTCATCCATGTGGTCTGGTGATGAAAATACTGTCATGTAACTTCATGATGGAGGTAGTCCACACATACATGAATGATGTAATCATATTTATGTATAGAAAAATAAAATTATATATTATCATAGAATAAAAATATTTTAATGAATATAATAAATAGTTAATTTATATAACAAATTTTTATTTATATTGTTCTTATTAACTTCAATGTAATGTGTTAGTGAAAGATGAATCCCAACATTTTGCGAAGCAGTAGTCCACCGTACACAAAAGCGAAATTTTTGTATCATAGAAGGAACTGGACGAAAAGAGTTTTATATGATATAATGACACCGTAGTTATAATTTTGTTATTATTATCATATATATTCTTTATATATATCATAATTCACATCCATTATATGTGGTAATGGGATAACGAAAGACCTCAGTTCACTAGACAACAGTCCTCCATATTTAGGAATAATGAATTCTTAATCCATTTTATTGAATTTGGGTTGGTATTGGGTAAATATATTAACATAATAATGTATAAATATATTTATGACAATGTTTTAATTATATCATCATGTTTTAAAATTAATTTAATAGATTGGTAGAATAAATAAACCAAAAATGATCGTTGAAGAATTGATCCTCTTCTTCTAGTATCCTCTTTAAGATTACATGAGATAATTCTTATAGTATATTTAGTAACACTATAATGGTTCTAGGATTATTGGGTAAAAATTATTATGTTATTATATATTTTATTAGTTGATTACAATAGATTGATAGGTGTGATGTAGGGTGTAGTGAAGTCCCTTTTATAATTGAGGAGTGGCATTTTTGGTAATAACCAAAATTATTCAATAATTGGAAGTCACTCTCACCCATAGTGGAACTAAAATTGATAATTAAAGGGGTTAAAGGGTGATATAGTTCATCCACACATCCACTGCAAAAAATATTCAATCCATTTATTCTTTATCATAATCATTTACTTACTATTACCATTTTAGTTTTTCACTACAGAAACTGGTATTTTAGGACCTACATATTTATCCATTAAGATTAATATAAAAATAGACATATTTAGTAATTTTTACCCACTAAATATAAATATGAAACCAAATTTATCATACAAAAATACTATTTTTTAAGAAAACTAATTTTAACACGGGCAAAAATAAAATGAAAAAACATCTTGTTGACCCTAACTCTGCTAAAAGAGTTTTCACTATTTAGGGGTCAATATATGTAGCACCCCCAGTTTCTTGTAACTACCCTTTATTTACACTTTATAATTATGTAATGTATATGGGTGATGTTTGGGATACTTTGGTGCACTTTTGGAGTTTCTTTGGGTCTTTTCTACAGGTCCATGGTTGGTGCATGGTTTGGGAAAAATGTGAAACACCTATAAGAAATCATACAAAAGGAGACATAGGGAAAGGGATGGCACACAGTTAGTGTATGAGCATCACACAGTTCGACCAATGCATACTAATTATGGAAATATTGAGACTATGAGATTTGGAATGTTTGGTCCACTATTGGGTAACTGTGTGAGCTAAACATGTGAGGTTTATCTTGAGGTAGTGTCTAGCACACATTTTTCTCTCATGTTGACTGACTGTGTGACTAACCATCCATACATAACATCTGGATCATAAAAAATTGGATATTGGTTTTTTATGTGTTTTAATTCCTTAATTTCTTCTTAAATGGCCTTAACATTGTATTCTCCCTCTCAAATGTTGGCTAACCTCTTCCCATCGATTTGGAGGGGATCCAAAGGCTTCCCATGGGGTTTCAAATTTAGATCCTCGCATTAAGTGATCGTTCTTGGTCGTTCATGGTGATTTTTATTAGACCATCTACTCTAACATTATATATTTCTTAGATCTATGTCCACTGTGGATAGATTTAAGATTTTTTATGCCAAAAATGATTAGATTTTGCCTGGTTTATTATTTGATAAGAGATATAGGGTGAGTTCCTATATAATTATTCCATTTTCATGGATGTTATTTTCTTCCTTTCATCGTTTTCATCATAAAACCTCAGGTTAGTGGATTCACTCTTAATTACTCTATTTAGAACATGATAGATTGATTTCAAATTGAATATCTTGTGTTAAATGGGTTTTTATCGTTTTTGTGATTCTTTTCAAAAATCTTATTGATTGATGGTTTTTATAATTATTGACATTTTGTTTTTTTGTTGAAAAGTGATTTTTTAACATGATTTTAAAATTATGATTTAAAATGATGATTTGGTTTTGATGCTTGGAAACTTTATTGTAGTAAAATTTGGTTTTATTTAATGCTTTGTTAAAATGTTTTTTCAAAAAATAGGATGTTTTTATTGAAAAGGATCAAATGATGGTTTTGGTATGGTTTGACATAATGGGTTGGTGTGAGTTCATATGAAATTTACATGGATCAGATGAAATATGACTTGGGCTTGATTCCAAAGGTGTAATGGAACATGGGATCTAATCATATTGAGACAAAATTGAAAAATGATGTGAAATCGATCATGAATATGGTACTTCCATAAAAAATAAGGAATTTGTAGTTGTGTGTATATGTGGAAAAGAATGGATTATGCCAAAGTTGATGTTATGAAATTGTTTTGGAGTTGGATCATGGAGCATCTTTGGTTCATTGAGTTTTCTTTAGAGTCTGTGAGTTTTGTCTTCCACTATTTACATTGATATTATAGACTTCCACTATAGTACTTGGTTTTAGTTTTATTTTTATTAATCAAATGTTGAGTTTATTTTATTGTTATCATGCATAATATAATTTATTTTTCAGTTGTGGATAATTTAGTTAGTAAGTTTTTCATAAATGGAAAATTGTTTCACTCTTGTATCCAAGGCCATCGACATTTATTGCAAGCCTTTGGCATCTTGGGGATACTGCCTTAATCCATGTTCTATTCCACCACCTTTTCAAGCTAATGAGAAGGGTAAGGATGTTACAAGTGTTATAAGATTGTTCAGTCCAAAAATATGTTTGATTCATGTTGTATCAGTGTGGTCCTTCCATTGTGGAACAAGTGGTCTAGGCCTTAGTTGGTCATTAGCATGTTATTGGTTTTCAGTCATAGAGTTGAATTTATTATGGTCTATTATATGATTTTAGATTGAATAATGGACTAGGTTTGTTGAATCATGAAATTTAAAGCATATAAATGCATAGCTAAACATTTTATGTTGAACTTCAATTTACCATGGTGTTTGGAATATAACTGTTTTGGAGATAGATATATGAATTGAAATCTCATTTTCATGGGTTTATCCAATTAAATTATCATGACATGAATTAATGGAATGACTTCCCATTAGGAATTAATTTTTCATTTTGAGTGATGATTTATGTATTGGGTCAATATTTAGATTTTTTAACATTGTAAATTTAATTTTCAAAAGTGAGATTTTTAAAGGCATGAAAATGTTATTTTATAAGAGGATTAATTTTAAAAATAATGTATAAATTATTCAAAAATACGTGGGCATGAAAAATGGTTCATTTTCGAAATCATTGTTGAGATATAATGATGTGGTGGAATTTGAAATTTTCAAAAATCCGTTAATAGAGAGTGAGACTTATGACATTACTGTTAGTATAGAAAATGAAACACAATAGGTGTCAAAGAAATTGTCTGGAAGAAGTTGTTGAGAATGTGGTTGCACATGAGCCCAAGGGGAACAAACAACTAGTTTAAATTATTTTCTAAGCTTTTTACACTATGGACAGTGGAAATATGAGTGATGAGCCAAGGAAAGTGGATCATTCCATCCAGTTCTAGAAACAGATTCCACCCATATTTTAGGGATATTTCAAATCAAAAAATTTATTCGTGTTGTTTAATATAAAGAATCACATCATTAATATCATCAGCTCAATTGTAGATTTAAAATTAAATATAATGACTTATATGCTGGAAGATATTTCTAAATGGTGGTGGGATTTATCTATCCCGGATTAATTACACAAAAACCTTGAATAATATTATTTTGAGGAGTTTTTTAACTATAAATTCTATCACCATTCATCCAAAATTCAAGTAATTATGTAATTTATTATCTTTATGTAGAATAATATCTCTATCACGATGTAAGCATATAAATTTTCAAGATTAGTATGCTCTGTACAAAAATATGCACCTAGTGCATCGTTGAAGGAACACATCATTTAATTGGGAATTTGGTAGTATATTAACCCAATGATTGTAATGATACGAATTAAGAATCATAAAGAGATGGTCAATAGAGTGTTGGTAGATGCAAGGTAAATATCTGGAGCTATGGGTGGAGGAAGTATGTTTATACCAACAAGAAAAGGTGGGGACTCTTTTATAAGGGGAAAGCGGAAAGGGTAAACCTATTTCCAATGTGGGATCATGAATCAGAATCAAATATCTAGATAAATGAACCTTCCTTTATGTCCCAAGAATATTGAAAGATGCTTCCCATGTGCATCGTTCAACCAAATGAAGTGAGAGTGTATGGGACCAATGATAGCATTCCATAATTGTAACAAGATAGGACATCTTTAGTTGTATTGATGTAGTTCTATGAGGTTAGGTGCTTGAGACACTTCTCAAGTATCATATGTGTTTTATTATTCGATGGGTCATGGGAAGACAAATTTATCTCGTCAGTAGAATAGATCATGCCATGGGGATTTTAGGAATACCATAACCCCTCATGATGTTCAATATCATCATTTAAACAAGGATTAAAGTGCATCGATGATTCAATTATATGGAGTAGAACAGTTTATTATGGATGATTAGACTGAAAAATCTATGGTGATAGGAATTATTTTTATGAATTATACCCTTATATAGATTTCTTTGACACTAGTTCATCCCACTACTTTATTTCTTCTCATGTTTTTAATTTGATGTGTACAAAAGTAGAGATGATTCTTTATGTGAAAAAAAAATCATACTAATCTTGGTCAAAGAGAATTCCATTGCATTATGTTTAAAGCTTGTTGTATAATTTTTTATCAAGAATATTTGAAATGGTACCTCCCTATACTGGAGATGTATGTTTATGATATAATCCATGGAATGGTTTTGAAGATAATGTCAAAATATCACATGATATGTTATACAAAACATGTTAGTTTTACAACTGAAGATAGTGTTGATCAGATCTTTTGAAGAGACCAGAGTGTAAAGGCATGTGAAATAGTATTGTTGGAACATGTAGTTAGAATGATCTTATACTATTGGATAGCTTTGATTGTGGAATTGACAGATGTGATCGAGAGTAATATTTCTCGATAAGTGGTTGATCAATTTTGATATGTTTTCATGAGATCGTTTTTGGGTTACCACCTATAAGAGATGTTGATTTTATGATTTATCTCCTTTAGGGGAATAATCGTATTTCCATTCCATATTATATGATGGATCCAATTGAATGAAGGGAATTGAATGTGAAATTAGAAGAATGGAAAAGAAAATGGTTCATTTGGATGAGAAGATCTTCGTGGGAAACACTAATCGTGTTTATGATGAATATAGATAGTTCTCTTCATATTTGTGTCTATTAGCATATGTTTAAACATTTTATGATACAAAATAGGTATCCACTTCCACGAATTGATGATCTCTTTGATCTATTGAGAGGATCTCAATGGTTCTCAAAAATTTAATTTAAATCAATGCATAACCAATTTCGAGTTCAGAAGGAGGATATTATGAAGATAGGTTTCCAAAGCAGAAAGGGACATTATGAATATATAGGCAAGAATTTCAGTCATATCAATTCACTATCAGTCCATATATTATTCTTGAATCAGATATTTCATCAGTATCTCGATTCATTTTGGGTATTTTTTAAGGATAACACATTGTGGTTTTCATGGAAATGGGATGAGCAAGAGAAACTCATGGCGACGATGTTATGAATCTGGAGGGATCATCATTTGTTTGAAAAATTATAAAAGTGGTATTTTTGGATAAAATATGTAAACATTCATGGAAATGTAATTTAATAAGGATGTGTTTTAGTGGATTGGGAGAAGATAACTGTCTTTATCTCGTAGAAGACACCAATGTATGCCTTTGGGATAAAAATTTCTCTATATCAACTTGGTTATTACCAAAACTTTGTGTTTCACTTCTTCCAACTAGAATCACATATAATAATTTTGATAAATAAAATTGTACCATTCCAATGGGACAATGAATAGTAGAAATATTTTCAATAGCATATGCATAATCTTATATCAACACATACCTTGATACTTCATGAACCAGGAAAAGGGTACATAGTGCATTATGATTCTTTAGGTTCAGTGTTGGTTTGTGTTCTTATGAAAATAGATAATGTAGTTTCCTATAACTGATGATTGTTATGATTTTTTGTGAACAACATCAATTTTTTTTTAAATTTAGCTTTTAGATTCCATTCTTTGATGACATGACATCACTATCTCTTCAATGAAAAATTTACTGTGTTCACATATCATAAGAGCATGAAACATATTTTCAAATAAAGGGATTGAACATAAAACAAATAAGATGCATGTAGTATCTCCAAATGTTTGATTTATACTTTATGTATTCACTGGGTATGGGAAATACGGTGGTAGATGGCTTATGTAGAGAGTAATATGCTTAGTTATTTAAAGAGGCTTCAGATGAGTGGCAGTAGATGCCAGTGATTTAGATGAGTCGCAATTGATGTTAGTCCTATCTGTCATTCATGTGGAATTTGAAAAACAAGGGTATGTTGATGTTTTGTATCCATTTTCACTAGTTCTTGATTTCTCATATAGGGTAATAATGGCACATACATCAAATACAGAATGTGTTTTGATGAGTTTAAAACTCAATGGTGGGGGTACCATTGAGGAATAGAAGATAGATGATAGTTCTGTGTTGTGGTTTAGAAAGCCAATGGTTGTACCTATGGCTTGTTATAAAATACGAATCCATGCTTACAAATATTCAATATGGGATGTTCATCCTAAAATATAGATGTTTTAGAAGCAATTGAAATAAAATATTTGCTGGTTGATCATTAAAAAAATTGGATGTGTTTGTTTCAATATGATAATATTTTCATCAAGTTAAGGTAGAACATCACCAACTATAATGTATGGTGAAATCATTGCCTATAAATATTTAGAAATGGGATTAGATGGATATGTAGTTTGCAATAGGTCTCCCACAAATAATTCAGAAACAAGATTCTATATGGGGGATAGTAGATCGGCTAAAAAATCACCTAACTTCATCCCTTTTCGTGAATCTCATACGATGGAGGAATTATCAAAAATCTATATCCGAGAAGTGGTAAAGATGAATGAAGTACTAGTTTCAATTGTATTAGATAGAGATCAATGGCTAACATCTCATTTTTGGACATCCTTATAGCAGTCCCTTGGAACTCAGTTGAATATGAGTATGGAATATCATCTTGAGATAGGTGACCAATATGAAATAATGATTCAAAGATTGGAAGGCATGTTTCTGGATTGAGTAATGGATTTTTGTGTCTTATAAGAAGATAACATACCATTGGTGGATTTCATGTAAGACTATAATTATCAGGCCTCGATACATATGGATATTGTTAATAATTACATGTTAATTCCTTTCATTATAAACATTTTTGGGTGGAAATGGGTGATACATAACTATTTGGGTCATGCCTTTTGCACAAAAAATGTAGATATTTCAATTTATTGGGAAATGGATCCAAATAAATTAGAGTCATCACGAATCATGTGAAGATCATCATCGATAATCATTATTATTCAGGGTGAGTAATCATATGTTCTTGAGGATCTCTCTAATTGTTTGACAACATCCTTTTGGGAAGTAAGAGAAGTTATATCATAGATACATAGGCCCTTTTGAGATACTAGAACTAGTCAGTGAGGTGTAATATCAGTTAACATTACCACACCAGTTCAGTGTAGCGCACATTGTGTTTCAAGTATCATAGTAAAAAAATTATCATCTTGATCCTTACCATGTGATCAGATAGGACCATGTTGACATAGATCCAGGTGTTTTGTTAGAATACATTCTATTGTGTTTTTTTGATTTGAAAGAGAAAGTATTCTGTGGAAAAATAATCTATCAAGTGCGGATTTTTTGGAATCATGTTCGGAATTAGGAGGAAACTTTGGAATGATAGAAAGAAATGAAAGGGAAATCGCCAAAACTCTCTCATCATGTTGATATATTTCTACCATCTAAGGACGGAAAGACCAATGGTGTGGAGAAAGTTTCATTAATGATTTTAATTATGTAAGCCATTTTATATTATTTTTAAGATAATATTGTATATGGATGAATTTTGGGAGAGTTTCGATAACGTTTGGTGTGTTTTTTGTGGTTTTTACTAGTGAAAATTAGTACCTAGTTAGGTAAAACCATGAAATAGATACAAGAAATCATATACAGTGAGACAAAGTCTAAAGGGAAGGCACACATTCCAAACACATTTTAACCAAACCGTTCTAAGTTATGAAATGTGAAGATATTGAGATTTGAAATTATTGAAACAAGATTTGGTAACTGTGTGATCTAACTCTATTAGTTTCATCCTTGAGGCATTTGTTGGAGTATGGTTAGCTCACTTCTTGACTTACCATATGATTAAACTATGTGTGGTTAAAAACTAGATCCTAAAAAAGTTGATCTAGGTTAGACTTTTGTTTTAATGCCCTATTTTCCCCAAATGATCCCGTACTCATGTTTTTCCCCTCCCAAATGTTGGAGAACCTATTTCTATTAAATTTGAGTAAAATTAAAGGTTTCATGGTTGTTTTAAACCTTCATACTCATGGTAAGTGATCATTCCCAGTAGTTCATGGTGATTTTTATTAGATTCTCTTTCTATCCCTCTGGTTTTCATTTATATTTGTTCGATGTGGATAGATCTAAGATAGTTGATGTAAATCATGATTAGATTTGGCTTGGTATATTACAGGGGACGATTTATAAGGTGTGTTTGTGGAGATTTATGATGGTTTCAAGGATGTTTTTCATATCGTTCATCATTTTCATCTTAAAACCTGAGGTAGGTTGGTTTACTCCTGACTCCTCTGTTTTGAATATGAAGGATTCATTTCATATGGATTATTTTTTGTGAATATGATTTTTTATTTTCATTATTATGATTTTGGAAAATTTCTTGAGTAAAAATATTTGGATTTATGGTAATTTAGTGTTTTGTTCGAAAGTGATTTTTTAAACATGATTTTAAAATGATGATTTTAAAATGAGGATTCAGTTTTGATTCTTTGTAAATTGTTTTCAATACAATTTGATTTTATTTAATGTATTTTTAAATGGGTTTTCAATAAAACATAGGTTTTATTGAAATGGTTGAAATGATGGTTTTGGAATGGTTTTTCATAATGGTTTGGGGTGAATTCATATATCACATATATGTTTTAGTTGAAATATGACTTCTTAATCCGTGTTAAATGTGTACTAGAACATGGGATATAATTACCTTTTAATGACTTGGTAATTAATGAAACAACGCTCATGAGTATGGAACTCTCATAACAAATCATGCATGTGTAGATGTGTGGATAAGTGGAATGGAGTGGGTTATGCCAAAGTGGAATTTATGAAATGACTTTGGAAATTTTTTTGGTTTCATTCCATGGAACTTTATGTTGTTGTAAGACAATTTTTTCATTGGAACATAGTTATATTATGATATAAAATGATTAGAAAATAGTTTTATATAAGCTGTTTTATATAAATTGTATTAACATGTTTTATCCTAGTTGCATGAGAATGGTATCTGTTGGGGAAAATCAACAGAGTTTCATTACTCAACTATGATATAGAACATTGTTTCTTTTAAAAAAAATTATCAAGACATTGAAAAAGGTAATGTATCACCCATCATTAGCATTACTTATTGATAATTGTGATGTTGTGGTGTTGGATAATAGAGCATGTTTGGGTGTTGGAGTTATCTTTAGAGTTATTGAGTTTTGTATTTTGCGATTTACTATGATATTGTAGTCTTCTATTCTAGTACATAGTCTATTTTGATTTTGAGACTTTAAAGGTTGGGTGTCTTTTATTTTTATCATGAATCATATTGTGATATTTTTTGTTATGGGTGGTTTGGTTAGATCTTTTATTATTAGAGGGAATGTCGTCCCCCACTTGTACTAAATCCCTTTAGTATTTATTTCCATCATTTGGCATAATGAGGATGTCGCATAAGGGAAATTAATGTTCTACGACCATTTCATTCCAATGAGAAGGGGTGTGAAGTTACAATATATTTCACATAAAAAGAACAATTGGTTTGAAAATAGATCATATTTAGTATTTTTAACTTTTATAAGTCACATGGTATAACATATGTTTTTTATAAATTTTAAATCATTTAATAAAATATTAATTTTCTAAAATAAAATTATGGTCAATTTTTTCATTATTTCTTAAATTTGAATTTTAAAAATATCAATAAAATGATAAAAATAGAATATATTTTCTTATAATGTGTATAACATTATATATTTATCTAAAAAATTAATGAAAAACAATAATTCTTTAAATTTTCATTATATTTAATATTTTTAGTATCATTTATTGTATTTTGATAACTATATAATTACTGAGTAGGTGTTTCTAATGAATTTTAGTTAAATAGTTCATCTATAAAAATTAAATTAAAGTATTATGAAAAAATTTCATTTGTCTTTAAAAATTATATTTATAATATAATATTTGTTTTTTTGTTTATCCCAAATGATTGTAGATTTTAAAAGTAATGAAGGTTCTTTTTTTCTTTTTTTAACATAATTTATTTTTCAGTAAACATTGAAGGAAAAGTGTCCAAAAATATCATTAAAATATATACTCTGTTGAAAAGGATCTAAATATGGTAATTCAATAGGGTTTGGGGAAATTAGAATGTTATTTTAACCTTTTTATTTTTTATTTAACCCCCAGTAAATCCATTTTACCTTAACTATGGGAAATAATATAAACTATTTTCATTATTTATTTTTTTTTGAAAAAATTAGTTTATCATTTTAGATAATATAAATTATTCATATTCAAAATATTCAGTCCTTCTTAAAAAATTGCATTAATTGAAGAGGAAAAAATTAATTTAATATTAATCCTATAGATGTGAGGAGAAATCATGTTTTAAAAGAAAAAAGTTTCAAAAGATTACAATGTTTTTATACCAAAAAATAAATATAACAATGATCTTAATTTTCCAAATTTAATTAATTTATATATATTTGATGTATTTTTCATTTTAAAAAATTAATAATATATTTTACCAATATATTTTATTTATACATAAAGTTTGTTTTCAATTAATATTCAGTATTTCCACTATTCAACGGAAGTGAATAATTTTTAAAAAATAAATAAAATCATAATAATATAATTATGATATTATGATATATAAAATTAGGCTAGTTTTATGAATCTAAATTTTCATATGTGTTGAAAATTAGTTTTAAATTATATGTGGAAAATGTTATTAAAAAATATTTTAGAAAAACAATAATATTTTAGAAATTTCTTTTTCTTTTAATTGATTATTATTTGATTTATTATGAATAGATAACCAAAAGTTTCATAATTTATCTAGTTATATTTATACCTTGCAATTTATTTTCAAGTTTATAACTATCATACTAAATATTAATATTTTAATCATAGGTAAAGATTTATTGAAATATAATGTTTCATGTAACGTAAGCTAAACACAGTGTTGCATGCAATTCCAAATAAATTTAGTGTTTCATGTAACATTATAAAAAACAATGTTTTTTCGGTTATTCATGATATTTAAGAGATAAAAATTATATTAAAAAAATAAATATGTCATAAAGTCTAATGGTGTCATATTTTTCCCTATGTTTGGTGTTGTGTGTCATACATGCTATCAAATATGATGTTAATATTTTAAAAACTATGGGTGTTGCATTGTCCTCACCAAAGATAAACTAAATCCTCAAAATTTTGACATGACCTTTTAAATCAAAGGAATTTTAATTCAAAATACCCTTCTTGAAATCGCACATAATTAGAATGTTTAATAAAACATTCTCTTAATAATATATAAGGGAAGTACAAAGGATAAGTGATATAACACATACTAGGTTTCAAAATACTAGAAAATAGATTAGATGTGACTACATAGACATAGAAGAGAAAAGTAACACCAAAATTAATATGGACAGTGATAAAGAACATTGCCATCATGAAGTTGATAACCACCAATCCATAAAAGATAGGTGTGAGAAAAGTTCATTGATATGATCACTATTGATGATTGTTGGGAAATATTTTTTATTGAAGTCCCTTTTCCTGGAGAATAATAAATCCTTTCTCTCAATGAATATATGAATATATACCTACTTGATATATTTTTATACCATAGGAACAATTCCATCCTTTGGTTTTTCTTGGATAAATTTCTAACTCATTGTTTTTTCCATGAAATGAATATCCAGAGAATGATTTTCTTATTCATGATGTACTAAAATATAATTTCAACAGATCATGTACTCCATAATTGAATTAAGAGTCATTCCTTTCATATATAGTTATGATTTAAAAAAAACAGTTTTTATATTTTATTCAATATGAATAAATCTCTACATTGTGAAGTAATATAATAATCTCTAAAATTGCTTCAAATATTTATATTAAACTATTTCAGTAATGTTTAACTTTATGGCCCTTATAAAAGTTGGATATCTAGAAATTTAGGAATGAGGTCACTGATTATCCAAAATAAACTTATCATGTATCCAAACAAACATGATGTAGCTTTTAATTGTCGTATACCGATCATGTGATTTCCATTAGGATGTATTTTCATGGAATATGGTAATAAATTGAATTACCATAAAACCTTTTTTACAAATTCCCTGATTCCTTACTACTTAATTAAAAAACTAATTATTTTATATAATCCTTAAATACAATGATGTTTTAAACTCCATCAAAGATATTATAGACCAATTTGTCAATAAAGCATTAATCTGCCTCATAATAGTCAGTACTATTAGATTTACATTATCTATATCAATCCTTTCATTATCTCATCATCATTATCCCAACATGTGATCATAATAAGGTTTACCTTTCCTAAATCATTTGGTTTATGATATTTTCATCATTTCACCAAATCATTTTTCTGGGTAATTTTTAATATTCATCATACAATTTTAAATCTATAATGAAAAACCAATTATATAAAATTGTTATACACGTCATCATTCATATAACCAGTTTATAAATGACAAAATAGTCAAATAAATCAATCCATAAATCCAAGAAGAAAAAAATTAACATTAAAATTCATATGTGGTAATAGAATAATCATGAACATGATCCATTAGTTAATTTTGTTTTATATTCTTTTGATGCTTGGGTAATTCGTTGGGTGTTGACCCGTCACCGTATGGTTGAAGCATTAAACA
Organism: Viscum album; assembly: GCA_963277665.1. Lineage (NCBI taxonomy): Eukaryota > Viridiplantae > Streptophyta > Magnoliopsida > Santalales > Viscaceae > Viscum > Viscum album. The sequence continues at coordinate 90,469,017 of OY728147.1, forward strand.
TAAAAAAAATTCATTTTTCTGCAAATTAATATAGTGGTTCCCTTTTCCCCACACCATAAAAAACATATTGACCTCTTAAGATTCTAATAATGTGTTTCCTTCCACAATTGTCAATTGTGGGAAAATATTTCTTTCCCATCTACCATTTATCCACCACATTCTATGCCATTATATTCTTCTATTTCTTCCCTTAATAGACATAATATTTATATAATTATATCTAAGACTCATTATCATGTGATAATGTGTTCTCATATGATGTGAATTTTTTGGAGACTACTTCCCCTCAAAAATTTTACTTAACAAAATCAAATAAATGATTATTATTGCTCTTCAGATTATCTTCATTAATTGAGTTCATATTTATTATACTAAGAATCATTTATAAACTATCCAATTAACTCAATTAGACCATCTGATTATGAAACATAATCTATATTTCCTCAAATGGTATCTCACAAAATATAAATCGAAAAAAACAAATCATTGATAATATAACAATCATAAACATGGTATATTTGGTAATATCTCAATTTTCAGAACCCTTCATTATGATTTTTTAATAAAATTAAAATAATACTAAGCATGTACATAGGGAGTATCAAACAAGGAGAAGAGTAAGGCTCATTTTTTTACACTAATTGAAGAATGGGTGAAGCCTAATTCAATATTTTCAGAGTTATTAGCCATATGTACCTATGATATATAACCTTGTCTACTTGTAATCTACCGAAAGGGACATCTTATTTAGAAAAATCACATAATATATTCCTTACCAAAACATTATCATATTATTATATACATATCTTATTGTCTATCAAAGGGTTACATAACAAAATCAATGTTTCCTTAAACTCAATTACCAATTTTTCAACTAAACATCCTTTTCTACCAACTATAGAGACCTCGACCCTAGTAACAATGAGCTGATGTCCTATTTTATAAAATTAATATACATATAAAGGGTCAAATCCAAATGTAGGTATCGGTTTATATGTATTGGATAATGATATAGATACATGATAACCATTTTGTAAAGTGATATAAAGTAAAATTAATAGAAATGTAAATCATTTGGAATCATCAAACTCTATCAAATATATATTTTTCATATCCTATGGAAAGGAAAGTAAATAATGGTGACCTTGAATTCTCGATAATGGTTATTAATAGTGGAAGATATCATGAATCAATAATAATAAAGAACATTGAAATTTAAATAACTGAATAAAATTTACCATTATATAACAATAAAATCATGATATGAAAAGGAATAATCATCATTTAAAGGTAAATAACTAAAACTAAATTCCACTTACTCAATAATTGATAATAAAATGAAACTAGAGAAAATATCTTTGCGACGATCTCATATATAATAAAAATAAATGTATTCTTAATGAAGGAAATTATTAATTATTGGATATCATGTATTATATTAATGATACATCTAACCAGAAAATCAATACTCAAGAATGTTTAAAAACAATGGGTATAAAGATTGATATTTTGAAAACTTATTTATATCTACACTTTATAAATTAATCTAGTTTGGATAAATGATTTTTTCCAGGAGACCTATCGATGCATCAAGGGGAAATATTTAATCAGGACACACAAATGTATGTAGGTAAAAAAAATTCCACATATATACAATAACTGAATTTTTTCATTAAATATGAGTCTTATCATCAAATATCTTTATTGAGTAAAATATATATATTTATCAATATTTTCTTAAGTAATTAAAAAAATTTCAATGTAATCTCCCGACATCAAAACGGTATAATGTTTATGAAATAATCCTATAAATTCTTAAATCATAAATATATTTAAAATAAATTTAATGTACAATGAAAAATTATATGAAATAATTGATTACTTCAAGAAAAAAGTAACAACTACAAATGAAAGTGAGATTTCACAATAATATTTAACACTTGGTAATTTTGAATTCAAATCCCATTGGATGAAATAATTGACGTCAAAACATAAAATACCATAAATTATGAATAAATCCTGATATTACTTTGTAATTTAGAAGTATATAAATCATATAAAAGGGAATTGGTGAATAATAAAAAGAAGTATCTTTTGAATGTAAATTTAGTGGAAATATGTTACCTCACACTTAATTTTGATGGAATATAAATTTACATCCTTTATAGTGATTTGTAATATTCAATTATGTTAAAATAGAACCATATTAATATTTATAATATCATAGAAGATCATTTTATAAAATGTTATCACCCATTCATTAATAATCATTCATTTTTTTCACTATTTTGGGTGTTAATTGACCTGTTTTCTCTTTTTTTTTCTTTGTCTTGAATGTTCCTTTTAATATTCATATCACATAGTCTCATTATCTCTATAATAATTAGTATAAAATAATTATTATATTTAAAAAAAATATACATTTAATACAAATTATGAGTGTTGGTTTTAAGAAATAAAGTATAATAGAATCATGGAGATGGTAGGTCGTACATACACAAGTGTATCGTTTTTTTTCAATGATCATTATTGAAAGATGGTATGTAATATTTCATATTTAAAAAATTATTATTATCTAATAGATACTATATTATTTATTTTAACATTATTATATATGTATCACAGATGTAGTCTGGTGATGAAAAGAAAGTCTCATCGCTTTGTGAAGGTGGTAGTCCACATGTACATGAACTATGTTATCATCATTTAGTGGAAAAAGAAAAATCGTATATAATATTTTTAGAAGTAAAAATATATCATTTATATAATATGTAAGTAATTTATATAACATATATTCATTAACATTACATGTATGACCTTCAATGTAGAGTATTAGTGAAAATCAAATTACATCGCAACATGAGGTGGTAGTATGCCATAGACATGCCTAATGTTATAAGATCACCTAAAGAGAGGAATTTAAATAGGTATATATTATATAATGAATAATTATTTATAATTATTTTATAAATATCACATATATACTTTATATCCATCATCATTCATAACCATAAGATGTTGTAATTGAAAAATGAATGACATCGGTACACTAAGCGGTAATTCATCAAACACACTAATAATGATTTTGTAGCCCATTTTATGGAAGTGTGGATACTATTATGTACTAAAAATATATATAATTATATGTAACAAACTTATTTTATTATAATATCATGGTTTAATAATAATTTATGGAGGTAGATGAAGAAAAAATTCAAGCGCTTGTTGAAGAACATTAACTCTTCCGTGTATATCTTGTATAGGTTTTCAAATCCTTATTTTCATGGATTTGAGTCAAAAATAAGTCTTATATAATGTGAGGATGTATGTTTGGAAGTGATTTTATCTAGTTATTTTATATCTAAATGTATTGAGAGGTTTGGAGAAGTTAGTTGAGTGAATTTCCTTTTATAATTGAGGAGGAGGGGTATGTTTGAGAATACCTAAATTTATTTAATAATGGGATGCCACTCAAACCCCAAGTGGCTACATAGTTGATAATTATTGATTTTTAGGGATTATATGGTAGAGAAAAACATCCCTACCAAAAGAAAAAATTTATTAAACATGATTTTATATAACTTCTATGTTTCACAACATTTAATATTTTTGTTTTTCACAACAGAAACTAGTATTTTTAACATATTTCATTTTTCATTTATGTTTAATATAAAAACAGAAATATTATGTAAATTTTTCCACTAATTATAAATATGATTTCTAATTTTTCAAATATAAATTCTATATGTGATGAATATTAATTTTAACAACCGATCTTATAATGTATAAAGACATCATTGTATCCTAAACAACAGTAACAATGATTTTACTATTTATGGGTAAATATAGTTCCATATAAAAGGTAAATTTTCAATTAATGGATCATAGTTGATATTTTTAAACAATAAATATAAACTTGGAATAATATTGTTTTTTAGTAATATTAAATCATTTAATAAATATCTTTTTCTATTATAACATTAATGTTAATTTTTACATTATTTAATTAATTTGAATAAAAAAATTCAATTAAATGATGAAATTAGAGTATATTATTTTAAAATATGTATAAAATGATATATCCATTTAAAAAACAAAATCGAACACAATAATTCATTAAATATACCTTAATTTTAATAATTTGATTCGAATTAATTTTATTTTTATGTTAACTAAATAATTAATGAGTTGGTGTTTCTTAAGTATACAACGTAATTATTTGAACTATAAAAACTAAAATAAATTATCATGATAAAAATAACCATTTTATAATTTAAAATAATATTTATTACTCAACTTATGTTTTTTTCCTATCCCAAATATTTATAGATATTAAAAGAAAGGAAGGATCCTTTGTTGAATTGTTCTATACTTATCTTATTATATTGGACACTATCATTGAAAAGTGTCCCAAAATATCATAAAAATATATAATAATTATGAATTAAAAAATATGGCCATAAAATGGGTTCTTAAAAATATGTAGGTCATTTTAACCGTTGTCATCTTAGTTTAACACCTGGTAAATCAATTTTTACCTTAACTATGGTAATTTATTTTTAATGATTTAAATATACAATTTGTTAATTTTTTTAACCATATTAGATAATATAAATTATGTGGATTCAAAATATAAATTAAATTTTGTAAAATTACATTCTTAGATGTTGAATAATGTAATTTAAAATTAACCCTCTAAACACTACAAGAATGTGGGGTTTGAAAGAGAAAATGGTACAAACTATACAATGTTTTCCTTTTTAAATTACGTATCAAAATAATTCCAATAACATAAATTGAAATAATTTTTATATAATGGAATTAATTTTTCTTTAAAAATAATTAAAAAATTAATTCTCATTATATATTATTAAAATGAAAAGGATTTTTTCAATTAAAATTATGCATTTTTCAGTATTCTTCAAAAAACTAAACATTTCTAAAAAAATAAAAAATTAACCCTAATGTAATTTTGATATAATGATTTAATTTTTCTAAAATGTTGTAAAATCTTGTTTCTAAAATAAATAATATTTCTATTTTAAATTATATTCCCAAATCATGATAAAACCGTGTTTAACAAAAATATTGTTTTTGTATAAAACATTGTATTTCTTTTTAAATGATTTTTATTTTATTTCTAATCAATTGAAAGCCATAATATTCATAATTTAGTTATTACCATACATATCATACAAATTATTGGCTAAGTGATAACAATAATATTAAATATTATCATTTTAATAATAATTTAGGTATCATTGAAACTTAGTATTGTGTGTAATGCAATCTAATCTGAAGGTTGCATTCGATGATTGTTAATCTCAGGTTTTCATGTAATTCATACTAAAATTTATGTTTTATATAATTTAATCTATTAAAGAGAATTGTTTTAATTAAAAAATTAATTATATCATAATGTTTAAGGGTGTAATATTTGTTTTTTGTGATTGGTGTTGGGTGTCAGACATTCTCTTTAATATTATATTTAGTTTTAAAAAAATAGGGGTGTTACTTTTTTGTGAATGGAAAATTTCACCAAAATGCAACATATTCAAGAATATTTTGGATTTCCTAAAATTAAACAGATCTGATAGGATAAATTCATGTTTTTGGTTTATTAATAACCATATTATATTATTTAACCCTAATTCACCCATTTTACTGTTATCATTATAATAAAAATTTACCATGGTTACTATTTATTGTGACCAAAAGTAAAATTTTTATTTTTATCCAAGATGGAATGAAAAATTTATATTTTATAATATATTTTTTGAGATTCAATTCAATGAAATGGTAATTAATTATTTAACATAAATACAAAAAATGCAAGAAAAAAATATTTTTTTAGAATAATTCCCTTTCAAGAATAAAAATATGTTTTATTGAAAATTGAATTATAAAATTCATTATAAATACCATAATTATATTTTATTTATAAAAATTCTAGTAATTAAATTTTAAAAATGATTAAAAATAGAAATTTTATTTTAATATGATTAAAAGAAAATTATAGTTTTCAATAAAAAAAATATTTTTAATAATTATTGATAAATAAATCCTTTTAGAAAATTCTAAAAATTTCAGTATAATATTATATTGATGTGGTTAATTAAAAAGTAATACATTTTTTTCAAATATCATATCTATTATTTGCAAAAAATAATTTTTATACATTCTTATAAAACAAAATAATGATTATTTTGGAAGCATTAAATTGCCTTGCTAAAAATAAAATGCATATTTATTAAAAATAGGTAAATGAATATTTATTGAGTAGTTACATTATATATTTTTATATATATTTTTATATTCCATAATGTGGTTAATCCTATTCATAAACACCCATTCAATTACCAGTTTAGAAAGATAATATCTTGTGGTTCATTTATGTTTGGTGTTTCTAATCTCGTACTGTATCGAACATAGTGTTCTTTTAATATATCACGGTGTAACACACTTCCAGCTGAAGTCAGATAAAAATATCTAATTTGGTGAGTAATAATACTTATAGGAATCATTAAATAATAGACTTATATAGGATATGAGTTATATAATGTTGATTTAATCATCATAATAATATGAGTTTTCATAGATAATTCAATATCTAACATAGAGGGCGGTGATGTGATACACATTAAAAATTATTCAAATATAAAAGAGTGAGTAAAACCTAAATCAAATAATACATTTTCGGTTATATAGTGAATGATAGTTATACCTTTCACCACTTCATTCTTGGGACCTAGTACAACAATTATGATGGCACATGACATCCATTTTTCCATTGTTTATGGAGGATGTATATTATTATTATCTTATTTGACCCTTGGTTTAGTGTCGTTATTATAATAATACCAATAAAATTGTAATTGAAGAACTGGATTGTTGGTGGAATTTTGTTTTGTAAATTTTTTTGAACAATATATCCTTAGAATTAATATTCTTAATGACTTTATTTTAAAAAGTTAATGAATTTACTAGTCAGTTTGAGAGAATTTCCCCATACATTTTCCCATATTTATGGAATTAAGTGATATAAATTTTTAATAATTCCAAGGTTTTATTATTAGAATCGTCATAAAAATCCTTCTTTCCATTAATTTTCTAACAATCAAATCAATTATGGGAGTCTCTACTCTCTATTTCTACCATGATATCACATAAAATTATATCATCATAGCTATCAATTTCTAATATAAACAATACCATTCAAATATATCATCATCATCTAGTAGATAATTAAAAAATATATTTAATTCCAATGATAAAACTAGAGGCATACATTGAAATTATATGGTGATTTTCCTCACAGGCACTAATATAATCATCATCATTATAATTCATCTATTTATATTTACATATATATTTATTTTGAATCACTGAAAGAAAATGATTATTTTGAAATACCATCATAATCTATTCCCATTTTAAGGAGTCAATTTCTTACTCTTTCTTGATATTCGTGATAATATTATAGAATAGAATAATATCATATTCCAAAAGATATATATTCAAATCAATATTCTCATGATATGAGAATAGGAGAACATAAAACATATTTTCTATATCATTGATTAATTTCCCATTAATAATTGTATTATAGGTCTTACTAAAGGAGTTTTGATGTTTTCGCATAAAGGGATTAATAGAATTTTCCCCTTTCATGAAGCATCCATGATCTCAATATAGTTGTGAATATTTTTCATGACTATGGAATATTGGGGGATCATATCTATTAGGGGTTTTACCCCAATTCTCATCCAATATGGTTTTCTATAATGATAATAACTACATTCTACTTTTCTCAAATTTTTAATCTGGTCCACCCAAAATCTCAACTTTTTAATAAAACCCAAAAATAGTGTGAGTATCAAGAATTTATAATCAGTAAGAGAAATCATATGATATTGAAAATAATTCCTAGGATATATAAATTATGTCACCATATTATCAACCCATGGGATTCCTAGTTTCATTTAAAATTATTTTCAAATCTGTCTTATTGTTGAAAAAATAGATTGTTAATTGGTCGAATAATATACCCTATTAGTTTCAAGCATACTATATAGTTAGGAATCATTGTCATATATAGATTAAATATGGTTTTAATATAAAACAATCTATTTTCATGTTTATTAATCCTGGGTGATTTTTCCCAAATCTCACTTCATGTTTTTTTTATTTGAATAATGATTTCAGTTATTTGAAACAAAACAATCCATACATAATCAATATTTTAAGACATTCTATATATGAACACTTATCCCATGAATTTTTAGTCATGGTTTTTTAAAAAAATCTGAGAAAAAAATAAACCATGTTATAATTCCAACTATGGTTACCTAAGCATAACATATATAAATATTATATCATTTTTCATGAATATTTATACATCTCACAAAATACACAATCCAGAACAATAATTGGTTACTGTGCTTAAGAATTTGATATAAGATAATTTTTTATAATGTGTATTAAATATATCACTCAAACATTCATTATAATAGAACCCTTCTATGTTTATCTTTCATAATTTCTTTCATCATAATAGAGGGAAATAAAAACCTAAGAAGCAAGGTGATGATATTATCAGTAAGGGAAAACATGGGAGATATTAATTTATTATCATAATTAAAAATAATATAATGATAATTATATAAAATCATGATCACAACTTATGAAAACATTCCCAATTTTCATAATCAATATTAATATCATAATTGTTTTTTATAAAAAATTAAATGACTCAATAGTGTGTGTTATATTCAATAATAAAGTATGGGCCTTGAGTGAATATCCTAATCATAAGATATATATTTTTGGAATATATATAAGTAAAAATATAACATATTAATCCTACAGAAGAATACATTACTCGTATAATAGGATCTAGATAACCACACATGTACCTTAATGGGATTGTACTAAACAACCAAGTTCCCTTATTAGCATTGGATAACCACCCACATTTACTTTTAGCTATAGATATATGAAAAATTACCTATTTTATTGGTTGGAAATATAATTCAGAGCCAACCTTTCACATAACAAAACCAGTGCACAATTGATCCATAAGATCCTAAAAATATATATTATTTAATAATAACGTATTTAACATTTGGGAAAGAAGTATGTTTCATGAAAACATCCTTAAAATGTCAACATCATATGAAATCTTAAATAACAAGTTTGATGATATCATAATAACTTATGAAAAAATTTAATATATTTATTTTCAATATATTTTTATATATATGAAAAACACCATCTTATGATTATTGAAAAAATTTAATTATAAAATAAAAAGGAATGTTTAATTTAATTTTAAAAAAATAAGAAATAATAATACATAGAAAAATAAATAAAATATATAATGGAATATTTATAAAGAAAAATGGTCACAAAAGGATGTTTTCACATGTAAAATGATGTAAATGGGTTCTTTTCACACCTCTGACAAAAAATCCGGTGAAAAAAGTAAAATATTGTTTTCAATTTTTTACAGAATTTAAAATATTAGAATATGAAATTAATTATTCATTTTTTAAAAAATAGATATATATTAATTGAATTATTCAATAAATATGGATATAGAGTTGTAAAATCTAGAATCAAAAAGAAGATGAGTGGTCAGTTTCACCCAAAAACATTACATCTCATAAATTATTTTCCAACCGAGAGTGAATTTAGATATAACATGTAAAATGTTAACAATAACTAGCATTTAATATATTTTTAATATTTTAGACATATGTATCCAAAAAATATTTCCTATGTGGAAATTCATTTAGAGCAATGTCAATTTAAATATGATATTGGAAGGAAACACACACATTTTATCCCATCTTTTTTGAATGTTCATTAAAACAATTTATAATAAAAAATAAAAAAAATCATAAATTATTTAAAAAAATTATCACAATTTATTAAATTTTATATTATTCAACAATAATCATTTAATACACCATTATTTGTAATTTATTTTTTATTTTCCTCATCTTATGTTAATAATTTCAGTTTTTTTGTACATGTTTTATAATATAAATTTATAACAACATTGCATGATAAAATTTTATTCATTAATAGATTATAAATGATATTTAAGTCATTTTTTATATTATTTTTGCATCCCCATGATAACATTATAGAAACTATAGGCATGTTTCATATGAATGGGATATTTGAGGAACTTGTTTTAGGTAATTTATCTATATTAAAATGTTACATTATAAAGATCGGTAATTTTATATAAAATACATAAGAAAAATATTCATAAGATATATTAATCCTTAATATCATTTAACTTCATAAAAATAATTATATAACCATATATATAAGGTTGTTATAAAAAATGGATCACATAATTCCATAGAGGTTTTAGTCCACACATCTAAAAAGGAAACAGTTTTTATTTATATATAATTAAAAGATGGTAGAAATTGATTTACATTTTTAAGATAACTAATTTTTTTAAATATCATATTTAATATCAAATACCCCTCCTAATAATATATTTAAGGTGGTTATGAAAAATAGAGCATGTATCTCAAGGAGGTGGTTATCCCGATATATCATGAGTGAAGTTAAAGTTTTTTAAATGGTTGGGAGGGAGATAAATAATGGTTTCCATAATAATACAATAAAAATTATGTGTTATAATAATACTTATTCAATTATATTATAATTATTATAATATGGTTGGAAGATGGTGGATGAGAAATATATATATGAGAATGTTCGATATTGGGTGATATTGACATTGATATTTTGAAATATCTCTTCGAGGGTCCTTTATAAATGAGATACATAGGGATTATCCTAGAGAAAATGGGACTCAAAATTTTGAATAAGATTATATGGGAGGTAAAATATGAATAATTTTAAAATAATTTTCAATTATTGTTGTGCATTGAAATGCATGGATGTGAGATCCTTTTAGATACATAGGGATTATCCTACAAGCCTCACCTTAGGATGAAGGCACTTCAAAAATTCATTTAGGTCCAATCCAAAGGAAGTAACCCAAATTAAAGGTAATGCTTTCTCTTCAATTATTCTCTTTTATTTTGTTCCCCAACCCCCTAAACACTTTTTATTACTTGCTTTTATAACACCAACAGTATCCTAAATATAGTAGGTTTTTGTTATGAGAAATATTCTAACTACAATTACACACACGTCCATCTAATGGGTAAATAACATACTGTTTCTGTGGATGGAAAACTAACACCTCACGAAACGATGATTGTTTGATTATCTCCTACCGCCTCTCATGGTGGCCATTAATATGGAAATTTATTTATATATATGATATATATATATATATATATTATGTTTATATTTTATTTATTCTCGATTATTTTTCATTTATATCATTATTTTATGGTTTCCATTTTGGGTAAAACCCAATAATTTCATTTGGGGATGTGCGGACTACCATCCCCTCAAAATGATATGACTCGTTAATTCCACATGTGGGATGTATAAAGGATGTATTTAATAATATTATATATTATATTATAATGTAATTATAATATACTTAGGTATAATTATATTTTAATTCCATTAAAATAAAAAATAGAAATGAAAGTATCGTTCATGCGTACGTACAGCTTACCGTCTCCATGAACGGTACATTTCATTTTTTATCTCCAAAAGTTATTTAATATTATAAATACATATATATAGTGGATATATAATATATATATATGATATCTAAATCATGTATATCATTCTGGATATAAAGGAATTTTGGCCACATGGAAAAATTGTAATTATAACAAGTTCATTTTTGACTCAAGTTCTGAACATCGATAAAATATCCAATATGAACTCAAATAATTAACTAATTGTTATAGAAAGGTAATAAGTTATATAAAAGTAATAATAAACTTGAAAATTTTTCTTAATAAAGTAGAAATTAACTTATGTTTATTATTCATGATGGTCAAATAACGAACATGACAAGTCAGACATGAGGTAAGTGGTTTCTTATCTCACTTTTAATTCCGTCATATTTCCATTGTTCACCACTTATTTATTGCATATGGTGTATTGTGTACTTAAATTTGATATATATTACCACTATTCTTTTTATATTCATGGTATTCTATTATTGATTTGGTGGTTATTAACTTTTGGTCATACGGCTCGATTGATTACAACGAAGTATGGGTTTTTCATATCACTTTTTATTCCCGTGAGATTCATGCTATATTGTCCACTATTTCCTTTTGTGTGGCATATGTACTATCCATGATTGTATTATTTTTGTAATATATATTAATTTATGAGTATTTACATCTTTATTTTATGATCCTTCTTTCATGGGTTGTATGTTTCATAAGTTACCAAATCGGTAAGGGAATTTCAAATTTCAATTTCACTCAGTGGGATTTACGCATACTTCATTGGTTATTTTACTCCATGATTATGTGTGGAATCACTATTTATTATTTATGTAGTAATTTCCACTCCCATTTTTTTGGATATACTTTTGATATACATAATCACTCCATTGATAATTTCTCAAGTCATTGATATAAACTTCATCATAACTCAATTTCCATTCATTGAGTTAAACATCGAAGTCATTGGTGTTACTTTTTCAAGAATACGTGTGAATTTACATTAATTTATTTACACTGAATATAAAATAATATAGATATTATTTATATTTTTCACTCATAATTAGGTCATTGATTTATCCTTTATCTAAGAATACTATCTTTATAAGGGATTTCATCTCAACTTACATTCCTTTGAGGCTTGTTTGTTGTTATGAACCAATTCACATTTATATAGTGTATATACTGTCCTTTGACATAGTATATAATTAAATCCTTTATTATCATGGTATTATATTGTTTTGAGTACCTCAATTATTTTTATTCAAGCGTCTCTCATTTGGATAGTAACTCTAACTAAAATACCATTATAAATGTTTTAAAAATTTATTCTTCTAAATCCTTATCATTAATGTCCATGTTTTAAAAATGGTTTTAAGGTTTTATTTATATAGACATTAATGTTTTAAAATTAAAATCCCTTTTAAAAGATTCAAATTGTTATGGAAACTTTGATTCAAAAATCTATTTTTAAACGGTTTCATGACAAATAGTGTGACTTTTAAATGTTTTCATGAAAAGCAGGGATATTTCTCTCAAATTGTTTTGATGATTATTTTTATCTATGTAAATAACCATCACTATTCTCAGTTGAGGTTAATATGTTACCATACAATCTTCCATATTGTATTGAATGAGTTATGTTTGACTGTGGATGTTCTATTTTTATACCATTCATCCTTTGTGGATAAATTATTTTCGTTTTGTATGCGATTTTTAATACGAATGATTATGTTATGTTTAAAACTTTTCATATAAGGAATTAATTGAACATAGTAAGTGATAGGTGGAGCCCTATATAGCTCTTAGATGCATCTGTAGGTCTAATGAGACAAACTAGTGTCTTGGCACAAGGCCTTGACAAAATCTTATTTGTAGTCTTGGCACGAGGCCTTGAAAATGTGGTTATGATGTTTGGAATTATGAATTCCATCATTATGAGATTAGCTATTGAGATTTCATGTGGTTTTTTGAATTAATGGAACACCCATGACTATGTTTAATTATAGAATTATTTATTAATCTCATATTCCTGCCATAAAGTTTTCATGTTAATTATTTGTAAATGAATTGGTTTTCAATTATTCACCATGTCTAATGTTTATGTTAACTCTTTCTGTATTGCATACTCATACTGAAAATTCGAGATCACCCCTTTCTCATGATTTATTTTCTTAGGATGTGAATAACATAGTTATGAGTGACCTGCAGGAATAATCATGTAAGCTTGGAAGTTTCTAATAGAATAAATTAGTGTTGTTTTTATTTTCAACTTATAGTATTGAACATATGTATGTATATTTTTTCCAAGAATACTAAACTGATCAGTCCTTCGGAACATGATTCCTTTTAATCATTCCAATGTATTAAAATAATGCACCGGATCCTAGATTCTGGGGTCGGGGTATTACAGTTGGTATCAAAGGAAGTTTAGTACAATCATTGGAAACTAGATTTAGATAAACTCTGATTAGATCACATTACCCTAAGATATACTTTAGGGATTAGTATAGAAGAACTTCCTAGAATTTTGTAATGTAGAGAGTTTTTGTATTTTACAAGTAGTACATCCCTGTTTGGATATGAGTAGGTAGAGGTGGCTCCGGTATAGATGTACTTAGTAGTAAAAACTCTGACAAGGAGTTTCGGGCTTGACCCGGAGTATCCCGGTACACGACAACGGGTCTTGCTTCATTCTTTGTTATGACACTCCTGGGGGATATTCTTAGGATAATTTACAATCTCTTTACAAACCGATTTGAGGGATTTTAATATAATATGAGAATAAATGACCTTGGTTAATTCAAAGGTGTTGTAAATTGAAAATAAAGTGTCATGATATTCTCTAAATGATTTTTATGACTATTATTACTCACACATTACTTTCTGGTTTTAGTCAATGGTTGGATTCCAAGGAAGTTATAGTAACATTGAGCATGATGTACAAGGATTTCAAGGTGGTGGAAATGAGAAAAAAATGGACTGTCGACAGGCATAAAAGATATCATGTTCATGTCGAACCAGTTTTCAAAAAATATGCTGAACAACATATATATTAACCAACTCCTGGACTCAACAAAGAAGAGAAAAGTGGTGAATGATTAGAGCTCCAGTAGTGAGAACTATGGAGAAAAGAAAGCCCATTTTCTATCATGCAAGAAATGTGGAAGGAGACACCTAGGAAGGTGTCTTCATGGAAAAAAGAAATTCTTTATGTGTGGGAATGCAAGACAAAAAGTAAATAATTATCGAGGAAAAATGAAGATTACTATGTAAGAAAATAAAAATGGTCCTTCAAATCCATTTACAGTAGTTTTCTATAAATGTTGCAAAAACCTGGACATTACCCCAGTAAATTCCCTATTCTATAGGATATCCTCTTGATCAAGGAAGAAGTTATGTTGAAATAAATATATGGAGAAATGTTTAAAAAGTATTACTTCTCTTTGTTGATGAGATTACATTGAAAGGATTTTCTCTTGTATTTTTAACCCTACAGTTTGTTATGTGAAAAATGATATTTGGGGAAGAATTGTCTTTTCTCTTGTGGATATTTTTATAAATAACCATTTGGTTTTATATGATCATTGCGTTTGAGGAAATTATAGGTTATTAAATTTTGGAATGAAAATGCGAGGTATGAGATAACCTTTGTGATTAAATTATGTTATAGTTGTTTTGAGAAATCTATCTCATTTTTGGGAATATTATAAAATTATATAGTTTTTGAAATAGGAAAACACATAGACCATGTGACAACCCGTCGTGTCGGACAAAGCTGTGGGAATCAAACACTCAACCATAGTGCGATTGGGATTTATCGCCTACCACTGGACTATATGAAGTCCCTTGTTAGTTTAACTAATTATTTTTATTTAAATTATTTTATTGATCAATAATATGTTTATTTGAGATCTTATGTCTTATCAAATGGATATCCATAGTATAGGAAAACATTATGGTTATTAAGTGATAAATGTTATTTCGGAAGACATTTGCTCTGCTGGGAAACACTTTATACCTAAGGAAAATAGAATAATATGGGATTTAATTTGAGGATTATTGTTTGATTTATCTATATTTTTGGTTATTTATGTAAATGATAATCCTATCATAGAGAATATGTGATTAGGTTAATTACTTTTGATTATGTGACTTTAAGGGTAGTCGATGTCATTTGTAGATACAATTTAGTGTGGAAGACTACATAACCAAACTCATCTATGTTTTGGGTTTCAATATTAGTTTGGATTAATTTGAAGTATTTTAAGGGTAATTGTTTATTTAATGGTATTTATTTTTCTTTTGGGTATTGTTGGTTTAATTTTGGAAATTAAATTTAGTATTTCTTTCATTAAAGGATTATCTTTTTTGGGGATCATCTGATCTAGTACTAACCATTTTATTGGTGGTTAATCTCTAAAGACAAGGTAAATATATTTTATATCCTTTGTGGATCATGTGATTCTCTAGAAGTTGATTCTAGATCTTCTGGTGTGACCATGTAATCTTGAATACTCATCGTGTGAAAAAAAAGTTGAGTTGGTGGTAGAAATTTGTTAAAGAATGAAACTCTACTTAAAAAGTAAGTATATCTCTTTATATTCTTATTCAATATCATAAAAAATCCATAACTTTATGAAATATAAATTAATAAAAAAATAACTTTATCCATTTACTTTTCTAACTGGGAAGCTAATGACCATTTATCTCATCACATGTTTGCGGTTTTCTTGTTGTTAACTCACTCCTGATCATGTTTTCTATCCCTCTCAATCAAAACTTGACACTTATTTTATCTTCCATATCCATGTTTTATTACATGGAATCCTAGTATGGGTTATCTCGGGTGACCTTTGTACCTTTCGTTATTTCTTTTAAATTGAGAGTTTTACTGACTCTGTTCTGATGTGGGACTTTTAATGAAGTTTCCAATCCCAGTTTAAAAATTTTAAGGATGCAATTCCCAAAAGGGGGGAAGGATGTAACATCCCAGGTAAATAAAGAACACAAAAGTTTTCATATATATTAATATTTGTTAACTAAATATTAATTCAACATGAAAGGGGACACAATGGTTGATGGTATACCCGATTAGCAACAAATGGGTTTCTTTGAAATCTTACGTTGCACACTAATAATATAATATTATTATTTTAAATGGTATTTAACAACTAGCTGTAGTAATGGTGGGAAGAAAAATTATTAACTACAAAATGATTATATATATTTGTTAAATGTTTTTACATCTATCTAATAAAAGTTAGAGGATTAAAATGTGAATGATTATAATTTTAAACATAATTTAATTTAATGGGTTGATTTACTGTCATTTAATGGAGAACCCTCATTAAATATTGTTTTGGTAACTTTTATATGTTCCATTATACAAAATATAATTCTACTTTAGAATCGGGACATCAAAATTTACTTTGGGTAAAGTTTTGGTATTTTTCTAATAATATTCATTTTTTATGAATAATGAGAAATAATGTATTTTAATTCAAAACAGCCTTTTAATATAATTTATTTATATGGTAAAATTTTATTTTAAATTGGTTTTGAAGTTTAATTAGATTATATTTTTACCCTTAAATCCAATTTTGGTCATGAGAATTAATTTCACTTTGAAATTATACATAAACAAATGTCAATCTATTGATAGTTATTGTTTCTTAAAAACACGCTATTTGTTTTGACAACATGAAATAATTTTAAATTATTTAATCCAAATTTTATGTTTTGAATGCTGTAAAATAGACCAAATTTTTTAATTCGGAATATCAAATAAATCATAGGCTGAATTTTATGTATTTTTCTGAAAAACATCAATTTTTTATGAATAGTGAGACTACTAAGTAATAGTTAAAAATACGAATTTTTCATTTAAATGAAATTTTACAACTTCTGTGAATTGAATTTTGAAAATATGAAATACATAGATATTATTAGTATGTAAAATTCTGTTCAATAAAATGAAAATAACTTTTAGTGAATAGTAACTTTTGAATTTTATTTACCGCCGTTAAAGTTAAATAGGGTAATTCAAAGTAAAAGAAATATTATAATCATACAAAATTACATGAACACCTATCCTAACATTATTAGATGAGTCATGGCCAACCGTGGGAATCCATGGGTCAATATTGGGACCCCATAGAGCCACTTATGAATGATAATGACACATTTTTTAATTATCATAATGTAAAGACAAAAATTACATTAACAAATATCTTTTAGTATATATCAATTTTCACAAGGGGTTTTATATGTCATAATTTTTAATATAAATAATTTTTGGAAAGATAAAAATATTTACTACATTATGGTAATTGTTTTCTTAATTTTTAGACATCAAATAAATTAAATTATTTATGACATAATAATGATGTAGTATTTACCTCATTATTAAATGATTTAAGTAAATATTATTATTAATATTAAAATAATATCCAAAACCTGTCCAATTATAATTGGATGATTTTATTTTGACCATGATTCATCTTATCTTCGACTTTAATTAGTTTTTTATCATTAGAAACTGAATATAACTATATAATAAAATAATATTTTCACACTTCTCTATAGAGCCCCTCCTCCCCCTTATGAAAGGACACCACTTCTAGCCCATTAAACACACTTTTCAAGAACCTTGGTTTATCAAACCCATTAAAAAATAATATCTCAATATTCCCCTCTTGCTCCTAGAATCCTCACCTTTGGCTGAAGGCACATCAAAAAGTCATTTTGGTTCAAACAAAAGGAAGTTACCCAAATTAAAGGTAATGCTTTCTCTTAACTTATTTTGTTTTATTTTGTTCTCCAACCCCCTAAACACTTTTTATTACTATATTTATAACTAAACTAGTATCCTAAAAATAATAGTATGTTTTCATGAGATGTATCTGAACTACACTTACACACACCTCCATCTAATGGGTGAATAACATACTGTTTCTGTAGATGGAAAACTAACGCCTCACGAAACGATGATTGTACGATTATCTCCCACTTCCTCTCATGGTGTCCATTAAAATGGCACTGTATTTATATATATGATATATATATTATGTTAATATTTTCATTATTCTTGTGTATTTTCCATTTATATCATTATTTTATGGTTTCAATTATGGGTAAAATGCGATAATTTCATTTGGGGAAGTACAGACTACTACCCCCTCAAAATGATATGACTCATTAATGCCTTATGTGGGAAATATAAAGGATGGATTAAATGATATTATATTTGATATTATACTGAAATTTTGATATACCAATGTATCATTATGTTTTAATTCCATTAAAATAAAAAATAGAAATGAAAGTAGCCTTCATGCGTACGTACGACTTACCGTCTTCATGAACGGTACATTTCATTTATTTTATTCAAATGTTATGTACAGATATAAATACCTATATATTATATCTAAAATATTTATATCATTCTAGATATAATGGAATTTTGACCACATAGAATCATTGTAATTATAACAAGTTCATTTTTCACTCAAGTTCCAAACATCGATAAAACATCCAATATGAACTCAAATAATTAACCAATTGTTATATCAAGGTAATAAGTGATATAAAAGTAATAATAAACATGAAAAATATTCTTAATCAAGTATATATTAACTTAAGTTCATTATTCAGGAAGAACATGGAACATACCAGAGAAGTCGGACTTGATGTAAAGGGTTTCTTATCTCACTTTTAATTCCATGAGATTTCCAATGTTCGCCACTTATTTGTTGAATGTGGTTTATTGTATACTTCCATTTGATATATATTATCATGATTCAATTTATATTCGTGGTATTTTGTGATCCATTTTTTGGTTATTATCTTTTGGTCATACGACTCAATTGATTACAACGAAGTAAGGGTTTATCATCTCACTTTTTATTCTCGTGTGATTCATGCTATATTGGCCACTATTTCCTTTTTTGTGGTGTATGTCCTACACATGATTGTATTATAGGTTTAATTTACATTAATTTATGAGTATATAAATATTCATTGTGTTATCCTTCTTTCATGGGTTGTATGTTTCATAAGTTACCAAATCGGTAAGAGAATTTAAAATTTCAGTTCCCACTCAGTGGGATTTACGCATACTTCATTGATTATTTTACTCCATGAATATGTATGGAATCACTATTTTTTTATTTATGTAGTAATTTAAACACCCCTTTATGTGGATATAATTTTGATATACTCAATCACACCATTGATAATTTCTTAAGTCATTGATATAAACTTGATCTTAACTCAATTTCCATTCATTGAGTTAAACATCCATGTCATTGGTGTTGTTTTTACCAGAATATGTGTGAATGTCCTATGATTTATTTACACGGAATATCCATTCATATTGAGATTATTCATATTTCTCACACATAATTATGTAATTGATTTATCCTTTATGTAATGATACTGTCTTTACAAGGGATTTCATCTCAATTTACATTCCTTTGAAACTTCTTTGTTTTTATACACCAATTCACGTTTATATGGTGTATGTACTATCCTTCGACATAGTATATAATCAAATCCTTTATTCTCATGCTATTATAATGTTTTTATTACCTCAATTATTTGTATTAATACATCTTTTATTTAGATTGTAACTCTAACTAAAATACAATTTTAAAAGTTATAAAAATTTATTCTTCGATGTATTTCTCATTAATTTCCATGTTTTAAAAATTGTGTTATGGATTTATTTATATGGACATGAATGTTTTAGAATTAAAATTCCTTTTAAAAGTTTCAAAGTGGTATGGGAATCTTTGATTGAAAAATCTATTTTTAAACTGTTTCTTGACAAATATTGTGAATTTTAAATGTTTTCAAGAAAAAGGGGGATATTTCTCTCAAATAGTTTTGATGATTATTTTCATCTATGTCAATATCCTTCATTATTCTCAACTGAGGATAATATGTTACAATACAATATTCCATACTGTATTGAATGAGTTATGTTTGACTGTGGATGTGCTATTTTTACACAATTCATGGTTTGTGGATAATGTATTGACACTTCGTATAATAGTTTTAATACGAATGTTTATGTTATGTTTAAAACTTTACATATGAGAAACACATTTGATATAGTATGTGATGGGTGGAGCACACTATATCTCCTCGATGCATCGGTAGGTCTCATGAGATAAACTAGTGTCTTAGCACAAGTCCTTGAAAAAATATTATTTGTAGTCTTAGCACGAGGCCTTTACTATGTGGTTATGATATCCGACATTATGAATTCCATAATTATGAGATTAGCTACTGATATTTTATGTGATTATTTGAATAGTAGAATACCCATGACTATGTTAAATTGTGGAATTATTTACTCACATCATATTCCTGCCATAAAGTGTTCTTGTTTATTATTTGTAAAGGATTGTGTTTTCAATTAATCACCATGTCTAATTTTTTTGTTATCTTCCACTGTATTTCTTACTCTTACTGAGCATTTGAGTCCACCCCTTTCTCATATTTTATTTTTCTAGGATATGAAGAAGTTAGTTATGAGTGACTTGCAAAAATAATCTTGGATGTTTGGATGTTTCTAAAGGAATAAATTAGTGTTTTTTTATTTTTAAGTTGTAGTGTTGAACATATGTATTTATCTTGTTTCAAAGACTACTAAACTGATCGGTCCATCGGGACTTGATTTCATGTAATCATGCCATAGTATTAAGATAATGCAGCAGCTCCTAGATTTTGGGGTCGGGGCATTATAGTTTTGGGGCTGAATATTTTATTTATATTCAACATTTTTATGAAATAGTGTGGAATGATACCCAATTTCTATTAAAACACATAATTTTTTTCCAATCACTCACCCAATTAATGAATACTTTAGGAGTAACTCTCTTTCTCATCGATTGTGGTGACCTCCACAAAAATAGCCCAAAGTTGGTTTATTTTTTATTAAATTTACCTAAGATATAAGGAAATTCATACCAAAAAACCATATAGTTTATTAGTATTGTAAAAAAAGATATGTACATGAAATTACACATAAATTTTAAAAAATATAATTCATAAGGAATTTTAATTTGGAATTAAAAATCACCGTTAGCATATCCCAAAATATTATTTACAAAATAATTTATGGTATCTTGTTGAAAAGAAAACAAAATAATGGGATGAGATCATATTCCTAGTAACTGTAATCATATAGTGGAAGCTATGAATAAAAATGCCTAATGTATTTGAAAAGGTACATAACATAATAACATTCCATCTGATCAATGACATGGAATAATATTGGAGGAACATATAATGAACAAATAATTCAATGTAAATAATCGCATGACCTTGAAATTTGACAGGGATGTTATAACTAATTGAATAATCACATGGAATATAAATAAATAAATTTATAGTGGTGGAATGCATAATGATAGACATCTTAATCCTACTTCAATAGATTTTCAAGTCATTTAATTCCCTCAAGGATTTGTCCAAGTCCTCTAATTTAATTTAGGCTTCTTCCAAGACATCAATATAAATGGGTAAGGCCATATTACAAACCAAATCTAGTTTGTATCAGTAGTCCTACTGATTAATTGAGGGCCTACATTAGTTCTTGACCATCAATGGAAAAATCCTATTCATTTCTCATATAAATAGTGTGAAACATAATCAACAAAAACATTTTTATTGAAAATATAAAATAAAAAATGTAAAAACGTGTCTCAATCAATAAACATAATCACACACCATTAATTGTAAAATGGATAAATGTACTAAAATTTTCAATACTCAATTAAACTAATATGAAATCATCCACAAAAGGATAAAGCGTGACATTAACATAACATATCCATGGTGGATCATATGAACATTAAAGGTTTGATTTCATTGATGAATATAAAAACCGTACAAAATCATTCAAACCATTCTTGTAGAAAATATCAATTCCATTTTAAAAAAATATTTTATAACTAAAATTGCCCCAAATATTTTAAAAAAATCACAAAAAATATCCTCTCAAATCTGGAGAGTAGATATTAAAACATATATTCATGATTGAATAAAATTCATTACATTTCATGCATGTTATGAATTTTTCCTTTCATTTTTGTGAAAAAAATCAAAATGAAAACTATTTAGAATCCCACATGAATATTCCCTTTATATTTAAAATAAATCTAAAATGTGAAAAACTAATTTAATATATATTATTTTTATAATGTTAAAAAATATTCGTAATAATCTTTTGAAAACAAGGGTTTTGAGGGAAAAATATTTTTGACCGAAGGGATAAATAAGTTGGAATTTTATCAAAACTCTTTTCTCAATCATTTAAAGTACCAAAAAGTGTAAAATATTGCAATTAATTGAAAAATTTGTTAATTAAAAATGGATAATAAAATTTATTTATTTTATGATATAAATGTCAAATAAGTTTCATAATGGAAACTTAAGAAAAAATAATCTCATGTAATTATGAGATTATGAGATAAACCCTTACCACTTGGGTAATTTTTATATAATTTGTCCCATGAAATAAATAAATTCAAATGAAACATTAAATACCATGAAGATCAATTAATTCCTAATATAACATAAAAAGACATGGATACACACCACATATAATAAATTATTAGTGAATATGGTGTAACATCCCAGGTAAATAAATAATATAACATTTTCATATTTATTAAAAAAATTGAATTAAATATTAATTTTTAATTTAAAGGGAATGGTATATTTAATGGATTACCCAATACGCAACAATATGTTTCTTTGAAATCTTATGTTGCACACAATGCTGAGTTATATTGAAAAATAATTATATAATATTATTTTAAATTGTAGTTAACACTTATTCTTTTTTTGGTAGGAATGGACAGAACTAACAACAATATGAATATACATGTTTTATAAATGTTTTTACTTTTACCGAATAAATTTTAATATCTTAAATTACAAATAATTCGATTTTATGCATTAATACTCTAATATTCATTAAAAGGTCGATTTACCACCTATTAATGTTGAAACCTCCTTAAATATAGTTTTGGTAAATTTTATAAGTTCTATTTGAAAAAATAAAATTCTTATTTATAATCAGGTCATCAAAATTTACTTTGGGTAATTTTTTTCATTTTTCTGATAAAATTCATTTCTATGGAATAGTGAAAAATACAGTATTTTA
This sequence comes from Viscum album, assembly GCA_963277665.1. NCBI lineage: Eukaryota > Viridiplantae > Streptophyta > Magnoliopsida > Santalales > Viscaceae > Viscum > Viscum album. Next base: position 90,492,831 of record OY728147.1, read on the forward strand.
ATTCAAACTACCCTTTAAGCTAATATATTTATATGGTTATGTTAAATTTTTAAATGGTCTTAAAGTGTAATTTGATTATATTTTTACTTTTTAATCCAATTTTTTTCATTAGAAGTAATTTATCTTTGAAATTGGACACTAATAAGTGTCTATGCTTTTTTTGTTATTATTTCTTAAAAACAAGAATTTTGTTTTTACTGTGGGAATTAATTTTAAATTAATTTCTACCACTTATGAGTTTTTTATTTGGAAAAATGGATTTCGTTTTTGGAATCATGAGTTTCAAATTGTGTAAATAGGTAACTTTTATTTTTAGACATTATGAATATTTAATTCAGTAAAAAATTTATTTACCATGTTTAAAGGGTAAATATGGTAAATAAGGGTAACAAAATATTATTATAATAAAATTTAATTACCCTAACATGTGTCTTAATCATATTGGATGATACATTTCCATCCATGGAAATCCAGGGGTCGATCTTGGGATCCCATGGGGAAACATGGGAGTGATAATGACACTTTCTATTAATTAATTTTAATTAAAGACAAAAATGACATAAACAGATATCTTTTAGTAAATCAATTTTTTACATAGGGATATATAATTTATCTCTTGGAATATAAATATTCATTAGAAATATATAATTATTTCCTAAACCAAGGTATTAATTTTATTATTTTTAGACCTCTATTTAATAAAATTAGTTATGACATAATAATGATTCAATATTTACCTCATTAATGAATGATTTAAATAAATAAGATTATAAAGATTAAAAAATATGGAAAACCTGTCCAATTATAATTGTATTATTTTATTTTGAACATTAGTTATCTTATCTTCAAATTTAAAGTTCTTTGGAAATTTATAAACCAAAAATCATATAATAAAATAATAATTGTATATATTCCTAAAGAGGACCTCCTCCCCATTATAAAAACCCCTCACTTATAACCCATTCTTCACACTTATGAAGCCCCTTGTATCATCCATCCTCACCCCAATTAAGATACCTAAAACCCACTCCCATTCTTAAAAGGCTTCTTTTAATCAGAATGAAATTCAATTAAACCATTTTGTTCAAACCAAAGGGAGATGACCGATTTAATGGTAACGTCTTCTCTTAAGTACTTCTATTTTATTTTACTTATCCAACCCCATAAAATATTTTTATTACTTTATTTTATAACAAAAAAATCATCCTTAGTATACTATGATGTTTTATGAGAATTATTTGATCTACACTTACACATGCCTCAATCTAATGGTTAATGAACAAACTATTTCTGTGGACGGTGAACTACTATCTCACGAAACAATGATTGTTCAATTATCTCCTACCACCTCTCATGGTGGCCCATATGATGGAACTGTATTTATATATGATATATATTATGTTTATTTTTCCTCTATGTTTTTTTAATTTTTATTTACAAACATACCTCTATGCTTTCCAATATGTGTAAAGATGATAATTTCATTTGAGGAAGTGCGGACTACCACCCCCTCAAGATGATAGGATTCGTTCATGACATACTTGGAAGGTATAAAGGATGGAATTAATGAAATTATGTAACATATATATAATATGATATTATATAGTAATTATAATACACCAATGTAACATTATGTTTTTATTCCATTAAATATGAAATAGAAATGAAAGTAGTGTTCATCAGTACGTACGATTTACCGTCTCCATGAACGGTGAATTTCATTTCTTATCTTCAAATGTTATTTAATATTATAAATACATACATATACTGGATATATATGATATATATGATATCCAAATCATGAGTATCATTATGTAGATAATAAACTTTTGACCACATGAGCAACTTGTAAATATAACAAGTTCATTTTTGACTCAAGTACCAAATATTGACAAAACTACCATTATTAATTTAAATGATTGCATAATGATAATAACATAGTAATAAGTGATAAAAAAAGGAATAATAAACTAGAAAAATTTTCTTATGCAAGTATAAATTAACTTTATATTATTATTCATGAGATTAAAGAATGAATGGGTCAAGTCGGACATGAGGTAATGGGTTTCTTATCTCACTTTTAATATCGGGAGATTTCCATTGTTAACCACTTTTTTGATGCATGTGGTGTATTTTGTACTAAAATTTTATTTATATTATCATTATTCTATTTTATTCAAGTTATTTTGTGATTCATTTGGGTGTTATTAAGTTTTTGTTATACGACTTGATTGATTACAACGTGGTAAGGGGGTTTTTATATCACTTTCAATTCTATGTGATTTCCATTGTTTGCCTCTTATTTATTTCATATGGTGTATTATGTACTTCCATTTTATATATATTTTCATGATTCTATTTATATTCATGGTATTATGTGATTCATTTGTTGTTTATTAATTTTTTTTCATACGACTCGATTGATTACAACGTGGTAAGGGGTTTTTATCTAACTTTTTATTCCCTTGAGATTAATGCTATATTTGATGCTATTTTCTTATGTGTGGTGGATGTACTGACCTTGATTTTATTATTTGTGTAATATAAATTAATTAATGGGTATTTACATATTCATTGTATGATCCTTCTTTCATGGGGTGTATTTTTCGTAAATTACCAAATCGTAAGGGAACTTTTAACCCTCCTCTTTTTAAAAGGCTTTTTTGTTATGTCTTTCAATTTACATCTTCTTATATTGGGATATGTTCTTATATATCCTTTTTGATTTAAATTTTATGTCCAAGTGATGAGATACCATTTTGTCTCTCATAAAATCATTTTCTAAATTTTAATGTGACGTTGTTAGGCTGTCGATTTTCTTTAAGGGAACCCCTTAACCCAATTTCCATTCCATGGAATAATATTCTAATTCTTAGTTATTTCATGCTATGATTATGTGTCAAATCATTGTTTATTTATTTATATTTTAATTTAAACTCCTTATATGTGGATATACTTTTGATACACATAATTACTCCATTGATATATTCTTATGTCATTGATATGAACATGATAAGGGTAATCTTAACTCAATTTCCATTCATTGAGTTACAAATTCAAGTCATGGGTTTTTTAAGAAGAACATGTGTAAATGTCCTATGATTGATCTACACTATATATCCAATATTATTTAGGGTATTTATATTTTTCACACATTATTATGTAATTGATTTATCTTTTATCTAAGGATACCGTCTTTATAAGCGATTTTGTCTCAATTAATATTTCATTGAATCTCCATTGATTTTATACCCCAATTCAATTTTATATGGTGTATATACTTTTCTCTAGAATATAATATAATAAATACCTTTATTCTCATGATATTATAAATCTTTTATTTAATGTTATACCTCAATTATTTTTATTCAAGAATCTCTCACTTGGTTAAGAACTCCTTAGCTAAAATATTTTTTATTTATTTAATCTTTTGAATATTTCTAATTAATATCCATGTTCTAAAATGGTTTTAAGGATTTATTTATATGGAAAATAATGTTTTAAAATGTTAATTTCTTTAAAATATTCAAAGTGGCTTGGTACACATTGATTCAAAAATCTCTTTATTAAATGGTTTTCAAAATGGTTTGATAATGCACTGATTATGTAAATATCTTGAAATGATATATTTTGAATATAATGTGAAAAAGTTATCTTTACCCTATGATTGTATTATGTGTTATAAATTTTTTATGGTTATTGGGAGTTGTTTACATATACGGGTGGTTTTACGATAAACCTAGGATGGGTGAGCTAGAGATAGCTCTCCAATGCAATGGGTAACGTGATAGAGGTAAATGTTAATGTTTCCCCTATGAGATTTAGAGAATATACTATGATGGGTATTCCAAACATAACTCCCTACATAGCTGTGAAATATACAATGTAAGTATGTTTTGTATGCCATAAGATACATTTATGATGTATGATTTGAGTGTTATTTATAAATATTTTTATTTCATAAGGTATGTTAAGATTGAAAATTATGGTTTCATTGTTTTTTATTTATTGATTGGATACTATTTTCATTCATTATTTTATAAACCTTAATGATATTTTTAGGATCACCCCATGTTTTTGAAATGTTTTCCATTGGACTTAAATATGAATAAGGGTAAAGGATTGGATCAAGTAAAATTAATATTGTCTAAAACATAGAACTAGTCATGTTTCTTTTTAAAAGTTTTTATTTTATAAAAAAATGGATACTTAGTAGTAGTGTTTACTTGTAATTTTCAAGTTGATATGTAATAGTTATGGCCCAATTCTCTGAAACACTTAACCAGAAAATATCCTTAATGTGAATTCTTGATTTAACTCAAGATTAAGTAATGTTTTATGGCCGGGTCTTTATAGTTTATATTAGAGGTTGGATTAGATAACATTAGAGGTTAGGGTTTTATTTACGCATAAGTGACATAACCATAATGGTTAGAATTTTAGAAAAATTCATAGATATTTTAGAGGTGATAAATGGTTATTACATTTTGGGGTGCAAAATGAAAAGTATTAGATAAAATTTGAGTACAAATTATGTTGTGGTTATTTTTGAATAATTTGTATCTATTTTTTTCTTGGAATGTTATGAAATTGTATAGTTTTTGAAAAATGAAAACACACAGACCATGTAACAACCCGTCGTGCTGGAAAAAGCTGCGAGAATCGAACCCACAACCAAAGTGCTATTGGGATTTATTACCTACCACTGTACTACGTGTAGTTCATGGCTAGTATGGATAATTAATTTTAGTTAATTGATATTATGGATCAAGAATAAGTTTATATTGGATCTTATGTTTTATTAAATTGATATCCATAATGTAGGAAAATGATTTGGTGATTATGTGATAAAGGTTATTTTGGAAGATGTTCTCTATTTTGGGGAAACAGTGCATGCATATGGAAAATAGAATAATTTGAAATTTAAAATGATTATTAACAGATGAATATTATTTTGGAAGAATGTTTGTTTTTATTGCGGATATAAGATGATTTTAGTTATTTATATAAATGAATAATCTATCATAGAGAATATGTGTTTAGGTTAATTAAACTTCAGTATGAGACCTTAAAAGTAGTCGATGCTTTTGGTAGATAATTGATAAGATTTATTGTGGTAGACTTTGTGATTAAATCCTTATGACTTTTGGGTTTCAATCATAGTTTAGATTATTTTGAAGAATTTTAAGGACAGTTGTATATTTAATGGTCTTTCTTGAACTTTGGGTTCTTTTTGTTGAATTTAGGAGATTATGAATAGTATTTCTTTTTATAAAGGATTATCCTTTTGGGGATTATCTGGTCTTGTACCAAACGTTTTTGTTTTGGTTGATGTCTAAAGATAGGGAAAATATATTTTCCCTCTTTTAAGATTATATGATAATCTAGATGTTTATTCTATCGCTTTTAATGTGAAAAAGTCAGTTCGAACACTCATCGTTTGGAGAAAAGATGAGTTTGTGGCAGAAGTTTAGTAAAGGATGAAAGTCTACATGAAAAGTAAGTATTCTTCCTTATGTTTTTAGTTAATTTTATCAATAATTTCATAAAATGTATGATAAGTAACTTAAAATAACAACATTTTCCGTCAACTATTCCTAATAGGGAATCAAATACCATTTAACCCGTCATAAGTGTGTGATTTTCTTAGGGTTAACTTTCACCTAATCATGTTTTCTACCACTCTACATCAAACATTGATTGATTTTTTCTCTTTTATGTACATGTTTTCCTACATGGAATATTAGTATGGGCTATCTCGGGTGACCATTGTATTTTTCATTCTTTATTTTAATGTGATGTGTTTATTGACTCTTTTTATGATGTGGAACTTTAAATGAAGTTTCCAAGCACAATTTTAAAATTGCAAGGATACAATTATCCAAAAGGGGGAAGGATGTAACATCATAGTTAAATGAAGAATATAAATTTTCACATTTATTAAAAATTAATTAATTAAAAATTAATTTCACTTTAATGGGGATGCTATGTTTGTTGGCGTGCCCGATATTCCACAATGAGTTTCTTTGAAATCATGTCTTTCACACAATGATGAGTTATAATGAAAATAATAATGTAATATTATTTTATTTAGTAGTTAATTCCTAGTAGGTGTGTTGGTGAGAATGGAGAGAAATAACTAAAAAATGAATGTACTTGTTTGTTAAATATTTTTACTTTTACCTAATAAATTTTAATGGCTTAAAATAAGAAAGTTTATGATTTTAAGCATAAATACTATTATATTCATTAAAAGGTTTATTTACCACCTTTTGATGGAGGACCTTATTTAAATATAGTTTTGGTCACTATTATATGTTATATTTGAAAAAATAAAATTCTTCTTTAGAATCAGAACATAAAAATTAACTTTGGCTATATTTTTGGTATTTTTCTGATAAAATTCATTTTTTAAGGAATAGTGAAAAATACATTATTTTAATTCTAAACTACCCTTTAATATAAAATATTTATATGGTTAAATTAAATCTAAAAATGGTTTTAATTTGTAATTAGATTATATTATTACCATTTAATCCAATTTTGGTCATTGGAAGTAATTTGAATTTGAAATTGGACCTAAATAAGTGTAAATCTTTTGATAGTTATTATTTCTTTAAAACATGGTTTTTTTTACAATGGGAATTAATTTGAAATTAATGTATGCCACTTATGTGTTTTTAATTTATAAAAATGGAATCCTTATTTGGAATCACGTGTTCCAAATTGTTTAAATAGGTAACTTTTATTTTTAGACATTATTAATATTTACTTCAGTAAAAATTTTATTTACCATGGTTAAACAGCAAATCAAGTAAATAAGGGTAACAAAATATTGTTATAATAAAATTTAATTACCATAACATGTGTCTTATTCCAATTTGTTGATACATTTCCAACCATGGTCATCCTTGGAACGATTTTGGGACCCCATCAAGCCACATGGAATTAATAATGACACATTATATTAATTAATTTAAAGTAATGACAAAAATGACAAAAACAAATAACTTTTAGTAAATCAATTTTTACATAAGGATATATAAGTTATATATTGGATTATAAATATTAATTGGAAAGATAAAAATATTTCCTATATCATTGTATTTTTCTATTATTTCTAGAAATCAAAAAAAAAATTATTTATGACACAATAATGATGTAGTATTTACCTCATTAATGAATGATTTTAATAAATAAGATTAAAAAGATTAATCAAATATCCAAAACCTTTCCACTTATTATTTAATGAATATATTTTATACATTATTCATCTCATATTCGACATTAATAATTTTTGGACCTTTAGGAACCGAAAATCAGTATATAAAAAATAATATTTTTATACAATTCAAAAGAGCCCCTCATCCCCCTTATAAAAATATCTCAGTTCTAACCCATTATTCTAAATTATCAAGCCTATTGGATCATCCAAACTCATCCCAATTAATCTCCCAACATACCCCTCTTCTCCTAGGTGTATTCACTTAGGAAAAATTAAATTCAATTAATCCTTTTGGTTCAATCCAAAGGGAGATGCCCGATTAAAAGGTAACGACTTCTCTTATGTTATTTTGTTTTGTTTTACTTCTCCAACCCCATTAACTCTTGTTATTACTTTTTTATATAAAAACACCAGTATCCTCAATATACTAGGTTATTTTTATGATTATTATTCTAACTAAACTTACAGACACCTCCATCTAATTGTTAAAGAACATATTGTTTATATAGACGGTGAACTACTGCCTCACGAAACGATGATTGTTCAATTATCTCCTACCGCCTATCATGGTGGCCATTATGAAGGCACTTTAACTATAAGTGATATATATTGTTTTTATGTTTTCACTATGCTTCAGTAATTTGTATTTACAAACATACATTTATGCTTTTCAAGAAGTGTAAATATGATAATTTCATTTGAGGAGGTCCGGACTACGCCCCCTCAAAGTGATATGAATCATTCATGAGATACATAGAACGTATAAAGCATGGAATTAATGAAATTATGTTACATATATATAATATTATATTATACTGGAATTATCATAAAACTATTTATCATTATGTTTTCATTCCATTAAATTTGAAATAAAAATGAAAGTAGTGTTCATGCATACGTACGACTTACCCTCTCCATGAACGATGGATTTCATTTATTATCACCAAATGTTATGTAATATTATAAATTCATAAATATAATGGATATAAAATATATATATATGATATCTAAATAATTAATATCATTATAGAGATAATGAACTTTTGACCACATTGACAACTTGCAAATATAACAAGTTCATTTTTGACCCAAGTAGCAAATATCGACAAAGCGGAAATTATTAACATAAATGATTGCCTAATGTTTATAACATCGTAGTAAATGAAATAAAAGGAATAATAAACTTGAAAAATGTTCTTATGAAAGTATAAATAAACTTTAGTTTTTTTCTTCAGGATATTAAAGAACAAATGGGTCAAGTCGGACACGAGGTAAGGGGTTTCTTATCTAACTTTTAATTCCCTGATATTTCCATCGTTCTCCACTTATTTATTGCATGTGGTGTATTTTTTACTACCATTTAATATATAATATCATTATTCTATTTATTTCAATGGTATCTTATGATTAATTTGGTGGTTATTATCTTTTGGTCATTAGACTGGATTGATTACAACTTGGTAAGGGGTTTCTTATCTCACTTTTAATTCCATGAGATTTCCATTGTTTACCACATATTTATTTCATGTTGTGTATTGTTTACATTCATTTGATATAAGTTATCATGTTTATATTTATATACATGGTATTTTGTGATTCATTTGGTGGTTATTAACTTTTTCTCATACGACTCGATTGATTACAACGTGGTAAGGGCTTTCATATCTCCTTTTATTCCCGTGAGATTCATGCTATATTTTCCACTATTTCATTTTGTGTGGTGGATGTACTGCCCATGAATGTATTATTTCTGTAATATACATTAATTTATGGGTATTTACATCATCATTTTATGATTCTTCTTTCATGGTGTGTATGTTTCATAAGTTACCCAATCGGTAAGGGAACTTTTTACCCTCATCTTTTTAAAAGACTACATTTGTTATATATTTTAATTTTCATCTTATTATGTCGGGATATGTTATTATATTTCCTTATTTTAATGACCTAACACTAGTTATCTAGAATGAATGAATCATTATATAACATTAGCATGGTACAAGGAATTGTTTCCCAAAATTCCAATCAGTTTAGTAGCCTTAGAAGTAATAGAAACGTACATAAGTTTTACATTACATCATGAAATAAAAAAACAACATTGTGTCCCCTTTGAACACTCTTATATAACTTAGCCTATTCCTACATGTTAACCGTAATATACTTCATTACATCCTGGGAAAAATAATACATAAAACGGGGTGAGCTCAGATGCTCAGTAAATATAACAATATAGCGGAAACTATCATAAATAAGAATAAACATTTAAGACAATGCGTATGACTAAAACACAATAATTTTAAACATAAACTTCACCATAATATGGAAAATAAAATCAAATAATTCCATTTACTTATTCACATGGATATTCTACTTTTCCAATAATCATATGCTACATTAATATCCAGTTTCATAATGATGGAATTCATAATGTCGGACATAATAACCACATAGTGAAGTCCGCATTCCAAGACTACAAATAATATTTTGTCAAGGCCTTTCCCCAAGACACCAGTTTGTCTCATGAGACCTACTGATGCATCGAGGAGCTATAGAGGGATCCACCCGTCACTTACTAAGTCCAATGCATTCCTCATATGAAATGGTGAAACATAATCTAAACATTATTAGTAAAACTAACATATGAAATGTCAATATTTTAACCACAAACCATAAATGGCATGAAAATAGCACATCCACAGTCAAACATTACTCACTCAATACATATGGATGATTATTTTATATTAAATCAACCTCAATCAAGAATAAAATACACTAAAGGATATTTACATAGTTGAAAATAATCAATAAAACTATATGGGAAAAATATCCCCTTTTTTTAAAACATTTAAATTTCGCCCTATTTATCAAAGAAGTCATTTAAAAGATATTTTTGAATCAATGTGTCCCATACCAATTTGAAACATTTAAATAGAATAATAATTTACAAATATTCATGTCCATATAAATAAACAAGTAAAACCATCTTTAAAACAAGGACATTAATGAGGATGATTTAGATGAATAAATATTTAAAACATTTAAAACAATATTTTAGTTTAAGAGTTCCTAACCAAATAAGAGACACTTGAATACAAATAATTGAGGAATAAAATTAATCAAGAAATTGTAATGTTAGAAAAATAATGGGATTAATGATATAATATGTCAATGGATAGTATATACACTATATAAAAGTGAATTGGTGCAGAACAACATTGAAGCCTCATTGGAATGTAAATTGAGATGAAATCCCTTATAATGATTGTATCCTTAGATTAAGTATAAATCAATGACATAATTATGTGTCAAAAATATGAATAAATCCAATATAAGTGGATATTAATTGTAAAATGATCACAGTTTATTCACACATATTCATATAACTTCATAATCAATAAGTAGAAAGCTAACCCAATGAATTTAAATTGGTTGAAGAAGTTCCCTTACAGAAATTCGACAGCCTAACGACATCACTTTAAAATTCAGAAAATGAGTTAATGAGAAAGAAAAGGGAATCTCATCACTTTGACATAAAATTTATAGCATTAAAAAAATATAAGAACATATCCCAACATAAGAAGATTTAAATTAAAAGACATAACCAAAAGAAGTCTTTTAAAAAGAGGTGGGTGAAATGTTCCTTTACTGATATAGTAACATACGAAACATAAACACCATGAAATAAGGATCATACAATTAAGATATAAATACCAATAAATTCCATTATATTAGTCAAATAATACAATCATCCTAAGTACATAAACCACGAAAAAAGTAATAGTGGCAAATATAGCATGAATCTCACATGAATAAAAAGTGAGATGAAAACTCCATACCACAGTGTAATAAATTTAGTCGAATGACCAAAAGTTAATATAAACCAAATTAATCAAATAATACCATGAATATTAATATAAGTAAGATAATATATATCAAATATCTGTACAAAATACACCACATGCATGAAATAAGTGGCGAACAATGGAAATATCATGGAATTAAAAGTGAGATAAGAAACCCCTTACATTATACTATTCCATAGTAGAGGGTATGTTAACCTCACGTATAATAGTTAAATAATTGTTATTAAATTATATAAAAACCACATAGATAAATATGATATCATATATGATCCTCTAATATTTCTTTGTTAATAATATTGTAGAAGTATTATTGTTTCGGGTGTTAGCTGATTCGTTTTCCATTATATGTTTTGTTACATAAAGCATGATTTTTTAGATAGGATTTATTTGGATAATATCCAGATTGATATTAATTCATTAACATTTATTTTAAATCATAAAATTAAAATTAGACTTTAATGGTTACGATGGGGAATGACATATCATCCTGTCGTGGAGATGGTATGTCGTACATACGAACGAGTGACAATATAATTTTTTCATGGTGGAAAAGTCTATAAATGGATGGTATATCGTATATAAAGATTAATTAACATGTTATATTTATTATTTAAATCTGTTATACTCAATATTATACACGTAATAATAATGAATTTTTGAAAAACAAACTATACCACGATGTGGAGACGGTAAGCCGTACGTACGTACGAATGGTGATTTTGTCATTTATAGGATAGATAGAATAATGAATATGGTTTTCCCATATTTATAATAACATCAAAGTATGTAGGAGGTACTATAGTTGTCATTTAGGTACGGAATCAACAAAGAATGAGGATGTAGAAGAGGAAAAGAACTAGAAAGATGGTGGTGAAATTATTACCTCTTTTTCTTGTGCTTCCTTTTAATTTGATCAAACGTGCTCCTTAGGTTGTATTTATAATCAAAATAAGTAATCAAGGATTTAGTGACATTATTTGAGATGATATTTGGTCAGGTGTTGGTCGAGCCAAATTTCTTTGGGGATTTGAAATTAAGAGAAGTGGAAGTAACCTTTTATCCCAGTGGTGAGGTTCACTTTAGGAAAACCATGAAATATTATTTTTTTATAAATCATTTTCGGTTTCTAATGGATCCAAATAGATTTATTTCTAAGATAATGTGGTTATGAGTCTAAATACATTCACCTACTACGTTTTAAACATGTTTATGTCACCATATTAACCATATCGTTTATATTTGACTATTAGTTAAATAGTTTAACTTTTAATGGTCTTTCTGTATTTTTACACTATATGGTTAAAAAACATACTCTAAACTTCTGAGAGAACCACAAGTGGTTCATTAACGGAATATATAATATTATTTAAGCACTTTGTAAGAACCTTATATTTATAGAATTATTATATCAACCAATAATATAGTATTTTTTTTAAAAACTCATTTAGGTCAATTCAGACACTATTTAGTATTTGGTTTTTGTAAAAATCATAAAAGCATGATTACATCAAAAAATAATAATTTAATCAATCTTAACATGTCAGATTATCCTATATAAATTATTGGAATTCATAAAAAGTCTCAAATTACATTTATTTGGTTATTTATAATATCAATTATTTTAATCTTTCATTGATAAGGTAATTTCTCCATCATCATTGTGTCATAAATAAATTTAAATATTTAAGGTCTAAAAATTATAAATAAAATAAAATTATTTAGGAAATACTTTTATCTTTCTAATGAATATTTATAGTCGAATTTATCTTATGTATACCCCTATATTAAAAATATATTCGTTATCAAACATTGAATTTAACACTTTTAACTCTTCTTTAAATAAAATAATAATAAATGTCCTAATCAAATCCAAGTGGACCAAAAGTATCATATTTTATTCCTAAGGTTGTTTTTGGTCGAATTACACTTATCAAATATAATTAGGACATGTGTTAGTGTAATTATAATATCATTTTTACTTTTAATTACAATATTTACTTTTAAAGGTGGTAAATAAAAGTTAAAAGTTAAAATTCACAAAAAAATATTTTCATATTATTTTACCACATTTTATGTACTAATTTCAACCATGTCTCTCATATTTTTGAATTTCAACTAACAGAAGTGGTAAAATTATGTTTTTTGGAAATTTGCAAATGCTCCTAGTAGGTGGGTAAAAGATGGTAAAAAAGTTCAATAAAATTTTATACATCAAATTTTATTATAAAAATGACTCCAATGAATTGAATTAAACTAATAAAGGTATTAATTATATATAGTTATTTAAAATAAGTAAAATAAATAATTATTCAAATAAAATGTTAGTTTTTAAACAAAAATGTTATGTTTTTCAATATTTATCCAAAATTGAATGTTTTCAGAAAAATACAAAAAATTCACCCTAAGATAATTTTGATATTTCAAATTCAAAAATGAATTCTATTTTAACCAATTAAAAACATAGAAGTAGAATTACTTAATATAAAATTAATTCTCGTTGTAAAACCAACAAAGCGGGTTTTTAAGAAATACAAATAATAAAAAGATTGACATGTGTTTATGTCAACTGTATTTGTGAAATTAATTATAATGACCTAAAATGAATTAAATGATAAAAATAGAATCTTTTTATACTTCCAAACCATTATAATTCATAATTTAAAACTATGAATTATTTCGAATAAAAAAGTTTTTTCTATTAAAATTTCATATTTTTTCACTATTCATCAAAATAGGAATTTTATCAGAAATGTACCAAAAATTTATCCAAAATAAATTTTTATGTCTCGGTTCTAAAGAAGAATTTAATTTCATTAAATTGAATTTATAAAATTTTCAAATATTTGTTTTAAAAAGTGTTCTCCATTAAAAGGTGGTAAAGTTTCATTTTTTGGACAATAATTCTTTTATCTAAAAAAATGAATTTGTTCTTATATTATGTCTAAGAAACACATAATATGAATTATAAAATTATATTGAGTATATAAAATTCAAAATTAAGTTCATACTATTCATAATCATTTTTTGAACTGCTAGTTTGGTAAATCGTGGTGTGCTCGAACTCGGTGTTGCATGTTGCGCAAGCTATTGAATTACTTTAAATAAAATAACTTAATATAAAATCTTAGGGTGTTACATTCTTCACCCCTTTTAGAAATTACATCCTCATAAATTTAAAATTGGGCTTGGGAACTTCATTAAAAGACCCACATTGGAAAAGGAGTCAATACAACTATCACTTTAAATGAAGGAAAAAGAAGTACAAAGGTCTCCCGAGATAACCCATACCAGGATTCCTTGTAGGAATTCATGGATATAAAAGATAAAATAAGTTTCATGTTCTGATGGAGACTGATAGAAATCATGATCAGGAGAAAGTTAACTATAAGAAAACCACAGACTTGTGATGGGATAAATGGGCATTAGTTTCCTAGTAGGAAAAGTAAACGGACAATATTTTTTTGGTTTAATATCCATTTCATAAAGTTATGGACTTTATTTATGAGTTTGACTAAGAACATAAAGAGATATACTTATTTTTTAACTAGAGTGTCATCCATTAATAAATTTCTACCACTAACTCATCTTTTTTTCCAAACGATGACTATTCAAGATGACTTGGTCACACCTGAAGTGCTAGAATCAACTTCGGGAGATTCACATGATCCAAAATGGATAAAAAATATATTTACCTTGTCTTTATAGATTAACCAAATCCAAAATGGTTAGTACAAGATTAAATGATCCCTGAAAAGGATAACCCTTTATAGAAAGAAATACTAATATTAATTTCTATAATTAATCAAAAAATACCAAAAGTTCAATAAATACCATTCAATTAACAATTGTCTTAAAAACCTTCAATATAATCCAAACTAATATTGAATCCCAAAACATAAAAAAATTTATTACGTAGCCTTCAATGTTAAATTGTATCTTCAAATAACATCGATTACTCTTAAAGTCACATAAATAAAATTAATTAACATAGTCACATATTCCATATGATTGGTTAATCATTTCCATAAATAACCGAAATAATTATAAATCCACTATAAAAACATAGATAAAAATCCACCATTACTCCAAAAATGAAATCCCATAGTATTCTATTTTCCTTAGGCATATAGTATTCCCAACAGAGCGATCATCTTCCAAAATAACGTTTAACTTTTTTGAATGGTTGGGGCCGAAGCCTCATTTATTATTAAATGAAAGAAAATAACTCCTTTAACTAGGTAGAGGAATACCCATTACATAGCCCGTAGGCCCAGTGGGCATTTAGCCCATTTCATGGCCCGTAGGCCCAAATGTGTAGCCCAAATCATTTTTCATATACTAAGGATATCCATTTCATAATACATAAGATCCCAAAACAATATATTATTTATCAATAAAATCATTTAATGAAAAATAATTAGTCACACAAACTAGGGACTTCACATAGTCCAGTGGTAGGTGATAAATCCCAATCGCACCCTGGTTGGGGGTTTGATTCCTATAGCTTTGACCGACGTGACGAGTTGTACAATGGTCTACGTGTTGTCATTTTTTAAAAACTATATCTTATAACATTCCCAAAATGAAATAAATTTCTCAAAATAACCATAACATAATTTAACCACAAATGTTATCTCATACATCACATTTTCATCCCAAAAATTACTAACCAATAATTGCCTCAAATTCAAAGATCATATAAAACCAAATTGTTCTTTATAACTATATCCACACAAAAAAGATAAATCTACGTCAAATAGAATTTTCCCAAAACAAACTGCATGGTTACACATACAATGGAATTGACTTCCAATGTAATCCCATACTTTTAAACATTTCTCCATCCATTTCTGTCCACACATGTTTTTCCTTAACATAGAGGTTATCATATAGAGTAGGGAATTGACTCAGGTAATGAAAAGGTCCCTTACATTTATGTAAAATGACTGTAATTGGATTATTAGGAACATTTTTATTTTCTTACACAATACACTTCATTTTTTCTTAGCTATTATTTACTTTATGTCCTTCTTTCCAACAAATAAAGCATTTATTTGTTCCATTTAGACACTTTAGTAGGTGTCTCCTTCCATATTTCTGGCTTGATGGAAATTTAGATTTATATTCTCAACAGTTTCCACTACTGGATCTCTAATCATTTAGTGCCTTTCTCTTCTTTGTTATGTCCGGGAGCTGGTTAATATATATGTTGTTGATCATATTTTTTTAAAATTGATTCGCCATGAAATCAATATCTTTCACGCCTATCAACATTCCATTTCGTTTCTCATTTCCACCATGATTCCCAGCTTGTACATCATGTTCAATGTTACTGTGATTTCCTTAGAATCCATCCATTGACTAATAGAAGAAATGATATTGTTGGCCATAAAATAATTTTGAGAATATCATGACACCTTATTTTCAATCTAAAACACCATAAGATTAACCAAGGATATTTATTCTAATATTTTATTAAAATAATTCAAATCAGTTTTAATGAAAATGTGAATTATTCTAAGCATATCCCCCAGGAGTGTCATAACCAAGACTACAAAAAAGCTTTCTTCCATGTACTAGGATACCTTAGGTCAGGCCCGAAACTCCTTGTAAGAGTTTTCACTCTTAGGTACATCTATGCCAGAGGCAGCTCTACCTGCTCGTATCCATACATGGATGTATTTCTATTAAAACCCACATAATATTTACATTACGAAAATATTTGGATGTTATTATATACTAATCCTCAATTTCTATCTTAGGGTAGTGTTTTTTAATCATATTTTTTCTAAATATAGCTTTCAAGGTTTGTACTAATATTCCTCTGATACCAAATGTAACGCCCCAACCACAGTTATCCAGAGTTGGTGCATTACTAAATAACATTGTCATGATACAAGGAATCATGTCCCGAAAGACTGATCATTTTAGTAGCCTTATATATACTATAAACATAGATAAGTTTTACATTACATCATGAAATAAAAAAACATTGTGTCCCATTTGAACACTCGTATATCCCTTAGCCTATTCCAGTAGGTTAACCGTAATATACTTCTTTGCATCCTGGAAAAAAATAAAATATAAGAAAGGGGTGAGCTCAGATGCTTAGTCAAGATAACAATATAGTAGAAACTATCATAAATAAGAATAAGCATTGAAGGCAATTTAAAAGACTAAAACAATGCTTTTTAGACTTAAACTTCAGCATAATACAGCAAAGATAAAGAAAATAATTACATTTACATATTCACATGGATATTATAATAGTCCAATATTCACATGAAATACCAATATCCTATTCCATAATGATGGAATGCATAATGTCCAACATCATAACCACATAGTCAAGGCCTCATGCCAAGACTATAAATAAGATTTTCTCAAGGCCTTGTTCCAAGACAAAAGTTTGTCTCAAGAGTCATACCGATGGATCAAGAAGCTATATTAGGCTCCACCCATCACTTACTAACTCCAATTCGTTCCTCATATGATAGGTTGAAAGATAATCTAAACATTATTTTTAAAACTAACATACAAAATGTCAATATTTTAACCACAAACCATGATTGACATGAAAATAAAACATCCACAATCAAACACAAATCATTCAATACAATATGGACTATGGTATTATAATAAATCAACCCCAATCAAGAATAAAATACACTGAAGGATATTTACATGGATGAAAATAGTCATTAAAACTATTTGAGAGAAATATCCCCTTTTTCTTGAAAACATTTAAATGTTGAACTACTTATCAAAGAAGTCGTTTAAAAGATATTTTTGAATCATAGTGTCCCATACCACTTTGAAAATTTTTAAAGGACTTTTAATATAAAAACATTCATGACCATATAAATAAATACTTCAAAACATTTTTAAAACAAGTCCATTAGTGATAAATATTTAGAAGAATAAATATTTAAAACATTTCAAACAATATTTCAGTTAAAGAGTTGCTAACCAAATAAGAGATGCCTCAATAAAAGTAATTGAGGAATAAAATTAATAAAAACATTATAATATCTTTAGAATAAAGGGATTAATGATATAATATGTCAATGTACTGTATATACACCCTATAAATGTGAATTGGGGCCTAACAACAATGAAGTCTCAATGGAATGTTAATTGAGACGAAATCCCTTATAATGAAGGTATCCTTAGATTAATCATTAATCAATGACATAAATATGTGTGAAAAATATAAATACACCCAAAATAATTGGATATTAAATGTAAAAAAAACATACTTTATTCGTACATATTCATAGAACAACATAATCAATAAGTCGAAATTTATCCCAAAGAATTGTAATTTTGTGAAAAAGTTTCCTTACAAAAATTTGACTTCCTAACATCATCACTTTAAAATTTTGAAAATGAATTGATGGGAAAGAAGATGGTATCCCATCACTTAGACATAAAATTTACAGCAGTAAGGATATAGAAGACCATATCCCAATGTAAGAAGATGTAAATTAAAAGACATAAGAAAAAGAAGTCTTTTAAAAATAGGAGGGTGAAAGGTTCATTTACCTATTTGGTAACTTACGAAACATACTCCCCATGAAAGAAAGATCATACTATGAATATGTAAATACCCATAAATTAAATTATATTACACAAATAATACAATCAGGGGAAGTACATACACCACACAAAAGGAAATAGTGGCAAATATAGCATGAATCTCACAAGAATAAAAGGTGAGATAAAATCACCTTAACACATTGTAATATATTGAGTTGTATGAATAAAAATTAATAGCCACAAAATGAATCAAAGAATACCACGAATATAAATATAATCAGGATAATATATATCAAATGGCAGTACATAATACACCACATGTAAGAAATAAGTGCCGAACAATGGAAATCTCACAGTATTAAAAGTGAAATAAGAAACACCTAACATTATACTTTTCCTTAGTCGATGGTACATTAACCTCTAGTGAAATAGTTGAATAATTGTTATTAAATTATATAATAAACATATACATAAATATGATATCATATATGTTCTTCTAATATTTCTTTGTTAATAATATTTTAGTAGTATCATTATTTTGAGTGTTAGGTAATTCAGTTTCAACTAAATTTATTTTTACATAAGTCATGTTTGTTAGGGATATGATTTATTTGATTCATATCAATAATTATATCAATTCATTAAAAATTATTCTTAATCATCAAATAAAAATTATTCCTGAATGGTTATGATGGTGAATGACATATCATCACGTCGTGGAGAAGGTAAATCGTATGTACGCACCAGCGACAATATCATTTATTGATGGTGAAATCGTATATAATTGGCTGGTATATCATATATACTGAATAATTAACATGTAAATTTTTATATTTACATCAGTTAAACTCATTATTATACCCATAAAAATAATGAGTTTTTTTAATAACAAACTACACCACGATGTGGAGATTGTAAGCCGTAGGTACGCATGTATAGTGACTTTGTCATTTCTGGGATGGATAGAATAAAACATATGCTTTTACCATATTTTTAAAAAAATGACAGTATATAGGAGGTACTGGAGTTATTATTTTTGTTTGGAATCAAAAAATAATGAGGAAGTAGAAGAAGAAAAGAACTTGATAGAGGGTGGTGAATTTATTACCTCTTCTTCAGGTGATTCCATTTGATTTGATCAAAATGGCTCCTTAGGTTGGCTATTAGATCAAAGGAAGGACTCATGGATGTAGTGATAGTAGTTGGGAGAATATTTTGATACGGGTTGGCTGATCCAAATGGCTTTGGAGGTGTGAAATTAAGATAAGGCAAAGAAACTTTTTATAAGAGTGGTGAGGGTCACATTTGGAAAACCTTGAAATATTATTTTATAATAAATCATTATCAGTTTCTAATGTATCCAAATAGATTTATTTCTAAGATAATGTGGGTATGGATCTAAATACTCTCAACCAATAGGTTTTAGACATTTTTAGGTCACCATATTACCCTTATTTTTTAGATTTAACTATTAGTTTAATTGTTTAACTTTTATAGTGTCTTCTTGTATTCTTAAACTATATGTTTAACAAACATACTCTAAAATTCCAAGATTACATCAAGTGGTTCATTAATGGCATTATAATATTATTTAATCCCTTTTAAATATCTTTATATTTTTTTGAATATTATATCAACCAATAATATAGAAATTGTTTTAAAAACTAATTTAGGTCAATTTTGACACTATTTAGTATTTGGTTTTTGTGAAAATTATAAAACTAAGATTACTCTGAAAAAAAATTATTTTATCAACCCCAACATTTCATGTTAACCTTTAAATTAGTGGAATTCATCAAAAGTCTCAAATTACATTTCTTTTCTTATTTATAATATCAATTATTTTAATCATTCATTAATAAAGAAATTACAACATCATCACTAGGTCATAAATAAATTAAATTATTTAATGTATAAAAATTATAAATAACATAACATTATATAGGAAATATTTTTTATCTTTCTTATGAATATTTACAGTTGAATTTATCTTATGTATAACTCTATAGTAAAAATTGTTTTGTTATTAAACTTTGATTTTAACACTTTTAACTCCTCTTTAAATAAAATAAAAATAAGTGTCCTAATCTAATCCAGGTGGACCAAATGGATAATATGTTATTCCTAAGGGTTTTTTGGTCTAATTACACTTATATAATAAAATTAGAACATTTGTTAGGTTAATTATAATATCATTTTTACCTTTAATTACCCTATTTATTTTTAACGGTGGTAAATAAAAGTCAAAATTTACTGTTCACCAAAAATTATTTTCATTTTATTAAACAACATTTTACATACTGATTTAAACTTTTTCTCTTGGATTTTTGAAATAAAACTTACAGAAGTGGTAAAATTGTGTTTTATGTCAATTTTAAAATGCTCTTTGAAGGTGGGTAAATGACGGTAAAAATGTTCAATAAAATTTTATACATCAAATTTTATAAAAAAATGACTCAAATGAATCACATTGAACTAATATAGGTATTAATTATATATAATGACTTAAAATATAAAATAATCATTATTTAAATAAAAAGTCAATTTTTAATAAAAAAACACAGTGTTTTTTACTATTCATCCAAAAATTGAATGTTTTCAGAAAAATTACAACAATTTATCCTAAGATAATTTTGATATTAAAAATTCATAGATGAATTCTAATTTACATAATTCATATCATATAAGTAGCATTAATTAATTTAAAATTAATTCCCTAAGTCAAAACTAAAAAGCATGTTTATAAGAAGTAAAAACTATCAAAGGATTGACATCTGTTTATGTCAAATTTAAATGTGAAATTACTTATAATGGCCTAAATTGTATTAAATGTTAAAAATAAAATCTTTTTATACTTACAAACCATTTAAATAAATAATTTAACACTATAAATTAATTTTAGTAAAAATGTTTATTTCAATTAAAATTTAGTATTTTTCACTATTCATCAAAATATGACTATAATAAAAAATGTACCAAAATATTATCCAAAATAAATTTTTATGTTCTGATTCTAAAAAAGAATTTAATTTAATTAAATTCAATATAGAAAATTGTCAAATATTGGTTTTAAAAAGGTTTCTCTATTAAAAGGATGTAAAATTCCATTTTTTAAAAAAATACTTCTTTTATCTGAAAAAATTAATTTGTTCTTATATTACATCTTAGAAACACATAATATGGATTCTAAAATTATATGGAATATATAAAAATCAAAATTCAGTTAACACTATTCATAACATCTTTTTGAATGGCTATCTTGGTAAGTCTTCGTGCGCTTGAACTCTGAGTTGCGTGTATCGCAAGATATTGAATTACTTTAAAGAAAATTACATACTATAAAATATTGGGGTGTTACACATTTTTATGAAAAT
Organism: Viscum album; assembly: GCA_963277665.1. NCBI lineage: Eukaryota > Viridiplantae > Streptophyta > Magnoliopsida > Santalales > Viscaceae > Viscum > Viscum album. The sequence continues at coordinate 90,514,832 of OY728147.1, forward strand.
ATTATGTACACGTGATGAGATGCCCATTTCTCTCTCATCAACTCATTTTCTGAATTTTAATGTGATGTCGTTAGGCTGTCGATTTTCTTTAAGGTAACTCCTTAACTGAAATTCCATTCCTTGGGTTAATCATCTAATTCTTAATTATGTCAGGCTATTATTATGTGTGGAATTTCTATTTATCTATTTATGCTTTAATTTACCCTCCCCTTTGTGTGGATATACTTTTTGTAACGCCCCGACCCCAGCTACCCAGAGCCGGTGCATTACTTCGTAACATTGGCATGATCCCAAAAGATCAAGTCTCGAAAGACCGATTAGTTTAGTAGCCTTGGAAACACTAGATACATTCATAAGTCTTTCATTACATCAAAATTAAACAAACTACAAAAAAACATGGTCTTCATAGTCCACACTCATATCTTCACTGATTATTCTTGCAAGTCAGTCATAAAATACTTCTTCACAACCTGGAAAATTTTTAAACATTGAAAGGGGTGAGCTCAAATGCTCAGTAAGGATAACAATAATGCGGAAGCTTTCATAAATAAACATTAACATTTAAGGCAATGTATAACTAAAACAAAAGCCTTTTAAACATGAACTTCAACATAATATGGCAAAAGTAAAATGAGATAATGCCATTTACTTCTTCACATGGATATTCTACTGGTCGAATAATCACATGCAATATCAATAACCACTTTCATAATGAGGGAATGTATAATGCCGGACATTCTGAAACATTTTGTCAAGGCCTCGGCCAAGACATCTAAAATGATTAAGGCCTCGGCCAAAACCATAAATCAAATTGGGAAAGGGCCTCGGCCAATTCCACGTCTAGTTGTCTCATGAGACCTACCGATGCATCGAGGAGCTATAGCGGGCTCCACCCGTCACATATTAAGTCCAATACATTCCTCATATGAATAGGTTTAAACATATCATAAACCATAACATAATCGTATCACATAAAACATGCATAAAGGAAACATAACATTTCCACATTTCAATCACAAGATATCAATACAAAACATTGATATAATAAAAACGCTTTCAAAACCATTTTCAATACCAAAATAAAAGAATGTTAAAACTTTGTATTTATTTTTCATTAAAAAAGAAAATGATGGCTTGTAGAGGAAGCCGAAACTCAAATAATGGTCACGGCGGCGGAGAAGTCGTTGTCGCCGCATAAGTACGGAAAGAAAAACATTCCCTTTTGTCGTTTAGCAAAACGCTTCGTATAAAAAAGATTCCTTTTGAATAAACGTAAAAGTCAAAGGGGTTTATACATCGTATAAAAGAAAGTTGTGTATAAAACCAAATATGACTCAATGAAAGGAGATTGAGATGAAGTCCTTAGAAAGATCATTTTTAAAAATAAATTAGATCTATTATGTGTATTCACTATAGGTACACATAAAGAAAGTAAAAATACAAAATAATACATAATAATATCATGACATAATTTGAAAGTAGGAGATTAACCCAAAGAATGGAAATTGGGTTTAGAAGTTCCCTTACCTCGTGTCTGACTTGACTCAACCGTTCTTTAACCTCCTGAATAATAAACTAGAGTTAATATATACCTTATTAAGAACCATTTTCAACTTCATTATCCTTATTATATCACTTATTACAATGATATGAACATTATGTAATTATTTAAGTTAATAACGGTCGTTTTGTCGATCTTTGGTACATGAGTCAACAATAAACTTCTTATAATTATAAGTTGTTCATGTGGTGAAATATCCATTATATCCAGAATTATATTAATGATGTAGATATCATATATATCATATATATACAGTATATACATTCATTTATAATATTACGTAACATTTAGAGGTAAGAAATGAAATGCACCGTTCATGGAGACGGTAAGCCGTACGTACGCATGAACGCTACTTTCATTTCAATTTCATATTTAATGGAACTAAATCATAATAATATAAATGTATAATATAATTCCAGTATAATATAATGTATAATACCATTTACTCCATCCTTTATACATCCCACATATGGCATTAACGATTCAAATCACTTTGAGGGGGCGGTAGTCCGCACTTCCTAAAATGAAATTATCGCGTTTTACCCATAATGGAAATCATAAAGTATGCCATAAATGAGAAATACAGAAGCATAAGTAAAACAAAAACATATTATATATCATATATAAAAATAGTGACATCTTAATGGCCACCTTTGAAGGTGTTATATGAGTGTTGAACAATCATCGCTTTGTGAGGCAGAAATTCGCCATCCACAGAAACCGTATGTTCTTTAACCATTAGATGTAGGTGTGTGTAAGTGTAGCTCGAATCCTTCTTATAACAACATCCTAGTATATTGAGGATACTGGTGTTGTTACAAAAGAAATGAATAAAAAGAGTTTAGGGGGTTGGAGAAGAAAAATAAAACAAAACAACATTAGAAAAGACATTACCTCAAAATCGGGTAACTCTTTTTGATTTGAGCTAAAGGCTTCCTTGGGAAGAGTTCTGCCCAAAGTGAGGATTCTAGGAGTAAGAGAGGGATGTTGGGAGAGTATTTGGGCAGAGGTTGGCCGAGCCAATGGCTTGAAGAGTGTGTGAAATGAGGTAGAGGTGGGGGCCTTTTATAAGAGGAGAGGAAGGGCACTTTTGGAAAGTAAAGGAACATTACATTATTTGAAAATGTGTTTCGGTTTTAAAAGGTCCCACATTGATAGAATTCGTGGATAAGGTGATAAGGCATCGAAATCCACTCATCCAATTGGTTTTGGCCATGTGTAGTTCATAGATTTTATATTACCTTTCCATTTTATTTAAATCGTCAAATAATGATGTCATCGCTGCATCATTATTATGTCATAAATAATTAAATTTATTTAATGTCTAAAAATTATAAAAAAAATACTATGATATAGGAAATCTTTTTATCTTTCCAATGACTATTTATAATCAAAATTTGGACTTGTGTAACCCTACTTAAAAATTGTTTTAGTAAAACACTTTATGTTAGTGTCATTTTCACTTTAACATTAAATAAAAAGTAATTTATGTTATTTCCCAACAAAAGTGGATCCATGGGGTCCCCAAGTTAGGCCATGGCTTGTCTTGGTCGGCCATGACACAACCAATGAGGTTGGGACATGTGTCTAGGTCATTTAATATTATTAAAGTATTATTTATACCTTAAACTACCCTAATTACCACTAATCGCGATTAAGAACTTAATAAGTTACTATTCACCAAAAAATTATTTTTATCCCATTGAACCACATTTTACTTCTTAATGACAACCATGTATGTCGGATTTTTGAAAATCAAATCACAGAAGTGGTAATATTTCATTTAAACGAAAAATCAGTTATTTAACTACCACTTAGTGGTTTCACTATTCATCAAAAATTGAAGTTTCTCAGAACAATGCCAAAATTTCATCCTAAGCTATAATTGATATTCCGAATTCAAAAATGATGTCTATTTTACAAAATTCCAAACATATAAGTTGCATTAATTAATTTTATAATTAATTCCCGCTGTTACGACAAATAGCGTGTTTTCAAGAAACAATTTATATCAAAAGATTGGCAATTGTTTATGTCCAAATTCAATGTTAAATTAATTCTAATGACCACCATTGGATAAAATGGTAAAAATATATTCTAATTATACATTAAATCCACTCAATAGTATATCTTATCACTATAAATTATTTTGATTAAAAAAGTTGTTTTAAGTATTTTTCACTATTCATAAAAAATTAGAAGTTCTCAGAAAAATACCAAAAATTCAACATAGGCTAATTTCGATATTACGAATACAAAAATGAAGTCCATTTTGAAATATAAAATTTCTATAATTTTAAAAAGTGGTTATTACTATTCATAACGGCTAGTTTGATTTGTCGCGATGTTTTAGAACTCGAAGTTGCGTACAATGCAAGCTATTGTATTATTGAATGAGAAGCGTATCGTGGAAGCTCGGGGTGTTACATTCTCCCCTCCTTCAATAAATTGCGTCCTCGCAATTTGAAATTTTTCTTGGAAAATAAAAGGTTGAAAAGGGAAAATACCTTTGTGGAAAACCCACATCGGAAATAAGATTAATAAAATTTAGCCTTAATAAGAGGTAAATGGAAATAAGAAAGTCACCACCAAATTATAATCTCGATAAGGAGAACATTGGTGGCAATTAGAGACATATAATTGGAGGAAAAACGTAAATATTTGTAGGGAGTGATTGAGGTCATCAATAACAATCAACTGTCAAATTGAGGGCCTCAAAGCCTTCAATCTATATTGATTTAAAATATCATCAGTTCAACAAGACATAAGGTATTAGGATAAAACATTTTTTGTTTTAATATCCCTTTACTAAAGTTTAAGAATTAATTTATTCATTGAATAAGAGATAGGTATATATATATTTATGCTTGACAATTAGAGTTTCAACCTTCAACTCATCTTTCACTCAAAAAGATAATAGAACTCAAAAATATCACACTTATCCTAATTGTATAAGGTTCAAAATGTTAAAACATACCATTTAGATTAGTAAAATTATTTTGTAATAACCAGGGACTTCCTGTAGGCTAGTGGTAGGAAATAAAGGCTTGTCGCACTTTGATTGTGGGTTCGATTCCTACAGCTTTGTCCGACGCGACGGTTTATGCCCCACCCTGCAGGTTGTCCTTTTCCTAAAACTATAGTATTATAATACTCCAAAAACAATCTTCATTAATTTTTTAACCTTAAACCATACTATCCAAAGATCAACTTAATCCACTCCAAAATAACTCTGTCCAGACTTTCTCTAAAATGTCTCTTAATTCCAAAATCAATTGTAGCATCAGATTCCCCATAAAAAGAAAAGTTTCTCTTATTGTCACATACTAAAAATATGATTACCTTAATCATATTAAAACCTTACTGAAATCAAAAAGTACTGCAGTACAATCCTTATATAGATCACATTATTCTAATAACCAGAATATAATCCATGAGTCCAAAAGCACCAATACATTAGTTATTCTGCTTCAACTGTAGTAATAGCATAAGATTGCCCTTGATCCCTTGGCCTTTTCTGAGGTAAGTTTCCTTGACGCTTAGGACATTCATTTGCATAATGACCCATTTCTCTACAATTGTAGCATTCAACTTTGACAGCCTCTTTCTTTCCCTTGCAATCACGAGCCTGGTGACCCTTTTCTCCACATTTATAACAAACTCCCATTCCTTTTAGGCAAGTACCAGGGTGATTCTTCCCACAATTATCACATAATGGAAAATCCTTCTTTCCCTTTTTCCCTTTATCTGTCTCTTGTTCCACCGTTCTCTTCTTCTCTTGCTTCACTTTGTTGTCATAAGACTTAGAGAATTCCTTTTCTGTCTTGATAGCACATGAGACTATATCTTCGTATGATGAGAAGGATTGTGATACTAAAGCTCGACGGAGAAATGGTTTTAACCCATCAAAGAAACGATCAATCTTACTCCTTGGGTTACGTATGTAATCTGCAGCATACCTTGCTAACCTTGTAAAGTTAGCCTCATACTTTGCGACATTCTCATCCTCCTTCTGCCTCAGACTCAGAAATTGCCTTTCCATATCTGCTCGATGGTCACGAGGAAAGTATTTTTCTAAGAAAAGCTCTTTGAACTCCCTCCATTCCATACTTGATACGTCGTCATCTTCCTTTGTGTTTTGAATCAGCGACCACCACTGATCGGCATCTCCAGTGAGGCGGTAAACTGCCATGACAACCTTCTCCCTTTCACTACTCCCCAAGGCATGGAATATTTTCTCTAAGGAATTTATCCATTGCTCAGCTACTATAGGATTTGTACTCCCATTGAAGGTTGGTGGTTGTTGCCTCATGAAGCGGTCTAACATTGATCCTCCACGTTGCGGATCAGGGTGCTCCATACGAGTAAGGTTATTATTCATAACCTGAGTGAGTTGTCCAAGTATGGTAATAAGTTGATCTGCACCAGTTGTATCTCCAGATCCACAATAATTATCTTGATCAGGAGGGCAATCCCTACACGGAGTTCGTGCATTGATACGGTTTCCATTCCTTCTACTAGGCGCCATTTCTAAACAATGGCATAAACTAGATTAGTTTATGAATCAAAATACATAATTCCATACTTGTAAAACACTTTACATAAATTGAACTATTTATGGATATAATCCATAATCATAAAAAGAAATGTTTTCTTTGAGGAAGTATATACTCATAACCCTTCATAGTGGTTTGTAAATAAAATGAGAATTATCCTAAGCGTATCCCCCGGGAGTGTCGTAACCAAGAGTGCAGCAAGGCCCGTTGTCGTGCACCAGTTCCCGTTCGAGTCTAGCTCAAAGCGGTGTTTTCGGGTTTTACCCCTAGGTACATCTGTGCCAGAGCCGCCTCTACCTTCTCGTATCCAGACAGGGATGTATTGCTCGGAAAACTCATATCATCTCTATAATACCAAAATTCTAGGAAGTTCTTCTATACTAATCCTCGAAGTCTATCTTTGGGCTATGTGCTCTAATCAGAGTTTATCTAAATCTAGCTTCCAAGGTTAGTACTAAACTGCCTCTGATACCAACTGTAACGCCCCGACCCCAGCTACCCAGAGCCGGTGCATTACTTCGTAACATTGGCATGATCCCAAAAGATCAAGTCTCGAAAGACCGATTAGTTTAGTAGCCTTGGAAACACTAGATACATTCATAAGTCTTTCATTACATCAAAATTAAACAAACTACAAAAAAACATGGTCTTCATAGTCCACACTCATATCTTCACTGATTATTCTTGCAAGTCAGTCATAAAATACTTCTTCACAACCTGGAAAATTTTTAAACATTGAAAGGGGTGAGCTCAAATGCTCAGTAAGGATAACAATAATGCGGAAGCTTTCATAAATAAACATTAACATTTAAGGCAATGTATAACTAAAACAAAAGCCTTTTAAACATGAACTTCAACATAATATGGAAAAAGTAAAATGAGATAATGCCATTTACTTCTTCACATGGATATTCTACTGGTCGAATAATCACATGCAATATCAATAACCACTTTCATAATGAGGGAATGTATAATGCCGGACATTCTGAAACATTTTGTCAAGGCCTCGGCCAAGACATCTAAAATGATTAAGGCCTCGGCCAAAACCATAAATCAAATTGGGAAAGGGCCTCGGCCAATTCCACGTCTAGTTGTCTCATGAGACCTACCGATGCATCGAGGAGCTATAGCGGGCTCCACCCGTCACATATTAAGTCCAATACATTCCTCATATGAATAGGTTTAAACATATCATAAACTATAACATAATCGTATCACATAAAACATGCATAAAGGAAACATAACATTTCCACATTTCAATCACAAGATATCAATACAAAACATTGATATAATAAAAACGCTTTCAAAACCATTTTCAATACCAAAATAAAAGAATGTTAAAACTTTGTATTTATTTTTCATTAAAAAAGAAAATGATGGCTTGTAGAGGAAGCCGAAACTCAAATAATGGTCACGGCGGCGGAGAAGTCGTTGTCGCCGCATAAGTACGGAAAGAAAAACATTCCCTTTTGTCGTTTAGCAAAACGCTTCGTATAAAAAAGATTCCTTTTGAATAAACGTAAAAGTCAAAGGGGTTTATACATCGTATAAAAGAAAGTTGTGTATAAAACCAAATATGACTCAATGAAAGGAGATTGAGATGAAGTCCTTAGAAAGATCATTTTTAAAAATAAAATAGATCTATTATGTGTATTCACTATAGGTACACATAAAGAAAGTAAAAATACAAAATAATACATAATAATATCATGACATAATTTGAAAGTAGGAGATTAACCCAAAGAATGGAAATTGGGTTTAGAAGTTCCCTTACCTCGTGTCTGACTTGACTCAACCGTTCTTTAACCTCCTGAATAATAAACTAGAGTTAATATATACCTTATTAAGAACCATTTTCAACTTCATTATCCTTATTATATCACTTATTACAATGATATGAACATTATGTAATTATTTAAGTTAATAACGGTCGTTTTGTCGATCTTTGGTACATGAGTCAACAATAAACTTCTTATAATTATAAGTTGTTCATGTGGTGAAATATCCATTATATCCAGAATTATATTAATGATGTAGATATCATATATATCATATATATACAGTATATACATTCATTTATAATATTACGTAACATTTAGAGGTAAGAAATGAAATGCACCGTTCATGGAGACGGTAAGCCGTACGCACGCATGAACGCTACTTTCATTTCAATTTCATATTTAATGGAACTAAATCATAATAATATAAATGTATAATATAATTCCAGTATAATATAATGTATAATACCATTTACTCCATCCTTTATACATCCCACATATGGCATTAACGATTCAAATCACTTTGAGGGGGCGGTAGTCCACACTTCCTAAAATGAAATTATCGCGTTTTACCCATAATGGAAATCATAAAGTATGCCATAAATGAGAAATACAGAAGCATAAGTAAAACAAAAACATATTATATATCATATATAAAAATAGTGACATCTTAATGGCCACCTTTGAAGGTGTTATATGAGTGTTGAACAATCATCGCTTTGTGAGGCAGAAATTCGCCATCCACAGAAACCGTATGTTCTTTAACCATTAGATGTAGGTGTGTGTAATTGTAGCTCGAATCCTTCTTATAACAACATCCTAGTATATTGAGGATACTGGTGTTGTTACAAAAGAAATGAATAAAAAGAGTTTAGGGGGTTGGAGAAGAAAAATAAAACAAAACAACATTAGAAAAGACATTACCTCAAAATCGGGTAACTCTTTTTGATTTGAGCTAAAGGCTTCCTTGGGAAGCGTTCTGCCCAAAGTGAGGATTCTAGGAGTAAGAGAGGGATGTTGGGAGAGTATTTGGGCAGAGGTTGGCCGAGCCAATGGCTTGAAGAGTGTGTGAAATGAGGTAGAGGTGGGGGCCTTTTATAAGAGGAGAGGAAGGGCACTTTTGGAAAGTAAAGGAACATTACATTATTTGAAAATGTGTTTCGGTTTTAAAAGGTCCCACATTGATAGAATTCGTGGATAAGGTGATAAGGCATCGAAATCCACTCATCCAATTGGTTTTGGCCATGTGTAGTTCATAGATTTTATATTACCTTTCCATTTTATTTAAATCGTCAAATAATGATGTCATCGCTGCATCATTATTATGTCATAAATAATTAAATTTATTTAATGTCTAAAAATTATAAAAAAAATACTATGATATATGAAATCTTTTTATCTTTCCAATGACTATTTATAATCAAAATTTGGACTTGTGTAACCATACTTAAAAATTGTTTTAGTAAAACACTTTATGTTAGTGTCATTTTCACTTTAACATTAAATAAAAAGTAATTTATGTTATTTCCCAACAAAAGTGGATCCATGGGGTCCCCAAGTTAGGCCATGGCTTGTCTTGGTCGGCCATGACACAACCAATGAGGTTGGGACATGTGTCTAGGTCATTTAATATTATTAAAGTATTATTTATACCTTAAACTACCCTAATTACCACTAATCGCGATTAAGAACTTAATAAGTTACTATTCACCAAAAAATTATTTTTATCCCATTGAACCACATTTTACTTCTTAATGACAACCATGTATGTCGGATTTTTGAAAATCAAATCACAGAAGTGGTAATATTTCATTTAAACGAAAAATCAGTTATTTAACTACCACTTAGTGGTTTCACTATTCATCAAAAATTGAAGTTTCTCAGAACAATGCCAAAATTTCATCCTAAGCTATAATTGATATTCCGAATTCAAAAATGATGTCTATTTTACAAAATTCCAAACATATAAGTTGCATTAATTAATTTTATAATTAATTCCCGCTGTTACGACAAATAGCGTGTTTTCAAGAAACAATTTATATCAAAAGATTGGCAATTGTTTATGTCCAAATTCAATGTTAAATTAATTCTAATGACCACCATTGGATAAAATGGTAAAAATATATTCTAATTATACATTAAATCCACTCAATAGTATATCTTATCACTATAAATTATTTTGATTAAAAAAGTTGTTTTAAGTATTTTTCACTATTCATAAAAAATTAGAAGTTCTCAGAAAAATACCAAAAATTCAACATAGGCTAATTTCGATATTACGAATACAAAAATGAAGTCCATTTTGAAATATAAAATTTCTATAATTTTAAAAAGTGGTTATTACTATTCATAACGGCTAGTTTGATTTGTCGCGATGTTTTAGAACTCGAAGTTGCGTACAATGCAAGCTATTGTATTATTGAATGAGAAGCGTATCGTGGAAGCTCGGGGTGTTACACTTTTGATACACATAATCACTCCATTGATAAATTCTTATGTTATTGATATGATTGATATGAATTTGTTAAGGGTAATCCTAACTCAATTTCCATTCATTGAGATACACATCCAAGTCATGGGTTTTCTTTTAAAAATAATTGGTGGGAATGTACTCTAATTGATCTATACTGAATATCCAATCATACTGAGTGTATTTATATATTTCACACATTATTATGTAATTTATTAATCCTTAATCTAAGGATACCGTATTTATAAAGGATTTTGTCTCAATTTATATTCCATTGAGGCTTCATTGTTATTATACACCAATTCACTTTTATGTGGTGTATATACTGTCCTTTGGAATATTATATCATGAATAACATTATTCTAATGATATTGTAAATATTTGATTTAATGTTATTCTTAAATTATTTGTATTCAATCATCTCTTATTTGGCTAAGAACTCCTTAACTAAAATATTGTTTTAATGATTTAATCTTCTAAATATTTCTCATTAATGTCCATGTTTTCAAGTGGTTTTATGGATTTATTTATATGGACATTATTGTTTTAAAATGTTAATTCCTTTAAAAGCATCAATATGGAATGGGACACTTTGATTCAAAAATCTTTTTTTAAATTGTTTTGAAAATGGTTTGATAAAGCATTCATTATGTCAATATCATGAAATGATATTTTGTGATTGTAATGTGGAAATGTTATCTTTACTTTATGCTTTTTTATGTGTTATGAATATGATATAATTATTGGGCATTGTTTACATATATGGGTGGATTCGTGATAAACCTAGGGTGGGTGAGCCCTAGATAGTTCCCCAATGCATTGGGTAACATGACGATGTTAAACGTTAATGTTTCTCCTAAGTGATTTAGAGAATATACTGTGATGGGTACTCCAAACGTAACTCCCTACACAGTTGTGAATGCTACAATGTAAGTATGTTATGTATTCCATAAGTTACCTTTATGATTTATGATTTGTGTGTTATTAATAAATTATATTATTTCATAATGAATTTTATGACTGAAAAGTATGGTTTCATTGTTTTGTATTTATTGGCGGGCTAATGTTTTCATTACTTATTTTATAACCGTTACTGAGATTTTTATGCTCACCTAAAATTTTTGAAATGTTTCCATAGGACATAATGATGAATAAGGTTCATGTATGGGATCAAGTAAAATGCCTTATGTTTAAAAAATGGGACTAGACATGTTTTTTTAAGAGTTTATATTTGATAAAAAATGGATACTTAGTAGAAGTGTCTACATGTAGTTTTCAAGTTGATATATAATAGTTATGGACTAATTCTCTAAAACTCTAAACCTAAAAATACCCTCAATGTGAATTCTTGATTTAAATCAAGATTAAGTAATGTTTTAAGGTCGGGTCCTTATATATGGTGTATGTCTCATAGATGTAAAAGTGATATGAGAAGCCCTCACCTCATGCTTCATTTTGGTCGTACATGATTTAAAATCTTGTATAATGGTTTTAAACAGTTTATTAAATTCTAAAATCACCATATCATGATTTATAATATATTATATGTTATATTCAAAACAAATTATCATCTTTTCATTAATTATGTTACATTATTTTCATTGTTTCATGTCACAATTTAGTTGTTTTTTAATTCGTGATTCATCAAGAATGATTTGGGTATTGTGTATATTATATAGTTACATGTCATATAGAATAATAATCTTGACATATTTATCGATTATTACAGAAATTTTACTTTTAAAAAAATAATGAAATATGGTTATGAAAAATAAAATTATGTAATAATCATAGAGATTTTAGACCATACCTACACTTGAGTAATGTTTCCATTATTCAATGATCATTATAGAAAGAAGTTTAGTAATATTTTATACATTAATAATTATAATATTATATATACTATATTATTTATTTATATATATTTATATAAATATTCAATTTGGTGTGGTTATGAATGAGAGTAATTACACTTTGTGAAGGTTGTAGTCCACATGTACACAAACGATGTTATCCTTTTTAATTGTAATTAAAATAAAGTGATATATTATCTATTAATAATGATTTTCTCATGAATATCATAATTATTTAATTTTTATCAAATATATCCATTAGCATTGTCATTTTTGACTTCCTTTTAAATTGTTATTGAAAGACGAATCACATCACTTCGTGAGGCAGTAGTCCACCGTACACACGAGTGATGTTATCATATCCCTTATGTAATATAGAGTAAAAAATTTATATTAGATATAATGAATATAGTGATATAATTATATTATAAATATCATATACATACTTTATATCAGAAATTATACCGATCTGTGAGAGGTGGTAATGGAAAATTGAATGACATTGGTTCGCGATGCGGTAGTCCACTGTACACATGAATAATGATATCATAATCCATTTAGTGGATTTGGGAGTGGTTTTAGGTAATTACCCAATCCTAAACTCATATTAGTATATTTAAGGTTATGATAATCTTATATCATTATTTTTTAATATTAATTTATGTAGGTGTAGAATGAAATAAAATGAAAATGCACGTTTTAGAACGTAACCTCTTCTTAACATATCCTCTATATTTTTTCACAAAAAGCCTACATAGGTTGGATTTCAATAAAAACTATGGCCTCGAGAATGTGAAGAGGGATTATGGGATTTTATTTTGGACGGTTTTTTTCATGGAGAATTGATTTGGAGGTGAGATTAAGTGACGAGAGTGAATTCTTATTAATAATTGAGCAGTGGTACTTTTATAAATAACCAGAAGTATTCAATAAGTCGAGTCACTCTAAATTTATGTGGATTAATATTTAAAATTAATTTATGGAAGTGATCATATGCTCGATCCAAGCCTTTTTAAATGAAACACATATTTTAAACATTTATTTCAATAGCCTTAAAATTTTCTCTCTTTTACCATTTTAATTTAACCATAGTAACTAGTTTTTTATCCGAGCTTATTTATCTTATAAGACTAATATTAAATGATCCATATGAGTTAATTAATATTAAATGATTGTAAATATGAAATAAAATTTATTAAATTAAAATATTCTTTGTGTGTAAAATTGATTTTAACACAAGCACATGTAATACCCAAAACCTTATTTTAACCTCAAACATAGTAATTAATTATTTAACATTTCTCACTGATAATTATGGTTAAAATAAATATAACCATATTAAATTATAAGATTTATTATAATTATAAATATTTAATCCATTTTTTCAATTTCCATCCACAAAAACGGTAAAATATTATTTCTAATTAATACTACATATGCGATGAGAAAGCTCGTTTTCAAAGAAGAAATGTTCAAAATATTACAATGTTATTATATAAAAATTAAATTTGAAAATAAATAATTTTTCCTAAATCGGATGAATTGATATATAATTGAACTAATTTTACTTTAAAATTAATTCAAAATATAATTTATCATTAAAAATAATATAAATGACAATGATGTTTTCAATTAAAGTACAATATTTTTCACTATTAATCAAAAAATGAAACATTTCCAAAAAAAGACAAACATTCACCCTATTATTATTTTAACAGATAATTTTAAAAATTAAGATCATTTTATAAAATATAAATTAATTTTTTTATTAATTTATTATAAAATATGTTCACAAAGTGTGACTTTTACTATTTTTATAGAACTATTGTTTTTTAGAATACATTTATATTTACCTCTAAAATGGTTCTTATTTTATTTATAGTCAATAGAAAACTATTGAATTTATTTTTTACATGTTTAAAACATATAATTTTCATAATTTAATTCTTAGTATTAATTCCCAATAACATAATAGGTAGTTTATAATGGTTATTATTAAATAATAATATTTCAATAGAGTATTATGTTTTATTCAAACTTAGTGATGTGTGAATTGAAATATAAAAATGATATTTCATTATTCTAAAAAATATATATCATAATGTCTCGAGATGTTATATTCCCTTCTATATATTTTCTAGTATGTCATACACAATATTTAATATGATGTTCATATTTTAGAAATCATATGTTTTTAAATACCCCCCCCCAAATAAACTGAATCCTCACAATTTAGTACTGATCTTGACTACTAATGGTTTGATATTTGAAAATTCTTTTCCTAAAACTACACATAAAAAATGGATTAATAAAAATTATTTTTGATAAGAGAGCATAGATATTACAAATTCCATATGGAATAACTGAATACAGGGTTTCTATATTAGAGAACATTTGTGGGAAACGAAATCATATACATTAAGATAATAATAATTTTCAATTATTAATGGACATTTATACCGATAATTGATCAAAAGGGTGTTGGTGATACAGATAGGGTTCATTATTATAAAACAATACATCATTATTGAGTTAAAGGGCTATTTGATTCATTAGAAATATAGGTACCAAGATATTTTCTTTCGTGATCTTTTTCCTTAAGTTATGTAATTATTTATTTTATGCACGAATATATGAAAATATTTTTACATGGTATATTTATATATCATACTAATAGTTTTTTCCTTTTTTTCTTCAATAAATTTGGAATTCATCAAATTATCCAGTAAATAAATATCCAAAAATAAATTTTTTTATTCCCAAAGCACTAAAATTCACATTTAAAGGATCATCATATACATTATTGAATAACAAGTCATTCCTTAAATATCTAGTTATTATTATGAAATAATGGTTTATAATGGTTATAAAATATACATAAATATATCTAATGTGATGGAATACATTATCTCTAAAACATTTTCCAAAGTTAGACTAAACCCATTTCATAAATGGTAAACTATATAACCCCTATAAATGATTTGAATTTGGAATATCTAAATAATGGGCATCGAATTTCCAAAATAAACAAACCATTAATCCCCAAAACAACATTATGTTTCTTATTATCTTCACATACCAAACATGTAACATTCATCGTTATTTATTTTCACAATACATGTTAGTAACCTAAATTATCATAAACCCATATTGATAACTTGAAATATTATTTATTCCTTAATTAAAAAAAATTATTATTACATATATTACATAAATCCAAAGCATTATAAAATCTATCACTGGTACTATAAACCAAATTTTCAACAATAAATTGATGAGTACCGAGGTATTCATTTTGATCAAATTTAGTTTATCCATATAAATTAACAATTTAACCCAATATTGATAACATATTTTGGATATCTATCCCCAAAAAATTGATTTATCATGTAGATAAATTTGACACTGAATCATTTTTCATTGTCATCAGTATCATTTAATAAACTATTTCAAAACCTTAATAAAAATGAACTACAGTAAAATAATTAATAATTTCACAATTCCTATAACTAGGAAATCATTGATCAAATAATAAAATGGAAAAAAATTCTTAATAAAATCACAAGAACATTAATAATCCGATTTTATCTATTTTAATTGAGAATGCTTCACCATTATCTATTAGATACTTTTGAAATATATTCCCTTAATACTTAGGGAATTCATTTGACTTTTTTCTTATCTCCATAAAATTTAATTATTGAACACTGGATACCTTTTTCTTTCCCTTTCAATCAAAAGCATTTTTTTCTCTCAACACATGTAGAAATCTTCCAATTCCATTTAAGAAAGTACATAGGTGTTTCTTTCAAGGATTATAAAATATTGAAAATTCCTTATTTCTCTTGTTACCCTTATAGATTTTTCATCTATCATCTTATTGTTCTATGGATTCAAATTAAATAAATAATTCATATAGAATTATTTATGTATATTGTAAGAATATCATATTATTCCCTCATATGATGAGAATTTTCTGGAGACTGGTTCGACTATAGTGTTTGTCTTATGATCATAAAATAAGTTAGCATTATTACCCTTTTGATTATGTGTATTGATATTGTCAGAACCTGACCTAGTGGGGCTCAGGCCACAACTACCCCAATCCCATCACCATTGTCCATGGGATAGTGAATAGAATATAAAGGGATAAATAATATGGGAGTAATTTTCCAAAGTACCTTCATGAACACGCCAAACCATCTCGCTATAGATGTGTAGAAGAATTATAATAAAATTTAGTAACATCTCTAGTAAAAGGTATTCATGTAATAAACTCTAGGGAATACAAGAGGCTGATGGTATAAACAGAAATATAAGGAGGGAAAAAATACATACCCTACCATAATGATGTCCAATGATAAACAAATTGGAAACATAAAACTAGTGAGATAGCCCAACTATGAATCTCCAAGTTCCAACCACCATACACAGTAAAATCCACTATGTATCTCTAAGGCCCTCTACAATCCCCAAAAATTGTTCCATCTTCTACAGAAGACGTCACACTTTGGAAAAAATCCAATGCACAAGTAGGTATATACATAAATAGTAGGAAGTCCAAAAAGTTGAAGGGGGAGAAGTAAGAGACAAGATATAAATAGATAGATAATAAAAATGAAACTAGAAATATCTCAACCCAATGAAACATAGTAACCTCATCAAACCACAAGTAGAATAACTTGGTGTGTTAGGGGAATATGTGCCATGTGTCTTCCACACATATTAGGAGTGTAATAAGATCCATAAACCTGGATAAAAAACATATATATATTCCCAAACCAATGAAACAAAAAATGAGATATGTAAGGGATTTCCATCTGAAAAAACAACTAAGAATAATGAGTCTTCCAATGGTTTTAAGAGTCTCTCATCAATACACTACGTATCATGTGTATATCCAAATATGTGACCATGTGGAGGGACCACACCACACCACCGTTCTAGACATTTTGTGTGGAAAAAACATGAATGTATGGATTTCCCACACCCTAGAGTGGTAGGCGTGTACCATCTCGATGTATAGAGGACCAACATGTTGGTGTAACATGTGAGTTCTTTTTATATCGTCACAATGACTATGCACAACCCATGGCATACTCAGATAGGGGACTACCATCTATATGGAAGGATGACCAGTTCCCTAGTACAACGGGCGGGGGGGGGGGGGTAACACCTCTATATAATTGTGAATTTGGAGGACCCACACCTTGATGTGATAGGGGAGTACTATAATCAAATATAAAGGACCCACACACTGATATGAAAGTGCAATACCACCTCTATATTTGAAAAGGAATGCGGATAAAACTCATGCTGACATGATATTGGAGTACCATCTCCATTGTTATAATACTTTCACACTGATATGATAGTAGAGTATTGTCTCTATATCAGTATGTAATGTAGAGTTCCCATTTTTTTATATTATAGAGGAGTATCGTCTCCATAGATTAATGACCTCTATGATAATATGACAACTATGTACAATCTCTGTATCGATATAGAATGTCAAGGACACAAACATTGATAAAAATCAATGTACCATCTCCATGGATAGAGGGCCCATATGCTGATATGATTGAAAAGTACCATCTCTATCTGAACTCTCTGATGACCAGGATCAACCACTTTTGTTTTCAAGCATCTCTTAAGAATGTCCACACTCATAACATCTTTCATGAAATCTAAACATATAATATAGAGGCCATATTCATGTTATATGTAAAAAACACATAGGATAGGCTACTCACCACCCAAAATATGATTCCAAATGAAGGATATAGAAGAGTTCAGAGGAATCAAAAAATGAGGCACACAGTGTGTAAGGGACCCATAGGTCGTGTAGTACCACTCTACTACTATTCCATTTCCTCACCAGTACACAACTTTATAACCATTTTGTACCACATATTGTGTTAGGGTACTACACGACATGTCTCTGCTAAAATAATTAGTAAAACACAATTATCATCATTGGTCATAAGGGAAAACAAAATTTTCTTTGATATCCCTGAGTAAATAGCCCAACAAGTACAAACATATCATACCATTGAAGTAGAAGCAGGTACGTGTGCCTGTTTGAGTGTGACTATAGCAGCATCTTCCTTTCCTATTCTTTTTCCTGGATCTAATGGAATTACATGAGATTAAGCCTTATTACCTATAATAGAATCTTCTATCTACTGAGTGATTTAAGTAAGGTCTTGAAACACTCCTGTGTATTTCACAAGGATCGATGGTGTGCGTAATTCATCACATATATTTTCCACATAGATTGGAAGCAACTATTCTTGAGGGAGTTCTAAACATAAAGAATATGTTAATCCCTTCCATTGAACAATGAAATTTTAAAAAAATTTATTCTCTCTTTGTTTACAATTTGTAAGATCAAAAATTGATGTATTTGGTATTGTTGAGCTATCTTGATGAAGGAATTTCTGATGGAGATCCTCCCACCTTGTAATTGATTGATATTCCAAACATGTAGACTAGAAAAAAGCTCATCCTTGTAATGACTACACAAAACACCTAAGATTTACTGCTTCTTGTTGTTGACAATTTCCCATCATAGGATCACAACGAGAAACAAAATGTGTTAGTGTAGATCCAGATCTCTTAAACCATTAAAAATTGGGAATGTATTATTCACAAAATTTGGTGGGGGAAGAATTTTATCCACCCATTCAAGGTAAGCTATATTTTCCAGCTGAGATAGTGAACGTCGTTCCTCCATATCTTCCAACTGAGTCGTTAATGCCTCAATTGTGTTCATAGCATTTGGAGAATATATGGATAAGCGGGATTCTGTGTAGGTATAGGAATAGGAGTTTGACCTGGTGTAACGACATGTAAGACCACGGATGCTGGTGCTGATATCTGCCTTGGATAACCCATGAGAACAGGTCTATCAGGATGTATATGATCCTATCTTGATTGTGTACCCAATAGAGGGAATCCATTACCTGCATCTGTAGTTTTGGTCGGAGTGGACACTCAAGATGGGGGGTGAATTGAGTTCCAATAAAAATTTCTGTTAAAAATATTTCTCTTAAAAACCCCCAATTTAAAAACAAAGTTAAACATTATTGAATTTATACAGAGTTTAAATTTTCAATTAGTTTCCCAAAGATTGATTAGGTATCAGTTAACTTAATCCGAAGATTAAATTGACTTTTGAAACTAATGTACTAGTTTACAATATATATAAACACTTTCTAATTTAATGTTGAAAGTATCTTTATAATAGTTTTTTATTTCAAAGTAATAACAGTGGAATATGAAATATATATAATATACTTAAGACATAAACTGAAAATAACATCTGAGGTATCCAAGAGGTTCAGTCTCAAGCCAAGACATAGTCCTCTCAACAATTTATATAAATTGATCCACACCCTGGATCGGGGTTAACAATAGTGCAATAATGTCTAGGTCCAAATACCTCTACCACAATTCTAGGTGGGAAAACAAACAACAGATTATAGATGTCTACGTGTTACTCGACCTCTACCACTCACCACAGTGGGAAACAAGAGAGTTATGGAGATTGAGTGAGGATTTATGAATCCTCTAGTTTTGCTCAGGAGATAGTGTGTGTAAAATAAACAGGGTACACACACTGCTCAAAATGTAAATGAAATAATCACTAAAGTAAGTGAGAATGAGTTTAGAAGAGCATTAGTGATTGGCAGTGCAGCTCTGGACTCATTTGATTGGTAAGAAAAGCTTCTGAGTCCTTCTCTGGATTCTATCTGAAAAACAGAGTGTCGTTTTCATCCTGTTCCAGGTTCAGCTTGTTAGCCTGAGTGCATGAAGTGTTTGTTGTAGTTCTTCACTGAAGATGCGGATTTGTGTTTTCCTCTTACAAAGAATTTATTTGTGTATGTTCAGAGTTCTTGGAGTATGGATGTAGCCTTTCTTGATTCCTCCACATTTGAATGCTTGTAGGGACTTTTTGTTTTTAACCTTCATGTGATTTCTTAGTTCCTTGGTTCTCTCTATTTCATTCCATCGACACACAAACCTTCAGTTAGGTCTTTATCTTCCCTTTTATAGATTTCAGCTCCGACAAAAAGGAATGATTACTTTTTTCATGGGTTCTAGGCACGATTCCCTGACAATGCAACAAAATTTATTAAATAACATTAACTGCATTAAAACCATCAAATGTAACCATTAGCATAATAAATAAATAGTATTGAGAGTATAAAGTTTGAATGGTTGACCAATCATTAGTATCTTCTGTTGGTATATCTTTTGAACTCGTACGGTGAACTTTGTGTAGCAAGACCTTCCATCAGTATCTATTTTGAACTTTTATCAGTAGCTCTATATATCGGTGACTTCATTCTATCGGTAGCTCTTGTTATCGGTAGCTCTTAATCCAGCGGTAGTTATTTTGCTATCAGCAGCTCGATGTTTCGGTGACTCTGTACTTGTATCTGTAGACTATGTTAGTCGCTTCATATCATTCGCCACTGTGTATCAGTAGACCAGTCGGTAGCTCGTATCGGTAGCTCTGAGTGTTCTTTATCGGTAGACTGAATCTATCGGTAGACTTGCTCTATGCTTACCCGTGGACTTATGCATATCGGTAGCTCGGCGCATATTGGTAATCTTCTTATCAGTGATCTTAGCTTATCAGTGACTTTGTCTATGGGTAGACTAAGTCTATCAGTAGACTAAGTACTGGTAGCTCTATATCAGTATCTATACGTAGACCAGTGACTAAATACTTGTCTGTTTTTTTTAAAACAAATCTGAATGGGTTAGAAGTACTTTATAACGTATATAAACATAGATAAACAATGATTAACATATTTTAAGTATTATTTTAATATTATTATCATATTGATAACAGAATATCATATATTGAGAGAATTAAAATATAGATAAACATTAATGGGATTATCAAAGTATATGAAAGAATAATTGGGATTATCAAAACAGGTGAGGTCAACAATCTCCCCCTTTTTGATAATCACAACTTATGATTTTATAGATTTAAAATAGTGAGAAATTGTATTAGAATATATATCAGTAAATGAAATTATCTCAGAGAAAACAGTATGTTATAGAACATAATTTATCATAGGTATAATTAAATGTGATAGTAAATACAGTGATATCAGAGGTGAAATTCATTGGTATTGGAGAACTAAATGAAATTATTTCAGAGGGGAAAAGAATGATAGCTCTTCCTTATAGAAAATTTATCCCACTTTGATACTTCCTCCCCATTATTTATTCTCCCTTTAAGACTTAGAGAATATTTCTCCCCCTTTGTAAAATATAATCTTGGTAAAATATTTCTCCCCCTTTATGATAATAAAAAAATGGGAAATAGTAAGGAAAATATGAATAAAATTAGAAATAACAGAAAGCCACTTGCATTAAATGTAGGAAAACAAAATACAAGGAATTATTATCAAACATCCTAGACACTTGTTCAGTCCACATTCTCAATGTGAGATTTTCCCTTTGGATCAGTAGAGGATTCAGGTGATGTGGATTCAGGTGAGGCTTAAGAACACCAGAGATGATCATAGGAGGCTGAGCCACAGAAACTGTGCAAGGCCTATACTGAGGAGTTATTGGAGAGATCATAGGTGTGAGGATAAGAATTTCTTGAGCAGGAGTCATCTGAACAGAAGAAGTAGTAGAGGCAGAGGTAGGTAATGCTGGAGGTACAATCACTGGCCTAGCATCAACATGCAAGAAATGCAACAATAGATTTCTGAAATCCATATTTATTCCTCTTCATCTCTCTATATCAGATATGAAATCATCCTTGTTCTCCATGAATTTGTCCAATGTTGTAGTCAATTCCCTTATCTTACTAACTTGTTCTCTGAAGGCTTGATTTACAGGAGGCATCTTAATATTCTCTATCAGAAGCATGAAGTGCATGTTCATTTGGTTCTTCTGGTAAATCTTTTGGAAATAGGAGTCCACTTTGACTGTCACTTATTTCTGAGAGACAGAAACTTCTCTCATAAAGTCTTGGACTATCATCATTATTTACCTAGTTGAATCTCTAGTAGATAGCACAACTTTTCTTAGATCAGATGAGTCCACATAGCCACTTGTTGAAGCTGAACCAAGCTCCTCCTTCATCATAGCTCGAATCAGATTCAAATCCACTGAGGGTTTAGATGTAATTGAACTAATAGAGAAAGTTACTATTTCCTTGAAGTTTTTGGTAAACCCTCTAATAAGATTTTGGACTTGAGAATCATGGGTTTTAACATGATATTTCATCGAGGTTTTAAAACCTTCGAACACTGAAATCATCTGACTTACCACACTCTTGACATAGGATAAGTCCTTGTCTGCTTCGGATTTTGAGCTCATGTTAGAGTCTAAAGAGATAACAGATTTCTTTAGAGATTCAAGATCTACTTCCAGTATAGATACTTGAGTATGGAAATCTTTGACTTCTTCAACTATTTCTACCACAACGGATGACAAATTATAGCTGAGATAGAGTTTAAAAGATCTTTCCAACATACTCATCTCTTTATCAAACTAGTGATTAATATCATCAACTGAGGCACTAAAATATTATTTTAGATCATCCTTTAAGGATTCCAGATCAACCCTGGTGATCATATCAGCAGGTGCAACTACAAAAGGTACTCTTTCAGATTGTAAACTGACCACCGAGTCAGTCATAATTGATTGAATTGAAGATACCAGAGAAACTTCCATCTTCGTTACCTCTTCCACAAAACATTCCTTAATATTTTTCTTCAAAGTATACAGGTCATGCATTCTGACCACATCTTCAGGTAGAAATTCAGTCTCAAGATCAAAAATAATCTTTGGCCTATTTAGAGATGCCTCATTCTCAGTATCAGGATAGTCTAAACCACAGTCTAGAAAACCTGGGTCTTCTACCCAGTCCTCTGTATCAATAACTACTGTAACGCTTCCAAATATGGTTTGATTCTTCCCCTCAATGGGATCATCCTCAAGTATAACAACAGCATTCTCAGTAGGTCTCCCATTCTCAGGATAATCTTCTACTATCAATTCATTCTCTGCAATAGCTGGAGGGTCCTCTGTATTAGGTACAGCTTATTCCATTTCTCCTTCGAAATTCTTAACAGGCACGACTGAGCTTACAATTAAAGGACTCAAGCTTAAACAAACAGAATCAGATGATTCAGAGACATTCTCTATTTCTTCTTCATGCTCATGGGTTGGCTAGTCTTCTTTATCAGTAGGTGTCTCTTCTTCTATTAAGTCTTCCTTTTATGAAGATACAATTTATGTAGTAGGACTTGGAGGTAAGTCTAGATCCCTTCCATCATCCATATAAGTCTCTTCATCTTCACTCTCATCATTGTACGCAGGTTCTTATTCCTCAGGTCCTAGACATGGATCCCTCACATCCTTAGGTCTTGAAGGATGATCCACAGGGTTAAATTTATCATAGACCTTCTGGTCATCATTAACCCATTGTCCTATCCAAGGGTTCCAATTTATCTTCATGTTATTGAAAACTGTAGATGTAATACAAAAATTATTCTTTCCCACCACTGTCTCATCTTGAGACTCAAATACCCCTTTTACCATGATCATTACAGAGATCAACTTGGCAAAGAATAGGTCATCAGTCTCTGATTTTGGCATTGTCACGTCTTCCATTTGAAACATCACCAATCTACACAGATTTACATTCACAAAATGTCTCAGGAGATGCAGGAGATAGATATCCTAATATCTCAAATTAACAAAGTCTCCTCTCCTCAGTATCAAGACATGCTGAAAAAATTTTAACAGCAATTTGTTCTCTCCATCCATTTCTGCAGCTACAACTTGTCTTTGATTTCCATCACCAGTAAACTCTTCCAAAGCAGTCTCATAATCAAAAATATCACTTGTAGGTGACATATCTTTCAAGAAAAATATAGATACACCTTCATGCAGAACCTTCAAGAATTCAACCCACTCAACAGATGATAAGGATATCTCCTTTCCATTTACATAAGAAGCCACTCGGTTCTCATTTTTAGATTTCTCAAAGCTTACAAACACATAAAATTGCTTCACAATCTTCGAATAGTAGGGGCCATTGTTGTTCGAAAAACAGTCTACCCATTTTTGATCATCAAGAACTTTGAGAACTAATGACTAGAAAGGTAGAAACCATTCCATTCAGAGTTCCTTTTCAATCCCAATAACACTATTCTGCAGATGATGATTCACTGGTCGCCTACCCGACCTAGTTCTTCCAAAACTACCACTTGATTTTGGATCGTACTTCTGCTTCTTTTCCTTAGACTCATCAAGAACATCTCTAATAGAAGGGAGTTTTGTTTTTTCCATCACTAGTTCGAGGTATTTAGGGTTCTCAAAGGATTCAGGAGCTAAGGTTTGAGGGAAAAGGGTTTGAGACTCGGTAGATTTATAAGTAGGTGGGACTTTGTTTTTATCATCTAGGAATCATAAAATATATAAATGGAATGAAATAATGTAAAAACAATTTAGATTATGGTGCCAGACATATGTTTAAAACATCGCACTCATCAGTAGGGTTTATCGGTGAGAATTTCTATCAATGAGGATTTGTCGGTGAGGATTTATCGGTGAGGATTTATCTGTGAGGATTTATCGGTGACGTAGCTACTGATCAAGGTTAATCATTCCCAACTCATTCCTAATGTAACTTAACCTATCCAAACTCAAAGGATTGGTGAAAATGTTAGCTAATTGTTGTTCAGTACAAATAAATTCAAGAGTAATATCACCCTTTTGATAATAATCTCTCAAGAAGTGGTGCCTTACACCAATGTGTTTGGTCATAGAGTGATATACCTGGTTCTTTGAGATGTTAATTGCACTAGTGTTATCAAAGTTGATTAAAACATGTTTAAATTCATATCCAGAGTCCAAAAGAGTGTGTTTCATCCACAAAATTTGTGCACAGCAACTACCAGAAGCTATGTACTCTGCCTCGGTGGTGGAAAAAGCTAAAGAATTTTGTTTTTTAATACTCCCAGATACTAAGGATTTTCCCAATAAATTACATGTTCCAGATGTGCTTTTTTTATCTAGCTTGTCACCAGCAAAGTCATCACCTGAATAACTCATTAACTAAAAGGATTGTCCTTTTGGGTAAAACAAACCTAAGTTTACAGTGTGTTTAAGATACATAAAAATTCTTTTAATAGAAAGTAAATGATATTCCTTTTTATTAGCTTGAAATCTTGCACACATTCATACACTAAACATAATATCTGGTCGACTAGAAGTGAGGTAAAGTAAGATTCCAATCATACCTCTGTAATTGGTTTGATCCACTAGTTTCCCAGTTTCATCTGCATCCAATTTAAAAACAATACTCATGGTAGTATCACTTTCCGTAAAACTATCCAAACCAAAACGTTTTAAAAGATCCTTAGTATATTTACTTTGATTCAGAATAATACCATTTTCATTTTGAAAAACTTGAAATCCAAGAAAATATATAAGTTCTACCATTAAACTCATTTCAAACTCATTTTGCATACTCTTTAAAAAATCAGTACATAAAGAATGTTTAGAAGATCCAAAAATAATATCGTCAACATAGATTTGAACTATTAAAACATCTTTATAAATTCATTTAATAAAAAGAGTTTGATCAGAAATCCCTTTAGTAAAACTTTTTGAAATAAGAAAATTACTAAGTCTATCATACCAAGCTCTTAGAGCTCGTTTTCAACCATATAAATCTTTATATAGTTTGAAAACTTGATTTGGAAAATGAGGATTAGTAAATCCAGGTGGTTGTTCAACAAAAACATCTTCAATTATAAAACCATTTAGAAAAGCACTTTTGACATCCATTTGATATAACTTGAAATTAAGATGAGCAGCATAGGCAAGTAAGATCCTAATGGATTCTAATATGGCTACAGGTGCAAAGGTTTCCTCATATTCTATACCTTCTTCATGACTATATACTTGTGCAACTAGTCTACCTTTGTTTCTTACTATGTTTCCAGACTCATCAACTTTGTTTCTAGAAACCCATTTAGTGCCTATTGTTAAAGTGTCCTTGGGTCTATCAACTAATTCCCCGACTTTGTTTCTTTCAAATTGATTTAACTCATCTTGCATAGCCATTACCCAAAATTCATCATTGATAGCATCATTGATATTTTTAGGTTCTATCTGTAAAAGAAAGTCTTGATGTTCAACCTCTTTTCATAGAGAAGCTCTAGTATGTGTCCCTTTATGAAGATTACCAACAACACCATCCAAAGGATGATTCTTTAGAATCCCAGTTGATCTAGTAAAGGTAGGACTAGAAATTTTAGGTTCATCTCAATGTTCAGGTTCTAGAGAAGTAGATTCTAGAATATGTCCAGAACTGGAAGTTTTTATAGAAGGTTCTTTAGTTTTATTATTAAGGTCCAGAACACTCAAATCTTCTTCAAGATTTTCAAAAGAGGTTTTAGGCTCATGTGGACTAGTTTCATCGAACTTGATGTGAATAAATTCTTCCACACATTTGGATATTTTATTAAAGACTCTATTGGCTTTTCTAGTTAAAGAGTAACCAAGAAAAAATCATTCATCACTTTTAGAAGCAAACCTGTCCAGATTATCCATTGTATTAAGAATGAAATCTTTACAGCCAAAGACTCTAAAGTAACTAACTTTAGGTTTTCTTTTATTTCATAGTTCATATGGGGTTTTTTGAGAACAGTTCTAATTAAGACTCTATTAATAATATAAAAAGTTGTATTCACAGCTTCAACCCAAAAATAAATAGGCAGATCATGCTCATTAAAAATGGTTCTTGCAATTTATTGAAGGGTTCTATTTCTTCTTTCTACTACACCATTCTGCTGAGGTGTCCTAGGAGAAGGAATGTTGTGACTATAGCCATTGTGTGAGAAACAAGATTCAAACTCTTGATTTTGAAACTCACGGCCATGATCGCTTCTCAGGGTTTTAATCATAAGTCCACAAAGGTTTTCTACAGACATGGAGTATTTAACAAAGTATGAACAAGATTCACTTTTGTGAGGTAAGAATTATACCCAAGTATATCTAGAAAATTCACCTACTAAGACATAGACATAGTGATTCCCATTTAAACTATAAACTCTAGAAGGTCCAAACAAATCCATGTGAACCAACTCGAGAGGTTGAGAAGTAGAAAATTATTTCTTTTTTTTAAAGGAAACTTTATGTTGCTTTCCCTTTTGTCAGGGATTACAAACTTTATCATTTGGGAATTCAATTTCAGGTAGGTCTCTAACCAAGTTCTTCCTAGTCAATTTTTTAAGTGAGTGGATGTTGCAGTGTTATAATCTTCTGTCAAAATCCAACACTCTTTATGAAAATCATTTAAACAAGTAACATTTTTTTTAGCTACAGAATTTAGATCCATATCATAAACATTTTAATTTCTTAAGGAAAAAATATTAAAACATTTTTAGAGTTAAAAAAATTGCTAGAATAATTTTCAAATTTCACATTAAAGACATCATCACATAATTGAGAAAGACTTAACATATTTTATTTAAGTCCATCAACAAATAAAACATTAGAAATTAAAACTGAATCAGTGTTACCAATCTGGCCTAGGACGATGATTTTTCGTTTAGAATTATCACCAAAGGTGACATGGCCTCCATCAATATTTATTAAGCTTTTAAAGAAAGAATAATCTCTAGACATATGTCTCGAACATCCACTTTCCATGTACCATACCATCTTGTGAGAAATAATAAAACATGTTTCCTACAAAACATATTTAGATGGAAAATGACTTTGGTACCCAGATCTTCTTGGGTCCAGACAGGTTAGCAATCAATGATTTTGGTACCCAAATTTGTCTAATGGGTTTCATACAAATTACAGAATCAAAATATTTTTAAAGATAAACCTTATGTGTACTATAACCAGATGGATAACTAGTTGAAGAATATGAATTTATAAAACTAGAACTAGCAGAATTTTCTCCAGACATAGGAATAAATCGAGTTTTAGTGAGCTGTCTCTGTCCAGGTTGGTATCCCAAACCAGTGGTGTATTTAACTGAAACTTGTTTACCTAAAATTTGAGTAAGAGTATCCTTTCCCTTTGGAAATTTTTCTAAGTCCTTTCTATGTTTCTTTTTAGACATTTTCAGTTCAGTATTTTTCTTTAACAGTTGACAATTCTTCTCTTTTTCTATATCAGGAGCAGATTTAACATTAGCAGTGAGAGCATGCTGTTTTTTTAAGGACTTATATTTGTCCTTGAGTCCATTACATGTTTTTTCCAGCATATTACATTATTCAAACAGTTCCTCACTAGACATGTTTTCAGATTCAGAATCAGTTCTAGAATAATAATCATTGAGTATAGGGGAAACAGGTACCTCAGAGGTATTGGTCATGAAGCACATGTTGACATGATTCTTTTCAGAATCAGAAACACCATATTCGCTTGTGATGTCTTCTGAAGAACTCCACGTAGCTTTCATAGATTTCTTTTATTTCATGTCCTTATAATAATATTTCTTTTTTAATGTTAATTTTGGACAGTTATCCTTGATGTGTCCTTTCCTTTTGCATTCATAGCAGACTATATCATCCTCCTTGTCAGGATTTTTTCAATCCTTTTTCCAATGTCCCTTGTTTTCATAGTTTTCTTTGTAGTTTGATTTTCTGAAGAATTTCTTCTTCCTATAAAACTTCTTAAATCTCTTGGCTATTTGAGGAATCTCAGCATCACTGTCTGAATATGAATCTTCACTGGTTGAACTTTCAGTTTGTATTTTCATTTTGTCTTTGTCATTTCTGTTAGAAGCAGTAGACTTAAAAGCCACGATTTTTTTGGGTTCATCATCTTCCTCCTTATTAACCTAGAGTTCTTCCTTATACATCATTAGTTTACCAATAAGCTCTTTAACAGGCAGATCTCCAATGTCACATGATTCTTTTCTTGAAATAGAAGTGCCCCTCCATTGGTCTGGCAGATATCTCAAGATTCTCATGATTTGTTCCTTTGCTGGAACAGCCTTTCCAAGTGAACTCATTGTATTGACTATCTCATTGAACCTGAGATACATATTAGAAATATGTTCATCAGTTTTCATTTTAAAATTATCATATTTAATAGTATATGTATTTAATATCATTTCTTTAACATTTCCTTCATGAGAAACACACAATGTATCCCAAATTTCATAAGCAGTTTTACAAGAATAAATTCTATTAAATTCCTCATCTCTTAAAGCACAATATAGGGCATTCATAGATTTACAATTATTACTATAAGTAGTCTTTGTAGGTTCATCTGATGTTTTTAATTCAGTTTCTGGGATTTTATACTGTGAAACTATAGTAGTCCAGATATCAAAACCCATACATTCTATATGAATTTTCATCTTAAGTTTCCACTGGGCATAGTTGGTGCCATTGAATAAAGGTGTCAGGTTAGTAGCACCACCCTCTAGTCTATTATCCATAAATAGATTTTAGAAAATATGTTTAAAGAGAGAAAAATTAGAACTAACAGAAATTTAAGATCATTAACGATGCAACTAAAATCACAGTTGAAAAGAAAAATGTTTTGAAAATTTGTATTAATAAAAACCTCCCTCTGATGCCAAATGATGGTCGGAGTGGACACTCAAGAGGGGGGGGGGGGTGAATTGAGTTCTAATAAAAATTTTGTTAAAAATATTTCTCTTAAAAACCCCCAATTTAAAAACAAATATAAACTGTAGTGAATTTATATAGAGTGTAAATGTTGAATTAGTTTCTCAAAGATTGATTAGGTCTCAGTTAACTTAATCTAAAAATTAAATTGACTTTTGAAACTAACGTACTGGTTTACAATAATTATAAACACTTTCTAATTTAACTCTCAAAGTAGCTCTAAAATAGTTTTGTATTTCAATGTAATAGCATCAGAATATGAAATATATATAGTATAATTAAGACTTAAACTAAAAAACACAATAGAGGTAACCAAGAGGTTCAGTCTCAAGCCGATACTTAGTCATCTAAACAATTTATATAAATTGATCCACACCCTGGATCAGGGTTAACAACAGTGCAATACTATCCAGGTCCAAAGACCTCTACCACTGTTCTACGTGGGAAAACAAACAACAACTCACAGCTGTCTAGGTCTTACTCGACCTCTACCACTCACCACAGTGGGAAACAAGAGAGTTATAGAGTTTGAGAGAGGATTTATGAATCCTCCAGTTTCTCTTAGGAGATAGTGTGTGTGTAAAATAAATAGGTTACACACACTTCTCAAAATGTAAATGAAAGAATCACCAAAGTAAGTGATAATGATCTTAGAAGAGCTTTAGTGATTAGCAGTGTAGCTCTGGACTCATTTGATTGGTCAGAAAAGCTTCCGAGTCATTCTGTGGTTTCTGTCTGAAAAACAGAGTGTTGTTTTCTTCCTGTTCGAGGTTTAGCTTGTCAGCCTGAGTGCATGCCGTGTTTGTTGTAGTTCTTCACTCAAGATAAATCCTTGTGTTTTCCTCTTACAAATAATTGCTTCATGTATGCTAAGAGTTCTTGGAGTATGTATGTAGCCTTGCGTGAATGCTCCACGTTTGAATGCTTGTTGGGCCTTTTTTTCAGCGTTGTGTGCCTTCTTAGTTCCTTGGTTCTCTCTATTTAATTCCATTGACACACACACCTTCAGCTAGGTCTTTAACTTCCCTTTTATATCTTTCAGCTCTGGCAAAAAGGAATGATTACTTTTCGCATGGGTACTAGGTATGGTTCCCTGACATGGAAACAGAATTAATTAAATAACATTAACTGCATTAAAACCATCAAATGTAACCATTAGCATAATAAATAAATAGTATTGAGAGTATAGATTTTGACTGGTTTTTCAATCATTAGTAGCTTCTATTTTTTACTCATTTGAACTTGAATAGTGAAATTTGTGTAGCCGGACCTTCCATCGGTAGCTCTTTTGAACTTGTATCGGTAGCTCTCTATATCAGTGACTTCATTCTATCGGTAGCTCTTGTTATCGATATCTCTTAATCCATCGGCATCTCTTTTGCTATAGGTAGCTCGATGTATCAGGGACTCTATACTTGTATCGGTAGACTGTGTCAGTCGCTTCATATCAGTCGCCACTGTGTATCAGTAGACCGGTCGGTAGCTTTTATCAGTAGCTCTGAGTGTTCTCTATTAGTAGATTAAATCTATCGGTAGACATGCTCTATGCTTACCGATGGACCTATGCATATCGGTAGCTCGTCGCATATCGGTAATCTGCTTATCAGTGATATTAGCTTATCGGTGACACTGTCTATCGGTAGACTAAGTCTATCGGTAGACTAAGTTCCTGTAGCTCTATATCAGTAGCTATACGCAGACCAGTGACTAAATACTTGTTTGTTTTATGCAAAACATATCCGAATTGGTTAGAAGTACTTTAGAACTTATATAGACATAGATAAACATTGATTATCCTATTTTAAGGATTATTTTAATATTATTATCATCTTGATAACAGAATATCATATATTGAGAAAATTAGAATATAGATAAACATTAATTTGGATTATCAACGTATATGAAAGCATAATTGGTATTATCAAAATAGGTGAGTTCAACATAATGTTACTACAAATCCCCATTTTTAGGAGGTCTTACTTGAATTTCATCTTGAGGACTTTCCCGGGGAGTATGTCTAGCAGAATTTCTATTTTGAAGAAACTCGGTATTGAGTCTTTTCAACTCCTTTATTTAATCTTCTTGCTATGAAAATAGTTTTTCATGTGAAAGATATTGACCTTCTTTAGTGGAAAAGTTAGATGCAATATAAATATTTTTCTTTCCCCTTGTTTGTTTCTTTTAAGAAATGGGGATGTTGGTTTTCTGAAGGAATACCGAGATTCTGGGTAAGCCTCTAATTTCGGGTAGGCACACCTTCTTCCTTTTCTTTAGTGTGTACCGTATTGTGGACATGAACTTCATCTTATGATTCCCATGAACTAGACTTATTTTCTGTAGGATCTTCTACAATGTTATTGATAGAATTCACTGACGCATAATGCATTGATGGCATTCTTTCATCATTTATGCTAGATCGTCTTTCTTTTTGTCTTTCATGAGACTCTGTTCTCCTATATGAAGAATTTCCGGGAACTGTTTGGCAGAGAGTGACATGAAGGGAATCATTGGATAGTTCATTTGTACTCTTTCTTTGTGAATTCTTCCCTAATTGGGAAGAAACTGACTTTCGTTGAGGAGGGGATTAGAGATGTGAAAAATCCCCCAGCCTTGCAACATGGGGTTGATCCTGTTCTTCTTCTTCAAATCATTGATCATAGTTTAATGAATTTGAAGGTTAAATTAAATGAACCCCTAGCCTCTCAAGCTAGGTTGATTCTTGAACCGCTATAGCTAAAATTCGTGCAACTGCCCTTCTGATTTTTCTGATTTTGTTTTAAACATTAGTTGGATGCATCATCCAAAAATCACTCAAATAATCTATTTTAGAAGATCGTTGTGCTATTTCATAAATTTGTATGCTCTGACACATGACATTCTCAAAATGGGACGCCTGCTCAAGATTCTCATAGGCTTGATGTAGAAGTTTCTCAAAAACTTTTTTATTTGTGCCTTATTCTAATGAGAACCGGTTGAGGCATGTTTTTGAGAGTACATTTGATTACATAAAAAACCTATTGATTGTGGCCGGCCATGGGAAATAACATTTCATTAAACCAATTTTGGAAGAATTTTCTAATTTTGGAGTGCAGTTAAATGAAATTGTACATATGCACCCCATCCTCTTATGCGAACACTAGATGGGGAGTCAAAAAATATTTGGTGTAGCCTTTTTAGAGAATTGAGACATGCACGCTAAAGGGATATCTGTTGTTTTTCAACCCTTTGATGTTGGGAAACTAAAAGAGATGTCAAGTCAATTTTGGACTATAACCCTTCTATTACCTTTACATGATTTTGATATTTATCATATGGTAATATATTGGTTTTCCAAAAATATTTTTCCATAAGTTGAGATGAATTTCATGAATGGAATCATCTATCATCAATTCTGGAATATCAAACTGAGAATTTTCCGAAGGCCATAACAGGACAGGTATATATCCTTTAGCTAATTGTTTCCTCATGTTTAACACGTCTTAGCCATCATTCACTAGAGGTTTCTCCACTTGGTTTGACCAAAGTGGATTCTCTGTATTAGAAGATAAATGACCCAAGGGAGGCTGGGAGATTGACTATTCCCTTAATATGTCTTCTGACTGAGAAACTGTTTCACCCATAAATGACAAGGAATCAGACATGACTGGCCATGTGTTTGAAAGTGCCTTGAGATGCGAGGGATTTCTTGTTGATACATTTTCAATTATGGAATTTTTTTTGACAATGTGAGATACTACTACGGAGAGGAAATCTGCAGCGAATGTCATCATGGGGAGGATCACCATGGTGGATTACAACTTGAGATAAATCTTCTTGATCCTTGGTCTTTTCGCCACACTCAGAGTTTCCGTGGCTCTGATATGGAGATAGGAACCCTGGATTGACCAAATTTTCATGAAGAAAGCCTTCATGATGAAGTGTCCAATGAGAAATTTTAGAATTACAACTATCACTCCCATGATTTGGTAGTAAGAGAGTAGGATCTTGAGAAGCAATAGATAAATGTCTGAGGGCTTCAAGAACTCCAGTGTTAAGAGGAGCTAAATCACCACATGACTCTTTATTTTCCAACGGTGTTTGGCGAGACATCTTTTTTGTTGTTCTCTTATACTTAGTTGGGGCCACCTACTAGGTTAAGTGATTATAATGGGCAGTGTATGTTCATGTCTTAGAGAAGTTACCAGAACGGACTGATTAACTCCAATTGGAAAGAGTGTATGTTCTCGATCCTGTTGTCCGTATGATATGAGAAAAAATTCCCCATGACCATCTTGTACTAGAACATAGGTGTGTATCTACTCTGGGATGTCATGTTGATGAGTCATCCCATGTGTGGGGACAGATTTATATGTATGTTCCCCTGATACTGCTGAAGTAGTTGTTAAAATATCCGGACACACTTCTATATTATGGGAAGGGATATGTGTATGCCCTTTCACCATTGATAAGATTTATTTGGTGACCTCCGCAGCCAGAACAAGAATCTAAATCAATTCCGTATATGTAGTAGGTGAATGTGCCTTCTCCTTTCCTCCTTTTCTTGTCAATGGATATTGACAGTACTCACGCATGGGGGTAGAGAGTTGGGTCTGCCCCAAATTTGTCGTCAGAGCATTCCGACTGACTTCTCCATGTGCTACCAAATGAGACTGTTGGAAGGATTGATGAACATTGGTAGAAGTATGTGCTTGCTGGCTGTTTTTCATCAAGTATTGTTGATGGATTTCCTTCAATACTGGAAGACGAGACTGGTGATAGAATTGGTGATTGTAAATAGTTTTATGTTCCCCTTTATCAGTTTCTACAACATTATATTGGCGATCATCTTTAAATGCAATCAGAAAAGCCTGATGACTGGTTGATAACATGCGGGCTGGTGTATGTGCATGTTCACAGTACTCCACCAGGTTTATCTGTTGGGATTGGTGGGTTCCTGTCAGATGAGACAGTTGAGCAACAAAATTAGGATGAACGGGTGTATGTTCCTGGTCATTGATTTCTTTCAAGGTTGCTTGATGGACTTCTCCAGAAGTGGAAATGGTGAGAACCTACTTCCTATTGACCAGACAGTTTCCTTGGCAGTTCATCTTGCATGCTCGAGTTTGAGAGACGTGGTCCAAACGTCCAGAGAAAAAAACCCCATCATGTAGGAGGTGCAATATCGCGTTATTCTGGCAGCTATTACATATGGGTGTCCTCAGGATGGAATCCTACATTATTTAATTGAGGCCTTGAGTGACCTCTTGATCCACCTCCCTGCAGTATGGGAGGGAAAAGTTTTTGTGTTTCGAGGATAAGGACCTGAAACAGTTAGATATGGTGGTTTGAACCATCTTCTTCTTGATCATAGGCCATCGTTGGCCAGATGATCGAGGATTGATGTGGACCTGGTGGGCCTGTCGAGCAGCCTCCAAAGTCAGGATTGCACTATTCTAGTGATATTATTTTATCATCACATTAGAGACCCACCATTGAAGATGGTGGGTTGGTGATAACATCCTTCCCGAGGATGAAGATCCGGATTCAGCAGAAAATGAGAAGTTCAATGATGTTGTCTTAGAGAAATCCATTCTTTGGTTTGAAGGGAGTTCTATGGACAACTAATAACAACAACAAACTATATTTAAGAAACATATTTTCATATGTATACATGCATGATTAATTCATTTTTGGCATTACTTTATCAATTGATAGGGGCCTAACATTTTGGTATCATTATTAACTTGGTTAAGGATTCATGTCGGGTTCACCAACTTTGTTTCATAGTTCCTTGAAACGTGTGTTCTAGATTTAAGAATCACAATTTCTAGGGGGTTTCAATTGGATTTATTCATGGAACTGGAAACTTCCAACAGTTATTTATCTAAAGAGGACCTGCTTTCTAAAGGCAGTTGTTCATTAAGATTGGAACATAATGATACTTAATAACATGCATTGGTCAAGAGGATGGGAGGTCGGGCTCATCACACCCTTTTGGGGAGAATTATTATCTACTTCAGGACACTCTTTGTAAAATTAAAATATTTTCATGATTCCTTATTAATTCACCAAGTATTTCAAAATTATCCCTTGTAATTTACAATCACTAATTAATATGTGTAAAATTTATAATTATAAGTATACATTTAAGGCTCTTCATCAATAGAAACTTTTTTGTGTATTCATGTTTTTCCATCAATGGTATCCTCTAATATACTGATTGGATATTATTTTAATCATCGTTGTGATGATATTAGTTTTTAATCAACTCAGTGGGGTAATCTGGAATTTAGTGTCATCTAGGGAGACAAATGATTGTTTTGATCTTAGGATCAGGCCTGTAAAATGGGCTACCTACGAATCCAGGTGAAAGGAATCAGAACTATCATAGTATGTTGTAACTTAATATGACACATCATACCTTTTAAGGTCATGTCATAAGGACCTTTAATCGAAAGGTGATTAGTCAAAACATAGTGTGGGACTTACGCTGAAGAAGCCTGAGGAACTTGGAAAGGATGTGAGTTTCCAAGTAGGATCAGACCCTATTGGGAATATGGAAAAATCAGAACATGGTTGATTTGAAGTGTTCAGTTTGATCCTCAAGGAGGCTTCCTACGTATCCCATATGGACAAGAATCAAAGCTCACGTAGTTTTATAAATCTAATAGGAGAGTATAGTCTTATGAGAGAGATGATTTTGGGCTTACATCTTGAAAAGGATTCCTTGCTGAATTGAGGATTGAATTTGGGAATAATTTCATAAAAAGGATGCCCAATTTGGGGGAATTTGGGTTGATTTCTTGAGGAGGATATCCAGTGTGCTCATGCTCTGAAAGAGATTCATGCGTCTCCTGATTTGAGCAGGAATCATAGTTCTCGTAGTTCCTTCAAATGAGTTTTTGAGCACATGTTATGACCATCATGTATCTCTAAGCGCACGTGAGTCATGCTCAGTGTGAGAAACAAGGTGATTTGAAAGATTCAACAAAGGCATTCAAACTTCCAAATTTTTCCACCATGATAATGGAAGAGGGCACATAGACCGTGGATGTGGGTGAGGTGATGAACCTTCCCTATGTTCTATTTACATTGGACAGAGGTCCAATGTAAGGAATAAGGGGTAAAGGTGAGGGGCTTATACCGGGATGGCTACCCTTCTATTGGTTCTGGTAGGGGAGGGAGACTTCTCATATGGTTGTGTGGAACAACATGTGTGAAGTGTACCTTCTCTACTAGAGACCTGAGGTTCTGGGTCGCCTCTTTGAGAAGGGCGAGGCTGGTAACCAACCATCCTACAAACCGGGAACTTCCCAACATTGTTTCTCGGTGAAAATTCTATGTGACAGTGGATATACAAACCCACAAACACCACATTAATCCAACCCCATTGTGAAACAAATGTGGGAAACCTCTGACTGTGAAATACAAACCCAAATAGGAGACACACTGATGTGCCTTACCAAAAGGTTTCAGTAGTCATGAGGTTTTGGTGGAGGCTTCAACTTAGCACCTTTCAGATAAGGGAACCGAGGTAAGAGATACCCTGCTATAAATGGATTTAAAAAAAGTTATTTGATTTATTAGCATTGGTCCCACGCACAAGTATGCCACATAGGTACCCCACGTTGATATACCGCATAGGTTGACCGCGTAGGTATGGTGCGCATGTATGGATGATGACTGAATAATGTGAAGAACTTCAAAACATGCTTATCCGATTTAATTATCTATTCTCTCCTTTTTTAGAGAGCTACATACGACAATTTTAGGGATCTAGGTGAAGGGGCTATGAAACGGGATCTTCATAGAGTCTTTTACTTTTTTCAATCTAGAAATGGGGAGCCCAAGGGCTCTATTTATAGGCACTGATAGACCTGGTCAAAGAGATGATGCCTGCACAGGTCCATCGTGCAGCTCTGTCATGAATCTGCTCTGCGTAGGGGCACCGAGCATCTTCTGGCATGAAGTTCTTCCATAGAGGTAAGTCGCGCAGCTCCACCGCACAGGTTTTCCATGGAGGTGCATAAAAAATCATTAGGTACAGAGATCTTCCAATGTGTTCTGCCACATATATCGGCCACGCAGGTCGGCCGTGGAGGTCCACCATGGAGGTCCGCTGCGCAGGCAGGCCGCGCAGGTCGGCTACAGAGGTCTTTTCATAGTTCTTTTGGTTAATTTCTCATGTCATGTCAATAGACTCATCGAGAGGTTCCATATTCCAATCACTCTAGGAGCATGTCTATAATCATCCTCCCGTGTCTTTCATTATCCAACTATAATACCAAGGGAAAGTGGGTACTATAAAAATAGACTACAAGGATACAATCCACGAAAGGTTAAGGATATCTTTTATAAGGCTTACAAACTCTGGTGTGGAATTAAACACAAAAAATTGTATCACCAATAACATAAAAAAACTACAGTAGCTCTAGGAATACACACACGGTATATCCACCTCTAAAACATGGAGTAGGTGATAACACATATTAATCTAAAACATTGAGAACCACTTCTTCCCAAACCATTGTTCTGAGAACTCAATAATTCGCTCGGGTGGTTAGTCTTCATTGTGTCACCTGCTTTAAGTGAAACTAATCTACTCCTAACATCAAACTCTCATCCACCTCCTAGAAGAATGAAACTAAGATACCTAGGGAAATACACTAGGTCTCTTGATTCCCCTATCTATAGACTCCTCCAACCATAAATTGAGCTCTCACAACTATATGGGTTCATCCGATATTCTAACACATATATCTAGTTATCCCTGGTGAATGTCCATACAGATCGAAAACACTTGATGGTGTGGTAAATGAGTAATATCCTCAAGAAGGATTCTCTCATACTCCACCGCCATCAATGGAAACTGAAAACTCATGGAATAAACTTCTCTAAGGATAATACTAGACAAATTATAAATAAGTGTCTATTACTACATACAAATGAGAACATACTACCATAGGTGGGGGTCACCCCTTATCAATGAAGGAAACCAACATCCCAAAAAAACTAAAAGAAATAATACACTAACATGTATCACCGATTTGTTCATGGAAGGTAATTGACAAGTCGATGATATAGAAAAAATTATAAGGAATCACTGCCGCTATGTAATGATTTTGTGTAAGGATCTCTCTCCTTGTAGAGTAATTTCAAACCATATATAGAAACAGGAAACCACCAATCCTTTATGTGGGAGCCTCTAACAAATTTTATTGATGAAAGTGGTCATATAATGGTATCACTAGGTCTCAAGTAGGGTAAACACATAGGTAAATGTTTATCACAACTCTATGATTACAACGATAGGTGGAGAAGTAGTGACATAGGTTGTATCATGAATGACACTCAATACTCCTGACTAGAAGCCCATTCTATAGAAATATTATACATTCCCTTTCATGCCTACTCTCCTCAACCAGGGCCTACTTCGACACCTCTTCACACCAACCATTCACATACACACATGTAAAAAGGATTCATCCACCACACATATAAACTACTATCTTTAGGTAGTACTGACACGTCCTTTAGATTTTAGATCACATCACAGGAAACAAACATAGTGGGGGAAAGTGTCTCTCTTCCTTTCATGTTTGAATCCAAACTAAACATCTCCATCATAGGTCCCTACCAATGAAATACTACATCTTGTAGATTTATCACCATGAGGAACACAATAAAAAATGCTCCTATTTGTGCAGGATATCTAATATATTGTATTGGGATTGACCTCAATCAATTGAGAAGGGAGTTTGAATCAACACAAAACCTAGGTGATATCATTCTCTATAATCTACAATCCTTATTAAAAAATGTGTGCCATCTTGTTGGACTATTAAAACCATAATTTTCACTAAAAAACTATATTTCCAAGGGAACCAGTCGATTGGTCAGGATATGCACATGTTTGGGAAGTTGGAACTCCATCTAAATCCAATTCACCACTTCCTAGAGATTAGTATCATTGAGGAACCTTAGTGTCCTCTGGTCTTGGAATGTGAGGCCGTGGAACATCATCCAGATATCTTTATCCTACAATGCTGTAATTATCTTATACTCAATAGGCGAGGGTTCTACCACCTACCCGTCTGGTGGAATGATGCTTCATAATGGAACTTAAACATTGGACTCATCACTAATTATATCGTAATCACAATAATGAATTTGTAACCCAGCTTGATATCTTCACAGAGACATCTCAAAAGTGATCAAGACATACCATTGTCACATGATAATATATGTATATATATGTGTGTGGGGGGGGGGGGAGAGGAATCAAGACGCACAGCCAAATAATCAATATTATATGATTCATGTATCATTATCATTATAACCAATGTCTTGGTATGGTTAGTCGATAAGTATATTCTCAGAGTCTTTATGTATAGATACATCATTCATCACACCAACACTGGGTTCCCTATCTGAAATATTCATCCTAGACACTCTGAAATTGTTTCCTTATATCACATTGAAATCATAATGAGGTGGATATATTATACATCATCCCAATGACAAAACCTCCTATGATACCAATATGTCATGTACTGACCCATCTAGGCTTGTTCCACAACTACTACATGATTACCTCCATAGGCTAGTGTATGGAAAAAACTGTTGAAAGGTATAACTAAAATTGGAGGAAATTTCCTATGTATATTTACACACATACCCAACCATATTGATGTATAAGTGCAGAGGAATAAGAATAAATGGAAATTAATTCATGATTGAAATCCATGCTTGTAAAAACATATTAGGAATATAATAGTATGATAGTACGAATTGAGAAACAAAGAGGGATGAAATAAAAACCCAACTAGAATGATGAACCAAACTGATAAAATGGAAAGGTACACCTACTAAGATATCCCAACTCCAAGTCTTGAGGATCTGACATCCATATTTAGTTAAATGTACCATGTATAAAATAGCTCTTATATAATTACTACTGACTTATCTATCGTTTGTATAATATAGGATCCAATGGGAAAATGGACATGTCGTAGTGAGTACATACATATCAATTTGGAGGCCCTAAAACTGATGGGGGATCATTAATAGAAATTATATAAATTGATAGATAGTATATGGGAAATAGGAAACAAATCAACCCATTGAAGGAGAGTAACCTCATACAACCACAAGGAGCTCAATAGGATGTGTAGGTGGACTACAGATCATGCCTCTTCCACCCATTACAAAAGAGTAACAATATACATCAACATTGCCAAATATATATGTATATATATATATATATATATTCTCAAACCAAATAAACCCAATGGGTAGAGAAGGGTGATCTCCATAGAAATTATAAACTAAGAACAATGAGATTGTTGATAGTTACAGGAGTCCATCACCAATGTTCAGTATCTACGATTTCTATTTGAAGAAGTAACCATGTAGAGGGACGACACATCCCCACTTTGATTCGAAATTAAGGGGGAATAACACCTATTGTTTGGAGGAACATATTTATTGTCAAATAGGCGAGTACCGTCTCCATGGATACAAGACATGCACCCTTATGTGACTAGGGAGCACAATCTCTATATACATAAAGATAATGGAGGACCTTCTACCCGATCTGATAGGGGTGATCCATATCTATGGAAACTAAACCTTTTCCTAGTATGATTGGGGATTTTAAACACTATATTTTTATGAGTATGAAGTACCCACACTCTTTTACAGTAGGGGATGACAACCTCCAAGGATAGAGGACCCACATGCTGATATGACATCGAAGTACCATCTCTATCACGATAAGGACTATGGACAACCGACATGTTGATAGGGAAACATAGTACATTCTCTGTTGATAAAGGACAAACATGGTAATTCTATAGTGGAGAATCTTCTCTATCTAGATATGGAATGTGTAGGAGCCACATGTTGATAAGACTGTAACGTACCATCTCTATAGATATAGTACACACATGTTGATATGAAAGTGGAGTAAAATATATTTATCTATAAGGAATATGGATGAACCACATAATGAAATGATATTGGGGTACTATCTCTATGGATAGATGTCCTACAAATTGATTTGGCAATGGATTGACATCTCTATCTAAACTCTATGATACCCCGGATCGATCACTACCATCACCAAGTATCAAATGAAAATCCTTGCACTCTAAAAAACTCTTATAATATATCATAAGGCACGATTTAGTCCAATATCATGTTCTATACAAAAAACTATTAGGATACACTACTCACTTCCCAAGATCTGAGTCAAATGAAGGAGATACGAGAGATATAATGATCCAAAAAGGAGGTACAAATTGTATACAGGGCCAACACTGTGTGTGGTCCCACTCTACTTCCTAACCCTTTCATCTCCATCAAATAGATTCTTGTACATTTTGTGCTACACAACATGTAAGGGTACTATACGACAAGTCTCGAACAAAACCATAAACATCACTTGAGTATCACCATCGTTCCAAAGGTAAAAATACAAAATTCAACTAATAATCATCTATTAATGGGTCAGTATGTCCAAATGGATCACACCATTGCGATACTCATAGAAAAATACTAAGGATATTCCATTTATGTATCCAAATAGGAAAATCGGTTAAATTTTTTTTATTTCACTACATCATGGTAGAATGACATTGTTTGGGCCGGAAAAATGGCTCGGAATTAAATAGTTTATATTGGTATTGAAATTACAATCTCAATAGCAGGGTCACAGTGATATATATTGTTTTTCAATCCTACTCTGTATGAAAAAGTTAAATTAGGAACTAAATTTAAATATAATAACAATAATATTACAATATTATTATTATTGGGTGCCTCGTGGACCCAAGCCACTAACCCTAAAAAGAAATCAATAAATAGCCATGAATCATCCATCTCAGTACCAAAATCATAATGTTGTATAGGGTTCATCAATTTGATGACTCGGTTAAAAGATATAAATGACACTAGAATATTTAGTGAACACTAATAATAATATTTTAAATAATTTTTAATAATAATATTATTATTAAATGAAATTTCCATATAGTGACACAGGTACAAATGGAATCACATATCATTACATTCCCATTCCCCTCA
Organism: Viscum album; assembly: GCA_963277665.1. Taxonomy (NCBI): domain Eukaryota; kingdom Viridiplantae; phylum Streptophyta; class Magnoliopsida; order Santalales; family Viscaceae; genus Viscum; species Viscum album. The sequence continues at coordinate 90,557,769 of OY728147.1, forward strand.
TTATGTGGAATTTATATTTAATCCATTTAATAATAATAATATTATTATTATAATTAAATAATATATTATTAAATTTTGATGGGTTATGTGAACAACCCATTCCCCTTGGACTCCCTCTATAGGTTCCTCTTCTTCAATCCCTTCATCTTCATTTAATAAATTCTATTTACATAAATAGAATTAAATCAAAATCACTCAAAATTAAGTCTCTTAGAATAATGATCAATTTTAATTACTAAATTAAATACATTTAATTATTATCAAACACAGATGTTTTATTTAATGTTATTATTGTTAAGAAAAATAATAATTACACAAAAACATTGACTATGTCTGACCAATATAATGTCCATGTCGACCAGCCTCCTCCATTAGACCGTTCGCATGGTCTTTGTATGGAAACTAATTTTTCATGCCACACATTGTCACCACACATCAACCGGGAAAATGGGTGTCACTGATCCGGTCCAAAATATCCTTCGACCACAAAACCCACTAATTAAAATACCAATCTAATCTGGTCACAAAGCACAATCCATCCTATTTATATATCGGCCCCTAAATTGAAGATATGTGTGTCGTGTGTGCAACCAAAATTAATCCAAATGATCGGTCATACTTGAAGCTGCCTCATTTTGGTCGAATAGTGACCCCATAGTCCAATGATGAGGATCTCAATGAATGGTGGGGGAAAAGAACCAATAATAGTGGTGAACCATTTTTGTTCAAGAATTCATAGAAAAAAATATATAAACAGAATGATACCATGTGAAACCAAATAAAAATTAAATCTGATGAAGATAATAAATACAATGTGGGGCTTATATGAACAGTAAAATTTTTATATCAATAGAAGATAAAAATACATGCTCAATTTTTTAATAAAAATGATTTGAAATCATAGATAATGATTCTTACCATGATTATGGATTGATCATTGGTGAAGAATGAATTTTCTTGTGATGAACATGACCACCTGTGTCTTCTCACTTTCATTTCACCTCGATCTGATCACCGATCATTGTTCGATATCGATCTGCTAATGAAGATCATTAAATATTCTCCCTAAAAGATCCCAATGTTATGAAACTAAAACTATAAAATTTCATATCAACATATTTGTAAATGCTTTTTAGTTTAGACTCTTTAATAAAATAATTAAATAAATATTTTAATTTATTTAATTACCTCTCCCACAAATGGCACTCAAATCAAACACCCAATATCATCCAAGTTAATGACATTCCTAGGGTAAACCCCAATTTAGACTCAATGGTGGTATCATATTTTCCATCGGAGTCCCCTTGTGTGAGTTATTTTGGTTAGGGTTATTAGAAAAATTAATTAAATTAATTAATTTATCCTATGCACAATCCAACAGATTCTTTATTCAAACATCACGCACTGACCAAATTTAGTTCACACCTAGGGTAAACCCCCTGGTATGCATTCAACAGTGGTCCTAGATATCTGATGTGAGAATTTATTTATAATATTATACATCTTTTAAGAAAACCATTTGTGCACAATATAAAATATATTTTATATTTTTATATGTTTAATTTCAGGCACATCTTGCTTCTGAATCTCTATTCCTTTCAACACCTGGATCAAAAAATATTCTTTGTAATATTTCAATGTATAACATGGATAAACCAGAGTCTCTGCATAATTCTATTCTCTATTTCTTTTCATCCTTGAAATTCTAAAACAATGGAAAAAATTTAGGGATAATAATCTAGCATCTAGAACTCCCACTTTGAGGATTGTTTCCCATCTGGCCAATAAACATGCACCCAAGGATATCAATTTCCCAAAAATGGTTTCTCTCCGCCTGTTATCAACACAAACATATACTTTAAAAATAAAACACCACTCTCATGAACCATCATATAGAGGTCAATATCATAAAACAAGTCTTGGACATACATCCTCAAATGTGGAATATGGAGAAAACCACGAACCCTAACTAACTACATGGAGGTCAACTACTCCATCAACTTTCTCAACAACATCAGATGGAAACCCCACTTTGTGAGTATCATCTTCCCTGAAATCACCTAGGGAGGACCTTAATATCAATATAACTCAACTCATATAGGGCCCACTATCACTCCAATTTCATTGAAGACAAATCCTGAGAAGTGGATCTCCGAATCTAGAAATGACTCCATGGGACCTTCCATACGACTAATAGTCCTAAATATTGTCAAGAATCTTCTTCTTTGTATAGTGTTATCAAAATATTATGATAATTCCAAGAGGGTACCCTAAATAAATACTACTATGAAATAATCCATGAAATGTTAATGATCTCTCACAAAAGTATTGCACACTCTACTGTAGAATTCAATAATCCAAGGGGTACCACTAAGAACTCAAATATACAAAAACAACTCTTAGAAGCCATTCACGGATTATTAGGCTCCTGAACATGGAGATGGTGATAACCCATATTGAGGTTAAACTCTAAGAACACTTCTTCCCAAACCACTAGTTTAATAACTCAATGATTCGTGGGTTGGATACACTTCCTTACATCACTTGGTTCATGTGGCACAAATCCTCACCATGACTCAAGTTCTCATCCACCTCTTTGGAGAATGACACCATGATTCCCAATGAAACATACTAGGACTTATGAATCCACCTCTATGAAGACTCTTTAATCCAGAAATGTGGATACCATATCTATATGGGCTTATCTAATATGATAGCACATATATCAGGTCATCCCAAATGCATTTCAAAATAGAAATAAAACTATTGATGGTGTGGTAAACCCTGCACGTCCTCAGGAATGATTCCCTCATAATCCCCCACCATTATAGGAAACTAAAAGATCATTGAATCCAATAATCACAGGTTATTACATTCCAACTGATATGGATGTTGTCATAACCTTCCATGAATGTGATCATTCTACCCTTCTAGGGGATCACTCGTTATTAATGGTGGAAACCACTATTCCAAACAACTGGAATCACTTCTACAATCACTGGTTGAAATCATCAAATAAAATGAATTAAATGAAAACTCCATGATGAGGAAAACATAATGGTGTCTCTCTATCTATATTTAAATATTTCTTGTGTGGGTTTGTCTCATTCCATTGTAAGGTCACCCAATCAGAAAAAATGTGTGATCATTAGTCCTTTCAATGGGAGCCTCCAACATAAGGGTTGAAAAGAAAATTCATCCACTAGTATCTCTTTTTCTCAAACAGGGGACACACATAGGTAAATATAGATTTCATACTTTGTTCTAACAACTACCACTAAAGGAGTAATAATAAAGGTTGTGCACTGTACCACAATTGAGAAGTCCAGAAAGAATCCCCTTCTTCGAGAGGATCATATTTTCCCTTTCCAACTAACTATACAAAACTAAGCCATGCTCATACACTTCCTCAGACCGTCATACCCATCACACCCAAGTCAAAGGGTCGTGTACACCACACCTTGAAACTATTCTCTTTAGTTGACACTAAATATCCCTCATAGTTTTAGATCATGCCATAAGAACACATAATAGTTTGGAACATGTCCCTCTTCTTTGAATTTTTCAATCCCCACTAAAAATACCCATCGTAGTGCTCTACCGATGACCAATATCATACTCGAGAGGTTTTACATTGAGCACAAAAATCAAAATGGGGTCTAATTTGAGGGGGATATTCGAAACACATGATGTAGCTTGACCTCGACCTCTTGAGTAGGGATTCTATCTCAACACAAAACCTAGGTGATCTATGACACCAAAAACTATAAGGTGCACTCAGTATGGGTTCATCATCTGCTGGTACCAATATAAATAACTGATACTCTATGATAAGAACTAGTTGTGTGGGAAACCATATTATAAAATGGGTTATGAAGCATGTGGGTCCCATTCCTTCTTCTAGGATCAATTTCCATCTGATGGAATACACTAGATTAGATCATATCATTATAAAATATAACATATAATAAAAAAACTAGAGAAATACATAACAAAACATTACAATTTTATGCATATCTAATTTAATTATCATAAACAAGGATTATTTAAGGATGACTCTATTTTAAAATTTCTAATAAATCTCTATAAAGAAAATTTGAATAATCCCAATCATGTCCCCTAGGTGTGTCGAATGATTTGTGCAGTAAGACCCTTTTTTGTGCACCAAGTGAAGATTAGGTCAGGTCTAATTACCCATTTTGGGAGTTATTGCCCCTATATACCTCTATGACCAATACAATCTAACATGTAGTATCAATAATGGGATATATTTCTAGGAAAATGACATTATATATTGCTTATAAAAAAATAATGATGTTATTATATACTTATCCTCAATGTCTATAATAGGGTTATAATCCATAATATATTTATCCCTAAATATATTTTCCAAGTTTTCTACTAATATCCCTCTAATAAAAACTATAAATACCCTTAACATAGTATATTAGAGACGATGAATGATTTATTACATTTTTATAAGATACAATGAATCACATACTGAAGGAAAAGACATTTTAATAGTCGTGGTTAACCCGATACATACATAAAGTTAAATTTAGCTTATAAAATAGAAAAAAAGGAATTTTATTTGAGAGTTCCATTATTATACTTTATAAATCCCTACACATCTCTCAAATAATACTTCTTGGTATCATAGGTAAAATAAAACCTATAAAATGGTGATCTCATAAGCCCAGTAAGGGCATGCATACAACAAAATAAACAAATATAATAGAATAGTAAATGTGGAAAGGTAAATAACTGAAACACATTCAATTTAAACAAAAACATGAGTATAATATTGTAGTAATAAATTAGGATAGAGTAATTCTACATAAATAATCACACCGTGTTGAAACAAGACTATGGTTATTCAAAATAATCATGTAACTACATGGAATATAATGTAATATATACATTATGATTAAATGAAAAATGATGGATATCTAAAAAATACCATTTAGGGTTTTTACAATGTACTTAATACCATATAGATTTGTACGCTGACAACTAATATCGTTATGTATTGTTAAAGTACATCTATATACATTGTTAAGAAATCAGCCAAAAACATATTTAGTTGGTCTCATGAGATATGCTAATGCATAGATGAGATGTAGTGGGCACCATCCATCACATAGAATGTCTAAAACCTTCCACATATGAAATGGGTGAAACATAATCAAACTAAATTTCATATTGAAAAACTAAAAAATGAATTGTCAATTTTTATGACATTCAATAAACATAATTATAAACCATTTAGAGTAAAATGGTGAATGATAATAAAATTGTTTATCGTAATTTAATATAATCCTAAATCATCCAAAAAATTAATAAGGAAGGTATAAATAAAACATATTCCTATGGTATCACATGTACATGAAAGGGTTTATTCCATTGATGAATATAGGTACTAAAAACATATATTTAAAAACATTTTTTTGGGAAAATATACAATTTTAAACAGAATTTAAAAACTAAAAATTAAGAAAATGGAAATATTTTTATTTAAAAAACCATTCAAACTTATTGATGAATAATTAAAACATTTAGTGGTATTGACATAATAACATTTCATTCATTCGATAAATGATAAAACCAAGATTCAAATCACATATTCGGTAAAAACCAATAATGCATTTTTTTTAAAATGATATATTAATTCCTAAAAAATGAAAGTAAAAAATCATAAAAATGAAGTTAATAAATCATTTAATAAAATATAAAGAAGTTTTGGAAAGAATGGGTTTTGATGAATATATATTTTCCACGGAAGAGTGAAATAAGGTTGGATGTTTTAAAAAACATTTAATCGATCATTTTAAGTACCAATGAGTGGAAAAGTGATAAAATTACATCAGAAATTAATAAATAGAAATTATATTATAAAATATATTTATTTTAAGACAAAATATTCAGATAATTCACCTATAAGTGATATAATTAAAAACAATCTTGAATTATACTGATATTCTTAAATAAATGCTTAACACTATTCAATTTTTTTTACCATATTCCCCATGAAATAATTAAAATTAATTGAATCATAAAATTACATGAAGGATAATGGATCCAGGATATAACATAGGTAAGGGAATTATATTGACCATACAAAATAAATTAGTGGTTAATATGTTGTATATCTTACAAAAGTAAAAGTGAAATGGGAAACCTTACCTCATGCTTCCGTTTGGTAGAGTGTGATTTAACGTCTTGTATAAGGGTTCTAAACATTTTATTAACATAAAAAAACATTATTAAAATTTATAATATCATATATGATACTATATTAACATGTTATCACCCTTTCTTAAACTGACATTCAATATTGTTATTTCTTTTTGTGTAAGTTGCCTTGTTTTCTCATATGTGTTTCACCATGAAATATTTTTTTATCGCAAATATTATATGTAACACCCCGAGCTTCCACGATACGCCTCTCTTTCAATAATGCAATAGCTTGCATTGTACGCAAGTTCGAGTTCTAAAACACCGCGACTAATCAAAGTAGCCGTTATGAATAGTAATACCTAATTTTTGAAATTTTATAAATTTTATTTTTCTAAATGGACTTCATTTTTGTATTCGTAATATCGAAATTATCATAAGTTAAATTTTTTGTAACTTTCTGAGAACTTCCAATTTTTTATGAATAGTGAAAAATACTTAAAACAAATTTTTTAATCAAAATAATTAATTGTGATAACTTATACTATTTAGTGGTTTTAATGTATAATTAGAATATATTTTTTCCATTTTATCCAATGGTGGTCATTAGAATTAATTTAACATTGAAATTGGGCATTAACAATTGCCAATCTTTTGATATAAATTGTTTCTTGAAAACACGCTATTTGTTGTGACAGCGGGAATTAATTATAAAATTAATTAATGAAACTTATATTTTTGGAATTTTGTAAAATAGACATCATTTTTGAAATCAGAATATCAAATATAGCTTAGGGTGAATTTTTGGGATTTTTCTGAAAAACTTCAATTTTTGATAAATAGTGAAACCACTAAGTAGTACATATAAAAACTGATTTTTCGTTTAAATGAAATTTTACCACTTCTGTGTTATGAATTTAAAAAATCCGACATACATGGTTGTCATTAATAAGTAAAATGTGGTTCAATGAGATTAAAATAATTTTTGGTGAATAGTAACTTTTAAGTTCTTAATCGCGATTAGAGGAAATTAGTGTTGTTTAAGGTAAAAATAATTTATTAATAATATGATATGATCTTGACACATGTCCTACCATTATTGGATGTTCCAAGGCCGACCAAGACAATCCATGGGTCAACTTGGGGACCCCATGGAGCTACTTTAGTTGGAAAATGACATAAAGACCTTTTATTTAATGTTAAAGTAAAAAATAACACAAACATGAAATGTTTTACTAAAAAAAATTTAAATGGGGTTATAAAAGTCATATTTTTGACTATAAACATTCATTAGAAAGATAAAACTATTTCCTACATCATGATATTTTTTTTATAATTTTTAGACATTAAATAAATTAAAAATTTTATGACACCATGATGATGCAGCGATTACCTCATTAATTAACGATTTAAATAAAATGAAAAGATAATGTAAAATCTAAGGATTACACTTGTCAAAAACATATTGGATGAGGAGATTTAGAACCCTTATCACCTTATCCTCGAATTATATAATTGTGGGTCCTTTGGAATCTGAAAAGCATTGTATAATAATGTAACATTTCCTTACTTTCCAAGAGTTCCCCTCCTCTCCTCTTATAAAAGGCCCCCACCACTCCCACCTTATTCACACATTCAAGACATTTGGCTCGGCCAACCTCTACCCAAATACTCTCCCAACTTCCCTCCATTACTCCTAGAAGCCTCACTTTGGGCAGAACTCTTCCAAAGGATGCCTTTGGCTCAAATCAAAAAGAGTTACCCGATTTTAAGGCAATGTCTTCTCTTGTGTTCTTTATTTTATTTTTCTTCTCCAACCCCCTAAACAAATTTTATCCATTTCTTTTGTAACAACACCAGTATCCTCAATATTCTAGGATGTTGTTATATGAACTATTAGAGCTACACTTACACACACCTACCTCTAATGGTTAAAGAACATACTGTTTCTGTGGATGGAAAATTTTTGCCTCACGAAACGATGATTGTTCAACACTCATATAACACCTCTAATGGTGGCCATTATGAAGACACTATTTTTATATATGATATCTATTATGTTTTTGTTTTCCTTATGATTTTGTATTTTTCATTTATGGAATACCTTTATGGTTTTTATGATGGGTAAACACGATATTTTCATTTTAGGAAGTGCGAACTACCTCCCCCTCAAAGTGATTTGAATCGTTAATACCATATGTGGGATGTATAAAGGATGGAGTAAATGGTATTATACACTATATTATACTGGAATTATATTATACATTTATATAATTATGATTTATTTCCATTAAATATGAAATAGAAATGAAACTAGCATTCATGCGTACGTACGGCTTACCGTCTCCATGAACGGTGCATTTCATTTCTTACCTCTAAATGTTATGTAATATTATAAATGAATGTATATACTAGATATATATGATATATATGATATATAAACCATGAATATAATTATGGACATAATGGATATATTAACACATGAACAAAGTGTAATTATAAGTTTATTTTTGACTCAAGTACCTAAGATCGTCAAAACGACCGTTATTAACATAAATAATTACATAATGTTCATGACATGGTAATAAGTGATATAAAAGGAATAATGAATTTGAAAAAGGTTCTGAAGAAGGTAGAGATTAACTCTAGTTTATTATTCAGGAGATCAAAGAATGGTCGAGTGAATTCGGACACGAGGTAAGGGAACTTCTTAACCCAATTTCTATTCTTTGGGTTAATCTCCTACTTTCAAATTATGTCATGATTTTATTATGTCCTATCTTGTATTTATACTTTCCTTATGTGTAAATATAGTGAATACACATAATATATCTATTTTATTTTAAAAATTATCTTTTTAATGACTTCGTCTCAATCTCCGTTCATTGAGGCATATTTTGTTTTATACACAACTTTCTTTTATACGGTGTATATACCCCTTTGACTTTTACGTTTATCCAAACGGGATATTTTTTATATTAATAGTTTTACTAAATGAAAAAAGGGAATGTTTTTGTCGTACGTATGCGACAACAACTACTTCTCCGCCGTCGTGACCATTATTTGAGTTTCAGCTTCCTCTACAAGCCATAACTTTTTAAAATGAAAAATAAATAAAAAGTTTAAATTTTATTTAATTTTGGTATTGAAAATGGTTTTGAAAGTGTTTCTATTACATCAATGTGTTGTGTTGATATCTTTTTATTGAAATGTGGAAATGTTATGTTTCCTTTATGCATGTTTTATGTGATACGATTATGTTATGGTTTATGATATGTTTAAACCTATTCATATGAGGAATGCATTGAAATTAATAAGTGACGGGTGGAGCCCGCTATAGCTCCTCGATGCATCGGTAGGTCTCATGAGACAAACTAGTGTCTTGGCATGAGGCCTTGACAAAATCTTATTTGTGGTCTTGGCACGAGGCCTTGGCTACGTGGTTATGATAGTCTGGCATTATGCATTCCATCATTATGAAAGTGGTTATTGATATTGCATGTGATTATTCGACCAATAGAATATCCATGTTAATAAGTAAATGGAATTATCTCATTTTAATTTATCCATATTATGTTGATGTTCATGTTTAAAAGGCTTTTATATTAGTTAAACCGTGCATTAAATGATAATGTTTATTTATGAAAGCTTCTGCAACATTGTTATCCTTACTGAGCATCTGAGCTCACCCCTTTCAATGTTTTAATTTTTCCAGGATGTGAAGAAGTATATTATGAATGACCTGCAGGGATAATATAAGGGGATATGAAGAGAAGATGTTGTAGTTTTGTTTTACTTTATGATGTAATGTAAGACTTATGAATGTATCTAGTGTTTCCAAGTCTACTAAACTAATCGGTCTTTCGAGACTTGATCTTTTGTGATCATGCCAATGTTACGAAGTAATGCACCGACTCTGGGTAGCTGGGGTCGGGGCGTTACAGTTGGTATCAGAGGCAGTTTAGTACTAGCCTTGGAAGCTATATTTAGATAAAATCTGATTAGAGCACATACCCCAAAGATAGACTTTGAGGATTAGTATAGAAGAAGTTCTTAGAATTTTGGAATTATATAGATTTTGTGAGTTTTTCGAGAAATACATCCCGGTCTGGATACGAGCAGGTAGAGATGACTCTGGCACAGATGCACCTAGGGGTAATACCCAAAAACACCGCCTTGATCTAGACTCGAACGGGAACTGGTGCACGACAACGGGCCTTGCTGCACTCTCGGTTACGACACTCCCGTGGGATATGCTTAGGATAATTCTCATTTTCTTTACAAACCAATATGAAGGGTTATGAGTATATAATTCCTCAATGAAAACATTTTTATGATTATGGATTATATCCATAAATAGTTCAATTTATGTAAAGTATTTTATAAGTATAGAATTATGTATTTTGATTCATAAACTAATCTAGTTTATGACATTGTTTAGAAATGGAACTTAGTGGAAGGAATGGAAATCGTATCAATGCACGCACTCTGTGTAGGGATTTCCCTCCAGCTCAAGATAATTATTATGGATCTGGAGATAGAACTGGTGCTGATCAACTTATTACCATACTGGGACAACTAACTCAGGTTATGAATAATAACCTTACTCATATGGATCACCCTGATCCGCAACGTGGAGGATCAATGTTAGACCGCTTCATGAGGCAACAACCGCCAACATTTAATGGGGGTACAAATCCATTAGTAGCTGAGCAATGGATAAACTCCTTAGAGAAAATATTCCATGCCTTGGGGAGTAGCGAAAGGGAGAAGGTTGTCATGGCAGTTTACCGCCTCACTGGAGATGCCGATCAGTGGTGGTCGCTTATTTAAAACAGAAAGGAAGATGATGACCTATCGAATATGGAATGGAGGGAGTTCAAAGAGCATTTCCTAGAAAAATACTATCCTCGTGACCATCGAGAAGATATGGAATGACAATTTTTGAGTCTGAGACAAAAGGAGGATGAGAATGTCTCAAAGTATGAGGCCAACTTTACAAGGTTAGTGAGGCATGCTGCAGATTATATACGTAACCCAAGAAGTAAGATTAATCATTTCATTGATGGGTTAAAACCATTTCTCCATCGAGCATTAGTCTCACAAACCATCTCGTCATACGAAGATATTGTCTCGTGTTCTATCAAGACAGAAAAGGAATTCTCTAAGTCTTATGACAACAAAGTAAAGCAAGAGAATAAGAGAACGGTGGAACAAGAGACAGATAAAGGGAAAAAGGGAAAGAAGGATTTTCCATTATGCGATAATTGTGGGAAGAATCACCCTATTACTTGCTTAAAAGGAATGGGAGTTTGTTAATAATGTGGGGAAAAAGGTCACCAGGCACGTGATTTCAAGAGAAAGAAAGAGGCTATCAATGTTGAATGCTACAATTGTAGGGAAATGGGGAATTATGGAAATGAATGTCCTAAGCATCAGGGAAACATACCTCAAAAAAGGCCAAGGGATCAAGAACAATCTTATGTTGTTAATATAGTTGAAGCGGAATAATTAATGTATTGGTGCTTTTGGACTCAAGGATTATATTCTGGTTATAAGGATAATGTGATTTTACTGTAGTACTTGTTTTTTTCATTAAGGTTTTAATATGATGAAGGTAATCATATTTTTAGTATGTGACAATAAGATAAACTTTACTTTGTTTAGGGAATTTGATGTTATAATTGATTTTGGAATTTAAAGACCTTTTAGAAAATGTCTGGACATAGGTATTTTGGATAAATATAAAGGTTGGGATTGATTAAGTTGAACTTTGAGTGTTATTGTTTAAGGTTAAAACATTTCTGAAGATTATTTTTGGAATATTATAATACTATAGTTTTAGGAAAAGGACAACCTGCAGGGTGGGGCATAACTCGTCGTGTCAGACAATGCTGCAGGAATCGAACCCACAACCATAGTGAGACATGCCTTTATTACCTACCACTAGCCTACAGGAAGTCCCTGGTTATTGAAAAATATTTTTACTAATCTAAATGGTATGTGGTAATATTTTGAACCTTATACAATTAGGATAAATTGAATATTTTTGAGTTCTATTACCTTTTAGAGTGAAAGATGGGTTTGTGGTAAAAATTTATTAAAGAATGAAAGTCTACATGACAAGTATGTATACTCCCTTACATTCATAGTAAATCTCCTAAATAAATTCCTCAACATTATAAAAGGTAACTTAAAACAAAAACGTTGCCGGTTTAATTTTCCAACTGGGGAATCAATTATCATTTCACCAATCACAAGTTTCTGATTTTCTTATATTTAACTTTCTCCTAATCCTGTTTTCTACAACTCTCCATTAGACCTTGATGGTTTGTTTCTCCTCCATATCCATATTATCATAGAATCCTAGAATGGGCTATCTCGGGTGACCTTTGTACTTATCTTGCTTTCTTTTAATGTTATATTTTTATTAACCTTATTTCCAATGTGGGTTTTCCACAAAGGTATTATCTATTTTCAACCTTTTGGTTTAAAAGAAAAATTTCAAATTGCGAGGACGCAATTTATTGAAGGAGGGGAGAATGTAACACCCCGAGCTTCCATGATACGCCTGTCTTTCAATGATGCAATAGCTTGCATTGTACGCAAGTTCGAGTTCTAAAACACCACGACTAATCAAAGTAGCCGTTATGAATAGTAATACCTCATTTTTTAAATTTTATAAATTTTATTTTTAAAATGGACTTCATTTTTTTATTCGTAATATCTAAATTATCCTAAGTTAAATTTTTTGTAACTTTCTGAGAACTTCCAATTTGTTATGAATAGTGAAAAATACTTAAAATAACTTTTTTAATAAAAATAATTTATTGCGATAAATTATACTACTTAGTGGTTTTAAAGTATAATAAGAACATATTTTTACCATTTTATCCAATGGTGGTCATTAGAATTAATTTAACATTGAAATTGGGCATGAACAATTGTCAATCTTTTGATATAAATTGTTTCTTAAAAACACGCTATTTGTTGTGACAGTGGGAATTAATTATAAAATTAATTAATGCAACTTATATGTTTGGAATTTTGTAAAATAGACATCATTTTTGAAATCAGAATATCAAATATATATTAGGGTGAATTTTTGGGATTTTTCTAAAAAACGTCAATTTTTGATGAATTGTGAAACCACTAAGTGGTACTTATAAAAACTAATTTTTCGTTTAAATGAAATTTTACCACTTCTGTGTTTTGAATTTCAAAAATCCTACATACATGGTTGTCATTAAGAAGTAAAATTTGGTTCAATGAGATTAAAATAATTTTTGCTGAATAGTAACTTTTAAGTTCTTAATCGCGATTAGAGGTAATTAGTATAGTTTAAGGTAAAAATAATGTTTTAATAATATGAGATGATCTTGACACATGTCCTACCCTCATTGTATGTGCCATGGCCGACCAATAAAATCCATGGGTCAACTTGGGGACCCCATATAGCCACTTTAGTTGGAAAATGACATAAATACCTTTTATTTAATGTTAAAGTAAAAAATGACACAAACATGAAATGTTTTACTAAAACAATTTTTAAATGGGATTATAAAAGTCATATTTTTGAATATATATATTCATTATAAATCTAAAATATTTCCTAAATCATGATATTTTTTATATAATTTTTAGACATTAAATAAATTAAATTTTTTATGACACCATGATGATGCAGCGATTACCTCATTAATTAACGATTTAAATAAAATGAAAGGATAATGTAAAATATAAGGCTTACACCTGTAAAAACCCTATATGATGAGGATATTTCGAACCCTTATCACCTTAGCCTCGAATTATATAAGTTTGGGACCTTTGGAATCTGAAAATCATTGTATAATAATGTAACATTTCCTTACTTTCCAAGAGTGCCTCTCCTCTCCTCTTATAAAAGGCCCCCACCACTCCCACCTTATTCACACTTTCAAGCCGTTTTTCTTGGACAAACTCTGCCCAAATACTCTCCCAACTTCCCTCCCTTACTCCCAGAAGCCTCAATTTGGGCAGAAGTCTTCCAAAGGAAGCCTTTGGCTCAAATCAAAAAGTGTTACCCGATTTTAAGGTAATGTCTTCTCTTGTGTTCTTTATTTTATTTTTCTTCTCCAACCCCCTAAAAACATTTTATCCATTTATTTTGTAACAAAAACAGTATCCTCAATATACTAGGTTGTTTTTATAAGATGGATTCTAGCTACACTTACACCCACCTACATCTAATGGTTAAAGAACATACTGTTTCTGTGGATGGCGAATGTTTGCCTCATGAAACGATGATTGTTCAACACTCATATAACACCTCTAATGGTGGCCATTATGATGACACTATTTTTATATATGATATATATTATGTTTTTGTTTTCCTTATGATTTTGTATTTTTCATTTATGGAATACCTTTATGGTTTCCATTATGGGTAAACACGATATTTTTATTTTAGGAAGTGCGGACTACCTCCCCCTCAAAGTTATTCAAATCGTTAATACCATATGTGGGGTGTATAAAGGATGGAGTAAATGGTATTATAAACTATATTATACTGAAATTATATTATACATTTATATCATTATGATTTCATTACATTAAATACGAAATAGAAATGAAAGTAGCGTTCATGCGTACGTACGTCTTACCGTCTCCATGAACGGTGCATTTCATTTCTTACCTCTAAATGTTTTGTAATATTACAAATGAATGTATATAATGGATATATATGATGTATATGATATATAAATCATGAATATAATTATGTATATAATGGATATATTAACACATGAACAATTTGTAATTATAAGGAGTTTATTTTTGACTCAAGTACCTAAGATAGTCAAAACGGCCGTTATTAACACTAATAATTACATAATGTTCATGACATGGTAATAAGTGATATAAAAGTAATAAAGAACTTGAAAAAGGTTCTTAAGAAGGTAGAGATTAAATCTAGTGTATTATTCAGGAGATCAAAGAACGGTCGAGTGAATTCGGACACGAGGTAAGGGAACTTCTTAACCCAATTTCCATTCTTTGGGTTAATCTCCTACTTTCAAATTATGTCATGATATTATTATGTCCTATCTTGTATTTATACTTTCTTTATGTTTACATATAGTGAATACACATAATATATCTATTTTATTTCAAAAATGATCTTTTTAAGGACTTCATCCTAATCTCCTTTCATTTAGGCATATTTTCTTTTATACACAACTTTCTTTTATACGTTGAATAAACCCCTTTGACTTTTACGTTTATCCAAAAGAAATCTTTTTTATACGAAGTGTTTTAATAAACGACAAAATGGAATTTTTTTGTCGTACGTATGCGGCGACAACGACTTCTCCGCCGTCGTGACCATTATTTGAGTTTCGGCATCCTCTACAAGCCACAAATTTTTAAAATGAAAAATAAATACAAAGTTTAAATTTTCATTAATTTTGGTATTGAGAATGGTATTGAAAGTTTTTTTATTACATCAATGTGTTGTATTGATATCATTTAATTGAAATGTGGAAATTTTTTGTTTCCTTTATGCATGTTTTATGTGATACGATTATGTTATGGTTTATGATATTTTTAAACCTATTCATATGAGGAATGCATTGGACATAAAAAGTGACTGGTGGATCCCGCTATAACTCCTCGATGCATCGGTAGGTCTCATGAGACAAACTACTGTCTTGGAAAAAGGCCTTGACAAAATCTTATTTGTGGTCTTGGCACGAGGCCTTGGCTACGTGGTTATGATAGTCTGGAATTATGCATTCCATCATTATGAAAGTGGTTATTGATATTGCATGTGATTATTCGACCAGTAGAATATCCATTGAATAAGTAAATGGCATTATCTCATTTTACTTTAGCCATATTATGGTGAAGTTCATGTTTAAAAGGCTTTTGTTTTAGTTATACATTGCCTTATATGTTAATGTTTATTTATGAAAGCTTCCGCAATATTGTTATCCTTACTGAGCATCTGAGCTCACCCCTTTCAATGTTTTAATTTTTCAAGGATGTGAAGAAGCATATTATGAATGACCTGCAGGGATAATATAAGGGGATATGAAGAGAAGATGTTGTAGTTTTTTTTTACTTTATGATGTAATTTAATACTTATGAATGTATCTAGTGTTTCCAAGGATACTAAACTAATCGGTCTTTCGAGACTTGATCTTTTGTGATCATGCCAATGTTACGAAGTAATGCACCGACTCTGGGTAGCTGGGGTCGGGGCGTTACATTATATAGTTCCCTAATATCTATAATAATAATAATAATTTCATATTTATCATAATTTTACATCAATTAAACTATTAAAACCAATAATTAAATATATTTATGGAAAATGGTTACATTATTCTCATGGAGACGATAGGTCATACGTATGGATGAGTAACACTTTTAATTTACCAATGATCAATTTGAAAAGAAGGTAAGTAATATTTTATCATTATAGAATGATTATTATATCATATATATCATATATATTTTTAAATATAATTATATATATCATCCATGTTCTGTGGTGGTGAATGATAGTAACATCACTTTGTGAAGGTGGTAGTCTATAAATAGAATAACGTTGATATCTTTTTTCCATGTAAAAAATTAAAATGAAATGTTATCATTCAATAACGATATATATGTAATGAATATCACAATTTTTAATATAAATGTAGCATATAATATTTAAAATGTTCCTTATTTCTTCCATTTAAATCATTTGTGAATGATTATTCACATTCCTTCGTGAGGCGTTAGTCCGCCGTGCACCCAACTGATGTTAT
The DNA here is from genome assembly GCA_963277665.1 of Viscum album. NCBI lineage: Eukaryota > Viridiplantae > Streptophyta > Magnoliopsida > Santalales > Viscaceae > Viscum > Viscum album. The sequence continues at coordinate 90,574,736 of OY728147.1, forward strand.
CATATCCCCTAACAAATAAAAATTGAAAAAATATGATAAAATTATTCCATTAGTATATTTATAATAAAAATATAACATATATATATATATTTTAATCTTCCATCATTCCCAACAGTGATAGGTGGTAGTGGAATAATAAATAACATCAGTTCGTGGGGTGGTAGTCTGTCATACACATGAATGATGATTTTATTACCTATTTGATGGAAGTGGGTATGGTTATTGGTCATGAAATAATTATTATTAAGTATAGGTATATATAATATAAAACCTTAATATATCATCATGTTTTGATAATTATTAATGGAGGTGGAGGAAAACATAAAATAAAAATGCTCGTTCAAGAACACTACCACTTATTTGGGTATCCATGGAATTTCACCAAATTAATTCCTATGTTTCCCTTATGAAAAAAAGACTTATAGAATCTGTTTAGACATGTTTTGAAGGGATTTTGTAATTATATTGTAAATAAATTTTCTTGGGAAGTGTGATGTAGTGAGGGTAGTGAGTGCCCATTAATAAATGAGGACGAATAACATTTTTTGTAAATATGTAGAATCATTCAATAATGGGTTGTAAATCACACCTCACATTTCTCAAAAAATTATATTTAATGTATGGATTATATGATATGGTGGTTCCATATCTCTTCCAAAAAATATGTTTCAAATATTTATTTTTTTAACCTTTATGGTTTACTCACATTTACCATTATAATTTTCAGCACAGTAACTAGTTGTTGACCTTGTTAATTTCACCTTTATTATAAAAATATTATGACCCCTATTAGATAATTTATACCTAATTATTTTAAATATCAAATACAATTTATTATATAAAAATTATATATGTGTGGAATATTGATTTTAACACAAGGGCATGTAATGTGCAAAATCCTGTTTTAACCATAATCATGATAATATATTTTTAATATGATTCACTAATAATTGTAAAAAAAATATGTTTACAATATTAGATTATAAAAAATATTATTAATAAGAATAATAAATCAATTTTTCCAAATTCAATTCCCCTAATTGTGAAATAAATTAATTAAAAAGTAATCCAACAGATAGAATGAGAAAAATGATTTTGAAAGAGAAAATGTTCAAAATATTGAATAGTTTTTATATCCAGATTCAATATGAAAATTATTCAAATGAAATAAATGGAATTACCTTATATATATTATTCATTTAATTTTATATTAAATCTAATTAAAAAAATTAGTTATCTTTATAAATAATTTTAACAAAAAGGTATTTTTGAGTTGAAATTTAGTATTTTTCACTCTTCATGAAAAATGAATCATTATGAAAATAAAAAAAATTGCTTTTAATATTATTTTGAAATTAATTTTATAAAATATCCTATCTAAAATTTTGTAAAATTATCATTAAATAATATGCGTAAATCATGAGTAATCTTCTTTCAAGAAAATAAAATGTTTTTAGAAAAAACCCTTTTTCTTTCAAAGGGTTTTTATTTTATTTATAATCAAAATATTAACATTTAATTTATTTAATACCTGGGTAGTCATATAATTTTTATTATTTATTTAATACTGTTCAATCCAATTAACTTAATACAAATTTTATAATAGTGATATTTAAAAAATAATAATTTAATATAGTATTGTGTTTTATTCAAAATTGATGGTGCATGCATTACAAGCCACTAATGAGGTTGAATTATATAAAGAATATATATCCTACTGTCTCAGGATTTTATTTTCCCTTATAGGATTTCTATTTTTTGTTAAATACCCTCTGAAATATTATTTTCCATATTTTAAAAACCATAGTGTGTTACATCGATAGTCTATAAAGGAATCTTGGATGGGATATTGAGGTCAAAGAGATTCTTTTTTAAAAAAAACACACTCTGTAATTCTTTTAAAAAATTATGGAATATTTATGAAAATGATAAATATAATTCAATTTTTATTGAATGTACATTGGTTATAAAGAAATTTATTTTTAATGATATAGTTTTTGAATGATCTCATGATTTAAAATGATTATATATTATTGTGGGATTTAAAATTTTAAAATATAATAATTAATACGTAATATGTTTTATAAATATGAAAAAATTATAGTTGGTTAAATTAAATGTGTATGACTATTAAGTTACAAACATAATGATTGAAGGTATTAATCAGAAATGGAAATAGATGAGACAATATATATTGTAAATATTTTGATATAATTTTATTCATTTTATATTCATTTATTTTATTAGATTATGTATTATTAGTTGTAATTTTAAGGGGTGTGATTGTGACTTAAAATACATTAAAAAATATATTTGAGACATGTTTTAACGGATTTTTAAATATGTCGTGGTTTTCATTATATATTAATAATTACAAAATTCACATCACTTTATTAAAGATTATTCTTAAAATTTGTATTCAAAATTTTTATAAATTTATTTCCATGGAAGAAATTTCGTTTTTTAATCTACTTGAACAAAATGAGGTTATCAGGAATTTTTTAAAATCTCTATAAGTATTTTATTTTTTGGTGAATAGATAAATTCTCCAATTTTATAAAAATGATACCTTTTATGATATTATAATGACATAAAAGTACTCTAAAAATTTATGAATCTTTTTTTATAAAAAAATTTTATTTCACAAGTAATTAAATGTAAATAAAATTAAATTGTTGAATAGAGAAACATATCACTAGAATTTTGAAAATGTAAAGAGTGTTATTGTTCAAATAAAAACTATTCTTAGATCTTCTATCTTAATAAATAATATAAAAGGTTGCATTCATTTTTTTTTGGATTCAAATAAAAATAATTCTTCTATTTCTTAAATTTATCCAATTAATTATATTGGAATCAAAATTATACCTAATATTGGTGAAAAATCTCTATTATTCGTAAAACAATCATTTTTCCAAATAATATTTTCATTTAATTTTTCACACTTATATTAATTTTAATTTCTAAAAATCCAAAAAAAAAATATATAACGGATTAAATATTCTAAATTTTAATAAATAATATTACGTAATATAAAAAACATATATTTTGTTCATAATTAACTATAAAATAATAAAAATCTAGTTTCATGATTATGGTTAAAACAATTTTACTAGGGGATTTAACTAATAGAAAATGGTGAAAATTCCACTTATACATGACTAAATAGTATTTTATTGAGATATTCAGTCCATATTTTATATAATATTCTAATATTGTTCCACATGGATCCACATTAACATTAATTGAATTTTTATTATTTAAATTTTTTAAGTAATTCCATATGGTTCACACCCATTACATATAACAGGGAAACATTTATCCAATACTATTCAATATAATTAGTATATCTTTCATGGGTATACCCTTTCCAAAATACTTTGATGATTTATTAACTTATCTATTGATCTTTTGGCCTTCTCTTAAGATAACCCAATAATGTATTAAGGTGTAAACCAAAAGAGGTCTCTCCAAGAACAGGTAATCATCTTTATCGACTCTATCACAGATTATTTCTTCATATACATCATCTAAATCCAGTGTGCCCATCCTAAAATAATTACTATTTTATTATTAATAGACTATTATTTTCTAATGATTATGGGGAATAAATTTTCTTTTTTTCATCCTATTTAAAATGAAAAAACCACTCTTGTGTATGTTCAACCTATTATAACAACATATTAGTGTGGTTTTTTTTCATAAACACATTATGTGGATGGTTATAAACGGGTATTTATTGAATATATATGACATTTATGTCATAATTAAATTATATATATATATTACATTATTACCCTACAAAATTGTATTAAAACAAAAACACCTCTCTAGTGTATGTGTGGACTACTACCTCTATGAAGTGTTGTGATTCATTTTTCATGACCATATTTTGCGGATGACTCTAAATCAATATATAAGTAATTTATATAATATTTATATCATGGTAAAAAATTTAAATATTATATAACCATGATCTATATTCATGTACCATAAATACAAAACCAAAACATATAGGAGAAGTGAAGGATTTAATTTCCAAAAAGATGATGATAATGAATGATTGTTAATGAATTGTTGAGTGTACGTTCTTTTATACGTGTAACATTTAAATAATAATATTTTGGCATTGTATCACATCAAATCTTAATCTATGAATTAGGGAAATAACTATGATGATGAAGGGGTGGATTCCAATTCCCCTATGAAGAAATCAGGTAGTGGTGGTCATTCCTCCTTTAATTATGTAGTTATATAGGGATTGACAAGGGTATTTGAAAGTTTGGGATTCATGTATCCTCATTCTAAGAGAGGTTATGCAAGGATTATTCTATACTACCACATGTTGTGTCTACCAAATCTTCTTCTAAGGTGTCAAGATGGGATAATCTAGAAATCTGTATGGTCTTCAATCAAGTAAAATCTCAATCTGAGTGGGAAAATCTAGATGATTCTAAATATAGAAATGACATGTATTATTGTTATCTGTAACTATTTTTCTTAATGGATGAGGGTAAGTTCTTTTATTTGACCCCACCCATCTCTTTCTGGAAATTTTACTTTTATCTTTAATAAATGGTCAGAATATTTTTTTCTAGATGCACTTGTCTAGTAAATCACAGTACATTTAAATCTTGGTGTAACGAGTTAAAAAGGATATCAGGAATAGTATTATATTAAAGTAAGTATTCATAGTGTTACAATATCCTTCTATAAATAAATTTAATCCAAGTAATATTATCACATTCATCAAATATTTAATATTTGAAAATAAAATTCTTGAAAACCCATTTCATATAAAGGGATAACGAAACTTCCATTGAAAAGGGGGAGTGGGAAACAAAAGGGGTATAAAAAATTGAACATAATATGGTTTCCAGATAAACTGAACAATGATAAAATGTCAAAATATAGTCATGGATGATAAAAATAAAGTCTATGAAAAAATAAAGACTAATAAAGAACATGGTCATGAGAGTGTTAATGATCACATAACCATAAATCAGCATTGGGTTAAAACACCATCACTTTATCAAAAAAAAGGTAAAATAATAATTTATGAAGATCATTTTCATTTTTTTGAATAATTATATTAACATCATGATAGAGAAAATAAAAAAATATGAATACCTGATTTCTTTCCATTTCATAATCATTATTTCAACAATTGGATTTTCTTATAAGAAATTCACATAGTCTCTGACCCCATGAAATTAATATTCAAGATGAATTTTTCATAGTTCAAGCACTAAAATTTACCTTTAATGGATTATAATTTTTATCGAAAAATAAAAATAATTCTTCTTATATCATAATATTGTATAAAATAAATTGGATAGAAATTTGAATCTAATATGTGAAAATATATCATATTAATCTCTTAAAAATAAATAATAAGGTCCAAATTTCAGTTTAATCAATTCTATTAATTTTAACTTTTAAAATCCTCCAAAAATATATCTTCCAAAATTCATAAAACAAAAATACATTTTATTTGATCACTTATTTTAATACATGATGAATATTAACATTAATCCAAAGACAACATGAAGTATATTAATTATAATGTCACATACCAACGAAGTGAATACAGTGATCATATATTCACCAAAAACATGTTACTGGACATAATCACCATAAAATCCAAATTAAATCAAATATTCAATGACAAATTAATTTCATCCTTATTCATCAATTAAAATCACATAAATTATCGATTTCATTATTCCTCAATTAAAATTACTCAAAATAAAGTATGTACAATATATCAAAAAATTCCTAAAACATCATCGTAAATCACTTTTTCTTTAAATAACTAATAATTTTCAAGGACACTTATAACATAAAATATAATTTATAAATTTCAATAATCTATAATCCAAAATAAACTTTATTTGAATCGATATTATACATAGATTATGTGTTATCTACCCCTTACTTATGTGTTTTCAAAAAATAACCCCAAACCACTAAATCACATTTTAAATTTATGAGTACCATTAAATTTATTCTTGAAAATAATCAAGAAAAATTAAAATAGAAAAATCCACAAATTGTTTATGATTTTTATAACAATAATATCCTCGATTAAACCCTACTACAACATAATTATCAAATCTTAATGTATTAAAATATCAATCATTTTTTAAGGATTGGAAAAACATATAAAATTTCATAGTCCTAGATTTAACCCATAGATTTGGGAATTGAATTAGATAATTCCAAGGTTCCCCACATATAAGACATTGACCTAAAAATTTTACCATAAAAATAACATATTTTTCCTCCATTGAACCCTTTTTCATTTACAATTACATGCTCTATACCCTTCTACTACACATTTAAAATATCGTCTCATTCTTTTATACATTCCATTGAGTGCTTATTCCCACATAATTGAAATATATAAAACTAAATATTCATTAATCTATATAATTCATTAATTTAACTCTAATGAAGCTCCATTTCCCTTTAATTAGGTGTTCTAAGAATGTAACATCACTTGATATTTTTAATCATATAACGATATAAATGATTAAGAATAATCACAAGGTTTTTAATTTTAGCTCCCATTTTATTTAGTTTATCATGAGGAATGATATTCCATTATCCATAACACTTATCATTAACATGATTCACCTAGTTCAATCCATTGAGAAAAATGAAGAAATCGTTTTCTAAGAAACAATAATCCTAGTGATAAACTATATAATCATATAAAATCATTCATAGGACTTCTAATACATAACAAATTTGTTCAATATATGACACCATAAGTTTATTCTTGGAAATCCATGGGTATTATCTATTCAAATTAATCATAGTTATTAATAGTTAAAATGTGAATTATCTTAGATATATCCCCTGAAGTGTCTTACAAAATGTTAAATCTTATACATAGTTAGCATGAATTATTGAATACCATGTTAATACCCAATATTCTACTCAAAGATTTATTACCCCAATGTTAATATATTACAATGGTACATCCACATTCTAGTATCTATATAGGAATAAATTTTCAATAAAAACAACAGGCCATTCATTACCATTACATATGATGATCTCATATATATTTATATTTATATCCATAGGGTTTTACCTATTGTTAACCAATACTAATATTACAAAATAACTAAACCCTAATATTATAAAAATTTAGGAGACACAATCATTTCATACATAAATATTATATTCAACTAGAAAAAAAATACATCTAATAAAATTACATGCCCCAAAATAATAAACTTTTTTCTGTACATAGTGACATGAGACAGAAACAAATTATTTCATGATAGATCTTTAACACATGTTATAATGTTCTTATCACATTATACTCTTCTTTTAAATACCCCACATAAAACAAATCTTTATAACATGGGTAAAGAAATCATTTCAATTTATGAGATCAAATTAATTGTAATGATAAACTGGGGAGATATCAATCTATTATAATTTGAAAGAATAATATGATAATCTTGGTATTAGAACATGATAATAACTTACTAATTTCAACTGAATCCATTAATGATCATAAAGTTGACTTATAGAAGAAAAAGTTTTTATTTTAAAATTCCTAAATCATAAGAGCGAAGGATAATCTTAAATCAAACATGAATCATAAGTTAAAATAATTTTTTTTAAATATCATTGGATTATAGCCCCATAAAAGGTATAGAAACTATATTATATATCAATATTAACTATTGATACCATCATATAATAGTGTATCGAGCATCGATACATATTTCCCACATATTAATAGATAAGTAATCACCAATTGTTTCCCAAATAGTACTGGATTAGAAATCATCACATGTTTCCCATATCATGGTGGATTATGTGTCCCTAGATATTTCATATATTATATCATACATATAAACTCTTTTCTAAAAATTATATCATCATTTATATAGATTTAAAAAATTAAATGGATGGAAATAGTATACAAAACCATCACATTATTAAAAACATGTATATATTTTCTGAAATATTATAAAAAATTTGTGATTTCATCATTTTATAATCTCTGATAATGAAATGGAGTTCATAAACACTTCATAATCACATAACCATATTCCATTGAGAGAGTCAAGATGGGCTATTTCAGTATATATTATCCACATAAGAGAATATGTGATACAATCTAATGTTTCCATGGATGAATAATACTTTTACGATATAATTTGAACATTTATTTATAAATATGACAAAATATTATTTTCGTTTACTAAAATTTTAACAAAAAAATTATATTTATATTTATAAAATTATTTTCATTATAAATAACCATGAAAAAATTTAAATGAATTGAAATAAAATAATATACATGAAGGAATGAAAGTTTTTTCATGGAAGAGATGTTGAAAACACTTCATTTACACTATTGTAAAAAGAAAAAAATGACCTGTTTATAAAAAATATTCCATAATAAATAATTTGAAATAATTTCAAATGGAGTGAAAATATCCTTTAAATAAATATAAATTATATTTATGGACAATAAAAATCAATTTAAAATAATATGGTCATGAAAGAAAAAAATTCACATACAAAAGATAAAATATTGTCAACCTTTACTTTAAAAAACATTCATGATCATTTTAAGTAATAATGAATTCGAAATTGTACTGATACATTGAAATTATTAAAAAAAATATGAGAATAACTTATAAGTATTTTAATTGATATTATCCATAACATTAATCTTAATGAAAATTTTAAAAAGATAATCCATAATTGCATTTAGATTTTAACATAACCCATGCTTATTCTGTAATCTCTAAATCAAAACCCCGTGAAAGTGGAAACAACAGATTGATTTTTAAATACAAAAAAATTTCATGATATTCATTATTTTATACATTCATTGGTTTTATAAACACCACAAAAAAAATAAACAAGGGGTGATAATTCCATATGTGTAATAAAAAATGTGAGATAAGAATAGATTACATTCTATCTCATATTTATTAATATTAATTCATACCACATGTATAGTAAATATAAATTTATCAGAAATTTATTATATAGATAAAATAATACATATCATTTCATAAATTTTTGGCATATTATATCATATTTCTAATTTTCCAATAAATCATTATTAAAATCATAGTTCAAGGTGATAACTATTTTTTTCAAGTATGTTTTGGTTCGGTATTCTTGGTCCATCTGATTTTTTCATATTCTAGTTATATATATATATTTCATTTAATAATAATATTTTTTAATATTTATATACAGTTTTATAACTATTCATATAATGTTGTGATGAAAAATTAATTACATCACATCTTGAATATGGTAGTTCATATATATGAATGGATGTTTTTACAAATTTGTTAGATGAAACAAAATAAATGAAAATAATAATTAACATTAATAGATTCATAAATATTTGATTAATATCATATATATTAATTAAATATATCATCTTTTCCAACTATATAATGAAAATGAAAATAAATCGCAACACTTCATGGAGGTGGTAGTCTACTCATATGCACAAGCGACTTATTATTTTCCAAATGATGGAAAGATAATAAGGTATATAATATATTATAATTCAAGAAGATAAATTATTCCATAAATATAATATATAATCATTAAATACATCATAATAACCAAACATGAATTGTGGTGATGAAAAATGGATCATATCACCTCATGGACGAGGTAGTCTATATGTACACACATGCAATACATTCATTTGTCACTTCATCAAATAGAGTTGGATAAAATTTATGAAATAATTATAATAACATTATAGTATATTCTATACAATTATTTCATTATATTTTAATGTTTAAGAGAAAATTTATAAATTTAATTGTATAATTAAAATTAAAACTCTTGGTTAAGATGATTAACTTTAATTGAAGAACCTCCACTCGATTACTCAATAAGTGCCATAGGTAATGTATTTTGAGAATAAAAACCTACATAAAATTGATAAGTATTTTTATAAAATGACATAGTTGAATTATTTATTATAATATTCTCATGAAGTTTTTTATTATATAGGAGATGAAGTTCCCATTTATATGTGAGGGTAAGGATAATCTTTTAATTTTTAGAAACATTAAAATATTATAAAATCAAATTCATTTCCATGAATTTCCAAATATGATTACTTTAGAGAAAGTTATTAGATTAATATGAATAAACTCATAAAACATGAAACATATATGTTTTTACATAATATAAAACCTTATCTATTTTTATCCCAATTAATCATTTTAACCCTCAACTGTAGTAAAATATTTTTCAGTCATTAAGTATTATAAATTTACATAAAAAAAAAATTTGTTCTGAAATGGTATATTGATTAATTTTTATACAAAAACCTTTCTTATAACATCCCATGTAAATAAAGAATATGAAATTTTCATAGTTATTAATACTTATGAAGTAAATATTTGTTTTATATTATATTATATGCTATGTTCAATGGAATACCCAACACACAACAGTGGGTTTCTCTGAAATCTTATGTTTCACAAAAGGATGAGTCATAATGAAAATAATAATAATATTATTATATTATTATTTTTAATGGTATTTAACGCCTAGACATTGTATTGAAAATATTAACATAACAAACCATATCATCATTAAACATTTTTGTTACATGTTTTTGCATTTATTCAGTAAAATTTAGACGCTTAAAATGAGAATGAATCCAATTTTATGCATATGTACTCTAACATTTTTAAAAAGTAGTTCTAGTACCAGTTTATGGGGAATAATTTTTAAATCTAGTTTTTGTTACTATTATATTTTATATTTGAAAAACAAATCTTCTATAGAATTGGGACATCAAAATTTCCTTTGGAATAAATTTTGGTATTTTTTTGATAAATTTCATTTTTTGTTGAATAGTGAAAAATAATGAATTTTAATTCAAAACTGCATTTTCATATATTTAATTTATATAGTTATATTGTAATTTTAATTTGTTTGAATGTGTAATTGGATTATATTTTTACAATTTAATCCAATTTTTGTAATTTAAAATAATTTTATATTGAAATTGGACAAAAACACATGTCAATCTGTTGGTATTTTTTAGTTCTTAAAAACACGGATTTTTGTTTTGACAATGAGACTTATTTTTAAATTAATTTCTACAAATTATATGTTTTGAATTTTGAAAAATTGATTTATTTTTTGGAATCATGAGGTCCAAATTGTGTAAATAGGTATCTTTTATTTTTAGACATTATGAATAATTACATCAGTAATTTTTTTATTTACCACAGTCAAAGGGAAATTCTGGAAAATAAGGGAATACATTAATACAATAATAATAATAATCTACCCTAAAACATGTCCAAATACTATTGGATGAGATATTTCCATAAATTTTCATCCATGGGTCGATTTTTAGTCCCCATGGAGCCACATTGATTTGAAAATGACATTTTATAAGAAATAATTTAATGTAATGAAAAATATTACAAAAACATGTATCTTTAAAAAAACAATTTTTATATGGGGTTATATAAGTTATAATTTCAATTATAAGTAGTAATTGTAAATTGAAATCAATTTCATACATCTAGGTATTTTATTTCTAATTTTTAGAAATCAAATAAGTTAATATATTTATGACACAATGATGATGGAGTGATTACCATACTAAAAAATGATGTAAATAAATAAAATTAAAAATATTAATATAAATTTATTTTAATAATTTTTATTCCATAAAATTATTTTATGAATTATTATGACTTTTTATATTTCAATTTATCATGTTTTTTGAATGAATCTTGTTTTTATGGATTTTTAAAAATTCAGGATATGAATAGTATAAAAATTGACATAAATGAGTTCTTAAAACAATTACTATTTTATTAAATGGTATAATATTCAAAATAGTCAATGATTTATCTAAATTACATAAATAATTTTTAAAATTTCATTAATAAAGCACTAGGGGTTCTATTAAAATTATATGTTAATTATATTAACCATATAGTATGAATATACAAGAAAACATGGTAAGAGTTAAATTAGTTAACTAAGGGTTAAAGATCAATGATAAGGTTTAATTTGTGACCTAGACTTTTTTAAATCATATTGGATCAGATTTTTCCGACCAAAATGTATATTATATTTGAAATAAATTTCTGTGGGACCAGTTGAAACTGAAAGTCATTTAATAATAAAATAATATTCCAATGCCTTCCTAAAGTGCCCATTCCCCGTCTTATAAAAGAACATCACCTCTACCCATTTATTCACACCTCTCAAGCCTCTTGGATCATCCAAACACTGATAAAATAATGTCCCAAGATCCCATTATTCCACATTGAAGCCTTATCTTGGGAATAAAGGAATTCAAGAATGTATTTTGGCTCAAATAAAAGGGCGTTACACATTTTAAGAGGTAGCATCTTCTCTAAAGTTCCATTCCATTATTTTACTTCTTAAATACCAATTATATTTTAATTATTAGGTTAAATAAAAACAAAAGTATACTAAATATATTATTATTTTTATATTAGAATTATTCTTACAACACTTACACACACATTCATCTAATGGATACAAACATACTATTTCTGTGTACGATGAACTTCTGCCTCGCGAAACTATGATTTTTTAATTTTACCATACCACCTCTAATGGTGGCCATTATGATGAACTATATTTATATATGATATATATGATATATATGTTATATTTAAACTTTATTAATTTTTATTTAAATTATACCTTTATGCTTACCATAATGTTTACATATGATAATTTCATTTGAGCAAGTGCGAACCACCGCCCCCTCAAAGTGATATGACTAATTCATTCCATACATGGAACATTTAAATGATAGAGTTAATGAAATTATATAACTTATATGAAATATGTTATTATAATGAATTTGTAATATACTAATTTATCATTTAGTTTTCATTCCTTAATTATGAAAAAGAAATGAATGTTACGTTCTTGCGTATGTACGGATTACCGTCTCCATGAATAGGGAATTTAATTTGATATCTTTGTATGTTATGTACTATAAATAATACATATATATACTGGTTATATATTAGATTTAAATCATGAATATCATTTTATAGATAATGTACTTTTTACCACATAGATAATTTGTAATTAGAACAAGTTCATTTTTGAACCAAATATTGAAAAAACGATCGATATTAACATAAATAATTATGTAATGTTTATAATGTGGAAATAAGTTATATAAAAGAAATAATAAACATGAAAAGGGTTTTGAATAAATTTTAAATTTACCAATGATTATTATTCTGGAATAATAATGAATATATGTGGTGAGTAAGATTCAAGGTAGGTGACATTGTCTCAGTCTCCATTAATTGAGGCATAATTTAATATATACATAACATTCTATTATATGTTTTATAAACCACATTTAATTTTCATTTCATTCAAAGTGAATGTTTTTTTGAATTCTTTTATCGTATTACAAAAATAAAGTTTCTTTTTAACGTATGTAGGGACACCGACCTTTTTGCCACCATGATCATTATTTGATATTTGGATTCTTTAACGAGCTATAATGTTTTTAAAATGAAAATAAATAGCATATACCCTTTTTAAATATTTTTCTATTGAAAATATGTTGGATAATGGGTTTATTATGACAATATATTGAAATGATATAATTTTATTGCAATGTGGAAATGTAATCATTCCATTATGCTTGTTTTATGTGTTGTGAATTTGTTATTGTTCATGGGAATTATTTACATATAGAGGTTGTTCTGTGGTAAACCAAGGGCGGGTGAGCCCAAGATAGCCCTCCAATGCACTGGGAAATGTGACAGAGGTAACATTAATGTTTCTTCTAAAATATTTAGGGAATATACCGTCATGGGTATTCCAAATGCCACTCCCTATGTAGATGTGAAAGCTAAAATATATGTATATTATGGATGCCACAAGTTGCCTTTATGTTTTATGATTTCTATGTGTTATTAATAAATATTATTATTTCACGAGGTTTGTTAAAGAGCATTTGTTTTATGATTGAAAAGTATGGTTTTATTGATTGCATGTATTGATGGACTTATTTTTTCTTTTTTTTATTTTATAAACCAAAATATGGTTTTTATGCTCATCCCATGTTTTTGAAATTTATTATCACAGGGTATAAGGAAGGGTAAGAGAAAGGAATAATTATATAATATTTATATCAGGAAAATAATTCTTGTCTTATTTTGAGGATGTTTATTTTTGTGAAAAAAATTTATAGAGTATAAGTGACTACTTTGTAATATTTGAGTTGTAATGTAATGGTTATGGAATAATTCTCTAAAACTCTAAACCTGAAAAGATCTTCAATCTGAATTCTTGACATAACTCAATATTAAGTAATGTTTAAGGATGGGGTCTTATTGTTTGTATCAATGGTCATTTTAGATTATTTTTGAAGTTAGGATATTTTTAAACAAATATCCATAAATTATAATACTTTAATATTAAAGTGATATAATTTTTTAAGATTACCATGTTGCGTCACCAAAGATATTTATGTGTTCAGAATAGTTTGTTGAAGAGGAAATAGGGTAGTTATGATGGGACGACATCAAGAGGAACACAACCTACTAAATCAAAAACCGAAAATGGTTGGAATCGGTACTCAACTGTTTAGTGTTGTGATTGAATAGTTTAATCAGGCTATAAATGGTGTTGGTATCCATGAACAAGATCATCTAGATCATCCATAGAGAAACATGTCAGTAATGGAACATTTCATGAGGCAATGTCCCCCGTCATTCAGAGGATCATCAAACCCTGTGCTATAAGACGGTTCGATTAAAGCAGTAGAAAATATTATCTATGTCATGGGGTGTTCATGAAATCAAAAGGGTTGTCTTGTTGTTTTCCATTTCGAAGGTGAATCCAATTAGAGTTGGGGTATGTTGAAAAATTTCAGGGATGATGAATAGACTGATTCTCTTCAATTAGATAAATTCAGAGGTATGATTCTTGGGAAATATTTTCCTAAGGTGGTTTAAAATAGGATGGAAAAAAATTCATTGAATTGAAGTAGGAGGATTGATCTGTGGCTTCTTATGAGGAAAAACTCACTCTACTAGAAAGTTATGCTCCAAATTTTATACGGGATATTGAGTGTTAAATAAATAGTTTTCACTCAGGATTAAAGAAAACATATTGAAGGGAATTAACTACTCATGGGTTGAAAAGTTATGAACAACATGTTCTATGTGAGGAGAAGGTGGAAATATGGATTGTTTATGATTAGATGCTCTTTGAAAAACATCAGAATAAGAGGCCAAGGTGGAAGAGGAAATGGAAGAACTCTTCAGAAATGTCTACTGGTAAGAAACATAGGTTTACTGTTTGTGAAAATTTTAGAAAAAATCACACTATGGAATGCATTTTTATTTCTGGTAAGTGCTACAAATTTTTTAAAATGGGACATAATTCTTATAACTGCATTAACAGTGATCAGGGAAATTGTAAGACAAAATATGATTTACATCCAGTAAAATTTTGGAAGTTCAATGAAATGGGTCATTATGAAAATGAGTGTACAATGATGAAATAAATGAAGGAAAGAATCCTAACTATAAGAAGAAAGGGGATTTGAAATACTTTGCAATTACTTAAGCAGATGTTGGGCCATAATTTTAAGAAGCATCAGGTACATTGTTTATTTATTCATATTATGTGAATGTGTTGTTTGATTCAGTGTCTACACATTCTTTCATTTGAGAGAAATATTCTATTAATTTAGGAATTCCATATCAAGATATGAATCCTGAACTTTTGGTAAAAACACCATTAGGGAATTTAGTGAAAAAAAAGAAATTATAAAAACCTTCATGTCCTGGTGTTTCGAAAAAATTTACCAACAAACCTTATTGTTTTTCCTCTAGTATAGTTTGACGTTATTTTAGGTATGGATTGGATTTCTTTTTATCATGAGAAGATTGTGTGCATAGCTAAACAAGATTATTTTTAAAAATAACATCAGTTTGTGTACCAGAATTAACCCTTAATTTGGATAACATATCAAGAAGCTGAGAAACTAATAAAATATAGAAATGAATATTACCATTCGAATATTGTTAAGAAAAAAGGATCTATTCAGATTAATGATATTCCTGTGTTAAATGGGTATCTTATTTTTCATATTGATTTTCCTGGTATAATAACATATATGGAAGTTGAATTTATAGATGGATTAGTTCTTGATTCTAATACAATTTTGAAAACCCTTATAAAATGGTTCAAATTGAACTTTTAGAGTTAAAGAAGGAATTGCAAGAGTTATTATATAATGGTTTCATTCAACATAGCACATCACCATGTGCTACCCCTGTCTTGTTTATTAAAAAAAATATGGTTCAATGAGACTTTTCATCGATTATAGAGCCTTGAATAATATCACTATTAAGAACAAGTATCATTTGACTCATATCGATGATTTGTTTGATCATCTCTTAGGAGTTTAGTATTTTTCAAAGATTGACTTGACGTCAGGGGTACCATCAGTTGAAAGTAGTTTAAGTAGACATTATTAATACATTCTTTCGTACTAGATATATCCAACATGAATTTTTAGTTATTCATTTTGGGTTAACAGATGAACCCACTATATTCAAGGATCACATGAATAGAGTTTTCCATGAGTTTATGGATATGTTTTTGGTTTTGTTTATTCATGATATTTTGGTATTTTCAAAAAGTAAAGAGGAGCATGAATGTCATTTAAGTATTTTCTTTCAAACCTTAATAGAAGAAAAAATTAATGGGAAATTCAACAAGTGTCAGATTTGGTTACAACAAATTTCATTCCATGGTCACATTGTTTATAAAGATTTCATAATTGTTGATCCTGCTAAAAAAAGTTGTTAAAGAATTCCCAAGAACCACAAATATAACCTAGATTTGTAGTTTTCATGGTTTAGCAGGTTATTACCCAAGTTTTATTGAAACATTTTCACCGTTATCTACCCCACTGACAAAGTTAAATTGAAAAGGTATTATGTTCATCTGAAAAAGATTATGTAATGAATGTTTTATGGAATTGAAAAGAATATTGGTGAATGCTCCAGTTTTTGCATTGCCTTCCCAAAATGGTTAATATGTTATCTATAGTGATGCTTCTATGAAAGGACATGGCTGGGTCATTATGAAAAATGATATGGTAATTGTGTATGCTTCACATCAGTGGAAAAATCATGAGTTAAATTACCCTACACATGATTTAGAATTAGGTGATGCTGTTTTTTACATTAAAAATATAAAGAAATCATTTGTATGGCGTAAAGTGTGAAATATATAATGATAAAAAAAATTGAAGTATATATTCACTAAGAAAAAATTCAATTTGAGACAAAGGAAATGGCTAGAATTAATCATGGATTATGATAGAATGATCCATTACCAACAGAGAAAGTCAAATGAAGTGGCTGAATCTTTGAGTTGAAAGAGTAATGCTACATTAACCATGCTACGTTTTGAACGAGATCCTTGCATTTTTTATTTGATTAATTTTGGATTGTATGTTGTTGGTGTGAGGAATTTTTTTTTGGTGGCAGTTAAATCATATCTAGAAGAAAGAATAAAGCAAGCGCAAAAAAAGGATTTTGAGTTGCTGGAAAATGTAGAGTTTGTTTAGAACGGTATGTTTCATGCATTTAACATTGATAAAGACTGTGTTTTGAGGTTTTGAAAGAGGTTATGTGTACCTTCTGATTCACAGTTGAAGAAAGAGTTGTCATGTAAAGCTCATAGTTCTCTATTTTCAGTTCACCCAAGAAGTACTAAGATTTACAGATATATTTGGGAGTATTAATGATGGGATGGAAGGAAAAAAGAGATATTGCTGACTTTAATGTGTATTGTCTTACTTTTCAACATGTTAAAGTGGAACAGTTGTTAAAAAAAGTGATACTTCATCCTTTTCTAGTGCTAGAGAGGAAATTGGTAAATCTGTCTATGGATTTCGTAGTGGGATTACCAATGACTTCTCAAGATAACAATATAATCTAGGTTATTATTGATCAATTGACTAAATCTTCTCATTTTCATCCTATTCAAGATACTCTGTCTCTCGATCAACTTTCTCGATTGTATATTAAAGTGATAGTTAGGTTACACGGGGTTCCCATTTCCATTTTATCTTATCATGATTCTAGGTTCACTTCTATCTTTTGGAGGGGCCTTCAAAAGTCATTGGGATTGAATTAAATTTGATTACATGTATTCATCCTCGATCAGATGGATAGATAGAATGAAAAATTCATTCCTTGGAAGATATACTACATACATGATCAATGTATCACCAGGGAAGTTGGGACTAACAACTTTCTTTGGTTGAGTTTTCTTATAATAATAGTTTTTATTTGAGTATACCTATGTCACCATTTGATGCATTATATGGAAAGTTGTTTTCAACTATAGATTTTAGGGATGATGTAGGTGAATGGAAGTTGATGGGACCAGAATAAATAGAAGATACGACAAAAAAATTCAGTTGATTCAAAAGCACATGAGAATAGATTAGAGCAGGATGAAATTTTATGTGGATAACTATAGGAAGGATCAATCTCTCAAGGAATGTGATTATGTCTTTCTAAAAGTTTCCCCATGTAAAATTTGATGCATTTTGGTAAGAAGGGAAAGATCAGTCTGACGTTGACTGGACCCTATAAAATCCTAGAAAAGTTGGATCATTTGCCAACAAAGTGGATTTACCTCTATGTTTATCCCATTTACACAATTGTTCTCATGTTTCAATGTTGAGAAAATATATTTCAGATCTTTCTCATGTTTTGATTCCATATGTAGTTCATTTGAAAGAAAATATTTCATATGGGGAACATCCTATCCAGATTCTTGACCGAAAAGAGCTAGTGTTGCGGAATAAGGTAATTCATCGGGTAAAGGTTTTATAGAAAAACCATATGGATGAAGAGGCAACATCAAAATCTGAAAATGTTATGAGGGATAAATACCCCCACTTATTTGATAAGTGATTAAAATTTCAAGGATGAAATTTCCAAAAGGGAGGAAGGATGTAACATCCCTGGTAAATAAAGAATATAACATTCTCATATTTATTAATACTTATGAAATAAATATTAATTTTACTATAAAGTGAATTCTATGTTCGATAGAGTAACCGACAAGCAACAATGAGTTTCTCTGAAATGTTGTGTTACACACAAGGCTGAGTAATACTGAAATAATAATAATATAATATTATAATTTAAAATGGGTTTTAACGCCTAGCCATTATATTAGAGGGAATGAACATAACTATCCATATTATTATAAAACTTGTTTTGTAAATTTTTTTTACATTTATCCATTAAAATTTAGAGGCTTAAAATGAGAACGAATTTAGTTCTAAGCATAAGTAATCTATGATTTTTAAAAGGTAGTTTTATCACCTTTTAATAGAGAACCCTCTTTCAATATATTTTTTGTCACTGTTATAATTTATATTTTAAAAAATAAACACCTTCTATATAATTTGGACATCAAAATTTACTTTGGATGAAATTTTGGTATTTTTCTGATAAAGTTTATTTTTTTAATGAATAGTGAAAACTACTGCATTTTAATTCAAAACATCCTTTTCAACTAATTAATTAATGTAGTTAGATTTTAATTTTAAGAGGTTTTAAATTTTAATATGATTATATTTTTATCAGTTAACATAATTAGGGAAATTTTATGTAATTTTACTTTGAAATCTAATAAAAACTTGTGTCAATATTTTGGTAGTTTTTACTTCTTAAAAATAAACTTTTTGGTTTTGACAACAATAATTTATTTTAAATTATTTACTGAATCTTTAGTGTTTTTAATTTGAAAAAAATTATTTCATATTTGGAATCAGGAAGTCCAAATTGTGTTAATAGAGAAATTTTATTTTTAGACATTATGAATAGTAACTTGAGTAATTATTTTATTACCATGGTTAAAGTGTAAAAATTGTAAATAATGGTAAAAAATAATATTATAATAATATTAAACTACCCCAACACATTTTTGTAATCCTATTGGATGAGCTATTTCCGACCGTGTGCATCATTGGGTCTATTTTGGAACCCCTTGAATCCACTTTGATTTGAGAATGATATTTTATAAGAAATAATTTAAATAAAAGAAAAATATAACATAAACATATATCTTTAAGTAAAAAAATTATATGGGGTTATATAAGTGATATTTTAGTCTATAAATATTAATTATAAATATAAAATAATTTCCTATATCATGGTATTTTATTTTTATTATTTAGGCAAAAAATAAATAAATATATTTATGACACAATGATGATGTAGTGATTAGATTATTAATAAATGATTTAAATTAATGAGATTATAAATAATAAAATAAATTTATTTTTTAAATTTTTATGCCATAAAAGAATTTTATTAATGGGTATGACTTGATATATTTGAATTAATGAGGTTTTTAATGAATCAAGTTATTATGGATTTTTAAAAATTGATGATATGAATTGTATAAAATAAGACATTAATAAGTTTTTAAAAAAGATATTATTTTATTAAATTATATAATAGTCCTAATAATCTAACATTCTATCACATTACTTAAATAAATTTTAACATTTCATTAATGAATCACTTGATGGTCTATTGTAATATTATAATAATTATATTAACCATATAGTTTGAATATACATGAATACATTGCAAGATTTAAATTAGTTAACTAAGGGTTAAAGCTAAAAGATATGGTTAAATTTGTGACCTAGACTTATCTAAACCCTATTTATTGAGTGGTGTTGGAACAAAAAAAACATTATATTTGATATAATTGAGTTTGAGACCATTTTATAACGGAAATCATTTATTAAAAAAATAATATTTCAATGCCTTTTGAAAGTGCCCCTCCTCCCTCTTATAAAAGGGAATTCCATGTACCCATTTAATAACACATCTCAAGACCCTTGTATTGTCCAAAATCTACTAAAATATGCTATCAATATCCCTCCCTTACTCCTAAAATCCTTACCATGGGAATAAGGCAATTCAATAAATCATTTTGGCATAGATCAAAAGGAGTTACATGTTTTAGGAGGTAGTGTCTTCCCTAAATTTCATTTCAATATTTTAGTTCTTCACTCCCAATTCTATCCTTATTCCATGGTTACATAACAAAACAAATATCCTAAATATACAAGGATGTTTGTATAATGTGTATTATCACTAAATGTACACACATTTCTATCTAATTGATATGAACATATTTCTTCAGTGTACAACGAACCGCTGCCTCACGAAATGATGGTTGTTCAATTTTTTCTACCACCTCTCACGGTTGAAATTATGATGGCGCTATATCTACATAAGATATATATTATATTTATATTTTCTCTAATATTCTGTCATTTTTATTTAAATCATTCCATTATGTTATCTATAATGTGTAAATACAATAATTTCATTTGAGAAAGTGCGGACTACCACCCCCTCAAACCGATATGACTTGTTCATTCAATACAAGGAACATATAAAGGATAGAGTTAATGGAATTATGTAAAATATATAAGAATATTATATTATTATGGAATAAAAATATACATATATGTCATTTTGTTTTCATTCTTTCAAATATGAAAATGAAATGAAATTTTCGTTCAAGAATACGTACGAATTACCGTCTCCATGAATGGTGCATTTCATTTATTATAACAAAATGTTAGGTACTATTATAAATACATCTATATACTGGATATATATGTTATTTAAATCATCATTATCACTATGAAGATAATTTAATTTTGACCACATGTACAATTGGTAGTTAAAAGAAGTTCATTTTCGACTCAAGTACCAAATATCTACCAAACAAATGATATTAACTTAAATAATTATGTAATCATTATAACACAATAATAAATGATATAAAAGGAATAATAAAATTTAAAAAGGTTCTTAATCAAGTATAAATTAAATTAAGTATATTATTCAGGAAGAACAATAAAAATATGTGACGAGTCAGATTCAAGGTAAGAGTATTTGTCTCAATCTCCTTTCACTGAGGGGTATATTGATTTATACATGACTTTATTTTATACGGCGTATAAACCCCTTTGACTATTCATTTATTTCAAAGGGAATATTTTTCTATGAAGCATTTTACTAAATGGAAAAAAGAATGTTTCTTTTTAATGTATGTGGTGAAAATGACATGTCCTCCACCGTAAGCATTGTTTGATATTAGGATTCTATAATAAGCCATAATTTTTTGAAAAGGAAAATAAATACCATATTCCATTTTTATTTATTTTGGTATTGAAAATTGTTTTGATAATGGTTTGATTATGTCAATATATTGAAATGGTATATTGTGATTCTAATGTGAAATTTTATCTTTCCATTATGCTTGTTCTATGTGTTATAAATATGTTATTGTTCATGGAAATTATTTATGTATACGGGAGGTTCCGTGATAAACCATGGGTGGGTGAGCCTGAGATTGATCTGTAATTCATATGGTAACAGTATATAGGTAAATGTTAATGTTTCTCATAATATATTTAAATAATATACTTTGATGGGTATTCTAAACATAACACCCTTTGTAGTTGTGAAATCTACAATGGAAGTATGTTATAGATGCCACACGTTACCTTTATGATTCAAGAATCTTATACATTATTCATAAATATTATTATTTCATGAGGTATGTTAAATATATTTTTTTATGATTGAAAAGTATGATTTCATTGATTGCATGTATTGATGGACTAATGTTTTCTTTAATTATTTTATAAACCTTAATAAACTTTTTATGATCATCCCATTTTTTTTTTGAAATGTTTTTCACAGGGTATAAGGAAGGGTAAGAGGATTGATGAATTCAAGAAGATTTAAATCAATACTATAATTCTTGTTTTATTTTAAGGTTTTTTATTTTTGTGAAAAATTTGGGTAGAGTATAAGTGTCTACTTTGTAATATTTGAGATATAATGTAATAGTTATAGCCTAATTATTTGAAAATATAAACCTAAAAAAATTATAAATGTGACTTCATGATTGAACACAAGATAGATTAATACTTAAAGTTGGGTCCGTATAAATATTTTTTCACAATTTTATTTTTTAGCATTTCTAAAAAAATTAACAAAATATTATATACCATAAAATATCATTTGGGACATTTTGGAAACTATTTATTTAATTTTATTTTAAAAGTAGGGAGGGAAAATTTATTTCTAATATAGACCTTTTCACTATCAAATATAAAATTTTTAACCTTAATATTCATTTCATACCACAATTCATCCAAACCATATTTATTTTAATCTTTTTTAAACAATTTTATTATTTTTTATACTATTTCACAAGAATTGATTAGGTGTTGTGTAAGAAATTATGATTATTATAAAATCACATATTATAATGAATAAATTAATATCCAAAAAATAATATTTAATATTTTTAAAAATCAATAAAATATTTTTATCCCCGTTAAAAAATATTGGATTTTTTAAAATAAAAACACTTATATTTTGTATTTTCCGTTACCTAAAATTATAAAGATGTCATTTCAATAAAAAAAGAAAATAATTTCCATATTATCCAATTATTTTTTGATAGTATGAAACAACTATTTTGATACATTAAATTAATTTATTGGGGAAATGTTAATTTCTTATTCAATATTAAACCATGTTTTTCCTTTATTACCCTTATTAAGGTAAAATATGTTTAACATTCTTAAATCGTAATTAAAAAAATTAATCATTTGTATATTTAATGAATTTTAACATACTCATTCATATAATGAAATAAATTTTAATTATTATATTTTTAAAAATTGAGAAAATTAATTTTAGTAAATTTTCATAAAATACAATTGAATGATATTTTTAAAAATGTCATTTTTAAGCATAAATTATAATTTCTATCAAAATCATGAGTACTGATGATTCAAATAGAATGAGTTTCATTAATAAATGTCACATTTATAATGTGTAACATTTATCCTACATCCAAAATATATTGGTACTTTCATATTTTATGATTTGAAGAAATTAAATTACCATATTTAGAAATTTCCTATTTTCAATTTTTTATTGAAAAATCATTCATTTCAAAAAAAATCACAAATTTTACCATAGGTTATATTTTATATGATAATTTAAAATATAATATTAATTTTATAATATATATTTTATCAATTTTTTTAACCAAATTAAAATTTCCACAAAAAAAAATACCAATTATTTACTATGAAAATGCATTTTGAAGTATAAAATGATTTTACAAAAATTGAGTGCAAATTTACTAATAAAAAAAAGTAATAAATTTGTATTAATAATGAATATTATACATATATTTCTCTATTATATCACTCATATCCATACTCTCCAATTCAAGATTTCGGTAATAATGGTTATATTTAAATAATAATTTTTTAATTATATCTCAATTCTCTTAAAGACTGTTATTGTGGGTTGTTTAGGTTATTGAATATAGTATCATTTTAATATTAATTTTCAAGGTGTCACATTCTATACCTTACCTAAATTTCATTCTAAATTTTTTACCACTATCGACCATGGTTTAATATTGGTAAATTATAATATTGATAACACACAACATACGTGTAACGCCCCGAGCCCAGCTACCCAGAGCCGGTGCATTACTTCGTAACATTGGCATGATCCCAAAAGATCAAGTCTCGAAAGACCGATTAGTTTAGTAGCCTTGGAAACACTAGATACATTCATAAACGTTACATTTCATAAAGTGAAAAACTACAATAACAAAGTATCCATAGTCCACACTCATATCCTCTTCTGACTATCCCTGCAGGTCATTCATAAAATTCTTCTTCACATCCTGGAAAATATTAAAACATTGAAAGGGGTGAGCTCAGATGCTCAGTAAGGATAACAATAATGCGGAAGCTTTCATAAATAAACATCACCATTTAAGGCAATGTATAACTAAAACAAAAGCCTTTTAAACATGAACATCAACATAATATGGCAAAAGTAAAATGAGATAATGCCATTAACTTCCTCACATGGATATTCTACTGGTCGAATAATCACATGCAATATCAATAACCACTTTCATGATGAGGGAATGTATAATGCCGGATATTCTGAAACATTTTGTCAAGGCCTCGGCCAAGACATCTAAAATGATTAAGGCCTCGGCCAAAACCATAAATCAAATTGGGAAAGGACCTCGGCCAATTCCACGTCTAATTGTCTCATGAGACCTACCGATGTAATTTTTTAGAAGATACTTACGTTTAAAATTGCTCAAATATAATCCAGTGTTTTTCTAAAAACATTACGCAAGCTTCTGAAAACAAAATAACTAATTCTGAGACTACTCGACTAATTACAGGCCATGATGGGTCCATGCCCAATCCCTTCCTGTCTACCACACTCGAGAGTCGGGTTTTCTGAAAACATTTTTAAGCTTGCGTTAAATACGTATACATTTGCACTGGATTTTCATATATTGGAGAGAAATATATCTTTTTGGAAATCATTTAGAAATCACATAATTATAAAAGAAAACCTTTTGAATAAACTGAAAAGTCAAAGGGGTTTATACAGCGTATAAAAGAAAGTTTTGTATAAAACCAAATATGCCTCAATGAAAGGGGATTGAGACGAAGTCCTTAAAAAGATAAATTTTTAAATAAAGTACATCTATAATGTGTATTCACTATAAGTACACATAAATAATGTCCAAATACAATATAGGACATAATAATATCATGACATAATTTGAAAGTAGAAGATTAACCCAAAGAATGGAAGTTGGGTTAAGAAGTTCCCTTACAAATATCATTTAAATAAAATATATCTATTATGTGTATTCACTATAATTACCAATAAAGAAAGTACAAATACAAGATATGACATAACAATATCATGACATAATTTGAAAGTAGGAGATTAACCCAAAGAATAGAAATTGGGTTAAGAAGTTCCCTTACCTCGTGTCTGACTTGACTCAACCGTTCTTTAACCTCCTGAATAATAAACTAGAGTTAATATATACCTTATTAAGAACCATTTTCAACTTCATTATCCTTATTATATCACTTATTACAATGATATGAACATTATGTAATTATTTATGTTAATAATGTTCATTTTGTCGGTATTTGGTTCTTAAGTCAAAAATAGGCTTCTTACACTTACATGTTGTTAATTTGGTCAAAGGTTCTTTATATCCAGAATGGTATTCATGATGTAGATATCATATATGTCATATATATCCAGTACATACATTCATTTATAATATTACATCACATTTAGAGGTAAGAAATGAAATGCACCGTTCATGGAGACGGTAAGCCGTACGTACGCATGAACGCTACTTCCATTTCTATTTCATATTTTCTGGAATGGAATCATAATGATATGAGAGTATATTATAATTCCAGTATAATAACATATATAATATCATTAACTTTATCCTTCACACATCCCACATATGGTATTAACGAATCAAATCACTTTCAGGGGGCGGTAGTCCGCGCTTCCTAAAATGAAGATATCGTGTTTTACCCATAATGGAAACCATAAAGGTATGCCCAAAATGAAAAAAACATAAGCTTAAGGAAAACATAAACATATTATATATCATATATAAAAATAGTGACATCATAATGGCCACCTTTGAAGGTGTTAAATGAGTGTTGAACAATCATCGTTTCGGGAGGCAGAATTTCGCCATCCACGGAAACCTTATGTTCTTTAACCATTTGATGTAGTTGTGTGGAAGTGTAGCTCAAATAAGTCTTATAACAACATCCTAGTATATTTAAGATACTGGTGTTGTTACAAAAGAAGTAAATAAAAAGAGTTTAGGGGGTTGGAGAAGCAAAATAAAACAAAAGAACATGAGAGAATGAATTACCTTAAAAAGTGTAACTCCTTTTGAGTTGAGCCTAAAGGCTTCCTTTGAAAGGATTCTGCCCAAAGGGAATCCTCTAGGATGAGGAGAGGGATGTGGAGAGAGCAAATGGGCAGGGGTTGGCCGAGCCAATGGCTTGAAGAGTGTGTGAAATGAGGTAGAGGTGGGGGCCTTTTATAAGAGGAGAGGAGGGGCACTTTTGGAAAGTAAAGGAACATTACATTATTTGAAAATGTGTTTCGGTTTTAAAAGGTCCCACATTGATAGAATTCGTGGATAAGGTGATAAGGCATCGAAATCCACTCATCCAATTGGTTTTGGCCATGTGTAGTTCATAGATTTTATATTATCTTTCCATTTTATTTAAATCGTCAAATAATGATGTCATCGCTGCATCATTATTATGTCATAAATAATTAAATTTATTTAATGTCTAAAAATTATAAAAAAAATACTATGATATAGGAAATCTTTTTATCTTTCCAATGACTATTTATAATCAAAATTTGGACTTGTGTAACCCTACTTAAAAATTGTTTTAGTAAAACACTTTATGTTAGTGTCATTTTCACTTTAACATTAAATAAAAAGTAATTTATGTTATTTCCCAACAAAAGTGGATCCATGGGGTCCCCAAGTTAGGCCATGGCTTGTCTTGGTCGTCCATGACACAACCAATGAGGTTGGGACATGTGTCTAGGTCATTTAATATTATTAAAGTATTATTTATACCTTAAACTACCCTAATTACCACTAATCGCGATTAAGAACTTAATAAGTTACTATTCACCAAAAAATTATTTTTATCCCATTGAACCACATTTTACTTCTTAATGACAACCATGTATGTCGGATTTTTGAAAATCAAATCACAGAAGTGGTAATATTTCATTTAAACGAAAAATCAGTTATTTAACAACCACTTAGTGGTTTCACTATTCATCAAAAATTGAAGTTTTTCAGAATAAGGCCAAAATTTCACCCTAAGCTATAATTGATATTCCGAATTGAAAAATGATGTCTATTTTACAAAATTCCAAACATATTAGTTGCATTAATTAATTTTATAATTAATTCCCGCTGTCACAACAAATAGCGTGTTTTTAAGAAACAATTTATATCAAAAGATTGGCAATTGTTTATGTCCAATTTCAATGTTAAATTAATTCTAATGACCACCATTGGATAAAATGGTAAAAATATATTCTAATTATACTTTAAAACCATCAAATATTATAATTTATCACTATAAATTATTTTGATTAAAAAGTTGTTTTAAGTATTTTTCACTATTTATAAAATTTTAGAAGTTCTCAGAAAAATACCAAAAATTCAACATAGGCTAATTTCGATATTACGAATACAAAAATGAAGTCCATTTTGACATATAAAATTTATAATATTTCAAAAAGAAGGTATTACTATTCATAACGGCTACTTTGATTAGTCGCGGTGTTTTAGAACTCGAAGTTGCGTACAATGCAAGCTATTGTATTACTGAATGAGAAGCGTATCGTGGAAGCTCGGGGTGTTACATTCTCCCCTCCTTCAATAAATTGCGTCCTCGCAATTTGAAATTTTTCTTGGAAAATACAAGGTTGAAAAGAGAAAATACCTTTGAGGAAAACCCACATCGAAAATAAGGTTAATAAATATATAACATTAAAAGAAAGCAGGATAAGTACAAAGGTCACCCGATATAGCCCATTATAGGATTCTATGAAAATATGGATATGGAGGAGAAACAAACCATCAAGGTCTGATGGGGAGTTATAGAAAACAGGATTAGGAGAAAGTTTAACCACAAGAAAATCACAAACTTGTGATTGGTTAAACGGTCATTGAATCCCTAGTTGGAAAAGTTAACCGACAACATTTTTGTTTTAAGTTACCTTTTATAATGTTGAGGATTTTATTTAGGAGATTTACTAAGAACGTAAGGGAATATACATACTTGTTATGTATACTTTCATTCATTAATGAATTTTTACCACAAACCCATCTTTTACTCCAAATGGTAACAGAACTCAAAAATATTCTATTTATCCTAATTGTATAAGGTACCAAAGGTTAACACATACCATTTAGATTAGTAAAATTATTTTGTAATAACCAGGGACTTCCTGTAGGCTAGTGGTAGGAAATAAAGGCCTGTCGCACTTTGATTGTGGGTTCGATTCCTACAGCTTTGTCTGACGCGACGGTTTATGCCCCACCCTGCAGGTTGTCCTTTTCCTAAAACTATAGTATTATAATACTCCAAAAATAATCTTCATAAATTTTTTAACCTTAAACCATACTATCCAAAAATCAACTTAATCCACTCCAACCTTTATAGTTATCCAAAATACCTCTGTCCAGACTTTCTCTAAAAGGTCTCTTAATTCCAAAATCAATTTATCAGATTCCCCAAACAAAGAAATGTTTCTCTTATTGTCACATACCAAAAATATGATTACCTTAATCATATTAAAACCTTACTGAAATCAAAAAGTAATGCAGTACAATCCATATATATATATATTACATTATTCTTATAACCAGAATATAATCCTTGAGTCCAAAAGCACCAATACATTAGTTATTCTGCTTCAACTGTAGTAATAGCATAAGATTGTCCTTGATCCCTTGTCCTTTTCTGAGGTAAGTTTCCTTGACGCTTAGGACATTCATTTGCATAATGACCCATTTCTCTACAATTGTAGCATTCAACTTTGACAGCCTCTTTCTTTCCCTTGCAATCACGTGCCTGGTGACCTTTTTCTCCACATTTATAACAGACTCCCATTCCTTTTAGGCAAGTACCAGGGTGATTCTTCCCACAATTATCACATAATGGAAAATCCTTCTTTCCCTTTTTCCCTTTATCTGTCTCTTGTTCCACCGTTCTCTTCTTCTCTTGCTTTACTTTGTTGTCATAAGACTTAGAAAATTTCTTTTCTGTCTTGATAGCACATGAGACTATATCTTCGTATGTTGAGAAATATTGTGACACTAGAGCTCGACGGAGAAATGGTTTTAACCCATCAAAGAAACGATCAATCTTACTTCTTGGGTTACGTATATAATCTGCAGCATGCCTCGCTAACCTTGTAAAGTTAGCCTCATACTTTGCGACATTCTCATCCTCCTTTTGTCTCAGACTCAAAAATTGCCTTTCCATATCTGCTCGATGGTAACGAGGAAAGTATTTTTCTAAGAAAAGCTCTTTGAACTCCCTCCATTCCATATTCGATACTTCATCATCTTCCTTTGTGTTTTGAATCAGCGACCACCACTGATCGGCATCTCCAGTGAGGCGGTAAACTGCCATGACAACATTCTCCCTTTCACTACCCCCCAGGGCATGGAATATTTTCTCTAAGGAATTTATCCATTGCTCAGCTACTATAGGATTTGTACTCCCATTGAAGGTTGGCGGTTGTTGCCTCATGAAACGGTCTAGCATTGATCCTCCACGTTGCGGATCAGGGTGCTCCATACGAGTAAGGTTGTTATTCATAACCTGCGTGAGTTGTCCCAGTATGGTAATAAGTTGATCAGCACCAGTTGTATCTCCAGGTCCACAATAATTATCTTGAGCAGGAGGGCAATCCCTACACGGAGTTCGTGCATTGATACAGTTTCCATTCCTTCTACTAGGCGCCATTTCTAAACAATGGCATAAACTAGATTAGTTTATGAATCAAAATACATAATTCCATACTTGTAAAATACTTAACATAAATTGAACTATTTATGGATATAATCCATAATCATAAAAAGGTTTTATTTGAGGAAGTATATACTCATAACCGTTCATAGTGGTTTGTAAAGAAAATGAGAATTATCCTAAGCATATCCCCCGGGAGTGTCGTAACCAAGAGTGCAGCAAGGCCCGTTGTCGTGCACCAGTTCCCATTCGAGTCTAGGTCAAAGCAGTGTTTTCGGGTTTTACCCCTAGGTACATCTGTGCCAGAGCCGCCTCTACCTGCTCGTATCCAGACAGGGATGTATTGCTCGGAAAACTCACAAAATCTCTACAATACCAAAATTCTAAGATGTTCTTCTATACTAATCCTCAAATTCTATCTTTGGGCTATGTGCTCTAATCAGAGTTTATCTAAATCTAGCTTCCAAGGTTAGTACTAAACTGCCTCTGATACCAACTGTAACGCCCCGAGCCCAGCTACCCAGAGCCGGTGCATTACTTCGTAACATTGGCATGATCCCAAAAGATCAAGTCTCGAAAGACCGATTAGTTTAGTAGCCTTGGAAACACTAGATACATTCATAAACGTTACATTTCATAAAGTGAAAAACTACAATAACAAAGTATCCATAGTCCACACTCATATCCTCTTCTGACTATCCCTGCAGGTCATTCATAAAATACTTCTTCACATCCTGGAAAATATTAAAACATTGAAAGGGGTGAGCTCAGATGCTCAGTAAGGATAACAATAATGCGGAAGCTTTCATAAATAAACATCACCATTTAAGGCAATGTATAACTAAAACAAAAGCCTTTTAAACATGAACATCAACATAATATGGCAAAAGTAAAATGAGATAATTCCATTAACTTCCTCACATGGATATTCTACTGGTCGAATAATCACATGCAATATCAATAACCACTTTCATGACGAGGGAATGTATAATGCCGGATATTCTGAAACATTTTGTCAAGGCCTCGGCCAAGACATCTAAAATGATTAAGGCCTCGGCCAAAACCATAAATCAAATTGGGAAAGGACCTCGGCCAATTCCACGTCTAATTGTCTCATGAGACCTACCGATGTAATTTTTTAGAAGATACTTACGTTTAAAATTGCTCAAATATAATCCAGTGTTTTTCTAAAAACATTACGCAAGCTTCTGAAAACAAAATAACTAATTCTGAGACTACTCGACTAATTACAGGCCATGATGGGTCCATGCCCAATCCCTTCCTGTCTACCACACTCGAGAGTCGGGTTTTCTGAAAACATTTTTAAGCTTGAGTTAAATACGTATACATTTGCACTGGATTTTCATATATTGGAGAGAAATATATCTTTTTGGAAATCATTTAGAAATCACATAATTATAAAAGAAAACCTTTTGAATAAACTGAAAAGTCAAAGGGGTTTATACAGCGTATAAAAGAAAGTTTTGTATAAAACCAAATATGCCTCAATGAAAGGGGATTGAGACGAAGTCCTTAAAAAGATAAATTTTTAAATAAAGTACATCTATAATGTGTATTCACTATAAGTACACATAAATAATGTACAAATACAATATAGGACATAATAATATCATGACATAATTTGAAAGTAGAAGATTAACCCAAAGAATGGAAGTTGGGTTAAGAAGTTCCCTTACAAATATCATTTAAATAAAATATATCTATTATGTGTATTCACTATAATTACACATAAAGAAAGTACAAATACAAGATATGACATAACAATATCATGACATAATTTGAAAGTAGGAGATTAACCCAAAGAATAGAAATTGGGTTAAGAAGTTCCCTTACCTCGTGTCTGACTTGACTCAACCGTTCTTTAACCTCCTGAATAATAAACTAGAGTTAATATATACCTTATTAAGAACCATTTTCAACTTCATTATCCTTATTATATCACTTATTACAATGATATGAACATTATGTAATTATTTAAGTTAATAATGTTCATTTTGTCGGTATTTGGTTCTTAAGTCAAAAATAGGCTTCTTACACTTACATGTTGTTAATTTGGTCAAAGGTTCATTATATCCAGAATGGTATTCATGATGTAGATATCATATATGTCATATATATCCAGTACATACATTCATTTATAATATTACATCACATTTAGAGGTAAGAAATGAAATGCACCGTTCATGGAGACGGTAAGCCGTACGTACGCATGAACGCTACTTCCATTTCTATTTCATATTTTCTGGAATGGAATCATAATGATATGAGAGTATATTATAATTCCAGTATAATAACATATATAATATCATTAACTTTATCCTTCACACATCCCACATATGGTATTAACGAATCAAATCACTTTCAGGGGGCGGTAGTCCGCGCTTCCTAAAATGAAGATATCGTGTTTTACCCATAATGGAAACCATAAAGGTATGCCCAAAATGAAAAAAACAGAAGCTTAAGGAAAACATAAACATATTATATATCATATATAAAAATAGTGACATCATAATGGCCACCTTTGAAGGTGTTAAATGAGTGTTGAACAATCATCGTTTCGGGAGGCAGAATTTCGCCATCCACGGAAACCTTATGTTCTTTAACCATTTGATGTAGTTGTGTGGAAGTGTAGCTCAAATAAGTCTTATAACAACATCCTAGTATATTTAAGATACTGGTGTTGTTACAAAAGAAGTAAATAAAAAGAGTTTAGGGGGTTGGAGAAGCAAAATAAAACAAAAGAACATGAGAGAATGAATTACCTTAAAAAGTGTAACTCCTTTTGAGTTGAGCCTAAAGGCTTCCTTTGAAAGGATTCTGCCCAAAGGGAATCCTCTAGGATGAGGAGAGGGATGTGGAGAGAGCAAATGGGCAGGGGTTGGCCGAGCCAATGGCTTGAAGAGTGTGTGAAATGAGGTAGAGGTGGGGGCCTTTTATAAGAGGAGAGGAGGGGCACTTTTGGAAAGTAAAGGAACATTACATTATTTGAAAATGTGTTTCGGTTTTAAAAGGTCCCACATTGATAGAATTCGTGTATAAGGTGATAAGGCATCGAAATCCACTCATCCAATTGGTTTTGGCCATGTGTAGTTCATAGATTTTATATTATCTTTCCATTTTATTTAAATCGTCAAATAATGATGTCATCGCTGCATCATTATTATGTCATAAATAATTAAATTTATTTAATGTCTAAAAATTATAAAAAAAATACTATGATATAGGAAATCTTTTTATCTTTCCAATGACTATTTATAATCAAAATTTGGACTTGTGTAACCCTACTTAAAAATTGTTTTAGTAAAACACTTTATGTTAGTGTCATTTTCACTTTAACATTAAATAAAAAGTAATTTATGTTATTTCCCAACAAAAGTGGATCCATGGGGTCCCCAAGTTAGGCCATGGCTTGTCTTGGTCGGCCATGACACAACCAATGAGGTTGGGACATGTGTCTAGGTCATTTAATATTATTAAAGTATTATTTATACCTTAAACTACCCTAATTACCACTAATCGCGATTAAGAACTTAATAAGTTACTATTCACCAAAAAATTATTTTTATCCCATTGAACCACATTTTACTTCTTAATGACAACCATGTATGTCGGATTTTTGAAAATCAAATCACAGAAGTGGTAATATTTCATTTAAACGAAAAATCAGTTATTTAACAACCACTTAGTGGTTTCACTATTCATCAAAAATTGAAGTTTTTCAGAATAAGGCCAAAATTTCACCCTAAGCTATAATTGATATTCCGAATTGAAAAATGATGTCTATTTTACAAAATTCCAAACATATTAGTTGCATTAATTAATTTTATAATTAATTCCCGCTGTCACAACAAATAGCGTGTTTTTAAGAAACAATTTATATCAAAAGATTGGCAATTGTTTATGTCCAATTTCAATGTTAAATTAATTCTAATGACCACCATTGGATAAAATGGTAAAAATATATTCTAATTATACTTTAAAACCATCAAATATTATAATTTATCACTATAAATTATTTTGATTAAAAAGTTGTTTTAAGTATTTTTCACTATTTATAAAATTTTAGAAGTTCTCAGAAAAATACCAAAAATTCAACATAGGCTAATTTCGATATTACGAATACAAAAATGAAGTCCATTTTGACATATAAAATTTATAATATTTCAAAAAGAAGGTATTACTATTCATAACGGCTACTTTGATTAGTCGCGGTGTTTTAGAACTCGAAGTTGCGTACAATGCAAGCTATTGTATTACTGAATGAGAAGCGTATCGTGGAAGCTCGGGGTGTTACAATACGATTGCATAATAAATATTATTTTGAATTGGGAAATTGGAAAAGCATAAGGGCTACTAGAAATAACATATAATTGTGACTCCAAATATAGTCAAATTTGATAGAAAATTTAAATACTAACATTTAAGGGAAAAATATTTTCGAAGGGATAATGGAGAGTGATAGGGAATATTGTCTTCTAAAATTTAAAGACCACAAAATAATAAATTATCAATGGGTTAAAGGAAAAAATGCATATAAAATGTATGTAAAATAATAATTTTTTATTTCATGATCCTTTTCATAATGATAAAGGATTTTATTAATTTCAATATAGTGAACATGAGGGAAAAAAATTATTGATTACTTTCATTTTATATAAACAATTTCATCATTTTTTATAATTCAAACAATAAACAAATTTTCTCATAATCTATGAAATGAATAATCAGGATGAATTTTTTATGGCTGAAGCACAAAATTTCATATTTAATGAATCATACAAACCCTTACTGAATTTAAATTCATTCCAAAAATAACTTAATATTTACTAAAAATGGTTAGACTAAGTTATTAATGTGTAAAAATATGACAACAACAACAACTAATTTTCACTTTATCTATTCCATAAATATGTAACATTTATACTACCACAAAATATTTCTGAAAAAAATTCTAAAACATAAATTCTGAATTATTTGATCACATATTTTTTCTACAAGTCAAAATTAACATTTATCCCCACACAACATGAATTGTATTATAATTACACAAACTAAACTTCAGAATACCTTGATAACATATTCTCATTAAATATGGTAAAAACATAAATCATTATAAAACATCAATGTAAACAAATATGCTTCATAAAATTAATTATATCCCCTTTACCAAAATAAAATCATTGAAAATTAAATATATAACATAAATCAAAAAATGATAAAAAAATCATCAATTTTATTCAATCAATAAAATATCATTTTCAAGGCCACCAAAACTATTTAAGTTGCATTATAAATATCATTCATCTCATTATATAAACTGAACAGTATTATCTCAACATCGAAAAAAAATAAGTGTTATATATCCCTCGGTATTTTGTTTTCCAAAAAATTTCCCATAACCACCAAATGAAATTTCTAATTAGTTTTTACAATTTGAAATATTATTGAAATTCTTTATGTTAAACCACTGCAAAATATTTCTAACATTTTTATTATTCTTATTTTTAAAATATAATTGACGAAACAATTCAATAATATAAATGTAAAATACAAATACTTAAACACAAAAGTCATTAAACATCAATATTTACTATATTATAGTACCTCATTGGTCTAGTTATTAGCACTTTTATAATAGAATTTACCTAGATAATTTCATACATTCAATAGAAATAAGAGATTTAATGATAAATTGAACCTTATAATGATATTCATTTTCCTCCACCAAACTCTTCATTTTTCCCTCGCAATTACATTCTCTATGAGAACCCCTTTCACATTTAAACATATTTATTGTCCTTTGATAAATTTCCATGAGTTCTCCTTCCCTTGTTCTCAGCATATAGGATGACGAGTCATCATTCTTCAACAGTGCTAATCAATTGTAATACCATTAATATTTATATTTTTAAAGTAATATATGCTAGTAATTTCACATATAATGATATTGTTAATCACATATTGATATGGATTGTTATGTATAATCATAATGTTTGAAATTCTTAATCCTATATAAAGTGGTTTCTCATGGGTAATATCATTCCATTTTCCATCATATTAATATTTAACAATATTCCGCCTTGTTCCATACATTGAATAGAAAAATAACATTTTTATAAATAACCTTCATAGTGAGATATTAATTAATCATCAAAAATAATTAAAAATATTTCTAAAAAGGTTTTGTTTATTTTAAATGTATGAAACCATAGGTTGAAGAAATGTTATCCATGGTTACTATCATTTCAAATCTATCATAATAGTCTATATTTTTCACGACATGTCCCCCAGGGCATGTTCCCTGACTAACCCCAAGCCCGCCTTCCATAGGCCAGGGGCTGGCGACTCGCACCAAAGGCATATTCCCTAAAACTGGGAATCCATTGCCTTTATAACCTATAAACACAAGCAACCAAGCACACAACAAGATATGAAAACAAGTAAACTGGACTGTAAACAGAGTGATGAAACTAAAAAGGGGTCAAAATACAACCCCAATAGTAATAGTACAACAACAACTGAAATACAATACAACTGAAGAAAAGGGAATGTCAGCTGATGGGTCGTCCTTTGAGGATCCTACTTGAAGGGTAGGTACAGATCACCTCCTCGGCACACCAGGCGCACCTGTCTTCTCGACATACCGACGCACCGTATAGTCCACCTCTCTGTACCATCCAGTCCTAGTACTCTCAGCCTCTGTCTGCACTGTACGTCGTCTTCATGCAACACAAGAAGGTGCGGGCATAGCCCGTGTAGGGGTGAGTAGAATGATACTCTTTAGGGACCCCGAGACCCTCAAGGTCTCTCAAAATCCACCATGGATAAAACACAAAGTATGAAATCAATAGATAACCCTACTTAGGTATAAGCTCATACATATACCTATGTTATGATTAATCCATATCAATCACGAGGAAAACATAGATGTACGGACTTAGCTCACACCAGGATTTATTCTAGAGGTTGTATCAAATGACATTCCCAGTCACACTGTCGAACACATCGGCTGCTAGAGAACTCCTCCTCTATCGAGTAAAGTGGGCCTGCCACGTCACATATAGGTGCTTCCCACTAACCTTGTACTACTGATTTACTCCTCCTATCAAGTATTGTGGGTCTACCGCGTCACTAAGGTGATCCCCACCGTGGGTCTTCCACGTCACCAAGGCGCTCCACCTCGTGTCCTGCTGAGGTACTCCTCCTATTGAATACCGTGGGTCTATCACGTCATCAAGGATCTCCCCACCATGGGTCTTTCGCGTCACCAAGGCACTCCCCACTGGCCATGTAATGTCAATCCAAGTTGAAACTGTCAGCAGTCGTCAAGGCTCATCCAGCCACTAGGTTCCCGCACTCTGCTCACTTGTCTTCGGGATTGTCCGCTCCACAAGCTACTGGTCTATACTTCAACTTCCACGAAGTCCCACGAATAAGTATCTCAATGTTGCACCATGTCATAGGGGTCTCAACGTAAGAGACAGAAAGTCCATCGGACGCCCGACCTATGACTTATTAGCCTTTTTGTCCCGGGGGGGGGGGGCAATTGGATTTGTGCTCAATCCAACATGACCATACCCCACATAAAGCCAAATCCCAGTATGGTATTACTCAAAGGGACTGTCTCACTAAAATTTTCACAATGCCACTAACGGTTTGTCAAATGGCCGACTGATGCCAAAGTAATAGCCAAAGGAAAGAAAATGGGTTGTAGTGGGCCCGGGTCCAGTCCGACCCGGTTGGACCAACCCGGTCTGGGCCGACCTAGTTCGGGTTGACCCAGCCCATTGGGTTCGTTCTGGCCTGCCAGGTGGATCGGCCCGTGAGGCGGCCTAGCCTGATGGGCAGTCTGGTAGGCTGCTAGGGTCGGAGAAGGCCGCATAAGCCGTGAAGGCTGCGGGGCGGCTCGACTTGGCTCAGCTCGGCCACAATGGACGTGCGGGGGGGGGGGGGGTGGGGGGGGGGGTGGGGGTGGGGGGTTTCAGCGATGGGGCAGCGGTGGTCCAACCACAGGAGGCAGTCTGATCACGGGAGGCGGTCCGGCCGCGGGAGGAGGTCAGGCTGTGGGGCGGTGGTCCGGCCGCAAATTGGCAGTCCGGACGCGGGGCGGCAGTCCGGCGACATGGAGGTTGTGCGTAGCCGCGGTCGGTGGTGGTCCGGCCATAGGGAAGGGGTCCGGCCATGGGGAGGTGGTCCGGCTGCTGGGAGGTGGTCCGACCGCGGGGAGGCGGTCCGGCCTTGGGGAGGCAGTCTGGCCGTGGGTGGCGGTCCAGCCGTGGGTCGGTGGTACCTCAACCGCAGGGTGGTACGGAGCCGCGAGGATGTGGTATGGCCACAGGGCGGTGGTCCGGCCGTGGGGCGGCGGTCCAGCCATGGGGCGGCGATCCAGCCACAGGGCAGTGCCTCAACCGCGCGGCAGTGTGGAGCCGCGGATGGTGGCACTGTCTGCGGAGTGGTGCGGAACCCTAAACGATGGTGGTTGTTGTGGGGCGGTGGTCCGGCCGTGGGGGGCGGTGTTGTTGTGCCATCACCTTTGGCGTAGCCGGCGGCGGTGTCGACCGCCATTCTCAATCCCCAACCATGGATGGTTTCCATCCTCCTCCATCGCAATGAACACCACCAGATTTGCGTAAGGGTCGGTCCATGTTTGTTCGGCCCGTTACCTCTACGTTAGGTTGATAGAAAGAAGCTCATCATATAGTGATTCAATGCGAGAGGAAATTGACATTGATTAATTTTTAAACACACCCATACCTTGTATGGTTCGTTGACATCGATGAGCAGGGAAGAAGGTGAAGTTTTCAATGTTCATCTCGTCCACCACACACATCTAATCACGGGCTCATTTGTCGGTTCGTCGAAGTCGAAGACGTTCCTCTTTGAAGGGTGTCATGTGGAAGAAGTCAAAGTTGGCGTTCTTCGTCGGTGGAGCATTCATCGTTGGAGAGATTTTCTCCCAAATCTCCTCCTCTCCCAATTCCACCAAAATGAAATTGTAGCCCCAAAATAATAGATTATATGATATATTATGTTTGTTGGCATATATATCAAATTGGGTAAATTAATCTCATAGGTTACCACAATTAAATTGGTGCGTTGGCTTAATTATTATGGAGGAGGGTTGGAACAATAAATATTGGAGGAGTTGAAGAGTCTATGCTACATTTAATGAGGGAGTTGAGAGGTTTAGGCCTCAGGTTGTCCCCACCACCATAACCTCTCATGTATGGTTAGGCTTAGGTGGTCCCCACCACCATAACCTCTCATAGGAGGTTAAGGTCTTGTGGTCCCCACTTCTCAACTTCCACAAGGAATAAAAATAAAAATAAAGCTACACCATTTTTATTTTTATTTTATTCCACCACGAATATGTGAAAAGATAACTTCTACCCTCAACCTACTGCAGTTGAGGTGAAGGTATCCATAAGCGAATAATGGAGCTGCGAGTTAAATGGTGCCCTCCGGTTTCAAATATGCACACCTGTTCCAAAGGTAGAAAAACCCTCTTGCACATTTACTTAATGCTCCCTAACAAAAGTTCAAAAATTCATTCTGGGCACTCTGGGCCTCAGAATAACATACCGTCAATTTTTGCGGACTCGTAAAATTCCATTTTATTTTAAAAAAAATACATAGAAATTATGGGTCTTTACATTCTCCCCACCTCAAGGATCTATGTCCCCATAAGACACAACTCAAACTAGGTAAACAAGTGGTGGTACTAAGCATTCATATGATCCTCCCACTCCCATGTTCTCTCTTGGAGGTTGTCGTGCTTCAAGCGAACGCACACTAGAGGTATCGACTATCAATGAAGGACCCACTCTTATCAATCCTCAATCTTTACTAGAACCTCTGTAAAAGTCAACGCATTGTCGATGTCCAATTCTCCATGGTCGATGATGTGAGAAAGGTTTTGCATGTATCTCCTCAGCTAGGATACGTGGAAGGCGTAATGCACCTGGTGCAACTGAGGTAGAAGACATAAGCAGAAATCCACCTCACCAACTCTTTTGAGTACCTAAAAATGTCTGATGAACCTCATATATATCTTGCCGCCTTGGCCAAATCTCTGTAAACCTCGTCAAGGTGATACCCATAAAAAGATGTGGTTGCCTTCCTCGAACTACAAAGGTCTTTGTATCCTATCAGAATACGACTTCTGCCTGCTCTGTGCAGTCTTCATCTGCTCCTAGATGATCTGCACCTTCTCTATGGTAGCCCATACCATCTCTGATCAAACTTGTGCTGACTCCCTTGGGTTAGTCCAGCACAAGCGTGATCTACAAGGTCGCTCGTATAACACCTCAAAAGGTGTCATCCCAATGGTAGAGTGATAGCTTTTGTTTTATGCAAACTCCACCAAAGGAAAGTTATCCTCCCAGCTACGACGAAAGTCGAGGACACATCCACGTAGCATGTTCTTGAGGGTCTGAATAGTCCGCTCAGTCTAGCCATATATCTGAGGATGGAAGGTAGTTCCCAAATGATGCTACGTCCCGAAAGCCTCCTTCTACCCTTTCCATTGTCGGGATATAAAACTTGCATCACGATCAGAGAAAATTGTCGATGGTACTCCATGTAGTTGCACAATCTTCTGCACATAGAGGTGTCCCATGCTCTCTACTAAACCCTACTCTCTGATAAGTAAGATGTGGGCCGACTTGTTGAGTCGGTCGACAGTTAAAAAAATCGAGTCATGACCTCTGGATGTTCGTGGAAGTACTATCACAAAGTCCATGTATATCCCATCCCACTTCCACTCTGGGACCTCTAAGGACTGAACCAAGCCTGCTGGTACCTGATGCACTTCCTTCACTTGGTGACAAGTGAGGCACCGAGAAACAAACTCTACAACTGCTTTATTCATTATTGGACACCAGTGTTGTCATCGGAGATCTAGGTAAATCATTTCCACTCCTGGATATAATTAAAGAATGGATATTTGGAAATCCCTCAACACTTCCTCCTGAAGTGACATTGGTACCATGGACAACCACAGAAGAGAAAGAAAATCTCCCCACCATCAGAAAATCCATGAAGTTCATGTCCTGTGGATATCTGAGCATGTTAGGCCTCGTAGTCAGCATCCCCACACTACGCCTCCCTGACTCACTGAAGAATTGGGGGAGTGACTATAAGAGACTAAAGAAAAGATGTTCCATCTCAATCCACAAAGGATATTTACAAAGCGGACAGTTTCTTTGTCACCTCGACTAGCAGTAGTATATCAGACCTCCTGCTGAGTGCATCTACTACAATGTTCCCCTTCCTAGGGGTATAGAATATCTCGAAGTCATAGTCCTGAAGGAACTCAATCCAACATCAATGTCTCAGCTTCAGGTCCTTCAGAGAGAGGATATACCTGACACTCTTGTTATTAGAGTACATAGTAAAACGTTCGCCCATTAGATAGTGCCACCACATCTTCAAGGTAGAGACCACTGCTTCTAACTCCATGTCATGGTTAGAGTAGTTCTTCTCATTTGGTCTCAACTATTGAGAACCATATGAAATAATTTCTCTCTCGTGCATCAGAACACATTCATTCCCAGTCCCTAATGCATCACAGTAAACTACGTACCCTATTCCTTCCTATGGAAGCCTAAAAAAGGGGGCACTAGTCAGCCTCTGTCTCAGGTCCTAAAACTCTGATGTCCTCTCTCCGACCCAATGAAGGGTTTCCCCTTCATTGTCAAGATTGATAGTGGTGCTGCAACACTGGAGAAATCTGGCACAAACCACTGGTAATATCCTGCCAAAACCAAGAAACTTCGTACCTCCGTCATACTCCTAGGTGGCTCCCAAGAAAGAACCGCCTCAATATTCATGGGATCCACTGCAACTCCAACCTCCAATATGAAATGTCCCAGAATGTGAACCTCTTAGATACAGAACTAGAACATCGAGAGCTTACAAAAATCTGGTGCTCGTATAGTGTTTCCAGTACTACCCGAAAATGATAGGCATGCACCTCCTCAGTATATGAGTAGATCAGAATATCATCGATGAAGACTACTACAAAGAGATTAAGGTATGGATGAAAGATGATGTTCTTGAGTACCATGAACATAGCTGGAGTGTTGGTCACGCTGAATGTCATAACCATGAACTCTTAATGGTTGTACCGACATTTGAAGTTCGTATTATGAACATCCTCATCTCGCACTATGAGTAGGTGATAGCCTGATCTGAGGTCTATCTTCAAGAACCACCATGCTCCCTTCAGCTGATCAAAAGGTTCTCCAATCCTCATGAGTGGGTACTTCTTCTTCACGGTCACCTGGTTAAGGCACCAATATTCAACACAAAGCCTCAAGCTCCCATTCACCTTTTTGGCGAATAGAATCGGGGCTGCCCAAGGTGAAACACTGGGTCGGATGAACCCCTTCCCATGTAAGTCCTCCAGATGTACTCGGAGCTCTCAAAGCTCCTCAGGAGCCATTCGATACGCTGGTGTATATATCATTGTCCTCCCGGGGTAAATGACAATGTAAAATTCCACCTCTCTGTGAGGAGGTAAAAATGGAACATCATCAGGGAAGACATCCGCGTACTGGTCCCCGACTAAAGGATAACTCAGACTCTCCATATGAACCACTCTGAGGGTATGAATATCCAACTGATGAGTGATCAACCACACTCTCCTCTAGGTAAGTCCATCCTTCATTGTAAAGGATCCCTTCTCGCTGGTGAAGGTAAACCTTGTCCCATCTGTGCCGACACACCGTACTGTGTGCTTAATACAGTCAAACTAAGCATGGAATGTAGATAACCAGTTGATACCCTAGATGATGTCATAAGGCCTCAGCGCCGCTACTAGGAGATCTCAGCCGAGGATCTCGCCTCCAAGAGTATGCTCACACTACTGGCACCAGTGCGTAATTATCTAATCTTCTCTCGTAGGAGTCTCTAGCTGTAAGGATCGAGCCAACAACACTATTGGAATCTCTGAGCTCTGAACAAGGGTAGTGGAAATGAAATAATGAATGGCACCTGTGTCGATAAGTACTTCAACTAAGGTGGAGTAGACACATATCATACCTCATATCATCTCCGGAGCGCCGTGATCATAGGACTCAACTGCTTGGATTTGATATCTCCCATGCCCACCTGCTCCCTACGGTCAGGGTGGACCTCCTGGTGGTGGTGGTAGTAACATCTCGAATCCTCTACCACCGCTAGCTACTCGAGCAGCTCCTCTGCCACATTCTCCTTCTCCCTATGGACCTCCTCGATCAAATCTCTATCTCTGCTTGGGCATTTCTTCGAATGTCTTTTGATCATCCATATGGCGAGTCGGAGAGTCATGAGCCATGTGACCCTACCCGCCGCATGTGAAATACCACCTGCTCCCGAAATAACTAGCTCTGCCTCGGGTTCCCTGCACAACTGATCCTGAGTCATGTGGTCATCCACCTATATGTCTAGTCCTCTTGGACCTCTATTGAATTTGTCTGCTTCTAGATTCAGAAGACTCCTCTATGTGATAACTGGTAGTGGGTCTCACTACTAGTGACTTCTCAGTAAGTAAACTCTCCACCAAGAGGGCTCTCTCTAACACCCCCTCCTACGTTGGGATGCTGAGTGAGATCATTGATGCCCTGATCTCATTCCATAGTCCCTTATCGAAGGTATGGGCCCTGAAGAATGGGTCCCAAACCAAATCAGTGCAGTAGCATGAGAGGTTAGTCAACCTCATTGAGTACTGAGACACAAACATGCTTCCCTGCTACAAATGTAGTGGCTCTTGAATGCACACTATGCGACGAGTCACTGGAACAAACTCTGCCCGAAACAGACTCTCAATGTCACCCTAGAGAAGCGTCACCTCGTCGTGAACCTGGAGAATCATGCTCCACCATCTGCCTGATGCTGCCTATAGAAGGCTGGCGGCAATAATCACAATGTGATCGGCTAGTGTCCCTACCAGTTGGAAGAATCTCACCCCAGCCTCCAGCAAATCCTCAGCAACCTGTGGGTCCGTCTCTTCCCTGAACCTGGGTGGGATCTAGCACTGGAACTCGTGTAATCCGCTCAAGTGGTGTGCACTATCTGCTACTGGGGCAGGTGGCATCGGTGGCCCAATGGTTAATGGTACAACTAGTGCCTGTACTGAAAGAGTGCCCTGCACCGAGGCCTCGCCGCTCGGTGGGCTATCAGTGCGTACAACTCTCTGAACACTAACTAGTTTTCTATGTGGAGGCATCCTGAAATGAAACAGGTGTACCACGGTTAATAAGTTATATCTGGTGAGCTCAATCAAGTGTTCACAAAGAA
Source organism: Viscum album (assembly GCA_963277665.1). Taxonomy (NCBI): domain Eukaryota; kingdom Viridiplantae; phylum Streptophyta; class Magnoliopsida; order Santalales; family Viscaceae; genus Viscum; species Viscum album. The sequence goes on from OY728147.1 coordinate 90,619,596, forward strand.
TACTCTTCAAAACAAACACAAAATCAGTGTTTTCGTGCACTGGGTCGAAAATTAGAAGTCAGGTTCCTGGTGTATGGATACGTCGGCCGTCACACCAACACTAGACTCCCTAAATAGAAAACTGCACTCATTACCCTTAACAGTACTGCTTCGTAGAAAAGATCACTTTACTAGTTCTTCGATAGAACCGAATCCTTTGATACCAATTTGTCACAACCCGTCCCCCGGGGCCCGTACTGTGACTAACCCCAAGCCCGCCATACATAGGTCAGGGGCTGGCGACTAGCACCAAATAATTATTCCCTAAAACTGGGATGACATTACCCTTATATCCTGTAAACACACGCAACCAAGCACACATCAAGATAGGAGCACAAGTAAATTGAACTATAAGCATAGTGATGAAAGTAAAATGTTGCCAGAATACAAGCCCAACATTAATAGTACAAGTACAAATGAAATAAAAAACAAATAAAGAAAAGGTAAAGTCAGTTTTTGGGTCATCCTCCAAGGATCCAACCTGAAGGGTACGTACAGATCACCTCCTCTGCACACCACGTCCACCTATATCCTCAGTGTACCGACACGCCTTATGGTCTACCTCCAGGTACCATCCACTCCTGGTACTCTCAGCCTCATTCATCAATGTTCGTCACCTGCATCTATCACAACAATGTGCGGGCATAGCCCGTGTAGGGGTGTGTATAATGATATTCAGTAGTGACCCCAAGACCCTCAAGGTCTAAAAAAATCCACCATGGATAAACCAAAAAGTATGAAATAAACAGATAAACCTACTTAGGTATATTCCCATACATATACCTTTGTTATCGAGTAATCCATCACAATAATGAGGAAAACCTAGAGGTACTGACTCAGATCACACTAGGATTTATACTAGGGGTAGTATCATGTAAAATTCCTAGTAATAATGTCGAACACCTCGGCTGCTAGAGAACTCATCATCTATCGAGTAAAGTGGGCATGCCGCATCACACATAGGAGATTCCCACTAACATTGTACTGCTGAGGTACTCCCCCTGTCGAGTATCGTGGGTCTATCATGTCACTAAGGCACTCCCCCTTGTATACTACTGAGGTAATCTTTCTGTCGAGTTCTGTGGGTCTGCCGCATCATCAAGGTGCTCCCCACCATGGGTCTTCCACGTCACCATGGTGCTCCCCACTAGGTCTGTCATGTCAATCCAAGTCGAAACTGTCAGTAGTCATCCTGTCTCAACCAGCCACTGGGTTCCCGCACTATGCTCACTCGTCTCCGAGTGGATCCGCTACACAAGCTACTGGTCAATACTGCAACTTCCACGAAGTCCCACTAAGAAATTTCTCAATGTTAAGCCAAATAATAGGGGTATTAACGTAATGGACGATGCATCGATTAGATGCCTGGTGAGTGAGTTATTAGACATTTTGTCCTGGGGGCCCTATTGGATTCATGCTCGATCCAACCTGACCGTACCCCATCTCAATCCAAATCTCAATGGGGTATCACTAAATGGGACAGTCTCTATCCATGGTTCCCAACGCCGCTGACGGTTCATCAAACGGATGTCCGGTGCCAATGTTACGGCCAAAAGAAAGTAAATGGGTCGTAGTGGGCCCGGGTCCGGTCCGACCCGATCAGACCAACCTAGCCTGTTGAGTCTAGCCCAACCCCTAGATGGTTTGGTAGACCTCAAGGGCTGAAAAGGGCCATGGAAGCTGCGAAGGCCGCTAGGTAGCTCTGATCTGCTCGGCTCCGTTGTGAAGCCCGCGGGGGTGGGGGGGTCTGGCCGCGGGGCGGCAGCCGTCCTGCCACAGGCGGCGGGTTGGTGGTCTGGCCGCGGTCGGTGGTCTGACCTCGGGGTTTTAGTTTGGTAGTGGGGAGATGGTGTGGTCGTGGGGTGGCGGTCTAATAGTGGGGAGGCGGTCCGGCTGCGGGGAGGCGGTCCGGCCGCAGGGCGGTAGTCCGGAAGTGGGGCGGCGGTCTGGCCTCAGGGCGGCGGTCCAGCCGCATGCCGGCGGTCTGACTGCGGGTTCGTGATCTTGGCGCGAGGTGGCGGGTCGGTCGAGTGTAGGCGGTGTGGAGACGTAGACGCCATCGGTCCAGCCACGGGGAGGCTGTAAGGCCACGGGGAGGCGTTTAGGCCACAGGTCGGCGGTCCAGCCGCGGGGTCGTGGTCCGGCCACGGGGTAGCGGCCCTGCCGTGGGCTGGCACCTCAGCCGTAGTGCGGTGCAGAGCCGCGGATGGGCGAAAGGGGCTACGGGGAAGTTTGGAGCCATAGAAGGTGGAGGGTGCCATGGGGCGGCGGTCCGGCTGCGTGGGGCGGCGGTCCAGCCACGCTGGGCTGCGCCGTTGCGCCTTCGCCTTCATCTCGACCGGTGGTGGAGCCGGCCACCGTTATCATGCCCCAACCATGGATGGTTGTAGTCCTCCACCATCGTGAAGAACACCAAAAGATTTTCAGAAGGGTCGAGCCTTGTTTTTTTTACTTTTACCCTCCGCGTTAGGGTGGTAGCAAGCGTCTCATCATATAGAGATTCAATGCGATAGAAAATTGACATTGATCAATTTTTAAGCACACCCCTACCTCGGATGCTTTGTTGACGTCGACATGGAGGGAAGAAGGAAAAGTTTTCGACGTTCGTCCCATACACCACACACTTCCAATCTCGAGCTCATGCGTCGATTCGTCGAAGTTGAAGACGTTCCTCCTTGATGGTTGTCCCGTGGATGAAGTCTATGTCGGTGTTCTTCGTTGGTGGAGCATTCTTCGTTGGAGAGCATTTCTCCCAAAGATCCTCCTCTCCCAATTCCGCCAAAATGAAATGGTAGCCCCAAAATAATAGATTATGTTATCTATTATGTATGTTAGAATATAATTCAAATTGGGTTAATTAATATTATAGGTTGGCACAATTAAAGTGGCGCGTTGGCATAATTATTGTGAAGGAGGGTTGGCACGATTAATATTGGAGGAGTTTAAGTGTCTCTCCCACATTTAATGAGGGAGTTGAGAGGTTTAGGCCTCATGTGGTCCCCACCACCATAACCTCTCATGGGTGGTTAGGCTCGGGTGGTCCCCACCACCATAACGTCTCATGGGAGGTAAAGGTCTGGTGGTCCTCACTTCTCAACTTCCACATGGAATAATAATAAAAATAAAGCTACAAAATTTTTATTAATATTTTATTATTTCCTGAATATGTGAAAAACTAACTTATACCCTCGATATACTATGGTCGAGGTGAAGGTATCTTTAATAGAATACTGGCACTGTGAGTTCAACAGTGCCCTCATATTTAAATTCCATGCACCAGTTCAAATGTTAGAAAACCTCGCTTGCAAGTTTACAGAAAGTACCCAAACAAAAGTTCAAAAATTCATTACGGGCACTCTGGGCCTCGGAATCACGTGCCGTAAATTTCCAAGGACTCGTTAAATTCCCATTTATTTAAAAAAATTACATGGAAATTCTGGGTCATTATAATATTTAAAATGTATAATACATAATAATACTCATTAGGGTTTCCTTTCCAAATGTATAGTCATAGACCCACTCATCATGAACTAGTGATGATCAAGATAATACCTAATCCACCACATTCATAATAATTACCCCTAGGTTGATATGTTCGACAACTACATACAATTAAAATTATCTTGTCGTGGATATAATTTTTATAAAAACCATAGTCCAATATTTTACATTACTTAGAATGTTTTTCTAAAATTAAACATTTCCATAGGGTTTTATATAAAATTATTTAATATTTGTATCAAAAAATAACTAAGAAACACTCTGATACTGACTAAGGTGAAGGAAGAATTTCAAAAATAAACATTATATACTTTTATAAAATAATTAACAAATATACTATCATTAGACACTTGAGAAACATAATATCATTAGTGTACATTGATAATATATACATAAAAATTTAATTTAAGTATAAATCTACAAAATATACTAGAATTTTCTTCTCACATTATACAAGTCATTGCAATAACCTATTGTATACCATTATTAATATCATTAGTGAATAAAATATGAGAATGGTTGATATTAAATGATTTGATATAGTAATCCAAGGGGTTGTAAATCCATATCATTTGGAATAATAAGATAAAAATTAGTGTATTAGATAATGATAAAAAGTTAAAATCTTATTACCCAATCGTTCATAGCTCCTAAGATTCATTCATTAAAAACATTATTATTTCCAAATACATGAATAATTAGAGTTATGAATCCTCATAAAACAACCACCAACCACGATTTCAAATCCTAATCATAAATACATGTCATAAGAGTACCATCATTGTTATAAAAACCATATCACATCTTAATAATGACCACTAACATCACCAAATAATAACATACCTCATTTCAATACATGTTTCGTATATTATAGATGATTAGGAATCGCCACTTTCCTCCCATATCGTTTAGACCAAGAATCAGAAGATGATTTCCATATCATGGAGGATGAGGTTTCCCTACCTATTTCACATAGTGAGTTTCTCAAATCAACTCATATCCTATAATTATATCTTAAGATATCTGGATTTTCCCAAGGAATTGGAGGGATATAATAGACCCACCAATCACATAATAAAACTCAAATATATGTCTTACACCAGATCATAATACATTAAAAATTTAATCTTATCCTAAACTATGTAAATGAAATGGGTTTGATAAACATTTCCTCAATAAAAAATAAAATAAATATATAAGGAAAGAACATGGATAGTGTTATTAAATCTTATATCAGAAGAATAATAATCTTAATCAAAGGGTGTTGGAATAGGTGATAAATAAATTAGAAATATAATTTGAGCATTCCTTTGAAAATAATAGATAATATACTTTAAAATTAGTAAATGTTTCACAATAAATTATTTAAATATTGAGAAAGTACTTTTATTTCTAAAAAAACATATGTTATTATAAAGGATGATCCAAATTTAAAAGATATTCATGGTTATGGTAATGTCTTTTCATGTCATATAAATTAAAATATAATATTACTTTCACAACCCTGTAAAAAGAAAAAATCTACTTATTAGTGAAAATATTATTTATTTTGAAATTTTTTGGATAAAATAAATTGTTCTAAAATTGAGAATTTAAAATATTGTAAATTATATTTATAACCCATTATAATACAATTTTTAAGAGTATGGACATGAAAGGGAATGGTCATTGACCAAAGATAAAATAAGGATGGAATTTCTTTTAAGAATGATTATCATTAATTTTACTTAAATAAGGATGGAAATTTCAAATAATACATATAATATCTATAACTATCAACATGAGAATAAAAAAATGGTGTTAAATTTTATAATACAGACAAATTACCGGAATAAAAATTTGTCTTTGAAAATCCTAAACTGAAATGAGACTGTAACATTACACTAAACTCTTTGGAAATCTCAAAATTAAAAAATAACTAAATAAAAATTCATATATGGGATTTTATTCCCAATTTTTTTTTATTATAATCTACATAAAATAAATTTATCATCATTATATACACCAAAATAAGAAAAAAGTGGTTAATTCTCCATATGTTTCATAGAAACAAAAGTGAGATGGAAAATCCTTACTATAAGTTCTATCATTAATAATTCGACATAATACATCCATTATAATAACTACAAATTTATTATAAATCCATTATAGAACCATATTTATAAATATAATACTATATATGATTTAATATTACCACCTTATCACTCGTTTATTGATTATTTTTTTATTAAAATCATTGTTATTAGTGATATGTGTTTTTTTCATGCGCATTCTTTTTGGTAGTAAAATTACTTGTACATTGATCATGTATAAATAATATAATGAAAGGTAATAATTTCATATGTATCATATTTAATCATTATATATAATTTTATATTCATTTATACAAATTGGCGATGAATAATGAATTACATCACTTCAAGGAGACATTTGTCCGTATGTACGCATGAGTGACGTCACTACTTTTCGATGGACAGAAGGAAAGAATGATACATAGTAATTCTCATTTATAAATTAATTAATATTTCATAAATATAATATTTATTTATTAATTATATCTAAAATAAAATCTAAGTAATGCCAAAATGAAAAATGAACTGCATCGATTCGTGGAGGTGGAAGTCTATATGAATACATAGATGAAATTACATTTTTACAATAGAGATAATAGTAAAGAAGTCAACTAAGAAATTATAATTAGAATAGAATAATTATTCCATGAATTTCATATATAAAAATTTAATCTATCATAACAACTAACCATGGAAATTGGTGATGGGAAATAGATCATATTACTTCACGGAGGCGGTAGTATTCAGGTATATAGGAGAGATACTTCCATTATCCACTTTCTCAAAAGGTGATACATAAAGGGTATGAAATAAAAATAATAACATAAAAGTACATTGTATAAAATATGTCTATATATTTTAATGATTATAGTTTAATTTTATTAGGTAAAATAATAATAAAAAGAAAAACCTCGGTTAATATGAATTCCTTCTCTTTGAATAACACTGTTTGGATCTATCATTATGAAAACTAAGGATGGTATTTGAAGAATACAATAAAATCCACACCAAGTATAAATTTTTTCATAATTGAATTTGATAGTATTTTTTCCATTCTATTTTTGTCAAGATGTTGTGTAGCCTAGAAAAGAGTAAGTGTCGTATAATAAATGGGGGAAGGGACACTCATGTAATTTTTCATAATGTTATAGTTGTATAAAGATAAATTAATTAAACAGTGGTTCCAAATTATCTTAATATATAATAAAATATTATATAGGGTCTAAATAATCATATCCATTTCTATTTACTCTATTTTTAGGTCATTTTCCCCTTAAATCTTTATTTTACACATTTATGGAAAACGATTTCAATAAATACAGTAGCATATATTTCAATCATTAAGGGTTATTAATTAACATATATAGGAAATTTTGGTTCATAAAAATTAAATGGATGAAATTATATACCATTAAAAACTCCACATGTACTACTTAAATATTTTTAATATTATTAAAACATTTAAAAAATTATTATATAACACAAAATATCATAAATGTTATTTGGGACTCTTCATTTAATATGAGTTTAATGTAAGGAGGATATCAATTGATTTAGAATATATAATGTTTTACCATGGTTTATACATTATAACTATCCATAAAATCATTTACCATAAAAATTCTTCCATAAAAAATTTATTTTAATGTTTATTAATGTATTTTATTACATTTTCCTCCTGATTCCATAGGTACTGTATTGGAGTTTCTTAAGAATTTGTGGTAATTATAACATCAATATATGTTTTAAATAAATTACTATAAAAATAAATTATATTTATATTTAATATCATCATTTACAACTAACCACATCCTATTTTTCTCCCCTAGGAAGACATTAAATGTTCTAAAATAAAACATAGTGACAGTTGTTATTTTTTTATATAAAATAATATATAAGTCATTATCAATGAAAAATGTATTTTTTTTCAAAATCATATAATATTGGATTTTTATAGCTTCACTCCTCTAATATAAAATTTTATATTCATGTTTTATGGTTATTTTAATATCTTATATAATAGTTTTAAACTTTTTTTACACATTTTTCACTGACTAAGGTGAAAAATATTTACTATACACTGTATTAATAAGAACCAAAAATAAAATGGTTTATTATTATTTTTTATATTATTGATTCCAAATATGGAATCAATTTCTTTATTCAATTTACAAACATGGTATGAAAAAATTTTAATATGTGTTTATAAAATAAAATTAAGAACAATTTATAGAAAAATAAGATTTTAAGCCTAAAAACTAACTTATATCAAAATAATGAATATTACTAATTCAAGTGTAATTAATTAGATTATTCAAACTATAACCGATTATAATTAAATTTAATAAAAAATCAAATATATAATGGGATTTTTAAATTTATTTATTTTATGAAAATAAATATAGTAATTGAATTAACTGTGTTTTCCCCCATTCATTGAAAAGTAAATAAATTTACAAAATTCACCAAATTTTTCCTTATGTTAATTTTGATGATTTAAAAAATAATTAATTATTTATTAAATATAATTTCATAATGTGGATGTAATTAGTTATAATTTCAACACATAAAATTCTATATTTTTTAAATGAAAATGCATTTTTAATTATTAAATGGATTCACTATAAATTAAGAGATTATTTCCAAATATTTGATAAATAAATTTGTATTCAATAGGATCATTAAAAATATATTTCATCATGACCCATCCCAATGGGGCCTGTGTTGAAACTCCCCAAGCGCACCCCCAATAGTCTTGTGGCTGGAGACTAGGACTTAGTAGAGAAAACACTAGTATGGGAGGGCATAGCATAAGAACACGTAAACAGACACAAATATTCAGCCCATAAAATAATGAAATGTAAAATGAACTGAAAAACCATGCATTTATATATCTAAATCCCACAACTACAATATGGAATGATGTAAAGGAATGTAAATAGGGTAAATTAAAATCCCCCAAAAAGTGTATAAAAATAATCCCAACCTCAAATAAATACTAGGAATACTTCCAAGATACTATAGGAACACACATCGGTCTACTCATTCTCACTAAGCACCATTTCATCTTGGTCCATCTAGCAATTTGTCAAAAGCTAAATCATCTACACCAGACACGACACATGTTGGAAAATCTCATGCATCGGTATGTATAACAATACCTAGTAGGAAAACATGAATCCAGAAGCATACAACTATATTATAGTCAGTTCAAAATAGGTATATGTCTACTGTACATATAACATGAATATCCTGATATACTCAAAAAGATAAATTGTCAAAAGGAAATTCATTACTGTAATACCATCCGATGATTCCATATCAAAGGTTCCTTATAGCACACATCTAGCAGAACACACTCATATGTATGATAGCAGTGGTGAAATGAATTTGAGAGGTAATTCACATTATTTATCATAATAGAATGTTCACACTAATTGTCTAAATAGATATGAAACATATATTATGATCACACCTAACTACTTGGGGTATTCCAAAAAATCAAACTGGATTAACGAGGTATGTATAGGATCGACACCCATGTAGTGTTTGCCATGATTACACCATGAACTCCCCCTAGGGAATGAATATAAATATTGGATCTCACTTTGGGCCTTATAGAAGGATCCCAAAAAATATATCCAAGAATTCATTCTGAAGGGATCACTATTCTATGTGTTGGAGTAAATTTAATACTAACAATCAAGGAATTGATATGGGGTACGAATAATAAAGAAATGTTTCCATCAGACAGGGGAAAAGTGATTAAATCCATGTTTTAAGGAGTAGACAACATGTAGTAGGTTTACACATAGAGTCCCTTTGACCTTGAGTATTTCACATGTAAACATACCATGTCCTGTGTCCATGTGAAAGTACAAATAATGCAGTTGTTGATGTACTTCACCCCATGTATCAAAATAGGAAATCGCCTGTTTACATTTTTTATAGGTTAGGTTATTGTTGGATTATACATCGTTATTATTCTCATGTACTCAAACCCATGTCTATGTACCCTTATAGGTAAATTAGGAAAAATTAGAGAGAGGTCACACACCCTTTGATGGGGTCACACATCGTATGATCCTTAACATTCGCCTAAAACCCAAGATACCACTATGAGGTACCCACATGTCATGTAATCTATTATTACACACCAAGTGGATCGGGTTTTTCATGAATCCCTTTTTATTTCTTCCATAAGCTCTTAATACATGACTACATAGAAATCTAGCCTCGTTCTTGCTATAAATGAAGGATCGCTTCCAGCAAAAACATTCCATGGCCATTTTTCAGTTTCATCACACTGATCCATTAGAAGATCAAACTCATTCAATGTTCTTAAATATGATATTATGAACTATAAATAAGGTTTAAAACCCAATCTAATCTATTTCAACATCAATCATCACAACATTGTTGTGTTCCACTGAATCCAGATCTACAATATTATATCATTGTTCCATGAAATGAGTGATTAATTATTGATTCCTTGTTATATGTCATACAAATGTCTATTGAATAACACACATGATGAATGAATTTTTTTAGGAGAGAAGAACATTGATCAATCATAAGTAATGGATCTTTTTTCTTGTTCATTTAAAACTTTATTTGTCGCTGTAATAATGAAGAATGAAGCGATAACAAAATCCCTGAAGAAATTCTCCCAATAAATATGATCAAATAGATCATCCTTAAATATGAATGATTTTGGGATCAATATATATGTTTATTTTTTGAGAAACTCCATTTAAATTAAGAACAATGATTCCAAATATAATAAATTTACTTCCCCGATATCGATATATCACTAATGAAGAATCAGCCTGCATCATTTTCGTTGGTGAGATCATGAATCTCATTGCCTAAAGATCACCAATGTATAATCCAATTTTCATCTATCTGAGAGAGAACATCCAATTCTCCATCCATTTAATATAGGGTTATTAAGCATGCCCAAAATGTTTTTCATACTAGTATACTTAATGAAACATCACCCGTTGAATCAATAGAATCAAAATAAAATAATTTATTTGTTTATTTTATTCATTCCAAGTCTATAATGACTTTTCCACAAACACCTTGTGCCTACCAAAGTTATATAGCACCGAAAATAATCCACACATGTTGAACTCAATAGTTCCCTTAGATTTCTAATCCAAGACCATGTTTATAATTCCTTCAACATTTTCAAGGAAACAATGCATGTTTTCTATTTAATATATTTAATTTAATGGAAAGAATTATCCCTGGAACACATAGCCTTGTAATTTCTTACCACCGTAGGTCTTGGTCTAGAAAATAATTATTACATTACAAGAAGATAATTTATAGAAAATTTGAATAATTTATTCTCCCCACCGTAAGGATTTATACCCTTAAATTCAAAAACATGGGCTATATAATGATATGTGGGTGTTGAGAATGAATCTGACCCTCCCGCTCCCATGATCTATTGTAAATATTATCATGATGACACCAAACACAAAATAAAAAGAATATATTTCTTGTGAAGGGTCTCATTATTTTTATCCTCAAACACTTCTAGGTTCTTAGAAAATGTAGCTTCATCCTCAATTTTCATCTCCCTCCAGTCGATAATGTATGACGGGTCATGCATATACCTCATCATCAATGAAAGATGGAAGATTTCCTATACCTAGTCTAACTGATAAGGTAGAGCTAAGAAATATTCCACCACTCCCACTCTATGAAATATTTATATAGGACCAATGAATCTCTTAGATAACCTTATTCACTGAAAAAATCATTATAACCCACGTTGAAGTGAAACCTATTAGAATGCATGATCATTCTCCTATAACTCCAAAGGCCTATGTTGTCTATCTGCATAATATATCTAATGGATGTATGTAGTCTTCATCAAGTCCTAGATTCTCTAAAACATGTCAATAGTTTCTCACGCCAACTTTGGGCCCATGATCACCAACTCTCCAAGGAGAGTCCATAAAAGCGGTGTCCTTTAGGGTCACCATTAAAATTCATAGAATGGTTTCATATCGATGGTGGAATAGAAGTTATTATTCTTCAAAAAACATTTAGTGGTATGTGATCCTCCCAATTATGAAAAAATTTCATCATGAAAAATCACAGGATATCCTCTCATACTAGAATGGTCCACTCTATCTTCCCATCAGTTTGGGGGTGAAACATTATTCTCATTTATATATACATTATAAAAAAAATCCTTTAATCCTTTCCATAACTGAGATGTAAAGTGAAAATCACATTGAGAAATTATTTTAGATGGAGCTCTGTGGAGTCTCACCATCTCTTGTACTAAGAGGATCCATAGTTCTATACTGAACTCATCTCTTGAATGGCTAAAAAATGGGATGACTTGTTGAATCTTTCTACAATACCAATATGTAATTGTTTCACTTAGATGTACATGGTAATCACATAACTATGTCAATGGATATCACATCTATATTCGTCTCTAACACCTCAAGGGGTTGAGTTAAATCAAGTGGAACTTGGTCCTTAGTCATCACTTATAATAAATTAAGGAATCGAGAAAAAAACAATCCCAATCCTTTCTTCAACCCTATACACCATAACTGATGTTGATTTTTGGGTAAATATTTTCAACAGATGGATTTATTTCCAAAGGATATGTATGAAACACTTCCATAACATACTAATGTAACATCACTCGTACCATACTCATTCTGTTGAAAATAATAACATTCTACCCACATTCATAAAATACATATAGGGCATGACTAGTTGATATATAATTACAAAGGGTCTCATAGTCGATATTCTTAATTTGAGCCTCTCTAATTCACTATATAAGAAGAGGTGTGACAATCATCGATTTTATGTAATCTACCAAATCTTGATCAAAAATATTAACTACAATGAGACCAATTACTATGACACCTCTTTTAGAAAATGTGAAAAATATCTCATGTTGAGATCATTATCAACTATGTTCCCCTTCCTAAGAATATAGAAAATACCAAATTCATAATATTTGAGGAAATATATCCACTTCCTCTATCTCAAGTTAATATCCTTGTGAGAGAATATGTACCTAAGACTCTTGTGATCATAATAGAGATAAAACATTACCCATCAAGTAGTATCTCAACATCATTAGTGTGAATACTAACAATTCTAATCCAAGTTCATAGGACATTTTCTTCTTCTCAGATGGTCTCAACTTATGTGACCCATATGACACTAGTGGAATAAACAATTAATAACTCGGTATTTTTCAATTCGGTTTTATATAACCGATTTGTAAAGCAGTAAAGATTGATTTATCAGAGCGTTTATTTTGTAGCTGACATGATAAATCGATGAGAATCAATTTTTCACATCGGTTATTTTAAAACCGACCTAATAATAACAGAGATTAGATTTATTACGTCAGTTATTTTATAAACGATGTGATATATCGAATCTCGGTGCTTTATCACGTTGGTTGTAATATAAGCGATGTGATAAAGCTAATCTCAGTAATTTATCATGTTGGTTATCCAAATAACATATGTGATAGAGCTACATTTATCATGTCGGTTATAAAATAACCAATTTGATAAATTTTTTCTACATCGGTTATTAAATAACTAACATTATAATCATTAAAAAATTGTTTACCACGTCGTTTATTAAATAACTGATGTGATAGAGCTTTTAAATGATCTAACACACACCGTATTTAGTCATTCTGTTTTCTTTGATCGGGTGACATGCAACTCGTCTCTCTCACATGAAAACCCTAGAAACGATTCTTTGAAGTCGTTCCCTCCAGCCTCATTTCTCCAACATCATTATTCATATTTATTATCATCAGATCTATCAGGTTGACTCGCAACACTCAAGTAATCGTCACATGACTCGGTTTTAGTTTTTTTTTCGCAACACCCTAAAATAATTTTTTGACATGTTATTTTTATTTGTACTTGCTATCATGGTATATTTCATAGTGTTCATTTATACAATGGTAAATTATTTTTTGGTAAATAAACCAATGGAAGTGACATCATGAAAGTTTATGACTTTTGTGTGTTCTATCTTGTGTGTGTGCGCGTACAGGGGGTTTCCAAGGGGGTGGGGGTGTGCAAGTGGGTGGGGGTGTATAGGGGGGTTGGGGGCTGTCCAGGGGGTGGGGTGTCCTGGGGTTTCAATGGGGATGGGGGTGTTTAGGGGGTGTAGGGGCTGTCCAAGGGCGTTGGGGTGTCCAAGGGGGTGGGGTAGTGTCCAGGGGGTGAGGGGGTTGTCTAAGGGGGTCGGGGTGTCCAGGGGGGTGTGTGGGGGGTGTCTAGGGGTAAGTGGGATGTCCAAGGGAGTATGTGTGTCTAGGGGGTTGGGTGTCATGGGGGGTGGGGGTGGGGGGATGTCAAGATGGATGTGGGGATGTCCAGGGGGTGGGGGTTGTGTAGAGGGTTGGGGGGGGGGGGGGGGCTGTCCAAGGGGGTGGGGGTGGTGTCTAGATGGATGAGTGGGATGTCCATGGGTAGGGGTGTGGGTGGTTTCCAGGGGTGAGGGGGTGTTCCAATGGGGTAGGGGTGTCTAGGGGTGGGGGTGGTGTCCAGGGGGGTGAGTGGGTTGTCGAGGGGGGTAGGGTGTGGGGGTGGTGTTCGGGGGTGTGAAGGCATGTTCCAATGGGGTGTAGATGTCCATGGGGTGGGGTTGGTGTCGAGGGGGTGAGGGGGTTGTCCAGTGGGGTGGGGGAGTCTAGGGGGTGTCCATGTGGGTAGGTGGTAGGGGTGGTGTCCTGTGGAAGTGGGGGGGTGTCCAGGGGTGGGGGTGCCGTCCAAGGGGGAGAGTGGGATGTCCAAGGGTGTAGGGGGTATCTATGGGGTGGGGGTATAGGGGATTGGGGTGTCCAAAGGGGGTCAATGTGTTGTTTTGGGGGTGGGGGTGTCCATGGGGTGCAGCCTAACCGTGGTCAGTGCCAGAGTTCTTTAAATATGTATTTTTACCATTTCCCCTATTTAATTTTAACACCAAAACGCCTCTTTCTCCCCCATTTGGAACATGAAACCCTATGAGTATCCTCATCCTCTTCTCTATTCCTCTCACTTCCTTCCAATGGTGATTCCAAGTGGGTTATACAATTTTGGGGTGATTTTTCCGTATAATTTCCTCTTTCTCCCTCTACTTCCTTCTTTCTTTCTTTTCTTAGTTGATCTTCTTAATTGGTTCCTTTGGTCTGGGGTTCTTGTTTCATTATTTATAAATTTAGGGGTTTTTCTTGTTACAATTCTTCTTGGTATTCCTTGCTCATTTGGAGTTTCTGGAAGCCGTTTTGAGTGGTCTTCATCGAAGGCATCTTGTAGTGAGGTAGGTTTCCCTGTGTGTTGGCCATTAAATTTAAGATTCATTGAGTTCATGATATTTATAACATGATTTTATACTTGTTTAAAATATATAATATTTTAAAGATTAATTGAATTAAATCATGTTCCATTACCATTGAATTAATTTTTTTAGAATTATTTTACATAGACCTACACAACAAGTGTTTTATTAAAAGCCTGGATGGACCTTATAAGCGTTTTATGATTTCCAAATGATGTTGTGGCTTTTCAAATGTGTTTCAAAAATTTCATGGATTCATTAATGATGTGTTTGGATACTTTTGAAAACGTTTTTCTTTTAAAATAATGGGTGTGTCCTGGTTGGAACTTTCAAAAAGTGGGTTTTAATTGGAAAACACACCATGGAATGTGTCTCTTGCTATATAATTATTAAAAGGAATGAGAATGACCTTGGTATGGGACTTCCATTGTGAGTTGCTGGCCACAGGGAAAGGGGACTTTCTTGGATTGGTGTTCTGGGGTGATTCTTGTGGGTGTGTGGCTTATGTTTGTTTTGTGCTTATTCTTTATATATGGTTTATTGTTTGATACTCCTTAGATCACCCCCATTTTAGACATAACATGATAACCTAGAATTGGTAGTTTATTAATTTAGAATACTTTATGCACTAGTTTAATATTATTCTCTGGTTAATTGACATTTAGTATAAGCATGCTCTTCTTTGGGGATGGTTCCCCTCGTGCGTTAGGGATGTTTGATTGCATCAGGAACTCCCAAAGGGTGTATTAGGTTACAATATGTTATATATTTTCCCCTATTATCCTAGGTATTACCATGTTCTCTGACACTTGTTTTTTCGTGGAGGGTAATATAGGTTCCTCATCTTTTATGGTTACTTGAATATTTCTTACCCATTGTCCTCATTATGTAATTATTGATTATGCTTCTAAATAGTTGTGTGTATCTTTGTTAAAATTGAATGCTTTGTTTTAAATGGTTTCCTGAGGATTATTTTTATAAAAAAACTATTTATTTTCCTATATAACAAACAAGTAGAAAATGAAACTTTTATTTAAATGAAACGCATAAGGATGGGCCCTACCCCCTGGACACCCCTACCCTAGGACACCCTAGACAGCCCCTAACCTCAGGGACAGTCCTTACCCCCTTTGAAAACTCTAACCCCATGGATATTCCCCTACCCACATAGACACCCCATTTGTATATATATATCCTAATGGTTTCATTGAAACCACTAGAATATTTTAACATCTGGTAGTCTACACCAACGGTTCTTGTTGAATCATTGGTATATGGATATTGAAATGACCATCATTCCAATAGTGTTTGAAACCATTGGGGTATTTTATCCCAATGGTTTCAGGGGCTATCCCAATGGTTTCAAATCATTGGGATATGTGTAATTTTCAGTAGTGAATGTATACATATTTTAATATTTACACTTCATATTTCTTTTTTACGGAAGGGTGAATTTGCTATCCAATTGCATCTAGATGTATTCTTTTTGTAACTTTTGAAGAACAGATCCAAGATTAATTTAAAACTGTTATATCTAACTTTATTTTCTTTATAAAATCATTTTCATGCATATTTTTTTCAAATACGCATAGATATGTTTTATCTTTCCAAATTGTTTTACATTAAAATTATGATATTTTTCATATAAATATATATATATTTCTTATCTTAACAAGATGTATAATCTTGATATTTTTTATAGGTAATAATGTGTCAAAGTTGGGGTACTGCACATTGAATGAGTAATGAATATGATGAAGGTGTTGATTCCTTTTTTGAATTTTCAAAATGAAATGTTCCAAGAAGTGGCATTTTTTCTGTCCAGGCCCGAAATGTTTGAATATGAAGAAGTCGAAAAGTAGAGATATCAAAGATCATATGATTTTTTATGGTTTTAATTTCAGTTACAGCCCTTGGATTTGGCATGGTGAAACTGGACAGAATGTAAGATATACAGATGATGATGAAATTCAAGATGTTAACTCTGATGGAATTGTAGAAATGAACTGTGATATTGCAGCAGAACCAATTGACATAGAACCGACAATTGCGCCTCTATATAGTGATGCTGAAAAACCATTGTATCCTGGTTGTATGGATTTTACAACTTTTTGGCGATGTTAATATTGGTTAACCTGAAGGCAAAATTTGGATGGAGTGACAGAAGTTTTACAGAGCAGCTACAATTGTTGAAATACATTCTTCTAAAAGACAATGATCTTCCAGATTCACATTATAAGGAAAAAACATATTATTCCCGATGGGATTGGTATAAAATAAAATACATGCTTGTCCGAATGACTGTATGATATATAGGAAGGAATATGAATTTCTATCAGAGTGTCTTAAATGTAGGAAATAATGGTATAAGTTGAAAGAAAATTCAACGGCTGATGTAGAGATTACAAATATCCATTCCATGGTATTTTTTATCTTCCAATAATTCGTCATTTGAAACGATTATTTTCTAATTCACATGATGAAAAAGTGATAAGATGGCATGCTGATGAGTGGGTATGTGATGGAAAAATACGTCATCAAGTTGATTGTCCACAATAGAAGAAAAATTATGACTTTCATCCTCTATTTAGAAATTAAATTAAAAGTCCAAAACTAGGGTTGTGCACAGATGTAATGAATCTGTACTGAACCCTCAGTACCACACGTAGTTCATGGCCTATTTTATTGGTAATTTATAACCTCTCTAATGGATTTTGTATGAAGATAAAAATATGTCATGTTTAGTATAATGGTCTCTACTCCAAAGCATCCCAGAAATGATATTGATGTTTTCTTGTCACCGTTGATTGATTATTTGAAACATTGATTGAAGGATGGTATTAGGGTGTATGATTCTTATAAAATGGTATATTTTCAACTGCATGATGTAATTATGTTCACTATAAATGACTTCCCAACATATGGAAATTTGTCTAGATGTAGTGTTAAGGGGCATAAAGCATGTCTAATTTGCGAACAACAGACTTCATATTGTCAATTGCATAATGGGAGGAAGACAATGTACATGGCTCATCAAAATTTTTTCCCAATGGATCACTCATATAGAAGACTAAAAAAGGAATTCAATGGCCACAAGAATTTGATATTTCTCCAAAACCATTAACCCTGATGATTATTTTGATAGGGTGGAAAACCTTGATGTAACATTGGGAAAGACACAGAAATCTGTTAATGATAGACATATTTGGAAGAAAAGGTCAATATTTTTTGAGCTACCATATTAGAGATATCATGATGTGAACCCTAATATTGATTTTATGCACGTGGAGAAGAATATCTACAATAGTTTGATTGGAACATTACTAGATATTAAAGAAAAGACAAAAGATGGTTTGAATTCAAGATTACACTAACTATCAATGGGAATACATTTGGAGATAGCTCCCACTCCTAATGGAATATGAACATTTCTTCCCCTGGATTTTCATAAATTATCCAAGAGGGAGAAAATTTACTTTTTTTAGTGTTTTCATAATATCAAAGTGCCTCAAGGATATTCTTCAAATGTAAAATATTTGGTCTCTTTGAAGGATTTGAAGTTGATAGGTATGAAATATAATGATTGTCACGTCATGGTGCAACATCTTCTACCAGTTTCATTGTGTGGAATATTTATTATCTGTGTCAGAATGACTATAATGATGTTGTTTTATTTTTTCAATTCAATTTGTAATAAGTTGATTGATATGAATGCTTTGAAAATTTTGGAAAAGGATACAATTTCTATACTTTTTCAATTATAAATGTATATTCTTCCATCTTTTTTTGATATAATGGTGCGTTTAATGATTCATCTTGTTCGAGAAATAATACTTTTTGGACCTGTATATCTTCATTGGATGTATCCTTTTGAATGGTATATGAAAATATTAAAGTGGTATGTTAATAATCCATATCAACATGAAGCTTCCATT
This sequence comes from Viscum album, assembly GCA_963277665.1. NCBI lineage: Eukaryota > Viridiplantae > Streptophyta > Magnoliopsida > Santalales > Viscaceae > Viscum > Viscum album. The sequence goes on from OY728147.1 coordinate 90,638,482, forward strand.
ATTGAAAATTATATTTATGAGTAGGTTTCGGAGGTTTGTACGAGATTCTTGGCTACGGCGGAGCACATAGGTTTGCCTCCATCTCTCCATGAATGAGTTATTAATGAGGGAATGAGGATTCTTGGCTTGAAATCCAAATCATTGTCAGCTGAACAAATGAAGATGTTAGAATTATACATCTGGAATAACATATCTGATTCTCAACCGTATATCACATTGCATATTAATGAGTTGAAACAAATTCATCCAAAGAAGAAAGAAATGTGTATTTTCAATGAGCACAACAAAACATTTTTGTCATGGTTTAAAATACCTTGCTTGGTAGATCAGATGTATCATAGACATTATGATGGTTAGTGGGTGGTCCATGTTTAAATGTGATAACATGGTTTCGTTATGACATTGATGGCTATAAATTTCTTACGAAAGCTAAAGACAATAGAAGTGCAGTTCAGAGTAGTGGTATTTTGGTGTTTTCATAAACAATGCATTTTTTGAGTTCTAATGAAAAGAACCAAATTTTTTCATCAACTGAATATTATGGAGTCATTGAAGAAATATGAGAGGTTGATTACCTTAAAATTAAAGTTACTGTTTTTAACTGCAAATGGTTTATTAAAAAAACAGTGTTAGACATAATGAATTTGGAAATACAGTTGGTTATCAGACTAGATTGGAAGACACAAAATATTCTTTTATAATGGAAACACGTGAAAAATAGATTTTCTATGTAATTTATCAATCATATATGCAGTGGTGTTTTGTATTACAAGAGAAAAAACAATATGTTGGTGAGGATCAACTTGATGAAGATGATGATTTATGTGATATAACTACTTCCATAGAAATATTAGCAGAACTTAATGATGAGCATGTTGAAGACATGGTTGGTTCCATAAGGAACAATCATGATGAAGGAATTTGGGAAAACAATCCATTTTTACATTCCTAATATTACAAGTAACATATGTTTATTTCTTTTATACATTTATTATTTTAATAAATTGTTATATTTGGTAATTTTTTTCTTTATTAAAACTTATATTAAAACCAATAAGTAGATGTTTTTGATCCTTTTATTTTTGTTTAGTTTAGTTTATCATGTTTACTATTACATAAATTATATATATTATATTTCTTGAATGACAATTTCTTTACCATGTTTACCATGTGTACCATGTTTACCATGTTTTCCATGTCTACCATGTCTACCATGTTTACCATGTTTAACATTGTTTATTATAGTTTAACTTTACATAACATATAAATTTATTTATTTTGTTGAATGAAAATTACACTACTAGGTTTACCATAGTTTACCATGTTTACCATTGTTTAACATGCTTACCATATTAACCATGTTTACTATTATGTTACTTAGTTCAAATTTCCATTTTCGGTGTACATTAGTATTGAAGTATTTGAATTTGTATATTTTTGAACTAATGTTTGTTTTTTTTATTTGAAGGATAATGGCAGATCAATCAGTTAATCAACCACATGATTCTAGAGATGATCATAATGATCATACCTTTGTGGAAGAACATTCACATGCTCCTCAGGATGTTCCCCAATCTTCTTCATGTGCTCCCATAATGATAAAGAGGAGTTCAAGAGTTGGTAACAGTGGGTTCACACGTTTACCAATATTATAACTTTCCTGTACACATTCCCAGAGGATAGTTGTTGAGTTTGATGAGAATTATATGCCTAGATGTCCAAATAAAAAAATATTTTAATTGTTTTCTATCAACTCTGGGTAAGAGAAAAGTAATCATTTTGTATGATGATTAGAGAAGTGTGGACAAAGAGAAAATATCTAATTTGTGGGAGACAATTTTGGTAGGATCTTTTTTTATTTTTTTCCAATTGTTTAATTGTTTATAGTATAATATGTTTTACCTCTTCTTTATCAGATGACATTTGGTATTCCTGACACTGGAGGAGTTAGGAAGAAATGATTATCGATGGATTCTAGGAGATGGGGGGATTTCAAATCAACCCTCACATCTGATTTAATTTTTGGACATATGATTCATGAAAATCCATTTCATATATATCCTTTCATAGATGAAGAGGCACAACCATAGTTTGTTGAAAGTAGAAGAAAAGATTTATTTTTGGTAAGGGAAATGTAAACTTTTACAAGATTTAAAATATAAATGATCTTATTAATGTTTTATTAATTATTTATTATTATTAATTTTTATCAAACAAGGACATCTCATCAGGAGATCCAATCCAAAAATGTATATCGTCATAGTTTATCTTGGGGAAGGTATACATTATTTGAAGAACCAATTATAGCAGAAAAATTACACAAACTGAGAGCTGATTATTTAATCTATGGAGTGGTTTCCCCTCCATCCCCTCCATCTATACCTGAAAAATGGAAGATATCTCGAATGGGAAAAAAGGGGAAATTTCTTTTGGGTGATTCGAGAATCGTAGCTGAGAGGATTGTAAGATATTTATTTTATTTATTTATTCCAACAATATTTTTATATAATTTGAATCATTACAAAAATGATCAATTAATTAATACATCATTCTCTAGAGGAGCATAGATGACAAGGGGCCTTTACAGCTATTAAGAGGCAATATATTTTATTTTCAGCATTGGGAAATCCTGAACATCCTTGTCAGGTACGAGGATATCTGACAGGTGTATCGGTACGAAAAGTTTTGTCATGTTATTCAACTTCTTCCGTTGAGGGTGTTTTTTTAAATAGAATCCTTGGAAGATTAAGTTCATAATATTAATGTGATGATGGATGAAAAGATTAGAGGGTTGGTATAGTCTATGTTTGCAGACTTGAAGAGTCAATTTCATATTGCAGTTCCCACTCCTCCACCTCCCCCCCTACAGACACCATTATTTATCATCCACCTCTGATAGTATCTCCCTCTCCCCTACCTCAGCCTGCAGACCACATTTTTTATCCTACTCCTCCACTGTAGCTTTCAACTTATTGTGAGTTGTATGTTGATGATCCTCAACATCATATAGTTTCATATGGGCTGGTATAATGTATAAGAGATACAGTTAATCATCAACAATTAGAGGTAGAGCATCATATGGTCACTGTACAAGATATTATAGATAGATCAAATAGAGTACCATTACCTACATATGAGGTGAAGATAGTTGGATATAGTATCAGCCATTTTTTAATTTGGCCATCCAGACATCTTCAACTCATTACCATTGAGGTATGTATGTTATATCTTCTATTTTATTTTATTTATTAAAGTTGTTTTAACATTTGAAAACTAATATAGTTTTCTATTTGTTTTTACAAGAATACTTCAATGGTAAATAACTACTGTATAGACAACAACAAATACCAATGGATCTGACATCAGATACAAATTCTAGTAGTCATGATAGATTATCAAGATATTCAAATTTGTTGGCGGATCATTATGAGTTTCTGATAGAAGCACATGTTTTTGGACGTGCAATAAATGTGGGGATTATGAAAAATGATATCATGGATCTTGTTACTAGAGATAATTTGGGCATCAACGTGTTGAAATTTTTTTCCTTGTATGTCTCAACACATTTTCCCTGCAATATATGTAATAAAAATTTATACATATGTCTATTTTATATTAGGTATCATTATAAAATGTGTGAGAATATTGAGTGGTTAGATGTATATAGATTCATAGACCCTCATTTGATTTCCCTTTAGGCACATGCATTGGACAACAACCAAAGAATGATTTATATTTCTGAAATATTTCAACACAATATAATCACATAGTGTTGGATGATGCCTTTCTGTGAGAGGTATGAAACATATCTCTGGCAAAAAGTTCATTATATTTTATCATAAAAACCCACTAACGTTAATTTTTTTATATCAGTGATCATTGGATGTTAGTTGTTTTTTTTTCAAGGGAGAAAACACTTTATTGGATATGCTCTATCCATGGCGATGTGAGGGAAAGTTTTAAGTATATGTTTGAAAATTATGTTTCAGTTTATTAATAGTTTTCTATATTATAATGCATATTAAATTTATCCCATTGGTATTATTTACTAATAGGGGATGGGTGTACTTTCGAAAAAAAAGAAAAGGAGTTCCAAGATCAAATATGTATAATTAAAAGTAAATATCCGTTTATAATTTTTACTTTTTGATGTTTTACATAAAAATAATATTTTTAATTTACACTCATTTCAACATAATTGTCATGAACAACTAAGGGTCGTCGAATGCGGATATTATATGTTAAGATTTATGTATGAAATAATTGCAACTCAACCACTTGTGCACTTTGACTTGGTAATATTTCCTTTTAAACTTTTACATAATATTTCATTGGATTTATTCATTATACCTGTTAACTACTATCCTTTAACTTTGTAGCTATTTTATGACCCTCAACCCAATAGTGCTCATGATTTCAAACAATTACAGGTATAATGGTCAACTTTTCTTACAGGTTTGATTGGATTTTAGTTTGTTTATAGTGTAAAATGTAATTTTGAATATTGTATTTATAATTTTGTATTTGGTAATAGATTATGATGTATTTTGTTTATTCGTAGTTGAAGTTGTAAGTTTTGAATGTTATATATGTGAATGTTTAACTTGGGCCTACTTCTTGTTTTGGTATTGTTCGGATGGTTTTTCTTGTATGGATTCTGGTCCTGGAGGGGGGTGTCCAAGGGTGTGGGGGGTATCCAGTTGGGTGGGGGGAGTTCCAGGGGTGTTGGAGGGTTGTCCAGTGGGTTGGGGGTGTACAGGGTGTCCATGGGGGTGGGAGGGTGTCTAAAAGGGTGAGGGGGTATCCTGGTGTGTGTGGGGTGTCTAGTGGGGTGGGGGGTTTACAAGGGTGTGGGATGATTTTCCAGTGTGGGGGAGGGTTTCCGAGGTCTCTATGGGGGTGGGAGGTTGTCCATGAGGGTGGGGGGCTGTCTAGGAGGGTGGGGGTTTTCAATGGGTGGGGTGTCCAGGGGTGGGGGTGTCCAGTGGGGTGGGGGGGGTTCCAGGGGTGTGGGAGGGTTGTCCAGTGGGGGGGGGGTGTCCAGTGGGGGGGGGGGGCAGGGGTGTGGGAGGGTTTTCCAGTGGGGTGGGGGTGTCCAGGGTGTCCATGGGGGTGGGAGGGTGTTAAAAAATGTGGGAGGGAGTCTAGTGGAGTGGGCGATGTCCATGGGGTATCCAGGGGTGAGTGGGGTGTCCAATGGGGTGGGGGTATCAGGGGTGTCCAGTGGGGTGGGGGGTTTTCCAGGGGTGCGAGAGGTCTTTCTAGTGGGGTGGGGGTGTCCTGGGTGTCCATGGGGGTGGGAGGGTGTCCATGGGGGTGGGAGGGTATCTAGGGGAGTGGGGGCTATCTAGGAGGGGTGGGGTTGGGGGGGGGGGTTGTCCAGGGGGTTTCCAGGGGTTTACGGGGTGTCTAGTGGGGTGGGGGTTTCTAAGGGTGTGGGAGGGTATTCTAGTGAGGTGGGGGGTGTTCGGGGTGTTCATGGGGGTGGGGGGGGGGGAGGGTGGGGGGTTGTCCAGGAGGGTGGGTACTGTCTAGGGGTGGGGGGTGTCCCATGGGGTGGGGGTGTCTAGGGTGTCCCTGGGGGTGGGAGGATGTCCAATAGTGGGGAGGGTTTTCTAGGGGATTTTGGGATGTCAAGTGTGTATGCAAGGGTGTGTGGGGTGTCTAGTGGGGGGGGGTTCCAGGGGTGTGGGGGGGTGTCTAGTGGGGTGGGTGGGTGTGTGGGGTGCCCATGAGGGTGGGAGGGTGTCCAGAGGGTGGGGGATTTCTAGGGGTGTCCATGGGTGGAGGGTGTCCAGTGGGGGGGGGGATTCCTGGGGTTTGGGAGGGTTGTCCAGTTGGGTGGCCATGTCCATAGGGGGGGCTGTCCATGGGGGTGGGAGGGTGTCCAGGAGAGTGGGGGCTGTCGAGGGGGGGGGGCTGTCGAGGGGGTATCTTGAGGTGTGTTGGGTGTCCAGTGGGGCGGGGGTTTCTAGGGGTGTAGGAGGGTTTCCCAGTGGGGGGGGGGTGTCCAGGGTGTCTATGGGGGTGGGGGTTTTCCTAGGGTGGAGGGGTGTCTTGTGGGGGGGGGGGGTTCAAGGGTGAGGGAGGGCTATTCAGTGGTGGTGTCTAGTGGGGTGGGTGGGGGTGGTTTCAGGGGTGTGGGAGGGTGTCCAGTGGGGTGGTAGTGTCCATGGGGGTGGTAGGGTGTTTAGGAGGGTGGGAGTGATGTCTATGGGAGGGGGCGTTCTCTAGGACAGGTGGGGGGGGGGGGGGGTTGTACAGGGGGTATCCAAGGATGTTCTAAGTAACTAGTGGGGTGGGGGGTTTCCAGGGGTGTGGAAGGGGTCTCTGGTGGGGTGGGGGTGTCTGGGGTGTCCATGGTGGTGGGAGGGTGTCCAGGTGGGTGGGGGTCATCCAAGAGGGTGAGGGGGGGGGGGGGGGGGTTCTGGGGCGTGTCCAGAGGAGGGGAGGTCTAATGAGGTGGGGGGGTGTGTTCTATGGGTGTGGGAGGGTTTTCTAGTGGGGTGGGGGTGTCCAGGGTGTCCTTGGGGATGGGAGGGTGTACATGAGTGTGGGGGCTATCCAAGAGGGTGGGGGCGGGGCTGACTAGGGGTGTGGGGAGGAGTCTAGTGGGGTGGGGGGTTTCCAGGGGTGAGGGAGGGCTATCCACTAGGGTGGTGGTGTCTGGGATGTCCATGGAGGATGGGAGGGGGTCCAGGAGGGTGGGAGGGATGTTAGGGGGAGTGGGGGATGTCCAGGTTGGGTGGGGGCTTCTTATGGGGTATCCAGGGGTGTGGGGGTAGTCCAGTGGGGTGGGGGGGGGTTCTAGGGGTATGAGAGGGATGTCCAGTGGGGTGTGGGTGTCCCGGGAGTCCATGGTGGACGGGATGGTGTTTAGGAGGGTGGGAGGGTTGTCTAGGGGTGTGGGGGATAGCCTATAATGTTTGGGGGCAATCTAGGGGTGTGGGGGGTCCCGTGGTTTTGTGGAGGGGGGGGGGTTCTAGGGGTGTGGGTGGGTTTTCTAGTGGGTTGGGGGCTGTCTAGGAGGGTGGGGGTTGTCCATGGGTGTGTGGTGGGGTGTCCAGTCTGGTGGGGGGTTCCAAGGGTGTGAGAGGTCTGTCCAGTGGGTTGGGCTGGTTTTTGTTCTGGTTTTGTTCTATTTTTGGTCAATTTTTCATCTGTTTCTGGTATTATTCTGCAGGTCATAATTGTGGTTGAATGGTTTTATTAAAAAAAATATGTTATTACGTCGGTTATTTTATAACTGACGTAAAAAATGCAAGTTTATTGGTTTCACCGTCCATTATTTGAAAACTGACGTAACAAATGCATGGCAATGGGATTTTTTGTCGCTTATTTCAAAACAGACGTAATAAATGGAATTAAATAAGTTTTTGTAGAGGTTATTAAATAACCGATGTAGTATATTTGTTTTCACATCAGTTAAATGATAACTGACATGAAAAACCCTTGGTAGACTGGTTTATCACGTCGGTTATAAACATAACCGATGTCATAAACTCTTCGAAGATGTAGTTTATTACGTCTTTTATATAATAACTGACATGAAAAAGTAGATACCACATCGTTTATTTAAAAACCTCCATAATAAATCACAACTCTGCAGCGTTTCCCATGTCATTTTTTGATTAATTGATGTGAAAAACCCTTCGAATTAATCTTTTTTACGTTAGTTTTAAAATAACCTCCATAAAAAACAATATTTATAACGTCTCCTCTAATAATGTCACCCAAAATCCGACCTAGAAAATCAAAAATAACCACCATAAAAAATGTTTTCTGCACCAGTGTGAAATCACCACCAACCTATGAATCGAAACACAAAAAAACTAGTTCCGGAGGCATCACAAAACACTAATCGCTGGACACCCTCCTCTAGAAATAACAATATTGGGGGACTGGTTAAACTCTCCCTAAATTCTAAAAATATTTCTTTCTCAAGTCTTTCCAAAGAAATGGGTGCCTCTTTCAAATCAATACTAGGATGTGTGTTGATATCTTTTAGAAACTATGTATAAAACCCCAATAATAGCCTATTATCACAAGAAATCTCAGCACCTCCATCAAAATCTTGGGTGGATCCCAAAATAACACTACATAACCCTTGGACACGTCCACTACCACTCCTTCTACTGTGGTGTCATTTTCTAGAATGTGTACCACATGAATTCAGAATGGATAATTCTATATATTATTTTAAATATGGTTCACATAAAGTATCTCTAAAACCATCCACAAGTGTCTGGCATGATCCTCCCCAAATTTTTAGTACACAAGGAGATATTCAATGAAGACTACCATTAATCGGTCTAGGAAATGATAAATTATTTGGTAAATGATTCCCCTAAACACTACTGTGGTGTATTTCATGTCAAATGTCATAACTAAGTACTCATAGTTACCATAGAAACATATGAATGGATTTTTCAGTATATCATCATCCCATACATTCAACTGGTGATATATTTAATTGAGGTCATCCTTTGAGAACCATTGTTCACATCTCAACTAATCAAAGAGGTAATTGATCATCATTAGTGGATACATGTTCTTCACAGTAACCTGGTTCAAATACTGGTTGTCTACAAAAACCCTCAAGATCCAACCTACCTTGTAGACTGAAACTAGGGATGCCCTGAGTAAAACAATGGGTATAAATAATCCCTTCAACTAGAATTCCTAAAACTACACCCTCCTCTTAAAAAGCTCAGGGGGGGAGTCTGATATATTGGTGTTGATATAGGTGTCATCCTGAGGTGAACATCAATTTAGATGTCTGTATTTTAGTAAGGAGGAAAAAAATATAACATCCTCATATAAGACATCCTCATACTCCACAACTATTGTAGGCCACTGTAAACTCATTAAATCTACTTCACAAAAGTTTATTCTATCAAAATGATGATTAACCCACAACACCAAACTACACATTAGTATATCCCATTATTCTTAGGAATCCTTTTATCCAAAAATGTAATAACAGGTTCCATCAGAATAGACACACCACATCCTCCACCAATAATAGTATATGTAGGCATGAATAGTATATAACTAGCTCATAACTGAGATGATGTCATAAGGCCCATCATTAGTATAAAGATATCCCAACAAAATCTATCACATCTAGTATTCAGGTCACACTATTGTTAGAATTGTGTGATCACTAAGTCATACGCATTTGAAGTCTCTATGTACGGGGGTTGAGCCAAGGGATCAACTGGAATCTCTATGTCTCAAAAAAGGTATTTTTTGGAAAAGGGAGGATAATAAAGTGTATCTATCATTAGTGTAACTAAGGTAGAAAAGTCACATATCATACCTAAAATCGTTACTTGATTCTCTTGGTGATAATCTTTTACCACCTGAAGTATTCCCCTCCTTTGTCCTCCAACCCCCTTAGGCAACCATAGACTACCTGGGGGTGGTGTTTGTAACACCTCGATATTTTATAGGATATATATTCTTTTTTAATTTCTTTCATATCTTGGTTTGTACGCTACACCAAGATTACCTTGCGCTATACACAACACTGTATTCGCTTGCAGTATACGCAACACTATTCTTGGATCATGTTACACACAATTTTGATAGTAGGTATTCTACAAAACATTGAGTATATATATATATATTAAACGTTTAAATGAAATATGGCTGGATTATGTTATAAAAAACAACAAAGGAGTCTTGCACCACACGCAACCTTGAATTGGCTTGCATTACACGCAATCACGACCTTCCTCGATAGCGTGTGTTGTACGCAATATCAGGTTTCAATAAAAAACAATATATGGTTATAATATTATTATAAACTAGCCGTTATGAATAGTACTAACTAGATTTTTAATTTTATAACATTATTATTCATCTTACACGTTTTCTAGAATATGGTATGAGAAAAAAATAAATTTTTCGTGTAAAATATGTATTTTTCAAAAATTGTACTTTTCCCACCTTTTGATGGTGCACCCACTTCAAATATTGTTTTTGACATGTCTATAAGTTAAATTTGAAAAAATAAAATTCTTCTTTTGGAATCAGGAGATAAAAATTTACATTGGATAAATTTTTCATATTATTCGTTCATATTTTAATGAATAGTAAAAACACACTATATTTTAATTAAAAATTACTTTTTTCATCGTAATAATTTATATGGTTAAATTATATTTTCAATTGGTTTTGAAATGTTATTAGAATATATTTTTACCATTTAATCCAATATTGGTCATTGGAATTAATTTCACTTTGAAATTGGACATAAACAAGTATCAATCTTTTGATAGTTATTGTTTCTAATAAACACGCTATTTGTTTTGATAATAAGAATTAATTTTAAAATTAATTAATTCCACTTATATGTATTTAATTCGGAAAAATGGACATCATTTTTGATTTCTTAATATCATATATAGTTTAGGCTGAATTTTTGGTATTTTTCTGAAAACTTTCAATTTTTGATGAATAGTGAAGACATTGGGATACTATTTAAGAACTGACTTTTTATTTAAATAATTATTTATTTTATTTTATTTTATTTTAGGTAAAAATTGATACATAATACCTATATAAGTTTAATGTAATTAATTAGATTCATTTTATATTAATTTTAGATATTTAAAAATTTAATTGAACTTTTCACCGTCTTTTACCGACCTCCTAGGAGAATTTGGAAATTCACAGAATACATAATTGAACCGCTTCTGTGAGTTGTTTTTAGAAAATCTGAGAGACATTGTTAATATTAAGGACTAAAATGTGGTTCAATGACATGAAAATAATTTTTAGTGAATAGTAACTTTTTTACTTTTATTTACTGCGATTAAAGGTAAATAGGGTAATTCAAGGTTACAAAAATATTATAATAATTCCAAATTACCTTAACACTTTCCCAAACCTTATTTTATGAGTAATGGCCGACCATTGGAATCCTTGGGTCGATTTTGGGACCCCATGGAGCCACTTATGAAAGAAAATGACACGTTAGATTAATTAATTTAATGTAAAGACAAAATTGACATTAACAAAAATATTTTAGTAATTAATTTTTTTAAGGGGCTGTATAAATTTCCATTTGACTATAAATATTAATTGGAAATATAAATAGATTTCCTAAATCATGGTAATTTTTTTATAATTTTTAAATATCAAATAAATAAAATTATTTATGACACAATAATGATGCAGTATTTACCTCCTTAATAAATGATTTAAATAAATAAGATTATAATGATTAAAATATTATCCAAAACATGTCCAATTCTGATTGTATGATTATATATAGACCATGAGTCATCTTATCTTTTACTATAATGATTTTGGGACCATTAAAAACCGAATATAGTTATATTATAAAATAATATTTTCACTCTTTCCTAAAGAGCCCCTCCTCCCCCTTATAAAAAATGACCATTTCTATCCAATTCCTCACACCTCTAAATCCATTTGGCTCATCCACACTATGCCCAATTAAGTTCCCTACATCCCTCTCCTCCCCCTAGAAGCCTTTCATTAGGTATAAGGAACTTCAAGAAGTCCTTTTGGTTCAAACCAAAGGATGTTACCCAAATTAAAGGTAACCGTTTCTCTTATGTTGTATTCTTTTATTCTACTTCTCCAACCCCTAAACTCTTTTTACTACTATATTTTGTAAAAAAACCATAATCCTAAATATAAAATTATGTTTTTATAAGAATTATTAGAACTACACTTACACACACCTCCATCTAATGGATAAAGAACATAATTTTTCTGTTGATGACAAACTAACGCCTCACGAAACAATGATTGTTCGATTTTCTCCTACCGCCTCTCATGGTGGCCATTATGATGACACTATATTAATATATTATTTTTATTATTTTTATTATTTCCTTATGCTTTTTTACTTCCCAATTATATCAAGACTTTATGGTTTCCATAGTCGGTAAATGCGATAATCTCATTTGAGGAAGTGCGGACTACCGCCCCCTCAAAGTGATGTGATTCGTTAATTCCTTATGTGGGATGTATAAAGGATGTAGTTAATGATATTATATATGATAATATACTGGAATTATAATATAACTATGTATCATTATGTATTAATTCCATTAAAATATGAAATAGAAATGAAAGTAGCGTTCATGTGTTCGTACGGCTTACCGTCTTCATGAACGGTGCATTTCATTTCGTACCTCCATATGTTTTGAAATATTATAAATACATGTAAATGCGGGATATATAAGATATATATGAATTATTAATCATGAATATAATTCTGGATATAATGATCCTTTGACCACATGAACAACATGTAATTATAAGAAGTCCATTTTTGACTCAAGTACCAAATATCGACAAAACAATCATTATTAACTTAAATAGTTAAATAATGTTTATAACATGGTAATAAGTGATATAAAAGGAATAATAAATTTTAAAAATGTTCTTATGAAAGTAGAAATTAACTTTGGTTTATTATTCAGGAGATAAAAGAATGATCGAGTCAAGTCAGAAACGAGGTAAGGGAACATCTTAACCCAATTTCTGTTCTTTGGGTTGATCTTCTCTTTCTTGTTTATGTCGTTCTTTGATTATGTGAGAAATGAATTTTTATATCTTATCATGTATTTATAATTTATTTATGTGACCTTATAGTGAATACACATAAGTGATCTATTTAAAAAAAGATATTTGAAAGGGATAATGTTGCAATTTCAATTGTTTTCTATCTGAGATTGCTTATACGTAAGTATTTAATGGGGTTATATTTATCATCCATGTCCAAGTATTATAAAAATGTTTTCATGTATGTTTAAATTCGTTTTTACCGATTTTTTACTTTTACTATATGGTATGTAAGGAATCTTTTTTTTTGTTTACCATAAGAGGTACTTTTTGACTTTTCCGACAAAAGTACGAGAATAATGTTTTTTTAACTTAAATGGCATGAATGAATTTTTACGGTTTCATAATGCTTTTTTTTTCATGAAACCTACTGTACACGTTTTCATGACTATTTTCAAAAAAATCCATTTCTTTTTAAATTGAATGGCATTTTGTGAAAAGAAAATTCTTTTCAAGAAGAAAGGATATTTTCCTCGAGAATTCATTTCAAGTGATTTATCAAAACCATTTTCCATATAAGATGACATTATTTCAAATGAGTATGTTTCAAGTATAATGTCTCTACGATTTATATGGATTCAATTTCCTTATGATGAAATGATATCCATTTGTTTTATATGGATTATGTTATGATGGAATGATGTTTATGAAACCCAATTTATTCTTGGGGTTATGATGAATGATTTTTGATTGTTTTTTGGCACACGTAAGAATGATTTCAATATGAGATGGGTGGGACCTATGTCTCCCTACAATGCATTGGGTAAAGATTTATATCTCATGAGATAGACATGGCTGGAACGACAAGTAAATTCGGTTCAGTAATACAAGGCTGGAATGGCAAGTAAACCTAGTTCAGTAAAGGACTTTGTCCACTAAGTTGGTCTTGGAAGCAATGCCTTGGCTACTATGGAAATAATATCATGTGCTTAATGTTTTTCCACAATTAAAAGTTTTATTCCCATGCTAATTTATCATGATTAATGTTCCATTATGATCTATGCCTTACGCACTACCATGTTTTATGCCATTGCTCAATATCTTGATGTTTAAACATTGTGTTCATGTTTTTATGTTCAAATATATATGGTTTGTTTTATTTTATCCATGCTTACCCTTACTGAGCATTTCAGCTCACCCTTTATATGTTTTCTTTTCCCCATGATATAAAGAAAGGTTTTTATGTAATAAAACCCAAAGGGGAAGATCTTTATGGAAGATTTTGAAGATCATTCACCACAATTAGAAGATTACGTTCCGAGTTTCCAAAGACACTAAACTATTACAGTCCTTGTGTGTCTGTTTTTGTTATTTATTAAGTATTCCACAAAAGTAATGTAATTTCCATGTACGTCAAGATTCAGGTCACTACAGTTGGTATCAATGGGAGGTTTAGTTAACCTTTGGAATCTATGATGCGAAAACTTTAGTGAGATCCCTATAAATATTTATATGGTATATCAATGGATGTCCCTAAGGTTAAGTATAAGTATAGGTTATAGTCCTAGAATTACGGTAACGATATTAGAATTAAAACTAAGATGTTAGATTTCGAAGGTACTCCCCCTTGATTATGTTATTTTCCTTGTATGACTTTTTCCTCTCACAGAATTTGTTTTTTGTTTTAGTCAATGGAGGGAACCAGAATAAATTCAGTTAACATTGAATCCAATGGACAAATTGGTGACTACGAGCAATTAAATTGTGTAATGCCTATAGAGAAAGATATTGTGATTATGCCGAACCAGTCATCACGATATATGATTAACAAGGTGAAATATAGTGGTATTCCTAATTCATCAAATAAGAGGAAGATATATTTTTATGCATGTTTGCATGTTGATGACCATAAAGAAAGGAAGATTGAGATTTCTAAAGAAGGGAAGAAGAACCTTGAGGAATACCTTAAATAGAGGGAAACTATTATCTGTGTGGGGAAAAGGGTCATAGAGTGACAGACTGTTATGGAGTTCAATGTCTTATTTGTGGAGAACATGGGCATTACCTGACTCAATGCCCCGACCTAAGAGGTTACTTCTAAATCAAGGAAGGACATATTCCATGGAAATCATTGAAGAGGATGGATTAAAGTGTTTATGTATTGGTATTGAAGAATAATGTTGTTGAGGTAATTTTATGGTGTATTGGAATATTTTTGTCTTAGTCTATTGTGGTTTTAAATAATTGTTTGGTATCGGTATCCATGAAGAGTGATTCAAATATTTTGTAAAGAAGATGATTTGTGCATAATGAAGGGATAAAGAGAAAATGAAAATTTTCATAGTATTCAAGAGCTCATGACTGATATAAGGACAATGTGATACCATGGTTTGAGTATATCAAAATTTTGGGATTTTGTTATGTGGAAAGAGTTAACTTTTGATAACATCAATGTTTTCAGTAAGGTTCAATGGGTATTCATTTTTCCCGAGAATACAAGAAAAAGGTATTCAAATGATTGGAATGCGATCAAAAAAATATATCTTGTGATATATGAGGGATAAATGATGGTATTCACATGCTTGGTTGATGATATTTCTAGTAATCATTTTATTTATACTATAAGAATAGACAGAAGTATATTCGATAATCTTAAAGGATGGAATGTATTAAGTTGGACATCAGATAGAATTGTTTAATTCTAGAAAATTTTTCTATATTATTTATGGAATGTTATAAAAATGTAGTTTTAGAAAAAAGGACAACCTGCAGGACAGGCGACAACCTGTCGCGTCGGACAAGGCTGTGGGAATCGAACCCACAACCAAAGTGGGACAGGCCTTTATTGCCTACCACTGGCCAACAGGAAGTCCCTGGTTATTCGAAACTAGTTTTATTATATTAAGTGGTATGATAGATGAAGTATAAGTCAATTTATGGAATCATATACGATTAACCTCACCATATATGTACTTATGTATATTTGATAACTTTTTCTAACCTTTTGTTTGAGAAAGATGCAATGACCCATCATTCTATCGCATGATATGCTAACACTTCACGGATGGCAAATTCAACTTAATTTCATTAAGAGATGATGTGGAAATTGATCGAGGCACAAACAACAACGACATTTTCAAGTAAGTATTTCTTTTAATTATTCTTCAACATTATGGGAATGATCTTGAAAACCAAAAATTTTGTCCTAATTTCATCATATCCGATGAATTAGATGGTACCTTAAATCATCACAAATATATTTCTTTGTGATGGATGGATTTTTTCATAGCCATGTTCTCTACCACTCTCCATCAGAACTTGATGGTTAGATTTATCTTCCATATCCATATTTTCACCTATTTTCTAATATGTGGGAACCCAAGTGATGAGTTACTTTGGGTATCCATTTTGTTTCTAACTTTCATTTTTAAAACTAATTTTTAGCATTCCTTTTTACGATGTGGTTTTCTATGAAAAAAACTTTCATGTAGTAAACGATTTATAACCCGGATGAATTTCGAGGGAGAAATTCATTTTAAGGGGGTAGAATGTAACACCCCAAGATTTTATAAGATATATATTCTATTTAATTTCTTTCATATCTTGTGTTGTACTCTACACCAAGATTACCTTATGCTATAAGCAACACCATATTAGCTTGCAGTATACGCAACACTATTCTTGGACCATGTTACACACAATTTTGATAGTAGTTATTCTAAACAACATTTAATGTGTATATATTTATATATATTCAATGTATAAATGAAATATGGTTGGATTCTGTTATACAAAACAACGAAGGTGTCTTGCACCACACGCAACCCTGACTTGGCTTGCATTACACGCAATCACAGCCTTCCTCGATAGCGTGTGTTGTACGCAATATCAGGTTTCACTAAAGAACGATATATGGTTATAATATTATTATAAACTAGCCGTTATGAATTGTATTAACTAAATTTTTAATTTTATAACATTATTATTCATCTACCAAATTTTCTTGAATATTGTATGAGAACAAAATAAATTTTTCGTGTAAAATATGTATTTTTAAAAAAATGCAGTTTTCTCGCCTTTTGATGGCGCACCCACATCAAATCTTTTTTTTGAAATTCTTATAATTTCAATTTGAAAAAATAAAATTCCTATTTGGAATCAGTATATAAAATTTTACTTTGTATAAATTTTTCATATTATTCTTTCATATTTTAATGTATACTAATAACATGCTATATTTTAATTAAAAACAACTTTTTTCATCACAATAATTTATTGGTTAGATTATATTTTCAATTGGTTTCAAAGTGTAATTAGAATATATTTTTTACCATTTAGTACAATATTTTTTATTGGAATTAATTTCATATTGAAATTTGACATAAACAAGTATCAATCTTTTGATAGTTATTGTTTCTAAAAAACACTCTATTTGTTTTGATGACAGGAATTAATTTTGAAATTAATTAATACCACTTCTTTGTTTTTAATTTTGAAAAATGGACCTCATTTTTGAATTTGTAATATCAAATATATAATAGGCTGAATTTTTGGTATTTTTCTGAAAACTTTCAATTTTTGATGAATAGTGAAAACACTGGGTTACATTTTAAAAACCGACTTTCTAGTTAAATAATTATTTATTTTATTTAAATTTATTTTAGGTCAAAATTTATTCATAATACCTATATAAGTTCAATGTAATTAATTGAAGTCATTTTATAATAATATTAGACATATAAAATTTTTATTGAACTTTTCACCGTCTTTTACCCACCTCCTAGGAGAATTTGGAAATTCACATAAAACATAATTTTACCGCTTCTCTGAGTAGAATTTCAAAAATCTGAGAGACACGGTTAATATCAATGAATAAAATTTTGTTCAATTAGACGAAGATAATTTTTGGTGAATAGTACCTTTTTAGTTTTATTTACTGCGGTTAAAGGTAAATATGGTAATTCAAGGTTAAAAGAATATTATAATAATTCCAAATTACCTTAAAACTTTTCCAAACCTTATTGGATGAGTAATGGCCGGTCATGGGCATCCTTGGGACGATTTTGGGACCCCATGGATCCACTTATGAAAGACAATGACACATTAGATTAATTAATTTAATGTAAAGACAAAATTGACATTAACAAAAATATTTTAGTAATTAATTTTTATAAGGGGATATATAAGTTCTATTTTAAACAATAAAAATTCATTGGAAATATAGAAAGATTTCCAACATCATGGTATTTATTTTATAATTTTTAAACATCAAATAATTTAAATTATTTATGACACAATAATGATACAATATTTACCTCCTTAATAAATGATTTAAATAAATAAGATTATAATGATTACAATATTATAAAAAACATGTCCAATTCGGATTGGATGATTATATCTCAACCATGAGTCATCTTAACTTATACTATAATGATTATTGAACCATTAGAAACCGAATATCATTATATTATAAAATAATACTTTCACCCTTTCCTAAAGAGCCCCTCCTCCCCCTTATAAAAGGAGACTATTTATATCCAATTCCTCACACCTCTCAAGCCATTTGGATCATCCAAACTCCACCCAATTAATCTCTCTACATCCCTATCCTCCCCCTAGAAGCCTTACATTAGGAATAAGGCACTTTAAGAAGTCCTTTTGGTTCAAGCCAAAGGAAGTTACCCAAATTAAAGGTAACAGTTTCTCTTAAGTTGTTTTCTTTTATTCTACTTCTCCATCCCCTAAACTCATTTTAATACTGTCTTTTTTAACCAAAACAGTATCCTAAATATACTAGGATGTTTTTATGAGATGTATTATAACTACACTTACACACACCTCCATCTAATGGATGAAGAACATAATGTTTCTGTGGATGGAAAACTAACACCTCACGAAACGATGAATGTTCGATTTTCTCCTACCTCCTCTCATGGTGGACATTATGATGGAAATGTATTCATATATGATATATATTATGTTTATTATTTCCATATTATTCTTTAATTCTCAATTATATCAAGCATTTGTGGTTTCCAAAGTCGGTAAATACGATAATCTCATTTGAGGAAGTGCGGACTACCACCCACTCAAAGTGATGTGATTCGTTAATGCCTTATGTGGGATGTATAAAGGATGTAGTTAATGATATTATATATGATATTATACTGGTATTATAATATAACTATGTATCAATATGTTTCAATTCCATTAAAATAAGAAATAGAAATGAAAATAGCGTTCATGTGTACGTACGGCTTACCGTCTCCATGAAAGGTGCATTTCATTTCATACCTCCATATGTTATGTAAAATTATAAATACATGTATATGATGGATATATATGATATATATGATTTATAAATCATGAATATCATTCTGGATATAATGATCCTTTGACCGCATGAACAACATGTAATTATAAGAAGTCCATTTTTGACTCAAGTACCAAATATCGACAAAACGAACATTATTAACTTAAATAGTTACATAATATTTATAGCATTGTAATAAGTGATATAAAAGAAATAATAAATTTGAAAAAGGTTCTTATGAAAGTATAAATTAACATTGGTTTATTATTCAAAAGATTAAATAACGATCGAGTCAAGTCAGACACGAGGTAAGAGAACATCTTAACCCAATTTCTGTTCTTTGGGTTGATCTTTTCTTTCTTGTTTATGTCGTTCTTTGATTATGGGAGAAATGAATTTTTATATCTTATCATGTATTTATAATTTTTTTATGTGACCTTATAGTGAATACACAAAAGTGATCTATTTACAAAAAGATCTTTTTAAGCGATAATGTTGCAATCTCAATTGTTTTCTATCTGAGATTGATTATACGTAAGTATTTACTGGGGTTATATTTATCATCATTGTCAAAGTTTTATAAAAATGTTTTAATGTATGTTTAAAGTCCTTTTTACCCATTTTTGACTTTTACTACATGGTATGTAAGGAATCTTTTTTTGTTTACCATATGAGGAACTTTTTGACTTTTCCGGAAAAAGTACGAGAAGAATGTTCCTTTTAACTTATACAGAATGAACAAATTTTTACGGTTTCATAACGCTTTTTTCATGAAGCTTAATCTACAAGATTTCATGAATATTTTCAAAAAAATCCATTTCTTTTAAAATTGAGCGGCAGTTTGTGAAAATATAATGATTTTCAAGAAGAAAGGATATTTTCCTCAAGAATTCATTTCAAGTGATTTATCAAAACCATTTTCCATCTAAGATGACATTATTTCATATGTGTATGTTTCAAGTATAATGTCTATATGATTTATATGGTTTCACTTTTTTATGATGAAATTATATACATTTGTTTTATATGGATTATGTTATGATGGAATGATGTTTATGAAACCCAATTTATTCTTTGGGTCATGATGAATGATTTATGATTGTTTTGTGGAACACGTAAGAATGATTTCAATATGAGATGGGTGGGACATATATCTCCCTCCAATGCATTGGGTAAAGATTTATATCTCATGAGATAGTCGTGGATGGAACTTAAAGTAAATCATGTTCAGTAATACAGGGCTACAATGGCATGTAAACCCGGTTCAGTAAGGGACTTTGTCCACTAAGATGGTCTTGGCACCAATGTGTTGGCTACTATAGAAATCATATCATGTGATTAATGTTTTTCCTCAATTATAAGTTTTATTCCCATGCTATTTTATCTCGATTGATTTTCCATTATGATCTATTCCTTACGTACTGCCATGTTTTACGTCATTGCTCAAGATCTTTATGTTTAAACATTGTGTCCATGTTTTTAAGTTCAAATGTATATGGTTTTTTTATTTCATCCATGCTTACCCGTACTAAGAATTTAAGATCACCCTTTATATGTTTTATTTTCACCAGGATATAAAGACAGTTTTTAGGTAATAAAAACATAAGGGGAAGATCTTTATGGGAGATGTTGAAGATATTTCACCACTATTAGAAGATTACATTCCGATTTTCCAAAGACACTAAACTATTAGGGTCCTTGTTTGTCTGTTTTGTTATGTATGAAGTATTCCGCAAAAGTAATGTAATGTCCATGTACAACAAGATTTTGGTCTCTACAGTGTTAGTAACATGTCGAAGCATCTAACACCTTCTTATGGTCTCTC
This sequence comes from Viscum album, assembly GCA_963277665.1. NCBI lineage: Eukaryota > Viridiplantae > Streptophyta > Magnoliopsida > Santalales > Viscaceae > Viscum > Viscum album. Next base: position 90,659,172 of record OY728147.1, read on the forward strand.
AGATCCTAATCCACCTCTGTTGACTTACAATCATTCATTCTTCTACCGCTGCCTTTACCTTGGAATCCTATCTACTATCTCCCCATCGACCATATAGTGGGTCGTAAAATCATTGGAAATATTTCCCTTGTCATCACATGAGTATCACCTCCTATCTATAGTATGACTACACTCACATTGTGATCCTTGAACCAGAGATACTCTAACATATAACCTCCACATAAAACGTCTCTCACAACTAGGTACATGAAACAAATGATGGATCCCTACTGTCAAGGTCTCTTCTACTGCAGAACCCACTATGGGAAACCAATGGTGATTTATTCTCACCCATGAAACTCTCAAATAACAAATATATATTTATAATACTGTTGTATGTTTTAATTCACAGATGGATAACAAACACATGCTCAGTTGTCTTTATGGAACCCTTGCTCAAAGGTATGAGCCCTGATGAACTTATCCCAAACCATATCCAGAGAGTACCTTGAGAGGTTGGTAAACCTCTATGAATACTCAAATACAACCATTTTGTCCTGTTGTAGGTGAAGAAGCTACTGGATGTGTATAGATCTCACCTTATCTTAAGATAAATACTCTCTAAAAAGTCTCGCAAACTATAACTATTCAAGATTTTCCTGGCTGAATGTTTGTGTCAACAAACCCTTCTATCCTCTTCAAAATCCATGGAGAAGTCCCACCAATAAGACTATTTTTTGATCTAATGGTGTCATAATAAGAATAAAAACCCTATACACCACCCTGTGATATTCCTCATCCTCCTATGGGTTGTTCACACATTGGAACATGAGGGTTCTCTATCGTTGAATCACATGAAGTGCACTCAACATATACACCTCATCTGCTGGTACAATGGGTACTATGTTCTTCTCTATATGTGGTGGTATAGATTGATCACCAAACATAGGTAATATTTATGGATATTCTCCCTGTATAGATTCCTCATCACTGAGGGGATCATTCTCATGATCGCGATGCTGAATCCTAGATGGCATATGTTGCAGAGGCATCCTGAAAGTAAAAATGATTTACCATGATCAAAGAGTATATCTAGAGAGATTCTTAATTAAGTACATGGAAACAAAAACCCATCCCAATATGATTCATGTGATGTTTTTTATTGAAACCAATATTCACATGTATTGAGTTGAAATGATGGTGATTAGAGTCCTATTGTATGGATTTGTCAGTCGTTGCAGCAACATTGTACTCCATGTCCTGAAAGAGGAACATGAAACACTTAAAAATATTCCCCGAAACCAATATCATAGATTCTGATCCTATAGTAGAACCAACTGGTCAGATAAAACTCTATCATGACCCATTCCAATGGGGTATGTGCAACAAAACCCAAATCCCCCCTCCAATAAGCCTGGGGTTAGAGACTAGCGCTGAGTAGAAATATCACAAACATTGGAGGCCTCATACTAAGAACATGTACACTCACACACATCTCTAATACCATAAAATTTAGAAATTTAATATCAAATGAAAACCAATTCATGCATACATCTAAACCCCACAACTAGATTACAACCAGATATAAAGGATCATAAATTGATCTAAATAAAATCCCATCACAAATAATCTAAAAACATTACCTACCTGAATGAAATAATGGGAACTGCTGCCAAGATACTATAAGAATGATCCTTAGTCTATCTGGTCTCACTTATCACCCCGTGTTCTTTGTATATTAAGAACTCTTTCAAAATTCTATTCTTCTACATAACACATGAAATATATGAGTAAATCCTTTGTACTTAATAGTATATCAATACCCAATAGGACACCCCAAAATCAAAAATCATACAAAAAAATAAGTACAATCATCTCAATTTAGGTATATTTATATAAAACATATAATAAAACTACATAGATATACTTAGAAAGACACATAGTCTAAAGGTAATTCATAACTATAATATAAACCAAAGAATCGTGCTCAAAGGGTCCATGTATAACTTGTATTGGAGAACACACTCATGAGTCTGATAGCACTAATGACGCCCATATTATAATCAATTCTCATCATGTATTGACATAGGAAGTACACTCTAATAGTCCAAAGAGTTATGATACAGAATTGAGGATAAATACCAATTCCCTGGGGTATACCAATAAATCATTCTGGATAAAAATTCTTTTTATATGATTTGTTCCTACACAGTGTTGGTTATAAAGATACCATGAACTGCACCGAGGGTATGAATATGAATAAAGGATCTCACTTTTTTCCTCATAGAAGGATTCCAAAAACTCTATCCATAATGTCACATAGAATAGATCATTGTCCTTTATATGTGAGGAAAATCCATACTAACCATTATGCAATGGATACGATGAACTCACTCTAATGAAACATTTCCACAATACATAGGATAAAAACATCAAGACATGTTTTAAGGAGTACATAACGTGTATTGGTCTTACACACTCTATCCCATAAACCCTGGTTCTACTCATGTAAATAGCCCATGTCCCATATCTATGTGAAAGTACCTAGAATTATGCATCCCATGTAATTTTACCCATGTATTATTAGCTGAATTATCCCATTTAGATTATATCCAGGTTGTCTCAATGTGTGGTACATTGCGTGGTTCAACCTATGTAGTTCAAAACCATCTAAAACCATCGAATCTATCACAACTTCTATCGTTGCAAAAATGTAGTGTCACGAAGATTGTATTTCTACAATATAAAATCATTTTGAAAATAAAAAGGTGTTTATTGATCGATTAATTAATAGATTTCAAACCATTATACATATAAGAATTCCCATGATGAAAGAAGAATTTGGGGGATAAAATCAAAAGGAAAATCATGCGGAATGGACCTCGGTCAATATTTGTGTCAATATTGATTCATTTATGATAGAATAGATATTGAATATATATTAAAAATACAATATTAAATTCTCCCAAAAAATTTCTGTAAATAACCAATCCTATAATATGAATGAATCATGTATTAGTAAGTTAGTTGATTTTTTCTGGTTCTTCATTGAAATTAAGAATGCAGAAATAATTAAAATAAAACAAAAAACATACCATGATAAGGATCGATAAATGATGAAGAACTATCCAATGTTGTTTTCATTTGTGAGATCTTAATTTCATGGATATTTGATTTCCAATCTATGATATTGTTTCTATAGTTCTAAGATATATCCCCCAACACACTCTCTGATTGATCTCCAATGTCAGTTGGGCTATTCACCTAAACCTATAATTTTATCATAATAATCTTATTAATGTCATTTTAGTAATCATTTTAATGAAATCAAAATAAAAATATTATTTTACTATTTTATTCCATTAATGGATGTTATGACTTTTCCACAAACGCCTTGTGACGACCAAGGTTATGTTGTTCCTAGGGAAAAACCCATGTTCTAAACTCAATTGTGCACTGTGATATCTAATATGGACCCCGTATATAATTAATTCAACTTAATAAAGAAAATTGGCACATGTCATATTCAGTAAATTTAAAATATTTTAGTCATTTTTTTCTGGAAAATGAGCCTTGGAATCGCAAACTCCCACAATATTTGGTCTCAAAAATAATCCATACAATATACAAAAATAATATATGGAAAACATGATTCATTACATATTCATGATATGGTTATGTAAATTCATATAGTATAATCAAAAATCAATTTTATAACTATAACATATAAATAATAAATTTTATATTTTATATGAGAATTAACAAGAATCTCTCTGTTTTGTATTATGTGAGCTATCAAGCATATAATTCTTTGAAAAGTAAAGATTTGGGTTTATTTATTCTTTAACCCGTAAATATATTACATCCAAATAATTTTATATTACTCATCAAAGAACAATTTTTTTAAAATACTTTTGATTAAATCCCACCCTGTAAAAAGGGATGAAACTAATTTTTACAAGGGGATGTGATAACTATAAGTGTTACCTACAGTGTGTATAATCAGATTCGAAAATAATGAGAATATTCTATGAAAATTAATATAGTCACGGGGGAGAAAAAATACATGGACTAATAGATATTGATATAGGATATAGTGATAATGAATTTAATGACCAAAAAACCATAAATCAGTGATGGGTTAAAAGACCACCAATTCATCATAAAATATTTTAAAATAATAATTTTTTATTCCATTATTTGTTACCAATATCTCAAATATTCATTTAAAATAATGATTTGGAACATGATAAAATATTCATAATTGATTTAGTTCCTTTTCATATGAATAATTTCATTAATTAGTAGTTATTTAAATAATTTTTACACCCCGTATTACTCCATGAAATGGATATTCAATAATATTTTTTCATGACTAAAGTATTAAAATAAATATTCAATAGATAATATTGTGCAAGAAATAATGAAATATATTTCATTGTAACATTATTTTTACCAATATTAAAAGAGTTTTTACAAGAGAACCAATATAGATAAATATAGTACATTAATGTCTAAAACATAAAGAATAACACACATAGTTCAACTTAATTCATTATACAAAAACATAACCTTAAGAATCTTCTAAAAGTTATTTAACCAAATTCAACCCCAAAAAGTTTTAATGATTTTATATCTTAATTTTTATAAAATAGAAACTTAAATATTTAAACCATGATAAAAGAAGTTCTCCATAATTTAAGATAGAAAAAATCTGAACAACATGATCATATATTCTTCTTAAACATTACATTGAAATGAATAATCATATAAAAACAATGAAAAAAAATTATGAATCCAAAAATTAAATCGATTTTTATTCCTCGAATAAAATCATAATAAATTCATTATATTACCAACATCAAAAAATGAAAAATAATTCATCATAAAACAATTTTTCAATAAATTAGTAATCTTTTTCAATTTCAGAAATACTATCAAATTTACATAATCAATATCAATCCTCTATTTATATCTACTAAAAATTATTAACTATAAATGAGTCATATATTATGTGTTTTTAACCCTAAATCACCTGTTTTCCCAAAATATAACCTTAAATTAAAAAAAATCTTTTTTACTAGTACCCTTCAACAAACTCTTTCAAATACATGAGAAATACTACTGAAGAACAATAATTAAAATTTTAAATTTTCTTATAACTATAGTATAATTGATAAAATAGTTATACAAAAAAAATAATGAAATCAAAATACATAAACAAATTAATCCTTCAACTTTGATTATTTTTTTTGGACAAAGAGGATTTCAGGTGAAAATTCTAGCAAGGTGGAAATGAGCTTGGATTAATGATGACTTTTTTCAATCATTATATTCATAAAAGTGTTATAGATATTTAAAACCATGTGATGATGCATGGGGAAGAATACTATAGACATTGGTTTGTTTTAATGTGATTTTATAGAAATTTTAAATCAGTCAATGAAAATTAATGTTCTATTCCAATGAAAAAATATCATGATAAAAGTTTCTAGGATTCTTGAAAAGTGTTTGTGGATGATATTTAAAATAAAAAAAAGGTTTTACATGATGCAGATGAAGTTCATGATAGGTAGGATAATGATATAAGTGATCAACATAGCTGAATAATAATGTAGGCGATCAACCTATCAAAATTCATCAATGTAACCAAATAATTCAATTAAATTTTATAATTGATTCGTCCCATGGATGATATAAATTTTTTATTTACCATATAACAAAATTATATAGGTGACTAAACCACAAATCTATATTATAAAAATATCCAAACATAGTTGATTTGTAGTATTAATAAACATATGTAGCTATTTTCGGTGACATATCTGACTTAATGACCACATAGCTAATTTTTACAAACCCAATGTGAACTATATAGTAAAATATAAAACATAGCATATTGCATGATGTCATAGAACTATCAATAATGAAATTTTTGATGTTGATATTTATATATCTCATGAAAGATTGAATCATGGGTTTTTAAGGGATTTAAGTAAATATTTTTAATTGGAATTAAAATCAATTTTAATTATATGATCTTTATTCCTATTATTATCAGATATATATATATTTAATATGGAAGCCTTGGTTGTGATATATTTGATAATTGTATTCATTATATTTTTTTTAATAAAAATAGTTTTAAATTCAAGGAATAATAAATATAAGAGTTGTAGAAATATGGGATGTTCCATTATAGTGTTAAGATGATCAGTAAAATAAGTATAATTGGTATTAGACATTAGAAGGAAATAAAATGAATGTATTGGAAAAATATATTGGATGAACAACCTTAAAGATAAATAATTTTATTTCATAAATCTATGTATGAATGTGAATAATACAATACAATTGTATGTAATTAATGTTTTATGAAAGATCAAGCATCATAATGACTACATATTGAAGAATATTGGTCATATTATTTAATGTTTTAATAAATTCTGTGTATCATCTATCTGAAAAAAAATCACATGGCCAGTCAATTGATTATTGTGTGTTACAATTGATATGACAACATATTCATGGTATAAAAACATAAAATCGATATATTATGGTGGATTGTGAGGTAATGGATTTTTTAAAAACCATTATAATGTCTAGTTACTCTTATATAGTACTAAAATATATATATAAAATTATCCTATTATTGTACAAGATTTTTTGTTCACAGAAATGGAATGTCACTCTAATAGAAGGTTAATGTTGTTCTAGAATAAATAAAACATAAATGTGATGAAAACTAATCCACCCCAGCCCACTAAATCATCAAACTAATTCCAATTTAACCTTCCAATTCATATCTGAGAAAGGGACACCTTTTTTTGACTCTTAACAGACATTTGATGAATGTAAAGTTATCATGGATAATTAAAACACTGTGAATAATAAGGTAATTCATGTCTTCAATGGAAAAAACATTCTAATAGATAAATAAATAATGTTTACTAATCCTATGTCAATTGGATATGATGTTCTTGAAGTTGTTACATATGTTTTCACTCATTATTCTAAAGTGTTCCATTAATAATTTTGGATAATAAAATTTGGAGAATGATGGGATGGCCATAAATTTTGTATATTCCTCAACACTAAAATTGATATTTTTATATTTAAGTGAATATTAATTACAAATATTATTATTGTTAAATTGAATAAAATATATGAATGACATATGAAATTCAAGAAAGTGAAATTAAAAATATGGAAAATAATGTATGGTGATCTTATGGTGGGTGTCAGTGTATAAATTGGTGACTTCTTTAGAAGGTTTAATTCTACTATAAGAACCATAAGATGTTTTGAAAAGAATTTAGAAGATTTGAATGTTTTTTAAAAATTATTACTAATTAGTCCTTACAAAATTGACACCAATGATTCATCCATAAAATTTAAATTTTCTGAAACCCATACTTCAGATGATTCATATAGAATTGGTATCACTTATTATATGTTAGAAAAAAATCCATCAAAAAAAGAGAAATATGATTGATAAATATATTTCAATGCTTCCATGTAATGAATACCAATAAATATTTGAATTGAGTAATAATCCACTGACTATAACAATGAAGACAATGATAGAAATTTTTTCATAATTTTATTTCTTTTTTTCTAAAATGAAAACAATATGCAGATTTATGTATATAGGGTTGTTAAATATGAAGTTCATTAGTTATGGGGATGTTAAAATTTGTATTACAAGTTATTAAAGATATATGTAATATAATTAACATGAAAAAGAATATAGTTATTCAAAAGGTCTATCACATAGAAAGAACAAAAATCTAATTCCTTATCTAAGGGAATATATAATATATTTTATAAATAAAAAAATAAAAAAAAATTAATAATAAGAAATATAAGGACTTTGAATAATATTTTTAAAACACCATTGATGATGCAATTGAAAATTTATTTATTTTAAATGATAGGGAAGAAAAAATATCTATTGATTACTATATTAATTTTTAATAATAATTACAAGAGACAAAGTTAGAATTTAGATCATAGATATATTTTAAATAATGTCCTAAAGAGATTGTTTTATTTTGGAATGAGAATAATATGCCGACAAAATAAAATATACCAAAAAATAATAATGATTCATTTCATAATAAATAAATGAATATACATAAATTGAGTAATGATTAGAAGCAGTTTCTGGATTAAAGGAAGATCCTTAATGTAAATCTTTAATGAATTTTAATGGTGAATGTGGAAGAATTAGATCTTTCTTGACAAATTTTTTTGATGTTAAAGAAAGAATTAGAATTTTTCCAAACAAAGTTACAGAATTTTTTAAATGTTTTTGGGAGTGTGAACACTAGTATGATAACCAAGAATTATCCTCAAAGACTAATAAGACAGTTTTAGAGGTTAAAATGGTAAAAAAAATTCTAAATATCACATTCATATCCAAACATGTGCAATGAAAAACATGATGTTTTAATGCCTTTATTTTCTAAAACAATATACACCAAGATATTAAAATTAAGCTATGAATAAATCTAAATTGAAGAATAAAATTATAGGAGGTAAAAAAATGTTGTTTCACCAAAACAAATTCTAAATTGGATGTTGTGATCCTTTCTGGAAAGAAAAGGGATAACTATAGATATTATGTATGTTACAATGGTAAATATTTGTTCTTTGGTTTCTGATTGTGCTATGGCGGCTTTTGGGTATGATATTTTTTTTGGTTCAATCCCTTTCACTAAAATTAATTTAGGAATAACTAATGGAAATCTTTAAGGGGTTGTTCAACCACTCAAGGAAGACTACTGGAAATATTTTTTTTATGATTTAAAATAGATTCCAAAAAATTGGATATTAGTTTCTAAATGTGTGATCAACCAGAATATGTTGATTTTTTTTCATTTTACCATAATTATAAATAATATAAGAAAAATAAAAAAAGACACCTGTGATGGAAGAGAAGGAAAAAACACTGTAGTGGTTGAATCCTACCTCAAATCTACAAAAGGGCAATATCCATGGAAATTAGATAGTGGGTTTTTTTTCACATTTCAAATTATAATTGAAGCTAATTAATAATTTAAAACATTATAAATAATGAATAGTGGGTTTTGTAAATTATGAGTTACTCATGATCAATGGTGTGGTATCATTAGTAATTTTATAAGAAAATAAATATCCCAAAATCAATTATTGATAAATAAAATAATGATGTTCATGTTATTAAAATGGGGAAAAAACATACGGAAAATTGATTAATATTAGTGATGATCTATGTTTATGAGATCTAAGAAATATGAAATTAAATTAGCTGTAGAATAAATGGTTTGGGAATATTTCCCAGAGTAGTATAAAAAAGATTACAATGATAGAAAGCATTCGTGATATTTTTTGACATCAAATGAAGAAGTGATTTATGTTCATTCATATGCCAAAAATGTAATATTAACGACTCAACACTAAACAAATATGAGAAACATCAAAATCGTACCATGGAGATGATAATTTAGGAAATTTGTGGGACTATGAGAATTTAATCAATATGATAATATAGCTACTATATTTAATATATTGATTAATTTACTCACATATTATGTTCTTTTTTGAAACACAAATAAGAGGCTCTCAAGATGTTTAAGAGTTTCAGGAGAAGCATATAAAAATAAAATAGATTTTAATATAAGAAAATTAGATCCTAGGATGGTGGTGAATATAAAACTGATGGGTTTTTAGATTATCTTGGAAATATATTAATTTTTATTGAGCTTAGTGCACCATATACACACAATTTTTTTTCTAGAATATAAATAGATTTTCGGATGAGACAGTACAAATAATGTTGATAAAAAATATACTTCATGATAATTGTTTTGGTATGCTATTTGAGAAAATTTTTATTTAAAAATGATGTACCTATAAGAAAAATTATAATATGTATCATTATGAAATTTATAACAAATAAACCCCATTTTTTATATATGTATGGTTTTTTTAAACCCCATGGATTATAAAAGTAAAGTGTGGGAATATAGATATGTTTTAACAAATGGGAGTTGATGAAATAAATCCAATCTACCCTTCTATTGGTAGAGGATACACATGTTGTAAAAAAGAGGCATACATTTTTCGACTCTATAGATGTGAATATTCTTGAACATTAAAATTATAATGTTTTAAAAATAATTATAAATGTCAAAGAAATGAAATATGTAGTTATTAAATCCGAACAATATGAAAAAGTTCTTAATTATAGTAATAAGGCTTATTATACTAAAGATGATGATTTCAAATCAACTTTGGTAATTAATGAGGAATTGTTATTTTTATAACATCTATCATTGAGAATGAAAATGGATTTTCAAAAAAACTTTTTTTGTTCAAATCTGAAAAAAAAATTAACAAGAAGAATAATATAGATCATACTATATAATTCCTTGTATTCACTGATTTAATAAACATATACCAACTATGATTTATAGATTTGAGAATATTAAATATATTAATTATGATTTTAATAGATTTAACGGAATGATACATGGAAAAATTTACCCCAACATAACAATAAGAATGTGATTGGTATAGAGTGGGTGTTCAAAAACAAGCTGAATGATGAATGAGTAGTGGAATGAAATATTTCTCAACTAAATTTTAATAGTTCTGATAAAATTGATGGCATTGTCTTTGAAGTGTCATTTTCCTAACTATAGATATTGAAAACTATATATTTTTTTCTTTTTATCACTTCTCAATTAAGATATAATATTTTTTAAATGGATATCAAGGAATATTTTAGTGATGGGAATATTTTAGAAGATTTTAGTATAGAACAAACATGTGGATATTCACTTTTTAAAGATGAAAACCATGTATTCATGTTAAATAATCCCATGTATGGATTGGAGAATGTCTAAATATCTTGTTATTATAAACTGAATACCTGCTAAAGTTAGTTGAACTTTAAAAAAGGTAGATTTTCTATAAACCTATATATAAATTAATTATAGTGGTTTCAATAAAATATGAATGTTTATATTGATGAAAATGTACATTTATAGGATGATAAAGAATCATGTTTAATTTTTTATGAGGATATAAAATGGTTCTTTTAATCATATAAGATAGGAGAAATGAAATAATTCCTTGGCATGAAACTCTATCAAATGAAGAAATTTTTTTTATCTTCAGAGAAGTAGGATAAAGAAATACAATGTAATATTTTCATATACTAATTAGTTCCAATTTCCATAACAATTTAAATAGGTACTAAATAGATAAAATGTGGATATTATAAGAATTTTGATCCTAGAAATTGATGATGTATTCATGTATCTTGTTGTTTTTAAGTGATTTGAGAAAAAATATTGAATATGATTTCTATTGAATATAAAAAATTTCTATAAAAAATCACATTTCATGACATGAAATATAATTATAAAATTTATCAAAGGTGTAATAAAAAATTTGAGAAAAATATGACAACTCAGTAATAATTGATCTACGTGGTATTATAGACACAGATTGGGTAGATTTTGTGGAAGACAGGAGATCTAAATCAGAGGGAGTTTTATTTTCTGGGGAATGATATGTGAGTTTTGATACAATTAATTAAAAATACCTATCTATCAACACCTCCTAATATTTTTATGTAGTCCCCACTCAATATGGAACACAATTTATATGGATGAACACATATTTGTATGGAATATGTTTTGATATGATGTTTCATGTTCTCTTTTATTATGATAAACAGTATTTTATATATCCAACTATGAAAATCATGTGAAATTAATTATATTACAACATTGATACATAATATGACTTCATCAAAGAGAATTTGGAAGAGAATTAACTGAATTTTGAATTTTTTCTTATTATTGACAAAGTGATGGATATTTGTACTAAGCATTTATAGAAATAACCATCTCCAAAAATGATGATAATCGTGTGTTTAAAACATCCCTATATTCAAGTATATTATTTTAATCAATAAAAACTATCATATTATAATTTTATAGTGATTTATATTGTAAGAAAAAAAATAACCCAAAATCTATCCATTTGTTTGAATATTATCTTTTTTGAGGAAAATCATGTATTTAGTGGGAGTTCTTAAATGGAGTATGTTTTCATTATAGATTGTGTTAATGTTTTTAGAATTTTTATAATGTAGACACATGAAATAATTATTCACGTATTTGAATGTTTTAAAAAATGTGTTCTAATGATTTTTAGTAAAATTTTTGTTAAAATGATCCCATTAAAAAGATATTATTTTTGTTCAATGATTCTTGTTTTTTAAACCATGATGTCACATATACGTAAAGAATATTTGAAAAAATAATCCATTTCATTACTTAAAAGTTCTCCAATATTTCTATTTTATTTTTTACAATAAAATAGATATGGGAAGAATATTGAGACCAATATGTTTTCAGGTGATGAATTCGGTCAACTAGAAAATGGCATTTGTTTGGTGTTGAATTTCTTTGGATAATGATATTTTGGTTTCAGGTGTATATAATTTTACATATAACATTATTAGAAAGAAAAAAATAATACAGAAGACATTGGGTAATTTTAATGAGATTTTTAGGAATAATTAAATCGGTTGACACTAAGTGAATCACTCCTCAGATTAGTAAATGTCAAGATAAAAGTTATCTTGACTTTTGTAATGTGTTTTTGGAAGCAGTTTGAAAGAAGATAGAACATATTTACATTATAGGGATGGAGATCATGATGTCTAATGGATCAATATTTCAAAATTATCACATAGTCGATCAATGTAACTGAACAATCACATAGGTGATCTATATAAAATACGTTTTCAACATAACAGAATTATATAACCAAATCGCATAGAATTTTGGTCACATAGATGATCAACATAGGTGAGTAAACCTTGTAAAAAATTGAAAATATAGATTGATTCTTGTAGTTATTTGAGTGATGTAGGAAAACATTGTTAGTGATTCAGAGACCATGGAATAATACATAGTAATTTTCATTAGTGTAACTATATTAATGACCATGTAATTTATTTATATATAATAGATGTGAACCGCATAGATGATTATAGGATAATGATTAATTCATGAGGAAAGGAAAATATTAAATGAAATATTATAGGAAATTTATTTTAATATATATAGTGAAATAGTGATTCCTATTTCCGTAGTGCAGTTAAATAAGTATTTGAACATTAATTAAAAATAGTTTCAATGAAATGATCATCCCACCGATGAAAGATAGGTAGAATATTTATCAAATGAAGATAATAACTAATGAAGTATATATGTGATCTATCTAATAGGAAGTAGTGATATTTTTCTTAAAAAGAAAAAAAAATATAATATATCAGAAGAACCCTTCAGATGGACATCTTTTATAATGAAGAAGGTTATGTCCTGAAGTTGTGTAAGAATGTGTAGAAGAATTAATTTCATGAAAAGAATTTGTGAATAATGTTCAATATTTATAGTGATAGTATATTGAGGACTATTATTGATGGTTCATAAATATTTATCAAATACTGGCTATCATTATAAATTGAAGGAGAACATTCACTATTTATTTACTGTAGTTTATTTATATTTAATGTATATTACTTTATTTCTATAAACACATACAAATGGTTAATTTCAAGTGGTTTTTTAGGTCCTATATTATTTCAAAACTATTTAAATCACTAGATTCTCTTATTGAGTTGTTAATATAAATAGTACCAGTGTTTCTAAGGTTTTTATTGATTCCCTATTTTTAGAAAGGTCAAATATCATTAATAGGGGATATAGTTGTTTCACTAGAAATAAAAAATAAAAAATAATATCACGGAATCTCCACCCCCCTCTCAGTGATCACACATATCCTAATTGTAACTTTTCAGTTAGCATTTCATAGGACCTTCGTTGGTCAAGAAGATCACAATAGGATTAGGGAATTAACTCGCATAATTACCAAGTTCCCCAAACATATTTTATTGAACAGTAAATTTTACCTTAGTGTGAACATACTTATCCTCCATCAATGACTATACTTTTCCTAGGTTATTTCCTGATCAATGCCCTTAAATTTAAAAAATAAAACATCTTACTGATCTATTGATACTTTCCTATTAGTGATTCATCCAAAATTATCAACATATAGGTTTATTAATATTATTTAATATATTGATTTCATCAATGGAAGTCCCATGAAACTCTATTATTCTCTAATTATGTATATAAATCTCAACCTTTTTGAGATTTTTAATTGTGTAGGGTGATATCTAATTAGACAGAATCACATGTTTTTACATTCTATATCTCATTTTACTGGTTTATCATGGTTTAAATCATTTCATTATCAATCAAACTAAACATATATATGATTCCCCATAGTTTCAACCATTTATTAAAGCCAAAAGTCATACTGTGAGATACATTAATCATAGTGATAAATACTATAATCAAGTGAAATCATACATAATATGTCTAATTCATGAGATCTTATTTTCAAACTATAACACCTTAGGTTTAACCTAGGATATCTATGGTGTTTATCAATTCAAATAAATGATAGTATTTCATAAATAAAACATAAAATAAAAATGAATATCCAACAGTAGTGTCTAGATAAATGTGTTTTCATAAGGCCAATCATCAATCACTGAACATGACTAAATTTATTCTAAATAAAACACTTTCAAAGTTATTACCCCTATGTACATATATTCCACAACTGAAACCACATTCTTTTATCCAAAAAAGAATTTATTGTAAAAACCCATGATATTACAATATTTACATGTTATAATAAATATTTCTTTTTCTCTCTTTATACGCAACCCAAATTTAAACTTACACTACACACAATACATAATGATCTTATGTTACATGCCTCACAGTATTTTGCCTCCTTTTATTGTGGAAAATATTTTAAAACTATTATAATTTTGATTTTTAAAAAATAATATCATTTTTGAATTCAGAATGTCAAAATTAGCTTAGTTTGGTTTTGTGGGAATTTTTTTAAAACATCATTTTTTATGAATACTGAAAATTACAGCAATTTAATTAATAATAGCCCTTTCATTTAAAAAATAATTATAGCAATATTTTATATTAAATTTGTTTTACAACCCTATTAAATCATTAATACATATATTTAAAGAATTATTTTCATTATAATCAATTTCACTTTTAATTTGAATATAAAACCTAACAAAAAATTTAACATATTTCTACTTTAAATCCCCATTATCTCACCCCTTCGATAGGATTAATATTAATTATAATTTTACCAAATTTATGATTTTAAATTTGAAAATAATAATTAAATGGTTGTAATTAGTATGATATTTTTGGTCAAATAAGATCAAATTAATTTTTGACAATAATGTTAGTGTGAGTGATTAAAATTAATTACAGTGATTAAGGTACAATTAAGATTAATAAGGGACTAAACCTTGATCTTAAGGAAAAAATGACTTGGAAATATTTTCAAAATACATTTTATGTAGATAATTTGACCATATTCTCCCTCGGATTTAATATTTTTGGTTATTGGGATTTTATTAAATGGATTTACCGTATATAAAAATTTATTTAACGTAAAAGGAAAAAATGGAACTTTTCTTACCTTTAACATTTATGAAACATTTAAATATTTAAAGAACAACATAATTTCGTTTTTAAATTTTATTTTGGAAAGATTGATGTGTTTATGTTATAAAAAAAATTTATTTAATTTTTTGAAATGAATTAGTTACTTAAAATATTTATGAAAGACCAACATAATTATTATTTTGTAAATAATTAACTAAAATAAATTATAATTTATATTAAAATTGATGTGAATTGATTGAATTATTGTCTTTATTTATTTTTGTGGATGAATATTTCATGTGAAACATATTTATTCCTAATATATTTTAATTAAAATAATATTTTAATATTTTAAAACTAAAATTAAATAAATAATCATTGAATTGTTATTATAGTTGTTTTACAATAAATAATATTTTATTAAATAATTTGTAATTATTAAAAACATTATTTCATTCCATGTGATTTTAAGTGTTAATATATATTATATATGGATTATTAATGTGTAAATTTATCTTTTATAATTAAAATATTGTCCTATTGATTGTATAGCAGTTAACATGGTCTGGTATTAAGCACTTTTTCAGCACTTTACTTGTACTGGTTTTAAAATTAATTTCCAAAAAATGGGATTTTAATTTTCTAAAATAGATATAAGATTAAAAATTCAGTTTCTCTATATTATCAAATAAATATTACATTATTTAATTCTTAATAGTTATGTTTCATTGGTCACAAAATTAGATTCTAAAATAAAAACCAAAATAATAAAATTAGGGAATCATAGAGGTTAAGGAACCAAATTAATAAAAAGAACATATTTCAATGTAGATGAGGATTTTTAAGACAATTATTCTATAATACACCACTATGTTTTCATTTTTAAGGAACATTAGGTAAGGTAGACCTCTCGTTAATGAATTTCTTTTAGTAATTGCAAGAGTGTCACTCCCCCTCCATTATAAAAATCCTCCACTCCTCCTACTTCATTAATCATCTCAAATAACATATGTTTGGAATAGACCTACCCATATATTCTCCCAAAGTCCCTCCCCGCCTCTTGTAATCCTTCCATTTGGATGAATTCAATCTAAAGAGTCCATTTGGTGTAATCCAAATGGAGTAACCTAATTGAGAGGTAAGATCATCTTTCAAGATATCTAGTTTCATTTACATTATACACCCCTCCAATATACATATTTTATGGTCATATAACCACACAAGAAACCTCAACATACTAGGAAGTTTTTTTATAATTGGTTATAACTACACTTACACACTCATCCATGTAATGGTTAATGAACATTCTGTTTCAGTGTAATGCAGACTACTGCCTCATAAAACGATGATTGTTCAATTTTCACTTACTACCTATCATGGTGTCCATTTTGAAAAAATACATTTTTTATATATTATATACATTTTTATTTTATTTTATTTTTTATTATTTATTTTTTATTTTGACCAAACCTTTATTCTTTACATCTTGTATAAATATGATAATTTCATTTGAGGAAGTGTGGACTACCTCCCCCTCAAATCAATATAACTCATTCATGCCATACATAGAACATTTAATAGATACTTTTAAAAAAACTATGTAAAAAATATAACATATATATAATAATATAGTTATAATATACATTTCTATCATATATTTTTCATTATTTTAATACAATCAAGAAATGAAAGTAATATTCATGCGTACATACGACCTACCGTCTCCAGGAATAGTGAACTAAATTTATAATATCCAAATATTATGGACTAATATAAATAGATATATAAAAAATATATATTCTAATTATGTCATCATTTACATTCTGGAAATGATTAAACCATGATCTAATTAATTATAATAGCAAGTAACAAGTTAAAACTTTATCAAGAAAACAAGAAAACTATCACCTGAAATAGTAAAATTAATTACAATTGTTAACAAATGAGTAATAAAATATTATAATTAATTAATATATGATATTATAAACATGACTATGGTTCTATTATATGTTATTAAAATATTTTAAACCAATATATAGGAGTTTAAATACCACACAACAAAAAGAAGGATAGGGTAACTGATTTTTCATCTCTTTTTTTACACCTGTGAGATGAATGTCATATTCATCACTCAATTATTTTTTGTGGTGTACCAACATAGAATTTTAAAATATTATATCAAAATTTCCATTAATTTCATGATATTAAATGTACCAGTTTATTTTTAATCTTTCACAGATCCCTTGATTCAGAATATACTCAAGTAGTTGTCGATTTCGTCTCAATTTACATTCCTTTGAGACTTATTTTTATTGAGCACTAATTAGCTTTTATTCTCTCTAAATACAACCCTTTGAAATTATAAATCATGAATATAATTTTCTCATGATATTATATATTTAATTTAATTCATGAGGAATTATTATTAAAAAGTTTCATTGTGGTATGGGACTAATAGGAATGTTTAAATGTTTTTTTAAAAATAATATTATAATTTTAACAACCCTTATTGTTACGTATCCTACTCTGAGGTATTATCAATTAATACATATTTTTTATTTAATATTGATATATTATAAGTAAAATATTTATTTGTTATGTGATAAATATTTTGGACATTCAATACATGGTTTGGGGACCTTTTAAGGAAATATCTATGCATTAGGGATTGGTTAATGGATGTCCCTTGATGCATAGGTAGTCTCATGAGATGAATTAGTTGAACAAATTGTTTAAACTATTTATTAATGATAAATTTATAATGTACGTGTGAAACATGATCCTCAATAGTTAATAATTTACTCAATTGTTAATTCAGTTAATTTTTATCCATGAGATTTTGTGTGGATGTGTAACATCCCAGGTAAATAATGAATAAAACATTTTCATATTTATTAATATTTACTAATTAAATATTAATTTTACTTTAAAGGGGTTTCTATGTTCGATAACGTACCCGATATGCAACAAAGAGTTTCTTTGAAATCTTACGTTGCACACTAGTAATAAAATAATATTATTTTAAATGGCAGTTAACACATAGTCGTTGTATTGGCGAGAATGGATAGAAATAACTAAAATATGATTATATATGTTTTTTAAATGTTTTTACTGTTATCTAATAAAAGATAATGGTGTAAAATACAGAAAGAAATCAATTTTAGGCGTATAAACCATAGTTTTCACTAACGGTTCACTTATCGCCTTTTGATGGAGAACCGTCATTAAATATAGTTTTGTTCATTATTATACATTCTAATTGACCAAATGAAACTCTTCTTTAGAATTGAGACATCAAAATTTACTTTGTGTATGTTTGTGGTATTTTTCCGATAAAGTTCATTTTTTAATGAATAGTGTAAAATGTTGTATTTTAATTCAAAACCTATTTTTAATCTAATTTATTTATATGAATAGATTATCTTTTTAATTGGCTTTAAAGTGAAATTATAATATATTTTTACTATTAAATCCAATAGTGGTCATTAGAATTAATTTTACTTTGAAATCGGACTTAAACTAGTGTCAATCTTTTGATACTTATTGTTTCATAAAAACACGCTATTTGCTCTAACAGCAGGAATTAATTATTAAATTAATTAATGAAACTTATATGTTTTGAATTTTGTAAAATGGACTTAATTTTTGAATTCATAATATCAAATATAGCTTAGGGTGATGTTTTGGTATTTTTCTAAAAAACATCAATTTTTGATGAATAGTGAAACCACTAAGTGGTACTTAAAAACTGATTTTTCGTTTAAATGAAATTTTACCACCTCTGTGTTTTGAATATAAAAAATCATAAATACATGTTTGTCATTAAGAAGTAAAATGTGGTTCAATGGGATTAAAATAATTTTTTGGTGAATAGTAACTTATTATGTTTTTAATCGCGATTAGAGGTAATTAGTGTAATTTAAAGTAAAAACAATGTTGTAATAATATGAAATGAACTTTAAACATGTCCTAACCTCATTGGATATGTCATGGACGATCAATAAAATCCATGGGTCAACTTGGGGACCCCATGAAGCCACTTTGGTTGGAAAATGACATTAATAACTTTTTATTTAAAGTTAAAATAAAAATGTCACAAACATGAGTTATTTTACTAAAACAATTTTTACATGGGGTTATACAAATCATATTTTTTAATATAAATATTAATTTGAAAGATAAAAGGATTTACTACTTCATTGTATTTTTTTATAATTTTTAGACATTAAATAAATTAAATTATTTATGACACCATGATGATGCAGCGATTACCTCATCATTTAACGATTTAAATAAAATGGAAAGATAATGTAAAATATAAGACCTAAACATGTCAAAAACCTATTGGATGGATGGATTTAGAACCATTATCACCTTATCCTCGAAACACATCAATTTGGGGCCACTAAAATCTGAAACTCATTCTAAAATAAAGTAACATTTCCTTACTTTCCAAGAGTGCCCCTCCTCTCCTCTTATAAAAGGCCCCCACCTCTACCACCTTACCCACACTTCCAAAGCCTTTGGCTTGGCCAACCATGCCCATTGTGTCTCTGAACATCCCTCTCTTACTCCTTGAAGCCTCACATTGGGCAGAAGTCTTCCCAAAGAAGGCTTCGAGCTCAAATATAAGAGAGTTACCCGATTTTAAGGTGATGTCTTCACTTGTGTTCTTTTGTTTTATTTTTCTTCTCCAACCGCCTAACTATTTTTATTAATTTATTTTGTAACAACACCTGTATATTAAATATAATAGTATGTTTTTATAAGATGATTTCTAGCTACACTTACACACATCTACATCTAATTGTTAACGAACATATTGTTTCTGTGGTTGGTGAATTTCTGCCTCACGAAACGATGATTGTTCAACACTCATATAACACCCTTAAAGGTCTCCATTAAGATGTCACTAAATTTATATATTATATATATTATGTTTATGTTTTACTTATTCTTCTTTATTTTTCATTTGTTCTTTACCTTTATGGGTTCCATTGAGGGTAAACACGATAATTTCATTTTAGGAAGTGCGGACTACCGCCCCCTCAAAGTGATGTGATTCGTTAATGCCATATGTGGGACGTATAAAGGATCGATTTAAAGTTATTATATATGATGTTATACTGGAATTATAATATACCTCTATATCATTATTATTTATTTCCATTAATGTATGAGATAGAAATGAAAGTAGCGTTCATGCGTATGTACGGCTTACCGTCTCCTTGAACGGTGCATTTCATTTCTTACCTCTAAATGAATATGTGATATTATAAATACATGTATATGCTAGGTATATATGATATATATGATATAAAAGTCAGGAATGTCATTCTGGATATGAAGAACCTTTGACCACACGAACAACATGTAATTGTAAGAAGTCCACTTTCGACTTAAGAACCAAATATCGACAAAACAAACATTATTAACTTAAATGATTACATAATGTTTATAACATGGATATAAGCGATATAAAAGGAATAATGAACTTGAAAATGGTTCTTAAGAAAATACAAATTAACTCAGGTTTATTATTGAGGACGTTAAAGAATGATCGAGTCAAGTCGGACCCGAGGTAAGGTACTTCGTCTCAATCTACTTTAATTGAGGCATATTTCGTTTTATACACAACTTTCTTTTATACAGTGTATAAACCCCTTTGACTTTTACTTTTATACAAAAGGAATATTTTTCTACAAAGCTTTTTACAAAAGGACAAAAACGAATGTTTCTTTTAACGTACGCGGTGACAACGGCCTTTTCTGCCGCCGCGAGTATTATTTGGTCTTCTGCTTCCTGAACAAGACGTAATGTTTTTTTAAAAATGAAATAAATACCATATAATCTTTTATGTATTTTGGTATTGAAAATGGTTTTTATAATGGATTTGTTATGTCAATATATTTAAGTGATATATTGTGATCAAAGTGTGGAAATGTTTTCTTTCCATTATATTTGTTTTATGTCATATGATTTTTACAATGATACTTGGACATTTGATGGGTGGTTATGTGATAAACTATATGACGGGTGGTTCCGTGAATACCAGGACGGGTGGTTACGTTATAACCTCCAATGCATTGGGTATAGAAGTCGGCCGTATGGTTATTCTATTAAATATATATGGAAGTTGGCTGTATGGCTATTCCATTAAGTGATATGTGTGGAAGTCAACCATATGGTTATTCCACTTATGTATGTTTATGTCCCAAGTAACCTTTATATGTCATGTGTTCTTTATATGGGTTTTATGGTAATCCTTTAGTTACAAAAGGGTAAGTAATGATATTTTATTCAGTGAAGATTATTTACTACTTGATAAACGTGAAATGTATTACTTTGATAAAGTATACATGGTTTACTTGTTGTTTTTATAAACTAATAGTTTCCATTCATTGTATATCCCTTAATGGGTTTTTTATGCTCACCCCATGTTTTTTTGAATAGTTATTCATAGGACTTAATGTGGAATAGGGTCAAGGATGGGATCAAGGGAAAGTCATGCTATATAAAACATGGAACTAGACATGTTTCTTTTTAAGAGTTTTTTTATGGAAACTTAGTAGAAGTGTCTACTTTGTAGTCTTTTGAGA
This sequence comes from Viscum album, assembly GCA_963277665.1. Taxonomy (NCBI): domain Eukaryota; kingdom Viridiplantae; phylum Streptophyta; class Magnoliopsida; order Santalales; family Viscaceae; genus Viscum; species Viscum album. The sequence goes on from OY728147.1 coordinate 90,681,316, forward strand.
TGTAACAGTTATGTCCTAATTCTCTAAAACTGTAAACATGAAAAGATACTCAATGTGAATTATTTATTTAATTCAATATTAAGTAATGTTAAGGGCGGGGCCGTATAGTTGGCATCAATGTTCGGTTTAGATAACTTTAGGAGTTATAATTCTATTAAATGATTATCCAAAAATATTTTTTTAATGGTCAAATTGAAATGATATAGAATTTGAATATTACTATGTTGCTTCATCTAAGACATGTTTGTTAATAATGGGTTTCTATAGAATAAACAGAACAACTTTTCTGGGAAGGCATATAGAGGGAAATGACCTTTCAAATCAGTATCCTAAGATGGTCAAAATCAGAACTAAACGGTTTGTTGCAGTGATGTCTCAGTTGACTCAAGTGAAAAATTTTGGTTGTTTTCATTGATGATATTTTGGTGTTTTCCAAAAGTAAAGTGGAGCATGAAAGACATTTAAGGGTTATCTTGAAAACCTTTAATGAAAAGAAATTGTATGGGAAATTCAGAAAGTGTGAGTTTTGGTTGCAACAAATTTCTTTCCTTGGTCACACTGTTTCAAAAGATGGCATAAATTTGATCCTGCTAAAACAAAAGTTGTTTAAGAATGTCCAAGACCCACAAATGTAACCGAGATCCATAGTTTTCTTGGTTTGGCAGGTTACTACCAAAGGTTTGTTGAAACTTTTTCATGGTTATCTAGTCTGATGACTAACCTAACTCGTAATGGTGTTAAGTTCCTCTAGAAAAAATAATGTGATGATTATTTTCAGGAGTTGAAAAGAAGATTGGTGAATGCTCCAGTTTTGGCACATCCTTCCAGGAATATTGAGTTTGTTATATACAGTGATGCTTCGTTGAAGGGACTTGGTTGTGTCCTTATGCACAATGATCAGGTAATTTCTTATGCTTCATGTCAGTTGAAAAGTCATGAGGTAAATTACCCTACACATGATTTGGAATTTGCTACTATTGTTTTTTCTTTAACAATTTGGAGGCATCATTTGTATGGAGTAAAGTGTGAAATATATACTGATCCCAAATCTTAAAGTAGATATTCACTCAGAAAGAATTGAACATGAGACATAGGAGATGGCTGGAATTAATCATGGATTATGAATGTACAATTCATTACCATCCGAGAAAAGCAAATAAAGTGGCTGAAGCTTTGAGTCGAAAAATTAATGCTTCATTAACAATGTTGCGTTTGGAACGAGATCCTTTGCTTTTTGATTTTATGAACTTGGTCATGGATGTTGTTTGTGAAGGAAGTCCTTCTATTTTGATTCAGGTATCAGTGACATCTTCCCTATCAGAAAGAATCAAGAAAGAACAGAATCAAGACAGTGAGTGGTAGAAAAAGGTAGAGCTGGTTCAGAAGGGTAAGTTACCCGAATTAAACAATGATAATGATTGTGTTTTCATGTTTGGGAAGAGATTATGTGTCCCTTGTGATTCACAGTTGAATAATGAGTTTTTATGTGTGGCTCATAGTTCCCCGTTTTCAGTTCATCCTGGCAGTACTAAGATGTACAGTGATCTGCGGGAGTATTATTGGTGGGATGGAATGAAAAGAGATAATGCTGATTTTACTGTGAAGTGTTTGACTTGTCAGCTGGTTAAAGAAGAGTGGTAGTTACCGAAAGGGATGCTTCAGCCTTTACCAGTCCTAGAGTGGAAATGGGAAAATATATCCATGGATTTTGTCGTGGGATTACCGAAGAAATCTAGAGGTAATAATGTAATCAGGGTTATTGTTGATCGCTTCACTAAATCTGCTCATTTCCTTGCTATAAGAGATACTTTTTCCCAAGATCAACTTTCCCGTTTGTATCTTAAAGAGATAGTCAGGTTACATGGAGTTCCTCTCTCCATTGTGTCTGATTGTGATCCCAGGTTTACTTCTAACTTTTGGAAAGGACTTCAGAAGTCGTTGGGTACTGAATTAAATTTTAGTACATCTTTTCTTCAACAATCAGATGGGCAGTAAGAACGAATAATTCAGACCGTGGAGGATATGCTATGAGCTTGTTCGATGGATTATCAGGGAAGTTGGTACCAACATCTTTCTTTGGTTGAGTTTTCTTATAATAACAGTTTTCATTCCAGTATACAGATGGCACCATTTGAGGAATTATATGGGAAGCGGTGTCGAACTCCATCATTTTGGGATGAAGTGGGTGAAAGGAAGCTGATGGGACCAGAATTGGTAGAATAGATGGCAGATAAAGTTTAGTTGATTCAGAAGAACTTGAGAACATCTCAGAGTAGGCAGAAGAGTTATGAGGATAACCGGAGGAAGGATCTATCTTTCAAGGTATGTGATCATGTTTTTCTCAAGGATTATACATGGAAAAGTGTGATGAGAATTGGTAAGAAAGGAAAGCTGAGTACAAGGTTCATTAGACCATATAAAATTCTGGAGAAAGTTGGATCAGTTTCTTACCGAGTGGCTTTACCTCTGAGTTTATCTCAGGTACACAATGTTTTTCATGTTTCGATGTTAAGGAAGTATATGCCAGATACATCTCATGTTTTGAGTCCAGAGGTAGTTCAGCTGGAAGAGAACCTATCTTATGAAGAACAACCAGTCCAGATTCTTGACCGAACAGAGAAAGTGTTGCGAAATAAGGTAATTCACCAGGTAAAGGTTTTTTGAAAAAACCATATGGTTGAAGAGGAAACGTGGGAATCTGAAAATGCTATGAGGGATAAATACCCCCACTTATTTTGATAAGTGAATAAAATTGCGAGGACACAATTCCCAAAAGGGGGGAAGGATGTAACATCCCAGGTAAATAATGAATAAATCATTTTCATATTTATTAATATTTACGAATTAAATATTAATTTTACTTTAAAGGGGTTTCTATGTTCGATAGCATACCCGATATGCAACAAAGAGTTTCTTTGAAATCTTGCGTTGCACACTAGTAAAAAAATAATATTATTTTAAATGGTAGTTAAAACACAGCCTTTGTATTGGTGGGAATGGATAGAAATAACTAAAATATTATTATATATGTTTTTAAATGTTTTTACTGTTATCTAATAAAAGATAAAGGCTTAAAATAAGGAAAGAATTCAATTTTAGGCGTATTTGCCCTAGTTTTCACTAAAGGTTCACTTATCGCCTTTTGATGGAAAACTGTCATTAAATATAGTTTTGTTAACTATTATAAATTCTATTGGAACAAATAAAACTCTTCTTTAGAATTGGGACATCAAAATTTACTTTGTGTAAATTTTTGGTATTTTTACGATAAAGTTCATTTTTTAATGAATAGTGTAAAATGTTGTATTTTAATTCAGAATCTATTTTTAATCTAATTTATTTATATGATTATATTATATTTTGAATTGGTTTTAAAGTGAAATTAGAATATATTTTTACCATTAATTCCAATAGTGGTCGTTAGAATTAATTTCACTTTGAAATCGGACTTAAACTAGTGTCAATCTTTTGATACTTATTGTTTCATAAAAAACACGATATTTGCTCTGACAGCAAGAATTAATTATTAAATTAATTAATTAAACTTATGTGTTCTGAATTTTTTAAAATGGACTTCATTTTTGAATTCGGAATATCAAATATAGCTTAGGGTGAAGTTTTGGTATTTTTCTGAAAAACTTCAATTTTTGACGAATAGTGAAACCACTAAGTGGTACTTAAAAACTGAATTTTCGTTTAAATTAAATTTTACCACCTCTGTGTTTTGAATTTAAAAAATCCAACATACATGGTTGTCATTAATAAGTAAAATTTGGTTCAATTGGATTAAAATAATATTTTGGTGAATAGTAACTTATTATGTTTTTAATCACGATTAGAGGTAATCAGTGTAATTTAAGGTAAAAATAATGTTGTGATAATATGAAATGAACTTGAAACATGTCCTAACCTCATTGGATGTTTCATGGCCGACCAATACAATCCATGGGTCAACTTGAGGACCACATTAAGCCACATTGTTTTGAAAATGACATTAATAACTTTTTATTTAAAGTTAAAATAAAAATGTCACAAACATGAGTCGTTTTACTAAAACAATTTTTACATGGGGTTATACAAATCATATTTTTGACTATAAATATTCATTGTAAAGGGAAAAATATTTCCTACATCTTAGTATCTTTTTTTATAATTTTTAGACATTAAATAAATTAAATTATTTATGACACCATGATGATCTAGCGATTACCTCATTATTTAATGATTTAAATAAAATGGAAAGATAATGTAAAGTCTAAGACCTAAACATGTCAAAAACCTATTGTATGGGTGGATATAAAACCCTTATCACCTTATCCTAGAAACACATCAATGTGGGACCATTAAAATCCAAAAATCATTCTAAAATAAAGTAACATTTTCTTACTTTCCAAGAGTGCCCCTCCTCTCCTCTTATAAAAGGCCCCCACCACTATCACCTTACCCACACTTCCAGAGCCTCTGGCTCGGCCAAAACCTGCCCATTTTGTCTCTCCACATCTCTCTATTTCTCCTTGAAGCCTCACTATGGGAATAAGTCTTCCCAAGGAGGCCATTGAGATCAAATCTAAGAGAGTTACCCGATTTTAAGGTGATGTCTTCACTTGTGTTCTTTTGTTTTATTTTGCTTATCCAACCCCCTAAACTCTTTTTATTCATTTAGTTTGTAACAAATATAGTATCTTAAATATACTAGGATGTTTTTAAAAGAATATTTCGAGCTACACTTACACAAATCTACATCTAATGGTTAAATAACATACTGTTTCTGTGGTTGGCGAATTTCTGCCTCACGAAACGATGATTGTTCAACACTCATATAACACGTTTAAAGGTGGCCATGAAGATGTCACTATATTTATATATGATATATATTATGTTTATGTTTTACTTATGATTATTTATTTTTCATTTTTTTTTACCTTTATGGTTTCCATTGTGGGTAAACACGATAATTTCATTTTAGGAATGCGGATTACCGCCCCCTCAAAGTGATGTGATTCGTTAATTCCATATGTGGGACGTATAAAAGATGGATTTAAAGATATTATATATGATGTTATACTGGAATTATAATATACCTATATATCAATATTATTTCTTTCCATTAATGTATGAGATAGAAATGAAAGTTGTGTTCATGCGTACGTACAGCGTACCGTCTCCATGAACGGTGCATTTCATTTCATACCTCTAAATGATTATGTGATATTATAAATACATGTATATGCTAGATATATATGATATAAAAATCAGGAATGTCATTCCGGATATAAAGAACCTTTGACCACACAAACAATATGTAATTGTAAGAAGTCCACTTTCGACGTAAGAACCAAATATCGACAAAACAAACATTATTAACTTAAATGATTACATAATGTTTATAACATGGGAATAAGTGATATAAAAGGAATAATGACCATGAAAAATGTTCTTAAGAAAATATAAATTAACTCATGTTTATTATTCAGGATGTTAAAGAACGATCGAGTCAAGTCGGAACCGTGGTAAGGGACTTTGTCTCAATCTCCTTTCATTGAGGCATATTTCGTTTTATACACAACTTTCTTTTATACGGTGTATAAACCCCTTTTACTTTTACTTTTATATAAAAGGAATATTTTTCTACAAATCTTTTTATAAAAAGACAAAAAGGAATGTTTCTTTTAACGTATGCGGTGACAATGACCATTTCCGCCGCCGTGAGTATTATTTGGTCTTTGGCATCCTGAACAAGCCGTAATGTTTTTTTTAAAATGAAATAAATACCATATACTCTTTTATGTATTTTTTTTTATTGAAAATGGTTTTTATAATGGATTTTTTATGTCAATATATTTAAGTTACATATTGTGATCAAAGTGTGGAAATTTTTTCTTTCCATTATATTTGTTTTATGTCTTATGATTTTTATAATGGTACTTGGACATTTGATGGGTGTTTATGTGATAAACCATATGATGGGTGGTTCCGTGAATACCAGGATGGGTGGTTACGTTATAACCTCCAATGCATTGGGTATGGAAGTTGGCCGTATGGCTATTCCATTAATTATGTATGGAAGTTGTCCGTATGGTTATTCCATTAAGTGATATGTGTGGAATTCGACCATATGGTTATTCCACTTAAGTATGTTTATGTCCCAAGTTACCTTTATATGTTATGTGTTCTTTATATGGGTTTTATAGTAATCCTTTGGTTACAAAAGGGTAAGTAATGATATTTTATTCAGTGAAGAGTTTTTACAACTTCATAAAGGTGAAAATTATTACTTTGATAAAGTATACATGTTTTACTTGTTGTTTTGATAAACTAATAGTAACCATTATTTGTGTATCCCTTATTGAGCTTTTTATGCTCACCCCACGTTTTTTTGAAATGTTTTTTCACAAGACTTAATGTGGAATAGGGTCAAGGATGGGATCAAGGGAAAGTCATTCTATATAAAACATGGAACTAGACATGTTTCTTTTTAAGAGTTTTTATTCTATGGAAACTTAGTAAAAGTGTCTACTTTGTAATCTTTTGAGATGTAACAGTTATGTCCTAATTCTTTAAAACTCTAAAATTGAGAATATCCTCAATGTGAATTATTAATTTAATTCAATATTAAGTAGTTTTTAAGACCGGGGCTTTATAAGATGTGTATATGGATTCATTTCATTTTTAGTTCACTGATTTAGCTGAATGTGTTGTCTGTTTCTTAAATTTCCATATTTATATTTCCTTATCTAGTTATTTTAATTGATTTTAGTATTAGTTATTTACCCTAAGTTTTTAATTTACACCAATTTATTCACTACTTCATCCACTTTACATACCCTTACTGAGCTTTATTTCTCACCCTCATTATATTTCTTTCCCTGGGTTATGATGAGGAACCCTTTGAATTAGATTTGATGGATGATTATTATTTCATTTTATAATTTATAATGTTTTTATTTTCTATTCCCCGATATAATATGGGAATCATATATCTAATATGGATTTCCATTACTTCTAAATTGATGGGTCCTTCAAGATATTATTCCTTGTATTCATGACATTGTAATAAAATAATGCACCTGCTCTGGGCATCTGGGGTCAGGGCATTAATGTTTGAATCAGAGGATGTTTAGAAATAACCTCGAAAACTAGATTTAGAAAAAAAAGATTAGGGAATATAAAACTAACATATTCTTTATATATAATTATATAATAACACCCAAAAGTTTTGGTAATGTATTGATTATATGGGTATTCCTTGAAATACATACTTATGTGGATAAAACAAGTGGACGTTGTTTTGGAACTGGTGTACCTTAGAGTAATACCTTCGAAAAGGTTTTATAGACTTCAATTAGGGAAACATAGTGCATAGAAATGTTTCATAATTCACACCTGGTTTGACATTCCCAAGGGATATACATTGTATAGATCCCATTTTCAATACTCACCATTAGGAAGATTTTAAAAGTGTATTTTTCCCATATATAACTGATGTTTATGATTATATGAATTACAATGTAAAAATTTATGTTATGTGATATATGACATATAGTGTTATAAAATGTTCATAATTTTAGGAGATAATATAATATATTCCATTTTTATAAATGGTTCCTAGTAGAATGACTGTGAACCTCATAGATTCACATGATTCAAAGAGTAAGAAGGAATAATTATTCTATGGTCTTAAGCAAATATTTCAAATGAAAATTGTATCATAAACATTCTCTTCATATGATAACACAATATCATGTGAAAATTAAACGGGTAAATAATTCCCCAAGTCTTATGTATTCAATGGAACCCATGATAAGGATAGGTTATATGAGAAACATGAATATTAGAATGAGTCAAAGAAGATGAAGGGAGAGAATAATTTTCTGAAATGTGATAATTGTGGAAAAAAACACTCTAATACATTCTTTAAGGGAATGTGATTTTGTTATAAGTGTGGAGAAAAATGGAACTATGTTTATGATTAACGGGGTAAGATTTTTTTTCCAATATACAATTCTTCAACTATAAGGAGATGGGATACTGCGCGAATTAATATCTCAAGAGTCAATATAATATACCCCAAATGATGCTATTGGATAATGATCAGGTTATGATACTACGAAAGATGAACTGGAATGATTAATATACTAATTCAAGAATTTGTTCAATTGAATATTTTATTTCAAATGTACTCATTATAAGAGTTATAGAAAATATGGGGATTTTACTACAATACTTTTTCATTAAGTATTTGACATCATATATTGAATGAATGTAAGAAATGTTATTCAGTATAATGTTTAATTTTTCATAAAACACATGTTTGTGGGAAGTAAAACCTTTATCGTGTCCTTTATTTTGAGATAATGATTACTAAATGATTTACTTAGATATGTGCTGACTACTTTAGAACTGATTAATGAATTTTTGAAAAGTGGACTATTCTATCTCAAATAGAGTTTATATCACTTTTGGATTTAAGGAATATATCCAATAACATGTTTCTTATAAAATAAATAAAGAATAATTAATGTTACCAATAATTTTTTATGGTGATTCGAGTTATTAACATATTTCAAGATAATAAATTATGAATTTTTTCACAAGTTTGGAATGTGAAAATTTGGAGTTTCTCCCTGGTGATTAAAGGAAAGTGATAAATTCAAATTTTAAATTCACTGACAATACTTCTAATGTGTTGGATCATAATATTATAATAAATTTTAACCATTTTGAAAAATTTTAATCAATGGATGTTATTTTAGAGGTAAATGTTTTACTTCACCATATGAGGCATCATGTTCTAATAGTTGAAGTATAAATTGTTCAAGGTATAATAAATAGAAAAGATTGTTTTTATAGAAATGTATCTTTAGTTATATTATTCTAGTTTGAAATAATTCCATAACTATAGAAAAAGGGGGTTTTAATCATTTATTTTCATATTATCAACATTTTTGATGATATCAATGGACTTTATTCACATGTCTAGATTGTGGTTTTGTGATCTATAACATTCAGCTGAACACGTTCTCTATCACTCTCTGTGAGATCCTGATTCTTATATTTTTCCTCGATATACATGTTCCCATTTCCCACCAATGTTCTCTAACAAAAGAACCTAGTTGTGCGACAATTTTACATCCCATTATCTCTTATTAGTAATATGTGTTATTAACCCACTTTATTATGTGGGTTTATCCAAAATAAATTATTATCAAATATCGATCCCTTGATTACAATGATCAATCTTAAATTTTGAGGATGCAGTTTATATAATGTGGGAAGAATGTAACACCCCATGAAATTAAAATATTTACATTTTAGAAAAAATTTTATTTTTTCTCCCTTTATACAAAACTCAATGTTAATTTTATGATACGCACAACACTGAGTTAGCTTGCATTACATGCATGACTGAGTTTTTCAACCTTTTAATGGATAACTAATATCATAACTAAATTATGAAACATTCAAAAAAATATTTTTTAACATAATCATTTTATTTGGAATTTACAGTGATTAAATTATCTTAGGGTTATTTTTTGATTTTTCTAAAAAAAATATTGTTTTTAATGATTAATAAAAAGTACTACAATTTATTTTAAAATTTCCTTTTCATTTAAATAATTATTAGTGTTATAATGTATTCAAAATATGTTTTAGATTCAAATTATTTAAATTATACATATATTTATACAATCATGTTCATTTTATTCAATTTCAATTTTAATTTCAATATAAAATCGTAACAAATATTTGAACGTTTTTCTACATTAAAACCCTGTTATTTTTCCCTCTCTGTGAGATTAACGTTAATCATAATTTTACTACATATTTTATTTGAATTTTTAAAATATAAAATACATGGTAGTAATAAGTTTTATATCTTTTTCTAATAATATAATGTTAATTTTTGACAAAAAAATAATAGTGGAAATGATTAAAATTATTTTTGGTGATTATGGTAAAATTAATCATAATAGGTGACTAAACCTTAATCATAAGGACCAAGATGTCATGAAGACTTGTCCAAAATCCCTAGGATTAAAATAATTCAGTCAAATACCATATTTAAATGATTATTATTGGTTATTTAGGTATTAATAAATGGAATTCCCCTATATAAAATGTTCTGTATGGGAAAAGTCACAAAAGGAACTTTTATTTTCTTTAACACATATAAAACATTGAGATATGTAAAATTAATTTTAATTTAAGTTATAAATATTATTTTTTTGTAGATAAATTGGATAATTTTATCATAATAATATATCATTGATTTTTAGAGATGATTTAGTTACTTAAAATGCATAGAAAATTCCACCATAATGATTATTTAGTAAATAATTAACTAAAATAAATGATACAATAGATATTTGAATTGAAGTGAGTTGATTGAATTATTGTATTTATTTATTTTTGTAGATGAAGATTTAGTTTTAAACATATATAAAACCAATATAATTTAATTTAAATATTATATTCTTATTTTAAAATTGAAATTAAATAAATAATGTTAGAATTGACATTATTGTTAATTGAAAATAAATAATTATTAACGGATTTGAAATTATTAACAAATATATATTAAGAGTAGTTATTTTATGTTTTAATATATATTATATATGGTCAAGTAAAATATCAATTGAAATTTATCATTAACATATTGACCCAAAGATTGTAAAGATGTTGTTAACACGGTCCGGGTTTAAGCAATATTTTAGCACGCCTCATGCACTTGTTTTAAAATTTATTTCCAAAAATATTATTTTTATTTTATAAAATAGATATAATATTAATAATTTCTTAGACCTATATTATAAAATAAATTTAAGATTATTTCTGTCAAAGGGTTAAATTACATTGTTTAGAAAACTAGGTTCTTTATAAAAACCAAAATGATAAAATGGGGAATCTTTGATAATAAGGAACCAAATTATTGAAAACAACATATTATTGTGTGGATGAGATTTTTATCATCAATTCATATCCTTTAATATTTTATTTTACCATTTTTATGAAATTTAGTTAAGGTATACCTCCCATTAATGAATATTATTTGGTATTTAAAAGAATCGCACTCCCCTCCACTATAAAAATCCCCCTCTTCTCACACTTCATTAAAACTCAAAAACAACATAATTTCATTGATGAACTACCAAAATATTCTAAAAAATATATTTTTGTACATTTTAGAATCCTCACTTATTGTATAATGAAATGTTCTGAATCCCTTTGTTTAAAACTAAAAGGAGTTACCCAATTAAGGGCTATCGTCTTCTCTTAGGATCTCTATTTTCATTTCTATTATCCACCCCCTCTAATATCCTTATTATATGAATATATAAAAACAAAATTATCCTAAATATACTATATTTTTTTAATTTTTTTACCTACACTTAAAAACACCTCCATCTAATGGGTAACAATAATATTATTTCTGTGCATGATAGACTACTACCATATGAAACGATGGTTGTCCATTTTTTCATTACAACCTGTCATAGAGGACCTTATGATTGAAAATATAATTATATATGATATATATGATATTTATAATTTTTTTATTCTTATTTAATTTAAATTTTTAACATACCTATAGGCTTTCTATCTTGGGTAAAAATGATAATTTTGTTTGAGGAAGTCTGGACTACTACCCCCTCAAAACGATACGAATCTTCCATTCCATACATCGAACATATAATGGATATTTTTAATAAATGATTTCCCATATATAAAATATATGTTATAATTATATTATAATATACATATGTATTTTTTAATTTTCAATCTGTTAATACAATCAAGAAATGAAAGTAGCATTCATGCGTACGTATTACCTACCATCTCCAAGAACTGTGCACTTCATTTATGTTCTCTAAGTATTATGGACTAATGAAAATAAATATATACTTAATATAAATGATAATTAATTCATTTTTCAAATTCTTTATGTTATTAAATCTTTGTCTAATTATTGATAACAATATGTAAAAAGACAAAACATCCTCACAAATCAAGTAAATTTACACCCAAAATAGTAAAAATAATGAATGTTGTTAACAAAAAGTTAATAAAATATTATAAAGAATTAATATATTGAATTATAAAAATTAATATTGTTTTTTATAATTAATTGAAATTTTTTAAATTACAATACATGATGATAAATACCACACACAAAAATTAAGGTTAAGGTAAAGGATTTTTCATCTTACTTTTTTTAACCTATGAGTTACATGTCATATTCAACACTCACTTATTTTGACAAGTGTTATACAACCCATTTTCATATATTATATAATTTTTAGTTTTATTTCATCATATTAAACGTCTTAATAGATTATTAATGTTTCATGGATCCCACAATTCAAATTCTACTCATCGAGCAAGGGATTTCATCCCAATTTACATTCATTAAGACTTAATTTTGTTATGCACCAAATAACTGTAATTTGGTTTATATGATACCCTTTGATCAGATATATCATGAATATAAATTTATCATGATATTATTTGTTTCATTTAATTCTTGTGTAATTATGATCTAAATGTTTCAATGTTGCATGGGACACATTGGAACGTTTAAATATTATTTTTCATCAAGAATATTTTAATTTCAACAGTCCTTATTGTTAATTACCCTCCTATGAGGTATTATTGATAAATAATTATTCTTTATTCAATATGTATATTTGATAAGGAAAATTATTTACTTGATATATGAGTAATTATTTGGACATTCAAAACATATTTAGGGGACCGTTGAAGGCCTCACCTATGGGTTGGGGACCAATTAATGAAATCCCCTCAATGCATCGGTAGTATCATGAGATGAATTAGTTGGGAAATTAGTTTAAACAATCTCTTGATAGTAATGGTATCATGTTCCTGGGAAACATGACGTCCCATAGTTAATAATTGCATTTATTTAGTGTTTAGTTGTTATTTATACATGAAATTTTTCATAAACATATATATGGATGCATCTCATTTTCATTTGATTGATTTAATGACATATTTTTTCAGTTTCATAACTTTTAATATTGATATTACCTTATCTAGTTATCTCAATGGAATTTATTACCATTCATTTGTATTTACATGTTAATTGATTCTTATTGATTAATTATTTCCTCTACTTTGCATACCCTTACTGACCATTTTAACTCACCTTTGTTATGTTTCATTCCCCTGCTATGATGAGGAATCAATCGAATAAGATTTCACGGATACTATTTATGTCATTTTGTTACATAAAATGTTTTATTTTTCAATTTCACAGTTAACTATGGTTATAATGTGTATAATATTTATTTCCAAGGAATAAAAACTGAATAGTCCTTTGAGATGTGATTCATTGTATTCATTATAATGCAAAAAAATAATGCACCAGCTCTAGGCTTCTAGGTTCCGGATGTTATGTTGATTTCCTATAAAAAAATATATATATTATTAACCATAATATTTAATGTTATTATGTAATTGAACATATAAAAATTATTATCCTAAAACTTCACTAATCCTAATCTCATAATATATCTAAACTATTTTTCTATACCAACTAATGTAACCAAATGATTTCATACATAATTATTACAAACTTTTAGATTTACATTCGAAACATTTAAAAAAAGTACAAACCCAAAAATTGTAAAAGGTTTAGTGTACTTGCGTAATAGATACATAAAGAGTTAATTTCATTATAGACCCTCATAATCCCCTATAAATTTATTCTTGCATTATTCCCTTCTTTAACTAATCCTGAATAAAATCTTTCTATCTATATAGAAAATGAGAAAAATTGAAAAGGGTTTGCTCAAATACGTTGTAGGGGTAAATTTTATAGATATATATCAATGATCATATATAATTATAAGACAATAAAACGGGTATGATATCCAAATAAAGACATAAAATGTTTATACGCACTCTACCATTGATCATAAACATGAATTAATGGAAAATTTATCATTTTGAAATACATGAATTATAAGAGTGTGATATCAATATAAATAAATCATGAATGACGATTTCAAATGATAATTATAAAAAAAATTAATAGAGTTTGGAAAAATAAAATGAATAGATCTCATGTCATATTTCAAGGTTTGTACTTCTGATACCATCATATAATAGTGGATCATGAATCAACCCATTTTTCACTTATAGATCAGGAATCACATTGTGTTTCCCATATCATAACAAATTATGAACCCCCACATTCTCTCCATTTCATAGTACATTAGGAATTCCTAACTATTTTCCCATAGTATATCATGAATATCAAATCATTAACTAGACCTATCTCATGATATATGAGGATTCATTGAATTAATGTGATGGAAAAACTTTCCCACCCATTATATATTTAAAAGCCTACATTTTTCTTCTAAATGATTATAAATAACTCAAAATTTCATCGTAGGGTAATCAATAGCATTGAAATAGGTTTCATAAAAATTTCATAATCAAATAACCACAAGATATTTATATAATGTATATGGATGGTTTTATTAGGTATTATCTATAATGTTTTCTAGTAAATTTCAAAAGTATTTGACATAACTGTAAAATAAAATTAAAACATTATTTGAAAATTTCATTTAAAAAAATGGATAAATATCCCTTTAATGTTATTTTGTTATAACCAAAAAATACTTAAATTGTTATAAAATACATTTTATTTAAAATAAGCCTGAAAATGTAATTGACTATTCAAATAAAATATTTATCAATGACTATAGGGGACATTTCATGCCATATATGATAGATGAAAAAATTCTGTTCACAATATTGTAAAAAGTAAAGGAAAAATTATTTAGAAAAAGGATTCATTACTAATAATTAAAAATAAAATAAATGGTATATGAAATTAATTTTTCAAAACATTTAAATTATATTTATGAAATTTCATAAAATAATTTATAGGATCATGGACCTGGATAAAAAACTTCAATGATGAAAGAGTAAACATAATTAAATTATCATTAAAATAACCTTATTAATCATTTTATATATCAAAATGTGGAAAATATTAAAAAATCTTATAAACTATTATAACTATTATAGATTTTTTTTTGGTTTTATATAATAATATCTTTAAAATATACCTCAACTAAAATTTAACACATACAATCCCAAAAATCAATGACACTGTAGCATAACTACAACATGTAATGTCCCTGAAATTTGGTATATTTTTTGTTAATTATATGGAATTATTTAAAGACAATGAAATTTGGAAGCGCGTGATTCCAAGGCCCAGAGTGCCCGAAATGATCTGCCGAAGTTTTGTTAAGCGTTAATTAGCGCGTCTAAGAAGTTTTCCTGAAAAAAGTGGAGTAACTCTTAAATGGTTACTCGGATAAAAAATATGAGGGAAACGTTGCGCTCAGGATGGCGGGTTTACCCTAGGTGCGACTTAAGTTTAGTCGGCGCAGGCCTCCAGTGAGAAATCCCAAAAATGCCATAATCGTAAATAAAATAATTTATAGAAATTATTTTATTTTTCAAATGCTTATGAATCACAAACAGTAACTCGGATTAAAAATCTAAAACCACCACTGAACTCTATAGGGTATTATTTCTTTATGAATATATTAACAATTGATGGCAAATGCCACCAATGAATGTTAGTTTTTGGCCGTAAATAAAATAATTAATTGGCAATTATTTTATTGGAAAATCTATAAATTTTAAATAGTAATTCGGATTTGAAATCTGAGAGTACATTTGGGTTCGTCCGGACTTGTTTCACTTAGGAAATTTTTAATCTCGACAGGCGTGGGTCGAGGGTGACTTTTAATAATTTTCCCAACTTGTTTTCAAGTGCGTTCAGTAAACGCGCGAGCGGCATTTTCTAACTTTTGTACCGGTGATCGGATTAAAAATCCGAGGGCGCCATTGAATGCACCGTGCACGGATTTTCTTAATGGAGGCTTCACTTCGACCACAGTTGGTCTGGAAAAAAGATATATTTTGATAATTTTAAAAGAATAAGAAAAATAACATAGTTAATTTTTATTTTCATTCTTTTCTCCAACAAACAAGAGGCAACGTGGGACTGACGATGTGTCAAGCCAATAAATGGCTTAACATTTCATTCTATGTAACTGCACTATTGTGTAATTAAGAAGGTTCCTTATTAATGGGCCTCCATTAATTCCATTAATGTTTCACCCCCTCCCCCTCTCCTATTTATTTCAAACATGGTTAGAGGTGTTGTCACAAATTCGCCAAGCAATGAAGTGTTGATGGAGTGCCATGACATCGAGCCCTTGGAAGACAAAGCAGGTTCTGGAGAGTGGTGGCTATCGACACTGAAACCCCGAATGAGGATCCTTGATCAAAGCAACGTCGTTGGAGGCTATTGTAGGAACGACGAATACCGACCCACTTCCTAAACCACATGCGCTTCTCCATCGATCACGAGGTAGGGTTTTTAAGCATGTTGAGTTTATTGTATTGATTCCTCCTATCCAAAATTTATGACGACGATAGCCAAATTAACACGACCATCATCCTGAACATAAACCTTGACCCTTTTTCTACCATTTTTCATGCGTTCTTCAATGCATAAATTTTTATTGGCACTCGAAACATAGAGTTTCACTGAAATCGATATTTGGACACAGAGCCCTTGACCCAAGTATCGCAAATATGCAATCGTTTAATTTTTCGGGCTTGGAACGAAGTCGCAGCGGCTCGCGGAAGAAAGCGGCTGCAGGCACCCAGCCAACTGTGAGGAAGAAAGGGCAGCGCGCGTCCCCACTGCCTGTTTATGAGGAAACTGTGGCCCGCCCGCCACAACAAAGCAGGGTGGCAGCAAAAAACTGTTTGGCCGCATGACGGAGCAGTGGGGTGCTTCCGCACCGCTGGTGGAGAAGGAGGTCACAGCCGCTTGGTCGTGGTGGAGGCTGGATAGCGGCCGACACCCATCCGGCCGCAGGTGGGCTGCGGCGCATGGTCGCACTATTTGGTGGGATTCTAGCCGGCCTTTTGGCCGGCCACGCCACACCTTGCAGGACCCTCTGGCGGGCCCCGCGTTCACGTAGTCGAACTGTCCATGGACCGTTCATGATGAACGGGGGGCGTCTCCCCCAGAGTGTTGGTCATGGAGGACCCAGCCACAGCGGAACTCCAGTCGAGCGGGATACATTGCAGCGGGCCGCGCCACAGCGGGGCGCACCGTAGTGAGCCGCGTCACAGTGGGGCACACCGCAGTGGGTTGTGCCGCAGTGGGCTGCGCCGGCAAGTTGTCCCCTTCACAGGCCGGGCCAAACCACTTCCCAGTTGGTCGGTCCCACCAAGACCCATGCCATCTGGGCCAGTCCCAAATTAGTCATGGCGGACCCAAACCAGTTCGGGTGGTCCCTGGCTGGATCAGAGCAGAACCGGGCCCATCTAGGCCCAGTTATGCCTTTGTGGCCATAACTTCTTAACTGGGCGTCCTCTTGACTAACTGTCTATGAAACTAGGATCCTTGGATCAAGATGGTGCATTTGGTTTAATCCAATTCAATTTTGGATAAGGTTAGAATACGACCGGGTTGGATCGGACCGCAAATCCAACCGGGTCATGGGAGAAGAAACGCTAATTACATATTGACAGGGCGTCTGATTGGAATTCTGTCTATTGAATTGGGTACCTTATGATGTGATGGACCTTTGATATACTTATTTGTGGGACTTTGGGGTTGCTGAGGTATGACCGATGGATTACGGAGCGGTTCTCCCAAGTGTTCTACGTACGGAATCCTACAACTGGCTAAGCCCTGAAGACTGCTTGACGATGGCCAAGGTGGGAAGCGGCTTTGTGTGACCCAACAGGCCCATGTTGGGAAGTGGCTCTGTGTGACCCTGAATGCCCAAGGTACCCATCAGGGTTGATTACCACATTAGTTCAAGGATATTTGGAAGCATCATTGTGTGACCTGGCAGACCCACTATACTCAATAGAGGATGAGTTCTCCAAAAAATGAGGAGTTCGATGTTTGTGACTAACGATGTTATGGTTACTACCCCAGAATATAAATTGTAGTGACTTCCATTGATATCAAGATGCAGTGAGTTTCTTGAGGAGAGGTTCCCCTAAACAGACTACATATGGAACCCTACGGTTGGTTGAGACCGGAATACTGCTCGACGATTAGCCTAGTGGGAAGCGGCTCTGTGTGACCTAGCAGGGCCATGGTGGGGAGAAGCTCTATGTGACATGGCAGACCCATTCTACTCGAAAGGAGGAGTACCAAAGTTCTTCCAAGGGGGGAAGCGGCTTTGTGTGACCCTACAAACCCATGGTGGGAATCATCTCTGTCTGACCCAGCATTCCCATGGTACTCATCAGGGAAGGGTACCACAGCAGTTCAAGGTTTGTGGGAAGTAGCTATGTGTGACCCGGCAGGCCCACTGTACTCGATAGAGGAAACATTCTCCAACAGCCGAGTAGTTTGATGATATGATAACCCTTCTGCCCCTAGAATAAATTCTGGTGTGAGCTATCATTACTTTGTTCTTATGATTGAGGTTATGCTATGTGATACTTCACCTTCGTGGTGTTACCTTCGTGGTATACTTCCCTCATGTATGATATGAGTATACCTTGATAACATAGGTAAATTTATGGGCATATACCTAAGTAGAGTTGGTCTCTTTATTTTAGGTCTTTCCTTTTTGGAACTCTATGATACCTACGGGGTCTCAGGGTCCCCCCCCCCCCCCGAGTATCTTTATACTCACCCCTACACAGGCTTCAAATTCATCATGTTGTGTCTCGTGCAGATGATGTGTGACATTGATCGAGGTTGAGGGATCCAGGACTGGACGGTTCATGGAGGAAGACCACTTGGTGTGATGCGATGCATGGACTAATGATCTTGAGCTGTACCTACTCTTTAGGTAGGATCCGGGGAGGACCGTATGGTGTAACACGACCCAGGGACAACTGATTGTGAGCTGTACCTACCCTTCCGATAGGATCTGTGGTGGATGATCAAGGATATGCTTTTCACCTTTTCATATGTTTTTTACCTCTCAGCTGTACTTGTACTATTCCTGTTCGGCTTGTATTCGGGCCCCTTTACATTCAGCACACTTTTTCTATAGCAGATTACTTCACAGTTGTCTCCTGTTTTGTAATCTGGCTGTGTGTTTATACAGATTTAAATTAAATGCCTTCCCTAATTATGAATTATTCCATTCAGTGCAAGTTTCCATCCCCTAGCCTATGGAAGGTGGGCTGGGGTAGTCACGGCATGGGCCACGGGGAACAGGTCGTGACAATTGGTATCTAACAAGTTCAGTTCTACCGAAGAACTACGACTCTGATCTTTTCTATGTGAAAATAGTGTTAAGTGATATGAGTGTGGTTTTCAGTTTGGTAAATCCAGTGTTGGTGCAGTGGCCGACATATCCATACACCAGGACCCCAGAATTTTGATTTTTATCTCAGTGCATGAAAACAATGATTGCGTGTGTTTTTTAAAAGATTCTCTTTTGAATTATTTTGAGTCAGCTCACCAGGTATAACTCAATCATTGTGGCACACCTGTTTCTTATCAGGATTCCTCCGCTTAGACAACCACCTAGTTTTCTTGGGAGAGTACGCGATGATGGCCTGCCGAATGATGAGTCCTTGGTTTAGGGCCCTCTTATGGCATTAGTAGCTTTGGGTGGTGTGCCAGAAGAACCACTATCCATTGGACTAGCGTTGCCACTAGCTCTACCTAAAGAATATGAACACTGACTGAGTGTGTTTCAAGAGTTCCAGCGGTAGAGGCCTCTGAGGTTTCAAGGTGAGACAGATTACCAGGTAGCTGAGGACTAGCTGGAAGATGTGGCTAGAGTTTTATGCCTAGTTGAGACACTAATAGAGAAGAGGGTGATCTTACCTTCTAGTTATCTCTAGTGATTGACCATGAGGATGGTACGTATAGTGATGAGGCTTTGGTATGTTGAAAGTTTCCTAAGATATTACCTTTGGGTAGTGTGTTAGCTATATCACTACCTATTGGGAAACAATAACAACCGGTGATATTGGTAGAGGAAACTTTTAGGATTTATGTGTTACATGAGATTCAGCATCTGATACCCCTCAGGTTCTGGGGAAAGCCCGACTCACAGGAGGTTGAGAACTTGTTTGAGGAGGTGGCTGAGATCTCTCTAGAGCTTCTATAGATTCGGCAGGACAACATGTCCGTATCTGATTATTCATCAAGGTTTACCGACCATTCCCAGTAGTCGAGGAATATGATACGATCAGTGCTTCGTGTCTTAGAATTTTTATTGTGGTGTGTTTAAGGATGTCTAAGCCAACACTATTCCACTCTAAATTCATACCTATGTTAGGGTCCTAGAGAGAACCTTTGCAGTTGACTGTACTTTGGCTGAGTGAATACAACCAGTGAATGTTATCAGTATGAAAGCAAGAAACTGAATCCAGTCTCGGAGACTTGGGTATGTAAAATGATTTGGGAGGAGGGAGTGATAGTGATGTATTAATCTTTATGGAAACAGACATGGAAGTGGAGTTAGGAGAGCAACATGAGGTGGTATTCTTTTCTACATGTTTCAACAAACACCTCAATGTGGTCACCACCAGGCTCAGGATGTTGCAGTATAGGGAAAGGGAGTAGCTTCATGTGGTCAAGGAGTGTGACCCAAGGACTCTAAGAATTATTAGAGGTACGGTATGTGTCTACTATTAGAAACTGTATCAATGAACATAGGTACCAATCATTCCTTCCATCCATGAATTGTGTCCCGAACCTATAATTTCCGGTTAAACTGTTTACTTGACCCCCATGTATGGAGATAGATTTGGGAGAAGAATCGATAATCACACTTACTCCAATGGTGTGATCTGACCCATGAGGTGAGATTTTCGTTTGGAACCACTTGGTGGCAGCATCGAGGCCTTACGACGCTAGTTTGGGAATGGACTGGGCATCCATAGTTCATACTCAAATTGACTATATTAGGAAAAATGGTTGTGTTTTATCTACAATATGGGAATGGAGATTCATTGAGTGGAGAAAAAGGAATACCATGTAACACATGATAATATCATGCAAGGGAGGGTGCAACTGATCACTATTGATTCGGCCAGAATTACCCTCACGGAAGTAGGAGTTTTGATGTTTCAGTTTCAAAAATTAGTGGCATAGAATGGGGACATCATTTCAAAAGATGTTTACAAGATTACCTCCTGGAAGGGAGAGGGACATCTGCTTTGGCTAGGTACTACCAGAGATTTGTAATCAATTACTCCAGGGTAGCGGCACCCTTGTCATCATTGACGAAAAAGGGGGAGCCTTTCCAGTGGAAGAAGAAGCATCAGCAGAGCTTTCAGGCGATGATACAGAGACTGACATGTATAAATACACTACCCATGACCAAGAGTTACTAGCATTGGTCTTTGAACTGAAGCTATGGTGGCGCTGATTGATGGGTGAAAATTTTATAGTCTACTCTAATCACAAGAGTCTTAGATGTATCTTCTCTTAGAAGGACCTGGACTTGAGACAGTGACGATGGATAGAGTTTTTCCCGGACTATGACATTGAGATATTCTATACTATTGGGAAGGGGAACATGGTAGAAGATGCACTCAGTAGGAGTTCTGGTTTTCAGTTTCTAAGTGAAGCGATAGAACAACTAGTCGCGTTGCAGATGTCCTTAGTTGATAGAGATGGAGTAGCATACCTCCAGTCTACGGTAGTAACACCCTAACACCTTCAACGAGTTTGGGAGGCACATCTTGGGGACACATACTATGAGGCTCGACGTGCTCATATATTCTCAGGGCATGCACATGATGGATTTTTTGAGGGTGGGGATCATGATATCCTCTTCAGAAGACGTACCATGGTACCAGTAGCTCTACAGAAGGAGGTGTTGAGGGAGTTACATAAATCCCCTATAGGAGTACATCTAGGAGTGGAAAAGATGTACCAGGACCTTCAGCTTTATCATTGGTGGCTAGGAATGAATAAAGATGTAGCAGAGTTTGCCTCTCGGGGCCTCACTTGTCAGCAAGTGAAGGCAGAGCACCAGGTTCCATCAGGATTAGTTCATCCATTTGGGGTGCCATAGTGGAAGTGGGATGAAATTTCCATTGACTTCTAGATGGGACATCCATGCACATCCAAGTTTCATGATTCTATCTGGGTGATCGTTTACCGACTCACGAAGTCGGCCCACTTCCTACCTATCAGAGAGAAGGGATCGGTAGAGATCATTGGATGCTTCTACACACATGAGGTTGTACAGATTAATGGAGTGTCATCAATAATTTTCTCTGATTATTATGCACTTTCTAAATACCATCTATATAAGGGGTTGGAGGAGGTGTTTGAGAAAAATGGTCGATTGACCACTGCCTTCCATCCTCAGGCGGATGGTCAGACAGAGCGGAACATTCAGACCCTCGAAGACATGCTACCTTCTTGCGTCCTTGATTTTGGCCACAAGTGGGAGGATCAATTGCCTTTAGTGGAGTTCAAATACAACAATAGAAATCACTCCAAAATTGGTATGGCACCATTTGAGGTGTTGTATGGGCGACCTTGCAGATCACCACTGTGTTGGACTGACCCAGTGGAGTCAACACTCATGGGACTAGAGATGGTATGGGCTACCACGGAGAAAGTGTAGATCATCTTGGAGCGGATAAAAAATGTACAGAGCAAACATAAATACAATGATGACAGGGGGCATAGACCTCCTGAGTTCGAGGACGGTAACCATTTGTTTCTTGGGGTCTCACATCTACGAGTTTTGCAGTGATTTGGTCGAGATGACAATTTATCTCGAAGGAATATCGGACCATTCTAGATTCTCAGTAGAGTGGGATATGTGGCATACCATCTATATTTTCCCTCACAGATTCACCAACTGCATAATGTATTCCACGTATCCCAGCTCATGAGATACGTGCATGACCCATCTCATAGCATTGACCATAGCAAGAGGGACTTAGTCGATGGGGAAACATTTACGGAGGTTCCATTAGAGATTGGGGATAGACAAGAGAGAGTCCTTCATTGGAAGTTGATACATCTGGTGCGCGTTCACTAGTATCACGAGAACCTCTAAGAAAGCACTTTTGATTAGGAGCCTCAGATTCGTGTTCAGTACCCCATTTGTTTCCTTAGTATATATGTTTTGGCTTTTGGGGAAGTAAAGCCCTAAGGTGGGGAGAATGTAATGTCTCAGAAATTCTATATATATATATTTTTAATTATATGGGAATATTTCTAGATCGTGAAATCTGATGGTGCGTGATTCCGAGGCCTAGAGTGCCTGGATTGATCCGTCGAAGTTTTGTTAAGCATTAATTAGCGCGCGTAAGAAGTTTTCCTGAAAAAGTGGAATAACACTCAAACAGTTACTTGGATAAAAAATATGAGGTCACTGTTGTGATCAAGATGGCAGTTTTACCCTAGGGGCGACTTAAGTTTAGTCGGCACAGGCCTCCTATGAGAAAATCCAAAAATGGAATAATCGTAAATAAAATAATTTAAAGCAATTGTTTTATTTTTTTAATTCTTATAACTCACAAGCGGTAACTCAGTTTAAAAATTTGAGACCACCAATGAACTTGTGAGGGTATGATTTTTTAGGAAGTTACTAACATTGGCCGGCACGGGACACCAGTGAAATATTGTTTTTGGGCATAAATAAAATCATTAAGTGACAATTATTTTATTATAAAATCCATAACATTTAAACGGTAAATCGTATTGGAAATACAAGAGTGTCGTTGGGTTTTTTGGGGCCTGTTTCACATAGGCAGAGCCTGACCTCGACCAGTGTAGGTCAATGGTGATTTTTAATAACTTTGCTAACTTTTTTCGGGTACGTTCACTAAATGCGCGAGCAGTGTTTTCTTACTTTTGAACTGGTGGTCGAATTAAAAATCTGAGGGCACCATTGATTCTACAATACAAATATTTTCTTAAAGGAGGCTTCAATTTGACCATATTACGTATGTAGAGAAAGTTATATTTTGACACTTTTAAACGAATAATAAAAATAGCATAGTAAATTTTTATTTTCATTCTTTTCTCCTATGGACAAGGGAAAATGTGGGACCGATGGCGTGTCAAGCCAATCAATGGCATGACCTTTCATCCCATGTAACTGCACCGTTGGGGAATTAAAAATGTTCCTAATTAATGAGCCTCCGTTAATTTCACAAATGTTTCACCCCTCCCCCTCTTCTATTTATATAGAGCTTGGGGAGAGGTGTCGGCATAGCTTTTACAAGCAACGAAGTCCTGAAAGAGTGTTGTGACATCGAGCCTTTGGAAGACAGAGCTGGTTTTGGAGAGTGGTGGTGATTGACATTGAAACCCTAAATGAGGATCGATGATAAAGTGACATCATTGGACGCTATTGCGGGAATGGCGAACACCGACCCACTTCCTCAACCACGGGCGCTTCTCCATCGATCACGAGGTAGGGGTTCTAAGCACGTTGAATTTATTTTATTGATTCTTATTATCCTAAATTTACGATGATGATGGAAAAACGAACATGGTCATTGTCCATCACATAAAACATGACCCTTTTTCTTCCATTTTTCATTCATTATTCATGAGTTCTTCCACGCCAAATTTCTAATTGTTGCTGGAAACACAGAGTTTCACTGAGCGCGATATATGGACTTGGAGACCTTTATGCAAGGATCAGGAATATGTGATCGTTTTATTTTTCGGGCTTGGAACAAAGCCACATAGGCTCACGAAAGAAGGCGGCGGCCGACACCCGGCTGACCATGAGGAAGGAAGGGAAGCGCGTGTCCATGCCACTGGTTAATAAGGGGGCAACTTCCCATCAGCCGCGGTAGAGAAGGGTGGCGGCCGACAATAGGCCGGCCACATGACGGAGCAGCATCGCCTGTTCGCACCGCCGGTGGAGCCCGAGGTCGTGGCTGCTTGGCCGTAGTGGAGGCCGGAGGGCAACCGACACCCGCCAGCCATAGGTAGACAGTGGCATGCACTCGCACCGTTGGGAGGGATTCCGGCCTGCCATGCCACACCGGGTGGGACCCCCAGCAGGTCACGCGTTCGAGAAGCCGAACGGTCCACAGACCCTTCAGGAAAACCTAGGGGCGCCTCCCCCCGGGTGTCAGTTATGGCGGATGCCGCCACAGCGGACCTCTAGCCGAGCGGGCTGCACCGCAGTGGGCCGCACTGTAGCGGGCTGCGCAGCAGTGGGCTGCGCCACCAGGCTGCACCACCGGGCCGCACCGGTAGGCTGGGCGGGGCTGTCCACTTCACAGGCCGGGCCGGACCACTTCCGAGCGGGTCAGGCCCGACAAAGACCAAGCCATATGGGATAGACCCTATTCGGTAAGGGCAGACCCAAACCAATTTAGGTCACCCGATGATGGGTCAATCTGACAGGGTTGGACCAGACCCAGTCCCATCTGGGCTTAGTTACGCCTTTAGGTCCATAATTTCTAAACTGGGCGTCTATTTGATGAACCGTTTACAGCGCCCAGATCCTTGGATTGAGATGGTCCTTTTGAATAATCCACTTAAATTTTTGATAAGGTTGGAGTACATCTAGATTGGATCAGACCCCAAATCCAATCAAGCCCTCAAAGTGGAAACACTAATAACATACAGACCAGGTGTCTGATTGACATGTCGTCTATTTCATTGGGTCCTTTATGATGGGACAGACCTTTGAGATACTTCTTAGTGGGACATAGGGGTGGTTGAGGGTTGACCAATGGATTGGGGAGTGGTTCTCCAAAGTGTGCTATGTACGGAACCGTACAGCTAGCTGAGACCTGAAGACTGTTTGACGATGTCCATGCAGGGAAGCAGCTCTGTGGGAAACAATAGGCCCATGGTGTGAAGGGGATCTGTGTGACCCGGCATGGCCATGGTACCCATTATGGATGCGTAACACTATAATTTAAGGTTAGTGGGAAGCGAATCTATGTGACCCGACATGCCCACTATACAGGATATAGGGGGAGTTCTGTAGCAGTTGAGGATTCTGAGGTTTGCGACTAATGATTCTATGGTTACTACCCTAGAATATACATTTTCGTGACTTCCATGGATAACAGGATGTAGAGAGTGGCTTGAGGAGTGGTTCTCTAAAGAAGACTACGTATGGAACCCTATGGTTGGATGAGAGATGAAGACTACTCGATGATTGTCCCAGTGGGAAGTGGCTATGTGTGACCCAGTAGGCCCATGGTGGGGAGCGGATCTGTGTGACCCGGAAGACCCACGATACTCGACCGGAGGAGTACCTCAGTTCGGCCAAGGTGGGAAGCCTCTCTGTGTGACCCCGCATGCCCACGGTGGGAAGTAGCTATGTGTGACCCAGCATGCCCACGGTACCCATCAGGTATTGGTGCCACAACAATTCATGGTTAGTGGGAAGCGGCTCTATGTGACCCGGAAGGCCCATTGTACTTAATAGAGGTGTTGTTATCCAGTATCCAAGGAGTTCTATGATGTGATAACCCTTCAACCCCTGGAATAAATCCTGGTGGGAGATGTCCTTACTTTGTGCTTGTGATTGAGGTTATACTATGTGACACTTCACCTTTGTGGTGTTAGCTTCATGGTATACATCCCTCATGTTTGAGATGAGTATAGCATAATAACATAGGTATATGTATGGGAATATACCTATGTAGAGTTGGGCTCTTCCTTTGAGGTCTTTCCTTTGTGGAACTCTAGGGGACCTATGAGGTCTCGGGGTCCCTACTGAGTATCTTTATACTCAACCCTGCACGGGCTTCACTCGTACCTTGTTGTTTCTTGTGCAGACGACGTACGATATTGATCGAGGATGAGGGAGAAAGGAATGGATGTTTAATGGAGGCGGACCATTTGGTGTGACCTGATGTACGCACTAATGATCGTGAGCTGTACATACCCTTCAGGTAGAATCCAGGGTGGACCGTCTCATGTGATGTGATGCAGGGACTACTGATCATGAGCTTTACCTACTATTCAGGTAGGATCTGTGGTGGATGATCTAGGGGTTTATTTTCACCTTTTCAACTATTTTGTACCTTTCAGTTGTACTTGTACTTTTCCATTGGGGATTGTATTCCAGCCCCTTTACTTTTAGCACACTTTTTCTATAGTAGATTACATCACAATTGCTTATTGTTGTGTTCACTGACTATGTCTTTTTACAGGTTTAAAGGAAATGCCTTCCCAAATTGGGAGTATGCCTTTCAGTGCTAGTCACCCTCCCTTGGCATTTTGAAGGTGGGTTTGGGGTAGTCACGGCCCGGGCCCCAGGGGACGAGCCGTGACTGTACCTCTTTTTTAACATCTAAATCAAATTCTCTTGGAAAACCTAACCATATATTGACATAAAAATCACTATAATATTCATGACAATAATTATAAAATATATTCATGGGATGTACATATTCCACACAAAAGAAACACGTAGTGAATATTCTATATGTCTCACAGAAACAGAAGTGTAATGAGAAACACATACCCTATGTCCAAAATTTATTCACATGCATTCATAACTATAATATAATTAATATACTGTTATGATAAATATATTATAGAACCAAATTCATTAATATAGTATAATATATGATTTAGTAATAACATCTTATCATCGGTTAATTAGAAATTCCTTACTAAAATCACTTTTAATGGGTGATATATGTCTTTTTTCCTATCCATGTGGTAATAAATTGGCTTAATTGAGACATAAATATGATACACTATCAAAATAAACTCATAAAATATTATATAGGAAAAATATATATTACATTTTTCTCTTTTTTTTTTGTGTAACTGATTTTTAACCATTTTTATCCATAAGAGGAAAAATATTTTATTAATCATTAATGGTTATAAATATAATTAAAAGATAAAAATTGGTTCATAAATGATATATTTTTATTCTTTTAGACCATTTTAAAATCAAATTTTACACATGAATGAATTTTATTATTTTTAAAACATTTAATAAAATATTACATGACCTAAAACATCTTTTCGGTCATTTTTTGGTCTATTCATTTAATATTGATTTTAATGTTAGGAAGGAAGAAATTTATTTAGAATATATGAACATTAAAAATAAATTTATATTATAAATTTAGAAATAAATTATTTCACACAATAATTCTTGAAAATACTATTTATTTTAATTATTATAAATTTTTTTGTAAAATTTTTTACTGCTTGTAGAAGAACTGTATTGGTGTAGTGTAAGTAATTTAGGTAATTAGAACATCACAAATTTTTTTTGATAAATTTCTATCATAAATATAATTTTCAAATATTAGAATTTAGCATATAAAACCAAACATAACCTATTTTAATCCCATTGAAAAAATTATACGAGTTTCTAAAATAATTGATAGGTAATTTTTGGTCTTCTAACTTAATTAAAATAACATATAATTCATTATCATATTAAAAAAGAACAAAATTTCTAAACCAAAGATTATTGGATGTGGATACTTAAAAAAAGACTCATAAAATAGACTAATAGCAGTTATTAGGATTATTTTAAAGTCGTATCCCATAGTTTTAACCTTTTTTCCCCATTTTACCCTCAATGAGTTGAAAAACATGTACCATGGTTACTCTTTATAATGAAAAAAACTAAATGGGGGTATATTATATATATTTTATTAAAATAATTATAAATATGGAATTAATTTATTAAATACGTAGTAGATTATTTTAACATAAATCTATAAGACGTGAAATTTTTTTAAATGGGTTTTAAGACAAAAAATTTACTTATATTAACATTCCGAATATTTATGATTCAAATGGAATTAATTAGTTTATTCTAATTCTAATAGATGATATGTTACTTGAAAAAACATCCAAAATATTTTGATTTATTTATATTACATGATTTAATGGAATGAAATGTAAATATTTGAAATATCGATATTTTTTTGTTATTGATTGAAAAATAAATCATTTTTATAAATTAAAATAATATTACCATATGATAATATTGATATGTTTATTTAATGAATAATAATTATTTTGTAAAATAATATTTCAAAAAATTTAAAAACTTATATATAATTTTCAAGGAAAATTATAATAAAATAATTTTTACGGAAAATGTAATTATGAAGCATAAAATGACTTCACCAATAATATAGTGACAAATTATTAAGAATCAATCAACAAAAATGTATTATGTAAAACCAATATATATATCATTATATTGTTACTCATATTCATACCCACCAATTTAATAACATAGGCCTAACGATCATATTTGAATAATATTTTTTTTATTAAAACATTCTTTTATTAAAGATATATATAGTATTTTATGTTGGATATCAATAATAGTTTTTATTTAAAATTAATATTTATGGTTTTACAATCTCCCCACATAAATACATTTCTTCCTCACAATATTATCTCACACAGTAGAGGTGCAATTTTATAAAATTTATATGTTAAAACCCCACATCAAAAAATGGATAATAAAACATATTCGAAAAATATATAGTGGGAAACATAATGGTTATCTAAAATAACACATAATTGGGTTCTCAAATAAAAAGATATTCAGTGGATGGTCAAAATATTGACATGATTTGACGAAAATAATGTCTAAGAGATAATAGAGGGTGATAGAGAAAATTATTATGATAATGTTAATGGACATAGAGATCATAAATTATTTAAAGGCATAAAGACCATATATTCCTCAAAAATGAATATATAAGAATTTGTTTTTTTCCATCCAGATACTTTTCTAAAAGAAGAATGTTTTTCTAATATCAATATAGAGAACATCAGATAATATACATTCATGATTTATTTTAATTTCTAAATAAAAATTCCATTATTTTGGTAAGAGACAAACAATTACAATATAATATCTTAATCTATGAAATGTATAATCATGATTAATTTTTCATTCTTCAATAAATAATATTAACTTTTAATGGATCTTATGATCTGAAAAATAATTAAAATTCATTCCTAATAACTAGAAATATTTACCAATACAAATTCGTATATCCCAAATTATCTGATATGTATAAATATAATACATTAATTTCCAAAACATCAACAACAACACTAATTATTCAACATAATCAGTTATATAAATTGATAACCTTAAGACTCATAATAAATATGTCTGACCAAATTATAAATAAAAGTATTTGAATGATTTAAGCACATATATTTTCCAGGATTAACTTTAACAGTCACCCCCATAAAAAATGAATTATCTCATGATTTCAATTATTTAATATTACGGTACCTGGACCATATATTCCATGTAAACATGGCAATGAATTGAATCACTATAAAAAATAAATGAAAATATTTGTGCCTCTACAAAATTACTATATCATTATTCCAAAAATTAAATCATTGATTGATGAATATATTATAAACAAAATGAGGTTCATCATAGAAAACTATTTCATAAAACTACTAATCATTTTCACTACTACAGTACATTCAAATATTTTGTATCAACATCAATCAATTACATATCTCGACCAAAAGTTATTTTCTCAACATCAGTCAGATATTATGGCTTACAAATCCATCACTCATGTGTTCTCCAAAAATATAACCATAGTAAAAAATAAAATTTCTTTTCAATTTTTACCATTACACATATATTTAAAATCCTTAAGAAATCCCACTAAAAAATCATTGGATATTTCAGGATTCTTATTAGAAAAAAAATAATTAAAAAGACACCTGTACAACATAATTATTGAATCCCAATACACAAAAACATGTATAAATAAACCTCAATGATCAAAATATCATATTCCCTTTCGTTGTTTATGGAGTTACTACTTTGAATATAGAATTTACTTGGATAATTCCAATGTTAAGTGAAAATAATTAATTAATCTTTAAATGGTCACTTTGAATGATCATGATTATACTCCACCAATCTCTACAATATTTCCTTTTAAATTAATTACTCTATTCATTTCCATTTAACAAATAAAATATATTCTTGTTAAATTTATATCTTGAATTGAATGTTTATTCCAACATTTTATACTTGTAAATGTTTAATCATCTTTCCACTGTAGTCTTAGTTAATTAAACATCAATGAAAAACCATTATCCATAGTTATGTGTTGTAGGAATCACGCCCAAGATGGGATTATTAATTATATAATGAGAAACAATATTAGGAATAATATCACAATTTCACATCCCTTATCCTATTTCATTTAATTATTCATGAATTAAATCATTCCATTTTCCATTATATTGAACATTAACATGATTCCTCATGGTTCCAACCATTGACCAAAATCAAAAATCACAGTGTGAGAAAAAATAATATGAGTGATGAATCCTATAAATATGAAAAATTAGTTATAATAATTAAAAATAATCGCAAATTATTTTTAATATATGACACTATATGTGAAAACTATGTGATCCATGGATATTACATACTAAAATATTTTATAATGATTCATAAAGATATTGTCAATTTACTAAATCATATCCACTGGGAGTGTATAGACAAGTGTACATTCATAGGATTAATCATCATGCACCAGTGATAGTCATGTTAATAGAAAATCCAAAACAATAATTACTTTTAAAATAATGTATATAGTTTCCACAACTGCTTCAACATTATAGATTCCATATGGAGATGTTTTATCATTGAAAAATTTTGTACCATATTTTCTATAACAGAGGATGTTCTACTATACTTACACTTATCCCAAGTGGTTTCACCTTTTTTATTTCATCATAATACCCATAAATAACTAAACCATGATTTGATACCAACTTTTGTGACCCAATAATTTCTTAAATTAATATTACATCCATTTATATGAATATTCAAAACATTTAACAAAATTATACTCCCTAAGACCTCATAATTTTTAGTGTAAATGGTGGCTCGATACATAAAAAAGATAATTTATGAAATATAATCAACAAATAAAATAAGGTAATTCTCAAATTATACACTTCATTGATATACCCAATGTAAAACATTTCTTAACAACCTTTGTAAAATAAGAATCACAGAGGATGAAATCAAATTCATTGTAAGGGTAAATATGGGAGTTATCAATCGCTGATCATATGGAAGAATAAGTTATTAATAAGCATGTGATATCATTATCACAAAATGAAATGTTAAATCACAATTTTTCATAGATAATAAACACGAATCATGGAGAAAACATTATCATTTCAAAATACATGAATATTAAGGGTAATAAATAATAATAAATCAAAAATGAACCATTAGATAAAACCATAAGATTTGAAAATTTCAAAAGTATGTGGAAGTACCATAGGTGTACAAACATATATCACATTTTAAGTATAAATACTAATTCCATAACATCATAGTGGATATAGTAGCAACACGTATTTCCAATATCATATTAGTTCTGACCTCACTATCTTTTTCCTATATCATAGTAGATCATGAATCTCCACCTTTATCACATATCATAGTTGATGAATCATCCCAACCTTTTTATGATAGTAGATCATTTTCATAAACTAATATCCCATAAGTATATCTTGATATATAAGGCTTTACAAAATTCATTGTAGGGATATAATGTACCCACATATCAATAAAAGAAAACCAAACATATGTGTTCTACCAGATCATAAATAAATTAACTTTTCAATACGGAAATAACCATTGATAAATAATTTGGTTTCATAAAACATATATCATAATATTACAAAAAATCAACCCAGGAAAGAACATGGATGAGCTTATTTGATATTTTCCCCAATGAACCAAATGAAAAAACAAAAGGGGTTCACATAGAAAAATACTGTATTTAGAAAAGAATATATAAATTTGAAAAAAAATGTGAAAATATATGTTACCATTCATAAATTTTATCTAGAAAATAATCGAATATTTATAAAATTAAATTCATTAAATATAACAATAAAATTATAAATTATGCTTCAAATAAAATAAATGTTATGATGGTGGTATTTTCTATTCATGTCATATATTTTTAATGAAAAAATTACTTTCATATTTTTTTAAAATGTAATAAAATAATTGTTCTACAAAATAAATCCTTTCTAAATTTGGGATTTTATTCAAAGGTAGAAAAATTTACCACTACAAAATATTTAAATTAATGTTAATAAATGTTATAAAACAATTTTTAATAGTAGTATATGGACAACAAATATCATCAACCAATGCAATAATAAGTAAAATATTATTCAATAACAGTTTCTTGTTCATTTTAAAAAAACTATAGTAGAAAATAATAATATTACAATGAAAATTATAAAATAACCATAAGAATTAAATGTACATGTGTTTGTAAGAAATGATATATAAATTTTCCCTCAGTAAATATCTATCATAGAAAATCCCACAAGGAAATGATATTGTAATATAACCATTACTTCTCTAGTATTGTTTGAAGAAACACATTATGAAATAAAAATCCTTAAATATATTGGTCAATCCCTAAAGGTTTCAGGAGAATAATCATAATATAAAATAATGTGTATTATATAAAACAAAAAAATAATAATCAAGTAGTGAATATTCCATATGTATCACAGAAGAAAAACATAAACAAGAAACCCTTACCTCAAGACCTATGTTTCGTTGTAGGTGTTCATACCTGAGACGTCATTTAAACATTTGTTTTTCAAAATAATCCATGCAGCTTACTCCTATGTTCAATGTTAAAATAGCACATTAAAGTATAATTTAGAACATAGTGGGTTTTCATAAGAAATATAATAAATAATTCAATATATTTTTAATTTTGTGTTTTTATGTTTGATTTAAAAATTGTTTCAAGCATTATTTCTCTCTATTTATCTTTTGATTCTCTTATAAGAATTAATTTTTTGGTTTTTTGAATTTATTTATGTATTCTATTTATTAAATTATGCATTTCTAGAATTTAGTTTTTAATTAATTAATTAATTAATAAGTTTCATAATGATTTTAATCCATTATATTTAATAATTTTTTATGCTGGAATATTTTATATAAATTTCTAAACTCGGACTTGGATAATAATTTAATTTATATTAATTCTTAGTTATTTCTTTTATTTATTTTATTTATCAATTAATTAAATATTTAATGATTTCTTTAATTTATATTTTTATTTCATTCTTTCAATTTTTAATTTATTTTTAATGATCAATAAATATTTTTATTTAAATAATTTAATACTATTTCAATTATAAAATTTCATTTCTGTAATAATAGGTTTATAAAAATTAATTTGTGTTTTTCATGTTCCGAATATGTTGTAGCTTGAACATCCACAAATATAATCGACATTAATACATTTATTAGTGACGACCCATTTTAATACTAAAGATAGCCTAAGAAATAAAAAAATTTACAAGGAGAATCAAATGAATATACATTTTGGGAACAAATACATGTATTTTCCAACAAAAAAATATGATATGGTAGAGCCTATAGAGATGATCACCCACATGTTAAAATTAAATTATCTATGTGATGTTTGTAAGAATTCACATAGTAAATATGTTTTGAATGCTCGGGGAAAAGATTTACTGTATGAAATTTCTGTTCAAATGAGTGTATTAAAAACAAGAACAACCACATGTGTGGGATATACATTAGAGATGGATGATTAAGATTTGGAAGACACTAAACCTATCCATTCAATATGGATAACTCAAATCCTTGAGGATGAAGAGTCTAATATTAATATGAAATGAAAATTTGGAATCAATGTCAACTAAACCTTCATTAAAAATTAATTTTAATTCATAAGTGAGGATATTTTTTGGTGTAAAAATTTTGACACAAAATAATTTAAACCAAATCCAATGATCAGTGATGAAGAGGAACTGAAAATATGAAAATGATATTTTTAATCTCAGATCTGACTAAGAACATTGTAGTTGATCAGATCTGAAGAAGAATGATATTCCAAATCATGATGTTGAGCTAGTGGTAAATATTGATGATGCACTCAAAGAAAAATACCACACATATAATTGATTCCATTTTTATCAATAAATTTGATGTCATGATGTTTTATTAGACTAGTTACATATGATCAAATCCTCTATTTTATTCCAATTATGATACATTGGAAATTAATCTGAAACTTCTATGAATTTATAGAACTAAGATCCACTAAACCAAACCATAGATTATTGTTGAAGAACAAGTGACACTAAACTAGTGGATATAAAGGTGAATCAATGTCGACCCAGATTTAATATGCTTATTCAACATTGGTTTATGAATCATCATGTTTTTCAACATTCCTTTTATGAATTTTGATTCCCAAGAGAAAATTGGATGATGAAAAGATTGTATTAACAACATCCATTTTTAATATAATGAAGATGATTCCAAGTTGAATGGATATGAGGTACTGCTTATCTATTCGATGATGGAAATTTTGATATCAGATGAACGTAATGAAACGAGATACATTTATTTTTTCAACTTTCTATTTTAGTTCTAGAATAAGATTATAAAGATAGTGCGTCCTTGATAATATTCCTATGAAATGGTTCTATGGTTTTATATGGGTGGGTAACAAGATTAATATTAATGGGATAGTATAGATGGATTGGGTACATTACACTATCTAAATCCATTAGTGGGACTTAAAATAATTTTCTAATATGAGTAAATTAAACACGAGTCATCATAGGCCCAAAAAGATCCTGATTTCAATAAAAAATTATGAATCATGAGTTGTTGATATATGCACATGACTTTGTTAAGTCATGTTCTTTACATGCATCATGATGGGAAATGAATAATCAATAAATTCATAAGTATGTCTAGAAAATATTAAAATATTCCACACATGGGTCTCTTTATATATTTAGAAGGTCGTTGTTCTTGTTATTTGGTAGTGATTTAACAATATGTCAAGTAAAATGTGTTTAGTTAAAAAAAACTATTGAGGGATGTCTGTGGAGGATTATGTTGATCAAATTGAAAGTGTGGAAAATAAATTTGAATATGAAACCCGAATGGTAAATATTGTTTAAAATTGAATAATAAATTGGAGACGTGCTGTATAGATCATACGAACTACAGATTTAGAGGATTTTCTACAGAACTGAAGGTGGATATCTTATTACTCCATAGATTAAGAAGGAGATCAAAATTTTCCTCTATATTGTGATAATTTCTAAAAATATATTTTTTGGTATAATATAGTGTATTATCATTATAAGTTCGTAGCTTTAAACCATACATAATCTTGAGCTAATTCAAGAATTCACATTAAAGACCTTTTCAGGTTTAGAGTTTTAGATAATCTGGCCATAACTGTCACATTACATCTCAATATTACAAGGTATACACATCTAATCTATCCAAAATTTTCAAAAAAAATTATAAAGCTCCTTAAATAATATAATATTTCTTTTGTTTACATAAATGTTCATGAATACATTCTTTCTTTTACCATTCCTTATACCATTTGAAAGACATTTGAAAAACATGGGATGAGCATAAAAATCTCAGTAAGGGTTATAAAATAATGAAAGAAAAACATTAGTCCATCAATACATACAAAACATAATCTCTTAAACATAACTCATGAAATCATAAGATTTATGAAGAACACATGGATATCATAAGTCATAATGATAACACTTGGAATCCATAACATACTTACATCGTATCATTCCCAGCTATATAGGGAGTTACATCTGGAATACCCATCCCTTGAGATTCCATAAACCTCTTAGGGGAGACATTAATGTTTACCGATGTCACATTACCCAATTCATTGGAGAGCTATCTCGGGCTTACCCAACCATGGTTTATCACTAAGACACCCTTATTTTGATTATCACATAACCGCTCGTCAAATTCCCAAGTACCATTACATAATATTAACTTATAAAGGATTGAAATTATCAACATTTCACTCATCAACCACAATGAATCAATTCATGATATTAAATATTCAATCCTTTTCCAAAACCATTTAAAATATTCAATAAAGAGACTTTTGAATCGAAGTGTCCCATAACACATTGAATCATTTAAAAGAATTAACATTTTAAAACTTTAATGTCCATATAAATAAATCCTGAAAACTATTATGAAAACATGGGCATTAATGGAAATGATTTATAAGAATATATGTAACGCCCCAACCCCAGTTACACATAGTCGGTGGGTTATTTTAATACATTGTCATGATTACAAGGAATCAAGTCCTGAAAGACCGATCTGTTTAGCAGTCATGGAAAATAGATTACATACATGAACGTTACATTTCACCTTAGAAAATATAACACAACATAAATGATCTTTTTATAATTCGGTTAATCCCCTAGCCTAACCCTTCTTATCAATCACAATACACTTTTTGGATTCATGAGAAATTAAAACATAAAAAGGGGTGAGCTCAGATTCTCATTAAGGATAACAATATAGCATAAACTTTTATAAATAAGCATAAACATTTAAGGCAATTTATAAGACTAAAACAAAATCCTTTTAAACTTAAACTTCATCACAATATGGAAAAATACAATAAAATAACGCCATTTACTTATTCACATGGATATTCTACTAGTTGAATAATCACATGAAATATCAATAGCCACTTTCATAATGATGGAGTGTATAATGCCAGACTTTCATAACCACATAGTCAAGGCCTTGTGCCAAGACTACAAGTAATATTTTGTCAATGCCTTTTTCCAAGACACTAGTTTGTCTCATTAGACCTAATGATGCATCGAGGAGCTATATCGGGCTCCACCTGTCACATACTAAGTCCAATGCATTCCTCATGTGAAAAGGTTTAAACATAACATAAACATTCATATTAAAACTGGAATACAAAATGTCAACACTTTACCCATAAACCATGAATGGTATAAAAATAACACATCCATAGTCAAACATTTCTCAAAAACTTCAATAAAATATAGAATATTTGTATCAGAACAAATCAAATTCAAACAAGTTTAAAATCCATTAAAGGATTTTGACATAAATGAAAATGATTTGTAAAAATATTTGAGAGAAATATCCCTTTTCAGGAAATCATTTAAAAGTAAAACAATTAAAAAAGGAATACATTTAAAGACATTTTTGAATCAAAGTTTCCCATACCACTTTGAATCTTTTTAAAGTAATTAAAATTTTAAAACATTCAGGTCCATTTAAATAAATCCGTAAAACCATTTTGAAAACATGGACATTAATTAGAATGGTTTAGAAGAATAAATTTTTAAAACATTTAAAATGATGTTTTAGTAAAAAGTACCTTAAAAATAATCCCTTTTAAAACTCTTTTATGAATTTGGTACATGGATAATAAATATTTCCCAGTAGATACATAGGTAAAAACAACCTCGGATAATAAAGAGATTGTGAAATTAACTCTTACCTTGCACTTTCCTTTGGTTGAGGGTACATTTAACTTCCTGTACAATGACCATAGTATGTTATTAAATTATACCGGAACCATATTCATATTAATTATATCATAAATGATTAATTTATTACTTTATATTACCCATTTAATAATGATTTCCATGTTAAATTAACATTTTGGGTAATAATCCACTATTAGAAATCATGGCTTTCCCAACACTTGTATACCAACAGTTTGGTATAAGTGATCTTTTCCAATGGTTTATGAAAACCATTGGTAAAGATTTGTAAAAATTTCTTTTTCCAATGGTTTCATCAAACCATTGGGAAAGATGGGAAAATAATTAGATTTCCCAATGGTTTGATGAAACCATTGGGAATGATTCGGAAAAAATGATTTTTCCAATGATTAAATAAAACATTTTGGAAAACCCTATCTTTTCCAAAGGGTTTTAATAAATGTTGGAAAAAATATGCCCCAAATTCTCAAAACCCAGGCAGCCCCCTCCCCACGATTCTAGAAGCATTCCAGAAGCGTTGTGCATCTCTCCTAAAAGCGATTCGGACTCGCAGAAGCCATTTTGAAGCCCCACCACAGGTGCACCTCTTCCCTCGGATCAGCTACCAGGTTAGACTACTTCCAACTTTCTCAAATATATCCTTCCACCTCTTCTCAATTATATCCTTCTATTCTAAACGAATATCGTTATTCTCGATTTTTAGGGTTTTTGGAAAATTTTATGATTCACTACTCCACGAATTGTGTACTCAAATCACTACATCGGTGTAAACATTTTCCAATTAATGTTTTCATTACACATATACATGTATAATGGCATGGTGTCCCTTTATTGTGTTCTAATTTTAAAGATTCATAGTTTTTTAATCTAAATGATTAAAATATTACAGCTTCATGTATATGAACTCATTAGAATTTTTTTGAAATATTTAATCATAGTATTTCATGAAAATCACTCATTTCCTTAAGATCATGTCAAAAATTAAGATCTTTTTCATATTAATTTTTGTACACTATGTGTATTACATAAAAATTATGTATCATGTTTCTATCAAAATCAATATATATATATATATAATGACACACTGTTCAATTATCCTTTTCACAATATAACATATGGAGTATCTTCTTGAACTTTGCAAAATATAATGTGGTCCCTAATTAGTACTTATTCCTTCTTCATGAAATTAATTAACAGAATGTCAAATTTTCAATATTAGTGAATATTATTTTTCCTAATATAACCGTTAATCATTTTTCCTTCAACATCCTACATGTGTTATTCAATATCATTTTTAAAACACAATGATCATTTTCAATGATTGGGGGTTCCTCAAAATACTTTGGAAAATCAGAAAAGCACATGTATTGAATCGTGTTTCTCATATGGTTTCATGTATACAATTTTATCTCAAAAATAATGACTACGTGACTCAAATATCATGAGGACGATGGGATTATTATTGTTCACACAAATGAAGTTGTTTTCTGCAACTCTGTGTTTTTGTTTTCACTTTTTATTTGGCTGAAAGGGGAGATTTGTGGTCATTAATCATGGTTGTGGGTGGTAATTTAGGATATAAGATAGTATGAATTCATTTTACATGATATATCCAATATTAGTATTGATTTATGTTCAATTTTATTATCTTTGACCAGTGATGTTGTTTAATAAGTTGTTATTAATGGTTGTAATAATGACTATATGGTATAACGGTTCACATGGTGTGTATAAGGGTTCACATGGTGTGTATAACAG
This sequence comes from Viscum album, assembly GCA_963277665.1. NCBI lineage: Eukaryota > Viridiplantae > Streptophyta > Magnoliopsida > Santalales > Viscaceae > Viscum > Viscum album. The sequence continues at coordinate 90,721,457 of OY728147.1, forward strand.
TTGACATGGTGTCTAAGTGTGGTGACGGTAGGGCTGTCCAAGGAGTGGGGGGGCTGGGTTTTCCATGTGGGGTGTGGGGGGTAAGGGTGTTCCGGTGGGGTGGGGGGGGGCTGGGTTTTCCAAGTTGGGTGGGGGTAGGGGTGTCCAAGTGGGGGGGGGGGGGGGGGGGTTGTCCATCTGGGGTGGGGGTAGGGCTATCCAAGTGGGGTGGAGAGGGTGTGCAGAAGGATGAAGCTCATAACTATAAACTCTCTATGAATTCTGGAATTATGAAAATGTATAGGGACATTCATGATCATTTTTTGGTGGGATAAAATAAAATGTTGGATGTTTTTTGTCATTTTTTGGAGTTTCTTTTGATGTGGATGTTTATTATTGATACCTATGATGTAAATTTATTTTAGTTTCTAAATCTGCTGAGACTCCCCCACCATGCACATTGTTTGAAACCTCTATCATTGTTTAATCATTCTGTTTACATAGCCAATACACCCTCTACCCTCATTTAATCAGTGAACTCAAGTCATCAATTAAAGCCTTCATTTTCACTAGCATGTTATAAATTGAATGATGTAAACTCATCCTCACATTATTTCTTACCTTAGATAGTGTCCAACATATGGAATACGAGCTTTTTAATTCATCAGTTAACCAGGATCATATATTCCATTTACCCGAAGATGACTATACTAATATAACATTAGGGTCAATTAAATATGGTTCTCATTGTACGTTTTATATTATGTGTCCTTCTTGGACAATACTCACTTTTATGAGGGTGGGGTGCTTTTCATTAGCCATGCTGGCATGTGTAGACATCCATAAAAATGTTAGATAAGTCACAAGTTTAATTCAGTAATGTTGTTGTCATTGAAAAACTTTATTGTTAATCTAAAATTTAAAAAAAATGTTTTTTCCTATACTTAATGAAATTAAATATTTTTACAAGCCATGAACAAACTATTAGTCTAGAAGCCTCAAATTTATTCACCCATGGGGTGCGCTTGACTTGGGGAAGTAATTGGGTAATGAAAGGTATGGCCATAGAGGTTCAAATAATGAGTTATTGAAAATGAGTGAATGAATTGGGATGCCTCTAACACATAATGGGACCTGAGGTATCCGCCTCTTATAGACCTAATGAAAATGAATATAATTAAATTTTAATTTAATTTATGATTACTTATTCTTCACATTATTTTAATAGTTCACTACATCGACTAGAAACTTCTTCCTTTATCGTTTACTTAAATATATTTTCTATTAAAGTACAATCCAATTGAATTGTTTATAAAAAATGACTTGTATATATTCTTTTTATAGAATGGAATGAAGTTTAATGTATGAAACTGATCTAATCTCAAGTGATTTTAAAAACATTTCGGAGAGATTTATAGATTTTGCATTTCACAATGCATCATATAGTGGTCGCATACACTGCCCATATTCCAATTGTGTTGGTAGACCTTGGTTGAACCGTGAAGAAGTCAGCTACAACATAACCAAAAATGGTTTTCAATAAATCTACATTGTGTGGTATCACAATGGGGGAGAAAATGAAATCTCAAATTGGTGATGATCGAATTGAAAGGATTGGAATGATGAATTTGTTAGATGATCAGTTTCCTTTTATTCATCATCATGAAAAAAAAAGGATTTCGACTCAAGAAGACTTTGATATGAGGACAGCTGATGCATATAGTGAAAGTGATGATATTTATAGGGTGAAAAAATTGAATGTTGCTGCCACGACTCCAATATATTGACAATGCGATAAAATGGAAAAGCAGGAATTTTCTATCTTATTGTTTCATGGGAAAACTATGTATGTGATTTCTAATACAACAATAGATTACATCCTTACCCTCTTGAAGGATTTACAACAATCTGATGTAGATATTCCCTCAAACCATAATATGGAATGGATATTAGTTGAGAAACTTGAATTTTCAAGAAATAAAATTTATGCTTGCCCGAAAGATTTCAGTTTATTCTGGGAGGAAACCGCTGAACTAAATGATTGTATAAAATGTGGCACATCCTGCTGGAAGTCAAAATCTGATGGAACACTATCCCGTGTTCCATAGAATGTAATGTGGAACTTTCCATTGATCCCCAGACTCCAGAATCATTTTATTTTTGATGAAATATCAATACAAATGAGATGGTATGATACTGAGAGAAAGAAGACTAATGATGAGTTGGTTCATCCTATAGATGGATTTTCATGGTAAAGATTTGATTCTCGACATCCTGATTTTGCAGCTGATGTGCGTAATGTGAGGCTGGGTCTTTCATGCGATGGTTTTTAACCGTTTGGGCAGATGCTTACCTCACAGAGCACATGGCCTATTTTTATACACATTTATAATCTTTCCCCATGGTTGTGTATGAAAAAACCTTTCACTTTCATGAGTATACTCATATTTGGTCATTCCGATCCTGACATTGATATTGATGTATACATGCATCCTTTAACAAAAGAGTTGAAACTTGATTGGGTGTGGGTGTGCGCACATATGATGCATGTTCGAAAGAAATATTTCAGATGCGTGTTGCGCTTATGTGGATGATCAATGATTTTTCGGCTTATGCAATGATGTCTGGATGGAGCACGAAGGGAAAACTATCATGCCCAGTTTGTATGAAGAATACACAATCCAGAAGACTAAAACATCGATGTAGTTTTAGTTTTATGGGACATCAACGATTCTTTCCAAATGATTATCCATATAGAATGAATCCTCAAAGAGTTGATAATACCATAGAGACCGATGATCCACCCTAGCGTATGTCTGGAACTGATGTGCTTAATGAACTGAAAGATTTCAGTTTTTCATTCGGGATGGGTCAAATGAAATCTAGATAGAGAAAGAATGTTTCCACGGAAACCTATTTCAATTGGAGGAAGAGGAGTATCTTTTTTATTGTCCTTATTGGTCAACCAATTTGTTACGCCATTTCTTAAACATAATTCATATTGAAAATAACATATGCGAAATGTTGCTTTTGGTTCTTCTAAATGTCAAGGGGAATACAAAAGATGATTTATGATCTCGGAATGACATGGTGGATTGGGGAATCAAACCAGAATTGCATCCTATGCATATCAGTGAAAATAAATGGAAAATTCTATGTGCTTCTGATGTGATGACACCTTTGAAAAAAAAATCTGGAAGTATTAGATACCATTAGAGTTCCTGATGGGTATTCAAGCATCATATCTAAATGGGTCAACAAAAGAGAGTTGAAGCTAAAATCTTTGAAGACTCATGATTATCAAGTTCTACTACATGAGTTGCTTCCAATATCATTCCGTCAAATTTTGTCCAAAAATGTATGGGTGATTGTTATTTGGTTGTGCCATTTGTTTAGAGATATTTGTGCTAAGAAGTTTTCCATGTATTTCTTGAAAAAAATGTTGATAGATTCCCCATTAATTTTGTGCGAGTTGGAGAAAATATTTCCACCATCGTTTTCCACATGCATGCTATATCTGACTGTCCATATTCCCACTAAAATACTTCTCGGGGGACATGTACACATTAAAGTCTTATGTACGAAACTGGAATCATCCCAAAGGTTCTATTGTGAACGGTTACATGGCTCAAGAATGTATGGATTTTAGCTCAATGTATTTGTCTGATCTTACATAAACAATGAACAGACCAATGAGAAATGAAGAAAAATAGTATGAGAAAATTGAACCCAGTTTTCTATCACTTCCTCAAATAAGAGGAATTTTGGGATCATATAAATTGAAGACATTAAGCCATGAAGAGTAGGAGATGGCACATCGAAAAGTTTTTTCAACTGTGATTTGTTCGATGAATATATCTGGTAACTAAATTGAATATTATATCTTACATATATATTTTTTAAAATATTCATATTTTTCATCTACAGGGATCATAAAATAATGATAAATAAGAAGCATCGTTCTTTATCTTTGAGAAGGAGAGAGACTTTGAATAGAAAAGAGTATTCTGGTTGCTTAAAATTGAAGGTAAAAATATTACCATTTAAAATAATTATAAAAATATTTAATTAAGTTTAATAGTCATTTATATTGTAGGTATTGAGTTTGTCTTCTGACTCTGTCTCTGATGAATTAAGAGCTTTGGCTTTTGGTCCTAATATTGTGGTTCGTGACTGTAAATCAACTGTTATCAATGGGTACAAATTTATTGTCACTGAACAAACAAAGAACATGAGAACACAACATTATGGTGTTATGGTTACTGCAACAACATATTGTTATGCTACTACATCAGATATTAGACTGCGATTTAAAAATGTGGGTTGTTATGGAGTCGTTGAGAAAGTAATAATATTGGATTATTACTCTCATGGATGAGTCGCAATGATGAAATGCCATTGGTTTGATTCGATGAAGAGACAGGGCACATTTATTGATGATTGTGGATTTCGAGTAATTAATATGACTCACACTCTTGCTAGTGAAGAATCATATGTGTTGGCATCAATGGCTAAACACATTTTTTATGTCAAAGACCAACTTAGAAATGAATTTGGTGTCATACTTGAAGTAATTCCAAGACATATTTTTGATGGTGGTGATGATGGAATTGACACTATCCCTAGTGCCATTGGAACCAATCCATTTATTTCTTTTGATTACTCCAATAGCTCAATTGTCAGAGTTGATTGTGAACCTAAAGTTTTGGTTGAAAAAATATAGAATCATTCATCTATGTTCTCAATTATTTTGGTTTACCTAGAGTTGGGTTGTTAAGGTTGGTAATATTCAAATTGATTTAGTATTGATCTCAAATATGTTTTAGCTGACTTGACCGTTATATAAATTTTCAATGTTTATTGGTTACAGTTTTGTCTGAATTGAATTTTCTAATTTGGAATTGAACTGTATTCAAACCTAATCAAACAATATTTCCTACTTAGTGAACATTACAACTTGTATGGTTTATTAAATCCATTCACGATCTTCTAAAACAATTGATAGATAAATTACCAATGAATCCCCCTATTCCCTCATATATTTAGTTTTTTGGGTTACACATTAGTTTCCTTTTTTTTATTTAATTATATATTTGTTTTTAAAAATAGTAAATGAAGCCAATTGAAGAGAGGCGAAGGAAAAAAATGATGGAGAAAAATTGTCGAATAGCGGAGATGGGTGTCCCAACAATAGGGCCTACAATGAGTACTTTATTTAAAATATATATATTTAAATAATATATAATGTCATGTGATTAATTTTTTTGTAAACATTTTTGTAGGATCCACCTATACGTTGATAGTTATTCGACGAGGAGCGTAGTACTGGTCCTAGTACTCAGGTCGGTTGTACGAGGAGGGTTCGTACCAGAGGTGGATGAGCAGATTAGCGTACCTAACTAGACCCTACCCCTCCCACTAACATGTCATCCTTCCACACTCTGATCTCGGTGTGTTGTTAGGGAAACACATATTATTTTGGCCTCCCATGTTTTCACCACTTTTTTCATCTTCTGGCCCTTCATTTTCATATCCCATGACGATTCCCACTCACGAGTTAGAATCCGGTCATATAGTTGTCCCATATTCTTTTCCTTCTAATTCAGTCTCTTTGAGCTTCTATATTCCATGGTCTTTTACTCTTATTCCACCACAGGGTGTTCCATCAGTTTCTGTGGATCCAGCGGCGCTCAACGATCAGACTGGCGCAGGTATATTTATAGAACCCTAAAAAGTTTTTATATCAAGATTTAATTTCATTATAACATGTTTTGTTAAAATATTTGTTTTTCTTTCATGAAAGATACATCTACTGACAGGAGGCGGGGCCGGGGGCATACACACATGCGTTCAGTGTGGAAATTCCACACATAGGTTATGGTGGATTACAATGAAGACAACCAAATGGTTGTGAAAACAGGGCATCATTGTCGGAGTTTTTTGGAGACTCATTCCAAATACTCTGACATCATAGCCCGATATCATAGAAAGATTTGCCACATGAGGTCAAGGATAGAGCTTGGGAAGAGATATGGGTAAAAAATTATGTTGTATTTAATTTCATTAAGTATTTTTGTATTTATATGAATTAATATTTTGATGTCAGCTACGATTTAATTTTCCTGATGGTGAGGGAGCAAAACCAGAACGTCTAAAGGATTTAGGCGAGCATTGTAGATCCTACAAGAATTAGTTGTATATTGGTTGTCATGCTAGAGTTGGCACTGAGTTAGTGGAGGTACCAGTCATGGATGATTGTCTTATAGAGAAGTATCGTCAGATGATTACTAATTGGACGACTACCCAGTTTAAGGTATTAATTAAATTGGAGGTATTTAAATAATAACATTCATGTTTTTCATTAATATTATCCTTTTCATTATCTAATTCAATTTAGGAATCATATGGAAAAAATAAAATAAACATTGGTGCAAAAAAATACCTCCACACACTAGGACGTACTACGATGCCAGATCATGAGAGGAAGCAGGTATGAAAATTGTTTATAAGTTTTCATTATGACATAAACTTCATTTGTTTCATCAATTATTTAACCATTTGATAATTTTTTCATATATCTTTAGTTTTCAATGTCATTGTAGAAGAAAATACAGAATATTGAAGGTCGTGTGCCTTGAGAAAAACAATTTTGCTCGAGTGACGGAAAAAGGATGGAAGTGTCATCAACGAAGCGACTCAGCAACAGATTGTAAGTTTTAATCTATTGATTTTATATTTTAATATCCATTTTTACCTTAATAATATATTTATATTAGTAATAGGTTTTATTATATGCCCTCGATGACCATTAACAAGACAATTTTGGGCCAACTGATCAATTACATCAGGTGTTGGGAGAGGAGCATCCTGGCAGAGTACGTTGCCGACCTAGGATAGCCCCGAGGAGGTATTGGCCCTCCTCAGGTATGATTTGTAGTGACACCGTGCTAGAGAAAGTTAGAGCACAGGCAGAAAAGGATGAGGAAAGGGCCACAAAGATGGCAGAATAGTCTGCTAGGGAAAACAGCGCATTTATGAAATTTATTGAAGTTCTACGTCCAACACTTCCACCAGAGGCCAACCCAGCTTTTGATGAATATATGTCATTGATACATTCTATATATGGTGCACCAGGTGACATTTTTAGTGGTGGTCATGAAAATTTCCAACCTGACGATGATGATGGCGAGGAGTCTGATACTGAAGAGGAGGGAGAGTAGGAGCGCGAGGCGGATGGCGAGGGCGAGGAGGAGGGAGAGGGCGAGGAGGAGGAGACTGAGGAGGTCGAGGACGATGATTGGGATGAGGAAGAGGGTGATGATTATGGTGATGATGGTGATGGTGATGTGGGACAAATTGATCCGTTACATTTTTGACTAATATTACTGAGATTTTATGTTTAATCTATTCTAGTTGTTGGTTTTATCTAGACTCGTAGTATAGTATTGGAGTTTAGTTGTTTTTATATATTTTCTGTTTTCATTGATGTTGTTGTCTTTTAGTGGTTGTAGTGTATCTTGAGCATGTTTATAGAGTTTTTTGTGTTTGGGAACTCCCTGGACAGCCCCCTCCTTCCTGGACCCTGGACAACCCCCCACCATCCTCCTTGGACCCCGGACAGCCCCCACCCTCCTCCCTGGACCACGGAAAGCCCCCCAGACACCCCCGGATAGCCCCCAGACAGTCCCCCGATCAACCCCCCTCCCTGGAACCTAGACAGCCCCCTCGACACCCCCCGGACAGCCCCCCCCCCCCCCAGACAGCCCCCCCACCCTCCTCCTTAGACCCCAGACAACCCCCCAGACAGCTCCCACCCTCCTCCTTTGTCCCCGGACAGCCCCCAGACACCCCCACCTTCCTCCATAGACCCCAGACAGCCCCACAGACAGCCCCCCCCCCTCCTCCCTGGACCCCGGACATCCCCCCGGGCACCCCCGGACAGCTCCCGAGACAGCCCCACGAACAGCCCCCCACCCTCCTCCTTGGACCCCAGACAGACCCCCGAGCACCCCCCAGACAGCCCCCGCACATCTCCCCCACCATCCTCTTTGGCCCCCGGACAGCCCCCCAGACACCCCCCGGACAGACCCCAGATAGCCCACCCACCCTCCACCCTGGACCCCGGACAACCCCCCCCCCCCCCCCCCACACCCTCCTCCCTGGACCCCCAGACAGCCCTCCCACCCTCCTTGATTTCACATGCCTTTTCTATGTCTCTGATCATGCAATGTTATTTAGGATTATTCCATTTTTGTATGTCTTGAATTATATGAATGTCTTGGTAATCATATTAGCTCATTCTCATCAAATGAATGTGATGATAGACTTTAATTTGAATAAAAATCCTTGTTGTAAATTCTGCATGTTATGTGAATTATTCCACGTTTGAAATGGACTTCATTTTAATTGATAACAACAACTGGCATACAGAAAACCAACCAAACCCATTCGGATTCTATTTAAACATTAGTAGAATGATCCATGGATTGTATGTGATGTGTAAGAGTCCACACCGCCTCAATCCGAGGCACGGTGTGGCCGACACCACTCAAAGCGTCTCTCTTTTGTTTAAAATGGACTTCATTTAAAGTGAAAACAACAACTAGCATACTAAAAACCAACCAAATGGATTATGATTGTGTCGATACCTTAGAAAAACGATCCATGGGTCATATGTGATGTTTACGAGTAAAAGTCGCCTCAATCCGAGGCGTGGTGTGGCTGAAACCATTCATAGTGTCTCTCTTTTGTTTAAAGTGGACATCATTTTAAGTGAAAACAACAAGTGACATACAAAAAACTGACCAAACACATTTGAAATGTGTTGATGCTTTAGGAAAACGATCCATGGGTCATATGTGATGTGTAAGATTCAACCCCGTCTCAATATGAGGCGTGGTGTGGTCGGAACCACTCTAAGTGCTTCTCTTTTGTTTGAAAAGGATATCATTTTAAGTGAAAACATCAAATATCATATGGAAAACTGACCAAATGCATTCAAATTGTGTTGATATTTTAGTAAAATTATCCATGGGTAATTTGATATGTGTATGAGTCAACCCTATCTAAATCCGAGGCACGGTGTGGCCGGTACCACTCTAACTGTGTCTCTTTTGTTTAAAATGGACAGGATAATAAGTGAAAAGAACAACTGGAATACCAAAAACTGACCAAACACATTCTGAATCTGTTGATAATTTATCACAATGATCCATGAGTTATATGTGATGTTTACAAGCCAATCCGGGCTCAATTTAAGTCACGTTGTGGCAGGGATCACTCTGAGTGTCTCTCTTTTGTTTTAAATGGACAACATTTTATGTACATAAAGAAAACAGAACAAACGAATTCGGTTTCCATTGAATCTTTAGGAGAACAATCCATGGGTCATATTAGATGTGAAAGATTCAACCTCGCCTCAATCCGAGGAGTGGTGTGGCCGACACCACTCAAAGTGTCTCTCTTTTGTTTAAAATGGACGTCCTTTTAAGTGAAAACAACAACTAGCATAGAGAAAATTTACCAAACAGATTCTTATTGTGTCGATACTTTAGTACAATGATCCATGGGTCATATGCAACGTGTACGAGTCAACCCCTCCTCAATCTGGGGTACGTTTTGGCCGACACCATTCATAGTGTCCCTATTTTGTTTAAAATGGACATCATTTTAAGTGAAAACCACAACCGACATACAAAAAACTGACCAAACACATTCAAAATGTGTTGATTAATTAGGAAAACGATCCATGTGTCATATTTAACATGTAAAAGTCAACCCGGCCTCAATTCGATGCGTGGTGTGGCCAGCACCACTCTATGTGTCTCTCTTTTGTTTCAAAAGAATATAATTTTAAGTGAAAATATCAACTGACATACGAAAAACTGACCAAACGCATTTGGATTGTGTTGATACTTTAGGAAAATGTTCCATGTGTCATTTTGGACGTGTAAAAGTCAACCTCATCTAAATCTATGGTGCTGTGTGGCCGGTACCACTCTAACTGTGTCTATTTTGTTTAAAATGGACAAGATTATAAGTGAAAAGAACAACTGGAATACGGAAAACCGACCAAATGCTTTTATATTCTGTTGATAATTTATCAAAACGATCCATGGGTCATATGTGACGTGTACGAGCCAACTCGGGCTCAATCGGAGTCGCGGTGTGGCCAGGATCACTCTAAGTGTCTCTGTTTTTTTTAAAATGGGCAACATTTTAAGTACATACGGAAAACTGACCAAACACATTCGGTTTCCATTAAAACATTAGGAGAACGATCCATGGGTCATATGTGACGTGTAAGAGTCAACCTCACCTCAATCCGAGGTGCAGTGTGACTGACACCACTAAAAGTGTCTCTCTTTTGTTTAAAATGGACTTCATTTTAAGTGAAAACAACAACTATCATATGGAAAACTGACCAAACGAATTCTGATTTTGTCGATACTTTTGCACAATGATCTATGGGTCATATGGGACGTGTACGAGTCAACCCAGCCTCATTCCGAGGCGAAGTATGGCCAGCACCATTCATAGTGTCTCTCTTTTTTTTAAAATGGACATCATTTTAAGTGAAAACAACAAGTGACATATGAAAAACTGACCAAACACATTTGAAATGTGTTGATTCTTTAGGAAAACAATCCATGGGTCATATGTAATGTGTATGAGTCAACTCTGACTCAATCTGAGGCATGGTGTGGCTAGCACCACTCTAAGTGTCTCTCTTTTGTTTCAAAAGGATATCATTTTAAGTGAAAACATCAACTAAAATACGGAAAACTGACCAAACGAATTTTGATTGTGTTGATACTTAGTAAAATTATCCATGGGTCATTTGAGCCTTTTACAAGTCAAACTTGTCTAAATTCAAGGTGCGGTGTGTCCGGTACCACTCTAACTGTGTCTCTTTTGTGTAAATTGGACATGATTATAAGTGATAAGAACAACTGGAATACAGAAAACCGACCAAACATATTCGGATTCTGTGGATAATTTATCACAACGATCCATGGGTCATATGTGACGTGTATGGGCCAGCCCGAGCTCAATCCGAGTCGCGGTGTGGCCGGGATCACTCTAAGTGTCTCTCTATTGTATAAAACGGACTACATTTTAAGTACATATGGAAAACTGATCAAACGCATTCGGTTTTCATTGAAACATTAGGACAGCGATCCATGGGTCATATGTGACGTGTACGAGTCAACCCTGCCTTAATCCGAGGCGCGGTGTGGCCAGAACCACTCTAAGTGTCTCTCTTTTTTTTCAAAAGGATATCATTTTAAGTGAAAACATCAACTGACATACAGAAAACCGACCAAACACATTCGTATTGTGTTGATACATTAGGAAAATTATCCATGAGTCATTTGAGACGTGTATGAGTCAACCCCGTCTAAATCTGAGGCACAGTGTGGCCGGTACCACTCTAACTCTTTCCCTATTCTTTAAAATGGACATGATTATAAGTGAAAAGAACAACTAGCATATGGAAAACTGACCAAACGCATTCGGATTCTATTGACAATTTATCACAACGATCCATGGGTCATATGTGACGTGTACGAGCCAACTCGGGCTCAATCCGAGTCACGGTGTGGTTGGGATCACTCTAAGTGTCTCTCTTTTGTTTGAAATGTATATCATTTTAAGTGAAAACATCAACTGAGATATGGAAAACCGAACATACACATTTTTATTGTGTTGATACTTTAGGATAATGTTCCATGGGTAATGTGAGACGTGTACGAGTCAACCCTTTCTAAATCTGAGACGTGGTGTGGCCGGTACTACACTAAATGTGTCTCTTTTGTTTAAAATGGGATGGTATAAGTGAAAAGAACAACTGGAATATAGAAAACTGAAAAAATTCATTCGGATTATGTTGATGATTTAACAAAATGATCCATGGGTCATATGTGACGTGTACGAGCCAACCCGAGCTCAATCCGAGTTGCGGTGTGGCCAGTATCACTCTATGTTTCTCTCTTTTGTTTAAAATGGACAAAATTTTAAGTACATATGGAAAACTGACCAAACACATTTGGTTTCTGTTAAAAAATTAGGAGAACGATCCATGGGTCATTTTTGATGTGTACGAGTCAAAATCGCCTCAATTCAAGGTGCGGTGTGGCCAACACCACTCAAAGTGTCTCTCTTTTGTTTAAAATGATATTCATTTTAAGTGAAAACAATAACTACCATACGGAAAACCGAAAAAATGGATTCTAATTGACTCGATACATTATCACAATGATCCATGGGTCATATGTGACATGTATGAGTCAACCCCGACTCAATCTGAGGTGCGGTGTGGCTGAAACCATTCATAGTGTCTCGCTTTTGATTAAAATATACATCAATTTAAGTGAAAACAACAAGTGACATAAGAAAAATAGACCAAATGCATTCGAAATATGTTGATGCTTTAGGAAAACGATCCATGGGTCATATGTGACATGTATGAATAAACCCCACCTCAATCTGAGGCATTGTGTGGTCGGCACCACTCTATGTGTCTATCTTTTGTTTCAAAAGGATATCATTTTAAGTGAAAACATCAACTGACATATAGAAAACCAACCAAACCCATTCAGATTGTGTTGATACATTATGAAAATGATACATGGGTCATTTGAGATGTGTATAAGTCATCCCCATCTATATCCGAGGTGCGGTGTGGCTGGTACCACTCTAACTCTGTCTCTTTTGTTTAAAATGGACCGAATTATAAGTGAAAAAACAACTGACATATGGAAAACCAACCAAACACCTTCGGATTCTGTTGATAATTTATCACAATGATCCATGGGTCATATGTTATGTGTAAGAGAAAACCCTGGATCAATCCGAGTCGCGGTGTGTCTTGGATCACTCTAAGTGTCTCTCTTTTGTTTAAAATGGACTACATTTTAAGTACATATGGAAAACTGACCAACCGTATTCGGTTTCCATTGAAATGTTAGGACAATGATCCATGGGTCATTTGAGACGTGAATGATTCAACCCTGCCTCATTTCGAGGCGCGATGTGGCCGACACAACTCAAAGTGTCTCTCTTTGTTTCAAAAGGATATCTTTTTAAGTGAAACCATCAACTGACATACAGAAAACCAACCAATGCATTTAGATTGTGTTCATAATTTAGGACAATGATGCATGGGTCATTTGAGACGTGTATGAGTCAAACCTATCTAAATCCGAGGGGTGGTGTGGTCGGTACCACTCTAACTGTGTCTCTTTTGTTTAAAATGGACAGGATTATAAGTGAAAAGAACAACTGGCATATGACAAACCGACCAAACGCATTCGAATTCTATTGATAATTTATCACAATGATCCATGGCTCATATGTGATGTGTACGAGCCAACCCGAGCTCAATCCGAGTCATGGTGTGGCTGGGATCACTCTAAGTGTCTCTATTTTGATTAAAATGGACAACATTATAAGTATATACAGAAAACTGACCAAACACATTCAGTTTCCATTGAAACATTAGGGGAATTAACCATGGGTCATATGTGATGTGTACGAGTAAACCTATCTCCAATCCGAGGTGAGGTGTGGCCGACACCACTCAAAGTGTCTCTCTTTTGTTTAAAATGGACTTCATTTTAAGTGAAAACAACAACTAGCATACGGAAAACTGACCAAACGGATTCTGATCGTGTCAATACATTAGCACAATGATCCATGGGTCATATGTGACGTGTACGTGTCAACCCCACCTCAATATGAGGCGTGTTGTGGCCGACACCATTCATAGTGGCTCTCTTTTATTTAAAATGGACATCATTTTAATTGAAAACAACAAGTGACATATGAAAAACTGAACAAACACATTTGAAATGTGTTGATGCTTTTGGAAATCTATCCATGGGTCATATGTGGCGTGTATGAGTCAACCCAGCCTCAATCCGAGGCACGGTGTGGCCAGGACCACTCTATGTGTCTCTCTTTTGTTTATGATGTACAACATTTTAAGTACACACGAAAAACTAACCAAATAGATTCTGATTGTCTTGATACATTAGCACAACGATCCATGGGTCATATGTGACGTGTACGAATCAACCCTGCCTCAATCTGAGAAGTTGTGTGGCCGACAACAGTCAAAGTGTCTGTCTTTTGTTTCAAAAGGACATCATTTTAAGTGAAAACCTCAACTGAAATATGGAAAACTGACCAAACACATTCGGATTGTGTTGATACAATAGGAAAAAGATACATGGGTCATTTGAGATGTGTACGAGTCAACCCCGTATAAATCCGAGATGTGGTGTGGCCTATACCACTCTATCTGTGTCTATGTTATTTAAAATCGACATGATTATAAGTGAAAAGAAAACTGGCATACGAAAAACTGACCAAACGCATTCGGAATCTATTGAAACTTTAGGAAAATGATCCATGGGTTATATGTTATGTGTACGAGTCAACTGCGCCTCAATCCAAGTCATAGTGTGGCCAGGACCACCCAAAGTGTCTCTCTTATGTTTAAAATGGACAACAATTTAAGTATATATGGAAAACTGACCAAATAGATTCTGATTGTGTTGATAATTTACCACAACGATCCACGATTCATTTGTGACATGTACGATTCATCCCCAACTCAATCCAAGGCGCGGTGTCACTGGCACCATTCAAAGTGTCACTCTTTTATTTGAAAAGAACGTCAATTTAAGTGAAAACAACAACTGACATATGGAAAACAGAACTAACACTTTCGGAATTTGAGGATACTTTAGGACAACGATCCATGGGTCATTTGTGACGTGTACAAGTTAACCTCACCTCAATCCGAGGCATGGTGTGGCTAGTATCACTCCAGGTGTATGTATTTTGTTTAAAATGGATTTCATTTCTATTAAAAACATATTATATATGAAAAACCGATCAAATTATGAATTGAATTCCAGATTCCACATATAATTGTCATCTAAATATTTAATTTAATTCTAAATGATTGTTGTTTATTTATAATTATGTTATGAATTTTTAATTAATTCAAGATGTGTATAGTTCTTGGATGCATTATATGTTAAATTTGTATGAATTTGTTCTCTATATGTATGTGTCAGTTGGTTATTGAAGGTACACTAATTTTATATGTATGTGTTAGTTTATTGTAGGTACAATAATTGGAAATGATTGAAAATTAGAGGGAATGGATTGGCTGCTGTGCAAATTGCACAAAAATGAGAGGGTAGATGCTGTGCAAATTGCAGGTTGTTGTGAAATTTGAACAGCATAGGCTACGCCAACGGTTTGAAAACGTTGGTATAGCCTCTTGGAGAATTTTTTTTACCAACAATTATATGAACCATGGGTAAAAATACTTTCTCAATGGTTTAGAAACCGTTGGGAAAGAAGCCATCTGCTTGGTTTTCCCAACGGTTCAAGCCAACCCGTTGGGAAAAACTATCCCAACGCTTTGGCACAACCGTTGGGAAAGGTTAATTTTTTCCATCCTATCCCAACGGTTCACTGTAAACCATTGGGAAAAGCTTTCCCAATAGCTTACATCTCTACGGTTTTCATAACCATTGGTATAATATATACCAACGGTTCTGTAGCCTTTCCCAATGGTTTAGAACCGTTGGGAAATCCTGTATTTCCAGTAGTGATCGCTTTCTTTATCGTATGTGTTTTAACTTGTTATTCTTAATCATATCATTTAGATCATGATTTAAATGATTCCAAAATATAAAACTTGATTTATATATAATATATATTTAAAATATAAATATTTATAATAGATTTATATATGAAATGGAAGGCATTGTTTATGGATACGGTAGGCCGTATGTACACATAAATGCTGTTTCCGTTTTCATATCGTATTGAACGGAAGTAAGTGAATAAGATATATGTCATTACATAGATACATACATATATATAAATATATATATCTAGTATCATAATTATTTGATATATTACATATTTATTAATAATATATATTTTTATAATCATCCTTGAATGGTGAACATGGAAGTGAATCTGATCGCGTTGTGGAGACGGTAATCCGTACGTACGCATGTATGTTGACATGTCATTCATAGGATGAAAATAACAATGAATATTGTTTTACCATATTTATAATAACAAAATATTATATAGAATATACTTTAGTTTTTATTTTATAATGGAAACAACAAATAAAGAGGAAGTGGAAGAAGAAACGTACTTCAAAGAGGTGATGACATATTTACCTCTTCTTTGGGTTCTTCATTTTGACTTGATCAAAAGGGATCTTTAGGTTGGATTTCTGACCAATGTAAGTACTCTATGATGAAGGGATGATAGTTTAGAGGTTATTTGTGAAGGTGTTTCCTGATCCAAATGGCTTTGAAGGTGTGAATTAGAGAGAAGGGGGAGCACCCTTTTATAAGAGGGGTGAGGGTCACTTTAGGAAAAGCTTGAAATATTAATTTATAATAAAATCATTTTCGGTTTATAATGGCTCAAAAATGATTTATTAAGAGTATAAGGTGGGTATGGGTCTAAAACCTTTCAACTAATAGGTTTTATACAGGTTTAGGCCACCATATTAACCGAAACTTCTAGATTTAACTCTTAGTTAAATAGTTCGACATTTGTCATGTCTCTTTGTATTTTTATATTATATGGTTAATAAACGTACTTTAAAATTACAATAGAACTCAAATTGGTTCATTAATTTCATATAAATTAATATATAAGCCTTTTGGCCAAACTATTGATTTTTAGGACCATTATATTATTTAATAATATAATATTTGTTTTAAATACTATTTTATGTCAATTTTGACACTATTTGGTATTTTTTTTGATAAAATAATAACAGCATGATTACTTTGAAAAAATTTGATTTAATCATCCCTAAAATGTCATATTGACATATAAAATTAGTTTAATTCATCATAAGTCTCAAATTAAATTTACTTTTGTATTTATAATATCAATTATTTTAATCTTTTATTAATAAGGTAATTACCGCATCATCATTGTGTCATAAATAAATTTAATTATTTATTTTCTAAAAATTATAAATAAAATACCATTATGTAGGAAATATTTTTATATTTATAATGAATATTTATAGTTGAATTTATCTTCTATATAACCCTATATTAAAAATCCTTTATTTATGAAAACTTTAATTTAACAATTTTAACTATTCTTTAACTTAAATAATAATAAATTTCCTAATCTAATACAAGTGGACCTAAAGGATCATATTTTATTCTTAAGATTGTTTTGGGTCGAATTACACTTATCCAATAGAATTAGGACATGTTTTTGGGTAATAATTATATCATTTTTACCTTTATTTACCCTATTTACTTCTAACCGTGGTAAATAAAAGTCAAAAGATATTATTCACAAAAAATTATTTTTAACTTATTGAACAAAATTTTACTTACTGATATCATCCATGTCTCTCAGATTTTTTAAATTCAATTCACAAAAGCAGTAAAATTATGTTTTCTGAAAATTTTCAAATGCTCCTAGGGGGTGGGTAAAAGACGGTAAAAAGTTCAATAAAATTTTTATATATCCAAACTTATTATAAAATGACTCCAATGAGTTACATTGAACTTATATAAGTATTATGTATCTATTTTGACCTAAAATAAATTTAAATAAAATAAATAATTATTTAAATAAAAAGTCGGTTTTAAACAGTAATTGAGTGTTTTTCACTATTCATAAAAAATGAATGTTTTCAGAAAAATACCAAAAAATCACCCTAAGCTAATTTTGATATTACAACTTCAAAAATAAATTCTATTTTACCAAATTCAAAAAATATAAGTTTCATTTTTTAATTTAAAATTTATTCCCGTTGTCAAAACCAAAAGGTGTATTTTTTAGGAAATATTAACTATCAACATATTGACACTTGTTTATGTACAATTTCAAAGTGAAATTATGTACAATAATCAGAATTGGACTAAATCGTAAAAATAAAATCTATTTATACTTCCAAACCATTAAAATTTATAATTAAACACTATAAATTATATTGATTAAAAAAGTTGTTTTCAATTAAAATATTGTATTTTTCACTATTCCACCATATAAGAAAGTTGAAACACCAAATATTTATTGAAACTAAATTCTTATGTCTCGATTCTAAAGAAGAAGTTTGTTTTTTCAAATGTTTCATATATTGGATTTAATAAGGGTTCACCATTAAAATGTGGTAAAAGTGCATTTTTTTTTGAAAGATACTTCTTTTATCTGAAAAAATGAATTAGTTCTTAAATTATGTCTAGGAAAATCATAATATGGGTTCTAAAATTATATGGATTATATAAAGTTAAAAATTTAGTTAATACTATTCTTAACCACTTTTGAATGGCTAGTTTGGTAAGTCGTGGTGCGCTTGAACTTGATGTTGTGTGTAGTTAACGTTATTGAATTACTTTGAAGAAATAACGTACTACGAAATCTTGGGGTGTTACATTCTTTCCTCCTTCAATAAATAGAGTTCTCAAAATTTTAAATTTTTATTCAAAAATAAAAGGTTGAAAATAGAAAATACATTTGTGGGAAAACCCACATAGGGAATTGTGTTAATAAAATTTTGTTTTAATAAGAGGAAAAGGGGAATAAAAAAGTCACCACTAAATTATGATCTCGATTAAGAGAATATTGGTTGAAATTAGAGACACAGCATTGGAAGGAAAATGTAAATATTTATAAGAAGTGATTGATGTCATCAGTCTCAAACAATTGTAGAATTGAGGGCCTCAAAGACATCAATCTATGATGATTTAAAATATCATCGATTCAACAAAACATAATGTATTAGGATAACACATGTTTTAGTTTTAATATCCCTTACCTAAAGTTTAAGAATAAATTTATTCATAGAATAAGAGAAGAAAAAAATATACTTTACATGGAGAGTACAATCCTCTAACTAATTTCTACCACAAACTCATCTTTCACTCTTAAAGATAATAGAACATTAAAAAAATATTTTATTTATCCTATTCGTATAGGGTTCCAAAAATACAGAATTTATAATTCACTTATCACACCATTTAAAAAAGATACTACATTATACAATCCATAACATCATGTAGGCTAGTGGCAAGTGAAGCAACCTTATCACTCTTCGGTTGTAGGTTCAAGTCTTACGGCCTTGTCCGATGTGACGGGTTGTCGCCCGACCATCAAGTTATTGTTGTTATGAAAATAAAAAAATAATCTCGATAAATAATTTAACCTTAAAAATAATATACAATATTAAACATAATCAATTCCATCCTTTAGACTTATCCAAGATTCTTCTGTCCAAACTCACAGTCCAAAATTTTTAATGAAGGTAAACACAATGAAGATCCTTTTTACCACGTAATAACATGTGAATAACATCATCATGTATTCTTTTTAAACATAGTAACTCCCTTAATTACCATAAAACGTTATTGATTACATTCATGCTCAGTTATTCTATATAGAGTTTTGGATATACTCCTTATATCCAAAAATGTTGTAAACTCCAACGATGATAGAATATACAAATCATTAATCAGTTTCAAGGTAGTCAAGAATATCCAACAGAATTTATCCAAATCAATCATCTCTTATTCCAAAATTAATACCACAGTATCAAGACCATATTAATGGATTGTCTCTCCTTCAACAATGTATTTTCCAAAAAAAATTAACTTACCATTTAGTCACTTTTATTGGTTCCACACAATCTCAATTACTTAATGAAATAGTACTATAGTGAAATATTTATATACTTTATAATTCTTATAACATGTACATCATTAATACAATACTCAAATGACACAATACTGTAATAACATAAGAACTCTTAATCATTCCTCTTTATCTTTGATAGTATCATAACATGATTATTATCTAATAGCATTTGGGGTATACTCTGATGATTTGGAAATAGATTCACATTGTGTCCCAACTATTTGTAGATGAAGCATTGTACATTTGAATCATTTTTCTTACCTTTTCAATCATGTACTTGGTGTCCTTTTTCTACACACTTATTACAAACTCTTATTCCCTTCAAGCATTTACCAAGGTGATTCTTTCCACAGTTATCACATATGTGAACATCCTTCTTTCCCTTATTCCCTTTATCCATCTTTTTTTTCTACCATATTTTTCTTCTTTGGATTCCCTTAAAATCCATAGTACTCAGAGTATTCATTACTTATCTTATAAACACATGATACTATTTCTTCATATGATGATAAAACATGGGAGTCTATTTCCTTTCTAAATGTTGGTTTAATACAATGAAAGATATGGTCCTTCTTACTCTATGGATCATGTGTATCGCTGGAGGTCTCATTCCTTCTACAAGGAACCATTTCTAAATAATGGCATACACTAGGTTAGTTTATGAATCACAATGAATAATTACAAACATGTAAAATACATAACATAAATTGATAAAATTATGCATATAATCTATAATTCTAAAATGTATTCATTGAGAAAGTATTTACTCCTAAATTTTTTATAATGGATTGTAATGAAAATGTGAATTATCCTAAGCATATCCCCCATGAGTGTCGTAACCAAGAGTGCAGCAAAGCTCATTGTCGTGTACCAGTTCTCGTTCGAGTCTTCCTCAAAATGGTGTTTTCGAGTTTTACCCCTAGGTACATATGTGCCAGAGCCTCATCCATGTGCTCGTATCCAGACAGGGATGCATTTCATGGAAAACTCATAGAATCTATACAATACCAAAATTCTAGGAAGTTGTTCTATAATAATCTTCATTGTCTATCTTAGGGTAATTTTCTCTAATCAGATTTTAACTGAATCTATTTCCATGGTTTTTGATAAAATTCAACTGATACCAACTGTAATGCCCTGACCCTAGTTTCCCAGATTCGGTGAATTATTTTAATACATTGGCATTATTACAAGGAATCTTGTCTTGAAAGACCAATCTGTTTAGTAGTCTTGGAAAATAGATTACATACACGAACGTTACATTACACATTATAAAATAAAACACAACAGAAATGATCATTTGAGAACGCCATTAATCCCCTAGCTTAACCCTGCTTATCAATCATAATACACTTCTTGGAATCCTGAGGAAATTGAAACATAAAAAGGGGAGAGCTTAAATGCTCAGTAAGGATAACAATATAGCAGAAACATTTATAAATAAGCATAAACATTGAAGGCAATGTATAAGACTAAAACAAAATCCTTTGAAACATAAACTTCAGCATAATATAAAAAAGATACAATAAAATAATTCCATTTACTTATTCACACGGATTTTCTAATAGTCAAATATTCTCCTGAAATATCAATAGTCACTTACATAAAGATGGAATCCATAATGCCAGACTTTCATAACAACATAGCCAATGCCTTGTGCCTATACTACAAATAAGATTTTGTCACGGCTTTGTTCCAAGACACTATTTTGTCTCATGAGAACTACTGATGCATCGAGGAGATATAGAGGGCCACACACATCACTTACTAAGTCCAATGAATTTCTCATATAAAAAGGTTTAAACATAACATAAATATTCGTATTAAATCTGTCATACGAAATGTCAATACTTTACCCATAAACTATGAATAGTATAAAAATAACACATCCATAGTCAATCATATCACAAAACATTCACTGAAATATGGAAGATTTGTAACATAATAAATCAACTACAAAAAAGTATAAAATCCATTAAAGGAATTTGACATTGATGAAGATGATTTGTAAAACTCTTTGAGAGAAATATCCATTTTTTATGAAAACATTTAAAAGTCAAACAATTTATTAAAGAAGAAATTTAAATATATTTTTTAATCAAATTTTCTCATACCACTTTGAATCTTTTTAATGTAATTAACATTTTAAAACATTCGTTTCCATTTAAATAAATCCTTAAAACCATTTTGAAAACATGGACATTAATGAGAATGGTTTAGAAGAAGAAATGTTTAAAACATTTAGAATGATGTTTCAGTAAAAAGTCCCTTAAAAATAATACCTTTGAAAACTATTTTATAAAACATGGACGTGGATAATAAATATTTCTCAGTAGATACTTACGTAAAAACATCCTCAGATAATAAAGAGATTGGGAAATTAACCATTACCTTGAACTTTCCTTTGGTTGAGGGTAAGTTTATGATTAGCCACTAAATGAGGATAATATTCATTGTTAATATACATAATATTCATGTTCTTTGTTATTCATAAACACCATTTTAGTGCATTTTACACTTTGAAAATCATTTCACATTATGATTGTAATACCTTCTTAAAATGCACTATTATGTGGTACATTTTTGAACATCTTTTAAAGTACCCAATGATTCATCTGATTTTAAGGTATTCAATTATACATATTTTAATTTTATATTTTTTTAAATTGATCTAAACTTAAATATGAACATGTTTGATTCAGGGATCAGTGAAGAATTCATGGAGGATGATGGAGATATTTGGAAATGAAATAAAGCAATTCTGGAGAAGGTAGATTGGACATCAGCCCACTGATTAGGATGTGGGGCCCAACATACAGGCCCATTTAATCACACATTTCGTGGGATGATAGAAGAAATTAACAGGAACAAATCACTCTTCAGGGGTTAATGCTAATTCGGCCTCCATGTTTGTCATTTAGGCGGACCAAGTTAGAGATAAAATTCGGGGCCAGATTCTGCGGCCCAGAAATATAGTCCACCAATTTGATCATATCTCGGACGCCACAACTCCAAATGGGCCCAACTTTTACAGGCGGTTAGCAGACATCTGGAGCTCCATTTTCTTCTTCTATGGCCCACCCTGATTCGGATTCTAGAAGGTCTTCCAGACGCGTCTGTTCGGTGAAGGAAAGATGTCTGCCACCTCGGGTCAAATGTGGAAAAGTTCAAATTCCACAAGCTTTCCACCACCTATGGCCTACCAAAATTAATTGAGATGCTTTGTACTGTTGGAGGCTCGACCCAAGGCTCCCAAAATGCCTATTTAAGGCAGTGGTGGTGAAGGAGTTAAGAATCTTGGATGCTTTGTTCAATTGTAATGTTATGCTGCATTTTTGTTGCCTCAATTTTGTCGTTCACATGTAAGTTGTTCAATTCACTTTAGTTTCTTAATAAAAGTTCTTCTTCTACTATTATTCTGTTTTTCTTAATATCACTTTGATATCGTTGGATCAAGGTGTGAATTTATTCACACCAACCCTTGTGAAATTATTCACACAACGGTGGAGTGATCATTTTATTTTTGTTGTTTTCTTTACTTCTCCATTTCCTCCCTCATGAGTCTACTTTCCTCTTCCATTGAAACCATGGGATCAATGGAGGGCTAACCCACTTATGGGTTGATCCAAGGGAGTAGGAAGGGGCTGTATTGGATGTTATTTATCACCTAATTAATGTATTATCACTTCTTTAATTGGGATTTTTATTTGATGATTTTTAAACTCCATCGTCCTTGTTGAATTTAAGGCCACACACTTCAAGTACTAATACGATCCTTTACCTTGAAGTTCTCAAAACTTTGATCTTTCAAGTGTATAGGTGATTAGTATTAGAGGGTGTAGGAATTAAACCAGTAAGTGATTATGTTTTTTTATCTCCTTAAATGAACCCATCTCAAATTTAAGAAATTGAAATCATTAAAAAGAAAATACGTCCAATCCACCCTGAGCGATAACCTAGGATCAACTCATTCTGTTAAATTGAATCCACTTAAATCTATTAGATATATTTAAAACCCATCCAAAATCAATCCAAGTTGGCCACTTCATAGCCAAAAATCCATCCCTTAGGTTGTGTATCTTAGGTATCTTCTTAGGTCTTTATGTAATCGACAACCCAAGCTACAGTACAAGGACCGTTCTACCCTTCTTCTCTTGGGTAAATTTGGGCGTGAACCAAATTTTGGCACCGTTGTCGGGGACCTAAGTATGTTATCTTAGACATTATCATTCTTTTTCTTCATCCCTCTTCTCTTTTCTTACCCCTCACTCCTATGGAAGTCAATTTTGAACAAATCCAAACATGGGGAACCTCTCCCTACTTTGATCACTCAACACCATGTACTATGTACAATGACCAACCTAATTCCTACTTGTGGGATCATAAACAGCCTACTGAACCACAATGTTTTTATTCATATTATCCACAATACATTCCAACATATTATGAGTTCCAATCCCAACAAGGCCAATCTGAACACCCTCCTATGGAATTCCAACAACATAGTTATCCTCCTGGAATAGACCATCTGTCTCAACCCCTTGACCATCATGATCCACACCCACTACATGAAAAACTTTGTCAACAAATAGAGATAATTAATTTTGAGGATTCATCATTGAGGTTAGAACTACAAAGTATTAAAACTTGTGAGGAACCCATCCCTACACAAACTGTCTCTTCCATAACCTTATGTGAAGTGTCTAGTTTCACACAAACCCCACATGAATTTATTGAAGAACCAACCTTTGGATTTGGGATAGATGAAGAGGATCAAGGAAATTTTGAAGGGACTTTAAATCAGGAGGAAATTAACTTTTTGGATTCAAAAGAAGAGAATTTGACATCATGGATTGAGTCTCATGAATATAACTCTGTCGATGATTTTTCAAAAACACCAATCATTGAACCATTAATAGAAATCACAATATTTGAGTCCATACCCATTTCTAACAATGATATTTCCAATTTTGTGGTTGAATCGTCTATTCCAAAGGTACCAATTATATTGAAAAATTTTGAAAATAAAATTGAGATCGATCCAAATTCCCAACCTATGTCTAAAAATGTTAGTCTGTCTGAACTCGAACATGTGTCCTTTCCATCATTCATCAAGTTTTCATTCATTGAGGATATCCAAAACCATCATGTTTTCATTTTTTCTTATCTTGATATAAATAAAATTGGAATGACCCTTGATGTTTTAGGCAAGACTAGAGAAGCAACTAGATCCACCATTTTTGATATTCCTTGGATTTACCAACTCATTTTAGAACATAGGTTTGTTAATGAAACAAATTATAAAAATTTAATCAATATAAACCTAGTTGAATTTGTGAAACATGTGGTCCATAAAAATTTTAAAGTTGGTATTGGGTAAGTTGGGGGGTTCATGTCGAGCTAATGACGTTAAACAAAGCGATGCACGAGAGGCAACCCGTGGTTTTTATGTTTCTAATCTTTCTGAATCATGTTTTTTTTTAAAATAAGATTACTTAATCATTTTTATATTTAAAAAATAATAATAAACTGTTGACCTGTTCTTCTATAAAGTGTATGGATGGGTACGAAAGGGGAGCACCATATTCATCCGTGTCACGTGTTGTGATCCTTGAGTAATACCTTACCCAGAAATTTAAAAAGAATACAATGTATCATCAGTTAATTTTGTTTTATTTTTATTATTTTATAGGTTAAGATAAAAATAAAATAATAAAAAAAAATTTCCACGCCATAGGCCGTGGGGCAAACCCTGTCACAACTGGCGAAGCCGCGGGGACTCGAACCCGGGACCGAAGGGAGACAGGGGCGCGCTCTTACCACTGACCCACGGCTTAATGTGCTTACTTATTCTATAATTTTTATATATATACTTATAATTTACTTATATATATATATATATTGTTTTGTTTTGTTTGTTTTTTTCTCTTTCCACTAGGGAACTTTGCAAGCGACATGGATATCAAAGGACTAAATTGGAGCAGCAAGAACTTCAACTTCAACCACCAGGTGATTTCATTCCATGATCCTCAATTTCAATTTCCTTTTTGAACTTCTATTATCTTCCTCTACTCCTTTTAAATTTTTATTTCTTCAAACACTGGGGATAGTGTTATTTTAAGTTGGGGGGAGATAAAATAAAAAAAATGCTTTTGTGTCAAAAAAAATAAATGATTTGAAAAAATAATTAAATGGAAGGAAATATTTCTTTAACTTTGAACATGGTAATACGCATTTCACACTTTGAAACTGAATATCAAATAATTTAGAATACCCTAATTCTGATTTTAATCCTTGTATAATTTCATGAGCATAGATTTTGGAAAGTGTGGCTGTCTAATGTGATATTTCATCGTTTATATTTTCATCCAAATAAAAAATGACACAATGCACGTCCTCTAGACTGTGGGGTACTAATTTGAATTTTTGGGGTCCCATAATAAATAGCATAGGATGGTTTTATTTTTATGAATAATATTAGTATTCAAAAAAACTAAAAAAAATTATTAAAAATAAATAAATAAATAAATAAAAATAAAAATTTTCCTCTAGAGAAATGGATTGATAAAATGCGAGGCTTTAGGCACTTGGGGATCGTGACTCCAGAGTTGTCTAGCCCTGAGTTTTTCAATATATCTCTATTTATGGTAATATGACTTTTTTTTTGATTAAGTTAACTCGAGACGATGCCCGAGTATGTGGGCTTCACTTGGTGCCCTAAGGCCTTTGAGTCTGGGAGTCATCGGAAAAGTCTTGCTACATGGGTTAATTTGATTAACTGCAATCTCAATTACTATAGCAATATTGAAAAAAAAACAAAAAAAAGGATGAAGAATACTCATATTAGGATTAAATGTGATTCCACCTAGCGCTTCCATGATTTCCCCTTTGAATGAAAATGAACCCCCATATCTATTGTGATTCACAACACATCATTACACCTAATTGAGTTGGATGAAGAATGATGATAAATTTGACCAAAGGAATGGGCTTGGGATTGAGATCTTCTTATGAAACTATCTTGTATTAAAATATTTTGATGGGTTTCATGATTTTTTGGTATAAGTTTTTTTGGTGATCATTGTGTATTAAAATGTTTTTGGAAAAGGGAATTCGAAATTCATATTGTTGACATGTATTTTTCTCGGGACTAGCAAAACTCAAGTTGGGGGGTGTGATTAGCCACTAAATGAGGCTAATATTCATTGTTAATATATATAATATTCATGTTATTTGTTATTAATAAACACCATTTTAGTGCATTTTACACTTTGAACATCATTTCACATTATGATTGTAATACCTTCTTAAAATGCACTATTATGTGGTACATTTTTGAACATCATTTAAAGTACCCAATGATTCATCTCATTTTAAGGAATTCAATTATACATATTTTAATTTGATATTTTTGTAAATTTATCTACACTTAAATATGAACATGTTTGATTCAGGGATCAGTGGAGAATTCATGGAGGATGATGGAGATATTTGGAAATGAAAGGAAGCAATTCTGGAGAAGGCAGATTGGACATCAGCCCACTGATTAGGCTGTGGGGCCCCACATACAGGCCCAATTAATCCCAAATTTCGTGGGATTATAGAAGACATGAACAGGAACAAATCACTCTTCAGGGGTTAATGCTAATTCGGCTTCCATGTTGGTCATTTAGGCATCCCAAGTTAGAGATAAAATTCAGGGACAGATTCTGCGGACCAGAAAAACAGTACACCAATTTGATCATATCTCGGAATACACAACTCCAAAGGGGCACCAATTTTACAGGAGGTTATCAGACATCCGGAGCTCCATTTTCTTCTTCTATGTCCCACCCTGATTCGGACTTCTAGAAGGTCTTACAGACGCGTCTGTTCGGTGAAGGAAAGCTGGCTGCCACGTCGGGTCAAATGTGGAAAAGTTCAAATTCCACAAGCTTTCCACCACCTATGGCCTACCAAAATTAATTGAGATTCTTTATACTGTTGGAGGATCGACCCAAGGCTCGAAAAATGCCTATTTTAGGCAGTTTTGGGGATGGAGTTAAGAATCCTGGATGCTTTGTTCAATTGTAATGTTATGCTGCATTTTTGTTGCCTCAATTTTGTCGTTCACATGTAAGTTGTTCAATTCACTTTAGTTTCTTAATAAAAGTTTTTCTTCTACTCTTATTATGTTGTTCTTAATATCACTTTGATACCTTTGGATCAAGGTGTGAATTTATTCACCCCAACCCTTGTGAAATCATTCTCACAACGGTTGAGTGATCATTTTATTTTTGTTGTTTTCTTTACTTCTCCATTTCCTCCCTCATGAGTCTACTTTCCGCTTCCATTGAAACCATGGGATCAATGGAGGGCTAACCCACTTATGGGTTGATCCAAGGGAGTAGGAAGGGGTTGTATTGGATGTTATTTATCACCTAATTAATTTATAATCACTTCTTTAAATGGGATTTTTATTTGATGATTTTTAAACTCCATCGTCCTTGTTGAATTTAAGGCCACACACTTCAAGTACTAATACGATCCTTTACCTTGAAGTGCTCAAAACATTGATCCTTCAAGTGTATAGGTGATTAGTATTAGAGGGTGTAGGCATTAAACCAGTAAGTGATGATGTTTTTTTTATCTCCTTAAATGAACCCATCTCAAATTTAAGAAATTGAAATCATTAAAAAGAAAATACGTCCAATCCACCCCGAGCGATAACCTAGGATCAACTCATTCTGTTAAATTGAATCCACTTAAATCTATTAGATATCTTTAAAACCCATCCAAAATAAATCCAAGTTGGCCACTTCATAGCCAAAAATACATAGCTTAGGTTGTGTATCTTAGGTATCTTCTTAGGTCTCTGTGGAATCGACAACCCAAGCTACACTACAAGGACCGTTCTACCCTTCTTCTCTTTTGTAAATTTGGGTGTGAACCAGTTTAACCTCCTGTATATTGACCATAGTATGTTATTAAATCATAACAGAATCAAATTCATAATTTTTATATCATACTTGATTCATTTATGGCTTTATACTACCCATTTAATAACGATTTCTATGTTAAATTAACATTTTGTGTAATAATTGCTTTCTTTATCGTATGTGTTTTAACTTGTTATTCTTGATCGTATCATTTAAATCATGAATTAAATGATTCCAGAATATAAACCATGATTTATATATTATATATATTTAGAATATAAATATTTATAATAGATGTATATATGAAATGTAATTCACCATTTATGGAGACTGTAGGGCGTACGAACGTGTAAACGCTATTTCTGTTTTCATATCGTATTGAAAGGAAGTAAGTGAATAAGATATATGTAAGTACATACATAAATATATATATATATATATATATCTTAAGTAGCATAATTATGTAATATATTACATACTTATTAATAATATATATTTTTAAAATAATCGTTGAATGGTGAACATGGAAATTAATCTCATCGTGTCGTGGAGACGGTAATCTCTACGTACGCACGTATGGTGACATTTCATTCATATTATGGATAAAATAATGAATATGGTTGTACCATATTTTTAATAACATAACAGTATATAGAATATACTGGAGTTATTATTTTATAATGGAAACAACAAAGAAAAAGGAAGTGGAAGATGAAAAGAACTTGAAAGAGGTGATGACATATTTACCTCTTCTTTGGGTTCTCCCTTTTTACTTGATCAAAATGGATCCTTAGGTTGGATTTTCGACCAATGGAAGGCCTAGAAGATGAAGGTAGGATTTTTTAGAGTGTATTTGGGTATGATTTGGCCAATCAAAATGTCATTTAAGTTGTGAATTAGAGAGAAGGGTGAGTGCCCTTTTATAAGCGGGGTGAGGGTCACTTTAGGAAAATCATGAAATATTAGTTTATAGTAAAATCATTTTTGGTTTATAATGGAACTAAAATGATTTTTTTAGAATCTAAAGTTGGTATTGGTCTAAAAAAATTCATCAAATACGTTTTAGATAGGTTTCAGTCACCATATTAACCTTAACTTTTAGATTTAACCTTAGTTAAATAGTTTGACATTTACAATGTCTCTTTGTATTTTTATATTATATGGTTAATAAACTTACTATAAAATGCCAATAAATCTCAAATTGGTTCATTAATGTCATATATATTATTATATAATTCTTTTGGCCGAACCATATATTTTTAAGACCGTTATATAAATTGATAATATAATATTTAATTTAAAAACTATTTTATGTTAATTTTGACACTATTTCGTATTTGTTTTTTTGTTAAAATCATAATAGCAAGTTTACATCGAGAGAAATTGATTGAATAAACCCTCACATGTCATATTAACCTATAAAATTAGTTTAATTTATCATAAGTCTCAAATTAAATTTAATTGGGTATTTATAATATCTATTATTTTAATCTTTTATTAATAAGGTAATTACTGCAGCATCAATGTGTCATAAATAAATTTAACTATTTTTTGTCTAAAAATTATAAATAAAATACCATTATTTAGGAAATAATTTTATCTTCCTAATGAATATTTATAGTCTAATTTATCTTATGTATAACCCAATATAAAAAATGATGTAGTTATGAAAACACGAATTTAACACTTTTAACTCTTCTTTAAATTAAATAACAATAAAAGTCCTAATCTAATCTAAGTGGACCTAAAGGTTCATATTTTATTCCTAAGGTTTTCTTTGGTCTAATTAAATTTATCCAATAGAATTATTACATGCGTTAGGGGAATAATAATATCATATTTACCTTTAATTACCCTATTTACTTTTAACCGTGGTAAGTAAAAGTCAAAACTTACTATTCACCAAAAATTATTTTTATCATATTGAACCATATTTTTCTTAATGATCTCAATTGTGTCCCTCGAATTCTTAAAATTCAATTCACAGAAGCTGTAAAATTATGTTTTATGAAAATTTGAAAATGCTCCTAGGAGGTGGGTAAAAGACGGTAAAAAGTTCAATAAAATTTTTATATATATAAAGTTATTATAAACTGACTCCAATGAATTAAATTGAACTTATAAATTTATTATTTATCTATTTTGACCTAAAATAAATTTAAATTAAATAAATAATTATTTAAATAAAAAGTCAGTTTTAAACAATAACTCATTGTTTTTCACTATTCATCAAAAATTGAATGTTTTCAGAAAAATACCAAAAATTCACCCTAAGATAATTTTGATATTAAGAATTCAAAAATTAAGTATATTTTACAGAATTTAAAACATTTAAGTTTCATTTATTAATTTAAATTTAATTCCTATTGTCAATACCAAAAGGCCTGTTTTTTAAGAAATAATAACTATCAAAAGATTGACACTTTTTAATGTCCAATTTCAATGTGAAATTAATTAAAATGATCAGAAATGGATTAAATGGTAAAAATATAATCTATTTATACTTACAAACCATTAAAATTTATAATATAACATATTAAAGTATTTTTAATAAAAAAGTTGATTTCTGTTAAAATATAGTATTTTTCAATATTCCAACAAATATGAAAGTTATTAGAAAAACACCAAATATTTATAGAAAACAAATTATTATATCCCGATTATAATAAAGAAGTTTATTTTTTCAAATTTAATATATAAATATTTCAAATATTGGATTTAAAAAGGGTTCACCATTAATAGGCGGTAAATGATCATTTTTTAAAAAATTACTTCTTTTATCTGAAAAAATGAGTTAGTTCTTACATTATGTCTAAGAAAATTATAATATGGATTCTAAAATTATAAAGATTATATAAAGTTCAAAATTCAGTTAATATTATTCATAACTGCTTTTGAATGGCTAGTCTAGTAAGACGAAGTGCGCTTTAACTTGACGTTGCGTGTAGTGCAAGTTATTGAATTACATTGATGAAATGACATAATATAAAATCATGGGGTGTTACATTAAATATTTAAAATAAATAAAAAAATGATTTAGTTAAAGAGTCCCTTACCACTTGAGAACAAACTTGAATAAAAATAATTACAAAATAAAATTAAACAAAGATTATAATATCATGAGAATATGGAGATTCCTGATATAATATGTCAAGCGTAAGTATATACACCATATAAATTGAATTGGTGTATAACAAAAAATTAGTCTCAATGGAGTATAAATTGAGACAAATTCCCTTAAAAAGATCACATAAATGACGTAAGAATATATCGATCAGTTGATTATGTGTTGAAAAAGTATATCCACACAAAGGGTAGTGTTAATTATAACATAAATAAATAAACAGAAATCCCACACATACTCTTTTCATAATATAATTAATGAAGTATATGTAATGCCCAAAGAGTGGAAATTGAGTTTATAAATTCCATTACAAAAATTCGGCATCCTAACAGCATCACATAAAAATTTAGAAAATGAGTTGATGAGAAAGAAAATGGAATCTCATTACATGGATATAAAATATACAACAATAAGAATATATATGTACATATCCCAAAAAAATAAAGTTTAAATTAAAATATATAACCTAAAGAAGTCTTAGAATAAAAGAGGATTGTGAAAGGTTCCCTTAAAAGATCATTTAGTAAATAAAATTGTTTGATTATGTGTATTCACAATATGTACACATAAATAAATTATAAATACAAGATAGGATATCGAAAGCCATTACAAAAATAATCATGTCTTGAAATAATCAAGAAGTATAATATTAACTCAATGAATGGAAGTTGGGTTATGAAGTTCCCTTACCTTGTGTCTGACTTATCTAGTTCAATCTTTATCTCCCTGAATAATAAAAATAATTTAATTATAATTTATTCAGATAATTTTTAATGTTTATTATTCATTTTATATATCTTATTACCATGATATAACAATCATATAATTATTCAACTTCATATTGTTATTTTTGTCGATGTTCAGTACTTGATTCAAAAATGAACTTGTTATAATTACAAATTGTCCATATAATCAATAGTCCATTATCTCCAGAATTTTATTGAGGATATATATATCATATATATCTAGTGTATATGTATTTATATCCAGTATATATCTATTTATAATAGTTCATAACATTTGTATATAAGAAAATGAAACGCACCGTTCATAGAGCTGGTAGGTCGTATGTATGCATGAACGCTACATTCATTTCATCATCATTTTTAAAGGAATGTAAACATAGTTATATTATAATTAAATTATAATATATATGTTATATATTTTTTATTATTTTATTAATTTGGTCCTTTATATGTTCCATGTATAGCATGAAAGAGTCATATCACATTGAGGGGGCGGTAGTCCGCACTTCCTCAAATGAAAATATCTTATTTATACAACATGAAAAGCATAAAGGTTTGTTATAAATGATAATTACATAAGAATAGAGTTAAGATAAACATCATAAACATCATATTCAATATCATTGACATCATAATGGCCATCATAAGAGTTGGTAGGAGAAAATTGAACAATCATCGTTTCATGTGGCAGTAGTTCGTCTTCAATAGAAACAGTATGTTATAAATATATTAGATGGATGTGTGTGAAAGTGTAAGTGAAATAATTCACATTAAAATAACCTATTATATTTATTATACAGTTTTTTTGTAAATTAATTGAATAAATAGAGTAATGGGGTTTGACAAGGGAAAATAAATAAAAGAAGCTTGAGAGAAGACATTATCTCAAATATGGTTAATCCTTCTGATTAAAAGTAAAAATCCTTCTTGAATTTCCATATACCCAAGGTAATTCTTCTAGAAGTAATATAGGGTTGTTGGGAGATTATATGGGATGATTTTTGACTATTCAATATGGATTGAGAGGTGTGAGTATGTGTTAGAGGTGGTTGCCTTTTATAAGAGGGAGGAGGGGCACTGAAAGAATATCCTATAATATTATTTCATTATTAATTAAATTTCAATTATAAATGAGTCAAAATTAATTTATTTCTATGATAAGATAAATATAAGTCAAAATAAAATTATCCAATAAATATTAAGCATGTTTTAGAATTTTTTTAATCCTTATCTTATTTATTTAACCCCTTTTTTCTCTTATGGTTTTATCAATCATTTAACAATTTGAGAATCAAAATAGTTATCAAAACATGAAAAATATCCTATTAAAAAGTAGAAAATAAAATTTTATACATATTATAACTATGTTTCTAGATATTAATTTTTTTTGGAATTTTATAAATTTTAATAAAATATCTTTTATTTTAAAATATGAATTATTTCATTTTTGACACTATTAATATCATGACTTTTTTAAAATACATAACAAGATTAAATCACAAAAAATCCACTAATACAAATATAACATGTATATATCTTCCAAAAAATTTTATGATATCAAAATAACAAATTTACATTTATTTTAACATTTATAATATCATTTATTTGAATCATTTATTAACGAAGAAATCACTGTATCACCATTGTGTCATATTTAAATTTATTTAGTTAATGTATTAAAATTTTAAATATAATATCAGGATGTATAAAATATTTTTATCTTTAAAATGACTATTTATTGTTGAAGATTTCACTTATATAACCCAATATACTTTTTTACTAAAAGATATAAGCATATGTTATATTTTCATTAACATTAAATTAAAAATAATTAAATGTCATTTTCACAAAGAAGTTGCTCCATGGGATCCTAAAATCTACCCAAGGATTCCATAGTAATAATTATATCATCCAACTGGGCTAGGATTTGTGTTATAAAATTTATTATTATTGAAATATTATTTTTACCCATATTTAACAGATTTACCCTTTAACCATGGTAAATAAAATATTTACTGAAATTATTTTTCATAATTTCTAAAAAAAAAGTTTCTTATTTACAAAACAAGGACATAATGATTCCAAATATGGAATCCAATTTTCTCATTCTAAACATAGAATCAAAATAAATTAATTTAAAATTAATTCTCGTTGTCAAAACCAAAAGACGTGTTTTTATTAAAAAACTACCAAAATATTGACATGTGTTTATGTCCAATTTAATAGGTAATTACTTCAAATGTACAAAATTAGATTTAGTAGTAAAAATATAATCCAATTAAACTTTAAAATGATTTAAATTTACAATTTAACTATATAAATAAATTATATTAAAAGGAAATTTTGAATTAAAATTCAGTATTTTCACTATTCATTTTGAAATGTACTCTTTCATAAAAATACCAAAATTTCATACAATGTAAATTTTGATTTCTTGAATCTAAAGAAGAATATTATTTTCTCAAATAAAACATCTAAAAGTGACAAAAACAAGATTTAAAAAACGGTTCTCCATAAAAAGGCGTTAAAATGACCATTTTTAAATATTAGAGTTTTTCATGATTAAAATTAGATTCATTATTATTTTAAGCCTATAAAATTTATTGGATAAGTGTAAAGATATATAATAATAAAATTTTAGTTAATTTTTTTCATTCCCTCCAACACAACGGCTAGACTGTAACAATCCATTAAAATAATAATAACATTATATTAAATTTTTGGTATAACTCAATGATGTGGGAAATATAAATAAACCTATTGTTGTGTGTTGAGTACGCTATCCTAAAAAGTGTCATATTTAACATAAAATAAATATCTTGTTCATAAATGTTAATATATATATATAATCTTATTATTCTATAAATATCTGGTACATTACAACCTTCCCTCATTTTTGGAAATTGCATCCTCGAAGTTTTAAAATTATGCATGGAAACATCTTTGAAAGTACCACATTAGAAAAGGAGTCAACAAAACTATCAATTAAAAATAAAGAAAGATAATTACAAATTTCACTTGAGATAACCCATACTAGGATTCCATGTCAGAAAAAATGGATATGAAAGAGATAATTAACCATCATGTTCTAATGGAGAGTGATAGAAAAAATGAACTGGAGAACGATTACCAGTAGAAAATCACAAAATTCTGATTGGTTAATAAATATTTTATTCCCTAGTATGAAAAGTGAACAGAATTTTTTTTTGTTTTAAGAGTCTTTTCATAATGTTGAGAAATTTATTTTATGTGCTTGACTAAGAACATAAGTTAATATACATACTTTTCAAGTAGAGTATTATCCTTTAATATATTTCTACCACAAACTCGTTATTTCTCCAAACGATGAGTCTTCATGACGACTTGGTCATATTTGAAGAACTAGAATATAATTCTTGAGAATTACATAATCCAAAAAAGATGAGCTATATATTTACCATGTATTTAAAAATTAACCAATACCAAAATGGTTAGTATGAGATTATATAATCCCCAAAAGGATATTCCTTTATAAAAATAAGTACTACTATAAATCTCAAAAATTGAATAGACCATACCCAAAGGTCAACAAATTCCATTCAAAACAAAATTGAGCTTAAAATTCATCAAAATAATATAACTAAGATTGAAACCCATCATTTAAGAAGGATTTGATCCCATAGTATTCCACGATAAATCTTAACCTTTATCTTCCAATAACATCGACTAATATTAAATTCTCATATAGAAAATTAATTAACCTAATCACATATTCTCTATGATAGGATAAACATTTCCATAAATAACCCAATTATCCATATTTCCAAAATAAAACATATATTCTTCCAAAATAATATTTCAACCATTATTCCAAAAATTAAATCACATAGTATTCTAATTTCCTTAGGCATACAGTGTTCTGAAAAAGAGAACATCCTCTAAAATAAAATTTATCACTTAATCACAAAACCATTTTCCAATACTAAGTATATCCACTTTATAAAACATAAGTTTAAAAATGAACTTATTCTTGATTCATAAAATCATATAACTAAAAATAATAAGTCATACTGACCATGGACTTCACATAGGCCAGTGGTAGATGATGCCCCTTTATCTCCCTTCGGTTGTGGGTTCAATTCCTATGACCTTTCTGGATGCAACGGGTTGTCACCCATCCTACAGATTGTTATTTTTCTAAAACCATATCATTCATACACCATTATCAAAAATAAGATAATTTCCTAAAAAAATTCTATAACCTTCTCCATCTTCAAAATTTATCTAATATCTTTCCTTTTTCATCACAAAATGTAATAAGCATTAATCACCTCAAAAAAGGTCATATGAACCCCTAAGGTTATCCAATATGTCAACAAAAGAAAAATTAATTGTTTTGTGAATAACATTTTCACATATCAAACATCAGGGTTACACATATTAGAATATATCTTCCCAATGTAATCTCATCATCAAAAGAGCATTAATACTTTTAAACATTTCATCATCCTACTATCTACCATAACTCTTAAATCTATTATATGTAGACTTTTTACTCATTTAGTGCTCTGCATAATCCATTAACATTACATTTCCACCTTATTTGTTAATACATCATTCATGAAAATCAAATATCCTCTTCATTTATAAATATCAATCCAAATATGATTCATTATTTATTGATAAAAAAATAAATCATATCTTGGATCCAGATTTCATGATCTTCAGAATGTTATATTTACCTTCCGTCATGTTGTCATACATTAAAAATGTAAACGTTTTTCCACTTCTGTAATCTCAATTTTTGAAACAATTAGAAAATTTGAGATCTTGAAATCATATGAAAAAATACAATGACCAATAATTTTTTTTAGAAATTAGTAGGTGTGGAATAACTCAAACAATTTATTACAGGTGACTTAAATACTCAAGAATATGTCAAAATCAATTGAACATGATTTTTCCATAATATTGATATTAAAATCATTATGGAGGGATAAGAAGGTTGGGAAAGATATATTTCATTCCATCTTGAAAAATTATTGTTAATTTTTTGAAAATTATCAACACTTAAACATGAAATTAATTATATTTTAAAATATAATCCTATATAGGGTAAATATAACATAAAAACTTTAATATTACTCTAATACATCAACCAACATTTATCTCTATTTTTTGGGTTTTATTATTAAAGAAATATATTTTATATTAATCCTTAAAAGTTTCCATATGATGATAACCCTCATGGTTATATGGGATCATTTACTAACACCTAGATAACACCCTAACTTTTAAAGTTATCTAAACCAACCTCTGATACGATCTATAAGGCCCCATCCTCAAACTATACATAATCTTTTTTTTATGTTGATAATTCACATAGGGGATCTTATAAAGTTTATATTTTTAGAGAATTAGGCCAGAAATATTACATTAAATCTCAATATTACAGGGTATACACTTCTACTCTATCCATATTTTTCACAAAAAAATAACTCCTTAATTAAAATAAGAGTTCTTTTCTTGATATAAATCATCTTGAATACTTCATTTCTCTTAACCTTCCTTATACCCTATGAATGAAATTTAAAAAACCCAAGATTAGCATAAAAATCTCAATAAGGTTTATAAAATAAAGAAGGAAAAAGAATTATTCCATATATACATAGAAAACATAAGCTATTTAGAATACCTCATGAAATCCTAAGACATATGAATAATACATAAAAATCATAAATCATAAATGAAACCTTTAAATCCATAACTTATGTACATTTTATATTTCACATATATGTAAGGATTTATGTTTTGAATACCCACCATGGTATATTCCTTAAATCTATAAGGTGAAACATTAATTTTTACCTCCATCACATTACCAAATGCATTGGAGAGCAATCTCATGCTCACCCACCCTAGGTTTATCACAGAAACACCTGTATTTGGTTTATCTTATATCCACCCATCAAATTTCCAAGTACCACTACATAATAATAACACATAAAATATCGAAAGTATCAAAATTTCACTCATCAACCACATTGAGTCAATTCATGATATAGAAATATTAAATCCATTTCCAAAACCGTTTAAAACATTTAATAAAGAGATTTTTTAATCAAAGTGTCTCATACCACATTGAAAATTTTAAATTAATTAACATTTTAAAACATTAATATCTATATAAATAAATCCTAAAAAACTTTTTGAAAACATGTACAGTAATGAGAAATATTTTGAAGAATAAAACTTTATATAATTTAAAACAATGATTTAGTTAAAGTATCTCTTACAACATGATAAAACACTAGATAAAAATAATTACATAATAACATTATACAAATATTATAATTTCACACGAATAAGTAGATTCCTGATATAATATGTCAATGGGAATTATATACACCATATATAGTGAATTTTTTATAAAAACAAATAAGTCTCAATGGAATGTAAATTGAGAAAAATCCATTACAAAGATCATATAAAGGGCGTAAGAATTTTTAAATGGGGTAATTATGTGTTGAAAAAGTATATCCACACAAATATAAGTTTAATGTAAAACATAAATAAATAAAATATTATTCCACACATAATATTGGCATAATATAATCAAGAAATTAATTGTAAAACCCAAAGAGTTGAAATTGAGTTTATAAATTCCCTTACAAACAATTCGTTATCCTAATGACGTCACATAAAAATAAAAAAATGAGTTGATGAGAGAGAAAAGGGTCTATAATTACTTGAACTTAATATTTATAGCTATAATGATATATAATAACATATTCCAACATAAGAAGGTGGAAATTAAAATACATAACATAAAGAAGTTTTTGACTAAAAGTGGAGGGTGAAAGGTTCCCTTACAAAGATTGTTTTGTAAATAAAATAGATCAATTATGTGTATCCAATATAAGTAAAAACAATGAAAATATAAATACAATATAGTATATCAGAAGTTATTTCTCACATAATCATGGAATGACATAATGAAGAAGTTGAAGATTATCCCAATGAATGGAAGTTGGGTAAAGAAGTTCACGTACCTTGTGTCTGACTTGTCTTGTTCATTATTTATCTACGTGAATAATAAAATTATGTTAATTATACTTTCTTCAAATCACTTGTAATTTTTAATATTCCTTTTATATAACTTATTAACTTTCTATAACAATTATATAATTATTCAAGTTCATATCTGTATTTTTGTTGATGTTTTGTACTTGAGTCAAAAATGAACTTGTTATAATTACAAATTGCTCATGTGGTCAAAGTCCATTATCTCCATAATTTTATTCCTAGTTTTAATATAATATATATACAGTATATATGTATTTATATCGAGCATAAATGTGTTCATAATTATCCATAACATTTGGATATAAGAAAATTAAATGCACCATTCATGGAGATAGTAAGCCATACGTACGCATGAACGCTACATTCATTTCTTTTTCACTTTTAAAGGAATGAAATAACAGGTATATTATAATTCCAGTATAATATATATTTTTTTATATTTTACATAAGTTCATTAATTCCATCCTTTATATGTTCCGTGTATTCATGAACGAGTAATATCACTTTGAGGGGGCGGTAGTTTGTAATTCGTCAAATGAAATTATCATATTTATACAAAATTAAAATCATAAAGGTATGTTCTAAATGATAATTAAATAATAATATAAATAATGAAAATATCATAAATATCATATTTAATTACATTTTGATATTAATTTCCACTAAAAGGGGAGGTAGGAGATAATTGAACAATCATAGTTTCGTGAGATAGTAGTTCACCGTCCACAAAAACAATATGTCTTAAATCCATTAGATGGATGTGTGTATGACTGTAAGCCTAATAATTATCATAAATACACCTATTAAATTTAATATAATTTTTTTTATAAAATAATTTAATAAAGAGAGTTATGGGGTTGGAGAAGGGAAAATAAATGAAAGAATCTAGAGAGGTGACATTACCTCAAATCGCGTAACTCCATTTGATTTAAGAAAAAGGGCCTTTTTGAATTTTCTTATGCATAAGTTGAGGCTTATAAGAGAAATATAGGGAGGTTGGGAACTTATTTAGGTAGAGGTTGGATGAGCCAAGGGAGCTTGATAGGTGTGAGTAATGGTTAGAGGTCGTGGCCTTTTATAAGTGGGAGGAGAAGCACTTAAGAAATATCATGAAATATTATTTTATTATAAATTATAATTTGAATATAAATTAGTCAAAATTATTTTATTTCTAATATAATATTAATATAAGTCTAAATAAAATCATCCAATAAGAATTTTATAATTTTTAGATATTTTTAAATCCCAATATTTAATATTTAAACCATTTTACTCTTACCATTTTATCAAGCATTTAACACTTTAAGAATCACAATAGTTACCAAAACATGAAACATATACCATTAAAGAGTAAAAAATAAAATTTTAAACTTATGATAACAATTTGGCCTAATATAAGATTTTTTTTAATTTTATAAAATTTAATAATATATTTTATATTTTAAAATATGAATTATGTCAATTTAGACACTATTAATGTCTTGAATTTTTTTAAAATCCATAACTTGAATACATCAACTAAACATAATTAATAAAAATATTTCATGTAACTATAGTCTAATAATTTATTGGATGACATAAAAATAACAAAATTACATTTATTTTAACATTTATAATATAATTGATTTGAATCATTTATTAATGAAGCAATCACTACCTCACCATTGTGTCATTAATAAATTTATTTATTTAACATATAGATATTATAAATAAAATATCATGATGTATAAAATATATTTATATTTCTAATGAATATTTATAATCGACGATATCACTAATATAACCCCATATAAAAATTATTTTAGAAAAAGATATGTATTTAGGTTATATTTTCATTAACTTAAAATTAAAAATAATTAAATATAATTTTCACACACATGTGGCACCAAGGGACCCAAAATCTACCCCAATATTCCCTTGGTTATAAAAATCTCATCCAATAGGGTTAAAAATGTTTTAGATAAATTTATTGTTATTAAAATATTAATTTTTAACCTTATTTGACATATTTACCTTTTAACAATGATAAATAATATAATTAATGAATATACTATCCGTAATGTCTAAAAATAAAAATAAATATTTTCCTAATTTTGAACTCTTAAATACTGATATGTAATCCATTTTTCCAAATTCCAAACACATAATTGGCAGAAATTAATTTAAAATTAATTCTCGTTGTCAAAACCAAAAAACATGTTTTTATGAAGTAAAAACGACAAAAAGATTGACATGTGTTTATGTCCAATATATGAGTTAAATTAAATAAAATTACCAAAATTGGATTAAATGTAAAAAATATAATCCAATTTCACTTTCAAATCAATTAAAATTTACAATATATCTTTATAATTAAATTAGAATAAAAGGTAGTTTTGAAATAAAATTCTGTATTTTTCACTATTCATTAAAAAAATTATCTTTAGCATAAAAATACAAATATTTCATCCAATGTAAATTTTTATGTTCTTATTCTAAAGAAGAATTTTTTTTTGTGAAATAGAACATATAAAAGTGGAAAAACATGATTTAAAAAGGGTTCTCCGTCAGAAGGTGGTAAAATGATCTTTTAAAAATATTAGAGTTTTTCATTCTTAAAATCAGATTCATTATTATTTTAAGACTCTAATATTTATTGGAATAGGGTAAAGAAATTTGGTAATAATATTTTAGTTTTTTCTAAAAATTCCTTACAATACAATGGCTAGGTATTAACTATCATTTAAAATAATTTTATAATTATTATATTGTTTTTCGTATAACTCAAAGTTGCATGCAACGTAAAGAAACCAGTTGTTTTGTGTTGAGTATTCTATCAAAAAAAGTGTCCTATTT
This sequence comes from Viscum album, assembly GCA_963277665.1. Taxonomy (NCBI): domain Eukaryota; kingdom Viridiplantae; phylum Streptophyta; class Magnoliopsida; order Santalales; family Viscaceae; genus Viscum; species Viscum album. The sequence goes on from OY728147.1 coordinate 90,763,840, forward strand.
AACTTAAAACTAATATTTTATTAATAAATGTTAATATATATGAAAATATATTATTCTATAAATACTTGGGTCGTTGCGATCATAGTGATTTATTTGTGAGTTGTAGTGTTCTCAATTTGAAACTGTAACACTCAAAAAAGGAATTAACATTAAATTCTGATATAGTTTGATGTTCATTTAGGATTTATTTCATTTAATAATTATTCTTACATTTTTGGAAGATTATATCCTTAATCGAATAGTTTTTATTATAGATTGAGTTCTGATAATTTAGTTTGATTATTAGTCAGATGATAATTCTTTTTAATTAGATTTCTCAAAACTCAATTAAGGATTGCAAGTATATTGAGGGATTATTATTTTTATTTTTCTTAATAATTATTGTGTACAATGATTGTCTCATATTGAAAGGAAGTCATCTGTTGAGATCTTAGTTAGGGACATCACCATTTTCAGAAGAAAGAGTTTCAAAATTTTTGGCCATATAACATATTTCGATAGAAATACAAGTGAGAAAATCTATGAAATTAATGAATAGAATACAAGCTTTGATAATTGTATAAATATTAAAATAATATAATTCTACTAACTATATTCATTATATTATTTTTTCCCATGACGATTTTTTCTTCATTTGTTTCAATAAAAAAATTTATTATTCGTAAATAAAGTAGTATAATAGCAATGAATATTTACCCATAATAAACATAATAAATACATTAAAAATATGATTGAAGATCTGTATAATGGATACATCTTAGGATAAAACTTCAGGTACTACTATAACATTTTATTATGAGGTTACTAAATGTTAATCATATTTTTAAAAATGATTAAATAAAAATACATATATTCAATTATTTCCTTTTCCGATGTGTCTACAACATGGTTAATAAAAACATTTAAAAACATTTTTTCTTCATTTTAAAAAGTGTGAAAAATTATATTTTTTCAATTAAATTATTCTATATCTTGAATTAAATTGAAATTTTAAAAAGATAATATTCTTACAACCATTAGAAATAGAATAATTAGAAAATATACAACAAAAATTTAGTAGAATTTTGGAAATTATAACAAATCAAAATTTCCAAAAAAATAATCTACAAGAGAATATTTCATAAAAACTAAAAATAATTTAAACATTAGTATGAATGAATGAATTCGGGAAACTAGAGTGTTGGTTAATGGTGGTGGTGTCCTGACCCTGAGGTTCCGTGTTTGAGTCCTCGCAAGGAAACACGGACTATATGCTAAAAAACCTCTCGTGCGCCCCTCTACCCTGTTGGGAACTGGCCTAAGCCCAATGGTTTGTCACCTATGGCCTCGTTGGGGATGTGTGTCGCACAAGTGGGGAGGCCACCCCAATAACTAGTTACCCAACAACATGTTTTCCTGTGTGGCACATGTGAGTTGTTTAAAAGTTGTGGTGTCCTGACCCCGAGGTTCCGGTTTCAAGTCCTCGGAAGGCAACAAACATTTTTTTTAACAAACCTCTCGTGGGCCCTCTACCCCATTGGGAACTAGCCTAATCCCAAGGGTTTTCTACCTTGGGCCTCCCTGGGGACGTGCGGTGTTCAGGTGGGGAGGCCAGCCTAATACCTTGTTACCCAACAACACATTTGAACAAGCGCAATGATGCTCAAGCAGGTACATGTACTCTCCCTCCTATTGCAATTGATAACTATCAATAATCAAATGATGTAGTTTCTTTGCTATATACATCTTATAAAATTTCATCTAATTCATTGGATAATAGTTTGTTTTAGACTTGCTTGTTTCTGATTTCAAATTATCTAGTGTTTCTACGGTTATTAAGCATGAAACACCTATCAAAGTTGATCTTGGGACTATGGAATCTTCTGATGTTTTATACCCTCTTGTTTCTAATCAAGGAATATCCATTATAGTTGATTCTATTACCTTGGAATTAGCTCGTGATTTAGTTTTAGAATAGCAAATTAACCTGGATTTAGTGACACCTAGGCTAAATAATGCAGCCAACTCACCTAAACACACAGTGAACAAACCTACACTATCTTTATCACCTAATAATTATCCTACTCCTATGGAAAATATAGTTAGTGTAGTAAGTAATATTATTTTTCCTAGATATAATATTAATCTCTAAGAAAAAACCCAAACCAAAATCATCTCATGATGTCAGAATATTAGAGAGTAGGAAAGGCTCGAGATAATCTAAAAGGGGTTTAACCCAAAACATAAGACAAAATGAATCCACTCTTTTGGAATTTTCAGGGTATTGCTAATGATAACACTATGATTTTTCTAAATAGGTTTTTGACAATACATAAGCCTAAAATATTTTCTATATCAGAGCCTAAATTTAATTTCACTTCCAAATTTATGAACATATTTTCTCTCAATTTTAATTTTCTATGTTCCTGGAAGGACAGATCCTCGGTTGATTCTCTACAGATATTTTATCACACATCTCTCTATAATATTAATATTATCAACTGTATTGACCAACAGTTTACTTGTGATTTCTGATAAGAAATTCATCACACTTTTTTCACGATGATATATTCCAAAAATAGATACCATGATAGAAGAACCCTCTGGAATAATATTTCTATGATGGATAATAATATTCATGATCTTTGGGTTGTGATGGGAGACATTAATTCTATTCTCACCACCAGAAAAAACATTATTCCCTCTCACTTATCAATGTCTTCGCGATAGTTTAGAGCATATATTGAAGACAATAATCTGGTGGAAGTTAACCTCACTGGTGAGAAATACACCAGGTACAGAAGACATTGTGACAAAGTTGTTTCTAGTAAACTGGATTTAGCTTTTTCTAATATGGAGACTCTTGATAAATGGGGCACCTTCTCTAGAATCACCCTCCTGAGGTCAAACTCAGATAATCATCATATTCTATTCAATCTTCCTATTAAGAACCATAAACCCATTATCCCCTTTAGATTTAACAATGCTTGTTCGATAGACCCAGATTTTGTTTCTTTTATCAAAAATATTTGAGAAACTATAAATCATCAACATGATACTTTTTCCTGTATCCTCAATCTTACAACATTAAAACCGGACTATAATGGCTGGTTTAGAACTAAATATAAACAAATTGGAATAGACATTTCTTCTCCGGAAAATGAGTTGGTTCATTTGCAAAATCATAATACCAATTCTGAATTTAACCTTGATCCTCATCCTAAAATAAATATTTCCTTGAAACTCAACCATTTTCTCACTTTCAAAGACACCATGCACAAACAAATTTTCAAAACAAAATCTCTCTCTGATGGATAGAGGAACACTAAATTCTATAATTCGCATTAAAGAGTTAGAAAATATACCCGGCGTATTACTAAACTTTTATAAAATTATTTGCTTATTTACTCATATGAGGAAATTTCCAATCATGTTGTCTCTTACTTTAATAACATTTTTAATTATCTGGAAGTTAATATTGACCTTTTCCCTGATATCATCATGTCGATGGTTAATGAGATTGAGAATGGGTTTCTCTTAATCATCCCTTTGGAATATGAAATTGGAGACACTGTTTTCAGTCTAAAGCCTGATAGTTCCCTTAGTCCTGATGTCTTTAAAAATTTATTCTTTCAACATCAAATGGATGTCATTCACTTGGATGTGTACAAAAATTTTAGGTCTTTCTTTTCCAATGGTTTTCTCCTCCATGGACATAATTCAAAATTCCATACTTTAATCCCTAATGTGGATAATTCCTCTGAGATCCAATAATTTCTGCTTATTTCCCTGATAAACACTATCTAAAAAATCATTACCAAGATTCTTGCTAATAGAATTACCCTAATATGCAATAAAATTGTTTCTTTGAGTAAATTTGGTTTTATAAAATGTAGTTCTATTCAAGACTGCATTTGCCTTACCTCTGAATGCACTAATAGACTAAATGAAACTACTAGGGGAGGTAATGTTTCTATCAAACATGATACTAGAAAATCATATGATACTATATATTGGAGTTTTATTTTCAATGTTCTGAAAAGATTTGGATTTAATGATACATTTATTATGAGAATAAAAATCTTATCTAAATCTAACTCTATTGACATTTTGGTTAATGGCTCCCCCAATGGCTATTTCAAATGCACCAAAGGAGTTAGACAAGGAGACCCTCTCTCGGAAATCCTATTTGTCATTTGCTGAAGATTACCTAAGTATATTTCTCAGAGATCTTGTAAATCAAAATAAACTTAATCCCATACAGCCTACCCGAAATCTTAATGCCCATACTCATATTCTATATTCTTATGAAATCATATTTTTTTTATAATAGTGATCAAAAATAACATTCATGTTCTTAAAAATGATCTAGCTCATTATGAAGAGGTTTTTAGTTAGCCTATTTCTTGGAATAAGTCACATATTGTTTTGGAAAAAAATTCTCTTCACAATAAAAATTCTTTATCACCAGCTATCTTGGAATTAAATAATTTCTCTTTCCCTTCACTTACTTTTGGGTTCCTATTTTTTGGGGAAGACCAAAATCCAACTACATTTCAATCATTTTTGACCAAATTATTAATCATCTTTCTACTTTTAATGCTAAATCTCTCTCCATGGATGGTAGAATATGTCTTGTAAAATCGACCATTGTCTCGAAAATGGTCTATTATCTTATGATCTATAGGTGGCAAGTTAGTAATTTTAAAAAAATTAATACATACATTAAAAAATCATCTAGACTAGAAGTATCCTTGAAAGGAAACTTTTCACCATTACTTGGATGACATGTTTCTATCCTTTAGATAAGAGGGGTATTGGTATTAAAAACTTAAAACTATTTAATGATTCTATTTGGGCAATAATTACAGGGAGATTAATTAATAACAACTCCAATGAAATTGACTTCCTCAATCACAAATTTCTCACCAAGATTAAGAATGGGAACTTAAATTATATTACTTCCTTGATCCGGCCCTCCATTAGTAATTATTTCCATCACATTATGGAAAATTATATAGGGATGGTTAAAGCTGACTCCGACATGAATTTATGGCTTGATAATTGGACTAGTACTCCATTAATTTTCATGCTACCTCCTAACTCTCCTCTTGAGAATACAAATAACCCTATTAAATATTTTATTCACTCTCACAAGAATGAGATACCTGATATAATTTCTCGGATCATTGATAACCCCTCACTATCTCTGATGACTTTCTTGTCTGGGTGCCAACATCAAATGGAAATCTAGACTCAAAAAATTTCTAGAAGCACAATTTCTTTAGAACCAAATCTAACCGTCAATGGTTTATTTATTTTAAAAAGGCTTGGATAAATCCTAAAAGACTCACTCTTATTTGGCGTATTTCTCAGAACATATATCCCGCTATGGTTTTCCTTCAGACATTTGGTATCCAACTCTGTACTAAATGTCACCTTTGTAACCATCATAGGGAAGATACTAACTATATTTTTCTGTCATGTGCTACAGCTTTTGCTCTATGGAATTATATTTTTGACAGTTTTGACTACATATGGTTTATTACTGACCCGATCTTCTCTCTTTTAAAGAAATGTGTTGATCATGAGGCTTATTAACAAATAAAAAATGTTTTAAACTCTGTCGTTGTTGAGCTCCTACATTTAATATGGTATTAAATAAATGATATTCTCAATAATAAATTCTCATTAAATCTTAATATAGGAAAATCATGGATTCTCATTGTGGTCTGAGAGGCTACTTCGATTCAAAAGGCCCACTGCAATAATAATGTTGTAGATTTTGAGATTTTGCACAATCTTCTGGTTGATGGCCTCTATCGACAACCCAAACGCACCTTTGAAGTGTTTTGGAAAACTCCGATGCAAGAATGGATCAAAGTTAACATTGATGGTGCATCAAAGGGCAATTTAGGTCCTGCAGGCTGCGGGAGATATTTTGAGATTCATCTGTCTAGTGTCACAGTTTCTTCTTTGGCCGATGCATTATGGATTCGTCACTGGAAGATGAAATGATGGGTGTAATTAATTCTGTCTATTTTCCCTTAAAAAAGGATAGAGGAAGCTCTAGATCGAAAGTGATCTGACCACCATTGTCCTGGAAATTTGTAATGGTGTGATCCATCTATCCTGGCCTCTTACTAACCTTCGGATGAAGTGTCTAGATTTTCTCCTCGAGATTATTTACATTACCACAGACACCTTTTATAGAGAGAACACTATTTTTGATGCTCTTTCCAACAAAGGTGTTCACCAGGATTTGACATGCCTGAATGACCTTCCTCCTGATTTATTTCAGCCTTTTGAAAAATATTGTAAAATACTTCATTCCTTTCAACTCCTATAACTTTGTTACTTTTTATATTCAATAAAATTTTCTTTGGCATTTGACCAAGGCACTACCTTCTTCAAAAAAATAGTATGGATGAATAAATAAATCATATTGAGTTCCCTCTTCCTTACATTTTGAGTTAGAAATACTTGTTAGGATACCCAGACATTTCCCCAAGAATTTATCTTAGATCAGTCATAGTTCATCATTTGGATATGTTTGATGAGATTCTTGTAGATGACCCATATAAACATCTATAAAAGGTTAATATTCTATTTATCACCATGAAACCACATTGGGATAGTGAAGATTAAATCAAGATAGAGGACATCCACTTTTATTTAGATGGATTGACCAATGAGTTGTTTTACTACTCAAAATATAGCACAATAGTGATTTGTCATCAATTAAATATTATATTCCTAATATTGTTTTATCAACATAAAGGACAACTCACTATAAAAAATATTTGGTATTAGGTGACTATAATACGATTAATTACATGATTATTTGGTGTGGTTTAAGAAGTTGTTTTCTTAAACAACACACCACTTGATTTACGACCAAATCATTATTCATTATTTATCCGAGTGGTCAGTTTCAATCGATGGGAGTATTATTTATTATGAATCAAGAAAAAAAATATTTTATAAGAATAAAATTTATTGTAGGAATATAATATCAATCATGGTTCAAAATTCAGAGCAATTCAATACTAGGGTACTTATTTATGTTCAATGGATAATATAAGTGTCTACTTCACATTCTTGGAATACATGAATTGATAGTTAGTTGAGTGAACATAAAAGTATGATGATGTTGGTGTTAACTACCTATGAATCTCCACATACCCATCCAAAAAAATTCTATCATATTTAGATGAATTGTGGAATTGTTTTTCCACAAATCATTTAAATGACCAATAACCTCAATATGAAGAAACATATGAATCATATGTGAGGCCCATTCCTAGAAAACTATTACAGAACATCATAAACATCCAATTTCACAAATAGAATTTTCTAAATAGTCCATATCCTTCAAATGAAAATTTCAACCATGCTGTAAACATCAAACGATAAAATAGGTTTCAACATAATGAATAAATAAACAAGAATTTATAGCCCCAAACATTATATTAATAGTATTTTTTTAATCTAAATAAATTTAGAAACAAATTTGTTTGGTCTTATTATAAATTTAAAAAAACGGTAAAATAAACATCAAATAATGATATGATTCAAACCATCAAAAAATGGACAAATAGAATTGAGATATTACTCAGAAACAATCAGTGTAGCTACAAACTTAGTGACTCAAATGGGTTGGATGGATAAAGTAGTTAGCGATTTAAATTAACAATGAAGTGAAAATTTTCTATCATAAGATGAAGTGAACCTAAGAGGAAGAGGGAATGTTATTGAAATAATGATGAGAATGTGTCCAGTAATTTTAAACTTTCTTATGAACCCAATAATTTTTTTGAAGAATATAGTTCTACATGATGAACTGGGGGGAATAAACATGAAAAAGTAACAAAAAAACCTTTTGAAAAAGTTTTATCCCATACTAAACCTATTTTAACAAATTGTTAAAACGAACTTATTGAATCTATTAAATTTTATATTCATACTATTGAACAACCTATTTTCTGTGCACCAATAAATAAAGAAACATCAAAATAGGAATATAAAATCCATCTTGAAGAACCTATTTGGATCTTAGAAATGTAATTGGATGGTAAAAATGGAGTAATAATGTTGATGGTGACTTTAGAATGAATATAGAACACCCAATTATCTTTTGGACATCCATTATATTAAAAATAATGTTGAAATATAAATTGATAAAGAAGTTATAAAAACATTTAAGCATGTCTATGTTAACATCCCTTTGTTAGATTCTTTCAAACAGATCCATCATTATGTTGTTTTTTATAAAATGGTATCTACTACATTAAGAGGTCAAAAATTGTGATAATGTTAAATAGGGAAGAACAATTTTTTAAATGATTTAATATTCAATCATAAGGAAATGAAAAATCCAAGTTCATTTTATATTCCTTGTGTAACTAGAAATGTTATTTTAATGATTATACATTATATTTATGAGCCTTCATAAATATGATGCAATATTCTGTATTTTCATTTATGAAGGATGGAGATCTCAAAAAACAAACATGGACATAAAATTTATAATCATAGTATAACTAAGACTATTGGAGTCATTAAACGTATTTTGGTAAGGGTAAAATATTATGTTTTCCCTACATATTATTATGTGTTAGAGACATAATATTGTCAAATTAGTTCACATTTAACCATGATATTTGGAAAAACTTTCTTTAATACTGCAAAGGAAATAATATATACTAATAAAGGGACATTTTCCTTAGAGTTTGGTAAGAATTTGGTAAGTTTTTATATCATTTAATGAATTAAACATGACTTTAGGACTATTCTACACATCCTATTAACATGAATTATTTCATTTAAATGGTTCTTCTTATAGTTTTATTATAGTGACCATCCAATAGATTATTTTGTAAATGAACATTATTTTAGAAATAATACATTATTCACTAAAGAAGATTATGAAACTAAAATTTAGGATATCTAATGTAGAGATGAATCTTAGAAAGAATATATTTTATAAATGGTTTCATTCTATTTTAGACTATTTGAAACTGAGAAAATATAAAATTTTTTAGGGTGATAGTGAAATAAATGTGGTTTTTTAATAAATTAAGACATGTAATTAATCTATAAATTCTTAATTTCAAAGTGAAATTGAACCTAAAATTTTTGAAAGTGATTTTGATAAGACTAAAAATTTATAAATATTGGTAAGTGTTTTTTTTGATAATTTTTCTTGTGAATACATTATTGTGAACTAAAATTATGCTCATAATTTTATTAACAATTCACATCCTTTTTGTGAAACTGGAAGTAAAATTTATTTTCAATATGTCAAATATTTTATGAATGAAAATTTTTGTTATACTAGTTTTGGATAATGAAATTTCTCTATTATTGGTCATATTATCGATGCTGAAAAATAATATAAGTAACACATTAAACCTGAATTCCCCTAAATGGATTGCCCACTGACACTTGAACTCAATCCATTTCCATAATATTTAATATTTTCTAATATCGAATAAAAACAAGATATTTATACATTCAAGTGGGATGTCTAATAAAAAATAAAACCAAATTTTAAGGGTTCGTATAAATATTTTGAATGCAAAAATTTGGTATTTAAAATATTTGCAATAAATTTGATACAATTTTTTTTTAATTGGATCCTTCTAGGGGATGATTCCAAACATGTTAGTCAATTTTAGAGGATATTAAATCTCACCCTTATAGAAGTGGTTAAGAAAGAGGTTACTACCATATTGACTATGTGTATTATCTACCCCATTATTTGACTGAAGATGGGTAAGTCTAGTTCAAATTTTTCCAAAAAATGGATGCTTTACAGTTGTTATAAATTATCAAAGAGAGTTGGTTCTAAGTAAGTCTCCCAATAAGAGGATGGAATTCATTGATTATAGGAGGCTACATTTAGTTACCACAAGGATGATATCCCCTTTCCTTTTTTTAATCAAATCATTCTAATTATAGTTGGTTAATCCCATTATTACATACTATATGTTTTTTATAGTTATATATTGATTCACATAGATCAATAAGATTAGGATAAGATGAATTTTAAATGACCTTTATATAACTTATTTTATTCAAGAATGTCATTCAAACTATATAATGTGTAATCCACCATACAAGGAATCATGGTAATAATTTCGTCTAATTTTCATTATTAATGAATGTACGTGTTTATAAATGATTCTATAGTTTATGGTCCACATTTAGAGAGTTTTATAATGATTTTATTTGTTTTTTATAGAGTTTTCATTGGGAATAACCATGTTTAGAACGCTAAAAATGGGATTTTATGGTCAAAAGTGGAATGTTTCTTTTCAAAGAAGTGTGATATAATGAATGTCATGTTGAAATGTATAAGATTACATTATCTCTTCATTGTTATAATCAATTACCATTAAGGATATTAAATATTTTTTGGTTGTCCTGGGTTTTATAAGATATTCATAAAGAACATCAGGTAGACTACATGTCCATTGACAATACTACTGCAAAAAAAAATTCCATTTAACATTAACTAAAAGTATCTGGGAACCTCAAATGAACTCCAATAAAATCATGTGTCCCTATAATTTGTTTGACCACCTTTTTGGGGATTTCCTTTGATACCAATGACTGATTCATCAAAATTATCAGTAAGGGCTATTACATTGAAAATTGTATAGATAATGTCATTTTGATTCATTATGATTGAAGGAATATAGATGTTTCTCAATCCAAATATTCCACAATATAGAAGTAGTATATTTCCCATTGTATTTTCCCTTGACATGATCAAGATCTATCTTTTGGGACCTAATGTTATGATTTTTACTAACCATTCAGTTATCTATTATATCATAAAGATACAAGAATCATAACCCAGGATGGATAGATGGATTTTATTTCATCAAGAAATTTATATAGATATAATAGATAACATAGAAATTTAGGAAATTTTGGAATATCATTCGAGTAGGATACCCACTAATTTTTTTTAAAATAAATCATTTTTTGAACTAATAAGAGATATTTTTAATGAGGATAAGTTACAATCTACTTCTGAATAAAAGAGTCCCTATATTTAAAATATTGTGAATTCCATATCAACTAAAAGTTTCCCACATTATTTTTACATGGAAACAGTTTATAAACTGATTTATGAGTGATGGACATATGTCTACGACAATTCATACTTCAAGCACTTGGGATGTGATCAGATTGATAATATATATATCCCAAATTTCTATCATTATTCAGTTATGAATTTTTAGAATAATTTTTGACATGATGGAAATAAGTTTCCAAGTTTCAATGTATTAATTTGTTTCAAATAAATTAAATTTCATTTATTTATTATGTTACATGAAAAACTGATTTTAGATTTTATTACATGAAATATTGAAATTTTCTTGTGTTACACATGACACTGAGTAATAAAAAACCATGATATATTATTTATATTATTATTTAAACATGGCTATTATAAAAAATATTTCTAAATTAGTGATATGAATAGTAATAACTAATTTTTAAATATTATGTATAATGGTAATATATAATAAAATCATATTGATAAAAAATTACTTAATATTCAGAAAAGTCGTAATATATCTAAAAATTTCTATTATCTAAAAAAATTCATTTTGCAAAAAAAAAGAATAAAATTAACTATTAACTATTTTATAAAAATTATTTGAAATAATAAAATTCATTTCTCATATCTACATGTTAAAATTATCGTGGATTTATTTTTTACAATAAAAATTTACATGTTAAATTTGGAAGTGAATATTGAAAAATTCTAGTTCTTATTAATAATTTTATTCCATTTAAAAAAATTATAAAATTATAAATTATTTTAAGATGGTTTTGGAATAAAAATTAGGTTAATTATATTTTAATAAATTCAATTTAGGAAATTAGAATCAATTTTTTATTTAATTTTTATAGCAAAATATTCTCAATATATGAAAATCATCACTTTAAAAAACCACTTTCCCTCAACATCAGTATAGATAGATTTAAATTAAATCCCACCAATTAATTTATTTAAATATTATATATTGGAGTATATATTTAGAATCATAATAATTTATATTATATAATAATTTTAAAAAAATTATTGACCATAACTAAGAGGAAAAATAGCAGAAATTATTTATCACATCAATGTAAAAGTTGGTTTACTGGGGGATAAACTAAAATGATAAGGGTTAAAAAATGAATGAAAACTTCCCAAAACCAATTGGATAGACAATGTTTTAGCTTATCAACACTATGTATCCATATTATAAAATTTTCTATCTTTTTAGAGAATGAAATATATGGGTAAACTATATGCTCTTAAAAAATACCTTCTGTGCCCTCTCCACCACTTCAAAGAGACCTCCACCTCTCATATCATATTAATAATGAAAAAACCCTATGTTTAGGAAAATAAAAATAGAATTCCTTAAATAATTCCTTCCTTTAATCATAAAAGACTTATTTGTATCATAATTGTATTCTAAGAAGTATTTTGGTTAAAACCTTAGGAGGATACCTAAAGAAGCGATAATGTTTTTCAATGATATTTTGTGTTACATTTGATCCTAAATATCATTAAATTTTTACTAACAATGATAATATAATATACTAAATGTATAATATACACACATATTTTATTATGATATGAGAATAAACTACATCCAACCCATATTCACTAAACTAAGAAATTATAATAGTTCCCATGAGTACAATGGACTTTTTTCACACAAATTGATGTGGCATGTTTTCCATACACAACTATCAATTATTTGTTTAATGATGGTTAAAATGTGTATTTATGATATTAATAAAATTAAATACTTATATAAATATATTTTCGTATCAATAATTTTTCTTTTCATTCCATGATGTATATGATAATCTTAATCATATGTTTAGTGAACTACCACCTCTCATAGAAATGTGTTTCGTTTTCCCTTATATTTTATAGGAAAGGTAATAAGGGGTAAATGTAAGAAAAAAATGCGATATATATGAAATATAAGTTATTCAATAATGGTTTTATATTATTCACCTTTCATTTACTATATCCGTTAAAAAAATTGAATCAACGTTTATCTGTACCTATGAACAATCGTCTCCATGAACATTATATTTCATTTACAATATCTAACTTTTATGGAATAATCAAAATAAATTTTAAATAAATATATATATTAATAATATCATGGTGAAAATTATTCATATTATTAAATAGTTATCTTAGTATGACGACATGAAATAAAAAATCAATCCTTTCTTGAAAACAATGTAGTTATGCCCCAAAATGTAATTTTAACAAAAAATTATTTAATAAACATGTAAAAAAAGAGTATAAGTAAATAATATATAAAATTATATGTATTATTATGGTACTAAATTATATTTATAATAAATTTATATTTATTATTTAAGATGACAGATAACATTCAAGGAAAGAGAAACTCATGGTAAGGGATTTACGACTAATATAAGTTTTCTGTGAGAACATGTCCCAATAACCATGGTTTTATTTTATATAGTGTATATTATATCCATAAATGTTATTCATGATTGTTATATTAAATAATAATGTGCTATAAATATCCATTATATGATATATATTTAATGGGACTTTTGATTCAAAGCCACAATATTTGTAAGGATTTTATGATACAATCTCATCATTTACCACTATTGATTATGTTTATAGCCCCATTAATGAAATCTTATGATATATCTGCCAATAAATATAAGAATTTTCCTATAATCTGGTTATTTATAGAGAATACAAGTTTTTCCTTAATTTTAATCTATTTTAGTACACATGATTCCAAGGTAATTATTTTAATGCATACTAAATTTATTTCTCCATTCGGTTGAAAACCATATATTCTTCCAAATAAAAATTTTCTAAAAATGTTTTGAAAAATATAATACTATTACATTGGGATTTTGTAAATTCATTCATACCATTTCATTAATTTTTCTTTTGAAAATTGAAAGGAATATTATTACCATTTTAAAAACAAGGCCAATTTATATTTTATTTAAAATTTAAATAGAATCACTATTTTAAAAAGTATGATATTTACTACAATCATAAAATATAAATATTTTTAAATATTCCTATATAATTATATTATTTATTTCTCAAAGAAATATTTTCGGAATATTTATTAAAAATTTCTAGGTATGAAAATATATTTTCAAAGTAAAAAAGATTAATTTCCTCATGAAATGTTACAGGTTATATTGACAAATCATTTTCCATATAAGATGAAATACTTTGATGTTACATTGGAGTTTCTGAGGATATGAAATAAGGATAATATTATTATTGTTTCTCTTAATGGTTCATCTTTTTGATGAAAAAAATTTTGTGAAACATATCTGTCTTCTATGGTTTATACCATGATAAAATTCTTATTAAACTTTATTATTTTCACATGAGTTATAAATTAATAAAATGATGAAATGATTATGGAACTTGTTCCTTTTATATTGGTTATATTTTTATGAAATAAATATGAAACCAATTTCATTTCATGGGTATTGATATGATGAATGTATTATGATATTATTTCATACATAGGTATTATTTTAATTATGAAATGGGTGAGACCTATATCAACCTCCAATGCATTAGGTAATGATTGATATATCTTGATGTAAAAAGTATTGGAATGGGGATTAAACCCATTACCATTAGGGGACCTATCCATTATTTTAAACGTGGCAGAGAACCTAGACTAGTGCGATGGTTGGGGAGTGAATCTATTCTACTATTATAATCATGGAAATGTGAATTCAAATATTAATGAAATTATTTTGTATGCTTATATGTATTCCACCAATCACTGCCTTAATCCAATGTTATATTATCATGGATAATATTATTCGATTCCATTATGTTTTCTATCTTATGAATATGAATGATTTATTCCATGAAAAATGTTTATGATCTAGTCTATAGAGGGTATGTTTTCAAAATGTTATTCTCATGTTATAATATCCTTATTCTCATGATATGTTGATATATCACTTTTTTAACATAATTGAGCATCTGATCTCACCCATTATTATGTATCCTTTACCCAGGCTATGATAAATGATAATATTATAGATATCTAAAAGAATGGTGATATTTATTATGAACATTGAGGGAGATTATTTAGATCATATAGGGACTAGTTTTATATGTTTCCATGTTTCCAAAAGCACTATATTGAAATGATTATATCATGTTTCACTATATTATGTAATGAATATTCATCAATTAGAATTTAATATTTATGTATGAGGGGTTTGTGCCTTTATAAGTGGTATTTTATTAAGGTATATATAACCATTGGAAACTAGTATGAGAAGATTTTATTGAGATCTCTAGGGATATGTTTGAGGATAATTCTAAGGATGAGTTAATGAATAGGGAAATATCTTAGTGTTTTTTAATAGGGTAAAGAGTGAAAATTCAATAAAATTGTATCCCTATCATGATACTACAAGTGGAAATGTATTTAAGGTTGATACCAAGTGGTAATAACTCCAAAAATGGTACACTGAACTAGGATTGATCCTCACCTAGTTAATGAAAATGGGTCGTACTACACACTTGGGGGTATGATTTGTAAATACACAAACTCATTATGAACCATCATGAAGGATTTAAAAAATTGATTAATATTATTGACTTTTTATAAACCTAAGGTGTTATATATTGAAAATTTTTATTCGTGATTATTAAAACATATTTGTGATTTTTCATGAATATGTTGTTTCCCATTATAATTATTGTTCCTTTCACTATGATTTTTTTGGTTTAGAAATGGATGGAATCTGGAGGAACCATGTTAATGATAAGTTTAATGAAAAATAAAATTATTTTATTCATGATTATAAAAACATTATTGGTGTTCAAATTAAAATCCTTGTTTATATACTTACATAAATTTCTCATTCAATAAATCATTATGAACATCCAAATGACCAACTAAGGGAACAACTTTCCATTGAGTCAATCATGAGGTAACATCCACCTTGATTCAGTGGTTCCACTGGTCCACTTATTTATAATTAATGGATCGACATCACTAATAAGATATTTTACGTTCCCTAATGTTTTGAATATTAACAATTAATTTTTAGTTGTCAATCATTTGATGGTGAGTCAGATCAATGGTGGAATCTCATCAATAATATAATGGAACATAATAAAATTGACTCCATGGAGTGGGATGTGTCTAAAAGATTATTTTTCAATAATCACATCCATTTTATTATACTTAAAAAACAGGGGAGAAATTTTTTGTGGTAAAGAAGATGGATGATGAATTTTTCCACCTATAATGAAGATTTTACAGTACTTGAAAGTTACACTTCTGGTATTATCATCCAACTTAAAATTAGGTTTGATAGAATTTTCAATTTAATAAAACCAAGTAACTGAATGGTGTTATCCATAAGAGGCATATGTAGATATTAATAAAAAAAATTATGTTCTCTTATAGTGAAATGAAAAATTGGAATTACCCATTAATTTCATTGTTTTGAGAAGAAAATGAAGGTAGAGTTCAATGAAAACTCGTATCAAATAGAGAGTAGAATACAAGACATACATCGTGACTGATGTTTAGAAGAAAACATGTAGTAAATCATATTATGTGGATTGGTAAATGGTTTAATTTTTGAAGAGAAATTCAGGGTGAGATAAAATACTAATGTGATTGGAAGAAGATAACAAATGATACTAAAAAATAGAAAGCCAAACAGAAAAGACCAACCAAACTCTAGTGTTTAAAATGTAATAATTATGGGTATTATGATAAATAGTGACCAAATACAGATTTTAATGACCATGATCAACATAATAATTTTCATAAGCTAACCTAAATAAGGTAAACCTATTGCCAACACTATTTTCGAGGAGGGGTGTGATCATGATGTGGTAAAAGGTACACTCACCATCAACTCTTGAAATGTTAATTTCTAATATGAATATTTGTATACACATTCCTCGATATTTGAATAATTCTCTAATTATATCATGATACCAAAAAACTTATTAAAATTTTAATTAGTTTTGTATACCAATAATGGTACAATGACATCATCTCAAGTATATGACTTCCTATATGATAAGATTATGAGAATGTGCATCCTATAAATCTTTTCATACTTTCTATTGGATGATTTGATGTTATTTTTGGAATGGAAATTATTTATCTACAAAAATCACACGTTATTTACAGATGATGATAAGTGATGTTGGATATTCCTAACCAATATATTATTATCCACCAGAATTCAAAACCAGTTTATGGGTGTTCATTTCCATTCATAAGGGACATTTATATCAGATGCTTAGGGAGAAACTAAACATATATAACATGCCTACTATGTATGAGTTTTTTTATTTCAATCATGAAAGGTTCCTATCATTCCAAAAATATATGAAGTTGAGTTCTCAATATAATTGATACATAGTACCACATCTCTTTCAAAGACTCCCTATAGAATATCCCTGATTCGGTTGTTGGAATTTTAATAAGAAACTCCAAGTCATCCTTGATAATGGATTCATTAAACTAACTACTTCACCTTTTCATTCACATATTCTTTTTTTAAATATAATTAGAGGTGATGTGACTCTTCATTCATTATCATGAAATGGACAAGATAATGATTAATAATATGTAACATCCACCCTATATTGCTGTCATATTTTATCAACTATGTAGATCGCAGTAATTTCCAAATATTTACATTAATTATGTTTATTATCAACTGTGGGTAAAAAAGGATGACATACCACTGGTAGAATCCCATACATTTTATGGATACTATGAATATATATTGGTTTTATTGATTATATTTAATGTTCCTACTATCCTCATGTATTTAATGAATACAGTCTTTTGATATTGCCTTTATTAGTTTATTATAGAACTTATTGTTGATATTGATATCTTATCAATGATAAAATAAGATCATGAATATCATTTTATAATTTTTCTAAAGAACCTAATGAAGTAAGAACTATATGTTAAATTTAAAGTGTATTTTTTTTTTGAAAAAGTGATATTATGGGCCATATAATCTCAAGATAGGTTATATCGATAATTCAATCAATGATGGAGTTAATTTAATATTGGTCCAGACTGACCATGGTGTCTGAGATTCTTATTTTCATTGGTTTGATTAGATATTATCCAATATTTTTTTAATGAATTTATGATAAATATGTAATCCACTTGTCATATTAAGGTTGAAGGAATACATGTTCTTATGGGTAAATGTTTGGCAAGAAAATTTTAAGGAACCAAAGAGAATATTAGTCATTGAAACTATGCTTACATTTCCCTATAGTGGGGAAGGGTTTTTAATCTATGATCACATATCCAAGAAGGGAAAATGGTGTGTTATTATGAAGAATTAAATGGTTATATATTATGTATCACTATAATTCAGTATTAATGATAAAATCAACTCAACACATTACATGAATTAATGTCTGGTAAATTTTTCATAAATGATTGGGGGAATTATCATTATAGTGAAAAGTGTGATTTATATAATGATCATAAACATTTAATGTATATATTCATGTAGAATGAATTTGATATATACTATATTTGATGGTTATAGATTCTGAATGATTACTACTTCTCAATATGTTACCACCATGGGAATGTGGACAAGGTGGCAAATTTATTGAGTTAAAATGATCATTCTAGATTATCCATGATAGTGATCACACACATTTCAATATATAAGGATTTATAATGGATGGATATAAAAATCATGATGGAAGGGGAGAAATATTATCTTACTCAAATTATTTTTCAACCATCTATCCAAGTGAAGATTAAATAAAGAAATATGGAATATGTAGAGATGTAAAAGGTATCCATGAATGTTACTATGTTTAACATTGATTTTAGTGGAATGATAAGGTTCCGGAACCATTAATGTATTATTTACAGACAATATTTTAAGAATGGATTATTAGGGAATGGTCGTAATTATTCATTTTCTATTCAGCATTGAAGAATGAATATTTACATAGATTTCAAATAGTACTTATTGTGTGATGGCATGAATAGTGTAATCAAGGAGTTTGTATCTCGGTTCACGGTATATCATCTTTTCAATGTTGAGAGAAAAAAGTTATTTGGGGATGTTACATCCATTATCCATTTAAAAATGAAAATGGAAAATCATCACTATGGATTTTTTCATCCGACTCCATAAAACAACTACAAGGAATAATCTTATATGGGTTATCGTTGATCATATTACAAAGTCAGTAAACATCATCACTAGAAGAGAAGATTGATATCTGTAGGAGCCTGACATGATATACTTTATTATTGGGGTGAGATTACATGTTGTACCAAATTATATTCTCCCCAATTAGGATCCAATGTTTATCTCATTTTTATAGCTTAGTATTCAACAATCTCTCTATATGGTGGAATTATTCAACACTACATATCATCCATTTATGGTTGGTCAGTGTGATAGAATAATTCAAACCCCATATAAATTGATGATATCTTATAATATGGATTTCTAAGGTTGTTTGGAAAAACACAATTTTCACGTTGATTATTCATTGAAAAATATCATTCCCCCAAGAATTCAAATGTATCTTTATGAATCCATCAATAGAAATATGTGTGGAGCTCTAGTCATATGGAATGAAGTAAGAAAATGAAACCAATTGGGACCTGTGATACCTGACGGAATGTCATATAAGGTTTGAACCATCAGCAAATCATTAAAAGAAACACAGAATGAAAGTAAATTTTATTCTAATCACCACTAAATTTATCAATTATAATAATTTTCTAACATCATATTTCAATATGGGAACATGATGAAATTATAAGGTATATTTATCCTAATTTATTTATATGAGAGTGATGAATTTTGAGGGATAAATTCATTTAATGGGTATAGAATGTTACACATTAACATTTAATAAATTATTATGGTTTTCAATAAATTAAATTTATATGAAATCTTTCATTATTTATAGAACTGGTTTTTCATTTGTTACATATAACATCATGTTTAGCATTTTTTATTAGCATCACAGAGTTTTAATAAAAAATGATATATTATTAATATTAATATTTACACATGTTAGTTCTAACATAGCGATTAAAATTACTGATATGAATATAAATAATTGGTTTTTAAATATTAATTATTATCTTTTTATATAGCTCAAATTTAATAATAAAAATTACTTAATTTTTTAAAGGTCTTTATTTGTTTAGAATATGTTATTTTTTCTAAAAATATTTTACTTTATTTTGCTAAATAATACATTAATTTTTACAAATTTAATAAACTTTTTTTCATAAGAAAATTTTATTTTTTGGATCATTGTTTCAAAATTAGCAAGGAGTGATTTTTTGAGTATTTTTATAAAACGATAAATGTTTTAGTGTATAGTGAAAAATACAGGGTTTTTTGTAAGATTTCCCATTTCCTTTACAATATAAAAAATCATAAAAAATAATTTAATATGGTTTTAAAATTAAAATTAGTTCAATTATATTTATATTAATCCATTTTAGCTCTGTGGAATTAATTTAAAATTTATTTTTAATATTAATACAATCCATACTTATGAAAATATTCTCTTTGAAAACCCACGTTCTCATCACATCAATGAGTTTAATGTTAAAATCAATTATTCCACCTACGTGAGTTGAATTTAGAAAAATATATTTCATATTTGTATTTAGAATAATTAATATTATAAAAAAATTTAAAAATTATTTTTTACAGAAATTAATTGTAAAATCATTAAATATTATTTACCACAATTAAGGTGACAAACATTATGGGTCAGGGAAAATCTAAATAGATAAGTGTAGAAAATGACATAAAACTTTTAAAAATCATATTTCATTGATATATTTACACCCTATCACCTCTTAAGATTCATAATGTTTCATTTTTCCCCATTTTCTCACATTCTAAAAGTGCGTACTCTTTATTGTTTTCAAAAATAACAACAGTGTCAACTCACCCACATAAAAAAGGCCACCCTTAACATCTCCTCCTCAGACTTAAAAAACCATTTTTATTGGACCATAACTACCCCATACCTTTATTAAACCCCTCTTCTAATTTTATAAGCCTCATTTTGTTCAAAAAACATCATAAGAAGTATTTTGGTTAAAATATATGTTGGTTACTAGAAGAATATTTTACATTCATCAATAATTATTTTTACATTATGTCTACCTCAACCTCCTTCAAATACTATTAAATCATTCAAATATAATAACCTCAATATCATAAATATACAAATATTTAATTATTTTATGATCATGACCTACATCCATCTCATATTCCCTAAAATTTTAAACAGTAATGTCACTCATGTGTATAGTGGACTACCATATCACAATCCAATATGACACATTTTCCATGAAAAGCTATCCTAGTTGATTATTATGGTGGATATATTGTATATTTGTGAAAGTTTTGAAATAACTATACTACTATAAATATATTTACACATGTACCTTCCTACATTCCATTCCACGGGGTATACGATAACATCAATTCTGTGTATAGTAGACTCATATATAATGAAGTTATGTGATTTGTTTTTGATTTATGATTTATATGGAAGGTAAAAAAGTAAAATTTAATAAATATTTGTGATATATATGAAATATAAAATTTTATTAAAATTTAATATATTATTTATCTTTATTTCACTTCATTGGTCAAGAAAATAGAAACATAGTTAATGCGCACAAGCGGTCTATCATCACTATAAATAGTGTATTTCATTAACAATACTGAAATTTTGTTAATTATTAAAAATACATATATATTAAATATACATATGTTATATATATAATGGACTAAATTCTATATGTAATTTATCCACTATCAAATTAATATTTCCAAAATTTATAAATCATAACATACATAAAAAATGAAGCATTTATTACCTGAGAAATAATTTTTACAAGAAATTATTATGTAAAGGGAAATAAAAGGGAATTAATAAATCATATATGATATTAAATATAAAATTATTTTCATGAAATATATGAATAATAAATTTATATTTATCATACTCGAGGATAGAGTGCTTTTGATATAAGAGGAACTCAATGTAAGGGATTTCAATCAAACATATATTTCTTGTGAGACCCATGCCATATTAACAAAAAGATTCTTTTATGTGGTGTATATACATATCATGAATGAATAATATGATTTTAATTATTAAAATTTGGTTTGTTTAAAAATACATATGATTATATACCTTTTAGGGGGAAAATAATTCAATGTTACCAAAGAGGTAAGGGTTTGGCAATACAATCTCACTCTTTATTGGCATTGTTTAAGTTTATACCAACATTGATGAAAAGATATTATCAATTTATGAAAAAACACATCAATGATCTTATCATATAGTTATATCATTATAACACATGGTTTTCATTAATTTTCCTCACATTATATACTAATTATTCCAATGTTATGTTTTAAATTAAAAAAACATTATTTATTTATTTGAAAAAAAAACATTTTATTTGATATCCATGTTCCATAAAAATGATTCCAAAAAAATTTATTATCCCATTGGGATTGATTAAGGTCACTTTTAAATATTATATATTTTTTATGAATGTTTTTAAAAGGAATTTTTATTTATTTTCAGAAAGGCCTATTTTTCTTTTATCAGAAATTTGAATGGAATTGTTATTTTAATGTGTACGACATTCATCACTTTAATGTCCATTAGAAAATTATAAAGAATAATTTATATTATTTCAATGTTACCTTCAAAGAAAAGTATTTTGAAAATGTCCTAGGAATTTTTATTTTAGGAAATGTGACTTTCAATTTAAAATTTTTTGTTTTCATCAACCAATGTCCCAAGTGATATTTTAAAAAAATCCACCCAAGATGGTATCATTTGGTGCTAATTATGTATCCATGTGGACATGATCCAAGTCTATGGTTATTATTACTTCTAAAGATTATTTATTTTTATGATGAAAATATTTTTTTGATTCCTCTTTATCTTACATTGTTTATACCACTATAAAATGAATATGTAACATACTTACTTATTACTAGCTTATAATTTAGTGAAATGATAAAATTATTATGAAACCTATTTTATTTCCACAATATATGTTATGATTAAATGATTATAAAACCTCTTTATTTTCAAGTGTTCTACTATGATAAATATTTTATGATATTTTGGAACACATATGTTTTATTTTCATTATGTTATGGGTTTAACCTATATCCCCACCCAATGCATGATGTAAAGATTGATATATTAGGAGATAAACATTATTAGATTGCAGAAGGAACCTAGTTCAGTAAGGAATTCCATTCACTATTATAGTCTTAGTAGTTAACCATGAGTACTAATATGTTTCTTTTGAACAAACCCATTCCATAATGATAGTATTTTCATTGATCCTTCAACTACTGAGGACATAATTTTCAATGCTTATGTGTATTCCCAAAATCTATTCCTTATGAAAATTGTATGTTCACATTGTTCATGTTCATTGATTCTACTATGATTCATTTCATTTGAACAGACATGATTTCTTCCATGACCCATATTATTAATGTCTAATATGGTTTTAATATATATTTCTAATATTCTCATCCCCTTTTAATCATGATAGAAGACATATCCCCTTTTACCTTTACTGAGAATTAATTCTCACTCGTTCATAGGTTTCATTTTCCAATGTTATGATAAAAGGTATTCTATTTGACAAGTACATGAAGGTTGAAGGTTACAAATAAAATAGAAATAATGATAAAACTTACTTATGTTCAGTTATTTATGAGTCTTTATATTGAAAGGTATTAGGTCCACAAATTTTGGAATAAATGGTTATATTATTTATTGATTATTCATCTATTATGATATAATATTTTATTATAGTATGTTTTTCATTAAAATGGTTGTTTTATTTCATAGAGAAGTGATATGAATGTTCTAGATTTAGGTATATATTGATCCATAATATTCAATGATTATCATGGGTTTTTTAGACCAATAATGAATTCCAATTATAATGAAATATTTCTCAAATAAATGAGATTCAACAAAACATTTATAGTTTTGTGATGTATTTGATGATTGGGGCATGGATTTACTGATTTCTTTTCTATATCCCTTTGGATATGTTTACATCATAATAATGGTTGACTGTTTATATTTTTATAGTGAAGTTATTCGCACAAGAATAGATAATGATAGATTGGTGTCAAAAGTTTTCTATAAAAATCTATTTTTAAGGATTCGAATTTATATTTTTATTCTCACTATTCAAGGACATCATTTGTATTGGAGGACATCAAAAGAATTATTGAAAATATATGTTGTTATTCATAAATATGCGACAACATAAACTCAAATAAATGGAACTGAATCAGTTTAAAATATATAGATGAAGAATATTATTAAGAAAAATAATAACCCAAACATGAATTATTGGATATTAATGATTTAGGATTTTATTTTTTCATATAAGAATAACAATAATACTCCAATAGGGATGTCACCATATATAATTGTTTTTGGAAGATCGTGTTATATTACCAATGATTGTGAAGTTAATCCACTTTGGGTTTTCAATAGTTGTTTTTGAATCTATTTGGAGCCAGTAAAGAGTGTATTAATTGTTTACAAGAGTAGGAACAAATAAATAACAATCCAATGAAAATTCATGAATTTTTGTGGAGAATACATAAGTTGTTCATGTCAATATGATATTGAACAATAAATTCTATATTATAGATAATACACTACATAAAACTCAAGGATATAACTTTTCCAAGGGAAATATCATTCAAAATGTGATGAACCTTTTATTATAACTCAATTTTTCCATTTTGGTTATATGTAGAGTAGAAATCCAAGGAATTCTATTCCATTTAATATAAATGGATAGAGAATTAAGTTGTTTTGAGAAGAGATTGAGAAAACACATGGGGAGGACCTCATTCTGTTAAAAGATGAGTACCACTAAGTAATACAAGTTGTATCTTACCATAATATTTGATTTTTTTAATTATAAGTGTGGGGTAAGTTAATAACCTCTATAAATTTAGGTTTTTTCTTTTTCTTTCATTGTTTTTCTTTACAGAAATTATCTTGAACCTACTGATTCTACTATTTTGAATAAGGATTTAACATTGGGGTTTATGGTCGTTTCCATAGTTGGTTGAATCTGTGGCATAATGTAAATTTTATGTCAACTTAACCTCTTAGATAAATGAAATTTCCATTTGTTCATATTAGATAAAACCACTCTCATATTTCCCAAAATTGATTTTAAATTTTCATCTTTCTATTTTGGAAAGTCAACGTATTGGTTTATTCATGTAAATGATGTGACTTATAATTCATGGTGTTCTGCACCGAATTAATGGGAGGTTACACTTTTTAAACATTAAAGAATGGAATAAACTTTTCCATCAAAAGGAGTAATTACTTTAAAATATGAATTTTTCAATACTTCCCTTAAATATCTAAAACTATTATTGCTTGATTAATTGCTTTTAGATTATGTTTTTAAATTAAAATTCATGATATGATTCTTGAAATCCTTACTGGTACATTATTTTATTTAGTGATCATTGCTGTTTATTATGGTGCATCATTCTATAATATCATTTTCCGTAATTAATGGTTTGAAATGGTGGTAAATAGTGACCTTTTTTCATTCTTCATGTGATATTTTTTTGGAAAAATAATTTTAATAACAATAATCTGACACCTCAAAATTTATATTATGTATTGAATAATGAAATCCATTTGAATAATAACATTGTTAATGTATTCTGATTTTGATATTAAACACTTGGAACAATACTGAGTTTCAATTATGGGTTAGGTCTCTCTTTTGGGATAAATTGTACGAGAATGTGTTACCATTATCACCCATGTGATATTTTTTAATGTTCATTGTTTTTCAAGAATAAATGAATTATTATTAGTGGTTTTATATTTTTATGAAATCTGAATATTGTGCATCCATATTAATGAGGTTAATTCTCTAATACCCATTGTGCTTAGTTGGGTAAAAAATTTAATTTCCCCTTTGATTTTATACTTTGGTAAAGGATTGTGTGAATTTTATTTAGTTAGAATTATTATTGAATATTTATATATGGGTTTGAAACACATAATATAGGAATTAATGTTAAAAATTACAATTTTTTATATTTTTTTTCTCCATTTTACATATTTTTATCTTTTAAATATTAAATTATAGATTTTCCAATTAATTGATGTATTTTGTTTATCTATTTTTTTATTATTTAATTTATTTATTTAATTAATAATCATGAAGTGTTTTTTATCTAATTTTTAATCAATTTATTCAAATATTATCATTTTTTTTAATATTTTAGTGTAACATTTAATCTCAATATTTAATAATCAATGTCATAAATTTTAATACTTTAGTCATTTTTTTATTTCATTTTTTATCAATTAGTTAATTATTTAAGGAAACATGTATTTTAATTTTAATTTTCAATCCCTATATTAATTTTGTTATTTAATTTTAACTTTTAATTAATGATTTAATTTAAATAGTCGAATAAAGTTTAATATTGAACTTTTAATTCTTAATTAATTTATTTTTAAAACACAATCAATGTTTTTCTTGTGGTTTCATTGTGGTGACTGAAAATTTCATAAATCTAACTAACCATAAGGCATTTTTGATTAAAAATTTGTTTTAAAATACATATTTCCATGTGACTTGGAAAAAAATATAAGGAAAAAATGTTCATGACTTTTGGGAACAACCACACATATCATTTGATAGAAAATTTGAAATGTAATACCGTTTAAGAAGATCAACTAAATTAAAAAATTGTTTTGTGTGAATGTGGTGTTATAAAATTTGAAATGAAAATATTATTTGACCACTCTAAGACATAATTGGAAATATGAAAATTTTATTTTACCATGAATATTAAAATTAGGTTCAACCAAAAATCTAGGTGGAAATTTTTATATGGAAAACTGTGTTTGAAAATAAATCATAATAGATCATTAAAATGGGAATACATGACCACTTATAAATGATGAATCTGAAATCAAATATGAATTAACAGTTTTGAAAAAATGTTCATAGTATGTTTTATGTGTACGAAATAAATTTATGAATTGATGAAAACTTATGAAGTAAACATTTTTGCACCACATGATATGAACTAATGATGAAAATAAATGAGGAATATAGCAACATAATATGATAATGAGATTATGTATCATCTCATATCTAATAAATAAAACTATTGTTGATCGGATCAGATGAAGAATGAGATGATAAAAAATGATCCCAAATTATTGTTGTCCATTAATTATTCACTCGATGAAATAAACATGACACTATTTGAAGCCACTTATATCTAGAAATAGGAAATAGATCCATTTCTTTTGACCATTTTATATTGATCTAAGCTAGGATAAGAGGCTGATTCTTATCCTATTTGAAATCATTCTTGAATAGCTAGGATGTTCTAGATCTGTGCGCAACTAAACTGAACGTAGGATTCCTGTTGATGAAAAAATGTAATTAAACCATTAAATGGGAATTAGAATCAATGAAGATGAATATTGATTTTAATGCTTTAAATTCATTTGTGGAGTCATCAAAAATATTGATAGAGGTAAGTCATATAAAATTAGTACTTAGTGAGGTGGAGAGTAATCAACTTGGGTTTTTCATGTTAGGGAAACTGGATTTCAGTGATTGAGGAGGAATGGATTTAAATGTAGTTTGATGAATGAGAATAAATTGGAATATGATGTTACCTACTTACAAGTCAAATCCAATAAGGATAAGGTCGAGATGAAAAGAAATGGGATTCCCTTTTCCATATATGAGGTACTAAATTCTGAGATAGGTTTAAGAATTTCAAATGAGATGGGTCTGTTTTTTAATAATGACTATTTTTGTAAAAGATGAAGATTTTGAAAATGGTGATGCCCTGAAAATTTTCATATGATAAGGTTACATAATTTTTACTGGGTACACACTAGGAATACTTTAGAGGATATATGTTGGATGTATTAGGTTAAATTATGTATCAAAATCCATTCCAAGTACTCAAAATAATTTTCTATGATGACGAAATGAAATAAAATTCACTAAATAACTAGTCATATCTCCATTTTAGGAAAAATTGTGGACTCAAAATTAGTTTGCATCATCACATGTAATTTTAATTTTAGAATCTAGGAAATGTTTGTGATTAAAAATAAAGAGTTAATCAAGTTGAATGTTTGTCCAGATACATTTATAACATCCCACACCTGGGTATGTTATAGTGGTTAGAAGGGAACTTCTCATGATAAGTGCATGTGATTTATTATTGTGATAAGTAACATATGTTCAGTGAAGAAGTATAGATAGAGTAATATTAGTGAAAGATGTCAGAGACAAACATGAAACTTTGGAAAATATGTTTTGATAAAACATTGTAAATGGGGATATTATCTACAATTTAATGAGAGAAAAGGGAAATTAAATGTATATCATTAGAGGCATTGATCATGTGGATTTTCTATATAAATCATGGTGGATATTCCTACATATCCATTGATAAAGATAAATATCATAATTCTCTTTTACAAAATGATCTTGTATGGATAAATCATTTTTTTGTGGAATATAGTGGATTCTCATAGGAAATTATTTCAGATTTTTAATTCTTTTAATTCCATAGTATAACTAGATACTGTTGATTGAATATTAAATATTTATGGAGTTTTATTCTCATTCAATCTTCCCTCAGGTTAATAATCATTCTTCCCTTCTTTGACCAATATATCTCTAATTAGCCTGTGTTCATTTTAGATCGAGGCCATTTAATTTAGGATGAGTCTAATTTAGATGATAATTAACTTTGTTTCATTTTCTCAATACTCAAAAATGGATTGTGTGTTTGGTGAGTGGTTATCATTATCAATTTTCTCAAGGATTTTTGAGATTAATGATCTTCTGTAACTAAAAAGAATAAATCTAAAGAGATCCTAGCTGTTCACTTTACCTTTTTGAATAGAATGAGTTTCATAATTGGTTATCATAAATCATGTTTTATGAAAAATATCAGTGATTAATTATTATGATAAAATTAATAGGTGAAAATACGCATTCATTTCCATCATAGGCAAGAATTATAATTCTATTAACTATATTATTTCTGTTAATTCTATCATATGAATTTTGTTTGGGTTTCAATTCATTATTTTTTTTCATAAAAAATTATTTGTTTAAATTCAGTGGCCTTATACCCATAATAAAAAAATATTTAAAATATTTTACTGATAATCTCTATAGTCTCCACCTCATAATACACAACTATTCAGTTTTTTACACAATAGTATAAGAGGATTATTAATCATGATTGAAGGTTTTAGAATTGACTACTAAAAACATGGGATTAAATAACTTATATGAAATAAATAAATTAACTATATATAAATCAGAACCATATTACTGAATAAATTTTTATATATGATTTAATTTTAACATTTTATCACTCATTCATTAAAAGTTCAATATTAAAATCATTGTTCTAGGCAATAAATGTTTCGTTCTTCTTGCATGTTCCAATTTAGAAATTCTAGTAATTATATTTTCAACATGTTCATATCATCAAATTATTTTTAATAATTTAATAATTATCATATTTTTTTATTAAATACATTTTTTAACCAATCATATAATATAGTTATTAAAAATTATTCACTTTACTATATGGACATAGTAGTTTATATGCTTGCAAGAGTGATGTTTTTACTTTTTGATGGATGGAAAATAGATAGTTAAATGATAATCAAATATAGAAAATCATTAATATCTCATAAATATTAAATATATTCATAAAATACATATTCATTACCATCTGGGTTAAGAAAAAATGAAAAAAAATCACATCACATTGTGGAGGTGCTAGTCCACACCTACAAATGTACGTCAATACAAAATTCTTTTTGATTGCAAGGTAATAACGTAAATAAGATATTATAATTACAAAACCACAATTATTTCATAAATATATTATATAAACATTAAAAATAAAATAATAGTTACAGTGAATGATGTTAATGGAAAATGGATTATATTTCTTCATGGAGGTGGTAGTCTTCACATACGAACGAGTGATACATTCACATTCAATTTGACTGAAATTAGAAGGGTAATGGTTATGAAATGAAAATATTGAAATCCTATTATATGGGAGATTCTGATGAATTTATATTGGAATTGTAAAAATAGAATTGATTTAGATAAAACGATAAGTAAAATTAAAACTCTTGGTTAAAATGATTAACTTCTCTCTAAAGAACCTAAATCAGATCTCTCCTTAAAGAATCTAGGGATGGTGATTTATGAATTAAATAACATATAGAATATGGATAATAATTCATTAATATGTTTTTTTATTTATTTTTTTATATATGTTTCTCCAAAATTTGTGTACTAAACAGGATATGAGGTTCCATTTTATAACCATTGGAAGAGGTACTCTTGTAATTTTTCAAACATTTTAATTTTATAAAGAAACATTAATGAATTAGAGGCTCCAAATTTTTATTATTTCAATTTAAATATGAAAGTTGGTAAAAATAATATTATTTAATATGATTTTCACTATTTTCTATCACATTAAAAAAATCTCTTCGGTTTACCCCATGTTAAGGAATTTTCTAAATAACGTTAGCAATACATTTTTCAATAATTAAGGGTTTAAAAAAAACATCTTTGTTAAAAATTGATTCATAAATTTTCCGTGGATAACATTATACACCATATAAATTAAAATTCTCATCTTGAAATATTTTTATTATTTTTAAAAGATTTTTTAATATATAATATAACATGATACATAAATAATGTATTTTTTGGGCTATTCAATTAATTTTACATTAACGTAAGAAATAAAAATATTATATTTAATATAGAACCATTTACCATCACCTATATATTAAAATTAATCATAAACTCATTTCATTTTAAAATTCATCAAAAAAATATTTCTTTTAATGCATTCTAAAATTATTTTGTAAATTTTTTCACTACCTGAATAATCAATGTTTCAGGTTAGCATAAGTACTTAAGGTAAATATGACATCACTAAATATTATAAATAAATTATGATCATAAAACTATTTTTTTAATATAAAATATTATAATTTATAATTATACATATAGTATTTCTATCTACGCGGAAAAAATAGCTTCAAAAAAATAAGAGAGGCATTTTTTATTTTTCATTGCATAAAATAATATATATGTCTTTGTCAATGTAAATTTTCACAAAATTTACATAGAATAGAAAATTTCAAGAGAATAGTCAAATCCTTATCATCAAATAGATTAACTTATAATGTTATCATTATTTTAAAGCCTAATCACATAGTTTTAACCTTGTCGTAATCATTTTACCATTACACATATGACAAATATTTACTATGGTTACAATTATTAGTGTTCCAAAAAATAATATGGTGATATTTAAAAAATACTAAATTCTTAATAAAAAAATATGAAATCCAAAAGTCATGATTAATTTTTCTTATGAGGTATAAATTCATAAAATCAAATGAAAAATAATTTTTAGAAAAATAATATTTTCAGGGTAAAAAATATTTCATATCAAAATCTTGAAAATTACATATTTAAGTGAAATTAATTAGATTATTATTACTAAAATGATATATATATATAAATTTGAGAAATGATCTCAAATTATATTGTGCCTTTTAAAATATTTAATTTAATGAAAATAAAATCCATTATTTCGATAACCATATATAGTCACTATTCACTAAGGAATATAGGATTTTATTAAATATTGAAAAGTTCAAATCATGAAAATTTTGATATGATGGTTTTAATAATAATTTCTCCCTTATAAAATATAATTTTGAAAATTGGAAGTCAATAATTAAAATTCCCAAACACTAAATTCAATAAAAAATATTTTGGAAGAAAATATTATTTGTTGCATATGAAGAATTCACTATAAATTGAGTGATTATTTTACAATAAATAATCAATACATATTTATTGAGTAGGGACATTATAAATATAATTCATCATGTGACGAATCATATTTACATATACTAATTCAATGTCTTTGTAATAATGTTCACATTTAGAATATAATATTTTTATAGAATATGAAAATTCTTTTGAAGATACTTGTTTCATATTATGTAGTCTATGGAGAAAAATATTATTTTAAGTTAAATTTGTTCAGTGTTTTATTCTCTCCCCTTGAAAAAACTTAAACCATGAAATTTTATTTTGATCAACGAATGATCAATATTTAAATGTACCTTGGTTGATACCCAAGTCCATAATAGGGATAATAAAACATATTTTGGAAAAGGGAATTGGGAGACATAAGGGTAACCTAGAATTATACTGTAACATCTAATATTTTACCATTGATTATTTTTATATTTTATATGGATTCATTTCAACATGAGGCGCTGAGATGGCATGGTATTATGAGACATAGTGTGCTGAAAACAATTTTTTGAAAAATATTGTACTTTTAATAGCATGAACATGTTGTTTTCCTGAAAAAGTGCAATAACTCTTGAATAGGTTCCCAAGTCAATTATTAATGGGTGTAGTTATAATTAAGGTAGTGTATTTTCCCTATGAGAGACCTAATTGTTTTCGATGCGGGTTTTTTGTAGAAAAATTCACAGAGGACATGAGTGTATGTAAAATAATTTTATAAAAATTAATTTTGACACATCTACTCACGTTTTTATTTTGTATTTTTTTGAAATTTTGGGTTATCCCCATTATGATGTAATTTATCTAGAGATGTAGAGAAATGAACTATTGAGAAACACCTGGTGGACGATGACAAATCAATCGAACAACACACCTTAGATTTGAAGAACCGAACCAATAATGATAAAGATGATTTATTCTTCATTAAACATCAAAAAAATTGAGGTAGGAAGAATTTTTCTTTTTTGTTACCCCATTCTTTGTTTACATGATGAAAATGGTTCAATCCAAAAATATATTGATCAGTGGTTCGATCATTGCAGGATGGTTTGTATATTCCATTATTATTTTTGGAGTTTTATGGATTTGGATCTTTTTTCTTCATTCCAACAAGAAATAATTGAGTCCGAAATGACCAAAGGACGATGTTCATTCCTCAGGTTTTTTATTTTTTATTTTATCTCCCTCATTCTTTGTGTTCTCCACAACTTGATACCCATGGTCACAACTATACATTACTGGGTGGCATCAAATGCAACCAGACCCCCATATTCGAGTTAGATCGTAAACATAGGTAGGATTTGTGTAGATTAGGACATGAGATTCTTGGATCTATGAACATTTAAAAAAAAATCACCAGAGGAAGAATATAGGCTAGTGAAATTAGGGGTTGTGGGGGCCAACGTAGGTGGGAGAGCATGGGAACGTGAATCTTCCGGTGCTATGGGCAGCAGAGCAATGTGGAACGTGGCAGGCGGTCACCTATGAGCCGGTAAGGTGGGTGGGAGAATACTACAGTAGCGTCCACATAGATTAGAGGCCACAGAAGTGGCTGGGAAGACCATGTGTGGTGGACTAGGTATCCCACAAGAAAGAAATATTCACCAGAGGAGATGTGACAGGCCATGTGGGTTAGGATGGATCAGGTGGGTTGGACCAGGGTCAGACATAGGGTGACCAGGGAATAGCTATACCATGGTCGACAATGAAGGTTGATCATGAGCCAATACCATAGTTGATCGACAGTGATGGTAGTCTCCCACATCATGTCGGTCCATGGGTGGGCAGTCTGAGCGGTCTACCTCCATGGTTAGTGTACCGACTATGCGGTCAATCAACTAGCCCAGTGACCGTCTTTTAAATTTTGAACTATCATAACATTCAAATGGTACATCTGTATATAGATCAATCTATGGAGTTGGAACCCCAGAAATGAGAAAACAATTTTGAGATAAATTTTTGGTTATTAGTTTCGAATGGTATTTTTTTATAGTGTTTCCCTCATTCCTTTCCATGTGGGTTTTATATGGTATTATATCCATATTACTGGATTGCAATCCCCTCTAGATGTCGACTCTTATAGATAGAATGGTATCCCTCACCGAGACTGGAGTGTGATCTTATATCATTTCTAATGGAGTTAAGGAATCGTTGTAACCCTTGAGAGCTGGGCAGTGGTCCTCCACCTAGTGGGATATATCATTTGGGTACATGGTATCCCTTGGTTAGTTCTCATAATATTTTGTCGCATCCCCCAATCAGTTCTGGGTTTGATCCTCTACATAGTGGGTTAATCCAAATAGGTTTTTTGGTATCCACCAGTTAGTTATGAGCAAGAACTATGATTTCCTTCTGTATGTTCTGTGGGTACCACCATTTTTTTGTATCATAGTCTTCCTAGACCAATACATTCTCATTTGGGCATGGTCCAATTGGTCTCTACCTCTTTGTGAGTGTCTATGATGATATCATGGCTTGAGGAGTGAGTTCTCTTAGAACGAGAATGATTGGAGAAGATTCTTGTGGATGGTAGTTGGTTATATCTTACCTCTAGAAAATGTGTATTGGATTGATTATATCTATATATTATTACTACATTTGTTGTAGAAATAAACCAGTGTACAGTTGACTATAGTTTAATTTTTTGTATTAATTTGTTTTAATTTTTTTTGGTTTCATGGTGTCTGACTATGTGTTCTTATACTCACCCCTACATGAAATTTTCCTACAAGTGTTTTGTCTTTTTTAGATGAAAGACCCTTTGACAGAGTTCCAAGAAGACCAGGACCGAAGGGTGAGTATCAAGGAAAAATGAATGGAGGTGTGTTCTTGCATTTCAAACATCAGTACTAATACATCGTTTTTTATAGGTTGGACTCATGTTACAAAAACTTTTTGGTAGTATTATATTATTTCTCTATTTAAATTCTATTACTTTTATTATCATACACTATTGTGAGATTTTATTTTTAGATTTCATTATTTATTTAGTGGAATTTATATTTAATAATTTTATATCTTGGAGATGTATGTGTGAGTACATGTATATAGACCAATGCCTCTCATTTGTGGGATATTCCTACTCTGTCCTAGCCAATGTCCCATGGCCTATTGGAGGCAGGCATATGGTAGTCACGACATTGGCTTATTTCGGAAAATTCTGGACCAAGTGTTATCGAGGTGGTCAATTCTACTTTAGGAATAGTAGTCTGTGAGGTTGGTTTGGGGAAATAGTGTTATGTGTTTTGATTTCATCGTTCGGACCTAAGACTCCAATGTTGTTGTGGAGGCCGATGTATCTATACACTGATACTCTAACTACCTGCATTTTGACTCTTTATAGGAAAACAATGTTTGTGGTGAAAAAGTTTTACATGAATCACATAAGAATGGTTGTGTTTTCCATGTACTCTCTAGTAATATCTACAGATGTACTCTATTGGCCATAGTACAACTTCTTTTATTTCAGGATGCCTCCATGTAAATAGCTATATAGGATTCCACTGTGTGATCATGAGGATTATCCACCTTATGAAGAAGCATAAATACAGAGGCCTATACCAAATAAATCACCTCTGGCTGGTTGGAGAGCTATACTATCACTCATCGAGTAGCAGCTACTACTATCACTACCAACTGTGGATGCATGCTAGCTGAGTGCATTTCATGAGATTCAGTGGAAGAGAACACCATTTTTTGTAGTGAGGAAGACCCCTAGTGGGAAGAATATTGTCTAGAGGAGGTCATCCATATTTTTCTCCTTGTGAGGATACCTTCTGACCAGATGTAAGTCCTCGTCAGAAATCTTCTTCATTGATTTAG
This sequence comes from Viscum album, assembly GCA_963277665.1. Classification (NCBI taxonomy): domain Eukaryota; kingdom Viridiplantae; phylum Streptophyta; class Magnoliopsida; order Santalales; family Viscaceae; genus Viscum; species Viscum album. Next base: position 90,799,719 of record OY728147.1, read on the forward strand.
GGGATGATGGTGGGGTTTGGTGACCTAGTCTCATGATAAGAAATATCTCTCTAGGAAGGACTTAAATAATCTATTTAGAGAGGATTTATATCTTTCCACATTGTTATTAGTATGCATATAGGAGGTACTAGATCTACAGTAGGGAATTATGAAAATGGATGACTACTTAGTGATGTTTATAGACCTTTCAAGCTAATCTATGGACATGGTGTGATATCAGTTCTTCAGGGCTCATACCTTCATGTAGGGATTACGATGGGATATCTAGTCATCGTTGGTATCCCTTAGCATTCCTATCTATGTTCTGGTACTTTATAGAACCCTGATAGTTGAGAGTTTTCCAGAAAATAAGGCACATGTAGTGGGGGCAAATAATGGGAACCTGGTAGTTGAGACCATGGTAGCAGGAAGTCGACATCAATAACAAAGATCCATGTAGGGTAGGAACATAAAGGGAAGATACGAAGACTCATGTTTAGTGGTATAGGGTATGCAAGGATGCTCGAGTCATACTAGGGATAGATGTTACTCATGTAGAGGTTGGGTACATCTAGAATGAGATTGCTTGCCCCTATGTACAGCTGATTGGGAGATGGTCGATGGAAACCAATGGTAGAGGAATAAAAATGAGATGGGTAGTATATAGAGAGATGCATGTGGTAGAGGGGTAGGTAGGGTGTCCAGAGGTGTACGAAGATTGACCTTTCACCACCACAACCCAAACGTGGTCCATGCTAGGCTCAGGGAGCTGGTGGTCAAGGACAAAGTTAAATATAGGTGACAAAGCCTTATGACCCCACGGCTCGATGGATGATACTAGGTACAATCTATTTAATTCAAACCATAGTTACAATTTTGATAGAAACATATGATAGATATTACTTTCCTTCCCAATACATTGATTGAGACATGTAAATTTTGGTTGAACTATTCTCTCGACCTTTATGCTTGGAGAATCTTATGGTAGGAGATTTGATAATCACACATTTTTGCGGACAGCATGCCCATACTCATGTATGTGAGAGTTCTTAATGGGATATCTTTATAGTAGTGTCGTGGTCTTATGATGTAAACCTTGTTATAGACTGGTTATCCATAATTCATGCTTAGATAGATAGTATTAGGCACATAGTGAGTTGTGTCTACAGTTATAGGACCAGGTTTTCCTTTTTGGTGGAAAGGATTAGAAATCAGTGTATAATGGACTCTCACATAGAAGGGTGTAGCCGATTACTCATCAGCTATCTAGACTCGCCCTTAATGTATTGAATGACATGGGTCCTCAGTTTCCTATTGTTGAGGTGGAATTATATGAGGTACTTCTAGAAGATGTTCTTAGTTTACCTCCATGATGGGATATTGACTTCTTGTGTTGATCTAAACCCCATGACAACCCTAATATCTACACTTTCATATCAAATGTCTCCTGCAGAACATTGTTATCTAAGGTTGGTGATAGAGGACTTGTAGGAGAAGGGCTTCATGATACCATGTGTTTCAACTTGGGTGCCCCTAGTTTTGTTTTCCAAGAAGGAAGACGTGTTCTTGTGGTTGTATGTCGATTACCGGTGCTTGAACCAAGTGACCATGAAGAACAAACATCGAGTACTAAGGATCTATGACCTATTTGATCATTTTAAAGGTGCATGGTGGTTCTAGAAGATAGAACTCAGATCAGGATATCATCGTCTGTGAATATGGGATGAGGATATGATGAAGATGTCCTTCAGATGTTGTTACGGTCACTATGAGTAAATTGTGAAGATATTTGTCATGGAAAATTCTCCAGTAGTGTTAATTAAACTCATGAAATGGATATTTAATCGTTAATTAGATTAGTTCATGGTGGTATTCATTGATGTCATCCTAGTATAATTGGCCTTCAAGTAGGAGCATGTGAGGAACTTGAGGATGGTTCTAGACACTCTCCAAGAACACAAGTTTTATGAAAATATCTCGAAGTGTATGTTGTGGAATTGATAGGTCTAGTTTCTATGAAACATAATTTCAGAGGGTAGACATGTCATGGATCATGTGATGGTTGATGTAGTGCTTGCTTTGGAGCCACCCAAGAGTTTTACTGAGGGGAATAGTTTCATACGATTTACAGGGTACAATAATATTTTTTTTCCTAACTTATCTAGAGTATAATAACTCTTGATGGCTTTGACATTAAAGGGGAATCCATAAATGTGGATAGATAAGTTCTCGTGGGCCTTTCAGAAACTGAGGAAGAGTTTGAAGAGAAATCCCATTCTGAAGTAACCTAAGGAAGGTGTCGAATACGTGGTGATCTATGATGCATCAGAGACTGAGATTGGTTGCGTCCTGATTCAGGGGAAAGTGGGGATTGACTATGTTTCATAGCAATTGAGACCACAAGAGTAGTATTATGTGACAAGTGATCTTAAGATAGTTGTGTTAGTCTTACCATTGAATATGTGGAGGTACTTCTTGATGTGTGAGCATTTTATTATCTACTCTGGTCACAAGAGACTCAAGTATATTTTTTCTCAGAAGAATCGTAATTTGACACATAGGTGATGGATAGATTTACTCTAGGAATATGAATTTGATATTTTCTATACTTCTATAAAGGGGATCATCATGGAATATTCTCTTAGAAAGAGATATAGTTTTTATTTTTTTCAACATGGCATTATAATAGTTTTCCAAGTTGTAGATATCCATTATGAATGGAGATGGATAATATTTCCTTTATTCGATGGTTTTCACCCCTCCACTCCAACAGTGGGTTAGGGAGGCATAGTTTGGGGATAATTACTATGAGAATATACATGCTCATATGTCTACAATATATGATCATGATGGGAATTCTAAACGTGGATAGAATGTTTTTTTTCATAGGGTGCATAGTTTTACCTTTTTCATTGCAGGAGGGGGATGTTAGGGAGTTCTATAAATCTCCATTGGCAGTATATCCATTTATGGTGACGATGTATTGGGACCTCTGATGTTAGTGATGGTGTATAGGGATAAAGGAGGGAGTTGCAGAGTTTGTTTCTCGATGCCACAATTGTTAAAAATAAAAGGTTGGCCCCTAGGTTCTAACGGTTTTAGCGCAACCTCTTGAGGTTGTAGAAAAGAAGTTTTATGTGATATTGATGAACTTATTGACTGGTTTACCATGTATTTACAGGGGCATGATGCCATCTGGGTAATTTTTGACTAACATACCAAGTCCTTCCACATCATATCTATCCAAGAGAAGAGTTTAGAAGAGATCATGGGAAGCCTCTTCATGTAGAACGTAGTTCTACTACATGGAGTTTCGTCATTTATTATTTTAAATCATGATGCTCACTTCACACTTATGAAATGAAATGGATTAAATTATCCTTTTGGTACCAAGAAACACTTGATCACATAGTCTGACCCACAAATGGATTCCATACTGAGAAGACGATTGAGGTTCTAGAGGACATGATGCAGGCATGCATGTTAAACATTGACCATAGTTGGGAGGACCATATATCTTTGGTGGAGTTTTTATATAACAAAATATTTCTTTCAACTGTTAATATGGAAGTATTATTGGATTTATATTGGTGAACCTATAGGTCATCACTTTTCATGGTTGAACGATGAGAGACAACACTCATGGGTCTAGAGTTGGTGAAAGATACTAATGAGAATGAGCATATCGTCTAGGAGTGGATAAAGACTGCATGGAGATGTCATATGTCTTATGCTGAAAGACAATGGAGGCCACTAGAGTTTGAGTAAGGAGACCATGTGTTCGTTATGGATTCACCTCGATCAGGATAATGAGAATTTGGATCTAGTGACAAGAAATCATTGAGGTTCAACAGACCATTCCAGATATTGTGTAGACATGATGAGGTTGAATACCAATTGTTTCTACAACAATAATTAGATCTGGTACACAAGTTCTTTTACATGTCACAGTTGGGGAGGTAAGTGCATGAACCATCACATGTCATCGACTAGGGTGAGGTATACATTGAGGATGGAGAAACAATTTCTAAATACCCATGGAAGATTGATGATCGACATGAGGTTTACCATCATGAGAAATCATTCCCTTGTAGCATTACATGTGGTTGTATTAGAATCTATGGGAGAGAACTTGAGAGCGGGAGGCTTAGATTTGTGATTGGTACACCCATATTTTTATATATTGATTATTTTAGATTTTAGGGATGTAATTCCACAAGCTTGGGAGAATGTAATGTCTCTGACATTTCAATTCATTATTTTCCAAAAATATATTGATTGATTTTGAGACTACAAACTAAAACCGCTTGTGATTTTGACACTCGGTGTGCCAAGAAAAATTGTTAAAAAAATAATAAATTTTTAAAAGAACATGACTAAAATTTTCTAAAAAATATGAATAACTCTTATATTGGTTCCTGTATCAGAAATCTGAGGGAATCATTGAGTTTAGAGAAGTTGATCTATACTAGGTACAAAATAACTTTTGTCGGTCTGAGTTTTCTATAGGAAAAGTCATGGAGGACGTAATTTAAAATAAAATTATTTTATAAAAATTATTTTTTAACATAGCGACTCTCCTTTTTATTCATTCTTTGTTAAAAAATCAGGTTTAGCCCTATAACACAATAATTTATCTAGAGGCCTAGAGAGATAACTTTTTGAGAAACCTTTTGAAGAATGAGATGAATCAATCGAACAATGAACATTGTCAATGACAACAATATCACTTCGTTCTTCTTCAATAGTCAAATCGAATCAAGTTAGGTTCATTGTTTCTTTTTTTTCTTAGTTCTTTAGATCCATGATGAATTTGAGTCAATCAACAAATACATTATTTCATGGATTGATCATTCAATATGATTTATAATTGTGAGGTTTTTATGGAGTTTTCTTGATTTCATTTTATGTTCTTGATTATAACATGAAAAAATTAAGGCCGACATGAAAATAGGTCTAGAATCATTCCTCTTATTTTTTATATATTCTTTTCTCTCCCTTGTTATTTTTATTCCTCACCATTGTATCCATGTGGTAACAACTAGAAATTTCTAGTCGACACTGAATGCAATCAGACCCTCACATTGGAGGATAATTGTCAAAAAAGGATGGGTCTGTGTAGATTGCTCTTAATGAAGCATAGATATATGACCTTTTCAAAATTTGGGAATTGGAGGAAGAAAGAAGTATCTTGTAAGTAGTGGATGTGGTAGCCGACACATGTAGTGGTGCAGTGTGACCGGTTCCATAGGCAGAAGAGCTGCGTGGAATGTGACAGGTGGTCGTGTGGGTGCCATTGGAATCGGAGGGAGAGGAAAACTACAATATCCTTGTGAGGTGACGCTAGTGGGAACGTAGATCAGAGCCTATGAATTCTTCTAGGTGGGCCATTTTTGATAGTTGAGGCAGCATGGGAATGAATGAGTTGGGCCAGGGGAGATGGGCTGGGCTAGGCGTGTCAGGCGGGACCATGCACGTCGGCTGGTCTAGGTGTGTCAGACCAAGGGTTAACAATGCAGAGCTGTGGTAGATCCTACTCCCATTGAGTAGAGACCATAGAGACAAGACTACGATATGTGGATCATCAAGCATGGTTAGTCCTCGGTTGTTTAGTTCAGGCGATCGACCACCATGTTCAGTGGAATGACTGTGCAGTCCACCCACATGCATAGTGACCACATTTTGAATTACGAACAATAATAACTTTCAATAGTATGTCCTTTTGACGATCCATCTATGGTTTAATACCCTAATGATGAGATAGATGTGTTGAGATAAATGGTGGGATTTTTTTGGACAATTAAAATTTTAAGGAGTTTCTATGGGTCCTTTATATGAGCTTTCAGTACAATATTACGTCTACATCACAAGATTGCAATCCCCTCTAGAGTCCAAGTCTCAAATAGAGTGTGATATCCCTTCTTAAGACTAGAGTGGGATCCTCTAAATTATGTTTTATTTAACCCTAAATCGTGAATTTTTCCCAATTATAACCTTAATATGAAATCACTTTTCCAGTTTATCAGTACCACTCGACATATTATTGAAAACACGTAGGAAAAACTATTGTAGATAACACCTTAGATGTTTCATGATAATTAAATCCAAAAAAATAATTTATAAAACAGTTCTAAATCATATTTCTCAAATATTAACACATAAATAATCCAATCATTCCACTTTTATGATCTTGTTGGGACCAATAGGTTTTTATGTGAATAATCTATTAATTCTAGAAATGGAATTGGTTTTGTGTTGAATTTTATTGAAAATGGTTTTAAATTTTGTTGTTTTTTCATATTACAGACAACATGATGAAATAAGGGGAAGAATACCTAATAAATTAGGGTATTTAAATATGTTTTTATACAATAATTAAACCAATATATGAAATAGAAATCCCTTTTAATATGAATAAAATTCATGATAAAATTCATCATTATTATTGAAAATTGTTCATGGTTATCGTTTGAATGAAAAAAATAATGTTTTTATGTGAAATAGATGATGTTTAGGATGTCTTGAAGATTGATGTAACCAAATGAAATTTTAGGTGATTGACATATCTATATGATCATGTAGAAAATATATATAGATAAATTCACCAACGTAACCAAATGTTGTAATTGATTCCTAATGCTAATAGGGAATAAAGATGATCCACATAGCTAATTAATCCACATAATTAATGATGATGTAGATTTTGTCACATATCTATTTTAGAGACACATGAAAACTAGAAATGTAATATAGTAATGTAGAAGAATATGCACTCTTTTTAATTATGTGACTAAATAAAAGACATGAAAATGAATTTCTACATAACCAAGGTGATCCAGAATGAAGAGTGTGTGATATAGCATATCTCATGAAGACATGGTAATATCTAAAGTAATCTTTGAGGGAATTGTTATTTATATATTATGTGATATATTTAATCCAGATTATTTGGTGAATAAAAATGAGGATTTTAATGGGAATTCGAATGTGTTTTAATGAATTGTTATTTCAACAGGTATCTATGGGATTTATATAATTTAAATATGGGCACATTAATTGTGATGTTATTGATAAATATATTCATTATGTTTTTTGGGAATAAAAATAGTTGACCCATCAAGGAAATATTAGTAGAAGATTTTTTGAATAAGGAAAAGAGCTTGAAAAGTGTCAAAGTGATTAGTCAAATAGTTTTAAGAGATGTCAGTCCCTAGAAAGTAATAAATAGAATATATCGAATGAACCACATTTGAAATAAATGTGGTTCTTTCCTATTGTTTTGTAAGAAAGTGAATAGAAAAAAAGTACTTCTATAAAAATCAAGTATCATGAATGTTCAAGAATCATAGTGACAACATATTTAATCCAATTGGAGATGGTTATTAAAGATGTTAAAAACATTATGAATCTTTAATCTATCCATGAATAACATGATATATAGATTGACTATAGTGAATTTCATGTGAAAATATAAAACTTTCATGTTGTAACAATATAAAAAGGGTTTTTTGGTGTGTTGAGTCATTCTGGGTATTTTACAAACAATGGAAATGATTAGATACTCTTAATGAGAAATGAATTTTATAAATACTTACGTTCCTATGATCTTCATTGTTTTATCATTTTTATTAAGTTCATATCTTTATAATATGATATAATAGGTGATTCAAGTGAAACATAACATTAAAAAGTATCTCACTGATTGACCCTTCCCCCTTATAGAGATCACATTGATCCTGATTATACCCTTCAATTTGTTTTAGTGTGAGGGGTCCCTTAATTGAATCTATACAATTAATTGAATAAATGAATATATTCTACGGATAATAAATACACTATTATATATAATGGGTTTACTATCATCTATAGAAATAAATATTCTATCCTGAATGATAAAATGATGCATTGTCTTATATACATATGTTATAATGTTATTAAATCTATTACATAATGTTTTATAATTTTTTATAAAGGTGTTTCTTATGTAGTTGATGATAGGGGATATTAAAATAATTATGGGTGGGCTATAAATTTTTTAGTTTCCTCACATGAAAGAATTGATCTTATTGGAGTGAAATGATTTCAATAACCAAAAGCCCCATGAATATTTTGAATAAAACATATGATGGAATAATGAAGTAAATAATGTAAAATAAAAAATTTGGTGTCTTAAGTATGATGATCCAATCATGGGTGAAAATAAATATATTGAGTAATTCGTTAAATTTTTTAATGTTATTATATGCACCATATGATATATTGGTGTGAAGTTGTAATATTGAACTATTTTTAAATGTACCATAAATTTCTTATTGAAAAATTTGATTCCAATGTTTCATCCTAAGAAAATGAAGACAGAAAAACTATTTCATTAGATTATTTGTATATCACTCTCATAACTTATGAAATGATAAGATAAAACAACATCACAACAAATAAGAATGATGATATAGAAATATCATTCAAAGATAGAAATAAAAAAATCTACAAATATTCCAACCAAGTTAGATTCCATTAATTCTAAAACTAAAAAAGATGATAGAAAAAAATAATTTAATTTATATATTTTTTCTAAAATGATGAAAAGAGGCACATATATGTACAATGGGATGTTTCCATGGGTGTGTTTCAACAATAATGATACTAGAAATTTTATTATAAATTTTCCAGGAATTATAGAAGATGAACAAATGTAAAAATGATATCTTATGAAAAGGTTCAAAAAATCAATGCCCTATTATAACCGAATGGATAATAAGTTATAAAAATATAAATAGTTAAAAATTATTGCTTTTAAAGATGAATATAATTATTTTGAAGAGGAAACTAAAAGATATATTTGGGATTCATATCAAATAATTATTATTAGAGAAGTAAATGATGAAACATCCACAAGTGATTAATGTAATGTCTATGACGAATAATTATAATAGACTCAATTGGAGTTCATAATAAAGATATATTTTAATGAAATTATTTCAAAAACATTTATAATTTAGAAAGGTAATAAGAACCTAAAGAATGAAAATCAATCAGGAAAAAATAAATAATTATTTATTGATGAAAAATAAAAAATCCTTAAAAATATTAATGATCAGAATATGTTTCTTGATAAACAAGACATTCTTAATGTAATTCTTGAAAAAAATTTAAGGTCAAGGAGAACGAATTATAAAATGTCAAATTAAAATAATTTATAGATAGGGAAAGAATTATGAATAAAAAAACATAATTAATGAAGATGGTGTATTTTTTAAAATGTTTGAACCCAAATAGGATCAAAATACTGGTGTGTAAAAAAATTCCAAAGTGGATGGTAAGAGTATTTATTAAAATCCAGATCAAATATCCGAATAGTCTGTTTGTTTTAATGGTAATTATTATATATATTATTATTTCTAGTATTATGGAAAATTTTACAAGAATAAAAAATATATTGGTTCAATCACAAACACTAAAATGAATCAAAGAGGAATTGGAAGTCAATATTAGGGGTAGTCAACCCACTCGAAGAATAAATATTGACATTGTTTTTATGAAGATTGAAAATAAATTCTAACCACTATAAAATTATTTTTTAATTGTTTGATAATCCTATACATCTTGATAAATGTTTTCTTTTCATGTTACCACCAAAACAATGTTTATTTGAAAAAACAATCAAATTCCCACATAAATGGATAGAAGGGAAAAGAAAATGCCATAGTAAATGAATCTTCTATCAAAAATACAAGAGGATAATGAAATAATATATTCTAATGTGGTTGTCCTTAATATATTACATGATATTTTCTCATTTTGATGAAAGTAAAAGATTATAAATAAAGACAAATGATTTTTTTCTATGATGACTGGCTTTGAATAGATTTAGTCACATCATCTATTACAAAGGACGGAAACCTAAAATACAAAAGATCATAATATTTTTTTGGGTAGAAGGACAACAAGATAAGTTATTCAGAAATTTAGGATGTAGGTAAACTATTTTGTCTTAGAATATGTGGATTCATTAATAAATTTCTTTTATATGGGAATATAATTCTGAGAGAAAAACAAACCAATGGAATCTTGTTTGATGTTGGTGAATAATAATCTCCATGCTTTGTAAACATGATGGAAGTTAAAATTCATTGGCATAAAATATCACTAAATACATGTTAGAGGAATATGAGGATGATAACAAAGAGAGAAATAATTATTGGTATTTCAAACATGGAAATAATAAGAGATTATTGTTTTTCTATACTATATAAATAAAATATTATAGACTTAGCACATAATAAGGCTATGATACAATCAAATAATCAGAAAAAGATGATACATTAGGAAATTTCAATCCAATGAGAGATAAACTAACAAGAGAAGGTAATTGAATTCTTTCTTTTGTAAAGAATTTAAATGTCACTCAATATATTATTTTTTAAAAACATAAATTATAGGATCTTGTGATGTTTAATATTTCATTGTGTGTAAAAAAGTAATATATACATTCAATGAATAATATTAAATGTAATAATGTTAGAGAGTATAAAAATAATGATTTTAGGTATAATCTTGAAATAATGGAATTTATATTGATTTTAATGAAATTTTTTCACAAAAACAAAATAAAAGTTTCCGAAATTAGAAATAGAGTTTTGGTTGAGATGGAATAATAAATGTTGATAAAAAATATACTTATTGATTATTTTAGAGTAAAGTTATTAGTGAAATAGTGCATAATTGGAAACAATGTTTCTATAAGAAAAAATTGAATATTAATCCTAAGGTAATGTTTTGAAATCGCATCCAAAGTTTGACATACCTATGGGTCTTCAAAAGTTCATTCATTATAAATGTTTTGGGTGATAATCTAGGTATGTTTGATTATAAGGTCTTTGATGTAATATTTAAGAGATACTATCAAAATAGTGTAGGACAAATGTGTTATAAAAAATGACATCAATGATTATTGGATCTTCTTATGTTAATATAATTGAATATCCTGAAATGTTTATTTCTCAAAAAATGGTAGATATAGAATGAAATGAATATATAGTGGTTGTAGTTTAACTAGTTGAAGAAGTTCATAGTGATAGTAATAATGGTGATGATATTAAATATAATAATTCTCAATCATTTATCTCGTGTCATTAAAAAGATGTATATTCACCTTATCATATGCTGAGGATGAAAATGGTAGAACAAAACAACTTTTGTTATTAATGAAAATGGGTTCAAACTAGAATAACAACAATGTTAGTATAATATAATTCTTTATAATCATAGGTTGATCAAAAATTTGAAGATTTAGTTTTGGATCATCAAGAGTTCATTGATTCTATTAATTAAAAGATATATAATATTAAAAAAATGATACTTGGGAACATTTTCATAACCGAAACAACAACCTAATGATTTGTATAAAGTGGGTGTTCTAAATCATTTTGACTGAATATGGAGTGGTGATAAGAAATATTTTGAGACTAGTTTGAAATTTTTACACTCAAATTGATGGCATTAACTTTGTTGGGATCCACTCTCTAATGAGAATATTGGAATCTATCAATATTTTTACTACAATTGTTTCTCCTCAGAGATATAGGATTTTATTAACATTGTAATCAAGTAATAATTTATTATTAAAGATTTTTTAAACGTTTTTTATTGGAAAACCATGTGGAATTAGGAATGGGAAAGATGAAAGTTATAATGCATGTCAAATAAGTCAGTTTTTGGTTTGAGGAATGTGTTGAGAGAATTGTATTATAATTTGGACAACCGATAAAGGGATTTAAACGTCATGAAAAGAATAGTTGATGGTTACCTCTATATAAAATAATATGAAGAGGTCACACCAATTATTATTTTTTAGTTTGATAATATCATATTTATATTGAATGATATGGAAAATTATAAAACAATTCCTGAAGATATTTAGAACTTATATTAAATTTCCATGGTATGATAAATTAAATATAAACTATGCCTATAAATCTCTCAGTTGAAGAAATTAATTTTCCCCTCTCAATAGAAGTATTCTATGGAACTATAAAATAATTCATTTCATGGATGAGTCAAATTTAGTTTACAGAACTATTTTAGGGGGGTAATATTTTCTAAATATGAAGATAATTAAGAGGTTGATCTCAAATAATTTTGAAAGTCATTTGGAAGCTTTTATTATCCAATATAATTGAAACCATATATTTCATAAGTTATTACAATGTGTTACATGTGTAAATGTTATCCAAATGAATCTCGTCTCTAGTTGGAAAATAAAATCATAAATTTATCAAAGGAACAAAAAATAATGGAATTAAATATAACATATTTGGGAAGATTTATATGTTTGGTTATACAAATAAATTTTATTCATGTTGAATATATGATGGAAGATTTAAATCTGCTATAATTTTATTTTTATGAGAAACAATTTTGTTTATGAATAAAAGAATTAAAATTATATAGTTAATAAACACCTTCAAAATAGAATTCCATCGTTTAATTGAAAACAATAAAAAATCCATTTACATTGATAAAAAATTAATATTGAATTCATAAAATAATGAGAAAATCCATTTCATTGAATTTAAGCATATAAATTTAAAATGTAAAAATTAAATTAAATAATAAGAATGATTGTGGTAATGGTTTGTCATGTTGTATTCATGAACATAAAACATTCATTTTGTAGCTCTTTAAAATGAAATAATGAGTTATTATAAAAGAAGATTCCTTTTCCAACCAATTTTTAAGAAATTATTTGCAAGATAAAATTAACATTGAAAAATATTAAACCATAAAAAATAAAATTCATAAAATCATTTAACGAGTATGCTGATGGAAGAAAAATTTCCTTTACTAAAGTGTAAATAAAGTTCATTTTCTTTAAAAACACTTTCGTGATATTATTAAATTACCAAGAGAGTAAGATAATTTTAACAAATAGAAACTAAAGAAATTAGTAGATTCAATGAAAATATATGGATTTTAAGGGATATAATTCAAAAAATCTCCCTCAATGAAAACATAATTTGAAAATCCAGAAAAGAAATTAGATTGGTTATAACCCTTAACACTTTATAAATCAATGAATTAGAAACTCGTGAAATTAATAACATTAGAATGAATTTTAAATCCAAAAAATAGTCAACAGATTCGTCATGATTTAAATTCATGGATAGTATATACCCCACAAAAAATAAAGTGGTGAATATGGAATATATCTACCAAAAAGAAGGTGAGACAAGAAACCATTACCTCAAATAGCATATTTATTTAGATGCATTCATAACTCCTCTAATAAAGTATTGATTCATTATTAATATATTAAATAAAAATATTCATACATACAGTATCACATACGATTTACTTATAATATCTTATCAACAATTTATTGACAATTTCTTATAAAAATAACTAGTCCATTTTATAATTGTTTCTTTTATAATGCATGTTTCACTTTAGAATTTTAAATCATTATTATTTGATAATGGTTTGATTATATATATAATGTCAATCATATTATATGAATCATTTTTAACCATTAAATGTTCTTTTTAAAAAAAATTATATAAAGTAGTGATGATAAATTAATTACATAAATACATGTAGAATATAGTACATATGTCTTCCTGAGTGATGTTTCCACAGTTTGTTGAATAGAACAAAAGAAATAAAAATGACAGTTCCTAATTAAAAAGTCATTATCATATAATAAATATTATATATATTAATTGAATATATCCATATTTTCTTCCATGTTAATTGGAAATGTAAAGGAAATCAATTGGATTTTTGGAGTTTGTAACCCACACATACACATAAGCGACATTATCATTTTTCAAATGATTGAAAGCTAAGAAGGTTGAGAATATATTATAACTCAAAAAATAAATATTATATCATATATATATTATATAAATATTAAATTCATCATAATAACTAATATTTAATGATGGTGATGGAAAATGGATTATATCACTTTGGTAAGGAGGGGGTCTGAAAATACACATTAGTGATACATTCATTTTCCACATGATGCAAATTAGAGAGATAAAGTTTGGTAAATTAATATACTAACATCTTAATATTTTTTGTATTAATATTCTATTATATTAGAATGGTTAGAGTAGAATTATTGGATAAATAAGAAGAAGTAAAATGAAAATGTTTTCTTAAGATGATCACAATCAATTTCAAGTAATTTCTTTGAATATCTTCCTAATAACCCTAAGGATAGTATTTTTAGAGGAGAAGAATCAAAATATATATATAAGGGAGTTTAAAAGTGTTTTTATAGCGTATGATGAAGATAAGTGGATCGATATAGTGTGTAGTTGAGAAGAGTGGAGGAGTACATTTATAATTTAGCATAAGGTAACTATTATCATATTTTAAAACAATAATATATTATAAAGTCATATTAATGGAAAAGTTCTTCCAAATTGTATTAATTTAATATTACAGATGATATAAGTTTTAAATAATCTCATTTAATATGATTTATAAAAGTTTAAGTCATTTTATCCATTTTCTTTTGTGTTTAACAACAATCATTAACCCTTCTTATCCTTACCGATTATAATACATTTTTCAATCAATAAGGGTTATGAATTGACTTATAAGATATAAATGGTTAATTACATTTTATATTGATGGAATTTTAAAAAATTTCTATTCAAACATATCCTTTTAAATTTTTTATTAATTATAAAATATTATATATCATTAATATAAATTGTGGTACTATTCATTTAACTTGAATTTAATGTTATGAATACAATAATTTATTTTAAATATAATCCATTTCACTAAAAAATATAAATTATATATATCTATAAAATTATATTCAAAGAAAAATTCAACCAAAAAAATATTTACTTTGTATATTTTAATATTATTTAAAAAATTCTACCACTTCATGTACAAGCATTATTTCATAATAGAATAAGAATTTTAATTAATTATATAACAACCTAAAATTGTGAGTAAATTAATAAATAAAATATTTAATTAAAAATAAAAATAAACATTTATAAATGACAATAATATTATTTTGTAAGTGGGAAAATATAATATACTTTTTAAATTAAAATAGTGAGATATTTTTTATTTTTATTTAATGAAAATAATATATAATTCTTTATCAAAAATAAGTGTACAAATTTTATATATCTTTTAATAATGAAAGAGGATAGAAAATATCCAATCATATAATAAATTAAATGAATTTTCAAGGTTATTTTAAATTCTTATAACATAGTTCTAACTTTTTTCACACTTATCAACGTGACCAATATTTACCACTGTTAGGTTTCATAATGAAAAAAATAAAATGTGACTATTAAAAAATTAAAATCCATAAAGAAAATGTGGAAGGGCCTTTTCAAGATTCAATATTTAAAACTATTATAAATTAATTTTGAATACCAAATCATTAAATTAAATGATAATCATTTTAACTTTTTTTAAACCTTAATATTAGGTAATACATCAAAATCATGAATATTTATAAAACAAATTAAAATTTTTAGATTATTATAATTCAAATGGATAAAATTTTTATTAATAAAAATTATGAAATATAATGGCACTAATAATTTACTAGATTTTATCCAAAGTATTTATTGTATTTGAAAAATCTATATTTTTCACTATTAATAGAAAATCACTCATTTTGGAAAATTATCAAAATTTCCCTCGAAGTTATTTATTATATTATTGTTTAAAAAATATATCATTTAACAATATTATATTTCATAATTTTTGAAAAATTAATTATAATCTCCACCATAAAATGTAATAAAAAGTATTTGGAAGAAAATGTAAATTTGAAGCAATAAAATAAAATCACTAATAATTAAGTGCTTATATATGAAGAAATAATAATTGAATTTTTATTTATTTGGGATATTATATATATATATATCACAATTTGGATAATCATAGTCATGACCTCTAATTAAATGGCTAGGTAATAACGGTTTCATTTAGATAATAATAACATTATAGTATATCTAAACTCACTTAAAGCCCGATGTTACATGTTATGAAGGATATCAAGCATAATATTCTATTAAAGTAAATATAAAGGGTTTCATATAATCCCTATATAAATAAATTTAATTTTCTAAATATTATATATAATCAACAAATGATTCTAATATCTTTGGGGACAAAGCATCAAGAATAGTTTCTCATATCATAGAAGATCCAGAATAACCACATTTTTCATATATCATTGTTGACTAGACATCCTTATGTATTTAATATAGAGTATTGTCCACATAATATTTTTTCCCATAATTATATCATGATATATAATTCTTAAACCAATTCACCGGTCGTCTATAACATTCCCACCCATCACATAATGAAAACTATACTTGTATGTTTCACAAGATCATGAAACATTCATCATTTCATCATTGTATAACCCACGAAAAAAGAACATGTATAATTAAAATATCATCATAACATAACCATAATATATTCTAAGATATAATATGGATTATTTAATTAGATCATACTAGTGAATAATAAAAAATAATAAGGATATTGAAATAAATATAATATATATTATTAAAAGATCATTTGAATATTTGATTAAAATCATGTGAAAATATCAATTTCATTGGGGGAAAC
This sequence comes from Viscum album, assembly GCA_963277665.1. Lineage (NCBI taxonomy): Eukaryota > Viridiplantae > Streptophyta > Magnoliopsida > Santalales > Viscaceae > Viscum > Viscum album. The sequence goes on from OY728147.1 coordinate 90,816,327, forward strand.
ATTAACTAAAAGTTTCAAGAAATTTTTTTAAATATTTTTCTTTAAATAAACGTTGAATCATGTAAATGATTCTCTAAATAAAATACCTGTAATTTCATTTGGAATATATGTTCATGTAGTATATATTGAAGTAAAATGTTCCTTTCATGCCTTTGTAAAAAATCAATAACATATTTATCAGGAAATTGATTCTTATTTAAACCACTTAAATAAATTAATTGGTAGAGAAAATATCCCTTTTAAAACATTTCAATTATATGCAAAAAATTTATAATTTTCATAAAAGTATGCACGTAGAAGAAATGGTTAATCGACAAAACTGGAAGTAAGGGAAATTTTTCATTAAAAACAATTTTTCAATCATTTTAAGTTGAAAAGTGGCTAAAATTGTAGTCATATATAGAATATAAATTAGAAACCATTTGATATGAAAAAATATGCGTCTTAAAGTAAAATTTCAATAAATTTTATCTCAATGTAAATTTAAAATCGATAATCTAGAAAAGAAATGAGATTGTAATGTTACACGTACCACATTGGTAATCACTAAATCAAATCCCCATGAATAATAAAAACATATTTGAAATTATAGATCCAAATAAATTTTATTATAATAATCATGATGTACATATTTTTTGTATTATATAAATTATAAAAAAGGATCAAGTGGAGAATATTCCAAATGTCTTAGATAAAACCAATTATGATGAGAAGACCTTACCTCATGACCCGTATTTATTCATTAAAATTTAAAACTAATGTAATATACATAAATATTTACTATAAATATATTTTATAATATTATTGTTACATAAGAAACCATATATTATTTAATTATAACATTTTATCATCCCTTTATTATTAATTCATTACTAATATTAATGATCAATGTGATAACTATTTAGTTTTTCATGAATGATTTGGTTTGACTTTTCTGGAGCATTCCATTTTATCATATTTCTATCATATATAGGATGATAATAATTTTATAACAATAATATTTTATATTTAAAAATAAATTTATAACCATTTTTATAAATTAGTTTTGAAAAATAAATTATATCACTTCATGAAGATAGTAGTCCATGCGTTTGAATGTGTAACATTTACACATTTATATTGATGAAAAAAATATAGTTAATAATAATTTACCTTTAATGAACCATTAATTTATCATAAATATTGTATATATTCACTAAATATTTCATTATTACAATCTATTTAATGTGTAAATTTATATTGAATCGCATCGCTTCATGGAGGTGGTAGTCTCTTTGTATGCACACCCGACATTAACATTTTTTAGTTGATAAATAGTTAATAAGGTATATATGATATTATAGTCCCAAATGTATAATTACTTAATTAATATCACATATATATATTAAATACCTCAAAATAAACAGACATGACATATTGTGATGAATAATGGATCTTATCAATTCGTGTTGGCGGTAATCTTCACCTATGCAAGAGTGATACATTAATTTTACAATTGATAGAAAGTATATAGATAGAAATTATAGAATAAACATAATACATAATATCATATGGCATTGGATTGTTTAGGAATGAATTAAAGGTGTTATAAGGATAAAAATTGAAAATGCCCGGTTATGATGACAACCATCCTTTTAAAGAACCTCCAAGGGATCTCACCCCAAGGGCTCTATGGATGGTCTGTTAAGATGAAAAGAACATAAATGAAAATTTTAAGAATGTTTAATGATTTAATTAGGTATTTTTTTAGAAACTTGGATCATATATTTGTTTTGAAGAGTTGAGAGGTGCTGCCCTTTTATAACAGAGGGAATGGAAATTCTTGTCATTTTTATAAAATTAAAATATTATGAAGCCTCATATATAGAAAATGAGTCCAAAATTATCCTCGTTTTAAATTTAAGATTATATCTGATATAAATAATCTAAAACAAATATATTTTTTCTATTTTTAGTTCATTGTATCTGTTATCTATTTACTTTAACCCTGCCCCACCATTTAAACTTTTTATCCTTAACAACAGTAACACATTTTCTATCATAAGGGATATTTATTTTATTCTTAGGTAAAAAATGGATTATAAATATTCCATGAATTCCAATTTATATGAATTATCATTCCAATATTCTTTTAATATGGTTTTTTTGATAAATCACATAATGAAATATTTTACAACATCCAAAATCATTAATGTCATTGTGTGGGATATTCAATTAATTTTACATCAAGGATAGGATAACACAAATTTATTTCAAATATAGGCACTTTATAAATACAATATACATTATAATTACCAATAATATCCATTTTAAACAAAATTCATTGAAATTTTATTTATTTTAATGTTTCAAAAAATTATTTAGTATATTTTTCTGTTGTTTTCAGAAAAAAGGCCGGTTTTATTTCATATTTTAAATTAATTAGAATTTTACTAAAAATTATATACAAATTATTAACATAATATTAAATTATTATTTTTTAAATTAAACATTCATTACTGACCATAACCTCATTTTGTACCAACTAAAAAATATTAGATATTTTTAAATGGAAAGAGTGTGATATTTGGATTTCTCTATACATAAAATAGTATATATGTCAATTTCAATTTAAAATTGAACAAAATTTAAAAAAATAATAAAATATTGAATGAGGATAGTCGAACACAATTCATTAAATAAAAAAAGGTATGCTTTTGGGTTGTTTTAAAGACTAATACCATAGTTTTAAATCTCATTAACATGTTTTACCCTTACCAAGGTGACATATATTTACAATGGTTATTATTTATAATGAAAAAAATTGGACAATTAAACCAATATTTTACTCTAGAATCAAATTTAAAAGTAAAATTTTTGGATTAAATTTTTCAAAAGTGGTAGAATTGAATTCTCATATAATTTTATAATACATAATGAAAATATTTTTGTTGAAAAAAATCATTTTTATGCTAAAAAATTATGTTATATCAAAACATGAATATTTTCAGTCTAAATATAATTAATTAGAATATTATTAGTATAATTTTTCATATTTCTCATTAAGAAATAATAAAAAATATAATGGTACTTTAAAATTACATGATTCAATGAAAAAAGATGTTTTTATTTGATTTTTTTTTATTTTTCACTACTTAATGAAAAATCAATCATTTTAGAAAATTTGAATGATTATTTCCCTATTTTAATTTTTATAGGAAATTTTCAATAATAATTTTTTATTCAGTAAATATATTTTAGGTATGTGATAAAAATTAATTATAATTCCAACACACAAAATATAATATTTAAGGGTGAAAAAAATATTTAATAACATAAATTGACTTCCCAAAAACATTAGTTCTTTTTTAAAAATGAATAATAAATAATTTTTTATTATGTAGGACCATTTTATATATTTTATAATATTTTTACTCATATTTAAATCCCTTAATTTTAATGGCTATGTCATAATATTTACATTAAAAAATATATATTTTTATAATATATCCCAATTCTATTAAATCTCATTGTTTTGTGTTAAGTAAACTACCTAGAATATTATCATGTTAGAATAAATTTTCAAGGTGGTATATTTCTTAATGGAATTTTTTTCTTAATATTAGGTAATATTTATTTTATTTAAGTCAATTCATGATGAAAAGGATATTTTCATAATGAAATTATCGTGTTACCTTGAAAACGTGTTTTAATCTATGTTAGAATACATTGGAAAAAATTTCTATCTAATGGGGATATAATATATTGATAATATATACCATGTTGAAACAAATAATGACTATTTTGTGAACTTTTTTCCCATAGTTTGACCCATTTGTTGGGTCTTGTTTCAGGTTTTTTTAGGTAATACATGGATTCTTTTGGTAGTTTTTGGGCTATTCCCAATCGAGGCCTAGTTTTCGCAAACCATGAACCCCACCCCTAGAGAAAACCCAAAAAACCTTGTATAGTGATGGTTTTCAAAAAAAATTCATGATTTTATAAACCATGTATCCATTATAGAGAAAACTTTTTCTTTGGATAGATAGACCATACAGGGCGCACGGTTAAGCTGCACATTATCCCTAACCATGAGACCCTCTCTATGAAACCATGCATAATGAATTAATGAATTACTTTTATTTATATTCAAATCGTGAGAACCCCTATTTTAACCCTATTTCTACCCCCACTAGACCTAACTCAATTTATATAGCATTTGAGTCTCTCAAGATGCAGTTTTGGCTCAACTAAACCCCTAAATTAGTGAAACATTACACTAGGGGGTGGTTCAATCCCCCTGTAATAAGTGGATCTAATTTCATTTAATCTTTCCCTATATATCATTCATCCCTCCATAGAGTTTGATTAATCCTAATGTATTATATGGATCAAAAAAATGAATAATATGATCACGATTATATATTTATTTTCTTAATCTCTAACTCCTTTATTATACATTGGTTGATCCAATTGTGAGTGACAATTCTAAATATGTGATTAAAGGTAGGTAGGTCCATTTTCTATATAATTTATATGTTAATTTTATTCTAATTTATTTGAAATAGTTTTTAGTTTTATTATGGTAACCTTATTTGATAGGATTTTGAATTGGAATTTTAAATGGAATGGATATTGGGGAAACCCAAAAATTATAATTGAATTAGAAATTAAGGTTTCATTTGAAAATAATTGAATTTGACAAATGTTTTTATTTTTTTATTTGATAAAAAATATTGAATTGAAAATATAAAAATTTATAATTGGTTTTTTATTGGAATGGAATGAAAATATGAAAACACGTGTCTTGGTTTTAAAATTGAATTGGTATATTCAAAACATTAAATAAGGAAATTGATTTGTAAATTATATTTGACTAGGAATTACATGATTTCCTCATTATGTATTAACCATTTGGTAAAATGTGATCTTGGGTAGTTAGTGAGTTATTTTGGACAAGAACACATGCATGTGCTTTCAATAGAAGTGTTTTGAGGATGAAAAATCAAACAAAAACCTAGCAAGATAGATATTATCCCCAATGGGTTAATTGATGAGTCCTATTCGGCCAGGTCTAGTGGAACATGTGTAGACATATTTTTATGGGATCATTATTATGAGATGTTTGATGATCCTATAGCCAGAAACTAATATACTCTAGTGTAGGTGACTATTGTGCTTTCTATGATCATTTTGACTATATATACAGTTGATTAAAGAACTATTTTCCACATCCTAGTTGATTTATATAAACTAATTTATATAAAAAAATTATTTAATCCAGTGTTTAAATAATTTACACCTAATGAAAAAAATCATGTTTTATTTTAAATATGAAAATGAGATATCATATAATTCACTATTATATATAATTTAAAATAATGATTTGGATTATTATTATAGAAACTGTTACAAGACACTTGGTGAGAACACAATAAGATTTATAGCTCACAACCTACCTTTTCCTTAGAACATTTGTATATTTTCTTATTCCATTTACAAGAAAGGGAAGGCACCACATCGAGGTGGTGTATGTTATTGATCATTTGGTTTTGTCTTGTTTATCTTGTGTGGGTATGGTTGGACTTCTTCGTAGGAATTTTATAATCATCCGATTTGGGTTTTTTTTTACCTATCTATTTTTGATACTTTATCCTTTTGTAATTTATAGCGTACTGAATTTTTTTTATCCTCGTTTTCTTGTTATAAATTTTAACCCATTCATATTTAATGATTTGAAGTTCTATTTTCCATCCTTTGGGGATCATGAACTACCTTTGGGCCATGTAAATGAAAACTAGGTTGTCAGGTACCTTGGTATCATGGATGGTTTGTGACCAAGTTGTTTTAGATGAGCATGTTTAGACTCATTCTTTAATGTCATTATACAATTTAGGATATATTATCACGACTAAAATAGTAAACATGAGTGAGTAAATTTTATTATCTCATCATAACAAGTCTTAAGATACCATGGGTGTATTGGGAATGGATTATTTAGGAATAAAATGTTCTAATTCTATAATTTCCCTACCTTTGGAATTGGATGTGTGGAATTTTGAATAATGAAATCATATCAAATGGGATTGATAGTCAAATTTATCTTACTTGAGTTTTAGATATGTTTTTCATTTTGTGGTCTTCAATGTTGTATATTGATTTTGTTTCACATAATTCCATTAATAAGTTGATTTAATAGTCACCAGATGAAATATGATGTTGAAATGTAGTGATAAAATCCTCAAGTGGACCAGAATATTATTGATATGGGTGTGCGTACTGTCTAATCTCTAGGAAATGTACCTTCTCCTGTTACAGATCAGGCTCAAGTAGTGAATCTCAAAGGGATTAATATCATAATCATTCAAAAGGTTTTCATTTCAAGAAGAAACTAGTGTTCCAAGGGTCTAATGATCCTCAAGAGGAAAAGTATTGGTTTAAAAAGACAAATGTTCTATAGGATTTCTTGTAAATTACTACTTTTATTAAGGGTAAATGTTCCACCTCAACGATAGAGGGACCTAGTAGGATATTATTGGACATTATGGTGATAATAAATAATAACATGTGTTTAGAGTGGGAGGAATTTATATTTATTTCCACTAATCAATTCGATCTTGGATCTGTGTTGGCGGTTGAGGATAGAGAGTATTTAGAACATGAACATGTTGACAAGATAGTAAAAGAGTATAAAAAATTCATTCCTAAATTTTTTAGTTTGTACGAAATATAATATATAATGATAAGATGAATATTCAATGGTTTGAGATTGGTATCTGGCCCAGCATTTGTTCTTAGGATTTATTATGGGAGCTTTCTTCTTATATAGACATGATGGATAAGATGTTGATTATTAATCTTGACATGGTCGATATGTCAGTGTAATGACCCAAAGATTTATCAATGAAAATTAATCTTGATCTAATAAAATGGTAAATTGTGTAAAATTGTTATATAACATATGCACATATGTTTTTTAATGATTTTGGATTTCAAAATACCATTATGAATTGTTACCATTGCTAATATATTTGTTGAATAATGATAACATTATTAATATAAATATAAGGCTTTAGAAAATCAAATTTACTCAGAAAAAGGAAGTGATGGCCTCATCCAGTAGAATTTCACCTTACAAAGTCCAATTTTTGGATCTCATAAATGAGGTGGCATCACTGGGCTTCGCTCTTGACCATTCCCAAGCCGAGCTTCAACACATTAAGCTCGAACAAAACTACCTACGAAAGAAGTGGAAGTTAATAGAGATTACTACCCAAGAAATGCTATCTAAGACACCCCAAGAGTCAGTAACCATCGCGCACATTACCCTTGGATCTTATGTGGTTGTTTTAATGGGTTTTGTAACAAGACCCTATCACTATGATTATGTACATTATTTTGAATAAATAATATACATTCATTTTATCATTATTACTTTCTAACTAGTTTTAAATGCACAAATAGTATTTTTTAGTTAATATTAAATTTTGAATAATTAATGAAATTTTTAATTAATAAATATTTTAGTAAAATATTATCACTAAATTACATTTTATTAAATATAAATGATAAAATAATTTTTATGAATACAATTGTAATTTATTTAAGGCTTGAAAGCTGTTTTTTGTTAAAACCCATTAATTTTTTATAAATGTTTGTTTTTATATTAAAAGTAAAATTTCACATATTTAGAAAATTATTTAGTTAAAATTAATATTATTTTTGGAATCAGGATGTCGAAATTCTCCAACGGTGAATTTTGCATAATTTTCTAAGATAGTTGATTTTTTCAGTAAAAATTAAAAACCGTTCAAATATATTAGGTGTTTAATGACATCATAATGAACAAATAGTGATGTAAAAAATTACTATAAAATATATTTTCTGCCAATATATGTTGTATATTTAAAATAATCTTATTTTAGATTAGTTTTATTAATTTTATGGTTCCTTAGTGGACCCTTGAAGACTTATATAACATTTTAACATTTAAAATAATTTTATTGAGAGTGTGACTCACCAATACATAAGCTAGCCTAATATTTTAAGAAGTTCAGGTATTGGACATATAAAATATTTTTTTCTTCTCCCCTTTGAAAAGAACTGTGGTAAGAAACCATGGGATGGTTTGTGGTTTTGATTAGTTTAATGTGTGGTTTCCAACAACTAAATAAATAATTCTCTCTCTTTTCTGATATAAACCCACACAAGCTCCCACTTCTTTTTCACTCAAAGCCTTTTCATATTGACAAATCCCTAACATCCTTTCTTTATAATTCACCTAAGGATCTCCAAGCTCCCATGAATTCCATCACAAGCCTCTCACAAATCATTGTTATCAGACTTTGAAGTAATGGATTTCTTCCTTTCTCATTTTTGTCCAAATTTCATTATGTTGTTATACCATTATATTTTTAAATTAAAAATGTTGGGGAATGATTTTTCACCTCCTTAATATTTCACTATTTATGTTTGAATGATTATATATCCCTTTCATTAACATTATTTCCTCCCATGTACACCTGTTACCATGCTGAAATTCTGTAAGGTATTTCTCACTCCTCATTTGCATTCAAGAAATTCTTTTGTATTATAAACCTAAATTCCATTACTTATGTTGGGAATTTTATCTATATGAACTCCTTTATTTCCATTTCATATAAATATTATGAGACTCTCATTTCTCTCTCATCTACCATTTTTTTAAATTATTATGTCACGACGTTATGCTGCCTAAATTGCACCGTGATTTCCCAAGCCAAAGCCATTGTATAGTGAATAACATGACCATTTATCTATCAAGGGTATTCACCTTTATTAACATTTACATATTGATTACGGAGTTTCATTTATTTATTCTACATTCACTTATCATGGAATAATTAATGATGTTTAATGATTCCATGTTATATGATCCGTGTGGCACACTTATGCATGAAATGAAATGATTAAGAAGGGTACTCCTGGATAGCGTTCCACTACATTGGGTAATGATTAGTATCATGATAAGTCAAGTGAAATGAGGGTTTACTCATGCTAATTCAGGTTTAATGAGGGTTTACTCATTATCCATGTTTAATGATCCTTGGATAATGCTAAAATCATGTTTAATGTTGTTCCCACATTTCAATGTTATGATAATCATGCTATATAATGCATTTATGTTCATGTTTATCTTATGGTCCATTGATATTATTATTTCCTAACATGTAATTTATTCTTCATGTTATGACTTCTTAACTCCCTTACTAGGATTTATTGCTCACCATTTTCTAATTAATGTCCTCAGTTCATCCCATGAAATGCTATGTACAGAGGAATGTGTGTGGTCATGTCAAAGGGGGTTTCAATAAAGATGTGTATTTAATGTTTTAAGTTGTTATACAATGTTACTAATCCCAAAATACACTATAAATCTCGATCGTATATGTTGTATCAAGTGAATATTTTATTTAATAAATCTTGTCTAAGTGTGTAATAAAGAGCGTAGTTGTTATAGTTGGTATCAAAGGATAGGTTTAGTTATTTTTTGGTATAGGATTAGAAAACCCTAGTGAAAGCCTTAGGGATAAGACTGAGAATAATAAAAACATCCCTAATAATTTTTTTGATTTTTGATTAAGTGTTTTATCATGAAAATGCCCTCCTGTTTGGATATGAGCAGGTAGTGGCGACTCTAGCATATATGTATCTAGGGGTAAAACCCAAAAACACTTCTTTGTGCTAGAATCAAATGGAAACTGGTGCACGACAATAGGCCTTGTTGCACTCTTGGTTATGACACTCCTGTGGGATATGATTTGGTAAATTTGTGAGATTAAATTGAACCATTATTAAGGGGAAAATTCCCCTAATAATATATGTTGGGAAGTAGATCATGGATACCATATATTGAAGACTATAAGATCATATGTTATGAAAAAAATGTAATTTATAAGTCATCCATTTTGTCTTTGGATTACCCTTTATGTGTTACCCCTATCTTTCCGTTTATTCTAGCCAATGGCCTGTAATAGGAGGACTCGGGATAACAACCAATGTGAATATCAATGCGATGAATGTTCTAATGAGATGCTGAATCCTATGGGAGTGGAAATCACAAACTTCGTCACAATACTCTCTCATTTAACTCACGTTTTCAATAGAAACATAGGTCAACTAGAACATAACCCCCCCAATAAAGGAAAAGTCGCAATCATGATCTTCATCAATCAAAGGCCACCTACTTTTAATGGATCATCTAATCTGTCAATCGCCGAACAATGGATCAACTCCATTGAGAAGATCTTCTCCATCCTTTAATGTTATAAACCAGAGAAGGTACTTATGGATGCTTATTGTATGGAGGGTGAAGCTAATAAATGGTGGAAATTGATCAAAAATACAAATCCTAGGGAGGATATTTAGGCATTGGAATAGAAGGATTTCTGAAAAATATTTTTTGACAAATATTTTCCTCACAACCTCTAACTTAAGATAAAAAGGTACTTCCTTTCCCTCAAGAAAAAGGATGAAAAGTCCATTTGGGTGTACGAGGAAAACATTACAAGGCTTTATCAATATGCCTCCGACATTTTCATAACCCCTGAATGCATGGATTACCACTTCTTTGGTGGGTTAAAACCCATCCAATGAAAAGGTCTAAAAATCAAGGACTTTGAGAGCTATGAGAAATTTTTCTGATGTTCTGTCAAAGTCAAAATGGAGATTGGAGAATCTCAAGGGTATCATAGGGATAAGACGTGTAAGGTGGACTTTAATTTTTGTGGTATGATGGCTATATCCAATGGTGATAAGAAAATACAGCCCCCCACTTTCCAATGGTGTGAAATTATGTACACCAAAAATTTCCTAAAGGGAATGAGAAAATTATTTTGGTGTAGAAGAGAAGGGAACCTGGCCAATAACTGCCGACAAGAAAAACCTACAGCTAAGATATAGGATAAGTCCACATTGTTTGACCATCAACACATTGTTTATTTCTTTTACCTATAAAAAACTAGGGCATGTTGGAAACCAGTGCCCTAAGCCAACGGTTTTTTTGAGGAAACAAACAACCTCGAAGGCAACAAGGGAATGCTTTTTACATCACAACCACCAAAGTGAACCTGGACAATGATGTGGTGATAGGTACGCTATTTATTTATTCAAGAAAAGAAAATATACTTTTTGATTATAGTTATATGCATTCATTTATTTCCCGAATGTTAGGTAGAATATTCTCAACACCACCACAAGTTAGGGAAATAAATATGTCGGTGATAATGGAAAATGGGGTTATCATTGCATCCCAGGAATATAAATCCTCCCATGTCATAATTTTTGGATTGAAATTCCTGGATAACCTCATCATACTTCCTCTATTGGAATTTTATTCAATTCATGGAATGGATTATATTTCCTTATATAGAGCCAACATAAATTTCCATTAGAGGGAAATTACTTTCCATATGGTTAATCTACCCCTGATTCAGTACAAGTGCAAGGAAGATGATGAATCTTCTATAGCACCATAATCTCATGAGTTTATATTACCACCCTATGCGAATGCGTATCTAGATTAGTTGATTAAGTCAACAGAAGAAACCATCCTTGAAGACATGCCTATCATGGGGGAATTTTCTGATGTGTTTCCTGAGTAATTTACTACTCTTCCTCCTATAAGAGATATTGAATTATCAATTGATCTTATACCTTACGTGTTTCCAATATCCATGACTCCATATTGAATGGCTATTGCGGAGCTTGGGGAGATAAAGAAAAAACTACATGGGAATATGGATAAAGGGTTTATATGCCCAAGTGCTTCACCATGGGGTGCACCAGTCCTCTTCATTAAAAATAAGGATGGTTCAATGTGTTTTTGCATTGATTATTGTGAGCTCAACAAAATCACAATAAACAACAGATGTTCACTACCATGAATTTTTCACTTTTCTGATCATCTACGTAGAGCACAATACTTTTCCAAGGTTGATTTTTAGTCAACATATTACCAAGTAAGGGAGAAGAAGGAGGATATCCCCCAGACTACTTTTCATACAAGATATGAGCACTATGAAGCCATAGTAATTCCTTTAAAGATCACTATTTCTCTAGAAATCATCAGGGACTTGAAGAATATATTATTTAGAGAATACCTCAACAAATTTGCGTTAGTCTTTATAGAAGATATTATAATATACCACAAAACCATGGAGGAGAATCTAAGCATTGTAATAGAGACCTTGGTAAAGGAGAATCTCTATGAAAATCCCAGGAAATGTGAGTTCTGGTTGAAGGATATCTCATTCTTGTGTCATATCATCAAAAAATGGGATATCTCTGGATCCCACCAAGACAAATGTAATTGAGGGATGACTGAGGCCAACATCGGTAACAAATATCTATAGCTTCCTTGGGTTAGCTAGATATTATAGTTGATTTTTGAGAAACTTCTTACGAATTTCAACCCCTCTTACCAAGATAAATCAGAAAGGAGTCGAGTTTTTTTGTAGTGATGAATGTGAATATAGCTTCAAGGAGTTGAAAAAGAGGCTTATCGCTTTGACCATTCCACATTACCCACAAGTGGAGAACTTTTTGTGGTATTTAGTGATACATTGAAGAAGGGTCTGGGTTGTGTGTTTATACAAAATGAAAAAGTAATTTCCTATTCTTCAAGGGAATAGAATGTCCATGAGAAAAAATATCCCACGCATGATATATAGTTGGCTAGAGTACTCTTCGCTTTGAAAATTTGGCGATATTACCTCTTTTGGAGCAACTGTGAAATATACATGAATCACAAAATCCTCACGTATATATTCACATAGAAAGAGTTGAATTTTCACCAATAGATATGGTTAGTGTTGATCAAAGACAATGACAACTCCATCCATTACCACCCTGGGAAAGAGAACAAGGTGGAAAATTTTCTATGCAGAAAGGACCTATCAATTATATCATTGAAGAAAATGGAAAAGGATCCAATCTTCTTAGATTTGATGAAGATGGACTTGGGAATCATAATGAAGGGAAAATCATCAAACCTTTCACTAATGAGTTTTCAACCGTCTCTTTTGGAAAGTTTAAAGGATGTTAAAATGGATGATGTGGGAATTCATAATAAATTGTAAATGATCAGAAAAGAGAAATCCTCGAAATTAAATGTTAATGAAGATAGAATTTTGAGATTCAGGTCAAGAATATGTGTTCCATAAAATCCAGAGTTTAAGAAAGTACATTTGGATGACATACATAGTTCGAATTTCTCTATTCACCCAGGAAACAGAAAGATGTATCGGGATATTCGAGAGCGTTATTACTCCGATAACATGAAGAAGGAGATCATTGAGTATACATCAATGTGCTTGGAATTTCAGCAAGTGATGTCTAGGAGAAATAAGTCTAAGGGGATGATATAACCATTACCCATACCATCATGGAAATGGGAAAACATCTACATGGAATTTGTCACCTTACACCCGAAGACATCCAAAGGATACAAGGCTAAATGGGTTTTTGTGGATCATCTTACAAAAACTGCACACTTCATTACAATTAAAGTGGATTTATCATTGGATCAACCAAACATATATATATCAATGAATCAGTAAGGCTACATAGAGTACCACTATCGATTGTATCTGATCAACATCCAAGATTCACCTCTATGTTTAAGAATAATATTGAACATGATCTAGACACTGAGCTGGTCTTCAGTATGGCCTATTATCCACAAACGGATGTCCAATATGAGTTCACTATCAAAACACTTGAGGTAATATTGAGAGCATGGCTGATGAACTTCATAGAAAGATGGGATCAACATCTTCCTCTGGTTGAGTTCTCTTACAACAATAGTTTCCACTAAAGCATCCAAATGGCTCCTTATGAATCCCTTTATGGGAAGAGATGAAGAAAAATTGAATGTTGGGACTTAGTTGGGGAGAAAAAACTCATAGGTCTAAAAATGGTCGAAGAAATGGTGTAGAATGTTAGGACCGTCTAGAAAAAAATTAAAGCTTCTAAGAGTCAACAAAAGAGATATGCTGATAATCATCGATGAGACCTAGAGTTTGATGTCGGAGACATGGTATTTTTCTATATATCATCTCAGAAGAGGGTTATGAGATTTGGGAATATGTGAATGTTTAGTCCAAGGTACATCAACCCTTTTGAGATCCTTCATCGCATTGGAGTAGTGTTCTATTGAGTAGCACTCTTACCGAACCAATCTCAAGTACATGATGTACTCCATGTATCACTCTTGAGGAAGTACACACCTGAATCATCGCATGTAATCAATCCAGAGGTGGTGCCATTAGAGAATGAACTCTATTATAAAGAGAATCCGGTGAAGATCTTAGATCGTAGGGAGATGTTATATGAAATAAGAAAATTACCTTCATCAAGGTGTTGTGACAAAACCACATGTTTGAGGAAGCAACATGGGAATCAGAGGAAGTGACGATGTAGAGATACCCTCATCTGTTTTAGTGTGAGAAAAGGAAATTTAGTGGAAAAAATTTCTTAAGGAAGGAAGATTGTAATGACCCAAACTTTTTCAATGAAAATTCCTCTTGATCTAATTAAATGTATTATTTTGTAAAATGGTTATATAACATATGCACATCATTGTATTTATGATTTAGGATTTCAAAATACCATTATGAATTATTACCATTGCTAATATAGGCATTGAATAGTGATCACTTGATTAGTATAAATATACGGATTTACCTAATAAAATTTACTCAGACAAAGGAATCAATGGCCTCATCAAGTAAAATTACCCCATATGAAGCCCATTTTTGGGAGCACGGAAAGGAGGTGCTGTCACTAGGCTTTTCACTGGACCAAGAAAAAGCCGAGCATCAACAAGTTAAGCTAAAATGGAACAGCCTATGGGAGAAGTGGATGTTAATAGAGATTACCACACAAGGAATGTTCTCCAAGCCACACCAAGAGTCTGTTACCATCGTGCAAAGTACCCTTTGGTCTTATGCGGGTGTTTTAAGGGGTTATGTAAAAATTCTCTAACATTATGATTATGTACACTATTTTTTATAAAGAATATATATTCATTTTATCATTGTTACTTTGTAAATAATTTTAAAAGAACAAATACATTTTTTTAGTTAATATTCTAATTTTATGAATTAATGAATTTTTGAATTAAATAATATTCTTCAAAATGTTATTACTAAATTAATTTTTCTTCAATATAAATGGTCATAAAAAATTTACAAATACATTTGTAATTTTTATTAATGCTTGAATGCTTGTTTTGTGAAAACCTATAAATTTTCGATTAATGTCATTTTTATTATCAAAGTAAAAATTCAAATATTTTGAAAACAATTTAGATAAAATTAATTTTATTTTTGAATCATGATGTAAAAATTATCCAACTCTGAATTTTTCATAATTTTCTGGGACAGTCGATCTTTTGGGTAAAAATTAAATACCATTTAAATATATAATGTATTTTATGACATCATAATTCCCCAATAGTGATTTAATAAAATACTGTAAAATATCTGTTTCGGACAAAATATTATTTATCTTTAAAAAAATGTGATTTTATATTTTTTTTATTAATTTTATGGTGCCTTAGTGGACCCTCCAAAGCATATAAAACATTTTAACTTTTAAAATGAAAACTTTGAGAGTGTGACTCACCACCACATTACAAAGCCAAATATTTTAAGAATTTTGGACATTGGAATTATAAAATATTTCCTTCCAATTCCCTTTGGATGATACCAAGGGAAAAACCCAAGGTATGTTTTGTGGTTTTGATTAGTCTAATGTGTGGCATCAAAAACCTAAATAATAAAAAGTTCCCTATCCTTTCTTATATAACCCCCCCCCCCTCATGATCCCACTTCCTCTTCACTCGATGCCTTTGGATCTTGACCAAACCATGCCCTCCTCTTTATATAATCCTCCCAAGGTACCCCAAGTTCCCATGAAGCCTCTATCAACCCTCTCCCAAGCCTTTGGGATCTCACTTCCAAGTAAGGGATTTCTTCCTTTATCATTTTTTTCCAAATTTAATTATGTTTTTATGCCCTTTTATTTTCAATTAATAATTTTGGTGTATGATTTTTCACCTCCCCCATACTTCAATAATATTATTTGATGGATAACAGATCCCTTATCTCTCATTAATTCCCCCCATGTCTACCCCTTACCATGCCGAAATTCTGTAAATAATTTCATTCTCCTCATTTACATTCAAGAAATTATTTTTTATTATGAATATAATTTCCATTACCTATGTTGGTAAATGTATATATAAAACCCCATTACTTTCCATTTCATATAAATATTATGATACTTCTTTTTCTTTCTCTTCATCTATAGCATCCCACCTTTTTAATATAGAACTTTTCATTTCATTTTACAAACAGGGGATCGTTAAAGTCTAGTGTCTTGGAAATCATGATCATAATACATGAAAAAACATATACATTTTCTGAAACCACTTGAAAGGATTATTCATTGTTCATCCTATGTTCATTACAGCATCTCATAACCTGGGAGAATACATCAACGAAAAGGGTGAGCAGAAGTCCCAGAAAGGAAAACAAGAGAAACATTTTACATGTGAACTTGAGATACATCAATAAAGTATTGATAAAAAACTTTAAGGCATGATAAAGATATCATGAGGCATATCATAATAAAAATAACATGTTTTATAACATTAATATGTGGCTACAATAGTTAACTTATAAAATAATTTCTATATCACCAAGGTCCATCCCCAAGGTGTCATTAAAAAATTATCAAGGTTTTTCACCAAGGTATCGTTCAAATAGTCATCTATAGAGATTAAGTCTTTACCCAATGCATAGGATTTCTATCAGGGTGCACCCTTAACTTGTAATTATTATCATGTCAGCCACATATATCATCATAAAAAATTTCATAAATAACCCATATAGAATAAAAGAAATGGGTTTCATTTCATAATCAAAATGTTTTAAAAACAACTTTAAAGACATGACCTTTATGTCACTTTAAACCCACGGAAAAGGAAATAGGGCTTCATGTATGTAAATACCATAATTAAAATAGAAAATTTTGATATATATGTTGATAACCCTATTGAAGAAAGAGTTTTGAGTATTCACTTAATAAAATAAAAGAATATGTGAAAAAGAGAGAGACATTTTGAGACAAAAATTCTGCAGCATAATGGCTATGTTACAGGGATTTAAAAAATATTGAAAAGAGAGGGGACATGGGTTACCCACTAATAAATGATCCATAAAACAGTAGAGGGCCAGAATATAAAGGATATAAGAACATGGTAATTAAATTTCTAAGACATACCATAGGAAATGAAAAACATGGAAGGAAGACAAAAATAAGATTTCTCTTGTGAAAATTTAGCCGCCAAGATTTCCCCTTAACCAAATATCGATGACATGATTTCAAAAATGAAGACCATTTTATGAAAAAAACTTTCTAAATATTTTTAATTTAATTTTTAAAATAAAAAACACCATTCACCTAAAAAAACTAATACCTAAATAGTACTTTCTGGAACAGTTATTTACCTATTTTATTGAATCACATTATTTAATCAAGGTGCCTAGATTATATTAATAATTTATTAAGTAAGGTTACTTAATACATTTGATCACACTACTAATCATAAGATTAATATAACTATTCATAATTAACTATTCATCAAAAATTAAGTTGATCTTATTAGACTCTAAATTTCTTAATGAACATAACTGCAGAAGACCATTTTTCGAAAATCATTACACATTATTAATTATTTAACATTTACATAAATATTTTTAAATTAACCTTTTTTCTAAAATTCATGAATAATATGCATACTATATTTATCGAGACATTTGAAAATTCACAATCTTCGCCATAAGATCAAATCACAATTTTTATTTGAATCAAAGGATTATAAAAGGAAGTTACAGTATCGTTACATAACCCCTTATAACACCAGCATAAAACCTAAGAGTAAGGTGTGCTAGGATGATATAATCTTGGGGTGGCTCGGCCACCATTTCCTGAGTAGTGATTTCTATCAGCATGAACTTCTCACAAAGGTGATTCTGTTCTAGCTTCACACGATGAAGTTCGTCTTGGGTTTGGTCCAGAGTAATGCCTAAAGGTGTTACCACCTTCTCGAGTTCCGTAATATGGGCTTCGATCGGCCCAAGACTACTGGATGGGGCCACCAAATCTTCTTTATATATTAATTAATCATGATCACTTGTGTTTATAGAAAATAATTGTAACATTTAGTTTCCAAATGTCATATTGACCAACGGTCATATAACAGTTGAAACCCAACAAACTCATTTTAATTATAATCATTTTATTAAATAAAAAATAAAATAACCCACAAAAACTATGGATCAAAAGTTACTCTAAAAAAATTCAGTTCATTACAATCTCCCCCCCCCCTTAAAAAATTGCATCCTCGCAATTATAAAATTAGGATTGGAAATTTCGTTGAAAGTCCCACATCGGAAAAAGAGTCATTAAAACTATTACTTTAAAAGAACTAAAGGGGAGTACAAAGGTCACATGAGTTAACCCATTCTAGGATTCCATGTAGGAAAACATGAGTATGGAAGAGAAAACAAAGGGTCAAGTTCTGATGGAGTGTGATAGAAAAAAAATTTAGGAGAAAATTTACCACAAGAAGATCATAAACTTAAGACGTGTTAAATGGTATTTATTTACCCAGTGTGAAACGTACACCGACAACATTTTTGTTTTAAGTTCTTTTTCATAATTTTGAGGAAATAATTTACTACAAAGAATAAAAACATAAATAAATATTCATACCTTCAAGTAGAGTTGCATATCATAATACTTTTCCACCAAGACTAATCTTTTCTCCAATCAATGAGCATTCAGAAGTAATTTGTCTCATCAAAAGCACAATAATCATCTTCTAAAGAATCACATAATCCACAAAAGAATAACTATATTTTTCCCTTTCCTTTAGTCATCAACTAAAACGAAAATGGTTAGTACGAGATCATATAATCCCCAAAAAGGATAATCCATTATAAAATTAAATAAGAATATTAATCTCCAAAATTCAACAAAAGTACCCAAAGGTCCAGAAAGACCATTCAATACACAACCATCCTTAAAATTCTTCAGAACAATCCAAACTATGATTGGAACCCAAACCTCAAACGGATTTAATCACATAGTCTTCCCCAATAAATTTTAACATTTATCTCTAAATAACATCGACTACTATTAATGTCTCATAATAAATTGTAATTAACCAATTCACATATTCTCTATGCTAGGTTCATTATTTTCCAGAAATAACCCAAATCATGATATGTCCATAATAAATACATTAATTCTTACAAACAAAATTCAACCATTCCTCGTCAATTTAAATCCTATGGTATTTTATTTTCCTTAAGAAAATAGTACTCCAAAAGAGAAAACATCGTCTAAAATAACCTTTATCATTTAATCACTAGATCATTTTCCTATAAAAAGGATATCCATTTGATAAAACATAAGTTTCCAAAATTAACTTATTCTTGATCCCTAAAAATAGCTGGTGCATTAGTCAGTCCTAAGGGGATAACAACAAACTCATTATGCCCATATCTTTTTTGGAAGGTAGTTGTTGGAACAACATCATTATTCACCCTCAATTAATGATAACTAGAAATAAGATCAATCTTAAAGAATAATTGAGTCCCACAAAGTTGGTCAAATAAGTCATCAATTATTTGAAGAGAGTATTTTTCTTCACTGTGATCCCATTCAGTTCTCTATAATCAATGCATAGCTGGATCGATCCATCCTTCTTCTTCACAAGGAGAACTGGCGCTCCATAAGGAGACACACTGGGTCAGATAAACCCATTCTACAAAAGATCATTTATTTTTTTTAATTCATCTAGCTCCTCATTTTCCATCCTATATGGGGTCTTTGAAATCAGATGAGATCCAGGTATGAGTTCAATAGAGAACCCTACCTCTCTTTATGGGGGAGGTCCGGGTAACTCCTCAGGAAATACGTCAACATATTCCTAGATTATGTGGACATTTTCTAAAAGAATAAATACATCATGAGAAACTTATTTCATTTATGACTATTTTAACTAGAAAGGATTTTATGTCTTAAAACATCATTCTTAGACAATTACATTTTTCTATAATTCCTTCATAATGATTCATAAAAATTTTGTGATTAACCAAACATATCTCCTGGGAGTGTCGTAACCAAGAGTGCAGCAAGGCCCATTGTCGTGTACCAGTTCCCATTCGAGTCTAGCTCAAAGTGGTGTTTTTGGGTATTACCCCTATGTAAATTTGTTCCATATCCACCTCTACCTTCTCATATCCAGATAGGGATGTATTTGCTTGATAAACCACTTAATCAATACCCACCAAAATCCCAGGAATATTTCATATATTTAATCTTCTCTATATGGTTCTTCCTAAATTTTAATATCTTAATTTCCATAAATAACTAAACTATCCTTTGATACCAACTATAGCATCCCACCTTTTTAATACATAACATTACATTACATTTTACAAATAGAGAATCTTTAAAATCAAGTGTCTTCGTAATCAGGATCATAATACATGAAAAAAACATAGACATTCTTCTAAAACCACTTGTAAGGCTTCTTCATTGTTCGTCCTATGTTCATTACAACATCTCATAAACTGGGAGCATACATCAAAGGAAATGGTGAGCAGAAGGCCCTGTAAGGAAAACAATAGAAACATTTTACATGTGAACTTGATATACATTAATAAAGTCATGATAAATAACTTTCAGGCATGAGAAAGAGATCATGAGGCATATCATAATAAAAATAACATGTTTCATAACTTGAAGATGTGGCTCCACCATTTAACATAGACAATCATTTCCGTATCACCAAGGTCCATCCCCAAGGTTTCATTAAAAATTTACCAAGGTTATTCACCAAGGTATCGTTAAAATGGTCATCTCTAGAGATTACACTAGTGCAGAAAACGTTTTTAAAGTCACCATTTTTTACATCAGTTATATATAACCGACGTGAAAATCTGTGATATGTGGTTTTTAATGTCGGTTATTTTATAACCGACATCAAAAATCCCACACGTTCATCTATGAATTTTTTACGTTAGTTATAAAATAACCGACATAAAAAAGGCAACATCTGAGGCCTTTTTGAAGTCGGTTATTAAATAACCGACGTAAAAACCCCAACCCGCTGAATTTTTCACATTGGTTATATTATAACTGACATAAAAAACCAACAGCCAGCAGTTTTTATGTTGTTTATAAAATAACCGACGTAAAAACTGTGGTTTCTGATTTGTTTTTTACATCTGTTATAGAATACCCGACGTAAAAAACCAATACTCGGCTTTTTTTTACGTCGGTTATATAATAACCGATGTAAAAAATGCATTATCTGATACATTTATAACGTCGGTTATTATAATAACCGATGTTATAAATGTAAAAAAAATAGTTTATAACATCAGTTATTAAATAACCAACGTTATAAAACATTTAAAAAATTAACACGCCCCATGGTTTCACATTGCTAATTTTTCGATCGACGGACCGGTAACTCATCTCTCTCACGTGGAAAACCCTTCTCAAATCTTCGATCTCATTTCGTTAAACTCGTTTTTCCATCACCGTGTATAATATTTACACTTTTCTGATCTATCATCTCTACTCGCAACACTCAGGTAAGCCTCCCACGATTTTACTTCCTTAATTTTTTTCCCAGATAGTCTATATTTACGTTTTGCGATTTTTTGTTTAAACATGGTAGGAATCTTCGATTTTGAACCCTATTAACTCATTTTTACATCATCATCTTATTTATTATAACTAGATATATTAGATCGACTCACAATATTCATGTATGCCTCGTCTACTTCTATTTAGTTTGTTTTTGTTTCGCGGATGACCGACATTGATGGTAATTTTTGTTGTCATTGACCACTACTGATCTCATTCACCTATATTACTACAATTTATATATAAATAATTGTGATATAACCATTCCTTGTACCAGTGTGATTTATTTTATAAATATATATGGTTTTTCATGGTGGAATTTTTTTTTTGGATCCTTGGTTGTTTTTATTTTGGGTACCACTATTTGTAGTTCTATAATCTATTTACGTGGCTTATTTTTGTGGACTATTATATGTCTTCATATGCTATTAAAACCCGATTCATTGAAAAATATAGAATTTTAGACTAGTATGAGATACAGTTCATGGTCCTCATTTTGAATAATGGCATGATACCAAAACCAGTAGCTTGAGGTTAAAATCCCTAGATATGCCAAAACTAGTAGCTTGAGGTTAAAATCCCATGGTTCTGGGGGGCCGTCAAGAGGGTCGGTGGCTGTCCATGGGGTTTGGGGTTGTCCAGAGGGTTGGGGGCTATCCATGGAGGTATAGGAGCAGTCCAGGGGGTGTGGGCGGGGGGGTCCAAGGGGGTGGGGTGTCGAAGGAGGTGGGGGGATGTCCAAGGGGGTGGGTGTTGGGGGGGGGGGGGTTCTCCAAGGGGTGGGGGCATGTCCAGAGGGTTTGGAGGGTTTTCCAGGGTGTGGGGGCTGTCCAGAGGGTTGGGGGTGTCTAGGGGGGGTGTCTAAGGGGGTAGGTGGTGCAGGTGGTGTCTATGAGGGGTGGGGGTGCTGTCTAGAGCGGTGGGGGGCTGTCCAAGGTGTGGGGGTTGTCCAGAGGGTTGGGGGTGTCTAGGGGGTGGTGGTGTTCAGTGGGTGTCCAAGGGTGTGGGGGTGGTGTTCACAGGGTTCAGGGGGTGGTCCAGAGGGTTGGGGGGTGTCCAGGGTGTCCATGGAGGTGGGTGGGTGGGGGTGGGGGGGGGGGGCAGTCTCGGGGTGTGTGTGTGTGTGGGGGGGGGGGTCCAACAGGGTGGGGGTGTCGAAGGGGGTGGGGGATATCCAAGGGGTGGGGGGGGGGGATTTCCAAGGGGGTGGGGCCTGTCCAGAGGTTTTGTGGGGTTGTCCAGTGGGTGGGGGCTGTCCAGAGGGTTGGGTGGTGTCCAAGGGGTGTCCAAGGGGGTAGGGATGGGGGTGGTTTCCATGAGGGGTGGGGGTGCTGTCTAGAGGGATGGGGGCTATCTAGGGGGTGGGAGGGATGTCCAGAGGGGTGGGGGGCTGTCTAAGGGGTGGTGGTGTCTAGGGGGTGTCCAGGGGGTGGGGGTGGTGGTCAAAGGGTTCAGGGCGGTGTCCAGGGTGTCCATGGAGGTGTAGGGGGGGGGGGGGCAGTCTAGGGGTGTGTGTGTGTGGGGGGGGGGGGGGTTGTCCAAGGGGTGTGTGCGGGGGGGGGGGGGGGGTCCAAGTGGGTGGGGGGTCCAAGGGGTGAGGGGTGTCTAGGGGGGCTGTCCAGGGGTGTTTGATTTGATTCTCAAGTTTACTCCATTTTCCCCAATTTTCTATCAACCATTGGAGGCCCCATGGTTTTATTTGATTTAATGGAATTTAAAAATGTTATATCTAACTATATTTTCTTCTTAAAATCATATTCAAGAATATTTTTTTATATACGCATAGATTTTTTTTATATTTCAAAATTGTTTTACATTCAAATTATGATTTTTTTCATATAAGCATATATTTGTATTATCATAAAAAGATGTATAATATTGATATTTATTATAGATAATAGTGAGTCTAACTTTGATTACAGCACATCGAATGAGCAATGAATATGAGGAAGGTGTTGATTCATTTTTGGAATTTTCTAAACGAAATGCTCCAATTAGTGACATTTTTTTATGTCCATGCCTGAAATGTTTGAATATGAAGAAGTTGAAAAGAAGAGAGATAAAAGATCATCTGATTTGTCATGGTTTTAATCTGAGTTACAGCCCTTGGATTTGGCATGGTGAAACGGGACGGAATGTCACTAATGATGATGATTCCCAAGATAGTAAATATGATGGAATTGAAGAAATGATTCACGATATTGAAGCAGAACAAATTGAGATAGAACCGACAGTTTTGCATCTATATGGTGATGATGAAAGCCCATTATATCCTTGTTTTTCATATTTTACAGTTTTGTCAGCAGTTTTAAGATTCATTAACCTGAAGACGAAACATGGATTGAGCGACAAAAGTTTTACAGAGATGCTACAATTGATTAAATACATTGTTACAAAAGATAACAATTTTCCAAATTCACATTATAAGGCCAAGAAAATATTATGCCGGATGGGATTGAGATACAAGAAAATACATTCTTGTCTGAATGACTGTATTATATATAATAAGAAATATTATTTTCTGTCAAAGTTTCCTAAATGTGGGACATCACGGTATAAGGTGAAATAGAAATCACAGGCTGGTGTGGAGATTACAAAGATCCCTTCAAAGGTATTTTGGTATCTTCCTATAATTCATCGTTTCAAATGTTTATTTTCTAATTCACATGATTCAAAAAGGTTAAGATGGCATAAAGATGAGCAGTTATGTGATGGAAAAATATTTCATCTAGCTGATTGTCCATAATGGAAGAAAATTTATGAGCAGTATTCTACTTTTGGAAATGAAATTAGAAATCTCAGACTATGGTTGTGAACATATGGAATGAATCCATACCGAACCCTCAGTAGCACACATAGTTCATGTCCTGTTTTATTGGTAATTTAAAACCTCTCTTCTGAAGTTTGTATGAAGCACAAATATGTCATGTTGAGTATAATGATCTCTTGTCCGAAACAACCCGTCGATGATATTGATGATTACTTGACACCGTTGATTGATGATTTGAAACTTTAATGGGATGATGGTATTAGGGTGTATTATTCTTATAAAATGGAATATTTTCAACTGCATGCAGTGCTTTTTTTCACTATAAATGACTTCCCAGCATATGGAAATTTGTATGGATACAGTTTTAAAGGGCATAAAGCATGTCCAATTTGTGAACAACAGACATCATATTGTCAATTACATCGTGGGAGGAAAACAGTGTACATGGGTCATCGAAATTTTTTGCCTATAGATCACCCTTATAGAATACTAAAAAAGGCATCCAATGGCTCACAAGAATTTTATATTTCTCTAAAACCTTTATCCCCTATTCTATATTTTTAGAGGGTGAAAAACCTTGATGTGACATTGGGAAAGACACAGAAATCTGGTAATGATAGACATAATTGGAAGAAAATGTCAATATTTTTTGAGCTACCATATTGGAGATATCATGAAGTTGAACATAATATTGATGTCATGCATGTGGAGAAGAATATATGTGATTGTTTTATTGGAACACTGTTAGATATTAAAGGAAAGACAAAAGATGGGTTGAATGCAATATTAGACTTACTATCAATAGGAATACGTTTGGAGTTAGCTCCCACTCCTAAAAGAAGACGAACATTTCTTCCCCCGGATTGTCATACATTATCGAAGGGGGAGAAAATTAATTTTTTTCAATGTCTTCATGATATCAAAGTTCCTCAAGGTTATTCATCAAATGTAAAAATTTTTGTCTCATTGAAGGACTTGAAGATGATAGGTATGAAATCACATGATTGTCACATCATGATGCAACAAATTCTACCAGTTGCATTGTGTGGAATATTTCCCATCCATGTCAGAAAGTCTATAATGAAGTTGTGTTGTTTTTCCAATTCAATTTGTAATAAAGATATTGATGTGAATTATTTGAACATTTTGGAAAAGGATGGAATTTTTATACTTTTTCATTTGGAAATGTATTTTCCACCAACTTTTTTTGATATAATGGTGCATTTAATGATTCATCTGGTTCGAGAAATAAATCTTTGTAGACCTGTATATCATTGTTGGATGTATCCTTTTGAAATGTATATGAAAAATATTTAAGCGGTATGTTAAGAATCCATATCTACCTGAAGCCTCCATTATTGAAAAGTATATTTCTGAGGAGGTTGCAGAGTTTTGTATGATCTACATGGATGAGGCGCAGCACATAGGTTTTCCTCCATCTCTCCATGAATGAGTTATTAATGAGGGAAAGGGGATTCGTGGATTGAAAGTCAAATTATTGTCAGCTGAATAGATAAATAATTTAGAACCATACATCTTGAATAACATAGCTGATGCTCAACCGTATATCACATTGCATATTAATTAGTTGAAACAATTTCATCCAAAGACGAATGAAATGTGTATTTTGAATGAGCACAACAAAACATTTTTTTCATGGTTTAAAAAGGCCTTTCTTGGTAGATTAAATGTATCGGAAACATTAAAATGGATAGTGGGTGGTCCATGTTTAAATGTGATAACATGGTCCGGTATAACATTAATGGCTATACATTTCATACGAAATCTCAGGACAATATAAGTGCAGTTCAGAATAGTGGTGTATTGGTGTTTGCAGATGAAATGCATTTTTCATGTGCTAAGGACAAAAACCCAATTTCTGTATCAAGTGCATATTATGGAGTGATTAAAGACATATGAGAGGTTGATTACTTTAAAATTAAAGTTCATGTTTTTAACTGTAAATGGTTTATCGATAGCAATAGTGTCAGGCACGATGAATTTGGAATGACACTTGTTAATCTGAATAGATTGGAAGAAACAACTGATTCTTTTATAATGGAACCACATGAAAAACAAATTTTCTATGTAGTAGATCAATCAGATATGTAGTGGGCTGTTGTTTTACAAGGGAAAAAAATATGTTGGTGAGGATGAACTTGATGAAGATTCTGATTTATGTGAGATCCATACTTCCATGGAAAGATTAACATATCATAATGATAAGCATGTTGAAGACATGGTTTGTGCCATAAGGAATGATCACGATGAAGTAATTTGGGAAAACAATCAATTTGTACATTCCTAAAATTATAGGAAACAGATGTTTATTTCTCGTTTACATTTATTTTTTTCATTAAATGTTAGATATTTTATGTTTTTCTTCATTAAAAAATTTATTATAACAAAATAAGTATAAGTTTTTGTTTGTTTTAAGTTTTTTTAGTTTACTTTATCATGTTTACTATTACATGAATTATATATCAATTTTTTCAGTGATAATTACTTTACCATGTTTACCAGGTTTACCAGGTTTACCATGTCTACCATGTTTTCCATCTTGACCATCATTACCATCTTTACCATTGTTCAACATGATTATCATATTAACAATGTTTACTATTACATAACTTAGTACAATTTTATATTTTTTGATTACTATAGTATTAAAATATTTGAATTTGTCTATTTTTTAACTAATGTTTGTTTTTTTGATTTGAAGGATAGTTATAGATCATTCAGTTGATCAAAAACATTATTCTGGAGATGAGCATATTGGTCATACCTCTGGGGAGGAACATTCACATGCTCCTCTTGATGTTCCCTAATCATCCTCATGTGGTCCCATCACAACAAAGAGTTCAAGATTTGGTAAACGTGGGTGCACACGTTTACCAAAATTATCACTTTCATGTATGTAGGATCAGAGGATACTCATTTAGTTTGATGCTGATGATATTCCTAGAGGTCCAAATGCAAAATATTTAAAGAGTTTTGTATCAACTCCGGCTAAGAGAAAAATAAGCATCTATTATGATGACTGGAGAAGTGTGGATAAAGGGATAATCTCTCAGTTGTGGGAGACGATTTTGGTAAGAACTTTTGCTATTGTTTGACTATTATTTAAATGTTTCTAGTATATATAATATGTTTAACCTCTTCTTCAATAGATGAATTTTGATATTCCTAACACTGGAGGAGTCAGGAAAAAATTCTTATCGATGGATACCAAAAGATGGAGGGATTTCAAATCAACCCTCTCATCTGATTTCATTTTCGGTCATAGAAGACATGACAATCCATGTCATATTTATCCTTTTATAGATGAATACACATGGAGAGAGTTTGTTGAAAGTAGAAGAAAAGAGTCATTTTTGGTAAGGGAAATGTAAACTTTAATAAGATTTCTTATAAAAATTATTTTATTAATGTTTTGTTAATGATTTTTTATTCTTAATTTACAGAAAACAAAGAAAGCTCATCAGAAGATCCAATCTAAAAATCTACACCCTCATAGTTTATCTCGGGGAGGGTATGCATTTTTGGAAGAACAAATGATGGTGGAAAAATTTCAAAAACTAAGAGCTGAGACATCACGCTCTGGAGAGGTGGCCCCTCCATCCCCTCCATCTAGACATGAAAAATAGAAGAGAGCTCAGATGAGAAAAAAGGGAAATATCATTCAGAAGAATTGAGAATCGTAGCTGAGAGGATTGTAAGATATCTATTTTATTTATTTAAGTTAACTATTTTCTTCATATAATTTCAAACAGTATAGAAATGTTCAATTAATTAATAAAGGACTCTCTTGAGGAGAAGAGCTCAAAAGGGGCATTTACAGCTACTGGGAGGCAAGATGTTTTATCTGTAGCATTGGGAAAGCCCGAACATCCTAGTCGTGTAAGAGGATATCTGGTAGGTGTATCGGTAAGAAGCGTTTTTCCACGTTCTTCAACATATAACATTGAGGGTGTTTATAAAAAAAATAGAATTCTTGGAGGCTAAATATCATAATATTAATGCGATGATTGAGGAAAATATTAGAGCATCGGTACAGTCTATGTTTGCAGACATGTAAAGAAAATTTCAGACTGTATCTCCCACTCCTCCGCCTCCCCCTACAGACCCCATTATTTATCCTCCACCTCCGCCAATACCTCCCACTCGCCCACCTTAGCAAGCGGGACCCATTTTCTATCCTACTCCTCCGCCGCATCATTCTACTTATTGCGAGTTGTATGTTGATGATCCTCAACATAATATAGTTTTATATGGGTTAGTATATTTTACATGAGATACGGTTCATCATCAACAATTAATGGTAGAGAATCAGAGGGTCACTGTACAGGATATTATAGATATATTAGCTTGAGTACCATTACATACAAATGAGGTGACAACAGTTGGACATAGTATCAACTATTTTTTAATTTGGCCATCCAGACCTCTTCGACTCACTACCATAGAGGTATGAATGTTTTATCTTTTATTTTATTTTTTTGTTAAAGTTTCTTTGTCATTTGAAAACTAATATATTTTTCTAATTATTTTTACAGGAATACATCAAAGGTAAAGAAATACTATATAGACAACAACCCAGACAAATGGCTATGATATCCGATACAGATTCTAGTAGTCTTGGCAGATTGTCATGATATTCAAATTTGTTTGCGGGTCATTATGAGTTTCCAATGGAAGCTCATGTTTGGGGACATGAAATAAAAATGGGGATTATGAAAACTAATATCATGGATCTTGTTACTGGAGATAATTTTGGCATCAACGTGTTGAAATTTGCTTCCATGTAAGTCTTAACACCTTTTCCCTGCGTTATATTAATTAAAAATTTATACTTATTTATGTTTTGTATTAGGTATCTTTATAACATTTTTGAGATGAATGAGCTGACAGATGTATATGAATTCATGGACACACAATTGATTTCCCCTGAAGAATTTGAATTTGATGAGAAACAAAGAATTCTTTATATTGCTGAAAGACTTGAACAGAATATAGTCACACAATGTTGGATGATTCCTTTTTGTGAGAGGTATAAAACATATCTCTCTCAAAGAGTTCATTATCGTTTAACATAAAAACCCACTATCCTTAAATTTTCTTTTATCAGTGATCGTTGAATGTTAGGGGTTTTTTTCCCAAGGGAGAAAATACTTTATTGGATATTCTCTATCCAAGATGATGTGCGGGAATGTTTTATGAATATATTGGAAAAGTGAGTTTTAATTTCTCAATAGTTTTATATATTATAATGAATTTTAAATTTACCCTATTCGTATTATTTTCTAATAGTTCATGGGTCTACTTTTGGAAAAACACAATGAAAAGAAGTGCAAAGATCAAATATGTAAATATGAAGGTAAGTATCAATTTATAATTTTTACTTTTTCATTTATTACATAAAAATAATATATTTAATTTACACTCATTCAATCAGAATTTTCATGAACAACAAGGCATCAACAGATGAAGATATTATATGTTATGATTTATGTATGAAATAATAACAAATGGGACAGTTGTGAACATTGACCTGGTAAGATTTCCTTTTAAACATTCCCATAATATTTCAATTTTATTTATTCATTATACACGTTAACTACTATCCTTTTCATTTGTAGTTATTTGATGACCCTGAACCCTATACTGCTGAAGACATCTAACACTTACAAGTGGAGTGGTCAAATTATTTATAGGTTTGATTGAATTTTAGTTGTTTGTAGTGTAAAATGTAATTTTGAATATTGCCATTTTAATTGTGTATTTGGTAGTTGTTTAAGGTGTATTTAGTTTTTTTAAGTTGAATGTGTATGTTTTGAATGTTATATATGTGAATGTTTAATTTTTCTATACTTCTTGTTTTGGTCAACTTATGATGGTTTTTCTAGTATGGATTCTGGTTTGGGGGGAGGGGTTCCAAGGGTGTAGGGGGGTGTTCAGTGGGGTGGGGTGTACAACGGTGTTGGAGGTCTGCCTGGTGGGGTGGAGTGGAAGGGGGTGTTTTGGGGTGTGGGAGGGCTGTCCAGTGGGAGTGATGAGTAACTTCCAGCGGTGTTCCCCTTGAGGTGGTGTCCAGGAGGGTGGGGGGGTTGTCCAGGGGTCTTTGGGGCTGTTCATGGGTGTTGGAGGGCTGGTCAGTGGTGTGGGAGTGATTTCCAGGGGTGAGGGGGTATACATGAGGGTGGGGGTTTTCTAGGGGTGTTTGGGGCAGTCCAGGGGGTCGGGGGGCAGTCCATGGGTGTGGTGGGGGTTGTCCAGTGGGGTGAGGGGGGTGTGGGGGTGTGGGGGGGGGGGGGCTGTCCAGGGGTGTGGGAATGTTTTCCAGGTTGTGGAAGGGTATACATGAGGTAGGGGGGTCGTCCAAGGGTGTTTGGGGCCGTCCAGGGGGTCGGGGGGCAGTATAGGGGTGTGGTGGGGGCTGTCCAGGGGGGGTGAGGGGGGGGGGGGCTGTTCAGGGGGTGGTGGGGGCTGTCCAGTTGGGTAAGTTTTAAATGTTATCAATGTAAATACTTAATTTTTTTTTTAGTTCTTGTTTTTTCCTACTTCTGATTTTTGGTACGAATTGTTGATTTGGTTTTCGGTTGTTTCTCGGGAGAGCAGAGGATTGCATTCCATTTAAAAAAAATTGGTATTTCACATCGGTTATAAAATAACTGACGTGATAAAGGAATGGGGAAGGGTTTATCACGTCGGTTATTCAAATAACCGATGGGATAAACACATGTGGAATGGTTTATCACGTCGGTTATATAATAACTGACCTGGTAAACCATTTCCCAGGCCTTTTATCACATCTGTTATTTAATAACCGACATGATAACCCCCCCCCCCCCCCCCCGGACTGGTTTATCACGTCGGTTTTTATATAACTAATGTGATAATCCATTTCCCATGGGTTTAGCACGTCGGTTATTTAATAACCGACGTGATAAAAATACCCAGCACTGTTTTATCATGTCTATTATATAATAACCGATGGGATAACCCCCCCCCCCCCCCCGATTTATCTCCTTGGTTATGTAATAACAGATATGATAAAGTCCAGGGAAATAGTTTATCACGTCGGTTATTATATAACCGACTTGACAAACAACCCCACACTATTTTATCACGTCGGTTATCTAATAAACGACATGATAAACACAACGATGTTATGTTTTCTACATCAAGTTTTAAATAACAGATGTAAAAAACAATATTTATAACGTCGTCCGTATTAACGTCGGCTAAAAACCGACGTAAAAAATTAAAAATAACTGACGTTAAAAACGTTTTCTGCACTAGTGTTAAGTATTTACCCATTGCATTGGAGCGCTATTAGGGCACACCCTTAATTTTTCGTTATTATCATGTGAGACAGATATATCATCATAAGAAATTTAATAAATAACCCATATATCATAAAATAAATGGGTTTCATTTCATAATCATACCGTTTTAAAAACCACTTTAAAGACAAGATCTTTATGTCACTTTAAACCCACAGAAAAGGAAAGCGGGTTTCATGTATGTAAATCCCAAAATTAAAATAGAACATTATGATATATATATTAATGCCCATATAGAAGAAATGTCTTTGAGTATTAACTTAATAAAATAAAATAGTTTGAGAAAAAGAGAGAGACATTTTGAGATGAAAATTTTGCAGCATAATGGCTATTTACAGTGCTTTAGAAAATATTGAAAAGAGAGGGAACATGGATCACCCACTCAAAAATGATATATTAAATAGTAGAAGGAATTAATATAAAGGATATAATAACATGGAAATTAAATTTGAAATACATACCATATGAAATGAAAAACATGGAAGGAAGACAAAAATAAGATTTCTCTTATGAAAATTTGGTAGCCTAACTGCGTCACTTAAAACATCAAAAAATGAATTGATGAGATTAAATAGGGTCTATCATAATGTGAACATAGAAGGAAATTATGATGAATATAGATATCATAACCAAACATGGAAAAAGGTAACTTGAAAGACTTGATATGAAAGTAGAACTTTGAAAATGTGAAGAGTGAAAGAATCCATTACAAAAATTCGGCAGCCTAACGGCGCCACATAAAAATTTGTAAAATGAATTGGTGAGGGTAAGAGGGGGTATATAATCATATGAAAAGAAAAATTATAGTAAGTTGAATATAAAAGAACACCATCCAACATAAAAACATGGAGAATAAATGGAATGACATAATAGAGAGTACTTGAAAAGAAAGGGAGAGATAGGATACCTTACAAAAATTTGGCAGCCTAACGACGCCACATAAAAATACATAAAACGAAATGATGAGAGTAAGATGGGATCTCTCATAATATGATCATGAAAAGGGCAGTAATAAGAATATAAAATAACATCCCCCAACATAAGAACATGGGGCTTAAATGAAATGACATACAAAAGAGTACTTGAAAAGAAAGAGAGAGGTAGGATCTCATACCTTAAAACGTAAGTCCTAAAACTCAAAGGTTGGGACCTTGGAGGCTTGAGGGAACCTTGGGAGGACCCATAGAGAGGGAAGGAAACCAGAACATTGTTGGATAGGATTTGGAAATGAAATGAATGAAGGAAAGGATTGGTATTTATAAGAGAAGTGAGGGGACAATGCATTAATTACCAAGGGACACCTCATCGGTAGTATTGGAAAAACCATAGGGTTGCCCATAGTATTGGCCCATGTTATTGGCCTCTTAGGACACCTCATACCTTATATTACTATTCATAAATCGACCAAAATTATTTCATAATTATTACATCCTTAATGATGTCACTAAACACCAGAAACTCAAAAACTGTATTTTCATTATTCCCCAAAATTTCTACTTTCTCAGAAAAATCCCAATATTTCACCTTAACAAAATATCGATTCTCTGATTTCAAATATGAACTCCATTTTACAGAAATACTTTTTAAAATATTATTAATTTATTTTTTAAATAAAAATGCTATTCACTAAAAATTCAACTCTTTCAGAAAAATCTCAATAATCCACCTTAACCAAATATCGATGCTCTAATTTCAAAAATGAACTCCATTTTATGAAAATAGTTTTCTAAATATTTTTATTTTAATTTTTAAAATAAAAAACACTATTCACATGAAAATACTAATACTTAACCAGTACTTTCTTGAACAGTTATTTACCTATTTTATTGAATCACAATACTTAATCAAGGTGCCTAGATTATATTAATACTTTCTAAAGTGAGGTTACTTAATCCATTTGATCACATTACTAATCATAAACATAAATTCACTATTCATAATTTACTATTAATAAAAAAATAAGTTGATCTTATTAGACTCTAATTTTTTTATTGAACATAACTGTAGAAGACCATTTTTTGATAATCATTACACATTATTAATTATTTATGGTTTATAGAAATATTTATAAAATATCCTTTTTCTAAAATTCATCAATAATATGCATACTATATTTATCTGGACATTCGAAAATTCACAAACTTCACCATAAGAAGAAATCACAATTTTTATTTAAATAAAAATGATTACACAAGGCAGTTATGATCTCGTTACATATCCCCTTATAACACCAGCATAAGACCTAAGAGTAAGGTATGCTAGGGTGATAGAATCTTGGGTGGCTCGACCAACATTTCCCGAGTAGTGATTTCTATTAGCTTGAACATCTCGTGAAGGTGATTCTATTTCAGCTTCACACAATGATGTTCGGCTTGGGTTTGGTCCAGAGCAATGCCCAAAGGTGGTACCTCCTTCCCGAGTTCCGTCAGATGGGCTTCGATCGGCCCGAGACTACTGGATGGGGCCATCGAATCTTCTTTCTATATTAATTAATCAAGATTGGTTGTATTTATAGAAACTAATTGTAACATTTAGCTTCCAATGGTCATATTGATCAAGGGTATTATAACAGTTGAAACTCAACAGAATCATTTTAATTATACTCATTTTATTAAATTAAAATTAAAATAACCCAAAAAAATTATGGAATAAAATTTACTCAAAAAAACTTTGGGTCGTTACATCAACCATTTTTATGCATTCTTATGTCACGCCGTTATGTTGGAAAAATTGCACTATGGTTTTCCAAGTCAAAGACATTCTGTAGTGAATACCATGCCCATTTATATATCAAGGGTATTCACCATTATTCAAATTTACTTATTAATTAAGGAGTTTCATTTATGTATTCCACATTCTTTTATCATGGAATAAATTATGTTGTTTATGGATTCCAAGTTGTATGATCCATGGGTAAAACTTATGCATGAAATGAAATGATTAAGAATAGCGCGTCGTGATAGCACTCCAATGCATTACGTAAATATTTATATCATGATATGTCATAAGTGATGAGGGTTTAATTATTCTAATTCAAGTGAAATGATGGTTTACTAATGTTCTATGTGGAATTAGCCTTGGATCATGCTAATATCATGTTAGATGTTGTTTCCAAATTTCCATGTTATGATAATCACACTATATCATGCCTTTATGTTCATGTTTCTATTATGCACCATTGAAATGCCTATTTCTAATCATTTAATTGATTCTTCATGTTATGCCTTTTTAACTCCCGTACTAGTATTTATAAGTCACCCTTTTCATATGCAGGTCCTCAGGTTTTCCAATGCAATGCTAAGTATGAAGGAATGTGTGTGATTAGGTAAAAGAAGATTTCAATAATGTTGTGTTTTTCATGTTTTAAGATGTTATGTAATGTTTCTATTCCCTAAAGACCCTAGACCTATCCATGTTCTATGTTTTATCAATCAAATAGTTTATGAATTAAATCATGTTTATGTGTGTAATAAAGAGCATGGTTGTTATAGTCAGGGTTGATCAAAGATCTTAATTCTCATTCTGTAAGGATGTGAAATCATGATGTGTCTTATGATTTTTTCTAAAATAGTCATCCTCTATACCTCCTTTATTTCCTATAATATTCCCATTGAACATAATAATGTTTGTAATGAATAGGAGTTTGAAACTAGTTTTCACTAATATACCTAATATACGTAAACAATGAAGACACAAATGAAACATGAATAAATTATGTAATATATGTTATTACCCATGATTTTTCATGGGATTATAAGGACCGAAATGTACCATGGTTCATTAAAAGGATTCCTAAACAATGGGTTTTGAGTAACATCCATCTGGAATGAAGGTTATTTTCATAGAGTAAGTGTGTCCCGTGGAAGCTGATACAGGTCCAGAGACAGTGGGAGGTACCATCCTTGTAACATCTTCTTTGGTGACTTATTAAATTGATTCAATTATGTGTTACTCATTTATAACAAATTGTATTGTGAACATGCTAAATCTTCCTAAAAATATTTTTTCATATGTGATGGATGTCACTAAACCCTTAATAATAGAGAGGGTGAAAGGTGTTTGTTGTTTTACTTTTTTATTATTATTATCATCAGTATATATTGTTTTGGATTATCATATTCTTGACATGATACCTCAAAATATCACTCTTTGGATGGATTGGATCATTGATAATGATGCATGAATTGACATCTATCATTAATGGGTTTCTATTATTGTTCCTGATAGGTTATGCCATATTTTTATGGGATAATTGTACCAGAGTTTGTGTATATCTAAAACTAATTCTCCATTATTGGGGAAAAATAATATTAGTGTTTCATACTGACCTTGATTAGGGATCTTTAAGAGATGATATCCAACCCATTGTATCTGTGTTTCCTAAGGTGTCTCCTTCTAATTATATAGTCTGCTTCAAGTAATAGAGGTAGAGTTCTATATTGATTTCATGACTGATACTTATCTATTTTATAATCCATCATACCACATGGTGCTAGCTGAATTGAATGATTTTAATACTCATTTGGATTATCCAGTATACAAAGGAGTTATATGCCTGAGTGTTTCACCTAGGGTGAAACGTATTCTCTTTGTTATAGTTTCCAATAGAACACTTTGAATATGTTTTGTTTACATGAAACTAAACTGAATTATGGTAAAGAATAAGTATATGTTACCAAATATTGATGATCTATTTGAAAATTTTAAAAGGGGTGTTGTTGTTCCTGAATGTTGATCTTTGATCTGGATAAAACATTTTGATAATAAATTAATGTGATAATTAGAAAACCGCCTTCTAGATTAGGTCTAGAAATTCTGTGTATCTTATCATTCCATTTTGTCTAAAAATTATACAATTTCCTTTATGGATTTGAGGAATAGGATATAGCATGAGTATATTAATACATTCATGGTTGTCTTTATGGATGGTATCCTAGTATATGTTCAATTAGAGGAATATCATTTTCTTCTTTTGAGATAATTTCTTGAAATTTTGAGATATATTTTAATCTATTCTATGCTACCAAAATGTTATTTCTGGATTTGGAATGAAATTTTCTTTTGATGCGTGGTCTTGGAACATGGTATCATTGTTGATCCTGAGAAAGTGAAAGATATTATGACAATGGAACTACCCTGAATCATTTTCATGATTTGATGTTTCATAGGTTGGGTGTGGTATTATCTCTAGTTTCTAAAGGAATTATCAATGTTTTCTTCTCTAATTATCACTCTCACTCAGAAGGGGGTAATTATCATTTGTGATGAAAAATTCTAGAGTTCTTTTGTTGATATGAAATGTCTTTTGACTTTTGAACTTATGATGACACTTACTGTGGTCGTGTAGGGGTATGCGGTATTTTGTGATGAATAAGGTTTGTTTATGGGATATATTATTATGAAGGGTGATCATTTCATAGACTATGGCTATCAGAATCATAGGCCATCTTTGAAAAATTATTTTACCCATGCCCCTGAACTCATGGCTATGATTCATGCACTTAAGATTTTGTGACATGACCATACATGAGATTTGATTACTAGGTACTCTGACACAAATATCTAGAGTTATATCTTCTTTCAAAATGAATTGAGTCTCCCCCAAAGGTTATGGGTGGCATACCTGTTGTTTTTTATTTTGTTATTCTTTATACTCTAGGGAAAGGGAATGTATTTTCCATTCCATTGAGAGAAAAAATTTCATCCATTCCATGAAAAAATAATTGGAAGAATGATTCCTGGTTGATCATTTTGAATAATATCATCTAGTAGTCCAAGGGAAAGAGGATGAGGTTTAACTCGAAAGTGATCTGTTGACCTCCAGTCATATCGATATGATTCTTCAAAAATAACTGATTGATGATTAATTTTGTATCATTTAGTACACACATTTTGATGGGTATACCCTTACTTATTGTTTGTTCTCCAAAGAGGGTATCCTAGGTTTATTGACCCTATATATTGTACCTATGGTTGTGAGAAAATATGTGATAGATGATTATTAAACATATCAGTGGGTTGTGTACCTAGGAACCACATAGATGTTCTATGACATGCAGAGATGATTCTGGTGGCGAGGTATATGATGGGACATCGGTGAAACTGTTTCGAATTGATATGAATATTAGAAAGTCAAGTACAAACATTGTATAACATTGAGTTTTATTCACCCACTTTCAGTACTAAATTGGAAGGGGGTGATATTTTTATGTACTTTTTGGTTAGGTTTCCTTCTACCCCTCAATAGAATAATGAGATATGGGTTATAACTAATCAACTAATAAAATCATCTCACTCTATACCTATTCAAAATATATCCAAAATTGATTATTTTTTAGATCTTCCTACGAAAGATATTTTTCATTTACATATAGGTTCATATAGTATATACTTTTATATAGATCCCCATTGAACTTCTCATTTTTTGTGGAACCATTAAGAAGAAATGGGATTTTATGTTCGTTTGAGTATGAGATCCCTTCCGTAGATGAGTGGCTAAATGCGGGGGGGGGGGGCTATACATAATCCTGAGGATATGATACATGTATATTTTCAAGAATTTGGTGGATCATTGGATAACAATATGGGACTGTTTGAGTTCTCCTATAGAAATGGTAACAGTCTGAAATCTAAAAGGAAAATATTAGACATTTTATGATAGGATTTGTAAATGTCAATTTTATTGTTTAGATATTGGTGAAAATTTATATATTAATATGAGTTTGGTATAAGATATGATAATGAATATTTATCTTATTTCATAAAAAACATTAACGGTGTTGAGATGATAAAATATTATACAAAATATTGAATGTGACCTCTATATATCCTTGTTTTGGATCAGTTATTCTTAAGAGTTTCACCTTGGATGGGTCATTGATGTCTTGGGAGGTGTGGAATGACTGCTTCTAATTATGTTGTAGCTTTTTTAGTTATTTAATAATATGTGTAAAGTAGTGTACCTTTTATCACTTCTATCATAGTTGATGTCAATACATAATGTGTTCCATGTATCATATATTTGGATGTATCGTTTAGACCCATCTCTTGTTCTGAGCTTGAAGGATGTTTTTATTTATACTGATTTATCCAAGACTATGTACCGAACCAATAAAATTTATAATGAGACAATGTATATTCAGGGGAGGAAGATACATCATTTCCTTCTTTTTTTGGGGCATGGTTCTAAGTATCCTTAGACTTTGGAGTGTGAGGCATATATGAGAGATTAGTTGCCGCATCTATTTTTTATGAAAACGTATTAATATGATTAATGGAAAAAATTTCTATAGTGGGGGGTTGTAACATCACATTACATTTTTAGGTACAATTTAACCCTATTTTGATGTCCATTTGTTTGGTTCTTTTTTCATGTAGTGTTAGGTTAAATACGGAGTTTCATGGAATATTTTTTGGAAATTCAAGATTGGAAAATGATTTGACGAAACTATAAACCCCATAGTGTAAACCATGAAGCACTAGATGATGTGGATTTTCATAGTTTTTGCATGGGTAGAGAAAAAACTAACCCAACTATGGGAAATCATGTTATTTTATAGTGAGTTCAGTGGGGGAATTGTTTAGGAACATTTTTTTCCAAACCATGCGACCCTCGCTAGGAAACCATGATCATGGGACTATATTATTCCTAATTTTAATTTTAAAATCTTGAACTCCCTGGTTTAAACCTTAATATAACCCACTGTACAAAATATGAATTCCTTTACTTAGGAAGCCCTAAAGAAGTTTTTTTGGCTCATCAACCCCCCCCCCCCCTTTAAAATTCCATACACCAATTGAAAATCCAGTACATCTCTAGTTAATGGATCTACTATCATTTGATCTATCCTAATATCTCCTTCCATCCTCCATGTATTTTGATGGATCCTAACATAATATATTGATCTATGCACTATTTATTTTCATCTTGTTTCTAATTTTTATTTCTATATCTTCAACACCTTTGTTCTTTGTTGGTAGATCCCATTATAGATACCAATTATTGATATCTTATTAATGGAAGTTTGTTCATTCTCAGATTTCCCATATAATATAAACCCTAATTTTAATGATTTTATTGAAATATATATTATTTTATTAATTATGAACCAATTTGACATGACTTGGAATTGGTATTTGAAATGGAATTTATTTTTTGAAAAAAAAAATCTAATGGAATTGGAATTTTGGGTTATTTTGAAAATGATGGAATGTATAAAATAATTTGTGATTTTATTTCAAATAAATATATTTAATTGAAATGATGAAATCCTATAATTTTCTTTACATTTATAATGGATTAAATTAAGAAACCCCCTTTTGATTTTGAAATTTATTTGTCATACTGAAACTAAAATTTGGGTTATTGAATTTTAATGAATTTTTTATTTAAAATTAAATTATTTTCCAATTATATATTGATTTATTGATCACATGTGATCTTGGGTGGTTAGTGGGTTATATAGAGAAATCAAGATGGGTTATTGTTTCCCTAGAAATGTGTTGATGATGATAAATCTTACAAAAACCAAGTTCAAAAAATCTTGTCCCCAATGGTATGGTCATGATTCTTATTTATCCAGAGGGAAAGGTACATGTCTTCATATATTTACCTATGATCATAGAAAAGGGAAATGTGAGGATCCTATAGATAGAAAATAACATTCTATTGGAAAAATGACCACTATGGTTTCTTTGATTTTGTTTATTATATTGTTCATTTCCTAAAGAACACTTTTCTTAATGACAGTTGATTTATATTATATATTTTATATAAAAAAATTTTATTCCTAATTTTAAAATCATTACATTCATTTAAAATAACAATGTGTTGGTTTTAATATGGAAATTAGACATTATCAAATTCCATGTTATATTTAATTTGAAATTTGATTTGTTTTATTAATATGGAATATGTTATTGAACACTTTGTTGGAACTTATTTGGATTTATAGATCACACATTAACTATTATTTAGAGTGTTTTTATGTATTTTATTTCTATAATATTTTATTATATAATAAATCATACATTTATTTTAGAATAAAATTATACTAAAAACACCACGTCATTACAATTACACTGTTAATATTGGTGTGAGATCTACTCCATTTTTATCACAATCACATGATGCCTAAATAATGATAGATCCATTATTATTGTAGGCCTTTTTTAGTTATATAATACATAGATTCTTAAATATATCTATAACCATTATTATGAAACTCTAATATCAAGCCTTCGGTAATGTGTTTTAAATCATTAAATCAATAAAATTGCAGATGGATATTCTTAATAATATGAGTCTTACAAACTATAGTTGTTATGTTCATAGATATTTATAAATAATACATGTGTTCTATATTATTTAATGAATAGGCATGGGTTACATCATTTTTAAGAGATTGAGAACATAACGAACTAAAATATCCAGTATTCCGAGAACATAATAGTTGATAGTCTCATGTGGTAAATCGTGGTTTTAGTCTTTTACTTTTAGGGGTTATGTGGTTTTAGAGTTTAATTTGATCATTTACACATGATAAGGGTTTCGTATTTTTGAGATGTTTCGTACTTAATTATTTTAGGTATAGTTTTTATGGTGAAGACTAGAATCATGGGTGGTGGTGGAGTTTCACAATTGTCAAGGCCTTGCTTGTTACTGATTTTTCATTACCATTGTCGGTGAAGGGGGATGTTGTTTTGTGAGGATAGATAGAATCATCCATGAGGTTTTATACTCTACTAATGTTTTTTGGATCCCTTTATATATTAAGGGAAACAATTGGATGGTGTTTATAATATGTAGGGAGGAGTTTCAAAATATAGATGCTATAGTTAGTGGTGAAATATACTATAATATCTGTTCATGTTTCTTACTATATTGGGAGATATTTTGGGATTGAGTTTAGGATGAATTATAGAATCACAGATGGGGTATCCTGGTTTACATGTGATAGATATGTTATTTATAGAGGACATATATCTTATGAGACACAAGTTTGATATGAAAGACCTGTGAAGGGGTAATAATCTATATTATATTAGTATATGATCTAAAATGGTGCTTGGCTACATGACATGGTTTTATAAATGGGTTGGCAGGTTCCTTTGTACTGGCATGTAGTCAATTAATGATATTTTGTAATATTAAATATATGATCGATGAAAGTGTAATAATTATTACTCTTTGATGCATGCATAAATATTTACCTAACTTGTTTTATGTGTTTATAGTATTTTTATTATTATTAATAAATTATTCAGGTATTATTATTATTATTACATACATAGGGTATAATATGTAAAATCTTGTTAATGATTTTTTGGAACTCATGACACTTCGTCTTTATTATCCTTTGGTGGTGTCTTATTTTAGGGTATTTGAGATTAAATTTTTAAATTTTTTGAGGTCTTGAGGGCTATGAACAATTGGTGCATGGATTTCTCAAACCATACGATCACCTAGTGAAAAAAACGCAACCCCAGGAAGTGGGGAGGTTTTTCAAAATTTGTGATAAGTTTAACAAAGTGTTTTTCCATTTTGTAAGAACTATGAAATCCAAAAATGGGAACATAGTTAGGTTTCACAATTTTTTTAACCGTGAAAACATTCCCAGCTAACCATGCAGATATTGGTTATTAATTTTGAAAAATATTTTTAAAAATTATAAATCCCCTTTTTTACCAACCTCATGTTAATAACTCCTCATATCATGATTTACTATTACTTTTGGGTATCTTTAGAACCCATTATCATTCATATAAACTATTTCATAGGATGATTTATTCATGGAAAATTCCATTTTATCCTTTTATGGTACATGATTCTTATCCAATTCCTTAGACCCCACTCTATCTTTATTTACTCTATTGAGTTTATATATATTATTTTTTTTGAAAGATAAAGAATCCTTCGATAAGGATCATTAATATAGAATAGAATTCTATATATATGTCAACATATTTCACTGTTGGAAATTCACCCAATAGGTGTTGAGTTTTTATACAGTGAATAATGTAGGCTTTTCTATTTAAGTATGGTAAATTGATTTAACATTATATTGACTGAGTTGATTTAATTTTATTTCAATTGAAATATGAAAACCCAATTTGGATGTTATATTAATGATGTATGGTTTATTATTACTATTTTTCCTCATCTTGATGGATTTGTGTACACACATTCTATGATCACTGATATGAGAGTGTGATGAACCTATAACTAGAATCTATCGTACCACATGAAAGATGACTAGGGTTCTTATTGTGACTATTTTTATTATATATTCCACTTATTGTGAAAATGATTTACCCATTCATAGTGATTTATATAATTAATTTTATATAAAATGTATTCCTTATCCATTATATCAATTATTTCCATCATTTGAAAAGAAAGGCATTTTTTCAAATTTTCAATTGTTGAACCTTGCATGTTTTATAATTAACAATGACTGGATGATTTATTTTATTTTTATGAAATATTTTTATAGAAAATATGGTGAGACCATATTGTAATTTTATCTCAAAAATTACCATTTCATTTTAACATTTTAGATCTCTTTCTTCCAGGTTAGAGTAAAGTCCAGTCGCATATTAGAGGAGTTGGATATTTTTAATCCCTTTGGGATTTGACTGACATGTCTATTGGGATATTGATTTTAACATTATATTTTCATGTACATTAATGATGTAATATTTTGGGTTTGGATAGACCTATTTTTTCAATTAATCTCTCATTTTTTTTTAGAATATTGATATGTATATATTTCTTATGATGTTCTTGTGGAAAAACTATTCCCTCTATCATCTTTTATGGTTCCAGAAACTAGTCGCCTATCTAGGGGGATTGGTAATTCCATTCAGGACATGTCAGGGATGGTTTCATTATCATGTTACTAGGGTACTCTTAGTAGGATCATGATAGAGTGATATCAATTATTCATGTTGTGCATATTTCATTGATTTTACTATGTAGTTGAGAGATCATGTTGGGACTTAGGAGGTAGTTATGAGTAAGTGTATGAATATATCTTATCATAATTATCCTTAAGTTACTATTTGTGTTTTTGGAAAGGTTTATTGAGACTTTTATCAAGTATTTTCCCAACATTTGATTTGGATTGGTATAAATAAAAAACTAATTGACTTATACGATGGGATCAATTTCTGTACTGCACTTGTTTGGGTGTTGATCTGAGTACAATTCTAATGTATTCAATGTTTTTTATGTGGTGTCACATTTTTCCTCTAAGAAGACATATGAATATGATCTAGGAAGATGTTTTAGATGAACAATAGTGTTATAATCCTACTATGGACCAAAATATCATTTATATTATTTTATGTGCAATCTATGCTTTCGGTTAAGAAGGTGCACTAGATCCAATTTTAGAACTAGTTATGGATACTCATGGGATTTATTTTAAGAGTGATGATCAAAAATTCCATTATAATATTAGAAAGGTGTTCCCAATGTCTAATAATCCTCATGAGGTAGAGGATTTTAAGAAAAAGATTTATCATTATTGAGTTATTGGAAATTCATGATTTGATTAATGTGAAATGTACCACCATCAAGATAGGTTCACACAATAGGAGATAGTGGAACTCGATGGTTATAAAGCAGAATCATCAGGGCTTAGAGTGATATGATTGGAATTTAATTTTCACAGAACAGATCTGACTAGAGTATATTGTTCTAGAAAAGGATATTGAGTTATTGAAAAATAAGAAGAATGATAGTACTATGAAAGAATATGAAAACTAATTTACTGAGCTTATGTAGTTTTCAAATAAGATTATATTGAATGGAAAAAATTAGAAATCAATAGTTCAATATGGGACTTTGATATTAAAATTTTTCATAGGATTCATCGATGAATCCGTTTTTTAATTTTGTGGTGTTGTATTAGGTGTTGATGGTTGAATTTGATATGGATAGAATTTTAGGGATGATGGGAATTGATTTTTTTTCTATGGTAGTTATATGACTTCCCTCAATATAAATAGAAATCATGATGAGACTCATGGAATTCCACAATTGAGGGGTTCTTGCAGAACCCATACAGTGCATGGAAGAGGCTCA
Organism: Viscum album; assembly: GCA_963277665.1. NCBI lineage: Eukaryota > Viridiplantae > Streptophyta > Magnoliopsida > Santalales > Viscaceae > Viscum > Viscum album. The sequence continues at coordinate 90,861,286 of OY728147.1, forward strand.
TTGACTTGTATGCAGTATAGAAGGCTTGGTCATTTGGAATGTGCTTTCATAGAGACCCCCATGATTTGAAGATTTAATGGAACATCTGGCCACTTGATGATGTTATGTTAGAAATTTTCTTCCCCATATTGTGTCAAAGTATCATCATCAAAAAAACGTGTTGTTGTGAAATCAGATTATTCCACATATGTATAGTTTCCTCCACATAAATCTAGATAAAATCTTATTCATATAGTGGATATGTCTTATGAGGAATAATATATGTGTACAATTATAATGAGAGGTACCATAATAATTTCACCATCTTTAGTGACTACTTTATTTGATACATGTGCATCACATTCATTTATATGAACTCATATTTTAAACCTATTAAATACTCATATAGATATTTTAACATTGGTGATGGATGTTAAAAAAACCCTTGAAAGGAAGAGAGAGCATGGTCTCTATTTTCCTGCTTATTCATTCTCTTTATCATAGATTAAACATGGGTGGTATTTTATAGTTATTGACATTAATCCTCTTGATTTAATTTTTGAGGATGTATTGGCTAATTTCTAATAAATCCCAAATTGACTTCTATCTTCGAGGGGTATCCTTTGACGAACCTGATGGGGTGATCTGTGCCATTTAGGGAGAATGGGACATAAGTTAGAGTAGTTATAGGCCTTCTTATCCAGGGTTGGGAAAAATAATATCAATTTTTGAGCAATTATCTACCAACAGTTTTCGTTGAGTTTCTTAAAATATTTCCATACAATTTCTATGGTTTTCCACTAGCCACAAAAGTGGAGTTTTTATTCATTTTATGCTTGGAAATCATCTTATATATGTACCTTATTACCATATGTAACCAAATATAAAGAAATATTTTAGGTCATGGTTGGGTAAGCATCTAGAGAATGGGTTTATAGGTGTTATTATGTCACCTTGTGTGGTGTATGTTATATTTGCTATAAAATATGATGGGTGACTTAACCTATGTGTTGATTACCAAAAATTTAATCAAGTTATGGTAAATAAAAATTATCTATTAAAACATATTGATGAACTATTTGAATATTTTATTGGGGAAAAGTGATTCTGGGATACTGATCATCAGTCTAGTTATCACAAATTCAGAATAAAAGTATTTGACATTCAAAAAATAGACTCTTGGTGTAGGAATGAATATTATGAGTACGTTTTCATTCCATTTTCTCTAACCAATGATCATACTGTCTTTATAGATTTTATTAATAGATTATCGAATGAGTATCTTTATACATTTTTGGTTGTCACTGTGGCTGTCATTACTCTTTACTCTAATGTGGATCATATGATTCAGGTAGGATTGGTTTTGGAGTTGTTGATAAAACAATGAATTTTTTCCTACATATGGAAATATTATTTATATATTTTTGAAGTTATTTTTAAGGTATATGTGGTCTTGAAACATCATATTTCAGTTGATCTTAAGAAGGTTAATGTTGTTATGAATATTGGGAAAATGTGTAATGTTTTTTTTATTCAAAGATCTACTAGTATTACTAGAGATTACAATTGGTTTGTAAGGGATTTCTAGAAATTTGTATTCTATGATGAAAACTCCAACCTGGATGGGTGTGAAGTTTTCATGGGACAAGAAATGTTAGAGTTATTTTCTTGGTATGAAACATCTTTTGATATCTATGTTGCTATTGACTTTTCGAGAGGCTGATAATGGCTATGTGGTATTCCTTAATGAATTAGGTTTGGTATTGGGATGTATTCATTTTCCAAGTAACCTCATGGTAGGATATGATTCACATCACCTTAGGACAGAATAATATAATTATCCAGCCCATGACATTGATTATATAGGTGTGATTGAAGACATTAAGATTTAGTAGCACTATCTTTTTAGATAAAGGTTTACCATCAATCCTGACCACAAGATCTAGTGTTACATCATATCTCAATATAATTTGAATCCATACCAAAGATGTTGGGTGGAGTAACTACATTAATTTTATTTTTATGTTTAATATACCTTGGGAAAGGTAATTTCATTATATATTATTTGTGTGTGAAACACCTTAACTAGTTCGTGAATGATTCATTATAATAGTGGAACATGGTTTCTCTTTTTTCGTAGTTTCATTGAGGATTCTAATAATCAAAGGATGAGGTTGTTATGGCTTGTTTGTAGTATACAACAACTCTTCAAAAGTTTATTCATAATGAAAAATAAATGGATGATGAAATAATTGTAATTATATAATCTTTTAATAGTGGGGTTATCATTGCTGGTGGTCAATATCCATGAAGGGTATTCATTGTTTTTTGAAATTAGCTTATCATTTCATCTCTTGGGAGGGAATATGGGATAGGGGATTTCCATATCTCCTAATTGTCTTTGTACCCATGAATTACAAATATGTTTTATGACATACGGTGATGATTTGGGTGGCTAGGTATGAGATGGGGCACTACTAATTTTGTCTCTTATTATTATACATTTCAACTATTCAAAGTTGGGCACTAGAGACCTTCTTTTTTTCATCAGCCTCTTCCATTACCGACTTGCAAGTGACATCAGATATCAATGAAAATTGTTGTTTGGTTACCACATACCTGTTGAAAAAATTATGTAATATGGTATGTGATCAATAGGCTGACCAAATAAGATCACATTTTACCCACTCGTGATACAACTAATGTTAAGGTTTTGGGAAATATTTATATAAAATAAATTAATCATTTTCACAGAGCTCCCTCCAATATATTCGCAGATAGAGACCCCCTTTATTAGTTATCACTTTTTGAGAGGCCGTCAAAAGGAGGTAAGATATCAGGTTAATTAGATTGGAATACAATCTAAAGATGGTTGGATATAGAAATGGGGATATATATATTCATGAATATTTTCTTCATGCCTACACACTCAATTTTTGTGGAGACTTAAGAAGACAATTTATGATTGGTTAAGTAATCTTATAATAATATTTTCTATAACATGATCAAAATGACCCATTTAGAGGAATTTTATGGTTATCCATATAAATATCTATTGTATTTGTTAGAGATTAGTGAATCATCCTTGGTTGGACTGAGATTGGTCTCATAGACCAAAGAAAATATTTAGTAGATTCATCTGAGGATTTTTCATGGCACAAAGACAATATAAATATTATTCTAGTTGTTTTCCAATACCATTAGAGTTTTCAGTTGGTGATCTGATGTTGTTGAAATTTTCACCTTGTTAATATTATTAATGGATTAGGAGGAAAGATAGGATTTCGCATCAACTTATGGGAAAATTTATGTTAATGAAATGGTAAGGAAGGCGGAATACCATTTATCACTTCCACCATAGTTTACTATGACAAAAAAATTTGGTCCATGTATCTTATTTATTAAAGTATCATTCTAATCTATATCAATTTTTCACCTACAGTGATATTGATGTTGAGCCTAATTTATATATCACAGAGCATCCAGTCAGGATATATGATTATAGGAGAATGGTACTCCATGGTAGGAAAATAACTTTGGTATGTGTTCTATGTTATCATTGTTTTAATTTTCATGAGACATGGGAGATATAGGCATAAATGAAATATTAGTGGTGTAATGTTTTTGATATTCATGAGACACGACAGAGAGATTCACTGAGGGGAGAGTAGTGGCTTAATATTCATAATAAGGTAACTTTCTGATAGATATTATAGAGAGAGAATGTTTTTATGGTGGGGAGGTTGTAAAATCATATAACTGACTTTCATGTGATCTACAACACTATTATTGATCATTAATTGAGTGTGTCTTGTTTCAGGATATTTAGGGTGAAATTTTAACTTCGTTGGACGATTCTTTGGTTGTGCAATATAGGTAGATGTTTTTCTTAAACCACGCACCCACCAAATTCAAACAATGCAACCCCGGGTAGTAAGGGTTTTATTAGATTGCACATGGTTTGAAAAATTATGATCCCACCTAGTAGAAACTATGAAACCCATTAGAGGAGATGATGGTTATGTCACACTGTTTGGAAAAACATGTATTCCTTCTATCTAACTATGTGGATGGTTGTTTTTAATTATTAGTAACATTTTAAAAATTACCGAACTCTCTTTTTACCACTTGATCGACCCAATATCCTCATATCATGATTTCTTAGGCCTTTGGAGACATTAATAACCCCTTTAAATCCTTTAATACCATTTTTATGTGGATAAAATCATAGAATATGTCATTCGATCTCTGTTCAGTAAGTTTTTATCACTCATTCCTTATCCCCATCTGTCTCTTTATTTCCTCCATAGGACACAATAGGTGATATTTTGTGTACGGATATAAACTACATTGATTTTGATACTTAATCTAGGATGGATTTATAGAACTCTTTTTTTTCATCCCTCATTTGAAAATATTGCAAAGGGTGTTGAGTTTTTCTATAATGGAAAAAGGTAGGTGTTTCCATTTAATATTGACTATTTGGTTAAACCATGAAATTTACGAATATTAAATTTTATGGGAGTTGGATTTGAAATTTATTCAATATAGGATTTTTTTTAAAAATCCCCAACTACAAAGAAAATTGAATTTGGTGTGAAATTTGATTTTTTTTCTATTTTTGAAAATTGTTTTATGAATTGATTTTTAGAAAATTGGCATAAGTAGAAATGATCAAACCCTATAATTGGATTTGAATTGAAAAGGCATGAATTGATGAGAAACCTGTTTTCTGTCTTTGAAATGATGATGGAATATTTAAACTGGATATGGGGAAAAATTACTCTAATTTGGAATTATTTTTCCATTATAGATTGGTTGATTGAGAACATGAGAGTCTAGGTAGTTATTGAGTTTTTTTGGATAACCATGCTAGGAAGGTAACTCCTTTACAACATATTATTAATGAAACCATTAAAAATCTATTTATATATATAATATTCCTAATAAAACTTTGATGAGTCTGATTTAGCCTGATCCAAAGGGAAGTGTTCACACATATGACGTGATCATTGATATGATAATGTTAGGACCATACAACTAGAAAATATAATACCATAAAGAGTATGACAAGGGTAGTTATTATGACTATTTTGATTATAAATGTCATTGATTGTGACACTGGTTTACTCATTCCTAGAGATTTATAGAAACTATTTCTTATAAAATGTTTAAATAATCCATTGTGTAAAATTATTCCATCATTTGAAATGAAAATCATGTTTTGTTTTAAATATTCAATTATACTCCCAGTTATATTTTTTTAATTTAAATCATGAGTTTTTTATAGAATCTTACTATGGAACACACGTTAATACCCTACTATTCTTTTATCTCACACACTACCTTTTAAATTGTGAGTTTTTATATTTTATTCTTCCATTTTTGAGTAAATAGAAATCACCTCTTAGAGGTGGTGGATGTTATTGACCTCTTGGGTCATAGAGTGATTTGTTTGTTGGGATTTTGATTTTATCTTGAATGTTTCCGGTAATTTTATGACGTAAGGGTTTTTGTTTAGATATACCTATTTTTTTAGTAATATATAATTTTTGTGGGTTTTTTAGAATAATGATATCTATTTTTTCTATTGTTCTTGTGGAAGAAGATTCCCTCCATTATATTTTAGGATAGAAGGTGCTAGTTGCCAACATGTGGGGACCTAGAACGTCCTTCTAGCCATGTATGTGCAATATTTGGTGTTAGGATACCAGTGTACTCTGATCGAGTTCAAGATATAATTTCAGAATTATCATCCCATATACCTTTGTTTATAGTCAATAATATTTGATGTATATGAAGTAATTCCTAAGGTCACATGGAATGACACCAACATGAGAAATATAATGATTATATAGAGAGACATGGTATTAAAATGTTTTGTGGGATCCGATGTATCATATATTCAAAAATGAGATGTTTTTTTACAATGGAATATGAGTGTTTAGATGTCTACAAGTTGATTGAAGTACAAGTTATTATATGTGGCCTTTTATTGTGGGAGTGGTAGGTTAAAATTATAGGAATGTCTTTAAACATTATATAAATTTAATGTCATGTGCCTTGTAAGAACCAAAAATATATGATCTCTAAATTACTTAATAAATTTTGATTTATGTTTGATATTCATGTTGACATGTGTGTTATTTGATTTCGATTAATTTGTATTGGATTTTAATTTTTTTATATTCTTGTCCTAATATGAAATTGGTGGGTTGAATGAAGTATATTAGGTATTTGGGGACCACCTGAATTATATGGGATTATTTTGATTATTATTTTGATCATATAATGAATGTAAGGGATTAACTATCTAATGATTCAATAATAGGTTAAACATAATTTTTCTAAATAGTCAGTTTGTGGAATTTTACACAGCTATCCTAATAAAGTATAATGGTTATGAAAATTAAATATAGTGTTTTGATATTTAGAGTGAAAGTGATACCATATATGGAGTTTTCCTAAATATATTATTGATGGAATTTTAATTAGATATCCCATGAATGTGAATCATATATGAATCTATTTATAATAATTATGTGGTAATAGTGAAAGTGGTACCTAACCATGATATTTATAGGTTGGGGGTTGAAAAGATAGATGGTATGTGGCTTGAGTGTGGTATGGATGTTAATGGGTGATTTATTTGTGCTTCATGTTATATTTTACCTACATTCAACACTGATAATTCTATATTTTTATTTAGAAGTTTGTTTAATTACTTAGAGATAACCCACCAATATGGTCACCATTTAAGATTCAGGATTCTGGTAACATGTTACGACCTATGTATGGACCAGTGGAGGTTCTTGAGGGTAGTAGTGATCCTAATTCAACCACAGTAGAAACTATACAAGAAGAAGATACATAAGCGAACAAATATATAATGTAGTTTCTATGTATGCATGTTATGGGGTCCTTGGTGTGACTCATCCATTGAACTGATCATAGAGTATGTGGAGAGAAGAATCCAATGACATAACTAGTGTTTTTGTTCTTACCACAACATTATATTTTGTTCGATATAGATAGTTTAATACAGGAAGATAAATACAAAATTAAGTTCACACTGATTATATTTAACTATATTGAGAGTCCCCCATAGTGGATAGTAATGTTGGGAACATATAGGCTCAGATACAAACCAACCACTAGTGTTATAAATGGGCATATTTTAGTAGGTAAGATGTATTTTACTTGAAGTATTTTGAGGATATTTTTTTAAACCATTTTTTATGGAAATATTGAAGGGTGACTAAGCCTACTAGTTTACTCACTCACATTATGGAGAGTCTTTGATTCTGTATTATACTATTTGGTTTGTATATTTTATTAATTTGAACCAAATATGGAAGTATAATTCCACATCTTGGTGTGAATATTTTTGGATGGTTTGAAACATGATATTATGTTATATGTAAAAATCATTAGATTAACCTCATTATTGGAGGTAGTGAACTAGGAACTGATATAATAGAAGAACCCAATAGAGTATAGTAATATGAGCTAGACTGTGGTGTCATGTGTGGAAATTAACAAACCAATAGATAGATGAAATTACAGATTTGATGGCACTAAATAGGGCAGTCATAGTATATACAATAGGAATCCTTTATACAATTGGTTATCAATGGCATGATTAAACTGTGGGTACATAAGAAATATTTGGGGTCATTGTGATTGACTATCGAAAGACTGCTGACCATGAAGGTAAATTGGTAAATTTTAGATGTTTTTTTGAAGGAAATCATATAATGATGGGAGTCATGTACTATGGATTACTATAGAATATGATATATGTGATGTGGAACTTATAAGTACTTGTTTTTTACACTATATTTAGGATATTTTTAGTGGATATAATGAAAAAATATTCCTTACATAATTTTAAATAACTCTAGGCCATTTTCAGAAAAATATTTTATTCTTTTATTATTTTAACAAAAATGAAGATTTTTATTTCATTAATGGTCATTTCATTAATTTATTTTATTCCCATATTTATTATTAATAAATATATTGACATTTTTTATGAATAATTGGTAAAAAATAAATCATGTATACTATAAGTATTTGTAATGTTTCTAAATATTCATAAAATAAAATTTATCACATCTTAAGGGTTCAAATTGTTTAGTAGTGTTGAGATAGTAGATACATAAATGGTTTCGACATTAAATAAGGAAAGGTAAAATTAAAAAAATGTAGTGTGAACATTACTATTTCTTTTAGTATCCAAGTAAAATAATTCATTGATCCATTCATGTTATTTTTTATAAATAAATATAAAATAATTTATTAGCTCATATTCATATAAAGAGAAATCATAGAGGATAAGCTATCATAGAACTAATAAATAATGAATATTTTTAGAGAGAAAAAATAATAAAATACACCATATTATTAATATAATAAAATGAAATATATCCATATATTAAATAAAAAAACTAATCACATATATATCAATGACTAGTTTTGTTCTGATCAATTTCATAATGTTGAAAATCATAATAATACCATCAAGGACTCATTCCATGAAATCATAAATAAATATAATTGGAATATACTAAATACCAAATCTAGTTTTCTAAAGATACCTACTAATAGATCAAGGTTCAATAATGGGCCTCAATAATTGATTATTATGTCTGATTACTTAATCATATGAAATTAAATAACAATAATATTAATCAAAATAATCATAATCTTTGGAATTGAGTAATTAACATATGGTATTTTAATATTCTCCCAAGTCATTAAAGAGAACATCATAATCATAATCTATCCAGATAAATAATATGGATTGAATCATTATTGTATATCTCTAATAAATCATATAAACCATCAATGGAATTTATCAGATATGAAAATATGATTCACATCAAATTTATGAATTTTAAGAAAAACATAGGAAAAATATCCATTTGATTTGATATATCATTAGATAAAAATTTATATATTAATAGGAAAATACTTTTCTAGAGAATATTAAATTGGAATATTTTAGTGGATTATATATTAAAAATATTAATGGGGGTGAGAAATCCATTCATTAAAAATATATTTAAACCAATATCCCCCTTGAATATTTGGAAGAAAATATAATCTACATTGATTGAAAAGGAATAAAATATTCCATTTAATACATTCTAATGGAAGAAAAAAATGGATGAAAATAATTTTAATCAATAATTGGATCATGTAAATAAAATCATGAAAACACTATAGAGAAAATGGATATGAAGGGGAAGAATTTCTAACCAAATTTTGAAATATAGTTTGTTTCCCATAAAAATAGTTTCTTAGACATTTTATTTACAAATGACTGTAGAATAAATGGAAAACAAGTATAATCCATTGATTACCAAAGAAGAAAGAATTATATGGTGTTAAATATACTCAAATATGATAAATTACATAAATGTAAAATTAAAAATATATAATCCTCAATAAAAATTATATTTTAGAATAAAGTATTACAATGTGTCTGAATCAAAAAATTTATACATTCACTCCAATTTGTTAAAAAATTAATTATATAAATTATTAATATACTTTTTCTTGGTTAATTCCTTTTTAAAATTCATTTAATTTAACTTATAATAGTTAATTATGTAGGTATTATATCATTTTTTTCATCCTAAAAAGTTTTGGAGGCCATCAATTTATAACCTCAAAATAGAATTGGTGTATGAAAGTGGACAATCGATATCATGTTGTTGTTATATCCATAATATTTTTCATGTCATAGTTTTCATGTCTCTAAATTAAATAATATTTTCTAATGATACATTAATTAGAGACATGAAAATAAATCACATCACTCGAGGGAGGTGGTACTCCATAGGTATGTATGAGTAATGTTAACACATAATCAAAACAAATAGTCATATTGATAAACAAGTATAGGAAATTTTAACATTTTTCGAAGAAATCAAAAGAAAAAAGGATCATAATATCAACATAAAAATGATTTGTATGGTATCATTTGAGCATATCCTGAGTAAATAATAAAAAAATCAAATGATGATAACATATTTGAAAATTTCATTATATGACCTTTCATGGAATTTTGTGAAAACATATGAAAAATTCCATTTTCTTTGATTATAATAGAATTAAAAATTTCTATAATATGTATATTGACTTTTAATGGATATAAATTTGTAAAATGGTAAAATATGTTTCACATTAGAGAAGAGATGTGACTGTGTGACATAATTTTTACTATGTAAATGTGAAAACAATGATTTTGTTCAAAATTTTACTGAGAATTTAAATGTATTATGTTTGAAAGACAATAATTGTTTTCAAATAATAACTATGAATATAAATTAAAATATAGTTGATAATGGTGTTAAAAATCATTTAATCGTAGTAAATTATTCTAGAAAACATATTAGAAAACATTAATAAAGAGGAGAATTATTCCTGACTAGATGAAGAAATATGTTTTCTTTCCAAAATAAAAACATTCTCTCAGTCCTTTTAATTGCTGAAGAGGGGAAAATTAATACAACCCATAGAAACTGTTTTAATTAGAATTTAAGATTTTTAAAAAAAATATATATACATAAATGGATTATAATTTCATTCAATTGAAATTTAAATATAACCAATCATTTGTAAATATAGACATGTATAATAAACTCATACCTCAACCCATGTATAAAAGAACTACAATAACTATAGTATAATAAATATATATCATTTTTATACTTTTATAATAACCCATTACATGGTTTTTCCCTTTCTATTAATATAGTTTATTTCATTTATTACAATGTATTATATAGTTTTTAAATTGGTTAAGCTCTTATTGTCAATTTTGGAGTTTTTTGTTTTATCACAACAAATTAAAATTAATTAATTGACTATGGTAAAAGGGGACATGATTATATTATCCTATTATTGTTAATCATGAAATAAATATCATATTTATATGTCAAAAAAAAAATAGAATCATCCTTGATGGTATGTTGTTTTAATGTACACACGAGTAATGATTTTATTTTCCAAATAATGGAGAATAAGATGATAAAGAGTTTTTCCATCAATAGTATAAAATTTAAGTATATATAAGACAATGGTGTTATCATAATATCACAAAAATACAATATTTTAAGGCGTTTATTAATATATAACTTCAAAAAATATAGTTAAGAGTGATGCATATTCTTCGAGAAACCTCATTTGGATTACATATTATTCTTTGTAGTATTGATAATCTTTGTAAAAACATGAAATATAGGTCATGGAGAGGGATATTGAGAAGTTACTTTAGTAAATACTGTTCAAGAAAAATATGTTTTGTGTTATGAAGAAGAGAGTATTGGAGGGGAACGTTTATTATTAAGGAAAGTATAATACTTGTAATTATTTATAATTTTCAAATACATTATGGGGCATACTATTGGATAAATTCAACTTAATCAAATAAATAATTACTCTATATTTAATAGGGTAAAAAATTCTTCATCTAATATAAGTTAATATGAGATTTTGCAACTATGTCACAATATTTTAGTCTTAATGAACCCATTTATCCCTATTATTGTGGGGAATCATTTTACCATTAATACTATCCAAAAAGACTAAAAATGAAAGTCCCAATAGAAAGAAATTTAAACATATAGATTCAAAATTTGAGAGCCTTTTTCAAAATTCAATTTATATAATTAGAAGAATCCAATTTTAATATATGTTTACATAAATTAAAAAAAATATTTGATTAGAAACATGTTTTCTTTAGAATAAAAACATCTAACAAAACCAATTACAATAGAAATTCCTATAGAATTAATTATATTTAATTTAATTAATTATATATTTTGTTTCATTAAAAAATCAAAAAATAATTTTGTCCCGACCCGCCTACACCAAAAGGAGGGAAAGGTCATGATACTGCCAGGACCTTCTTTCTTTAAGTTGAAGGAGAGATAATGACCCCTGAAACCCACCTTCAATAGGTCCCGAAGTGGAGACTAGAACCAATGGTATAAAATCACACACTAAATGGAAGGCATTACCCTTTTTATTTTTATATTATTGGGAGATAAGATAGTAAATCCCACAACACCAAACTGAAAGTGAAAAAACGACTGAAGATAAACCATTCCCATATGCATGTTCAAAGGTAAAAGATACAAGTCACAAAACCCCAAAGATAAAAAAATACCAAGAAAAGAAAAGCAACAGCAGCAGCTGTCCCAAAGGTCCGCATTAGTATGGTCTCGCGTGATCCCCGAAGTCTTCCTGGAAACCTGAAAGCAGTTTTATATATGTAGGGTGAGCATACAAGTACACTCAGTAGGGAAAAACAAATACTCTCATCCACAAGTGGGTGAACGTACTAATGTCTCATGAGAAGTAGACAACCATCACTATCAAGGAGTTCATCCATCCCACTCACAGGCCATACTCACAAAATAATGCAATTAAAGAAATGTATAATAACATAACATCGATGTTCAGGTACCCTGCGCCACTTTCCCACTGGTTATTGAATACATCATATGCATCGAACCAATCCTGCCATTCTGACCGCAGTCCCACTGCCACACCTGCCCGCACACACCTGGGCCATAACCTCACGCAGCCCCGCTGTAAAACCCCACCCGCAAACACCTAGGCCACAATTGTCACACATAACCATGCCTGCAAACACCTAGGCCAGAACAACCACTCCCACGCCCAAAGACACATGGGCTAGAAGATTCACTGCCACACCCGAAAACACCTAGGCCTCATCCCGAAGAGACTTGGGAAACCACCTGCCTTCACACTCCCTGGACAACCACCACACTACCCTTCCTGAAGGTTCTAGGGCTAATAATGGACTTTAGGCCATCACAACCTTCTCGATGATACTTGGGCTATCCGGGAAAGGGAGCAGAATGGAACTAATAACCAGCCACTAATGGAAGTGTTGGGAAACCCCCCCCCCCCCATGAAATGGGGGTGTTCGACACTATGTGCTCAACTTGGGTGGGGCGTGAACAAGAAACACAAAACTAAAAGTATATGTATAGATAACAAGAACTCACCCAAGTTTAGGTTTTTCTTCAGCAATCATAAAGAACACAAAAGCACCCATGTCTACATAACAACTCAAACCAAAACAGATCCCGTTTGTCTCATCCTTGTTTTTATGTTCATTAATAATGGTAAAATATGTTTTTGCACCTACATGGGCAACTAGAAAGCATAAGCACAAGCCAAGGGAAGAGTACAGTCGAACATCAACATAGACATTCACACCGGGTTCCCTTGTAATGTCATAAACACAAATAGGGACAAGTGAAATCCCTCAATGTACTGGAACCAAGGAAAACCCCAAGATACTGCCCCATGTTCCCAAAACACAGGAGCTGATAGTTTATCATCAATAGAGAATCCCACCCCAATTCGTGATATAAACAAAGTAACCACCCGACCTTAAATTCACAACTAAAATCATAACACTAAGGGATCCCATCCCCAACCATATCAACCAGCAACCGGCCCGTGAAAGAAAACAACCCAACCATAACTACCAACACAAAGTAGGCCCATACCGGTATTTTTAGATTTAAAAGATTTAACACACTCCATGTTTTCAAATTCAGTGTGCTTTAACCGGGGTTATCACAGAAATGATTTATCCTGGTGCTTGAATTTATTTAGCCAGATATACATGATTACCCAAATTTACATAGTATAGGTTTACAAACACAACACAAGCCATTTTAAACATCACCAGAGGCAAGGGTTCGTAAGTGCACATAGAAAGACCACCAACGACCACGATTTTCAGTAGGCGTAAGCCCGCACAATTAAGAAAAGAGATAACATAGCATCATCGATCACACTCCTCCCCTTCATTCTTTAGGGAACGTTTATTATCTTCATTAAGGTTCATTAATCATATTCTATAGAATCTGTAGCGCACCCACACTGCAAGATACACAAAAAGGAGAGACGAAGGTAAAACCCTACTTGATTGATCAACGATCAAAGTTTATCTTCACGCGCCATGAGCAAGGTATGCGCAAACTACAGGGGAGGGGCCTTCGGTACCCAAGGACGAGTAGACGAATAGATTGGAGGGTGATCGAGAAATGAAACCTAAGAATCACCCTTTAGTTTATAAAGTCCTGGTACGGTTGAGATAAGAATGCTAACCCGCGTAAAGAGCGGGGTCGTGGGTTGACCACGCGACCCCACACGTCATTAAAGGGTCCTCGTACTTTGGGGACGTTTAAACTGATGCACACACTAGGTTAATTCATTAAATATTTAATTAAACACAATTTATGGGCATTACTGGTCTTTTAAACAAGCTTAAAGTGGTAAAAACAAAGTTTAAAACTCAATTTGTGCAAAAAGAGGTGCTACTGGAAAACCCCATGGGGGTAGGAGAGCCACCGGTGGCTGAGAGCTACCAGTGGCTGAAAACAACCGGTAGTAGAGCCACTGGAAGGTTTCAGCCATCGGTAGACCGAGCTACTGGTAGACTGAGATACCGGTAGACCGAGCTACCGGTAGACATAGCTACCGGTAGGCTGCGACTACCAGTAGACTGAGCTACCAGTAGGCTGCGGCTACCGGTAGACCGAGCTACCTGTTGACAGAGCTACCGGTTGGCTGCAGTTACCGGTAGACCGAGTTACTGGTAGACTGAGCTACTGGTAGACAGAGCTATATGTAGGCTGCGGCTACCTGTATACCGAGATACCGGTAGGCCTGCCGTTAGGGGTCAAACTTCACCGAGATTCCCAGACTACCCAGAACACCCAACATCATATTTTAACCAAGTAATGGACCCCAAAACCCCGGGCCATTACATGAGATACCTCTCAAACTATTCTCGCCATCGTGAATCAAAACAACCCAAATGGAAAGAGATGGTCTGAACAACCACCTCGATGAAAGATACCTCTCAGGAGTGAAACTCATTGTTAACTAGAAATACCATCGAGAACCAAGAAACTCCTCTTAAGAACCAAGAAACATACCATGTCAAACTGCCCAGTCATGTGGGTCAGGGATTCTCCTCCCTGATGTCAAGATATTATCTGATTTGGGCAGCACTGACTCACCCGCACAGGTTTAATCACATCCACCTTAATGCGTCTTGATTAAGGGTCAGGTCCTCCCCTCTCCGTGGCCATGACTTTTCACACTCATTCAGAGGAAAGAAAACCACATATTCATAGCCAAAAAGGTAAAAAGATCCACTACAACAAGCATAAAAAGAACATTAAAAAACTCATAACAACTCTGGGTACTAGGCTCGCATCTGTGCTTCCCTCTCCCACGTACTCCCCTCAAGCCCACCAAGTCTCCATATCACATGAACCAAGGGAATGGTTCGCCCATGAATCACCTTCTCCTTGCGATCCTCGATCATCACTGGTGTCTCCACAAAGGTCACGTCTTCCTCAATGTCCAGTTCTCCCCAGCCGAGGATGTGTGAATCATCGTGCAGATACCGATGGAGCTGGGACACATGGAAGACATCATGTATCCTCAGTAGTGGCGGTGGAAACACTAGCTGATAAGCCACTTCGCTGACCCACTGCAACACTTAGAAGGGTCTGATGAACCTGGGAGAAAGATTACTTCCCTTACCGAACCTCCATTGTCAACACCGAGGGGAGACCTTCAAGAACACATGGTCTCCAACCTCAAACTCCAAGGACCTTCTACTTCTATCAACATATGACTTCTGCTGGTCCTGGGCAGCCTTCATCCTTTCCTGTATGAGCTGGACCTTCTCTTTCATGCTCTACACCACCTCCCGGCCAAGGATGCCTACCTCTCCCACTTCGATCCCACACAAGTGAGTGGTATGGTCTCCTGTACAAGGCTTCAAATGGCGCCATACTGATTTTATAGTGATAGCTAATATTGTAGGAGAACTCTATCAAAGTTAAGTTTCGCACCCATGATCCTCCTGAGTCCAGAACACATGCCTGTAGCATATCCTCCAAGGTCTAGATGGTGCGCTCTATTTTTCCATCTGTCTGAGGATGGAAAGCAGTGCTAAGACACAGCTGGGTGCCAAAAGCATGCTGCAATACTCTCCAGAATCGTGAGGTAAACCATGCATCCCTATCCGAAACTATAGACCTCAGAACTCCACGAAAACCGAACCACCTCATCCACGTACCTTCATGCCAAAGCATCCACTGCACTCGACTCCTTAATCGCCAGAAAGTGAGCCGATTTCGTCAACCGGTCCACTACTAATCAGATGGTATCGCATCCCCCATGAACCCTGGGTTTTCCCATGATGAAATCCATCGAGATGTCCTCCCACTTCCAATCAGGAACATCTAGAGGCCGTAGCAGGCCGCCTGGAACTTGGTGTTCAGCCTTAACCTACTGACACACTAGGAACTTGGCCACAAACTCTGCCACTGCTAAATTTACTCCGGGCCTTCGGAACTATCTCTTCAGACCCTGGTACATCTTGGAAACTATTGGGTGCACTGCTAGGGGTCAGTTGTGCAACTCACTAAGAACCCTGCCACGCATCCCCTCTGGAACAAACAACATTCCTTGAAAAAGCATCCGGTTTTGACCATCCTCCATCCACCCTTATGAAGCATTTCTCTGGCCTACTCGGTCATTCATCAGTTCTCACTTTGGGTCTCCCCACTGAGACTCGTCCACTTACTACAACAGAGAATACTACACTGTCATCTGATATAGGGAACCTCTACCGCCATCCGTCCTCGCATCTAGGTGCAAGGCAGCCAACTCTTCCATCGCCTTCCAGGCATCTGCCGACTCTCTAACCACATCCTTCTGCGACCACCTTCTCAAAGCATCAGCCACTACATTCCCCTTTCCGGATGTGTAGTAAAACTCGAAGTCGTAATCCTAGAGGAACTCCACCCACCTTCACTGCCGCAAGTTTAGGTCCTGATGGGAGAAGTTATACCTCAAACCTTTGTGATCTGTGAAGACCACAAAGAGTTCTCCGATGAGGTAATTCCGCCATAACATTATCCCAAAAACGACCACTTTAAGCTCTAGGTCGTGGGTGGCATAATGACGCTCATGGGGGCGTAGCTGCCTAGAACCATAAGAGATCACCCCTTTTCGATGCATCAACACACATTTGAGGCCTTGTCCTGAAGCATCACAGAACAGCTCATATGCAGCCCCTTCTTTTGGTAGCCTCAGCACTGGGGCACTAACCAACTTCTCCTTCAGATAGCTGAAGGTTGTCTCGCACTTCTCACTCCACACGAAAACCTTGTCATTCTTGGTCAAGGCCGTCAAAGGGGCTTCTACTCGGGAGAATTTGGGTACGAACCTCTGATAGTAACCTGCCATCCCAAGGAAACTATGAACCTCTGCAACATTCTTGGGTGATTCCCAAGAAACAAATGCCTCAATCTTTGATGGGTCCACCGCTACCCCTTGCTCGGACACTACGTGCTCGAGGAAGTGCACTTCTCGCGTCCAGAAATTGCATTTTGACAACTTCCCATTGAGCTGATGCTGTCGGAGGACCCCCAAAACCATCCATAGGTGCTCCACGTGGTCCTCCTCTGACCTCGAATAGATCAGGATATCGTTGATGAACACAACTACGAACCGGTCCAGGTACTCCCAGAAGATGGAGTTCATAAGCCCCATGAACACAGCCAGGGTGTTCGTAAAACCGAAGGGCATGAATACGAACTCGAAGTGTCCATATCTGCAGTTGAAGGCCATCTTCAGGATGTATCCCTCCTTCAATCTCAACTGGTGGTACCCAGACCACAGGTCGATCTTCAAGAACCACCCTGACCCTTTCAGCTGCTCGAAAGATCGCATATCCTTGGAAGAGGGTGGCGATTCTTGATCGTCACCTGATTCAGCCTCCTGTAGTATATGCACAACCTGAGACCAGTATCTGCATTCTTTTCAAACAAGACTGGAGCACCACATGGTGACGCACTTTGTTGAACTTAACCCCTCTTCATCAGATCGTCGATATGAATCTGCAACTCCCGTAGATCCGAAGGTTCCATACGGTAAGAAGCCATTGAAATCGGACGAGAACCAGGCTGCAAGTCTATCCCAAAATCAATATCACGTCGAGGGGGTAGAGTCATCACCTCCTCAGGGAAGACGTCCATAAACTCACTGATGATTCCCAGCACCTCCACCATCTCAGCATCCACTGACTCTTCTGACAGATCGGCTAACATGGAGAGTATGGGTTCCTCTTGTCGGCTCCCTCCTAACTGCTCCACTCGCTGGTGAAAGTAGCACGCCGGCCACCCAATTCTGAGAACACAAACCTTCCTCAGAAGCAGTTGATGATGGAAGACATAGATAACAACCATTAGATGCCTAGGATGACATCGTATATCTGTATCTGTAGCAGTAGTAGATCCCTGACTGACTGATGTGTCCCTATCATTAGTCTGCATCCTCGACAAACATATAACAAGTCGGTTTGACCTCCGACTAGTGTGCTCAGCACCAGGGGAACTAGAAGTCTCTCAGCATCTAAACTCAAAGCACGTGCTAGACTGGGTTCAACGAAGGAGTGCAAAGATCTAGTATCGAACAAGGCATAAGAAAGGGTGCTAAAAAACTGATCATACCTCGAACGACCTCCGGCCCTGCTGGAACTGCTGCCTACGCGGCGTGCAACTGTCCATGCCCAGCTCCTCTACCCCTCGGCTATCGGCCACCTCCCTGACCATGCCCTGGTCGAGGTCTCTGAGGACCACCCTGAGGTCAGCCTACTCCTACAACGTCTGCCCTCGGAGGAGCGGGAGCTCACTGTCCCTGCTACTGCTGCTGGAAAGGCCTGGCTAGAAGCTTCTTCTAGGGATGGTGCTGGGGCTGTCCGCCACTGTCGTACTGTACTCGGTCCGGGCACTGAATCTGGAGATGTCCACGTCTCCCACAAACAAAGCACTACTGTCCTGGGCCCGAAGGAAATGGGCGAGGACGAGGGGACCGGAACCGAAACTGCTACCGCCTGCTCCCTACTGGTCGGAACCTGGAGGGTCCTGACACTAGAGGCATGGTGCTGACGTCCTTCCCCTTTGATGGTCCCAGCTGGATTCCCTCTCATGACACACCTCCTAGATCATGCATCCTATCCACCACTTCGGCCTTCTTATGGACCTCCAAGTACGTCGGCAGGATAAAGGGTGTAACAGCATACTGGAGGGAGGGTCGGAGCACCTCCTCTAAACGACTTGCCCGAGACTCCTTGTCGGGAAAGAGGTCTGGAGAAAAACGTAGGAGGTCCTTGAACTTGATTACCAACTCCCTTACTGACATACTCCCCTACTTGAGGGATAGTAGCTCCTGCCTCTTCTCCGCCTTTATCGTCAAAGAAGGGAATTCCGTGCTGAACTCCCTCTCGAAATCAGCCCATGCCACCTCAGCCTCCCTCCTCTCCCCCAGGTAAAGCGTCCACCGCTAACGCGCCGCTCCCCACATCTGGCTGACGGCCAGTTGAACCTAGTACTCGGTCGGGGCCCGAATGAGGCTGGAGGCTATCACCAGCTCTTCTAGCCAGACCTTCATCTTCATATCAGAGGTGGTACCCTCATATCTCTCAAGGGTCTGTCATTGGACAGCCCGAAGTGTCTTCTGCCACTGGTTTTCCTCCTCCTCTCGATCAGCTCTCTGTCGATCGGCCAAGGTAGTCTCCTGGGCCTCGATGTCCTGTACCACACATGGTCGCCTTACAGCTTCCATAGCTATAAGGTAAACAAGGAATGCCTAAGCCCAAGTAGTACAGAATATTGTTCTTAAACAATTTCATGACTTGTTATTTATTTCAATTCCTAAAACACCCATGAAATTCAAGAACACAACTCATTATGATGTGTGTACCTTTCCTAGGGTCTCTACCCCGCAATCAGTGCGGCCACACTTGGTTGTTCCGGAGGTCTAGAGTCCTTGTATCGGATCACGGGGGGCCCTAAAATCTTGTTTCCTAGCCGGTCTTCCCTGGCCTAATTCATGCACCAAGGTCACCCAACACTGTTTCCCTACCATCCCATGAAATCCTTATTGTGCCTAACTCCAGGCTCCATCCTGTCTCTCGACCATTACCTCTGATACCATTCTATCACGACCCACCTTCACCAAAAGGAGGGAAGGTTTAGCAGACTGCCAGGCCCTTCCTTCTTTAAGTTGAAGGATAGATAATGACCCCTGAAACCTACCTTCAATAGGTCCTGGAGTGGCGACTAGCACCAAGGGTATAAAATCACACAGTAAATGGAAGGCATTACCTTTTTTCTTTAAATAGGATCGGGAGATAAGATAGTAAATCCCACAACACCAAACTGAAAGTGCAAAAACAACAAAAGATAAACCATTCCCATATGCATGTTCAAAGGTAAAAGATACATGTAACAAAACCCCCAAGATAAAAAGAATACCAAGAAAAAAAAAAGAAAAAACAGCAGATGTCCCAAACATCCGCGCTAGTATGGTCCCGTGCTGTAACACCCCAGGTAAATAAAATTTATTACATTTTTATATTTATCCCTATTTTTGAATAAAATTTCAATATTAATTTAAAGGGAACGCTATGCTCGATTTCTTACCCAATACACAACAACGAGTTCCTTTGAAATCTTACGTTGCACTCTAATAATAAAATAATATTATTTTAAAGGGTAGTTAACGCCTAGATGTTGTGATAGCGGGAATGAATAGAACTAACTAAAAAATCATTATATATGTTTGTCAAATATTTTTACTTTTTACAATAAATGTTAGAGGATTAAAAATGTGAATGAATCCAATTTTAAGCGTAAACATTCTAATATTCTTTAAATGGTCGATTAACCGCCTTTTGATGGTGAACCTCTTTTAAATCAACTTTTTGATAATTTTATGTGTTATAAAAAATAGAATTCTTCTTCAGAATCAGGACATCAAAATTTACTGTGTGTAAATTTTTGGTATTTTTCCGATAAAGTACATTTTTTAATGAATAGTGAAAAATGTTGTATTCTAATTCAAAACCTCTTTTTAATATAATTTATATATATGATTAGATTATCTTTTAAATCAGTTTTAAAGTGAAATTAGAATATATTTTTACCATTAAATCCAATGGTGGTCATTGTAATTTATTTCACTTTGAAATTGGACTTAAACTAGTGTCAATCTTTTAATAGATATTGTTTCTTAAAAACACGCTATTTGTTTTGACAACGGGAAGTAATTATTAAATTAATTAATGAAACTTATATGTTTTGAATTTTTTAAAATAGAAATCATTTTTGAATTCTTAATATCAAATATATCCTAGGGTGAATTTTTGGTAATTTTCTGAAAAACATCAATTTTGATGAATAGTGAAACCACTAAGTGGTACTTATAAAAACTGAATTTCCGTTTAAACGAAATTTTGCCATATTTGTGTTTTGAATTTCAAAAATCCAACATACATGGTTGTCATTATGAAGTAAAAATTGGTTAAATGGGATTAAAACATTTTTTTGGTGAATTGTAACTTATTAAGTTTTATTCGCGATTAGAGGTAATTAGTGTAGTTTAAGGTAAAAATAATGTTTTAATAATATGAAATGACCTAGACACATTTCCTACCCTCATTGTATTAGTCATGGCCGACCACGAAAATCCATGGGTCATCTTGGGGACCCCATGGAGCCACTTTTTTGGAAAATGACATAAATACCTTTTTATTTAATGTTGAAATTAAAATGACACAAACATGAGTTGTTTTACTAAAACAATTTTTAAATGAGGTTATAAAAGTCATATTTTTTACTATAAATAGTAATTGGAAAGATAAAAATATTTCCTACATCATAGTATTGTTTTATAATTTTTAGACAATAAATAAATTAAATTATTTATGACACCATGATGATGCAACGATTACCTCATTATTTAACGATTTAAATAAAATAAAAAAGATAATGTAAAATCTAAGACCTAAACTTGTCAAAAACCTATTTTATGGGTGTATTTAGAAACCTTATCACCTTATACTAGAATTAAATTAATTTGGGACCTTTAAAATCCGAAAATCATTTGAAAATAAAGTAACTTTTTGTAACTTTCCAAGAGTGCACCTCCTCTCCTCTTATAAAAGGCCCCCACCTCTACCACCTTACACACACCTCTCAAGCCTTTGGCTCAGCCAAACCCTGCCCATTGCATCTCTACACATCCATCTCTTCATCATTGATGCATAAATTTGTGAATAATTCTTTCCAAGGAAGCCTTTGAGCTCAAATCAAAAGAAGTTACCCGATTTAAAGGTAATGTCTTCCCTTGTCGTCTTTTGTTTTATTTTGCTTATCCAACCCCCTAAAATCTTTTTATTATTTTCTTTTGTAACAACACCACTATCCTAAATATACTAGGATGTTTTTATGTTAAGTATTCAAGCTACAATTACACACACCTTCTTTTAATGGTTAAAGAACATATTGTTTCTGTGGATGGCGAATAACTGCCTCACGAAACGATGATTGTTCAATATTCTTTTAACACCATCAAAGGTGGCCATTAAGAAGTCACTATATTTATATATGATATATAATATGTTTATGTTTTACTTAAGCTTATGTATTTCTTATTTATTACATACCTTTATGGTTTCCATTATGGGTAAATGTGATATCTTCATTTTAGGAAGTGCGGACTACCGCCCCCTCAAAGTGATTTGATTCGTTAATGCCATATGTGGGACGTATAAAGGATGAAATTAATGGTATTACATATGTTATCCTACTGGAATTATAATATACCTTTATATATATATTATTTCATTCCATTTAATACAAAAAAAAAAGAAATTAAAGTAGCGTTCATGCGTACATACGATTTACCGTCTCCATGAACGGTACATTTAATTTCTTATCTCCAAATGTTATGTACTATTATAAGTACATATATCTAATGGATATATATATAATATATTACATCTAAATTATGGGTATCATTCTGGAATTATAATATATATATCTCTCATTTTGTTTTAATTCCATTAATATGACAAAAAAATGAAAGTAGAGTTCATGCGTACGTACGGCCTACCGTCTCCATGAACGGTGATTTTAATTTTTTATCTCAAAATGCTATGGAATAGTATAAAATGAATATGTACAGGATATATATGATATTTAAAACATAAATACTATTCTTGAGATTATCTACCTATAACTACATGGAAAATTCTTTTCCAACAAGTTCAATTTTTACACATGTACTGAACATCGACAAAAACGTCTAATATGAACTCACTTTATTAACCAATTATTATAAAATTATAATATGTGATATGAACTGAATAATAATATTTAAAGTAGGTCCTTATGCAATTATAAATTGACCAAATTTTATTATTCAGGAGATTAAAGAACGATCGAGTCATGTCGGACACGAGGTAAGGGATCCTACTCCTCTCTTTCTTATTAAGTACACTCTTTTATGTCATTCCTTTTAATCTCATATTTCTTATGATTGGGATGTTCTTTTATATTAATACTACTTTACTTTTTATTTTCATATGATGAGAGACCCTATTTTCTCTCATCAATCCATTTTGGAAGTTTTGAGTGGCGCCATTAGGCTGCCGAATTTTCGTAAGAGATCTAACCTCTCTCTTTCTTTTTAAGTACTCTCCTTTATGTCACTTATTTTAAGCTCATCTTTGTTATGATGGGGGATTTTATTTTATATTAATCATTCTGTAAATTTTATTTTAATATTATAAGAGATCCTATTTGATCTCATCAATCCATTTTTGGAAGTTTTAAGTGGCGCTGTTAGGCCGCCGAGTCTTCGTAAGGGATTTTTCTTCTCACTTTTAGTCCTCGTGAGATTTATGATACATTTGTCACCATTTCCTTTTAGTGGTGTATGTACTTCTCATTATTATACTCTTTGTGTAATATAATTTCATTTATGGGTATTTACATATTCATTGTATAACCCTTCTTTAATGGGGTGTATGTTTCGAAAGTTACCCAAGTCGGTAAGGGAACCTTTCACCCTTCTCTTTTAAAAGACTTCCTTTGTTATGTCTTTTAATTCACATACAATTATGTTGGGATATGTTCGTATATATCCTTATTGATGTAAATTTTATGTCCAAGTGATGAGGTACCCTTTTATCTCTCATCAACTCTTTTTCTGAATTTTTAAGTGACATCGTTAGGCTGTCGAATTTTTGCAACGAAACTTCTTAACCCAATTTTTATTCTTTGGGATAAACTTGTACTCCATGAATATGTCGTTCTATGAATATGTGTGAATGTCCTTTGATTGTTTTTCCCTTAATATCCACTTATATTTGGTGTATTTGGTTTTCACACATAATTATGTAATTGATTTATCCTTTTTCCAAGGATACCGTCATTGTATGGGACTTAGTCTCAATCTTCTTTCATAAAGGCATATTTTGTTTTATACACAACCTTCTATTATATGGTGTATAAACCCCTTTGACTTTTATGTTTATTCAAAAGGAATCTTATTTATACGAAGTGTTTACTAAACGACAAAATGGAATGTTTTTGTCGTACGTATGGGGCGACAATGACTTCTCCGCCGCCGTGACCATTATTTGAGTTTCGGCTTCCTCTACAAGCCATACCTTTTTTTAAAAGAAAAATAAATGCCATGTTTTACATTTCTTTTATTTTGGTATTGAAAATGGTTTTCATAATTTTTTATATCAATTTGTTGTATTTATATCTTGTGATTGAAAGGTGGAAATGTTATGTTTCATTTATGAATATTTTATATGATACGATTATGTTGAGGTTCTTGGGCATTATTATGAAGAAGGGTTGTTCTGTGATAAAATAAGGGCGGGTGAGCCCGATATAGCTCTCTAATTCATTGGGTAACATGAAGGATCAAAACGTTAATGTTTTTACGAAGAGATTTAGGGAATATACTGTGGTGGGTATTCAAAATGTAACCACGAGTGTTACTCCCTACGTAAGAATGTTATGAATGCCTCATGTTACCTTTTATTTCTTATGATTTCTATGATTTATTCATGATTTGATGAGGTATGTTAAAGTGCCTATGCTTTATGGGTAATGTATGATTTCATTCTTATATATATATGAACTCATATTTCCTTTCCATATTTTTATAACCATTACTAATCTTTTTATGCTCATCCCAAGTTTTTTTTTGAAATGTTTTTCACAAGTCAAGGGAAAGGTACATGATATGATGATAGTGTCAAGGAAGTGTCAAGAAAGAATACACGATTTATTTTTAAATATGTCTCCATTGATGGGAAAAATTGAATGCAATTTTTCTATGTTACCACTTTGTTTAAATGTGGAATGTAATAAATTTTTTATGATCTAATACTCTAAAACTCTAAACCTGAAAAAGATCCTCAATGTGTAATCTTGTAATAACTCAATATTAAGTAAGGATTAAGGCTGGGGTCTTATAATTGGTATCAGAGGTCGGTTTAGATAACTTTAGAGGTTTGGGTATTCTTTAAGCGTAAGTGACATTACCATATTAGTTAGGATTTCAGAAAGAGTCCTAGTTTTAGATAAAGTGAATTAGTAAGTATATCTTAGTGTTTATCTTCCTCATTAGTACATGATGGTTTTTTTGATATACTCACACTAACCTTTTTGGTTTTGGTTTTGGTTAAGGTCTAAAAATATGGGAAGTATATAGTTCTCTTTTTTGGATTAGTTGATTCTCTAGAAGTTGATTATAGTACTCTTAATGTGAACAAGTCTTCCTAAATACTCATCTTTTGGGGAAAGTATGAGTCTGTGTAATAAATATAGTAAAAGTTGAAAGTCAACATGACAAGTAATTATGTTTCCTTAAGATCCAAAATAAATTCCTCAATGAAGAGTAACTTAAAACAGAAATGTTGTCTGTTAACTTTTCCTACTGGGGAATCGAATACCGTTTAACCCATCACAAGTTTGTGATTTTCTTGTGGTTAACTTTCTCATAGACATGTTTACTATCACTCTCTATCATAACATGACCCTTTGTTTTCTCCTCCATATCCATATTTTCATAATTGGAATCCATGTATGGGTTAACTTGGGTGACATTTGTACATCTCTCCCATTATTTTAAAGTGATTGTTTTACCGACTCTTGTTCCGATGTGGGACTTCCAAGGATGTTTCCTAGCCCAATTTTGAAATTGCGACGACGCAATTCCCAAAAGGGGGGAAGAATGTAACACCCTAGGTAAATAAATAATATAAAATTTTTATATTTATCCCTATTTGTGAATAAAATATCAATATTAATTTAAATGGAACACTATGCTCGATGGCATACCCAATACACAACAACGAGTTCCTTTGAAATCTTACGTTGCACTCTAATAATAAAATAATATTATTTTAAAAGGTAGTTAACGCATAGCTATTGTGATAGAGGGAATGAATAGAACTAACTACAAAATGATTATATATGTTTGTCAAATATCTTTACCTTTTACAATAAATTTTAGAGGATTAAAAATGTGAATGAATCCAATTTTAAGCGTAAACATTCTAATATTCTTTAAAAGGTCGATCAACCGCCTTTTGATGGAGAACCACTTTTAAATCCAATTTATGATAATTTTATGTGTTATAGAAAATAAAATTCTTCTTTATAATCAGGACATCAAAATTTACTTTGTGTAAATTTTTGGTATTTTTCCAATAAAGTACATTTTTTAATGAATAGTGAAAAATGCAGTATTCTAATTCAAAACCTCTTTTTAATCTAATTTATTTATATGATTATATTATCTTTTAAATTTTTTTTAAAGTGAAATTAGAATATATTTTTCCCATTAAATACAATGGTGGTCAATAGAATTAATTTCACTTTGAAATTGGTCTAAACTAGTGTCAATCTTTTAATAGATATTGTTTCTTAAAAACACGCTATTTATTTTGACAGCGGAAAGTAATTATTAAATTAATTAATTCAACTTATATGTTTTGAATTTTTTAAAATATACATCATTTTTGAATTTGGAATATCAAATATAGCCTAGGGTGAATGTTTGGTAATTTTCTGAAAAACATCAATTTTGATGAATAGTGAAACCAGTAAGTGGTACTTATAAAAACTGATTTTCCGTTTAAATGAAATTTTGCCACCTTTGTGTTTTGAAATTCAAAAATCTGACATACATGGTTGTCATTAAGATTTAAAATTTGGTTCAATGGGATTAAAATATTTTTTGGTGAATAGTAATTTATTAAGTTTTAATCGCGATTAGAGGTAATTAATGTAGTTTAAGGTAAAAATAATGTTTTAATAATATGAAATGACCTAAAAACATGTCCTACCCTCATTGGATGAGTCATGGCCGACCAAGAAAATCCATGGGTAAACTTGGGGATACCATGGAGCCACTTTGGTTGGAAAATGACATAAATGCCTTTTTATTTAATGTTAAAATTAAAATGACACAATCATGAGTTGTTTTACTAAAACAATTTCTAAATGGGGTTATAAAAGTCAAATATTTGACTATAAACAGTCATTAGAAATATAAAAATATTTCCTAAATCATAGCATTTTTTTTATAATTTTTAGACACTAAACAAATTAAATTATTTATGACACCATTATGATGCAGCGATTACCTCATTATTTAACGATTTAAATAAAATGAAAAGATAATGTAAAATCTAAGAACTAAACTTGTCACAAACCTATTGGATGGGTGTATTTAGAAACCTTATCACCTTATCCTCTAAATACATCAATGTGGGACCTTTAAAATCCGAAAATCATTTGAAAATAAAGTAACATTTTGTAACATTCCAAAAGTGCCTCTCCTCTCCTCTTAAAAAAGGCCCCCAGCTCTACCACCTTACACACACCTCTCAAGACTTTGTCTCAGCCAACCCCTTCACATTTTATCTCTCCACATTCCTATATTCATCATTTAAGAATCAATTTGTGCAGAATCCTTTCCAAGGAAGCCATTGAGCTCAAATCAACGGAAGTTACCCGATTTAAAGGTAATGACTTCCCTTGTGTTTTTCTGTTTTACTTTGCTTATCCAACACCCTAAAATCTTTTTATTCTTTTATTTTGTAACAAAAACAGTATCATGAATATACTAGGATGTTTTTATGTGAAGTATTATAGCTACACTTACACACACCTTCGTCTAATGGTTAAATAACATACTGTTTCTGTGGATGGCGAATTACTGCCTCACGAAACGATGATTGTTCAATATTCTTTTAACACCTTCAAAGGTGTCCATTAAGATGTCACTATATTTATATATGATATATAATATGTTTATGTTTTCCTTAATATTCTTTATTTTTCATTTATTTCATACCTTTATGGTTTCCATTATGGGTAAATGCGATATCTTCATTTTAGGAAGTGCGGACTATCGCCCCCTCAAAGTGATTTGATTCGTTAATTCCATATGTGGGACGTATAAAGGATGGAATTAATGGTATTACATATGTTATCCTACTGGAATTATAATATACCTTTATATATTTATTATTTAATTCCATTGAATACAAAAAAAAAAGAAATGAAAGTAGCGTTCATGCATACGTACGGCTTACCGTCCCCATGAACGGTACATTTCATTTCTTATCTCCAAATGTTATGTACTATTATAAGTACATATATATAATGGATATATATGTAATATATTACATCTAAATTATTGGTATCATTCTGGAATTATAATATATATATCTCTCATTTTGTTTTCATTCCATTAATATGACAAAAAAATGAAAGTAGTGTTCATGCGTACGTACGGCCTACCGTCTCCATGAACGGTGCTTTTAATTTTTTATCTCTAAATTCTATGGAATAGTATAAAATGAATATATACTAGATATATATGATATTTAAAACATAAATACTATTCTTGAGATGATGTACCTATAACTACATGGAAAATTCTTTTCCAACAAGTTCAATTTTTACTCATGTACTGAACATCGACAAAAACGTCTCATATGAACTCACTTTATTAACCAATTATTATAACATTATAATATGTGACATGAACTGAATAATAATATTTAAATGAGGTCCTTATAAAATTATAAATTGGGCAAATTTTATTATTCATGAGATTAAAGAACGATCAAGTCATGTCGGACACGAGGTAAGGGATCCTACTCCTCTCTTTGTTATTAAGTACACTCTTTTATGTCATTCCATTTAAGCTCATATTTCTTATTATTGAGATGTTATTTTATATTAATCCTACTGAACATTTTATTTTCATATTATAAGAGACCCTATTTTCTCTCATCAATCCATTTTGGAAGTTTTGAGTGGCATCGTTAGGCTGCCGAATTTTTGTAAGAGATCTAACCTCTCTCTTTCTTTTTAAGTACTCTCCTTCATGTCACTTCTTTTAAGCTCCTATTTGTTACGATGGGGGATGTTATTTTATATTCCACATTCTGTAAATTTTATTTTAATATTATTAGAGACCCTATTTGATCTCATCAATCCATTTTTGGAAGTTTTAAGTGGTTCCATTAGGCCGCCGAGTCTTCGTAAGGGATTTTTCTTCTAACTTTTAGTCCCGTGAGATTTATGCTACATTTTCCACCATTTACATTGAGTGGTGTATGTACTTCCCATTATTATACTCTTTGTGTAATCTAATTTCATTTATGGGTATTTACATATTCATTGTATGACCCTTCTTCAACGGGGTGTATGTTTCGAAAGTTACCCAAGTCGGTAAGGGAACCTTTCACCCTCCTCTTTTAAAAGACTTCCTTTCTTATGTCTTTTAATTAACATACTATTATGTTGGGATATGTTCTTCTATATCCTTATTGATGTAAATTTTATGTCCAAGTGATGAGGTACCCTTTTTATCTCTTATCAACTCTTTTTCTTAATTTTTAAGTGACACTGTTAGGTTGTTGATTTTTTGCAAGGGAACTTCTTAACCCAATTTTGATTCTTTGGGATAAAATTTTACTCCTTGAATATGTCATTATATGAATATGTGTGAATGTACTCTGATTTGTTTTTCACTTAATATCCACTTATATTTGGTGTATTCATTTGTCACACATAATTATTTAATTGATTTATCCTTAATCCAAGGATACCGTCTTTATATGGGATTTCGTCTCAATATCCGTTCATAGAGGCATATTTTGTTTTATACACAACCTTCCTTTATAGAGTGTATAAAACCCTTTGACTTTTACGTTTACTCAAAAGGAATATTTCTTATACGAAGAATTTACTAAAAGGCAAAAAGGAAAGTTTTTGTCGTACGTATGCGGCGACAACGACTTCTCCGCCGCCGTGACCATTATTTGAGTTTCGGCTTCCTCTAAAAGCCATACCTTTTTTTAAAAGAAAAATAAATACCATGTTTTACTTTTATTTTATTTTGGTATTTAAAATGGTTTTTATAATGTTTTTATATCAATGTTTTGTATTGATATCTTGTGATAGAAACGTGGAAATGTTATGTTTCCTTTATGCATGTTTTATGTGATATGATTATGTTGAGGTTCTTGGGAATTATTATGAAGATGGGTGGTTACGTGATAAAATAAGGGTGGGTGAGCCCGATATAGCTCTCCAATGCATTGGGTAACTTGAAGGATTGAAACATTATGGTTTCTCCGAAGAGATTTTGGGAATATACTATGGTGGGTATTCCAAATGTAACCAAGAGGGTTACTCCCTACATAAGAATGTTATGTATGCCTCAAGTTACCTTTTATGTCTTATGATTTCTATGATTTATTCATGATTTGATGAGGTATGTTAAAGTGCCTATGTTTTATGGGTAAAGTATGATTTCATTCTTATGTATATATGAACTAATATTTCCTTTACATATTTTTATAACCCTTACTGAGCTTTTCATGATCATCCCATGTTTTTTTTGAAATGTTTTTCATAGGTAAAGGGAAAGGTACATGATATGATGATAGTGTCAAGGAAGTGTCAAGAAAGAATCCATGATTTATTTTTAAATATTTTTCCGTTGATGGGAAAAAATGAATGCAAGTTTTTTATGTTACCACTTTGTTTAAATGTGGAATGAAATGCAAGTTTTATGATCTAATTCTATAAAACTCTAAACCTGAAAAGATCCTCAATGTGTAATCTTGTAATAACTCAAGATTAAGTAAGGATTAAGGCTGGGGTATTATACGTGCGATCCCCAAAGTCCTCCTGGAAACCTGAAATCAGTTTTATATACATAGGGTGAGAATACAAGTACACTCAGTAGGGAAAATCCAAAGAATCTCGTGCACAAGTTGGGGAACGTACTAAAGTCCTGTGAGAAGCAGACAACCAACACTATCAAGGAGTTCATCCATCCCACTCACTGGACACACTCACCAAATAATGCAATCAAGGTAATGTATAATAAAAGGACATCGATGTTCGGGTACCCTGCGCCACTTTCCCACTTGTTATTGAAGACATCCTACGCATCGAACCAATCCCGCAATTCTCACCGTAGTCCCACTGCCACACCCACCCGCACACACCTTGGCCATAACCTCACGCATTCCCACTGCCAAACCCCACCCACAAACACCTGGGCCATAAATCTAACACGTAACCACGCCTGCAAACACCTAGGCCAGAACAACCACTGCCACACCCGAATACACATGGGCCTCACCTCGAAGACACTTGGGAAACCACTTGCCCACACACACATGGGCCAACCACAGTACTACCCTGCCCGAAGGTTCTTGGGCTAATAATGGACTTCAGGCCATCACAGCCTGCCCGAAGATGATTGGTCTATCCGGGAAAGGGAGCAGAAAGGAGCTAATAATCAGCCACTAATGGAAGTTTTGGGAAAAACACCCTCCCCCATGAAATGGGGGTGTTAGGCACTAAGTTCTCAACTTGGGTGGGGCTCGAACAAGAAACACAAAACTACAAGTATATGTATAGATAACAAGAATTCACACAAGTTTAGGTTTTTCTTCAGCCTGCCTAAAGAACACAAAAGCACCCATGTCCACGGCACAACTCACACCAAACAAGTACCCGTATGTCCCATCCTTGTTTTTATGTTCAGTAATAATGTTTAAATAAGTTTCTGCATCAACTTGTGCAACTAGAAATCATAAGCACAAGCCATGGGAAGAGTACAGTCGAACATCAACTTAGAAGTTCACACCAGGTTCCCTTGTAAAGTCATAACCACAAACAGGGACAAGTGAGATCCCTCAAAGTACTAGATCCAAGGAAAACCCCAAGATACTGCCCCATGTTACCAAAACACAAGATTCAAAGGTTTATCATCAAAAAAGGATCCCACCCCAATTCGTGATATAAGACAAGTAACCACCCGGCCTTAAATTCACAACTGAAATCATAACCACAGGGGATCCCATCCCCACCCACATCACTTAGAAACTGGCCCATGAAAGAAAACAACCCAACCAAAACTACCAACACAAAGTAGGCCCATGCCGGTATTTTCATATTTAAAAGATTTGACACACTCCATGTATTCAATTTTCATGTGCTTTAATCAGGGTTATTAGAGAAAGGATTTATCATGGTGCCTCAAGTTATTTAGATGGATATACGTGATTAACCAAATTTACAAAGAAGACATTTAAAACCACAACACAAGCCATTTTAAACATCACCAGAGGCAAGGGTTCGTTAGTGCACAGAGAAAGACCACCAATGGTAATGATTTTTAGTAGGTGTAAGACCACACAATTCAGAAAAGAGAAAACATAGCATCATCGATCACACCCCTCCCCTTCATTCTATAGGTTCTGTTTATTATCATCATTAAGGTTTGGTTCATCCAATTCTATAGAATCTGTAGCACAGCCACCCTGCAAGATACACAGAAAGGAGAGACGAAGGTAAAACCCTACTTGATTGATCGACGATCGATGTTTATCTTCACGTGCCAAGAACAGGGGATGCGCAAACTACAGGGGCGGGGCCTCGATAACTCAAGGATGAGTAGATGAATCGATCGGAGGGTGATCAAGAAAAGAAACCTAAGGATCACCCTTTAGTTTATAATGTCCGGGTACGGTTGAGATAAGAACGCTATACTTCATAAGGAGCGGGGTCGTGGGTTGACCACGTAGCCCCACACGTCATTAAAGGGTCCCCGCCCTTTGGGGTGGTTTAAACCGATGCAAACACCTGGTTAATTCGGTAAATATTTAATTAAACACCATTTATGGGCATTACCGGTCTTTTAAACGAGCTTAAAGGGGGTAAAAACAGAGTTTAGAACTCAATTTGTGCAAAAGGAGGTGCTACTAGAAAACCCCGTGGGGGTAGGAGAGCCACTGGTGGCTGAGAGCCACCGGTGGATGACAACAACCGTTATCCGAGCCACCGGTAGGCTACGGATATTAGTAGGCCAAGCCACCGGTAGACCGAGCTACCGGTAGACTAAGCTATCGGTAGACCGAGCTACGGGTAGATAGAGCTACTGGTAGGATGCGGCTACCAGTAGACCGAGCTACCGGTAGACCGAGCTACCGGTAGGCTACGGCTACCGGTAGACTGAGCTACAGGTAGAACGAGTTAAAATAGACTGATCTACCAGTAGACAGATCTACCGGTAGGTTTCGGATACCGGTAGACCGAGCTACCGATAGACAGAGCTACCGGTAGACATTGATACCGGTAAGCTACGACTACCGGTAGACCGAGCTACTAGTAGGCCTACCATTAGGGATCAAACTTCACTGAGATTCCCAGACTACCCAGAACACCCAACATCAGATTTTCACAATATAATGGACACCAAAACCCCAATCCATTACAAATGTTTCTTAAGAATTACTTGTTGAATGAAAATAAATGAATGTTTTTCAAAAAATAAACCCTCTTTACTACGTAGCATAAAATATAATATTTTTTGAAAAATTCAAAAAAAAGATAAAATAGTCCTTATAAAATTAAAAGTTACATCCATTTTATATAATTTAACTTTTAAAAGTAGATTTTTTTTATTTAAATATAATAATGAATTGTTCCTATTATAATGATAAAATAATAGCATGTGTATTTGGTAATAGTCTCAGGATGTAATGATTTACTATTACAAGATGTTCTTAGGTATTAAAATTATTTTAAATGTTTTTATTAGGAAGATATATATATATTGTTTTTTCTTTAATATATTATTTTAAATTCTATGATATTTATCTTGAAAATAATATCTATTATCATTTTTTATTTTTTATGTTTAGAATCATAATGTCTAAATATATTTAGATGGATTATGTAATTTTGAACTCATTTTGTTATGATAAGTTATAATAATTATTTTATGATGTTTTATGGGAAGTTATATATGGGTAACGAGACTCTGATTACATATCTAGTGGAATCATTGAAATTACGAGGCTGTATAGTGCTAGTTTATCTCATGGATGGGAAGAGTACATTGACAATATTATAACCCAAACCACTTGAAAGGGTAAGAGTTAGATCTTGTCCAAGTTCCTTAAGGATTCAATATCTTAATAAGTCATTACAAATGAGAACTCTCCATGAAAATATTGAGTTTTAAATGATACATCATGGTCATACCAATGTAAATAAAGGCTATACTACATGGAAAAATGTTGTGTCGGTTTCCCTCCATTGAGGTTATTTGGGTGTATAAATATTGGTCCCCTCTCACATAAGGGTTGATCAAACACTAGCTATCTCACATCATTGTAGTCTATACATCACCATTCATATGTAGTGGTTAGATTTCTCTTATATTATGGTGTCATCAACCACAAAAGGTTCTACATATTGGTTTAAATGATTATCATGTCATAGGGTTTATGAGAATTCTCAAATGAAAATAAAACCAAATGATAATTTTGATCTAATAAAGTAGTGTTATTAAGATGTATCTAAAGATCATTGTATAATATTTTGAGTAACAAATCGATGTTGGGGTTTAAGTGGGCGTTTTTTTGTTAGAAACAATTCTTCTTCACATAGGGGTATTACATTCTTGTAAGAGTTCAAATATTTTCACTTAAAGAATAAAATGAGTAGTAATATGTGTCATATGGTGACCAAATATTTAATGAGTGATGTTTTCATGGTTATATAGAGATTGGATTTACCAAATAACTAAATTAATAAGGGTCAAGATCTATATATTAGATCAATAATGTAATTCCATCCATATGAGGACACATCAGACCAATAGTTGTGTTATGAAAAATTTTAAGAGAGGGGAAGGATTCAAGGCATTATTCATTACTCCTGATGGAAGAACATAGTATATAATGGATGAGATATTATTAAAAATCTATACTAGTGGATTATTCTTTTTTTATTTGGCCAATGGGTTTTTTTACCGCATTAATCATGGCTTTGAAATATTTACATCATCCATTTTTAAACCTAACGAGTGAAATTCATTTTTATTTTATTATTTCTTTATTTTTGTTCTTGATTTCTATATTATCAATGATTTAATTTATTTTATTCAATTCAGTCATCAAATATTAATGTATTATAAATAAAAATTTAAATATTAGTAAAAATATCAAGAATTGTTTTACTATATTTACACCCGAAAATATATTAATTTATAATAATTGAAGGTTAAAAAATAATACATTTCATGGATAAAATGTTCTTGTCCAATGAATCACATTAGATTGATTTCTTTTATCATTGTAGTATAAAAACTGTTTATGAAGAAAAATTTGTTTCATTTAATTGTATTTCTATTATTAATGTATAATATAAATAAATTTAGAATTACATTTGAATGTTTTTGTTAAAAACACTGTCTTATGATTTCTATATCCAAAAAGACAACATTAAAATTATTTTCCCATATACTCTTTAACTTGTCTCCTTCTATAACCTATAACTTATGCTATAACTCTACTAATACTTCACACTTCCCTCTCATTTTAATGATTCTTTCACACTCTATATTCTGTTTATGAATATTTATTTCTATATTTTTATAATATATTCAAATAACATCATTGTTATTTCACCCCATTTTCTTTTGTTTGATCCTTCTTTCCACTATGATAGTTTTATTATGATTTATAAATAATATTTTAAATGGTCATAATGATATTATAAAATATGGTACCATTTTTAAGGATGGTTGCAATGTGGTGTCACTGGATTCAAAAACCCTAAATAATAAATAAAAATAGTAAAAATAAAATGTTTTACTATTTTATTTTCTAACATTAAGGATGTATTTATAAAATATAATTCATTTAGTTTGTCCTTATACTGAAATCTACAATACTATTTATTTTTCTTCTTTTAGGAACCTTTATTAATTTGTTTTTTTTCGTTTATTAGTGTATTTCAATTTGTTTTAGTGTTATTTTGGAGTATTTAGTTGTTTAAACTGAAATTTTGTGCATATTTTTATAAATTCATATATTAGAGACTATAAATAAATATGTTCATATTTCTTCTCTATTTTTTTTTTTTTTTATGGGAATAATTCTTAGAAATGTGCTATTAGTCATCCATGGAATTCATCAAAAAGTAGAATGAATATTGATAGTCCTACATTTATTATTATAATAATCTATTAACTACTTGTTCAATTTATAGAGCAAGTGGATGAAATTGAATATGAACATGATATTGGGGACACATATTTTAGATATTATTCAAAATATTTTTCTAAAAAAATTTACTAATAAAAGATATTTCAGAGTTAGGAATTAAAGTGAGTACAATAATAAATTAGAAATGTTGAGATTCAATTTTTTTGAACATAATTTCAAATATTTTTTTCCTTGAATGAATCTTTAATCCAAAAACTAATTAATTTTTTCTTGAGGATAGTGATGGTAGTTTTCAAGATTATGAATTTTTTGGATCTATCATCTCATGGATCATATACATTTGATTTTTCCAGAACCATGATCAAATAACATAAAAATAGTGTTGATCATATAATAGAATATTGGAAGAATATGGAATTTCAAGATTATGATCCTAATAAAAATAAATATTTTCCAATGTATTGTTTTTTCATCAACTAATTTATGTATACCCAGTTCATATATCTATTATTGGATGAATTGGATTAACATTTCAAACTCGATGCATTATTTTCAAGAACCTTGACATTCACATATGGGTTTATATTATTGATTTTATTAAATTTTTGTTTATATATAGATATAGTTAAATCTTTTATGAGATTTTATAGTGAATCCAAGTATTTCATTTAAAAAATAATAATGCTTGTTTAATTTACTAGGAATAAAGTAGAAACACTAATTTTGGAGGAGTATTCTTTTTCATGATGTAATGAAATTTTAATTATTGATTCTATGTGTATTTCTACTTGTTAGTGTAATGAAGTTGTTGTGTTACTGTGATTCATTGTTAATTTGTTTCTTCTAAAATTTAAATGTTGGTTTGGATGGGAAGTTATTTATTTCATGATGAAATTAAATTCTAATGATTACATTCATTTTTTTGTTTCTCACAAATATTTTTAAGATTTATTAATAAAATTAAATTTAATATATTTTTTAGTTATTTAGTAAATATAGTATTAGAACCCATAAATTATTTAAATATACATGAGAGTTTTTGACTATTTTTCATAGTACTATTTTTTATTGATTATTTGAAATAAATTTTTCTTTATGAGTTAAATTTGAAATATGTCTATCTTTGCGTTCAGAAAAATCTCGTGGAGTTTAAAATATATTTTTTAAAACCATTTTAAATTGAGAAAAATGTGATTTTTATAGTTTTATCATGACCCTCATGCATGTTTTAAAACTAGTAAATTTAAATTTTATGTCATATTAAACTATTTTAAATATTCTCCCATCTTGAGATTCACCATCATAATAATGTTTTGTTTTATGTGTGTTGAGGGGATTTTAAATGTGTTGATTTATACTTACTTTGAAAAAAATATAATTTTCATTTATTTTTTACAATTATTTTGACAATAGTTTAAATTTAAAATATTTATTTTTAGTTTTTTAATATTTTCATTCATTTATAGGATGTATTTCTAATTTTAGAGATTAAGGAATTCATTCTCATGATAGATTGAATCTAGAAATAAAATTTTCGTTTTTGTCCTAAAAATCATGCTTGTAGTTATACTATATGTTAAATAATTACAAATCTTATTATTATTTTATATTTTTTATTATATTTTGATACTATAATACATTACTTTAAATGGGTTATGAAATATAATCATAATCCATTTAAAAATTTAAAACATTTTACTTAAACTGGAGATGATTTAGTTATTCCTACATTTAATTATTTAAAAAAAATATCCAATGTCTATTTAAAATTATTTCATATTGAATTATTTTATTTTATTTGCAAAGGATAAAAATGTGATGTCTTATGGTGCATATAAACGACAATTGATATTTTTTTACTATATGATAAAATTTCAAAATTCAATAAACTTCATAAAAAAATAGGAGAATCTATTTAATTTAGAGAATATAAAAAATCATTATTTATTTGAGAAATTATATGGTGTAAAATTTCATTGAACATCATCCATTTAATGGAATTACAACTATTTATATTTTATGATGATTTCAGTTCCATTGAATTTTATAATTTAGTTTCTTGGGCACATGTAATGTCTTATATGTTGGATATTTTTATTTTTCTATTTATGGAAACATGTTTTGACGCCATTTTTTTATATATTAATTAGATTAATGATAAAATTTGATTCAATAGAGTAATTTTTATTGTTGTAGTTCATTATGGATTAAAATGTTAGTTAATTATTATTACAATGAAATTAATAATTATTAGATAATTCTCTTACAATTATATCATAGATTTTAATTTTATATTTTATATGAAAAAAATATTTCAAATAGTTTTTAGGAAAATTTTACTATAATTTATTATTTGATTTTATTTAATAAAATAGGGTTTCCTATGAACATTTCTTCAAAATAATATGATGAATATTTTGAAAATTTATTGTTGGAATATTTTTTTATGATTATAAATATAATGATATAATATCGTTGGATATATTAAAAAATTTGTTATTTTTTCAAGATCATTCTGCATAATTTTTTTATCCATTTTTTGAAGGACTCCTTGTGTAATATTATTTTGATAATTTGTGCGAAATTTTAATTGAAATTCATAGGCATTGTATTGGTAGTTGATATTCTAAAATTTTAAGATGAATCCACACATGGGACACTCAACACCCGTTTAAGGGTAAGATCATACTCATTCAATAGCACCTCATCACTTCAATATTTATCAATGGGTTCAAACATGAGTATCATCTGTGTAATGGATTCATTTTAAATGTTTCTTCATGGTCAGACCATTCTATATAATGTCACCTCACTTATAATTGGGCAATATAATGGTCTAGCCTCTGAGGTTCAGAGATAATGGAATGGTATGGTTGTACTATCCTATGGGTAAATCAGAGACCTATAAATAAAATTTATGTTTAATAACCTCTAATAAAACATTTAGGATGGTAAATTCTCTCTCACGTCAATGTAGCTTCAACC
Organism: Viscum album; assembly: GCA_963277665.1. Classification (NCBI taxonomy): domain Eukaryota; kingdom Viridiplantae; phylum Streptophyta; class Magnoliopsida; order Santalales; family Viscaceae; genus Viscum; species Viscum album. The sequence continues at coordinate 90,900,764 of OY728147.1, forward strand.
TACATATATGTTTTTTAATCTTTATGAGTATAATAAAATCACAGGGTGATGAAAAATTCGTAAATAAAATTCATTGCTAAAGTGTATCTTGATATAATAAATAAGTGTTCATTATAAGAAGATAAATATTTATTAATAATCATGTAGGGAATTATTTAAGGATTAGTTTTAAATTGGTGTTGATTTAATGGATCCAACGTCTTCACATGTATAGTGGAGCACATTAGTCTAGAGTTCTCAACTTGAGTCACCTGAAAAAGATGATAAATAATAACATGAGTCATATAGTGACCATGGATTTGATGGTCAATGTTGTAACTGATATATGACACTAGGAGTTATAACATGAATATATAGACAAGTGGGTGGCCTCAAAATCAAATCCACAAGCTAATTCATTCTATATGGGGGCATGTTAGACCAATAGTTGGACAATGACTAATTTCACTAGAGTGGGGTAGGATTAGAGGCAGGATTTTGGTTTCAATGTTAAATAAAAAATAATATGATTATGGGATTTTATGTGAACTTGATGTATAATAAACATTCATCAGCTTTCAAACCCAACTAGATTTTATTATCATTTTACACATGTTGTTCTACATTTTACATGCGCTACACTTAAATTAGTTGAGGTATATTGAAATATAGTATCATGGTTCATTATATCATCCCATGATTTAGTCTTTTCCTTGTATGTAATTCCATCTTTTGATGATTTTAATTTTTCCTAATTCTTATTTTTTTGAGAAATCCAAATTATATAGTAAATATTGAATCCAAAATATATATATATTTCCCTAATAGTATAAAAAATAATTTAGAATCTGGTATTCAATTGAATGAAATTTATGTGTAATCATTTTTTTCCTTTGAATAGACTGATATTTCATTATTTTCTCACTACTAAATGAAAACTGTTTTAGAAAAAGATTTTGTTTTATTCAATAGCATTTATATTCATGACATGTTATATAGACCATATTTGTAATATATATTTAATGTTTTCTAGAATATATTTTCTTGAGAATTATATTTCCTAATAACCATCATTTATTAGATTCAACAAAATACCCTTTTTTGTTTATCTATCTCTACAATATTTCTTAGTATCTCTCTTTAAAAATAATCCTCTCTCCCTAGTTATTTTAATTACGAGTTAACTCTTCCTCATCTATTCATCATCTTTCTATAACTAATTTTTATAATTTATTAGACTAACCCTATAGAAATTCACTCTCCACCCCTTCTGTTAAACTCTTCTCGCAACCCTAATACATTGCGTAGATGATATAAATAATAATTTGATTATTCTGTATGACCATACTAATATATTGTGTTTTTTCCAAAGATAGATAGTGATGGAGGATAATGGGTTTAAAACAATTAAGAACCAAATATAAAAAATTGAAAATGAATACATTATTTGGGTTCCTGTAATGGTTGAATTTTTAATATGTGTTTTAGTTATTGTATTATTATGATGAAATATACATGATTAGTAGTTATAGAACATTTGTAAATATTATAATGAATTTTTATTCATTTTTATGGTTACATTTTCTATGATAAAGTAGTTTTGTACTATTTGTATGTTTTAACTATGATTTTGAATTAAATTCTATAAAACGTTGATCAATGATATAGCTGGAATCCACATGGAATTAATTTCTATACATTTTGAGGCTATTATGGGCCTACATACTAGAAGTGAAGTTTTAATAACCAATGAAAACCTGAAAAAATTAAATTGAATAATGAAAATTATGAATTACATTTGAATTGAAAAAATAAAAATTTTATGCTTTTAAAGAAGTTAAATTAAGAAATTAACAATTAATTTTATTTTGGTAAAAAATTATTAACAGCTCTATAAATTATTTATAAAAAACATTGACTATAGAAAGATATTTTGATGTTGTGCATTTGGGGGAAGGAAACACCACTTTAGAATGAATGGATTTTAATATTTTTTAACATTATTTCATATATGATATTCTATGCACTGAATTTGGGAAAAAATATCTTTTTAATTGTTTCGTTATAGTGAGGATGAGAATTTGAAAATTTGAGAATGCTTTTTTGGTAAAAAACAATTTATTAGTCCACACACCATTTATATCTCCAAGTATATTCTCAAAGGAAGAGAAAATATCTTGGAACAATTAGGAATAAACATACCTAATATATAGTTTCATTATTATAATAATTTTAAAATTGAATATAACAAACGGCCTAATGAATATAAATTCGAATAATTAAATAATATAAATGTTTATTTGGATGATGAAAGTTTGGATATTGAACTTGAATGAATTTCCCATCATCTAATTTTTAACATAGGAAAATTAGTTATTTTGTTGAAGATAGTGAGGATAATGTTTTGACATATGATATATATTAAGTGGAAAAAACAATTTATATATCATGAGTCGAAATTTATAGGAATATAATATTGAAGTAGTGACTGAGTTCGAATAAAAAGGATTAAACAAAATGAACTTTCAAGAAATATTTGTTCTTGTTTTATCTTTCATGATGATAATATTTTTGATGAAACTATTATTTTGTAGTAAATTGAATTTATTCTATATGATGAAGAAATGAACATGGAACCATGGTAAATTGAAGAGGATGGGAACAAACTCCATAACCTCCAAAATCATAACAATACAAAAATTAAAACAACCTCAACTCATTCTCATTCAATAAATAATTGATCAAAATAGTGGGAATTCACACATATCATGTATAATGAGTTTTATGTAACCATTCACCAATGTAAAAAATAAATGACTGAAGGGTAATAGAAAAAAATGAAAAAAAACAACATGCCAATTAGAAAAAATATCCCAAAACCTCATGGCCAACGAACCACCAAGAAAATAAAATGACCTAACAAAAATCATTAATTCAATGCACCCAACCTTTCATTCACAAATAGTATAATACTCATGGAAAAATTAATCATGTAGTGACCATAACTGACACATGTGTGACTTAACATAATTTAATTGACATTTGATAAAGGGATAACATATTTGGATCAAGCTCAACAACATCACTCCAATTATTTGTCGATAAATAACCACATTTCCACCACAATATAATTATCATAATCCTCACTAGGAGAACTATAAATATCCCAAAAAACATTTTCATAGAAGTGACCACCTCTTCTAGGACCAAGAACCACCATGAATTTTTAGAAAAGTCCCTTATAATATAGAAATAATATGAAAACCTATAAAATATCCCATTTTCATTGTTGGATTACCATGATATTGTAACCATGAAGAACAACTATAAACATGGATAAATATATTATACTCATATAAGGACCCAAAAATGAGTAATAATTGTCTCCAAAAGGAATGATCCATTTGGGATGGGAGATAAGGAAGTCAATCATTATGGTTGTTGTATTTAAGAGAAAACCACAACACAAAGAACATAAAAAGAACCTTGAATGTATATATATATATATAACATCATAATTCATTAGATCATATTTGGATAAAACCTATGTATCATACATAAATGGGATCATATTGTCTATTTTGTCTGAATTATTATCCATTACAGTTCCTTATGCCAAGTATATAATGATCCATGAAACAATAACAAATATCCTAGAACATATCTATCAAACCAGAATGAAGAGATAAAAATGCATCTGTTAATGTCATCTGAGAAATTTCAATATATAACAAGAATATATAGATATTTATACTATTAAAAACTTTATCAATTCCTCTGTATATTTTTAATGGAATCCTCTTGCAATAATCAAATCATTAACTAAACCATAAAATATAAAATAAATGAATCATTTAATCCTATTACACCTTGATAGTTTTGAGGAAAAAAATGAAGATTATTTTAGAAACAAAATATAAATAATTTATCCAAATGCTGAAGGGAATCACCAAAAAAATAAAAAAGAGTGAAACTGCCTTCTTGGGAATGCCACTACGTGAAACAATCCTCCTCGAACAGAACAACAAATAGAAAAATTAAATGAAATTGAATAGAATATGATTCCACCATTAAATGATAAAAATCAACTGAATAAAACTCTAATACAAACATAAATATAAAAGTGTCTAGATAGCCTCTCTAGAACTAATGTGTTCTATGAGAGAATCCAGAATGATTACGCTATTCTAATTAAATTTATTTAATCTTGAATAATGTAACAATTTGATAAAATTTTCAATATATTATGTATAAATAATATTAATACCTATTTTCTAATGTATCATTAAAATGCTTTTAGTGCTGAAATTTTCATCAATGGTAAGTTTATTTTAATAACTAGACATTTTTTTATTACAAAGTGATTACGAATTACTTAATGATGTAATATAAACCACCTTTTATATTTATTTATTTAAACACATCCTTGTGGACCCTTATTTTATTTAATTGAAAATCATAAATGGAGAAGGTAGTTTTGAGAATCTTGAGAAACCCCAAGAAACACCCTAAATTGTCCATTACCATTAGGTATGTGTTGTAAAAGCCTATGATTTTATTAAATATCTCTCTTTAAAAAATTATATTTGTCGGATAGGTTCATTAAAACACAACAATATGATTAAAAAAACCATGATATACTATTTAATAATTATAATTTCTTGTGATAGTTATCACATATCCTTTGTATTAGAGGATATGAAAATCACTTAAAAAAGTAAAAAAAATTAAAAAAAATTAATTTTTAGTTATCAATTGGTTTGAAATGAAAATATAAACAATCGAAGGTAATAATTGATATTTTTCAAAAAACTGCTTTTAAGTATATAATGAGTTTTTATATTAATAAATTAAATAAATATATATTGATGAGTCATTTTAATGAAAGTTATAGATTATATATTTATTATAAACATTATTATTAATCTAATTTCTTCAAATATTCAAGTAAAAAAGTGTAAATTCTGTATTACACGTCATAATACATTTGTCTAAGAAAGGTTTTATTGCCTTTTGATCACTTTTCCTAAAATAAATTTATACAAATTTTATTTTCATTAATTTATAATATGGATTAAATATTTTTCGGTTATCATAACTAATGTGAGTTAGTATGTTTAACATCATTTTGGTCATTTTCAGTTATAGTTGGGGTACCAAGTTATCACTATTGTTAAGGTTAAAATAGGCTAATGATGCGTCGAAATAGGGGGAAAGTGTTGATTTTAATTAAAATAATCACTAAATACAATTTATATAATATATAAATAGGCAATATCAACTATTGGTTTAATATTATTCATTTTGTATGCATTTATAAATATATTTTAATATTTTGAACATATATAGGTGTTTCGTGTCTCTCCATTCTAAAAGAAAACCATCGCTCCACAAAAATATATTAAGATCCTTATTTCATAGAAATTTAAAACCCAAATACCATATATAAATCCATATACATAATATAGATTCCTTGTTTTGGTAATAATTCTTACATTACATGGTCTAAATATTCATCCAAAGGTGGTTGTTCGAAGAATTAGTATAACTCTCAACCATTTATTTCATTTAATTTTTTTCTAGTACCTTCTTCAAATATATTATAAATGTAATTATTCAATAATATATATATATATATATAATATTAATATTCTATATTTGTTTCTTCACATCCTTTATTCATATCCTTCTCTATAAAATTGTAAATGAAATATTTGCTCATATGTGTGTAGAGACTACCACCTCGTGAAAAATTATATTTTTTTCATCAAAACCATTCATGCATGATTATTTTGATTCATTAAATTAATATAAATTATATTTAGGTAATTATATTTACTTTTAAATAATAATATATATTCTACATTAATCCCTATATACCCTTTTGAAAAAGATTATGTTTTATGTGAGTATGTTTGAAATACCACATCCCCAATGAAATTTAATTATTTTATTATTTCTATAATATAGGGATGGTAATGAGGATTGAGTTCATGAATATATATGAAAATTATAATATAAAAATTATTATATAAATGTTAATTATTATTTATATTTATTCTATTCCATCCATCAAAAAGTACAAACATCACTTGGGAATATATAAAGAAAATCATCTCCATGACGTGATGTAATTAATTTTTTCATCATCATTTAATGTGAATGATTATAAATGTATATATGATAATTAATGTGAAACTATTAAACTGAATATGGTTTTGTGGATAAATAATCTTTCCCAAGGGTGAAATTTCTAGAACCATCAAACCAAAACATGATTAAAACATTAACCTATTTTCAAACAAAAGTTCTTTTTAATAAAGAAATTACTAATCAACGGATAATAAGAAATTATAAACGAAATTATAAATAGTATTTTCTAAATAAATATGGTCTTGGAATATATTTTTATTAAATATATATTCTTTATATAATATATTTTAATTTTAATGAATCAAGGTAGTTCTTTTTGTATGGGATTATGTTTAAATATCATTTATTTTTAGGATTTTATATACCAAAGTTTTATTTAAGAAATTTCATAGGACTTACCCATTAAAACTTAGATATTTTCATCTCCATTTTTTATACCTATGATATTTATATATTACTACCATTTTCTTCTATTTGGTATTAAAACTTATTGAAATTTTTTTTTCAATATAATTTGACCTTATTTTTTCTTTGGACGATGGAAATTTTCTTCAACATCTATAGTTTTCATAATGGATTTGTGTATATTTTATCTAAACATGAATTTTTTTAAAAAGATTTTTTCCATCAAAATTTAAGTTATTTACAATAGTTTAAATGAAATCTTTTAAAAAGAATCTTTTTTATCAAAATCCATTTAAAAATATTTGAAATTGTGTGAAAAGAATTTTTTTCATTCATCATTAAGAGTATGAATGATGTTTCTAATTGTAATGATTTTCCATTGTATTGAAGATTATTTTGTGAGTTTTAGGGTTCATTTTAAATTAATATAATTTTAACCGTATTTTTGGTAATTTTTAGTTAAAATATTTTCAAATAACAAGGATTCAATTTTAATTTTTTTCAAAACATATATGGAATCTAATTGTAAATGTAATTTTAAAATATATTAGAGTCTTTATAAGATAATTAGGATTACTAGGATATATGATCTTATGTTACCATCAATATTATTTCTTGGGTAACTAATTATAATGATGATTTGGTGTGATTAATGGCAAATCATTTATTTCAATGGGTTAATTAACATGTGATGAAACCATTATGAGCCCTGTCATTTTTCAAAAGATTCTGCTACTATGAAATGATAAAATATTTATGAAAACCAATTTCTTTTCCATGGATTATGATATGATAATATGATGAATTTTTTATGATCTTAAGGACACATATTTATGGTTTCCATTATTTGATGGGTGATCCAAAAATTATTTAATATCCCAATGCATTATGTAAAGATGGATATCATAGTTGATAATAATGAGTATGATAGGGAGGAAACACAGTTGAATAAGAGAATATATCATATAAGATAATCATGTGAGTGAAAATTTGAAATATAAAAAATTAAATGATGAGGGAACTCGATAAAAAAGGAATGCATTGGTAGTGATACTTGACTAATGAAATGGTTTTATATGATTCTAAGTATGACACAAACATATATCATATTGTTTTTATATTTTAACATAGATTATTTTTTATTACTAATGATTCCAAACACTTATGAATTAATTATTTTTTTATAAGGACTCCTTAAAATATGATTTATGATTAAGTATATCTCACTCTTTGTGTGGTATTATAATAATTTCTGATCATGTTATTATACACATATTATTATTATAATATCATTTATGATCCTTGATCAATATTTACAATTTTTAACCATAATAAACATATGAGTTCTCCATTTCTTATGATTTATTTTTGTAGGTTATTATTAGAGGTTATAATTAGGGTACGTCTAATGTGAGAATAACTTTTTCAGAGATATTGAACATATTTTATGAGATAATACGATTAATTATAGAGTTTCTAAAGACAAAAAACCATTATAGTCCTTGAGCATGTGTTTTTAGACATGTATTGAATTTACATTTAAAATGATGCAATAAAAATGTATTAAATGCTTAGGTATCATTAGATTTAATCATATAATGGTTTAGTTATTTTTCAAGATTAATAATAGATATGTTAAAAAAACATAGGGAAAATTGTCTGTATAAGATAACATACTGTGACTTTTTAAAATATTTATTTTATAGTTTTTCTCTCAAATATATCAATGACTTGGTACTGATAAGTGGATATAGTTGTGTTAAAAATTATATTTTGTGGATCAACACAGAATATGGTGAATTATAAATTGACTCGGTCATCCCTAATATAGGATTAGTGGGGATAATACTAATCACAAATGTGATATACAAGGATTAATTAATTTTTTTCATTATGAACAATTATAAATTATTTTAATAGATGATTACCACGAACGACCTATATTAAACATAATTTTTCATAGATTTAAAATATGGTTAAATTATTTAGACAACCTATGTATGACTGTTCACAATTATATGATTAGTTAATATGGTCATTTTTTTATCACACTATTATTTTTGGTTTATTTAATGTCAATAACATTTAGGAATCATGTTAATGATGAACATGATAATAAATGAAATAAAGTTCCACCTAAGAAAATGAAATATTTGTGATATGAAATGTGAAATTATAAAATTATTGTTGGCCACCTATACTGATATAGTGTTGAAAATAAAAAATGGGTGAGTATAAAAACACACCTAATAAATAAAAATTGGTATTTCAATGGAGATCATTTGATTAATATCAAATATGAAATAAGATTTGTCATCTCATATGTTGGGAATATGGGAAGATTCACTTTGGAATGTGTCTTAATCGACTAGGATGATATTTTATTTTTGTAAGAGAAGGGAATAGATAAAGTAATTTTCAGGTGAAAAGGAATAGTTTTATTAGTGTAATTAAACTATATATTAAAGTGTCCATAACAATTAAATGTTCTAAAATTAGGGAATATTGGAATCATCATAATTCATTGTCTGGTCCAATGGACTAACTCTTATACAAAGAAAGGGTATGTGATATGTTAATTAGTGAAGTGGATCATGATTGTTATGTTTGCATGTCATTCACTATAGATGTAGGGATGTCATGATAATTTCAGTTAGAGTGTGGCCTAAAATGATAATATTATTCATCCTTTAGTGGAATTTGAATAAATTTTTATCATTAATTTTCTCACATTAAACAGGTAACTTAAATTTTTTTTAAATAATTCAATCCAATTTTATAAAATGAATCAAACTATGAAAGAATTTTGGTTCATAGATGAATATGAATATCAAATATAAGTTACTCAGATTACATAGGTTTCACAATGTATTAATGGGGGATATTTATCTCAAATTATTGTGGAGAAACTCAATATCAATACTATTCCTATTAGTTGGTATTATAATGATTTATTTAATAATTACATCCACAGTATTCTTCAAATTCATGAAGTTCAGTTTTCAATAGAACATATATATATTATACTATACATATTTCAATGAATCTATATTATATTACCTGGATTTAGTAGTAATAATTGAGGATGAATTTATAGGGGGGTCATGATAATGGAATCATACAGCCTAGTGTGTCACCTTTAGGTGAACATATTATTTTTGTTCCAAAAAATGTTTTTTCAGTGTATATTTTTACTGATTATCGAGAACTTAACAAGATCATTATTAAAAACATTTATCTATTAACCTATATTAAGGACATGTTTGATCAACTACATAGAGCTTAGTACTTCTCCATAATTGACCTTCACTCTAGATATCATCAGTTAAGGTTTAATAAAGATGATATAGGTAGAACATCCGTCTATATGAGTTATGATAAATATCAATTTATAGTGATTAAATTGGGAATATGAAATCATACTCTAACCTCCTAGATTTAAGGAATATATTATTTAATGATTATATTGATTAATTTGTGATAGTATTCATATATTATATTCATATATATTAAAAGTGAAACGAAGAATATAAATGTAAATTTAATATTTTATTAATGACCCTAAGGAATGATATGATCTACGAAAGAATTAGGATGTGAGACTTTTGCTTAAGAAAATATACATTATTAGGAAACATAAACACAATTAACGGTATATTGTTAGATCCATTAAATAAAATAGTTTTTTACAAATTTCTTTGATGAACCATGGTAACCAAGATCAATAGTTTCCTTACGATGTATGGATACTTCATTAAAAGAGACATATCGTGGTTATTAAATCCAACAACCATGTTGCTCGAAAGGTATCTAGGTTCCTTTAGAAAAATTAATGTTAGGAAAATATTAAAGACCTGAAATGATGATTTTTTTGCGAATATGTCCTTATAAAACACTATAGTGGGGATATTTTTGTGATCTAGAGTCATGCATAACAAATTTACTATGTATTTCATCATGTATAATTATATACTGATAGGTTATAGATCAAAAAAACTCAATGTCAATGAGTAATATTACCCAACTCAAGATATGGAGTTAGCATCAAGTTTTTTTCATTGAAGGTGTGAATTCATTATCATAATTGGAAATGACTTGATATATATATATATATATTGATCATAAAATTAGGAAAAATATATTTATAAATAATGATTTAAAAATATTCTAAAGGGGGAAGTTGGACTGATTAAAGATTATGTAAAATCAATATATTACCATTGAAGGTTGGTGAACAAGGTGTATGATTCTCTAATTAGGAAGGAAAATTTTAGTTTATCCACAATGAGTATTTAAATAGATTCAATATTTCAATATTTTTTATTTTTTCATTAAGGTTTTGAAAACATAATTTTTATTGTACAAATAACCATAAATTATGATTCAGTAGTATGGTGATATTCTTGGAAAATGCAATATTAAGGGAAGGATAAACCATTAATATTTTTATGATATTATGGTAATAATGATTATATGGGATAAACAGATGCTTCACATTGATTGTATTTATAACAATGAAATTGTTTTTTCAATGAAAAAGTGGAATGGGTCATACTTGACGATGTTTATAATATTTGTGGATTTACAAAATATATAAAAGAGTTTGTAAAATTATTTAGGAAGTGATGATTATTTTATTAATTAGATGCATATACCTTTTAATTATATTTTTTTGTTAATTATTATGGATATCATTATTGGTTTATATGTTTAAATAAGATCATAAGCTCCGATATATCAATATAACGATTTAATTTCTTATGTTCTGGGATTTTCAAGTGATCTGGAAGATTTACTCTATATTTAGGCTTATATCCTATTGATTATTAAATAACTTGTGGGTTTGATATATAATTTTATTATTAGATATTTATGGAGAAATGGATTGTGGGATATTTGGGAGATGTTTCATTGGGATGTGTTATATGTAGCCCTTAGGTTTGTCAAGTGATTCATAATCAAATATTATTTGGTAAAAATTAATTTTTCTGAAGATGTATAGTAAAAGATATGATATATCATTTTTTGTTAAAATATTATTAAATTTAGATTATATTTAGGTAGTTATGGTTTTAGACATTAATGTTGTATTTTCATAGGATGGTTTTTTAATTTTGAGAGTTATCTTATGATAACCATTTTTTATTTTATGTATGGTTAAATATATGAGAAATATATTTTTATATTTTTATTATCTATTATATGTTCTTTTATTACGTCGACCAAATAAATTTTCTCGAATATCCATTATTATGGGAAAAAATATTAAACTGTGGAAGAATGAGTTAATGGATGAAATTATACATTTATGGTAAGTATATTATTTTATTATCATAGTCCAGATATTAATGTAATGGACCAAATATTGGAAAATTATCGTAAGTAAAAATACTTATCCTATAACCTTATATTATGATTAATTGATAGTCTTTTAGACACACACTATATAATTGTTTCGTGGTTGTTAAATTTATCATGACCATGTTCTATATTATTCTATATTACTCCTTGGTCATTAGTTTCCTCCTTATTGTCTATATTTTCACTTCCTTATGATGTTCTCTCATTTGGAAACATATTTTATTGTTACCTTGATTCATCCATTTCACTCTTTTAAGGGGATGTTTTATTAACCCTATATATGATGTGGGTTTTCAATAAAGGTATCTTTTAAATATGAAACCACTGATTCATAAGAATACATTAAAATTTTGATGATGAAATTTATTACAGATAGTGGAGAATGAACTATACCATGATTTCAGAAAATATTTCTCTTTTAATAATGTTATTTTATTCAAATCGTTTGTTACACATAACAACATGTTTAAACAGACCATGATACACTATTAATGTATTGGAATTTTTTATTATCAAGACCTATATATTAGATATGAATGTATTGATAGGATTAAATCAAATTTCACATATATATAAATTTTAAACACAATATAAATTTTTGATACATTTTTAGAAAATAAAACCTCAATTCTTGGTGAAATCATTTTATTTTCCAAAAATAGCTTTTTTCCATAAAATATTTTTTTGATTTTTTTAGAAATTATTTTGATTAATTTATAGTTTTTTATAATTTTTATATAAATTTAACATTCTCTTTGAATTCATCATATTAAAATTACCCTCGGATAAATTTTTTATAATTTTATGAAATGTTTGATTTTACTATGAACAGTAAAAAATTATATTTTATTGAAAACATTATATACAAAGTACCATTATATTTTAATGTTATTTACAAATAAAATTATTTATATAATATCATATAAAATAAAATTATGTTAATTGGAATCAATTCATTGTTTTTATTTAAAATAAACATAATTTTATAAGTGAAATGGCTTTTTTTCATAAAAAACATATTAATGTGTGTAATGTGTTTTCATGTTAATAAGTTGTGTTGATCACTATTTTTGATTAATTTTAATGAAATGTATATAATATATATTAAATAATATTTTTAATATTTATATTCATTTATGGACATGAGATAATATTAAATCTAGTTTTGTGCATAAAAACATAGATTTTTGTAAGAAATGACATTTGTCGCATTTTTGACAATTATTTTAAAATTATTTATATCCCCTGATACGGATTTGATTTTAAAAAATTTAATACATTTTTTTCATTATTAGGTTAAAATTTTCTAATTGTGTCACTTTTTGGTCAATATGAATAGTAACCATGATAAAACTTACCACCTTAGTAAAGGTTAAATCAGAATAATATAGGTAAAAAAATAAGTGATAAGGCCCTAATATTTATTCCAAATTATTATTGGACGAATATATTGAGAAATATATCACATTATTCTAGAACAATAATTGTATATGGAAACATTTCCATGATAATGAAATATATAATATTCATCTTTGAGAATGTTTCAAAATGTAACTCTCTTAATTTAAAATATTTATTATGTGTCTATATATGGAAGAAAGAAAGTCATGAATTTATATAATTATCTAGTTTTTAATAATTAAATTTTTTTCATGAAATAAGTGGGTTTATAGTTTTTCTAAATTATATAATGACCATAAATTCTTATAGAACATTGATAAAATATATCTTCAATTAATATATATATATAATGTGTAAAAAGTAATAGAATTTTAGTGACATAATGTGTTCCATGAATTTTTTATATAAATATGAAATATTTTTTTATGATAAGGGATTCGAGTAAAATTATAACTTTTTATTTATTCGTGTTTGAAAAATAAATTCATAATGTCTATATTAGAAATAATTATATTTTAAGAAAATAATGTTTTTTTAAATTAATAAAATGTCATAAATATTTTAAAATAGAATATTATGGATACTATTTGGATTAAATTTTATTCACTTATCCATTTGTAGTCCAGATGTATCTGTCTATCTTGATGACGACTCTAATATATTTTTATCATTTATGAAATTTTAAGGGTTAACATCCCCTCAATTATAAAATATTACCCCTACTAAGTATTTTTTAAACCATACTGAGAATTATAGGATTATTATACTCTACCATGTAATACTATAAACTCCCCTAAACACATTATAGAGGTTCTATTATTGACAAATGGCTAACCCTAGAGCCTATAATATGGGATCAAAATTAGTTATTTCAAAGAACAAGTAATATCCATAATTGATGATTTACTTTTTAATTATTACTTTACCTCACGTAAATAATTTTAATTATTTATAAAATCATAACATATGTATCCTAAACATAAATAAATGATTTTTTTATTAATGGATCACCTTTATTCACTTTCCATCCATCTAATGATAAGTAAAAATATAACTCGTGAATATGTATACCTTACCATCTCTACATAGTGACACAATTCACATCAAATCACAATCCTTTAGGTATGGGTATTATGATTATTTTTAATATTTCTGTATGAAAATTAGGAATTAGTTATAATTAATTTTATATAATACCATATCTACATTATTACCTTCCGAACCGTATGAAAAAAATAGCGTTGATCATGTGTTCGGGTGGACTACCACCTCCAAGAAGAGATGTAATTTTTTATCATTTTTATTTTAATTTAATAGTTAAAATGATTTAAATCATGGATATATGTAATATATATGGTATTATAATTATTATTCAATGTTGATTTATTACTTAACTTTCTTCACACTTTCCATCAAGAAAACGTAAAACAATATTCTTGCATATGTATGGACTACCGTGTTAATGAAGGTTTAATTGCATTTTTTACCACTACTTTCAATAAATTAATCTAAACATGTTTATTATGAATATAATTTATATTTACATCATTATTAAAATTATGTTGGTTTTTTATCCTTGGTAATAATACAAGGACAAAACTAAAAAAAACTAGAATATAAATCAAAAATAAAAAATATATCACCAGGAACATAATTTTTAATAATAAAGTATCAAAAATCGTTGAAAAATGTATTCATGTATATAATATATAGTATGATATATAAGATTATTTACCTATAATGTATCTATAGAAAATATTTATTTATTATACATGTGTTTCAAATTCTTATGAAGGATGTCGAACCTACAGTAAGAGATTTTTGTCATCCTTTTATTTCTATGGGAAAAATGTCATATTAACCAAATTTTTATTTTAATTTTTTATATACCATTTTAGGGTCTCTAAAATTAATCAAAGGGAAAGAAAATACTTCCAAAATATTGGTAAAGAAGATATATACATGTTGGATTAAAAATTTGTGATGAAATTTAAAAGAAAACAAATTTTGAAAAGGAATCTGTTCTGGACGCATACCATCACCAAGAAAGGTTCTCGGAAGGCATAAAATTTGAAACACTAGTATGTAGATGGCCTACTATTGGCTAGCCCACGAGTTTTTGGATATCAAACAAATGAGTTTGCAGTGATTTTCCACCAACGAACTAAATTCACCACAAACCTTTTTCACTAGTGAGAATCGGACATGGATATGCCCTGTACACCATCCATGTGATCTATGAGGATCACAGATGTGTGGAAGCCAGCAGCCTACCACACCTCAAAAAATCATAGTTGATCAAGTCTTCAATAAATCGATATATTTTTTCATGGTCTTCCGTAAATGGTGTCGCATTCCAATATATATGATTTCCCCAATACTCTATAAAATGGAGCACATAATTAATTATAAAGGACGGATGACCAAAGCCTAAAGATGAATCATATGTTGGAAGAAAGTGTTCAAAGAAGATTATGGCTTCAATATTGAGTAATCATTGATTCCCAAATTGTGAACCGCACTCTCTGTAGTTACAGCTGACCATGAACCATAAAACTTGGGAACATAATAATAAAAATAGAACCACGAACCTAATTGGTGTATGGTGAACCACATTATTATTTATGATTAACCCCCCCACAAACAATAATCCCATGGTACCTCCTTAAATTTGGTTCTCCATGTAGTGTACCACTACGTTTACTGAACCCGGTGATGTGTACTACATCGGCACAGGGATGGAACCGGACGTGGTGTGATGGGTCGTGTATCACTATGGTATGTGATGGTCTATACCTATGCCTGCATACTGCATCGGTACACGGAAGACCCATCTTCCCGCATACACAGAGCTTCCACAATCCCGTATAAAAAACCAGTACGTGGAATGTGGTTTTTTCGGGTATGGTTTCATCCGGTTCAAACCTTACCCCTTCACTACCGTTCGGTCCTCTATAATTCTTTTGCAAACCAGTCCTCCCGCATCAGGAAAAAGACCTCTCCAAAGCCACCAGACCTGTATGATCAGAATATTGGGCGCATCAGAACCCCCCAATGAGTCTACATACCCATGGTTAGTAGGGTAATGAATTATCTCCCTGTTACACCCCAGGCTTCCACAGTACGTTTCTCTTTGAATAAAACAATAGTGTGTGATGTATGCAACATCGAGTTCTAGCGCGCCACAAACTATCAAACTAGCCATTTAAAAAGTGTTTCTGAATAGTAATTACCACATTTGGAGTTATATATATATCCCATATAATTTTAACATTAATCTTTTGTGTTTCTTAGACATAATTTAAGGACAAATTCAATTTTTCGGATAAAAGAAGTATTTTTTTTAAAAATGCAGTTATTTCAACTTTTAATGAAGAAACATGTTTAAATACAATATTTGACAATTTTATATATTAATTTCAATTAAATTAAATTATTCTTTATAAGTGGGACAGAAAATTTAGCTTGGATAAGTTTTTGGTACTTTTCTAATAACTTTCATATTTTGATGAATTGTGAAAAACAGTAAATTTTAATTAAAAACAACTTTTTTAATCAAAATTATTTAAAGTGTTAAATTATAAATTTGAGTGGTTTTAAAGTATAATTGGATTATATTTTTATCATTTAATATAATTTAGGTCATCGTATGTAAATTCAAATTTAAATTTTACATAAACACATGTCAATCTGTTGATAGTTTTTACTTCTTAAAAACCCGCTTTTTGGTTTTGACAATGGGAATTAATTTTAAATAAATTTATGAAAAATATATATATTGAATTAAGAAAAATGGATTACATATTTGTAATCATGTGTTTAAAAATGTGTAAATAGGAAAATCTTATTTTTAGACATTATGAATGGTTACATCAGTAATGATTTTATTTACCATGGTTAGAGGGTAAATTCGGTAAATAAGAGTGAAAAGTTATATTATTGTAATATTAAAATTACCCTAAAAAGTTTCTTAACCCTATTTTATGATAACGTTCCGACCATGGACATCATTGGGTTGATTTTGGGACCCCATAGAGCCACTTTGGAGTGATAAAGACATTTTATATTAATTAATATAATGTAAAGACAAAAATAACATAAGCATGTATCTTTTAGTAAAACAATTTTTATATGAGGTTATATAATTGATCTCTTATATTATAAATGGTAATTATATATCTAAAAATATTTCCTATATCATGAAATTATATTTGTAATTTCTAGACAAAATATATAAATAAATTTATTGATTACACAATAATGATGCAGTATTTTCCTTATTAATGAAAGAATCAAATAATTTATATTATAAATATTAAATAAATATAATTTAAAAGTTTTGATTTCATAAGTGAATTTTATAAGTGAATATAACTTCTTAGGGGTGATTTAATTTATTTATTTTGATTTAATAATTTTTTTTTACTTTCACCAAAACCAAATACCAAATAGTGTCAAAATAGACATAAATGTGTTTTTAAAACAAATACTATATTATTAAATGATATGTTATTCCTAAAAATCTAAATATAGTCCAAATGACTCTTATAATGATATATATGTCATTAATTAAGCACTTTAGGTTCTCTTGGAGTTTTATAGTACGTTTATTAATTATATAAAATAAAAATACAAGAAGACATTGTAAAAGTTAAACTATTTAACTTAGTGTTAAATCTAAAACATAAGGTTAAAATGGTAACCTAAATTTTTTTAAAACTTATTTTTTGAGATTATTTCGACCCATAACCACCTTATCCTTCAAATAAATTCTTTTTTAGCCATTATAATCTGGAAATGATTGTATAATAAATTAATATCTCAATATTTTCCTATAGTGACCCTCACATCTCTAATAAAAGGGAACATCTCCTTCTCTCAAAATCACACCTTCAAAGCCATATGGATCAAAAAAACCAACTCAAATCACCTCCCAACAACCATCACATCTACCTAGAGGCCTTAATTTTATTAAAAATTCGTTCTAAGGATCCCTTTTGATCAAATCAAAAGGAAGCACCCGAAGAAGAGGTAATTATTGCATCACTGCATTCAAAGTTTTTTTCTTCTTCCACTTCCTCATTATTTATTGTATCCATACCTAATTAATTACTCCAGTACCATTTAAATATTTTGATGTTATTATAATTATGTTACAACCATGTTTTTTATTATATCCATTCTATAAATGACAAAGTCTCCATACATGCGTACGTACGGCTTTCCGTCTCCACATTGTGGAGTAGTTTTTCATTCAACACTTCATTATTTGGAGGGTATAATAATGAGTATAATAGATTTAAATAATAAATATAACATTTTAATTATTCTGTATATATAATATACCATCTTACTATATATTATTTCACCATCAATAGAATGATAGTGCCGCTCGTGTGTACGTAAGGCTTACCGTCTCCACAATGCAATGAGATTTTGTTCCCCATCGTAACCATTAAAGAATAATTTTTATTTGATAATTAAAAAGAGTTTTTAAAAGAACTTAATATCATTATATATATGAATCATATACATCCTATCCATAACAAAC
Source organism: Viscum album (assembly GCA_963277665.1). NCBI lineage: Eukaryota > Viridiplantae > Streptophyta > Magnoliopsida > Santalales > Viscaceae > Viscum > Viscum album. Next base: position 90,919,614 of record OY728147.1, read on the forward strand.
ATGACTTACATGGAAAAAAATATAATGGATAATGAATCAGTTAACACCCGAAACAATGATACTACTAAAATATTATTAACAAATAAATATTAGAAGATCAAATATGATATAATATTTATGTATGAGGATTATTTTATAATCTAATAAAAATTATTTAACAATTATACAGAAGGTTAGTATACCCTCGACTAAGGAAGAATACAATGTAAGGGTTATTTTTACAATCTCTTTATAATCTGAGGTTGTTAATACATAAATATTTGTGGGGACATCTTTATCATTCATATCGATGTTTCTTAAAAATGTATTTCAAAACATTTTTACAATTCACTAAACTATGGGTTAAATTCATTTATAACCTTGTTTCACTTTCTATAATATGTTTTGAAAGGAATCTTTCCATCGTTTTCCAAACAAGGTACTTTATGACCTTTTCGAAAAATTAAAGTAAAAATGTTTTCTATCTTATATGAAAGATGCGGCTATTTTCCACTATTATAACATCTTTTAGGCTTCCCTTACAATATTATAAGAATATTTTCAAAATAAATGTTGTCTTTTATAATTAGGTTACTTTTCAATGATTTCAAAATAGAAAGAGATATTTATCTCAAATAGTTTGGATTTAAACTATGTCAACATCCCTTGATGGTTTTACACTTTTTTGAAGTTAATTTATTATGATACAATCTTACATATTGTGTGGGAGGTGTTGTGATATGTTTTAATGTGGATGTGTTATTTATATACCATTCATGTCTTGTGGTTAAAGTATTAACATTTCTTATGATAGTTTTAATGAGAATGTTTATGTTATGTTTCGACCTTTTCATATGAGGAATGCATTGGACTTAGTCTGTGACGGGGGGAGACATCTATAGCTCCTCGATGAATCAGTAGGTCCCATAAGACAAACTAGTGTCTTCTCATTGGGCCTTGAAAAAATATTATTTTTTGTCTTCTCACGAGGCCTCGACTATGTGGTTATGATGTTCGGTATTATGCATCCCATCATTATGAATTATATATTGATATTAAATGTGATTATTCGACTAGTAGAATATCCATGTAAATACATAAATGGAATTATTTGATTTATCCTTGCCATATTATGCAGAAATTTATGCTTAAAAGGCTTGTGTTTTATTCTTATACATTTTTTTAATGTTTATGCTTATTTATGAATGTTTCTTATATATTGTTATCTTTACTGATCATTTGAGATCACCCCTTTATTATGTATTATTTTTCCCAGGATGTGAATAATTATATTACAACTGACCTGTAGGGATAGGATAAGAGATATGAGTGTTTTCATAAGGGACACAATGTTGTAGTTTTTTCATTTCATAATGTAATGTAAAACATATGTATATATCTAGTACTTCTAAGTCTATTAAACTATTAGGTCTATTGAGACATGATATCTTGTGATCGTGATAATGTTATGTAAAAATGTGCCAACTCTGGTTAACTAGGGTCAGGTCAGTACACTCCCCACAATGGTTTGGGCTTCAAGAATGTTTGTGGGTCTACATTCACATGGTAACCCAAAGTCCAACCTTGGGATTCCAATGTGAACCTCTCTGTTCTAGGGTTTAAGGGTGACCACTTGCTTTTCCATTCAATGTGGAATAGTTATTAGTCGAAGGAGTTATGTTTACTTCTCCTTTTGACAAGGAAGAAACTTACCCCTTCCCAGAACGTGTTCTGGGGCCCTCCCACTAGGGTAAGTCCCCAATCTTTTGAGGCCCTGCCGAATGACCTTCAATGTCATTTCGCATTTAATGGTTCATCACTCTTCACCCTCTCCTACCGTCTCCCCAACATCTTCCACCATAGGCTCTCCCTCTCCCAACAATAGGAGAGGAATCTTGTGGTTGGTTGGATCACTCACATCTTCTTGTTTCTCATACAGATCATGAGTCATGTGGGCTTAGATGTTCATGAAGATTACAATATCCACACAATATGAACTACAATAACTCTGATTTCTGATCAAATCCAGATATGTAGGATGCCTAATCAGAGGTCCGATCTCAAAAAGGGTGTCCTCCCAAAAAATATTTCCCAATCACGACCTATCAAATTGGAAGCTCCCATGCGTATACCCCAGAAAATCTAAACTATGAGAACTCTGATTCATGATCAAAATAGGATACGTAGGATGCCTACTTGAAGGCTCGAGCTCAAATCGGTGCCCATCCCAAAGGGTTCACCCAATCAAGTCCTCTCAAAATGGTATCATTCATGAGTATGCCCCAACCATTTCGAGCTACGTGGGTTCTGATTCCTCTCCCGATGATAGATTGGAAACCCATATTATGGGTCAATCCTAAAAATCAAATCACCTTCTATCCCCCATGGATGAGGATAAATTCTAGAGCACCATATTGTGTGGCTCAAGTTAGCAGTACCTCCGTAGAATCCAATATATGACAGCCTATGATGATCCTATAAACTATGTGTAGCTTGTGGACACACTATTTGGGAATGAATAGATAATTCATGATCATATGAACATCACATAATTCTATAAGAGAGTCCTGGAATAGGAAATAATCCTCCCCTATAAAAGTACAATGAGCCTGACTTCCCATCCTCTTGACCAATGGAGTCCTCAAGTGTCGTTGGATGAATCATCAATCAACAAGTGCCTTCATTTGGAATGAAGGTCCATGAATCATGGATACTAGGGCTTTTGGGTGTTTCTGGATCCATGAATAAACCGGTTGGAGACCATCTCAGGACGTTATTTCTGAGGAGGACCGATTACAAAAGTACTCAACCAATTGTGATCGCCTACTAAGACCATCTGAATGTGGTATCTCATTCGCAATACAGAAGGGGTGAATTACCTAGTCTCTATGTGGTTAATCCAACCTTCATTTAATGGATAATAAAAAAGAATGGGTCAAGACAATAGAAATGGTAAATTTGACAATAAACGATCTCTGGAAAGAGGGATGGGTGATGATCCTCATCGGACCATTCCTCATCACCTGAAACATGCCACCTAGGAGTAGGAACCAAAATGGTGAACCTGATGTGAATCATTAACCAAGGTGGTGGCCTTACCATACATAATCCCCCTCACACCACAATGGAATAAAGAGATAAGGGGGCCAAGATTAATAGTCATATATGCCCATGTATAAAAGAATGCTACTTTGATGAGGTTTTGTGGTCTATATGTCATATATGTATATTTCAAGTTACTAAAGAGAATTCTTTAATCAAAATGACATCATGAAGACTAATGTAGACACACACATCAGTAATCCCAAAGGCGTTCAGTGCCCCAACTAATAGTAGGACTCCCTCGCCTACCCAGTGTCTTCAATGCTGGGTATCCAGCACGCAAATTAAAAAGTACCTCTAAAATGGTACTCTCTCCACAGTGGAGGCCACGATACAGGCCCTCCAGTCTGCGAAGACTTGCTATCCACCTCGTCAAATGTGGTCAGCTCCCCAACACAAGGAGGCCCTGGTAGTCATCTCAAACCATTTCATGAGCATGTCCTCGGAACGTGACAATGAGTACCTCCCTTATCTTAGGGAGGATGATAAAGTTGATGATGAAAACATCATCTCATTTTCACATGGGTCCTACTCATGGGACCCCGCCAGAGAACACCAATTCTAGCACTGTATGACCACACCCCCTCCTGCTAAAGAGGACCTTATTTTGATGGAACCTTCTAAAGTCCAGGAGACCCAGGAAACTCGGGCTTCTCACAAGGGTAGGAGAATATATAATTAGGAACACACTATCACCCTAGTTCATGAGGATCAAATCTATTGTATTAATGTGGCGTAATTCAATGGGAAGATGTATGATTATTCCTCCCATGATCAATCCCACCACTACAATATTGTGGAATAATACGAGCACATGGACGATCTTGCTAGTGCTCGCTACTCCTGGTGTACAGACAGAGCAGCAAACTATACGTAGGCACAAATACCTGCTGATGAATTTCAAGCCCGCCATCCAAATAGGGCTACAACAAGCTATAAGAAGAAACATATACCTACTGATGCTTTTCAATCCCTCCATCCAAATAGGGCTGGAACCATCTATACGCAAGCAGAAATACCTGATGATGCATTTCGAGACCGCCATCCAAATAGGGAGGCAACCAGCTATACGCAGGGACACATACCTACTAATTAATTTCAAGCCCACCATCAAAAAAGGGTGGAAACTAGCTATATGTAGGCACAAATACCTACTGATCTGCATCAAGCCGATCATCCAAATGGGGAGGAAAGAAAATATGAGTAGATTCAAATAGGTGTTGATGAATACAAATCTCGTGAGACAAATACAACAGAAAGAGAGTAGATAAAAATTCCCTCTTATGAATATAAAGACCACCATTCAAATACGGTGGAAACCAGAGATGATATTTGGTGGAATACTTGTTCCTCTATCCCAAAACATGAGAACTACTAGTATTTACTTGAAACTCATGGAGGACCGAAGAAGGCACAAACTCCTGCTCCTATATCGGAATAGGCCTTCATAACTATTCCATCCAAAGATGTATCTCAGAACATCCAATAAATGATGGAACATCATACGTTGTTCCTAGAGCATATCATCCAAACATACCAAGACATTATTGCATCATTGGGAAAGGTGATAAATTGGGCCCACGACCCGGTTTCCTCGAAAATAATGACGCACTCGCAAGATGAGTTTGTCACTCTAGAGTACATATGAATTTCTAGTCCATTCTATGAGGGTCGATGGAAATATTCTATGATATACAGACTTCCAGATTGAGAACATATACTCATTCCAACTGGGGGAAGCTGGTCAAATGGGGTGGCCACTCCAGGGTAGGAATATATCCCTGCCAAAACTCATGATGTCTATCATCGTATCTCGACGATATCACAAGACCCAACAAAATAGTGACCCCTATATAATGGCCATTACCAATAGCATATGGCCCAGGTTACCCACAATAGAGTGCACAAAAATGAGTTCTGCCGTAGGAAGCTAGAAAATGAAGAGCACATACATGATCCTACTTTGGTGGAAGATAGGGATCTTGATGCCCCCAAATATATATCAATAAAGGCTCAAGACCCTATCAGTAAATTACCAAATTATGGAAGTGGAAGTAGAAGTTGTGAAGGCCCTCCCTACAATGTTGCTACCAATAACTATGAAGGTCCTCCATAGAGCACCCATGGTGACTCACGATGTGGGCCATGAATGGTCGATCATGAGAGCCTATCTCTAGATGTGCGTTGGGGGTATCCCTCCCCATGACCAGAAGATCAGACATCAATAAGGTCATCCCATTTCTATCGTCATCTCTGATAGTCCTTCCTAGGGTATACGCTGCAGATATGCTTCTCCCTGAAGTCGAACATTATGTCATGATGGTAGTCCTCTCCAAAATGACAGTCATTGTGAAAGCCCTCCCCCAATAGAAGTTGATGTGAATTACCTCCCTATAGTAATGCCAAGCAATGAGATGGTCATCCCCTAATTGTGGTTCATCGTGAAGGCCCTCCCCAAGATGCACACTCCAGAAATTCTTCCTACAGCCAGGTATCAAGCTATGATCATAGTCCTCACTATCATAGAAGTCATCGAGAAGGTCCCCCCCTCAGTGAAACCAATCAGAAAAAAGGTTCTCTCCCCGTTATAGCCTTCCCTGAAGGTCCTCTCTATGGTATACACTGTAAAGACATTTTCTGTGGTCAAGAATCAAGTTGAAATAGTAACCCTCCCCATTGCATCCCCAATTGTGAAGGTCCAACCCAGAACCAAAATTCATACAAGAAAGAAGGTCCTACACATTCTGGAGAAAATTTTCGAAATCCCCCCAATGCTGAGGCACTCGGAATGATGGAGTCAGATACATCAGGAACTCCGTTCATAAAAAGTGATATTAATTATCAACCGGAGGATGACATGGGGCCACCCTATTCATCTAAGACACCCTTGTTCCGTTTTTATATAAATAAGGCTCCCACCAACCTAGTTTCTTGGAATGAAACTCTTAAGAAGGTGTTGACCTAGGAAAATCAATTAGAGGAGCCTTCTGTAGAAAAACATTATGGTATGTTTCTTATGAGAACACAATTATATAAGGATAATATATGAGTGACGTATTGGCCTATAACCACTTCCCACTTCGTCATACCAGGAGTGTTATTTGGGGAATGTATACAAGAAATTCGCCTCAATATATCGACTATTATTCATAAGCTGAAATAAAAATTCCTACCCTAGTATGGGTATGCAGACTACATCAACACGATATGGGTGCTTCGCCGTCTAATAGATTTGGAATCCCTACCTTCTGCATGGAAGCCACAATTAAAAGGGATAAAGAAAAATCATGAAGTGGATTGACTCTATGTAGTACACAAGTTCTATCACCTCATTGGTGATTCCCTAGTTGAAGTTTACATTCGAGGATGGGTAAAACATGGAGCTCTACAGATCATCCCACATCTCGTCCAGCTGGCCCCATTGGAAATGGAATCTTGTAGTATCATCACCCAAAGGCAGAAATCAAATTAAACACCGACTCTAGAAAAATTTGATACTCAAAAAAACCTGGCCCAGTGTATGTTTCAAAACCACTTGGACCGAAGAGATCAAGTCGTCGAAAAGTGTTTCAGTCTGGAAACCAATAACATCCAGCATGCTTCCAACCTAAGAGATGTCAACCATAAATTAGATCTCATGTATTGAAAAGGCCATAGACTCTTTGCAGGACCAGTACCATAGTCAAATCATACCTGTGCGAGAGTGTGTGTAATTGAAAATGTGGAAATAGAGGAAGAAACCGTCGCAATTTAGTGGCAACCCAGCCCACCTGGATGGGGAAAATTTTAAAAAATAATTCCCCAACAAGACCAATAAAGCAATGCCATATAGCATAAATGGAAGAATGGGAAAACTCCCATCCTTCAGGTTTGGGATCATTTTTACCTCAAATCCCTACATAGAAGATGTCTATCTTCTACCTTCTATGAAGAACGATGGGAAGAGGAGTCATCCATTCCAAAACTTCTTGTGGTTCGCACCCTTCGAGGCAAAGGCACGATACGAGATCATACTAGGGATCCCTTAGGGTTAATATTTTCCAAAGAGCCCAAAGAATACCACAAAATAGAAGGAGGAAGTATAAAAAAGGACGCAGAAAGACCTCCTATCATTCAGCATCGGGTACACCACCCCTGATGTGATATGCCTCAATGAATGTGGTAAATTTCAGCCCTACGGATCTGATGAGAAATGATGTAGAGGGAGAGGAAGAGAAGGAAGATAGTTACCTCCTAGTGGCATACCACACCAAGCCAGATGGTGTGTGTACCCATAACCAGGGTGCAATCCAAAATATGGGTGCCCCTCAATTATTCTGACCATACCGCCACACGAAACCCCAACAAGGTGAAGAATAAATCCAAGTTTTTCTATGACCTGCCTTCTCCTCCACCTAGAAATGTTTCCCTCAATCTTAGTAAAAGGTTTACCAAGAATGAGGATGAAATAAAGGAGTTCAATAGAATTATTTAAAAGCTACGTCAAGGGATCTATCTCTCTGGATGTGATCCCCCTGTAGAACGTCAGTAGGTGCTCCTAGAAGAGGTGCCCTTTCCATAGGCACTCATACCAAAAAAAATGAATTTGAGCTCGTAGACCCATCCAATCTGGCATCAGGACTGGAAAACTACTTAAACCTGACCCTAGAAAGACATCTATATATCCCCCTACTAAGAAGGCAGTGAATATATATTTAGGTAAACCCATGAAGAATACCCCTGACTAGGTATAAACCTTAAATTCCAGCAGCACTGGCACTCCCAGTTTTGGCCACTTCCATTCCAAATCAAGCTAATGCCTATAAGGATATGCATCAAGGGCTTTTGAACACCATTGAAAAATTAATAGATTGACTAGAATACATAGAGGGGAAACACACTTCGATTCAGCTGGAGCAAAAACACTACCCTAATTGCGTATAAAATGTTCCTCCACCACCAAACATTTGGAAATCACGTATTCCCAATATTCAATGGCTCGGAGACCCAGAATAGCATTTAATACACTAAGCCACTTATTGTTACCCCATGATGGGAACTCCATATCAGAAAAAAGTGGTCAAACTCAGGTGTTTCATATGAACCCTTAGGTATTAGCTTTCATATGATATACTAGCCTTTCAGCTAACACAATCACCGGCTAATAGGACCTCCGGTGATTATTTCTCTTCCAGTGCAGTTCAATGTTTCCTACGACAACAGTCAATGATCTCATGAACTAAAAATAGAGATAGAATTAAAGTGTCTCATACTTCATAGCCAGATAGAGTGGAATAACTTATTCTTTAAAACAGCTGATTCCTTATGATGAAATTCTCACCATGTTCATCGATAACCTACGTGATGAATTGCGAACACTACTCATCTCGGTAAACTACAATAGTGGGTTTAGAGATTTCTCTACAATTTCCCAACGTGTAGAAGACTCCTTGAAACAGTCCAATATTAACTCCTAAGTGGACCCTTCATCCTCTGGGAAAAGAATGGGAAAAGGTGAAGTGGATTATATGACACTTATTCCACCCCCAGCACTAGCTCCAATTGTGAGGCCCCCACCGAACCATGTAGGACCCCCGGGAAACCAAAGGGAATCCCCCACCTTAGAAATTTTAGTGATGAGGAGTTAAAATAAATTAGTTCGAAGAATAAAGATATAAATTATAATTTTTTCAAGATGACTAGGCTCACAACTATTCTATAGCCGCCACGAATTGCTACATGCTCTGGCTACCAGAGCCAAAGCGAGCCGATGAAGTGGGTCTCAATGACTGTCTTAATTATTTTCTCTATCACCGAATACTGGGACATACAATCTAGGAATGCATCATTTTCAATGATCTCCCAAACAAGATGGTGGATTCCAGGGAAGTCAAGTTGGGCCCGCCACCATCACAAGTGGTGTATGTTTCCTCCTCTAACTCAAGAGAGGAAAAGGAATGGAAAATAGTGTCCAGTAAGAAGGATAAATGGTTCATCAAATGGATGACACAGAATACCATCAACTGAGTCCACGGAATCCTCCAACTATGGTTGAAACAACCATCTGTGCACCCAAAAGCTCCTAGTACAACACAACCTTCCTCCTCAACCCCGCGGTCAATTAATTTCTAAAAGTGTAGAAAGTATGAGGACGAATTTGGGATGAAAAAAAATCCTAAGATAGTGTTGACACTTTCATAATTCATGCCAATAGACATGGTGCAATGGGTACCACCCCGCCAAACTGTACCATGGGTGTCGCCCCTCCAAATGGTACAACGGGCACCACACTTTCAAACATCATCGTTAGAAGGAGATAGTCAGGAAAAACAGTGTTAGATTAAGAAATGATATTAAGCATCATTAATGTCATTCACTTGATGGACCCTTTCTCTGAGGGAGACTTTTCCCAAAAACATGAATTATTTGTGCCTAACCAAAGATCCAAAGGGAAAAACTGTAGAGGTTGGAGGTTTCCTAGAAAGCATGATAATGGAAGGAGTCAGATTCCTGGCCACACCCTAAGTCAAAATGTTAACTTTGCGGAAACTAATATAAGGACCCTCTGGTAGACACAATAAGAACCAGAATTCTATTCTTCCACCGTCGGATGAAATCATTTCCCAATTACCCTACAGTATCCATTAGAGGAAGAAGGAATTTTAAATCCCCAAGGCATGCTGGTGGACCAATTCAGACAAAATCAGAAAGGACCATAGCACCACTGGTCCTGATCACATAGGTCAAACTATCTATGTCCAAATACCATACCCCTAAAGTTTCTATGAAAGAGAAGAACCAGGCCAGGAATCACCGACCTTTAGAGAAGATGTATGATATTCTGAAGTATCTCACTTTAGTACCTGCAAAGCTATCAATCCTGGATTCATTAATCCTATTCACATATCATAGGGAGTAACTCATAGAAGGATTAATAAGACCCCAAAATTAAAATACTGAAGTAGCAGCATCTGATGTCTACCAAATGAAGATTAGTCCTAAAGAATATCATGTCGTCATCTCCTTCACAAATATGGTTCTAGACACCATCGTTCCAGGGAATATCAAACCCTTATATGTGTCCAGTAAGATAAATAGAATTGACATCCATAATATTTTCATTCGACAACTGCTCTGGAGTTAACTTCCTCCCGCTGCGTATGCTTCGTCTTCTAGGCTATGATGAAGACAACTTTACACCCGACATTACAACTCTAATGGGATATGACAAAAGCGGGAATAAATCATTGGGACGAATCATTCATAAAACTCATCTTGAAGACCTCTTGTCGGTTTCTGAGTTCCTCATAGAACGAAAAAGTACAACCTTCATCGTCTTGTTAGGGAGGCCTTGGCTGCATCAACATGTTGCAATTCCTTCATCATACCATCAGTTCATCAAACATTGCACTAATGGAAAAATGGACATTTCATGATGATAAATTTATGTTTGATTCAGGTTAATCACATTATATCGATGTAGGGTTCTATGAATTTGAATAAAAAAATATTTTATCCAACAATATTGATTAGATTACTACGCCGAATGGATTGAAAATGGCTCCTGCTGACCCCCTCCAGCATCTTGGGAAAGAGTATGTATTACCCATCAACTAATTTCAATTAAAAAGTTAATTTTAGGATGAATAATAAATTGATGACATGGTTTCTTCTATGTACTCCAAGTCTAAAGACATATAAGAGTTGGATGAATCCCATGATGTTAGGAAAATCCCTTCTGAAGATACTCATGACCCATCCACAGGACCCCAAACTGCCCTCACCATACTCAACAAGGTGAAAGACAATCTATCTCAAAACAATAGAGATATATTTTTGAGAATACTGCCTCTATAAGAAGAAGAAGTTGATGAAGAACAAGAAGAATAAGAAGAAGAATCTCATAGATTCCCTTATTACATTCAAATAAGGTCTCTCCACCACAATCAATAGACCTAAAAAGATAAATCTGGGCACCGAAGATGAAACACGAGCAACTCTAATCAGTGTGGTTATGTGTATCAAGTAGCAAGAGTCATATTCCCCCTTCTTAAAGAATAATCGATATGTGTTTACCTAGAACTACACAAAAATGCTAGGTCTCGATCTTGAGGTCTCCTCTCATCATCTAATCTTACCAGATGATCACCAGGGCTATAAGAAGGCAGCCAGAAGCACTCACCTGATGCTTGTTTCCAAAATAGTGTTTGACGTTGGAAAGATGAGCAAAGATAACATCATACGAGAGGTCCAATATCTGATTTGGTTGGAAAACATTGACACTATCAAAAAGAAGAATGAACATATTAGAATCTGCATTGACTTCAGGGTCATTAATCAATTTTTCCCAAAAGATGATTTCCCAGTCCCGATCACAGAATTGTTGATCGATGCAACAGTCAGATATGAGGCTCTCTCATTCATGGATGGTTATTCTAGATACAACCAGATCTAGATGGCCTATGGGGGGGATGAAGAAGGTATTAGTTTTAGGTCCCCTTAGGGAGTGTTCTATTATATAGTGATTCCCTTTGGTCTAAAAAATGACGGCGCCACAAACTAGTGCGCTATGCATCTCATATTCATTCCCTTCTTGGGATGGTTAGTCGAGATTTATGTGGATGATTTGATGGTTAAATCATGACAATTCTCAAATGTCCTATCCGATCTTGAAATTGTCATCAATAAATTCAGACATCATAGTTTAATGATGAACCCCCTAATGTGCACCTTTGGTGTTACCTCTAGAAAAATCCTCGTCTTTGTTGTACGCCATCACGACCTCGAAGTCAACCCCATGAAGACAAAATCCATCCTTGGCATGTCCCCACCTCTCAACCACACTGAGTTGATAGGTCTCCAAGGGTTCCGTGGATACATTTGTCACTTCATAGCCAACCTATCTGGTAAATGCTTACCATTCCTTGATCATGAAGAAAGGAGTAACGTATGAGAGGGATAATGATTGCGACAATGCGTTTGAAAATATTAAAAGATATATCCTAATCTCACTAGTTTTGATGCCTCCAATTGAGGGGATACCATTGATTTTCCACGTAACCGCCCTAGAATGGTCATTAGGCGCCTTCCCCATGTAGAAGAATTTTTCTGGAAGTGAGAACATCCTCGATTGCCACATTCGAACAAGGATTGATGCTGAGACTCGGTATTCAAAAATTTAAAATATCTCTATAGACATAATCTTTGTGGTTTAGATACTCAGGCATTACCTACAGCACAATGAGGTCCAACTGGTCTCCCACTGCAACCCGCCCAAATATATCCTCAACTGTCCCATGCTAAATGGATGCCTATCATGATTGGCAGTCATCCTACCACAATTTGACATACAGTACGTACACTATAATTCCATCAAAGTATAGGTGTTACCAGACTTCCTGGTAGAGAACCCCTTGGAAGAAACAACACCATTGGATGTCGAACTACCATATTAAGTAATGTTCACCAACTAGGATGATTCCTAGACATGGGAAATGTTCTTCGATGGTGCCTCCCAAAGCCTCACTAGGATAATTTTAGAGGATCCCATTCTAAACAATGTGGGGTTTTGAATTATACGTGTATTCCCAAAAAAGGCCATCCTACCTTAATCTTTCCAACTTTTAGAGGGGTGTAAAAATCATCAACCAAAATTTTATGACTTCATTGTGGACCTAGAATTGGCAATTCATGTGCATGAAAAACACCTAAAAATAAATGGTGTTTCAGAGCTAGTCATCAAATAGGTCTATGGTGATTGTGGCATTGAGAAAGAAGTATTAGTCCCCTTGATCAATAGTGATTGATAAATGTTGGATGATTTCCCATCTGAACCAACATTTACCTATGTACCACTGTCTCAAAATAACCAAGCCGACACTTTGGTGAATGCCGCCACAAACTTGGTTGGTCCAGACCGGGATGAAACGGTCATTATCATTTCCCACCGCTAGATGGTCATTCCATTAATCCAGGGAAATACAGAGGAAATCGATGAAATTATATCTATTTCTGAGCCTCATGGTTACACCATCGGATGGATGACGCCCATTGAAAATTTCCTTCTAAAGGGGTAACTCACACCATATAGGGTTGGAAGGGAATAAGTCTGAATATGGGAAGTCAAATTTTTCATGTACAACGGGATAATCCCAGAAAAGGTTCTCTACAAATGAGGCCTTGACAGAGTCCTTATGATGTGAATTTATGGAGAAGATACTATTTTTGTAATGAACGAATTACATGCCAGAGCTTGTGGATCACATCAATAAGAAACTAATCTCTCTCACAAAATCTGAAGGCTTGGGTATTACTGTCCCACTGTGATACATGATTGTACCATATTAACTAAAAAGTTTGATTCCTACCAAGTTCATTCCAATTTCATACAACAACACCTGGAGTTACTTCTTACTTCTATGTACTCCTATCCATTCTCCACCTAGGGGATGGATGTTGTTGGACCAAATCCTCGTGCCGTAGCTAGACAATTCAATTTCATACTCATAGAGACTGACTTATTTTTCAAATGGGCTGAACCCATACCCCTTAAATAATTCAAGGCAAAAAAACATCGTTAGAATTTGGAAGGCAACATCATCAGAAAATTTGTTGTCCCTCATAGAATACTGACGGAAACATCACCTTCTTTTTCTCTGGTGAGTGGAAAAGTTAGTTTAGGAGAATGGAATCAAAGCCAACTAATCAACCCACTACCATATAGTGGCCAATGGGAAGAAAGAGGCTTTCAATATGACTTTGTCGAAAATACTCCAAAATAATGTTGATAAGGATATGAAATCATGGTCAAACATGCTTCTTTGTAATTTATGGTCTTACTGAATCATGACCTGCACCGAAACCCAAGAAAACCTATCCTCACAAGTGTGCAGGGAAAATGTGTTTTTGCCTATCAAAATCCATGTTCCATCACGTGGTGAGGTCATTTGCAGTCAACTATCCATGGAAGATCAATTCCAAAGATAGTTTGATGAGTTGGAGTATCTAGACAAAGAAAAAAGGTTTCACACTTTATCATTTGAAAATATACCAAAACTAAATTGTATGAGCCTTCAATAAAAAGGTTCACCTTCAATCATTCTTCGAAGGAGAAATGGTTTAAGTCTTTAGAACCCCAATGATACTCATGAATCATACCCAAAGCTCAAACCAAAGTGGTAAAGACCATATGTTGTACATATGGTGTATTCCAATGGAAAATACGCCTTGATATCGATGGATAGACTGCTCATCAAGGATCCCATAAATGCGATGTTACTATAGAAGTACTTCACGTAATAGAAATTCCCAAGTCATGGGAAAAACTCTAAGACCTTAAAGTGTGAGTAATAATACCATGAATCCATGGTCCAAACTCTTTGACACTAAATAATGAGTTTTTTTCCAGACTAACATGATGATGAAATGTATGGTATTAGCCATGTTCCAAGCTCTATGACCATAAACTATGATTTATAAAAATCCCATGTCATTATCCAAACTCTAAGATCATAAAATATGAGTAGTAACACGCCCATGTCATGGTCCAAACTCTATGACCATAAACTATTAGTCATAGTCCTTTACACATGACGTTAATCTATAAAGAAATTTTCCCTAAAACATGATATTTAACTATGACTAATTTCCTTCCAATAAGATGTAAAACTAAATTGAACAAAGAATCAAAATTTCATGACAATAAATTGCATGATATTTCAGAGAACTACATACGGATTGATTCCTACCCTTGTACGATACGTAGTGACACCTTGATCCTCGATCTTGGCCCAAACCCCCCCCCCCCCTCCCCAAATGCCTTAGTCATATCCTCTACCTTCTAACACTTGATAATGAAACCATATGTCCACTAATTGATTCAAACATCGATTATAACTCATGTGAGATTAGGATCTGTGGTAAGGATTATCTTAAGAAAACAAGTTATAGAGAATTATGGTAGACCTGTCACCCATAGCAGAAAAAAACATTACCACCTCCATGTCTGAGCCAGATCTATACAGGGAATGTTCAGAACTACGTATGGTTTGATTCCTCCTACTAGAGGATACATAATAACGCTGATATTTGGAATCCTGACCTAGGCATCATCATAAAAATTCCCCCACATGTATTTAAACATGAACCGAGCAAGTTTGGTATAGGGAATGTTCAGAACTACATATGGCTTGATTCTTTCCCATGAAGGATACGTAGTGATATCCAGATTTGGAATCCCAAGACATCCATCATTAACAAATTCTCTCACTTTTCATTACACAAGGACCAAGAAAAATTGGTACAGGTAACGTTATGTTCTACGTATGGCTTGATTCCTTCCCGTTCAGGATACGTAGTGATGCACACATTTTGTAACACCCCAACCCAAGAATCCCAAAGTCGTTGCATTATTATGTATCATTGTCATGATCACAAAAGATCAAGTCTCAAGTGACCGATTAGATTATTAACATTAGAAGTACTATATACTTTTAGATGGTTTAAATTACATCATAAAATGCAGAACTACAACAACATTGTTTTCGTAGACAACACTGAGATCCCATAGACTATCCCTATAAGTCAGTTATAATATACTTTTTCGCATCCTAGGATAAATAAAACAGAGAAAGGAGTGAGCTCAAATGCTCATTAAGGATAACAATATAGTGAAAGCTTTCATACATAAGAATAAACATTTAAGGAAATGTATAAATCTAAAACAAAATACATTTCAACATAAAATTCATCATAATATGGAAAATATAAATCAAAATAATTCCATTTCCTTTCTCACATGGATATTCTACTAGGCGAATAATCATATGCAATATCAATAGCCACTTTCATAATGATGGAATGCATAATGCCAGACTTTCATAACCACAAAGTCATGGCCTTGTTCCAAGACTAAAAATTAGATTTTTTCAAGGTTTTTTTCCAAGACACTAGTTTGTCTCATGAGACCTACTGATTAATCAAGAAGATATAGCTGGCTCCACCCATCACTTACTAAATCCAACGCATTCCTCATCTGAAAAGGTTTAAACATAACATAAACATTATTATTAAAAATAACATATGAAATGTCAATAATTTATCCATAAACCACGAATGGTGTACAAATAACACATCCATAGTCAAACATATTACAAAACCATCAATAAAATATGGATTTTTTGAATCATAATAAAATAACTTCAAATAAGCATAAAATCCATCAAAGGATGTTGACATAGATGAAATCAAAACCTTTTTTAGAGAAATATCTCTCTATTTTGAAATCATTTAAGAAAAAATTTATTATAAAAATATCCTTATAAGCTTGTAAGGGAATCTTTGACGATGTTATAATGGCGGAAAATAGCTGCACCCGCCATATAAGTTAAAAAAACAATCTTACCTTAAATTTTTCGAACATGTTTAAAAGTAACTTGTTTGGAAAACAACGAAAATATTCCTTTCAAACCATTTTATAAAAAGTAAAACAAGGGTATAAATGACTTTAAACCATAGTCTAGTAAATAGTAAGAATGTTTTGGAATACATTTTTAAGAATCATGTATATGGATGATAAAGAGGTCCCAGTACATAATTATGTATAAACAACCTCGTATAACAAAGATATTGTGAAATTAACCCTTACCTCATTGTAATTAATCGATTTGTATGAAAAATTGTCAATAACCATGAAATGAATCACATAATATCATGAATATAGAGAGAATAATGATAATATATATCAAATGTCAGTACACAATACACCACAAGCAATAAATATATGGCGAACAATGAAAATCTCACGGAATTAAAAGTGAGATAAGAAACCCCTTACCTTCCACTTTACATTGGGTGAGGGTATGTTTAAACTCTTGTATAATGACGATATTATGATATTAAATTTTACCAGAACCATATTCATATTTATTATATCATACAATATTCATTTATGACTTTATACAACACATTTAATAATTATTTCCATGTTAAATTATCCTTTTTGGTAATAATCACTTTATTTATCGTATCTGTTTTAACTTGTTATTCTTGATCATATCATTTAGATCATGATTTAAATGATTCCATAATATAAACCTAGATTTATATATCATATATATTTATAATATAAATATTTATAATTGATGTATATATAAAATGGAAGGCACTGTTTATGGAGACGGTAGGCCGTACGAACGCATAAATGTTGTTCCCGTTTTCATATCGTATTGAACGGAAGTAAGTGAATAAGATATATGTCAGTAAAAAAATATACATATATATATATAGTAGAATCATTACTTCATATATTACATACTTATTAATAATATATTTTCTTATAATTATCATTGAATGGTGAATATAGAAATGAATCTCATCGTGTCATGGAGACAGTAATCCGTACGTACACACGAGCGATAATATCATTCGTTTGATTCAAACTCGTATGTAAATAGATTTTATATCATATATACATAATCTTTAACATGTTATATTTCATATTTTTATTAATTATACATCATCATTATACCCATTCAAATAATAATGTTTTGAATAACAACTACACCACGATGTGGAGACGGTAAGGCGTATGTACGCACGTATGGTGACATGTCATTAATAGGGTGGATAAAATAATTAATATGGATATACCATATTTATAATAACATCACAGTATATAGAATATACTGTAGTTATTATTTTATAAGGGAAACAACATAGAAAGAGAAGTGGAATAAGAAAAGAACATGAAAGAGGTGATGAAATATTTACCTTTTATTTGGGTTTTTCCTTTTGACTTGATCAAAATGGATCTATAGGTTGTCTTTATGACCAAATGAAGGCCTATAAGATGTAGGGGGATATTTAAGAGGATATTTGGGTAGGTTTTGGCTGAGCCAAATGGCTTTGAGGGTGTGAATTTCAGAGAAGGGGAGTGGCCTTTATAAGAGAGGTGAGGGGCACCTTAGGAAAAGATTGAAATATTATTTTATAATAAAATAATATTCGGTTTATAATGTATCCAAATTGATTTATTTCTAAGATAAAGTGGTTATGAGTCGAAATCCTCTCAACCAATAGGTTTTATACAAGTTTATGTTACAATTTTAACCTTATCTTTTAGATTTAACTCTAAGTTAAATAGTTTATCTTTTACCGTGTCTTCTTTTATTCTTACACTATATGGTTAATAAACATACTATAAACATCCAAGAGAATCTAAAGTGGTTAATTAAGGAAATATATAATATTATTTATTCCCTTTGACTGAACTTTAGATTTTTAGGAATATTATATTAACCAATAATATAGTATTTGTTTTAAAAATTAATTTATGTCAATTTTGACACTATTTGTAATTTTGTTTTTGTGAAAGTAATAAAAACCATATCAATTAGAAAAAAATGTAATAAACCCTAACATGTCATATTAACATAGAAAATTAGTGTAATTCATCAATAGTCTCAAATTACATTTATTTGGATATTTATAATATCAATTATTTTAATTATTCATTAATAAGGAAATTACTGCATCATCATTGTATCATAAATAAATTTAATTATTTAATTTCTAATAATTATAAATAAAATACCATTATGTAGGAAATGTATTTATCTTTCGAATTAATATTTATATTTCAATTTATCTTATGTATATTACAATATTAAAACTGTTTTAGTTATGAAAACATGAATTTAACACTTTTAAATCTTCTTAAAATTAAATAATAATAAATGTCATTATCTAATCAAAGTGGACCTAAAGGATCAAATTTTATTCCTAAGTTTCTTTTTGGTCGAATTACACTAATATAATATAATTAGGACATGTTTTAGGGAATTGTAATTTCATTTTTACCCTTAATTACCCTATTTACTTTTAGCCGTGGTAAATAAAAGTAAAAAGTTACTATTCACCATAATTTATTTTCATATTATTGAACCACATTTTACTTACTGAAATTAACGGTGTCTCTTGGATTTTTGAAATTCAAATCATAGAAGTGGTAAAATTATGTTTTATACAAATTTTCAAATGCTCATCAGAGGTGGGTAAAATACGATAAAAAGTTCGATAAAATTTTATATATATAAACTTATTATAAAATGAATCCAATGAAATACGTTGAACATATATAGATATTATGTATCTATTTTTACCTAAAATAAATTAAAATAAAATAACTAATTATTTAAATAAAAAGTTGGTTTTAACCAACAACGTAGTGTTTTTTCACTAATCATAAAAAATTGACAGTTTTCAGAAAAATACCAAAAATTAACCCTAAGCTATTTTAGATATTGTGAAATAAAAAATGAAGTATATTTTACCAAATTAAAAACATAAAAGTTTCATTTATTAATTTAAAATTAATTCCCATTGTCAAAACCAAAAAGAGGGTTTTAAAAAAATAAAAACTATCAAAGGATTGACATGGGTTTATGTCAAATTTAAATGTCAAATTACTTATAATGAAATAAAATGTATTAAATTATAAAAATATAATCTAATTACACTTTAAAACCATTCAAATTCATAATTTATCACAATAAATTATTTCTATTAAAAATGTTGTTTTTAATTAAAATTTATTAATTTTCATTATTCATCAAAATATGAAAGTTATCAAAAAAGTACCAAAAATTTATCCAAACTAAATTTTTATGTCCCTATTCTAAAGAATAATTTAATTTCCTTAAATTTACTATATATAAAATTTTCAAATATTGGTTTTAAAAAGGGTGCGCCATTAAAAGGCTGTGAAATTGCATTTTTTGAAAAAAAACTTTTTTATCATAAAAAATGAATTTGTTCTTATATTATGTCTAAGAAAAAAATAATATGGATGTCAAAATTATTTAGAGTATATAAGATATTAAAATGAAGTTATTACTATTCATAACCGCTTTTTGAATGGTTAGATTGATATGTTGTGGTGAGCACGAACTCGGTGTTGCGTGTAGCGCAAACTATTGAATTACTTTAATGGGATAACGTACTATGAAATATTGGGGTGTAAAATTCTCCCCTCCTTGAATAAATTTCATCCTCTCAATTCAAAATTGTTTTTCAAAAATAAAAGCTTAAAAATAGAAAAATTCTTTTGTGGAAACCCCACATCGGAAATTGGGTTAATAAAATTTAGTCTTAATAAGAGGGAAATTGAAATGAAAAAGTCACCACCAAATTGTTATCTCGATTAAGAGAAAATTGTTGGAAATTAGAGAAACATATTGGGAGAAAAAATGTTAATATTTATAGGGATTTATTGAGGTCATCAATCACAAAAAATTGTACAGTTGAGGGCCCCAAAGCCATCAATCTGTGATGATTTAAAATATCATTAGTTCAAAAAACATAAGGTATTAGGATAACACATTTTTAGATTTAAGATATATTCGATAAAGATTAGGAATTAATTTATTCATAGAGTAAGAGGGATATATATATATACTTGACAAGTAGAATTTCATCCTTCAACTAATTCATACCATAAACTCATCTTTCACTACAAAAGATAATAAAATTAAAAAATATTCTATTTATCCTAATTGTATAGTGTTAAGAAAATGAATTTATATTCATTTATAAGACTAATTTGTTTTAAAAAAACTACATTATACAAACCAGGAAGTCACGTAGTTCAGTGGTAGTTGTTGCACCCTTGTCGCTCGTCGGTTGGGGGTTCCAGTATCGCGGCCTTGCCGGACTTGACTGGTTGTCACCCGACCTCTGGGTGGTCCTTTTTAGGATAATCCAAAAATAACCTTAACAATTGTATCCAATTTCAATCTTAAACCATTCCAACCTTTAGACTTTTCCAAAATACTTTTATCCAGACTCACAGTCCATAATATATAAGAATGTTAAACACAATGAAGATCCTTTTTTCCACGTAATAACATGTGAACACCTTCATCATTTATTCTTTTAAAACATGGTAACACCCTGAAATACCATAAAACCTTATTTATTACATTAATGCTCCCTTATTCTTTATATAATACTGTATATATTCCTTAAATCCAAAAAAATTGAATATTCCAACAATGATGAAATAAACAAACTATTAATCAGTTCCAAGGAAGTCAATAATATCCAATATAATTTATCCAAATCAACCATCTCTTATTCCAAAATCCCTACCCCATTATCAAGACCATATTAAGGATTACCTTTCCTTAAACCATGTATTTTCTAAAATGTTTAGCTTGTTATGAACTCACATTTCTGAGAACCATATAACCTCAAATCCTCAATAAAATAGTACTACAATACAATCCTTATTTATCTCGATAATTCATATAACCAGTATATTGTTGATACAACACTCAAATGAAATAATTATATAATAACAAAATAAGAACACTATTCATTCATCTTCATAAAATGTTGTATCATAACATGATTATTATCCTATAGCATCATTTGCGGTATACTCTGATGACTAGGACATTGATTCACGTAGTGTCCCAGCACCTTGTAGATGAAGCATTATACATTTAAACCTTTTTCTTACCCTTGAAATCACGTACTTGGTGACCTTTTTCTCCACCCATATAACAAACTCCCATTCCCTTCAATCATTTACCGAGGTGATTCCTTCCACAGTAATCACATATGGGAAAATCCTTCTTTCCCTTCTTCCCTTTATCCATCTTTCTCTCTTCCATCATTTTCTTCTCTTACATCCCTCTAAATCCATAGCACTCAGAAAAATTCTTTACTTATCTTATTAACACATGATAATATGTATTCATATGATGAGAATACATGGGAGACTATTTCCTTTCTAAATGTTGGATTAATACCATGAATTATATGATCATTCTTACTCTTTGGATCATATGTATTGTTGGAGTTCTCATTCCTTATACTGGGAATCATTTCAATACAATGACATACACTAGGTCAGTTTATTAATCACAATGAATAATTCCAAACATGTAAAATAACTAACTTAAATTGAACAGTTTATTGATATAATCCTTAATCATAAAAATATTTTCATTAAGGATGTATATACTCCTAAATCCTTCATAATTATTTGTAAAAAAATGAGAATTATCCTAAGCATATCCCCCGGGAGTGTCGTAACTAAGATTGTAGCAAGGAATGTTTTCGATCACGAGTTCCCGTTCGAGTTTAGCTCAAAGCGGTGTTTTCAGGTTTTACCCTTTGGTACATATGTGCCAGAGCCGCCTTTACCTGCTCGTATCCAGACAGGGATGTATTACTTGGAAAACATAAAAAATCTCTAAATTACCAAAATTATAGAAAGTTCTTCTATACTAATCCCCAAAGACTATCTTAGGGTAATGTTATCTAATTAGATTTTATCTAAATCTATTTCCAAGGTTTTCCTAAACATCCTATAATACCAACGGTAACACCCCATCCCCAAAAACCCAGAGTTGGTTCATTATTACGTATCATTGGAATGATCACAAAAGGTCAAGTCTCAAATGAAAGATTAGTTTAGTAGTACTGTAAGTACTAGATACATTCATAAGGTTTACATTACATCATAAAATGTAAAACTACAACAACATTGTTTCCATAGAAAACGCTGAGATTTCACAGTCTATCCCTATAGGTCAGTCATAATATACTTCTTCGCATCCTGTGAAAAATAAAACATAGAATGGGGTGAACTCTGATGCTCAATAAGGATAACAATATAGAAGATGTTTTCATAAATAATAATAAACATTTAAGGAAATGTATAAAACTAAAAAAAATACATTTAAACATAAAATTCATCATAATATAGAAAATATAAATAAAAATAATTCCATTTACTTACTCACATTGATATTATACTAGGTGAATAATTACATGCAATATCAATATCCACTTTCATAATGATGGAATGCATAATGGTAGACTTTCATAACCACATAGTCAAGGCCTTGTGCCAATACTACAAATAAGATTTTGTCAAGGCCCTCTGCCAAGAAACTACTTTGTCTCATGAGACCTACTGATGCATTGAGGAGCTATAGCGGGCTCCAACCGTCACTTAATAAGTCTAATGAATTCCTCATATGAAAAGGTTTAAACATAACATAAACATTTATATTAAAAATAGCATATGAAATATCAATAATTTATCTATAAACCATTAATGGTGTAAAAATAACACATCCACTGTCAAACATATCACAAAACCTTCAATACTATATGGATGTTTTGTATCAAAATAAATCAACTTCAAATAAGTTTAAAATCTATCAAAGGATGTTGACATAGATCAAATCAAAACCATTTTTAGGGAAATATCTCTTTCTATTTTGAAATAATTTAAGAAAATAGTTCATTTGAAAATATTATTATAAGCTTTTATTGGAAGCTTTGACGATTTTATAATAGTAGAAAATAGTGGCACCTTCCATATAAGATAACAAAACATTCTTGCCTTAATTTTGTCGAAAAGGTCAAAAAGTGTCTTGTTTGGAAAATGATGGAAAGATTACATTCAGAACATTTTATAAAAATTCAAACAAGGGTATAAATGAAATTAAACCATATTCTAGTAAATAGTAAAAAAAATTTGTAATACATTTTTAAGAAACATGTAAGTGGATTATAAAGATGTCCCAATAGATAATTACATATAACCAACCTCAGATAATAAAGAGATTGTGTAATTAACCCTTACCTCATTGTAATCAATCGATTCGTATGAGAAATAGTCAATAACCACCAAATGAATCACAAAATATCATGAATATAAATAGAGTCATGATAATATATATCAAATGGAAGAACACAATACACCACATGAAATAAATAAGTGGTGAACAATGGAAATACCATGGATTTAAAAGTGAGATAAGAAACCCCTTACCTTGCACTTTCATTTGGTCAAGGGTACGTTTAAACTCTTGTATAATGACAATAGTATGTTACTAAATTATACCATAACCATATTCATATTTATTATATCATACATGATTCATTTATTAATTTATACAACCCAGTAAATAAATATTTCCATGTTAAATTAACATTTTGGGTAATAATTGCTTTATTTATCGTATGTGTTTTAACTTGTAATTCATGATGGTATCATTTAGATCATGATTTAAATGATTATAGAATATTAAACTATATTTATATATATTATATATTTAGAATATAAATATTTATAACAGATGTATATATGAAATAGAAGGCACTGTTTATGGAGACGGTAGGCCGTACATACTCATAAACGTTGTTTCTGTTTTCATATCATATTGAACGGAAGTAAGTGAATAAGATATATGTACGTACATAAAAACATACATATACATATATATATTATATTTATATATATATCTAGTAGAATTATTACATCATATATTATATACTTATTAATAATATATATTTTTATAATCATCGTTGAATGGTGAACATGAAAATTAATCTCATCGCGTCGTGGAGATGGTAATCCATACATACGCACGAGTGATAATATCGTTATTTTTATTTTAAATCGTATGTAAATAGATTTTATATCATATATATAGTATCATTAGCATTTTATATTTATTATTTACATCAATTTTACATCATTATTATACCCATCCAAATAATAATGTATTGAATAACAACTAAACCACGACGTAGAGACGACAAGCCGTACGTACGCACATATGGTGACATGTCATTAATAGGATGGATAAAATAATGAATATGGTTTCAACATATTTATAATAACATAAAAGTATATAGAATATATTGAAGTTATTATTTTATAATGCAAACAACAATGAAAGAGGAAGTGGAAGAAGAAATGAACTTGAAAGAGGTGATGAAATATTTACCTCTTCTTTGGGATCTTCCTTTTTACTTGATCAAAATGGATCCTAAGGTTGGATTTATTACCAAATTCAGGCCTCTAAGATGAAGGAATGATAGTTGAGAGGATATTTGGGTAGGGTTTGGTCGAGCCAAATGGCTTTGAAGGTGTGAATTTGAGAGAATGGGGAATTCCCTTTTATAAGAGGGGTGAGGGGTACCTTAGGAAAACATTTAAATATTTTGTTTAATAAAATAATATTCTATTTATAATGGATCCAAATTTATTTATTTAGAAGATAAAGTTGTTATGGGTCAAAATACTCTCAACCAATAGGTTTTAGACATGTTTAGGTTGCCATTGTAACCTTATATTTTAGATTTACCTCTAAGTTAAATAATTTATCTTTTACCATGTCTTCTTATATTATTACACTATATGGTTAATAAATATACTATAAAAATACAAGAGAACCTTATGTGGTTCAGTTATGACATATATAATATTATTTAAGCCTTTTGGCAGAACCATAGATTTTTAAGAATATTATATCATCCAATTATACAGTATTTGTTTTAATATTTAATTTGTGTAAATTTTGACACTATTTGGTATTTTGTTTTTGTGAAAGTCATAAAAACATTATCACTAAGAAAAAAATTATTAAATCAACCCAAACATGTCATATTAACCTATAAAATTATTAGAATTCATCAAAAGTCTCAAATTACATTTATTTGGATATTTATAATATCAATTATTTTAATCATTCATTAATAAGGTAATTACTGCATCATCATTGTGTCATAGATAAATTTAATTATTTAATTTCTAATAATTATAAATAAAATACCATTATGTAGGAAATGTTTTTATATTTCCAATTAATATTTATAGTCGAATTTATCTTATATATATCCCAATATTAAAAATGTTTTAGTTACGAAAACATGAATTTAACACTTTTAAATCTTCTTCAAATTAAATAATAATAAATGTCCTTATCTAATCCAAGTAGACCTAAAGGATCATATTTTATTCCTAAGGTAGTTTTTGGTCGAATTACACTTATAAATTATAATTAGGACTTGTTTTAGGGTAATTGTAATATCATTTTTACCCTTAATTACCCTTTTTACATTTAACCGTGGTAAATAAAAGTAAAAAGTTACTATTCACCCAAAAATTCTTTCATATTATTGAACCACATTTTATATACAGATACTTACTGTGGCTCTCTGATTTTTGAAATTAAACTCACAGAAGTGGTAAAATTATGTTTTATACAGATTTGCAAATGCTCCTAGGAGGTGGGTAAAAGACAGTAAAAAGTTACATAAAATTTTATACAGATAAACTTATTATAAATTACTCCAATGAATTAAGTTGAACATATATCGGTATTATGTATCTATTTCGACCTAAAATAAATTAAAATAAAGTAACTAATTATTTAAATAAAATGTTTGTTTTAACCATTAACGTAGTGTTTTTTCACTATTCATAAAAAATTGAAATTTTTCAGAAAAATACCAAAACATCACCCTAAGATAATTTCAATATTCCAAATTCAAAAATGATGTCTATTTTACCAAATTAAAAACATAGAATTTTAAATTATTAATTTAAAATTTATTCTCGTTGTCACAACCAAAAAGTTAGTTTTTTAAAAGTAAAAACTATCAAAATATTGACATGTGTTTATGTTAAATTTAAATGTGAAATTACTTATAATGACCTAAATTTTATTAAATGATTAAAATATAATCTAATTATACATAAAAACCATCCAAATTCATAATTTATCACTATAAATTATTTATATTAAACAAGTTGTTTTTAATTAAAATTTAGTAATTTTCAGTATTCATAAAAAATGTATGTTATCAAAAAAGTTCCAAAAATTTATCCAAAATAAATATTTATGCCCTACTTATAAATAATAATTTAATTTCATTAAATTTAATATATATAAAATTGTCAAATTATGGTTTTAAAATGGTTCTCCATTAAAAGGCGGTGAAATTTATTTTTTTAAAAATTACTTATATTATCCAAAAAAATGAATTTGTTCTAATATTATGTCTAAGAAACACATAATATGGATGTTAAAATTATATAGAAGATATAAGGTTTTAAAATGATGTTAATACTATTTATAATTTCTTACAGTTATTTTAGTATTATGTGGTGAGCTCAAACTTTGTGTTGGGTGTAGTGCAAGCTATTAAATTACGTTAATGAGAAAATGTACTATGAAATCTTGGGGTGTTACAAATTTGACATCCCAGCCAAGGAAAAATAAAAAATTACCATTTCCCCATGCATAGGCCAGACGTGTATAGGGAGTCCATGAAATTTTATAATCACATGACTCTACACTGCACATCATCATGTCCTCACCACACGACATTAAACTACAAGGTCAAAATTTTCCTTGTTGTATGACGTTAAACTGCATAGCATTTTCTTAAGCCTAATGTTCTCTATAATATTGATTTTTCTTTTTTATGTAATGACCCAAATCCTCGTAATCCCTTGTTTCTCAAAATGAGAATAGATCATGTGAGATTATGGATCATAGAGAGAGATCCACTGTGACATTATGGAAAACAGCCCAAGAATAAGGTCTGAACATCATGACCCTAAAAGGCATGTCATAGTTCCCTCCCCCATAAGGAACTTTTTGTTCTATCCTTATGACATTAAAATGACAAGATACCCCAAAGATGGGATGAATGCCTCACCTGGTGTGTGAGTCAGATCTACGTACGGGATTCCTAATTCCACAAGTAAATCACAACCCAATGTTTCCAATATGTATGGATACACTCCTTCCATACATCAAACTCCATTCTATAAGCAATCTTGAATCCCTATAATCCTCTGAGGCTATATAATAAGGAAGGATAATGTCCTATGGACACCTTTATTTGACTATGCACATCATTCCCCAAAGGCTCTGCATATGTTTCCCACAAAAATTCCCATTAATCATAGGAAAAATCGTCCCCATGGGAGTCATATCCTATCTCACTATGCCCAATTGCATAAATGCCTCTTTCCATCCTTCCTGATTCAAGGTCCCTCAAATTCATGGTTTACATTCCCCCCCCCCCCCTCCCACACACAGAATTCCTTGATATATCAGAACATGCAGGCCCAATTCATCTCTAGTCTCTTTAGAGTTTTCTAATGATACTCAGTCCATATGTGGGTAGTTGATCCGTATACAAAAGAAGAGTACCCCCAATTATTTCCAGGTTTCCCCCGAATAAGTACAGTTAAAATTACCCTTTTCATGTTGAGGTGCACCCCTTTTCAAAGGTCACATACCGTATCCCGAAAGTTCCAAATACCCATTAGAGATGGGAGGCTAGTGTCCGGCGGACACCTTTGTTTGACTATGCACATCATTCCCCACATGCTATGAATATACCTCCTACAAAATGATATTCAATCAAAGGAAAATTCATTCTTAGGAGATTCCTTTCTTGTTTCTGTATCCTTGGAAGACATTCATGTCATATCCCCCCCCCCCTCAGAATTGGAAAATCCCTGGCTAAAGGATTACATACCTTCCACATTCCAAATTCCCCAGACATAAATGGGATTTTTAACTTAAATAAACATGCACCATCTCTCCCTTATTCAATTATGAACTATGCTGGAATATTTTCCCACTCCAAGCTGATATGAATGTCCCTAATATTTTCAGACACCATTAATAAGGCCATCCACCCACTATGGCTGTCAAAATCAAAATAAATTTAAAATGTTTCAAATCCTTCCCAAGCCATCAGAAATGGAAGTCCAGTGTCCGAAGAACACCTTTGATTGACTATGCACATCATTACCTAGTGGATCTGCATATGTTTCCAGCAAAAATGGTCATCAATCAAAGGCAAGTTTATCCCCAGGAGAGTCTTTTCCAACTTATGTACACCTAAAACGTCTCCTGAGCCTCATGCTTGTCCAAAATAACAAATATAAGTTCGATAAAAATCCCTAATCTATTTTTGAAGAATATTAGAACATTTTTGGCTGACCAATCCCAAATTGGGGCCCCTGCCCAATTTAGTTTGGTCAACATTGTTTGACCTAAAACATCAATAATGAGTTTGATTAGTAGGACTGTGAACTACCAGCAGAAAATATGACATACTTTCTAGAAGGAAAATCCACAAAAAGAACCTCTTAGTAAAAATCAAGAATTTGTTTGTTAAAAAAGTTGATCCATCAAAAAATCAGAAAAGATTTTAGGTCAAAACCCCACAAAGGGATGCCTAACCAAAATTCAAGTTATGCCCATGAATCCCATCTCAAGCAGACTTAAGAAAAAATTAGGGTAATAATGAAAAAGACAATGTGGTTCATGAGGTTTTCCATAAAACCTCAGCAATAGTAGAACTACGTTTGCTGAGTCCCTTGGATCAAGAAAAAAATTAAACCATTATCTGATCATTCATGTCAGGAAAACTTCAACATCGGAATTGCCTCCTCTTCATCCTGATCAGAGCCCATTCTGATAGGGGGAATTTTTAGGGTCCCAAAAATTTTTCAAAGGGAAATAAAATACTCCAAATATTTTTGCTAAGAATATGGATACATGTTGGATGGAAACTTTTAGAAGAAACTTGAAGAAGTAAAATTTTGTAATGGAATTTGGCCTGGCCATGAACCATCATCGGGAAAGGATCACGAAAGACATAAACCGTGAACCACTTGTATGTGCATGTATTATGTCATGTCGGTCCAGGTTTTGTTGGCTAGTGAACGAAATTGTTCACAGTGAATTTCAACCAATGAACTTAAGCCACCGTGAACCATTTTCACTGGTGAAAATATGACATAAATATGCCATGCACACCATCCCTGCGAATGATATGGTTCACGGATGAGGGGAATCCAGTGGTGTACTACACCATTGTAATCCCTGGTTGATCGAGTAATCCAAAGATCGATATATCTATTCATGGGTTTCTACAAATGGCGATGCAATACCATAGATATAATTGCCTCAAAGATCTATAAAAGATATCATATAATGAATTGTAAAGGATAGATGAAAAAATCCTAAAGGGAACTCAGAGGTTGGAAGAAATAGTTTGGAGAAAATTTCGACTTCATTAATGATTCATCAGAGAAGCTTACATTTTCAACCATGCTCTCCACATGTACAATTGGACAAAAAACATAAAACGTGGGAAATTAATAACAAAAATAGAACTATTGTCCTAATTGGTGAACCACGAACCATATAATTCTCACAGATGAACCCCCCCCCCCCCCCCCACGAATGATAATCTTATAGATTCTCCTTTAATATGGTTCTCCATGTAGTGTACCACTACGTGGACTGAACTCGGTGTCGTGTACTGCATTGGTACACGAATAGAACCCAAAGAGACGTGATGGGTTGTGTATCACTATGGTACATGGTGTTCTATAACCATGCTCGCGTACCGTATTAGTATAGGGATGACCCCTCTGACCACATATCATTACGGTATGTGGAGCTTCCCCTATCTTGCATAAGAAACCATAATGCGGAATGGGGTGTTTTCAGGTATTATGTCCTTCAGTTCCAACCTCACCCCTATACTACTGTCCAATCCTATATAATCCCTCCATTGAACCAGTCACCCGAAATCAAGACAAATCCTCCTCCAAAGCCACAAGACCCGTATGATCAGACCATCAGGTGCATTAGCACACCCCTTAGAGTCTACATACCCATGGTAAGAAGAGTCACAAATGTTCTCCCCAAAATATATCAAGCATGAGAAATGTCTAAGGGTCTACATCCCCAATGGTAACCCAAATTACAACCATGGGATACTGACGTGAACCTCCCCATTAAAGGGGTTAAGGGAGATCACATGGTTTTCCATTCAAAGAGAAATAGTGATCAGATGAAGGAGTTATGTTTACTTATCCTTTTAATGAGGACGAAACAGTTCCACTTATTAAAACTTTTCCCAAGCCCACCCACTGAGGTAAGTCCCAAATATTTTGAGGCCAAGCTTCATGAAATTTAATGTCATTTCAAATTAAAAGGATCATGGATCTGTGCCCTCACCCACTATCACCCCGACATCTTCCCCCATAGGCTATCCCTCTCCATCCAATAGGAGAGGAAGAATGTGGATGACTGGATCTTTCACATCCTCTTATTTCTCACCCTGAGCAATACTCACATGGTATTAGAGGTTTGTGATCATGACAAAATCCAAATAATATAAACTATGAGAACTTTGATTCCATATCAAGTCATTATATATAGGACGCCTACTCAAAGGACCGAGCTGAAAAAGGGTTCCCTCTCAAAAGAGTTTACCCAATCACAACCTATCAAATGGGAAGGTCCCATGTGTAATCCCTTTCTAGTCTAATCTATGAGAACTCTGATTCGTTTTCAAACCAGGATATGTATGATGCCTAAATGAAGGCCCGAGCTCAAAGGGGTTCACCCAATAATGTCATCTCAAAAGAAAAGCTTCCAGATGTAAGCCCCAGATATTCTGAACTACATGGGTTCTGATTCATCTCCCAAGAATGCGTCGGAAACCCATCTTATCGGTCTGATCCCAACATAAAATCACCTTTTCCCCCATGGATGATGATAAATTCCAGATCACCTTATTGTATGGATCAAGTCAGTAGTACCTCTTCAGCATCAAATATATACATGCCTACGACGATCCTGCAAAATAAGCGTAGCCCATAGACACACTCTTCAAGAATGAATCAAGGATTCACAAATATATGAACACTACTTAAATCTATAAGAGATTATCAGAAGAGGAAATAATCCTCCCCAAGAAGGGTGTGGTGATCCTGACTTCACATCTTCTTGACCAATAGCATCATCAAGTGTCATTGGTTGATTCATAAATAAACAAGTGCAAGTCTTTGGAAAGAAATTCCATGAATCATGGATACTAGTGTCATTAGGTGTTTCTGGATCCACAAATAAACACTTTGGAGACAATGCGATAAGTTATATATGCGGATGAGAAATTTCAAAAGTACTTGACCCCATGGGAATGCCTGCTAAGACCATCTGAACATGGTATCTCCTTTTCAATACAAAATGGGTGAATTACCCAGTCCATGCAAGGATAATCCGACATTATTTTAATGTATAATGACACAGAATGGGTTGAAATAATCTAAATGGGGAATTTGATAGGAAACCGTCTCTGTAAAAAGGGAAGGGTGATGATCCTCGTCGGACCATTTCCTCTTCTCCTGAAACACGCCACCTCAGAGGTAGAATAGCTATACAAGAATGAATTGTATGGTTCATATTTTAAAATTTGTGTGGGTTTTGGTATCCATATAATGTTATTATTTAATCGGCATCACTATTAAAATTTTACAAAAGTGGTAGGGGTTTTCTGTTTCAACCTCATTATTTATATGGATTATTCAGGATTAAGTATCTCATGATGAAATTCTATGATCACTATCTCAAGAAACTCAATAAATTTTTTCCCCAATCTATATTTCATAATAATAAATTTTCACAAATTATCATCCTCATGTTATTTACATAAAATAAATAATATATATTTTTAATGAAATTCATCCATATTTCTCACATTAGTCAAAAAAAATTCCTTCCAAATTAATGTCTTCTAAAAAACTAAATATGGGTTTAAATATGCTCTTATGATTGGTTAATTTAATTTTTAATAATTTATGAATTTTTTAATATATTTTTTATATTTAATCTTTATCTTTATTTGAATGAAGAAATTTTATTTAATTTTTTTATAAATCTTATATCTGAAATTTTCATTTACTTATAATGCATGAATGGAATTTCCACCATCATTAACTATCATTTAATTTAATATTTCATTATAAGATTATAATTTTATTTTAAAATAAAATGCCTTCAATAATATTATCAAAAAAAATAAAAGTAATTTCAAGAGGGAAAGTAAAATTTCATTAAGAATGTTTTGATGATATTTTAATGATATTTCAATTTCTAAAGGGAAATAAACATTGATTTTACTTACACATTTCTGGGTATATGATCTAAGGAATCCATCTATACTATCTGTCTCAATGGTTTATGATTATAATGAAAATTTATTTGTGAATTTTTTTCTATTGGTTATTGTATGATGAAATGATAAAATGTTCATGAAACCCATTCCTTTTCTGTGGGTCATGTCATGATGAAAATTTATGAATCCAATTTCATTTCATGGGTTATTATATGAATAACTTTTTTTATCTTGTGGAACATATGTGTGTGGTTCTCATTTGTGATTTTTGATACATTATAAATAATTAAGGTGGTAACATTACATCCAATGATTGGTGGAACCTATATATCCCTTATAAGCGTTGGATAAAGAATGATATATCATGACACAAATAGGATCTGAATGTGAAGTAAACATTATTATGTTTGGGTATTTATCCTCTTTGTTATTCATTAGAGTGAACCATGAATACTTTGATTGTTTGGGGAGTGAAACCAATCCACTATAATAGACCTAGTAGAGAATTTTGACTACTACAATAATGTAACACCCCGAGATTTTATGAAAAATATTCTTTTTAATTTTATTGATTTCTTGTGTTGTACGCTACACCAAAAGGATCTTTCACTACACGCATCCCTGACTTAGCTTGCATTACACGCAATCGCGACCTTCCACGATAGTGTGTGTTGTACGTAATACAGAGTTTCACTAAACAATGATTTGATATATAAAGTAGCCATTATGAATAGTAC
The DNA here is from genome assembly GCA_963277665.1 of Viscum album. Classification (NCBI taxonomy): domain Eukaryota; kingdom Viridiplantae; phylum Streptophyta; class Magnoliopsida; order Santalales; family Viscaceae; genus Viscum; species Viscum album. The sequence continues at coordinate 90,953,222 of OY728147.1, forward strand.
TACCCACTTTTTGAAATTTTATTTTTAAAAATGGGCTTCATTTTTGGATTCAGAATATCAAAATTAGCCTAGGGTGATTTTTTCGGTATTTTTCGGAAAACTTTAAATTTTTGATGAATAGTGAAAACACTTGGTTAATATTTAAAAACCGACTTTTTATTTAAATAATTATTTATTTTATTTAAATTTAATTTATGTAAAAATTGATACATAATACCTATATATGTTCAATGAAATTAATTGGAGTCATTTTGTAATAATTTTAGATATAAAAAAATTTTATTGAACATTTCACCGTCTTTTACCCACCTCCTAGGAGAATTTGTAAATTCACATAAAACATAATTTTACCGCTTATGAGATTTGAATTTTGAAAATCCGAGAGACAATGTTAATATCAACGACTAAAATGTGGTTCAATGTGATAAAAGTAATTTTTGGTGAATATTAACTTTTTACTTTTATTTACCACCGTTAAAAGTAAATAGGGTAATTAAGGGAAAAAATGATATTATTATTACCCTAACACATGTCCTAATTCTATTGGACAAGAATAATTCGACCAGAAACAACCTTATTAATAAAAAACTACCATTTAGGTCCACTTGGATAAGATTAGGACATTTATTATTAATTTATTTAAAGAAGGGTTAAAATAGTTAAAATCAAATTTTAATAACTAATTAATTTTTAATATAAGGTTCTGCATAAGATAAATTAGACTATAAATTTTCATTAGAAATCTAAGACGATTTCATACATAATGGTATTTTATTTATAATTTTTAGACATTAGATAATTTAATTTATTTATGACACAATGGTGATGCAGTAATTATCTTATTAATGAAATATTAACATAATTGATGTTATAAATACCCAAATAAATGTAATTTGAGACTTTTTATGAATTATACTAATTTTATAGATTAATATGACATGTTAGTATTTATTTAATTAACTATTTTCGAACTAATCATGCTGTTATGATTTTCAAAAAAAAACAATTACCAAATAGTGTCTAAATTGACATAAAATAGTTTATGAAACAAATATTATATTATTAATTGTTATTATATTCCTAAAAATATATGGTTATGCCAAGATACATATATCATGATAGGTATATCATTAATGGGCCACTTTAGGGTAGCTTTGATTTATATGGTATGTTTATTAACTATATAATATAAAAATACAAAGTGACACGATAAATGTCAATCTAATTAACTAAGAGTTAAAACTAAATGATAAGGTTAATATAATGACAAAAACCTGTATAAAATATGTTGGTTGAGAGGATTTCGACCCATCCCCACCTTATCTTGGAAATAAATCCACTTGGAGCTATTAAAAACCGAATATTACTTTATTATAAAATAATATTTTAAGTTTTTTCAAAGGTGCCCCTCTCCTCCCTTATAAAAAGGGAACCCCTTCCCACTTCTCTTCACACCCATTTGAGCCTTGAAAATAGGCCAAAACCTGACCATTTCTCTTCTCCACTTCCCTAGAAACATTCTGGATTTTCTGGTCTTCTCAAAAGACCAACTCTACTTCATTAATTGGAAGCTTAAAGGAGGTGCGTCGAAGAAGAGGTAATCTCTTCTAACGATTATTTCAAGTTTCATTCTTCTTAAACTTATTATTATTTAGTTGTTTCATTATAAAGTAATAACATAAGTATCTCTAACATACTTATATGTTATTATAAATATGAAACAACCCTATACAACCTTCTATCCATCCTACGGAAAATGAAATCACCGCGCGTGCGTACGTACGGAATACCGTCTCCACGCTGTGGTGTAATCTATTTTCGACCACCACCTTACGTGGATGGGTATAATGGTGTAAATAAATAACTATATTTGATTATTGTAATTTTATATTGTTTCTGAAATACTATACATACACTTCAATACAATTCCACGATCATGGGAATGGTATCATCGCTCGAGCGTACGTACGGACTACCGTCTCCACGACGCGATGAGATTCATTATCAACGATTAACCATTCATGAATGATTATAAAGTATATATAATGAATAATAATGAAATATAGGACATAATAATGATACTGGATTTATGTATATATATATATTCATATAAACTACTTAATTCTATACAATTCAATAAGGAAACGAAAACTGCGTTCATGCGTACGTACGGCCTACCGTCTCCATGAACGGTGTATTTAATTTCATTTATCTATCTATTATATATATATATATATATATTTACTGAATATATATATTATATATAAATAATGATATAAATTTTGGAAGTATGTAAATCAAGATATAAGTAATAATAATATCAAGAACAACAAGTCCAAACACGTACGATAAATAAAACGATTTTACCCAAAACGATGCTTTAACATGGAATTTACAAAAGAACATGTAATATAAAGTCATAAGTGAACCATATATGATATCATAACAATGAATATGATTCTGTAATAAGTCAATGACATTATTTAAATCATTATACATGAGGTTCGGATACGTACGAAGCATATTAGACCTAAGGTAAGGGATAACTTTTCTAATTTCATTTTTATCCCAGATTGTTTATTCGTATGTATTCACTGGGGTTATATTTATCATCCATGTCACTGCTTTCTAAGAATGGTTTCATGTATTTTTAAATTCCTTTTTACCCATTTTTTACTTTTAATACATGGTATGTAATGAATATTTCTTTTGTTTACGTTACGAGGTATTTTTTGACTTTTCCAGAAAAAGTACGAGAAGGATGTTTTTTAACGAATACGGCATGAAAGGATTTTTACGGTTTTATAAAGCCTTATTTTCATGAAGCCTCCTCCAAAATATTTCATGACTATTTTCAAAAAAATCCATTTCTTTTAAAAATTCATTTCATTTTGTGAAAAGAAAATGATTTTAAAGAAGAAAGGATATTTTCTTCAAGAATTCATTTCAAGTGTTTTATCATAACCATTTTCCATCTATGATGACATTATTTCATATGTGTATGTTTCAAGTATAATGCCTCAATGATTTACATGGTTTCACTTTTCGTATTCTGAAATGATATCCATTTCTTTTATATGGATTATGTGATGATCAGATGATGTTTATGAAACCCATTTTATTCGTTGGGTTATTATGAATGATGTATGTTTATTTTGTGGAAAAAGTAAGAATGATTTCATTATGAGATGGGTGGGACCCATATCTCCCTCCAATGCAGTGGTTAAAGATTTATATCTCATGAGATAGACATGTATGGAATGGTATGTTAATCCAGTTCAGTGATACAGGATTAGAACGAGGAGTGAACTCGATTCTGAAAGGGACTTTGTCCACTAAGATGTTCTTGGCAGCAATGCCTTGGATACTATGGAAATCATAACAAGTGCTGAATGGTTTCCACAATTACATGATTTATTCCCATGATATTTAATCAAGATTGATTTTCCTTTATGATATATTCCTTAGGTACTTCCAAGATTTATGTCTTTTCTCAAGATTTTGATGTTTAGATTTTATGTTCAAGCTTTTGCATTAAAATGTTTAGGGATTGTTTTATGTTCTCTATGCTTACCCATACAGAGAATTTTATATCACCCTTTTTATGTTTTATTTTCTCCATGATATAAAGAAATGTTTTAGGTACAAAAACAAAAGTGGAAGATATTTATGGGAGAAGTTGAAGATCTTTCAACATGAATAGAAAATTAAATTCTGAGTTTCCAAGGACACTACACTATTACTTTCCTTGTGTGTCTGTGTTTGTTATGTATTAAGTATTCTGAAAAAGTAATGTAATGTCCATGTACGTCAATATTTGGTTCTCTACAGTTGTATCAGAGGAAAGGTTTAGTCAACCATTGGAAACTAGGATGCGATAACTTTAGTGAGATCCCTAGAGATATTTCTAAGGTATGTCTAGGGATGTCCCTAAGGATAAGTATAAGTATAGGTTATAGTCCTAGAATTATGGTAATGATCATAGAATTTAACCTAAGATGTTAGATATTGAATGTAATCCCCCTTGATTATGAATTTGGCCTCTCACACTATTTTTTTGGGGATTTAGAAAATGGCTGGGAATGCGAAGATTCACGGTAATGGAGGATATGATGGACAATGGAATGATATTATTAATGGGCAACCGAATGAAATTGGATCTGGAGGTCCACATATCGTTATTATGCCTAATCAGCACTCTCATAATATGATGAATAATATAAAATTTGGTAATTTTCCTGACTCATAGAATAAGAGAAATATGGAGTTTCATGATGATCATAGAGGAAGGAAAGTTAAATTTCTATCATGTAAATAATATGGGAAGAGGCATCAAGGAGAATGTTTCAAAGGAACTGGAAGATGCTTTGGGTGTGGAAAAGAAGGACACAAATCCAGTAAGTGAAAAAGAAAAGGTTTAGTTAACAACATTGATAAGGATAATGGTATTGGTACGACATCAACAATGATTAGATGTTTTAAATGTGGAATGTATGGGCATTATGTAAACCAATTCCCTAATGGAAAATCTCATGAAGTGAATCAGCATAGTCATATGGGTAGTATATATGTGGATGATGATGAGGAGACTACAAATTATATATGAGATGAAAGAAGTGTTAAAGATTGGTCAATGGTTTAAGAAGGTAGTGGAATGATTGTATGTTTATCAAGAGTTATGGTGTATATGTAATTTAATGGTACTATGGAATAAAGAAACATCTAGGGATTGTTACAGTATTGTTTTTCCTAAAGAATTCAAAAGTATATGTTGAATGGTACTGGTAACCATGAATGGTTATTCAGATACTTTTGGAAAGAAGATAATATGCACATAATGAATGGATGAGGAGGAAATAATATGTTTGATAGTATTCATGAGCTAATTATTGTTATAAAGACTAAGTGATATCATGGTTTGAGTATACTGAATTTTGGAATTTTGGTATGTGGAAAGAGGTAACTTTTGATAGCAATCATGTTTTCACTAAGGTACAATGGGTATTCATTTTTCAAGAGAATACATGACTAAGGCCTTAGAATGTTTGGAATGTGACCACCAAGACACATATTATGATATATGAGGATAAACTATGGTATTAACATGCTTGTTAGTTGAACTCTCGGGTAATCGTTTTCACTATAATATGAGATTGGGCAGTAGTATTTTGGATAAGCCTAAAGATTGGAATGGATTATGTTGGACATAAGTTAGTATTTTTTAAGGCTATAACTTTTTAGATATTATTGATGGAAATTTATAATAATGTAGATTTAGAAAAAGGACAACCTGTAGGATGGGCGACAACCGGTCGAGTCAGACAAGGCTGTGGGAATGGAACCCACAACTGAAGTACGACAGGCCTTTATCACCTACCAATGGCCTATAGGAAGTCCCTGTTTAGTAGAAACCAGTTTTATTATATTAAGAAGTATGATATATCAAGTATAAGTACATTTTAGGAACAATATATGATTAATCTCACTATAGATGAACTTATGTATTTTTGATAACTTTTTCTAACATTTTGTTTGCGATAGATGGAATGACCCATCATTTTATCACATGATCTGCTAACACTTCACGAATGAAAAATTAAACTTCATTTATTTAAGATAAGAAGTGGAAATTGTTCGAGGCATAAGCAATGGTGAGATTGTACCAAAATCATGTATGTATTTCTTTTAATTCAACAATTCTTGAACTTTAGGGAAATGATCTTGAAAAAAAAATGTTTTCCTAGTTCTCTCATATCTGATGAATCGGATGGTACCTTATATCATCACAAATTTATGGCTTTGTGATTGTTGGCTTTTTCATATTCATTTCCTCTACCACTCTTCATCAGAAGTTGATGGTTATATTTCTCTTCCATATCAATAATTTCACCTATATTCTCCAATGTGGAAACCAAGTGATTAGTTAATTTGGGTAACCATTATGGTTCATACTTTAGGTTTTATAGATAATTTTTGGTATTTATTTTTACGATGTGGGTTTCTATTAAAGAAACTTTCGAGTAGTAAACCATTTATAACCCTGAAGAATTTCGAGTGCGAAATTTATTTTAAGGGGGGTAGAATGTAACAGCCTGAGTTTTTATGAAAAATATTCTTTTTAATTTTATTGATGTCTTGTTTTGTACGCTACACCAAATGGAGCTTTCACTACACGCATCCCTGACTTGGCTTGCATTACACGCAATTGCGACCTTCCACGATAGTGTGTGTTGTACGCAATACCGAGTTTCACTAAACAACGATATGTTATATAAACTAGCCGTTATGAATAGTAATACCTACTTTTTGAAATATTATTTTTCAAAATGGACTTCATTTTTGGATTCGGAATATCAAAATTATCCTAGGGTGAAGTTTTGGTATTTTTCTAAAAACATTCAATTTTTGATGAATAGTGAAAACACTGGGTTACTATTTAAAAACCGACTTTTTATTTAAATAATTATATATTTTATTTAAATTTATTTCAGGTAAAAATTGATACATAATACCTATATAAGTTCAATTAAATTCATTGGAGTCATTTTATAATAATTTTAGATATATAAAAATTTTATTGAATTTTTCATTGTCTTTTACCCACCTCCTAGAAGAATTTGGAAATTCACATAAAACTTAATTTTACCGCTTCTGTGAGTGGAATTTCGAAAATCCGAGAGACACGGTTAATATCAAGTACTAAAATGAGGTTCAGTGAGATGAAAATAATTTTTTGTGAATAGTAACTTTTTACTTTTATTTACAACTGTTAAAAGTAAATAGGGTAACTAAGGGTAAAAATGATATTATTATTACCCTAACACAAGTCCTAATTCTATTGGAAAAGTTTAATTAGACCAAAAACCACCTTAGGAATAAAATATGACCATTTAGGTCCACCTGGATAAGATTAGGACATTTATTACTAATTTATTTAAAGAAGTGTTAAAATAGTTAAAATCAACGTTTATAAACTAATTCATTTTTAATATAAGGTTATACATATGATAAATTAGACTATAAATATTCACTAGAAAGATAAAAATATTACCTACATAATATTATTTTATTTATAATTTTTAGACAGTAGATAATTTAATTTATATATGACACAATGATGATGTGGTAATTATCTTATTAATGAAATAGTAACTTAATTGATGTTATAAATACCCAAATAAATGTAATTTGAGACTTTTTATTAATTACACTAATTTTATAGATTAATATGACATGTTAGTATTGATTTAATTAACTATTTTAGAACTAATCATGATGTTATGATTTTCACAAAAATCAATTACCAAATAGTGTCTAAATTGACATAAAATAGTTTTTAAAACAAATATTATATTATTAATTGTTATTATATTCCTAAAAATCTGAGGATCTTCCATGATACATATATCATGATATTTGTATAATTAATAGACAACTTGGGGGAATTTTGGAATTATATGGTATGTTTAATTACTATATAATATAAAAATACAAAGTGACATGGTAAATGTCAACCTAATTGACTAAGAGTTAAAACTAATGGATAAGGATAATATAATGACCCAAACCTGTCTAAAATATATTGGTTGAGATTATTTAGACCCATACCTACCTTAGATTCGAAATAAATCAATTTGGATCTATTAAAAACAGAATATGCCTTTATTATAAAATAATATTTTATTTTTTTCCAAAGGTGCCCCTCTTCTCCATTGTAAAAAGGGAACCCCTTCCCACTTCTCTTAACACCCTTTTGATCCTTGAACCTCGGACAAAACCTGGCCATTTATATTATCCACTTATATAGAAACATTCTTGAGGTTTTGGTCTTCTCAAAAGACCAACTCTACTTCCTTCATAAGAATCATAAAAGAGGTGCGTCGAAGAAGAGGTAATCTCTTCTAACGATTCATTCAAGTTTTATTCTTCTTAAACATATTCTTATTTAGTTGTTTCATTATAAAGTAATAAACTAAGTTTCTATAATATACTTATATGTTATTATAAATATTAAACAAACCTATTTTACCTTCTATCCATCCTACAGAAAACAAAATCCTCGCGTGTGCGTACGTACGAAATACCGTTTCCACGCCGTTGTGTAATCTATTTTCGACCACCACCTTACATGGATGGGTATAATGGTGTAAATAAATAAATATATATGATTATTTTAATGTGATATTGATTATAAAATATTATACATACACTTCAATACAATTCCACGATCATGGGAATGGTATCATCGCTCGTGCGTACGTACGGACTACCGTCTCCACGATGCGATGAGATTCATTCTCAATGATTAACCATTCATGAATGATTATAAAGTATATATAATGAATAATATTAAAATATATGACATAATAATGATACATTATTTATTTATATGTATATTTATGTCATCAACTTAATTCCATTCAATTCAATAAGGAAATGAAAACAGTATTCATGCGTACGTACGGCCTACCGTCTCCATGAACGGTGTATTTAATTTCATTTTTGTATCTATTATATATATATATATGTACTTAATATATATATGATATATAAATCATGATTTAAATTCTTTATGTAAGTAAATAAAGATATAATTAATAATAATATCAAAAACAACAAGTCCAAACACGTACGATAAATAAAGCGATTTTACCCAAAACGCTGTTTTTACATTGAATTTACAAAAGAACGGGTAATATAAAGTCATTAGTGAACCATATATGATATCATAACAATGAATATGATTCTGTAATAAGTCAAGGAAATTATTTAAATCATTATACAGGAGGTTCAGATACGTACGAAGCATATCGGACCTAAGGTAAGGGATTACTTTTCCAATCTCGTTTTTATCCGAGATTGTTTATTCGTAAGTATTCACTGGGGTTATATTTATCATACATTTCCCTGTTTTCTAAAAATGGTTTCATGAATTTTAAAGTCCTTTTTACCCATTTCTGACTTTTAATACTAGGTATGTAATGAATCTTTATTTTGTTTACGTTACAAGGTGTTTTTTTACTTTTCCGGAAAAAGTACGAGAATGATGTTTTTCTAACTTATATGGAATGAAAGGATTTTTATGGTTTTACAAAGCCTTATTTTCATGAAGCTTTATCCAAAATATTTCATGACTATTTTCAACTAAATCCTTTTCTTTTGAAAATTCATGACATTTTGTGAAAAGAAAATGATTTTAAAGAAGAAAGGATATTTTCCTCAAGAATTCATTTCAAGTGTTTTATCAAAACCATTTTCTATCTATGATGACATTATTTCATATGTGTATATTTCAAGTGTAATGTCTCTATGATTTACATGGTTTCACTTTTCTTATTATGAAATGATATCCATTTCTTTTATATGGATTATGTGATGATGGGATGATGTTTATCAAACCCATTTTATTTTTTGGGTTATTATGAATGATGTATGTTTATTTTGTGGAACAAGTAATAATGACATCATTATAAGATGGTTGGGACCTATATCTCCCTCCAATGCATTGGGTAAAGATTTATATCTCATGATATAGACATGGCTAGAATGGTATGTAAATCTGGTTCAGTGATACAGGACTGGAAGGAGGAGTGAACTTGATTCCGAAAGGGACATTGTCCACTAAGATGGTCTTGGAAGCAATGCCTTGGCTACTATGGAAATCATAAAAAGTTCTGAATGGTTGCCACAATTAACTGATTTATTCAAATGCTATTTTATCAAGTTCGATGTTCCTTTATGATATATTCCTTACGTACTTCCATGATTTATGTCTCTCCTCAAGATTTTGATGTTTAGATTTTATGTTCAAGCTTTTGCATTCAAATGTTTATGGATTGTTTTATGTTCTCTATGCTTACCCTTAATGAGAATTTGAGCTCACCCTTTTTATGTTTTCTTTTCCCCAGGATATAATGAATTTTTTAGGTAAGAAAACAAATGGGTAAGATCTTTATGGGAGAAGTTGAATATATTTCAACATGATTAGAAGATTAAATTCCGAGTTCCAAAGACACTAAACTATTACGGTCCTTGTGTGTCTGTGTTTGTTATGTATTAAGTATTCTGCAAAATTAATGTAATGTACATGTAAGTCATGCTTTGGGTATCTACAAATGATTTGGGGAGTAAACCAACTCCAATTTGATAGTCTTGGAAATGATTCTTGTCTATGAAGAAAATTATTTTTGGATTTGAATATATAAAATTAATCAATTTCTTATTTAAATTTTAGTCTTTCATGGAATATGTTCAATGATTCCATTATGATTCATATATTCTAACCATCCATGATTTATGTCATGAATACAATGTTATGATTAATGATATACAAGGTATGGTTTTTAAATGTCTTACTCATATTCTCCAACCATAATGTTAATGTTCTTCTCACATGATCATTGATATCTACCTAGTTTACCCTTAATGATAATATATTATTATCATTTATTAATTTCTAATTCCCCAGGATATGATGAAATTTACAAATTATGATATATTTAGGAGGTTTTATAGTTATAAATAACTTATTGGGAAATTATGTTTAAAAATTATGATCCAATTTGTCATTTTCCTATTTTTCAAAATTCGCTAAAGCGATTTGATTTTGGAATAGATCATTCAGGTATGTAATTAGTATCCATATATATAGATCTGATATCAATGTATTAAAATTATGGATTTCAATATTTAATATTATAGTAATTATTCATTAACCATTAGAAACCAGGATGTGAAAACATCAGTGAGAAGCCTAAGGATATGTCTATTTATATGATAGGTTCCTAATTTTTTGGTAATGATAATGAATGAAATATATTTGAAATAATGTGTCAATATATAATGAGTTATGATTTTGAAATTATATAAAACAAATCATGTTTATATGGTTTCCTAGTGTGATTATTGCTTCTCACACTATGATATTCTGTTTTAGTCAATGGATGGGACCCAAATGAATCATGTTTTTATTAAATATGAAGTTTAATGGAATAAATATCTACATCTAAAACCACTACTGGAAATAATATATTTACCAAAGGTTGAGAAATGTTGGGAAAGGTTGGAAAACCGTTGGTATAACATATACCAACGGTTGCCGTTGGGAAAAACATTTCCCAACGGTTTACAGAAAACCGTTGGCATAGGGTGGAGATAGGTTACTCTATCCCAACGGTTCTTCAAAACCGTTGGGAAAAAGGTTTAAAATTATCATGTTTAAAATTATCATGTTTAAACCGTTGGCAAAAACCCCACATCTACTCTTTCCCAACGGTTCTAAACCGTTGGGATAAGTGTTTTACCAACGGTTTGATGAACCGTTGGGAAAACTAATCTACAATTTCTATGCCAACGGTTTTGAACCGTTGGCATAGCCTCTGCTGGGCAAATCACCCAGCAGCTCCCCAATTTGCCCAGCTGCTCCCAACCAGGTCTCCAATTTTGACCAGCACCACATCTGGTTTTGTGGGTTCCCTCTCATTTTTCAATCCAATTATTGTACCTGCAATAAACTAACACATACATATATAATTATTGTACATGCAGTAACCAACTAACACTTACATATAGAGAACAAATTCATACACGTTTAACATATAATGGTAGAACTATACACATCCATAATTAAATTAGAATTGATAACGTAATTATAAACATACATAATTCATTTAAATTTCCATTTAAAATGTAGATGACAATTATATGTGGAATCTGGAAGTCAATTCATAATTTCATCTGTTTTTTGTATACCATATATTTTTACCTAATGTAATGTCCGTTTTAAACATAATACATACACCTGGAGTGCTACCGTCCACAACGTGCCTCAGATTGAGGCGGGGATGACTCATACACGTCACATATGACCCATGGATCGTTGTGCTAATGTATCGACACAATCCGAATGCGTTTGGTCGGTTTTCCGTATGCCAGTTGATGTTTTTCAATTAAAATGACGTACTTTTGAAACAAAAGGCAGACACTTTGAGTGGTTCCAGCCACACCGCGCCACAGATTGAGGCGGTTTTGACTCGTACACGTCACATATGACCTATGGATCGTTCTCCTAAAGTTTCAATGGAAACCGAATGCGTTTGGTCGGTTTTCCGTATGTACTTAAATTGTTGTCCATTTTAAGCAAAAGAGACACAGTTGGAGCAGTGTCGGCCACACCGCTCCTCAGATTGAGGCGGTATTGACTCTTACACGTCACATACGACCCGTGGATCCTTTTCCTAAAGTATGGACACAATCCGAATGCATTTCCTCCGTTTTCCGTATGTCACTTGATGCTTTTCACTTAAAATGATGTCCCTTTGAAACAAAAGACATACACTTTGAGTGGTGTCGGCCACTCCGCGTCTCCAATTGAGGCAGGGTTGATTCGTACACGTCACATATGACCCATGGATCGTTCTCCTAAAGTTTCAACAGAAACCGAATCCGTTTCGTCGGTTTTCTGTATGTACTTAAAATGGTGTCCGTTTTAAACAAAAGAGAGCCACTTAGACTGATCTCGGCCACACCATGACTTGGATTCATCCCGGGTCAGCTCATACATGTCACATATGACCCATGGATCGTTGGGATAAATTATCAACAAATTAGGAATGCGTTTGGTCGGTTTTCTGTATGCCAGTTGTTCTTTTCACTTATAATCCTGCCCATTTTAAACAAAAGAGACACAGTTAGAACGGTGTCGGCCACACCGCTCCTCGGATTGAGGCGGGATTGACTCGTACACGTCACATACGACCCATGGATCCTTGTGATAAAGTATCGACACAGTCCGAATGTCTTTGGTCGGTTTTTCATATGTCACTTGATGCTTTTCACTTAAAATGACGTCTTTTTGAAACAAACGACCGACACTATGAGTGGTGTCGGCCACACCGCGTCTCCGATTGTGGCGGGGTTGATTCGTACACGTCACATATGACCCATGGATCGTTCTCCTAAAGTTTCAATGGAAACCGAATCCGTTTGGTCGTTTTTCCGTATGTACTTAAAATGGTGTCCATTTTAAACAAAAGAGAGCCATTTAGACTTATCCCGGCAACACCGCGACTCGGATTCATCCCGGGTTGGCTCGTACACGTCACATATGACCCATGGATTGTTGAGATAAATTATCAACAGATTCGGAATGTGTTTGGTCGGTTTTCCATATGCCAGTTGATTCTTTTCACTTAAAATGACGTCCTTTTGACTTGAAACCACCGTGCAACATTCTAATTATTATTCGTGACGTGTACGCGCAGACGACACGTCAATCGGATGTGCGGTTTGCGCGGTACGGCTCAATATTCGTGTTTTAAGTGATGCGCGCGCTTCGTAAACGCGCGTGAGGGGGGTCCAAACGGGCCGAACGATGTCGGAATGTCCTGAAATCAGACGAAAAATACGGGTGAGTGATTTCTGAAGTGGTCGAGTAGACGGCGCGTCAATCGGACGTGCCCTGTGCCCGCGGTGACCGAGAACGCAGTTCAGGTGTCATAAACGGCCAGAACGGGCGTCCAACGGTCAAATTCATAGCGGACTACCTCGGATTGAGCTGAAACCACCATGGAACATTCTAATTATTATTCGTGACGTGTACGCGCAGACGGCACGTCAATCGGACGTGCGGTTTGCGCGGTACGGCTCAATATTCGTGTTTTAAGTGATGTGCGTGCTTCGTAAACGCGCGTGAGGGGGGTCCAAACGGGCCGAACGATGTCGGAATGGCCTGAAATCAGACGACAAATACGGGTGAGTGATTTATGAAGTGGTCGAGCAGACGACACGTCAATCGGACGTTCCCTGTGCCCGCGGTGACCGAGAACGCAGTTCGGGTGTCATAAACGGCCAGAACGGGCGTCCAACGGTCAAATTCATAGCGGACGGCCTCGGATTGAGCTGAAACCACTGTGTAACATTCTAATTATTATTCGTGACGTGTACACGCAAGCGGCACGTCAATCGGACGTGCGGTTTGCGCGGTACGACTCAATATTCGTGTTTTAAGTGATGTGCGTGCTTCGTAAACGCGCGTGAGGGGGGTCCAAACGGGCCGAACGATGTCGGAATGGCCTGAAATCAGACGAAAAATACGGGTGAGTGATTTCTGAAGTGGTCGAGCAGACAGCACGTCAATCGGACGTGTCGTGTGCCCGCGGTGACAGACAACGCAGTTCTGGTGTCATAAACGGCCAGAACAGGCGTCCAACGGTCAAATTCATAGCGGACGGCCTCAGATTGAGCTGAAACCACCGTGGAACATTCTAATTATTATTCTTGACGTGTACGCGCAGACGGCACGTTAATCGGACGTGCGGTGTGCGCGGTACGGCTCAATATTCGTGTTTTAAGTGATGTGCGTGCTTCGTAAACGCGCGTGAGGGGGGTCCAAACGGTCCGAACGATGTCAGAATGGCCTGAAATCAGACGACAAATACGGGTGAATTATTTCTGAAGTGGTCGAGTAGACGGCACATCAATCGGACGTGCCGTGTGCCCGTGGTGACCAACAACGCAGTTCTGGTGTCATAAACGGCCAGAACAGGCGTCCAATGGTCAAATTCATAGCGGATGGCCTCAGATTGAGCTGAAACCACCGTGGAACATTCTAATTATTATTCGTAACGTGTACGCGTAGACGGAACCTCAATCGGACGTGCGGTTTGCACGGTACGGCTCAATATTCGTGTTTTAAGTGATGCGCGCGCTTCGTAAACGCGTGTGAGGGGGGTCCAAACGGTCCGAAAGATGTCGGAATGGCCTGAAATCAGAAGAAAAATACGGGTGAATGATTTCTGAAGTGTTCGAGTAGACGGAACTTCAATCGGACGTGTCGTGTGCCCGCGGTGACCGACAACGCAGTTCTGGTGTAATAAACGGCCAGAACGGGCGTCCAACGGTCAAATTCATAGCGGACTACCTCGGATTGAGCTGAAACCACCGTGGAACATTCTAATTATTATTCGTGACATGTACGCACAGACGGCACGTCAATCGGACGTGCGGTTTGCGCGGTACGGCTCAATATTCGTGTTTTAAGTGATGTGCGCGCTTCGTAAACGCGCGTGAGGGGGGTCCAAACGGGCCGAACGATGTCGGAATGGCCTGAAATCAGACGACAAATACGGGTGAGTGATTTCTGAAGCGGTCGAGCAGACGGCACGTCAATCGGACATGCCGTGTGCCCGTGGTGACAGACAACGCAGTTCTGGTGTCATAAACGGTCAGAACGGGCGTCCAACGGTCAAATTCATAGCGGACGGCCTCGGATTGAGCTGAAACCACCGTGGAACATTCTAATTATTATTCGTGACATGTACGCGCAGACGGCACGTTAATCGGACGTGCGGTGTGCGCGGTACGGCTCAATATTCGTGTTTTAAGTGATGCGCGCGCTTCGTAAACGGGCGTGAGGGGGGTCCAAACGGGCCGAACGATGTCGGAATGGCCTGAAATCAGACGACAAATACGGGTGACTGATTTCTGAAGTGGTCGAGTAGACGGCACGTCAATCGGACGTGCCGTGTGCCTGCGGTGACCGACAACGCAGTTCTGGTGTCATAAACGGCCAGAACAGGCGTCCAACGGTCAAATTCATAGCGTACGGCCTCCGATTGAGCTGAAACCACCGTGGAACATTCTAATTATTATTCGTGACGTGTAGGCACAGACGGCACCTCAATCGGACGTGCGGTTTGCGCGGTACGGCTCAGTATTCATGTTTTAAGTGATGCGCGCGCTTCGTAAACGCGCGTGAGGGGGGTCCAAACGGGCCGAACGATGTCGGAATGGCCTGAAATCAGAAGACAAATACGGGTGAGTGATTTCTGAAGTGTTCGAGTAGACGGCACGTCAATCGGACGTGCCGTGTGCCCGCGGTGACCGACAACGCAGTTCTGGTGTCATAAACGGCCAGAACGGGCGTCCAACGGTCAAATTCATAGCGGACGACCTCGGATTGAGCTGAAACCACCGTGGAACATTCTAATTATTATTCGTGACGTGTAGGTGTAGACGGCACGTCAATCGGACGTGCGGTTTGCGCGGTACGGCTCAATATTCGTGTTTTAAGTGATGTGCGCGCTTCGTAAATGCGCGTGAGGGGGGTACAAACGGGCCGAACGATGTCGTAATGGCCTGAAATCAGATGACAAATACGGGTGAGTGATTTCTGAAGTGGTCGAGTAGACGGCACGTCAATCGGACGTGCCCTGTGCCCGCGGTGACCGACAACGTAGTTCGGGTGTCATAAACGGCCAGAACGGGCGTCCAATTGTCAAATTCATAGCAGACGGCCTCGGATTGAGCTGAAACCACCTTGGAACATTCTAATTATTATTCTTGACGTGTACGCGCAGACGGCACGTCAATCGGACGTGCGGTTTGCGCGGTACGGCTCAATATTAGTGTTTTAAGTGATGTGCGCGCTTCGTAAACGAGCGTGAGGGGGTCCAAACGGGCCGAACGATGTCGGAATGGCCTGAAATCAGACGAAAAATACGGGTGAGTTATTTCTGAAGTGGTCGAGCAGACGGCACGTCAATCGGACGTGCCCTGTGCCCGCGGTGACCGACAACGCAGTTCGGGTGTCATAAACGGCCAGAACGGGCGTCAAACGGTCAAATACATAGCGGACGGCCTCGGATTGAGCTGAAACCACCGTGAAACATTCTAATTATTATTCGTAATGTGTACGCGCAGACGGCACGTCAATCGGATGTTCGGTTTGCGCGGTACGGCTCAATATTCGTGTTTTAAGTGATGCGCGCGCTTCGTAAACACGCGTGAGGGGGGTCAAAACGGGCCGAACGATGTCGGAATGGCCTGAAATCAGACGAAAAATACGGGTGAGTGATTTCTGAAGTGGTCGAAAAGACGGCACGTCAATCGGACGTGCCCTGTGCCCGCGGTGACTGAGAACGCAGTTCGGGTGTCATAAACGGCCAGAACGGGCGTCCATCGGTCAAATTCATAGCGGACGGCCTCGGATTGAGCTGAAACCACCGTGGAATATTTTAATTATTATTCGTGACATGTACACATAGACGGAACGTCAATCGGACGTGCGGTTTGCGTGGTACGGCTCAATATTCGTGTTTTAAGTGATGCGCACGCTTCGTAAATGCGCGCGAGGGGGGTCCCAACGGGCTGAACGATGTCAGAAAGGCCTGAAATCAGACGAAAAATACGGGTGAGTGATTTCTGAAGTGTTCGAGCAGACGACACGTCAATCGGACGTGCCCTGTGCCCGCGGTGACCGACAACGCAGTTCTGGTGTCATAAACAGCCAGAACGGGCGTCCAACGGTCAAATTCATAGCGGACGGCCTCGGATTGATCTGAAACCACCGTGGAACATTCTAATTATTATTTGTGACGTGTACGCGCAGACGGCACGTCAATCGGACGTGCGGTTTGCGCGGTACGACTCAATATTCGTGTTTTAAGTGATGCGCGCGCTTCGTAAACGCGCGTGAGGGGGGTCCAAACTGGCCAAACGATGTCGGAATGGCATGAAATCAGACGACAAATACGGGTGAGTGATTTCTGAAGTGGTCGAGCAGACGGCACGTCAATCAGATGTGTCGTCTACCCGCGGTGACCGACAACGCAGTTCTGGTGTCATAAACGGCCACAACGGGCGTCAAACAGTAAAATTCATAGCGGACGACCTCGGATTGAGCTGAAACCACCGTGAAACATTCTAATTATTATTCGTGATGTGTACGCGCATACGGCACGTCAATCGGACGTGCGGTTTGCGCGGTACGGCTCAATATTCGTGTTTTAAGTGATGCGCGCGCTTCGTAAACGCGCGTGAGGGGGTCAAAACCGGCCAAACGATGTCAGAATGGCCTGAAATCAGACGACAAATACGGGTGAATGATTTCTGAAGTGGTCGAGCAGACGGCACGTCAATCGGACGTGCCGTGTGCCCGCGGTGACCGACAACGCAGTTCTGGTGTCATAAACGGCCAGAACGGGCGTCCAACGGTCAAATTCATGGCGGACGGCCACAGATTGAGCTGAAACCACCGTGGAACATTCTAATTATTATTCTTGACGTGTACGCGCAGACGGCACGTCAATTGGACGTGCCGTGTGCCCGCGGTTACCGAAAACGCAGTTCAGGGGTTGTTCAGGGGTTGTTCAGGGGTTGTTCAAGGTTTGTTCAGGGGGTTGTCCGGGGTCCAAGGGGGAGGGTGGGGGGGTTGTCCGGGGGCTGTCCGGGGGGCTATCTGGGGTCCATGGTGGGGGGTTGGGGGCTGTACGGGGGGCTGTCCAGGTGGCTGTCCGCGGGGCTGTCTGGGGGGTGTTTGCGGGGTGTTCGGGGTCCAAGGGGGAGGGGGGGTTGTCTAGGGTCCAAGAATGAGGGGGGTTGTCCAGGGAGTTCTCAAACACACAACCACTAAAAGACAACAACATCCATAAAACTGGCAATATATAAAAATAACTCAACTCCAATACTATACTACGAGTCTAGATAAAACCAACAACTAGAATAGATTAAACATCAAATCTCAGTAATATAAGTCAAAAATGTAACGGATCAATATGTCACACATCAGCGTCACCATCATCATCATCATCATCATCATCACCCTCGTCATCGTCCTCCTCATCGTCCTCACCCTCCACAGCGCCTTCCTCCTCGCCTTCGCCCTCCTCCTCGCCCTCCTCATCTCCCTCCTCTTCCGCATCAGACTCCTCGCCATCATCATCTTCAAGATGGACATCGGCCTGACCACCACTGGAACTGACACCTGGGGCACCATATATAGAATGTATCGAAGACATGTATTCATCAATCGCTGGGCTGGCCTCTGCTGGAAGTGTTGGACGTAGAACATCAATAAATTTCATAAATGCACTGTTTTCCCTAGCAGACTGTTCTGCCGTCTCTATGGCCCTTTTCTCAACCTGTTCTGCATGTTCCCTAACTTGCTGCAGCTCAGTGGCACTACAACTCGTACCTGAGGCAGGCCAATACCTCGTCGGGGCTATCCTAGGTCGGCAGCTTACTCTGCCAGAATGATCATCTCCCAACACCTGGTGTAAGTGATCAGATGGCCCAAAATTGTCTGCTTCTTGGGCATCGAGGGCCTCTAAATCATCCTGTTACAAATATAAATATATTATTAAGTTACGAAATAGATATTAAAATATAAAATCAACAGATTAAAACTTACAATCTGCTGCTGAGTCGCTTCGTTGACAGCACTTCCATCCTTTTTTCGTCTACTCGAGCAAAACAGTTTTTCTCGAGGCACACGTCCTTCAATATTTTTTACTTGCCTCTACAATGACATTGAAAACAAAAGTTATATAAAAACTTTATCAAATGATTAAATAATTGAGGAAACAAAAGAAAATGTATGTCGTAAAGAAAACTTATAAACAATTGTCATACCTGCTGCCTCTCATGATCTGGCATCGTCGTGCGTCCTAGTGTATGCAGGTATTTTTTGCATCAATGTTTTTTTTTATTTTTTCCAGATGATTCCTAAATAAAATTCGATAATGAAAAGGATAATATTAATGAAAAACTTGAAAGTTATTATTTAAATACCTCAAATGTAATTCATACCTTAAACTGGGTACTCGTCCAATGAGTAATCATCTGACGATACTGCTCTATAGGACAATCATCCACGACTGGTACCGCCTCTAACTCAGTGCCAACTCTAGCACGCCAGCCAATATATAGCTCATGCTTGTAGGCTCTCCAAAGCTCGCCTAAATCCTTTAGACGTTCCAGTCGTGCACCCTCACCATCAGGAAAATTAAATCGAAGCTGAAATCAATATATTAATTCATATAAATACAAAAAAAATTCATGGCATTAAATACAACAGATTTTTTTACCCATATCTCTGCCCAAGCTGTATCTTTGACCTCATGTGGCAAATGTCTCCACGACAGCGGGCTGACGGGAATGATGTCGGAGTATTTGGCAAGCGTCGCCAGAAAACTCCGACATTGCTGCCATGTTTTCTCAACCATCTGATTGTCTTCATTATATTCCACCATAACCTGTGTGCGACGGTTCCACACCGAACGCATGCGTGTACGCCCCCGCCCCCGCCTCCTGTCAGTAGATGTATCTGTCATGAAAGAAAAACAAATATTTTATCAAAACATGTTATAATGAAAATAAATATTGCTATAAAAAATTGTTAGGGTTTTATAAATATACCTGCGCTAGTCTGATCAATGAGTGGCGCCGGATCCACAGAACCTGATGGAACACCCTCTGGTGGAACAGGAGTCGAAGACGATGGAATATAAAAGCTCGGAGAGACAGAAGTAGAAGGAAAAGAAGATGGAACAACTGTATGACCTGATGCTGACTGGGGAGTGGGAATCATCATGGGATGTGAAAATGATGGGGCACAAGATGCAGAAGGTAGCGAAAACATGGGAGGCCTAAATACCCCGTGTGTCCCTAACGACACACCGGGATCAGAATGTGGGAAGGCTGAAATGTCAGTGGGAGGGGCAGGGTCTAGTCGGGCACGCGCAGCTCTACGTCCACCTCTGGTACGAACCCTCCTCGTACCACCGGCCTGAGTACTAGGAGAAGTACTAGGCTCCTCGTCGAATAACTGTCGACGTAATGGTGGATCCTACAAAAAAGTTTACAAAAAAAATTAATCACATGACATTATATATTCTGTAAATATATATATATATATATTTGAAATAAAGTACTCACTGTAGGCACTAATGGTGGAATGCCCATCTCCTCCATCCGACGATTGTTCTCCGCCATTTTTTTACTTCGTCTTTCTTCAATTGGCAGTATTTCCTGTAAAAAGAATTCATATAAGTCATTTTGTCATAAACAATTCAATAGGATTGAACATTAATAGAAAATACATTTAAGTAAATGACAAAGGAAGAAAATAATCATGGTATCAACTACACATGTGAAAAAAACATACTAATGTGTTATTGAAAAAATGTAAAACCAACAAGAACTTAATGTGTTATCACATCAGAGCATGCCTCATCCCATAACCATATTAGTAGGGTATCCTCATATGCGATTTACCTTTTTGAATTAATATGCACTTCCTCACCAGGTACCTGAGTAGATTTCATAGATATAATCATCTCACATCCTGTAAGGCTTCATTATGTATGATCATCCCACACCCCCTGGACAGCCCCTGAACAGCCCCGCCCACCCCCGTGGACAGCCTTTCCCACCCTCGTGGATAGCCCCGCCCACCCCCATGGACAACCCACCCCCGTGGACACCCCCTACCCCCTAGACAGCCCAACCACCCCCGTGGACAGCCCACCCACCCCCCTCGACACCCCTTCTCCCTATGGACAGCCCCCCACCCCCTTGGATAGCCCGCCTACCCCCCTGGACACCCCTACCCCCTGTGGCCAGCCCACCCACCCCCCCTGGACAGCCCGCCCACCCCTCCTTGACAGCCCGACCACCCCCGTGGACAGCCCGTCCACCCTTGTGGACAGCCCGCCCACCCCCATACCCCCCTAGACACCCCGTACCCCCCGGGATAGCCCCGCCCACCCTCCCAAACAACCCACACCCCCCTCCCCTGCAACCCCACCACCACCACCTTGCCATACCAACCCCCCTAGACACCCCACACACCCATCCCCCACCAGGACACCCCACTCAGACCCCCAGGACAGCCCACACCCCTGGACAGCCTCGTCCACCCCCGTGGACAGCCTTTCCCACCCCCGTGGACAGCCCCGCCCACCCCCGTGGACAACCCACCCACCCCAGTGGACGCCCCCTACCCCCTAGACAGCCCAACCACCCCCGTGGACAGCCCACCCACCCCCCTCGACACCCCTTCTCCCTATGGACAGCCCCCACCCCCTTGGATAGCCCGCCCACCCTCTGGACACCCCTACCCCCTATTGCCAGCCCACCCACCCCCCCTGGACAGCCCGCCCACGCCTCCTTGACAGCCCGACCACCCCCGTGGACAGCCCGTCCACCCTTGTGGACAGCCCGCCCACCACCGTACCCCCCTGGATAGCCCCGCCCACCCTCCCAAACAGCCCACACCCCCTCCCCTGCAACCCCACCACCACCACCTAGACATACCACCCCCGTGGACACCCCACACACCCCTCCCCCACCATGACACCCCACCCAGACCCCCAGGACAGCCCACACCCCCTAGACAGCACCACCCACCCCGTGGATAGCCTTTCACACCCCCGTGGACACCCCCGCCCACCCCCGTGGACACCCACCCACCCCCGTGGACAGCCCCTACCCCCACAATCGATTATCCAAAACATATCAAATTGGTTTGAACACAATCCATAATTCCCACAATCCATTATCCAAACATAGAAAAAATCTCACATGATGCTCGACCATTGGAAAATAATTAAAAATCACCAACACCTCCTTCCAAACATAGAATACAAAAAACATTAACAGAATACAAAAACATTAAAAAATCTCACAATCCATTATCAAATTGATTTCATGAGTAATATCAAATTGGTCTGATTTACATGTTTTGAACACTCTCCTTCCAAACATAGAATACAAAAACATTAAAAATCACCAACACCTGGATAATCAATTAAACTGCCAACACCTGGAAAAAATCTATTCATTAAAAAAACTACAACAATATGGTTGAGATCAAATTTCACCTATTCGTATGGGGTGTACCTGTTGGGATGGGGGTACTGGTGTTCGGATTCGCGAGAGTAGTGGAGTGAGATGGGGTTCGCGAGAGAAGCGGAGTGAATAGATTAGGGCTCTGTCCGAATGGGGAGAGGAGATCGCGGCCTGCAATTTGGGGGAAACCTTTGCCAACGGTTTATAAAAACTGTTGGCAAAGGCACACATTTTCCAACGGTTTACTAGAACCGTTGGGAATGTGTGAGTTTTAGCAGCCTTTTCCCAACGGTTCCATTGAACCGTTGGGAATGTTCTGAGTTTTAAGCCTTTTCCCAACGGTTCCAGTGAACCGTTGGGGAAAGGTCTGCTGAAATTCTCTTTGCCAACGGTGACTCACTATCCCAACGGTTTAAGTAAACCGTTGGTATACTGCCGTTGGGAAAAAGCTAAATTCCAGTAGTGAACCTACTAGAAAAAGATATATAATGTAAAACCTTATGTTTATTTCTAATAACCAATCTCATTGTATGTTTTACAATCCCAAATTTGGTGAGTTATTTTAGACATCTACTTACATATTGATGGATCTTCATTATTACCATTAGGGAAAATATTTTTAGATTAAAAAATTTAATGAATGGGTGAAGAATAACTAAAATGAATTTATTCAATGATCCATATGTTTTCTTGATTGTGGAAATGAAGGAAAGAATGAATTTAATTTATGAGAAAAAATTAAATTTTTTATTAACAAAATGTATGTGAATAATGGTATCCCTAAAGTATCCTTGATGAATGAATGCATTAAATTTGAAAAATATTAGACTGATTCCGTAATTTTCCAAATTGAGAAAGCTCAGGAATAGATTCAGTATTGTTTTGTGTGTATTGGGTTTACTGGTTATGATGCCAATACCACGAGTGATGTGTGATAATTATGGGATTCTTTAACAGACATTCACATGTTAAAATAAATAAACATGATTAAATTAAAATATATTAACCATAATACTAGATTAATATTTCATATTATAAGAGTTATTTGTTGGGGAATATGATGATGGATCCTAGTTAATGGTATAAGTAGGATGTGTTATGATTGATATGTTTATATATTTTTATTGAAGAATTATTTAGTATAAGAATTATACTACTGATATTCAAGTTATAAAAATCATAAAACATCCAAGGATTATTTTGGAGTAGTCTTTCATTATGGGTTATAAAAAAAATGTTGATTTGTAGTGATAAACAAGAAATAAGATTTAGTAGTATAGTGATATTTTTGGAAAACACATGATTAAGGAAAGGATAAACCAAAACATGCATCTAATGTTATGTTACTATTGTTTAGTTTGGATAAATTGATGGTACACATTTAGAATATTATTGTCCATGAAATTGATTAGTTGATGAAAATTATCTTTATTTCAACTTTAAAGATGTTTATTATCTTTTTGGATATATAGTGTATATTAAATAGTTTTGTAACTTATTTAAGAAATAAGTATTGTGTTAATTTTTAGAAACATATATTTATTAAAGTGAAGTTCACATAAAAATTATGTATTTCGCCATGGGTTTATAATTTCAATGTTCATCAATAGTTCAAATGAATCAACACATCATTTAAATCATTCCTATTATGGGATCTTAAACTGATCTGAATATTTTACAGTGTATTAGGAAGAATACACTATTGAGGCTTAAAGAACCTTTAAGGGATGATATATTATTTGATGAGAACTTAATTATTAAAGAATTTTTTGTGAGATATATATAATCTTGATGGTGGAAAAGTGATTCATTAACATGGTGATATTTTAATAGATAATTATAGTATTGTTTGGGATTAAAATTTATTTTAGAATATAATTTTTATTCATGATATTTTAGAGATTCTTATGAAATTAAATGTTTATATAGTAAACTATCATGGTTATTGATGATACTTGGGAGTTGATTCATTATGTTTATGCATATATAATTCCTAGGATTATTAATTGATCGAACATGGAAGATTATTTTTAATGAATGGATTTTTTAATAATTTAAGGTCATGTGTATGATATAGTCTCTGAGATCAAAACATTCCTTAATGTTGTGGGTATTGTGGTAATTATGGGTTTGGAGATTAATCGTATATATCATTATACAAAGGTTTATTCACTATGATAATTATCTTGTTCTAACAATTTTTTATTTATTTTTTACCACTTAAATATAGGATTAATATATTGATATATATTTATGATCCATTAGAATTTGATATTAGTTCATAATGTATAACAACATAAAAAAAACTTATAGTTTGGAGAAACATGGAATATTTTCATGGAAATTAGTTAGTGGATGAAGTTCTACATATCAGGTAATTATATTTCCTTTATAATTTGAGTGTATATGGTAATAGAATTTAATAAATCCTAGAATATATCTAGACATAAAAAATTACTCACATAACCTTCAATTCCGATGAATGAATATACTTTTATCTAATCCCTAATTCCTCATTTTGTGGTTTCTAACTACATCATGAAAAAATTTTCTATCATTATCTATCAGTCCTTGGAAATTAATATTCTCTTCCATGTCCATATTTTTACTTCCTAATTATGTTCTCCATTTTGGATTTCTATTTTTATTGTAAAAAATGTACTTTCCTTTCCCTCTTTTAAGGGGATGTTTTATTAATCTTTTTAGTTATGTGGGTTTTTAGGTCAAAAATTTTCCAATATCAAACATTTCACTACCATTAAGAATTTATTTAATTTATAAAAGGTTTCATAGGGGGGATTGTAACACCTTGAGATTTTAGAAAATATTTCTATTTCAATAATTTTATTTCCTCCAATATTGTATTAAACACATCATTCTGTGTAAAAACCCCCTGATATACTATTAGAATATTAATATTTGTGAATTTTATAACCATGTCATCTAATTGGAATGAATAAATATTATTAAATAATTTATGAAATATATATAATTTTCATACTCAATATAAATATATTGATACATAGTGATTAAATAATCACTCAATTTTTATTAAAGTCATTATATAATTCCAAAATATGGTTTCTTCAAAAAAATTATTTATTTTTGTGAGAAAATATCTATGTTAACTTATTTTAATTTTAGAAATGTTACCTCCTAAATTTATAATATTTTTTGTAATTAGTATATTAAAATTACCTTAAGATGAAATTTATAGATTTTCCCGAAAGGATTTATTTCCATGGATTAATAATATAAGATATTTTTTTTGAAAACAATATATAGAAAAGTTCCATTATATTTTAAAATGGGTTCTATATAAAAATATTTTAATTTATATATATATAGTACAATTAAAATAATTGGAATAATTTTTTTGTTCATATAGTATAAACACATTTTTATGTGAAAAAATTAATTTCATGAAAAATGTTTATTTTGTGTGCAATGTGTTATAATATTTATAAGATAAATTTATCACTATTTTTAAATGATTTTAATAAAAATTATATATTATATATGAAATAATGTTTTTTTAAACATATATATTATTTTTCTAAGATTGGGATAAGAATAAATCTAGTTTCATACTCAAGAAAAACCATTTCTATATAAATTTTTTTTCATTGCCTTGTGAAAATTTATTTTAAAATTAATATATTCCCTTAATAGGTATTATATTTGATAAATTTGATTCCATATTTTTTACTCAGGATGATCAATATTGTTAAATAAAGAAACATTTATTTTTTGGCCAATGGGAATAGTAACCATTGTAAAATTTATCACCATAATAAAGGGTAATTCAAGTTAATCTAGGTCGAAAATAAGTGGAAATCCAATAATGATTCAAACTAATTTTTATTAGATGATGATAATTCTATATTTATCACATTTTTGTAGAAATATTAATTATTAACTTAATTTAATACATGTAAATAAACTATATAATATTAAAATTAATGAAAGTAACAAAATATAACTCTATTAGTTTTAAATATCACTTATGGGTCCACTTTGGGAAAATATATTGTTATTAATTAATATATGTTTCATTATTGGAATTAATGAAGTTATTCTAATTATATAAATTTATTTATAATTATTTAAATTATATAACTAAGATAATGTATTATGAAACACTGATTTAGTATGTCTCAAATTTTTAAAAATATATAATATTTTTTTTAAAATTTGTTAAATCTAATAGAATATCAGTGAAATAATTTTTTCTATGAATTTTTTGGATTAATTTGAAATATTAGTGTTATTTTAAATGATTATATTGTAACTCAATATTTCTAGTTAGTAATTTAATTTCAAACAAAATTAATAGTTTTCATATTGAAAAAAATTAGATTTTATGAAAATAATATTTTATTTAATTAAGTAAAAATCTTAAAAACATTAAAAGGAAAGTATTAGTATACTATTTGTAATACCTTGTAATAAATTAAATATTTATATACCTTTTGAATCCATATTTATTATGAATTATTTCAATATATTATAATCATTTTTTGAAATTCAAAATCTGCATAACTCGTCAATAATAAAAGTGTACCCCTACATTATATTCATCACATGAAATTAAAAATTATCTATTAATTAAATCATACCATGTATTCTTATAAACACCCATATACACAATATAGAGGTTATAGTATTCCTAAATTACTAACCGTAGGGTCCTTAATATGGGATCTATATGTGTAATTTGAAAGAAGGGGTAATCACTTTAGTCGATCGATTTCATTTTAATTATTATTTTATCTCTAATAAATATTTCTAAATATTCATAAAATCATATATTAATTATCCTAAAAATTATTAAATGTTTTTATTATAATTTGAACACCATTATTCATTGAAATTCCCATAATTTCATAGTGAAAATATCGCTTATCCATACGTATGACTTTCCATCTCCACCTAGTGATACAGTTAATTTCCCTTCACCATCTATTATACACGGTTATTATTATGTTTTTAATATCTATATATTATAATTATAACTTAATTATACTTATTTGAAACTAATATAATATCTACCTTATTTCCATCCAAACTATTGTAAAACGATTACATTGATTATGTGTAAGTGTAGACTACCATCTCTACGAAGTACTATTTTTTATTTATGTTTTAATTGGACGGTAATAAAAATTTATTTAAAGAATATATGTATGATATATATTTATTATTTATTATTTTTAATGCTATGTTATTATTTATCTTTCAATCACTGCATCTTTAAAAAAATTTAAAACAATGCCCATGCATGCATATGGCTTACCAACTCCATGAATAATGTGTTTTGTTTTTCTCTATCTATCTTATAAAAATGTTTACAAACATGGAAATAAATTAATTATTCTATATTTTTAACATTATTTAAAAAATATAGATTATGGAACCATAATAAAAATAATAGTACCAATTTTCCAAATGGAAGCATACATGAAAAATGTTAAAGAAATCACCCTGAACAATTTGTATAATAATGAAGTGTTATCAAATAGGTGATAAAAGGTTAAATGTAAATCATATATTGTATGATATATAATATAATGATCATGTAACATAATTATAATAAAGAAAATATTTATTTTAATGGATTTTTTAATGTGTATCAAGTAAGGTTGACCAAAGGTTTGAGATTTTCATCTAACTTTTATTTCCATGGAAAGAATGTCATTTAAAGAACATGTTTCTTTCATTTTGAATATATAATTCCCATAAAGGTATTTTATAATTTTTCTTATTAATTTTATTGGGATTTACATATAAATCTATGATTAATTATTAAATTTGGACTTTGATTGAAGTGTTACATATGTGGTAAGGGTTTTATGATTCAATGTAATTGTTTATAGGGATTGTTCATGATTAAGTCTGAAATGATCAAATTCAATGATATAAATCTCAATAAACTAATTCCATTTATTATAAAATATTTTTTAATATGAATCAATTTTCTTTAAATTTTTTCCTCTTTATAATAACTCAAAATTTAGAAAATTCGTTTTTATGTAAAATCAATTATATTCCTCTTTTTGGTTGAAAGTTAATTTAATTGAATATACATGTAGAATAAAAATATTTTTAAAAATAATTCTATTTTTCTCATGTTCTTATTTGAATTAATTATTTCCCATTCATTGAATATTTTTTAAAAACATTAAATGGAATCTTCTTGAATTTTACTAAATAAGTTACCCATTTTCTTTTTTTATAAAGTAAAAAATGGAATCTTTTTATCTTATATGACCATAACAAAAATTACCAACATCATGAAAGTTGAATTAGTCATATCTTTCTCTATATTCTTCCATATTTATTTTCATTGAAGAAATTTTCCATAATATTTTCATATTTTTTGACTGCTTTCAAAATATAAAATATGTTTTTCTTAATGATTTTTTAATGAAATTTTAATGGTATTTATATTTATCAAAGTTAATAACCCTTAATATAAATTACTCTTTAATTGGGATATGATCAATTTAAAACATCCTTATTTTTATAGTATATGGTTTATGTTTATAATTATAGTAAAACATTCCTTTTACATGGTTTTTTCTACAATGAAATAATGAATGGATTATGAAACCTGTTCATTTTCCATTATTATGCCTTTTTGAAATTTTGAAATAAGTGATTCTTATTTGGTTCTTATATAATTAATGTATTATAATCTTTTCAGAAACATATTTATGGTTTTAATTTTGTGACGGTGGTTATATTATAAACAAGGGTGGTGGTTACATTATTACTAAGGAATATTGGCATGTTATAATGATGGGAGGGTGGGACATTTGTATACCTTAAATGCATTTTGTAATGATAGATATCTCATGAGATGAACATGATTATAATTTTTGGCGGAACTTGATCATTAATGGTCTATTCCCTATTCCATAGTAATCATAGTGAACCATGACTACTAAAATGAATTTGGGAGGGATCCCACTGCCCTATGATTCTATTAAAAGTGAACCATGACTATTGTGATGGTTTAGGGGTGAACCCAATAAACTAAAATAGTATTCCCAATGATCCTTAATTATAAAGTAAATGAATTTCTATAATTATGTATATTATTTAATTCATGGTCATATGAAAATGATATTTTTTCAAGGATTAGGTTCTTCAATTCTTTTATTATTCATGTATTATTAACTTGAATTACATATTATACGACTCGGTATTTTGATTCGTGGTGTGAAATCTATGTTTTTTATATTTTATTATCTTAATATCAAACCCCTATGTCCAATTTATGCTCATGTGATCATTGATATCTACCTTGATTACCCTTACTGAATTTATGATATCACCCTATTCTTATTTCATTTCCCAATGATATGAATAAATTTACTTCGTATAAAATTTCTATGAATGGTACTACTTATGATGAACATAATGGGAGATGATGTAGATATTTTATGAAAAAATTGTTTATGTTTAAATGTCTCAAAAATCATTATAACTATACAATTCTATCATATACTATTTTGTTATGTAATTAATATTCATAAATTAATATGTGATATCTATTTATTAAAACGTTGAATCACTATATTGAAACCTAATTTTCCTTGATTGTTTTTATTATTTTGGTTGAACTTAGTAAGGAATATTATTTAAAAATATATTTGAAATTCACATGAATGAATATTCTTTAGTTTTTATTAAATGGTGATTTGTTTATGGAAAAAAATGATATATAGTTTAAACTATATTATTCTTAACCCCATGAAATTATGAAATATAGTTATTTGTGAATAAATCAAAAATTATATCATTATGAAATTTATTATATCATTATCACTAGTGGACATGCTTTTACTTCCGATAACTTGAAGAAAATGAAATTTTAGACTTGATTATATCTTGATTTGAGAATATAAGAATAACTATTGAGGACATATTTACATTAGTATTAAATAATTTTATAATTAATATTAAATACCTATCCCTTAATATTAAAGAATTTTATTTATTATTACTAAAAATATATATAATGATAAATAATGAGAACTTATTTACATTGATTTATTTGATTAATTAATGAGATTGAAAATAAATCAAAATTGAGGGAATTGATATCCCAAATGATTTTGATGATGATGATTTTATTTTTTATTTAAGGATGACAATAGTTATTCGTTGTTTATAATAAACCAAAAAAATTAATAGATTGAAGTTTCCCATGATTACAGAAGTATTTCATGGAAAATGCTATATTAAAGATACAACTAGTTTGAGATACATTGTGGAGTTCTTATTAATTATCTGTACTGGTTATGTATTACATTTTTAATGTTTTCTAGAGTTATATTAATGTATTTTAGAAATATTTTTATTTTGTAAATTAATATTTAAAAATTAATTAAGAAGCAACAGTGATATCTTATATTAATGGATATAATTATATATGATTATTCTTTATTTGAAATTATATTTAAGGAATAAATATTGTTTATAGTAAAGAAAATCTAGGAATATGATCATCCCATAAAAATATATCACATTATTTTATATGAATATTCAATACATGTAATAGTAATAAATTCCTAGGAACTAAAAAAGTTTTTTTTATCCAGAAAATTGTTACATAATGAACTTACTTCATTAATGTTTTTCATTTTATCCTACAATTCCATTCTCACATAGTATCCTTAGACATATACTAGATAAAACAGTTATCCCTAACATGGTTAAATGGAATTAGAATAAATGGTTTGGTATGATTATCACTATGTAAAAACATAGAGGATGAAAACACTTGATCCTAAGTGAGAATAAGATAAGAATTTGGAAATATGAACATGATCGTGATTTAAGAAAACATTCCCAACAAATCATTGATCATAAATTAGGAATCATTTCATAATTATTCTTCATAATGAAATACATGAGTTATAATAGTGAATAATCATCAATAATAAATCATTAGCCATCAGTTCATATCATAAGACTAAAATAAATGTCTGTATCAAGAAAATAGTCCTAGAAGAAATTTATTTAGTTATATCTCACTTCCAAGACAATCAATGTTGAAAATATCCCATAGTATATTGGGTTCACTACCCAATCCCTTTAGTATTTTATAATTATATATTAGTCATTTCCAAATACAGTGGATGGATTTATAATTTAGTCCCCACAAGTAAAAAATAAATAACAATCATACATGGTCTATAAAGTAAAAAAAATTCCATAATTTTATTATTATAACTATCTTGATGATGAAAATTGGGTTTCATAAGAAATTCCATAGAACATCATCATTATAGGACATCCATAGTCAGAACATTAATAGCATCAATATAGAATATACACTATGAGGTATAATAATACATAAGATATATTGACATTGGTAGAATATTCTTTTTTAAATTCATTTGAAATATGATTTAGAGGATAATATAAAATATAATTTTATTTATTTATTTTTTAAAATTAAAAAATAGAAATAAAGGGAAAGGGTTTTCATTTTAAAACCATGGAATATTTTATTTAAATTTAAAATTTTATTAATAAACTTTATAGTTGTAAAATAACTTCTAAATTTATACCTGTATGAAAAACATTCATTTTACAATATTTAAATGAATGTAAAATTAAAGTCACACAAAAACATATTGAAATTAATATAATAATTAATATTTAAATATTTTTAAAGGTATTGAAAATAATTTTAGGTAGAATTTTATCTGTATATAGAAACATATAGAATACAACAATTAAGAACATGTATATGTATAAAAAAAATACTCCAAAGCAATGGATAAATGATGAGGAGAAATATTAAAAACATTATTTTGGTCATTTTAGGAACCAAAGAGTTGTAAAAAAGAAATAATACATGAAAACTAAAAACTAACCATATGAGAAGATAATATATTATCTTTAACATATAAATGCAACATAATTCCTCTAATTGAATTCAAGTATAAAAATTTAAAATGTACCATGAATTCTTTGCCTATTATTCCTTATCAATTTATAATGACATAATAGATTTAAATATTTTATATTATTATTTTATGAATTTTTTATTACTAAAAATTACTTATATTAATCAAAAAAATATGAATTTTTTAAATAAAATTAATTTAATAATATTGTCAAGAATTAATGATATTTCCTCTTTTAAATTTTTTACGTTATCAAAATTTCATTTATTTTATTAGTTTTATCGAACAATATAATAATACATTTCATTTTAAATTTTAATAAATCATTATTCTATTATGATCTGGTTATCATGCATCAGAAGATGTCGAACACATTTAATTTACTAAATGGATATATATTCTATAATTTCTTGTTGTTTCATTTTTCCCCCACCCCCAATAAATTAATTATTCCAAAAAATATGTTTTAGTATAATTGTTATATGTTACGATAATTATGCCTCATAGAATCCTCAAGTTCCAACACTACATCATCAGATTTATGATTTTCCCAAATAGATTTTAGTTGGCGACTTTTATTATTCTACAACACTTAATCACTTCTTTGTTGATTATTTATCAATTGTTCCTTATATAAAAGACCACTATCCAGCTATACAACCTATGATTTTATTAAATGAAAATGATCAAGTATGTACTTCCTCAAAAGAGATGTGTGTAACACTTCATGAACTTGAGAGTGGTTTTTTGAAAGAATCCAGAGATAAAGTACAATCCCAATATTATCCATAATTGCATAAGATCAAATTTATCTAAGCTAAAA
Organism: Viscum album; assembly: GCA_963277665.1. Classification (NCBI taxonomy): domain Eukaryota; kingdom Viridiplantae; phylum Streptophyta; class Magnoliopsida; order Santalales; family Viscaceae; genus Viscum; species Viscum album. The sequence goes on from OY728147.1 coordinate 90,986,600, forward strand.
CATACAATTATTTAAAAATATTATAATATTATTCCAAAGAGATATTAAAATGAATACCATATCACTAACATTGAACTATGCATATCTCTATCGATTGTCAGTATAAAATTTATGTTTAATATAAGATAATCTATTTGTTTTTAAATAAATCTAACATTATATGTCATTTCATCATCTATGTAAGGTCCTAATAAAATTCATTATCATATATTATCCTAGTGTGTTATAGTCCTACAATTATTTTTATAAAGGTTGCCATTATGATGCATCTGAATACTCAAGTTAAATCGATTTTACCTGAAAATTAAATAAAATAAATGTGTTACAACCAATATGGTTTGAAATTTATAGATACATCCAAAAAATATCATATAAGGTTTAAATGGTCCACTCAAATAGACTATATTATTTAATATGATACATATTTTTGATGATATGATCCATATTAGATGATTTTCAAAGAATTATTTGAAAAATCAAGTGATATTTGAAATATTGATTAAATAAAACTGATATTAGTATGATTTGAATCCTTAAAACCTCTTTAATGTTTATCCACGAAATTTTTTTAGGATAGAATCCATATCTTATTGAAATAAAATGTGAAATCATCATAAGGTGAATGACGATAACCCAAATTCAAATATGGTCTTAAAAAATATAGTAAAGTCAAATGATGAAATCCATGGTGATATTTTTCCATTTCCATATATTTAAATGTAATATTTTAATCATACCCTTTAAATTTTTAAATTTATCCATATCTTCCAAACATACAAGAAATCATGACATATACTCTACAATGCCATTTTTCTTTTTCCCCCACTATAACTGATATTTTTTATCATGATACATATTTTTACATCATGAATGGGTAAATAATGATTAGAAGTATTATTTATTCAATTTTTTATTATCCAATTATTTTATTTCAGGGAAATAGATTTGTTTTCAAATCCATATCATTCAATCATGTTAAAGGTTAAACTTTGAAACCTTTAATACCATATTTTTCTGCTCTGCACCTTCTTTATAGACCACAATAATCATTACATGATTGGATGTTTAAACATTAAGTTGATCAAGATTCAGTTTAAAACCATATGTTATAATTTCCTAGTATATCCTCTAAAAATCCATATTAATTGGACCATTTTCAATCCATAAATTTGATAAGTTACCAAAATCATTCAATCATAGTTCATCTTCTACCTTTCATCCTTTGGAGAGTAGTAATGTAAAAAGTAATTAATAAAATCCAAACATATACATTGGTTTATATTCAACAATATCTATATGAATATGTACTTAAGGATTTTATGATTAATATAGATGTAACTCCTTACACCACAAAATTAATGTGTCCGTATATTTTCGAAAAAAAATATTTATCATTGCAAGATGAAAATCACAAAACATGTAATATTTCACATAAATCATTAATTAGAATAAGGAATACAATAATAAATTTATATTATATGAGAAAATACATCAGAGTAACTTCTTTGATGTATTAGTGAATATCAAGAACCTTTCTACACTATAGGGTAGAGTAGGATTAGGTGAACTGACCAATCATATATTTATCGCGTGGATGTTATCTTGACATTCATATCTCCGAAGAAACTTGGATCCACACCTTATTTTATTGTTTAGTATATTTAATAGTCATAATAATTCCTCACAATGTCTAACTATAATCCATATAATTAATGTAATCTGTGGAAATTAGTCATATTAGTTGGTCTGGTTAATTATTCAATAACATTTCTTTTATTAGGATCCACCACATTTACTAATAATGATTGTTTCCTTAGAGAAAATTCATATTTCTGAAATATAATAAACATATTATCCCTTTCCATGGTTTTAATATAATTCCTTAACTAGTTTTAAAATTATTCTTAAATCATTGAATTAATTATATTATCATTTATAAATAAATTACAAAACTAATCCGGGTAATATTTAGACAATATATTCAATATATTAAATAATATATTTTGCGAATTGGTAAATCAAAATTGAATAACTATAATTTCTCAATGTATAAATATTTAATTAAAGGATATCATTTTCTTCTAATACATTTGGACCATTAATTTTTTGAAATATTTTTTGATGTTAAATCTTTGAAATGTATTTATATCATCATTTTTGATAAAAAAAAATTTACCAATTCAAGTTATTTGTTTCCTAATTTTCATACTGGTCTTTCAAATTTTGTCATAATCAATTTAATGATTCATTGAAAAATATTTTTTATTTATAAAGAGAATAGGAAAACCCCAATGTGATACACTAGGGTGTATAAATAATTTTGTTGCATTATCATAGTGTTACATCTATAATCTCTAGAATTACATTAAGGACATTCTAAATGTTATCATTGAAAAAGTTCTAACACATATTTTGAGTTCTCTTGAAATTGTAATATATCATTTCATTATATTACTATGAAATAACTCATGAAACCCATCATTCTATTAGAAAAAAGAAAGGTATTAATTTTTATTTTTTCAAAAACTGTTTGACATAAATAACTCTTATTAATAAGTATGGAAACATATATATCTAAATTAATTTCGATTATCAGTTTCTATTTATCCTCGCATAAAACAATGATCAAAAGTTGATACATAATATCAAATATGACTTCCCTTCTACAAAATTTAAAATGATATATATATAATCCAAGACCAAATTCATCCAAATTTTTATTATAGGGAGAGAAATTATATTCATAGGATGGATATTCCTAGAAACTTCTATTCTAGAACAGATATAGACAGGATATGAAATAACCATACCATTTACTCTTTTCATGGATAACCAAATATCTTATCATTAAAGTGGTGTTATGTTACTCTTATCTAATTATTATGATATAAAATTATGTGTATAACCATATATAAAAATAATTGTAGTACCAATTAACTTTATAATTTGATTTAGGCTCTCATTATTTTCATTCATAAATATTATTCATGTGAGTATCAATTAGTATAAATAAGAGTATGAAATCATATTAAAATTAAAATAATTAATGAGGTGTCCAATATTATTACCCCTGTAGTTAACCTATGAAATTCTCAGATTCAATATGATTTTTAAATGGTCATATATTATTTTTATTTCTCATATAAATATATTTAAATCCCTTATAATAGTTCTTAATATAAATTTTATTGAAAAAAGATTATATTACACCTGAATTTCAATCAATATGTGATATTATTCATATTTATTATACAATGATTGAATATTGTGTTAATAAAATAATAACATTTGCATGGTTTCTTCCCTTGTGTGTATGAATGCAAGATCCTACATCCACTAATTTGTATCATGATAGGTACTTCATTTTTAGAAAACTAAACACTCTATATGTTTCCAAAAAAATATTTTTTTTTATTTTTTTTTGTATCTATATGCTTCTCACAATAAATATATAATTTTATTATCATAAAATAACTAAACCCAACTTCAAACCATATAAGGTGACATGAGCACCAATTATATAAGTATTAACTCATTTTGATGAATTTTCAACTCATCATAGAATTATATATTTATGAGAATCATAAATAATATTAAATTTATAGGCATTATAGAAAGTAAATATATTCTTAAAACTATATTCAACTTCTCCCATAGAGTTTTAATCACATAGTACCCATGTAAGATTTATCCTACCTAGAAATTTTAATCATATTTTGGGTAAATTATAACATATTAATGGGTGATAAAGATTATCTATAAGGGTATACATAAGATATACCAATTAATAATAATAAGTACAAATAACATAAATACATGACTAGGAGAAATTCTCATAACAAACAAAAACATACCTAGAAATACATATAAAACAAATAATGAATCAAGGGAGAATATATTTTCATTAAAAAGGAAGGATTCATAAAAGTTCATAATCATAAATAATTTATCATGATACATTATAGAAATTTATAAGAATATGAAATATTTATTTTTTATACCCATTTGAAATGAAAATCATTTTTTAGTCAATGGTCAATTCCAATATGACTATACTAGGAAAATTACCATCAATGATTGGGTCCACTCCTCCTTCCTAAAAATATAGTGGCCAATGTCCTATAATTGATTAGGCTCACTTCACAATCATTTAAATATTATCTCAAGGAATATTAATATTTTCCAAATGAATTTGTAGGATATGTTATTTTAGTTCCACCCATCACATAATTAAATCCACTAATCTTGTCAAAATGAAACATGGTTTGTTAAAAAAGCATAGAAAATCATCATAATAAGGAATATATAAAAATATAATGGATTGTAACTTTAAATAATATCTGTAGTGAATCATAAAAATAATTAAAGGATGTTTACATAGATGAAATGATATTTTATAAAAGCCTATGAAATATGCATCATAAAATGGGATAAAATAACTTATCCTGGTAAAAACTAAAATATAAAAATTCCATGAAAATTCGGATTAATATTTTATTTATAAAATCATGAAAAAATATAAAGTAATTTAAATTATTAAAAAAATATTTTTAGGTGGAAAATTCTTTTATGGGTTATAATTTTATGAAAATTATTCATTTAAATTTTTATAATGAATGTCAAATGAGAGCCTTATGGTAAATTTTTTAAAATATTTCTAATAATCAATTTTCATGACGTTTATAGAATTTAAAAATGATTATTAAAAATATTTAACTTTATATAAAAACATCAATAATATAATTTTTAACAACACAGATATTGTAGAAAACTATTATCAACCAAAAAGGAGAAATAAGGTTCAATTGTCATAAAAAACTCTTTTGTTTTTTACTATAAAATCTTGGGGAGTATAAATATTACATTAAAAATACTAAAATAATAGTTTTTGAATAAATTATCTGTTTTTAAGAGGGAAACATAGTATTATTCATCTTAAATAAATTAAAAGATAAACAATATATATTATAATTTAGATTCGTAGAAACACATTTGTTAACTCCCGACATTTTTCATATTCACTATAAGATCATACATATTAAATTTAACCATATTATAAATATGTATAAACTATATTCACACATATATTAAGTTATATAATCCTATTATAAATTGTATTAACACATTTAATTACAATTCATCATTATAAACCAATATTGGGATTTAATCTTTTGGGTTTTCCTTTCATGTTTTGGTTCAAAGATTCGGTTCTATTAACATTATTAATGTTTTAGTCACATATATAATCATAATTATGTAATAATCATATTTTTCATTAAATTTTTACACTTTTAGAACCATCTATTTATATTGATGATGGACTATTAATCCATTTAGGGATGTGGTAGTCTCTATGTAAGAATGTGTGATGTTTTTCGTTTTAAATGGAGGTAAATAACGTAGTGTAAATAATAATTTAAAATTCCATAATCCTAATTATATCCTAAAAATATAATTTAAATAAATAAATATCTATTTAAATTAATGAGATACAATGGTTATAAATAGAATACATCACTTTGTGGAGGTGGTTATCCAGGGGTATGCATGAATGACAACTTAATTAAACATTAGATGTATGAGAATCACCTAATGGTTATTCAATAAAAATTATAATATTTTATAATATTTAAGGTAATTATTTCATTATTCTATCATTTATATTATATAAAATTGAATGAGGTGGAAAATTAAATGAACATTAAAGGACTTAGTTTAGATAATTTCATATTCATTGGGTATCCTTCTTTGGATTAAACCTTATGCCTTCATATGATAGTATTTTCATCCAACAGAACCCCTAAGTTTTATGGGGACAATTTGGCATTTTATTTGGGTGTATCATGGTAGAGTTATGGTGAGATGTTCATGCAAATATGTGAGTAATTGAGATTCTATTTTATAAGTGAGAGGAGTGAAACCCATGAAAATACACATAACATTAATAAAATATAAAGTCATATTCATTGTAAAATATAACTGAAACAACTATTTATTAATGATTACATAATTTAAGGTCTAAATCCACTCAACCAATAAAGGATTTACTTGTCTTAATGATAATTAGGTAATTTTACACAGGTTTACCACCCTTTTAACCCTTTAATTCTTTAATGCGGGGATGATAATTTACAATTATAACTGATATAAATGTAAATAAATTAATGTGAACATATTTGATACTATTAAAAATATTCATTCCAAATATGAAATCAATTTTAAAAAATAATTAGGGATGTAACTAAGTGATTTATTTATTGTGATTTTTAGATGAATAATCTGCATATTATCCTATATACATGAAAGGGGTTAAATTATTTGTATTTTTATAGAATATTAGTTGTTGAATATTGATATATATAGAAATATATTGGATGGAGAAAGAACATGTGATAATTTTATAATTAATAATCTGCATATTATCCTATATACATGAAAGGGGTTAAATTATGTGTATTTTTATAGAATATTAGTTGTTGAATATTGATATATATAGAAATATATTGTATAGATAAAGAACATGTGATAATTTTATAATTAATAATGACATATTATTTTGGGAAAATATTTGATTTATTGAGAAAATAAATTTGAATTTTGAGAATTTAATTGTAGGATAATTATAGGATTTATATTACAATTATTTGAATCACATTATTTAAGATCAATGATGGAACATTCTCAACAAGGATTATCAGCCAGTTTTAAATGTGTATATTTGAGGCTGTAAAATAGGTAGTTACATATTTAATAATATGTAATCAATGTCCAAAAGATATATTAGATAATACAAGAAGGAGAAGGGAAATAAGAGATTATATCTATTGAAAGGTAATATATGTTTTTTCTAAAAAAATCTATAGATTTGAGAAATATTTAGGATATATAAAGATGATAAAATGTTAAAAAAATATTAATATGTATATCATTTATTAATAAATATAGGTGATAGGGAAGGTTGTTTTTTTAATGGGTATTTTAATGAATTAAATGAATATTTATAATAAAAATTGTGTTTATTATATCTGATTATCTATTGAATATGAATTTTATTGATTGAGTAGGTATATGATAATGTAATGAATAGTTTCTTTATTCAATCACTAATAATTCATAAGATTTATTTGAAGGATTATGTTAATTATTTTCTTCTATACATGAATTCTTATTTAAGAACATTATATTGAGGAAAATATATATATTATAGAACCTAACACTTCAATTTCATTAAACATTTGTTAAATATAATAATATTAAATAATACCAATGGATATTTTAGTCTTATTTTCTTGTAAATTTTAAATGTAATATTTTATAGCATAAAATTTCATATAATCAACAATAAATGAGTTAACATAGATTAATCAAAGATTAATTTTACTGCAAATAATATCCTAGTAATATACATTAAATTAAATGGTATATAATAAAAAATATTAATGGAATATAAAAAGGAAATATATTTGATAAGATCATGAGTAATAACAATAGAACATTGGAGAGATAAAATTAGTTATATTATAAAGAAATCATTGAGAAGTACATCAAGGACATGTAGACACGTAATAGTATTGAGACACTCATAAACATATCATCGTGGGTCATAAAAAATAGTAACCGTGGATATCAACTAGGGTATCATAAAACATGTCATCTATAGAGATTAATTATTTACAAAATTTCAGGGAGGGCTATCCGGTTTCACCCTCCAAATGAAAAATTTCTTATGTTCTTTATAGGTCATTAAAAACATTACATTAATCACCTGTGTGAAAAATAAATGATTTCACGTAAAAGGTTTTACATTCATAAATTATTAATAACATGAAAATTAAATAATTATTAATCTAAGAAAATCAATTTATAGTTTCATACATTAAAAACCCTAATAAATATATTATTCTTATATTTGTGATAATACACCTGGATGAAGAAGTTATTTAGGAATTCATAGAAAAATATTTCCTATAAATGAATTAAAATCTATATATATTTTTGGATGTATGATTGGTATAAAATGTGGATTATGGAAATGGAATAATGGTAGGAGAGAATATCTCCCACTGGTAAAACATTATTATTGAAGTAATGGGAGAATAAAAACATGAGTTGAAATAAATTAATCAATTATTTAGAAGTCCTACCAAGAAAATTTAATTGAATAGAAAAGAAGAAGAGGATAATTCCATTACCGTGATGAGTTTTATTATGGTACTCAGGGATGTAACCACATGACCTTTACAACACCTTGGAAGTACTTATTGGGAGGAAAATGACCAGAACATCATTAATAATGAATTTATATTGTTGAGTAATGGTGGGAATAGTGTGTATTTATAGTAAATTAGGAAAAACTATTTAATAATTTTTAAAAATAGGTCTTGGAATTTTTCCTTGTGGAAAATGAAAAATAATAGTCATACATATGGTTTTTCCTACTGGTTTTATAAATTGAACTCATTTTATATAACATTTAAATTAATTAGAACTGAAATGAATTTTTTAAATTTACATTTGTATTGGAAAATTATGTATTCCACAAAAAATGGTTTTAAAAAATTAATTTAATATTTAGACTTTTCAATTTCATTAATTAACATTTATATTTATTTAAATCTGTTAAATCACATTATATTAGTAAAATAATTAGTTTTGGTAGAATAATACATTAACATAATTATCACAACACTCTTATATATATATATATGATTTCATAATAAATATCGTATGTTATACCATATTTATATTATACAAAAAAAGACTATCTTAGAAAAATAATAAAATTTAAAAATTATATAATTTTGAAATGATGGTTTCAAACATTTCATCCATTTTATTAGGAATAATTTCAAAATTCATAGAATATAATTTTTTAATTTTAAATAATTAATTATTCAAAACCACTATTTGATATTATTAAAAATTATATCCCTTATGAAAGAATATATAATATAAAAATAATTATAAATAAATATTATTTTATTCAGCCATTTAGGAACTACCATATAAATTATTAAATATATTTTGTTTAAAAATAAATATATTTATTTTTCGAAATAAAGAGTCAATAGACTTTGATTATGAAAATGTACTTTATTATATTTTCTAAACATGTGTAAATTATATATGGAGAACCGTTAAATAATCGTACAAGATCAATAATATTATAACCTCAATTCTAGAATAATTATATCAAAAAATAATTGATGACAAAAAAATCATCACTTGTTATAGTGTTATAGGTTCTAATGGTTAGGTGTGCGATAAATAAATATTTTCATGATTCTTCAACCCAGATAAATATATTGGTGATCACAAGTAATTGTAACTTATATTATAGGAAATTTTTTCAGACATTTGTTGTTTAATACATTCTTCTGTTTGATCAATACTAAACCCCAACCATGCTGACACCTTACATATCTCTAACAAAATATATTCTAAAGGAATGAATTCACTAGTTAATTCCCTTGGTTCATAATTTTATAGTCATTTAAATATTATTAATAAAATTAATATATTCTTAATCTAACATGAAGATTACAATTTCTATATTATCAAAGATAATAATGGAAAATGCTTATATAGTCTAATAATTATATTGATCAATATGAATGAAAAAAAATTTAATGGTCATACCCTAACGATCACATTGTTGGTTAAGTCCCATATATAAACCAAGAAACATCATCCTTACCATGTCATTCCTAAATATTTTAAAAATAAATTTGATAATTACTTTCATTTTCCTAAAGTTTCTATTTCTTTTACCAGTCTTCATGGTAGGTGTAATTATCCAAGAAGTATTCAATCCTATACAGTATACAACATCATTGTTATTATTATTTATTTTTTATATTAATTTACTAGTCTTTTCTATAGTAATTATTATTCTTACATGAATTATAATATATTTTTTTCAAATTTATTCATATATACTCCTGTTATAAAATATAATAAAATATCAATCATGTAAATTAGATTTATTTTATTAATCAATGAATTAATTTTAATGTAATTACATTATCCCCATTTAAAATTATTTCCTTGAAATTTATTTCCTTCTTAAATTTGAATGATTGAATTCATATTTCAATAAATTTTTAGGTTCCCAGGTAGTTTCATTAAATAGTTTATTTATCCATAAGAATTTCACTTGTAGTTTTACCCTATTCCACAACTCATGTTCCCTTTTGTCAATAATATGGATTAGTTCATCATCATATCATAATTAAAGTTGAAATTTTAAATCAATAATATCAATTATATGCGTTGTGTCTAACATATAATTTCCTTGAAGAGACGCATGGAAGACCTAATAAACATTGGAAATATTTGGGATTAGCACTAATAGATTTTAAAATTCCCTAAAATGATATGGAATATAAAATTTTTCAATATAACATGGACATAATTTAACCTATTTTTAAAATATCATAACATATTTAAGCATTGATATCTTGAGAGATCCAAGATCCTAAAAAAATACTCCATTATTTGTTGATGTTGAATTTCATTTTCCTTTGGGAAGACATGATGTGTTTATAAATCACTTGTTTCTATTATATAGTATCCTTCAGAATGTCTAGAACCAAATTTTTCCCTTCTCCAACATCCTACAAGGTTTTTGTATATCTACACATTTTTATATATAGCTTATTTATTGTTCCATATGTACACCTGATTATAAATTTTTATTATAGGAGAATTCCACAAGTGGATTTTGTTAGTCTCAACACCATTTAAAATCAAGTGAGATATCCCTTAACATGTATTAAATTCCATGGAATTTCCTCTTAGAATGATCATAAGTTTGAGGATCTTAGTTTATTACCAATATTACATTTTTATTCATATCATTATAAAGTCTCATTTAAAGCATAGATTTTTATCATAGTTCAATGGTAAAAGAATAAATCAATAGAAGAACTGCATAGAGTCTTACTACTTATCAAATAATAAGGATAACATAGTTCCTCAGGGAGAAATCCTCTATAATAGAGTTGAAATGAGAACACTTTATTAACCAATCAATGATTACCCAAACAATATTGTTTTCCAATGATGTATTTAGTGGTCATGTGATAATTTCCATAGTGATGTTTTCCCACTTCTATATTGGTACAGTTACTTTTCACCAAACACATTTGGGATGTTTTGACTCATCTTTTACATTTTAACATAGAATTAACCATGAAATGTAATCTAAAATATCCCTTTTAATAATATTCCACTATTATTGAACAGAATGATCCTTATACATTATATTTATTCTAGGATATATAGATAATTCAGAGCTATGATGTTCATCCTTTATCTCCTTATTTATCCCATAAATAGATGGGATACATATCCTTCATCCAAATTTTAGTACAACTTCATGATCAAAATTAAATTCCAAAACCTTCCCATTTTAAAATCTTGTACATTTTCTTTCAAATAAATTATCATATCTTTGATCAATCTTTATCCTCTATGGTAAATAATTTTAAGAAATAGTTTTGTTAATTATTTATGATGTCCATTTCAGGATAATTCCTATATATATACTTACTATTATCATTATTAGTGGATCTATTTTAATCCTCAACAGTTAAAAAATGTAAATATTTCATAGTAAATATATCTATTATTTTATTATTTTTATTGGGTGATACTTATGCGAAGAATTATTTTATTTATGATCCTATAACCATCACCATTGTGTCATATTAAATTATTTTTCATTCAATATATACTTATAACATAAGTGGTCTTTTTTATGTGGCACATTTTCCTAAAAAAGTGAGTTTTTATGTTTCATTAGATAAAAAATGTCCCAGATAACTATAGGATATGATTTTGATTATTCTTATTATAATTATTTTACATTCAAGATTAATATAAGATCACCGTGTAATTATTCATGATAACACATAATATAAAATATATAATGAATCACTATTCAAATAAAATCATTCACCAATATAGGGTATAGTTAGAATAGGTTCACTAAAAAAATTATTCAGTCCATGGATACATTCTTCACACTCTTTTTAATATATAAATTTATCTCCATTTCTAGTTACAAATTTCATTTAATAGAATTATATGGAGCATTTATTTCTCTATACATATATAATATCTCATTGAACTAGGTAATCCTTTAATATTGGTTATTATTATATGATATGGGCACTCCGCAATAACATTTGTCTTTACTAGATTCTATAAGATTACTTTAGTAGTCCTGATGTTCCCCAAGAATTAAAATTATTTTCAAAATAACTCACATCAACAAAATTTAAAAAAATAATTCTTAATCCTCGGAGTTTATATTAAGAACTACAAATGAACTTCATCATCCTTGAAACACATAGAATATATCATAACGTCATCAATAAATACAAAAAAGAATTTATCAAGGTGTTCGATAAATAATTTATTCATCCAATACAAAACTGTGGTAGTACTAGTGTTTAAGAGGAAAGACAGAAAAAAAGATCATAATTCTAATTTACTTTTTAGAATGTATACATTGTTGTATATTCTTTCTTCACTCCCAACTGATGACCCCCAAATCAAAGTTCAATCATAATTATGAATTGATCTTATAGATATTTGTCAAATAAATCATCAATCCGAGGGACTGATAATTTTTTTTATTATGATCCCATTATTCTCTATATAGTCAATATATAATTTCATTAATCCATTATTCCTTTTCAGGATGGTAATCAATTCTACTCATGAATAAACACTTTTTATAATAAATTTTTTTTATAAGAGGTGTTTTAGTTTCTTATTTAATATTAATAACTCCACATATAGCATTTCATATGGGTTATTTCATGTTTCCCTTAATATTAGATGATTTCAATAGAGAACTATACTCTAATTTGTAGGGTATGTTTAAGTAACTCTTCTAGAATGAAATCATAGTATTCAAAATAAAAAATGTGACATTTTTTACCCTTAGTCATTTAATTTATTTTATATCATTACTAATGAACTCTATAAATAAATATATAAGAGGTTCTTCTAGAAAAATATTAGGTTTGATATCCCTCATTTAAAAAATAATCTAGGATAGCCATTAAAAACCATTAATATTTCTATTGATCAATAATTGATCTTAGATTTATACTTTGAGAGACATTTAATCCCATTTATAGTGTCTAATTACACAATGGGAATGAATACTAGTTTAATAATAATATTAGAATCACCAAATTTGATACAATAGTTTCAATACAAGTTTAATTCTTCTATAATCAATCTTAGAGTTTTAAATGACAACTCTACTTATAGCTATTTAGGTTTTGATTCAACAAAAATTTAAAATTTAAATGAAATAAAGGAATGTAGAGAACCGGATTCAACAAATGTAATTAATTTCACTTATAATGAAATATATGTACCCACCAAAACATAATTTTGTATCTATACATCATCCTTAATTATTAAAAATACAAAAACCCACTATCCTTTCCTATATTATGGATTACTGTGGTTTCCCATATATATCTTATGATTTGAACAATGATTTGAAAAGTACCCAAGTTTTCCAAACATGGAGTATTGAACATTAGTTAGGAATTTTTCTATATTAAATTTTTTATTTTCATTATTATTTTGAAGATTCAACTCACCCAGAACATTCAAAACTATTTTTTAATCTCTGCAACACTTATGTCATATTCCACTTCTTTAAAAATTAGTTCCCTAAATGTTTTTTCCAAAATTTGTTACAAGTGGGTAGCTACAATTTCATTCCTTATTGTAAAATTGCGGGTAAATAAATAATATAACATTGTAATATTTATTAATGTTTTTGAATCAAATATAAATTTTTATTTTAAAGGGGCTTCTATGTTCTATGGAATACCTAATACGCAACAACCGGTTTCTTTGAAATATAACGTTGCACACAACATTGGGTCATACTGAAAAATAATAATATAATATTATTTTAAATGGTAGTTAATGCCTAGCCTTTGTATTGGAGGTATTGGAAGGAACTAACTAAAATATTAATATACATGTTTGTTAAATGATTTTACATTTATCCAATAAATTTTAGAGGATTAAAATACGGAAAATCCAATTTTTAAACATAAATAATCTAACATTCATTAAAAGGACGATTTACCGCCATTTTATGGCCATCCATATTTAAATCTAGTTTTGGTCACATTTATAAGTTATATTTGAAAAAATAAAATTCTTCATTAGAATAGGGACATCAAAATTTACTTTGGATATATATTTTTTATTATTCTGATAAAATTCGTTTTTAAGGAATAGTGAAAAATACTGTATTTTAATTCAAAACTGCTTTTTAATATAATTTATTTATTAGGATAGATTATCTATTTAATTGGTTTTAAAGTATAATTATATTTTTTTCTTTTACCATTTAATCCAATTTTGGTGGTTATAAGTAATTTCACATTGAAATTAGACATAAATAAGTGTCAATCTTCTGACAGTTATTATTTCTAAAAAAAATGATTTTGGTTTTGATAGTAGGATTTAATTTTAAATTATTTTCTTCCAATTATTTTTATTGAATTTAGAAAAATTAATTCCATATTATTAATCATCATCTCCAAATTTTTTAAATATGTAACTTTTATTTTTAGACATAATGAATATTTACTTCAGTAAAAATATAATTTTCCCTGGTTAAAAGGTAAATCTATTAAATAAGGGAAAAAATTTTATTATTACAATATTAAATTACCCTAACATGTTTTATAATCATATTGGTTGATAAATTTCCGAACATGGGCATCTTTGGGTCGATTTTGGGACCCCATGGAGCCACATGATAGTGATAATGATACTTTGTATTAATTAATTTAAAGTGAAGACAAAAAGGACTTAAACATATATATTTTAGTAATTAAATTTTTACATGGGTTTATAGAATTTATATCTTCAACTATAAATATTAATTTAAAATATAAAAACATTTCGTACAACATGATATATTTTTTATAAATTTTAGACATCACATAAATAACATTATTTATGACATAATAATGATTTAGTGTTTACCTCATTAAAGAATGATTTAAATAAATAAGATTATAATGATTAAAAAATAATCATAATCTGTCCAATTCATATTTGATGATATTATTTATAATATTAGTCACCTTATATTTTACTTCAATATGTTTTGGACCTTTAGAAACCTGAAATCATTATATAATGAAATAATATTTTTAAACATTTCTAAAGATCCCCTCCTCCCCCTTATAAAACTCCATCACTTCAAAAAAATTACGTACACTTCTCAAGCCCCTTGGATCATCTAACCTCATCCCAATTAATCTCCCTACATCCCTCTCCTCCCCCTACAAGAATTCCCCTTAGAAAAAGGAAATTCAAT
This sequence comes from Viscum album, assembly GCA_963277665.1. Classification (NCBI taxonomy): domain Eukaryota; kingdom Viridiplantae; phylum Streptophyta; class Magnoliopsida; order Santalales; family Viscaceae; genus Viscum; species Viscum album. The sequence continues at coordinate 91,001,979 of OY728147.1, forward strand.
TAAACCATTTGGTTCAAATCAAAGAAAGAAATCCGATTGAATGGTAATGTCTTCTCTTAAGTTATTTTGTTTTATTTTACTTCTCCAACCCCATAAAATCGTTTTATTCTATTATTTTATAACAAAAAAGTATATTAAATATATTAGGTTTTTTATGAGAAGTATTTTAACAACACTTACACACACCTCCATCTAATGGGTAAAGACCGTACTGTTTCTATGGATGGTGAACTACTGCCTCACGAAACGATGATTGTTCAATCTTCCCCTACCATCTCTTATAGTGGCCATTAAGATTGAACTATACATATATGTTACATATATTATATTTATATTTTTTCTATTCTTCTATATTTTTCATTTATAGAATACCTTTATGGTTTCCATAGTGGGTAAATACGATAATTTCATTTGTGGAAGTGAGGACTACCGCCCCCCGAAAATGATATGACTAGTTCATTCCATACATGGAATGTATAAAGGTTGGAGTTAATAAATTATATGTGATATTATGAAATATTTATAATATAACAATGTATCATTATGTTTTTATTCCATTAAATATTAAATATAAATGAAAGTGGTGTTCATTCGTACATATGGCTTACTGTCTCCATTAACGGTGCATTTAATTTATTATATCCAAATGTCATGTACTATTATAAATACATATATACACTAGATATAAATTATATATAAGATATCTAAATCATTAATATCATTCTGGAGATAATTTAATTTCAAACACATGGACAATTTATAATTATAACAAGTTCATTTTTAACAGAAGTTCTGAACATCGACAAAATGTTCGATATGAACACAAATAATTAATAAATTGTTATAGAAAGGTAATAATTGATATAAAAGGACTAATAAAATTGAAAAAGATTATCAATCATGTAGAAATTAACTTTAGTTTATTATTTAGGAGATTAAATAACGATCGAGTCAAGTCAAAAATGAGGTAAAGGACTTTGTCTCAATCTCCTTTCACTGAGGCATATTTTGTTTTATGCATGACATTATTTTATATGTTGTATAAAAACTTTTGTCTTCTAATTTCATCCCCAAAGAATCTTTTTAAATGATGTGTTTTACTAAACAACAAAAAGTAATGTTTCTTTTTAATATAAGCAGTGATAATGACATTTTCTGTCGCCGTGAGTATTATTTGATCTTTAGCTTCCACAAAAAGTTGAAATGTTTTTAAAAGGAAAATAAATACCATATACTCTTTCATGTATTTTGTTATTGGAAATAGTTTTGAAAATGTATTTTTTATGTCAATATATTTAAATTATAAATTGTGATTGAATTGTTGAAATGGTATCTTTCATTTATATGTGTTTTATGTGTTATGAATATGTTATATTTCTTGGGAATTGATATGTATACGGGTGGTTCTATGATAAACCTTTTGGCAGGTGAGATCGAGATAGCTATCCAATGCATTGGGTAACATGACAGAGGTAAATTTGAATGTCTCTCCAAATAGATTTAGGGAATATACTTTGATGGGTATTCTAAATGTAACACCCAATTTAGATGTGAAAGATACAACGTAAGTATTTTATAGATTCCACAAGTTACCTTTATGATTTATGATTTCTATGTGTTATTCATAAATCTTATAATTTCATGAGGTATGAGCTTATTCATGGTATATATTTATGGACTAATGTTATATTTATTTATCTTATAAACCTTACTGAGCTTTTTATGCTCATCCCATGTTTTGAAATGGTTTTCACAGGACTTAAAGATGAATAGGGTCAAGGATGGGATCAAATAAATTTCATGCTATCTAAAACATGGAACTATACATGACACCATTTATCAAGAGTTTTTATTTCATAATTAATGGAAACAGATTATAATTGTCTACATTTTAATTTTTGAGATGTAATGTAATAGTTGTGGCATAATTCTATAAAACTCTAAACCTGAAAATATCCTCAATGTGAATTATTCATTTAATTTATGATTATGAAATGTTTTAAGGACAAAACCTTATTGTTGGTATCAGAGGTCGGTTTAGACAACATTAGAAGTTAGGATATTTTTAAATTAATATCCATAAATTAATTTTAGTTTATGTTTTGATTGAAATGATATAGAATATACATATTACCATGTTGTTTCTCCTAAGATATTTCTGTGTTCAAAATGGCTTTCCTCAGAAGAAACAGGGAAGTTATAATGGGACAACATTAGGAGGAAGACAACCATCCAAATCAGCATCCTGAGATATCTGAAATAGGTACTAAATTGATTGTTTTAGTGATGAAATAGTTGACTTAGGCTATAAATGGTGGTGGTATCCATTCACGAGATCATCCAAAACAACCACAGAGGAACATGTTAGTAGTGGACCATTTCATGAGGTAGTATCCACCATCATTCAGAGTACCATATGTCTATGTGCAAGCTAAATGGTATATTAAGGCAATGGAGAATATTTTTGATGTCATGGGGTGTTCATAACATCAGAAGGATAGTCTCACTGTTTACCGTTTTGAAGATAAAGATGATCAGTGGTGGTCGGTGGTGAAAATTATCAGGGATAGTGAGATGATTGATGCTCTTGATTGAGATGAATTCAAAGGTTTGTTTCTTGAGAACTATTTTCCTATATAGAATTATCTTAATGTGGAAAAACAATTCTTGGAATTGAGGCAGGGGGATGACTTCATGGCTTCTTATGAAGAAAAATTCTCTCGACTGCCAAGGTATGCTCCAAATTTTATATGAGATATTGATAGTCAAATCAATCATTTTTACTCAGAATTAAATCCAATGTATCAAAGGTATTCAGCTTCTTGTGAGTTCACAAGTTATGAAAAACTTGATAGAAGTGCAGACAAGGTGGAAATAGAGTTTTCCGTTGATCAGGTGTTCTTTGAAAAACAACAGAATAAGAGGTCAAGGTGGCAGACAAAAGGGAAGAACTCATCAAAAAAGTCTGATGGTATGAAACCTAAGTTTAATGTTTGTAAAAATTCTAGTAAAAATCTTGTTGGGGAATGTCTTTTTAATTCTGTTAAGTGCTACCGATGTGGTAAAATGGGACATAATGCTCATAATTGCACTGAAAAATATCGGGGTAATGTTAAGAAAAAATCTGATTTACAGTTAGTAAAATGTTTTAAGTGAAATGAAATTGGCCATTATACAAATGAGTGTCCAAATAACAACTCAACTGTGGGAAAGTAGCCAAACTATCAACAGAAAGGGGTGGTGAAATCCTTTGCAACTACTTCAGCAGATGTTGGGCTATCAAATGAAGTAGTATAAGGTACATTGTTTGTTTGTTCAGATTATACCAATGTGTTGTTTGATTCTGGGTCTACACACTCTTTTATTTCTGAGAAGTTTTCTAGTAAATTATGAATTCCATCTTAAGATATGAATCCTCAACTTATTGTAAAAACAACTGGTGGAAATGTTGAGACAAAAACAATAATAAGAACTTTCATGTCCATGTGTGCAGAAATAATCTACCTGAAAACCTTATTGTTTTGCCTTTAGTATAGTTTGATGTTATTTTGGGTATGGATTGGATTTTCGTTTATCATGTTATGATTGAATACAGGGCTAAAGAGGTTTCTTTTCAGATAGATTTTTATTTTGTGTACAAGAATGAACTCTTACTTTTGATAAAATATCAGAAAGTTGAGAAACTAGTAAAATATAGAAATGATTTCTACCTTTCATGTATTGCAGAAAGAAAAAAATCCAGATTAATGATGAGCTAGTGGTAAATGAGTACCTTGATGTTTTTTCTGATGAGATGCCGAATATTTTAGTTGATCGAGAAGTTTAGTTTATTATTGACTTAGTTCCTGAGGCTAAGCCAATTTCAAAAACCCCTTATCGAATGGATCAAATTGAATTTTTAGAGTTAAAGAAGAAATTACATGAGTTATTAGATAAAGGATTCATTTGACCTAACACATCAATATAGGGTTCTATTGTCTTGTATTTTAAAAAGAAATATGGTTCAATGAGACGTTACATTGATTATAGAGCATTGAATAAAATCACTGTTAAGAACAAGTATCCTTTTCCTCATATCAATGATTTGTTTGATCAGCTCTAGAGATATCAGTACTTATCGAAAACTGATTTGAATTCGGGATACAATCTGTTTAAAGTAATGGAAAAAAATTCTGAAGACCGCATTTCATACTATATATGGCCATTATGAATTTGTAGTTCTGTCTTTTGGGTTAACCAATGCACCTGTAGTATTCATGGATCTTATTAATATAATTTCCTATGAGTTCATGGATAAGATTTTTGATTTGTTCATTGATGAAATTTTACTTTATTCTAAAAGTAAATAGGAGAATGAAAGTCATTTAAGGGTTTTATTGAAAACCTTAAATGAAAATAAACTGTATGATAAAATTCATCATGTGTGAGTTTTGGTTACAGAAAATTTCTTTCCATGGTAAAATTGTTTCAAAAAATGGAATAACTGTTGATCTTTCTAAAACAAAAGTTGTTTATGAATGGGAAATGCCCAAAAATATAGCTGAGATTCATAGTTTTGTTAGATTAGAGGGTTATTACTGGAGGTTGGTTGAATTATTTTTATGGTTTTCTAGCCCATTGACTAAGTTAACTCGAAAAGGAGTTATCTTCATCTGGACAAAAGAATGTGATTATTTTTTTTCAAGAATTGAAAAGACGATTGGTGAATGCTCCAGTTTTGGCACTGCCTTCTAGAAATGGTGAGTTTGTTATCTACAATGATTCATTGTTGAAAGGAATTGGTTGTGTCCTTATGCATAATGATCAGGTAATTGATTATGCTTCAAGTCAGTTGAATCCTCATGAGTTAAATTACCCTACACATGATTTGGAATTAGATGCTATTCTTTTGGGTTTAAAAATGTGTAGGCATCATCTGTATGGAGTAAAATGTGAAATATATACTGACCACAAAATTTTGAAGTATATATTCACTCAAAAATAATTAAACATGAGACAGAGGAGATAGGTAGAATTAATCAAGGATTATGACTACATGATTCATTACCATCTAGAAAAGGAAAATAAAGTGGTTGATGCTTTGATTCAATAATGTAATGCGACATTACCTTGATACATTTGTAACGAGATCCTTTGGATTTTGATTTGATGAAATTTGGAATAGAAGTTTTTGGTGTAGTAAATTCCTTTAGTTGGTTTCAGGTGTCAGTGAAATCATCTCTCTCAGAAAGAATTATGAAAGCGCGGAAGGAAGATAGTGAGTTACAGAAAAAGGTTGAGTTGGTTCTGAAGGGTATATTGCCTGATTTTAACATTGAAAATGATTGTGTTTTGAGGTTTGGGAAGAGATTTTTGGTGCCTTGTGACTCACAGTTGAAAAATGAGTTGTTATGTGAAGCTCATAGTTCTATGTTTTCATTTCATCCTTACAGTACTAAGATGTACAGAGACCTTTGAGAGTATTACCGATGGGATGGAATGAAAAGAGATATTGTTGATTTTAATCTTAAGGGTTTGACTTTTCTATAGGTTAAAGCAGAGCGGCAGTTACCTAAAGGGATGATTCAGTGTTTACTAGTTCCAGAGTGGAAATGGGAAAATATATCCATGGAATTCGTTGTGGGGTTACAAAATACATCTCGAGGTAAAAATGAAATCTAGTTTATTGTTGATCTATTGACTAAATCTTCTCATTTCATTCCTATTTGAGATACTTTTTCTCTAGATAAAATTTCTCGGTTGTATGTTAAATAGATATTTAAGTTACATTGTATTCGCCTCTCCATTGTATCAGATAGTGATCCCAGGATTACTTATATCTTTTGTAAATTCATTCAGAAGTCATTATATACTAAATTAAATTTTAGTACATCTTTTCATCCTCAATCAGATGGGATGTCAAAAAGAAAAATTCAGACCTTGGAAAATATGTTATGTGCTTGCACAATGGATTACCAAGGATTTTGGGACCGACTTCTTTCTTTGGTTGAATTTTCTTATAATAAAAATTTTCAATCCAGTATATAGATGGCTCTGTTTGGGGTATTATATGGGAAATGTTGTCGAACTCTTGCTTTTATGGATCAAGTAGGTGAAGGAGGATTATGGGACTAGAATTGGTAGTAGAGACAGTAGAAAAAGTTTACTTGATTCAAAAGCACATGAGGACAACTCAGAGTATGTAGAAAAGTTATTCGAATAATCGGAAGAATGATCTTTCTTTTGAGGTAGGTGCTCATGTCTTTCTTAATGTTTCTACATGGAAAAGTGTGATGCGTTTTGGTAAGAAGGGAAAGATGAGTCCGAGGTTTATTGGACATTATGATTTCCTAGAGAAAGTTGGATCAGTTCCATACATAGTGGATTTACCTCCAAGTATGCCCCTGATAAACAATGTTTTTCATGTTTCAATGTTGGGAAAGTATATGTCAGATCCATCTCATATTTTGATCCCAGAGGTAGTTCAGTTGGAAGAGAATCTCTCTTATGAGAAACAACCAGTCCAGATTCTTGACAGAATAGAGAAAGTGTTGTGGAATAAGGTAATTAATCAGGTAAAGGTTTGTGAAAAAACCATATGGTTAAAGAGGAAATGTGGGAGTCTAAAAATACTACGAGAGATAAATAACCCCACATATTTGATAATGGAATAGAATTATGGGGATGGAATTCCATAATGGGGGGAAAGATTTAACATCCCAAGTAAATAAAGAATATACCATTTTTATATTAATTAATATTTTTGAATTAAATTTTAAATTTTACTTTAAAGGTAATTCTATGTTCGATGGAATTCCCAATACGCAACAACGGGTTTCCCTGAAATCTTATATTTCACACAACGTTGGGCCATACTGAAAAATAATAATTAAATATTATTTTAAATGATTGTTAACGCCTTGTCGTTTTATTGGCGGGAATTGACATAACTAAATATAATATAAATATAAATGTTTGTTAAATGTTTTTACATTTATCAATTAAATTTTAGAGTCATAAAATATTATAGTATCCGATTTTAAGCATAAATATTCTAATATTCATTAAAAGGATGATTTACCACCTTTTACTAGATAACCCTCATTAAATTTAGTTTTTGTCACTTTTATATGTTCTATTTTACAAAATAAAATTCTTATTTAGAATAGGGACATCAAAATTTACATTGGGTATATTTTTTGTATTTTTCTGATAAAATTCATTTTTTAATGAATTGTGAAAAATATTGTATTTTAATTCCAAACTGCCTTTTAATCTAATTTACTTATATAGATATATTATCTTTCTAATTGGTTTTAAAGTATAATTATGTTATTTATTCACCATTTAATCCAATTTTATTCATTGGATGTAATTTCACTTTGAAATTAGACATAAATAAGTGACAATCTTTTGATAGTTATTATTTTTAAAAAACATGCTTTTTGTTTTGACAGCGGGAATTAATTTTAAATTTTTTTATTCAACTTATGTGTTTTGAATTTGGAAAAATGGATTCCATATATGTAACTGGGATGTCCAAATTGAATAAATAGGTAACATGTTTTTTAGACATTATGAATATTTACTTCTGTAAAAATTTTATTTACCATGTTTAAAGGGTATATCTAGTAAATAAAGGTAAAAAAATATTATTATTATAATATTAAATTACCCTAACATTTGTCATAATCCTATTGATTGATTCATTTCCGACCATGGGCATCCTTCGGTCAATTTTGGGACCCCATGAAGCCACTTGGGAGTGAAAATGACAGTTTAAATTAATTAATTTAATGTAATGACCAAAATGACTTAAACATATATCTTTTAGAAAATAGATTCTTATATTGGGTTATATAATTTATATATTTGACTATAAATATGCATTCCAAAGATAAAAATATTTCATACATCATGTTATTTTTTTATATTTTTTAGACGTTAAGTAAATAAAATTTTTTATGACACTATAATAATGTAGTGTTTACCTAATTAATGAACTATTTAAATAAATTAGATTACAAAGATTAAAAAAATATCCAAAACCTATCCAATTCATATTGGATGATTTTATTTTGAACATGAGTCATCTTATCTCTGTCTTTAATAAGTTTTGGACCTTTAGAAACCAAAAATCATTATATAATAAAATAGTATTTTAAAACATTTTTAAAGATCCCCTCCTCCACATTATAAATATATATCACTTCTAACCCATTCCTCACACTTTTCTAGCCCCTTGGATCATCCAACCTCTGACCAATTAATCTACCTACATCCCTATCTTCCTTTTAGAAGCATTCACTAAGGCAGAAGGAAATGAAATTAAACATTTTGGTTCAAACCAGAGGGAGATACCCGATTTAAAGGTAACATGTTCTTTTAATATATTTTGTTTTATTTTACTTATGAAACCCAATAAACTCTTTTTTGTCGTTTATTTTATAAAAAAACCAGTATCCTCAATATACTATGTTATTATTATGAGGTGTATTAAAACTAAAATTACACAAACCTCCATTTAATTGGTAAATAACAAACTGTTTCTCTGGACAGCAAACTGCTGCCTCACGAAAAGATGATTGTTCAATCTTCTCCTTCCACCTCTTATGGTAGACTATAATATTGAACTATATTTATATGTGATATATATTATATTTATATTGTTTCTATGCTTATTTATTTTTCAATTATAGAGTACCTTTATGATTTCCATTGTGGGTAAATACGATAATTTCATTTGAGAAAGTGTGGACTGTCACCCCCTCAAAGTTATATGACTCGTTTATGCCATACGTGGAACGTATAAAGGATGCAGTTAATAAATTATATATTATATTCTACTGGAATTATAATATACCTATGTATCGTTATTTTGTTCCATTAAATATGAAAACTAAATGAAAGTAGTGTTAATGTGTACGTACGGCTTACCGTCTCCATGAACGGTGCATTTCATTTCTTATCTCTAATTGTTATGTACTATTATAAATACATATATATACTGGATATATATGATATATAAGATATCTAAACAAAGAACATCATTTTGTAGATAATATAATTTCAACCACATGGAAAATTTATAATTATAACATGTTCATTTTTAACACAAGTTCCATACATCGACAAAATGCCCGATAAGAACTCAAATAATTAACTAATTGTCATAGCAAGGTAAGAATTGTTATAAAAGAAATAATAAACTTGAAAAAGTTTTTATGAAAGTAGAAAGTATCTTTTGTTTATTATTTAGGAGATTAATGAATGATCGAGTCATGTCGGACATGAGGTAAGGGACTTCATCTAAATCTCCTTTCATTGAGGCATATTTTGTTTTATACATGACTTTCTTTTATAAGGTGTATAAAATCATTTGAATTATCATTTCATTTAAATGGAATATTTTTCTACAAGTAATTATACAAAATAAAAAAAATGTTTTTTTTAACATAATTAGTGACAAGGACCTTTTCCGCCGCCACGAGTATTATTTCATATTTGGCTTCCTTAACAACTCGAATTGTTTTTAAAAAGAAAAATACCATGTACCCTTTCACGTATTTTGGTATTGAAAATAGTTTTGATAATGGATTTTTTATCTCAATATATATAAATAATATATTGTGATTGAAATGTGGAAATGTTATATTTCCTTTATGTTTGTTTTATGTGTTATGAATATGTTATGGTTCTTGGCCATTGTTACGTATACGGGTGGTTCCGTGAAAAAACCAAGGGTGGGTGAGCCCAAGATAGATCTCAAATTCATTGGGTAATGTGATGGAGGTAAACGTGAATGTTTCTCCTAATATATTTAGGTAATATACTATGATGGGTATTCCAAATGTAACACTCTACGTAGATGTGAAATATAAAATGTAAGTATGTTATGGATTTCACAAGTTACCTTTATGATATATGATTTCTCTGTGTCATTCATAACTCATATGATTTCATGATGTATGAGCATATTATTGGTATGTATTAATGGAATAATGTTATATTTCTTTATCTTATAACCCTTAATGAGGTTTTTATGCTCATCTCATGTTTTGAAGTGTTTTTCACAGGACATAAACCTGAATAAGGTCAAGTATGGGATCAATGAAATGTCTAACTGTCTAAAACATGGAAGTAGACATGACTTGTTTTTTCAAGAGTTTTTATTTTATAAAAAATGGAAAATGGGTATAATTGTCTACTTTGTAATATTTGAGATATAATGTAATAGTTATGGAATAATTCTTTAACACACTAAACCCGAAAAGATCCTCAATGTTAATTATTCGTTTAATTCTAGATTATGAAATGTTTTAAATCTAGGTCCTTATACTTATCATCCATGATCAAAATTATTCATTTATTTTATAAAAATTTCTCTCTTAGTTTAATTTTACAATGAGAACAATGTATCTAGTAAAACTAATTTTCATCCATGATATAAATATGTAGTATTTCCTCCTAAAATTCATAGTGCTAATTTGATTTATTTCCCTACGGGTGTTGTCATATTTCTCGCTATATCTTATCATTAATTCCATTAGGACTCATAAAATAGAAGGAGTTTTACTTGTAATAACTTCTAAATTTAATTTTTTACCTTCACATTGATTCATTTTCTATAACATTTTGATCCAGTAATTCATTCTATATTTTTTCACATCAAACAAGGAAGAATAATTAATGAATAATATTTTCCTCAACACATCCACTTCTATAGAATTATTATCCCACATCATCTTCATGGTCTTAGTAAATTTCCACCACTAACCTACACCTACTTATATAGAATATACTATCAAGGATACTTTCTCGATCTCTTAATAAGAGAGTATTGAAGCTATATTTTCTATAGAGGTAATATGTTATTCTGGAATCAATGGATCAGGAGATCCACTAAAATAAGGTGGTCATTGATTTATAAAGGACTCAAATATATTTTTTACCCTTATTATAAATAAGGATCTTCCGTGAGATTTTGGAAATTATACATTACCATGATAGATTATTCATCATTCATATTGTGTTTTAATTTTTGTTATCATCATGTTTTGATGGAATTCAACGCATCTTCCATTTCAACGATCATTTACACAGATCAGAAATTTCCTGCCACTTTTTAAAAAAATATAGCCCCAGTGATAAATGTGATAAATTTATGTATATTTTTACTAATAGGAAATTTTTTATCATATATATATATATCAACAAAATGATTCATGGATGTTACTATATAATATTCTCTAGTGACAAATAAATTTTCGATATATCCTTCTTAATGGTTTATAAAAATTATCTGATTAATAAAAAATATCCTCCATGAGTGTCAATATAGGTCTCCCACATTGCCTCTTTTTCTTACACATGTGTAATATCATGTTAATTACAAATGATCCCTTTTGGGGGTTATTATCCCAAGGTCATACTTTTCTTGATCCACATCATCTTTTAATATCGAGATATGGATTTCATTTGTTAGACACAACTCAATTTTTATTTCACTAAAATTTTATAATGTTTTCCCATATTAAAATCTTTCCATTGGGTTCTCAATATGAATTTCTATTAATAATTCCCAAAATTAACTAAACACACCTTCGAAAGAAACTATATAATATTGTATTTTTAATACATAACACATTTAGTACATAGTAGATAATATAATAATACATTTGATTATTTTTTGTTTAACCAGTAGGAAATTATAAATTTAATACATGAGAAAATAAACCGTATTTGAATCATCTTGAAAGAATTATTCATAGATTCAACCAAGGTTATTTTTACTACTTCTCAAATCCTTTATAGAGACATTATAATAATGTAATGGGCATATAGTTCGATAAGGGAATCACAATAGATATATTTGGCATGTGATAATGAGGCATAACTATAGGGAATTATAATAATACCATTATAAAAATTATGAAAGAATAATCATGAATTATAATTTATAAATACAGAAACACCATGAAAATGAGATATTCAAAAGAGTATCACCAAGTTATCAAAAAACATAATTTAAAATGTTATCCATTAAGGTTTGTTAAACCATATTATCTCTAGAGATTTATTCTTTAAACAATTCATTGAATTTTTATTTGGGAACACTATTTATATGTTGAAATTCATCTTATCTACATTGATAAGGTAAAAAAATCAGTCATTATATATATAGTATAATGAATAGGTTTAATGAAAATGTTATTAACTTCATAACTACAAAAGACCTGAGCATTAAATCATTTATATCCAAAGAAAATTAAATATGGATTTTATAAATGGAAATAAAAAATCAATAAATTAGTATTACTTGTAAATGAATACCAATAAAAATTTAATAGTATAGGGTATTTATAATATAAAATATTCATTTAATCAAAATAAATTCTAGAAATATTTTTGTAGCATGATAGGTATACAATGTTAAATAAAAAATGCAAAAAAAGTGGTAATAAAGTTCTACCATATATAAAAATTTCATTTAATAAGTAGTGGAATAATAAAAAACTACATGAAAATATTGTAATTAAAATTTAAATACATACCCAACAATAGGTAATATTATGGAAAAAGGGTGGAGTGATCCCTTACATTCAAGAGTTTCTTTAATGATCTGGAGGATGGAATCTTTAGACCATTAATATTACATAGAGGGATTATAAGGGAGGTAATGTGAATTGAATATAGGGAGAAATTATTTTGAGTGTATAAGCAAGGTTATATTAATGGGTATTTATTGTAAAAGAGGATAAATTGTCTAATAATTTCAAAATATAACTCCTGAAATTCAAAGTTGTGGAAGATACAAAATCATTGGGTAACAATAAGTTTTTTGTTACGGTTTTATACATTTCTATAATCTATTATAATAATTTATTTAATTTTACAATAAATCCAGTTTTTAATATTTCCTTTCCAGTAGAAAAGTAAATTTTACACAAATATACATTCATCATTCTTAGTTACCATTTGTTTTTTAAGAACTCAATTATAGGTTTTGAAATTGATTTTAATACTTCGAAAGTCATAATTTTTATTATATAAACTATTTATTGCTAATCATGACCTTAATTTAGTTATTACATCACTATTACATATTTATGATTTCTTAATACATAATGTATGGTGCACTAAATGTTATATTAGACCCCAAAAAAAATCTGTCTCAAAAAAATAGAAAAAATTAACTGTTATAAAATATGAAAATATAATTTTCAATATTTGAATCCATTTTTTTATAAAAATTTTATAAATTTGAGAAATTTAAATTTTAAATATAAATTTCTTACATATTAATAACATAAAATTTTTATTATATAATGAAATTTCTATCACCTGTAAAAGAAAAATATAACTATGTAAAAATAATTTATTAAAAATGATTATGTTTTAAAGATTGCGTAAACAATTTTATTTTATTTTAAATGTATTATAATTAAATTTAAAAATATATATTTTCAGGAAAAAAAAATGAATGTATCTTTCTAGAAAAAATAAATTTTATCATTTTATATAATAAAGTTAATTTTATTTAATAGATTGATAATAAATATGAATATATAATCAATAAAATTATTAATAAATATCTAAAATAATTGAACCTTAATAATACAATGGTCTATATACAAAACCATTTATAAAGAAGCATAGTACTTATGGGTAAGTTGTGTGAAAGGGTATTTTTATGAGGTCGTACTCACAACATTGATCAATTTATGATTTTAACTAGTTAGTACATATATTATAGGTAATTTACATTGATCCGCACTTATTGTCAGGAATGGTCTTGATCATGATCATACCCCCACAATTTTACATCCCTATATTGTTTTGAAAAAAGAGTTTCATAAGGCACGATTCAAGCAGTTGAGGAAATCATTTCTTCCTTTTTTATTCAATTAACACATATCATTACCCGTGAAATAAAATTACCCTAAATGTCACATTTTTACAAAAAAATTACCAATGTTAAAAACTATGAATGTTAATATAGACTAATCATCTTCTTGAATAACTGTCCTATAATATTAATGAAATAGTTACACACTAACTGTCACGTTTTTTTATATATGATATAAAATTCACCATAAATCAATATTTACTACTTTATTTCAATTGGTTTCTATATTTATATTGACAATGTCTATGATATAACTAATTTTATATTTCCTTGAAAAATTTTCCTAAAAGGTGGAATCATCTAGAAAGAGTTTGATCCAATTGATTATATTGTTATCTGGTCATTATTATTTTATTTTTATATCCATTTGATAGTCATAGATATATTAATTTACATTATTACCTGATATGTAATATTATTGTTTTCAAAAAATCATACTATGTAATTAGATTGTGAAGTTTGATAATATAGTCATTTTAAAAAATAGAGTAATTTTATTAATAAATTAAGTAATTTTCATGTCTTTATTTTGTTTTTATAACAATTTGATGTAAATAGAAGAAATTGTTTATAAATATGTAGGAACGTCATTTTAAACTAGTAGAAGTATGTATAATAAACCTTCTACGAGATAGTTAAATACATCCATATAGTTCTTTTAGGGTTAAGGATGATAAATTCTCTAAGAATATTAAATTTTTGGATAATTTTAAAGCATATGTATCTCAAACCTGACCTAAAAATTATAAATTCATAGTCACACACATGAGGGATGAAACCTATAAAATCATCTTATATTGTTATCTTTTTACTCTATGTCTTTTATATAGTGTTTCTTGGGAACATGATTTAAAATAGAACCATTAATTTATATATGTATATATGATTGCATAATTAATGTGAAGAAGAATTTTACAAAACAGTTATCAAACATATTTTCCCCTTATTATGATTAAACTAGACTTCTAGAACACTAGTTAGAGTATTATCACGTTAATTTTGGGTTTCCTAAAATTTAGAAGAACACTACCCTTCATATTTCATAATATGTATCGGTCCTTTTGACACCTAGTGGCATCTACTACAACTTTTAGAAGATCCCACCACATACATTTAATCACCCAAACCAATGAATATACATCATACCATGAAAAATCAAATAATATCAACCTCAATTACACCATCCACTAAAACAACCACTATCTAATCCTTAATAATAAAAAATATCCTATATAATATTCAATAATAGTAAAATTTTCATATTATAATAACCCATAATGACCCGTACAATTTCAAAAATTCCACAATATAGATTCTCATTCCCAAATGATTCATTTTAAATCACTTTTAAATCAAAAGAATCTATTGATACATGAATATTAATTAACATCAAATATTTTATCAGATATGGAAATGGTTGAAAACATAAAGATATAATCAATAATTTTTCATGGAAATTTCAATGTATAAAATAGATGAACGTGACATATATAAATAAAATCAATGTTCCACTATGAAGAAAATATACCATGAAATATAAACTATACATTCTATATCATAATTATTTAGATATATTTCATTTGTGGTTTAGTAGAATCATTTATTTATTCATACATAAAATTATATTTCTATTGCAGTTGGTTTTAAATAAATTTATATTCCCATTTAGATGCATGTGTCATGAATGTTGGAAAGGTACATTTATGGTTCCCAGAAATTACATCTATGTGGTTAAATAATTTATATGCAGTAGTTTAGGAATATAACCCATACTATGTGGTATTATTGTTAACATATAGATATTACTCTAGACATTCATTTTTGGGATTGGTATTTTTTGATGGAATGGTTTTTGAGGAAAAATCACAACATTTGTGATCTCTTCCTTTAGTAAAGGAAATTATTGAAACCCCTAATTTAAATTTCTAGTATCATCATATGATATATGAAGAAACTCCATATAACATATTCCTAGTGGTTCCTCTTGCACCTAATATATTTCTAGAGATGATCATGTAACCTCCATTAAGTGTAACCCTCTTAGAATTATTTCACGATGGGTTTACCACCATGTAAATCCTATTTACTAGAAATAAATATATTTCTATATATTTAATAAACTCCACACTTCTTCATAGAACCTGAATTCTATGTGATATTTATGTTTTCAAATTTACTTCATAACTTATTATTTATTATCTATTTCCATAAAATAATTTCCAATAACCTAGTCGATTCATTAGTTAGACTCCATATTCTCATGCTATGTGTATCCCCCAACCACACACATTCCATTTTGTTACCAATATTTGTGATGAAAAAAGTTCTGATCATTCAAAACTACCACAAAAACAATTTTCTTGTTTCTTTTAAATTGTATTTTATTGAACATGCCCTTAATATTATTCGAATATGTATCTATTTTATGACATTAAATAAAAATATAAAACAACCTTGATTGATTGAACTTAAAGGTAAAATTATTAGTTTTATTTTAAATTAATATAAAAAGAGCATTATTTTGTCCTGGATAATGGATTTAGATGAACACCATTTTTTCACAGTTTTGAAACATTAAAAGTAATAATATTGGTCTTTATCACATGATTGTAAAAGGTACGACGAGTTTTAGAATTTGAATTGAATTATAAGAGTTCTGATTCCTATAATAGTGATATATATATATCCCTTCTCATAGGATATATCCCAAATCCACCATAATTACCACTACATATGATGGTGAAAAATTCTAAAGCTCTTATCTATATGGATTTATACTTTAGTGTAAACAACTAATATGGTGAATTTGGAGAACCAAATATAAATATATTGATATCATTTGATACATATAAATATTTTCATATATCTATAGCTTCAATAAATTATTTTATTAACATGTTAACTTGTATTCTCCCTCAAACATATTTCACAAATACATCTAAAATCTAAAGGTGACTCACATTCAAGATAATGAGACCCACTATGGGACTAGTTGACCTCCCATCCTATCGAACCTGATTAAAAATTAAAATTATCTTGAGTTCAACCTAATGAACTCCTACATATAGAAAGTGGATTGAAATTCAAATAAATAACATGAGTTAATTTAAAAGGGGTTCCAAAATGATAAACATTACATGAAATAATTTACATATGAAAGATGTCAATTGGGTAATCATTTTTTACATGTGATGATGCACTGAAAAGATTTTTATTGATTCGTTATATATTATGATATACATTTATTTTATTTAAATAATATTGTATCATACCATCAAATAGGAAATTCACCTCCCCAATTATGAAACATTATTTATCCACACATATTTCTATATATCTCCAATAGTTGGAGCCATAGATATATACACCATAGGTGAAATGACTATTGTGTCCCCAATGTCTTGAAACTTGTGTGCACCTACCAATACCTCATCTTCAAAGTTGGGAATTATTTTCTTCAGGATTATCACCTCAATGGTTTGATCATGACCCCAATTGTGGCTTATGAAATCCGTCATAAAATATATCATTGTAGGGTATATTATAAAATCCCAGCCAGTATATGATAATTGGTCTCTTTTAGAACATAGAATTTCTTAGGGGGTATCTTAGAGGATGAAGGATCACCCATGTACCATATCTAATATATGTAGATGAGTAATTATATCATGTCCTTATGGTCACCCATGATCTATCCAAAGTGGTTTGGACTTGCAATCATGGAATCCATAATCAATGTTTAACCAAGATCCCTCAGGATATCTTGAAGTAATATATAACTTACTATTATTAGTATAATATTCTATATTGGGTCACAAAGAAGGATACCCAAGTTAATTTCATCTTAAATCTAGTCCTAGATACATAACTTTGTTCTGGCGTCTATGAAAAATTCTTTTTGGGATCAGTGATATACCAATATGGAACAGTAGCTGATTTACGATCATCTTTTCTGGAAAGCCTCAACACACAATTAATTTGCACACATTAATGGATCACCAAACATATAATTTATGATTTATAAAAAATAAATATTAAATTCCCCCCCCCCACCCCATTATAATAAAGACAAAATATTTTACTCTTCATACCTCAAGAAAATATGGTGTAGTTACAAAAATCGATAATGGAAATTCTAGTTACATATTTCCATATACTAATAGTACTCAATATATCACTAACTATAATGTTGTATCCTATGGTCTTAGAAAACTGAAAAATATTTTTTTACTCCCCATAAACATTTATAAGAAGTTCTTCTTAAAAATATATAAAAATAAACATTTGGTTTCTATCACATGGAATTATATAATCAATTAATCATTAATGGGATCTATATAAATCTATTTATGGAGGTCCTCCCCAAATAACAAAGCGTAATAGTAAAGGTACTCCTCCCATTTTCTTAAATGTAATATCTATTAAAAAAATGCACCTAAATTGTGTTCAAGAATAAAATTACTGATAAATAGGTCCTCAGTTTACTAACTCATTATCAGTGAAATTGAAGTCCTTCTCAGCAGTAAATAAAAAACATGATAATAACATGAATTCACTCCATATGAATGAAATCAATAAACCAATTATTAGATATTACATCATCATTTTAATCAATTCTATAACATGGTAGTTTCTCCTTTGGTCATATCTTTTATAGGAACTCACTATAACAAATCAATTGATTAAAGTGACAGCTTTACACAGAATAATGAATAAAGGATCAATAACTATGATATCCCTACCATTGGAACTCATTATTAGAGTCCTAACAAAATAGACCTATCTATTAGAGACACATTTCTTCCCCATTATTCCACTATTCTGTATTATCCATCATTTTGAAAATCAATTAAATCCAAATTCATCTATACCCTAAAATTTTTATTAATCAAAATCATTTAATCCATGTCAATCAGAAACTTGAGGCTATAGTATTCATCAATGCCACTATAGATCGAGTATCCATATTTGTAGCCCATAATATTATTAACAAATGTCCCCTAGTTAAAACATTTGAGAAATAAAAATTGTGATTAAAATTGGATGGAAAACCCCACATAGAGGGTGAGTTATATTTCATCGATATATGGAGAGAACTAGTTAAAGATACAATATAAATCATATTTTCTCCCATTTTCATATCTCAAAATGATATTATTAAGTAATTTTAGGTGTAATGAATACCTAATCTCTATTATAAATTTTTTGAGACACATCAACCATTCGAATTCATGAATATTTTCTATGTGGGATAGATTCATCAACTCAATGTATTTGATGGATGGTGCCATTATGATGACTATGAATGGATTGTAATTTTCTATTAGGAAGACAATGTTTGTTCATTATGTAATCATAACTATAAATTGTGAAGATGATTTTATAAATGATCAGTGATACCTTGACTAACTCGCAAATTATTAGTTTCAGTGAATATGGATCAATTCACATCACTCCACAAATAATCCAACAATATTCATCATGAAAATTGAATGTATCATTATTCTATTGGGATATATATAAGGCCTTGTGAATATATATTCACAATGTTTATTCTAAGAAATCCATTCTATCCTTATGACCATGAATTGGTAGACCTAATGAGAATATAAAAGGACATAGTCTTCAATATAAAAAAATCTAGGAAATAACTTAGAATTCACTTATTTACATTTCCAACGATATATTTGGTTTATATACTTAGAAAGGTAGGAAATAATTGATACATATCAACCCTTAATCATTCAATGTGAGTACCACAAAAATAGTATCCATTTCTCCGAAATCATAAAACATTTAAAATATAACATGATTTCTTTGAAAAGTCTTCATAACATTTAACTTGACATCTTGATTACCATTACACATCATTATAACCTGTAAATACATTTAAAAATATGGGTTCAGTATCCAAAGATAACTAAAGAACAAAAAATGAATGAAATAAACCATTAGTCCATGAATACTTATAAACATATGAAATCGAACAATGACATGATTCTCAACCATAATGTAACATATATTTATTTTTTGAAAGAAGATATTTCTATAGAAAATATAAATAAAACTAGAAAGGTATCTTGTAGAATTTCATAATTAACTATGTATCCCTCATGGATACTTTATGTATTGTAAACCTCCTGACTACCGTATAATGCAACCATCACAACTATTATATGGTGTAACCATTGTAGTTGCACTTGGAGTAACCATACAGCCAACCACCAACATACACATACCCAATGAATTGGAGGTATATATAGGTCTCAAAAATCATCATCGAAAATTACCAATAACTAAAACATAAAAATAAAATAAGAACACAGACATCATATAAATCATTCCCTTTAAAAAATAAAAGATATTAAAAGAGGATTTTTAATGAAAATTAATTTTTAAATATCATATATTTGAAGTTAGAATTGATAAAAAGAATTAAATATGTGTAAAAACTATAAATATTGATAATAAAACATAATATATACAAAATTCATTCCAAAAATATTCTTAGTACCCCATAATCAATGAAGTAGAAGGTTGACCCAAAAAATCAAAATTATGTTAAGAATTTCCTTACCTCAGGTTTTTTAATTCAAACATGTTTAAACCTAATGTATAATGGTAAAAAATGTGTTATTAATATTTTAAATAAAGATATTAATACTTATAAAACCTTCTATGATAATTTTATAACATTATTCTCCTAGTTTATTTATTTTTTTTTTATTTTCACTGTTTTGGGTGCATTCTTTACACGTTTTCCATGGTCGTTTTGTAATGGATTTTATTTTCGAATTGACGAGAAACATCAGTAGTGTAATTAAATTGTATAAGTATGTTTCCATAATAATAAATGATTCCTTAAATATTTTTTTCCAAACTGATGATGAATCATTAGATTAAACAGTAATTATATTCATTTATATAATTTTGTTTGTTCTTCGATAATCAAAATCTAGTTTTGTTATATAATTTAATATTGTGTAAATAACATAATTCCATAACATGAAAAAGGTTGTATCATAAAAATTAAATTCTTTTTAAACCATTAAATTTTTTTTATAACTATAATTTAAGGAAGTAATGTAAATTAAAAATACATTGTCCATGATGTCAGTAAATCAACACAACATAGATGATGTTCTTTTTTTCTTTGAATAAGAGGGAGAGGCGAATAAGTAAGTTGATTTATATTTCCATAATCATGATAAAAAATAATTATATATACAATACTAGAGATTTAATTCCTCTTTGATAAGGGGAGTTTATGAGAGTATAAGAAAAGTAATATAATTTAAAACCATTTTTTTAAAGAAAGAGGATATTTACCTCTTGATCTCTTCTCCTTGAGATCCTCTTTAAGGATTTTATTTTTGGATTTCTAGTGATAATATAAATTCTTGTAAATGCGTATGTTAAATGGGAAGACTAATGGGATGAATTTATAGAATAATCAATGTTTGAGATGTGTTTGAGGAAGAAGGGGTGAGGGTGGTATTCATAGTGGAAGAAATAAAGGATTTTCTGTTATTTTAATCATTATTTTATAATTTTGCAGAAGAAAAAAAATATTGTTGGTTCTTCTAACTAAATATAGTAATAGGTTTATGTGAGTTTGAACTAATATGCAATTATATCATCCATGAATCATGTATGAGGCAGAAATTCATTTATTTAGCATATTTTGTATATTATCGAATATCACTATTGGGTAAAAATCTAGTATTTCAGAAAAAACACAAAAATTCACCCCAAAATTTTTTTAACATGTAGAATTAAAAAATAATATATATTTTATCAAAAAAAAAATTCTAAATTTAAGAAATTTAATTTTTTATTAAAATCATATTTTATTCAAAATATTGTAATTTTAAAACTATAACTAATTTTATAACACATTGAAAAATTAAACGAGGTATAATGAAATTAAATTCTGACCATAAAAGAATAAAATAAATTTTTATGATTTAAATTTATGAAAATAAATTTTTATTCAAATATTAACAAAGTATTTATAACATAAAAAACTGAAACTTATATTATGAATACATTGTCACTTATGAGATGCCTAAATTTTATTTATACATTCCTAGGTGATGTTACTATCCGCATAAAATATTTTCTATTCATAAGGGTAAAATTAATATTAAAAGTGGTAGGATACTATACAATAAAAATTAAGTTGGTCCTATCAGATTCCTATGTTGCTTCTTCAATAATGCGATTTCTCCACAAAACCTTAACCTAGTGGATTACCTTATTCTAAAATATTTATGCCCATTGATCAAGAATAAAAATAGGTGTCTCTTCATAAGAATGGTTCTGTTATAGCTGATCAAAATCTGGGCTCCAAACATGAGATGAATCTGACACATAATTTCTCAACATCAAATCATAAAAAACATTTTGTACCTAAGATAATATCTGAGGTAGAGATACTTGGGAGATGACTGGTCCAACATTCTCATGGATATTATAAGGTACAATGAACCATGGACTTGTTTTTCATTTCTTACAAAAAATGCATAACACTTTTTCTTGGAGAGATTCAATGAAAAACCTGATCACCCACATCAAAAGAAAAAACATAATAATTATTTATTCATTTGGGATTAACAGGGCACAGATAAACTTTTTTCAAATCTAAAAACAAAATCTTTTTAGGGTTACATTCTAAAAACATACCCTTTTTAATAAATTACACCTTTTTCTGTAAGTCGCAATATTCATCTTATTCTTACTTAATTCTATCTAATAGAGATGGAAACAATGAAACCTAAAACAAAATAGATGAATTTCCTCCACCAACAACATCCAAGACAAAAATCATTAAATAATTAATCAAAGGGTCATATTTCAAATATAACATGGTTAATGATGCATGATGATTTTGACGCAACACATCCATCACTACTGTTCTTCTTTTGGATGGTAATTGATCTTGCAATTATAATCCTTTATCTATCCAATACTTTTTTTAACAAATTTAGTTCCATATGAGTTAATATATGCTTATATATCTTATGGTCATTATAAAATTCACATTTGGATCTATATAAATGATTCCTCCAAATTTTCAAAGAAAAAAACACAACAGCTAATTTCAAATAATGTGTGTGATAATTTAAACCATGAATATTCCGTTGACTTGAAGCATAAAAAATTACCTATCATTCTGTATTAAAACACAACCAAGTATCTTCAATGATGCATCACTGTAGATGAAAAATTTATAGTTTCTTAAAGGTAGGTCCAAATTGGATCATTCACCAATCTATTCTTTACTTCTGGATAACAAACATAACTTTCTTCTATAAAAATAAATTTAACCCATTTTCATGTTAACTAATTTCGGATTCTAGATAACCAAGCAATTTTTTTAACATACCATCAGTAATGACATGCTAATCTAAGAAAACTGTAAATCTCCCTATCATTCGTAGGTCTTGTTAATTTATCAATAACATTATATAGTTGGATTAATAGTTATTCCTTATTTATTTACAATGTTCCCAAGAAATAAAATATTTTCCAACCAAAAATCACATTTTCTAATTTTTATGAACCAATTTTTTTCTTTTAGAGTTTACAATAAAATAATTTAATGTTTTTTAGGGTCTTGATAACTTTTCAAAAAGACCAAAATATCATCTATAAAAACAACAACAAAAATATCCAAATATTCATAAAATATTAAATTCATAAGGTCTATGAATAATGTAGTATAATTTGTCCAACCAAAGGGCATAACAACGAACTAATAATTCCCATATCTAGTATAAAAAGTTGTTTTTAGGATTTCATCCTCCATCACCATTAGCTGATGGTTCCAATATCTCAAGTGAATCGTGGAAAAATATTTATCTCCCTATAGATGATCAAACTGGTCACCAATATGAGGAAAATGAGACTTATTCATAGCAGTAATGTTATTCAATTCTCTATAATAAATGAAGAGTCTCATGGAACCATATTTTATTACAAAAAAAACCGGATCACCCCATTTTGATATGATAGGATGAATTAAGCCTTTATCTAGAAATTTCCACAACTAATTTTTTAGTTCAAGAAGTTCCACTTCAGCCATTAGATATGGTGGTTTTGAAGTTTTCCTAGCATCAAGAACCAATTAAATAGTAAATTCAACTTGTTGATCTAGAATTACACTGTGTAACTCATCCGAAAAAACATCCAGGAATTCATTTACCACTGGAACATTTTTAATCTAAAGAGTTCCCATTTTTTAAAAAATATGAGCAAGAAAACATTCATTTCCCTCTTTTAAAAATTTCTTAGCATCCAAATATGTTTTCAATTGTTTGTGTTAATTATTGTATTCAAATTGAAACAATTTTAATAAAAATTCTTTATCACTATAATAACTCTTATCATGATAAAAAGAAATCCAATCCATACCCATAATGACGCCAAACTCTACTAAGGGAAAAAAATAAAGTGTGTAACTAAATTCATTCCTCATAAAAAAGTAAGAATATTCTCATAATGACTTTTTCCTACGATATTTCCCCAAATATTTTTACCAAAAGTTCTCGTATCATTTCCTTAGGTGAAATTACCAATTTAGCATAAATATTTTTAAAAATAATGTAATTTTTAGACCCCTATCAAAGAAGACATTAGAAAAACATGAGTAAACAAATAAAGTACCTGATACACCTTTATTTTATGGCTCAAAAGCTTATGTTATAGTTTTAAAGAATATAACTACTCATTTCTACTTATAATATCACTATATCCCATTATTCAAATTATTCATTGAGAAATTATTTGAAAAATGACCCATCATACCACATTTAAAACACTTTACATTTTTATTTTTAAGATTAATCATAAGAACATTTTCATTACAATCTAGGGCCATTTTCCCAAACTAACCACATCGAAAAAACATCCCATTTTTGGTAATACATTCCCTAGGGTGTTTTTAAAAATATGTTTCACAAAATGGATACTAGAAAATATTACCTAAAGATTTTATTGGGTGATTGTTACCCATCAATTTCCATCTAAAGCTCTTATTCAGCTTGTTTTTTAATTTACATGTGACCATCATCAATCTCTATTTCTAGCCTCTCAAAAAATTAGACACATTTATCATATCTATTTGATTCCCAAGATTCCTATTCCCTTAGGTATCTTGGCTTCAATCCGGATTAAAAACTATTTATTTTTTAATCAATATCTCAAATAATATTTGGAGCATACATTTCCAGTCGTGTGGTGTTTTCTTCATATACAACCAAATAAGTTTCCTCCTTTTTCAATAATTCAGAAAACATCACTTCCATCCTATCATGAACCACCTTTGGATGATATTTTTCATGAAAATTATTTTCAAATTTATCCCATTCCAAGGAATCAACATCCTCTCTATCCCAAATATTCATGACCATTTACCACCACTTATCATATTCAACTTTCAAATGATAAATGAAAAGACTAATCTTTTGATTATGTAAAAAACCCATAACATTGAATATATTTTCATGGGATTTACTCCATCCTTCACCTACAACTGTATTATAAGATCCACTAAAATTAGAATGGATTTCCATCATAAAATGTTCCACTAACATCTTATACCTTTGTGGTATCTCTGGTTGTTCTCTAGCATGGATTTTAATGTCATTTATAGCATATGTAAACTTATCCATTACTGTCAGAAACTATTTAGTTCCAATTCCCACCATTCTAGGTTGTGGATTCTGAAAGGTGTCATCTTCTCAGTGACTTCCTACTTCAGCTTCTCTATTTCATCTGTGGAAAACAATTCTGAAAAAAAATATCTTAGATAAAGAAACATGGTAATTATTATATAATATATAATTTCAACATAAATATATGGTAAAATTCAGTTATTTTATTCTATTAACATCATTCTAACCCATAATGTTATCTAAACCATGCATTGATACCAACTATAGGGACCCATCCATAAACATTACATAATCTTGGAAATTACATTAGAATTAACATCATTACATTCCCAAATATATTTTCAATTTAGAGATTTATAAAGATAGGAAATATTTCATAAATATTAACACACAAGAATATGAATTTGGTACCCCCAAAATAGTATCCATTTCTTCTAAAACATAAATGATAAAAAATATAACAAGATTTCATTGAAAAATCTGCATAACATTTAAGATAACATCCTTATTCCTCTTACACATTCTTATATACTATGAATACATTTAAAAACATGCTTTGAACATCAAATTCATAGTAATGGATATAAAATGATGGAAATAAACAATTATTCCATGAATAATTAAAAACTTATGAAATCGTTTTCACAAAGATACGCTTCTCACCCATAAACTAACATTTTCGTACTTTTTGAAACATGGGATTTCAATAGAAAACATAAATAAAAACAGAAAGGTATATTGGGGAATTATGTACTTAATATTTTAACCCTCATGGATACCTTATTATTCGTAATCCTCACAACTACCTAATAATGAAACCCTTGCAGCTAACTTATGATGTATCCATCGTTGTTACACTTGGAGTAAACATATGGACAACCACTAACTTACACATACCGAATGAATTGAAGGGAGATATAGGCTCCACACATGAAAATAAAAAATTCTCAATAACTAGAACATAATTATAAAATATTATTATATAAATCATATAAATCATTTCCTTTAATAAAAATAAAAGAAATTAAAAAATGATTTTTACAGAATACTCTATTAAAAAATAATATATTTAATTGTGAGAATTGATAAAAGAATATAATTTACGTATAAATTGTAAATAATTATAATACACCATTATATAAAAAATCACTAAATAAATAATCTTATTACCACATAATCAATGAAGTAGAAGGTTAACCAAAGAATGGAAATTGGGTTAAGAATTCCCTCACCACAGGTTTTTCATACATAAAACATGTTGAAACCTCCTGTTTAATGGTTAAAAAAGTGTTATTAATATTTTACAGAAACATATTAATGTTTATGACACCTTATATTATAATTTTATAACATTATTTCTCCATTTAAATTATAACATTTTCTTATTTCCTTTGTCTGAGGTGCGTGCTTTTCATGGTTTCTATCGTCAGTTCATAATGTATTTTCTTAGTGAATAGAAGAGAAACTAAAATAGTGTAATTAAATTAGTTTAATATGTTTCCATAATAATAAATGATTCCATAAATAATTTTTTTCATAAATGACGATGAATATTTTTATTAAACATTAATGATATTGATTTATATTATTTTGGTGGTTCTTCGATAATCTAGTATTTGATTCATTATATACATTAGTATTATGTATATATGTTAATTCATGAACATTAATGTTTCTATATCATACACATTGAAGTATCTTTCCACCATTAAATAGTTCTATAACCTTATTTCATGGATGTAAAGGAAATTTAAGACACATCTCCCATAATGTCGGTAAATCGACACACCACATATGATGTTCTTATTTCTTTGAATAATAAGGAGATGAGAAGAAGTTTGTTGATGAATTTTTTCCATAAACATGATAAAATTACAGTATATATATTATAATTGATCTTTAAATCCTCTTGGATAAGTGTAGGTGAAGATAGTATAAAAAAAATTGAAAACAATTTAAAGGAAAATGAAAGGGGGTTTTTATCTCTTGATCACTTATCCTTGAGATCCTCCTTAAGGCCTTTGGTATTGGAGTTTTGGGGAGACCATAATGTTTTGGCAGTGTGGATGATCATGGGGAATGTTATTATACATGATTTGGATAATGCACAAATAATGACTGGTTTGTGAGTAGTAGAGGGAGAGGGGTGGTATTTATAGGGGAGGAGAGGATGAGTTTTCCATTATTTTAATCATTATTTTATTATTTTTCAGAATATAAGAAATTATGTTGGTTATAGTGGCTAAATATAGTAATATGTTAATTTTATTTCAAACCAGATTCCATTTAAATAATCCAATACTCAAGAATGATGCAAAAATTCAATTATTTAGCGTATTTGGTAAATTATTAAATTTTAATATTTACAAAAAAATTAAGTATTTCAGATAAATCCCAAGACATTACTCCAACCAATTTTTGATGTATAGAATTAAAAAATGATCCCAATTTTATAAAAATAGTTTTCGAAATACAATAAATTTATTTATTCATCAAAATCATAATTTATTTGAAAAATTATAATTTTAAAATTATAAGAGATATTATAACACAATGAAATATTAATCAACATCTCAAAAAATTATATCAATACCCTAAAAAAATAAAATAATAATTTATTATTATATTTTATGAAATAAATTTTTAATTAAATTATTAAAATAATCAAAAATTTGTAGTTAATTATTTATGACTTACAAAAAATACCAACACTTATACTATGATTATATTTTTACTTATAAGATGCATAAATTTTATTTAAACATTCATGGGTGAAGTTAATATTAACTTGTACTATTTAAAATTAATAAGGGTAAAATTTGTATTCATTATGATAACATTACTATTCATAAGGGTAAAATTACTATTTACAAGAGTAGGTTACTATTCCCAAAAATTAAGTTGGTCCTATCAGACTCCAAATAACTTACTGCTCATAACTATGTATGTCCATTTTTAGAAACTAAAAAATAGAAGAGGAAACAATTATCTAGAAAAGTTCATCTAGAATCAATGATTCAAACCATTTATTAATATAAAGGAAGTGTACAATAAATTGATGGGTAGGGTTATAACTATCTCCTTTAAAAAGAGTCATTACATTGATACTTAGTTTTTCATGAATTTCATTATATATTAATTTATTTAAAACCTTAGGGTGTTATAGAATGAGATTTTTACTCTATCTTTAATATATCATAAAAAATATATAAATAATAATCCATTCTTTGGAATGCCACTAACCGGACTTTCAAACCACACTCGATGTATAATACCCTTTATTTAAAAAATATAAATGGAACTCTACACCTAGATCATGCTATACTGATTCCCTAAAAAGAGATGATTAATTAAAAAATTTATTAAGTGATGTCACATGATTGGACCCATCCTAATATGATTGAGGATTTTTTACCTCCATTATCACTTAAATTTTTTTCCAATTGACCAAAAAGAATGACCATGATCGTTATTAAGAATGATAAAACCTAAATGATAATTTTTGGAAGATTTCTATCTCTCTCCATTAAACAAATTTGTATCATCCAACCTAATATATGACTATGATAAAGATCCTCTATGGTATTATTCATTAATTCTTATTATTTATCATCTCAAGGGGAATCATATTCATAATGAATTATGCAATATTCAATAAAAATGACCATATATGAATGGAATTCTTCTCCATCACAATATGAGCATCAATGTACGATTTTGAATCTATGATGGGGTCTCTAAGACCCTAATTGTTTTAATCATGGAAAATATAAAGAAATATTATGATCCATACCACAAAGGATTCTCTAAGATTTATGATACTCTTTACTATGCTAATTTATATTTGGGTCTAAATATTAATAATCATTAACAATGAATTTATTTTTTTATATAAGAAACATTTATATTGTGGATTATAACATTACTGTTGAAAAACCTAATGAGGGTAAATCATGTCTATGTAATGTTTATTAAAATGTTTATTATGTCGGCATGGTAATATTAAATCAAAGTAAAACTATGGATTAAGATATTATCCATATATCTCATTTCAATCAATTCTGATATATTTATCTTTCGAAGAATCTACAAATAAAACCATATCCATTGACCACCAAGCAGTAAAAATTTCAGACTATTTATTCATAGAATAATAATCACAGGTATAAATAAATAATGTAATAAATGAGGTAATTAAATTAAAAATTACTTTTTGGTAAAATACATATTGAATGAATCAATTAATATGTGGATACTAGTAATTAATTTCGATAAAATTAATTAAGAATATATATTCATAGTGGTAATGGTAGATTCAATTTAACTGATCAAGATGGGTCCATAGAATCCATCTTATTTGACACCAAAACTGATTGAAAATTAAAAAGTTCATCGACATGGGAAGTAACCATAACTAACCCATTAGGATCATCTAAGATTTCATTTTTTTGGTTTTAAATTTTTGGTAGTATTAATATATTTTGTTTTTATGTTTTTTCACCTATTTGTACTCTAGAAATGGCCAATGTACTAATCTATCCAAAAATCCTAGAATTTATTGAGTACCTTACTACATAGATTAAATCCTTGGAGGGGTGACACATACACGTTCATCCAAAGAGATAATTTTATTCTTTGTGGGTGTATTTGAGTATACTTCCAATCAATTTATTTTTTAAAAAAAATTACGGTCAAAAAAATTTATTATTATGAATAATATCTCATCCATTACATTTTTTTATAGGGAACATTGATGGGATCACACAAAAGGGGAAGAGGAACAAAAATTCGAGTTCTTTTTGAAAACTATATAGGGACTATATAGCACTAAATTGTAATGAAAATCCAGATTTTTCACCTCATGTAAAAATAAACATAATAGACACTATTTGAGGGAGGTATATGAAGCTGATTCCAAATGATAACCCTTTCTAGTTGATACCCCCATGGATATACTACATCCATATTTGGAAGGATATACACCACCTTTCAAATAGTGATTTTTACCGATGGAGGGATACAATGTTGTTTTGATAACATCATCCATCTCATAGACTCATTTTTTTAGATTAATATGTCCTTTATAATGTATGATTCCCCTATAATGTCATGATGGTGGACAAATAGTATGACTAATTTATGGGAACAATTTCCCCAACATCCTATAATCACCCCCACTGATGTCATACATGAAACTGTAAGTCAATGGAATGTTATACAACTAGATCAACCGAGTCATTAGTATAAAAAACAATACTCTAGTTCACCCTTTTATATGATCATCCTAATAAACTAATTATAAAAAATGTAATTTGTTTAGACCAAAACATTGGGAGGTCAGTCAAATCAAACAGAAATCTAATTAAAACGCAAACCATATTATGGAATAGAATATAATAATATGCATATAAATCATTATCCGTAAAGAATAATGATTGATAAAAGTTGAATTACATTAATTATAGGCCTTATGAATTTAAATTATTCGTTTGTAAGAATCTACCAAACATTCATAAAAGTCTCTCAATTCGTGATAACCATTATATCTCTAAATAAATTAGGAGGTCCATTAGATAAACACATTTACACATTAAATTTTTGGATAAAAATAACTAAAAAAAAATAACATGTAGTTATGGGGTCTAATGAGTCTTGTATTATTATTTTATTTAGAAAATAAAATAAAAAATTGGATTATAATAAAACAAAAGCACCTTTAATGTATATTCATCAAAAAAATTAGTATCTTTATTGTTAATGGTTCAATGATTCAGCTCATATTTGTATAGCCCCTCCACGAGTTAAGATATAATAAATTAATATATACATTTGATGCATAAAAATTATATTAAATGAGAAATAGTGAATAGATTACATAAGAGGATTATGTTGAGAAACTATTTTTGAGATCGGTTGTAGGATTCCAAATTCAATGTTTTTCTCTAAGGAATGTATTTCCATGTTAATATTTGAGGGGCATCACAATATATTCATGCATACAAACCTTCTTCATATCCCTAATGATTCCAATTCTTATTTGAAGAGGATATCATGGTACTCTTTGATGATAGATCCCCTTTTGATTTGTTTGAATGTTATTTTACTGAACCAGGGTGTTCCAAAAAGGAGATAATTTTTTTTTGTAAACAAAACTATTATACTCACATCCCATTATGTTTTTAATGACTCATAAATGATTTTATTTTTAAAAAATGGTGAATATTTTGTATTCCCCATTAATCACATTGAGGTGAAAACTCTATATTTGGGGAGTCACCAGGTTGATCTAATTAATTACAAATGCCCAATAATTATGCTTCACTCCTATGATAGTAAATCAGATGTTCCAATTTAAAAACTCATGTTTATCTGGTATTGGACCTCCATAGATTCTATTTCTATTGATCTTAACCCATGAGAATATTTAATTTAAATCAGGTATGAAAATTAATTATAAAACATATCAAAATCTCATTGATTTGCTATACATGAACCCTATAAGAAGAAAACATTCCATATAAAAACTTTTGTGCATTATCATGGAGTCTTTTCTGACTAAAAAATCATGTAATTCCAAATAAAGATGTAATTATAATGATGGTAATAATGCCCATATATCACCTCCCAAATCACATTACAGGAGTCCATTTAACACTTATAGTAAAGGTTAAAAAGATAAAGAAGGGGAAGATATCCAACATTATCTTTTGAAATTATACGGAGGTTTATTATTATTTTTTATGATTTAAAAAATTATACTTTTTTATAACATATACAACACACAACACTAAGAATAAATGAACCAAATAATGTTATTATTTAAATATGAAAATTATAACATATCCACTGAATTGGTGGGTATGAATAGGGTTAACAATATTATAAAATATATATATAAGGGACCAAATTAAAAAAAATTATTGATTAATTCTTATGAAATAAACTCTCATTTTTTAGTATATACATTTTATTCTTGAAAAAAAAATTCGTTATAAAAATTTTGTTGCTTCTTTTGAGTGAATATTATAATTATTTTCTATAAAATTAAAAAAATAAAAAATTAAAATCATTTCTGAAATAAGAATACATGAATTGTCATAGGTTTAATTTAAATTATTTTTAAAAAAATATTAATTTAATCATTAATAGTGAAAAAAACTAATTTTTACCGTAAATGTTCATTTTTTATGGAGTAATAATGTTCCAATAAAAGGTAAAATGGGTTTAATGTGACATTAGTTAAATATTTTTATTAATAATGCATTTTTTTGGATTATTTTTATGTTTCAATTTACCAATAATCATTTTTATAAATTAATATAATTTTTTATTAAAAAACCTTTTTTCATTATAATTTTTGTATTTGAAATAAATTAATTTATACCATATATTGATATCTATTATTGAAAAATGGATATCATATTTTGAAATAAAATATTTAATTTGGTTAATAGGTCCCTTTACATTTTTGTATTTTTGAATAGTTACTGAGGAAAATATTTTCCACCATGGCAAGGGAAATGTTTTTGAAATAGGGTTAAAACAATGTCGTAAGGTCTCCAGATCAGACCAACACTTAACATTATCCTAATAAATGGGTAGATTTAATAAATTTTTACATTTGTTTAGAATATATTTCTACTTAGTGACAATATTATTTTATTATGACCTTTACATTAATCTATTAAAATAAAAAATAAAAAATGTCAATATCATGAAATTAATATGACTATTTTTTTACATAATGATATATATTGGTAACATCAGTTCTAAATGTTTATTTTAAGGATAAATGAAATTTTTACCCTCACATTTTTTTTATTTTTTAGTAGATCAATAATTACATTACGTAATGACATATTGTTGAGGTAAAGATTATTGAAATATTAAAAAACTAAACAAAAGTTCAAAAAAACTATTAATAAAAATTTCAGGAGTTATTTCCATTAATTTCCTTAGATAAATATAATATATCGGGTTTCTGTGTGAGGTATACATTCAAATTCAATAATTTACTTCATGACATTAATGTTAGATTAATTTAATAGTTTCAATGTTGAAATTAATGATATTTTTTTGATAATATTAGATTATTTAGTTTTTAAAATCATAGAAATATTTCAAGAGGAAAATATGTATGAGAAATGGTTGAAACCTTCATCCATTGGTCATTAAGTACCTATAGTTTTTAATATAAATAAAATTATGACATTTTAATTTTAAAAACTCATTACCACATTTTAGATTTATATTGGTCAACCAATGAGTTAAACATAATGATATGGTTTAAAATGAAACAAAAAATTAATAATATTCATTGGATATTGATATATATACCATATATTATTTCTATTAAAATATATTTCCATTTTTAATCATTTCGTTTGATAATACTCAATAATATATTAATATTTTTAATAATATCAAGTGTGTACTTTCCCTTATTAAATATATCCCCTTGTTTCTATTATTCACAACAAATTGAGATTTGATGATAAAAAATCAAATAAATTAGAACAATAAAATACTTACACATTTTATAATTTTTGTGTCTTTCCAAAATGCCAAACCTATTTCTTTTATGGGTATATATAGAAGATTCATTTTAATGAAGTTGTAATCACCTTAACTGATCAGTTTTGTTTAACTTTTTTTACCACCTATAAATATATGGTAATTATCATTATATAAAAAATTGAATATCTTAAATATAAATATATGTTATTATTATTATTATGAAATAATCAATACCCACCCTATTTTCCATCAAATGAGAAGCAAAAGAATCTCCCATGCATACATGTTGACTACCACCTCCACATAGATATACAATTCATTTTTTGTCCCATCATTTCATGGATGGTTATTATAAATGTTTAAAAGTTTATTCATTATATTTATGAAATTATTATTAGTCAAAAAATATAATATCTTATCTACCTTCTTTTTGTCACATTTATTGAATAAAAATTTATTGTCTCTGACTCATATATATGGACCACCAACAACATTCTGTGATATGAATAAAATTTCATTTATGATAAGTGTGGATAGAAATAAGGTTATATTTTTTTAACATTATATATATATATGATATAATAATTTTTATATTATGGTTAATTATTATTTACAAATATTTTAAACTATATATTGATATGTGAAAATAATATTTATTTGTACTTACAACCAACCCTCTCCATAAATAGTGTGATTAATTTTTCTATTTATACCTTTCATGAATGACTATAAATATTTATTTGGTGTATATATATTATAATCATATCATTATTAAAAAAATTAGATGATTTAACTATGATCAATGTAAAATGACAAAGACTACCAAAACAAAACATACATGATAAACGAAGTATTTATCAACAAAAATATGGATTTAATTAATGATATGATAATAAAAGGGTGATAAAGGTAATAATTTAATATTATATGGTATTATATATAAGATTTTGGTTCTAGATAAGATTTAATATAAATATATAATTATTATTAAGGATTATTAAAAACATAATATTGTATTTAGATCTACGGTAAGGTATTTTGTAGCCCAATTTCCATTCACTAGGTTTTATTTCTACAATACTAACTTTTTAATAACATGGATATTTATAAAATTGACTCTGATTGTGTTATTTTTATTATACCCTTGATTTATTTGTATTAATATATGTCACATATAACCACTTCCCATATTAATTATCACTTCTTTGATATGTTCTTTGTAAGGGTTCCCTGTCTCACTTTTTTGTAAGACATATGCCATTTTCATCACTTGTTTCATTCGTGTGATGTGTATAAGTAACCATTTAATTTATATTTAATGATTCACTTAATATTATAATTATTGAATGATTTATTTTATTTTATTTTATTTCTTTAATGTGGGTTTTTATTCTTAATATAACAATGAAGTATGTGTTTATTAATATATCTCATTATTATTTGGGATTTTTTATGCTTAACTATTCTCTTGATGAATTATTTAATATTTATATCTTAAAAAAATTAATTTTTCTTATCATATATCAATTTCATAAAATTATATGGTTTCTTTAAATTTTTCACAATATATGCAATGAAGATTAAATTATATTGTTTTTAAATAAAATTAACATTTCTTTCTATTCGATCGAGAATTATTTCAATAGATGTAGATATTTTCATTAAATTTATTTCATGAATGCTTTAGTATTATATAATTATTTTTTATGGTCAGTTATTACTATATTCTTATATACAATAAAAAAATTTCAATTTAATCTTCATATCATGTTCTGAATGTGGCAATTTGTTCCTTTTTACCAAAACATCTAAATGAGACTTTGTTTTAACATACATAGCATGAACTTAATATTCAAGCATGATGACCAATAATTAATTGGAAGTTTAATATACATGTTTCATTGATTATTTAAAAAATAATTATGTGTCATATTTTTCTAGAAATTTTTATTTTTTAAAATGAATTTCAATATGACAATTTTATTTTCCTTAATAGTATCACTAATGATATTCTTATATTATTTCTATTAAATAATTAAAAAATGAATTATTTTCTTTTTTTCCTAGGGTTATTGGTTGTAATGATACCATCCTTATTATTTATATGGATGTTTCATGACTAATTTGACTAGAAATATATTGAAATTCTGTATAAATAATCTTCTTATAGAGACAGTAATAGATTATTATTTCATGTTGATTAAGATATAATTAACATTATTATAGTGAATTACATAGACTTATAACATGAGGGGTGGGGACTAAATTTATATACATCCTCAATTTATTACTATTTCTAATACGAAAAAATAGTGTAAGTATTTATTTGAGGCCATAGCCATTTATGACATGAATCCCTCACAACATCTTTATGATGTATTGGAAAGAATTATGATTAGTATGTTTAAAATATATCATATTATTATTTTCGATATTATGAACTCAATTGTTAATGTCCGTGTGAATATTTTAATATTTATTATATTCATAGATATGTTTCAAGCATAAGTGATCATTTAGGAGTAATTATTTCATCGTCATTTATTCTCGTCACATTATTCATCGTGATTATGTTATTGGTCAAATGTGATGTGTATTAATTTATTTTACTTACCATATTTATTATATATTATATAATCATGGTAAATTACATTGTATTATATCATTTATAAACATGTGAGATTATACATTATTTGTATTCCATTCCCCTTAATATAACAAATGATGTTTTGAACGATATCAATGATACAATAATGATTTTTATTATATGTATTTTCTATTCCAATATAATACATGAATCATTTCTGTAACTAGTTTACTATGTAAACAAAACTATTTTCTCATTTGAGATATAATCTATTTTATCTTGTACCAATTCAATAAAGTATACAAAAACTGTTGGTTACTAGGGTCACAAACTTTATTGTTTATATTAGAGGATGTTCAGTATAAACATTTGGAACTAGACATTAGAAAATAAGTATTAGTGAAAATAACCATATGACCGAATTTGAGCATAAATAAAGTATAATATAACATCATAATGATTTTTATGTTATATATTATGTGAATTTCCAAGTAATAAATCATTTCCATGATACTATAATTGGATATGGTTTTGGAACTGATTCATCTTTGGGTAATTAAACTGAATAGAGTGTAATGAGTATAATTAGGCCATCATTTTGGTGCATGGTGAGTGTTGCATTACTCTAAACTAGATTCACACTACTATGGATGTACCTTGGTAAATTCATGTATTATTTATTAACTATTACGATGTATTTTAATAGATAATGACCTTGATTATCCAATGTTAATCTTATGGTTTCTTATATTTAAAATAAAGAGTCATTGGTTTTAAATCATGTAAATACTTTTCATGATTTTTTAGCTTCCAATAATTAGTATGATTACTAATAATATTATTTTAGTTTCATATCAATGCTTATAACTAGGAATAATCATGTTAACATATAATGCAATGAAAATTCAATTAATATGATAAACCAAATTAGATGATGACTGATATCCTTATACTGAATCTATATTTTAATTTGAATTTAATTTGAATCTTAAATTATTGAATATAATGTTTTTGAAATATATCAATGTTTTATGTATTATTTGTGTAGGACCAACATATAGAGAAATATAAAGGAAATATGGAAAATACAGAACACAAATACACTTCATACCAAGCTACAAATATGATGAATATGATACTATATATTGAAGACAAAAAGTTTAATACTCCCATTAAATGATGTTTTTCTTTGATGTAGGACGATCACCTTATGGTCCAAAGCCTCAAAATATAAGAACCATAGAAAAATGAGGCATCCATCACTAGAAATTGAAATTATACATTGTGTAAATATTATATGATTTTAAAAAAATTAAATTTCATGTAAATATACAAGACATGAATCCATTTCGAGCTGTGAAAATTTTGTCCCCACACATTAAATTTTATGATAATATTCAATGACTTGAAAACCATAGAAAGACCTATAAATGGTTATTTTCAGCATAACATTCAGTGGGAGTTATATATTTCGACCTTATAATCTATTAAATGATATATTTGACCCATGTAAATACAACTATGACCTTAAGTATTAATATATGGGTTCTGATCATGTGATATAGGGGATTCCACTTGTGGAAAATCAACCACTGGGTGGCTTATACAAGGGTTCAAACATAGAGATCATTGTAGATTGTTTTCTATCTTCTATATTTATTTCCCTTTCTTTTTTAATGTTACATTCAATACAATTTTGGATAATTCAAATCCCTATATTTTCTTTATTGTCTTTATCATTCATTATTTTATAATTTATCCACTATGGTTATTTGTTTAATTGTTCATGTCGACAACACAATGATGATTGGGTTAACTCCATAGGGGATAATAAATTGGTAAAATTATTGCACACAAAAAATCTTGATTTCCCTCACATGTAATATTTTATTTGTAAATAGTATCATTTTGTGCATTCACATTAATTTTATTTATCATTGATTCTAGGAAAAATGATTCCTGTAATGAATGATCACCAATATGATTAAGATAATTTATTCATGAAAATTAAATTAAATTATTCTTATGTTTTTATTAAACATACAATAATATGATTAATCTATTCAAATTTCTAAGACCGTGATGAATTATGATTATAAAGTAGATTGATTGGGATTTTTTTAAAGGTTGGGGTAGAAACCTCATTATTATTTAAAGAAAATACCTCTTTTTTACTAGGTAAAGGAGGATCCATTATATAGCCTGAAGGTCTATGGACAAGTGGCTTGAATACAAGGCTTGAAAGCCCATTTTTTGGCCTAAAGAGTCCCTTAGTGAACATTACTACTATAGTACCCATGCTACTATAGTTCTTTCTATGGTACTGCCGCTGCTACAGTCCATATTATAGTGAATCTACCACTACAGTGTCACCACTACTATAGATACTACTAAAGTGTCCTTCTACATTGCAACTATATTACCCCTAAAATTTTTCCCTGCTACATAATATTCTTATGTTTTTACCAAAATAACCAAAATGTGATTTATCTATTCAAATTTCTTAGACCATTATGAATTAATATTTTAGGGTAGATTGATTGGAATTTTTATTAAAGGTTAACTCTGAAGCCTCATTATTATTTAAAGCAAAGAATTGTTTTTGACTGGGTGGAGGGAGACCCATTACATAGCACAAAGGCCCAAGGCCAAGTGGCCTGAATATAAGGCATGAATGCCCATTTTTTCCCAAAGAGAAGTCAACTTAATTTTCATACTATGACCACCCTTGAAAAATGGTTCTTCTCTCAACTAATATTATATTTTCTTAAATTTATTTAAATTATGGAAATTAAGTAGTTTTATAAAATAAAAATAAACTGGGAGCAACCTTTCCATTAGTCAAAAGTCTTATTTTATGTTTGTTTAACTATCATTGATTTACCCTGGTCCCTTCTATTGATCATGATATCAAAATATATATTTTCACATGTCACCATTTCATAATGGAAAAAATTCATAATCTCGCACAACAAAACCCAAAAAAGATCAAAATAAACCAATTTATCATTGTTGAGATTGTCCAGTGATGTAGGAGAAAACTATCATGTACAATGTCTTTACATCCAAAATGGGTGATCCACCCAACATTTTGTGCCCCATTATCTTGGTTAATACTTTTAAAATCAATCATATAATCATTATATAATCTAGAACATGGGGATTTTTATTGGACTATAGAGAAAATATCCCAATGAAAATATCCCAAATTTCATTGAAGTATGAAACACCTCTTAGAATTAAGGTGTGTTGTCAAATTCTATTAGACAATGAGACTTTAACTTATACATGTGTGATAGAACTAAGGATTGGATTAAATTACCAGATTCTATGAACATCATGACATGGAATGATATAGATAATAAATTCAATGAACAATATTTCCCACTTATATGATAAATTCATATATATCATTTAGATATATTTTTTTATGGTTTGGTCATGCTTTATTCTATAATACATAGGGTGTTGATGTGTTTTCCTATGAATTATGAATTCAAGAATCAATGGAGGAATGCAAAAAAAATGGAAAAAATCCCATTTGACTTCATAAGTCCAATGTACACAACATGAATTCCTATATCCAACAATATTATAATGAAATTAAAAATTTTTAATTCCATTTACATGGTATGATCCAATTACACTATATGAATATAGACTACACATCAGAAAATACATGAATTTAAAAAAAGATGAGATACATGTTGTGAGGTTAGTAAATGACATGAAATGTTCTAATTGTGAATCCCATTGAAGATATAGGTAGTGAAAACCACGAGATCAAAAATATTTGGAGAACATTTCAGATCAGATGTACATGAAAGGAAATCCACACACATACGGTGAAATTACCAATAAAAATTATTCTTAAAGGTGTTACCCAACGTGATTTATCTACATGGAATGTTATGTTCATATTTATATATATATATATATATATATATGTCATAACCCTTGATACGGATAGAGACTTTAGAACATGATTGAAAAACATTTAATTTCATATATATTTCATGTTATTTTTTATATAAACATTCCATTAACCATTTCTTTTCAATTTTAAATTAATTTTTTTATATATTTACTTTCCACGACAATGTATTTCTTATTAATTCTCCCTTTTTTGGTTCAACACTTTATTTCAATATTGATTTTCATGCAATGTAAAATCTTATTTGTTTCTTTATTATTCTTACATCCTAGTGAATGATAAAATTTTCTTTAATTTCTATAGTTGGGATTGTGCTGATTCAAATTATTTATTTACTATGTTGATCATGCTTCCTATTTTTTATTTCAGTTAATTACACAATTCGTGTATAATCATATTCAGGTTAGGGGTTGACAGTTAGGGCATGTTTTTGAATAATAAATTTATAAATAGAAACATGGGAACCCTAAACGTAGAAACTAGGTTAAAATTTGTTTTTCTATTTCTTTTAAACTAACCATACTATGAGAAATTTAATTGAATGACACCAATGTAATTGGAGTTGAGAAAGGTTGGAACAACATATTTTGATAAATTCTAAATTGAATCCAATCATCCAACACTTAGGGTGCCATCTATATCTAGTAAATGGAGTAATTTTTGGCTTATGTAGATCCAATTTGTCACACCAAAACCAATTGGTGTACTTTTCACTACTTCAAAAAAATTCATACGTATATCCCAAGCTTTGATGTATATTATATTTTTCCTGAATTAAGAAATTGACCTTGATTCATTCTTTTTCATTTGAATTAATCCCGATTTACATTTTCTTAAGAAAAACCAAACCTGATAAAGTTCATGAGAAATCCCTATAATGTTTCCCCCTTACCAGATATCCTTATGTCTTAGACACCTCAAAACCAATATGATACACATTTTTAGATGAGTGTAGTTTGGGAAACATAAATTATATTCTGATCAACACCCAATCATAATCAATGCTTTTATGTGGTAGCTTAAAATTTTTGTGCTATTACTCGTGATATATTTTCCGTAGCACAATAACCTTTAGCAAAAACCATTTATTGCCTCACCCCAACCATTTCTGCCGTTATTTTTACCACTTTTTATCATAGACTTGATGTTACATATTATCCATTTACATTATCTTAGTGCATGAGTTAGAACCCAATGAATATCTCAAAGAGTCATGAAGCTCAAAAACTGCTTCCTTTCATTACTATAATCGAGATATCTATGACATCACACCAACACATAATAATGGATGAACACAAAATCCATTCTCTACCACACCAGAATAACCTATAATATACACCACCTAAACATGAGGGAGAGGGACCAGTTCTATTGGAGCACACCATCATTGAATATTGTATATTTTTCATTAGTGGGGATACAAAAAATCATGGCGTACCCTCTAATTTCTAGGAATTAATTTTAAATATAACATGGATGAATCCATATGATTTAGAACATGATGAATTTTAGTGTATTTAAATGAGAATATCTCCATGAGAATCTATCATCCTTTCTAGAAGTCCAAAACGTGTTTTGAAACCAAAGTGTATCCATTAATCCCATTTTTCATCATTTATTTCCTTTCTTATTGTTCAATAGAGAAAATGAATCTCTTAAAATTCAAGCTCTTGAGTCTATCATGAAATTGGATGATTTTACAAATATATTATTATATAATTACTCTAAACACATATGAACGAAAAAAATAAAAAATGACATCAAAAACAATAACTCGGTTGATGGAGGGTCGACATGGGAATCCTGGGATCATTTTTAAGATGTAACCTTAAAATTACCACATCCAGAACATGATGGGTGGGTACAAATTTGAAACTTCTACTGAGTAATACATCTATATTCCCACCACTTTGTGGATTCTAATGATGATGTTGGATGATTACATAATATTCATGATGTTAGAAGAGTGTGGTAAGATTATATTTCCCATAATGAAAGTCTAAAAAAGAGTGATAGTGGACCGCCTCAACTAGGAATATTTCATGTTCAAGAGAATGACCACATGGAATCCTTAGTTGATGGTCTCAAAAAAGATTTGTAGTCTTCTCAACTACCCACTAAACCACCTCCACTCCATTCCTCTATTATGTAAATACAAGTATCTGATATGTGTGGAGGCCCAAAAATATCGACACAATAGAGTAGGTATAGAACAGTCTCAAAAAAATATTTCAATTATTTGAGTCATAATAAACAAATTTTTAATTTTTGGTTGCCCCAACAATACCATCAACAATACTATTGGTAGATGATGGATCAGAAACCACAACCAACTCAAGGTTATTATCAATAGAGGATTTCTCAAGCACCATGATGGAATCAAGGAACTCCTAGGAACCCAGCCTAACTTATAGATCCTCAAACGCATCAACAATTTCAACAACAACCTTTTTCCATATATCACAGTAGTTTCCACGCAATTAATAATAGTACTATCAATAGGCTCCACCAGGATAGAAATAGATAACCCCACCACTAAAATCAATTCTTGGGAGCATTATAACAACTTTCTTGAATAATGTAGATCATAGGATTAATAAAAAAATTTAAAAACCAAAGGTATTCCTTACGCAATCGTTAACACCAAGTGGGGAAATATATAACACATTTTTAGATCCATTAACGGGTAAATATTCGGGTAATATCTAGACACATCCAAGAGTGGAGGAAATGGTTGTGGTTCTTATCAGTATAAGAATAATTGAATTATTGCATCCATTACTAGGTGAGGAAAATAAGTTAAAATGTCTTTCTAAACATGCTTCAATAATCAACAAGTATACCGTTGATAGGACAAATAAAGAGGTCCAATTGAAAATTCTTGGAGTAATACCAATTTAAAAACATCTTGAATATAATGAACCATAAAATGATGATCTATACATGGAAACTCAACCATATAAGCCCATTATCCAATATTTATAGACCACAACACAAGTTAAAATATAATGAAAATACAAAAAGATGTTAGAGATAGTTAGGAAATTAGACGTCTACACTATCTTTGTAGGTGTAATTTCTCAAAGGCCTACTTATGAAACATTTCTAAAAGATTTTTCCACTAGACATGGGGAAATGGAAAAACTAAGACCCATATCATTAAATTAAGAATCCATTATAGTTGTTTAGTGGAAGATACCACCCAAAATGAAAGACCCCATAAGTTTCTATAATCCTTACTCTATTAGAACATGAAATTTTGAATAATCCTTATGTGATAATGGTGGAAGTATCAATCTCATGATGATGAGTTCCTTAAAAATATGGGGATAAATTAATTGAATCCACTAGTGATTCACTTAAATAGACTGACCACTTATTTATATACCCTCTGGGATATGTTAAGGACACCTTATTCATGGTTGGTAAGTTC
This sequence comes from Viscum album, assembly GCA_963277665.1. Taxonomy (NCBI): domain Eukaryota; kingdom Viridiplantae; phylum Streptophyta; class Magnoliopsida; order Santalales; family Viscaceae; genus Viscum; species Viscum album. The sequence continues at coordinate 91,046,016 of OY728147.1, forward strand.
ATTTTCCTACTAATTTATTTGACAAGGATATGGATGATTATGTAGATGTTCCTAAAATTTCAAGGGGAGAATTTATCAAAACTAGAAATATTTTGATCAATATAAGAATTGGATGTTTGATATTTTGAGTTACTTAATGACATGTTTTTTAGAGATAGTCATGTATGATAAGGAAGATAGTGAATAATTGGATTATCAATATATGTTTTTAAAGATGAGAAAGATGATTATATAGATAGTATATATGACATTAAGATGGTATATCTTGATGAAAATAGAAACAGTGATTACAAGGTTGTGAATTACACTACACATAAAACAAGGGATGTTATTCTACCATTCATACACTCTAGTATAAAGAACCCTTGCATGAGGATCATGTCCTTACATTTCAATTCATTTAAATGGAATAATTTTTATCTCTAAATAATAAATGAATCAAAAAAATGGAAGCATGCCAGTATAAGTTTAATCGGTTAGATTAGAGTTTATGGTGGTTCAATAACACATGATATGGGTAAGAGTTGAACTTATAAAAATGAAAAAAAATTATTTGTGTGTATAAATTACATGAAATGAAATTTCATAGGCCTGGAAAAATTAATTCCAACATTTTACACATTTTTTATATCATACATCACATGAAGAATCTTGGAATCAATATTTTAATTCCAGTATTTAGTGCTCATAATATCCATCTCACCCCAACTCGCCTTCTAATTCTCAAGCTCCCTAGGTTACCGACCATCCTCCCTTACTACCGATTAACCTCTATCATCCCTTATAACTTATCATATTCTACGATTCTTCCTACCAATACTCTACCTTCACTGCTCTGTGAAACCAATAATCATAACATGAACCATGACCATAAAAAACATGTTATTGGGAGACCATACAATGCTACCCAAGAAATAGTAATTGGTTCCTCCTACACCACTCATAGATCCCACCCCTTCTGTCATGACTCGACCCAATGGGGCTCGAGCCGTGACTCCCCAAGCCCACATCCAATAGGAAAGGGGATGGCGACTAGTTCCGAGTAGGATATCACCCACAAGGGAGGAATTAGCCTAAGGTACCTGTACACACGTACCCACATACACCTCCATCAAACACTTCATAGATATATAAAACTGAATAGTAAATGCATGCATACAACTACCCTAAACCAGAGTGCAACAACAGTACAAAAATAAAAAAATAGGACCCACCAAAAGAAAACTAAAAAAGCATCCAACCTGCTCATAAGGAAGAAAACACTACCAAAAGCACCTGCGGGTAAGCTCCTCGGCATCACTCCGGTAAGTACTACAGTTAGTCCCGCTCACTCAGCTCCACCTACTCTAGGTCCTCTTGGGATTCCGTCAAAAAGCTTGTGGTCTGCACAAGACACAAACATGTGCAGTAAAAGCCAATGTATTTCTTAGTATAATAATACTTAGTAGGCTCCCCAAAAACCCAAAACAAAAGAGAGAAACTAAAAGGCAACAGTCCCCTCATCCCAGCCAGAGGGAACCCAGACGAGAGAAGAACTCCATCTCGTGACCATCCTCATCTAAACACGACTAGTCATCACAGCTCAGGTGTATGCCCATACATATACCATGAGAAATCAAGATATACTCGGCTCACCCACCAAGAAACATGAGGTACTGAACTAATCACTAGCAACGGTTCACAACCAAAAGAGAACACTCCACGATCACTGTCATCCTAGACAATACTCGTCCGAGAGATACACTCCATTTGGTCCCACACAAACATCTCAGACGCTAACCCGTGAGATCACCCTCGTCAGATATCGTCACTGAGGAAACCTCGCTGAAACAACATAAACACCAAACTCCACATATAGGGGATCACTCCTAGGGTTTGCTAGGGGATGCCAGAACCCACACCAGTATAAGAAGATCTCACAAATAGGGGATCACTCACAGGGTCTTCTAGGGGATACCACAACCAGATCTGGCATTCGTAGATCTTACAAATATGGGATCACTCCCACGGTCCGTTGGGGGATACCACAGCCCGATCTGGAATTCGTAGATATCACAGATAGGGGATCACTCCCAGGATTTGCTAGAGGATACCATAACCCGAACTGGCACTCGTCAGAAACACCTCACTCAAATAGAGGATTGTTGCCCGTCAAGGTAGTCACGATGATACCAAAACCCCATCTGGTATAGCTCACGTTGTAGGGGATCGAACCGATGATGCACCAACCCTACTGAAACCACATGCTAAGTAAGGGATCATATAACCAAAAATATTGAAACCATACTATAAACCTCATGTTGAGTAGGGGATCGTATAACTAATGATATCTCAACCCTACTATGCACGGCCCACTACGTAGGGGATCATATTTCAGATGATGCCTCAAACCCTACGGGGTTAACCTACTATATAGGGGATCATCGCCCGTGGATAAACGGTCAAAGCGATACCAAGAACCCAATCTAGGGATCTGATGCTAGAGGATCCCGCTCTGGGCCCACTTGTGGGATGCCACAACTCTAACAGATTAAACATCTAATCGAGAGGATCACAAACCCATGCTAAGGTTGTGATGTCACGCGAACCCTTGTAGGAAAGAACCAAGGGAGTACCCTCAACCATTACTGGTCCAAACATTGCTAACCTAATAGACCAACCACAATGCCACACAGCACACCTCCAAGGCCAATACCGAGGCCACCATCGCGATCCATGCGAAAAAACACGCAGGATAGGCTATTTACTCACCTGAAAAGGAGCACCGGTGAAAAAGGAAATATTCACCCTAGCTATACCATGTGGGGCCCACACTATGGTCCCAAAACTCATCAAGAAGATCATACTACTTCTATCCCTTTCAAAAAACAAATGGGGTCAACTACTCGAACACTCCAAACGGATGTAGGGTGAAAAAGTGACATTTCATCGTTAAACATGCAAACCGGGCCCTGTGGGGAAAGAACCATGTCTTTAACCTAAAAACTGAAAGCATCATCTCAAAAAGTCCGCACGAGAACTAGGATCATGCTGCCACTGATGGCACATCCATCGGACATTCGGTTCGTGAGGTACGTTCATTGCATGTTTTAATAATAATTTAATATTATTAAATTAAAGTGTTTCGTGTCAACCAGCTTCGAGTAAAGAACTCAAAAAACACAAAACCCACGTTGAAAATTCTGCCTCACTAAGAAAAACCCATTTCCATCGACGGCACGTCAAACGTACGTTCCGTTTAAGAGATACGACCCTTTGAACAAAAAGGGGCACAAAATTGGGCATGTCCACTCCGGTTGGCCCGGTCCAGACCGCCGGCCCGCGGTCCAGCCGCGGGTCTGGTTCAGCTTTTCGCGGCCCGTCCGAACACCACTGGACCCCCCTTGGGTCTGGTTACTCCAAACAGATTGGCCTATTGGCCGGTCTTTGTCTGTGCGCCGCACCAGCAGGACCCGCATGTTGCAGTTCCTTGACCCCCCGCCAGCCGAGAGTGTCACTGCGACACCGGCCGCCCATTCCACAACCGCCGGGGCTCCCCGCTCCACCACCGGGACATCCCGTCTCCTCCAGTTCCTGCTACCCCACATAGCCGCCACCTCTGCCCACCCACACCTGAGTCCGCTGCTCCAGCCACACCCGACGCCGACGTCCTCACCGGTCACACCCAATGCCGCCCCATCCACCAGCTGCCACACGCTGGCCCTCTATGCTCCACCTCAGCCTACCGTACTGCACCAAACGACTCCGACCAGCTCCCCCGCTGCGGCACCCCAATCTCCAGCCACCACCCTTGCCAGATTTGGGGCTTTCTTCAGCCACCACAACCGCTCCGGTGGTCCGAATTTGAAACCGAAGGCGGATTTGGAATCCTTGCGACGAGGCCTTCGCATCGCCTTCCCCCAATCAACGATCCCATGGAGTTTTGGCGCATATGCAAATTCGGTCGAACAACAACGAAGAACGCATCGAACACAGGATTTAGAACGGGACTCGGAAAGTGGTCCTGTTCGTTCAGCCATCGTCCCAATTCTAAAATTTATAAAATTTAAACAATATATTTGAAAATAACTAAAGAGATTTATGAAAGAGAGGAAAATCAATAGAAATCCTACCTTGATCCAGTCATTAATCGTTGGTGACGTGCCTGCTACGATCCCACTTCGATCCTCCAGAGTTCGCTCCACAATCTGAAAAGGAATAGCAAAAAACGTTGAAGAACGGATGAGAGTGAAAGATAAGGAAGGAAATTAGGGTTTTCCCTTAATTACATCTTTCAATAGAATTTATAAAAACTCACAAAAACGCCACCGACGGTCGTAGATTCTGAAACCTCTGTGATCGCCTATTTTATATCACGCCTATGAAAAACACCCCATTTCAAACTCAATGAAAGTCTCAGATTTCATTTCAAGATTTAGTTCGAATGTTATTTGAAGAGAACTCGAGTGATAAAAATAACTAAGTCATTATTTAAAAATGGCAATTTTTCCCCTGGGTGACATCTCTCATAGTAGGCTCGTGCCCTCAACTTTTACACCCCAACTAAGGTAAAGGACAAACATCGGACGCAACCGCGCCCTCATATTTTCTATCTGAGCTAACGTTTAGGAGAAAAATCACTTTCTCCATGTGCATAGAATAAAAATACTTAATATTTTGATAAAATTTATTCCAGGAACACCGGGCCTCAGAATTTAACATCGTCTTCGTGCCTAGATATGGAATTATTCATATAAATATTCCAAAGTCTAACAGGGCCAAAACCTGAGCCGCTACATCCTCCCAACATTAGAACTTTTCATCCCTGAAAATCTATAACCACAAGGAAAGCTACTGGAATCTCAACTAGGTCTCCCATGCCAGTGAATTCGCCAACAAACACCCCTGCCTGAACACCTAAGTCAGAGGGACTCATCCACCACACCTCAACACTATCTTCTTTGGACGGCACTGACTCACCCGCACGGTTTTGATCGCGTCACAAAAATGCATCTCAATGGGGGGAATATCCCTCCTCCTCACGCATTCAAAGCACGCCAAACAACACCCACATAGGGTCTTACCAATTCCCTGAATAAAACTCGAGAAAGAAACGGAAAGGGAAGTGTACCGCTAAACAGTGTATATAAAAACTACTGTAGAAATTAAAAAGGACACATGGAATACCTCTATCCATCCACAGAGCCTCTGGGTCAACAGCCTCTAGGGCAGGCAGCTATCCTCACCCTCGCCCTCCTTCTCCCTGATCTCGGCGTGGACCACCTGGGGGTGGTGGTGGTGGAATCTGATACCGCCTACCACCTCTCGTTGATACACCCGCTCTGTCACTTCATAGACCACCATGTGGACTTCCAAACTCATGAAATTACCGCTGGCAAGGCGGCCTGTCGACCCGCTCCCTCTCAGCAGCTCGACGGGTCGGACAATCTCTAGCGAGATGTCCCCGACCATCGCAAGAGTAACATCACCTCTTCAACGGCCGAAGAAAACTGGCATGAAAGCCCTGAGCCTCAAATCCTCCATCCTGGGGTCTCTTCCTGAAACAGTGGTAATGCCTATACCCCTACTTCTACCCCCGGATACCAGCTACCGACGTCCCTACTGCCACATGCCCAGCACTGACGGGCTCAATCTGCTCATCCAAAAAGCTCTCCACCACCAAGGCTCGCTCTTGCACTCCAGCATTGGTGAGAAAAAACAAAGAAACCACACCTTCTTGGATGCCTCTGCGTAGGCCCTGCTCGAAGGTATTAACCCTAAATAACAGGTCTCGAACCATATCCAGGGAGTAACGTGACAGTTCTGTAAACCTCGTTGGGTACTCCGACATAGTCATGCCCTCCTGCTGAAGCTGCAGAATCTCCTGAATCCGCACTGACCTTAGTGTCATCAAATAGAACTCTTCCCTGAAGAGCCGCTCAAACTCTACCCATGTGAGCATCTTTTAATCGTGGGACTACGTCCCCAAACACCACAATCACCCATCCAAACCATGCAGAAGGTTCACCGCTAGGACCACCAACTGATCTGGCGGTGTCCTCACCAGGCGGAAAACTCGGGTGACTGCTTCTAGCCAGTCATCAGCTGCCTGAGGGTCTGGATCACCCTGGAACCTCAGAGGTCACTGCCTCTAGAACTCATGCAGCGTACTCAGCCAGTGTACAACCTCATCCTGCACTACCGGCATAACCAGCTGCTCAACAGGTGGTGGCTCAACTGTTGGACCACATAGAGGTCCATCCTCAGAACCTGAACTCTGGTCCATAGCCTCTACATGGGGAGGATCGTCACCACAATCCCACTGCGTAACCCTCACTAGCTGTCATCGTGGAGGTATCCTAACATAAAATCTTGATGCACCATAATCAAAGAGTATATCGGGAGAGCTGACTCAAGAAGAACAAGGGAAATCCAAAAACTCAGTCCTATATTATACATGTACCGTTATGTCCCTACGACTAGTGTCCAAAATCCCCAAGTCGAAAAGCGGGTTATTTGAGTCCTACTGAATGGATATGTCGGCCGCCGCAGCAGCACTAGAGTCCATGGCCTGAAAGCCGATCTTGAAACATCATGACACTACCACTATGCAACCCAAACCAAAATAATAGTCAGACTAGCTATGCTCAGAGATTCCAAAGGTGGAACCTCCTTTGATACCACTATGTCCCGACCTCGACCCAACGAGGCTCGATCTGTGACTCCCCAATCCCACCTCCAATAGGACAGGGGTTGGCGACTAGCACCGAGTAGGCCATCACACACAAGGGAGGCATCAGCCAAAGGTACCCATACACATGCACCCGAATATACCTCCATGCAACAGAGTAGAGATATATAAAACTTAATAGTAAATGCATGAATACAACTATCCCAAACTAGAGTGCAACAGAAGTACAAAAAGGGATAAACAGGGCCCACAAAAAGGACACTACAAAAGAATCCAACCTGCTCAGAAGGAGGGAAAAATTTCAAAAAGCACCCACCGGTAAGCTCCTAAGCACTGCTCCGGTAAACACCACGGTCAGTCCCGCTCACTCTGCTCCGCCTACTCCGGGTCCTCCTAGGACTATGTCGAAAGGCTTGTGGTATACAGAAGACACAAACATGTGCCGGAAAATCCCGTTCATAGGTGAGTATAACAATACTCAGTAGGCACCCAAAAAACCCAAAACAAAAGAGATTAACTAAAAGTAAACAATCCACTCATCTGAGCCAGAGGGAACCCAGATGAGAGAGAAACTCCATCTCATGACCATCCTTGGCTAAAAACAACTAGTCAGCACAGCTTAGGTGTATGCACAGACATATAACATGAGGAATCCAAATATACTCACCTCATGAACCAAGCCACATGAGGAAATGACCTCATCACCGACAATGGTTCACAACAAAGAGAGCACACTCCACGATCACTATCATCCCAGATGACACTAATCCAAGAGATACACTCAATCGGGTCCCACACAAACATCTCAGACACTCACCCTAGAGATCACGCTCGTCGGATATCGTCACTGAGGAAACCTCGCTGAATCAACATAAACACATAACTCCTCGGATAGGGGATCTCTCCTCGGGTACGTTACGGGATACCAGAACCCACATCGGTATAGAAAGATATCACAGATAGGGGATCACTTCTAAGGTCCGCTCGGGGATACCACAACCCGATCTGGAATTCGTAGAACTCACAGACATGTGATCACTTCTAGGGTCTGCTGGGGGATACCGCAACCCGATCTAGCATTTGTAGATCTCACAGATAAAGGATAACTCCATGATCCACTGGGGGATACCACAACCCGATCTGTCACTTATCAAAAACACATCACTCAGATTGAGGGTCATCTCCCGTCAAGGCAGTCATGACGATACCGAAACCCCATCTGTTATAGCTCGTGATGTATGGGATCGAACCAATGATGAACCAACCCTACCGAAACCACATGCTAAGTAGGGGATCATATAACCAATGATGTTGAAACCCAAATATAAACCACATGCTGAGTAGGGGATCGTATAACTAATGATACCTAAACCCTACTATGCACAGCCCACTACGTAGGGGATCAAATTCTCGATGATGCCTCAAACCCTACGGGGTTAACCAGCTAGATAGTGGATTTCCTCCAAAGGATAAATGTTCACAGCGATATAAAGAACCCGATCTAGGGAAACGATGCTAGAGGATCCTGCTCCGAGCCCACCGGAGGGATGCCACAACTCTAATAGATTAAACATTACATCGAGAGGATCACAAACCTGTTCTAAGGTTCTGATGTCACGCAAACCCTCATAGGAAAGAACTAAGGGAGTACCCTCAACCACTGCTGGTCCAATCATTTCTAACCCATGAAACCCACCAAAACTCCACACCACGCACCTCCAAGGCTGATACCGAGGCAACCATCGCGATCCATGTAGAAAACACGTAGGATAGGCTGTTTACTCGCCAGAAATGGACAACCGGGGAAAAAAGAACTATTCACCATAGCTAGCTCATGGGGGGCCCACACTACAGTCCCAAAACTCATCAAAAAGATCATACAACTGCGATCCCCTCAGAAAAACACATGGTATCGATTACTCGAACACTCCAAATAGATGTCAGGTCAAAAAGAGACATTTCATCGTAAAACGTGTAAATCGGGCCATGTGGGACCCACACCTTTCCTTTAACTAGAACACTAAAATCAACATCTCAATAAATCTGCACGAGAACTAGGATCTTGCTGCCGCTAATGGAGCGTCCATCAGATGTCTGGTTCACGAGGTATGTCCGTTGCAAGTTTTAATAATAATTTAATATTATTAAATTAAAGAATATCAGGTCACCCACCTTCGAGCGTATAACTCAAAAACCCTAAAACCCTCTTCATAAACTTCTCCTCGCTGACCCAAACCCAAGGCCATCAACGGCGCGTCAAACGGACACGCCGTTTAGGAGATACGCTCCTTTGAACAAAAAAGTGGCCAAAATTGGGCCGGTCCACTCCGCCCGGCCCCGTCCGGACCACCGGCCCGCGGTCCAGCCACCGGTCCGAGCCAACTCGCATGAGACCCGTTGTCTGCGGCCCGTCCTAACAACACTAGACCCCCCCCCCCCGCTCTGGTATGGTTCTTCCAAACAGACCGGCCGCTTGGCCGATCTTTGTCTGCGCGCCGCACTAGCTGGACCCGCTTGTTGTGGGTCCTTGTCACCCCCCTCCCCCGAGGTCAGTGCCTCGGGGCTCCTATCGACTATCGAAGGTAGAGGGAGACTACCACCCCCTGTAGGCCAAGCGTGCCACCGCGACTCTGGTCGCCCGCGCCATGGCCCCCTGGCCTCCCCGCTCCGCCGTCAGGGAGAGCTCGGCTCCTCCGGTCCCTACTGCATCACTCTGCTGCCGCCTCCGCCTGGCCGCACCCGAGTCCGATGCTCCGACCCCACTCGATGCCGCTGTCCTCTCCGGCCACACCCGACGCCGCCTCATCCGTCGGCCTCCGCACACCGGCCCTCCGAGCTCCACCTCAGCCTATCGCACCGCACCGAACGGCTCCGTCCGTCTCCACCGATGCGCCACCCCGATCTTCGGCTACCACCCTTGCCGGAGCCGGGGCTTCTGTCGGCCGCCACAACCGCCCTGGCAGTTTGAATTCAAAACCGAAGAAGGATTTGGAATCCTCGGGACGAGGCATTTGCAGTGCCTGCCTCTAATCAACGATCCCACATAGTATTGGCGCATCCGAAAATTCGGTTCAAGAACAATGAAGAATGCGTCGAACACGGGATTTATAATGGGACTCAGATAGTGGCTGTGTTCATTCGTCCATCTTCCAAATTATAACATTTATAGAATTTAAACAAAATATTTGAAAATAACTCACAAGATTGACGGAGTGGAAAATCAATAGAATGTCTACCTTGATCCGGTCATTCATCGTTGGCGACGCGCCCGCTGCGATCCGCTGGAGTTTTCTCCTCAATCCGGTGAAAAACAATGAAGAATTCCAGAGAACAGTTGAGAGAGAGAGAGAGAAAGGAAATTAAGGCTTTCCCTTAATTCTCTCTTTTAAGTGAATTTATAAAAACTCACTGAAACACCACCGACAGTTGCGGATTCCGAAACCTCTGCGCCTGCCTATTTTATATCACACCTAGGCAAAACACCCCATTTCAAACTCAATGGAAGTCTCAGATGTCAATTTTGAGACATTTTTTGAAATTTATTCGAAGAGAATGCCAGTGATAAATATCACTAGGTCATTATTTGAAAATGACAATTTTTCCCTGGGTGACATCTCTCACAGCAGGCCCGCGCCAGCAACTTTTACACCCCACCTAAGTTAAACAGCACGCTCCGGACGCAACTGTGCCCTCCGTTTTCCGATACAAGCTACCATTTATGAGGAAACTCACCCTCTCCATGTGCATAGCATAAAAATAATTAGTATTTTTATAAAATTTATTCTGGGAACACCAAGCCTCGGAATCGCACGACGTCTTCGCGCCTAGATCTGTAATTATTCAGAGAAATATTCAAAGTCTAATAGGGCCAAAACCCGAGTCCCTACACCTTCTTTATCTACATCCAATTATGCCCCTTCATCCAAATCTGTCTATTCTAATCACTCATCTAGTCCATCTTATTGTATAGAACCATTCCTTCACCAATAAATGTGCCTCCACTTTTCAACTCCCAAGAATTATGTTTGGTTTTATCATCTATATGATATTCCTATGAGGACTATCAAGAACCTATGCTTGGCCATACTCGATAATATCCACATGAAAAGGGAGTTTTTCAACGTATTATTATGGAATCAACAATCAAATAACACTGAGGCGTGTGAGGAAATTTTCCATGATCTATTCCTAGAGTCATTATCCATGTCAAAACTCAATGTGGAACATGTCACCTTTCAACTGGGTGACTGCCCTTGTGAGATAACGATTTGAGATTGTAGAGTGAGACTCTGTATATATACAAAAAAAATTTAGTTCCACTTATTATGTTTCCATTAAAATAGAGATTAAAAAAGGATACAATGATGAGTATTACACTAATCTCCCTAGGATCATAAGACCATTATCTATCAACTCACAATGAAGTGAACCCAGTTTCATGGTGTGATATTATGGAATATTCCCCAAGATAATACTCTTTCATGTTTGGGAAGAGGATATGGTCATAGAAGAATAAATTAGATGTTGTTCCTCATTCTTACTTTATACACGGGACTTCCTATTGTCATCATGGACTTCCAATTCTCACTTTTGTACTAGTCCCAGTTAATGAGGGCCATAAGTTCCTTGATGGGAGGTAGCTTTATCGCCCACCTTTACTTTAACTTGATGTCCTTGATGCCACCTAGAAAATTTCTTATCTTATAAGGGTGGAGTATATTTAACTACTCATGCTCTAAAATATGGATCTCTTGTGGAAGATTAAGGGAGTCTTAAAGTGTTTCGTTGAGTTGGTGGGTGATGTACATGAGGCCCCAGCTCAACCTACCGCTACCCCTACTGACCCAGCCTCATCCCATTCTTCCAAAACTACCCCACATTCCTATGATAATAAAACTACACTAACCCCTACCACTATAGCTACACAAACTATAAATACTTCCCTTATCCCCATGTACCATCCAATGTATTGTAAGTTATTTAGTGTCGTATGGAGAACAAGAGACATATTTTTTACTTCATGAACACCCCACTAATCGAGTCATCCATTTTCACCACTAACACCCAACAACTATCCTCAATATCCTCCCACCCACTACCACCTACTTACCCCACTCCTACCTCGATCCCTAACTTACCTCCCACCAAGTTTGTCCTACCTCCAGGGTTCTCTGATCTTTTCACCTAGATGGATTATCTTATGGAGTAAGATGGATGGGGAAGGGCCTCACCATTCCATCTCCACATGAGGTTCCACTAATTGTTCCAGCTGATAGATGTTGACCATAGTATGGATCATCACCTACCTTCCACCTCTCACAACTGAGCCTACTTCCATAACTATAGAACCACCTATGGAATTCGATGAACCTAACTACACCATCATTTCATCTATTGATTGGAGGGGACTAAAAATGAATATAAAAGTGAACTAGACTACACCATTTAGATTTGCACATGTCCCCTCCCCTATTGTATGATATTTTTTGTGTCTATTTTTTTAACTCCCTTTTTTATTATGTATCACATGATATATCATTTATGATATACATCTATGCTCGATAGTTTTGACTATACTAACTTATAACTTATTTTAATTTTTACATTTAAATTAATTTATCCATGTATACCTCTAAAACATCATCTATGGTCATTGAAGAGCATATTAGGCCACCATAAGGCATCCTAGGTGAGATATATCAGCATGTGGAAGATATAAAGAGATATATTGAAGATTTTAATCTCCAGATCTATACATAGTAAGATTCAACATGATGATTTTAATTGAATTTATTACTTTAAAATATGTTTTATGGTCAACCCATTCCAATGATTCTAACCCTTCCAATCTCCCCATCTGATCGCTGAAACCACCACCAGTTTCCAGTGGAGACAGAGGACATCAGAGCTAATAGATTCCACTGACTGATTCATTTTTCTATTTATCTAACTTACATCATGATTGTTGTCACTTTATGGGGAGAAACACATAATTATTGGTTTTTATGATTACATTGTTTTCTTAGGACCTTTTTCTTATTTTCTTCAATTGTTTTTGATAGGTCTGGTTTGGGATATACCTAACACTGAGAAGGGGGTGAATCATTGTTGGGGACTTTTTATACAAATTCAAACTTTTATCCCTGTACCTCTTGACCTATTAGGATCTTGATTCCCTTATTCTCTCTCCATGTCGCATGCAATAATAGAATGTAGTAAAAATATGGACACGATATTTTTACAAGGTTCACCACTCAATAAGAGTAGCTACATTCTATCCATTCATGGGAATGACCAGTGCATGGATTCTCCACTATAATGTAAAATGATGTTACAATGGAGTGTCTAGGAAAACAATCCTCTAGCCAGTGTGAGTCCCTACACTTTGGAGGGGCTGGGAAAAAATCCTCTTCCCTGGACTGGTGATGACCTAGTCCGACTTACAACCTCTAGCTGGTTCTTTATACTGCCTATGGAGACAGTCTCTTGCAGCCTCTAGCTGGTTCTTTATACATCCTCTGAAGACAGTCTTCTCTCTATAAAAAGAGTTTGCAATACCAAAAGAATATTTCACCTGTTGAGACCTATTGGATGTCACAGTGCTACTTTGTTCTTACTCTATTCAATTATTACATCCTAGAAGCATGCAGGTAAACAACCACTTCTTTCTCTACAACAAACCTGAAAGCTGCACAATCTTCTTCCCCTTCTTCTTCAGCGCAAAACCAGCTACACTGAGATCGCTTCTGCTTCAATCTGCTGGAATCACAAACTCCCATTTTGATTATCAGAACAATGATTACCAGCTCTTCTTAGCATCATCATAATCTAATTTCCCTGAATAATTGTCAGCCTTCATTTGGGAATACTTTGTTCTTCTTCTTCTCTTCTTTCTCTTTGACACAGTATAATTACAGTGTTCTAATCTCTTTCTTCAATTCTCAATACCAACTCATGAGTGTATTGGTATAATACCTTCTTCCTTGGTGCAGGTATGAATTTAGTTTCACATATTTTTCTTCCTCACTTCACAATGCGTAATGATAATGTTAAACACCAGTCGTGTGAGTGTTGTTCAACTTCTCTTTGTGAGACTGAATGGTTCACAGTTCTTTCTTCTTCGCAAAGCTACTTCGAGAGTGATATGAACCTATCGAAGGCCTACAGGAACCTCAAATTTTTCATGCAACCTTCTAGGTGGCTTGCGCGTAAAATTCTAGCATTGTGCGTAAAAAAACCTTTTGGAACGAAAAATCCTTTTCGCGCAACCCTTCTATTTAGTGCAGAACTTCTCTTTTTCGCACAACACTTTCTTTTTTTCACAACACATCTTCTTTTCGCGCAATGCTCTATACTTCACTTTTTCCACGTGTCAGAGCTCGGGATTTTTCTATGTGTCGAGTCTCTACTAATGGGAGGGGTTCACCTCATATTTATGGGCATTTTTGACCTTTTGCATAACCCCCCTTCCTGCGCATAAAACTGTCTCTCACTTCTTTAGATTATGCACACCTTCCTGGATGTTTCACACACCTCATGACTTTGCCATTTTTCATTATTCTAATCATGAATACACTCTTGTGCATAAAATATCAAACCAAAATTTTGCGCACAACCAATTTTCCCGCGCACAAGTCTAATGTTCCGCGCACCTAGCGCAAACATCTCCAATTTTTCGCACACCTCTTACCATTATCATTTTTCAACATTCTAATCACAATGCACCAATTTCACGCAAAATTCCACACCATGTTCCATATTGCGTGCAAACCCAATCTTTCCCATGACCTCATATTTTGTGCACTGCTCCAATCTTTCGTGCATTTCATGCCTTTTCCAATTTTCGAGCTTCTGATATCAAAACAGATTTTGCGCAAAATATTCATTCCTCTATTTCGAGCACCATGCCAATATTTCGTGAAACCTTCATTTTTCGCACATCCCGCTGATATTTCGTGCATCATGCTATTATTTCATGCACCACTTTATTTTTTCGTGAAACACGCCAAGGTTTCAGCGCACTCCATGACTTTTTCATTTTTCAATGTTCTGGCCTTGAATAATGTCTTGCATGTAGAAACCTAAACCATCGTCAATCTTGTGCACAACATCCATTGCCAAGCACATTTCTTCAACTCCCAATTTTCAGGCCCTAAAATTTGGCAAACACTGGAAAACCGCTCCACCTTAAACTGTGCTTTTCTACCACCCCCAGATTGTCCATTGCTTTGTCATTTTCTCTCTTCACTGCTTCCCATTACCATTCTTCTTCTTTTATCACGAATTCCACTATCGTGATATTTGTCTTTTGAAAGAACAGATCTAGCATCGTCAGAGTTGCAATGGGAAGTACTAAAACATCCCTTCTTCTCGCAGCATCATTCCTTCCAATCAAAACTGTATATGATTGGAATCATCATTTCTCCCCTTTCTATCATAAGGCTTGCATCACAAGTTCTCTTGACATAGTATATTTGAGAAATACATATCGAAAAATAATCATATGGTTTGGATAAAATACGAAATTCATGGCTACATCAGAATGCCAAGCCCTTCCAAATTCTCTCTTCTTCTTCAACCATCATTCTAAACTTCATGAAAATCATATGATTTTATTCTTCAAGTAATCTATTGCATGGATTTCTATCATGAATAATTTCATGGTCTTCTTCAAATCCTCATTCATCTTCAATCATCATCAGATGGATGATACTTCTCCATTATGATCCAAACATCCTCAAATGGATGATAATTCTCAATTATGATTGTTATAAACAATGTGTCACCATTGACACATGTTCTTTGAACTTAGGATTAGCTCAAAAATAGTCTGAATTGATCGTCTAAGAGAATTCCTCAAGTATTAAATCCAATGCTATAATTCCATAACAATTCTCCAGGTAACTTCTCTTCGACCAATCTTCACTAAATTTTTATTCCTTCTTCACCTCTTTATTAATTTTGACCATCATTGACAACTTTTGACAACAAATACAATCTTCATACACAAAGTGGTCCCAACAGTTTTCACTTCTTCATCCAATACATCTTCATAAACTATTATTTAATTTATTCATGCTTCTTTTTCTTACTTTTTACCATGTTCACCTACCCATTTTTCTTTTATCATATTTCATAAACCCTATGTAAAAATCGTTAGTCTCGTACCTATATTATATTTCAAACTATTTTTTTACATAAAACAATTTTCCAAAACAATTCAAAAATTCTCCCGTTGGAATTACTTTCACTACATCGATCTCTTGATTCCATAATTTTAAAATTATTAATCTCCCATTCAATTCTATCCACTGTTCCATTTCC
Source organism: Viscum album (assembly GCA_963277665.1). NCBI lineage: Eukaryota > Viridiplantae > Streptophyta > Magnoliopsida > Santalales > Viscaceae > Viscum > Viscum album. The sequence goes on from OY728147.1 coordinate 91,062,010, forward strand.
TTCTCACCCACAAATACTTCTAAAATAGTGTGCACACAGTATAATTTTACTTGTGAGGAGTCTTTATTAAGCTTTATTTTCCATAAGTAGGTGTTTGACATATTTTCATTATCCTAATAGACATTTTTCAATAAAATAATTCATTAAATTGAAATATCATTATGACCATGTAAATAATATACTAAATTTTATTGGATATTTTCAAAATATATTTTTATTCAGATTTAAAATTTTAGTATGATTTTTAAGTTGAGGAATTTAATTATAAATATATAATATTGTAGTTGTGGTTGATTAAATAATTAATGGATACTATTTCAAGAGTGATTTATATTTATTTAATATTCACATTCCTAAGAGGATTTGAGGCCAAAATTCTCATATTATTTTCAGAGAATGTATTTGACAGATACTTCACGAGTGTCAATTTATCAGAACATCCATTGTGATCTTATCTAGGTAATGATTGAATAAAGAATATTTTAAATTTATTTATGAAACCATTGTCGACCCAGTAATCTTGAGACTGAGCTATACATATATACTTCATTATCCCAGAGTAGCTATGAATAACTGTGTTAGGATGGTGCCATTTCACGCATATTATTATTTCCTACAAAAATCATGGTATAATGAATAATTTTATTTTGAACAATTATGGTTGATTTTTTATTTTATACCATACATGTGAATTTCATTGATGAGGATATATACATTCTTATTTTCAAAATATTGATATAAAATGGTTCATTGTTACATTCATTATTTTCTATGCATATCCAGTTACTTTTAGAAAAATATATATACATAAAAATGGGTTTTGTATTAAGAAGGTAAAAAATCACCCTTATCTAATTGATGAATCTTATGATGGGTCTTATGTGGTTATGAGAAGGGTATGAAATATGAACTAGACATTATTTTCATGAAATAGATAAACTAAATAAGTAAAGTAACATAGAACATTCATTATAAATTGTTTAGATAATCAAGAAACCTATTTGAGTTGTATGGATCATGGGGACAACTTGTTATATATAGGAGGATATAATTCATTTTTATTTAAAGGATTATAATTTTGTAGGAAATATAGATTACCTTACATATTGAGATTAACGGTTTCATATACCCACCAACCCTATGCCTCACGGACATTTGATCCTTATTGAATAATTGATTATGATAAATTATTTACTTTTATTTATCAAGTGTATATTGTAGAATAAATGTAAGACTATGGTATGGAAAATATATTTGGGATATGATCATAACATTAATTATATTTTACCATGAGTGATGAGAGAAATTTTAATATAAGGTAAATTTATTATGGTTATAGCTTCTGAGGAATAGTTCTAATATTGATATTAAAATAGAAAGAATCTGAAAAAAGGATATAAATATGATTTATGACTTATTTTACTTGTTGTATTTATTCTAGAGGTATTTTTTATTCCACTAGAACATAGTATTTTTTCATGGTAGTTATGCACATTTTATATATGATAAATATTTCATTTGGAATCTTAGTTGAGAAACTATTTTCTTGAAGACAACAAATTGCACAAATGTGGTGGAATTTGATAAGATGAATTCATATACTTATTTTGGATATATTTATTTAATTTTTGATAATTATTTATCTAATATTACACTAGTTATTTTATCCAATTTCATTCAAATTGGGAATTAAATACTTAAAGGAGGAATTTATAGAAAACTGGAAATTTCATCATCTCACACTGTGATGAAAATGTACATGATTTGTATTCCTAGAGTGGACTACCTACTTGCCAAATTTCAATATGTGAATCCCATTTACATGTTGTGAACCAATTATATGCTCTGAATATATATTAGATGTCATGAAATACTTGAAATTAATACATAATGAGATACAAGATGTGAACTCAGTACTTGATGTAAAACGATAGAATTGTTAATCCTACCAATGTTATAGTTCAGTAAATATGAAAGATCCATAGTATTGGGAAAACATTGAAGAACTGAGGTACATTTAATGAAAGCCTCATGAAAAAAAATTAATTTTTGGATGAAGTGGTTTGTTAATGGAGTTACATGATGTGAATCATTTACACAATGCATAACACTGAACTCTATATATTTTGGGAAAAAAATTATACAGTTTGGGACTTCAGAACATGATGGTAAAAATGTTTATTTTCATCTATGTCTTTACTTTTTTTCATTAAGCATTTATATATCCATTTCCATACCATTTTTAATAAAAACCATTAATAATTTACATTATGTTTCATTGGATTTCCCTTTTCTTTTCCAGTTTTCTATTTCAATATTGAATTTCAATACCAACTTCCATGCAACAACAACTTTAGTTTTTTTTATCTTGATCTTATATCCTAGTGAGAAATTGATTGATTGTTTAATTTCATTATTTTTTATAACACTGATTTAAATGTTTTCTTTATTATATGGGGAGTGTTTTATATACTTCCTCTTTCATTTAATATCATAATTTTTTTCCAATCCACTTAGGGATAGGGGTTGGGAGTTGGTTATTTTTTTAATGTAATTAATATATAAATCAAATATTAATTAACACATGGATAGTAAATAGGTATCAATAGTTGTTTATATAATTTTTCTTCACTACCCAAACCATGGGAAATGTTATCAAAAGACCATGACCTTGATGGATTTGAGAAAGTCTGGGCCAATAGGTTTTGGTAATTTCTATCTTGAATCCAAGATTTATGGACTTGGTTTATCATATATCTCTTGATCAAGATGTAGTTTCTAGAATTGGTAGATCTGACTGGTTATACAGAAACCAATTAGTGGAATTTTCACTGTTTTACATCCTAAGACACAATTTTATCCCTTATTCTGATTTAGTGTAATCCTTTTCCTATAACCTGAATTTTTCCTAAAACCCTTACTTATCATTTAAATTAACACAGAGTTTAATTTTATAGTGAAATATTAAACTTGAATGAGTTTGAGAGAAATCCATCCAAAAGGATCTTGTTTCAAGGATTCATTCTTACAAGTTGTTTATATGGGATAATCACTATACATGAACTGTGTTATGCCATTGTGTCCATGTTTTTTTTTGGAAATATTTATTATAATTCGATAAATGACCACACATAATCAATAAAATCACATGGGTTGGTCACCCACCAATATGAATGTGGATATTTAGTAATTAATCCCAAAATTAAAAGTATGAAGACTAAGAATTGGCATGGATTCCTATGATAGCATAATATAGAAAAAACATAAGTTACCACATCATAGACTTTATGGTTGGATAAAACTCCAAGCATTCAATTAAGGACACTGACAAGTTCTACAGATATATGTAGATTTCACTACTAATGGTGGGATCTTGATCAAGCAACCTAATTTCAGAAAGGTGTTGTTAGATAAGATATCCCACAATGATGGTATATTCAAAAGAAAAAGAGGAAAACCCTAATGTGGAATTAATTATATAGAAGATAATAACAACATAGTGGTCAATGTTGAAGCTCTCCTATAGAATATTGTGTCATTCTAGCTTTCTAATCCTCTATTGCCACCTCAAACCCCTATTATGAAAGTATAGTCTTAAGAAAAATTATTGGTCCCTCACCCATAACAAGATTACAGGGTAGTGACGTAAGAGCCTCAATACTATGATTTTAAATACATAAAATACATTCTAAGGAATAAATAGTTTCATCAACATCAATAATATCAGCAGTATTACTATCTGTAACACCCCAGGTAAATAAATAATATGAAATTTTCATATTTATCCCTATTTGTGAATAAAATATTAATATGACTTTAAAGGGGACGCTATGCTCGATGGCGTACCCAACACGCAACAACGAGTTTCATGGGAATCTTACGTTGCACTCTAATAATATTATTTTAAATGGTAGTTAACATGTAGCCGTTGTATTGGTGGGAATGTATAGAAATAACTAAAATATGATTATATATGTTTTTAAATGTTTTTACATTTATCCAATAAAGTATAGAGGCTTAAAATACGGAAAGAATTCAATTTTAGGCATATATGCCCTAGTTTTCACTAAAGGTTCACTTATCACCTTTTGATGGCGAACAATCATTAAATATAGTTTTGTTCACACTTATACATTCTATTGGACCAAATAAAACTCTTCTTAAGAATCGGGACATCAAAATTTACTTTCTGTAAATTTTTGGTATCTTTCCGATAATGTTCATTTTTTTAATGAATAGTGTAAAATGTTTTATTTTAATTCAAAACCTCTTTTTAATCTAATTTATTTATATGATTAGATTATATTTTGAATTGGTTTTAAAGTGAAATTAGAAAATATTTTTACCATTAAATCCAATAGTGGTCGTTGGAATTAATTTCACTTTGAAATCAGACTTAAACTAGTGTCAATCTTTTGATACTTATTGTTTTATAAAAACACGCTATTTGCTCTGACAACGGGAATTAATTATTAAATTAATTAATGTGACTAATATGTTTTTAATTTTGTAAAACGGACTTCATTTTTTAATTCGGAATATCAAATATAGCTTAGGGTGAAGTTTTGGTATTTTTCTGAAAAACTCCAATTTTTGATTAATAGTGAAACCACTAAGTGGTAATCAAGAAAACTGATTTTTCAGTTAAATGAATGTTTACCACTAATGTGTATTGAATTTTGAAAATCCGACATACATGGTTGTCATTAGTATGTAAAATGTGGTTCAATGGGATGAAAATAATTTTTTGGTGAATAGTAACTTATTAAGTTTTTAATCGCGATTAGTGGTAATTAGTGTAATTTAAGGTAAAAATGATATTATAAGAATGTGAAAACACCATGACACTTGTCCTACACCTATTGGGTGAGTCATGGCCGACCAAGACAAGCCATGGGCCAACTTGGGGACCCCATGGATCCACTTTGGTTGGGAAATGACATAAATAACTTTTATTTAATGTAAAAGTAAAATTGACACAAACATGATATGTTTTACTAAAACAATTTTTAAGTAGGGTTATACAAGTCATATTTTTGATTATAAATAGTAATTGGAAATCTAAAAAGAATTCCTACATCATAGTAATTTTTTTATAATTTTTAGACCTTAAATAAATTAAATTATTTATGACATCATAATGATGCAGTGATGACATCATTATTTAACGATTAAAATAAAATGGAAATATAATGTAATATCTATGAACTACACATGTCCAAAACTTATTGGATTGTGTATTTCTAACCCTTATAACCTTATCCACTAATTATATCAATGTGTTACCTTTTAAAACCGAAACACATTTTCAAATAAAGTAATACTTCCTTACTTTCCAAAAGTGCCCCTCCTCTCCTCTTATAAAAGGCCCCCACCTATACCTCTTTTCACACACTCATCAAGCCTTTGGCTCGGACAAACCCTGCCCATTTACTCTCTCTCCATCCCTCTCCTCATCCTAGAGGATTCCCTTTGGGCAGAATCCTTTCAAAGGAAGCCTTTAGGCTCAAATCAAAAGGAGTTACACTTTTAAAGGTAATTCGTTCTCTCATGTTCATTTGTTTTATTTTGCTTATCCAACCCCCTAAACTCTTTTTATTTATTTATTTTGTAACAACACCAGTATCTTCAATATACTAGGATGTTGTTATAAGATTTATTAGAGCTACACTCTCACAAAACTACATCAAATGGTTAAAGAACATACGGTTTCCGTGGATGGTGAAATTCTGCCTCCAGAAACGATGATTGTTCAATACTCATTTAACACCTTCAAAGGTGGCCATTATGATGCCACTATTTTTATATATGATATATAATATGTTTATGTTTTCCTTATGCTTCTGTATTTATCATTTTTGTCTTACCTTTATGGCTTCCATTATGGGTATACGTGATATCTTCATTTAAGGAAGTGCGGACTACCGCCCCCTCAAAGTGATTTGATTCGTTAAATACCATATGTGGGATGTATAAAGGATGGAAATATGATATTATATATGATATTATACTGGAATTATAATATACCTTTATATCATTATTATTCCATTCTATAAAATACGAAATAGAAATGAAAGTAGCGTTCATGCGTACGTACGGCTTACCGTCTCCATGAACGGTGCATTTCATTTCTTACCTCTAAATGATTATGTAATGTTATAAATGCATGCATGTACTGGATATATATGACATATATGATATATACATCATGAATACAATTCTGGATATAATAAACATTTGGCCACACGAACAACATGTAATTGTAAGAAGTCCACTTTCGACTTAAGAACCAAATATCGGCAAAACAAATATTATTAACTTAAATGATTACATAATGTTTATGACATGGTAATAAGTGGTATAAAAGGAATAATTAACTTGAAGAAGGTTCTTAAGGAAGTAGAAATTAACTCAAGTTTATTATTCAGGAGATTAAAGAACGATCGAGTCAAGTCGGACCCGAGGTAAGGGATCCTACACCTCTCTTTCTTTTTAAGTACACTCTTTTATGTCATTCCTTTTAAGCTCATCTTTCTTATGACTGGGATGTTATTTTATATTACTCCCACTGTACTTATTATTTTCATATGATGAGAGATCCTATTTCCTCTCATCAATCCTTTTTGGAAGTTTTAAGTGGCGCTGTTAGGCTGCCGAGTTTCCGTAAGAGATGTTTCATCTCACTTTTAATCCCGTGAGATTTATGCTACATTTTCCACAATTTCCTTTGAGTGGTTTATGTACTACCCATTATTAAACTACTTTTGTAATATAATTCCATTTATGGGTATTTACATATTCATTGTATGACACTTCTTCAATGGGGTGTACTTTTTGACAGTTACCCAAGTCGATAAGGGGACCTTTCACCCTCTTCTTTTTTAAAAGACTTCTTTTGTTGGGTATTTTAATTTACATATAGTTATGTTGGGATATGTTCTCATATATCCTTATTGATGTAAATTTTATGTCCAAGTGATGAGATACACTTTTTATCCCTCATCAACTCATTTTGATGTGATGCCGTTAGGCTGTCAAGGAAACTTTTTAACCCAATTTCGATTTCTTTGGGTTCAACATGTAGTCATTGAATATGTCATCCTTTGAATATGTGTGAATGACCTTTTATTGTTTTACACTTAATATCCAATTATATTGGGTGTATTTATATTTGTCACACATAATTTTGATATTGATTTATCCTTAATTTAAGGATACCTTCTTTATAAGGGATTTCATCACATTTGACATTTCTATTGAGGGTTCATTGTTGTTATGCAACAATTCACTCTTATATGGTGTATATACTGTACTTTGGAGTATTATATCATGAATCCATTTATTCTCATGATATTATAAAGTTCTGACTAAATGTTATTCCTCAATTATTGTATTCAAGTGTCTCTAATTTTGGTAAAACCCCTTTAACCGAAATATCGTTTTAAATGTTTTAATCATTTGTTCTTATTAATATACATGTTTTCAAAATGGTTTTAAGGATTTATTTATATGGATATTAATTGTTTAAAATTTTAAGCTTCAAGGTGGTATGGGACACTTTGATTCAAAAATCTCTTTATTAAATGTTTTAAATGGTTTTGGAAATGGTTTCTTTTTGAATGGATTGATTATTTCAATATACTGAAATGTTATATTATGATTGAAATGTGGAAATGTTATGTTTCCTTTATGCATGTTTTATGTGACACATTTATGTTATGGTTCTTGGGCATTGTTATGAAAACGGGTGGTTCCGTGATAAACTAAGGGCGGGTGAGCCCGATATAGCTCTCCAATGCATTGGGTAACGCGAAGGAGTGAAACCTTAAGGTTTCTCCGAAGAGATTTAGGGAATATACTGTGATGGGTATTCCAAATGTAACCAAGAGGGTTACTCCCTACGTAAGAATGATATGAATGCCTCAAGTTACCTTTTTGTCTTATGATTTCTATGATTTATTCATGGTTTGATGAGCTATGAAAGTGCCTTTGTTTTATGGGTAAAGTATGATTTCAATCTTATGTATATATGAACTCATGTTTCCTTTCCATATTTTTATAACCCTTACTGAGCTTTTTATGATCATCCCAAGTTTTTGAAATGTTTTTCACAGGTCAAGGGAAAGGTACATGAAATGATATCAATTTTTTTGTATGGATTATGTTATGACGGGATGATGTTTATGAAAACCATTTCATACTTTGGGTAATGATGAATGATTTATGTTCATGTTGTGGCACAATTAAGAATTATTTCATTATGAGATTGTTGTGACATATATCTCCATCGAATGCATTGAGCAAAGATTTGTATCTCATGAGATAGACATTGATGGAAGGACATGCTAATTTGGTTCAGTGATATAGGACTGGAATGAGGAGTGAACTCGATTTAGTAAGGTGATTTTTCCACTAAGATGGTCTTGGCAGCAATGCCTTGGCTACTATGGAAATCATATCATGTTAATAATGGTTTTCCATAATTAGATTATTTATTCCCATGCTATTTTATGATGATTGAAGGTACGTTATGATCTATGCCTTACGTACTGCCATGTTTTATGTCATTGATCAAGATTTTGATGTTTAAACATTATGTTCATGTTTTAAAGTTGAAATGTATATGGTTTGTTTTTTTTCTCCATGCTAACTGTTACTGAGCATTTGAGCTCACCCATTATATGTTTTCTTTTCCCCAGGATTTAATGAAAGGATTAAGGTAAGAAAACAAAAGGGGAAGATCTTTATGGGAGATGTTGAAGATATTTCACCGTAATTAGAAGATTAAATTCCATGTTTCCAAAGAAACTAAACTATTACGGTGCTTGTGTGTCTATTTTTGTAATTTATTAAGTATTCCGAAAACTGTAATGTAATGTCCATGTATGTCATGCTTTGGGTCTCTAAACAGGTGGTCCATGTCAGGCTCCGGGAGCTGACAGTTGGGACCAAAAACAACCGTGAGCTTTGGATGTCTATGATCCTGCATAGCATGAGGTGATAAGAGGTACGCTCTACAACTCTTCTACTTTTTGCAGTAGAATTGTTAGGCTCTATGTGTGAAATTATTTTCTCCCTGCTCCTTGTTTCAGTTGTTACCAGGGTGGCGTGGGGTGTCTGTGTAACCTTGTGTTAGTAAGGTAAAAGGCGTGTGAACTTTTTCTTTAGTCGATCATGTTGAATCCTTCGCTATCTGAGTTTGTAAGAGAGTCGGGGTCGTGGGACATCGACTGTGAGACCTTGCGTGATCAGATATCCTTGGGTTTTTTACCCTATGGATATTCTGAAGGAGGGAATCACCGGGCTTCTTCCTATGTCCCAATGGTGATTCCAGTCACGGCATGTGATGTAGGGTTTTGGTCGGGGAGTTGAGCTACCCCCGAGGGCCTTCGGGCCGTTTGAGACAGTGCAAAGGGATAGTGAGGTTCCATACCTCATTGCCCTAACCCCAAAGTCTGGAGTGGTGCATGACATCTCTCACGTGGCTTAGCTGAGAAGATGTGTGCATGCTCTTATTCACATCATCGGCAAGGGCAGACCTCGTGTGAACATGTCAAATCATTTGTTCTGTGTGTGGTGACGCAGGACTGCATAAGTGTTCTTCTAGGTATGGGAGATCCAGGTGTGGACTTAGTACCCTGAGTTGTTCAATGGTTTTGCTTTTCCGGGATGAAACGCTTGAAGGAGGAAATTATGTAAGAACCCTTTTTTTATATACAAGACTTTGGAATATTCTTGATGTTATTCCAGAGCAGATCACTCAGACGGCGTGCGATTCCAAGCCCCGGGGTGGCCGTAATTAAATTTTCAGTGTGTTCACACTAGAAATGCAAAATAAATGGGATAACTCTTAAACAGTAATTCGTATCCTAAATATTAGAGTATAGATGGTTCCTAAATGGGGTGTTTACCCTAGGCGCAACATAAAATAAGCCTGCGCGGGACGTTGGGGCCCCTCGCCCGTTACCGGAATGTTAAATGGATAAATAAAATAACTAATTTATTCGTCTAATGGTTAAACTCAAGAATCTCTTCAAAAATTGCTTAGATGGGGAAACTGAGGGCACCGTTGAGTCCGGAACATGTCGTTTACCTTAGGAGGGTTGTAACTTTCATGGGCGCGGGCCTTCTGTGAAAAATGCTGCTAGGGGTGTTTTCATAATTTAGCAGCTTCGGACATTAATTTTTATAACTTTTGAACGAGGCCTTGGATTAAAATTCTGAGATAGCCATTGTTCTTTGGAGGTGGGGTTTACCCTAGCGGAGGCTTAAGCTCGACCCCATCGAGAGTTTCAGATGCGTGATAATTCGGGGGTGTTTAAAATTAATTAAGTATTTATTAATTGTTTTCTTATTTAAACACTCAACACCCTCCTCATTCCACATTTTTATTCTCCCTGGAGGAAAGAACTCAACCAAGAAAGATCCACCCTCCTCCATCCTCCTCTCCAAGGCAGCTTCGGATCTAGCGAAGGAGGATCGCTTGTGAAGCTTCAGGCTACTCCCACGAGGTAATGTCTGTCGTTTCCATTTTCTTTTCCCCATATCATCATCTTTGATCTAGATTTTAAGCATTGAATCTTTTTTTGATCTTAAAGAAAAGCCTGTAGTTTCGTAGTAGTTTTTTTAAACTGTCCAATGCATATTTCGGTTTTAAAATCTGAGTCCCGACGCGCTCTCAGTCGTCTGTCGAATTCAGCAGGTTTTAGGGTGTTCTTCTGGCGGTGTAGGGACTTTCTGGTGGTTCAGTGTGGAGGATGGTGGGTGTTTGATAGTGGAGAATGGCTGCGGGGGGGGGGGGGGGGGGCTCCCAGGCGGCGGCAGCCTTCGGAGGCCTGGCAGCAGGGTGGTCGGTCGGCTCCTCGGCAGCGCACGACATGAGAGGGGTGCGCAGAGTAGGACGTGGACCCAGACGGTGGAGTGGCAAAGCGCCTGTGTGTGGGGGCCTTAGCTGGGGGCAACGACAAGAGGGGGAGGTCGGCCGGCTGGTCGGCCTGCGGGCGTGCGAAGCCGGGGTCACACGACGTGACCCCGTGGGAGACCGAAGACCCGCCAGCATCGGGTCTCCGCATGGAAAAACAGCCGACCGGCGCTGGCTGTTCGGTGGAAACATTAAAAAAAGAATAAATAAATAAAATAAAATAAGTTATATTAAAAAAACAATATTTTTATTATTATTACGAAAATTATTTATAATTGATAAATCATTCGCAGGGCGCCCGATTTGGGCTCCGTCTGTAGCGACACATTCCTTGTTGGAGAACCTTTTGAGATGGTTTCGGTGGTTTTAATCCCCAAAACCGAGGCCTCGGTGGCGCGACACGCTGTTAAGTGGTTTAGTGTTTTTTCCAAGATTCTTGTTTTGAGCAGTGCGAACACATCCGATTTCTGTCTTGAGCGTCATCAACAGCGTTCTGACCCTGGCATCAAGACGATAATTTCCAAGAGGTTTTCGGGCGTTGAATCTGGAGTTGAGGAGTGGGCCCCACGGCCTGTCTTTTAAGTAGTGAGCAGTGTTCTGTAACTTTTTCATCGGACGTCCGTTTAGGGCGTGCGAGCAGTCGATTTTTTGGGTATTTTTTCAAGGGCATTGAAATGGCGCAATCTGCCCGCCTTAATTCTGCACAATGGTGCGGGCCCCATGAGGGTTGTTTTGGGAGTTGGCAGTGATTTCTATCATTATCATGGGTGTCCATTTTGGGCAATTGATTAGTCAATCTTCTGTACTTTTTCGAGAGGATTGCAACGATGCGATCCATTCATTGTGCTTCGAGACCGGGATGCGGGTCCTAGGAAGCACCACTCATGTGTGGTACGGCAAAATGCATCTCTTTCTCTGAAAATTCATTGCACTCAAGTGAGAAGCCAATTTTACGTGTTTTCCCGAGGGGATCGTAGTGGTGCGATGAAACTGACTATTTTTGGGGCCAAGGCTCGGGACCACGGGACGCCATTTGGGAGTAAAGTGGTGTCAGAAGACTTTTCCATTGGATATCCAATAGAGGCAAGTAAAGAGCCTATTTCAATTTTTTTTCACAAGGATTACAATGGTACAATCCATTAGGTTTTATGGAGACTCCTTCGAGATCTCATTTTAATATGGAAGCATGAAAGGTGTACCTGTGGTGGTTCCTTTCTCGGTGTTTGAAGATAACCCTTGGCGTGCGATTGCGTGCACTCCCATGTGAGTGAAGTAAATGTTTGAAGAGATGTAGTTGGTCGTTCCTAGGACGATGAGGTGGAAATTTGGATTTGTTACGTTTATGGCCTTCGCGTTGACGTTTGGTGCCATGTGCAAGATAGCCTTTGGGCTGGAAAAGTGGTATACTCTGGGAGTATATAGCAACACTTGGAGCTACATGTGGTTGTTTGTACCTGAGAACATTTCTGTGCATGGTTGGAGTTGACTTGGGGCCACATGTCATGTGGTCCCCATGTGCGTTCTGTGTTCTTCTTTGCATACCCTTGACCTATCGCGACATAGAGGGTCCCTCTATTCTCATTTGTTTGACCAGTAGGGTTGAGTGGTTTTCCCCTGGTTCTATTCTCGATGGTTTGGCCGGTAGAGTTACTTATTGTTTCCTGGAAGAGTTCTTGTGGATTCGGTGTGACAAACACATTAAGCGGACACTGATCCTCTACCCAGGAGGTTGTTTCCAGCAGGGCAGGCCAGGAGGTTGTTTCTAGCAGGGCTGGCCAGTGAGGTGCCATCCAGCAAGGATGGCCAGTCGGGTACCATCCAGTAGGGGTGGCCAGTTGTATCATCCAGCAGGGGTGACAAGTGTGGTACCATCCAGGAGGGATGGCTAGTGGGTTACCATCCAGCAGGGATTTCCAGTGCACTACCATCCAGCAGGGACGGCCAGTACAGCGGTGTTCACCGAGTAGTACCATCCAACAGGGATGGCCAGATTGGTTCCGAGTTTACCACCAGCGGGGCTGGGAAGCGGTCCCTGATGCCGGGTTTACCTCCACTTGGGCTGGGAAGTGGTCCCTGATGATGGTTCCAGGACTCCCTCCAGCGGATACCTTTCACGGGTCTTGGAATTGGGACCCGTCGATGACTTTTTCCAGGTCTCCCTCCAGTGGATTACCCTTTTACTGGACTGGGAAGTGTGGAACCCGAAGACTCTTGTGTGGTCTCTCTCCAGTGGGAACCCATCGACATCCATGGATTACACTCCAGCGGGGCTAGGCAGGGGGTCTCCTGTCGACTTTGAGGAGACCTCTCGACTGTGGGGCAGTGACGAGGTGTGGTTTGACATTCCCCAGAACTCTCAAGTACAAGGGCCACTTTCCCCACCGAGATGCATCCTTGAGACGCGACCTAAAACCGTGCGGGTGAGTCAGTGCCTCCCAAAGAGAATAGTATCATGGTGTGGTGATTTGAGCCCCTTGACTTCCAGTTCGGGGCAGACATGTGGGATGCTGGGAATCGATGGTGTTTATATCTGGGACTATTGGATTCTCACTTTCTTGGGCTACGCTATGGGACAGAGATCCCCTTACGATATTGTTCAAGTTTCTTAACATATCATATATTTATGTATACCATTTTCCAGTACCCACTTCTGGGATTTTGGTTACTCTCCTTCCAGGATAGGTGAAGATGCGCAGGGTATTCCACGTGCTTTCCGTGTCTATATTCTCGTGGTTGGAAAAGTCTACTCTCCTTCTATAGGTAGCGAAGACTCGATGAGAAGTTCATCTTCTCACCATTTCTAGCTCCTCGTATTTAGACGAGTCTACTTCCTTCCTCTTGTTGGGTTGAGCTCTACTTGTTACTGCACTCTCAGTATTACTCCTTTACTTTTCCCTATTCGATCTACTGCTCACCTCTTCAATACCTCCTTTATTGCTCTCTCAAGCCTTCGGGGCATCCAACTAAGTATTTTTATACTCACCCCTTCTTGGGATTTTCTTGCACTTGGTGTGCCCTTGCAGACGACAGACAGGTTGTTCATGACGTCAGAGAAGCTTAAGAGTTCGGGCACTTGGACCGCGTGCGGTGGTCATTGTCGGGTTCCAGGTGTGGGACTCTCCCAGCTGTTATAATTTTGTTTACATGTTCCCTAGTTGTGGCACTTTTCTGGTTGGGTGCGTGTTTTTTCCTTCTTCTTTCAGTTTAACTTCAGCACTTTATTTATACTATTTAGAGGTCAATGCACTTTGTGGTTTATTTATATCAGTTGGTAATTTACTTTTTCATTTACTATGCACTTTCTTATAGAGTGTGTTGCGTGTGTGTGTGTGTAGGTACTCAGGCAAATGCCTCCTTGAGTTGTTTAGCCTTCAACACATGTTGCCAGCCCCTGGCCTATGGAGGCGGGCTTGGGGTAGTTGCGGATCTATCCCAGGTAGGGTCGGGTCGTGACATTCCTCTTCCCAGGAGTATAGACTATATCGAAGTCATTGTCCGGGAGGAACTCAATCCAACACCGTTGAATCAGGTTCAGGTCCTTCGGCAAGAAGATATACTTGAGACTCTTGTGATCTGAGTAAACTGTAAAATGTTTTCCCATAAAGTAATGTCACCAATTATTCAAGCCAAAGACCGATTCTGGTAACACTAGATCATTGGTAGTTTAGTTCAACTCATGTTGTCTCAGTTGTCAATAACTATAAGCGATTACTGCTCTCTCCTACATCAGGACACATCTGAGTCTGGTCCCTGATGCGTCGGAGTACACTACATACCCAACTCCCTCCTTCGGAAGCCTCAATATGGGTCCACTACTCGGCATCTACTTCAGCTCGTGAAAAATCTGATGGCATCTCTCTGACCACAGAAAGGGTTTCCCCTTCTTCGTGAATGCAGATAAACTTGCAGCAACTCTGGAGAAATCTGGCATAGACCTCTGATAGTATCCGACCAAACCAAGAAAAACTCTATACCTCCATCACACTCCTGGGTGGCTCCCAAGCATGTACCTCCTCAATCTTCACTGGATCCACTGCAACTCCAGCCTTTGAGATGACCTGTCACAGAAAGTGAACCTCTCAGATCCAAAACTGGAACTTTGAGAGCTGACCATAAAGTTGTTGATCTCAGAGTGTGTCCAAAACTATCTACAAATGATAAGCATGCTCCTCCTCAGTAGTCGAGTAGATCAGAAGGTTATCGATGAAGACTACTATAATGTGATCAAGGTATGGCTGGAAGATCCTGTTAATGAGTCCCATGAACACTACTTGATTTTTGGTCATGCCGAATGGCATAACCAAGAACTCATAGTGTCCATACCGATATTTGAAGGTTGTCCTCTGCACATCCTTGTCTCGTACTCTGAGGTAGTAAAATCCGGATCTGAGGTCTATCTTCGAGAACCTCCATGCTCCCTTTAACTCATCAAAGTGGTCATCAATCCTCGGAAGTGGGTACTTATTCTTCACAGTCTCCTGGTTCATGTTCCGATATTCAACAAAAAGTCTCAAACTCCCATCTGCCTTCTTGGAAAACAAAATCAGGTTAGCCCAAGGAGAAACACTAGGCTAGATGAACCCCTTCCCCTGTATGTCCTCAAGTTGTACCCACAGCTCACGATGCTCTGCGAGAGCCATCTGATACGTTGATGTAGATATCGGTGTCGTCCCGGGGTAAAATTAAATGTAAAAGTCCACATCTCTATGATAAGGTAGACCCAAAACATCATCATAGAAGACATCTACATACGGGTCCACCACTACAGGATAACTCAAACTCTCCATATCAACCGCTCCAAGGGTAAGGCTAGCCAACTGATGAGTTATCGGCTGCACTCTCCTATGATTAAGTCCATACAATGCTGCAATGGCTCCCTTATCGCTGGTGAATGTAAACCTAGTTCCATCAGTGTAAACACACTGCACTTTGTGCCTAATATAGTCAATATGAGTATGGAATGTAGATAACAGATCCATACCCAAGACGATGTCGTAGGGCCTGGACCCCTCTACTAGGAGATCCCAGCCGAAGCTCTCGCCACCTAGAGTGAGCTCACACATCCAACACTAGTGCTTAATCATCAAATCTTCTCTTGTAGGAGTCTCAAGTCATAAGGATCGAGCAAACGGCTCTGTCGGAATCTCTGAGCTCCGAAAGGGGGTAGTGTAAATAATATAATGATTGGAACCTATGTCTATAAGTACTAATGCAAAGGTGGAGTAGATAGAGATCGTACCTCATATCATCTCTAGAGCACCATGATCGTAGGCCTCAGCAACCTGGAGATGAGCTCGCCCCTATCCACCTACTCCATGTGGTCAGGATGGACCACCTGGTGGTGGTTGCGGTAATACCTCGAATCATTGCCCACCACCAACTACATGACCAGCTCCTCTTCCACATCCTCTTTCTCCCGGAAAACCTCCTCAGTCGAACCTCTATCACTTCCTGGGCGGTCCTTTGACCATCTACTGATCATCCGTATGGCATTTTAGACATTCACAAGACATGATACCCTAACTTCCACTTGATTAACACTTCTTTCTCCTCGTATGACTAGCTCTTTCTCCAGTGCCCCTTACAACCGACCCTAAATCCTGCAGTCGTCCACCTGTAGGTCTGGACCTTCTGGACCTCTGTGACATCTTTCTGCTGCCAGCTATAGAAGAATCTTGTATGTGATGCCCGGTGGTGCGTCTCGTTGTTGGGGACTACTCAGAAAGAAATATCTCCACTAATAGATCTCTCTATAACACCCCCGCCTGCATCGGGATGTTGAGTGAAATCATCAAAACCCTGATCTCCCGACCGAGTCCCTTATCGAAAGTCCAAGCCCTGAATAATAGGTCCTACACCACATCAATGGAGTAGAATTAGAGGTCAGTGAACTTTTTTATGTACGGAGCCAAATTCATGTTGCCATTCTGTAGAAGAAGAAGCTTATATATGCACACTATGGGAAGGGTCGCTGGAACAAACTCTGCCTGAAATAGGCTCTCAAAGTCTACCCAGATAAGTGTCATCTCGTCGTGAACCTAGAGCATCAAACCCCACCATCTACCTTCTACTTCCGGTAGAAGACTGGTGGCAAGGATCACCATGAGATTAGATGGTGTCCATACTCGTCGGAAGACTCTCACTATAGACTCCATCAAATCCTCTACCGCTTGTGGGTCCATCTAACCCTTGAACCTGGGTGACCTTTGGTGCTAGAACTTGTGAATCGTGATCAAGAGGCATGCACCCTCTCCTTTTGGGGCTGGTGGAATCGGTGTCCCAACGGGTAATGGTACTGTTGGTGCCTCTGCTAGTGCCCCTACTAATAAAGGGCCCTGCACTAAGGCCTCATAGCTCAGTGGGCAATCATTGCGTACTATACCCGGAACCCTAGATAGCTGTCTTCATGGAGGCATCCTAAAAATAAACAGGTGCACCATGGTCAATAAGTTATATCTAGTGAGATGACTCAATAACGTCACAAAGAATACATTTCGAAACAAACACAGAATCTGTGTTTTTGTGCACTGAGTAAGAAATCAGAAGTCAGGGTCCTGGTGTATCGATACATCGGTCATCGCACCAACACTGGATTACCAAAATTGATAACCACACTCACTAAACTTAACAATATTTCTGTTATAAAGGTTATAGACCAATGTTCTATGGTAGAACTGCCTTCTCTGATGCCAATTTGTCATGACCCATCCCTCGGGGACCGTGTCATGACTACCCCAAACCCGACATCCATAGGCTAGGGGCTGGCGACTAGCACCGAAATGTGTATTCCACAAAACTAGGAAGGCATTACCTTTATAACATGTAAACACACACAAAAAAGCACACAACAAGATACGAACACAAGTAAACTGTATAATAAACATGGTGTGTATAGTAAAAAAAGGGGCGAGAATACAAGCCCAACTGAAAAGTACAAGAAAACTGAAAAGTACATGTAACCTGAAAAAGCTCATGTGAACACCCGCCAAGGATCCTACCTAAAGGGTAGGCACATATATCGAATGGTCATCATTGCGGTACTCTTCATATAAGGTCCACCTCTAGGCTACCTCCAGACCTGGTACCCTCGTCCTCAGTCAGCATTGTCCATCGTTTGCACCAAACACCACAAGGATCGGGCATAGCCCGTGTAGGGGTGAGTATAATGATACTCATTAGGGACCCCAAGACCCTTGATGGTCTCACAAAATCCACAAAGGATAACCACAATGCATGAAAACATCTGAATACCCTACTTAGTTATATGCCCATACATATACCTAAGTTATCAAGTATACCCATCTCATTCATGAGGAAACACAAGGCCCACATCTTAGCCAAAGTACAACTATTCCACGTAGGAAACAATACCACAAAGGTAACACCACAATGGTAAGTACCACAAAGGTAATGCCACATAGAATAATACCACAAAGGCATCACCACAAAGGTAAGTACCACAAAGGTACACCACACAGAGGATTACCACAAATGTATCACCATGAAGAGAAGTACCAAAAATATAAGCCTCACAAAAGATTACCACAAAGGTACACCACACAGAGGATTACCACAAATGTATCACCATGAAGATAAGTACCACAAATATAAGCCGCACAAAAGATTACCACAAAGGTAAAGACTCATCTCACACTAGGTATAACTTAGGTACAGAAGAAAAGATGATTAGATGTAACTACTGAATCATCTTACTCTGTTAAGAGGAAAACCCACATAGGATCCTAAATCATTAGACCCGCATAGGATCCTAGTATAGCAGACCCATGAAGGATCCTAGTATAGAAGACCCACATAAGATCCTAGAGTAGTCTCACATGGATTCCAAGAGCGGATCCAAGTGAGACTCTTAAACACAGACCCATGTAGAATCTTAAAGAACAGACCCACATAGAATCCAAAAGCACAGTGTAACATCACATTACATTTTCAGGTTCTTTTGATGATTCTAAGTACCTCTGTTTTGGGGTAGTGACTTGGGAGAATCAGGTGAACTTTAAATGTTGTTTTTTTGAAAAGGGGAAGTTGGAAGGGCGGTGCACAGGCTGTCTAAACCGTGCAGCCAAACCGTGCATAGTTGTTCCAGGAGGTAGTAGCTTCCGCACGGGCACCGCACGGCTTGTCTAACCGTGCGGCCAAACCGTGCGTGAAGGGAGGTCGAGGCAGTAGCTAACACACGTCTAGCACACAGTTTGTCAAACCATTTGAACTAACTAGGTGAACACTTGAATGAGATCCTTAAATTGTGGATCTCACTCGGTTTTTCCTCTAAGTGCCTCGTTTTTCCTTCGAAGCGGCACTAACTTGGGATTTGTCTTCTCCTAAGGTCAGAGAAGGTTCTATTATTGTCTCGAAGGTGATCCAATGGCTCCTCTTGGTGAATCGAAGCCGAATTCTTGAGTTAAGTGATTGTTCTATATTATTCTTGATCAGTTTCGTAGATCTTCTTAGATATACTTCTCCTCTTATCACGGTTTCATATATCTATGCCCATTATGGGTAGATCTAAGTGTTAGGTACCAAGTATAATGAGATTTTTTATTCACCTTTCTAGGAGAAGAGATCTAGGTTGGATTCTTGAAGAATAAACCCGGTTTTCTTGAGCGTTCTTGACCGTTGTGGTTTTGGTCAAAACCTTCGAGGTAGGTGGTTTCATCCCGACATGCCAAATTGATTAACATTTTATTTTCTTGGTTTATTTCAATTGTTTATTTAAATAACATTACTCAAGTTTTATTTCAATTAAATTGATAAAAACTTGATTCCGGTGATTCGAGATATTTGAAATGGTTTTGGCATGGAAATTTGCAAAACCCCAATTCCATTGAATTCGGTGTGTTTATGAAAATTAGCCGATTTAAATTATTGAATTTAAATTGTGGATTTGATGGAAATGATTTCAATTAAATTTTTGAATTTAATTTTGTAAATAAATTGTGTAATGATGGAATTGGGTTTGAATGGTTTTATAACTGGTGAAAATGTCTTAAAATGATTTGATAGAAACCCATTGGTTTTATCTTGTGAAAAAGTCATGTTTTGAATAAAAACTGTGTTGGTTTTAAATGGAAAAAAATTGGCACTATTGAAATGGAAGAATGGGATTGATCGTTTTTTAAGAATTCTTAAAATAGTTCACCCATGATGTAAGAGCGCATGCAAGCCTTAGGTAGTTAGTGGTTTATTTGGATACACTCTACACTACAACAACGTTCTAAAATATACTTGCGGCGGGTCACATCCCTGATGGGTTGGTGCCGAGTCTCTTTTCTCTAGTGTCATAGGGATGTGTGTATACACATTTTGATATGTTCACATAGAGATTTCAGAATCCTATAACTGGTTAATACTATCGTACCTTTTGGCAGATGACCATGTTGCTCGCTTGTTTATTTATAAGTGAGATATAAATGTATAACAATGCTTTTGAACTACCTTATATTCCGACTAAAATTATATAAACTATTTTATATAAATTTTTTTCTTAATCCATTGTTTTATAAATATTCCATCATTTTAAAGCCTTTTCTTAATGTAATTTTTCCATCATTTAAAAATGTATAGCATGTTTTGTTAAAATATTCTTTTGAGTATCCAAACCAATTTATTTGAAAATCCAAAGCTTTTATTTAGATAATCTATATTTGGCATCTGTTATGGAATCTTTGGTGGTATTCTATTGGGCTTAGGCTCACACCCTAATTTTTTCTTCGATTGTTTGTAGACTTTCTTCTTCCAGGATTGAGCAAAGGGATGGGACCTCTTAGAGGTGTATCCAGTTTTTGATCTTTTGTTCTAGTGTGTTGTGTCCTTAGGGACTTTGGGTCTATTTTCACCCTTTTTAGTACTTGGGTTGTATTACTTTTGGATTTTTTTTCCTCCTTGTATTTTGGTACATTACTCCAAGTAGAGTTTTTTTTTGTTATGCATACTGTCTTATTACTTTTTCTTCAACATTCTTGTGGAAAAATCATTCCCACTTGCATGTTGTGTGATGCTAGGTGCGTGTCGCCGACCCATGGGGATCGAGAACGTCCTTCGGGCTATGTTAGAGCCAGCTCGATTATCAGGTTACTAGGGTACCCTGGCTGGTTCGTGACAAGTGGTATCAAAGGGAAGTTAAGCATATTGCCTTGATGACAGTATTCATTTGAGTATTCTTGTCGGTACATTGGAGGTAGTTGTGAATGAGTGTCTAGCCAGCTCTCACCACAATAAACCTTATGTCACCAAGCATGGTTAGGAAAATACGACTTGTGGATTAGTTCTAGTATTTCCCCTATTTTTATTTGGATAGAGTGGAATCTAAATCTTGTTATCCCTTATTTTAAGAATAGTTTTCCTTGTTACTCGGTTTGGAGTGGAACTACTTCAGGGTTCTTTTCACTAACCAGTTATATCCAGAAACAATGGTGTTGTCCAAGGCTGTAGAGTTTTTCAAGCTTTAGTAGGCCAACAAAACAGTGACTGAGTACTGAAATCGCTTTTCTGAGCTAGTACAATTTTCTCAAAATATTGTATCTAATGAGAGGATGAAGGCTCAATGATTCGAGTTGGGAATTCGATCATATATCTATTCTCAGTTTTTCCTATAGAAGCTACCGCCTTATACTGATGTGCTAGATAGGGCGATGGCGGTTGAGATGGACCTGGCATGAAAGTCAGGGTTGAAGGGAGTTCCTTTTCCCCCTAGTGGCAGTGTTGGTTCCTTTAGGGGAAAACAGAAGCGCGACTTTTCTCATGGTAGTTATCTACAGCAGAGTCATCCCAGACCTCTGGTAGCACCAGGAGGGGCTTCTTTGACTTTCAATAAGTGTGGGAAGCCTGAACATTCTAAGAGGGTTTGCATTGAGGCACACAAGAACTGTAGCTCCTGTGGATGTTTAGGGAACCTACAGAGGTTCTGCCATCACTTCTCTACTCCATGTGGTAGAACAGAATCCTCAGCACCTCTAGAAACTGTGGGTTAATAAAATGCTTCACATACAAAAGGTTTCTAGCCATAGGAATCCAGAACGAAACATCTTCACACAGTGGAAGAGTCGGCAGAGGTAGCAGATACAGGTCCTGAAACTGTGAGAGGTACCATTACTATAGCTTCATCTTTAGTGACATCTCTTTTTGATACTACTGCATCTCACTCTTTTATTTAAACCCATTTTGTTAATCTGCTTAATCTACCTATGGAACTTTTATCTTGTGTGATGGATATTACTACACCCCTTGGTACAATGAGAGAGAAGGGTCTCTGTAGTTCTACTTTTGTCTTCTCTCTATCAGATGTTGACCATGCATGGAGTTTCTTGATTCTCGACATGAAATATTTTGACAACATATTTAGGATGGATTGGATCATTTCCAATAAAGGCCAGATTGATTGTTATCATTGATGGGTCTAGCTTACTACACCTAGTGGTGTGCCTCTTGTTTTTCAAGGAAAATGGGACCCAAGGTCAAGTAGAGCTGGACCCTCTTATCCAAAGTTTGGGAAAGTTATATCATGGTTTTCTTTTGATCTAGAGAGAGATTCAATGTGTGGTGATCTTCCTCCAGTCGTCGCAGAGTTTCCTGATGTGTTTTCTTCTGACTTCTCTTGTTTTCCACTAGTAAGGGAGGTTGTTTTTTCTATTGACTTAATACCTGGTACTCAACTGGTTTCTATTCCCTCTTACTGAATGGATCTAGCTGAACTAAAAGAACTGAAGACTTAGTTAGATGATCTTCTTGAGAAATGTTTTATATTCCCAAGTGTGTCACCTTGGGAAGCACCTGTTCTCTTCGCCAAGAAGGCTGACGGTTCTCTTCACTTATGTGTTGATTATCGAAAGCTCAATCGAGTTACGATAAAGAAAAATATCTATTACCATGAATTGATGATTTATTTGATCAATTGAAAGGGGAAAAGTGGTTTTCAAAAATTTATCTTTGATCTGGTTACCATCAGTTGAGGATAAAATAATCTGACATTCATAAGACCACTTTTTCGGCATAGGTATGGCCATTATGAGTACCTTGTTATGCCCTTTGGCCTAAAAAATGCTCCTGTAGTTTTCATGGCCTTGATGATCAAGGTTTTCCATGAGTATCGAGATAATTTCGTGGTAGTCTATGTGGAAGACATTCTTATCTACTCCAAGTATGAGGAGGATCATGTGCATCATCTGAGAACTGTTCTGAGTCTTCTAATGAATCACCGACTTTATGCCAAGCTTTCAAAGTGACATTTTGGGATTCAGGAAGTGAAATTCATGGGACATGTCATTTCAGAACAAGGATTATCAGTTGATCTTGAGATGTTTAAGGTTGTTATGACTTTGGATTAACCATGAAATGTTTTCGATATTCTTAGATTAATGGGCTTAGCAGGATATTATATCCGGTTTGTTAAAGACTTCTCAAAGTTAGCTTCTCCAATGACTTATCTGACTCAAAAGGGAGTAATGTTTTCCTGTAATGATAAATGTCAGAGTTATTTTGTTTTTCTAAAGCATCTTTTGACTACTGTGCCGATGTTAACTCTTCCTTAGTCTGTGATTGGTTACGTGGTCTTCTATGATGTATCAGGTTTAGGTTTGCGATGTGTCCTTATGCAAGGTAATCATGCTGTTTCCTATGGATATCTTCAGCTTAAGCCTCATGAGAGGAACTATCCTACCCATGACCTTGAACTTGCATCTGTAATGCACACACTTAGGTGTTGGAGACATTACCTGTATGAATAAATGTTTACTATATATTCAGACCACAATAGATTGAGTTATTCCTTCTCTCAAAAAGATTTTAATCTCTGCCAAAGGCGTTGGGTGGAGTACCTGCAATATTTCTACATTGACATTGCCTATATCCCAGGGAAAGGGAATGTAGTTGTAGATGTGTTAAGTAGGAAACTTCCATCACAGACTATGAAATATTCTTTAGAATAGTGTAGTTTGATGGATCTTTTTGCTCAGTTGCATATTGGAGTATATTGGAAGGGGAATGAAGTTTTTTAGCTAGTGTTCAGTTAACTTCTGCTCTCCTTGAGTTAATTCTTCAGGAAAAACAACTGGATAATGAATTCCATAGCATTAGGTACTCTCTTTATGGTGGGGAGACCACCACCCAGTGGTCGTTCTCCAAAGAGAGTGTTCTGTGTTATCGAAACTGTTACGTTGTGCCATTAGCAGCAAAGAAAGGATGTGACTGGGGATTATAATAACTCCTAGTGGTATGTACACCCAAAAACCAAGAATATGTTCTATGACATGTAGTGACAGTTCTGGTGGACAGGTATGAGATGATACATTGCTATGTTTGTATCTCATTGCTATACAAGCCAGCAGGTGAAAGCCGATCACCAGAATCCTTCAGGTTTTCTTCAACCACTTCCACTCCCTACACGGAAGTGGAATGAAATCTCTATGGACATTGTGGTTGGGTTACCTCAAACCTAGAGAAAGAAGAACGTGATATGGGTTGTGATCGACAGAATGACCAAGTCGGCTCACTATATACCTATTCGAGATACCACCAAAGTTGAGGAGTCGGGAAATATCTATGTGAAAGAAGTTTTTTTTCACGGAGTTCCGTCTACTATAGTCTCTGATAGGGATCCTTGGATTACTTCTCGCTTTTGGAGAGGCCTTCATGAGGCACTGGGATCTCATGTCTATTTGAGCACAACCTACCATTCACAGTAAGATGGGCAGAGAGAGAGATAGCTATTCAGATCCTTGAGGATATGCTCCACGCATGTGTTCTCGACTTTGGTGGGTCTTGGGATGATCATATGGGGCTAGTTGAGTTTTATTATAACAAAATATATCATCCTGTGATCAAAATGGATCTTTTTGAGGCTTTGTATGGCCGTCCTTGTAAATCTCCATTATGTTGGTTGGAGATTGGTGAAAGTTCTTTGGTAGGACCGAGTTTGGTCCAAGAAAATACTACTAAGATCCAGTTGATTCATCAGAGAATGTTTACAACACAGATTCGGTAAAAATATTATGTTGATCATCGCCATAAACCTTTAGAGTTATCAGTTGGTGACTAGGTGGTCTTGAAAGTTTCACCTCGATTAGGTTATCGACGACTTGGGAGGCAAGGGAATCTTGCTCCTTGTTTTGTGGGACCTTTCGAGGTTATTGGTCTTGTAGGGAAGGTATCTTACCATCTAGATTTACGACCACAGCTGACGTTGATACATAACGTGTGCCATGTATTGCATCTATGGAAGTATCTCTCTGATCCATCTCATGTTGTGAGCTGGAGTGATCTTGAGATTGAACCATATTTATTTATTACTAAACAACCAGTCAGGGTTGTTGATTCTGAGACCAAGGTACTTCGTGGGAGAACGATACCTCTAGTCTATGTACTTCGATAGTGTGGTTATGATTCTCATGAGACATGGGAAAGCGAGACACAAATGAGAGAGCAATGGCCTCATCTTTTTGACTTGGAGGTTTCTTCATTGGCTTTCTGGGGATAGAAAGATCTTATGGTGGGGATGTTGTAACATCACATTACGTTTTCAGTTACTCTTGATGTTTCTAAGTTCCTATGTTTTGGTTAGTGAATTGGGAGTGTCAGGGGAACTTTAAATGTTTTTTGAGGAAAATGGGAAGTCGCACGGGCGATGCACATGAGGTCTAAACCGTGCGGCCAAACCGTGTGCAGTTGGTCCCGGAAGTAGTATCTTCTACATGGGCAGCGCATAGTTTGTCTAGCAGTGCGGCCAAACCATGCGTGAAGGGTGGATGAGGAAGTAGCTAACGCACAACTAGCGTACGGTTTGTCAAACCGTGTGAACTAACTGTGCAACCACTTAAATGATATCCTTAAATTGTGGATCTCACTTGGTTTTTCCTCTAAGTTACTCGTTTTTCCTACTAAGCAGCCCTAACTCTAGATTTGTATTCTCCTAAGGTCAAAGAATGTTCTCTCATCATTTTGGAGGTGATCCAAAGCCTCCTCTTGGAGAATCGAAGCCATATTCTTGAGGTAAGTGATCGTTCTTCATCGTTCTTGATCAGTTTCTTAGATCTACTTAGATAAACTTATCCTCTTCTCTCGGTTTCTTAGATATATGCTTGTTATGGGTATATCTAAGTGTTTGGTACAATGTATGATGATATATGGTCATGATCTTGCTAGGAGAAGATATCTAACGTGGGTTCTTGAAGAAGAAACCCTATTTTCTTGAGCGTTCTTGACCATTGTGGTTTTGGTCAAAACCTTCAAGGTAGGTGGTTCCGTCTCGACTTGCCAAATTGATTAAAATTTTATTTTCTTGGATTATTTAAATTGTTTATTTAAATCCCATTTCTCAATTTTTCTTTCAATTAAATTGATAAATACTCGATTATGGTGATTCGAGATATTTGAAATTGTTCTGGCATGAATATCTGGAAAACCCCAATTCCATTGAATTGGTTGTGTGTATGGAAATTGGATGATTTAAATTGTTGAATTTAAATTGTGGATTTGATGAAAATGATTTCAATTAAATTGATGAATTTAATAGTGGAAATAAATTTTGTAATTATGGAATTGGTTTTGAATGGTTTTAAAACTAGTGAAAATGCTTAAAATGATTTGATAGAAACCCATTGGTTTTATCTTGTGAAAAAGGCATGTTTTGAATAAAACCTGTTTTGGTTTTAAATAGAATGAAATTGGATCTTTTGAAATGGGATAATGGGATTGATCGTATTTTAATCATTCTTAAAATAGTTTTCCCATCATGTAAGAGCGCATGCAAGCCTTAGGTAGTTAGTGAGTTATTTTGATACACTTTACGCTATGACAACATTATAAAATTTAATTGCAGAGGGTCACTTCCCAAATGGGTTGGGGATGAGTCTCCTTTAGCCAGTGTCATAGGGACGTGTGCATACACATTTTTCTAAGTTCACATAAAGAGTACGGAATCCTATAACTGGTTAATACTATTGTACCTTTTGGAAGATGACCATGTTCCTCGCTTGTTTATTTATATGAGAGATATAAATGAATGCCAATGCTTTTAAACTGCCTTATATGTCCGCTGAAATTATATAAACTGTTTTATATAAATTATTTTCGTAAGACATTGTTTTAGAAATATTCCATCATTGTAAAGCCTTTGCGTAAAGTAATTTTTCAATCATTTAAAAATGTATAGAATGTTTTGTTAAGATATGATTTTGAGTTTCCAAACCTATTTATTTGAAAATAAAAATATTTTCTTTAGATAATCTATATTTGGAATCTGTTACGGAATCATTGGGGGTATTATATTGGGCTTAGGCTCACACCCTACTTTTGCCTTCGGGTGTTTGTAGACTTTCTTCTTCCAGGATCATGCAAAGGGAAGGGACCTCTTGGAGGCGTATCCATATTTTGATCTTTGGTTCTATTGTGTAGTGTCCTTAGGGACTTCGGGGCTATTTTTCCCCTTTTTAGTAATTGGGTTGTAGTACTTTGGGCTTTTTTTGCCTCCTTGTATTCTGGTACATTACTCCCAGTGCAGTTTCGTTTTCTTCTTCATTCTTATGAAAAAATCTTTCCCACTTTCATGTTGTGTGATGCGGGGTGCTAGTCACGGACACGTGGTGATCAGGAACGCCCTTCGGGATATGTCAGGGCCGGCTCGGTTATTGGGTTACCAGGGTACCCGGGCTGGTTCGTGACACACAGACCCACGTAGGATCCTTTTCTCAAGTTACAGCCAGTTACATGGTTCTTTCTCTAAGCTTGCTTGTTTTCAAGAGGGTCTTCTCATCAAGACACATGTAGATACTACAACTGCCAAGAATTCCTATGAAGAAGTATGAAAAAGGACCGCCACATGATAGGGGTCTCAATGCAACAGACGGTGCGTCAATCAGATGCCCAGTCTGTATGATATTGGCCTTTTAGACCTGAGGGCCCGGTTGGATTAGTGTCCAATACAACCCAGCTCTACCCCAACATTTTTCAAAACTAAAGTGGGTTATTCCATAAGGAATGCCTCAATCCAAGGTCTTCATCACCGCAGACAGTTAGTCAGACAGATGCCTGTAGCCCAAGATATGGTCGAATGAACGAAAAAGGTCGATGTTGGTCCGGGTCCGGTCCGACCATGTCGGACCGACCGGGCCTAACCCCGGTCTGACTCTGTCTGTCGGGTCCGGCCCATCCCGTCGGCGCAGCCCAGCCCACGAGGGGGCCCACTGGTCGGCCCACGCTGGGTGGCCCACTGGGCATGCGACTGGCCGATCGGCCAACCTCTTCCGTGTGGTGTGGTCGTGTGCCGCACCATCACTGGCGACTGGCAGCAAGCCACCCGCCCTCGCCTCGCCGCTGTGGCACAAGGTTGCGACTCTTGCACGCCCGAAGGTGGGGACGCACACCACCACCTACACTCCACGTCGATGGCCGCCACCCTTGCTTCACCGCGGCCGACGGGCCGTGGCCCTTCTCTGGTGGCGCAGTCACGCCGCCATCTTCATTGTGTCCGGCCGGAGTGCCGGCCGCCACTACTAAGCCCTTTGGTGTCTGTCGCCAGCACGATCGATGAAGACATTCTTTGGGGCACCGGGTGTGCCCTGGTGGCCCAATATTCATTCTGAAAATTTCCACACTTGCTTCGGGACGTCGCCAATGATTCAAGACCACAAAAAATTCACATAGGTTGCCGATAGGTCGGTCCATGTTGATTTAGCCTGCACCCTCCACTTTTGAACGGTATTAAGTAGCTTAAATGTTCTTGA
Source organism: Viscum album (assembly GCA_963277665.1). Taxonomy (NCBI): domain Eukaryota; kingdom Viridiplantae; phylum Streptophyta; class Magnoliopsida; order Santalales; family Viscaceae; genus Viscum; species Viscum album. The sequence goes on from OY728147.1 coordinate 91,090,663, forward strand.
ATCATGAAGAAAGACAAGAAAATGGTAAGGGAGTATACAACAACAATAAAACCTACCTCAATTACTCGTTGCAAGTGTCGTGAGATGAATTCGGTGAAGACGTTGAGGGTGCCAATGATTTTCACTTCCGCAACATGATTCTGAGTTCAGGCTCGTGGGTCGTCCTCATTCTTGATTATGATGTATGTTCTTAGTTTATGAGAGTGTTCTTCGTTGGAGGAAGAGTTTCTCTAATGTTCTCCCAACTGTCCCCTTTTTCCAACACTTCCCCAATACCCCCAAAAATGAATTTCCAACTTATTAAATTATGTTTTATTAATTTAATTAGAGGAGGACATTAATTGTGTTGATGTTGGAATAGTTAATTAATGGATGGTGGCACAATTAATGTGGATGAAGTTCAAGAGTTACCTCCTATTAAAGGGGGAGTTTAAGGGTCAGGTGGTCCCCACCATTGAATTCAAATTGGGGGTTTTCTAGGTTGAGTGGTCCCCACATACATAACTCAAATAAAGAGGTTTCAAAAGAAAAATAAAATGTTAAATAATTTTATTTTTTCTTCTCCCACAAAAAAGTGAAAAACTAACTTCCACCACCAACCTACTGCGGTTGAGGTGAAAGTCTCCTTAAATGAATATCGGCACTCCAAGTATAACAGTGTCCTCATATTTCAATTTCAAGCACCAGTTCAGAAGTTAGAAAAAACCCACTCACAAATTTATTGAACATACCTATAAATAAGTTCAGAAATTAATTCTTGGCTCACCTGGCCTCAAAATCACACGCCGTAAATTTTTACGGACTCCTAAAATTCCCATATAATTAAAAAAATTACATGGAATTTCTAGGTCATTACAACCTCATCTCCCATTTTCCTTTTACAATTTTCTCTTTAATTTTTTTTCACATGGTATTGAAACTGTGATGCTATTCTTCATCTGAGTAAATTTACCTAGTTCAAAAAACTCATTCTAGGGTCCTTGAACACCTAGAATTAGAACCATTTCATCCTGAAATCGAAAGATCTATTTCTGCATGTGAACATTTTTTCAATTTATAGAATATTATCATCTCATTGTTGAGTTTTTTTCCTTTACAAAACCAACAAAAAACAATTTGTTATCAAATACAACATTATTAATAAATAAATAAATATATCCAAAATGTGAATACAAATTCATCTCATAAAATTACCCCATAGTTAATCAATTATGTGTCCTCGTGTAAAAAACATATCATTAGAGACTCTATATCAATTAATTTCAAAACAAAAAACATTCATAACAATTAAGAAAATAAAAAATTGCTAGAATAAAAATAACATCCCATGGAATAACCCATGAAAATAAAACCAATCATCCCTCATAGACATGTTTATTATTAATATTTTTCTTCTAATAAGAAAATTTTCATGATAATTTCTGAAAAGGAATATAGATTTTGAAGTTTAACTCAAATTTTTTTTCTCATACATAAAGGTAAAAAAATGGTGTACTTCTCGTACAATGAATACATGTTCTTAACCTTAGGTTTTTATAGGTTCTAAAATCTATTTTAAATAATGAAATTTAAAATAAATACCCACTAGGGATTTTGATATAAGGATAAAATTACAATGAAGAAGATGGGAACTGCTAGGGGCCCTAAGTATATTGATGATCATACTAAGGAACCTTCCCATACATCAACATCCCTAGACTCATATTCATGATCCCATACCCTTCCCTTTCCACCATAACCATTTTATCTACCACACCTTCCCATCCTACCCCTGCCTCTTCCTATTCTCCAACTACCACCACCGCACCAACACCCCTTACCACACATGCATCTGCAACACCCATCAAATAATATATCTAGTATATTCACCAATATATAATTAAGAAATAGTGAATGACATTATACCATTTACATATTCTCTTCACACCGTCTTATCTATTTACCACTAATCCCAACAACATCCACTACATCTTCCCACCCAACACCATCAGCAGACCCCACTCCGACCTCTACCCCCACCCCACCTCTGGCCTAGGCCAAAAAACCTCTATATATCATATACCATACCACCTTACAAGAGTATATTTTGGAGTATGACTAATTTGTAATGGACCCTTATCTTTCTTCTACATATGAGGTTCTTCTAATTGATACAACTACTATATGTACAACCCAAGTAAGAATCAACACTTCCATTCCACTTATCATGAACGATCCCATTGCCATCACTTTGACACCTCCTATGATAGTAGATAACCCTATATTCACTAATATTTTATCTATTGATAGGGAACAACCAATACATACACCCACTAATTTGGAGGACGATACCAAAATAAAAAGAGGAGACACTACCTACACTATTTCGTTATAACCATGTCTCCTCCCCTATTTTATTATCTCTCGAGTCTCTGTACTAAACATTGTATTCTATTTTCAATGATGTATCATTTTCCGTATATATGGTTGGGATATAATTTTTAATACATGGATTGATTTCTTTATCTCATTTGTATTTATTTATTAATTTACACATATATGTATCTAAATTATCATCCACGGTCATTGATGAGCCTGCATTCCCAATATCTGGCCTCCCACATGATATTTATCAATGTGTGGCCGATATACATATAAAAAATGAGGAGTTCAATCTCCAGTTATAAAATCATCCATAGCGTCCACCATAATTTTCAATGAATTTACTAATTTCATATGAGTGCTTTGGTAGACCAATTCCTCAGGTTGTTACCCCTCCACTCCCTCAAGTTCCCTCAAGAGATCAATGAAATCACCATAGGCTCATGTAAGAGGTAGTGGAAATTTCAGTCAATGGAGGACACCAAATTATCTTTTTCTATCCTTATGGATTATAACATAATATTTCACCCTTTTGGAAAGGTAATACCAACATTTTGTTTTATATATTTTCATTATGTGTTTTGAATTTGTTTTATTTCTTATCACTTTCGGTTCATCAATCATCCAAAAATTCATTGTATCAAATCCATATATTTATTTGAGCTTCATTCTCCTATAAATGATTATGTGTGCCTAACCATTTTTTAACTTACATATTGATTAATAACTGTGTACTAATGGTATATATAGTGTATTTCTTTTGATACTACTATTCTTTTCAGGAAATAATATTTCGAATTCTCATCCAAATATTTAAACCAAGGAATTACTTTTTCTATAGGGATATCTCAGTTTGATATGTTAAATACATTAATTTCCTTGTCAAATCTTCACATGCTTCTATTGATATCTCTCTAACATAATTTTCATGAACAGTGCATATATTGTATCATTTTAGGTGTGGGGGATCCTTAATTGAGATTTATTGTCTAAACACATGGATTTATTTTTTCTTTAATTATTCAAGGAAACAATTTTCATTAAAATCATTATTTTACCTGAAATATCATTACACTGCTTGTAATAAAATAAAATTTTTGGTTGGAGATTCTTCAAATCCATATTTATCCTAGTTTAAAATTTTATCATGAGTTATGGTTGAATAAATTAATTATAATTCAATATTCATAATTGTTTTTGGATTGACATATTTTTAAATCCTATACATTTAGTGATTTCCAATTGTGTTATATACTCCCATTATAGAGATGATTATAGAAGTACATTATCAGATTCTTTTCTAATAATATTAGTTGAGAGATACTTAGGAAATATAATCAAATTTGGACTATAATTTAGATCTTATTGAGGCTATAAATAATAAATTACTAATAAAATGATTGTGGAAGTATTTTTTTGATCTAGTTATACTAAGACCCACATCCATATCTACTCTTATTTATCCCATAGCATATATTTTTAATCTTTTTAGGATGGATCCATTTCAAGACTATTATCCCCTATATCCATAATATTAGTAATATCCTCGATTGTTTGTTGAACAAGTGTGGGGGATTTTTAATCAATTCAATATGTGTGATGTTCATTATTCAGGAGACGAATGGTGGTATTTTTCCCACATTTATTTTACATGGTTAATGAATACCCTCTATAATGTCTATGGAAACACTATTCCTATACAAAAGAATCATATATAAAATTGAAAAATATGTTTTCTATTAGGAAGACAAAAAATCACCATTACCAAAAAGACAAATCTTGCATTGGATCATATGTTTTTAGGTGGTAGACTTGAGATATATACTTGACATGACATTCAAAAAATATAATAAATAAACTTAAGGAACATGGAATATTATTTATGCTTACTTAGAATATTCAAGGACCCTCTATGAGCTTTTTGGATCACAAATACATCATTTTTATATTGGAGGAGTTTCTCATTTCAAAATTCATGAATATAATGCATAATTACATATGGATTACCCTCTATTTGGAGTTTGATTTTAATAACCTACCAACATTCCCTCACCCTTAGATATATTTGAACCTTATTTCTTATTTCTTCATTATTAATTTTTTTTATTTAAAAAGTGGATACGTTGAAACCAATGCAAGCCTATGGTTAGGAATATATATTCTAGGTATGAATAAAAATCTAGTTTTATTTTAACTTCTCTTCTGAGAGAAAACATATAGTGATATAAATTGAAATATGGGTGAATATTCTAAGTAATTTTTATGATATTTTACTTAATGGAAGAAATAATCTAAATAATAAACATAACTATGAAGTAAGACTATTTTTATACGTATGAGTGACTCTAGAGGATGTTATTTTTCATTTACAGTAAGTTTTATTTTCATGGTTGTAATTAATGTTTGATATTTAAAAATTGTTTTATTTTAATCCCTAATGAGGTTCCTTTTCCTTGATTACATGTTATTTTTCATTTGTAGAGGAATTTGATACCTTGAACTAATATACATATTTTGGATACCTTTATGTAATTTTTAATAATTCATTATTCAATAATACATTGGATTTCATTTTATTCAAGGAATATGAACTTAATAAATAGAGGGGAAGATTCAATAAAATTTAAAAATTCAACATCACACATCATGGGTTTGGAGTACATGATGTATATTTCTTTAGCAGACCACCTACAAGATAATTTACAGGTGGTTAATCCCATTTCTAAGAAGTGAATCAAGTAAATGATGATTAATTCATGTACACATCATTAATACATAAAAATATGATGTTAATGAAGATAAAAAATGTGAAATCATTACACAACATGAAAATTTAGAATTATGAATCCCATTAAATATATATTTCATGAAATATTTGATATCCAAGACATTCAGAAAAAATTTCATATTGAAAATACAGAACATGAATCCCAGTTACACATCATGATTTTTTCATTGAATAATTCACTAAAAATAGGTTCATGATGTGAATCACATAAACATCATGAACTAAAGGGGATTAAAAATATTAAAGTGATTTATGATGGAAAAAAGATCTAGACAAGGACACACCATTTTCTATTTCTCCATAAATTCCCTCCCCCTTTCATCTAAATTTTATTATTTTTCATTCTTTAAAAATTTTAATCATTATGTTGTAAACACATTCCATTATGAGACTCTTTCATGATTATTTTATTTTCTGACATCGAAATACAATTCCAAACACCATCAAATACAAATTAGTTTTTGAGTTGTTAATTATTTCTTAATTTATTTTTTCTTAATATATTTTTTATTGATTCAATTATGTATTACATTATTTTGAATCACATATTTTTCATGTAGATATAATTTCCATCTATTTTCCTTCTATTATTTAATAGTGTGATTTTTGGATAATTGTCTTGGGATTCTAGGGAAAGATTAGGGGTGTTTTATTTATTTCATGGAATTAAAGATCGAAACATAAAAACCATCTATCTAGGAATTATGATAACCATTTGACTAGTAATTAGTATAAAAATAATTTTTTATTTACTTTTTTTCACTTACCTGAAAATGGGAGATACAATCAATAGACTGTGACCAAGTTGGAGTTGAGAAAGATGTGGTTAAAAGATAATGACAAATTATTCCCATAAGTTAAGATTATTTCACCTATGTTGTTGAATATATCCATTTCAATGAATAGTTTTATCTTATATAGGTCAAATTGGTTGGTCTGAACCAATCGGTATCCTTTTCAGTGATTCTTATCATAGACCATATAATAAAAAAAATTAATTTAAGATAAATCATTTCAAAAACCCATGATATTTACCATGATCCCTTCTTTCCATATGAATTAAAAACCCTTATATGATGTTTATTGTAAAACCAATCCTGATAGAGCTCATGAGGAATTCTTCCATAAGGCATTGTAATGTTAATGTTTGGGGTTTATCCCACAGAGTGAGGGGAATGAAACATATGAATTTTGACTAAAGGTTATATCTCTCTAATTTTAGTTTTATTTTACTGAACTAATAATATGAAACAAATTAAATAAATGAATTAAAATAGTAATTCAAAAGGGAGGGGAACCTATATTTAAGGGTGGTTTTACTAAAGAAATTAATTTGACATATCTTACAAAACAGTCATATTAAATATCTATGAAAAAAATTCAATTTTGCTGACATGATAGACAATCAACCCCAATTATAAGTCTATGAGAGGAGACACTTGGTATTTTTGAAAATAATAGAGTGATTTCTATTTTTTATTATATAAAAGGATAAAAATAGTCCATAATAAATCATTATATGAATAAAGGTAAAAAATATCAATCCAACAGTATTTAGAAGTGTTTATTTCACCCATATCATTTTAATTTAACCCCCAGGTAATCTTAATTTTTATCTTAATTGTGGTAATTAATTTTTAGTGGAATCACTATTAATTTATCTCAAAAAATATATTGAACATATTGTAAATTATTATTTATTAATACTTCTATTATATAATCCATTTTTCCAATTCCAATTCCAATAAGTGGATACAGAATTAATCCTGTAGAGGTGAGAAGAAAGCAGGTTTTTGAAGTGAAAATGTTCAAAAGCTTACAACATTTTTATATATTAAATCAATATGAAAATAACTTTTGTGTCCTTAATTAGGTTCATTGATATATAATTTATATTATTTCAAAATAAAACCATTTCAAAATTTAATTTAACATTATAAATAATTTAAATAAAAAATTGGTTTTCAATTAAAATTTACTGTTTTTCACTATTCACAAAAAATTATACTTTTCAGGAAAATATCAGAAATTCACCCTAATATAATTTTGAAATTCCAATTTAAAAAAAATCATATATTTATTCAAATAAATAGTCTAAAATTTTAAAAAATTAATTTTAATTAATGTCCACAATGATTTATTTAACTGTCTTTTAGAAACCTATATTTGTTCAAAAAGTATTTCTTTTTCTTTTAAATGACTATTATTTTGTTTATAATCAATAGATTTAGAATATATGTGTGTAAAAATCTATATTTTTAATTATTTAAATCCTATTCATCCACAACATTCTAATTTCTAGTTGATAACAATCATATTAAACAACAATACTAATAATATATTTTTGTTTGGTGAAACACCTCTTGAGTGTAACCCAATCTATCAAGGAAAATCATTATTGCATATATCATTAGCTATATAATGAATTAAATTTACTCTAAATTAAATATATCACAATGTATATGGGTAATATATTATCTTCTTATCTCATAATCACTTGTAAGATTTGATATTGTATAAAATTTCATTTATTTTGAAATTCAGGGTGTTATATTCTCCCCAATTAACATAAATAGTTTCCTCACAATTTAAATGTGATGTTGGTAATATGGTAATTGATTTTAGAAAATAACATTTATGAGATACCATATCATGAAAAGTTTTATTATAACACCCTATTATTGAGATAAAAAGGATATGTGATGTTTATATAGAATAACACAGTACTCGGCTTCTGAGAAAAATAACATTAATGGAATGTGAATATAATGACCAAAATGAAAAAGTGTAAATAATTACATTGTGATAAAGGTCATTGATCATAATAAGGTGATTGATCAATGTAATTTTAAGGGCCTCATAACCATAAATAATTAATGATTTAAAAATCAATTTTATTTCATTTTATATGAATGTATTTTGATTCCATTTTTATCTCTATGTATTATTTCTGGAAGTTGAGGAATTATTTTATTATCTAGGAATATATGAAAATATACTCACTTGATTCCTTCCTATTTCCAAAGGTGAATTTCTTCATTTAAATGTTCTTCTATAAATTTTTAATTCATCTCTTAATATAAGAAAAGAATATAAAAATGAATCTTTTATTCCCAAAGCACAATAATTCACTTTTAATGGGTTCTATGATCCATGAAAGGGTGAGAAGTCTTTCCATTTATCTCTAAATATTTTCCAAAACCAATATGATTATAAAAATTTATTAAATATAATGAATTTATCTATAAAAAAATTAAATACAACTAGAACCTAATTATTATTTAATTTTCAAATAGATTAATTGAAAACAACAATATATTAACTTGGACATCTCATAGTCCAATTTTAGTCTCTGAACCCTTATCCCTATTTTGTCATGGGATCGAGCCATGTATCCTTTTTGGGTATAAAACCCTTCATGCGGGTTGTCCTTTATATAAACTAAATTAATATAATTCTTATAATATTTCCAAAATATTATAATGGAAATCCATTAAATTTAATTATTCATTAAATAATTTTTTTATAATATTTTCATAATGACATATTTTTTTACAAAGTATAATAATGTTGTTTGACTATTATTAAAATTTTATTTATGATCATATTAACCCTAATGGTTATCAATTTTATTAAACATATTTTTATAAAATGTAATGGAATTATTTATCAAATATGTTTTCTACATAAACTTATACTAAACCAATGAGTTGTATTTCCATAAAAATGTCTCAAAATATGATTAATAACGATATATAACTACCCCAAAAATTGAAAACAAAGTGGTTGTTTAAAACATTGAACATATAATAAATTCTATACACATTAACTCATTATGTTATACATAATTGTAAAATTAATATATATATATATATATATATATGATTTTAAAATTTAACAAAATCCTTAGACATTTCATGATTCTTATACCAAAATACCATTTGTAAAAAAAACTACAATTTAATTCCTTAATCCCAATAAACAAATAATTTATCTATTTTATTTCTAAATAGGTAATTCCTTTGTCTATGGGTTATCCTCAGTCATTCATTTTCATTATCTATTAAAATTATTCATAATGGATTGTAAATAAAATTTGAATTATACAAAGATTGTCTTCTGAGACTATCAAACCAAATGCATAGTAAGGTTTTTTTTCAAGCACCAAGTGACAATAGGGTCAATTGCATTGTAATATTTATAGAGCTATTACCCCAATTTATATCTAATATAAACCCACGTTGACATGTTCTATTCAGATAGATATATATTTTATGTAAAAACTAGATAATCCATACCTTAACCAAACATTTGGATGTTATTCACTTATCTTCAATATTTATCATAGGGATATGATTTGTAGTCTATTTTTTCCAAAGTCTAGTTCATAAGGTTTATACTAAACATCATATGATACAGAATATAACGACTCTGACCCCTGTATCCCAGATATGATCCCTTGCATTACTATATTGGCATAGATAAAATGGGATGATTCACAAAGGAAAAAAAGTATAGTATTCTTGGTAAACTAGATATATTAAATAGTTTTACATTACATTAGATCAAATAAATTAAAAAATATTATTTTTTATAATAAATAAAATCCATCTATAATATCCTTGAAAATAATATATAGTACCCTTCCTTGATTCCTATGAAAATGAAAAAATAAGGGTGAGCTCAAATTCTTTGTAAGGGTTAAGTACTGAGAAATAATACATGATTCAATAAGAATAATCAATATTGAAAAGTAGATATCTGAACAATACTACTACATGAATAATTAGATAAGGAATAGTAAATATGGAATGGTAAATAATGAAAAATACAAGTAATTTAATGAATAAATATAAAATTAAAAACATCCATAGATAATATCATTATGAAAATATCATGTATAATTATAACTGAATTCTAATTGAAGGAAGACATTTAATTATTTGACATAATATTTCCCAATTTCTTGATACCTTTATATTCATGAAAATTCACAATATAGATTATAACATACTTGGTAAAATCCAATTTGATTTGGGAAAATGATTCATCTCATGATACTACTAATGAATATAGGGTATTTCTATAAATAGTCCCTAACCCATTTCATGCATGTCTAAATCATTCATCATATATGGAAGGATTGATTAAAATAATAAACAATGTTACTTTTCATGAAAGATCTATATTGAATAAATGATACAAATTTATCAGTATTTCCCTGTTAAACCAATAACCTTCAATATAAACACGGTAAGTAAACATGGTAAATGTTTTACAAAATAATCATATCCATTAGACGTGAATATTTATATTTAAATTAAATTTTATTTATAATGATAATTTCTTACAATAATTTGAATTTTTGTAGATAATTTCAATAATAACAAAATAATGTGGGATTCTATAATAACTTTCACCACTTTGTAATTTTCATATCAATTAAAATTGGATGAAAAAATTCAAATTGAAAACTAAAATACAAATAATAATTATGAATTAATGGTATTAAATTTAAAATTTGATTTATATATAATACAAAAATTTTAATTGGTGTATAATGACCAAATATTCTCAGAGGAAGGTAAATTGAGGTGAAATTCCTTACCATAAGTGTCATTTTGAGTAATCTATGTTCAATAATATGTATAGTGGTTAAAAGCTATATATTATTATATCAATGAACTATATTAATGTTTATAATATTATATCTTATCTTTTATTATATCTTTTTTAAAAATTTGTTAGTAAAATTTCATTATTTTCATTATTTTGGGTGTAAATTGCCTTGTTTTCTTATGCGTGTTTCATTATGACAAATTCTAATTGTCTTATATTATATAGGTCTATCATTTGCATTATATTAATAAAAAATTAGTTATAATATTGTTAAATATATTTTAATTTTTAATGAAATCATGAATGATGGTTATGAAAAATGCTATATGTTACGATCATGGAGACAATAGACCATATTTGCACATGACTAATGTTTCCATTTTTCACCAGAAATTATGGAAATGAATTAAGTATTATTTTAATGTTTAATTACTATAATCATATCTTCAATAACATATTATATAATTATAAATATCATCCATTGGGTTTGGTGATGAAAAGAGAGTCACATCACTTTGAGATGGTGGTAGTCCACACATACACAAACAATGTTATCGTCATTACAAGACTTAAAGGAAATAAAGAAAATAATATGTATTATCATTCCAAAATTATAAATATGAAATTAATATAAAAATTATTTCATGTATATTATATTTAATAATTATCATTATATTAATTATATTCCATGTGATGTGTTAATGAATGGATATCACATTGTTTTGTGAGGCAGTAGTTTGACGTAAACACGAGAAACGTCAGCATATATCCTATGGAATGGAAGGTAAAATGATATATATTATATAATGACTAAAAATTATTAAATATTTTATCAATATCATATATTAACTTATGATCTGTCCTCATATCGAACTTCCAGGGGAGGAAATGGAAGAAAAAGAAACGACATCGATTCACATGGTGGTTGTCCGTTGTAAAAACAAAAAATATTTTCTTATCCCATTTGATAGAAGATGATATTTTTTTAGTCCAGATATTTTCTTAAAAAAATAACCTTATATTTGTGATTTTTTGTGATTTTATCAATATTATTTAATAAAAATTGAAGGAGATGTACAAAGAAGAAAAATAAAGATTCTCTTTGAAAAACATTACATTGTTTTCAGGTATCCTCCACACATTTTCAATAATTCCTCCATAGTGTGGCTTTATACCCAAAGAAGGATTTTATGATTAAGGGAGAAATTTTTGGATGTTATTTTTACATCTATTTTCCAATAAAATTAAGTTTGAAGGTGTGAAGAAGAGATGATAGGGGTGGCCTTTTATATGTGGGGGAGAGCATATATTTTCTAGTTTTTAAATTAATTTATTTATCCAACATTATTAATATGTAAAAAGTGTCTTAAATGGGTAATTATCATTAAATATCTGAGAAATGGTTAATATATTTCTATAATATAATATTTATACATGTTTCAAGGTAATTTTTACACTTATATTTTTAGTTTAAACACTAGATAAAAACATTTTTTCCTTAACTACAATGATTAATTTTTACTACATCCACTAATCATATTTCCTAAAAATTAATTTGAGCATTATTTTAATTATAAATTAGTGTTATTAGAAATATTTCATAATTATTTTTTAAAATAAATTAATTGAACTCTTGCAATTTAATTTAAAATTAACCCTGAAGATGTGAAGAGAAAACATGTTTTTAATGTGAAAATGTTATAATCTTTATGAAGTTTATATCTAAAATCAATATGATTATTATTGAAATGAAATAAATTTCATTAGTTGATATACTAATTGGGAAATGTTAATTTAAATCCAATAAAAATACAATTTAAATTAATAATTAATTTAAATGAAAAGGCATTTTTCAATTAACATTCAATTTTATTCACAATTAATCAAAAAATGAATCCTTTTAAAAAATTACCAAATATTATCCGTAAGATAAATTTTGAATTATAATTTCAGAAAAGTTTATTTCTTAAATTTTTTTTTAAATTTTTTAAACACTAATTCTAAAATATGTGTTTAAAGCATAATAAATCCACCTTCTAGAAAAATACTATTTTTAGAAAACATTGGTTTTCATTTTAAATGATTTTATATATATATTAAATATATTTCTATTAAATGTGTTTAATGTATAAATTTTCATATTTCAATTAATGTTGTTAATACTCTTCATTCTAAGGGGTTGGTGTTAACTATCATATTGAATTATAATATAAAGAGAATAGTATTTTTTCATAAAACACGACCTTTTTTGTAATGTATGTTATCAGCGAAAATCAATGTTTCTTGTATCATAAGATATCAAAGAAACTAAATTTATTCAAAAATATAAATATTTTAATTAATTTTGGCGTTATATTCTCTTTCAAAATATGTGTTGTATTTAACACGTGATATTAAATAAAATGATATTAATTTATAATTTCATGGATTTATATAAATGTTGAGTTGTCAATTATCCCTATGAACTGTTCTAATCCTCGTTATAATAAATAATTTTTTATAACATTAACATACCGAAATATAAATTTAATATGTTTTTCATTGTATTATGGCTCATCCATGTATTTTTCTTGGTAGTTTGGAAAATTGGTGTCTCCTCATTAGGGTTGATAACACATTTCATTCCATTTTTGAAGTTGGGATTTTTAATATTCATGAGAATTTGAATCATTTGATATTATTTCTTGATTTGACCACTCATTTTGATGTAGTTTTTCCCATTTGGTCAGAATTTTATGGATTATATTGTACAAATATAGGAGGGCATAAAATTTATTAATTTAGATAACTCTTTCTACACACCACCAGAAACATTAACAAGTACAATATAATAAATAAATAAAACAAAATTCATAATATAAAATCAATAAATTGAAATGGGTTAAGAAATTTATTTCACTTAAGAAATAATTATAATGTAAACAACTATTCTTTACTAGTACCCATAAATAGTGCCAAACTTTGATGCAACTAAATGATTCTGTTAAATCATCTGGTTGTATAAAATTATACAATTTTATGTTTATGAAACCACTAACCACAATGGAGTATTATAGTGGATGTTCGGGGTCGACCACATGTAGTGTGGATAATGAAATAAGGGAATTTTGAACAATAGTTTGGTTACTCCATTTTTATTTTTATTTTATTTTAACTAAATAAATGATAAAAATTTAATTCAATTATGGGAAGAGAATAGTGGGGGACATATTTCTAGGGGGTTTACTAATTAATTAATTCAGATTCTCTTTAAAAACAATCCTATCAAATAATTATTCAACTATTCAATTTCATTGATACAAGAAATGATAAATCCCAATAAAACTACCATAGAATCCTAATTTATCATGGTCTGAATAATTAAAATAGATAATACTATTTAAGATCTTATTTCTAAAATAAGAAGAATAATTTAATCCATTTGTGTTGAAATAAATTATCTCAACCATTTTGGTGTTCATTCATTTTTGAAATAAATTTTTCCACGAATCAATGATGAGTAAAATAAATGTCCATGAACAACAAGATTTTATTTAATAAAAAAATATTTAATATGATGAAAATTAGGATTTGTTGGTATACAACCCCACTAACCGATTCTTCACTCCCCTACAGGGAATAACCAATAATCCTCATGTGGAAGATGTTGATGAATAAAAAAAATTCCCATAGAAGTGAGATTAAAAAATAATTATAGTGAAATTGAATGAAGAAAAAAAATAGGAATTGGTATTGAAAAATATTTCATTCAATGCTATATCAAAAAAGGCAATGTAAAATAAAAATTAAACATAAAAACATGTCTACAAAAAACTATGGGTTGATACCCTAGTACAAGTTTCTTGATGGTGAACTCACCATGACTGTAACTCATCTATATATTTTCTATAACCCATATATATATGTAATAATTTCCATCTTAGATTCCCTAGACACAAAATACTATTTAATGGATGATCAATTGAAATTATAAAACTCCCAAAAAAATATACGCTGGAAAACATTTTTTCTAGGTATTTTTGAGGTTTTCATATCATGTATTTTTTACATAACTTTTAATACATGGGGATTATTTTCTCATGCCTTTAAATGAAATAATGAATTTTATATGTAAATTACATGTAATATTTTCATGTCCTGTAAAATTGACAAGATGTGTAATGTAAATTTCCAATATTGGAAACATCATTTTTCTCTTGTTATTTTGTTTTTATCCAAAAGAACAACAAGTAATTTACCAACATCATGTGAAACCATCATTAAATGTGAGTCTTCATCCCCAAGGATTCAATATTCAATCTCATCATCATCAGGTTTTATTTGTAGCCTCGTGATGTAACGTAAATCAGCTCATAGTTCCATTACATTCTTTAGTTTTATGTTTTTCCATAATATAGATTCACATCTTCGTTCTACCAAAATAATACATAAAACATTAATAGCAGGAATGAATATTATATTCTATAAATTAATATTAAAATAATATGCCTATGAAAATATAGATCTAATATATAGATATCAAGGATTATAATGATTGTTATTTTTATTTTGCATAATAATTTCTCATGATATATGATTAACAACCTAAACCTTAACAAACTCTTAGACTCAAAAAATGATAAAATTAATAGAGTTCTCAGAGAGAACTGGTGGTGGAGACTATGTTGAATTATATGTTTAATATCCTTCATTTTATGAGTGATAGAAGATACACCCCATAGAATATCTCAATGAAATAGTAATGTGTACAATATATTGAAAATAAGGGAATAGATAAATGAAATGTAGAGTAAACGTGAAGTGTTCAATGGTCGAATACAAAGTTCATCCTATGTTACTGTTTATAGTTTTATTTCTTACAAGTGGTTAATATAAGTATAGTTTTATCCAATACCATGATCCAAAGCTTAACTCCTCGACTAACGGGGGAACTATACTATTTCTATTATTTTAGTGTAAGAGATGCAGTGTTTACGTATTGGTATTTGAGATTTATTTCATAAAAGTAGTATATCAATTTTTTTCATATATTGGAATAATGTGAAATTTATGAATTATTCCATTATATATTTACATTATGGATTTTAAAGTATATGTTGAAAGGTGTATATAGGTAAAAAACATTTTTTTGGAAATTTGATAATGTTAATTATTTTTAAATAGAAAATAGACCTTAGTAAAGTAATGGTATTTTTTTTCATAAAATTTGTTCTTTATTAGTTGAAAAGTTTATTTAGATCATCTTTTGTGATGTTTTTTCAATTTTTAGATTTAATGAAAAAAATATTTTATTTTACACGAGGAATATGGATTACGATAATTTTTCGAAGCATATTTTTTTCATGTGGTGTTAACTTGCAATATGGATAACATAATCGGTTTATATGTTTTTTCATCATAATTTCAAAATAATATATACCTATAAAGTGGTTTTATGTTATGGGATTACAAGGTGATTGTAAACACTTTCATTTTTTTTATAAGAATAATCTATCAATGATGAAATAACCATTTGGATTATAAATTTTTTTATTAAGTAAATTTTGGTCTATAGGATAGTGGGATATAGATAATATTAATTATTGAAAAATCCATCATTAAGAAAGTGATATTTTCAGATATATTTCAAACAAAACTACTGATTACCCTTTAGGATAATATGTACATTTGAATCATGTATTTTGATGATGTTCACTAAATTATATGACAATATTGTGATTTTTCATGGTGTTTACTGATATATTTGTATATTATTCATTTTTTAGGTATAAATATCATTAAATTTTTAAATTATGTTTAATATAGATGATTATTAGGTAATAATGAATTATAATATTTTATATCTATGTTAAAATATATTTGGTGACCTTTGAGGTTAAAATATAAGGTAATTTATAGGTTATTAAACATTAATTGAGATATAGAGATATTTATTTGTGGAAAAATATATGTTTAACTTTTAGTGTTATTGGGGAAATGCTGATTTAAAATGTTGTTATTTAATTATATAATAGTTTATAAGTTTTTAATATTTTCATAAATTGTTTTACCCTAATAAATTTTAAGATAAGGGGAATAGATTGTAATTTTTTTTTGGATTATTTAATCAATTATATATTGATTTTATTTCATTAGGAAGGATAAAATCATCTTGAATGAACAATGTTTAGAAAAATATTTGAGATTGTGGATGAAATTAATTAATGTATAAAATTTTACTCATTAAGAAAGTATATTTCTTTATATATTTAGTCGATATGTTAATGTAATTGCTCAAATCTAGGAATATTATTGTAATGAAATAAATTATTGTTATATTCATTCATGATGAATCTTTGGTTTTTACAAAAAAAATTTATTTATGGTTTCGTGATCATTAATTTTCTCATGATAAATTAGTTTTTTTATCAATGTTTTATATCAGTATCAATAATTATTATTACATTTATTTTTCCTCTATCTACATATACTAATGTCCATCTGATTTTCCTCTATTTGGAAATCCAGTTTTGTGTAATTCTATAAGGAATTAAAATTTCACAATCCTTTTTTGAAAAAAAACAAGAGAAACTGATTTTAAGATTGGCATTTTCATTAAATCAATTTTGAAATGTCAAATTGTTTAATACAATGAGCTAGAAAAAATTGTTATAGTGGGATTTATTAATCAAGTGGGTGACTAGAAACCCTGAAATTTTAAATAATCTGTATGTTCTATAAAATATGAAACACACAACCCCATGATTTAACCAACAATGAGGCATTATTATTTAAAAATGACCATTATATGAAAGTCGGTGATTTTAATTGTCTGAATAGTATTAACAACAGTTTTAACTATATATAAAGGACATAATCGATACATATATTTTGATCTATGATTATAAAATAATAAATAAATATTTAGTAAATACATTTCATTATTCAACATAAATTTTATTCATAAATGGTTTTTATTTCTTCCTATGAGTTAATAATATAAATAATTTAATGACAATTTAAAATATTTTCATGATAAAAATAATATCAATTTTTTTTAAAAAAAATTCCAAACTTGTATTTGGTGGAATTTATTAGATTTTTCATTGAAGTTATTTATCAAGTGAATACTAAAAAAACCAATTTCTATTTTGAACTGTAGTTATTCCCAAATTCATAGAGTGTCATTATGTTTGAAAATTTCTAGAAAGTAGAAATAGTTTTAAAATATTATTAATAATTCATTATGTTAATTTTAATCTATTTTTTTGTAACACCCCATGCTTCCATGATATTATTCTCTTTGAATAATATAGTATGATATGTTGTACGCAATTTCAAGGTTATAACACACACCACAACCAATCAAAGTAGCTGTTATGAATAGTAATACCCAATTTTTGAAATTTAATAAATTTTATTATTCAAATTGGACTTCATTTTTGGATTTGTAATATTAAAATTATCTTAGGTGAGTTTTTGGTATTTTTCGGAGACTTTCAATTTTGATGAATAGTGAAAAATTCTAAACTTCAATTAAAAACAACATTTTTAATCCAAATACTTTATAGTGATAAATTGTACTATTGAGTGTTTTTAAGGTATAGTTAGAATATATTTTCACCATTTAGTCCAATGTTGGTCATTGGATGTAATTTTACATTTAAACTAGACATAAACAATTTTCAGTCTTTTGATAGTTATTATTTCTTAAAAAACACAATTT
This sequence comes from Viscum album, assembly GCA_963277665.1. Classification (NCBI taxonomy): domain Eukaryota; kingdom Viridiplantae; phylum Streptophyta; class Magnoliopsida; order Santalales; family Viscaceae; genus Viscum; species Viscum album. The sequence continues at coordinate 91,109,136 of OY728147.1, forward strand.
TTGTTTTGACAATGAGAATTAATTTTAAATTAATATCTGCCACTTCTGTGTTTTGAATTTATAAAAATGGATTCCATATTTATAATAATGATATCCAAATTGTGTAAATAGGTATCTTTTATTTTTAAACATTTTGAATAATTACTTCGATAAATATTTTATTTACCATGGTTAAAGCTTAAATCCATTAAACAGGGGTAACAAATAATATTATAATAATATTAAATTACCCTAACACATATCATAACCCTATTGTATGATACATTTACGACCATGGGCATATTTGGGTGGATTTTGGGACCCCATGGAGCCACTTGTAGGTGATAATGACACATTATATTAATTAAGTTAAAGTAAAAAAAATGACATAAGCCTATATCTTTTAGAAAAATAATTTTTAAATAGGGTTATATATTTTATCTTTTTGACTATAAATATTAATTAGAAATATAAATTTATTTCCTAAATAATGGTATTTTATATATAATTTTTAGACATTTAATAAATTACATTTATTTATGACACAATAATGATGCAATATTTTCCTTATTAATGAAAGAATCAAATAAAAGGTATTAAAATTTTTACAATAAATACAATTTAAAAGTATTGATGCCATAAAATAATTTTATAGTTTAATATGGCATGTTAGGATTCATTAAAGGAATTTAGTTCGAATTAATAAAGGTTTTAGAACTTAAAAAAAATCAATTATTAAATAGTGTCAAAATTGACCTAAAGGAATTCTTAAAACAGATATTATATTATTAATTTATATAATATTCTAAAAAATCTAAGTATCAGAATAAAGACTTATATAATGATAGGTTTATCATTAATGAACCAGTTGGGGTTCTCTTGGAGTTATATAGTAAGTTTATTAACCATATAATATAAAAATTCAAAGAGACATCATAAGTGTCAAACTATTTAACTAAGAATTAAATCTAAATGTTATGGTTAAGTGACCCAAACCTATCTAAAACCTACTGGTTGAGTGGTTTTAGACCCATACACACCTTATAATTTAAATAATCCATTTTGGATCCATTAGAAACCGAAAATGAGTTTATTATAAAATAATATTTCTAGCTTTTCCTAAGGTGCCCTCACCCCTCTTATAAAATTGGATTCCCCATTCACTCTAATTCACACCTTCAAAGCCATTTGGCTTAGCCAAAACCTACTGAAATACCCTATAAACTATCTTACCATTATCCTAGAGGCCTTCATTTTGTCATAAAGACAACCTACGGAGTCATTTTGATCAAATCAAAAGGAAGAACCCGAAGAAGAGGTAAAAATCTCACCACCTCTTTTAAGTTTCTTTCTTCTTCCTCTTCCTTTCTCTTTGTTGTTTCCATTATAAAATAATAACTCTAGTATCTTCTATATACTGTTATTTTATTATAAATATGGTACAATCAAACTCATTATTATATCCATCCTTTTAATGACATGTCACCATATGTGCGTACGTACGACTTACCATCTCCAGGTCGTGGTGTAATTGTTATTCAATACATTATTTTTTAGATGGGTATAATAATGATGTGTAATTAATGTAAATAATATATATAACATGATAATAATTCTGTATATATTATTTAACATCCAATTATATATTATTTTAATATAAAAAGAATGATATTGTCAATCGTGCGTATGTACGGATTACCGTCTCCACGAACGCGATGAGATTCATTCCCCATCATATCCATTCAAGTCTAATTTTCATTAGATGATTAAAAATAATGTTTAAAGACTTTAAATAATTCTAAATATGAATAAAATACATCCCATCCATAACAAATATGACTCACATAACAAAGAATATAGTGTAAAATGAATCTGTTAACACCAAAAATGACGATAATACTAAGATATTGTTAACAAAACAATGTTAAAAGATCATATATGACATCATATTAATGTATATGATTATTTTATAATTTAATAAAAATTATTTCACCATTATACAAGAGGTTAACCTAACCTCGACCAAGGAAAATTACAAGTTAAGGGTTTATTTCACAATCTCTTCATTATCCGAGGTTATTTATACATAATTATCTATTGGGACCTCTTTATCATCCACATCCATGTTTCTTAAAAATGTATTTGAAAACATTCTTACTATTTTATAGACTATGGGTTAAATTAATTTATACCCTTGATTGACTTTTTATAAGACGTTTAAAAAAGAATCATTCCTTCATTTTCCAAACATGGTCCTTTTTAACATTTTCAACAAACATAAGGTAAGAATGTCTTTTTTTAACTTATATGGCGGGTGCGGATATTTTCTATCATTATAAAATCGTCGAAGCTTCCCTTACAAGCATATAAAAATATTTTCAAAGTAAATGTTTTATTTTATAATTATGTGTCTTTTAAATTATTTTAAAAAAGATATATTTCTCTCAATTAGTTTTGATATCATCTAAGTCAACATCCTTTGATGGATTTTAAATTTATTTGAAGTTAATTTATTATGATACGAAACATCCATATTGTATTGAAGGTTTTGTGATATGTTTGATTGTGGATGTGTTATTTTTATACCATTCATGGTTTGTGGAGAATGTATTGATGTTTTGTATGCTATTTTTAATATGAATGTTTTTGTTATGTTTAAACCTATTCATATGAGGAATGCATTGGACATAGTAAGTGATGGGTGGAGTCCGTTATAGCTCCTGGATGCATCAGTTGGTGTCCTGAGACAAACTAGTGTCTTATCACCAGGCTTTGAAAAATTCTTATTTTAGTCTTAGCACAAGGCCTCGACTATGTGGTTATGATAGTCTGGCATTATGAATACCATCATTATAAAAGTGGCTATTGATATTGCATGTGATTATTCGACTAGTAGAATATCAATGTGAATAAGTAAAAGGAATTATTTCATTTTTATTTTTTTCATATTATTCTGAAGTTCAATTTTAAAATGAATTTGTTTTACTTATACATTGCCTTAAATGTTTATTCTTAATTATGAATGTTTCCGCTATATTGTTATCCTTACTGAGCATCTGAGCTCACCCCTTTCTATGCTTTATTTTTTCGAGGATGTGAAAAAGTATTTTTTGACTAACCTGCAGGGATAGTCTAAGGGGATATGAGTGTGGAATATGGAGACTATGTTGTGGTAGTTTTTAACTTTATGATGTAATGTAAGAATTATGAATATATCTAGTGTTTCCAAAGCTACTAAACTAATCAGTCTTTCAAGACTTGATCTTTTGTGATCATGCCAATGTTATGTAATAATGCACCGACTCTGGTTAACTGAGTTCGGGGCATTACAGTTGGTATTAGAGGAAGTTTAGTACAAACCTTGGAAGCTAGATTTACATAACCTCTTATTAGAGCACATAGACCAAAGATGGACTTTGAAGATTAGTATAGAACATCCTAGAATTTTAGTATTGTAGAGATTTTGTGAGTTTTCCGAGAAATACATCCCTTTCTGGATACGAGCAGGTAGAGGAAGCTCTAGCCCAGATGTACCTAGGGGTAAAACCCGAAAACACTACTTTGAGCTAGACTCTAACGGGAACTGGTGCACGACAATGGGCCATACTGCACTCTTGGTTACGACACTCCTGGGGGATATGCTTAGGATAATTCTCATTTTCTTTAAAAAAACATGATGAATGGTTTATGAGTATATTCTTCTTCAAAGAAAACATTTTTATTATTATTCATTATATCTATAAACTGTTCAAGTTATCTTAAGTGTTTTACATGTTTGGAATTATGTATTTTGATTCATAAAATAATCTAGTTCATGCCATTATTTAGAAATGGAACCTAGTAGAAGGAATGAAAATCGTATCAATGCACGTACTCCAGGTAGTGATTTTCATCCTACTCAAGATAATTATAGTGGATATGGTGATACAACTGGTGCAGATTAGCTTATCACCATACTAGGACAGCTCACTCAGGTTATGAATAATAACCTTACCCATACGGAGCACCCTGATCCGCAGCGTGGAGGATCAATGTTAGATCGCTTCATGAGGCAACAACCACCAGCATTCAATGGGAATACAAATCCATTGGTATATGAGCAATGGATAAGTTCCCTAGGGAAAATATTTCAGGCTTTGGGGAGTAGTTAAAGGGAAAAAGTTGTCATGGCAGTTTATCGACTCACTGGAGATGCTGATCTATGGTGGTCATTGATTCAAAACACGAAGGAAGATGATGAAGTATTAAATAATGAATGGAGGTAGTTTACAGATATTTTCATAGAAAAATAATTTCCTCACGACCATCGAGTGGATATGGAAAGACAATTTCTGAGTCTGAGGAAAAAGAAGGATGAGAATGTCGCAAAGTATGAGGATAACTTTACAAGGTTAGTGAGGCATGATGCAGATTATATACGTAACCCAAGAAGTAATATTGATATTTTCTTTGATGGTTTAAAACCATTTCTCTATCGAGCATTAGTCTCACAATACTTCTTATCATACGAAGATATTGTCTCATGTGCTCTCAAGACAGAAAAATAATTCTCTAAGTCTTATGACTTTAATGCAAAGAAAGAGAAGAAGAGATCTGCTGATCACTCTGGAAAAGGATATAATGTGAAGAAGGGAAAATTTTAATATCCATCCTCTAGTAATTGTTGGAATAAACACCCCAGTACTTGCTTGAAGGGAATGGGAGTCTGTTACATGTGTGGTGAAAAAGGCCACCATGCTCGTGATTGCAAGGGGAAGAAAGAAGATACCAATATTCAATGCTACAATTTCAGGGAGATGGGACATTATGCAAATGAATGTCCTAAGCATCAGGGGAACTTACCTCAGAATAGGCCAAGGGATCAAGGAAAATATTATGCTTTCACTACTGCTGAGTTAGAATCCCCAAAAGACATGGTGGTAGGTAATTTACTGGTTTCCTTGTGTTTAGCAAATGCTTTATTTGATTTTAGATCATCACATTGTTTTATATCTTCCCGGTTTTCTAATAAAATTAGATATTTTCAATTTGATTTAACAAGGGACTTGTCAGTTAAAACTCCTAAGGGAAGTATCATCGCAATAATTTTTTTTGAATCTATTCCCATTAAAGCATATAAATGTTCTTTATCTGTTGATATCATCATCATACCCATGATTTAGTTTGATATAATTCTATGTATGGATTGGATTTCGGACCATGATGTGAATATTTATTGTAAGAAGTTTGAGGTTACGATTTTTGATTATGAGGATAAAGAACACCTTATCTTTAGAGCAGAATTGTCACCACCTAATTCATATCTAGATCCACCCCCAGCAACTCAACTAAATTCAATTATTGGTGAGGAAGATAATTAAATAAATTTGGGTGAGGAAAGCAATTTTCAAATATAGGATGTACCTATTGTGAAAGAATATGTTGATGTGTTTCCAAAATATTTACCTGGACATCGTCCAGAACTAGAAATTGAGTTTTCCATTGATTTAATTCCAAGATAAAGGACCATATCAAAGACCCCTTATAGAATGGCCATTGTGCAATTAGTGGAACTAAAGAAACAACTATAGGAATTGGGTAATAATGGATTTATTATCCCTAGTGTTTCTCTATGGGGAGCCCCTGTCCTTTGTGTTAAAAAAAGATCGATCTATGAGGTTGTGCACTGACTATAGGGAGATCAAAGTTATAACAATAAGGAAAAAGTATCCCTTACCTGGCATTGATGATTTATTCAACCAACTTCATGGAGCACAATACTTCTCAAAGATTTATCTTCTATTTGGATATCATCAGTTCTGTGTGAAGAAGGAAGACATTCCGAAAACAGCATTTCGAACTAGGTATGGGCATTACGAGTTTGCAGTAATGCCTTTTCAGCTGAATAATGCACCATATGTTTTCATGGATCTAATGAACAGAGTTTTCAAGGAATATCTTGATGACATTGTAGTGGTATTTATTGATGATATCTTGGTATAATACAAAAGCTAAAAGGATCCTGAAAATCACTTTCGAATTATTCTAAAGACTCTTAGAAGACATGAATTGTATGGGAAGTTTAGCAAGTGTGAATTCTGGCATCAGAAGATTTCTTTTCTTGGCCATATTGTCTCTAAGGATGGAATGTCTGTTAATCCTTCTAAGACAAGAGAAATCCATGAATGTCCAGCAATGATGATTATAAATGAGGTACGCAGTTTTATTGGTTTAGCAGGTTATTATCGATGTTTCGTCCCAAATTTTTCCCGATTGGCTAACCCATTAACGAAGCTCACATGTAAAGGGGTTAAATTTGTTTAAAAAAATGAGTGTGAAGAATGTTTCAAAAAACTGAAGAGAAGATTAATCAATGCTCCTATCTTGACTCTACCATCCTGGAATGATGGATTTGTTATTTATAGTGATGATTCAAAGAAATGACTTAGTTGTGTCCTTATGCAGAATGATAGGGTTATTTACTATGCATCACGACAGCTAAAAATTAATGAGAAAAACTATACTACTCATGATCTTGAGTTATCAGCTGTAATATTGGATTTGAAGATACGGAGACACTATCTATATGGTAAAAAATGTGATATTTACACTGATCACAAGAGTTTGAAGTATATTTTCTTGCAGAAAGAACACAACATGTGGCAAAGGAGATGGCTTGAACTAATCAAGGATTGTGATTGAATGATACACTACGACCCAGGGAAGGAAAATAAGGTGGAAGATGATTTGAGTATAAAGGATCATGGATTTTTGAAGAATATGAGAGTGAAAAAGGATCCTATATACACGGAGCTAGTAATGATGGATTTGAGAATAGCCATGGATGGTGAAACATCAATAATTTCTCAAATGGTTTCCAAACCATATTTACTGGAAAGGATAAAGAGTTCTCAGACTGATGATGAAGTGTTTCAAAAGAAGATTAAAGCTGTGAATGATGGGAGATAGTGTGACTTTGTGTATGTAGATGGAATTTTCAAATTTGGGAAGAGACTTTGTGTTCCTGATATACCTGATCTGAAAAGCGAATTGTTGGATGATTCTCATAGTTCCAATTTCTCTATACACCCGGGGAGCACCAAAATGTATAGAGATTTGAAGGAACATTTTTAGTGAGACAACATGAAGAGGGAGATTGTTGATTTTTTATCAAGATGTATGGTTTTTCAACAAGTGAAAGCTAGAAGGCAACAACCTAGAGGAGTCATGCAACCTATTACCATACCTGAGTGGAAATGGGATAATATCACGATGGAATTTTTCATGGGACTACCAAAGAATACTAGAAGGAATGATGCAATATGGGTCATTGTTGATCTTCTTACCAAGTCAGCACATTTTCTTTCTATAATAGAAGATCTACCACTTGAAAGTATATTAAGGATATATATTAATGAAGTTGCAAGACTTCATGGAGTACCCCTATGGATTGTTTCTGATCGTGATCCACGTTTTACATCATGATTTTGGAAAAGTCTACAGAAGGCCTTGGATACTGAACTTCGTTTGAGAACCCCCTACCAACCCCAAAGCGATGGACAATCAGAACAGACTATTCAAATGTTTGAAGACGTGTTGAGATAATGATCACTTGACTTTTAGGGAATGTGGGATCAATATTTACCTTTGGTAGAATTTTCCTATAACAATAGCTTCCGTTCAAGCATTCAGATGGCACCATATGAAGCGTTATCCAGAAAGAGATGTCGCAAACCAACCTATTGGGTTGATGTTAGTGAATGAAAACTCATAGACCCAGAACTTGTGGAAGAAACGATGGAAAAGGTGAAGGTTATCCAAACCACATCAAATCAGCTCAAAGTAAGAAGAAGAGCTATGCCGATAACTGAAGGAAAGATTTGAAATTTTAGGTAGGAGATCTTGTTTTCTTGAAGGTATCTCCATGGAAGGGTGTAAAACGTTTTGGTAGGAATGGAAAATTGAGTCCAAGGTACATCTAACATTTCGAAATTCTAGAACGAATTGGGGATGTAGCTTATCATTTGGCAATGCCGCCAAATATCTCCAAAGTTCACGATGTGTTCCATGTATCACTGTTGAGAAAATAAATGCCTGACCCAAAGCATGTACTCACCTATGATGAATTAGGACCAGAACCCGGTCTATATTATTGCAAAGAGCATGTCAAGATTCTTGATACAAGAGAACAAGTGCTGAGAAATCAGATGATTCTTCTGGTAAAAGTTCTCCGGAGAAACCATAAGATTGAAGAGGCAACGTGGGAACCCAAAGAACTTATGATGAAGAACCACCTAAGTATTTTTAAATATTAATATTCGAGAAATTTCTAGGATGATATTATTTGAAGAAGGGGAGAATTTAACACCCCAAGCTTCCATGGTACGCTTCTCTTGGAATAATACAGTAGCGTGTGTTGTACGCAACTTTGAGGTTCTAACACACACCACAACATATCAAAGTAGCTGTTATGAATAGTAATACCCACATTTTGAAATTTTATAAATTTTATTATTCAAATTGGACTTCATTTTTGTATTTGGAATATCAAAATTAGCTTAGGGTGAGTTTTTGGTATTTTTCTGAGAACTTCTAATTTTTTATGAATAGTGAAAAATAGTAAACTTTAATTAAAAAAAATTTATCCAAATAATTTATACTGATAAAATATACTATTGAGTTGTTTTAAACATAGTTAGAATATATTTTTACCATTAAATCCAATTATTTTTATTGGACGTAATTTCACATTTAAACTAGACATAAACAAGTCTCAATCTTTTGATAGTTATTATTTCTTAAAAAACACACTCTTTGTTTTGACAACGGGAATTATTTTTAAATTAATTTATGCTACTTGTGTGTTTTGAATTTATAAAAATGATTTCCATATTTAGATTCAGGAGGTCCAAATTTTCTAAATATATCACTTTTATTTTTAGACATTAAGAATAATTACGTCGGTAAATATTTTATTTACCATGGTTGAAGGGTAAATACGGTAAATAAGGGTAAACTATAATATTATAATAATATTAAATAACCCTAACATGTGTCCTAACCCAATTGGATGATAAATTTCTAACCATGGTCATCTTTGTGTTGATTTTGGGACCCAATGGATCCACTTGTAAGTGATAATGACAGTTTATATTAATTAAGTTAAATTAAATACAAAAATGACATAAGCATATATCTTTTAGAAAAACAATTTTTACATAGGGTTATATATGTTATATTTTTGACTATAAATATTCATTATAAATATAGAAATATTTCCTAAATAATTTTATTTTATTTATAATTTTTAGACATTGAATAATAAAATTTATTTATGACACAATAATGATGGAGTATTTTCCTTATTAATGAAAGAATCAAATAAATGGTATTATAAATGGTAAAATAAATACAATTTAAAATTTTTATTCCATACAGGAATTTTCTAGTTTAATATGACATATCAGGATTTATTAAAATAATTTATTTCTAATAAATAAAGTTTTTAGGACTCTAACAAAAATAAATTATTAAATAGTGTCAAAATTGACCTAAAAGAATTTTTAAAACAAAAATTATATTATTAATTTATATATTATTCCTAAAAATATAAGGTTTGGAAAAAGACTTATATAATGATATGTGTATCATTAATTAACCACTTGGGGTTCTCTTTTAGGTATAGGGTAAGTTTACTAAACATATAATATGAAAATTCAAAGAGACATGGTAAATGTCAAACTATTTAACTAAGAGTTAAATCTAAATAGTAAGGTTAATAAAGCGACCCAAACCTACCTAAAACCTATTGGTTGAGTGGTTTTAGACCCATCCTCAAATTATAATTTAAATAATACATTTTTTAGCATTTAGAAACCGAAAATTATTTTATTATAAAATAATATTTCTAGCTTTTCCTAAGGTGCCCCTCACCCCTCTTATAAAAGAGAACTCCCCCTTCTCTCTAATTCACACCATCAATGCCATTTGGATCAGCCAACCCCTGACAAAATACCCTCTCAACTATTCTAATGTCATCCTAGAGGCCTTTCATTGGTCAGAAAGCCATACTAAGGTGTTGTTTTGATCAAATCAAAAGGAAGAACCCGAAGAAGAGCTAAAAATCTCACCACCTCTTTCAAGTTTCTTTCTTCTTCCACTTCCATTCTCTTTGTTGTTTCCATTATAAAATAATAACTCCATTATATTCTATATACTTTGATTTTATTATAAATATGGTACAATAAAACTCATTATTCAATCAATCCTTTTAATGACATGTCACAATACGTGCGTACGTACGGATTACCGTCTCCATGTCACGGTGTAATTGTTATTCAATACATTATTATTTGGATGGGTATAATAATGATGTGTAATTTATGTAAATAATATATATAACACATAAATTATTCTGTATATATGATATACCATCCAATTATATATTATTTTAATATCAAAATAATGATATTGTCGCTCTTGTGTACGTACGGATTACCGTCTCCATGAACGTGATGAGATTCATTCCCCATCGTATCCATTCATGAATAATTTTCATTAGATGATTAAAAATAATGTTTAAATACTTTATATCATTCTGAATATGAATAAGATACATCCCATCAATAACAAATATGACTCAAATAACAATTAATATAATGGAAACGAATTCGTTAACACCCGAAACGACGATAATACTAAGATATTATTAACAAAACAATGTTAAAAGATCATATATGATATAATATTAATGTATATGATTCCTGTGTAATTTACTAACAATTATTTCACCATTATACATGAGGTTAACCTACTGTTGACCAAGTAATAGTACAAGGTAAGGGTTTATCTCACAATCTCTTCATTATCCGAGGTTGTTTATACGTAATTATCTATTAGGACCTCTTTATCATCTGAATCCATGTTTCTTTAAAATTTATTTCAAAACATTCTTACAATTTTATAGACTATAGTTTAAAGTCATTTGTACCCTTTTTTGACTTTTTATATGATTTTTATAAAGGAATCCTTCAATCGTTTTCCAAACAAGGTTCTTTTTATCCTTTTCGACAAAATTAAGGTAAGAATGCCTTTTCTTTAACTTATACGGAGGGTGAGGATATTTTCTATCATTATTAAATCCTCAAATCGTCCCTTACAAGCTTATAGGAATATTTTCAAAGTAAACGTTTTCTTTTATAATAATGTGTATTTTAAATGATTTAAAAAAAGAGATATTTCTCTCAAATAGTATTGATTTCATCTATGTCAACATCCTTTGATGGTTATTTGAAGTTGATTTATTATGATACAAAACTTCCTTATTGTATTGAAGTTTTTGTGATATGTTTGACTGTGGATGTGTTATTTTTATACCATTCATGGTTTATGGAGAAAATATTGACATTTTGTATGCTATTTTTAATACGAATGTTTATGTTATGTTTAAACCTGTTCATATGAGGAATGCATTGGACTTAGTAAGTGACAGGTGGAGCCCTCTATAGCTCCTCGATGCATCGGTAGGTCTCATGAGGAAAACTAGTGTGTTGGTACAAGGCCTTGAAAAAATCTTATTTGTAGTCTTGGCACAAGGCCTTGACTATGTGGTTATGATAGTCTGGCATTATGCATTCCATAATTATGAAAGTGGGTATGGATATTTCATGTGATTATTCGACTTGTAGAATAACCATGTGAATAAGTAAATGGAATTATTTCATTTTATTTTTTTGATATTATGATGATGTTCAAGTTTAAAAGGATTTTTTTTAGTTATACATTGCCTTAAATGTTTATGATTATTTATGAAAGTTTCCTCTATATTGTTATCCTTACTGAGCATCAGAGCTCACCCCTTTCTATGTTTTATTTTTCTCAGGATGTGAAGAAGTATTATATGACTGACCTGCAGGGATAGTTTGAGGGGATATGAGTGTGTACTATGGAGAAAATGTTGTTTTATTTTTTCACTTTATGATGTAATGTAAGACTTATGAATATATCTAGTGATTCCAAGGCTACTAAACTAATCGATTTTTCAAGACATGATTTTTTGTGATCATTCCAATGTTATGTAATAATTCACCGACTCTGGGTAACTGGGGTCGGGGCATTACATTTTTTTTAATTATGATTAAATAAATTTTTATATTTAAAAAATAATTTTTTTGGAAAGCATTTTTTCTATATATAGTGAACCTACATTATCATATATGAATATCACATAATTTTCATGAAAAAAAACATAATAATTATACATTATTGGACTAAAACATTTATTATCTTCAAAAAATTAGGATCATACTTCACTATACCATAAAAAATATATAATTTAGATATGGTCATATTATTTATCCTTGTAAAAGATCTTATTATCCTTAGTACATATAGTCACCGAATGAAATACTTCAAGGAAAGGTTTGAGCTAGAAGCCTATTAACTGATAAATTAATGGTCATAAGTAAATTCGAACTGGGTTATCACAATCATCACCATAATATCTTATGATTAATTCCATGATAAAAATCATGAGGGAAAGATTTTATAAGGGAATGGGTTGTGGAAATGAAAAAAAATTAAAAATCATGTCATAATTGTAAAATACTAAAAATAGTTGTAAATAAATATTTCATAAGGATGGAGAAAAATAAAAGTTATCTCACTAAATAAATTATGTTAACCATTTAATTTGAATTCTATAAAATTACCAGTCCACCTCTTTCATAATTATATTTACAAAACAATGCATGCCACATATTACATATAACAATCACAGTCATGAATTAGCCTATGGAATGTAAATTATTTCATAAGAATTTCATAATTCCTAAATTAATGAATAATATTTTGTGTTATAAAATAGGAAAGGCTGATCATACTTTAGAATAAAAGATAATTTTCATTTGATAAGAAACAATACATGATGAGTCAATGATTTTTTTTAGAAAGAAAACTATTTTTGAAGATTCATTGTATATGTTTTAAAAATCAAGTTAGAAAATTCTATTTCCCTGAAAAGAAAATTTAATACACTTGAAACTATATATTTTCAATAATATTGGAATGTGTTCATTGAATACTACATTAAGTATGGATATCCCACTGAATGGGTGTTGGATTCGAGAATCCACTGACCCTAATTCCCGCATTATTTTATCACATCACTACCTCATTAATAATAAATATAGGATTATTAAGACATAGTTAAATAGGTGAATTATGAACATTCACTACATTATTTATCCATTATAATAATTTTATTCATGTTATATCAATTTCTAATAAACATAAATTGTTCTGATATAATGATTACATTAAATGATCCTACTTGATATTGATTTCACTAATTCTGTTCCAAGTTTTTATACACTAGTATAATTAATTAAATAACCATATAATACCTTTAATAACATGTTTATATATTATATATAATTCATAATATGTATCCATAATGATGGATAACTTTTTTGACATGTAATGGTATCCATATGTGGTTAGCAGACTTTTGATGGCACATTGTAGGGAGAGCGGGAAAGGGATGTATGAAATTTATATATATCATAAATATGATACTTATACAAGTTTAAAATTATTAAAAAATTATGAAATATAGATTAACTAATATTTTATTATTTGGTTTTGAATGTGGTGGAAAAAATAAATATAACAAGAAGAAAAATAGAAGAGTTAATTGAAACTTACTTAAACCTCAGTACCACTTCTCTTGTATGGCACTAAAACTCATTGATTTTTTGAGTGGGATTACTCTAGAACATCCCTAGTTATTCATATGGGATTGAGAAGAAGTAATAGTTCATAAAATTATCTTTGAAATGTGAGGGATGACTCATTTTCTAATGGGAGGGAGGGGGTTAATTATACTTGAGGATAGGGGTATTTTTTAAATAAAAAATTAAATACAAAAATATCAAAGGTAAAACTTCTAATAGTGAATATGTGTCAATAAATTCATATATAAATATAATATAATTTTATTTAATAATTTAATAATCTTTATAATATGAATTCATATATTAATTAAAAAAGGAATGTGGAAATAAAGAAATTATTTGTAGAGATCACGTATAACAATATGTTTTTAAAAATTATTTTCAGTTTTGGATTTTCAGTTTTTTATTTTAATTCATAATTTATGAAATTAAATATTTTATGCCTGAATATATTGTTTTATAAATTATTATGTTATTATTACATCATGAGTTTTATAATTTAATATACACTGGTTTTGAAAAAAAACTGTATTTTTAATAGTCAAATTGAGATTTAATCATTTCATTAAATTACCAAAAAATCACCCTTTAAAAAATATAAAATGATGATTTCGAAAATGGTATTAATTTTATCATATTATGTTTCTAAAATAATAAATTTTAATTATTAATGTAAAAAATATTTTTTTCGCAATAAAAAACATGGGTTTTATGAAAGACATTAAAATATTGCTTATTAAAAATTTGATTATATTTTCATTGAGTTATAAATCATGATATTTATTTCTTGTAATTATATTATTTATATTTAATTTAATTAATTTTTCTAAATATTATTTATTTTTTAATTTACCATTTAAAAGTTATAATAATATTCCAATAGTCATCTTACTATTCCCAATGGTCTGGTTACTATTACAATGGTCACATTACTTTTATAAAGATTAATTTAACTCCAATAAATCCCATATTATTAATTAAACAATATTAACTAAAACTCTTACCTAGTTAATATATTTTCATATTCCATGATTATGATTGGTTTTCTATGTTTTTGTTTCATTTCTATAGTGTTGGCCTTGGGTGAAATGATTATAGAATATTATGGGTATCCATATTTTTCTATTTTTGTTTTCCATTTAATATGATTTGTGTACTATTAATTTTTAGAATTTTTATTTTTTAGATGGATAATTTAACAATATTTATTAATGGTATTAATTATTGTATGATTATTTATTATATATATATGTATAATAAAATATAGTATAATATAATAAAAATTATTTTCAAGAAAATAATACCATTTATATACTTGGGGTTGTCACATTATTGAATAAATTATAAATTTATTCCTCCAAATATCATCTCAAATTCATAGTTGAGAATAGCTAAGGGTATTTCTATTTAATTTTTCCCCCATTTTCCCTTGCCTTCTCTTCATACTTATGGATACACCGATGAAATTTGACATGGTGATTAGTCCTCTTTCATAGAACAATAACTCTACAGTCTGTGATATTCATCAATTTCTACTCATAAGAGTGTTCATTACCAAGTTATACAAAATCTACATTAATTGCATCAGAGGTGTCATATATTTACTTCATTAAGAGAGATATGTAGAGAACATTGTGAACTTGATCCATATTTGGTTGAAGTGTAAGCTAAAATGATATTTTTCCTATGTTATCAATGATCTATAAGAGGAAAATATACCCAAGGATAAGATTATCTCTATTTACAAGATACCTAACTCTATTCCATAATTGTATTCAAAGGAAAACATTATCTCCAAAATGAAACTCCAAGCCCCATTGACAGTGGTCAGCATTGCACTTGTACTGACTCTTAGAAGATTTTATATATTATTAGATGGCTTGAACCTTCTCTATCATCTCCTGCACAAGATCATGTATGTAACATCATGTTGCCAATTTTTAAGTGTTTCTTCAAATTTATTTTAGTATCTAGTTATTTTATCTCTTCATATTTTTTTGGTGTTTTAAAATTTTCTATGATTTCTTATCTTTTTCATGTTTGGTGCACAGTTTAAAAAATAATTCATCCAAACCCTGCTAAATTTCCAATATCCCAAGTAGGGGTGCACAGTTCTCTCATGGTTTATGCATGGTTATCAAAACTATGATTCCTATATATAATGGAGTCACATTCATGGAACATAGTTAAACTAACCCTATAGCCTAACCTTGTAGCTCCTCCATTGGCTCTATTTTGGGTGCATAGTTTGGTGCACAATTAGTACTAATTGTGTGATCTTACCCAAGAAATCATATGATTGGATTTTATTTACATGATTGTTTTAATTAAAATCTAGAAACCCCTCTTCTAAATCAACCCCAATAATCCTTCACTGTAACATAATTCAATTCATTGGCTTTTGGGAGCCATCTAGAGTAGTTTTGGATATCCCAAACTAATTTTGTGTCATATTGAAGTGCTGATCAAAGTGGTAAACCTCTTACAGTGTGTTCCTTTATCCATCACAGTTAATATATTATATTATTTTTATTCATTCTTCCTATAGGTTATGATTATCTTATGATTTATTAGATCTTGGTTTATTTACATGGAATTATGGATCTTAAGTCCTTTCATTATTTGATCGAAATCATTCCTCCTTGATATAGTGATCTCCATTTGAGGTGACACTTTTAATATTCATTATTGTTAGATAATGAATATTCCATGTATTTGTTTCAGTAATTTTCCTTATTCTTTTAATTCAATATGTCTTGATAATTTATTGACATGTCCCTCCATCGGACACATGTTCTATATTTCATGATAATGAAATATCATGCTTAATCTTTTTTGATCCTTTTTAAAATAATTTAACATCGAGTCAAATGAAAGGCTATAATCATGATCTCTATCACCATTTCATGAAATTTTGAATTCCATGTTGTTTGAATTTATTTTCCCCAAACAATTAATGAATTTTATGGTGAAATTGAGGGATTTTCCAATTCTTTTTGTTTCTAATACGAAATAACATGATTTTGGATGAAATGAGTTGAAATATTTGACTTTTTCTAAATAGTTTAAAATTATTTAATTTTTTGAAATGATAAATAACCCTATATAAATTTTTTTCACTTGTTTTTAAATTAATGTTCATGGATTATTTTAAATGATTTTATTATTAAAATGGAAAGTGGATGTAAACCCATGTTTTTAATTATAACCATAACTTTTTCAAATTTTTATACTTCAATTTAATATTTTATGGTTTGTTGAAATAAATTTTTGTTTTAAAGGCCCATTTTTAATAATTATGATAATCTTTTAATAGAGGTGGTTATGATTACATTTATAAATTTTTAATTGTAATAAATGTTGGAAATTGAAATTGAAGATTATTGATGGTGTATTTAGCACATTACCATATTTATCTCATATAATAGACCCTTACTATATATTGTTTGATTTTTACACCTCCCATCATTAGGTTTTGAAAAAGGTAATGTTTTGTTTTTTTTGGTTGAGAGTGAGATGTTTTTTAAGGGAATTTTAAAATGATTGAAATGTTAAGGGCATAAGAACATGATTCATATTGGTAAGAATCTGCGTCTGATCCTCATAACTGGATTATAATTATTGCCACTTTTTTACTAATCATGATATCCATAATAGTTATATGTGTTGACCGAGATAAATTATTCATTTTTAGACTCAGACCATGTCTATTGGATCTATAGAGAACATCAACGGTTTATGATATGGTTATGCAGCCAGTAAAGTATGTGTACATGGAACTGTTTTCATTATATCATGCGATACTGGATATATGTTCAATGATTATTCACGATTATTTCATATTAGATAATCAATGATAGACTCAATATCATACCTTATGTATACTAATGAAATCCATATACTAGATACTTGAAACTTAACATCATTCATTGTAACTGCATAACACCAGAGGTTATATAAATGGTTTATCAATTTATTGATATCATGCACCTTAGATATATCAGGTTTTCTCTTGTTTTCCTTTTGATAACTAGTGAATATTCTTATCTTTTCATGAGTTTCTGACTGTATCTTCAGAAATGGTTTTCAAATCTTTTTAGAAAAATATTTATTTTATAAATGGTGAAATGGAATGTTTTAAATGTTGTGTTTGATAAATAATTTTTTAATCGTTAAAAATCTATTTTTAAACTAATCCTCAATTAGTAATTATTATACTCATACTTTAAAAAAAATTAATTTCATTATGATGTTAGTGGATAGAATCATTACTCAAATCCAACTGAAATATTTAACTCACAACTAATATTTTTTTGATTAAAACCATCATGATCATATAAAATGGGATCATTCTCTCATATTACTTTTTGGGTTAATGATTGGGTCAATATGGGTTAGTGACTCTATATATGGAGGGTGGCCATGGAGCACTAGGATATTTTTTTTGAATTTTATGTTCCACTTTAAATTTTTATAGTGTATCATTGTACACTGAAATGTATTTTTTTATTTGTTTATCAGATATTGTTTTGGTATTGAACTATTATTATTATTATATTTTCAGGTAGAAATCATTCTGAATGGTTGTTTCCCACTAGAATGGGGAATGATCTCATTGATTTAAGATTCAAACATTCCATGAGGTTTATAACGGGTTTGTTCATAGAACCGGAATCATCCAATGATTCCATATCCATTTGAACCTACTTTCTATAGGTAGGCGTTCATTAGTTGTAGACTGATGAGGCTTAGGAATTTGCATTTGTCGAGAGGATGGGAGGTCGGACTCATCACACCTTTTTTTAGGGGAATTATTGTCTACTCCGGAACTCTCTTTATCAATTAAAAATATGTTCATGAATCCGTATTACATTACCAAGTATAAAATGAGCTTTCTTTTGGATCTGACAATCAATGATTTATATGCAGGAAATTCAGAGAATCTTTAAAATGTATTCGAGGTTCTTCATCGACGAAGAATCATATGTATTTGTAAGAGATTCTTAGTTGATGGTATCCTTAAAATACATAAAAGCCTCTTGGTCATTATAATGACCATACAGGTTTTAAATCCACTCAGTTGGGCACATGAAGTTTATTGTCATTCAAGAGGACATGGACTATTTCAGAGTTGGGATCATACCCGCTGATGGGATTCCTACGTGTCCTTTGTTTTTGAAAAGGAATCAAAACCCACGTAGTTAGAGTAATGGATTTTGATGTTTAGCATGATTTATGGCTCAAAGAAATATTTCATGGTTACTTTTACACTCTAATGTCGCGTGAGTCAAGATCGGTGTGAGAAACAAGAGTTATTGGTGAAACCAGACAATTATGCCACAAAAGATACAATGATGTGGGGAATATGTTTGTATAACTGCCCAAAGAGATGAGGATTAAGATTTACATTAGGGAATAAATCTAGGAATAAGGTACATAAAGGTATATGTACTTCATGGAGATTTGGATACTCTAATCTTGGTTCTTACTCTAAAGGATGATGACCAAGTTAGGAGGGGACTTATGATTAGATTTTTACCCCTGAGAGGGAAGCCCAGATCAAAAGGATATTAAGACTGGGGCTTACTCCTGAAAAGGAAGCCCATGTTTAGAGAGTTATAGTTGGAGCTTACTCCTAAAGAGGATGCCCATGTTTGGGAACTTTAAGACTGGGGATTACTCCTAAAGAGGATGTCCATATTAATGAGAATTTGGATTGGGGCTTACTCCTGAAAAGGAGGCCCAGGTTAAGGGACTTAAAAAATTATGGGACTTGGGGATTACTCCTAAATAGGATGCCCATATTTGAGACAGGGGCATACTTCTGAAAAGGAGTCCTAGGTTAAGAGAATTATGGTTGGGGATTAATCCTAAGGAGGATGCCCACATTTGGGAATTTTAATATTGGGGCTTACTACTGAAAAGGAGGCCCAGGTTAATGAGGACTTGTGGCTTACTCCTAAGGAGGATGCCCAGAATTGAGAATTATGACTGTGGCTTATTCTTGAAAAGGAGGCCCAGGTTAAGGGGTTCTCTCATCTTAAAGGATGAGGTTGAATGAATGAAATCTCAATCTTTAGTGACATAAAGATGTTTAAATCACTAGATTTTGAGAGATATTCCACAGAATTCATTTCAAACAAGGAATTTAATCAAGAAAACATGCCATAAATGGATTTTAAGAGTGTCTTGAAGAATAAATCTTGAATAGGAGAGGTGGAATGGCATAAGAGGGGTGAAATGGGCAAGAAAGGCACCCAAAAAGGTAGGGGTGCGCAAGTCCTAGCAGGCGCACAGGTACTGCGTGAGCGTGCAAGTCCTGGTTGCACAGGTATACCTGCGCGACACATGGGTACTTGCACGATTTTCATCCCTTAGAGTAATATTTGGGCGATCCTTGATCAAAGCCTTTAGAATCATCCCTAGAGGCTTTCCATAAGATGGCGCACAAGTTCTGGTGATGAAGTAGGGCGGCGCGCAAGTGTGTTCATTTCCCTTAAGGGTAAAACCACTTAGGCACGCAAGTGTTAGTTAATTCTAACACTTAGCCTTACTCCTCTTGTTTATACCTTCCATTCTAGGTAAAGAATTACCTTAGAAGTGTTCAGAAGACCTGACGAAGAGAATTGGGCGTTCAGAGCTCTGTATCTTAATTTTGGAAAATTCCTCCCAAAATGGGAGGGCCCACAGGGTCTATTTATAGGCTGGAGAAGACCTCGGGTGGTTATCACCTAGGGAATGCAAGTGACTTGCATGACCATCTTCGGTGCACAGGTGTACTTGCGCTACCATTGTGGCATGCAGGTGTACTTGCGTGACCATTGTAGAACCTGCGCGACCATTGTGCAATGTTCTTCTTACTCCATCCTTTGTCAATTTTTGATATTTGTCCAAAGGTTGAATCACTTTGAGCTAAGATATTCCCCTTTTCCAATATTTATACTCTGTGAAGAAAGAAGCATAAAAAAAGTCCCCCCTTAGAGTTTGATCCAAAATAAATGAGATTTTGACTCTGAGGAAATCGAGAATCAAAAGGAAATTGGGGCGCACAAGGTCCGGCGTGCAAATGAGCTTCGGGCGCACAGGGTCTGGCATGTAGGGGTATGGCCTTTGGTCACGCAGGGTATGGCACACATGGTTATGACCTTGTCTATAAATAGAGGGCCTCACTTCCGTACAAAGCATATGGATTTGAAACTTTTGAGCTCTCGCTGCGCAAGTTTCATTTTCCGCGCACGTTTCTCTGTTTCCCGTTGTTCCCTTAATGTCGCGCTGTTGTAGAGGTATTTGGACTTACGTGGTGATACCTACGTGCCAACACTTGTGTGACACACTGATACTTGCGCTCTAATTTTGGGACATGTTCGCCTTAATTCCTTAGCCATTTTTTCAAATTCCATCACAAATTTTATGAAAAATAAACTTACATAAGAGTTAATTTATTCAACTTTTGTGCAGATTCAATGGCTCCCAAGAGAATTGGAACAACTGATGAACTTTAAAGAAAGCAGATTGATGACATGATGAACATTGTTGGCCATGATTACTATGATATCTGTGAAAGCACTCTCCTAAATTTGGATAAGTACTTGAATAAATATCATCTTAATTTTTCATAGAGCATCTATCATCCTCTGTGTGGTCATGGTCATCTACAAGGAGTCAATATTCTAAAAGCAAAGAACAATATGACTGAGATGTAGCTGCACTGCTACTCCTCTATTTCTGTTATGTTGTGCATTGAGAGAAACAAAAATGGTGTGAACTTTGAAATTTTTCCTCCATGTCATTTCCTTGCAGATATGAAAATGGAAAACCCATGGGCTGAAATGTTTTCCACTGCCGGTTGGTGGAGAGAAGAAAAACATGGCATTAGAGAAATATCTGAAAAGAGTATTTTCTCCAAATGGTTCTTTACTTCCAATGCTCCATTCTCAAATCCATGTATCCCTCTTCCAAGACTCTTGGATAGAAACAGAGTCACTTTTTGATCAAAAGAAAATTTTCTCAAACCACACTCAAGAACATTCTTTTACAATTGTTCCAAGAAGAGCTGGTATCACTGCATCTCTTATGGTATCCAGTTGGATTAATAAATTCTAGGTGGTTGCCGATGAAGCTGGGGATGCCGTAAATCAAATCAAGAGTTATGTTGAAATCCTTTTTTAATTTCTTAGAAAAAAAGAATAGGCTCCAATCTATGGATGTCCCTCTAATTCATGTGCATCAAATGGAAATAACTCTTTCATCTTCAATCACATGTGCACATATTCTTTTTCTACATGCTTTAAATTTTACCTAATCCAATGGGCCTAGTAAGCATAGTTTGATTTTTACTAGGATTATTATAAATAACCCTACAAACTTTGAATCTTTTAATTGCTCAATATTACCTAAATCATACAAAATGTATGTTTAGTGAGATGGAACATGACTTTTTATTCAGAGTTCCTTTGTCTTTTGTGGTCAGTTTAAAGTCATGCATGTCAGACATAAAGAGGCTAATGTTTAAGGTCGATGAATTAGAATTGACTCAATTCATTGAAAATTTATCTGAAAACATATTACCATACTCAAGTATGAGGGAAAATATCTAAACTATAACTTAAGAAAATTTGGATCTAAGGAATGATATAAAAAAGAGCTAAAAGCCATTAGAACAAGTAGTTCCCAAGAATGACGTTACCATTATTTAACAAACTCGTTACGGGGTTTAATTATGCAGGGCCACCTAAGGGCATTGGCAACATAGTCAAATAAATAAAATCTTTTGGCTGACAAGTCTATTATGTATACTGTTTATGCAAGGCTGCCTAAGGGAACGTGATATATAGTTAGGGAAAAGAACTATCAAAAATTTATGTTCCTAGTGATAAAAATCCAGTGAAAGTTTATTGAGATTCAAATTTTCCAAAGTATAGAGTTTTCTATATAGAAAGAGGTACATGAATATGGAGAAGATATTTACAAACAAGATTATCGAAGAAATGGATGGATATCACTCCTACGAAGGTCTGACCCAAACGTAGGGAAGGAGAATATAAACCATAGACTTGAATACTTTCATATCATGAAAAAGGATATGGGACAAATATGTTAAGGATGGATATTTTTGTGGATCCCTGTATACTGTCATTTAAGACCAATAAAGACAAAATAGGCTTTCTTCCCAATAATGAATTTACCAATATCAAAAAAACCCATTATGGGGTTGAATTATGCAGGGCCACCCAAGGGAATTGGCTCAATAGTCAAATAATAGTATCTTTTGGTTGACAAATCTGTTATGGAGACTGTTTATGCAAGGTCGCGTAAGGGCACGTACTGTATAGTCAGGCAAAGGAACTCTTAGAAGTATGACATTTTTGTGACTAGAAGTCAAGAACATGGTTATGAAGATCTGAAAATATTTATGGTTAGGATTATGACACATAAAGATGGGTATTGTACAATGTATACAGAGATACACACATCAATGCTAACCATAATCATGTTGTGGCTGGGTCCTGAATGGAAATGTTGGACTTCACTACATATTCCATAAGGATGGGAATCAAGCCATACGTAGTTCTTAAACTATAGTTTAACGTCGTGCGGGAAAAAAGTAAATTGGAGATCTTAGTTTAGGGTCATAAAGCTTGGACCATTATAAGAAATATACAGTGTGTGTTTTCACAGGGACTTTTCAGCCAAGGGACTGAATGTGGAATTTTGGGTTAGGCCCAAAGACTTGGGGCTCGATTTGGGGGACACTCAAACATTCCTACGTATCCCATAAGGATGGGAATCAAGCCCACATAGTTCTCGAAATACCCTCTATACAAATTTATTTCGTACATGTGAAGTGTGAAAAGGGACTTTAGTGCAATGATGGTTTTTCCCAAGATAAAAGGTTCGGGAATTGTCATGTATGCACATAGTCTTTGAAATGAAACATGATTGAAAATAAATGTAAATAATTATTCCCTCTCTGGTGAGGTTATCAAAGAATGTTATAGTTTATTGTCATACTGGAAAAAAGTGTTGTATAGTTTAATGTCGTATAGCAAGGACAAAAGTGAACCAATGTAAAGATATTGATTCTAGGGGCATTTTCACGAATCAACATCATATGAGATGGAGGTGAACTGATGTGAAGAGATTGATTTTGGGATTGATCTTTGGGAGGTTTCCTACTTACCCAGCCTAGAAGGCAAGGATCAAAGTCTGCGTAGTTCAATTAAAGAATGAATTAATGATCAAGTTGTTCTTGGGGACAACAATCTAAAAAATGATGTTGTTGGGACTAACACATGGTTAGTATCCCGGAGAGAGTGTTATGGTTGAAGTTTTCTCTAATCTCACGTGAGTCATACTCGGTGTGAGAAACAAGAGGCAACAACTGCCTTAACGATGCATAGTTTAATGTCATGTAGGACATATAAAAGGACTATACAGTTTAAAGTCTTGCAGTTAGGACTATTGGTGCTGCACAGTTTAGTGTCATGTAATAGGGAAATAGTACAGTTTAATGTAATGTAGGACGTATAAAGGACTTTCTGTACAGTTTAGCATCATGTAGTTAGGACGATAGGGACAATACAGTTTAACGTCATGTTGGAAGAAAGGGGGATTGTGAAGTTTAATGTCATTTCATGAGGACAAAAGAGTACACCATTTAACGTTATGTTGGATGTATTATGGACTTTTTCATAGTTTAACATCATGTTGGACGAAAAAGGGACGATACAATTTAGCTTCATGATGGACGTAAGTGCCAATAGTTTAAGGTCGTATGCTTGGACTGTGGATTATACAGTTTAACGTCATGTTGGATGAAAAGGACTTCTATATAGTTTAATGTCATATAGGAAGGAAGATGAAGGGGGACAAAGTTTAATGACATGTTGGATGAATTAGGGAATTTTTTCCCACAGTTTAACATCGTGTGGGACGAAAGTAATATAAATAGTTTAGGGTCATATGCATGGACTGTTGATGATGTAGTTTAACGTCTTGCTGGAAGGTGGTGCAGTTTAAGGTCATACCGGACCAATGATGGTATATTTTGTGTTTATACAAAATACATCTTCAAAAATATGGCATTGGTTGGAGTAGTGATGAGTTCTCCATCCATCCAGATTAATGAATAAGCTCTATTGGAGTAGACCCTATGTATTGAGTAAGGTCCTTCCCATTTTGGCTCAATCTTGGGAGGATTCTTTCCTGGTATCATTGGAGTTCTGAGAACGAATACCAATTCTCCCTAAGTGAATGAATAAAGATGAACTTTTTTGTTGAAAGCTCGTGCTATTCGATTCTGATAGACTTCCAAGTGGTGCAAAGTGCACAATCTTTTCTCATCTAACCGTTCCCATTCATTTAATCGATTTTGAGATTGTTCATCTATAGATGATTGATCCAAATGGAAACTCTGAGTGAGGGTTGTTGAACATCAATTGGCAAGACTGCTTCCATTCCATTTACCAATGAATATGGAGTTGACTGCGTTGCAGTGTGGGTGGTGGTCCGATAAGCCCATAAAGCATGGAAGAGTTTATCAGGCCATAAATTCTTATCTTTATCCACCATCTTTTGTAGTATATTTGAAAGAGTATTATTTAAGGCTTCTATTTGTCCATTGGCCAGTGCATGATACAGAGATGAATGGTTGGATTTGATATTGTATTATTGATACAACTTCTTTACCTCAAATGAACAAAAGTGGGTTCCATTGTCCGCCAATATGGTATGAGGGACACAAAATCTGGTAATGATGTTAGAATTGATGAAGCTAACAATGAATTTAGAACTGACTTCCTTAAGAGGTGTTGCCTCTGCCCATTTAGAAAACAAAATAGTAGTAGTAAGAATATACTTAAACTGCTTGGCCGTAGCTAAAGGGTAAGGTCCCACTACATCCATTCCCCATGTGGAAAATGGCCATGAGTATTTAGCTGTATGAAGAAACTCTGTAGGTTGATGAATGAAGTTGGCATGTACTTTTCATGAATGACACGTATTTGTGAAATCAACACAATCTTCTATCATTGAATGCCAAAAGTATCCAAGATTTTGAATCTGATCAGACAGTCTATGTCCAGATTGGTGGGCACCACAGACTCTTGCATTCACTTCTTTCATGAAAGCCATTGTCTCTTCACCATCAATGCATCTGAAGAAAATTCCATCAAAACAATATTTGTAGATAATTTTCTCTAGGTGATCTGGCCTATCATAAAGAGTAAAATTGACCACACGTCGCTGGATTTGTTCTTTCCCGGTTCTATCAGGTGGAAGTCTTCTATTTTGAAGGTATTCCCTCATATGTGACATCCATCCTATAGTATGACCATACGGTTCAAGAATGGGACTAATATCAATAATTTCCTCTATTCTGATTCCAACATAAGGTGAAATTGCACGAAATTGGGAAATACTGATGGTTGTCTCATCCCGATATGGATCGGACAGAGCTGTCGCTATATTATCCAATGCATTAGCTTGAGCATTTTTTGATTGCGGGACATAAGAAAATGTCTGTTCCAAAGGGAATTCCAGCATTAACTCTCTTACGTAATCATATAAAGGGATTATTTCTCCTTTTCTGATGGCATAATCTCCATTGACTTGCTTGATTACCAGGTCTGAATCACCTTTCACCTTTAAGTGATTCACTTGTACATGAAGCGCCAATTCCAAGCCTGCAATGACAGCTTGGTATTCTGCTTAATTGTTGGTACCACCTTCCCACAATAAGAAGGAATAAGGTAACACTGTCTTTTGTAGAGAAATGAGCACAATTCCTAGACCAACTTTTTTGAATTTAGGATTTTCCATTTTCCTCCCTGTTGGACTTCTGGAAGCACCATCAAAATACATTTCCCATGCCTAAGGACATTCTTGAATAGAGAAGACTTCCTCGTCAGGGAGTTCAATACTTGAAGATGTGTATTCCACTGAAGGGTGTTCAGCCATGAAATCATCCAAAGCTTGGCCCTTTATTTACTTTTGAGACACATACTAAATGTCAAATTGCTGCAAAATAGCAGCCCACCTTGCCAGACGTCCTGTAATCATTGGACGAATAAGGATGAATTTGAGCGGGTTATTGCGAGATACCAATTGGACCTCGTGATGTTGCAGGTAGTGTCTAAACTTCTAAACTGCAAAGATTAATTCCAGGAAGCACTTATCAATACTAGAATATCAGGTTTCTGCTTCCCGCATTGTCTGATTGAGGTAGTATAGGCTGTTTTCATTCCCGGCATCATTCTTCTGAGCAAGAAAGGCAACGAATGATGGCTCTAGAGCTGTCACGTAGAGGATAAGTGGTCTTCCTTCAACAGTTGGCATGAGTACTGGCAGACTCAAGAGGTATTTCTTGAGAATATCGAATGCTACTTGACATTATTCAGTCCACTGGTAAGTGACTCCCTTCTTCATCAATTTCGTGAAGGGTAAAATTTTTCCTTCAAAATTGGCGATGAAATGTCGAATATAGGCTAAGTTTCCTTGAAGTCCTCTTAATTATATCAAATTTGGAGGAGGTTACATACTAAGGATTGAATTTTTTTCTCAGGATCGACTTCAATACCACGATGGTGTACAACAAAGATGAGAAATTTTCTTGAGGTTACCCCAAAATCACATTTTAAGGGGTTCATATTCAAATTATATTGTCGAAGCTTGCGGAATATGACTTCCAAATCAGCCAATTTATTAAAACATTATATGGATTTGACCACCAAATCGTCCACATAGCATTCAAAAAACTTCCCTAAAAAGTGTTTGAAAATACGATGCATGGCACACTGATATGTTGCACCTGCTTTTTTTAAGCCAAAGGGAATTACCCAGTAGCAAAACACACCCTAAGGGGCTCTAAAGGCTGTGGATTCCTTGTCTTCTGGGGCCATTCAGATTTGATTATATCCGGAATATCCATTCATGAAGGAAAGTGCTTCATAGCCAACTGTTGCATCAATTAAAAGTTCGGTAATTTGAACTGTAAAATCATCCTTAGGACAATGCCAAATAAGATATCTGAAATAGATGCAAACTCAAATTTTTCCATTCTTCTTTTTTATAGGGATGATAATAGTCAACCACTTGGGATATTGAACTTCTCTGACAAAGATATATTTGATAAGCTTATCCACTTCAGCTTCAATTTTGGAAGCATAAGTTGGGTGTGTTCTTCTCACGGCTTTCTTAAATCCTTGATGTTCTTCTGGTAAACCCAAATGATGAGTAGCAACATCAGGATCAAGCCTGGGCATCTCTGTATAGTTCCAAGCAAATATATCTCTATTTTTCTTTAAAAAATAAATATACATCTCATATTCTTCAAGATTAATGGACGCACTGATTAAAGTGGGGCGTGGATCTTCTTCTGTACCCAGATTTATTTCGCTGAGTTCATCCACGGTGGTAGAGATACCATCTTCAAATGATGGATGAGCATCTCTGAGATCTTCCTCTTCTTCTTCATCATGTTTTATTTCTTCCGTTTCTACTTGAATAGTATATGATGAAGCATAATTTTCATGATCAGAAGAGATGTCAAAATTTGCACATCTTAAAGAAGAAGCTTCCATTTCTGACCCGATTGATGATGAAGGGTCTTCCTTGGGAAATACAGAGGAGATGATGGATTGAGAATCGACATCATTTTTCACCTCCGATGTTGCTATAACTTCTTATGGCCTAATTGGTGAAGTATAGACTTATTGTATTTCAGCAGATGAAATGAAGACGTCACCATTTGAGCTTTCATCATTGCCTAGAGAATCACCAATTTATCCCATCTTGCCTAGCTCTATTGTTGTAATTGACATTATGGATCTTTCCATAAGAGTATTTTTATTTGGGTCTATCTTGTCAATTTGACTGATAGGCAACACATAATCTGTACTCACATGCGCAAATGGATTTAATGGAATCTTCTCCAAACCATATGGAGCATTAAATTTCGTAATCTCCTTTGTTGTGGATTTATCCTTTTCTTTCATGTGATAGAATTCCGACTCAATGTATTGAGACTCACATATCTTGAACGGGGCCTTATCACCATATAATGTCCCAACATGACCATCGAAACAATATTTGAGACATTGATGGTATGATGAAGGGATAGCCACATGTTAATGTAGCCAGGGTCTTCCAAGAAAGATGTTGAAAGCTGGGTCTTTATCAACAACCATGAAATCTGAATTGGATACAAGATCACCAAACTAAGTTCTGAATGTAACTTCACCCAGTGGTTCTTGTTCATTTTTATCATATCCTTGTAACATCATGGTATTAGGAGATAAATCAGATTCTGTGAGGCCCAATCATCGATGTTTATGAAATGGGCATGAGGTTGACTCCTAAACCATTATCAATGAAAGCTCTTCGGCCGTCTACACCATTGACCTTTCCAAATAAGTACAAAGGTATAATATTCCCATGCACAACATCATCTTCATATTTATTAGTAAAAGATATTATTGCATGGAATTTTTCAGGATTATTCTTTATGTGATAGACTTCAACTGCAACAATTTCAGTTTCAAACTCCTTAAGACTTGACAAAGCCTCGATTAGTGCCTCCCGAAGATCTTTTGATAGATTCAAAGCATCCATAATTGATAACTTGTCTGGTACTTGGGCCAAGTTTTTCAATACATCCTACTTTTGATCCAGAGGTCTGTGTTTCCCAACACGAACATGTGGTTTAGCAGGTGCCTTGGAAGAAGATGCTTTGGAAGTTGATGCATCTTGTATTGGGATAGGAGTTGGAAATATTCCTGGTTTTGGAGGATTAGACTGATTAGATCCATTTACATACTGAGAGGAAGAATATGGAACCTTCAACCGGTCTTCCAGAATAACTGTGCCAGGACTGAATTTTCTATTGGTGGAAGAACTTCCTTGTTCTTTTTGAGCTCGCCGAAGGGCTCTACCACGAGTTTATGATGCGTACACAGTTCTAGCACAGGTAGAATTGGAATAGTGGCTTCTAAAAGATCCACGTATTCTCCTGTATCATGACCCTCTGAAACTTCCTCTGATTCATCTGTTTGATACAAGGAATTCAGGCTCATCGAAATCAAAACTGCGACTGGCATATGGATCTGTTAATTGAATCATATTAATAGAACTGAAAATCAACTCTTCATCCGATGAGGACTCTGCCTGACTAGACAATTTAGGTTGTTCCGTTTGGTGGGGTGGTGCCCGTGAATTTGAAGTAGATTTCATGAAGTATGCTAGAGTCAAAGACAACTTAGGCTTTGACACATACTCATATTCTTCTGATTCATTTTCTTTCTTTGAATCATGCCATTCCTTTGAGGATTTTCCCTCTGATGAAGAGGGTTTTGCTGCGGCATTCATGGAAGAAGGCACAATTGGTTTCTTCATTTGTGTTCACAAAATAGCTTGAGTTAGGTTGATTGTCTTTATGACCATCCAATCATCATATTTTTGTGAAGTTTTTCTTTTTACTTCTTGCTACTCGCCTTCCTCCTCTGGAACTGTAGAAGCAACACATGCTACTTGGGCTAAAGAGCCTTTCAGTTTGGCTTGTCCCGAGTCGACCATCTTTTACTGGAGGTTTTTGAAGATAAAACACTCCTGGATGGGATGTCATAGCATCTGATGAAATGGGCAATAATTGGTATGGTCTTCATCCCCTTCCTTGTTTGGCCATTTGGGCCTTGGTAACTGAACCAGATTATTTTCCAGAGCCTAAATAAAGTAACCAGGAACTTGTTCATTTCGGAAAGAGTTTGTTTTACTCTTTATATCCTCAAATTGTTTTTTTCTTTGATCTCATTGATCGTCTCAAGGAAATGGCTTTTTTTGTTGGCGCTCAAGAGGTGGATCCCTTCGAGAAGATGAAGGTTTTGAAGTAGAAGCAGGTACAGGTGCTTGTTTAAGAATAATTGTAGCAATATCTGATGTACCCATTCTCCTTCCTGGAGCTGATGGAATTACATGAGATTTATCATTAGTATATATAAGAGAATCTTCAATCTATTGAGCGATTGAAGTAAGGTCTCAAAACCCTCTTGTGTATTTCACAGGGATTAACGGCGTGCGTAATTCGTCACACAGATTTTCCACACAGATTGGAAACAATTCTTCTTGAGGGAGTGCTATGCTTAGGGAATATGTTAATTCTTTCCAGCGAGCAATGAAATCTGAGACCCTTTCATTATCCCTTTTCTTACAGTTTGTAAGATCGAAAATTGTTGTCTTTGGGAAAGTTGAGCTGAATTGAAGAAGAAACCGTTGACGGAGATCTTCCTATCTAGTAATTGACCGAGATTTCAAGTTTGTATACCAAACAAAAGCTGGTCTTTGCAAGGTTCACATGAAGCATCTGATTTTCACTGCATCTTGTTGCTCCGGTGTTCCCATCATAGGATCGCAACAAGATGCATAATGCGTCAAATGCTGTTTAGGGTCGCCTGATCCATTGAAAATAGTAAATACAAGGTTCCCAAAATTTTATGGGGGAGAGATTGAATCTACCCATTCAGGGTAAGATTTCTTTTCCGGTTGAACCTATTCACGCATTCTCTCCATAGCTTCTAACTGAGCTGTTAATGACTCAATAAGAGTTACTAACTTTTGAGAAATATCTGGTTGAGCTTGAATCTGAACAGGTGCACTGACTGGAGGTTAGACAGGTGTGGTGGCTGGTACTGCAACTGATGGTAGCACTGCCAATTGTTGTTGTACTTGACTTATAGGATTAGACCTATGAGGGTGTACTGATAAAGTAGGATATTTTTGATCCCTCTCATTGGATTCTACCAACTCCCTCGGCTGACTGACTTCAGAACTCTTAGGAGGAAGACTACCCGGAAGTAGTTCTGCATTCGTCCTCCTCAATTCCTTCATTCCTTCCTCCTGTTGCGCAAATCTTTTCTCTAGTGAGAGCGATTGGCCTTCTCCAGAAGAAGGATATTTAACCTAATTCTTTCCCTTGCCCTTGTTTGAACCCTTTCAGAGAGGCGAAAGTGGGTTATTTGAAGGAACACCCAGATTTTGGGTAAATCTTTGATTTCGTGTACACACACCTTCTTCATTTGTGTCTGTGCATCCAACTTCATGAGAAGGAACCTCTTAATCCGAGTCCCCGGAGTGAGCCTCATCTGGTGGATCAGCAACAATGACATTGATGACCTTGATTGATGCATAACACATCGCATCCCTTCTATCAGCATTTCTGTGATATTGTATTCCTCCATGTATTTGATTAGACATTTCCTTTTGTTGATTCGATCCCTCAGGAACTTCTTGATGAACTATAATTTGGAGAGAATATCCTGATAATTTGGATCTTCGTTCCTCTTGAGGCTTCTTCCCCAATCGAGAAAACACTGACTTTCTCTGAGGAGGGGATTGATGATTTGAAAAAGTCCCCAGTCTGGTGGACTGGGGATGTTCCTACTATCTTTGCTCAACTCCTCGAATCCTATTTGTTGATTCTGAGGGTTGTTTTAAAAGAGTTTGCAGTCTGGCAAGATGGGGTGGCTCTTGACATGCTATGTTTGAGACTTTCTTAAAATCTCTCCTGATCTTGCAGACCTTTGTCCAGAAATTAGCGGGATGCATCAACCTGTATCCACTTTTATCACCCAGCTCAAAAGACCATTGGATGATTTATGAAACTTTTGTCACTTGATGATGTGATTGATCCTTACGAGAGGCCTGTTCAATATTCTCATTTGCGTGATGCAGGAGTAATTCAACAACTTGTTCTCTGTATTCTTGATTTTGAGAAGAACTAGTTGAGGCATGTTCTTGGGAAAGCTTTTGATTACAAACAAAACCCATTGACTATGGCCATCCATGGGCAATAACATTGCATGAGACCATTTTTGGCGGGCTTTGCTGACTAGAGAGCACAGTGTAATTTAGTCCTCCATGAACACCCCATCCTCTGACATGAATAACAGATGGGGCATTGGCAATTAATTGGCGCAATCTTCTTAGTGCACCAAGGCATGAACGCTGAAGGGCTCTCTGCTACTTTTCAGCCTTCAGATATCGAGAGACTGATAGAGATGCTAAGTTAATTTGACGTTGTAACCCTTCTATTATCTTAACATTATTTTCATATTCATCATAAGATAATACTTTATTTTTCAGCTGACAAAGAGTTTTATATATGTTGAAACAAATATCATGAATTCCATCTTTCGTCAACATCTCTAGAATGTCATACTGAGAGTCATCCAGAGGCCAAAACATGACTGGCACTTCACCTTTCGCTAGTTGTTTTCTCATGTTCAGCATTTCCTATTTACCATTCAATGAAGATTCTTCTACCTGATTTGACCAGAGCTGGTGCTTCCTTGTTGCTTTATCAGATTCAACAAGATTGGTAGAGAAATAACTGGTTAAACTAGAAGATGCACGACTTAGGGATGGTTCGGAGAATGATCTAAACCTTGGGATATCTTCTGATTGAGAAAGTATTTCACCTTCTAGCGATGAAGCATCAGACATGACTAGATTTTCATTTACAAGTGCCTCAAGATAAGCGGGATTTCTCAGTACTACATTGTCCACTGGAGCATTTTCCGGGCAATGTGCATCACTACTGTAGAGAGGACTTTTGAAGTGAAATTCTTCATCATGGAAAATACCACCATGGTGGTTTATAGTAAAAGATGAGATCTATTTCTCCTTGTTCTTCTAGCCACACAGAGGGTTATTGTAGCTCTCATCTAAAGATGAAACTTTGAGATCGACCGAATTGTCATGAAGCAAGCCTTCATGAGGAAGTGTCTGTTGAAGACCTTCGGAATTAATGTTCCCACTATTGGGAAATGAGGGAGTAGAATCTTGCATTTCAACAGATAATTGTCTGAGGGCTTCAAGAACTCAGCATCGAGAAAGGCCTTATTATAGATTGACTCTTGATCTCTTGAATGTACCGGGTGGGTCTTCTTCATAGACACCTTCTTACTCACCTTGGAAACCACTTCTTGACGAAAGTGGCTGCTCTGAGCTGGTGTATGTTCCTGATCAGAAGATATGGCCAGGTTAGGCTGACGATCTCCACTCAAATCATGTGTATGTGCCTGACTTGGTTGTCCGTATGATATGGGGGAGTATTCCCCACAACCCTATTGTACTGGAACAGATGTGTGTGTCTTTTTCAGAGTGAACTATTGATGTGTCACTCCACTGGTAGGGATAGATTTTCATTTCTTTCCCTGTGATACTACTGAAGCCATTATAATATCCTGGCAGGAATCCAGAATATGAGCAGAGATTTTCTTCTACTCTTTCACCATTGATAGAATATGCTTGGTGACTTCAGCTGCTGGAATGGGGATATACTTCCATTCTGTGCTTGGAGTAGGTGTATGTGCCTACTCCAATCCTCCTTTTCCTATCAGTGAATCCTGACAGTACTCAATTGTGGGGGCAGAGAGTTGATTCTACCTCCTGTTTGTCACTAGTTCTCTCCGACTGACTTCTCCGTGTGCTACCAAACGAGACTATTGGTAGGCTTGATCAATACTAGCAGGTGTATGTGCCTGTTGATTGAACTTCGCCAAACGTGGTTGACTAGCTCCATCATATGTAGTCAGACGAGCCTGCTGACTAGCTCATGATGTATAAACAGGTGTATGTTCCTGCTTATAGTACTTCGCCAGAATTGTCTGGCGGGATTGGCGTGATGCTGCGAGACGAGTCTGTTGGACAACGGAATTCAAACGGGCAGGTGTGTGTGCCCGCTCATTTCTTGCCACCAAGTTAGGTTGGTGGACTTCTTCGGAGATGGCTGAGATGAGAACATGGTCATTTTTAACCGGATTTCACCTCTGGTGATTCGTCTTGCTTGCTCGGGTTCGAGGAACCTGAGCCGAACTCCTAGTGTTGAAACCCTCATCATGTTGAGGGTGCACTACCACATGAGTCTGGTGGCGATTATTGATAGGATCCCTTGGGAAGAACTTCTGTCTGCTTTAATTAAGGCCCTGAGGGACCTTCTCATTCACCTCCCCAGAATAAGGGAGCGAATGGTGATTTTGTTCTGAGGATAACGACCCGAAACGGTTGGAGACGGTAGTTAACACCACCCGCTTCTTGATCATTGGTCGTCACTGTCCGGATGACCAGGGTGAATTATTCACTTGGAGGGCTTGTCGAGCAACCTACAGAGTTGGAATAGTACCTTTTTGACGTTACTCCTTAACCAGCACATTTGAAACCCATCGTTGAAGACGCTGAGTAGGTGATGTTGTCCTCAGAGCGGACGATGATCCAGCAAGAGTACGCAGTAGTGGCATTCGCAGTAGAGGTTTTCACAGCAGACATATTCACAGGTGTGAACTTGAGAGCAGCCATTTCTTAGAATGCATAAAATCTTGGAAAAGAGTGCATGTTTGATATAACAGACGTAATCAAGATAAATTCATCCAATACATCTTTTGTATGAACACATATGTCATTTATTTTTTGGTTGGCCCCCTCATTTAGTTTTAAATAGGGTCCTAACAAATAAGTAAAACATCATTTTAACTTGGTGAAGGATTCACGTCGGGTTCACCATTTTTTGTTTCCCTCTGGAATTGGGAGTGATCTCATTGACTTAAGATTCAAACATTCCATGCGGTTTCTAAATGGGTTTTTCAGAGAATCGGAAACATCCAATGATTCCATATCCATTTGAACCTACTTTCCAAAGGTAGGCATTCATTAGATGTAGACTGATGAGACTTAGGAATTTGAATTGGTTGAGAGGATGGGAGGTCAGACTCATCACACCTTTCTTGAGGGGTATTATTGTCTACTCCGGGACTCTCTTTATAGATTTAAGTTATGTTCGTGACTCCTTATTACATTACCAAGTATAAAATGAGTGTTTCTTTAGATCATACAATCAATGATTTATATGCAGGAAATTTAGAGAATATTTTATATGTATTCGAGGTTCTTCATCGATGAAGAATCATCTATATTTGTAAGAGATTATTAGTTGATGGTGTCCTTAAAAAACATAAAAGTCTCTTGGTCATTATAATGACCATACTGGTTTTAAAGCCACTCAGTGGGGCACTTGAAGTTTATTGTCATTCAGAAGGACATGGATTATTTCAGAGTTGAGATCATACCCACTGATGGGATTCCTATGTATCCTTTGTTTTGGAAAATGAATCAGAACCCACATAGTTCGAGTAAGGGATTATGATGTTTATGCATGATTGATGGCTCAAAGAACGATTTCATGATTACTTTTACACTCTATGTTCACGTGAGTCATGATCAGTGTGAGAAACAAGAGGTATTGGTGAAACCAGACAATTGGGCCACGAAAGATGCAATGATGCGGGGCTTATGTATATATAACTCCCCAAATAGATGAGGATTAAGATTTACTTTAGGGAATAAATCCAGGAACAGAGTCCATCAAGGTATACGTACTTCATGGAGATTTGGATACTCTAATCTTGGGGCTTACTCCAAAGGAAGATTCCCAAGTTAGGAGGGGAGTTTTGATTGGATTTTCACCCCTGAGAAGGAAGCCCAGATCAAAAGGAAATTAAGACTGGGGCTTACTTTTGAAAAGGAAGCCCAGGTTAAGAGAGTTATAGTTGGGGCTTACTTCTAAAGAGGATGCCCATATTTGGGAACTTTAAGACTGGGGCTTACTCCTAAAGAGGATGTCCATATTGATGAGAATTTGGACTAGGGCTTACTCTTGAAAAGGAGGCCCAAGTTAAGGGACATGAAAAATTAAGGGACTTGGGGCTTACTCCTAAAGAGGATGCCCATATTTGAGACTGGGTCTTACTCCTGAAAAGGAGGCCCAGGTTAAGATAATTATGGTTGGGGATTACTCTTAAGGAGGATGCCCATATTTGGGAATTTTAAGATTGGGGCTTACTCTTGAAAAGGAGGCCCAGGTTAATGAGGACTTGGGGCTTACTCCTAAGGAGGATGCCCAGATTTGAGAATTATGAGTGGGGCATATTCTTGAAAAGGAGGCCCAGGTTAAGGGGTTCTCTCATCATAATGGATGAGGTTGAATGAATGAAATATCAATCTTTATCGATATAAAGATGTGTAAATCACTAGATTTTGAGAGATATTCCATGGAATTCCTTTCAGATAAGGAAGTTAATCAAAAAAACATGCCATAAATGGATTTAAAGAGTTTCTTGAAGACTGAATCTTGAATAGGAGAGGTGTAATGGCATAAGAGGGGTGAAATGGGCAGGAAAGGCACCCAAAAAGGTAGGTGCGTGCAAGTCCTGGTAGGCGCGTAGGTACTGCGTGGGCGCATAAGTCCGGTTCGCACAGGTATACCAGCGCGACACATGGGTACTTGAGCGATTTTCATCCCTTAGAGTAATATTTGGGAGATCCTTTCTCAAAGCCTTTAGAATCATCCCTAGAGGCTTTCCAGAAGATGGCGTGCAAGTTCTGGTGAAGAAGTAGGGCAGCGCGCATGTGTGTTCATTTCCTTTAAGGGTAAAACCACTTAGGTGCGCTAGTGTTAGTGAATTCTAACACTTAGACCTTACTCCTCTTGTTTACACCTTCCATTATAGGTAAATAATTACCTTAGAATTGTTTTTAAGACCTGAAGAAGAGACTTGGGCGTTCAGAGCTCTGTATCTAAATTCTAGAAAATTCCTCCTGAAATGGTGGGCCCACAGGGTCTATTTATAGGCTGGAGAAGACCCCGGGCGGTTATCACCTAGGGCGTGCAAGTGACTTGCGCGACCAGCTTCGGCACGCAAGTGTACTTGCGCGACCATTGTGGCGCATAAGTATACATGCGCGACCATTGTAGAACCTGCGCGACCCTTGAGCAATGTTCTTCTTACTCCTTCCTTTGTCAATTTTTGATATTTGTCCAAAGGTTGAATGACTTTGAGCTAAGATATTCCCCTTTCCCCATATTTAGACTATGTGATGAAAGGATCATCAACAATTGTTATTTATTGATTTCCAGGTGCTTCACGTCATCCCCTGGAGATTAGTAATGCTCTTCAGGTTAGTGGAGTATCAGTTCAGATTTCATTTTAAAGGTATTTTGGGTTGGTTCATTATAAATGTTATCAAAGGAGGCCTTCACAAGAAAGAATGAAATTATACTTGGAATACCAATAGTGTTTTGGGACTCAATAGGTATTTTCTATGAGGATGCATGATCACCACCTCCTCATACTAATACTTGAGTTACCAAGGATGTGGGAAGTTGATTATTTCTTTTTAGATATTGTTTTCCTAAATAAAATTAATAGTTATATTCCAATGTAAAAATAATTTAGTTGGGGAATGTATACTATGTTTTGGAATCACAATCGATAGATGAACATAGTCTCAACATGTTACCTTGTTTTGTTAAACTATGAATTATTGATGTGACTAATTTGGAAATCCATCCATGAATAGTTGTGATGTTATTTTATGGTTTACCAAACCATATGACTATTCCATTAATTTATATAACCTAGTTCAAAACATAACTCCATCTAAATTTTATTTTGGATAGTTTCACTTTTCTGTGGTTAGTTTGGAGGGTTATGTATGTGGTTTGTCTCAAACTATCATTTGGTTGTTTAAAAATTAATACAATGTTCATTATTTTAAATATCATTCTAAAACAAAATTTCATCATAAAACATGTTTTTATTATGTTCTTTTAAAAAAAATTAAATTATAAAAATGTGATTTTTATTAGTTATATGGGTTGAAAAATAATTTTAGAAGACTATTGAATTATCTATAATGGATTTTTTTTAGATGAAATTTTGTATCGTATTAGATTTAAAGTTATAATGGTTTAATAA
Source organism: Viscum album (assembly GCA_963277665.1). Taxonomy (NCBI): domain Eukaryota; kingdom Viridiplantae; phylum Streptophyta; class Magnoliopsida; order Santalales; family Viscaceae; genus Viscum; species Viscum album. The sequence continues at coordinate 91,147,627 of OY728147.1, forward strand.
TTTGAAAATGGGGTTAATTTTATTGAAACCACAGATTAATTTCCCAGAACTGGTTAGGGATTTGTGAATATTATGATGGATTTATAACAAGATTCCAATTTTAAAAGGAAATAGTTGTGTTTTATACATGGTGATATCACATGTGTTATGAAATCAATTATTCTTTGATAATGTTATTTATTTATTATTACAAAGAATTTGGAATTCATTTATTTTTTATGGTTTTTTATCAAGCCTAATTTCATGAACCTTTATTTGACGATGAAGAGAAATGTACCCCCATGATGATTTTAATGAAATATAGAATGTTCATTCATCGGTGCGATTTTCAATGTGATCCTTTTCTTTTTTTAAGATGTGTCATCTCTTGTCCATGACTCCACCTAGAATCTATTTTGAGTTTCAATGCCTGAGACTCTCAATTCATTAAACCTCGTCGTTGAAATCATGGATTTCCTCAACCATCTTATAATGGTGAATGTGGTTCTTTTGAGGTTATAAAGTGGGTTGAATATGTTTATGGGATCCTAGATTCTCTCAAAAAATATAGATTATCTAAAGGGCGAGTCAAATAAATCCTTATTTGAGGGACTTGGCGAAGAGTGGTGGGAAGTTTTGGTAATGTCATGTCTTCGTGAAATAATGACTTGAGAGTATATCCCGTTATTATTCATTCAGTGGTAGTATCCAACTAATGTGAAGAAGTATATTGTTTTCGAGTACTATTGTTTTAGTAAAGATGATCTATTAGTTTTGGAGTATACCATGAAATTCTCACAGTTTGTGTATTTCAGAACTAGGCCTGTTGGTGATGAAAATATTAAGGCTATCTGCTTTTTAATTGGTATTCAACCATACCTTCTAATAACTATGCTAGTGGCCAGACTAATTTCTTATCATGATATGCATGATTAGTATTTTTAAAATGAATAATAAAGTGTGAAACAATATAAAAGAAAGGATGCATCATTCCTGGTTGAGAATAGATAGTCATCTCATGGAAAGAAGAGACATCCCACATGTTTTTAGTGTGAATCATGTAGATATATTCTATGGATTTCATCTAAAACTCAATAAGTTTGTGTAAAATGTGGATATTTAGGTTACCTTTATAAGATATATATTTTTGGGGACTATACAGGTAGATTTTTCTTAGTAACATCATCTCCTTAATAAGGAGATGTAGACGATTCTTGGTAATAGGGCCACATCCATAGTTTTGAGAGTGAATCCTTTCTCATAGTGGAGGATCTATATATTATTAGTTATCGGTTTTTAGATGTTGTTGATGTTCATCTAGATTATTGTTTTTATATTCAGAGTGGAAAATACTTGAGTTATTCTTTCCTGTGGATTTAAAATTTTAGGAAACCTATGTTTTTATAATATTTAATAATGATACAGTCTTAACCATAGATTGTGTCATTTTTTTATTGATGATGTTATAATGGCTTTAGTTTCATCAAGTCTTAGTGGTTGTTCTCTATGTATGTGCACATCTAAATATTCAACCTTTTTTTGGAATGAATTTTATTCCTTGAATTTTTTTTCTCCTAATAATATATTGGAATATTCTTATGAGAAATATAGAGAAGTGTGGATTGATTTTATTATTCCAGGTTATTGTATTTTTTTCCCATGATTGTTATATATCAATTTATATGTGATGCATGATCTCGCATGTGAGATTGTAGTGCCCATTTTTTCACTAAACATGATGATCAAGCCCTTTCTGGTTGGATTTGGATAGACCATGGGAGTATAATCAAGTAAATAGGATGATGTGGATTACGATGAACAAAGTAGTTTGAGGTGTTAGAGTATGATTTAAAGATCTCATCAAGGGGTGAAGGTCAGTTTTGGAAATCCTTTTATACCATCAAGTATAAACCCTAGGTAGAAATCCATTTTAGTTATTTTATTTTCATCTGAAAGATTTATCTCAAATGTTTCTCTATGGTGAGTGGTCCATGTCTCTCCATTTGGTCTAAGGGGAATAATTTTTTTTTTGAAATGATCATGATGTTTTGTATCTATTGTTATCTTTTGGGAAGTCTCTATTCAAGACCATAGACCATCAAAATCAAAATATGAGTGAGGGAGTTATTCTTATATTATATTATTCTATAATTTTGATAGGTATAATTCCATGGAAATAATGACATATTATGGGGAGGATGTAACATCTTGTTATATATTGTTAAGTGTTTTGACCCTTTTATTTGAGTTTCCCTTAATTAGATCTATTCATGGGTTGTTTGTATTTTTTCAGACTTTGTTTGATAGTTTAATGAATTTTGGATGGATGGAAGACTTTTTAATAAACAATTTATCAAAACGTACAATATTTCCAATAGACTGGGAAGTGGTGCATGGTTTGTGGATTTTTATCCAAACAATGAAACCTGGGAGGAAGGGGTTTACGAATTTGGAACATGATTAAACTTACTGTGTAGTCTAATCATGTATCCCTTCCAGTGGATCATTTTTTTGAAAATAGTTAGGTTCTTGGTTAAGACTAACCTATGACCTAATGAACGAATCTATGAAAATTGATTATAATTCTATTAAAATTTTAATTATAATTCAGAAACCCCCATAATCAATATCAAACTTCTACAACATGAACATAATTCAATCCATTTGATTTTAGGATCCATATTGAGGTATTTCGGCACTCCCTGCTTTGTTTCATGGCAGAAAATAAGTTCCAATCAATGTGGTGATCCTATTCGTATGGGTTCCTATCTCGTTAACATTCAATCTATCTTCATTAATTGATATCTTCTCCATATAGACAATGATTGTATCATCTCGGTTCCGGGAGCTGCCCAGAGACGCCCCATACCTGGTTGGTCACATGGCCTCAAGCGCACTCCCCCAAACACTAGAGGTTTCCAACTAGCAGTGAGGGCCTTGGGTGTGATAGTGGGAAAGTATTCCCTCATTGGGAGAGTGACATAGCGGATGTAAAACAGATATCAATAATAGAAGCAATAAAACATGAAATAGGTAAACAACGGAAGTAATAAAAAACTAGAGAAAACACATATATATGATTCATGATACATATGTCTAGGAAAGTATCCAAACAAGTCACAATATAGGAATAAAATACTAAACCATAGTACAAACGAAAAAAGACAAACATCTCCACAGCATCACAAGCCTCAGCTTAGTCACATGCTCTCTAGCTCCACCGCAATCAAGTACCTGAAGTAGAAAGGCTATTTCCCTTATCTATACCTATAAAATATAATATATTTGGGCCCAAAAGAAATACCCAAATAGGGTGTGAGACTAATCCTAGAAGGAAACCACTCGAAGATTTTTGCCTAATAGTCATTGAATATATATGGCAGGCAATAATAAAAAAGAAGCAGTAAATAAGGAAGTACTCAAAAGTAAACAATCATACAGTTTCAAATCATTCGATTTCATATATCAAGCAAACAACTAATCATAAATAGGTTACCCTATGGTAATTACACATAGATTAATCCCCCCTAGTTCGACCAAAAAAAACAAGCAACCCCCTTGGAAGTATACATAGTCTAACCCCTCTCGTTCCGATTTAGCACAGACTCTCTGAGGAAGAACTCACCGTTAATTTCCCCTTTAGTCTCGTATCAGTAACTAATAAGCACTCTGACGAAGACAACAACATCTAATTCCCCATATGACCCACATCGACTAACTACCGACACTCTGAGGGAGCACTTACATTCATCCATCCTATGGTATCACAACGTAAAAGTAACGAGACACTCTGGAGAAACTCTAAATGTCCATTCTTCTTCTGGCCTACTAATCCTAGTTCTCTGGACCCTATGTAATTCAATCATGCATAGAAATATAAATATTCCAATTTAAACCTCAAGAACTACTTGGCAACATATTGTACAACATATCACATCATGTCAGATAAAAATCACACCATCTTAACAATACTAGGCATGGAAAGAAAAGTAGCCTAACAGGCAAGCTAGACCAAACAGTCAAAACAAGAAAACATGGGGAAAATATCAATAGCATGGAAAAGTTGACCCTATTCATAAACAATTAACCTATATCCAAACAAGGCATAGAAGGAAATAATAGGGATAAACACCATAAACATGCAATACCCCATTCTTGGGTATTGTGAACTTTTGATCATAAAATTCAAAGTCTATCTACGTAAAGGCACAAACCACCTACCCCAGCATCATACAAATGATATACATGAACCAAAGGCATTGAATCACCTTAGAACATTGTAGATCTACAAAAATTAAAAATTAATTCAACAAAGGATAACATGAGAGAGAGGAGAAATCTGGAAACGAAGTTCTATAACAATGAAGAACTCACCATGGCGATTCCAACATAATCGAAAGCGGTTGATTTGGAGAATGAAAGCAGAGTTGGGGGATCATAAAATATCTGTATCCATATGGATTCTCTTGGATGAGACTGAAAAATATAAAGAACGTTCATTCAATTAGACACAACACCGGTCTGTTTAATAAAATAAAAATAAAGTACATGGAATGTTCTTAAAAATTACATGATGTGTACTTTCCTTTAACAGACTTCTCTTTAGGTGGTCCCTAGGTCACCACACATGTCCATGTACTTGGCCATTACACGACCTGTACATAGTCACCTACGGAAACAAGGTACATAGTGTGTACTTAAGGTGCATGTTGTGTACTCTTGAAATTACCAGCAACTCCTATTTTCTAAAAAACAACCAGAAAAGTAAAACATACCTGAATAGAAGATCTAGGTTCTTACAAACTTCTCCCCTTAAAGAAATTGAACCCAAAATTTCCCTAACAAGGTAGCGTAGAAGAAGAATCCTCAAACAACTCCGGCCAATATGATCGAACATCGGTCCCCCTCTCACATGTCTCTTCCTGTACTCGCTCGTGCTGCCACAACACTCATACCAGCAGAATATACCAGCAACGGAGAAACTTTGAACTTCGATCAATAATAAGGATTGAACACTCCTCCAATGAGGCATCCACCTCATGCTCAACCTCCTCAGGTTGAAAAACCTAAGACGGGTCTGAGAAGTAATGCCACAACTGAGAAAGGTGGAAAACATTGGGCATATCCCGGTACCTCTAAGGTAACTACAATAGATAGGCAACCGACCCGACTCTATCGAACACCTCAAATGGCCCGAAGTATCTCGATGAAAGATTTCCTTGTCTCTTAATCTTCTAGTGTCCCAACCATGGTGTGACATGTTTGAAAACCTATTCTTCGACCTCAAACTCTAGAGGTCATCTCTGTCGATCAGTATAAGACTTCGATCATAACTGTATAGTAGCCATCCTCTCCCGAATCAACTCTATTTGGTATGTGGTCTCCTGGACAAGATGAGGTCCCAACATAGCTACCACTCCTTCATCCAACCAACATAAGGGTGATTGGCATGGCCTACCGAACAATGCCTTATAAGGTGAAATCTGAATAGTTTCCTAAAAAACATTATTATAGGAAAACTCCACAAGAGGTATGTGCTTCTCCCATGATCCTCCAAAATCCATAATGCATGATTGAATCATTTCCTCACGAACCTGAATTGTATGTTAAGACTGGCCATCTGTTTGGGGATGATATGTTGTACTCAGAAGTACCAGTTTACCCAAATCCCTCTGAAGTCCCTATTAGACCCAAGAAGTAAAACACCCATCCCTATTTGAAAAAATGGATCATGGAACCCCATTTAGATAAATAATCTCTCGGATGTATAGCCTTCCCAACTCATCAACACTGAATATCTCTTTAATTGACAAGAAGTGAGTAACCTGCGTGAGTATATCAATGATAACCCAAATTGCATCATTTCCTCGAGGAGACCTCGAAAAACCTATCACAGAATCCGTCACGAAATCTTTCCACTTCCACTAAGGAATGGGTAACTACTAAAAAATACATGTTCATCGATGATGATTCACCTTCACCTACTGATATGTGGAAAACCTCATGACACAACCAGCGACATCTCTTTTCATACCTGGCCACCAATACTAATGGTGTATATTACGATACATTTTCATGACACCAGGATTAACTGCACAAACTGGGGAACAAAAGTACCACATTAGCTCCTCACATATGTCTGTTGACACCCATATGCACCCATTAAAAATCAAGATCTCATCCTCACTTATGGTCAATCCATGAATTGGGTCCTCTCCTGACACAATCTCCCTTTGTACTAGGCCTTCCGAATCTTATAGTTACCGCAATATCACAAGATCAAGAAGAGTAGAGGTAACAACTACAAAATATAGAAATGTCTTCCCTTGTCTATCGTGCATCTTCAAATTCATCTCAGAGAATAGATCCATAAGATTTCACTCACAGCTGGCCTCTTGAACTACATGAATCTATGTTCTTCTACTCAACGCATCAGTCACTACATTGCCTTTCCCAAGCGTGTGGGAAAGATCAATGTCAACGGTCTGAAGGTACTCAACCCTCCTTAATTGTCTCAAATTTAGGTCGCACTGAGTAAAGATATACTTGAATCTTTTTTAGTCAATTAAAACCCAAAAATTCTCTCCCAGAAGAGAATTTCTTCAACAGCGTAAGGCATGAACAACTGAAGCCAGTTCGAGATCATACATCAGGTACTTCCTCTCATGTGGCCTCAACAGCCGAGACCCGAATGCAATGAATCCTTCTCCCTTCATAATAAATTCACCCATCTTGATACCTAAAGCATCACATAAAATAGTACACCTCTTTCCTATCTATGAAAAAACTACTATCGGCACTGAAGTCAACCTCCCTTTCAACTCCTGAAAGGATGACTCAAAAGAATATGACCACAAGTACATCGCACGCTTCTTAGCCAGGACCGTCAGTTGTGCTGATAAGCATGAAAAATCATGTATAAAACATCTGTAGTAACCGTCCAGCCCTAGAAAGCATTGCACCTCAAAGATGTTCTTAGGATTCTCCCAGAAAACTATTCCTCTCACTTTCTCTAGGTTAACTGATACTCCAGATAACATGACCCAAGAGGTGAATCTGGTCCATCCAAAAGTTTCATTTTGAGAGCATAGCATATAACTGATTCTCTCTTATTGAACTCAAAATGATTTTAAGATGGGTGGTATGGTCTTGTCGAGTGTGAGAGTACACCAAGATATCATCCATGGAGACCACCACGAAAGAATCCAAATATGGATGGAACAATCAGTTCATTAGTGCCCTGAAAACTACATGCACGTTTGTGGGATCCAACAACATAACCACATACTCGTATAACCCATACCTCCTCCGAAAGGCTGTAAAAGGGACATCTAATAGACTAACGTGCAATTGAGGGTAAAAAGATCTCAAGTCAATCATCAAGAACACTCAGGCTCCTCGATGATGATCAAATATATCATCAATCTTTAGAAAGGGATATCGGTTCTAGAACGTCAACTGGTTCAACATCTGATAATCTACATGATGTCTGAGGGTACCGTCCGCCTTCTTCAAAAACAGGACAGGCGAACCCCAAATGGAAGTACTGGGTCAGATGAAGCTCATTGCATGAAACTCCTCCAACTGCTTCTTGAACTCCTGCAACTCTAATGTACACATCCAATAAGGAAGAATGGACACCAGTGCCTCTCCTGGCATAAGCTCGAAAGAAAAGTCCACCTCTTGCTCCAGAGGTAAACATGATAATTACTCTAGAAAGACATCTCTAAAATGATCGACCACTGAAAACTGTCCAACTATGAAGTCCCCTGGTCATCTAGATATAGACTAGCAATCTGGGTTGTAACTCCTCCCAACCCATGAGGCTCGGGTCCTACTCTTCTCGCCTGGATATCCCACTCACCCGTGTGAAGAAACGGCCCCCCATCTGGTGACGTGAAACTCACCCTACGATGATAGCAGTAGACATCATCCTGAAAGGGAACTAACCAGTTAATTATGAGAATGATGTCATTTCCTATCATATACAAAAAATATAGGTCCAAAAAGAAGTGACACCCACCAAAATATAGAGGGAACTTCTTGAACTGATGTACATTATCCATTCTAGTCCCCAATAGAGTGTTTAACATCAAGATACCAGTAGAATAAAAGACACAGAACCCAAGGCTCTCCACAACAGTGAAAGATATAAAGATATGGGAATCCCCTGCATCAAAAAGATAAGAAGCTAAAACTAAGTCAACTAGGATCATACCTTTAACTGTAGAGGGTCCAGGATCATTCTTCTGTCGGGTCTGCTCCACTACAAATGTATGACCAGTACAACGACCCTAAGACCCTACCAAACCAACCTGGATTGATCCAACCTGTTATCATTCAAAGCCTTGTGACTGGCTTCCACGACCACCACATCCACCTCATCCTGAACGTGCAGTAGAACTCCAGTTCCCTGACTGATGAGAAACTTGTGGTGCTGCTCCTGAACATGGAGTCATAACAAAAATCTTATCACCAGATGCTGGTGAGAGAAACTAACAGAAAAACTGAAGATGACCCATTTTTCCACATGATTGTCACTCCATGGAGTCTCTTAGGAAATGTGGCTCCATATGCATGCTCTTCCCTCACTGGTAACACACCAACTGGCTACCAGAAAAAGTGTCCCGCCTCCTCGAAACCCCACACGAAGACTCCCTACCGCGCTTCCGGCTATCAGTGGGAGGGATACCAACTCCGGATGTCAAACCACCCTGGCTCAACACTCTAGAATCCCTCAGATTTTACTCCATGATCAACACCTGGTTGACTATAGACGTTATGAAAGTCAACCTGAAGATGTTCACCTATGCTCGTATTTCATTCCTAAGACCATCCTAAAAATTCTTTTCTAGAAATAACTCATCATCTCCTAGAATAGGTGTGAAGCGCTATTACTCAGTGAAGTGAGATGAATAATCCATAATAGAAAGAGTACCCTCCCTCCAGACTCATGATCTTTCGTGCTCGATCAGCCCTCAATGTCTCCAAGTAGAAGTAGTCATAAAAGTCAAAATAGAACTAATACCAAGACATAACCTATAGGCGTCCTTCTTGTGAGATCACATCCCATCATCTCTAGGTGGAATCACAAACATATACGTAGAAAGCATCACCCTCTTCTCTAGTGGAAACTCCAGATGCTCAAAGATAGAAATCATGGCTTCCAACCATGAATATGCAGCCTGTGGTCCTCCTTCTCCTGTGAAGGTGGAAGGATGTTGCTACTGGAAAACTCGGATCAACTCTTCCATAGAATGGGAAGGATACCGAACTCCTCAGAAGGTCAATATGAACTCATAAAACCCTCTTGGAACTGTGCGTCAGTACCGGTGACTGAAATAACGGATGGTGCCAAGACATGCATGACTAGAGAATCTTCTAGTAGTTTCTGATCTGCCACACATGGTGTCTGATCACTGCTATAAATCTGAAATACAACCGGAGGACGTCTCGATGGCATGACTCTCCATGGTCAAGCACACATCATAGATCAAGATTATCAAGGACTGAAACATAGAAGCATAATAATGGAACAAGAGAAAGAAAGAATTCAAGTGTTTCGAAACATGGATAAATGGTGTGTATAATGTCAAAATGGAATTTTCCCTTAATCCCTCACATGGGAATGTACTTATTCCAACGAAGGTCGTGTAACACCCCAAATACACGATGTTTTTTCATAAAACACAGTGTGTACTTGAATCTTTTTTCCCTACCTGAGTTCTTCTACACAGCTTAAGCCACACGGTTCTCCTAGAACTAGACTACACGGTGTGTTAGTGCTAGACACAGTGTGTACTAGATGATTTTCACCGACCCGTGTTGTTAGTTGCACAACCAGTTACACGGCTGACTCTACACGACATGGTTCATCCATACACGGTGTGTACTAGAATGATTTCACCGACCCATGTTGTTTGCTACATGACTGGATTCATGGGTTATACTACATTGCATGTTCAATCTTGACATTCCATGTATAACCTATGTTTTTTCTATCTGTTTCATTAGTCACATGGGTGGGAACATGGTCTTCTCAACATGACATGTACATACGGTACACGGTGTGTCTCACCAAAGATTTCCAAACCTCTTGTCTCTATCCACACAACTAGTGAAACAGTTAGAGACTACACATCTTGTACCTATAGTACATGGTTTGTACTTAATAAAAATAGTTCCTTCACGAACATAATGACACATGGCATGTATTCATCATTACACGCCATTTATTCTAGGTTTTTCCAGATAGTAAGCCACAAAAACTACTCTGGAAGCCCAGAAAAACACTGAAACTAACATTAATGTGCCAAATTCCAATCCCTGAGGGCCCATACTCTATGAGAATCAAATCTTGGCATCTTATACACGTCATTTTCAAGAATAACAGAATAATGATCCACCAAATTCCGATCAATGAGGCCCCAAAACGCCTCAAGAACCAAAGTTTAGCATTCATTCAAACGAAACCTTTCACAATTAAATACCCTATGAAAATTAATTATTCTATCAAGTCATCTATCACAAAATCATGCATATCTAGCGCAACATCTATCACAACTACATGCAATCACTAATTCACCCTAAATGGAATGGATAGAATGCATGACATGTGATATCTAGAAAGATCATATATGATGCATGAGATGGAATACCATCATCTCATCAGGTTGAAATAGAAATAGAACCTCAATAACATCAACAATAACAACAAAAAACATGTGAATCACCCAATGGTAAAATCAAAACCACAGTAAAATTTAAAAACAAGAAAAATTTCAATAACTGAGGTAAATTGGATATTCCTTGTACATGGGTTAGCTACTTTTGGGCACAACTTATTACCAACTACATATTCCTTAATATCCCAGGCTATATGCTCCAAATAGTATTTCAAGAAGAAAATAATTTCTCTAATACCACGTTGTAACATTCTAGTTCTAGGATCTGCCTAGAGTCACCCCATACCTGGTTGGTCACATGGCCCCAAGTACATTTCCCCAAATGCCAGAGGCTGTGGACTAGCAGCGAGGGCCTTCAGTGTGATAGTGGGGAATCAATGCCCTCATTGGTAGAGTAGCACAGTGGAATTAAACCAGATAGAAATTGAGGAAGTAGTAAAACATGCAATAGGTAAACAATGTAAGTAATAAACAACTAGATCACACACATATATATATGTTCCATGATGCTTATGTCTTAGAAAGCATCAAAACCAGTCACAATGTTTGAATAAAATACTAAACCAAAGTATTAAAGAAAACAGATAAACTTATCCATGGTATTGCAAGCCTCAGCTAGGTCCCATGCTCTCTAGCTCCACCGCAATCAAGTACCTGAAGTAGAAGGGTGATTTCTCTTATATATAACTACAATATTATAATATTTTTGGGCCCAAAAGCATGAACCAAACAGGGTGTGACACTAATCCCATTAGGCAACCACCCAAAGATCTGTGTGAAACAATCAGCGAATATATATCACAGGCAATAATAAAAAAGAAGCAGTAAACAAGGAAGTACTCAAAAGTAAACAATTATATAGTTTCAATGCATTCAATTTCATATATCAAGTAAGAATCTAATCACAAACAGGTAACCCTCTAAGAGGAACTCATAGCCTAAGCCCTATGGTTCAACCAAACAACACAAGCAGCCCTATGGGAAGTACACACAATCTAACCCCTCTGCCTTACGTTTAGCACAGACTTTCTGAGGAATCGCTCACCTTCAAGTCCCACTTTAGTCTCATATCGTTGACTAATTGGAACTCTGACGAAGCACTCAATGTCCAATTCCCCATGTGGCCTGCATCGAGGAACTATAGACACTCTACAGGAGCACTTACGTCCATCCCCCCTATGGTCTCACAACGTAAAAGTAACCAGACACTATGGAGAAGCTCTCATCGTACATTATCCCTATAATCTACTACACCAGGTTCTCATGGCCCTATGTAAGTCAATCATGCACATCAACATATATTATCCAAATTAAACCTCAAGAACTACTTGGATAAATAGTCTGTAGCATATCACATCATGTTAGATAAAAATCACTCTATCCTAACAATACTAGGCATGGAAAGAAAAGAAGCCTAACAGGAAAGAAAGGCCAAATGGTCAAAACCAGAAAACATGGTAAAAACCTCCATAGCATGGAAAATTTGACCGTATTTATAAAAAATTAACCTCTATCCAAACAACATGGCATAACAGGGAATAATAGGGCTAAAACCATAAACACCAAATAACCCGTTCTTTGGTATTAGGAAATTTTTCTCCTAAAATTCAAAGACTATCTAAGAAAAGTCACAAACCACCTACCTCGTCATCGTACAGACGATATACGTGAACCACATGACTTGAATCACCCTAGAACGCCATAGATATTAAAAAATTATAAAGACTTTAAACTGAGGAAAACTTGTGAGAGAGAAGAAATCCAGAAATGAAGTTCTAGAAGAAGGAAGAAATAACTGTAGCGATTCCAACGCATTTGGCGGTGGTCGATTCGGAGAACAGACAGCGATTTGGGAACTCAGAGAAGATATGCAGCCATACAGAAACTCCTGGATGAGACAAGTGAAGAAAAAGAACATTCTGTTAATTAGATGTGACCCCGGTCTGTTTAATGAAATAAAAAGAAAGTACAATGTGTGTTCTTTAAAAGTACACGGTGTGTACTTGCCTTTTCTGGCCTCTACGTTAGGAAGTCTCTAGGTCACCACAGACGTCCATGTAATCGGCCATTACACGTCCAGTACACAGTCACTCGCGAAAACCGGGTACACGGCGTGTATTTAATGTACACGGCGTGTACTCCTGAAATTTCAAGAAACTTTTCTTTTTTCAAAAATAACAAGATAAGTAAAACATACCTGAAAAGAAGATCTATGTTTTTACAGTGATGTCATTTTTTCATTGGAACATGGATGATTATAGTGGAATTGTTGACATAGGGTTTTTTCATTATTATATTATGATCTCTTCATCCTAGATCTAGTGATCCCCATCAAAGGAGAAACTTTTTAGAATCATTATAGTTGGACTATAAATATTCCAATAAGGTGTTTCAATATTTTACTTCAACTTTTAATTCACTTTTTCTTGATAATTAATAGATATGTGACTCCTTTAAATAATTATTATACAATTTTTATCATGAATTCTCATTAAAATACTCTTTCACCCTTCTTTAATAAATTAAACATTGATTTGATTTTATCATCATATTATTGATCTCTATCACCTTTTTTTAAATGTTAAATTCTATATTATTATTTTTGATTTATTTTTGATTTATTTTTGAAGAAGATTTGAAGGATGTTTTGGACAAATTTAAATATTTTTCCTAAGTTTTGGTATCTTTAGTAAAATGAATCTATTTTAATGGAATGATTCTTAATATTTTATGTTTTATAAATATTTTTAGATGCATGAATTTTATAAAATGAATAGGAACCCTCTTTAACTAATTTGTTCTTCATTTTTAAATTTTTTTCTTGGATTATTTTAAATGAGTGATTTATTTACATGGGAGGTGGGTGTAAACCAATTTTTTTAAATGTAATCAATCTCTTTTAAAACTAACATAATTTTATTGAATGATTTAGGGTTACATTAAAATAAATTATTATTTTTATTTCATTTTTGGCTTAATTATGAATATTTTTGAATGGATGTGGGTAGTATTACCCTTTTGAATGTTTAATTGTTTAAATGGTTTCAATTTGAAATTGATGATGTTTGGGGGAATTTTAGACACTATGTGATAATTATCTAATGTAATAGTTTTTTATTGTAATTTTTTGACTCCTATAATTCCTGTTTTAGGGATTTAAAAAGGTATTATTTACATTTATGGTGTTCTTGGGTGAGATTGAGATATGAATTGAGGGATCACGACCTTGATTTAAATTTTTAGAGCTTTATCAAATGATTAATATTGATAAGGTGCCTTGTTTGATCCTCAGAAAGTGATTTTATTACACAAAAATTATAAAATGAAAATGGTCCCCTAATAGTTAGATGGAATGAACAAGATATATACTTAATTAGCATACTCACACCCCATCTAGTGGATCAATTAAGAACATGATAGGTTGAGGCTATCAACATGCAGATAAGAATGTAGTTTTTTGTGGAAGTGGTTTTCTTGATACCCTGTGAGACCAGATGTATGCTTGATGATCATTCCTAATGTTTTTTTATTATCTAATCTATTTTATACTCATTATCATACCCTTTTTGTACCCATGGGAATAATATAATTGATACGTGATATATGAAAACATTTTTTCACTACATGGCACTGTAGTTTCCTTGCATTATTGATCTATTTACAATTACTATCCTCCTATATTATATTTTGTTATATCTTTTACGAATTTTGATATATGGGACATATTATTCTATTTACATGATTATATGACTCTATCTTGTGATATGGTTGTTAAATCATTCCATGAAAATGATTAGTTTTTAAATGGTGAAATGTCATGTTTTACAAATTTTGTTTGATAAATTATTTTTAAATGATTAGCACTATATTTTTAAAATAATCCTCATATTCTCTACATTAAACCCCTCTTTAGAATATTTTAATTCCTTTATAGTAGATTATTATTATTATATTTACCTCATATCCCACTGGAACCATTTTGGTGTTTGCAGTCTTTATGGTCTTATAGAAGGTCCTAATGACCCCATTATACTTTTTGTGTTTGTACTACGGTTACCAAGGGTCAGTGACTTGGTATTTGGTAGGTCGTTGTGGACCACCATTAGATAGTTTTTTTATGTTCCTATTTTAGTTTTTTAATGTCTCATTATACTTGGAAAAGAAAGTATTTATTTTTTATTTAGAATTTTCTCAAAAATGAACATTGATTATGGTAATATTTCGAGAGAGAAATCATTCAAAATAGTTATTTATTGATGAAAAAGTGGTGGTAATTGACCCATGGAGATGAGGTACTCTCTATGAGTTAATGGTGAATCAGATCTGAAATTTTATTAGATAGTGTTTCAGGTTGGTTCATTATATGTTTTGAGTTGTTTTTATTCTCCAAAATCATCCCAAAAAGTTTTTTTTATCATCACTTCACATATAAACTTCATATTGAGATATTTGAATACTTGTGTGGATGTTATTATTGTATGATAACTCAACTAATTGTACATGTTCATCCCATCCACATTTGAATTCCATTTTTAAAGATCATAGAATTTCATAATGTGTATGAATGGTACTCTCGGTTTGTTCATCAGTTTGGGGGTAGTAAGTCACGCTATAAAAATATTCTATATTCAAATAATTTTGAAGATGTATTCATAATTTATATACAATTTTTATATCAGGAAAAGAAATTATCATAATTGATACCCCATGAAGCCTCCCCACTTCAATTACATATATATTTTCATCATCTTGAAGTTATAAATCTTCTAGAATAGAGATTAAGTGTAAAATATTGGTGAATCAACACACCACAACCCATACCACATTGTTTTCTTTGGATTTATTCCAGATACCTGTGGAATTTCCATAGTGACATTCCCTAATTTGAATGGGGGAAAATGAAATGGTTAGATCATCACATTAGACTTGTATCTCTCTACTTTAACATAGTAACATACCAATCACATTAAAATATACTTTGTAATAACCTTATTCATATTCTCTCACATGAAGTTATCTCAAAGATCATGGTACATCTTGGTACCCCCAGGATGGATATGGAAATACGTTTTGTGTTCATTATCCAATAGACCCTTATTTATCTCATGTTTCTAAGTCACACAACATGTAGTTCCAAACCAAATCATGCTATCTTCATCGATAAGGAACTCATGTAACTTCCATTCCATTATCGTTGTCACTATATATTGGATCTCATGACCATGCCATTATGCCTTCTTGATCTTAAATTAGACAGATGGTTGGGATATCCCCATGGAATGGTTTGATATATTTACTACTACTATTATATCCAAATACATCCATTTTATATCCATGAAGATATGGTCATTCTCAATTCAAATCACAGATACTGTATAAGGATATTTTGTACTAAGGGAATTACCTCGCCTGTTTTCCTTTCTTGGATGGTAGTGACTAGAATTTTTTTCCCTTTATTAGATGAACCATTATATTGGTTAGGTGTTGATATCATTTTATGTAAATATATAACTTAGAATATTGTGATATATATGTGTGTTAAACTTTCGATAATAGAGGCAATGACATTAAATATTCAAGGAGAAAATCATATCATCTAACTTTAGATCATGCACCAGGTAGAATTTCTCATCGATTAGAAACTATCATGAGGAATACTCTATAACATTTTTTTCTTCATGAGTACACAACCAAATCCATTCTTCAAAGAATCATTGTTTATCAAAAAACATTCTTCACTTGCTGGTAGAGGTATTGCCATCATAATGAATAACCTCTTCTAGAGCTCCATAAATCATTCATCATAATATTTTATACGAAAATACTTAAACCCTCTTCAAGGTAACCTAGTTAGTGGGATTTAAAATCATGAATAATTTATCACAAAACATTGGTAGTTCCCTTACATGAACATACTTTTTTTCGATTTCGGTAGAACTAGTGGGATTCAGCCATTCGTAAATTGATTTTTTTTCTTTTAGGGGTCCAAAAAATTCTCATGCATGTTATTATGTTCCCTAACAATGAATCCTACTGCATCAAAAAGCCACACATTTATAACATAGGATACATTTTCTCATTAATTAATTACTCTATAAAAATCATTACATTTTTTATGATCATCCTTTATCTTAGAGTAAATGAAAATGTCATTAGTAAAAATTAACAAAAAACTGATGAGAAAGACTCTAAAGACATTATTCAAAAAATCCATAAATATTATAGTGGATTCGTAAGTCTGATGGTCAAAACTATTAAATCATAGTTTCTCTACCTTATACAGAAAGATATATTTGGAATATATTTCTTCTTCACCTTCATTTTATGATATCTAGAATATTGATTCACCTTTGAGAAGTATTGATCTCATCATAGATTAAAGAACAATTCATCAATCATTCGTAATGTGGACTTGGTATTTATGGTGGTCGCAACAAGAAATGGGTAATTTATACACAACATCATTGACCCATCCTTCTTCTTGATATAGATTGCCGATTAACCCCATAGTGATGCACTAGGTAATATAAACCATTCATCCAAATCCAATAGGCATTTCTTCCTTAAATACTCCAGTTTCAATGGGGCCATACTCAAGGGGAATTTATATATAATAGAGGCTCTGGATATGAGCTCTATTGAAATCTCAAACTAATGATATTAGGGTGGATTAGGTAAATCATTGGAAAATACATCATTTTATTCCCTCACAATTGGATTTTCCTCTAGGTTGATCTCATCTCTTGAATCAACCATTTGGTATAGGTTTGATTCATCATAGGGTATTGAAGGCCACACCGTTGAGGGGGTTTTCAATGGATATTCATGATCTACAATGAATTTGTAGTGGAGTATTATATGGTTTTAAATTTTAAAAGTGATTTCCTTTTCATGATAGTTGATGTGTTCTCTGTATTAAGAGATCCAATCCATGTACAGAATAACACAAAATTCCACAATGGAATGAAATAACTAATTTGAATAGAAATACTTACAGGATAAGATTTCAACACATGGGTTGTAATTATATCACCACTATGTGTTTTTACAAATATCTTTGTATCATGGTACAAACGATTTGATTCAAAATTTATAACAAACATTCAAGATATCAAGGTATGCTGAGAACTAAATTTATCTTAAAACTTTTATCAGATGGATTAAATATGAATCATACCTTTCACCATTTAATTTTATTAATTCTTGTTCCAGAATTTTCTTAAGATGAAAATTTTAGAACAAAACAGAATTCAATAAATACTGAATAAATTATTTATTCTTTTTTATAATTAATTATAAAAAAATATCTTATGGGACCTTAATGTTTATCCTTTTTATAAAAAATTATTCTTGGATGTTTACATATATTTAGACATATCCAAAGGGTTTCCAATATAGTTTTATAAACCTAATTTTCAAATGATGAAAACAACACCTCTAATTCCAATTCTAGTGACACTATATATTTTTACATGACTATTATCTCATTTTCAATAAAAAAAAACCAAACAGTTATAAATTCAATGAAATAAACGATTAGTATCTTGGGAATATTAGGTTCATACATCACTATTAAAAAATTGAAATTAAAAATTTTATTGAAGACATCATATTTATTCTTTTAAAATATCACATTCTTTTTATTACATGTAGTCACCTAAGGACATGTATCAAAGAAAGGGGTGAGATAAAGCCTAGTAAGAGGGGTAATAAGGATCATTAATCAATAAAAAATGTGTGGGAATAAACATCATCATCATATCATAATCATGGGATCATCATCATATTCAAAAGGGGGATATTTTGATAAGAGAATGGATTTTTGAAATGTTTAAAAATGAAACATCATGTCATAGTGTTCAAGTGCCACACATAGTTTTAAACAAATATTGCATCATGATTAGCTACAACAGATGTGTATAAATCATAAAATCATCATTGTGAATAATTATAACATAATTTTCATGAATAATACTCATTATATACTAAGACACACTACATTACACAATGTATTAGTGGGATATATAATTATGGTCCTACATGTCACATCCTAATATATACATAATAATGCCTTCCATATAGAACATATAACAATCATAGTCTATAAATAACTCAAGGAAATGAAGGAGATTAATAATGATTTAAAAATTAAAGAATTCATAAATAATTTTTTTCCCAAATGAGAAATTAAGATCATACGTTGGTATAAAATATTGTTTTTCTTTTGTTAAGGAAAAACACTTTCGGAGTCAATTATTTCTTTTTGATGGAAATATACTGTTGAAAATCATTTTATTTTGAATAAAAAACAATGTGAAAAAATGTATATCCCCAAAAATAAAATGGATAACCATGAATTTATATTTATTAATTATTATAGTGATATCCTCACTAAATATTTTTTGAAATTGGAATATTCCAAAGAAAGGGAGTTTGGTTTGAGATTTCTATTACTTTAATTTATATTTTATTTCATTACCTTTACCACTCCAAAATAATGAACATAGTATTATTAAAACATAGTTCGAGAAGAAAAATATTTTCATTTTTTACACTATTTATTAATAATTATTAAATTATTATATTTTATAACATTCGTTTTTAAACATGATTTTTTTGATATAGTTTTTATATTAAATTTTCTTTTTTTTCAATTTCACTAGTTTTTATTATATTCATTATTCATTATTAAAATTAATTCCATAATATTATAATATATGTAAGTTACATGTTTATATATTATTTATAATTATTAATATCCTTCTATGGTCATGGTTATAAATGTTGACATTATAATGTCTCCATATGTGTTTAAACAACTATTGACAGGACATTGTCCAGAGAGGAGGAAAGGGAAGATTGAAATTGCTATATATCAAAAATATGATACATACAATAGGTTAACAAGATAAGTATAATAATTTAATACTTACTAATAAATTTATGTGGATTGGATTGGATATGGGATGTGAATGTATAAAAATAATTATAAAAGAAAGAGAAGATTTAAACAAAACATATTTAATCTTTAGTGTAGTTCCCATGAAAAACACTAAAACAACTTGATTATTGGTGTTGGATTACTGAATAAAGGCTACTAGGGTTCTAATGGGTTTTAGAGGATGTATTTGCGTAGAAAATTGTGTTTTAAATGTGATGGAGGAGGATTTTTCAAAGAGGAGGGACATGTGTTACTTATGAAGATTGGTATTTTCAGAATAAAATATTTAATAAAATTATATATCACCTGAAAACATGTAAAAGTAATTTTTTGAATATATAAATTATATATATAAATATATATTAATTTTTTTTAATTTTTGTTCAAAATTAAATCCAAAAATTGGAATGTGGAATAAATACATGTTGTTATTTTAAGGGATCACTTTTCACATTAAGTATTATAAAATGAATTTATTGTTTGTAATTTATATTTATTTTATTTTATTGCCTCATTTATGAAATTAAATATGTTTTTTATAACATAAAATTATATTAATTTTGAGGTAATTATTATATCATTAATGTGTTAATTTAATATACATCAGTTATGTGAAAAAATGTATTTTTACTATTCACTTGGCAGTTGATGTATTTCCGAAAATTCGCAAAAAAACAACTCTTTGAAAAATCTGATGTAATAATTTCAAAAATCATATTCATCTTACCAAAATAAATTTATATCATATTTAATGTTAATTTTTAATTTAAAAAAGTAACATTTTTACAGAATACTTTAAAATAATGTTTATTTAAAATGGTCTTATATATTCAATGTGTTTTGTAACATTGATATTTATTCATGAGGTTATAATAATAATATTTATATTAATTAAAATAAATAATTATTTATATCTCATTTAATTATTTTGAGGATAAATTATTATTCCAATGGTTAGGTTCATATTACTAAAGGTGAGGTAACTATTCCAATAGTAGAATTACCATTTCAATGATTACATTACCTTATATAAGTACCCTTCTCTATTTCATTAAATATTCACTAAAATTTATCCCAAGGTTATAAGATTACATTTATGTATTATTTGTTGGTTTGATAATATTTTTCCTCATTACTGTAGTGTTGGTCATGGATGTGATGATTCGAGTAGATTGGGGCAATCCATACTTTTTCCATTTAATC
This sequence comes from Viscum album, assembly GCA_963277665.1. Classification (NCBI taxonomy): domain Eukaryota; kingdom Viridiplantae; phylum Streptophyta; class Magnoliopsida; order Santalales; family Viscaceae; genus Viscum; species Viscum album. The sequence continues at coordinate 91,168,435 of OY728147.1, forward strand.
TCTTATATTTTATATTTTTGTCGAGTTGTAATTTTTGGAATATTAATTGTATTTTTAGTTGACTAAAGTAAAAAAAATTATTATTGTATTAATTTTTCATTGGTTTATATATGTGAGATATTTGTGTAATACTATATAGTTTAATATAGAAAAAATTTATTTAAAGAGAGAAATATCATTTATAAAATTTGTGTTCCTACACAATATGATATGTGTGTTTTTATTTATTTAATTTATACCACAATTTGATATTTAATCATAATAAAGAATAACATGTTTTTAATGATGATGTTATTGTTATGAAAATTTGTATCTTTTATTTTTGAAAATTTTGAATTGTAACCATGGAAATAAATATACACCTTGTTAAGGTGGGAATTTATGAAATAGGGTCAATATAATGAGATAGGGTCCCAATATAATTCACTAACATTACATTATCCTTTTTAATGGATGTATTTTGTATATTTACATAAAATTATAGAATATATGGCCATTTTTTTCTATTTTTCTTCCATTTTTGACTTTTATATTAATTAATATAATGTAAAAATACTAAATGTAACTATATATTATTTATTATCTCTAAATTTTTTATATAAGGATAAAAGAGGATTTGATTAATTTTGAATGATTATTTGAAATGTATGTTAATTTTACTATCATATTAATTTAAATTTAAAATTTTTTGATTGAATAATTACCTTAAATGCTGAAACAACATTGACACAATATTTATTCAACAAAATAAAATAAAATAATTCAATTCAAAAAATTAAATGATGTACTATTTGGGTAAATTCTAATGGACTATTATTTTTTCAAATAAATATAAACATTTAGGGGTATCTGGATGGTCTATATTTGAATTCCATATATATATTAATGAATTGGTTGACAAAGTAAATGAAAAATGTAAAAAATCACATTAATGATATTTAATGAAATATAATTTCTATTTAAATAATCTAAAAAACATAAATATAATTCCTAAGGTAAGTAAGGATTATAAATGAAAAAATAATATTCATAAAATGTTCATTTAAGATCCAATTTTCAACTTATATGTAATGTTATTAACCATTGATGTAAAAATTTATTACCACGGTTGAGATTAAAATTTATCAACCAAGTAGTTAAAAACTCATAAGCATTAAAATTTTAAAAATACACCTATAAAGTTAATTTTCTGCTGATATTTTTAAAACAGTCTCTTTTTTTCATATGTATAAAAATTTGGAATCATCTTTTTTTGTTATTGAAATTCTTATAGTGTAATATTTTTAGTAATTACATGTTTTTCATTTCCTATTATTATAAAATAGAACATTTTCTCAACTTTGTCTACGCCACATTGTGAAATATATTTCAACCAATACAGTACCAAATATCTCCTCAAAATAAATATCCATATTATATAATATTTTTTTCTTCCCAGAGGAACTATATTATGGTTCATAAGAGGGTATCTGAAAAAGATAATTCAAAGAATAGGTAATCACACTAATATATGACATTCTATTATTACATTTTCTTTTAACTCCTATTTGTATATGATATTTATCATAAATTATTAATTCAAGAATCCTAAATATATGTAAATATTATTATTATTATTATTATTATTATTATTATTATTATTAAACCATCATTATACACCATATTTTCTGTCAAATTGGAAGTGAATGTTTTTCTCGTGTATATAGGTAAAAAATCACATCCATGTAGTGATATAATTCATTTTCAATCAATAATTTAAATGTATGATTATCCTAATAGTTTTAGTATTTATATATTTTATTAATGAATTAATTATTATTTTATAATTAAAATATAATATATACCTTCTTAACATTTCTTCCATTAAGAAATTATAATGTTGCTTGTGTGTTTGTGTGGACTTCCACATCCTCAAAGTGATGTTATTTGTTTTTCATTTACATTGTGTGTGGATTTTAATGAGTATTTAATTAATAAATTTATATCATATATATGATTTAATAATGATTCTAGAAATGTGAGTTAATATTCACCATTCTTTCCTTCCGTCTGATGAAAAGTGAGAACATTGTTCATGTGTACATAAGACCTACCATCTTTATAGAGTATGTAATTCAATTTTTATTTATACAATTAATGAATGTTAATAAATATATATTTAATGAGTTAATATGTTATTTATATTTTAATATACATTTTTTAGATGATGGGACCATGATCAATATTCAATGACTAAAGCAACTAAATTAAAACGTACATGAAAAACATAGTAGGTGTAACCCAGAACATTATATTTAAAAATGAATTCTTAATAAAAAAATTTAAGAATGGTTATAATTAATTAATATATGGATGTATATATGTTAAAATGGTTTCTAAATATATTTATAATAAATATTTATTTACTATAAATGAGGTTGAAACACATATGACAGAAGTTACACACAAGGTAATGAATTTTTCAACTCAATTACCATTTTTTGGGTAACATTTATACTTCATAGAATATGTTATACAGTGGATATGTATGAAATAAATTCTAAAATTATTTCTTTTTATTTCCACTTGTTATGTGGTTATATAAAATTTTCACTCACAAACACTTTGTTCATTAATACTCACAAAAATGACAAGATCTTTGTAATAGTATCTCGGTTCACTTTTGTTTCCCTGATACAAAATCTATATTCACTAATTATTTCATCCATGGTATTTTTATAAAAATACTTTAGATATTATATTTCATTTTTACCTTAATATTTATGGAATTAAATTTTTCTATTTAACATACTTTATTAATAGTGGTCATGATTCAAAATTTGGTAACGCTTTAATGGATATTTTGACAATACCATCAATATCTAGAATCGTTTTTGTTTAAGTCTTCATAAGATTAAATGTTTGATATTTATATATTAAACATAATATATTTTTATTCTCTTATTTCCATTAAATTAACTTACTAGTATTACAATCATTTTCGTATTTTTACGTACTCATGATACATAAATATTTTTTTATGGAAATATGATTTTTTCATATTGGGGGGGAATCATTTTCATCAATGTCTATATTTTTGTTATAATTTTTTCCTGAATATTTTGAATACTATAAGAATAATATTTTGAATTATTTTTTTACAGATGTTTTAATTTCTATAAGAATGTTTTAAGGGAATATTGGTGTCATTTTCTATATAGTAGTCCATCCTTTATAATTTTTATTATTATTAATGAATATTAATTATGCATTATAATTAATTAATATGATGAATCCGTTGGATTTATTAAGGTTTGGGTTGGTCTTGGACTATTATAATCCTTTGATACATGAAATGGTCTAATGATATAATTTTTTTGGATATTTGGCTAGGTCTATACCCATTTATATAAGATTTCTCAGAAAGACTCCTTGATACTGTGTTTATGATGTTTTGGAATGAGGTAATGGTATTTTATTAAGATGACTGTAATTATCATTTCATCAGTATGAAATTAGTTTCTAATTTATGTGTTATAATTTTTATATTTATGATGATCATGGATATGTTTCAATAAAATTATTTTATTTTTTTGAAATTATTTTATCATCATTTATTCTTAGAGTGCTATTCAAAATTCTCATGAAATCTCTAAAATAGATTTTTTTTCAATTATTGATCATGAATTGTTTATTATTAATTATTTTCTCAATAATTCCTCCACTATAATTAACCTATATTCAGTATCTTAAGTAACACCTTCCATAAAATCCACATTATATGATAAAATATATTTTAAAATATACCAAGGATATAGGATTATTTATTATTATTATTTTTTATTTTAAATGTAATATTAGAATCATGTATGTTTCACATTTAACAAGGCTATTTAACTACTAAATCCTCTGGGATGCCATATCATATATCTATTAAAGATTTAATAATGTAATAACCGGCTATAAGAGTATGTGGTTGGGATCCTTAAAGGTTTCAATCACTTTTGGTGACCTGTAATAGGTGGATATGTGTATATATAATGATATATAAAAAAGAGTAATCATTTCCCAAATGAATCTAATAGAGAAAGAAATATAAAAAAATTTCCATAATCAACATCATCATTTTTTTGTGTAGAGTATATTGAAAATTACTTTCATATATCCCCATAGGATACTGATCATTTAGATTTTCTAGAAGAACACTGAGGTTATAAACACGAAACTAGGATAATGAATGTAACCCATACATCTAATTTTTAAGATAAAGTAGATTATCCAAAAAAACAAATTTCACTATAGAATTTGAATACCCAATGTGGGTTCATAATATTTTACATATGAATAAATTTAGTGAGAAAATAACATTATGTATTTATTATTATGTTCTAAAAAATCACTATATATAGGATAAAATATTATTCATAATAATATTACTAATAATATATGTAATGAACTTTGAGTATTAATATTACACTACATATACAAATCCCAAAGGGGTATACTTATATCATATAATCCTAATTAAATTGTAAAATGATGGCATCACCAACCAATGTTACATCCCACATATCATAAAAATAATACTCATGGAAAAAAAAATAATTATAAATGAATTATCTAGAAATAAAATACCAACTAGTTTGTGGTCACATTGCTCAACATGAGGCTATCTTTAACATGTCACCTCAAACCAATATAAAAATAATCTGATTGAAATGTTATTTTTGGGTGACATCAGAAGAGTTACATAGATTCACGATATAAATTTATGTTATCAATGTAGACACCAAGAATACCAATGATATGCGTGAAATTAATCATCCTAGAATCCCCATGAAATTAATGGGACACCATAGGAGGCACTTATATATTGACCACTTGATAGTAGAAATCATAAATATGTCTTTTACTTTAAAAAATAATATAGAAAAAGGTGACCTACTTATAAGATGATAATTTCAAAATTGGCTTATATGAATTCATGTAATACCATAAACACTCCATAGTACTGATGTATATAGTTTTTCTTAATCCCCTCATCCACTATATAGAATCTTTTTAGTGATCTTTCACTACACTCCTCCCTTAGAAAATGAATGTTGTACAAAACATTTCTACTATTATCTATATTTGAATATGATGTATCTTGAGACCAAATATTTCAATATTGAATAGAATATCTTTTTCATGGTATTTTTGGTATAGAATCATTGACATTGTTTGAATAATCAAAAGATCCATTTGGTCTCCTATGTTGATTCGTTCAAATATATTCATGGTCATATGATGCTTTATAGGTTTGAGGTATAATGGGTAGATATTATAGAGTAGTTAAACATAAAATTTGTATCGCATAATGTGATTAAGGGGAAATATATTGCAGATATTATTTTGTCACACCCTATAGTGGAACAATCATAATTGGAAATCCATCCCTATGATAAAAAAATATTAATTTTCATGAAACCTATCAACAATTTAGATGGGATCAAATCATACATATCATAATCCAACGGGTTGAAAAAATGATGTTAAAAGATCAAATGTGTTATTTTAGGTATTGTGTCTATCTTGCCAATAATAGAAATTATAATCCATACAATCCTACTATTATAATGATGTACTGATAATGAGGCTAAATACAAGACCCTTATCTTAATATTAAAATTTGAAATGAACATAAAGGTATTAGTATTTTATATCACTAGTTAATTTGAGTTAGTGATCAAATAACTAAAAGGTAGTGAAACTATTATGAAGGAAGTGTATATTCCCATTCATGAATATGTTAAAAGTTTAATAACTGAATTTCCCCTAGTTCTTCTATTTTATGAAAAAAAAATTAATCATGAAATTCTCTTGAGGATGTAATAGACCATGCACCCATCGCCTTGGTAGTTCATTATCATGATATTATTGCAATTTTTATCTTTCATCAATGTGTGGTATCTAAATTCTTCAGAAAAATATAATGTAATATAACGAATTTAATGTACCTTATACAATGTTGATGAAATTCTCTTGTTATTTTAATCTATGGTTGTCATGATAATTCCCATAATGTAGTGCCACCAAATTGGGGTTTAACCAGAGGATTAAGCTATAAGAATAGAAATATATCATTAGGAATCCAATTTCAATCATTATAACTACTAGAATTCATATGAATTTCTATACAAATCGGTCATTAATATGGTCCTAATTAGATTGATTAAAGGAGATAATTTCTTCTCTGATGTACTTGAACCCCCCAAAATTTTTCTTTAGTGCTCACCAGTCATGAACCAACACCGCCTTTCAGATTATGAATTGGAAAATTATTGTTTCAAATAATGATAGTGTAACACCCGAAGGGTTTTTAAAAATATATGGAAATGCATGAAACATTGTTTTAAGTAGATATTTATATCTAGTTAAAAATAATTTTTCCACTTCTATGTTTTAAAGTTTGAAAAATGATCATCTACAATAGTTTTTAATAAGTTATTTAGAGCCTAATGGAACCAACTTCTTTTCTGGTGAATAATAACACACCCTTATGAATAGTAATATGACCCTGATGAATAGTATATTGTACTATTATTTTATATTCTTAATCCTTCAAGATAATGGAATTTTGGTTAATTTCTCAGTGTGATATAAAAGTAGTAATAGTTTTAAATTTTTTAATTTTTGAATTAACTACGATTTTATTTAAAAATTAAATTAATAATATTTAGAAAATTATTTTCAAAAATGCAGTTCTCTTTTAAATTCTACACGTTGAGAAATCATATGGGTGAATTTTTGGTATTTTTCTGAAATTCTTAAATTCTCAACAAATAGTGAAATACAATAAAATACCGTATATTCACATTGTCAATAAAATACACTATTTATGACATCATAAGTGATTTAAGACCACGTTTTTCAAAATCAAATTCTATTATTACTATTTTGGGTCACATTAATTAAGACTATTCATATTCTTGATCAAAATATTGTAATAATGATTAAAATACTGAAAAATACCCCCTATCCTCCACTATAAATACCACCCTCATTCCCCTCTTCCTCCCACACCTCTCAAGCCTTGACCTTACCTATGTTCTACCCAATACATATCCAAAGGATCTTATACACGTCCTATATCTTCTTGTCTCACCAAAAGGCCAAAACCAATGTCCTTAAGAAGGATCTCAAGGATAAGAGATCAAAAGGTAAACATCCTCTTTCATTTCCATTATATCCTTTCATTTTAGGTTATTATTTTTCATTAACATTAGATTATGTTAGTATATTTCATTCCATATCCCACTTAATGACCATATTATGTAATAATTCTACGAAATCCCTTTTATTTCATCAAATTATTTTATGAAAATTTATACGACGTTGTTATGCTACCGAATTTGCCTAAGGAATTGCTCAAATTTTCATTAATTTTGAGTTCCTTTCTTTTCTTCTTCCTTCCACACCTCATCTTATCCAAGAGGCATGAAATATATAAAATCTTGTATATTCTTTATGACCTCAGGTTCATGAAAAATTCATCATTAATCTTCTCCTCCACCACTTATTCAAGGAATTAAAATCATTATCCTTGATGTGACGAATTACCGACATTGAGGATGATGTGATTTCGATTTTATTTAATTCTTTCAAGTCTGATCACAAAACTATTTTTATGGTTTAACCAGGTTATAATATATGTATTGTTTCTCTTCCATGGTTCTGGAATTATTTTTTATACATGGTTTTAAATTATGAAACAAAATGAGGTCGTTATTAACAAAGAACCAATAAAACGATCTAAACGAACATCATTAATGTTTTAACTTGTGAATAATATTCATGAAAGAACTCAAAATGATAAATGGTATAATTTATGGTTCTGAAAATATTTAAGTACTAAATAATTCTAATTCTTTATTTTCACTTATAATCGACAAGAACATCCATCTTGAACCGATCATGGAAATCATGTAAAGAACTCGCCAAAAAACAGTGCAAGTAACACAATACAAATAATTAAAGGGTAAAATACTGTAATGAAATGATCATATAAGGTATAATAAATATGGATATGTTTCTATAAGATATTAATAAAACTCTTTTAACCATTATACATGAGGTTTAAACTAGTTTAGAGTAATACAAACCCAAGGTAAGGGAATTCTTAACATGGTTTTAATTCCTTGGGTTAACCTTCTACTTCATTATTAATGTTTTATTAAAATTGTTTGTTTGATGGTTTTTGTTTATATGATTTTTAATTATTTTTATTTATAGTTTATATATATATATATATTCCATCAACTCTATTAAGTCCTTCTCAATTATATGAATTATGTAAGGGGATTTTCTTTTAAAATCCTCTTTTAAAATATTGTTTTAAAAAATTCAAAAGAAAAGTTTTTATAAAATTATTTATATTGGATGATTATGTTCAAGTTATTTGGAATTTATTATGATGATGGTTGGGATCTATATTTCCCTCGAATTTATTGGTTATGTGTAAGTTGTTGGTTTGTTGTATGGTTACTCCAAGTGTAATTGCGATGGTCACACAAATTGAAAGGTAACTGTGAGGGTTGCAAATTGTTTGGTAGCTGAGAGGGTTACAAGATTATGTATGTAATGACCCAAAATAACTTTCTTGTTCCATTTATGATCTTATTTTTTGTGTGGATCTTGTGGAAATTCAATGTTTCACAACGTGAATATATATATACTGCTGATAAGTATGTCTTTTGAAAATGATTTCATACATTACAAGTATTCATGGAATAATGTGTTCTTTTCTTATTTTATATCCCTTACTAATATTTTATTCTAATACCATGTTTTTCATGTTTTTTTAGTTTATAGGGATGTGTAAGACAAATAAGGAAGCCAAGTTAAATGTTTTAAGATTAGTCAAAGAAATCATGTTTTGTGTGAAATGTTTTTATATTTTGCAAGAAATGAACTCTTTTTATTGTACCAACTGTATAATAATGTGTACATTTATGAATTTATTATGTCCCAATTATCTAAATCATGGAACATGAAAATATCATCTACGTGAAAGGAATTTAATTCTTGACTAAAATCAAGATTATGTAATGTAATAAGACCGGGTCCTTATAGTTGGTATCATAGGATGGTTTAGATAACTTTAGGGGTTAGGATGATGTTAATATATTACCATAAATGTTTTTTTATTCTAGGTTCAATTTGAAATGATATAGAATTTAAATATTACCATGTTTCTTTGTCAAATATATGTTTGTTTAAAATTGTTGTTCGTAGAAGAAACATGGAAGCTGCAGAGGAGAGGCACCGATAGAATGACATCCTTCCGAATCTGCAGCCTGGAATGGTAGGGATTGGAACCATGCAGTTTGTGACAGTAATGGATCATCTGATGCAGGAAATAAATTGTGTTGGTATCCATGCAAGTGAACAACCAGATGTATCACAACGAAACATGACAATAGTGGAACATTTTTGAGACAATGCCAACGTGTTTTTAGTAGATCTTCTAACCCAATAGTAGTTGAAGGATGGATTAAAGCCCTTGAAAAGATATTCGATGTTATGGGATGTGTAGAAAATCAAAAGGTAAGTATTTCCATTTATCCCTTTAATGTTTATGATGTACAGTGGTGGTCAATGGGAAATAATATCATTGATAGAGTGGATATTGATGCCTTAGAGTTGGATGAATTTAAAAGTCTTTTCCTTGAAATATATTTTCTTAAGGTGGTGAGACATAGTATGGAGAATTAATTACATGAATTGAAATAGAAGGAAGAAAATTCAGTCGTCCTGTATGAAAATAATTTCACCTGACTGGTGTGGTATTCTCCAGATCTTATTCTGGATCTTGATAGAAAAGTCCACCACTTTTACTCAGGATTGAAGACAAGACATCGAAGGGCGTTGGCCTCCCGTGAATTTGAAAGTTATGAGAAACTTTTCTATGTGCTGAAAGGGTAGATATAGAGTTTAATGATGATCACATAAAATTTGGAAACAAGGAGAAGAAGAGGTCCAAATGGCAAGCGATGGGTAAGAATCAATAAAAGAAATCTAGTGTTAAGAAAATTCAGTTTCTTGTTTTTGAAAAGTGTGGCATGAAGTACCCTGGGGAATGTCTTACCAACACTGGGAAGTGTTTTAAATGTGGTAATTTGGGACATATAGACCGAGATTGTAATGAAAATGATCCTAAGAATAATCTTGATAATAAAACTGTAAAGTGTTTTAAATGTTGTGAGATGGATCACTATAAAAATTTCTGCCAAAATAGAGATCTGAATTATGAAAAGAAGCCAGACTATAAGCAGAAAGGTGTAGTGAGATCTTTTGTGACTACGTCAGTAGATGTCAATCCATACAATTAATTTCTATGAGGTACTTTGTTTGTTTACTCAGATTTTTCTAAAAAAATATTGATACGGGGTTTACAGATTCCTTCATCTCTGAGATATTTTTGTGTAAATTAGAAATATCACCTCAACAAATGAAACATGAACTTGTTGTTAAACTACCATGGGGAAATATTTTAGACAAGAAGAATTATAAGAATATTTTATTGTGGTCTATGGAAATAATTTACCTGATAACCTTGTTGTTTCTTCTCTAGTCATGTTTTATATTATTCTGGGAATGGATTGGGTTTCTGTTTATCATACTAAGATTGACTACAGAGATAAGGATGTTGTTTTTTAGAAAGAGTGTTTGTTTTTATATAAGAATGAACCCATAAAATTGATTAAATTTCAAGAAGCTGAGACACTATTGAAATATGGAAATAAAAGTTATCTTTCTCATATTGATGAAAATAGGGGAACTGTTCAGATTAATGATGTGCCAGTGGTAAATGAATACCATGGTATTTTTACTGATGAGTTACCCTGTGTCATACCTGATCGATAATTTGAATTCACAATTGACTTATTTCTTAATGCTAATCCAATTTCAAAACCCCCATATCATATGGATCAAATAGAACATCTTGAATTGAAAAATTAGTTGTAGGATTTTCTTGGTAAAGGTTTCATTCATCCTAGAACATCACCATAGGGTGATCCTTTATTGTTTGTTAAAATCAAAGATGGTTCCATGAGTCCTTCCATTGATTATAGAGATTTTAATAACATCACTATTAAAAATAAGTAACATTTTCCTCATATTGATGACTTGTTTGTTTAGCTCTAGGGAGCTCAATACTTTTCATTGATTTACATGAGATCTGGATAACATCAGTTGAAGATGAAGGATGATGATATCCCAAAAACAGTCTTTATTAAAAGATATGGGCATTATGAATTTGTTGTTATGCCATTTGGGTTAACTAATTTACCTGATGTATTCATGAATATTATTAATAGAATATTTCATGAGTTCTTGGATAATTTTGTGGTTGGGTTTACTGATGACATTCTTGTATTTTATAAAATTAAGGAAGAAAATCAAAAACAACTAAGGGTTGTTCTACAAACTTTAAAAGAAAAGAAACTCTAAGGAAAATTCATCAAGTGTGATTTTTGGTAACAATAGCTTTATTTTATTGGCCACATTGTAAATAATGATGGAATAATAGTTGATCCATCCAAAACAAGAGTGGATGATAAATGGACAAGTCCCACAAATGTTACAGATATTAATAGTTTTCTTTAGTTATTATGTTATTATTGATGATTTTTTTAGAGCATTGCACAATTATCTAGCCCGATAACTAAGTTAACACGAAAATGGGTTAAATATTTTTTGACAGATTAATGTGATGTTTTTTTTTTCAAGAACTGAATAAGAGATTGGTGAATGCTTCCATTTTGGACTTACCTTCACGAAATGGTGAGTTTTTCATCTAAAGTGATGCTTATTTGAAGGGAATTGGTTGTGATTTGATGCAGAATGATCAGGTAAGTTCTTATGATTCAAGACAACTAAAACCTCATGAGTTAAATTATTCCACACATGATTTGGAATTGGAAAATGTGGTTTTTTCTTTGAAAATTTAGATGCATAATTTATATGAATCCAGATGTCAAATATATACTAAACATAAATGTCTTAAGTATATATTCACTCAGAATAAATTAAATATTAGGTAGAGAAGATGGCTTGAACTGATAAAGTATTATGATTGCACGATCAATTACCATCAGGGAAAACCAAACAAAGTGGTTGATTCCTTAAGTAGAATACGTCATGCATCGTTAAACATGTTACGTTTGGAATATGATCCCTTGATTAATGATTTGATGAATTTTGTATTATAAGTTGTTGGTATAGGGAATACATCTATTTTCTCATAGGTTTTAGTGCATTCATCATTATCAAACAAAATTAAGCAAGCGCAGAAGGAAGAATATGATCTATAGAAAAAAGTAAAATTGGTTAAAATGTGAAAGTTTCTAGAATTTAACCTTGATAAAGATTGTGTTTTAATATTTAGAAAAAGGTTGTGTATGACCAGTGATTCTCATTTGAAGAAGGATTTGTTGTATGAAGCTCATAGTTCTCCATTTTCAGTTCATCATGTAAGTACTAAGATGTACAATGAACTTCAAGGTTATTACTGGTGGGAAGGAATGAAAAGAGATATTGTTAATTTTACCATGAAATGCTTGATATATCAACCTTTCAAAGAAGAGCAGCAGTTATCAAAGGGGATGCTTCAGCCTCTTCCAGAGCTAGAGTGGAAGTGGGAGAATGTATCCATGGACTTTGTGGTTAGACTACCTAAGACATCTCGAGGTAACAATGAAATTTGGGTTATTGTGGATTGGATGACAAAATATACACATTTTCGTTCAATTCAAGATACAATGTTGTTGGATCAGCTTTATAGGCTATACCTTAAAGATATTTTCAGGTTACATGGAGTTCCTCTTTCCATTATATCTTACCGGGATCCCAGATTCACTTCAAACTTTTTGAGTGACTTCAAAAGCCGTTGGGAACAAAATTAAATTTTAGTAAATCTTTTCATCCTCAATCAAATGGGTAGTCAGAGTGAACGATTCATATTTTGGAAAATATTCTTCAAGATAGTTAGATGGACTATCCGAGAAGTTGGGATCAACAACTATCTATAGTTGAGTTTTCTTATAATAATATTTTTCACTCTAGTATACAGATGGTACCTTTTGAGGCATTGTATGGAAAGTGATGTCGAACTCCACCGTTTTGGGATGAAGTCGGTTAAAGAATGTTTATAGGGATAGAATTAGTAGAGGAAGTCACTAAGAAAGTCAAGATGATCCAGCAACACATGAGGACAACTTAGAGAAGGCAGAAACATTATGCAGATAATAGAAGGAAAGAATTATCTTTCGAGGTAGGTGACTATGTTTTCTTTAAAATATATCCATGACCAAGTGTGATGAATTTCAGTTTGAAAGGGAAGATAAGTCCGCAGTTTATCAGTCCTTCTTAAATCATGGAGAAAGTTGTAAAAATTGCATACTGAGTACCTTTTCCTCCATGTTTGTCTCATGTACACAATGTTTTTCATGTTTCGATGTTGAGGAAGTATGTTCCAAATTAATTACATGACTTGATCCTAGAAGTAGTTCAGCTGGAAGAGAACCTTTATTATGAATAGAAACCCGTTCAGATCTTTGATTAAATGGAACATGTATTGCAGAATAAGGTAATCCACTAGGTAAATGTTTTTTTTTGTAAAAACCACATAGAAGAAGAAGCAACATGGGAGTCTAAAAATTCTATGAAGGAAAGTTACCCTCACATGAATAAAAAAGTAAATAAAATTGTGAGGACGTAATTTTCAGAAGGTGGAGATAATGTAACACCCAAAGGTTTTTAAAAAAAATAAAAATGCATGAAGCATTGTTTTAAGTAGATATTTATAACTAGTTAAAAATAATTTTTCCACTTCTATGTTTTGAATTTTGAAAAACAGTCCTCTACAATTATGTTCAATAAGTTATTTAGAGCCTAATGAAACCAACATGGTTTTTTGGTAAATAGTAACATACCCTTATGTTTATTAATATGAATAGTAATATGACCCTAATTAATTGTAAATTTTACTATTATTTTGTTTTCATAAGTCTTGATGATAATGGCATTTTGGTTAATTTTTCAATGTAATATAAAAGCTGTTACAGTTCTAAAATTGTTAATTTTTGAATTAAGTATGATTTTATTTAAAAATTAAATTAATAATATTTAGAAAATTATTATCAAAAAATGGAGTTCATTTTTGAATTATCCACGTCGAGAAATGGTAAGGGTGAATTTTTTGGATTTTTATGACATTCTTAAATCTTCAATGAATAGTGAAATACTGTAAAATACAGTATATTCAAAATATTAGTAAGATACACTATTTATGACATCATAAGTGATGTAATCCCACTTGGTTCGAAACCACATGCAATTAGTACTATTTTGGATCACATGAATTAATACTATTCATAGACTTGAGAAAAATATTATAATAATGATTAAAATAATGAAAAATACCCCCCTCCTCCAATATAAACACCACCCTCATTCACCTCTTCCTCCCACACCTCTTAGGCCTTGAAAATTACATAATTTCGTCCCAATACTTCTCCCAAGGCTATTCCCCACGCCCTAGAGCTACTGGTCGCACCAAAATGACAAAACCAATGGCCTTAAGAAGGATCTAAATGAGAAGAGATCAAGAGGTAAACATCCTCTTTTATTGTATTTCATTCCTTTCATTTTAGGTAATATTTTTTCATTCCCCTTAGATTATGATGGGGTATTTAATTCCATATCCCCCTTACTTCACATATTATTTAATAATTATGGGAGATCCCTTTTCTCTCATCAAATTATTTTATGAAAATTTAAATGAAGTCGTTAGGCTGTCGAATTTTCGTAAGGAATTTCTCAAATTTTCTTTTATTTTGAGTTCTTTACATTTCTTCTTCTTTACTCACCTAATATTATCCAAGTTGCATTAAAGCTATATAATCTTGTGTACTATATATTTTCTCATGTTCATGGAAAATTCAGCATCAATATTCTTCTCCTACCCCGCTTATTCAAGAAATTAAAATCATTGTCTGTGATGTGTCGAATTATAGAAATCGAGAACGATGTGATTTCAATTTTCATTAACTCTATCAAGTCTGGTCATGAAACCATTTTTATGGTGGAAACTGGTTATAATAAATTTATTATGTCTCATCCATGTTTCTATAATTATTTTTTATTCATGGTTTTTTATTGTAAAACCAAATGAGGTCGTTATTATCAAAGAACCACTAAAATGATCTAAACTGACATCATTAATGTTTTAACTTATGAGTCATATTCATGAAAGAGCTCAAAATGATAATTGGAATACTTTATTTTCATATAATTATGTAAATACTACTCCATTCCAATTTATTATTTTCACTTCAAATCGACAAGAACATCCATCATGAACCGATCATGGAAATCATGTAAAGAACTCACCCAAAAATAGTGCAAGGAACAAAATACTAACAATTAGAGTGTGAAATAATGAAATAAAATGATCATATAAGGTATTATAAAGATTTATATATTTCTTTATGTTTTTAATAACACTCTTTTAACCATTATATAGTAGTTTTAAACATGTTTTAAGTAATAAAATCCCAAGGTAAGGGAATTATTAACCCGATTTCCATTCATTGGATTGACCATCTACATCATTATTTATGTTGTATTAAAATTGATTGGGTGATGGTTTTGTTTAAAATTATGTTTAATTATGTGTATTTACATTGTATATACATATTTCATCCACTCTATTAAGTCTTTCTTCATTTATATGAATTATGTAAGGTGTCATTCTTTTAAAATCCTCTTTTAAAATTTCATTTTACAAAATTCAAATGCAATGTTTTTATGCATTTATTCATGTTGTATGATTATCTTCTGGTTCTTGGGAATTTTTTATGATGAAGGGTGGGAACTATATTTCCCTCAATTTTATTGTCTATGTGTGTGTTTTAGGTCAGCCATATGTTTACTCCATGTGTAACTACGATGGTTACACAAATTGTAAGGCAGTCGTGAGGGTTACAAATTATAAGGTAGCTGAGAGGGTTGCCAGATTATGTAAGTAATTCCCCAGGATATCTTTAGGGTTCCATTCATGTTCTTATATTTTGTTTGTATCTTGTAGAAATCTCATGTTTCAGAATGTAAGTATATATATACATGTGATATGTATGTATTTTGAAAATGATTTCATACGCTACAAGTATTCATTTACTAATGTATTATTTCCGTCTTTTATATCCCTTACTGAGCTTTTTTGCTCATCCCATGTTTTTAAATGATAATCACAGGTTATAAGGATGTGTAAGAAAAATAAGGAATGCAAGTTAAATGTTTGAAGATTAGTCAAATAAATCCTGTTTTTTGTGATAATTTTTTATATTTTGCAATAAATGAATACTTTTTTATGGTATCCACTCTGTAATAATGTGTAATTTTATGAAAGTATTATGTCCTAATTCTCTAAATCTCTAAACATGAAAAGATCCTCAATTTCAAAGGAATTTAATTCTTAACTAAATTAAAGATAATGTAATGTAATAAGGTCAGTTCCTTATAGACAGATTCTACAGAATTCAAGAAGAATATACTTATTTTTAAAATTAATTAATACACTAACTTTTAGAATTAATTGGTGAAACTAAATATTATTATTCATTCCCATTTTTTGGGGATAAATGTCATAGGTCCATATCCATTATCCATAGTGAGGTAGTTAATGTTCATGCACATATTAAATGACTTCTTCTCAACATGGATTGAGTCTATATGACTAAAATAAGTTGGAATAGTGGCTTTCATCATCTTTCTGAAATTGAATATCATTAACATATTGAAATTACCCAATATAGTAAATAATAATAATAATAATTTCAATTTTAAACCCTTCAAATTAAAGAATATATATCATCATTATATAATTACGTCTGACCACTCCTCTCACTGTCATGTAGAAGAAAAGGTAGTGCTAGATTCTTTTATTACATATTTGTCCAATATCCTTAAAAATATAGTGAATAAATATGAGACACCTTTACTATGTACAATTTTTCATTCCAAATGGTTTTATTATAACAAGACCCATACTACAATACAAACTAACCCATATTTTCTAGTTTTTGTAATTGAATACATCTTGCATATTGAATATTAGATTACATCACATTAAATTTTTTTTTTCAACTATATGAGGACATGAAATCTCATATCTATGTTTATGAATTTGAAATACATTATGATAAGATATTGAGTAGAAAACATTGAATTCTTTCTGAAATGGGTCTCATAGGAATTCATTAAAATGGATTACCTCTAAATGTCCATCCCAATAAAGTTGGTATTATCCTTGGAAATTATGATGATATATAGAATCAATTCATTGAATCCTCAACCAAAATTGGAAGGAAATTATGTAACACACAAGGCATAATATTGCAGAGCTTACTCTCTTAGGTGGAGCACACATCATCTACCATTAGTCGATGATTTCTAAAGAAATATTTTTTTTGGTTTTACATAAAAATCATATCTAAATTAAATTAAATGGATTAAAATTATTTCTAATTGTATGAACATAAACAACATGTAATATATGAATATTATATGGAATAAACACTATGTTCAATATCATATATGAAATGCCACATCAATCTTAAACAAACAAAAAGATAATATTATTTAAATGTTATTCTTATATCTTAGCCTCTAGAATGATGAGTATGAATAGGAATAACTAAATTATGAAAACGTTTTTCACACATTAATATATGATTAATTCTTTACTGACTGATGAATTATAAATGAAAATAAAACCCTTCGAAAAAAGTTATCATTTTTTGAAAAACTATTTAAATTCCAACTTATGTTTTTATAAAATAATAAAATCACTCTTATAGGACTCGAGTAATGATCTTTATATATAGATATATGTATTATTCAATTTAATGTTGGAATATCATGTTATGTGGTTTCTAGATATAATATCAGAATAAATTCAGTTTTAGGCTTAAAGCTTATTTTTTTCTAAAAAGCAGTTTTACCACTTTTTGATAGAGAACATGATTAAAATATATATATTGTCTCTTTTATAAATTAAATTTTACAAAAATTCTTCACCTTTTATTTTGAATGTCAAAATTTACTATAGATATTTTTTTTGATATTTTATGATAAGATTCATTTTTTAACGATTAAAAAAATGTAACGCCCCGACCCCAGTTACCCAGAGTCGGTGCATTATTACATAACATTTGCATGATCACAAGAAAGATCAAATCTCGAAAGACCGATTGGTTTAGTAGCCTTGGAAACACTAGATATATTCATAAGTTTTACATTACATTATAAAATTAAAAACTACTACAACAACATAATGTTTCCACAATCCACACTATTAACCCCCCATAAAATCCCTGCAGGTCATTCATAACTTACTTCTTCACATCCTGGGAAAAATAAAACATAGAAAAGGGGTGAGCTCAAATGCCCAGTAAGGATAACAATATAGCGGAAACTTTTATAAATAAGAATAAACATTTAAGGCAATGTATAACTAAAACAAAAGCCTTTTAAATATTAACTTTCAACATGGTATGGCATAAATAAAATGAAATAATGCCATTTACTTATTCACATGGATATTCTACTAATCGAATAATCACATGCAAAAATCAATAACCACTTTCATAATGTTGGAATGCATAATGCCAGACTATCATAACCACATAGCCAAGGCCTCGTGACAAGACTACAAATAAGATTTTGTCAAGGCCTTGTGCCAAGACACTAGTTTGTCTCATGAGACCTACCGATGCATCGAGGAGCTATAGCGGGCTCCACCCGTCACTTATTAAGTCCAATGCATTCCCATATGAAAAGGTTTAAACATAACATAAACATTCGTATTAAAACTAGCATACGAAATGTAAATACTTTCACAATAAACTATGAATGGTATAAAAATAGCACATCCACAGTCAAACATATCACAAAACCTTCAATACAATATAGAAGTTTTGTATCATAATAAATCAACTTCAAATAATCTTAAAATCCATCAAAGGATGTTGACATAGATGAAATCAAAATTCTTTTTAAAGAAGTATCTCCTTTTATTTTGAAATCATTTAAGATCGATATAAAATAAAACATTTTCTTTGAAAATATTCTTATAAGCTTGTATGGAAAGCTTCGAAGATTTTATAACGGCGGAAAATAACCGCACCCGCCGTATAAGTTAAAAAAAACATTCTTACCTCAATTCTGTCGAAAAGGTTAAAAAAGACCTTGTTTTGAAAACGACGGAAAGATTCCTTTATAAACCTCTTATAAAAAGTCTAACAAGGGTATAAATGACTTTAACCCATATTCTTGTAAATAGTAAAAATGTTTTGAAATACATTTTGAAGAAACATGGATGTGGATGATAACGAGATCCCAGTAGATTATTACGTATAAACAACCTCGGATAAAGAGGAGATTGTGAAATAACCCTTACCTTGTACTTTTCCTTTGTTGGGGTAGGTTAACCTCCTGTATAATGGTGAAATAATTGTTATTAAATTATACAAGAATCATATACATTAATATGATATCATATATGATCTTTTAACATTGCTTTATTAATAATATCTTAGTATTATCGTCGTTTCGGGTGATAATCGATTCGTTCTTCTTAAATGTTTGGTTACGTAAGACATGTTTGTAATGGATAGATTATATCTTATTCATAATCAGAATGATATTAACATTATTTTTAACCCTAAAATGAGAATAATACTTGAATGGATATGATGGAGAATGAATCTTATCGCGTTCGTGGAGACGGTAGTCCGTACGTACGCACGAGCGACAATATCATTCTTTTGATATTAAAATAATATATAAATGGATGGTATATCATATATACAGAATAATTAATATGTTATATTTATTATTTACATGAGTTACACATCATTATTATACCCATCCAAATAATAATATATTGAATAACAATTACACCACGACGTGGAGACGGTAAGCCGTACGTACGCACGTATGGTGACATGTTATTCAAAGGGTGGATAGAATACTGAATATGGTTGTACCATATTTATAATAACATCACAGTATATAAATGATACTGGAGTCATTATTTTAGAATGGTAACAACAAAGGAAGAAGAAATGGAAGAAGAAATGAACTTGGAAAAGGGGTGGTGAAAACATTACCTCTTCTTCGGGTTCTTCCTTTTGATTTGATCAAAAGGGCTCCTTAGGTTGGCTTTCTGATCAAACTAAGGCCACTAGGTTGTAGTGAGGGATGTTGGGAGAGTATTTGGGTAGAGTTTGGCCGAACCAAAAGGCTTTAGAGGTGTGAAGAAATGAGAAGGAGGAGTGCCCTTTTATAAGAGGGGTGAGGGGCACCTTTGGAAAAGCTAGAAATATTAATTTATAATAAATTCATATTCGGTTTCTAATGGCTCCAAAGTTGAATATTCAAAGGTTAAGGTGGGGATAGGTCGAAAACCACTCAACCAATAGAATTTAGACAGGTTTGGGTACTTATATTAACCTTATCTTTAAGTATTAACTCTAAGTTAATTAGTTTCACTTTTACAATGTCTCTTTGTATTTTTATATAATATGGTTAATAAACTTACTATATACATCCAAGCGACCCCCAAGTGGTCCATTAATGATTAACCTATGATAATATAAGTCTCTTGGTCGAACCTTAGATTTTTAGGAATTTAATATCAATTAATAATATAATATTTGTTTTAAGAACTCTTTTATGTCAATTTTGACACTATTCAATAGTTGATTTTTGTGAAACTCATAACAGATTGATTACTTCGAACAAAGTCCATTAAATCAATCCTAATATATCATATTAGCCTATAAAATTAGTTTAATTAATTAAAAGTTTCATATTATATTTATTTGGGTATTTATAATATCAATTATTTTAATTTTTCACTATTATAGTAATTACTGCATCATCATTGTGTCATAAATAAAATAACTTATTTAATGTCTAAAAATTATAAATAAAATATCATTATGTAGGAAATATTTTTATCTTTCTAATGAATATTTATAATCGAAAATCCAACATGTATAACCCTATGTAAAAATTGTTGTTCTAAAAGATATATGCTTGTGTCATTTTTGTATTCATTTTGACTTAATTAAAATAAAGTGTCATTATCACTTACAAGTGGATCCATGGGGTCCCAAAATAGACCCAAAGATGCACATGGTCGACCATGTATCAACCAATAGGGTTAAGACACATTTTAGGGTAATTTAGTATTATTATAATATTATTTTTTTTAACCCTTATTTACCGGATTTACCCTTTAACCATGGTAAATAAAATATTTACCGCAGTAATTATTCAAAATGTGTAAAAATAAAAGTTACCTATTTACACAATTTGAACATCCTGATTCCAAATATGGAATCCATTTTCCTAAATTCAAAACACAGAAGTGGCAGAAATTAATTTAAAATTAATTCCCGCTGTCAAAACAAAAAGCGTGTTTTTAAGAGATAATAACTATCAAAAGATTGACACTTGTTTATGTTCGGTTTAATTGTAAAATTATGTCCAATGATAAACATTAAATTGAATGGTAAAAATATATTCTAAATATACTTTAAAACCACTCAAATTCATAATTTATCACTATTAATTATTTTGATTAAAAAAGTTGTTTTTAATTAAAATTTAGAAATTTTCACTATTCATCAAAATATGAAAGTTATCCGAAATGTACCAAAATTTCACCCTAGGCTAATTTTGATATTCCGAATCCAAAAATGAAGTCCATTTTGAAATATAGAATATATATGATTTCAAAAAGTAGGTATTACTATTCACAACGGCTAGTTTAATTAGTTGTGGTGTGTGTTAGAACTCGAGGTTGCGTACAACACACGCTATCGCATTATTCGAAGGGAAACGTACCGTAGAAGCTTGGGGTGTTACATTCTCCCCTCCTTCAAATAATTGCGTCCTCGCAATTTCTAGGGTATTACTGCATAAAAAGACTCGGGTGGTTCTTCATCATAAGTTCCTCGGGTTCCCACGTTGCCTCTTCCATCTTATGATTTCTCCACAAAACTTTTACCAGACGCGTCGTCCGGTTTCTCAGTACTTGTTCTCTTGTATCAAGAATCCTGACGGGCTCTTCGCAATAAGACAGATCGGGTTCTAGTTCTAATTCCTCATAGGTGAGTACATGCGTTGGGTCAGGCATGTATTTTCTCAACAGAGATACGTGGAACACATCGTGAACTTTGGAGAGACTTGGCGGCATTGCCAATCGGTAAGCTACAGCCCCAATTCGTTCAAGAATTTCGAAAGGTCCGATGTACCTGGGACTCAATTTACCTTTCTTACCAAAACGTATGACTCCCTTCCACGGAGATACCTTTAGGAAAACATGATCACCGACTTGAAATTCCAAATCCTTCCTTCGATTATCGGCATAGCTCTTCTGCCTACTTTGAGCTGCTTTGATGTGATTTTGGATTACCTTTACCTTTTCCATCGTTTCCTCCACCAGTTCTAGACCTACAAGTTTTCTTTCACCGACGTCATCCCAACAGGTTGGTGTACGACATCTCTTTCCGTATAACGCTTCATATGGTGCCATCTGAATACTCGAATGGAAGCTATTGTTATAGGAAAATTCTACCAGAGGTAAATATTGATCCCACATACCCTGAAAGTCACGTGAGCAAGATCTCAACATGTCTTCTAAGGTTTGAATAGTCCGTTCTGATTGTCCGTCTGTCTGAGGGTGGTAAGCAGTGCTCAAATGAAGTTCAGTATCCAGGGATTTCTGAAGACTTTTCCAAAATCTTGAAGTAAAACGGGGGTCACGATCAGAAACAATCGATAGGGGTACTCCATGAAGTCTCACAACTTCATTAATATATAGTCTTGCTAGACGTTCCAGGGGTAGATCTTCTCTTATAGCAAGAAAATGTGCTGACTTGGTAAGACGATCAACAATCACCCATATTGCATCGTTCCTTCTAGGAGTCTTTGGTAGCCCCATGACAAAGTCCATCGTAATATTGTCCCATTTCCACTCCGGTATGGGAAGCGGTTGCATGACTCCTCCAGGCTGTTGCCTTCCAGCTTTCACTTGTTGACAAACCATACATCTTGACACAAAATCAGCAATCTCCCTCTTCATATTGTCCCACCAAAAATGTTCTTTCAAATCTCTATACATTTTGGTGCTCCCAGGGTGTATAGAGAAATTGGAACTATGAGAATCATCCAGCAATTCCCTTTTTAGATCAGGTATATTGGGAACACAAAGTCTCTTCCTGAATTTCAAAATTCCATCTTCATACACAAAGTCTCTCAATCTCCCATCATTCACAGCTTTAATCTTCTTCTGAAATTCTTCATCATCGATCTGAGAAATCTTAATCCTTTCTAGTAAAGATGGTTTGACAACCATTTGAAAAAGCATTGATGTTTCACCTTCCCTGGTTATTCCCATGTCCATCTTCACTAGATCCATGAAAATTGGATCCCTTTCAATTCTCATCATGTACAGAACTCCATGGTCTTTTCTGCTCAAAGCATCTGCTACTTTGTTTGCTTTCCCCGGGTGGTAGTGTATCGTGCAATCATAATCCTTGAGTAATTCAAGCCATCTCCTTTGCCTCATGTTGAGTTCTTTTTGTGAGAAAATATACTTCAAACTCTTGTGATCAGTATAAATCTCACATTTTTCACCATAGAGGTAGTGCCTCCATATCTTCAAAGCAAAGATCACAGCTGCTAACTCGAGATCATGAGTAGGATAGTTTTGTTCATGAATTTTCAGCTGTCGTGATGCATAGGCAATAACTCTATCATTCTGCATAAGGACACAACCAAGTCCTTTCTTTGATGCATCACTATAAATAACGAACCCATCATTCCCCGATGGTAGAGTCAATATAGGAGCATTGACTAATCTTCTCTTCAGTTCTTCGAAACATTCTTCACACTCTTTTGTCCAAACAAATTTAACCCCTTTACGTGTGAGCTTCGTTAATGGGTTAGCCAATCGGGCAAAATTCTGGACGAAACGTCGATAATAACCTGCCAAACCAATAAAACTACGTACCTCAGTTATACTCGTAGGTGCTGGCCATTCTTGGATTGCCTTGGTCTTAGAAGGATCAACAGAGATTCCATCTTTAGAGACAATATGGCCAAGAAAAGAAATCTCCTGAAGCCAGAATTCACACTTGCTAAACTTCCCATATAATTCATTCCTCCTCAGAGTCTTCAAGATAATGCGCAAGTGATTTTCATGATCTTTGTAGGTTTTGGAGTATACCAAGATATCATCAATAAATACCACCACAAAATCATTGAGATACTCCTTGAAAACTCTATTCATCAGATCCATGAATACAGAGGGTGCATTAGTCAATCCAAACGGCATTACAGTAAACTCGTAATGCCCGTACCTGGTTCGAAATGCTGTTTTCGGAATGTCTTCCTTCTTTACACACAACTGATGGTATCCATATCGAAGGTCAATCTTTGAAAAGTATTGAGCTCCATGCAGTTGGTCAAATAAATCATCAATACGAGGTAGGGGATACTTGTTCTTTATCGTTATAGCATTGATCTCCCTGTAGTCGATACATAACCTCATAGATCCATCTTTCTTTTTAACAAAAAGAACAGGGGCTCCCCATGGAGAAACACTAGGGCGAATAAATCCCTTATTACTCAATTCCTCTAGTTGTTTCTTTAGTTCGACTAACTCTACAGTGGCCATTCTATAAGGGGTCTTCGATATAGGCCTTGATCCAGGAATCAAATCAATGGAAAACTCAACTTCTCGTTCTGGAGGATGTCCAGGTAAATCTTCCGGAAATACATCTACAAATTCTTTCACAACAGGTACACCCTCTATTTGAACATTCCTTTCCTCACCGATAGTTACTTCATTCTCTTCCTCCCCAATAATTGAATTAAGTTGAGCTACTGGGGGTGGGTCTAAATAAGAATTAGGTGGTGACGATTCTGCTCTAAAAATAAGGTGTTCCTTATCATTATCATCAAGAATCGTAACCTCTTTCTTCTTACAATAAATCTTCGCATCATAGTCCGAAAGCCAGTCCATACCGAGGATTATATCAAACTCAATCATAGGTATGACGATGAAATCAGCAGATAAAGAAAATTTATGTGCTCTAATGGGGACTGATTCACAAAACTTTGTTGCAACGATACTTCCCTTAGGAGTTTTAACTGACAACTCCCTTATTAAATCAAATTAGAAATATCTAATTTTCTTAGCAAACTGGGAAGATATGAAACAATGCGATGATCCAGAATCAAATAATGCATTTGCTAAACTTGAGGAAACCATTAAATTACCTGCCACCACGTCTTTCGGAGTTTCTACCTCAGCAGTAGTAATAGCATAAGCCTGGCCTTGATCCCTTGGCCTTTTCTGAGGTAAGTTCTCCTGACTCTTAGGACATGCATTTGCATAATGCCCCATCTCCCTGCAATTGTAGCACTGAACGTTGGTAGCTTCCTTCTTCCCCTTGCAATCATGAGCTTGGTGGCCTTTTTCACCACACTTGTAACAGACTCCCATTCCCTTCAGGCAAGCACCGGGGTGTTTCTTCCCGCACTTACCACAAGATGGATATTCAACCTTTCCCTTCTTCCCCTTATTTCCATTCCCAGATTGATCAGCAGGTCTCTTCTTCTCTTGCTTTGCTTTAAAGTCATAAGACTTAGAGAATTCCTTTTCGGTCTTGATAGCACATGAGACAATGTCTTCGTACGATGAAAAGGATTGTGAGACTAATGATCGACGGAGAAATAGTTTTAACCCATCAAAGAAATGATCAATCTTACTTCTTGGGTTGCGAATATAATCACCAGCGTACCTCGCTAACCTTGTAAAGTTAGCCTCATACTTTGTGACATTCTCTTCCTCCTTTTTTCTCAGACTCAGAAATTGTCTTTCCATATCTGCTCGATGGTCGCGAGGAAAGTATTTTTCTAAAAACAGATCTTTGAACTCCCTCCACTCCATATTTGACACTTCATCATCTTCTTTCGTATTTTGAATCAATGACCACCATTGATCAGCATCTCCAGTGAGGCGGTAAACTGCCATGATAACTTTTTCCCTTTCACTGCTCCCCAAAGCCTGAAATATTTTCTCTAGGGAAAATATCCATTGCTCAGCTACTAAGGGATTTGTATTCCCATTGAACGTTGGTGGTTGTTGCCTCATGAATAGATCTAACATTGATCCTCCACGCTGCGGATCAGGGTGCTCCATACGGGTAAGGTTATTATTCATAACCTGAGTAAGTTGTCCCAGTATGGTGATTAGCTGATCAGCACCAGTTGCATCACCAGCCCCACTATAATTATCATGAGCAGGAGGGCAATCCCTACATGGAGTGCGTGCATTGATACGGTTTCCATTTCTTCCACTAGGCGCCATTTCTAAACAATGGCATAAACTAGATCAGTTTATGAATCAAAATACATAATCCCATACTTATAAAACACTTAGTATAAATTGAACTATTTATGGATATAATCCATAATCATAAAAATGTTTTCTTTGAGGAAGTATATACTCATAAACCCTTCATAATGATTTGTAAAGATAGTGAGAGTTATCCTAAGCATATCCCCCGGGAGTGTCGTAACCAAGAGTGCAGCAAGGCCCGTTGTCGTGCACCAGTTCCCGTTCGAGTCTAGCTCAAAGCGGTGTTTTCGGGTTTTACCCCTAGGTACATCTGTGCCAGAGCCGCCTCTACCTGCCCGTATCCAGACAGGGATGTATTGCTCGGAAAACTCACAAAATCTCTACAATACCAAAATTCTAGGAAGTTCTTCTATACAAATCCTCAAAGTTCATCTTAGGTATACGTGCTCTAATCAGAGTTTATCTAAATCTAGCTTCCAAGGTTTGTACTAAACTTCCTCTGATACCAACTGTAACGCCCCGACCCCAGTTACCCAGAGTCGGTGCATTATTACATAACATTGGCATGATCACAAGAAAGATCAAATCTCGAAAGACCGATTGGTTTAGTAGCCTTGGAAACACTAGATATATTCATAAGTTTTACATTACATTATAAAATGAAAAACTACTACAACAACATAATGTTTCCACAATCCACACTATTAACCCCCCATAAAATCCCTGCAGGTCATTCATAACTTACTTCTTCACATCCTGGGAAAAATAAAACATAGAAAAGGGGTGAGCTCAAATTCCCAGTAAGGATAACAATATAGCGGAAACTTTTATAAATAAGAATAAACATTTAAGGCAATGTATAACTAAAACAAAAGCCTTTTAAATATTAACTTTCAACATGGTATGGCATAAATAAAATGAAATAATGCCATTTACTTATTCACATGGATATTCTACTAATCGAATAATCACATGCAAAAATCAATAACCACTTTCATAATGTTGGAATGCATAATGCCAGACTATCATAACCACATAGCCAAGGCCTCGTGCCAAGACTACAAATAAGATTCTGTCAAGGCCTTGTGCCAAGACACTAGTTTGTCTCATGAGACCTACCGATGCATCGAGGAGCTATAGCGGGCTCCACCCGTCACTTATTAAGTCCAATGCATTCCCATATGAAAAGGTTTAATCATAACATAAACATTCGTATTAAAACTAGCATACGAAATGTCAATACTTTCACAATAAACTATGAATGGTATAAAAATAGCACATCCACAGTCAAACATATCACAAAACCTTCAATACAATATAGAAGTTTTGTATCATAATAAATCAACTTCAAATAATCTTAAAATCCATCAAAGGATGTTGACATAGATGAAATCAAAATTCTTTTTAAAGAAGTATCTCCTTTTATTTTGAAATCATTTAAGATCCATATAAAATAAAACATTTTCTTTGAAAATATTCTTATAAGCTTGTATGGAAAGCTTCGACGATTTTATAACGGCGGAAAATAACCGCACCCGCCGTATAAGTTAAAAAAACATTCTTACCTCAATTCTGTCGAAAAGGTTAAAAAGGACCTTGTTTTGAAAACAACGGAAAGATTCCTTTATAAACCTCTTATAAAAAGTCAAACAAGGGTATAAATGACTTTAACCCATATTCTTGTAAATAGTAAAAATGTTTTGAAATACATTTTGAAGAAACATGGATGTGGATGATAACGAGATCCCAGTAGATTATTACGTATAAACAACCTCGGATAAAGAAGAGATTGTGAAATAACCCTTACCTTGTACTTTTCCTTTGTTGGGGTAGGTTAACCTCCTGTATAATGGTGAAATAATTGTTATTAAATTATACAAGAATCATATACATTAATATGATATCATATATGATCTTTTAACATTGCTTTATTAATAATATCTTAGTATTATCGTCGTTTCGGGTGATAATCGATTCGTTCTTCTTAAATGTTTGGTTACGTAAGACATGTTTGTAATGGATAGATTATATCTTATTAATAATCAGAATGATATTAACATTATTTTTAACCCTAAAATGGGAATAATACTTGAATGGATATGATGGAGAATGAATCTTATCGCGTTCGTGGAGACGGTAGTCCGTACGTACGCACGAGCGACAATATCATTCTTTTCATATTAAAATAATATATAAATGGATGGTATATCATATATACAGAATCATTAATATGTTATATTTATTATTTACATGAGTTACACATCATTATTATACCCATCCAAATAATAATATATTGAATAACAATTACACCACGACGTGGAGACGGTAAGCCGTACGTACGCACGTATGGTGACATGTTATTCAAAGGGTGGATAGAATACTGAATATGGTTGTACCATATTTATAATAACATAACAGTATATAAATGATACTGGAGTCATTATTTTAGAATGGTAACAACAAAGGAAGAAGAAATGGAAGAAGAATTGAACTTGGAAAAGGGGTGGTGAAAACATTACCTCTTCTTCGGGTTCTTCCTTTTGATTTGATCAAAAGGGCTCCTTAGGTTGGCTTTCTGATCAAACTAAGGCCCCTAGGTTGTAGTGAGGGATGTTGGGAGAGTATTTGGGCAGAGTTTGGCCGAACCAAAAGGCTTTAGAGGTGTGAAGAAATGAGAAGGAGGAGTGCCCTTTTATAAGAGGGGTGAGGGGCACCTTTGGAAAAGCTAGAAATATTAATTTATAATAAATTCATATTCGGTTTCTAATGGCTCCAAAGTTGACTATTCAAAGGTTAAGGTGGGGATAGGTCGAAAACCACTCAACCAATAGAATTTAGACAGGTTTGGGTACTTATATTAACCTTATCTTTAAGTATTAACTCTAAGTTAATTAGTTTCACTTTTACAATGTCTCTTTGTATTTTTATATAATATGGTTAATAAACTTACTATATACATCCAAGCGACCCCCAAGTGGTCCATTAATGATTAACCTATCACAATATAAGTCTCTTGGCCGAACCTTAGATTTTTAGGAATTTAATATCAATTAATAATATAATATTTGTTTTAAGAACTCTTTTATGTCAATTTTGACACTATTCAATAGTTGATTTTTGTGAAACTCATAACAGATTGATTACTTCGAACAAAGTCCATTAAATCAATCCTAATATATTATATTAGCCTATAAAATTAGTTTAATTCATTAAAAGTTTCATATTATATTTATTTGGGTATTTATAATATCAATTATTTTAATTTTTCACTATTATAGTAATTACTGCATCATCATTGTGTCATAAATAAAATAACTTATTTAATGTCTAAAAATTATAAATAAAACATCATTATGTAGGAAATATTTTTATCTTTATAATGAATATTTATAATCGAAAATCCAACATGTATAACCCTATGTAAAAATTGTTGTTCTAAAAGATATATGCTTGTGTCATTTTTGTATTCATTTTGACTTAATTAAAATAAAGTGTCATTATCACTTACAAGTGGATCCATGGGGTCCCAAAATAGACCCAAAGATGCCCATGGTCGACCATGTATCAACCAATAGGGTTAAGACACGTTTTAGGGTAATTTAGTATTATTATAATATTTTTTTTTAACCCTTATTTACCGGATTTACCCTTTAACCATGGTAAATAAAATATTTACCGCAGTAATTATTCAAAATGTGTAAAAATAAAAGTTACCTATTTACACAATTTGAACATCCTGATTCCAAATATGGAATCCATTTTCCTAAATTCAAAACACAGAAGTGGCAGAAATTAATTTAAAATTAATTCCCGCTGTCAAAACAAAAAAGCGTGTTTTTAAGAGATAATAACTATCAAAAGATTGACACTTGTTTATGTTCGGTTTAATTGTAAAATTATGTCCAATGATAAACATTAAATTGAATGGTAAAAATATATTCTAAATATACTTTAAAACCACTCAAATTCATAATTTATCACTATTAATTATTTTGATTAAAAAAGTTGTTTTTAATTAAAATTTAGAAATTTTCACTATTCATCAAAATATGAAAGTTATCCGAAATGTACCAAAATTTCACCCTAGGCTAATTTTGATATTCCGAATCCAAAAATGAAGTCCATTTTGAAATATAGAATATATATGATTTCAAAAAGTAGGTATTACTATTCACAACGGCTAGTTTAATTAGTTGTGGTGTGTGTTAGAACTCGAGGTTGCGTACAACACACGCTATCGCATTATTCGAAGGGAAACGTACGGTAGAAGCTTGGGGTGTTACAAAAAAAAATACAGGATTTTAATTAAAAATAGATTTTTCATTTATATAATTTACACTATAAAATTATATTTTTAATTGGTTTTAAATTATAATGAGAAAATTTTGATATCATTTATTCAAATTTATCTGGTTGTAATTAATTTAAAATTGAATGTGGATATAAAAACATTGTGAACTTTGGATCATTTTTACTTTAAAACTGTGTTGTTTAGTCATGTTTATAGGGTTAATTTTTAATTAACTTATACAAGTTATTTGAATATAATTTACAAAAATGGACTAAATAATATGAATCATAATGTTTTAAATTTTTAAATTAGGATTATTTATTTTTGGACTTTATGAATAGAAACTTTTGAAAACAAATTCTTAACACGGTGAATGGTAAATCAAGTAATTAAGTTTAAAAATAATCTTATCAATACAAAAAATTAGCATAAAACTTTTTAAAATTATTTATCGGGTTGTCAAAACAATAATCCTTGGGATGAAGTTATAAGAATATATATTTTTTCCAAATAATTGAAATAAATATTAAAATTTTATCAGTGACTCATTTATTTTTCCTTTGGAATTTTATATTAATTATATTAACACTCAAAATATTAATTTCATGATATCACGGTAATAACTAAATAGGATAAATATTCATTAAAACAAAAAGATAGAGATTAAAAAATGTTCCAAATTTTTCTATATTCATGCGATGAATTTATTTATAATATTAAACATATTTTATTTTAAATTAATTAGTCATGATCCATTTTAAATATTAAAATAAATTATATTAATTTAATAATTTTAATAATTCTAAGAGTTCCCTTCCCCTCTTCTATAAAACATCACCCATTATTATCTAATATTCACACATAAAAACCATTTTTTCTAGGCCATGATCTACCAAAATAGCTTAGTATAATCCCTCTCTATATTAAAGAGTCCTTTTTTATACAAGATTCCCTACATATAAGTGTTAATATGTTAATAAAAGGATGTCGTCTGAAGAAGAGGTATCGTTTTTAATTATGTGTTCCAATTTTATTTGTTCTTACCATTCATTTAAATTTTATTCCAAAATGATATAATAATAAATAAAGTATCGTAGGTGTAATGATATTTTATTTCATTTATATAATCACCTAAATCGATCTACAAATTCATCTAATGTGTAATGAATTATTCATTCATGTGTACGGTGGACTACCACCCCATGAACCGATATAATTCATCTTCTATAATTGTATCTCATGACTGGTTATAATGATAGAATTAATATTTATATATGATATTAATGAAATATTTATCATTATAAAATAATGATATGTGATTTATTTTGTTACCTTCCCATGCACATAAAAAAGATAATGTCATTTATGTGTACGTGTGAAATATCACCTCCACGAAGTGATGTAATTATTTTTTAATAACCACATCACATAGATGATATATATAAGAATATTTAAATAATTATTATTATATATAAGATATTATGATCATTCTGTAAATATAACATAATAATTACCTTCTTTTCTTAATGATCATTTAAAAATGGAAACATTACTCAGGCGTATGTTCAACCTACCATCTCTATGATTATAATGTTGTTCATATTTCATAACCATACATAATTTTTTTAAGTATAATTTATATATATAATTAATTATTTATTGATGAATATTTTCTTGAGATGATGTACTAATTCCTATTTTCCTTCTAACATCATACCAAATTTATTTTAGAAGTACGTACCGAATATGAACAAAACATCCAACGTCAACTTTAATAATTAAGTAATTATTATAACATGAGAGGAAGTGATATAAAAGAAATAATAAGCATTTAAATTTATAAATAAATTAAATAATTAACCTATTTTTATTATTTAGGATGATAAATATTGTATGATATGATCCGGACTCACAGAAAATGACTTTCTTTTAAAAACATGTACTAAAAATATTTTTCAGCTGTTTTTTTACAAAATTCAAAAGGAATGTTTTTAACATATATTTCATGAATTTAATTTCAATGTTTCATGTATCTTTAATGTTTGGATTATTCCTATACATATTTACAATTTTATTTCCAAATAATGGGGTTTCATTTATGATTCCCCGTCTTTTTAAAAATAAAAAGTGATTTCCAAATAAAAAGATTGTTTTTTATTTTGTGTTAGATTTATGTGTTATTCTTCACTAGAATTATTTATGAGTATGGGTGGTTCTTTGTTAAACTGAGGGAGGTCAAGTTGTTATAGATCTCCAACACATTGCGTAATGAGGTAGAGTTAATAGGTCGGGTTTCTCCTAAGATATTAAAGGAATATACTACAATAGCTGTTCTAAATGAATCTATGAAGGTTACTACATATGTAGCTATGATAAGTAAAATAAATATAATAGTAATATAGAATTTATGCCACAAATTATCATTATATTTTTTCTTCATTTAGTTTTGAAATAATACAATGTTTTTATGAGTTAATATAGAGTTCTTGTATCTTATGGGTGAAAAGTATTTCTTTTTTACAATTTTTCATGGGTTTATAAGTATTAATGAACTAATTTTTTTCTTTATTTATTTTTTTACTAATATTTTTGTACTCATCCAAGGTTTTAAAATTCTTCCCCCCAGATATATGGAGGGTTAAGATAAATAAAAAATTTAGTTTAGTGTAATAAATATTTTTCATAGAGAGAAACTATGTTTCTTTTTAAAATATTAATATTTTAAAAAATGGATACTGTTATAGGAGAATAAAATTTGTATGAATGTGGGATATCGTGTAAGAATGATGGACTAATTATCTAAAAATACTAACCTAAAACGATTTTAAAAGTAATATAAATTAATTTCCATGACTAAAACATAAGATTATGTTATGTTAAAGGTTGGGTCCTTACAGATGGTATCAAAGGATAGTTTAGACAAGTTTTGGGATTAGGATATCTTCTAGTGAGGTAATCCTAAGATTTATGGATACCATCATGGGATTATAATTTTAAGTTATATCATAAGTTTAATGTCATAGAAAAAAATTAGGCTTTAAGTTCTTATATTTTAAGGGGATTAATAGTATTTTAAATACATTTATTTTTGAGGTAATAAGGGGTTATTACTCTTGGATGGAGTAGAGTAGTAAAGAGGGGGTGACTTGAGTATCTATAAAAATTTATTTTAAAATGTTCACATAATATTTTTCCACAATAAAAATGAATACAGTCTAGTTATTCAAGTTAATATGGTTATAATAGTTTGACAATTCAAATAACTTCTCAGATGATTGATTAATTATTAGCAATACCAATTTGAGTTATTGATACAACTTTTGAAGCTACTATACTTGTGAAAACAGTTATAACTTATCTCCAGGTGTAACTATCAAAGTAAAATCATGTTTTCTAATATATAATGTAATGAATATAAAACCAAAATTAAATGATAGAACAGATAAAACAAGTGGTTCAGTCTCAATCCAAGACATAATCCACTCCACATAGTGATCAAATCCCACCAAGAAGACTATATAGATATGAGATTGATCCACACCATGGATCGGTGAAAAACAACAGTCCATAGACTATCCAAGTCAAACAACCTCTACTACAATTCTACATGGGAGAAATGAACAAATAGGTCATAAAAGACCTCTTTCATAGTTATTTGTTGGTGAATAAAAGATTAGTACAATATTAGAGAGAGGATATATGGTATCTTCTATTTTAATGCAAGAGGCAATGTGTGTTTTAATTCAGATACACACACTGCTCGAAAATTTGTAAATTCAGTACACAGTAGAGAAAATTTGACGAGAAATGGTTAGAAGTTATTTGAGTTTATTATATGTATCTCTCAACTTGTAAGATGTCACATATGTGATTCATGAGTTCTCTTATGAAAAAAGAGTATCTCAAGTCTAGTACTCCGGTTTCCAGTTCGATGAAGTGAGCTATGTATCAATTGTTCTTATTTGATTTGGTACTATGAAGATATTTGATGCTATGATATATGATAGTTCATCCTTCTTATATCAAGACTTATTTTTGTGTTCTTCAGTAATATATCTTTTCACGCATGATTTAGCTTTCAAAATGCATGCTTCTCAATGTTTTTTGGAGCCACAATTATCTTCTTTTTAATTAAGGGTTCACATGTTGAATATGATAGGATGCATGTATTCTACACCTCGTACCTCATAATGTCAGGTGACGTGTCTAGAAAGAAACATTAATAATGCCAGTTCCATTAAATAACTCGAATATTACCATTAGAAATTAAATTAAAACAAAAAAAAGATTAAATAATGGTGTCATAGTTTCTATTGATATGGTATCACTTCTAAATAGTTTCTTCTAATTTTCCTTTGATCAGTGAGATAGTCCTGGCACCATAGCTACATTGACATCTGGAACCAATTACACGGATGTAGTGTTAGGATTACTGTGTCTCTGGTGGTAATGTCTAGTCCTTTGTTAAAAATTTGAATGGTGTTTGAGTCATGGTATCAGAATTATGCTGTTAGGGTTAGGGTATCAGGGTCATGGTATCATCATTACAGTGTCATTGTTACAGTGTCAAGGTTTCAAGATCAAGGTCACAGAATCAGGGACTTTACTAAATTCTAGAACTGGAAGTAGACTTACTATCTCGCAGACATAGCCAAAAATCTGTAAACAATCTTAAGTAGTAATATTAACAGAATGGATAAAACATAATTATTGGTCTAATAAAACATAATATAACAAGATTAAGCATAATTTGTGAGATTCTGAATTAGAACTAGTAAGAATGGAATCATAAATATACCAAGAAACTCCAAACCTGATTTAAACATGATTAGAATAGTTTTCATGATTTTCATGATTTGTGAGAATTAAAACATGATCAAAGAGGAGGATTCCAACAATCTACCCATTTTTGATGATCATAAATCACGGCATGTATAAATGATTGAAAAATTGATAAAACTCTTTATTTATCCCCCTTTTGGGATTATCAAAAATAAAATAAGAAGCACAAAATAACAAATAAATAATTTTAAGGCTAAAGTCAAACAACAATAAGGAACATTAAATTGAAAAAAAAAATATAAAATCTAGTACAAATATATAAGAAAATATAGAAAATTATTATCAAATGAAAATCCTTCACTTCTCTTTAGAGGCAGTAGACTTCTCTTTTCCCTTGGTATAATTAGTAAGGCAGTAACAAGAGAAGAAGACAAAGTGGTAGCTGAGAGTGATCGAATGGTGAGAGAAGGAAGAGGCAAAACATCAAAAATAGAATGTGAAAGAGTGGGTTTGGTCGAAGACTGGGGCAATGATTGCTTAAGAATGAAATTTTTTCTCTATATTAGAGCTTGAGATACAGAAATAGTAGTGGGAGAAAATGAATACGATGAATAAGAGGTGGAACATGTCCTTAAATGGGGAATTTATTGGATCCATTATAGAAGTGCTTTGCAGAAGGATATATGGCTTTAAAAGATTGATAAAATCAGTGATAACTACACCTCGATATTTCATAGCCTTGTAAAAGTAATCTTTATTATTAATAAACTTCTACAAGGAAGGTGTGAACTCTTTCATTTTCTTCACATGGTCCTTAAATGCATGAGTCACATGAGGAATTTTCAAATTCTATGAAAGGAACATTAAATGACTTTTCAATACATCGTTTGTGTAAATAATTTTGATGTAGAAATCCACCTTCTTTGTAATCTCATCATAGGTAGCTGAATCATCCTTAGAGTATAATAGAAACATGTAACACACATGCTCACTATTTTGAAAATTTTTAGAAAATCTTTCTTGAACAGATGGATTTTTTCATGGATTAATCTCTTTTCGAATAACCTTTCTTAGAAATTCACTTTCTAACAATTGAGTTGATTAATCAGTCTTAGCTGAGGAGGAAGGAGGCGAGATGGATGTAGAGGTTGTAGGAAGACTCGTGACAATAGTCTCAATAGATACCTTCAAAATACCTAGCAACACATCAATGGAGGATGCCAATTTTTGAATTTATTCTACCAAATTGTCATGTTTTTTAATTATTTTCTCA
Organism: Viscum album; assembly: GCA_963277665.1. Lineage (NCBI taxonomy): Eukaryota > Viridiplantae > Streptophyta > Magnoliopsida > Santalales > Viscaceae > Viscum > Viscum album. The sequence goes on from OY728147.1 coordinate 91,205,248, forward strand.
ACAACAGTGACCATATTTTCTCAAATCAGTGCTTAAACCTTTTTAGATATCTTTTCAGAATCTTCTATGCTAAATAGAGCAATATGGGGTTCAGTTGTTTCAAAATCTTTCTTTGGTTCATCAACCAAAAACTATAAATATTTCACTTCCTCACACTATTTTTTTATTTTAAATTCTTAATTCTTGAATATCATGCAACATTTAAGGTTGGGTTTCCATATAAGTTTCTTCAAAAGAATACTAGCATTCTATTTACTTCGACTAGTTACAGGAAAAGTTTGAGCTTTTAAAAGCTTCTAAAATCCATCCATTATATTTTCACCAAACACCTTTAAATCCTTAAGGATTACAGATCATAGAGCTTCTTGGGAAATATCTGGTCAAAAACCACAACAGCTTCAGGCTCCATAGGAGGTATCACTCCTATAAGAGAAAAATATTTCAATTGAAAAGCTACTTTGAGATTGATTCTTATCATTAAATCCAATTGAGAGTTTGGTAAATCGAAATTTCTAGGGAATTTATACACACTATCCATAGGACATGTCTCAAAAGAGATTTATACTGAATTAATTTATAAAAGGGGTTTTTTCTCCCACTAAGTTAGTGCATCAAATATAAGAGTGAGAGACTCAGTTTCTTCCTCTATTTTTAAACTTGCATCAATGTCAGGCTCACCCATCTCCGTTATAGATTGTCTAATGGATTGTTCCATTATTTATTCAACTGATAAGATTAATTAAATCTCAAATTGTTCTTCATACCTTTCCACAACTGTAGGACCTTTCTCAAAAACAGGTTCTTCAAGATGTTCCTCTGAAACATATTACTCTTCCAAACCAGCAGCATGTCCAACTTTATGAACACAGTCTTCATAAATTATTTGTTCACCAACTTTTTGTTCATCAACTTGTGTTTCACCAACTTCTTGTCCAGGTAAGCCATTTTACTCTTCTTCTAACATAGTTTTATCAATAGATACCTCGTGTGCATCATCGACTTCTTGACTTGTGTATTCCAAAAACTCATCAGGTTCTAGGCCTGGGTCACATTTTTTCATTAGGTCTCGAGGGATTTTCAATAGGATTTAATGTTTCATACATCCTTTCATTGTTTTCCACCCAAGACTATTTCCATTAATTCCAATTTATTTTCATTCTTTTGAGTGTATCATTAGAGATACAGAACTCGTTGTACTCAATGAATTCATCATTTGGCCCAACTATTCCTTTGACAACCAACATAGTAGAAATAAATCATGCATTAAATAGTGAGGATCATTTTGATATTTTATTAATCATATTAATAATGTGCAGAATGATGTACTTATATAAGATAATTTTGTGGACATTTTTTATGAGATGTATTAGAAAAACATCATGATGTTTCAAGGTTGCAAAATATACCTTCCTGGGGCAGAGACAATTTTCAATAGATTTGAAAATTATCCTTGTTTCTCCATATAATTCTACTAAAATTGGCCATCTTCTCTTCTTATTACTAGTTAGACATCCAAAATCTTCTTCCAAGTTGAAAATATCACTGGCAGGAGGAGGTCCTCTCTGATGATCCTCAAATATTCTTTAATGTGGTATTCCAAGACAGGGATCCCAAATACTGGATGAAAAATTGCACCTTTGTCCCTTAATCCATATTATCATAACCAACTTATCCTATGACTCAGTGGAGAACTGAAGGTACTAATTAAATTGGGAGACAAGCTTAGAATAAATGGGTCACATTACCATAGCAAACTAATCCAACCAGCCTTATTCAGTCAGAAATTTCAAGAGAATTAACTTACATGGCAGTATCCACATGATAAATAATTCCTTTTCAGGCATGACTATTCTATCAACAATACTAGGATTCAGTGGTCCTTCAGGTTCTATTCATGGAACCTTTCATTCATTCTTGTGAGACCTTTGATTCTCTGGACTCGACAAATAGAATCACTACATTATGGGCGTCAAACATTGGGTTCAATAAGTAAAAAGAGTTTAAGGAGATTTTTATATTTGGAATTCAAGGGATTTTGAATTGAGAGAGGAAAGCTCAAGTGAAGAGATAATTTAAAAATATCATGTTTTTTATCATTTAGGATGTCCAAAAGTAGAAAACAAAAAACATAGTTAAGTAAAATATTGGATACAACGATACATCAAATAAATAAATAATAAGAAATATATAGGTCTTTACTATGATACCAGAAAAGGTCATCACTGTGTCATTATTATGGTGTGATAGTGAACGGTACGATGGTAATATTGAGACAACAAGTTTAAGACAGTTCCTGTGAGACCATAAAAGTGAAACAACAATTGTGAGATAGTAACTTGTGAAACCGTAAATCATGAAATAGTATATTCAATTCTTCAAGCCTTTCACTTAAGGATTATCATCCCTAATTATTGTATAATTTAATTTATCATTTCTGGATTTAATGGTTATGTGAATATATCAGTAAGCTGATGTTCAGTTCTAATTACTTCAAAACTGATGTCACTTTTTTGATAACGTTCTCTCAAAACATGATGTCTTACATCAATATTTTTTGTACTATAGTGTGAAACAAGATTCATTGAAATGTTAATGAAACTTTTATTGTCACAATTTATAGTTACATGTCTGAATTGATATCCATAGTATAGTAATGTGTGTTTCAACCACAAAATGTTTGCATAATAACTACCCACAACTTTGTGTTCAGCTTCGAACATAGATAATGAAACATCGTTTTGATTCATACAACCCCATGACACTAGAGACTTGGCTAAAAGGTGACATGTTTCAAAGGTTCTTTTTGTATCAAACTTACAACCACCAAAATCAGCATCAAAATAGCTAACTAACTCAAATTATTGTCCTCTAGGATAGAATAGTCTTAGATTGGGTGTATGTTTGAGGTATTTGAAAATCTTTTTAACAACATTTAAATGATACTTTTTAGGGTTTTATTGAATGTGAGCACACATACATACACTAAACATAATATCATCTCGGCTAGTAGTTAAGTAGAGTAAGCTTCCAACAATTCCTCTGTAGGTGGTTTGATCAACAAATTTTCCATCTTCATCAAGATCCAACATACAAGTAGTACTCATTAGTGTATCACTACATTTAGTGATGTCCAAGACAAAATGTTTTAGAAGTTCTTTATTATATTTTCATTGATTTAAAATAATACAATCTTTATTTTGAATGATTTGAAATCCAATAAATAATTTATGTTCTCCCATTTAACTTATTTTACATTCATTATTCATTATTTTAAAAAATTGAATACATAAATAATTTTTTCAAGATCCATAAATAATATCATCTACATAAATTTAAACTACTAAAATATCATTGGAAATTAATTTTATAAAAATATTAGGGTCAACTATACATTTTTTAAAACCTTAAGAAATAATAAAAGCAGTTAATCTATCATACCAAGCCCTTGGAGCATGTTTTAAACCATACAATGGTTTTGATAATTTAAAAATGTGATTCTGAATATGTTTATTTGTGAAACTAGGGGGTTTTCAAAAAAAACATCCTCAGTTATATACCCATTAAGGAATGCAATCTTGACATCCATTTGATATAGTTTGAAATTTATATCTTTTGCGTAGGCAAGTAAGATTATAATGGCTTCAAGTTTAGCTACTAGTGAAAAGGTATCCTCAAAGTCAATTCCTTTTTGTTGATTATAGCCTTGTGCAACTAATATAGATTTTTTTATAACTATTTTACCTACTTAATATACTTTTTTTCTACACACCCACTTATTACCAATGGTAAAAATGTCTTTGGGTATATCAGCAGGTTTCAAAACCTTATTCCTTTTATTCTTATTATTTTCTTCTTGCATAGACATCATAAAAAATTCATCATTGATTGATTCGATAATATTTTTAAGTTAATGTTGTGACAAGAATGCTTGATGTTCAACATAATTTCTCCAAGAATCTCTGGTTAGTGTTTTTCTATCTAAATCATTAACTAAAACATCTATGAGATGGTTTTTAAGGGTCCAAGTTAGTCTCGTAAAAGTATGGATAGTTATTTCTGGTTCATTACTTGGTTCTGGATCATTATGTGTATAATTTTTAGAATTTATAGAACTTGATGTTTTAATATATTCTTTAATAAGATGGTATAAAGGTTTAACATTAATTTCTAGATTATACATATCCTCTTCAAGATCTCCTAGTGATGTCTTAGGTTCATGTGGATTTGTTTCATCAAACATGACATATATGGATTTCTCCACACATTTGGTTCTTTTTTTAAGGACTCTATAAGCTTATCTTGATGTTAAACATTCATGGAATATTCAATAATCACTTTTAGAGGCATATTTATCTAGATTATCTGTATGGTTAAGAATATAAACTTTACATCCTAACATTTTAAATTATTTACATTAGTTTTCCTATTATTAAATAATCTATAAAGAGTTTTCTTAAGGATAGGTCTGATAAAGACTCTGTTTATTATGTAACAAGTAGTATTAACAGGTTCATCCCAAAAATCAATAGGTAGGTCATATTCATTTAGTATTTTTTGGGAAATTTCCTATACGGTTCTATTTCTTCTTTCTACTAGACCATTCTGTTGATGTTTCCTAGGGGAAGAAAAGTAATTCCAATAGCCATTTTATAAGAAAAAAGATTCAAAGTATTCATTTTCAAACTCACGACCATGGTCACTTATTAGAGATTTAATTTTAAATCCTCTAAGATTTTCTATAGTTTTAGAATACTTGGTAAAATGAGAGAAAGATTCCCTTTGTGAGCTTAGTAAAAGGTATAAGTATACCTAGATACTTCATGTACTATAACATAAACATAGTGATTCCCATTGAGACTTGAAACTTTGAATGGTCCAAAAAATTCCATGTGAACCAACTCGAGAGGTTGAGAAGTTGTAACTTCTTTCTTTGGTTTGAAAGATATTTTGTGTTGCTTTCCCTTTTGATAAGGATTGTGCACATTATTTTCTAGAAACTCTAATTTGGGTATGTATTTAACTAAAATTTCCTAGTGAACTTATTCAGTGAGTGTACATTATAATGTCATGGTCTTCTATTCTAGATCCAAGACTCTTTGTGAAAGGCACTTAGAAATGAAATATTATCTGATTCTAGTTTGTCTAATTTTTTATCCTATACATTAACATTTCTAAGAGTAGTAAATACCTAGTTATTTATGGCGTAAAAAAATGGCATGAATCATTTTTGAATTTTACATTGAACCATACTCACATAGATGGGATATTCTAATGATGTTATATTTCAATCCATCAATATAAAATATATTTGAAATAGAAATAGAGTTAGGGTAACCAATATGTCCTAATCCAATGATTTTTCCATTACCATTGTCATCAAATGTGACATATCATCCACCAATTTTGATGAGACTCTAGAAGTGTTAGTAGTCTCTTTTCATGTGTCTTAAACAACCACTATCCAAGTACCATAGATTTGTATAGGAACTCTTTATGAAGTTTACCTACAAAATAGTCAAATAAAAATAGAGTTTGGTACCCATATTTTTTGGTACATAAATATTAGTAACTAGTTCTTTAGAAACCCACATCTACCTCATAGGATTAATATAAGAATTTTGTTAATTATTTTAGAAATAAAATTTATTTGGTCTAGAAAAGCATGAAACAGAAGAGAATGCATCATAGTTTGAACTAGCATAGTTTTTTTCCTAAACTAGGAATAAAGATGTATATTCTACATTTAGAAACAAAATTGGTTCTTCCAAAATATCTTTTACCAGGTTGATAGCCAATACTAGTAGTGTATTTAGGGGAAATTTTTTTACATAGAATTTTTATCCATATATCTTTAACATTAGAAAAACATTCAAGATTATTTTTCAATTACTCATTAGATAGAATTAATTCATTGCATTCGTTGAGTAATTGAACATTTTTCTCTCCTTCTATAGCCGTTTTGTATTTAATAGTTGTGGTAAGAACATAAAATCTCATTAAAGATGGGTATTTATTTTTTTCCCTTACATGCCACTTCAATCATTATTTAATACTAAAACATTTCTTCTTTAGATATATTATCAGATTCAAATTCATCTTCAGAATAATATAAATTTTGTAAAGAATATTTCAGGATTACCTCAGATGTGTCTATCATGAAACAAATATTGTCTTTGTTATCATGTTCATCATGGGAAGATTCTGAGTCACTTAAACTGTCCTCAAAAGAACTCCAAGTTTCATTCATTGAATTTTTATACTTTCTATATTTATCCCCATATTTCTTTTTATACATTAATTCTGGATAGTCAACTTTGACGTGCCCTCTTATCTTACATTCATAGAAAACTATTTCTTTTTATTTCTCAGGCTTCTTCCAATCCATTTTCCAATTTCCCTTATTGTCATATTGTCCTTTAATGTTTGGTCTCTTGAAGAACATTTCTTTCTATAATTTTTTTTGAAATCTCCAGGCTAGCTGGGACATTTAATCATCACTATCTGAAGATTATTTTTCACTACTTATGATCTCAACAACAGCTTGAACTTTCTCTTTTTCTTTACTCTTGGAAGTTTTAGTCTTGAATGCTACAAATTTTCTTTTTGGATCTTCCTCCTCATGATTTAAATTGAGTTCCTCTTTATACATCCTTAATTTTAAAATCAATTACTTAACTAACATATTATCAATGTTTCATTATTCTCTTATGGACACTAAGACCCCTCTCTATCTCTCAAGTAAGAATCGTAGAATCCTCATGATATGTTCCTTTGTTGGGACAACTCTGCCTAAAGAAATCATGGTATTCCCAATTTCAATGAACCTAAGATACATATCCAAAAGATATTCATCAGGCATTATTCTAAAAGTTTCATATTTAATAGTGTAATTATTTAGTCTCATTTCTTTCACATTAGATGTTCCCTCATGGGAAACAGATAAAGTGTCTCAAATCTCATTGGTAGTTTTACAAGAAAAAATGTGATTAAACTATTTATATCCAATTGCACAATATAAATCATTAATTTCATTACATATATAGTTATAGGCAGTCTTGGTAGGTTCATCCCATTTATTTCTAATAGTCTAGGGAATTACATATTTACTATCAATATCAGTCCAAATTTCAAATCTCATTCTTTCTACATGTATTTTCATTTTATGCTTCCATTGAGAATAATTTTTTCCATTAAAAAAATATGGTATATAACTAGTATCTCCTTCTAGTATATTATCTATAATAAAGGAATACATTTAATGATTTATAGATTTATTACCAATAGAAATTTACAGATCTTTAGAGTAAAACTAAAATCACAGTTAAGAGTTTTTTTAAAAAGAGCCTTAACGAGAATGAATTTCTCTGATACCGAATGTTAGTCAGAGTAGATTAATTATTAGGGGGTTTAATTGAGTATCTATAAGAAAATTCTACTAAAAAGTTCACAAGAAAAGCTTCGCCAATAAAATATAATCATTCTAGTAAATCAAGGAAATATGGTTGTAATAGTTTTCTACTCAAATAACTTCTTGAATAATTCTCTGTAATATCAATGTGAGTTATTGATACAAATTTTGAAGCTACGCTAATAGGAAAAAATAGTTATAACATCTATCCAAGGCTAACTATTAAAGTAATGTCTAGTTTTTTGAAATATAATGTAAAGAAGAGAAACCCCAAATTAAAAGAAAAAACAGATAGAACAAGTGGTTCAATCTCAATCCAAGACTTAATCCACTCAACTTTGTGATAACCAACCACCAAGCAGTAAATATAGATAATAGATTGATCCACACCCTAGATCGGGATAAAATTACTATAGACAGACTATTCAGGTCACACTGCCTCTACCATAGTTCTATGTGGGAGAAATGAACAACCAGGTCATACGGGACCTCTTCCACAGTTATGTGTGGGTGAAGAAAAGATTACAAAAATATTGGAGAGAGGATATTTTGTATCCTATAGTTTAATAAAAAAGAATGTGTGTGTTTTAATATAGATACAAAAACTACTAGAAAAGCAGTAAATGTAGTACACAACAGAAATAATTAGATGAGAAATGGTTTGAAGTGATCTGATTGTTATTCTATACAACTCTGGACATGTAGGATATTCCAGATGTGATTCCTGAGTTCCCTTGTGAAAATAGAGTATCAGAAGTCTAGTGCTCTGGTGTCGAGTTTTATGAAGTGAGCTAAATAGCTCATGTTCTTCATTGACTTGGTAGTATGAGGATGTTTGAGGCTATGATCTATGGTAGTTCAACCTTAAAGGATCAAGAGTTCTTCTTGTTTTGTTCAGCAGTATATTTCTGCTTTTATGATTTAGGTCTTCAAAAAATTTCTCCTCTATGTTCTATTATGCCACACTTATCCTCTTTTAAAATAAGGGTGCGCATGTTGGAGCTGACATGATGCATGTATTCTATACCTCATTCCTTCTACTGTCAGGTGACATGTCTACAAAGAAACATTAATAATGTCATTTCCATTATAAAACTCGAATATGACCATTAGAAATTAATTTGAAAATGAAAAAAAAAAGATTAAATAACAGTGTCATAATTTTTTTTGAAATGGTATCACTTAGAAATGATGTCTTCTCATTTTCCTTTGATTAGTGAGATATTAACCATGCCACAACTATGTTGACATCTGGAATCGGTAGCATGAATTTAGTGTTAGGATCGTGGTGTCTCTAGTAGCCATGTCGAGTCCATTGTTACAACTTTGAATGGTGTTTGAGTCATAATATCAGAATTACAGTGTTAGGGTTATAATATTAGGATCACTGTATCATCATTACAGTGTTAGCGTTACGGTTTCAGGGTTACTGTGTCAAGGTAACAGTATTAGGGACTTTGCCAAAATATGGAACTCAAAGAATACTTACTTTCTCAAAAACTTATCCAAAGAACTATAATCAGTCTTAAGTAGTAATATTCATATAATGGATTAAAATTAATTATAGGTATAATAAAACAACATAGAACAATATTAAGCGTAATTTGTGAGATTCTGAATTAAAACAAGTAAACATGGAATCATAAGGATTCCAATAAACTCTAAAAATGATTTAAACACGATTAGCATAATTTTCACTATTTTCGTGATTTATGAGAATTAAAACATGATTAAATGTGAGGATTCAAACAATATCCCCTTTTTTATGATCACAAATCATGACATGTACGAACTATCTAAAAAGTGAATAAATCCTTTATTTCTCCGTCTTTTGGTATTACCAAAAATAAAATATGAAGCACAAAATAAGAAATGAATAATTGTATGGCCAAATACAAACAGTAATAAGGCACATTCAATTGAAATAAATATAATCCTGTATAGACATATGAGAAAATAAAGAACATTCCTATCAAGTAGACATCCTTCACTTCTCTTCAGAAGCAGTAGACTTATCTTTTCCCTTGAAAAAATTAGTGTGGGATCCACATGAGTAGAAAAATATGTGGTAGCTAAGAGTGATCCAATGGTGAGAGAAGAAAGAAGCACAAGTTAAAAATAGAATATGCAACAGTGGGTTCAGTTAAAGATCGAGGAAAGGATTGCTTAATAATGAAAGTTCTGATCTGGCGCGTATCCTAATATACAGACATGGAATTAGGAGAAAAGGTAGATGATGTTGAAGAGGTATAACTAGGCCTAAAAGAAGAATCTATATGAGAAATCTGAGCAGTGTTTTTCACATAGAGATTTGGAATCACAAAATTGATAAAATCAGTGATAACATCAACTCTATATTACATAGAATTTTCAAAATCATCTTTATTCTCAATATACTTCTCCAAGGTTGGTGTGAACTCCATCATTTTATGCTCTTAGTCCTTAAACTCTTGAGTCACAAGAAGCATTTTCAAATTCTCTGAAAGGTACTTGAAATGAAATTTCAATTCATGATTTGTATAAATCCTTTAGAAGTAGAAATTCACATTTTCTGTAATTTCATCATAGGATATAGAATCATTATTAGTGTACAGTACAACCATATCATGTACATGCACATTGTTTTGAACATTTTTAGAGAGGCTTTCCTGAAAAATGGACTTTTTAATGATTTATGCTCTTAATGAATAAACATTCTTAGAACTACACTTTCTGACATTTAAGATGATTGATCAGGCTTGGATGAGGAGAAAGGAGCTGAGAAGGCTATAGAGGTTGTAGAAAGACTCAAGAAAATAGTCTCAATAGAGCCCTTGAAAATACCAGGAAACGCATCAATAGAGGATGCCAAATTTCAAATTTCTTCTTCCAAATTGTCATTTTTTGAAATTATTTTCTCAAACACAGAGACCATATTTGGTCAGATCAGTGATGCAACCTTTTTATCTCTCTTTTCATCATCTTCTTTGCTGAATCGAAAGACATGGTGTTCATTAGTTTTAAACTATTTCTTAAGTTCCTCAATAAAATACCTTAATGATTTCATGATTTAAGATATAGTTATTCTCTCTTATGGGTGAAAATTAATTCTTTTTTAAAAAAATTTCATGGTTTTATAAGTTTTCATAAACAAAAATTTTTCCTTTATTTTTTTTACTAATTATTTTTCCTCATCCTAGTTTTTAAAATGTGTTTCATAGGATATATGGAGGGTTAATAGAAATAAAGAATTCCAGTTGAATGTAATAAATATTTTTCATGATAATGAATATGTGTTTCTTTTTAAAATTTATTATTTTAAAAATGGTTACTATTATAGTAGTATAAAATTTGTATGAATGAGGGATGTTATGTATTGATTATGGACTAATTATCTATAAATCATAACCTAAATTGATTTTAAAAGTGAAATAAATTTATTTTCATGACTAAAACATTAGATTATGCAATGTTCAAGGTTGGTTCCTTACAGTAGGTATTAGAGGATAGTTTAGAATACATTTAAGATTAGGATATCTTCACGTGAGGTAATCTTAAGAGTTATGGATACCATCATGCAATTATAATTTTATGTTATATCATAAGTTTAATGTCTTAAAAAATTTGAGGCTTTATATTATTATATTTTAAAGTGATTATAAGTATTTTTTAAGGGATTTATTTTTATGTTAATTATTGTGTTTTACTACTGGTCAGAGTAGAGTACTCAAGAGGGGAGTGAATTGAGTATCTATAATTTTTTTCAAAATTTCATGTAAAAAGATTCCACAATAAAAATAAATAAATTCCAGTTAATCAAGGTAATATAGTTATTATAGTTTGACTATTCCAATAACTTCTTAGAAGATTGATTAATTTTCAATAATATCAGTGTGAGTTATTGATACAAATGTTGAAGCTACTCTAATAGGGAAAAATAGTTATAACTTCTATCAATGAATAACTATCAAAGTAAAATATAGTTTTCTGAAATATAAAGTAAAGTAGTGAAAATGAAAATTAAACACCAAAAAAGATAAAATAAGTGGTTCAATCTAAATCTGAGACTTAATCCACTCTACTAGGTGATCACCTACCACCAAGAAGTATATATAGATAGGATACTGATCCACATCTTGGATTTTTGATAAAACAACAGTACACATACTATCCTTGTCACATGACCTATACCACAGTTCTATGTGGGAGAAATGAACCACAAGGCCATGCATGACCTCTTCTACAGTTATGCATGGGTGAACCAAAGAGTAGAACAATATTGGAGAGAGGATATATTTTATTGTCTAGTTTAATGTATGAGAAAGTGTTTGTTTTAGTGATGATGAACACATTGCTCTAAAAGTAGTAAATAAATTACACAACAGTGAAAATATTTTGAGAAAGTATTATAATTTCTCTGAGTTTTATTCTATGTAGCTCTGGACTTTTAGGATGTCGAAGATGTGATTCTAGAGTTCTCTTGTGAAAACAGAGTATTGCAAGTCTAGTGCTCTGGTTTCCTGTTTAATGAAGTGAGCTATGTATCTATTTGCCTTCTTTGAGTTGTTACTATGATGATGTTGGAGGCATTGATATATGTTTGTTAATCTTTCTAGGATTGAGAGTTATTTGTGTGTTCATCAATAGTATATTGTCAAATGAATGAGTTAGCATTTCAAACACTCTCTTCTCTATATTTTTTTTGAGGCACACTTGTCTTCTTTTTAATTAATGGTGCACATGTTGGATCCAACATGATTCACGTATTCTAAACCTCATACCTAGTGATGTCATTTGACATGTCTACAAAAATACATTAATAATATTTGTGCCATTAAATAACTTGAATATAACCATTAAAAGTTAAATTGAAAAAGAAATAAAAGATTAAAGAACTGTGTAATAGTTTTAATTGAAAAGGTATCACTTGAAAACAATGTCATCTCCTTTGAATTTGATCAGTGAGATAGTCGCGGTGCTACAGCTGTGTTGACATCTAGAACCGATATCACATATGTGGTGTTAGGATCATGATGTCTCTAGTATCAGTGTATAGTTCATTGTTAAAACTTTGAATGGTGTTTGGGTCATAGTATCAGAATTACAGGGTTAGGGTTATAGTATCAGGGACACAGTATCAGCATTACGGTGTCAGTGTTATGGTGTCTATGTCACGGAATCAAGGACTTTTCCAAAATCTAGAACTAGAAGCAGACCTACTATCTCGCATACTTACCCAAAAAAAATTAAATAGTATTAGGTAGTAACATTCACATAATAGATTAAACATAATTATTAGAAGAATAAAACCTAATAAATCAAGATTTATCATAATTTGTGAGATTATTAAATAGATCTTGTAAGCATTGAATCGTAATGAGACCAATCCAAAAAAGATTTAACATGATTATCATAATATGCATGATTTTTAGGATTTGTGAGCATTAAAATATGATCAAATAGGGGGAGTCTAACAATTACATTTTGGGGTGCAAAATTAAAGGTATGGAATAACCTATAAGGTTAAAATAAATTATGTTTATTTTTTATGATGTTTCACATATTTATAGTAATTTTATAAGTTTTATAATTGTATAGTATTATAAAAAGGACCACCCATAGGATGGGTGACAATCGATCAGGTCTAGAAAGGTTGCGGGAATCATACCCCCAATAGAATGGATATAATGGTGCATCACAAAACACAGTCTTACATGATTCCTAGGTTTGTATCAATTGTTCTTTTTAGTTAAATGATTTTCTAGATGAATAATAAAATTATTTTAGGAACATATTTTTTGAGTATATCATTCAAATTGGAAAATTATTTATTTATTAAGTGATTAATGTTATTTAAAATACAATCCCTATTGTGGGAATCCAATAAGATTATGTTAGATATAATACTTTGGAATTTTTGAATAATTTTAAGGAAAGGAATGTTTTGAGTGGTCTACATTGAAATTTCTATATTACATTTGTATTTTGGAGACTAAATTGATTTTTTTTCATATAATGGTTTATTATTTTTAAAGAATTATATTTTATTTTCAAAAATATTTTGGATCTAGTTAATATTTTATGAAAGGGGAAACATATAGATAATATTATGTGTATTATGTTATTCTCTTGATGTTGATTCTAGTGCTTTAACAGTGACAAATTTATATTGAATACTAATCATTCATAAAAAGATCAATTTTTTGGTGGAAAGTGATTAAATGATGAAACTATACTTTTTAAGTAAGTATATTTCTTTATGTTCTTAGACTTGGTAGAAAAAAAAAACCTAAACTACATGAAAAGTATATTTTAATATATACTTTATCCATTTACATTTCTTAATATAAAATCATTTACCATTTAACAGATCATAGATTTATGGGTTTTTATTGTTAAATTTCTCATGATCATGTTATCTACAGCTCTCCAAAAGAAAACTACAGTTAGTTTTCTTTTCCATATTCATGTTTCATCTATATGTAACCCTAGTATGTTTTATATCATGTGACCTTCGTACTTCCCTTTATTTATTTTGATGTGGAAGCTTCATTTTTCATTTTTTCAATGTGGGATTTAAAAAAAATTATTTTGAAATGTCAAACCCGATGTTTTCAATCCTGAGTTCACATTTCAAGGATTTAATTTATTGAATTGGTTATAATGTTACTTCCCATGATTTTATGTAAGAAACACTTTGTTCGATATCATATATGATATGTCACATCGAGCTTAAAAAAACAACTACATACTATTATTTAAATGTTATCATTATAACATACTTTAAAATAAGGGGTATTAATATATTCAAATAAATTTTGAATATAGGGTAGAAATATGTATATATAATTAATTATTTGGTTAAAAATTAATTATAATTGAAATTAAAACACTATTTATAATAAAAGGAAATAATTTTCTAAAAATCTATTTAAATGTGAAAAATTGTGTTTATAAAATAACCAAATCACTATTGTTTGATTATATTTATTATATATATATATATTAATATAATTTTTATCATTCATATTATGAGTTTTCAAGAGAAAATAAATGAATAAAACAAGTTTAATGCTTAGTAATTGTATTTTCCAAAAAATTAAGTTTACCACCTTTTGATAACACCCTTGATTTAAATTTAGTTTTTATAACTTTTTTAAATTATAATTTAAAAAATATAATTATTATATGAATTAATACTTTTAAAATTAAATTGGTTTAATTTTGGATACTTTTCTAATAAGATTCATTTTTTATGAATACTGATAAATAATACGTTTTAATTGAAACAAATTTCTAGTCAAAATAATTTGTTATATTAAATTATTTTTATAATTTATTTTAAAGTATAAATAGACCAATTTTATATAATTTAATCAATGTTAGTTTATTTTAAAGAATTTTATATTGAAATTGGATAAAAAACATTGTGAAAATTTCAATATTTTTACTTTAAAAACTTGTTGTTTTGTTATGTCTGTGAGATTAATTTTTAATTAATTCATGCAGGTTATGTGAATTGAATTTGAAAAATTTTATTTCATATATGGAATTATAATGTTCAAATTTACTAAATATTTCCTTTTTATTTTTTCACATTATGAATAATAACTTTAGTAAATTTTTTTATATAGACGATTTAGGGTAAATTAGTTAATTAAGGCTACAAATAATATTATAAATAATTCCCAATTACCATAAAACATTCCATAATTTAATTAGATGAGAGTGCATTGACCAAAAAAGTCCTTTTCTGAAATTATAACCTTTGGATGCCAGTTTTTGATTTTATTAAATTTATAATATAATATTCAAAGAGAAGTTAATCTTGTCACACTTTTGTTTTTAACAATTGAATTTATTTTAATATTTGATTATATATGAGATATATTAGACGATAAAATGAATTTTATATTATCAAGCATTTATATTTATCATGATAATTTATTTTTAATTTTTTATATCATTAGTAATTAAATTAATGTCTTTCACAATGGCGACTCAGATATTGTTTAATTAAATGAAATATCATATTAGTGATATTAAAAAAACTAAAAAAAAAATTAAATTGAAGTAATTAATTTTTTCTGTGAATTTTCCGGACAACATGGACAAGTTGGAGATTTTTTTATTTTTTTTTTCAATGATATAATTTTTTATGATATTTTTAAAATATCAAGTGATGAATAGTGTCAACATTTACACAAATGATAATTTGAAATAAATAATATTTTATTAAATGATAAAAAATTTCCAAAAAGAGAATTTTAGCCCCCTCATTTGGATATATTTTAAAATTTTATCAATGACCAAATTATTGGTCTTTTTTAATTTTGTAGTTATTATATTGGCCCTAAAAGTGTAAATTACATGATATCATGGTAAAAATTAGAAAGGATAAAAAGGTGAAAAAAAGATAAAGATGAAGAAATAATAATAACATTTTTATTTCCCATTGAATGAGTGGATTTTGACCCATCATCATCTTATGAAAAATTTAATATAGTTTGTAACCATATAGAATAAAAAAATAATTTATTTTTATTTAATAATTTGTTGAAATCCATGAGTACCCATCCCTGGTCCTATAAAAGGGACACCATTCGTCTCTATTCAACACACATAAAAAAAATTTGGATGGGATAATAGCTTCCCAAATACCCCCCCTATAATCTCTCCCCGCATTTTATAGGCCTTATTTGAGGCATAACAACTTCTTTATATGTGTTAAGGTGTTAATAAAAGGATATTTTTCGAAGAAGATGTATCATATTTAGTTATGTGCTTCTATTTTTATTTCTTATTCCAGATCAAAAAATTATTCTTCCACCATGATGAAAAAATAAATCATGTCTCCTAAATATAATTACATTTTATTATCATAATATCATCACCAAAATCCATATCCAACTTCATCAAATGAAAACTGAATTATATGTTCACGTATAGGTCAGACTACCACATCACAAACCAATATAATTCCTTTTTTATCACTACCTCTCAGGTCTGGTTATAATGATGGAATTGATTTTTATATATGATGTTCAGGAAATATTTATAATTATTAAATAATAATATATCATTTATCTTATTACTATTTCATTTAGCTAAAAATGTTAACTTCATTCATGCATAAGTATGACTATCACCTCCACAAAGAGCTATGGTTCATTTTTCGTCACCAGATGTCATGGATGATATATATAAGTATATTAAAATTATTAATATGATATTTATGATATTAATGTCATTCTATAAATATAAAATAATAATTACCTTCTTTCAATAGTGATCATTTAAAAATGGAAATGTTATTCATGTGTATGTATGACATACCATGTCCATTATTATATCATTGTTCATTTTACATAACTGTATATAATGTCTGATTTGAAAGTATAAATGATGTATAAAATTTATTATTATTTCATGAATATTATTTTGGAGATTATGGACTAATTCGACGTTGACATTTGAAAACATACTAAATCCATTTGGGACTTATGTGTCGAATATCGACAAAACATCCGAAATTAACATAAATAATTAAGTAATTATTATAACATGATAATAAGTGATATAAAATGAATAATAAAAATTTAAATGTACAAAATGATGTAAATAATGAATTTATTTTTATTATTATGGATGATAAAAATTGTAAAAGAAGTGTTGGACTTAGGGTTAGAGGCTTTCTTTTAAAACCCTCTTTTAATGTATACTTTTTCAATTATTTTTACAAAGGTCTAAATGATTTTTTATCATATACAACATGAAGAGAATTTATTTATTTCATGTATCTTTATTATTTTTATTCTCCTTTTTCATGTTTACAATTTTATTTCCAAGTAATTTGTTTTCATTTATTAATGCATGGAATTTTAAAAATGAAATGTGATTTCAAAATGGAAAATTTATTTTTTGTTTATGTTGGATTAATGTGTTATGCTTCTTGGAAATTATTTATGAGTGTGGGTGGTTCTATTTGAAAGATCCCGGTCATAATAATTGTATCAATAATATGGGGAGGGTTTAATCATTGATACTTTTTTCTTATATGTTTCTTTGCAAATGAAATAATCTCTACCTCCTATTAAAGATTTCATTCCCTACAGAAATCAAATTAAACACATATCCATAGGAACATAGGTATTTTCAATGTTCACTATTTAGTAAGAATATATATGTCTATGGTATGGTTTTGAAATATTCCAATACCAAAAATACTCTATAAAACAATACTTTTGTGTGGAATACAATGAGTATGATATTCACCAATCCTCGTATAGCACTATATAAACAATCCAACTGTGCATGTTCACCCTCTAGCACATATGGGGAAATAAAATGTTGGTGTAAAAAACATGTTCCATGGGATTCTTTATCATCTTCCACAAAAAAAGTATTTGAAAATAAATTCTTCGATATCATACCTAGAAGCTTGTATGAACTTCGAGGGCGTTGATATAGAATTCAAGATGATTACCCATCATGATTCTCCCAATATGATTCTCCCAATTCAATATAACCAGTCTTATTTTTATAATCTGATTTCCCAATACAAAAATTATATCTTTACTAGAGAAAAATTGATTCAATCCATAAAAATTACCTTTTAGTCTAGAAATCATAATTCTAACATCTATATCCTATTATCCATCCCAATACGATGATTAGTCGAATGTGATGAGAAGTAAAATTTGATAAACAGCTAAATACAGTGATCACAGAATATGATGATCATATGAATATATAACAATTGTGTCTCTTATCCTTCCACTACACTCCATTGAATCTTCTTCAACAAATCTCAATACATAAAATTATTTTCTCCCTACAAATGAAGATCTTCTCTCTCTTCTCTTGTGAATAGTAAACTCATTGTCAATATATCAAAAGTATTATGTACTTATCTCCTTTTATAGGTGACCTAGGAGTTGTTTTGAAAAGAATCAAAAATGGTTTCCCACTCAACCAAAATCCCCAAATTATCACGATTCCTTGAATTTTGGGTATATTTATGACTTTGGGAATGCTTCTCAAATCTTTTCATTACTTAAGACTTCTTCTTAAATCTTCTCCATGAGTATAACTATTAATCAATATTTCCATCCAAACACCAACCCAAATTATATTTCCCATTCACAGATTCTCAATCATATTTATTCATTATAATGTTGTGATCCTATTATATATATGAAAAATGGATTGCTTTCATCTTCTTTAAAAACATTATATTGACTTGTTTTCTTCATTATCAAACTTTGAATGAAATATTGAAAACAACCATTTTATAGAATTTCAAGCTCCCCCTTGACAACACCTTCATATACTTCATTCATCCCATATCATGATTCACTTAAGTGAAGTGATTCAATAACATCAACTTCTTCTTATCTGTAAAAATATGTGTTGCTTCCAATTAGGATATTATGGTAGTTGAGCCAATTGAAAAAAAATTAAAAACAAATCAGATTTCATCTCTTACTTTTGAATATTATACCACTCAATACTCTAAAACAACCAATTTCATCCTTTGGAAAATACATTGATATTCAAAATATGATGGACCAGTTTCGGTAGATTCAACTTTAGCAATTTCATTCAATCAGAAGCATGGGCTTGTATCATGACTCCCTTCATGACATGGAATAAATTGTGGACTTTCTTTAGCATCGTCTGGATAAAAATGGAAGGTATTGTGACTTCCTTATCTATCCAGCATCTTCTTACACTTCCATCTACATATTTCATCACTTCTCAACCTAAATTCAATTTTCCAAAAAATAACTGACATGAATATGATATAAATTATTATAATCAAAATTATTATGATCAGGATGAATACGATCTCCATCATATTTTCACTTTTAATCTTGATAAAATCAGTCTAAATATTTTTGAAAACATCTCTTTCACTCCCCCCATTTATTTCATCAAGATTGAATAATATGTTTTTCAAATACATGTCATTTATGAGAACCCCAATACCATTAATTAATCATTACATTTAAATAATAGTCATGCAGTCTCTGATTCATCTCATTTCAATCAATACATTCATAACTGGTTTAGAGTGAATTCGATGAACTTTTACTTCTTGTTGGATTCATCATCAATATGATCAACTTTTTTATGTAATTTAAGTATGATTCCTTAAAAATGATGGTCATTCCAATTACAAGAACAAGTGATGTGATTTTTCTTTTATCTCAAAATTACTTTCCTATTTCTTAAACAATATTCACAATGAAATACAATATATAAATACTTTCACCTTCTTCATCTGCTTGGTCTTAACAATTTACCCTTTATATTTTGTAGCCAACCATTTTTCATAAATCATTGAACCTTTTACCCTCAAGATATTGATTACATATCAAAAAATTTAAGTTTACATGTGCTAACTCAATTTAAGAAACAATAATCCTTGAATGAAAAACCATATTGTCCAAAAAAAGAGATTTTGAAAATTTTCATAGCTTTTGTTTTCATCATTCTATCTTTCTCAGCTTCTTAACCATTCCTAGATTAATTAAAAAAAGTTTTCTTTCCTAAAACCAGTCCAAAAAACTATTATAATAGTTCACACACTTACAATTATTAATTCACACATACCCACTACTCCCCCTTTTTACATGATATTAAAATGATAGATTTATGAAACAATTGATATCTCTCCCATGACAACATTATCCAAAGGTAATATGAGAGAGGACAAAAACACATACCTAAACCTTGATGAGTAAGTTTTTGGGATCCCATGGTTAACCTCAAATTATAAACGGATTCCTTAAGAAATGGTTTTGTGAAAATGATAACAACTTGTTCCGATGTGGGAATTTACTACAGCATTAATACATTCTTCTCCACATGATCTATGATAAAATGAAATTTGATATCATTATGTTTTGAACAATAATGTCGATTTATATTCATTGAGAGATTGATTGTAGTTTTATTATCATAACCCATGTAAAATGTTAAAATCAATTCAACAAGTAAATCATCTACTTGAGCTTTCATCCACATTAGCTAAGTAGCAGATTGATTGGAATAAACATGCGTAGATTTAGCCATACAAAGAGATATTGAGTTATAATTACCTGAATGCCAACTAAAAAATTTATTTTGAGTAAGATTACTCTTCTAGATGAGGATCTTCTATCATTAACGTTTCCTTCCCAATCCACATTTGAATAACCAACAAAATCAATACATTTTGTGCTTTCAAACACGATTACAATATTCTTGTGCCTTTGATGTATCTATGAATTCTTCTTCTAGAAAGTAAATGTGAGTATTTATGAGCAGTTTTAAATCTAGCACATAATATAACAACATAAAAAATGTCAGTTCTTGAGATAGTCAAAAAAATAAACATATAATCAACATATGAAATTTATTCCAATAAACTTCTTTTACTTCTTTGTCTTTTTTCAATGTCTTTCCCACAGAAATCAGTGTGGAAATAGGTTTTCAGTTTTGAATGCTGGACCTCTTTAGAAATTCCTTAGCATAATTATCAAGGGAAAGAAATATCTGTTTCTATTTTGAAATTTTTTTTAAACCAATAAAGTAATTCATTTCCCCAGTATGGTCATTTAAAATACCATTTTCATATCTTCAAAAAATCTTTCACAGATTCATTCATCATTCCTAGAAAAGATAATATCATCATCATACAAAATTATGATGAGGGAATACTCTGGACATTATCGTACACAAATATTGATATCAAGTTTATCTTTCTTCTAACTCATCTTCCTTAAGAATATATCTAATTTGGAATACCATGATCTCGAATTTTTTTCCCCATACAACTACTTATTCAATCTGCCCAAATAACTATCATCTTTCCCAACAACAAATCTAGAATTTTGTTCATTTTAAAATTCATCATCAATATAACTATTCAAGAATGAATATTTAATATTCATTTGAAAGATTCTGTAACTTCTTTGTGCAAAAAATTAGCAATCATTATTCTAATTATTTATAATATTTCCACGAGAGAAAAGGTTTCGTCAAAATAAATACCTTCAATTTGTGATTACCCTATTTACACTAATATTTCATTTATTCTTATAACTTCACATTCTTCATTCATATTGTTCTGGGAAAGCCACTTTGTTCCAAAAATGTTTTTCTTCTAGATTGGTTATGATTTCTCATGTATCATTATTTTCAATCTAATTCAACTCTTTATTCATGGAGTGAAACCATTTTGGATACCTAAAAACTTATTTTACATTATTCAAATCCACTTTTATATACTATATAGTATGTGTAATTGCATTTTTTTTTCTTCTTGTTTTAATCGTATAATATTGATCCCCAATTATATTATGATATTACACTTGTTTCCACAGCCAAGGAAGCAATTTTTGAGTATCTTCATCATCACTGGATATAGCTGAGTTTGATTCTTCTTAAGTAGGATTTCAATTTTTTTTATCTTTATCATAATTGTTTTCATAATCTTTCACAACATCCATATCTCCAAGAGTATCTTTTTCTTATTAGTATTTTCAATAAATTTCACATCACAAGAATAATAAACTATTACTATTTCTTTGTCAAAACATCTATATACTCTTCCTTCCATAACATATCCAAGAATTATTCCATCATAACCTTTTATCTCAAACTTTCCACAGTTTTGACCTTTTTCTTGATATTACATGGACTACCACAATTTCTTAAGTGATTCAAACTTTTATTTTTACCATAGAATAATTCAAATGGGGTCATATCTAAATTAGGATTGTAGAAACAATAGTTTTTAATATAAAAATTAATTCCCAAGGATTTTCTCTGATAGTAATGAGAAAGACAATGTTCTTGTAATGTAGTTCTTCCTATTTACACTAATATTATATTCTTTCATTCACAAAAACCATTTTATTGAAGAGTGAATGGGAATATATACTCATTCCATATTCCACACATCCCAAGATAAATATCAAAAACATAACATCTATATTCACCACCAATTTCGGTTATCAAATTCTTCACTGAATAATCACATTCCTTTTCAATTTTCCTTTTAAAATTTTTAAGTATTTTCAATGCATCTGATTTATGATTCATATACAAAAAATTGTAATGTGAGTAAAATAATCCATGAAAATGATGAATTAATTATTCCCATTTGTTTATTTCTTCTCATTGGGCCACAAATATCGGAATAAATTAGCTCTAGGGTTCTTTTCAAAAATATCTACAATCTTTTACATAGAGTTTATAATCATCATTTTTCTGAAAATAATGCGACACAAATATATTCTTCATGGAAAATTAGTAATTTATCATATAGTTTCACACATTGAAAATTTTATCATGTTTCTCGGAAACATGTGCCCCAAAGTTTAATTCCACAATTTATTCTCTTCTATCGTACTCAATTAACAAGAGTTTTTTATTTCACCAAATTGAAAAAAATTCCATTTTGTATGTTAACAACTTTTAACTATCATTAAATCTTCTTTACTTTTATTTTATTCACTATAATATTCTAAGAAATGTTAAAAAAACTATTTTTTCTGGTAACAATACAAGACAACCATTCACAAGTTATCCAGGTCTTTCATGTATTTCACAGATAGTTTTCAGGGGTTGAAAAAAAATTCAATATTCAATCCAACATTTCATGTTTCTTTAAAATAACCTTATCATACTTCCTTCGTTGATGATATTGAATCCCAATTATACATCACTTTCAATCTTCACTCCAACCTTATCAGGTTTTCTTAAAATAACCTTCTCAAACATCATTTTTAATCTTTATTCCTACCATGTCACTATGAAATTATCGAAACGTAGATGACTGAAAACCTCACTACCTCATTGTGACTCATTATAATTCCCTACATTAAAAGACATAACATGGTATTCACACCATCAAAGCATTGTATAGTGTGTCATTTGACAGTCTTAGTAGGATCCCACCCTCGTGTTCTAATCAATTATCTGAACAAAAATTCAAGAATTATAATCTTTATTGAAAACAAGGAATGCTATACAATTTTTATGTTTTTATCAATATTTTGGTAGAAATTAATTAACCCTTTTTCACATATCAAACTAAATTAGGTAAATCAGTTTCAACTTATTTCATATACATATATCAAGAAAAACCAAATCATACATTACATATCATGTCAAATCCTTGGAAGTACAATCATATTAGTATAAAGAAAAACAACACAAATGGATCAAAAGAACATGTACAATCATGAAAAGGATCAGAGTATGTCCGAATGTCTAGAAAAATCACACATAATAAATAAAATCATGCACATATTGGGCGTCTAGTCAAATGTAGCAGGTATAGAGAGTGGAGCATCACCCTAGAATGTGAACCCCCAATAGATCAAATAAGTCCCTAGAACAAGTGGCTTATGAAGTTGTGGAACACCCAATGAGTGAAACCCCTTATAGTGGAGGAAGTCTATTACTACACCATTCGACTAAGTACATAAGACTTCCCGTGTAATCTATTTTCCAAAACATTTCATCAAAATATTCCATCATATCATTATTTGAAAACCATTTCACAAAACCATTTCACAATTCATTGGAAAGCACTTTTCATTTACCAATACCTGTGGAATACCATATTTTATCAAAAACCAATTTCCACACATAAAAAACAAATCATTCAATCGTTACATTTTATTTAGTTAACAAATTTAAAAAAACTGAATTATTATAGTTATCCAACATATGCTATATATGAAACCACATCCCTTAAAACATGGGTCACAAATGCCCTCTTTAGGATACACCAAAAGGATGGACAAAACAATTGAAATGGAGGCTATATAATCAATATAAAACTCTTATAATTTATTCAATTTTAAATAGGTGGTTGGAGAAGAGAAATAAATAACCATACCTCAATAATGCTCACCTACCACCCAAAAACCACCAATGGATCGACCCCCAAACTGATTTCACATAATAGATCTATATGATATCATGATGAAAATAAATCTTAGATCAACAAAACTGATAACAAAATGAATTTATTCTACCATGATTAATGTTAATAGAGAATTCGAAAGGATTTATCACGTAGAAAAACATCCCACACAACCCTAAATATAAAATTGAGAATAAATATATTTGTAACTATTAAAGGTCTCAAAAATTGGTGGAAAATGGATCTTGGTAGAGAACATGGATGGATATGAATGCATAATAAAACAAATATGCGGACCAGATTCTTAAAAACCAGAAATTCTAAAATTAAATAGATTTTAATACCTTTACACTTTTTTCAATAATTGGAGTCCTTATACACTAAAAAATTGTCGCCTTTTCAATAAAAAATGATCTTTACAAATTACATGAAATGTATTTAGTACACGATGTGTACTCTTTCACGCTATTTATTCTACACACGACAAGATCCTTATGATCAAATACATGTTTTGTAAACCGGTTATATGGAACATAATCAACCATCATACAAAAAAATAATTTATTTTTACATGAAAAACCAAACCACCTTGTTTCGTCTCCAAATGCAGGGAGAACCCCACTATTCCATTCCACATCTATACCCAAAATCTATTAAATCATGTAAACCTAAACCCCTATACATTATATAATTTTCCACGATAAATTATCTCTATCATTGGGACTCCAAAGATGCACAAAAATAAAGAGGAAAAAATAGGTAAGGTAATTACCTTAAAATGGTTAACATTATGTTACAAACTCCACAACATATGATATTTCATCCTAGTGATGTTTGGTGAAAAAAGGATGTCTGGTAAACAGGTGAGATTATTTTGTCCCCATTAATGATTCACAGTCCCAAGTATCTTGAGAATATAATCAATGTCACCAAAACACTCTAATAAATATAATATACTTCCTATGAAGGAAATTCAATTGAGAATAAACGATCTCTACTGGATACACCACAATAGAAACATCTGGCTCAATATTTTTCACTTCCCATCACAGAATGTGAGATATATCAGGATGATATTTTCTGAGTTGTGGTATTTGGAAAAAATAATGAACTTTTGTCAAAAAAAAATAAGAAATGAGAATTGTTAATATACTATTTAAATTTTCCCAATGACCTCAAATGGTCTAATATATCTTGGAGATAACTTTCACAATTTTTCATGATGATGGTGGCCCAACCATGGATAAACATTCAAGACTATCTCTTCACATGGGGAAAATTAAAAAAAATTCAACCATTGACCCATATTGTATTTTTTTAACAATACATTATAACCAGATATCAAAATACATCCCAAATCCTCATTTATGTATCATAAACCAAACTTTGTCCCACCCAAGAAGCTCTTTCAACCTCTTCCCAACAAAATGTTTATTTTTATGGGTGACTATGTAGAACCTTGGAAGAGTCCATTATGATCATTAAATGATAATTTTTTAAGAAAACTCAATAAGACATATATGGATATCTCAACATCTACTAAAATACAATACAAAGGAACAATGTATATCATCCATGTTATAAATAGCATTAATTTTCTTACCTTTCGTTTTTGTATGATAAGTTTTACACACCCTTATCTGAGTTCTGGGTAATCTCATAAGGAATCCTACAAATACATCAATGTATATATTGGAACAAAACATGGAACAATTGTAGAAATACCAAATGTCACATCACAATCTATTTCACATACAACATACCAATATCTTCAATTTAGTGGTGTCCCTATTCAGAATCAAAGGACATGACCTTTTTAAACAAATCAGTCACCACCCAGATATAATTTCATTATAATGGATTACATGGTAATCCAAAATATATATGCATGGATACCTCATCCCATTTAAAAACTGTAACTGGAAGAGGTTGGATAAAACTAGAAGGTTTCTAGTCATATGCCTTAATCTATTGGGTAGTGTAACTATCAGATGCAAAATCAACAATATCATGATTCATACCTGACAACCATAACCACATACTCTAGTCTTAATAATTATTCATAGTTACCAACTTAATTTACCATGAAGAACTATGAAAGTATAACAAAATATGGATCCTCATAGATGCTGAGAAGATAAACTAATCCCCATAATAGATGATATAATACAAAACTAGATACCATCCATAAACAGTCTCCCCACTATATGGTTTTTTTCGAATTCCTTTGAACGCATTATGATACTACTAAGCCTATATATTAGACTCATGTGGAGATGATGATAACTAAACAATAGTGAGAAACAAACCTAAAACATCCTCATAATAATCCATATGAAATTTAATGAAAACCCCAACTAGGTTCTAATATTTCTTTTATTCTTGATCAATCTCTGATAGATCTCTTTGGTTAAGAGACTCTACAATGACATTCCCCTTCTCTGGGGTATAGGTGATATCAATGTAAAAAGTATGAAGGTGTTCAAATATATACCACATTCTATGATTCAATTAATTATGAGGAATAATATATATCACTTTATTAATATTAGAAAAAACCAGTGAACCAATCTCTAAAAGGATTTGCCTCCCAAAATTGACCACATACATAACTGAAGAACACTCTAAATCATGACCGGGGTAATTAAATTCATGTGGTTTAAGCTAATAAGATACAAAATCAACCAAATGATTATCCAATATGAGAACACAACCAAAACAAATTCTAGAATCATGATAGAAAACCACATACCCCTTATCGGGATCATGTAAGATCAAAATAGGATATGAGGTTAGAATCCCTCTCACCCCATCAAAAGAATATTTAAATATTTCTTCCAAAATTTATTTTAGCACATTATTAATAATTCCATTTAAAAGATACACTATCTTTGAGAAATCCATGATGAGACACTGATAGTATCCAGAAATACCTTGGATTCTCTAAATCTCAAATCAATCTCCTAGTTATTACCATGACAATACAACCTTTACATTATTGGGACCAACTAAAAAACCATGATCATAAATCATGTTCACTAAAACATCGATTTTTAGCCAAAAAATATATCATTTCAAAGATTTCAAATCAAATGGTGTCTCTTCAATATTTCAATAACAAAACTCATATTGTTCTCTTGATCGTGCTTTGATCTTGAGAATTCCCAATTCTCATACACAATATATATTAGAAAAGTGTAAAAAATAATGATTGTATATCATGTTAATAAAGGATAAAAAAATGTAGGGGCATTTTTTAGATAAAACATCATTAAAATATATTCATAATGGACATACTTTCTCTTCAAATCTATCTTTGGTGTATCATGCTCACAAAATCTGAGATGAAGATAACCCAAATAAATATCATTATTTAAAACAACTTTAATATTTTAGAATATCAATACAACCACCCACATGAGGAAAATGATATATGTTAATAAGTTTTATATCATGGACACCTCCTACCAAAGATACCACAATTAAGGGAGATAGATAATGACACATAAGTCCCACCTCAAATAGGCCCTAGGTTGTCGAATTTCCCCATGGTTTTACAATTCAGACAATAAGAGAGGAATTATCCTTTATAAAGAAACATGATCATGAGATAGTATGTATCAAAAATAAAAAATTCCATGACATATATTTAAGAGTAACCAAAAACCATCCCACAATGCAAGTGTAAAGAAAACTGATAGAAGTAAAATTCATCAACGTAAAAACCAATGAATAAAACCAGACCAGCAATACAGAAACTGTCCAATGTTTTGAGCTAGTAACACCCTTAATGGTCTATGTAATCCTTCTAGAAACCAAAAAAAAATATTTTATATTCATTGGGTGAGAATCCATGTATACTCGATAGGAAAATCAATATCTTTCATGCATAAGTGTATGGATCATACTAACACACCAGTGAAAACGTAGTAGAACCAAAGAACACCTAATAGGTAGAATAAACATAACCCCAACCTCATCAAGGATTTCACACCAAATGATGCATACATGTAATATGATATAATATAAATAACATCAATGATAGGGTACCCCGCACAACTTTCCCATTGATTATCCTCTCTCATGTCCCAATAGAAAATTTCCAAGAACACCCAACTCTTTGGAATATATCATATCATATCTTGTCTACACACACATGGGCCACACCTCATAACCCTTCCCACCCACAATCACCAGGGACACACATTAAATCATGTCACATCATATCCCACATAGACACACCTGGTCAAGACATCGCATCTCATCCCAGATACAACTGGGACAACACATCACAGTCATTTTGAAGATAATTATGATAGCACATCACCATTCACATAGATACACATGGTATATTATCACCAGGATGATGGAGTAGGGATAATCGGGTGGCCATCCATCCATTCTCCCACTAGGATTTTGGGAAAGACGCTCTATGCGTGACTATGTGGTTTTTGTCACATAGTACTCGATGTGGGTGGAATGCATATAGAAATCACCAGTAAAATAAAATGTCAAAATAGATATATTTGAATCCAAAAACTACCCACCTATGGTTTTACAATCAGATCACCAATCATCTCATAAGTACCCCACATCCACAACCAAAAATAAATGCACAACCCCATACAAGAAGAAAAAATTCACAGTTTTTTTAGTCTTTAATTGATGTTAAACCATTTTCTATATTCATTATTACCAACCCATTCAATTAAAACATATATAGTTTTAGTTTTACATAAATAATATCATCAATTCTTCCATTAAACCTGTCCTTTAAATCATTATCATTTTGAAAATCCATATCAAGATTACTATTCATTTCTACATCCACATCAATTAGAAAATAACAAACAACAAAACAGAACAAGAAGCACAGTGATGAAAACCCCCAATTGCTAGATCAAAAATCCATATTCCACTACTGCCTTTCTGTACAAACACCCAAACATCACAACCTTGATGCACAACCATATCTCATCGATGACCCCCACACATTTCATATCACACAACCCAACACAATATACTATCATATTTATCAAGGTTTGTCTTATTCAATTTTACTGACTTAATTAAAGGTTGAATCATATAAACTGTATGGTCATGGGGAATCTAATATATTAACCAAATGTAGGTGGTTGACCAATTACGTAATAAGTGTCATCAAAATCCAAACAATGATCATGTTTTCAAAAAAAATTAACTAGTGCGCAAACAAGGACCCCCAATTACATCAATTTTCAATGGGTAATTAGCCCATACCAATTACAACATCAATTAAATTCAAAATTACTATAGGATCAATGATCACCTTCCATAGCCCCATTAAACATAATTTAGACAAATTAATTATCTTCATTAATTTGGATTCAACCATGTTCACAAGAATAACATTTCTTAACCTATCATGTATAATACACATAAAATATAAATGATGTAAATCCTACTTGAAAGAAAGATGATCAAAACCATCCAGATACATAAAAAACAAGGTACACATACACAAAGAATCTTTCC
Source organism: Viscum album (assembly GCA_963277665.1). Taxonomy (NCBI): domain Eukaryota; kingdom Viridiplantae; phylum Streptophyta; class Magnoliopsida; order Santalales; family Viscaceae; genus Viscum; species Viscum album. The sequence continues at coordinate 91,235,076 of OY728147.1, forward strand.
TACGAAACATGAACCAACTATAGAAACTAGGTTACTCGACACCCATGGGGAGACATATTCGGGACATCCAATCTCAAGAGAAATACATTCTGAAAGAGATGAGGTAGGATAAATTTCTTTAGCAATTATAGTTCTTAAATGTTCATGATTAGTTACTATATTGAATTTTTTTTAAATGTGGATCTCAAAAAAACATCTGGTTTGACCATTTAAAATATTTTAGTCATTTAATAAAATTAAGACATAATTGAAAATATGAAAAATGTGGATCTTAAAATATTGTAGGCATTTAAAAAATTATGATATATTAGAAGCATTTAAAATATTGTAGGCATTTAATAAAATTAAGGCATAATTGAGAACATCTAGTTTGACCATTATTAAATGTGGATCTCAAAGTCTCTTACATATATCATTAAACCCATTTATCATCAAAAAATATATAAAAATGAAAAAATTGGAAAACATGAAATTTTTGGAAATTTGGAAAACTATTCAAATGGGTTACTACAAGATGATTCACTGTATAATGAGTCACCACCAATGAGTCACCTCCTCAAGAGTTACTGGTAGTGAGTCAATGCTAGATGACTCACTCCTAGGATGAGTTACCAAGAGAGGATTCAATGTCAGAATGAGCTACTGTTAGATGAGTCACCACCAGGATGAGCTACCGCTAGGATGCGTTAGATCCAATATGTTGCTGCCAACAAGTCCTCACTATATGAGTCACTTCCAGTGAGTTATCTCTTGTGACTGACTACTAGATTATTCACAAATAGGATGATCTATCACCATACGAGTCATCACCATGATGAGTTACCACTGGACGAGTCACGAACAGGATGATTCACCATTAGAAAATAAGAAATTTGGAAACTTTTTCAAATGTTTCACTATTTTAATGATTCATCTATCACAAAAACTCCTCAGACTACCACCAGGAACCTAAAACAAAAGAATTTTGTAAATGTAATAGGTCGTAAGGTCCTGATCATTATATCAAATACCTCTCAAACTGTTCTCGCCCTAGAGAATTCAAAACCAACCCTGTAAAAAAGAGAGGAAGGTACCAAACAACTACCCCTCATGTTACTATGGATTCAATAAGTTTTCTTTATAAATCCTTTAATCCTTTGTGTTTTGAAAATCACAAACACATTTTCTTATGGAAAATTCTCTTTCTATAATTAATCTTTTCTTGAGGAAAAATTACTTTCTCTAAAAATATTTTTATCCATGCATGTGGTTTCAAATGATTTATCTGTTGTTTTCTCAAACCAAGTTTAACCATATACTATTAAGCTATAAAACATGATCCTTATTTTACCCAAAATCTTATAGTTACATTGAATCCAATTTCCCCAGAATTGTGAATCTGATTTATTTTGAAATCAAACCCTAATTTCATCTGAAATCAGATTTAGATTTCTTCTGAAATTTGAATATGATTTATTCAGAAATCATAATCTGATTTCTCTTAAAATCAGACTCTGATTTCTTCTAAAATCAAACTTTTATTACTTTATAAATCTGAATCATATTTCATCTAAAATTATACTCTCATTTCTTCTCAAATCATATTCGGATTTCTCTAGAAATCAGACTCTGATTTCTTCTGAAATCAGAATCTGATTTCATCAGAAACCAGACTCAGATATCTTCTAAAGTCTAACTCAGATTTCTTTTGAAATTTCTCTCCATTATATTTTGAAATCTGGAATTAATTTCCTTAGAAATAAAAATATGATTTTCTATTAATTTGGAATCTAATTTTCAATATTTCTATACTCTGTTTGTCATTATCTTAAGAATTGGATTAAATGTTTTTCTTACTATTACCAAATTTCATTAATGTAGCATTCCATTTTACTGGATCATAAATATGATAATGTTTCTTAAACATAGTAATGTTTCTCAAATATTTTTATATAAAACAATGGTGTCCAATATATTATAACTTAAACTTTTCTTAAGATCCATGTGTACTGGTCCCTCCAAAATTGATGAAAAAATATGATAGTTGGAGGAGGTAGTTGATCAATAGAATCCATGCCTATAAATACCCATTTATTTGAATGAGATAAGTGTTGGACGTTCAAGAGAGTTGAACTCTAGAATGAAGTGATACGCTATGATATCTCTGCTCAAATCTTTCTTGTGTGAATACTATGAACATCTTGTTCAGTCGTTAACCACTTGTTCAACCTGCTTAGTGAAAATCTGATTGTAGTTGTTATCAATCGAGGGCTTCTAGGGATAAGAATACAGATGTGATGATCACCTTAGAGGCTGAGGGCTTGAGAGGATAGCAGGATAGATGTCAATATTTCTATTTAGGGCTTACCCTAGTGTGGGTAAGACATACTTTCTAGAAAGTATAAATCAAGGGACCTTTATCCAAATTTTTCGAATACCCTTCTCTTTGGGTTAAAATATTTCTTAAACTTGTTTACTTTTTTTTGTATATAGTTTTATGTTTTCTAAATTTGGTTAAAGATAAGATGTTTAACTTTCCTACACATTCATATTCTTGTATATTCTAACATAAATAAGATTTTATACACTTTAAGGTAGAATATTTCCCTATGTAATCTTGTCTTAAGTTTCATTATTAAACCCATTTTATCATATCCTAAGAAAAATAGTTTATTTTTTAAGAACTAAAGAGGGTTTGTGAATCAATGTACTTTAACATTATTAAAAATATATTTTCTTAAGGATAAAGTTTTTGTTTGAACCAAAAATTCAACCCCCCCCCCCCCCCCTATTGTAATTGTGAAATCTGCATATATATTTCGATATGATAATTTTTATCAAAGCCAATCTCTAAAATACTTATTATCATATTTAAGTTTTTCTTTTTAAACTTTTATTTCTTAACTTTACTTGTTTATGTACTCTTTATAATCTATTTTTTTATAAACTTTTACTACTAATACTTTTTGTGGAAAAGATATTTTTTATTTTCTTATAGAATGACAGGAATGGATGTTAGATCAATAGAATACCTAAATCCTACCAGACCCCCAATTTTGTTATGATAATGACTATGAATACCTGTGATATAGGATGAAGGCTTTTATTATCAATATGAGTGTGGATAACTTTGTTATTTTAACTCGAGACTACAAGATTCCATACAAGGAAATAATAAAATTCACCAATCAAGAAAAAAAGAGTATCATCTTATCATTAAGGTAAAAAATTATGTATTATGTTCATTTAATAGAAATATCTATAGTCATATTTCATCTTGTAAAGCTGTTAATAGCATCTAGATGAAATTAGAGGTTACACATTTTGGCACATCCAAGGTTATTGAATCAAAAAGAGCTATGTTTAATGATGATAACCATGGTTTTGTGTTTTTTTATAGAGAATCTGTATGGAATGTTAAAAAAAGGTTTATGACTATTGTCAATAACCATTATTCTATGGGTGATAAAGGACTTAATGATGAGATTCTTGTGGATAAGTTAATAGATATTAAGCCAAATGATTGGGAATCCAAAATAATTGTGATTGATGAGAATTGGAATGTTTCGAACATCACTCTTGATGAGTTATTTGGGACTCTTCCACAGCATGAAACTAGAATGAAGAGAGATGTTGAGATCAATAAATAATATAATGGTAATGTGAGTGTTTCTTTCACTACTACATCAAATCATATGAAAGCTAAGACTCCTGAAAGAGTTACTATATCAAAATAGAAGAAGGATACTATTATATATGAGTTAAGTTATAGTGATAATTATGGGTATGAACTTTCCAATCATTCTATGTAACACCCCAAGCTTCCATGGTATGCTTCTCTTTGAATAATATAGTAGCGTGTGGTGTACGCAACTTCGAGTTCTAACACACACCACAACCAATCAAACTAGCCGTTATGAATAGTAATACCCACATTTTGAAATTTTATACATTTTATCTTTCAAAATGGACTTTATTTTTGGATTTGGAATATTGAAATTATCTTAGGGTGAATTTTTTGTACTTTTCTGACAACTTTCATATTTTGATGAATAGTGAAAATTACTAAATTTTAATTAAAAAAAACTTTTTTAGTCGAAATAATTAATAGTGATAAATTATGAATTTGAGTGGTTTTAAATTATATTTAGAATATATTTTTTTCAACTTAATCTAATGTCGGTCATTGGACATAATTTCATATTTAAACAGAACATAAACAAGTGTCAATCTTTTGATAGTTATTGTTTCTTAAAAACACGCATTTTGTTTTGATAGTAGGAATTAGTTTTAAATTAATAAATTCAACTTCTATGTTTTTAATTTGGTAAAATAGACTTCATTATTGAATTTGGAATATCAAAATTAGCTTAGGGTAAAGTTTTGGTATTTTTTGGAAAACTTTTAATTTTTGATGAATAGTGAAAAACACTGAGCTATAGTTTAAAACTGAATTTTTATTTAAATAATTATTTATTTTATTTAAATTAATTAATGTCAAAATAGATACATAATTCCTATATATGTTTAATGTAATTCATTGAAGTCGGTTTATAATAATTTTAGATATATAAAAATTTCATTGTACTTTTCACCATCTTTTACCCACCTCCTAGGAGCTTTTGCAAATTCACATAAAACATAATTTTACCGATTCTATGAGCTGAATTTCCAAAATCCTAGAGACTTGGTTAATATCAAGGAGTAAAATGTGGTTCAATGAGATGAAAATAATTTTTGGTGAATAGTAACTATTTACTTTTATTTACCACGATTAAAAGTAAATAGAGTAATTAAGGGTAAAAATGATATTAATATTACCCTCACACATTTACTAATTCTATTGGACAAGTTTATATGGATCAAAAGAACCTTAAGAATAAAATATTATCATTTAGGTCCACTTGGATTAGATTAGGACATTTATTATTATTTAATTCAAAGAAGTGTTAAAAGAGTTAAAATCAAAGTTTAATAACTAAACCATTTTTAATATAGGTTTTTACCTAAGATAAATTCTATTATAAATATTCATTAGAAAACTAAAAAGATTTCCTACATCATGGTATTTTATTTATAATTTTCAGAAGTTAAATAAATTTATTTATTTATGATAGAATGATGTTGTCGTAATTACATAATTAATGAAAGAATCAAATAAATGGTATTATAAATATTAAAATAAATATAATTTCAACGTTTTTATGACATCCACGAATTTTATAGGTGAATATGACATGTTAGGATTGATTCAAAGTATTTTTTTAAGTAATCATGTTGTTATTATTTTAACAAAAAAACAAAAACCAAATAGTGTCAAAATTGACATAAAATAGTTTCTAAAACAAATATTATATTATTAATTGATATAATGGTCCTAGAAATATAAGGTCCAGCCAAAAGACTTATAAAATAATATATATGACATTAATGAACCAATTGGGGTTTTATTGGCATTATATAGTATTTTTAGTAACCATATAGTGTAAGAATAAAAGAAGACACGGTAAAAGTTAAATTATTTTACTTAGAGATAAATCTAAATGATAAGGTTAAAATGGTAACATAAACTTGTATAAAACCTATTGGTTGTGTTTTTTATGACCTATCCCCACCTTATACTTTAAATAATCAACTTTGGAGCCATTATAAATCGAATATTAATTTATTATAAAATAATATTTTATGTTTTTCCTATGGTGCCTCTCACCCCTCTTATAAAAGGGAACTCCCCCTTCTCTCTAATTCACATCTTCTAAGCCATTTGGATCGGACAACCCCTGCCCAAATACCCTCTAAAATATCCTAACTTAATTCTTTAGTCCTTAGTTTGATCATAAATCCAACCTATGGAGCCCTTTTGATCAAATCAAAAGGAAAAACCCGAAGAAGAGGTACTGATTTCACCACCCTCTTTTAAGTTCCTTTCTTCTTCCACTTGCTTTTTCGTTATTTTTTCCATTCAAAAATAATAACTCTAGTATATTCTATATAATTTGATTTAATTATAATAATGGTATGACCAAATTAATTATTCTATCAACCCTTTTAATGACATGTCACCATACGTGCGTGCGTACGGCTTACCGTCTCCACATCGTGGTATAATTATTATTCAATACATTATTATTTGGATGGGTATAATAATGATTTGTATTTGATGTAAATAATAAATATAACATTATATGGATTCTTTATGTATTATATACATCCAATTATATATTATATTAACATCAAAGGAATTATATTTTTGCTTGTGTGTACGTACGGAGTACCATCTCCACGACGCAATGAGATTCATTTCCAAGTTCACCATTCATCGATGATTGTAAAAATATATATTAATAATAATTATGTGATATCTGAAATAATAATGATACTGGAGATATGTATATTTATATATATAAGTATTTATTTACTTACATATATCTTATTCAATTACTTCCGTTCAATATAATATGAAAACGAAAACAGCGTTTATGCGTACGTACGGACTACCGTCTCCATAAACGGTGTTTTCCATTTCATATATACATCTATTATAAATTCCTATATTCTAATATATATGATAAATAAATCATTTTTTATATTATGGAAGTATTTAAATAATGATCTAAGTAATAAAATCAAGAGTAACAAGTTAAAACACAGACGGTAAAGAAAGCAATTATTACCCGAAATATTAATATAACATGGAAATTATTATTAATTGGGTAGTATAAAATCATAAATGAGTAATTCATGATATCATAAATATTAATATGGTTCTGGTATAATTTAATAACATACAATAGTCTTCATACAGTAGGATAAACGTACCCTCGACTAAAGTAAAGTGCAAGGTAAGGGGTTTTCATCTCACTCCTTATTCCAGTGATATTCATGCCAGATTTCCACTATTACGTTTTGTTTGGTGTATGTACTGGCCATAATTGTATTATTTGTGTGATACAATTTAATTTATGTGTATTTAAATATTCATTGTATTCTATCTCTTTCATGGGGTGTATGTTTCGTAAGTTTCCAAATTGGTAAGGGTTTATTTCACAATCTCTTCATTATCTGAGGTTGTTTATACGTAATTATCTATTGGGACCTCTTTATAATCCACATCCATGTTTCGTAAAAATGTATTTCAAAACATTCCTAATATTTTACAGAATATGGGTTAAATTCATTTATACCCTTGTTTTACTTTTTATAACAAGTCTATAAAGGAATCTTTCTGTCGTTTTCCAAACAATATCCTTTTAAACCTTTTCGACAGAATTAAGGTAAGAATGTATTTTTTTAACTTATACAGTGGGTGAGGCTGTTTTCTGCTGTTATAAAATCCTTGAATCTACCCTTAAAATCTTATAGGAATATTTTCAAAGTAAATGTTTTCTTTTATAATTATGTGTCTTTTAAATGATTTAAAAAAAGATATTTCTCTCAAATAGTTTTGATTTCATCTATGTCAACATCCTTTGATAAATTTTACACTTGTTTGAAGTTGATTTATTATGATAAAAATAATCTATATTGTATTTAAGGTTTTGTGATATGTTTGACTATGGATGACTTATTTTTATTCCATTAATGGATTATGATTAATTTTTTGACATTTCATATTCTAGTTTTAATGCGAATGTTTATGTTATATTTCATCCTCTTCATAAGATTAATGTGTTGGACTAGTATGTTCTGGGTTGGGGACAGGTAAAAGTAAGCCCTCCGGGTTGGGGTCCGGTTAAAACTGATCCTCCGGGTTCGTGTCCGGCTATTAGAGGCACTCTGGGTTGGTGTGCGGTTATTAGAGGCACTCCGGGTTGGTTTCTGGTAATTAGAGGCACTCCGGGTTGGTGTCTGGTTATTAGAGGCACTCCGGATTGGAGTCTAGTTACAGAGGCTCTCCGGGATGGAGTTAGGTTATAGAGGATCTCTGGGTTGGGTTCCGGTTACAGTTAACCCATAGGTCTTGGCACGAGTCCTTGACACAGAAATTAAATTTCGTCATTATGCATTCCATCATTATGAATGTGGTCATTGATATTGCATGTTATTATTCGACTAGTATAATATCCATGTGAATAAGTAAATGGAATTATTTTATTTTATTTCGTCCATATTATACTGAAGTTCAAGTTTAAAAGCCTTTTTTTAGTTATACATTTCCTTACATGTTTATGCTTATTTATGAAAGTTTCCGTTATATTGTTATCCTTACTGAGCATCTGAGCTCACCCCTTTCTATGTTTTATTTTTTCCCAGTATTCCATGAAGTGTATTGTGATTGATATGTAGGGTTATGCCAAGGGAATAATGTCATTCATAAAGGATTATTTATGTTGTTTTTTATGTTATAAAGTGTAATGTAACATTCATGTATGTAATCTATTTTCCAAGACTTCTAAACTGATCGGTAATTTGGGACTTGATTCCTTGTAATCATGCCAATGTATTAAAATAATGCACCGACTCTAGGTAACTGGGGTCGGGGCATTACAGTTTCTATCAGATGAAGTTTATAAATAACCTTGGAATCCAGGTTTAGATAAACTCTGATTAGAGAACATATCCCTAAGATAAAATTTGAGGATTAGTATAGAAGAACTTCTTAGAATTTTGGTATTGTAGAGATTTTGTGAGTTTTCCAAAAAAATACATCCTTGTCCAGATACGAGCAGGTAGAGGTGGATCTGGAACATATGTACCTAGGGGTAAAACCTGAAAACACCACTTTGAGATAGACTTAAACGGGAACTGGTGCACGACAATGGGTTTTGCTGCACTCTTGGTTACGGCAATCCCGGGGGATATGTTTAGGATAATTCTCATTTTCTTTACAAACCATTATGAAAGGATTATGAGTATATACTTACTCAAGGAAAAAAATGAATATGGATTATATCCATAAATTGTTTAATTTATGTTAAGTGTTTTACAAGTTAGGGATTAGGTATTTCTATTCATAAACTAATCTATTGTATTCTATTGTTTAGAAATGGAACCTAGTAGAAGGAATGAGAACTTTAGCAATACACATGATCCAAATAGTAAGAAGGATCATATCTTTCATGGTCCTGAGCCAGAATTTAGACGGGAAATAGTCTCCTATATATTATCATCATATGAAGAAATAGTATCATGTTTTGATAAGATAAGTAAAGAATTCTCGGAGTCCTATGGCTTTGAATGGAAGACAGAGAAAAAAAGGATGGTAGAGAGAAGGAAATATAAAGGGAAGAAGGTAAAGAAGTATTTTCCCATATGTGATAACTGTGGAAAGAATAACCTTGGAAAATTTTTGAAGGGAATGGGAGTATGTTATAAGTATGGAGAAAAAGGACACCATGTACATGACTGCAAGTGTAAGAAAAAGGTTTCAAATGTACAATGCTTCATCTTCAAGGAGTTGGGACACTACGCGAACCAATGTCAAAATCATCAGAGTATGCCCCAAATGATGCTATTGGATAAAAATAAAGTTATGGTACTGCCTCAAATGAATAATAATGACTAGTGTTCTTATTTTATTATTATAGGATTATTTCATTTGAGTGTTGTATCAACAATGTACTGGTAATAATAATAATTGAGTATATAAGGATTGTACTGCAGTACTATTTTATTAAGGACTTGAGATTTTTTGGAACCATGAAAAGTGGATCAATAGAAAGTTAAATTTTTGGAAAATATATGGCTGGGAGGAAGATAAACCATAATATGGTTCTGATACCGAGGTAGGGATTTTGGAATAATACAATATTGATTTGGATAAATCATATTGGATATTATTGACTACCTTGAAACTGATTAATGATTTTTCATCATAGAAGTTTACAACATTTTGGTATAGAAGGAATATATCTAGTATTCTATAAAGAATAATGGATCATTAATGTAATCAATAGGGTTTTATGGTAATTCAAGATGTTACCATGTTTTAAAATAATACAAGGTGAAGGTGTTCACATGTTATTACATTGGAAAAAGGATCTTCATTGTGTTTAACTTCTGTATAAATTTTGTACAGTGAGTTTGGATAGTAGTATTTTGGATAAGTCTAAAGGTAGGAATGGATTAAGTTTGAAAGGTTGTTTTTGGATTTTTATAAAAGGAAAACACGCAGACCGTGTGACAACCCGTCGCGTCGGACAAAGCTGCAGGAATCGAACCCACAACCATAGTGCGATTGGGATTTATCGCCTACCACTTGACTACGTGAAGTTCCTGGATGGTATAATGTATTTTCTTTTATTTAAAATGGTTTGATATGTGAATTATAAATTCATTATATTTGGAACCCTATACGATTAGGATAAATAGAGTATTTTTGAGTTGTATTATGTTTTGGGGTGAAAGATGAGTTTGTGGTAGAAATTTATTAATGGATAAAACTATAATTATAAAGTAAGTATATCTCCTTATGATCTTATCCAATCTCATAAAGAAATTCCTCAACATTAAAAAAAGGAACTTAGAACAAAAATTTCATCCTAGATAGTACCTTAGATCATCACAAATTCATGGCTTTGTGATTGTTGGCCTTTTCATAGCCATGTTCTCTACCACTATCCATCAGATATTGATGGTTAAATTTCTCTTCCATATCCATATTTTCTTACATGTAACCCCAGTATGTGTTATTTTCGGTGACCTTCAAAATTACCACTCTTTATTTTAAATATAGGCCTCATTAATCCATTTTTCGATGTGGGATTTCAACTAAGATATTTTGAGATGTCATCCCCAAGTTTCCAACACTGAGCAAAAATTGCAAGGATGCAATTTATTGAAGTAAGAGAGAATGTAACACCCTAGTCTTCCACGATACGCTTCTCTTTGAATAATACAGTAGCATGTGTTTTACGGAACTTCGAGTTCTAACACACACCACAACCAATAAAACTAGTTGTTATGAATAGTAATACCCACATATTGAAACATTATACATTTTATCATTCAAAATGGACTTCATTTTTGGATTCATAATATTGAAATTATCTTAGGGTGAATTTTGGTACTTTTTTGATAACTTTCATATTTTGATGAATAATGAAAATTACTAAATTTTTATTAAAAAAAACATTTTTAATAAAAATAATTAATAGTGATAAATTATGAATTTGAATGGTTTTAAATTATATTTAGAATATATTTTTACAACTTAATCCAATTTTGTTCATTGGACATAATTTCACATTTAAACCGGACATAAACAAGTGTCAATCTTTTGGTAGTTATTGTTTCTTAAAAACACGCTTTTTGTTTTGATAACGGGAATTAATTTTAAATTAATAAATGAACTTATATGTTTTGAATTTGGTATAATAGACTTCATTATTGAATTCGGAATATCAAAAATAGCTTAGGGTAAATTTTTGGTATTTTTCTGAAAACTTTTAATTTTTGATGAATAGTGAAAAACACTAAGGTATTCTTTAAAACCGAATTTTTATTTAAATAATTATTTATTTTATTTAAATTATTTATTGCCAAAATAGATACATAATACCTATATAAGTTCAATTTAATTAATTGGAGTCGGTTTATAATAATTTTAGATACATAAAAATTTCATTGTACTTTTCCCCGTCTTTTACCCACCTCCTATGAACTTTTGTAAATTCACATAAAACATAATTTTACCGTGTCTGTGAGCTGAAATTTGAAAATACTAGAGACATGGTTAATAAAAATGAGTAAAATGTGGTTCAATGAGATGAAAATAATTTTTGGTGAATTGTAACTTTTTACTTTTATTTACCACGGTTAAAAGTAAATAGGGTAATTAAGGGTAACAATGATATTAACATTACCCTCACACATGTCCTAATTCTGTTGGACAAGTTTATCTCGACCAAAAAAAACCTTAGAAATAAAATAGTATCATTTAGGTCCACTTGGATTAGATTAGGACATTTATTAATATTTAATTCAAAGAAGTGTTAAAAGAGTAAAAATCAAAGTTTAATAACTAAATCATTTTTAATATAGGGTTTTACATAAGATAAATTCAATTATAAATATTCATTAGAAATATAAAACTATTTCCTACTTCATGGTATTTTATTTATAATTTTTATACATTAAATAAATAAATTTATTTATGACACAATAATGATGTAGTAATTACCTTATTCATGAAAGAATCAAATAAATGGTATTATAAATATTAAAATAAATATAATTTCAATGTTTTTATGACCTAAACGAATTTTATAGGGGAATATGACATGTTATTATTGATTAAATGTATTTTTTTGAAGTAATCATGTTGTTATTATTTTAACAAAAAAAAACAGATACCAAATAGTGTCAAAATTGACATAAAATAGATTCTAAAACAAATATTATATTATTAATTGATATAATGGTCCTAGAAATCTATGGTTCGGAAAATATTCTTATATAATAATATATATTACATTAATTAAAAAATTGGGGTTCGATTGTCAATATATAGTATGTTTATTAACCATATATTGTAAGAATACAAGAAGACACGGTAAAAGTAAAATTATTTAACTTAGAGTTAAATCTAAATTAAAAGGTTGAAATGGTAACCTAAACTTGTCTAAAACCTATTGGTTTAGTTTTTTCGACTTATCCCCCCCTTATAAGTTAAATAATCAACTTTTGAGCCATTCTAAACCAAATATGAATTTATTATAAAATAATTTTTTAAGTTTTTTCTATGGTACCCCTCACCCCTCTTATAAAAGGGAACTCCCCCTTCTCTCTAATTCACACCATATATTCCATTTGGCTCGGCCAACCCCTGCACAAATACCCTCTCAAATATACTCCTTTAATTATAGAGGCCTTCATTTGATCAGAATGGAAACCTAAGGGGCCCTTTTGATCAAATCAAAAGGAAGAACCCGAAGAAGAGGTAATGATTTCACCACCCTCTTTCAAGTTCCTTTCTTCTTCCACTTGCTTTTTCTTTGTTGTTTCCTTTCTAAAATAATAAATCCTGTATATTTTATATAAATATATGTTATTATAATTATGTTACAACCAAATTAATTATTCTATCCACCCTTTGAATGACATGTCACCATACATGCATACGTACGGCTTACCGTCTCCACGTCGTGATGTAATTGTTATTCAATACATTATTATTTGAATGGGTATAATGATGATGTGTATTTGATGTAAATAATAAATATAACATGATAAATATTCTCTATATATTATATATAATCCAATTATATGTTATATTCATATCAAAAGAATTATATTTTCACTCGTGCGTACGTACGGATTACCGTCTCCACGACGCGATGAGATTTCTTTCCAAGTTCACCATTCATCGACGATTATAAATATATATATTACTAAGTATGTGATATATGACATATAATGATAATGGAGAGATATATATTTATATATATAAGTATTTATGTACTTACATATATCGTATTCACTTACTTTCGTTCAATACTATATGAAAATGGAAACAACATTTATGCGTACGTACGGACTACCATCTCCATAAAAGGTGTTTTCCATTTCATATATAAGTCTATTATAAATTTTTATATTCTAATATATATGATAAATAAATCATGTTTTATATTATTGAATTATTTAAATCAATATCTAAGTAATACAATCCAGAGTAACAAGTTAAAACACGTACGATAAGAAAGCGATTATTACCCGAAATATTAATATAACATGGAAATTATTATTAAATGGGTAGTATAAAGTCATAAATGAATAATGTGTGATATAATAAAAAGTAATATGGTTCTAGTATAATTTAATAACATACTATATTCTTCATACAGGAAGATAAACGTACTCTCGACTAAAGGAAAGTGCAAGGTAAGGGGTTTTCAACTCACTTTTTTTTCTAGTGAGATTCAGGCCAGATTTCCACTATTACCTTTTGTGTGGTTTATGTACTACCTTTAATTGTATTATTTGTGTGATACACTTTAATTTATGAGTATTTACATATTCATTTTATTCTACCTCATTCATAGGGTGTATGTTTCGTTATTTTCCAAATTATTAAGGGTTTATTTCACAATCTCTTCATTATCCGAGGTTGTTTATACGTAATAATATACTGGGAACTCTTTATCACCCACATACATGTTTCTTAAAAATTTATTTCAAAACATTCCTACTATTTTACTTAATATGGGTTAAATTCATTTATACACTTGTTTTACTTTTTATAATAATTTTATAAAGTAATCTTTCCATCATTTTCTAAACAATATCCTTTTTATCCTTTTTGACAGAATTAAGGTAAGAATGTCTTTTTTTAACTTATACGGAGGGTGCAGCTATTTTCAACTGTTATAAAATCTTTTAATATTCCCTTAAAAGATTATAATAATATTTTCAAATTAAATGTTTTCTTTTATAATTATGTGTCTTTTAAATAATTTCAAAAAAAAGATATTTCTCTCAAATAGTTTTGATTTCATCTATGTCAACATCCTTTGATAAATTTTACACTTTTTTGAAGTGGATTTATTATGATACAAATCATCCATATTGTATTTGAGGTTTTGTGATATGTTTGACTATGGATGAGTTATTTTTATGTCATTAATGGTTGAGGATTAATTTTTTGGCATTTCATATACTTGTTTTAATACAAATGTTTATGTTATATTTCATCCTGTTCTTAAGATGAATGTGTTGGACTAGTATGTTCCGGGTTGGGGACCGGTAAAAGTAAGCCCTCAGTGTTGGAGTCCAGTTACATAAGACCCTCCAGGTTGGTGTCCGGTTATTAGAGGCACTCCGGGTTGGTTTCTGGTTATTAGAGGTACTCTGGGTTGGTGTCCTGTTATTAGAGGCACTCGGGGTTGGTGTCCGGTTATTGGAGGAACTCCGGGTTGGTGTCCGGTTATTAGAGGCACTCTGGGTTGGATTCCGATTACAGAGGCTCTCCAGGATAGAGTTCAGTTACAGAGGCTCTCTGGGTTGGGTTCCGGTTACAGTTATCCCTTAGGTCTTGGCATGAGGCCTTGACAAAGAAATTAAAGTTCTGCATTATGCATTTTATCATTATGAAAGTGGTTATTGATACTACATGTGATTATTCGACTATTAGAATATCCATGTGAATAAGTAAATGGAATTATTTCATTTTAATTATACCATATTATGCTGGAGTTCATGTTTAAAAGACTTTTTTTAGTTATACATTGCCTTAAATGTTTATGCTTATTTAAGAAAGTTCCCTCTATATTGTTATCCTTACTGAGCATCTGAGCTCACCTCTTTCTATGTTTTATTTTTTCCCAGGATTCCAAGAAGTGTATTGTGATTGATATTTGGTGTCAATACAAGGGAATAATGGAATTCATAAAGGATTAATTATGTTGTTTTGTATGTTATAATGTGTAATGTAACATTCATGTATGTAATCTATTTTCCAAGACTGCTAAACCGATCGGTCCTTCGGGACATGATTCCTTGTAATCATGCCAATGTATTAAAATAATTCACCGACTCTGCGTAACTAGGTTCGTGGCATTACATTCTAGGATAATGAACAATATTTTTGGAATGAAATATTTTCAACACAAATACATGAATAAAGACAAAAAGGATAAGAAATATTTATAAGTAACTTGTTATGAATCCAAGAGGGATGGTCATATTAGACCAGAATATCATACGCTCAAAAGAAAAGAATGAAAGGATATTCATTCAGAAAGAAACAAGAAATAGGACCACAAGTCTTAGTATAATAATTTAATTAAAGATAATGACACCTAGAGTTCTAGTGGTATAGATTCTTTTGATGAATCTTCAGAGAGTGAATTTTCCGGAAAGAACAATACTGGTGTTATATCCATAATTCCTACTAAATATTAATGTATCGTGGCTAAAAAACACTACTAGATCATTAACCAACATTTATTTAAATAGTAATTTACCTGAGGAAAATTATTATGAATCATTGGATGAAGAATCTTTCACATGAAAATATAATACATTTCCCTCTTTGGAAGAAGAATCTAGATTTTCCATGTTTCATGAGAATGAAAATAGAAAGATCAATAAGAAACATGATAAAGAAAATTCTAGATTCTCTATTTTAAAAAAATAACAATAAGATCTATAAAAATATCTTGATTAAAAAATCCTTGATTCAGAAGATGATTCTAAAAACCATGAGGAAGTAAATTCGGAGAAGGATAAACTTTCTAAGTATTTATCAAATTTTATTTCTAAAATAAAAAAATAGAGACTAACTCTAATTCCAAGAATAATGACTATGAGGATAATAATTTATTAATTAAAATAGAATATGAAATATTTTCTTTAAATAAATGTTTGTCAAATTTTACATCTATAAAGATTAAATTTGATAAAATATATTCACAACTTCATCCTATAATAAATTTTTCTGGGTTCAGTTATTCAGATCAAAACCTGTTTTTAGTCACAACTATTTTGTACCCCAAAGTGCTCCATTTTGCACCAAATGTCAATTTGGTGAACATTGGGAGAGAAATTTTTCTTCAAATAAAGTCCAATCCTTAGGTTTTCATAATGATTATTTTTCATAACAATTGTTGATACCTAAGATTTTATTTTTTTAAAATTCCAGATCCAAACATGTTTGGATTCTAAAAGTTTAATTATTTAATTTTTATGAAAATAATGGAAGTACTAAGAAAAATACATGGTACATGGATAATGGATGTTCAAATCACATTACTAGTAAAAAAACATCTTTGAAAATATTATTAATATGAAAAATGGAAGTGTAACTTTTGGAGACAGTACTCAAGGAGAAATTGTGGGTATATGTAACATTGTTCTTCTTATAAAATCATTAATTTCAATGGTTTTATTTGTTAATGTTATGAAGAACAACTTTATAAGTATAATACAATTATGTGATGAAGGTTACCTTGTGAATTTTAGGATTGATCAATTCCTAGTACACAATTCCAAGGAAGAGTTTATTTTCTCTTCCCATAGGAATGAGAATGTTTATACACTTAACATAGAAGACCATATGAGCCAAGACCTACCTTAAATTAGTATAATAGAAGATATATAATGGTTATGGTATAGAATATTAGGACACTATAATCTTAGTAAATTATGAAAACTCTAAAATAAAAGACATGTTAAAGATCTACAGGATCATAGATTTGATTCTTTAAAAGATTGTAATCCTAGTAAATATGGAATGCAACATAAGTCAAGGTTAAAATCAATTAGTGATGTCTCATCTTCTGATCCATTATAGCTAGTGAATATGGATATTTTTAGTCAAGCAAAAAATGGAAGTATTAAGGGAAAATACTTTTTATTTGTTTTAGTTGATGATTACACTAGATTTATATTGGTCTATTTTCTAGAAAATTAATCTGAAGCATTTTCTGATTTCAAATATTTTTCATCCAAAGTTAAAAATGTGAAAACCATTTCATTGATAACTATTCATAGTGATCATGGAGGAGAATTTGAAAATTCATATTTTGAAACTTTTTCATAATACGAAAGGAATTACTCATAATTTCTGAGCTCCAAGAACACCTCAACAAAATGGTGTTGTTGATAGAAAAAAATTATTATTCAAGAGATAACAAAGACCATGTTGAGTGAATACTCTATTTCTAAACACATTTGGGAGGAAGCTATTAGTACAAATTTTTATACTATAAATTGATTTTTAAAAAGACATTTTCTTAATAAAACACGTTATAAATTATGGACTGGTTTAAAACCTCATGTTTCTTACTTTAAATTATATGGATGTAAAGTATTCAGCTTGCTTACTAAGGATAACAGACATAAATTCACAACCAAATTCTATGACGGAATTTTCTTAGGATATTCCACTACTTATATGGCTTATAGTGTTTTTAATGAAAATTCTTGTACTATTGAAGAAACAGTTCATGTTAAATTTGATGAAACTCATCCTTTTGTTTTTAAACTACCCTAACCTACATCTTTGAATGTGTTTTGAAACTTTTTATCAACCATTGAGGGAAGATTCTTCTAACCAGTAAAATACTCCAGAATATGTTTCTAATGTATTTACCCAAAAATATTTTTTCCCTTATGTTGCTGAAAAGGTTTTATAAAACCCAAATCAGTTGTTTCTAAAGAGTCATCCCAGTGATAATATCATTGGTGATGTAAATCAACCTATAAGTACTAGATATTAATTAAGAAATAAAGTATAAAATCTAGCATTTCTTTCCCAATTATAACTTAAAAGTACTAATGAATCTTTAGGTGATGATGGTTTAATTAAATCAAAAAAAACCTATATTAAATTAATTCGAAAGGAACAAAGTCTAGAGCTTGGCTGAAAAACCTAATGAATGTTCTGTAATTGGAGTAATGTGGGTATTCAAAATTAAATGTGATGAAAATTAAATCATTGTATGAAATAAATAAAGATTAGTTTCTAAAGACTATAATCAATAAGACAGAAAATACTATGAATAAAACCAATGCTTCAATAGGTAGACTTGAATATATCCATATTCTCTTATACTTTTCATTATATTTCAATTTCAATATTATTCAAATAAATGTGATGTTTTCTTTCCATAATGGATTTCTTAAAGAGGATATTTATGTTGAAAAACATCTTATTTTTTAAGACACAAAACATCATTAACATGTTTTAAAACATTACAAATATTTCTATGGAATTAAAAAATCACCTAGAGACTGGTGTGATAGACTTACAAAATTTTTTTTACAAAACAATTTTGATAAGGGAACAGTTGATCCAATAATTTTTATAAATAAAGATAAGAAAAAATATTGTAGTTCAAATTATTGTTGATGCCATTATATTTGAATCAACTCTGCTTTCCTTAACTTATTTATTTGTGAATCTTATGAAATCTGAGTTTGAAATGAGTATGATGGGTGAGTTTACATTTTTTCTGGGTATTCAAATTTCTCAAAAACCAGAATGGATTTTTATATCTCACTATAGGTATATTAATGATATTCTTAAGAAGTATTTAAATGAAAACAATAAAAGTATAATTACTCCAATGAGTACCTCAAACACTCCTGATCTTGATTAAGCTAGAAAACCAGTAGATCAATAATCTTTTAGAGTTATGATAGGAAGTATACTCTACATAATAGCTAGTCAAATAGACTTAATGTTTCCAGTATGATTAGGTGAATTGTATAAATCTAATCCAAAAGAATCCCATTTAAAATAATTGAAACTAATTTTTCTCTATTTAAATGGAACTATGGATTTAGGACTTTTCTATTCTTTTGGAAATAATTTTTTAAAAAATATTTCTTATGTTGTCTAACACCTCATAATGATTAAGGGTTAAATGAATAAATTATATGACTCATTTTAACAAGGCGAAACTTCTTTTTCGGTAGAATACCTGATTAGAACTCCATAGTTAATCATGCTTGTCCTGGAGTACTTATCAGGATGACTGACCTTCTAGGGAGTTTCTCAGGGTGTGTGTGAGTGCAGACAAAGAACACTAGAAAGGACAAGTGTTAGCATGTGGGGACTATCATTAGTCAGATGACCTGTTCAGCCATGTGGGTGGACCCTTTGGTGGGGACTGCGTTCTAGTGGGGCAACTAGTGGTACCTGGCGGGTCAGGACCTGACGGCCATGTTATGGCAGGTGGTTGTGCTGTCACTGGGACCCAGTTGTTACATTTGGCATCAGAGGTGGTACCCAGCCTTAAGTGCAGTGCACTGCCTGGGTTAAAATGTAGGTCCCATAATGAGGAAGATGCGCTCTAAAGGGGGTGATTGTAACCCCTTAGAATGATATAGGGTTAAATGACTCAATGATATGACTCAGTTCAAAAATGTACACCTTCTATTTTGGGAGTCTACCTGATTAGAACTCCACAATTAAGAGTGCTTGGCCTGGAGTAGTTATCAGAATGGGTGACATTCTGGGATGTAGCGACTCGGGTTTTTGGTCCTGTCGGACTTTGAAATATTTCTAGAAATCATTCCAGAGCTAGGCGCGAAGACGACGTGCGATTCCGAGGCCCGGTGTGCCCGAAATTAATTTTATAAAACTATTAAGTATTTTTATACTATGCACATGGCGAGGGTGTGATATCTCCTAAGCGGTAGCTCAAAACTGGAAATCTGATGGCACGGTTGTGTCTGGAACGTGTCGTTTACCCTAGGCGGAGTGTAAACTATGTGGGCGCGGGCCTACGGTGAGAAACACCACCAGGGGCATTTTCGTAAATAAGTAGAAAAGTTGGTGTGCTAGCGTCGGCTCGAATAACTTCTGATCGGAGTCTCGGATGGAAAATCTGAGTCCGCCGTTGCGTTCAGAATGGCGCGTTTACCCTAGGGGTGACGTTACTTTTCTTCGCATCGGGCGTCGGGTCCGAGGCGGGTTTGAGGCGGGTTTGGCGCCGGCGGGCAGCTGATATAAATATCAGTGCCCCCGCCCCCCTTTATCATTCCTCTCGACGTTCTTCGCCATTCTTCGCCGCCACTCCGCCGAATCGAGCAAACGAAGCACCCATGAGCTTGGAATTCGACGGCGGACGTTCCAGGAGCGCGCAGCGGAAGCTCTGGAGCGCGGATCTGAGGCAGAACGTCGACGTTTCGCCCGCGAGGTAGGCGGATTTGAGTTTTAACCCCCGATCCAATTTTTGCTGTGTTTTTCTGCAAATTGAAGTTGTAGCAGTGTAGATCGGGTCAGGAGGGTCGTGTAGACGCCTCCGGATCGCAAAACGGACCCCCGGGGTGCCCCTGGCGGTCCGCGGAAGATCCGCCTGCGCAGCGACCCACGACGGAGCTGCGGGGGCGCGCCGGCGGTGCGCGGCGGAGGGCCGCCGGCCAGGGCGGGCCGGCGGCGGTGGCTGGTCTAGGCCGGCCGGACCGGCCGGTCGGGGCCGGTCCATCCTCTTTTACTATACGGGGGTCTTTAAACCCCCGTATCTTGCAAACCGGGAGCCGGATTCACACGCCGTTTGTAGAGACATGACCCTGACGACGAGGAAAACCCTCTGGTGTGGGTTCGAGGGTTTAAAGGTTCGGGATCGTGGCCCAGGAGCTAGAAACCTCGTATAAAATAATATTATTTTATTATTTCACGACTTCGGGTCGTTGTAACTTCGACCCGGAGCGTCCGATTGACGTGTCGTCAGTGGTGTTGAGACCCTGATGGTACGAAGGACTTTTTTAGATGGTTTCCAGGTGTTGGGACTGAGAACGAGGTGCGGGCCCCACGAGGTCGGGTTCTGGCGTTTGCGGAGAAACGCATCTTTTGCACCAGGAGTCTGATTTTGGCGGATGAATAGTCGATCCTGTGTGTTTTTCCAAGAGGAACGCAATGGTGCGTTCCATTCGATGAGTTTCGGAATCCAGGCATGGGCCCCACCTGAGCTGGGCTTCGTTGAATATTACCTTTTTCACTGGGTGTCCGTTTTGAACGAGCGAGTAGTCGATTCCGCTTGTTTTTTTCTGAGGGGATCACCATGGTGTGATCCGCTCGATGGTTTTCGCGATCGTTGTGTGGGCCCCGCACGAGCTAGCTATGGTGAATAGTGCCTTTTTCACCGGTGCTCCGTTTAGGGCGAGTAAATGGCCTATCCTGCGTGCTTTTCCGCGTGGAACGCGATGGTGGCCTCGGTTTTGGCCTAGGAGGTGCGCAGTGTGGCGTTGTGGCGGGTCGCTCGGGTTAGTGATGTTTAGACCAGCAGTGGTGGAGGGTTCTCCCTTGGTTCGTTCCTACGAGGGTTCGTGTGGTATCACAACCATCGTATGGGTTTGTGATCCTCTCGATGGGATGTTTAAACTGTTAGAGTTGTGGTATCCCTCCGGTGGGCTCGGAGTGGATCCTCTAGCATCTTTACCCTAGATCGGGTTCTTGGTATCGTTGTGATCGCTTATTCATGGGCGGTGATCCCCTATCTAGCAGGTTATCCCCGTAGGGTTTCGGGAATCATTGGGAATATGATCCCCTATGCGGTGGGTCGTGCAGAGTAGGGTTGTGGCATCGTCGGGTTTACGATCCCCTACTCAGCATGATGTTTATAGTAGGGTTGCGGTATCATTGGTTATACGATCCCCTACTCAGCGCTTGCTGTCGGTAGGGTTGCGGTATCGTTGGTTATGCGATCCCCTACTCAGCGCATGGTTTCGGTAGGGTTGCGGCATCGTCGGTTCGATCCCCTACATCGCGAGTTATACCAGATAAGGTTCTGGTATCGTCGTGTCCATCTTTATATGGATGATGATCTTCTATCTGAGTGTGAAGCTTATGTCGAGTGCCAGATTGCGTTGTGGTATCCCCCAGTGGATCCTGGGTGTGATCCCCTTTCTGTGAGAACTATGTATGCCAGATCGGGTCGTGGTATCCCCCAGCGGACCTTGGGAGTGATCCCCTATCTATGAGCTACGTATACTGGAGTGGGTCTTGGTATCCCCTAGCGGACCCTAGCAGCGATCCCCTATCCGAGTAGTTTGGTGGTTATGTTGTTTCAGCGATGTTTCCTCAGTGATGTTATCCGACAAGTGTGGTCTCTTGGGTGAGCGTCTGATATGTTTTTTTGGGACCCGATGGAGTGTATCTCTCAAATGAGTGTCATCTGGTATGATAGTGATCATGGGGTGTACTCTCCTGGTTGGGGGCAGTTGTTGGTGATGAGGTCGGTACCTCTTGTGGATTTGTGGCGTGAGCTGTGTTTATCTGGATTGTTCAAGGTGTATGCATGGGCATATACCTGAGCTGAGCTGAGCTGACTAGTTGTGTTTAGCCAAGGATGGTCACGAGATGGAGTTTCTCTCTCGTCTGGGTTCCCTCTGGCTGGGTTGAGCGGACTGTTGCCTTTCAGTTTCTCCCTTGGGTTTTGGGTTTTTTGGGTGCCTACTGAGTATGTTTATACTCACCCCTGCACGGGCTTTTCCCGCACATGTTTGTGTCTTGTGCAGACCACAGACCTTTTGACGGAGTCCTAGGAGGACCCGGAGCAGGAGGAGCTTTGTGAGCAAGTTGACCGGGGTTTTTACCGGAGCTGTGCCGAGGGAGCTTTCTGGCGAGTGTTTGTGGCAGCGTTACCCTTCTTCAGAGCAGGTTGGACGCGCTTTGTAGTTTTCTTTTGGTGGGCCCTATTTTTCCCCTCGTACTTTTTCTGTTGCAATCTGGTTTGGGATAGCTTGTATTTATGCTTTTACATTTCAGTTCCTATATCTCTACACTGTTTCATGGAGGTTTTTGTGGGTGTGTGTGTACAGGTACCTTAGGCTAATGCCTCCCATGTGTGTGATAGCCTACTCGGCGCTGGTCGCCAGACCCTGGCCTATTGGAGGCGGGCTTGCGGAGTCGCGGCTCGAGCCCCGTTGGGTCGTGTCGTGACAGAGTGGTATCAGAGGAGGTTCCACCTTTGGGATCTCATAGCGTAGCTGGTCTAGCTGTGAGTTTGGTTTGGGTTTCATAGCGGTAGTGTTAGTGTGTTTCGAGTTTGGCATTCAGGCCAGGGACTCCAGTGTTTGTGCGGCGGCCAACGTATCCATACACCAGGACTTTGATAACCTGCCTTTCAACTCGGGACATTCGTACACTGGTCGCGGGGACATAATGGTACATGCATCATATAGGAATGGGTTTTTGGTTTTTCCTTTTCCTTCTTGAGTCACCTCTCCAGATATACTCTTGGACTGTGGTGCGTCTTGAATGTATTTCAGGATGCCTCCACGACGACAGCCAGCGAGGGTTCCGCAGAAGGATTGTGCTGATGACCCGCCCCGTGTAGAGGCTGTGGAGCAGGGTGCAGGCTCTGAGGTTGCACCTCCAGGTGGTCTGCCAGTTGAGCCACCACCTGTCGAGCAGCTGATTGTGCCAGTGGTGCAGGATGAGGTTGCGCGTAGGCTGAGTGCGCTACACGAGTTCCAGAGGCAGAGACCTCTGAGGTTCTGGGGTGATCCAGACCCCCAGGCATCTGATGACTGGCTTGAGGCAGTCACCCGAGTTTTCTGCCTGGTGAGGACACCTCCAGATCAGATGGTGGTCCTTGCGGTGAGCCTTCTGCATGGTTCTTCCGGGCGATGGTGGAGTTTGGTGACGCAGTCCCATGACGAGGAGACGCTCACGTGGGTAGAGTTTGAGAGGCTCTTCAGTGAAGAGTTCTATCTGGTGATGCTGAGGTCATTGAAGATCCAGGAGCTTCTGCAGCTTCGACAGGAGAGCATGACCATGTCGAAGTACTCAGCAAGGTTTACAGACCTTTCGTGCTACTCCAGGATATCGTTCGAGACCCGTTCTTTAGGGCTCAGACCTTCGAGCAGGGCTTACGCAGGGACATCCGGGAAGGTGTGGTTTCCTTGTGCCTGCCCACCTATGCTGGGGTGCTGGAGTGAGCATTGGTGGTGGAGAGTTTTCTGGCTAAGCAGATTCCCCCTGTTAGTGCTAGGCACTCGAGAGCTGAGACTTCATCGGTCGGATCGGAATCTGGTAGCCGATGACAGACTTAGGGGTCTGGACATGGCCGACGTTTTAGGAGGCGACCCCAGGATGGCGGATCTGAGCCTCAGGGCTCACAGGGCTCACAGGCCAGTTTTGGTCAGCCACAGGAGAGGCAGTGTTACTCTTGCGATGGTCGGGGACATCTTGCTAGACATTGTCCAACCTGACGTGCTGCTGAGAGGGAGATGGTCAAAGGACCGCCTTGGCAGAGGCAGTGTCTCGAGCAAGGAGGTCCACAGGGCAGCGGACGTGGCGGGAGAGCTAGTGCCGGAGGAGGAGGTGGTAGGCATTATCTTTTGCCACCACCCCCACCCCCAGGTGGTCCACGCCAAGCTCAGGGAGCTGGTGGTCGAGGGCGAGGACAGCTGCATGCCCTGGAGGCAGTCGACCCAAAGGCACCGCGGATGGATAGAGGTACGCCTTGTGTCTTTTCTACTTACTGCAGTAGTTTGATAGACACTGTTTAGTGGTACCCTCCTTTTTTTTGCTTGCTGAAGTTCTGTTCAGGGTGTTGGTAAGACCCTGTGTGGGTGTTGTTCTGCTTGCTTCGACTGCATGAGGAAGAGGGATCCTTCCCCCACCGAGATGCGTTTTTGTGACGCGATTAAAACTGTGCGGGCGAGTAAGTGCCGCCCAAAGCAGATAGTATTGAGGTGTGGTGGATGAGTCCCTCTGACTTATATGTTTGGGCATGGGTGTTTTTTGGTGAGCTCACTGGTGTGTGAGACCCAGTTGAGAGTCTGATCGCTTTCCTTGTACTTAGGGCTTTTCAGGGACGAAAAGTTCTAAGGGAGGGGGGAGGATGTAGTGATTCAGGTTTTTGGTCCTGTCAGACTTTGGAATATTTCTAAGAATCATTCCAGAGTTAGGCGTGAAGACGGCGTGCGATTCTGAGTCCCGGTGTGCCCGGAATTAATTTTATAAAACTATTAAGTATTTTTATACTATTCATGTGGAGGGGGTGTGATATCTCCTAAACGGTAGCTCAGAACGGAAATCTGATGGCACGGTTGCATCCAGAACGTTCCATTTACCCTAGGAGCAGTGTAAACTTTGCGGGCGCGGGCCTGCGGTGAGAAACGCCACCAAGGGAGTTTTCATAAATAAATAGCGAAGTTAGTGTGTGAGCGTCGGCTCGAATAACTTCTGATCGAAGTCTCAGATGGAAAATCTGAGTCCGTTGTTCCGTTCAGAACGGCGCGTTTACCCTAGGGGTGACCTTACTTTTGTTCGCATCGGGCGTCGGGTCCGAGGCGGGTTTGATGCGGGTTTGGCGCCGGCGGGTAGCTGATATAAATATTAGCGCCCCCCCCCCCCCTATCGTTCCTCTCGACGTTCTTCGTTGTTCTTCGCCGCCACTCCGCAGAATCGAGCAAACAAAGCGCCCACGAGCTCGGAATTCGACGGCAGACGTTCCAGGAGCGCGCAGCTGAAGCTCTGGAGGGCAGATCTGAGGCAGAACGTCGGCGTTTCGCACGCGAGGTAGGCGGATTTGAGTATTAACCCCCGATCCCGTTTTTACTGCGTTTTTCTGCAAATTGAAGCCGTACCAGTGTAGATTGGGTCCCGAGGGTCGTGTAGACGCCTCCGGATCGCAAAACAGACCACCAGGGTGCCCCTGGCGGAGCCGCGGCGGCGCGCGGCAGAAGGCCGCCGGCCGGACCAGCCGGTCGGGGCCGGTCCGGCCTCTTTTACTATACGGGGGTCTTTAAACCTTTGTATCCTGCAAACCGGGAGCCGGATTCGCGCACCGTTTGCGGCGACGTGACCCTGACAACGAGGCAAACCCTCCGGTGTGGGTTCGAGGGTTTAAAGGTTCGGGATCGTGGCCAGGGAGCTAGAAACGTCGTATAAAATAATATTATTTTATTATTTCACGACTTCGGGCCGTTGTAACTTCTACCCGGAGCGTCTGATTGACGTGCCGTCAGTGGTGTTGAGACCCTGATGGTACGACAGACTTTTTGAGATGGTTTACGGGTGTTGGGACTGAGAACGGGGGTGCTGGCCCCATGAGGTCGGGTTTTGGCGTTTGCGGAGAAACGCAGCTTTTGCACCAGGAGTTCGATTTTGGCGGATGAATAGTCGATCCTGTGTGTGTTTTCGAGAGGAACACAATGGTTCATTCTGTTCGATGAGTTTTGGAATCCAGGCATGGGCCCCACCCGAACTGGGCTTCGGTGAATAGTACCTTTTTCACTGGGTGTCCGTTTTGGACGAGCGAGTAGTCGATTCCGCTTTTTTTTCTGAGGGGATCATCGTGGTGTGATGCGCTCGATGGTTTTCACGATCGTTGTGTGGGCCCCACACGAGCTAGCTATGGTGAATAGTGCCTTTTTCACCGGTGCTCCGTTTCGGGCGAGTAAATAGCCTATCCTTTGTGTTTTTCTGCGTGGAACGCGATGGTGGCCTCGGTTTTGGCCTAGGAGGTGCGCAGTGTGGTGTCGTGGCGGGTCGCTGGGGTTAGCAACGTTTGGACCAGCAGTGGTGGATGGTTCTCCCTTTGTTCATTCCTACGAGGGTTCATGTGGTATCACAACCTTCGTATGGGTTTGTGATCCTCTCGATGGGATGTTTAAATGGTTAGAGTTGTGGTATCCCTCCGGTGGGCCCGGAGTGGATCCTCTAGCATCTTTACCCTAGATCGGGTTCTTGGTATCACTGTGACCACTTATTCATGGGCGGCGATCCCCTATCTAGCAGGTTAACCCCGTAGGGTTTCTGGTATCATCGGGAATATGATCCCCTACGTGGTGGGTCATGCACATTAGGGTTGTGGAATCTTCGGTTTTACGATGCCCTACTCAGCATGATGTTTATAGTAGGGTTGTGGTATTGTTGGTTATACGATCCCCTACTCAGCACTTGGTGTCGGTAGGGTTGCGGTATTGTTGGTTATGCGATCCCCTACTCAGCGTGTGGTTTCAGTAGGGTTGCGGCATCGTCAGTTCGATCCCCTACATCGCGAGTTATACCAGATAGGGTTCTAGTATCGTTGTGTCCATCTTTATATGGACGATGATCCTCTATCTGAGTGTGAAGCTTCTGTCGAGCGCCAGATCGGGTTGTGGTATCCCCCAGCGGATCCTGGGTGTGATCCCCTATCTGTGAGAACTACGTATGCTAGATCGGGTCGTGGTATCCCCCAGCGGACCCTGGGAGTGATCCCCTATATGTGAGCTATGTATACCGGAGTGGGTCTTGGTATCCCCTAGCGGACACTAGCGGCGATCCCCTATCCGAGGAGTTTGGTTGTTATGTTGTTTCAGCGATGTTTCCTCAGTGATGTTATTCAACGAGCGTGGTCTCTCGGGTGAGCGTCTGAGATGTTTGTTTGGGACCCGATGGAGTGTATCTCTCGGATGAGTGTCATCTGGTATGATAGTGATCATGGGGTGTACTCTCCTAGTTGGGGGCAGTTGCTGGTGATGAGGTCGGTACCTCCTGTGGCTTTGTGGCTCGATCTGTGTATATCTGGATTGTTCAAGGTGTATGTATGGGCATACACTTGAGCTGAGCTGAGCTGACTAGTTGTGTTTAGCCGAGGATAGTCACGAGATGGAGTTTCTCTCTCGTCTGGGTTCCCTCTGGCTAGGTTGAGCGGACTGTTTCCTTTCAGTTTCTCCCTTGTGTTTTGGGTTTTTGGGGTGCCTACTGAGTATGTTTATACTCACCCCTGCACGAGCTTTGCCCGCACATGTTTGTGTCTTGTGCAGACCACATTCCTTTTGACGGAGTCCCAGGAGGACCCGGAGCAGGCAGAGCTTAGTGAGAGAGTTGACCGGGGTTTTTACCGGAGCTGTGCCGGGGGAGGTTTCCGGCGGGTGTTTGTGGTAGCGTTCCCCTTCTTCAGAGCAGGTTGGACGCATTTTGTAGTTTTCTTTTGGTGGGCCATGTTTTTCCCTTCACACTTTTTCTGTTGCACTCTGGTTTGGGATAGCTTGTATGCATGCTTTTACTTTTCAGTTCTTATATCTCTGCACTATTGCATGGAGGTGTTTGTGGGTGCGTGTGTACAGGTACCTTAGGCTAGTTCCTCCCATGTGTGTGATAGCCTACTCGGCGCTGGTCGCCAACCCCTGGCCTATTAGAGGCAGGCTTGGGGAGTCGCGGATCGAGCCCCGTTGGGTCGGGTCGTGACATGGGAAGTTTCTCAAGGTGTGTGGAAGTGAGGACAAAGCACATTGGAAAGGACAAGTGTTGGCCTGTGGGGACTGTAATTAGTTAGATGACCCATTCCGACATGTGGGTAGACCCTTGTGTGGGGACCGTATGTCAGTGGGGCAACTGGTGGTACCTGGCGGGTCAGGACCCGAGGGCTATGTTAAGGCGGGGGGTGGTTGTGCTATCACTGGGACCCGGTTGTTACATGATGACTTGGGTGGATGTAAAATGGATAGGAAAAGTACATCCTGAACTTGTAATTTCTTAGGTGATTCATTAGTTTATTAGTCATGCAAGATACAAAACTCAATATCACTTTCTGGTTCTAAAGATGAATATATAGTAGCTGGAAGTTGTTGTGCTCAAGTGTTGTGGATGGAACACTCTCACATATCATGGCATGAGTTTTACCAAAACACAAATAATGTGTGATAATACTAGTTCCATTTCCCTAAGTAAATCCATGTACAACACTCTCATGTAATGAACATAGACATTAGGCATCACTTTTTCAGGGATCACACACTTAAATGAGATATCATTCTTCAATTTATCAGAATTCAAGATCAAGTTGCTGACATATTTACAAAATAATTACCCTTTTTTAGATTTGAATACATTAAATACATTTTAAGAATGATAACCATAAGGTAATCATCTATATTATCTTTTTATTGAAACCATATCCTAATATTAAGATATTCCTTCTCATAGGGGGAGTACATATGTTTACTCTTTTATATTTCCTTTTCCAAAAAAAATTCAGAATCTAAATAGTTTTCTCTTCCAAATAAAACACTCAGAACCTAAAAATATTTCTTTCCATAACAAACATTTCTGGAATCTAATATTTATCAGTGGAACCTTATCCATACTAACAAATCCTTCTCAGTATTTTGAATGGTATGTTTCATTACATGCATCATCTTAATTGCAATTTTTTGTTTCGTGGTATTTTAAAACTTGTCTTAAGAAAATATCATTGGATTCACTTTCCTTAAATATGATTTTGCTTTAAAACCTCAAAATATTGGAATCTATAAATCCTTATTCATATTTAATATCATCCATCAAATCAGATCAAGAATATATCAACAATTTTATAAAACTAAAAATTTGAATTGTCACCACATAGCCTATATAGAGGTACCCACTATTCAAATCCCACATCGTTTTTCTCATAGTTTTATCACTGAAGTTATGTAACTCTTCATGCTTAACTTTCCATTTTACCTTCTTCCTGAAACATTTAATTCCTCTTGATGTTTTCTCACTAACTTCTATAGATTCAAACAATGAAGTCAAGGACTGTCTAATCTTATAGGAAAGGATGGTGGACCCGAATTTCATTCCCTTGTATGACTCTCTGATTTCAAAAATCATAAATGAGAATAGTTTGGAAATCCTCTGCATAGAAGAAGAGATGAATTAGGATATGGTCTATGCTAATTTGGTAATATAATTTTATGATGAAGTTCATTTTTATAAACAAGGTGGAAAGTAAATTTTTTCCTTTAAGAGTTATGGACAGACTTGTTATTTTCCTTACAAGATGGTTGTACGTATCTTGGATATACCTTACAAGGGAGAAGAAATATTTTACTCACAATGATTTATGGATAAGGAAGGATATTTTGAGAAAGTAAAGGCTACCTAATATATTGAGATTATAAAAGTGAAGACACTGAAGATCACTCTTCTTTTAATAAACCACAGCTTGGTAGCCCCTTGGATGCAAGGATTTCAGATTCTGATAAAGGGAGACAAGGATTCTTTAATGATATGTGATATCTTTATGATGGACTTATTAGTGAATGTATGGAATATAAATCTCATCAAGTACATTATTTTGAATATCAAAAATATTAATAATGAAACCATGATGTCTAAAATAATGATATAACCTAAGTTCTGGTCTAAGATCATTGTTTTGTGGTTAAAATCTTTTAAAATCCCATGCAAATCAAAGGATAAAACCTTCAAGATAATGTTGTTAAGTGATGATAAATTGATAATGATGAAGATTGGATTTAGTGTTAAGTCGGGAGAATTATATGAAATTTCCTATAAGTGTGATCGAGCTGTTAGTAATAAAGGAGATGTTGAAAAAATATCTAAGACAACCCCTATGTAAAGAAAATCTAAAGAGGTTAAACTGAAAGAACAAGCACCAATAGTTGAACTAGTATCTAAACCACCCAAACCCAAGAAGCAGAAAAATTTTCTTGATGAAGTTTTTTCCCAATATAGGGAACTAAAAAAGAAGAAGAAAGAAGGAAATATATTTTTTGGTTTAGATCATGCCAAGGCCAAGACCTTAAAAATCTGAACTGCTAAAGATCTTGAGAAGAAATCTAAAGATAAAACACTAATGAATAAATTATCGTAAGAGTGATATTATTCAGAATTTGTTAAGAGATACCCAGAAAGAATATAAACAAGTTCAGGTTTGAGAATATTTCTTGAATGAAGAAAGTGCCAAATGAGACTCTGGAACAAGTTATGGGAAAGAAATATATTTCAATTATGGAACCCATAGTTGAAGAAGAAGAAGTTTAGTAAGAAGAAGAAAAATAGTAGGAGTAAGATGATGATATTGATGACGTCAAAAGAATGGTTGAAGAATATAAAGATAATGATAGCCCTTTTTAAAAGTTTACTATAAAAATTTCCAAAGATGAAACCACCAAATTTATTTCATAAGGGTAATCTGTACCAAAAGATGATTATGCTCATAATGAGGTAGAAAATGTCCCATAAGATGATGAATGAATGAATGAAGATATTGTTCAAGAAGTTGATGACAACAAGGATGGAAAAGAAATTGATGATAAAGGGGCTAATAAATATGTTGATATTAAGGATGATATAATAATCCTTGTTTCTAATGGAGAGAATTAGACTCTAGATATTAAGAAAGCAATATCTAAGGCTGAATATGGTAAAAAAATTATTATGGATTTTCCAATCAAAGATGTTGTTTCAAAAGAAAATAAAGATGTTGTTGGAACATCTAAGAGGATAGATAATGAGAAGAAATATGATCCTTCACTGAAAAAAGAATATGTTTCAGAATCTTGATCTTATATAGGACGTGTCTGTGTGGTTTAATCCATAAAGAAACTTTTGAATTCTATTGATTTTTTCCAAGCATTGATTTCAAATGAAAACTAATTTAAGAATCTGTTAATTAGAAGTCAGATTTTACAAGAATTATTATAGAAAAATTCATTAATCTTGAATCAGAGTTCAAGACTTTTTAGATCCATTATGATTCTCATAGAAGATCCTACATATAAATCACAAAGTGGTTGAAGTTAGACATTAATGATCTTAAATTTTTCGATGATTTATCAGACCTAGTAAACGATGCTTTTGATATGTCCTATGAGATGATCCAGAATTTCTCAACATGTTTTTAGAGAAAATAAATCAAGAGAAAGATAGAAATAAATTGTTAGATAATGATCTTAATGGGAAACTAAATTCAGTTTCTCTAAATATAAAAAGGGAAAGGGAAATCAGGGAATAGATAGCTCAAAAACTCAATGATCTGGAAGAAGTGATAAAGTCTCAAGGATAAATTCTTATTTCTCAAAAAGACAAAATCAAATATCTTCAAAGAAAAAATCAGGATCATAAATAGTTTATAAAGAAGTTTTAAAATGGCCACAAATAGTTGAAGAAGCTAAAATCTATATTGAAAAGGATAATGCTAAAGTATAAAAAGAAGGATTAATGAGATTTTTGAACTGATCTTCTGTTGTAATAAAAAAATTTATCTTAACGAAAAATTTTATCTTACCATTGTTTCATCTTGTTTGTTTCCTAACCTTTTAGGTACAATGTTTTTTTATTTCCCTCTATTCCTTTTTTAAAATCACAATGGGGGAGAAAATATGATAAAAAAAAATATTAAATTAATGGAATATAATATCTAAGTATAGGGGAGATTACTTAAAGAAGAAATTCTTATGTAAGGATGAATTATTTCTCTAAGAAATACAAGAATAAGAACCTTATGGATTTAATAACATAAAGAAGAGTTAGTCGTATTCACCATTAGTGGTAATCAAAAATGGTGATAAGTATAAATTTGTAAGAATAAATATAAAATCTTTAGTCCCCATATTATTTTATGAAAAGTTGTTTGTGCTTTCCGAAAAGTGGTAGATTGTTGAGTCAATAAGTTTCTTTATAACGGTATACTTCCTTTATGTTTTGAAAATCAAAGACACTTTTTCTATGAAAATTCATTTTTTCTAAGAAACAATTTCATAATGAAAAGTTTACTTTCTCTAAAAAAAATTAACCATAGCTATAGTTTCAAATGATTTATCTAATGTTTTCTCCAAACATGTTTAACCATATTTTCATAAATCAAAAAAATTGTTTGTTATATAACCCAAAATCTTATAGTTCTTTAGAATCTGATTTTCCTAGAATTATGAATCTGATTTAATTTGAAATCAGACTATGATTTCTTCTCAAATTCGCCTCAAATTTATTCTAAAATCAGAATAGGATTTATTTTTAAATTGGACCATGATTTCTCCTGAAATCATAATCTTATTCCTTATGAAATGAGACTCTAATTCCATCTCAAATCATAATCTAATTTCTTATAAAATAAAACCCTGATTTCTTCAAAAATCAGACTCTGATTTCTCTTAAAAATAGACTTTGATTTCTTATGAAATCAGACTCTGATTTTTATTTTGAAATCTGAATATAATTTCTTCCAAAATAGGATATCAATTTTTTCTGAAATCAGACTCTGATTTCTTCTGATATTAGACTCTAATTTTTTCTCAATTTAGACTCCGATTTCTTCTGAAATCATACTATGATTTCCTCATAAATTAATCTTTGATTTATTATTATTTTAGAATCCGATTTTTAATATTTCTAGACAATTTTTACATTATAATAAGAATAAAATAAATTCTTTTCTTACTAATAACAAATTTCCTTAATGTAACATTCCATTTTATGAGATCCTGAATATTATAATGTTTCTTTAACATAGTAATGTTTCTCATAGTTTTTTATATTAAACAATGACATCCAATCTGTTTTAAATTAAATGTTTCCTAAGTGTAACATGTATATTTACCTCCGAAATTTATGGAAAAATATGACCATTGTAAGAGTAAATTTACCATAGGAATCCATGGCTATAAATACCCAGCTATTTGAATGAGCTCAGTGCTGAATTTTCAAGAAATTTGAACTCTGGAATGATGTGATACACTACAAGAGTTCTGCTCAAATCTTCCCTGTGAGAATTTTGTGAACATCATGTTCAGTTGTGAACAACGTTTTTAGCCTACCCAGTGTGAATATGATTTTTTTGTTATCAATCGAGGGCTTCTGGGGATAGGAAGTCAGAGGTTTTGATCACCCTAGATATCGAGGGCTTCTGGGGATATCAAGAGAGATACCAATCTTCATATCGAGGTATTACCATGGTGTGGGTAACAATGATTTTCTTGAAAGTATAAATCAAGGGACCTTTATCTAAGGTTATTGGATACCCTTCTCTTTAGTTTAAAATATTTCTTATACTAGTTTACTTATTGTTGTTACAATTTTTATTTCTGCTGCATTTTGTTAAATATAGAAAGTGTAACTATCTTACACATTCTTATTCTTGTATATTCAAAAATAAATAAGATTCTATAATCTTTAAGGTAGAATATTTCTCTAAGTAAACTTGTATTATGTTTCTTTATTAAATATATTTTATTGGATCCTAGGAAAGGTGGTTTCTTTGTTAATTAATAAAGAGGTTTTTTGTATCCATCATGATTAACTTAGTTAAACATAGATTTTAGGAAAAATGAATGTTTTTTGACCTACAACCCCCCCTCTTGTAACTCAGAAATCTACATATACATTTCTATCATATAGTTATCTCTCATTGATCTTGTTACTCCTGGAATTCCACCACCAAACAAAATATCTATCCCAAACTCCCATAATATCTAAACAACCATACTATCCAAAAAATAGGAATCAGGGTATTCCATCTTCCATGTTAGGATATTATCGGCTTTTGACAACACTGACTCACTCGTATGATTTTAATTGCATCGTAGTGAAATGCATCTTGATTAGGAATTCGGTCTTCCATTTTTCTCATTTCCTAACATCGTCATACATCACACAACACTCAAGACATCAAGGGGTTAAATTTTTCATAAAATAACATGTTCTGAACAAAAAATCACCAAGAATATAGAATAAAAGGGAATACTAAAAAATATCTTGGTACTGGGCTCACATATATTTCTGACACTCCCATGTAATATCCTCTATGCCAAAATTCCTCCATAGTACCAAAATTAGAGGAATGGATTGTCCTCACAAAACATTCTCTCGACAGTCTTGGATGTCCACTGCATGATCCATAAAGGTTGTGTTATCCTCAATATCCATCACTCTCCAAAAAATTCCATGTTAGTCATTTTTATGATACATATGGTGCTGAGGGACATGGAAGGTATCATGGCTCATTTCAAGACACGGTGGAAATTCCAAACAATATACCTCCTCACCAACTCACCCCAACACCATGAAAGATCCAAAAATCTTGGGAGAGGACTTACTCCCCTACTCAAATCTCATCATCCCACACTGAGGGGAAACCTCAAAAATACATGGTCTCAAACCATGAACACTAGTGGACTCCTCCTACGATCAGTATAAGAATTTTTCTTCTCTTGTGAAACTTTTAACCTCTCTCAAAACAACTAATCCTTCTCTATTTTTCTCTAAAACATCATAGGATATAGAACAACTACCTTCCCAACCATAGTCCAAAAGAACATAGAATGAAATGGTTGTCCCCAAAAATCCTTAAATGGGGACATGCCAATATAAGATGGATAGATACTATTATAAGAAAACTCAACTAAGGGAAGTTGTTGTTCCCATGATCTGATGAAGTCCAAGACACATTCCCACAACATATCCACTAGTTTACAAATAGTTCACTTTATCCACCAATCGTTCAAATGGTGGAAAGCAATGTTGAGGAGTAACTAGGTCACAAAATCAATAGTAAGTCCCCTCCAGACTCATGAATTAAAATGGTTATCTCAATATGAGATAATGGGCCTCATATTTCTATGAAACTACACCACATAATCCATATACTGCTTTTACAAATCATAGACTATACCAGACTCCATGATCACTAAGAAGAGGGCTGATTTAGTCAACTAATCCATAGTCATCCAGATATCATCCCAACCTCCCTAATCTCATGGTAACCTTTTGATGAGATACATAGAAAATTCATCCCATCTAAACATAGGGACATCCAAGGGTTGCAATAAATTAGTAAAAAAAATAATGTTCTTCCTTTACCTACTGTAATAAAAAAAAGAACCTTGCCACAAACTCTACAACTTCATACTTCATCCCTCGCCCTCAAGACTACAGACTCAATACATATTATATCATAGAAATTATAGGGTGTATCGCCAATTGAGAGATATGTGACTCATGACGAACACCCTTTATCATTATTACCAGAACAAACAACCATCTTTCAAATAATATATGGTTCTAAGAATCCTCTGTATATCCCATCGAAATAACACCATGGCCAATAATATCATCCATAACCTCCACCTTTTAGTCTCCCTACTAACACTCCATCACTTGTTTCATCAGAGAAGACAACACTATCTTATGGAACATGGAACCTCCTCCATTGACCACACATTCAATCATGTGAAATGCTTCCAATTCCCCCATCACTCTCCAAGCACCCCCAAATTCTTGAACAACATCATTTTATGAAATTATACTAAATGAATCGGACATGAAATTCCATTTTCATAAGTTATAGGATATCAATCATCATTGTCTTGATAAAATTCCATCAACCTACATTGTCATAGTTTTAGGTAATTCTAGGAAAATATATAACTCAAAATCTTGTGATCTATAAAGAAAAATAATTACTCCCAAATAAGGTAATTTCACCACAACTTCAACACAAAAACAACTTCTATTAGATAAATATCATGGATGGCATGGATATGTTCATGAAGGTGTAACTTCATAGGGCTATAAGATATCACTACATCCTTCTATATTAGGACACACCTTAATCCTAGATGGGTCACGTCACAGAAAACCTCAAACAATACACCCTTATCTAGAAGCTGAACTTGTGGAGGATAGAACAACATCCCTTTTAGGAAATTGAAAGCAGACTAGCATTGATTAGCCGACACAAAATCATGGTCCTTCCTAGTTAATTTTGTAAATAGGGTTGTAATGTTAGGAAAATCTGGCACAAACCTCCGATAATAGCCTACGAGCCCAAGGAAGCTATGATCTTCAACCATGTTCATTGGTACTTCCCAAGAAACAACTACATCAACATTCATGGGGGTCAATGCTTACAACCTAATCAGGCACCACATTCTTTAATAAATGGACATATCATGTCCAAAACATTTACTTTGAAAATTTTCATAGAATAGGTGGAGACAAAGAACCTAAAAAAATAGTTTTGATATGTTCGACATGATCATACTCCTAATTTGAGTAGATTAGAATGTAATCGATGAATATGGTGATAAAAATTTATAAGAACTCATGAAACATGGATTTCATGAGACCCATGAACGTAATGGGTGAGCTTGTAACACCAAAAAAAATGACTACAAACTCTAAGTTCCCATACCTACATATGAAGTCATTTTTGAGGATATCACCCACCTTCACCTATAACTGGTGATATATTGACATAGGTAAATATTAGAAAAACAACTTTACTCTCTCAGTTGGTAGAAAAGATCATCAATCCTTGGAAGTGGGTAACATTTCTTGATTTTTACTTGATTAAACCTTCAATAGTCTATGCACAACCTCAAACTACCATCCACCATCTTGGAAAAAAAATCAGAGCACCCAATGTTGACACACTAAGTCGGATAAAACCGTTATGCATCAGATCATCAATCTAAATTCTCTACTCTTGTAACTCATAAGGTTTCATCTGATAAGGATCCATTGAAATCATAGAATTATTGGGATGTAAGTCTACCACAAACTCAACATCACATCAAGGGTATAATGTCACAACCACTTAATGGAAAATGTCCAGGAAATCCTTGAAAACTCTTGAAACCTGAATCATCCCAACATCCATTGATTTCACTGAATACTCATATAATAAGGAATGGAGGGGCTCTATAAGAAATATTCCCACCTAATAACTCCTCTCAGCATTGAAAACCATGCATTTTCCATCCATATCAGAAAGCATGATTCTTATTCAAAAGAATTCAATAATAGAATGCACAGAATACAACCATTAAATGATAAGGATGAAATCATATGGCTAAATATGAAGTATAAAAAGATCCCCATGGGAATGATACATCTAAATAATCACTATACACCCCATCACACACTAAAAAAGCATGTTTTTCCTCCAACTGGTGTAGTCAACACCATGCGTATGTGAATCCTCTCAACATCTAGTCCCAAATTACAGACTATAGTGGGTTCCAAAAATAAGTGATAATATCCAGAATCAACTAAAGTACAAACAAGAAGAGACAATAAATGGATCATACCTTTAATGTTCTCTGAACTATCTAGTGCTTCAACCATCACTGTAAGCAATTGAACACCCCCTACTAACTTGAGTCCTTGTTAACTTCTTCCATTGCAACTACACTTGGGTTGAGGTCCCTAAGAATAAGAATCATCGTAAGGTTAGCCTCTCTCTACCTCATATGCTCTAGATAGTTTATCATCCTGCATTAACTATTATAAGAAAGTCTTACTATTAACTACTATTAAGGATAATAATAAACATGTATACCACTTCGAAAATGAGCTGGAGTGGCAATGTGGAAGTGGTACTAATGATGGAAAAAATCCCATAGAATAAATAGATTGTCCCCAAGACCACAAGAAATATTCAGAATCCCAATGTTTGATAGGGAAGTTATGGAGATAAACTCATGGATGGTCGAAACCTTGAGGGCCCCAACACCTGAGGATTTCCACTGACAACTATTCTCCTAATGTAACCCTGTTAATTCCCCTCTTATGGAAACCCTCCTCATGAGTGTGTCATCTTGATCAACTCTCCCATTTTTTTAACCACCGAATACATTTGCAACATAAAAGGTATAACTACATATTGGATTGATGGACGGAGTGCCTCCTTAAGACGCATCACTCGGGACTCCTCATCCAAAAAAAGTTATGGGGAAAATATCAAATGGTCCTTGAACATAATCCCACACTTTCGCACATACATACACCATTACTCATGGGAGATTATCTCCGACCTCTTGTAAAACTTCATGGTTGATGTGAGTAAATCTACCCAAAAATAATTCTAAATTTAGACCCATGAAACATATTCCTCCCTCTTCTCCCCAATGTAAAAAATCAACCATTTATGTGTAGCTCCTCATATCTGACTAACTACTGAAGGGACCCTGTACTTTGCTGGATCTCGGATAAAAAAAGTGATCTACATCACCACTATCCATGTATCAATTTCTAAATCCGAAAAAATACCCCAGTAATTCTATAAAGCATTCCATTGAAAAGAGTGAAACATATTCTACCACTTATTATCATACTTAGATATATCACCCCTTCATCGATCAGTTGATTCAACCTACTGATCTTCCACTCCTAGATCCATATACAGATGATGACCTTGATCCATAGCTGAAAGGGAAACAAGTATGTATTATGTCCAGTCAAATGTATTTTCATTTTGTACATATTTTAATCAATATTAATCTATTAAATTAATTTTTTCCATTTTTTCCTTCCCCAAAGAACCCAATTAAAACAATAACACAAGTCGTCATGATGCAAATACCTCTCATAGTTCTCTACCACGATATAAGTCCTATCTCAATTCATCATTTTATAAGCTCAGAGTCTTTGAAATAAATCATGGGGGACCTAAAATCCAATTTCCTAGATGGTATTTCATCCACATGTCACACAACATGGTCAAATGACATAGTTTCTATACTAACCCATGCATTCCTCAATGTTACTAACTCCTAACTCCACCGTATCTCTCAATAATCAGCTCTGATACCACTTTGGCACAACCACATCCTACCAAAGATACATCAATAATGGGAGGGAGATAATGACCCCTCCCCCTGATTCCCGCCTCAAGAAGGCCATGGGAAGGTGACTATAACCATGGGTGTAAAATTTACATAATATGGGAGTCAACACAATTTATATGAAAAAACAATCGAGATACAGGAATGTCAGCCGTAATCAAATTTGTCAAATTATATAAGAAAAAAACAATCCCCCAATGCATGTGTAAATAAAACTAATATGAATAAAAGTATCCAAAGTAAATACCCAAGAAAAAAAAACTATAGTTACACCACAACTGTCTAAAGGTCTGAGCTAGTAAGGCCCATCACTTTTCACATAATCTTCCAGAAAATCGAAATAAAATTTTAACATACATTGGGTGATCATATAGGTATACTATGTTGGAAACCAAAGTATCATTTTCCCAAGTTGAAGAAGCATACTAATACACCCATGAGAAATAAGCTAAACCAAACAACACCTAACAGGTAGAAAAACCATAACACCATCCTCAACAAGGCTCGATCACCGAATAACACATCTGGGTAATATGATATAATATAAATCACATTTATGATAGGGTACCCTGTACCACATTCTCACTGATTATTTACTCTCACACCCCAAAGGATATTTTCCTAGTACACCCACCTCTTCTGAATATATCACATCACATCCCACAGACACACACCTAGGCCAGTCCTCCCAACACATCCCGCTAGAACACACTTGATACACACATCATGTCACATCACATCACATCCCACCCACACACACCTGTGACAAACATCACATCACATCTCTAAGAAACCTGGAAAAGTACATAACAATTCATACTGAAGTCACCTTGGACAACACATCACCATTCACCTGAAGACACCTGGACCATTATTTCCTGGAGGCTGGTGCAGGGAACTACGGGTGGAAAACTATGAATCCTCCCACCAAGATGTTGCGAATAACACCCTCCATATGAATATAAAAGTATTGACACATAGTTCTCGATCTGGGTGTGGTTCATATATAAATCACAAGGAAAATAAAATTTATACAGACACACACATAGACCCACCCACCCACACACACATAACATGTAAGAATTCCACAATTAACAATAAACTATTTTCTACATTATCCATTACCAAATGGATCCACTAAAACATGTAATGTTTTATTTTTACTTAATTCCCATAATCTATACTTGCATTAAACAACCCATTTGAATTAGTATCATATATAAATTCTAGTACATGATTATTATTCAATTCTCCATCCACACCAACAAGGAATCTAACACTGTCTAAAAACAACAAGAAGCACAATGAGACAAAATCCCAACACCCAAGTCCTAGTCCATCTTCCACCGCATCCTCACTGCACAACCACGGAACCATCATAACCTCACTACAAAACCATATCTTATCCATAACCCCTGCTGATTTCATATCACACACCATAACAAAACATACATTCATATTTTTCAAGGGATCTCACATTAAATTATACATAGTTAATTAATAGTCTTATCATCGAAATATTATGATCCTGTGGAATCCATTTTATTAACCAAATGTACGTGGTTAACCAATTACATAATAAGTGATGTCAGCAGCTATAAAAAAAGAATCTTTCCCACAAAACATTAACTAGATCACAAATAAGGACCCTCAACATCAATGATTTTTAGTGGGTAATTATCCCATACCAGTTAAAATATCAATCAAATTCAATAAAATAGTAAGATCAGTCATCAATTACTTCTACGCCTTAATACTCAGTTTAGACCAGACAATTGTATATATTAATTCATCTAAAACCATGTTTAGAAGAATAACATCTATAAAACCACCCTACATGATACACATAATCGATAAAATGAAGGAAATCCTACCTGAATATGGACGACCTACACCATCCTAATGCATCAAAAATAGGGGTGCACGTAACTTGGAAACTATCCGAGAAAACATAAAAGAACTGTAGTAACTAGGTTAAAAAACACCTT
This sequence comes from Viscum album, assembly GCA_963277665.1. Classification (NCBI taxonomy): domain Eukaryota; kingdom Viridiplantae; phylum Streptophyta; class Magnoliopsida; order Santalales; family Viscaceae; genus Viscum; species Viscum album. The sequence goes on from OY728147.1 coordinate 91,276,787, forward strand.
TAGGAATAATTACTTCAGGGGTCTAGTATAATGAAAAATCAAGACTAAACGTCTAGAGGAAGGGTATTTTCTTTAGAATTTTTAGATCTTGGATATTTGGGATTAGATACATTTTTTAATCACCATTAAATGAGGATCTCATCAAAACTAGGTGATTTCATCATTTAAAATCCATGGGACCTTGGAGAAATTTGAGATATGATCAAAATCCTTTGAATCAGTCTCAAATCTTATTCAATATGGAATTAAACACATTTCACATCAAAATAACCATAAAAGGAAAAAACATGAAAAACTAGAAAATGTTGAAAATATGAAAAACAATTGAAATGAGTCATCACCAGATGAGTCTCCATTAGGCGATTCACCACATTCAAGTCACCACCAGACGAATCACTACAAGATAACCACCACCATATGAGTCCTTTTCAGTATTTTCTTCGCTTAGATGAGTAACCACCAGGATGAGATAGTTCTCGATGAGTCATGACTAGGATGAGATACTGCTTGGATGAGTCACTGCTAGCAGGTCACCACCATATGAGTCACCACTAGCAAGTCACCACTACTGAGTCACTAGTAGAAGTTTTATTTTTAGGATTCCTTGACATCGTATGATTAAACATTGTATAATTGAAAATTTGGAAAACTGTAGAAATGAGTCACCATCAAAATGAATCACTTGTCCAAAAAACACCAAGGACTACCCCGAGGACACCTTAAACAATAGTTTTTTTTGGAAATGTAGGTATCTGGAAGGTATTTTCTATAAATTGTTTCCATGTTCAGCTTCATATAGTCCACACATAATCAAATTGAATCGTCTGTCTTATTGGAAAAGATCATGAGGACTTCCCATAGATAAATCTATAGAGAATAAAACTTTGTTCCTATTAGTCATCCAACTGAATCATAAGGTCCATATGATCCATTGGTTCTATATTATAATATGGTATTGATGATGTCAATATACCTAATAATAGGTCAATAGTAAACTCTACCTTCCACTCTAGAAAAATACTATAGAAATAATCTAGGAAAATATTAAAAAAATCCTAAATAACATGGGGAAGATCCAGAATAAGAGAAAAATCATCCGGAGAAATTTATACAACACATATAAAACTCTTGATCTTGGGGTGGGAAGGTACTGCACGACCAAACCTCATATCCCACACTTTTTGAACTTACTGAAATCTCCCAAATTCCTCAAGAAACCATACATGATAATGAATAGAATAAACCTAAATATGATGAGAAACAACCCAATTAATCCTAAATATGGAATCAATCAAATCTATATTGAGAATGAGGAAATTCTATACTAACTCTACATAAGCTATCAATAGTCCACACGAAGGACTCCAAAACCCCTACTCTTTCCTACTATCATGATTTGTTTTTAAATTTATAAAAATGGACATGAGATCCATTTAATGTTTAGTAATATCAAAAAAAATAACTAGATAATATGAATTGAATGAAATATTATTAAATATATCAATCCATATAGAAGATGTAGTAAATATGCTACATTTCACTATTGTTGGACATGTATCTTCCTTCATTAGAAAATCATCTATTGTGTGAATTTTCTTAACTCATCAATATTGTGGAAAGATCCATGTGGTAATAGAAGCATATAACTGCACCATAGTATGATTTGGATCCAAATATACCTAACTATATCGAGGTGTATACACATCCTTATATAAAATAAACATATGACTGTGATGTCCACAATTGTTGAACATCTTTATAGGTGAAGGAAACAAATTTAATATGTGTCCATAATTTCAAAAATTGTTATAAGTTAAAGGCACAATAGTTGATGGATCTGGAGGTGTCTAATAAGTCTACTACTAAGAACCATCTCTACCAATCTACTGATTATCATTCCACTTACTATTTCTCCCTCATGAGCCACTGAATATTCAACTAGGTGGAAGAGAAGGGGTTGAATATCCATCAATACATATCATATTCATTTCCTAAAACATATGACATTACAATGTCTCTTTATAAGACAAAAGCTTAACCATAAATGCATATAATAAGATATCTGGTCGTAGACCCTATAGTTACTTTTGAGTTTTCTACTGGTAATACTTTACTACCTCGGTTGAAAAATAAACCATCTATGAAAAATGATTAGTATACTCTACCACCAGATGATCTCCCAAATGAAAGAAGATGATCTCTATATACTTCACCATAATCATTGATTCTGGATAAATATACTGGGAGAAGATAATCGTGAAAACATTGTAGTCCAAGCCCACATTTCGTTCCACCAAAACCATATAATCCCACCATCAGATGTTGGGACATTCACATCTGATTGTTACACAATTAAACATAATACAAGAAGGTATATCCATGAAAACAATAAACTAATCAATCTATCCAATCCATTCCTTCATCTATTAATGATCATTTGTAAAATTAAAGGATGGTTGCTTCTTCTGTAAGAACTACCATGAACGATCTTTATGTCATATTACTCCAAGTTATACATCGACAACTTCATTTTGAGAATTTCCTAAATTATGGTCTCTAGCATAAACTAAATACATGATAGCCTTTAGAAAATTTTGATCCATATTAGGATTCTCTTGAGGATCATTAGCTGCACCCTCATGAGAAACTCACATATTAAGTCTCAGAGTAATACTACTACACACTAAAATAGGAGAAAGGATTAGAAAACATAATAATATAAACTGAAAAAAGAAAAATCATAATAAAAACTTATATTAAGGTCAAAAACATAATACATGTGACACACATCCCAATACAAAATGGTAACATCAGTCTCATCATGGAAATATTTAGGGAGGCACACACTGAAATATACCTATCAAGTCACAACATTACTCTCTCTAGTATACCAAATGTCCTAAGATAAGGACTCTTGAAGAAAGACATCCTCTGATACCATACAATGATGAACCTATCCCAGATACAACTCATAAATGGGTACCCAACCCGGATTTTCAACATACCAAAAGAGAATTCCTAATCCCCATGGGCCCAATGATTGTACCCAATCATCAACACTAAATATGTTTAGAAATTTCACTCACCATAAGGTAACGAACTTAAATTATATATACATGTACAGAAATAAATTTTGGAATATATCATATATATATATATATATGAAATATAAAACAGAATGATTGAAGAGGAAAAACTAAAATATTACAAAAAATTATATAAGATGAAAATCTAATAGAATTGGATGAAAAAGATAAATAGTTACCCCAATAGTATTCATGTGATTGTATGGGAAAACTCAAACCATATAACCATCTAATTACACAAACTCATCTGAGAGAAAACCTCACCACCACATTGTGGTTCCTTAACTCTCCCAACATAAAAAGACATAACATTGTATATGCACAGCTGAAGGGGTGCACATGGTGTGACATAAAATGCTCAACAGGGTCGCACAAGTTGTTCGATATCAAATATCATAAAATAATCCTATCATGATCATATTTAATGGATAAAAGGCATAATAAAGTGTTTAGTAGTTTTAAAAAAAAATTGGAAAAGACTTAAATTTTCCTTTTTCCACATTTCTAAATAATGTAGGTAAGTCGGTTTTTTAGTATTTCATATAAATGTTTGAAAATAGATATATCATGTCAACCCAAATAATGCTTCACATATCATATCATATCCGTGGTAGTACAATAAAAATAGTAAAATCCAAAAATAGCCTATATGGACCAAAAGCACAGGTAACATTACAACATGGATCTAACTAGGGCAATATTTCTAAGAAACTCATACCTAACATAAAAAATCATGATTTCATCAAAACTCCATACATATGAGTTGATTAAAGATAGAAAATTAACACTTATAATGTGACCCCCACACAATACAAATAGTACTAACCAATACCTATATCAATAAGCCTAGGATCATAGGAACACTGCCTAAGTGAATTTCCTAATAGTGTATGAGGAATATTACTACAACATTTATATTTTACCAAAGGCATAAAATAGGTTCTATTTTCCATAAAATCCATAAAATCATGTCATATTATCATGATTTTAAAATAATTTCTTAAAACAAGTATACAATGATTTGATACATCATTTTTATTTATAAAATCTTGGGAAAATATATTTTATCAAAAAACCATTTCCACACACACAAATAAAAATATACAATAGTCCCATTTTATTTAATAAAACAATTTATAAAAATCCATAATAATTCAATTCACCAACACATGATAAATATGGAACCAACTACATCAAAACTCCAATCACACACACCCTCTTTAGGACCCACAAAATGGAATACAACAAAAATGTAAATATAGTCCCTAGAATCAATTTACACCCATTAATGTTTATCATGTTTAACAAAAGGGGTTAGTGAAGCGGAGGATACAAACATACCTTAAGAACTTACACCCTCCTCTTCACAATAAACAATGAATCATCCCTAAGAATATGATCACAAGAAATTCCTTGAAGGAAACAAGAAAAAACATAATATTTGATCAACAGATCTAGTAACACAATGTAATAAAGAAATCATGAACAAATTTAATGATAAAATATAATGTATTACTCACCTAGAGAAATAAATTTCACAACCCTCAAGATCAAATACTTAATGAATCAATCCAGTAGGGTTAGAGGTCTCTAAAATTGATATAGAAGGTATTTAGGTCAAAATAAAGGAGTTTTGTTGATGAATAATAAAATAAATCTGAAAAAATTATCATAAATCCCAAACTTGATACATTTACATGCTTTGTAATCATTTTACACATCATGTAATCCTTGGGGTTCTTTTAAACTAAAAACTAATCACATTTTTATTTAAATCTAGTATTTTAACATTCAGTGACTTGTAATTAGTAAATGAAATGTACTCTTCCTTGTTGTGTATTCATCTCACAAAATGAGGTTGGTGATCAAATACACGGAAAGTAAACCAGTTTCAAGACCTGTAATTTTCCAGTAGATAATAATAAAAATTGATTTCAATATGAAAACCTGAACCTCCTTGAGCGTTCTCTAAACTTACAGAGAACCTTTATAAGATATTACACAATTATACATAGACTCAATTAATTCAAATAATCACACATCCTTGAGAAATAAGTCATTTACCAAAAAAACATTACTTTATCTTTAGGATTAGAAATACAATACCAAATAAAGACAAAAACAAGTAAAAATAAGGTTATTACCTGAAATGTGTTACATGATATTACAGATCTAGGTTATAACATTAAGATAATAAAATATCTTTAAATGGAAAATATTTTTGATATTAATTTATCAATTATAAGGATGAATTAAATTTATTGGAAATGGAAAAAAATTAAAATAAATCGATATGAACTACACCCCCGCTTCAGAAAACCTATTATGTTTTAAAACAAATGATTACCTAAGGTAGTTTTATAATAAAACAGTTCTCTATAACATGTGTATGGATGTAAGGAAGGGATTTGGATAGGAATTAACAAAAATAATTTTTTAGTATGTATAAAATAGTAGAGGAGGTTCCCTTTTATAAGTGAGGGGAGGGGCACTCTTCGAATTTATTAAAGTGTTAAATTTAAAAAAAAATCACATTCAAATGGATGAAAATTGATAAAATTTTCATATTATATATTTATTACTATAAATCCTCTCCTCTAATAAAATTTGAAAAAGTTTATTTTTTTTTCTAGCCTTATCATTATATTTTAACCAATGTTACCCCTTTTTTATTGTTACCATGATTTTTATGATTTAACTCGTGAGAGTATAAAAATATACTATAAAAGGAAAAATGGGACATAAATGGACCATGTTAGATATTTTCAATAATTTATAAACTAATTGGACACATATATAATTTTCTTGAGTTTCAAATAATATAAGAAAATATTTTATATTATAAAATAAAATTAATAGAAATTTTGAAACTATTTATTTATTTTTACTTTAAACCCCAAGACAATAACGGAATTTTAATCGGATAATGGAGAAGAAACTTTTCATCAGGAATATGGTGATGGGGATGATTTCTATGATTTGTAGTTTTTTCCTTGTTGTGCTTTTCCTACTTTCTGTACTTTTTCTTTTTATTAATAAATAGTCAGAGGTTTACCTCTAGCTGAGCTTTCCTGGTATATTGTAATAGTGTTTCATATGCATTTGAGTTAATAATTTAATAAATTACCTTTCTATTGAAAATTTTTATATTTAAAATTAATATTTAGAAATAAACATAACTAACTTTGTAATCCCATGTCATAATTATAATGACAATAAAACAAATAGAATGATAATTTTTTAGATTTTTTTAACTTAAATTATTATAATTTTAGTAATCATGGACAAAAGAAATAAAGGCCATATATTCAAAAAATATCATTATAGTGAAAAAATATTTAAAATATAGTTCAATGATAAAAATAATTGTAAGATAAAAAAGAAAGAAACTCATTTGTTCTGGAATAATTCATATTTATTAAAAAAATATAAAACATTTCTCAAAATAAAAGTTTTTTTACCATGAAGACAAGTTTTTTTATAAATTACTTTAATAAAACATTTCATAATAAATGGTAAAGGGAAAACAAAACTCATTATTTTAACTTTTTAATAATGAAAATGATATGGAATAATGTTCAATAAAATATATACATTAATCCATTTGAAGTAACATATATATTTCTTTAAAACTATGATCATTATCCTGTATTGGGAATTTATATGATTTATACAAAAGAACATAGTATGAATAAATAAACAATATAGGTATCTTTAGAAATTATTTTCTTATCACTCTTACAAAAAGAAACAAATAAAAGTTAAAGTTACACTATGATTATTAACCAATTAATTATATGGAAATATTAGTCTAATCATCATTATTTTATAATATAACCACCTACCCATAGTTTATAACAGAACCACCCATCATTAATTTATAAGATAACTACCCCTACATGGTTTAAAACCGAGCCAAACTTTATCAAAAACAATTCCAAAGAACCATAAAATATTATTATCATATGAGATCCCTTAAAAATACAAAAATATTCCTTACATGCTTAATAAATACATTTCATTATATTGAAATATCAATTCAATTTAAGAACCTTTTTGAAAGATATATATAATAAAGGGAAAGATGATTTCTTTAATGATTACAATATGGAATCTTATTGAGGAATCCTAACATAAAGTAAATATTAAGATGGTGGGAGATACTATTGATTATTTATATACTTAAATAGAACATTATTTTTTCCTTTTATATGAATAGAAAAACATTTCATATAAAATTGGAAACCATATTCCTTTTGAAATCCACTGAATGAATTTCAAAGGATACATGAAATTTTCTTCCTAATTCATTTAAGAATATATAAATACATACATAAAAATTATTAGTAATGTGGACATGTAATATAATAACTTCTAAAATAAATATTTGAAACATTTTGAATGTTTTATAATGTAATGTTTCACTTACTTTGAGTTCAATTCATCACATATGTTCAATATCTTCTTATTCTCTAGAAAATATCCAATGTTTTACACCATAATCCCCATGAGGTTTGTATTATACCAAAAATAAATACCACTAGAATGATGGTATATATTATAGGAAGGTAATTTAGTAGTACATAGAGGATTAAAATGGTTATTTAATTCTATCTAGAATAATACATAGAGTTTCCTTTTATAATGACTGGAGGGGTGTTCAATACAATTATTAAAGTATAAAAATAATAAAAATTTATTTTAATTTTAAAATAGATTAAAAATAATATAAATATGATCTCAAATGTGTATCAATAGAGATCCATACATACAATAAAACCCTAACAAGGGTTAGTGATTTTTTCACAGTTATATTTTTGTTTTAACCCACCTTTAACCCTTTTAATGGATACCTTGATAATAATTTTTCTAGTCATTAGGGATCTTGATAAACAATATAAAAGGAATATTGGATAATAAATTGAAAACGGATTATATCTTCAACCTTATCCAAATCAATTGCCCAACTAATGTATGTTTATGATTTTCTATTATTTTATAAATTCTTTTTATTATAAAATATCATTTTTATCATTTTTATTAAAACGTGAAATATTATAAATAAATATTTTTATAAATCATGTAAAATGGTTCCAAAATAAAATTTATTCTAATATAAGGAGTATATTGTATTTATATTATATTATAAAAAATATCTTATAGTTTTTTATTTTTTTAAATGTTTTCATTTAAATTTACCAATTGTTACCCAATTTTATCGTTAAGCACGATTCTGACATTTTCAAAATTAAAGGGTAATAATATTAATTATTAGTGGTAAATTTTCTAATACATTTATAAGGGATATCATATTAGGATATTTATCATCCTAAATGATAATTTAAAATATATTTTTATGGATTATATAAAATATTATAAAATATTATTCGACATAAAATATAATCACTCCAATTTTCAACACTATTAATTTAAATCGATTTAAAAAAACATGATAGAAAATGAATTATAATATAATTATTTAACTCATCAGTAAAATTTAAATATATATTTAAAAATTTCATTGATGACTATAATTAATTCAAATATATGCCTTTTATTATTTTAAAATTCCTATATTCTATTTTTTATTTATTGACTAAATACACTCTTGATATCGCAAAATCATTTTAAGTAATTATTACATTTGTAAAAATTTGTAATAAATTACCCAGTTAAAAAATAAATTTTCATTTAATTATAAATTTTATAACTAAACACATCCCCTAATTATCCCTACGTGAAAAATATGATATAATAATACAATGAAAATGAATTTTTTCTCATTACATAAAATTATATAAAGTTCAAAATAATATATATATCTAATATGAATCCATATTTTCAAATATATAGTTTTAATAGCCTAATAACGCACATTTAATAGAATGAATTCTTGTTTTATGGACATTTTTTAACCCTTGTCATATTATTTTCAACCATAACTACCTCATTTACCCATACTATGGTCAAAATTATTTACTATGGTTATAATTCGTAATGACTATAAATAAAAGGAACATATTTTAAAAATTTGTACCTATAGATTCTAAATATAGAATCTAATATTCAAAATTCATTTATATATATATTTGAAAAAAAATTATTATAAAAAATAAAGACACATAAGAAAGAATATTTTTTCATTAAAATCCATTTTAATTATAAAAAGGTTTCCATTTAAAATTAAGTTACCAAATTTTAATCCAAATAATATATTTGGATTGTTTATATTATAGGGAAATTATTAAATTTTAAAACTCATACAACATATAATTCTTATTTGTAAATAATTTAAAATAAAATATAGGTTTAAATAAAAATCAACGCTCTTCACAATTCATTGAAAAGAAAAAATTAACATAAAATCCTTAAAATTTCACCATAATCTCATTTTATTTTTTTGAATTTGAAATTTACATCTTTTTCATAAAATAATATTTCTAATAGTTAAATATATTATAAAAATATTTCATCACAAAAAAATAAAAACAATTTCTAAGGAAAATAGTTTTAAATTTAAAATATAGTGGTGTTACATATAATAATTTGGATTTATCACACTATGAACTATAATTTCACACATATGAATAAGTAAAACATTTAAATTGATGTTTATTTTACCTCACTTCACATGTTAATCTTTTATAAATTCTCTACATATGAGAAATCAATGACCTGGATGGATGGATTAGAATTTCCCAATAAGAAAAGAGTGTAAAAAATTAATTACCTTAAGATTCACTAAAATCAGGTGATATGAAAATTCAAAAATAAGTACCACATATTCTCGTTTATCCAAGTAAAATTACAAATGGATCTAAGAACTCTTATGATACATTTTAATAGACACTAAAATATTGAGGAAAATGTTATGGATATTCTCTTATATTTAAGTTGTAAAACAATTATATATTGGAATATCTCACATCATAATAAATTTGATATGTTTGATAGGTTACAATTAACTAAACAATAATCATAAGTGAATAATGATATATTAAAATATTTTATGAAATAAATTATAAAATTTCAGAATGAAATTTAATAAATAAATTACTTAATAAAATGAATCAAATTAACTACTAGAATATAACATTGATTATGTTTTGAATTTTTTTTTTTTCTAAATCATATACTTAACTATGAAAAGACCTGGAATTTACATGTAATTACATTTAAATATATGGGAATTTTACGAGTCCGCAAAATCAGACAGTGCGTGATTCCAAGGCCTAGAGTGCCTGGAATGATCCGTCAAAGTTTGGTTAAGCTTTAGTTAACATGCATATTCAGTTTTCCTGAAAAAGTGGAATAACTCTTAAACATTTACTTAGATCAGAAATCCGATGGCACCATTGCGCCCAGGATGGCGGTTTTACCCTAGGCGCGACTTAAGATTAGTCGGCGCGGTCCTCCTTTGAGAAAACCCAAAATTGGCATAACCATAAATAAAATAATTAAATAAATTTTTTTTAAATGCTTATAACTGACAAATGGTATCTCAGATTAAAAATCCGAGACCACCAGTATATTTTTGAGGGCATGCTTTATTTAATCAGATACAAACATTGGCCAGCGCGGGCCACCAGAAAAAGTTAGTTTTTGGCCTCAAATTAAAAAATTAAGTGACAATTATTTTATTTTAAAATTCATATCTTCTAAAAAGAAACTTGGATTGAAAACTCGAGAGTATCGTTGGGTTCGTTGGGGCGTGTTTCACCTAGGCAGAGCCTAGCCTCGACTGGCGCAGGTCAAGGGTGACAGATAGTATTTTTCCGAACTATTTTTTTTTCTGGTACGTTCAGTAAACGTGCGAGCAGAGATTTATAACTTTTGAACTATTGCTCAAAATTGAAATCTGAGGGCACCGTTGAACTCGAAGTGCCGGTATTCGTGTAAGGAGACTTTCACCTCGACAATAGATGGATGAGGGCGAATGTTAGTTTTTGGGTTTTTCGTGGAAATAATAAAATAATATAAAATTCATTTTATTTTATTTTGAGCTCCCATGTGCATATTTCAGGCGGGGTCCGTCGGAGATAAACATCCACATAGAAGTTTAAATTGGGGACCACGATACCATAACCTCTAATGAGAGGTTATGGTGGCGGGGACCACCCGGGTTTTTTTAAACCCCCTTGAGACCTCCCATTAATTGGGAGAAATATTTAAATTCCCTATTAAATATAGGGTATACTCTTGGTATCCTCCCAATAATTATTTCCAACACAATTCTTAAATTACGCCAGCATAATTTAACTATCTTGATCCTTTTAAATTTAAATAACTACGTCGTTGGAATTTAGGAAGGTTCCAAATAAATGAACAGTCATAAATTCCAATGATCGTTACCTACCTCCATCCCTCTCCTATATATAGGAAGCTTGGGAGGAGGTTTTTGGATGGCTTCATCAAGAAACGAAGCGCGGGTGAAGTGATGTGATGCCCAACACTTGAAGTATTACACATCCTCTATGAAGAACGCATTCTTCCAATGAAGAACGCTAACGAGGAGCGACTTCAACTTCCTTCCTTGGAACCTACTCCGACGTAGGACATCTTTGACTATGATGAGCCGGCATAGAAACCAATGATCAAGGAAAACGCTGATGAAACTGACGTTCGTATTTTCCTAACGATCCGTCTTCTTCCCCGCGCCAACGTCGTCAAACGTCAAAAAAGGTAGAGGGTTTATTTACATGTTAATTCTTTCCTTGATTTTCTTTTGGGGATTGGAAAAGAATCGTTGCGGTGGTTTTAGAATTTGAAGTACATAATTCTCTTCTCTTGATGGACTGATTGCTATTATCCTAAACGCAGAGGGTGAGGACCAAACTTACATGGCCTGACTCCCTCTGCTGATCTCTTTGTGATGATCTTCGGCATGGCGACAAAGCAACGAGGTGACAGGGAATGACTGCGCTACCTGCGGACTCTGTAACCCGCGCCGCCCTCACGGCACTTTGGCCGAGCCAGCACCCTGCCACCGCTGGTCTCCCCGTGTGCCCACCGGCTTCCTGTCAGCGCTGGCCTCCCGTGCACCCACTGGCCACCCAGCCGCCTGCCTGCCTCATGGCTCCCGGCCGCAGCCGGCCTACCATGTGGCCACCGGCCTCCCGACCTCCCGTCGGCCACCCGCCCGCCCGCGGACCACCTGATCCAAGAATCTTGAGTCGTGCCCCTCACGGAATTCAACGAACTAGCCTAGGCCATGCGGGCTGAGCCACCGAGAAGTGCCCAACGAGTGCCGGGACGAGCCGCCCTTCCGCGCCCCTCGCGGCGCCTCCGGGCCGAACCGCCCTGGAACCGATGCGCAGCCGGTACGCGCCCTCGCGAAACTCGCGTTCTTCGCGGCTTGCTAGGCTGGGCCAGACCCGACGGGTCATGCCGATTCAACCCAGACCCAGTCAGCCCAGATGGGGTCGGACCGGACCCAGGCCCACTTCGACCCATTTACGATCCTTCTGCCATATCTTTGGCACCGGGCATCCGTTTGATGAACCGTCAGTGGAAATGGAATTCTCGGAACATGATGGTACCTTAGAGTATACCCCACTGGAGCCTGTGGTATAGTTGAGATACGGTTAGGTTGGAATGTGCATGAATCAAACCGGGCCCCTGGGACTAAAAGGCTAAAAACTCTCATACCGGGTGTCTGATTGAAGCGACGTTTGTTGCGTTGAGACCTCAATAACGTGGTGGAAAATAAGGATACTTCTTTGTGGTACTTCATGTAAGTTTATGTATCAACACTTGGATTGATAAGTGGACCCTCCCAGAATCAATCGTGCTTTTGTGGAACCCTGTGGTTGGCTGCCCTCTGACTAATGTTCTAGGATCCTGTGTGGGTTCGACAGATCTGACTACTATTCCTGGATCTTATGTGGGTTCGATAGCTCTGACTACTGTTCCTATATCCTTTGTGAGTTCGAGAGCTCTAAATACTATTCTTAGATCCCGTGTGGGTTCGACAGCTCTGAATACTATTCCTAGATCCTGTGTGGGTTTGACGGATCTGAATACTGTTCCTGGATCCTGTGTGGGTTCGACTGCTCTGACTACTTTTCTTGGATCATGTGTGGGTTCGACAGCTCTGACTACTATTCCGGGATCTGGTATGGGTTTGATATCTCTGACTATTGTTCTTGAATCGTGTGTGGGTTCGACAGTTATGAATACTGTTCTTGGATCCTGTGTGGGTTCGATAGGTCTGATTTCGGTACCAGGATCCTACGTGGGTTCAACAGAATAGATGATTTAGTGGCTATATCCAATCATCTCTAACACTCTACAAATGTTGCTTACCTGTGTGAGAGGAGTTAGTAACTTTTGTATTTTCATCATTATTGAGATGGATTACTTGATTACTTAGGTATATGTATGGGCATATACATAATTGGGGGTTATCTATTGATTTTATACATTTGGGTTTATCCTTGTTGGATTTTTTGGGACCTTGAGGGTCTCGGGGTCCCTACTGAGTATCGTTATACTCACCCCTATGTGGGCTATGCCCGCACCTTGTAGTGTTGGATGCAGATGACAAACAACGCTAACTGAGGCTGTGAGTACTAGGACTGGATGGTACCCAGAGGTGGACCTTACGACGAGTTGGTACATGGAGAAGACTGGCGGACATGGAGAGATGATAAGGATATTTATACCTACCCTTCCGTAGGAATCCCAGAGGATGACCCAGCAGCTTTTTTTCCCTTTCTTCAGTTTTATTTGTACATTTAGTTCCTTGTACTCTACAGCTGGGCTTGTTTTTCTTACCCCTTTTACTTTTTAGCACTCTTTTGTTATACAATTTACTTAGTGTTTTTTCTCCAGCTGTGTGCTCTATTGTATGCATTTACAGGGTATAAAGGAAATTCCTTCCCAGTTTTAGGAAATTACACCTTTGGTGCTAGTCATCAGCCCTTGGCCTGTGGAAGGCAAGCTTGGGGTAGTCATGGCACGGGCCCTGGGGGACGGGTCATGAGAAATTGGTATCAGAGGAGTTAGTTCTACTGTAGAACATAAGACTCTGATCTTTTATGTGAATCAATAGTGATAAGTGTAGTGAGTGTGGTTTTCAGTTCAGGGAGTCCAATGTTGGTGCGGTAGCCGATGGATCTATACACTAGGACCCTGACTTCTGATTTCTGACTCAGTGCACGAAAACACTGATTTTGTGTGTTTTCTTTGTCATTTCTTAATTTAGCCCACCAGGTCAGCTCACCGTGTATAATCCTTTGATCGTGTCACATCTATATCTTTTAGGGTGCCTCCACATAGACATCCAATTAGAGTTCTGAGAGTTGTACACACTGATAGCCCACTGAGTGATGAGGCTCTTATGCAGGACCTTCTTACAATGTTGGCACCTTCTGGTGGTGTACCAGCACCACCACCACCCATTGGGAAGAAGATACCACCATCCACACTGGCAGATGGTGCATGCTGACTGAGCATGTTGCAGGAGTTCCAGCAGTAGAGGCCTCTGAGGTTTCGAGGCGAGACACATTCCCACGTAGCTGAGGGCTGGATGGTGGCGATTGCTAGAGTTTCCCATCTAGTTGAGACACCAGTAGAGCAGACAGTGATCTTTTATACTAGTCTTTTTCAGTTAGTGACCATGAATATGGCCTTATTAGTGATGAGGCTTTGGTACATGGATATTTTCCTGAGATAGTACCTTCGGGTACTGTGCCACCTATATCACTACTCGTTCATCTACAGTTACAACCGGTGTTACTGGTAAAGGACACATGTTGTCTTAGTGACTTACACATGTTTCAAGATCAGATACCCCTCAGATTCTGAGGAGATCCCGACTCACAGGCAGCTGAGGACTGGCTCGAGGAGGTGGCTGAGAGTTCTCTAGAACTTCTATAGCTTCGGCAGGACGACATGTCTGTATCTGAGTATTCATCAAGGCAAACCGATATTTCTTGGTACACAATGAATATGATACGATCAGTGCTTTAGGGAACGAAATTTTGAGAGAGGTGAGTTTAAAGGAAATCTGAGCCAGCACTATTCATCCATGCCTTCCTACTTATGATAGGGAACTAGAGAGAACCTTTGTGGATGAATTTTCTTTGTCTAAATGGATACAGCAAGTGAATGTTAGTAGTGGGAAAGCAGGGAACTGGCACCAGTATCAGGGGCATGGGCTTGTAAAATGTGTTAGGGGAAGATGAATCTGCAGGTTAGTAGACATGGAAGCAGAGCTAGGAGAGCAGCATGTGGTGGTGTACTTTTTGACATGTTACAGTCACCCCCTTTTTGTGGACCCTGCCAGGCTCAGGGAGCTAGAAGAAAGGGGAAGAGAGTTATTGCATGTAGTCAAGGAATGCGAATCAAGGGCTCTAGGAATTATTTGAGGTACGTTCTATGTCTACTACTAGCTTCGATATCAATAGAAAAAGGTAGGAATAATTCCTTCCACAAATTTTTTCCAGGACCCAGAGTTTCCGGATAAACTGTTGACTTGACCCTTATGTGTGGAGATACCTTGGGGAGGAGACTTGATGATCACACTTACACCGATGGTGTGATATGACCCTTGATGTGAGAGTTTCGGTTGGAAAATCTTGGTGGTAGCGTTGAGGCCTAACAGCATTAGTTTGGGTTTGGAGTTGACATCCATAGTTCACACTCAGATTAACTGTATTAGGAAAATTGGTTGTGGTTTATCTACAGAATTGGGATAGGGTTTTCCTTGTTTGGTGAAAAGGAAACCTAGGAAGAACAAGATAAACTCATGCATAGTAGGGTGCATCCAATAACTTATGATTTGGCAAAAATCACCCTCGTGGCAGTAGAAGTTGACTTTGAGATAATCTATACCACTGGGAAGGGGAACATGGTATCTGACACACTCATCGTGTGGTTTGGCCTGTATTTGCTAAGTAAGGTGATAGAGCAGCTGGCTACTTTACAGATATCCTTTGTGGAAAGAGATGGATCAGCCTTCCTTAAGTCCCTTACAGTAACTCCCCCACTTCTTCAGCGAGTCAAAGAGGCATAGTATGGGGACACTGACTGCGAGAAATGACGTGCTCAAGTATCCGTATGGTAGGCACCTAATGGATTTTCTGAAGGTGGGGAGCACGTCATCCTCTTCAGAGGACGTACTATGGTACGAGTGTCATTTCATGTGGAAGTGTTAGGGAGTTTCATACATCCCCTCTAGCGGTACATCAAGGAGTGGCGATGATGCACCAGGATATCCGACGACAGCACTGGTGGCCGAGAATGAAGAAATCATTAGCAGAGTTTGTTTCTCAGTGCCTCACTTGCCAGAAAGTGAAGGAGGAGAATCTGGTACTAGCATGCTTGGATCTTTATTCGGAGGTCCCATAGTGGAAGTGGGATGTGATATTCATGTACTTCATGATAGGACTTCCACATAAATCCATAGGACATGACTTAATTTGGGTGATCATCGACCGACTCACCAAGTCGACCCACTTCCTTCTGATCAGAGAGTAGGGTTCAGTAGAGAGCTTCGGACACCTCTATGTGCAAGAGATTGTGAGGTTACATGAAGTACACTCGACGATTGTCTCTGATCGTGATTCACATTTTACTTTCCTTCTATGGAAGGGGTTGTAAGAGGATTTTGGGATGCAGCTTTGGTTGAGCACCGCCTTCCATCCTCAGACGGATGGCCAGACTAAGAGGACCATTCAAACCCTCGAGGAAATGCTCCATGCTTTTGTTCTTGACTGCAGTATCATCTAAAAGGATCACGTTACCTTTGTGGTGTTTTCATACAAAAATATCTATCAGTCCACCATTGGGATGGCACCTTTCTAGGCGTTGTACATGTGACCTTGCAAATCACCTTTGAGATGGACTGACCCATGGGAGTAAGAACTTGTGGGACCAGAGATGGTATGGGATACCACAAGGAAAGTGCAGATCATCCAGGAGTGGATGAAGACTACACAGAGTAGGCAGAAGTCGTACGCCGACATGACATGGAGACCTCTGGAGTTCGAGGATGGCGACCACGTCTTCCAAAGGGTCTCACCTAGATGATTTCTATAGAGATTTGGCCAAGGTATCAAGTTATCTCTGAGTTAATCGGACCTTTTCATGTCATCAGTAGAGTTGTAGAGGTGGCTTACCTCTTAGCTCTTCCACCTCAGTTGCACCGAGTGCACGCCGTCTTCCACATATCCCAGCTGAGGAGATATGTTCACGACCCTTCTCACGTCATTGACTACGGAGAGTTGGACGCCGACGATGGGGAGACTTCTACGGATTTTCCAGTAGAGAGTGGAGATCGACTAGAGTGGGTCATTCATGGATGGTTAATACCTCTAGTGCACGTTCGTTGACAGCACGAGAACCTCCAGGAGAGAACATGGGAGAGAGAGGAACATATGCGCGGTCAGTACGCCCATTTTGTTTCCATAGTTTGAGTTGTGCCTTACGGGGACATACAACCCTAAGGTGGGGAGAATTTAAAGACCTAGAATTTCCATGTAATGTTTTTTAAAATATATGGGAATTTTATGAGTCCACAAAATCAGACGGCGTGTTATTCCGAGGCCTGGAGTGCCAGGAATGATCCGTCCATGTTTTGTTAAGCTGAAGTTAATTCGCTTAAGTATTCTTCCTGAAAATTGGAATAACTCTTAAATGGTTACTCAGATCAAAAATCTGAGGGCACTGTTGCGCTCAGGATGGCAGATTTACCCTAAGAGTGACTTAATATTAGTCGGTGCGGGCCTCCTGTGAGAAAAATAAAAATTGGCATAACCATAAATAAAATAATTAAATAAATTATTTTATTTTTCAAATTCTTATAACTCACAAAAGGTAGCTTGGATTAAAAATCTAAGACCACCATTGAACTTGTGAGGGTATGCTTTATTTACACAGATACTAACTTTGGTTAGCACGGGCCGCAAAAAAAAGTTCATTTTTGGACGAAAATAAAATAATTAAGTGACAATTATTTTATTGTAAAATTCATAAATTTTAAATAGTAACTCAGATTGAAAATCTGAGAGTACCATTGGGATATTTGGGGATATTTTCACCTAGGTAGAGCCTAACCTTGACCAGTGCGGGTTGAGGGTGAATGATAATATTTTTCAAACTTTATTTTTTTGGGTACGTTCAGTAAACGTGCGAGCGGTGTTTTATAACATTTGAACTGGTGCTCGGAATTGCTATCCAACAACACTGTTGAACATGCAATGCCAGCATTCCCTTAAGAAGACTTTCACCTCGATAGTAGATGGATGAAGTCGAATGTTAGTTTTTGGGTTTTTCATGGAAATTATAAAATAAATTAAAATTCATTTTATTTTATTTTGACCTCCCATGTGGATATTTTAGGTGGGGTCCATCGAAGCTAATCCTCCACATATAAGTTGGAATTTGGGAAAACCATACCTTGAAATCCTATGAGAGGTTATGGTGTTGGGGACCACCTGGATTTTTTTTAAATCGCCTTGAAACCGTCCATTAATTAGGTGAAACCTCTCTAGTCCTTACTAAATATGGGGGGAGCCTTTTGGTATCCTCCCAATAATTATAGCCAGCATACCTCTTAAATTTAGCCAGCATAATTTAATTATATTTCTCTTTTTAAATTTAAATAACCATGTTGTTGGAATTTATGAAGGTTCCTAATAAATGAACCATCATAAATTACAACGATCGTTACCTACCGTCCTCCCTCTCCTATATATAGGAATCTTGGAAGGATGTTTTTGGATGGCTTCACCAAGAGATGAAGCGCTAGTAATGTGACGTGACACCCAACACTTGGAGGATTATGCTTCCTCCACAAAGAATGCATTTTTTCAATGAAGAACGATGTAGGGGAGCGACTTCGACTTCCTTCCTCGGAACCTACTCCGATGTAGGATGTCTTTGACTACGACGAGTCGGCACATAAACCGACGATCGAGGAAAACGCCGATGACCCTGATGCCCGTCTTTTCCCAACGATCTGTCTTCTTCCCCGTGCCAACGTCGACAAACAGCGAAAAAAGGTAGGGGGATTATTTTCTTGTTAATGCTTTCCTTGATTTTCTTTTGAGGATTGGAATAGAATCCTTGCGGAGGCTGAAGAATTTTAAGTTCATCGTTTTATTTTCTTGATGGACCGATTACTATCATCCTAAATGCGGAGGGTGCGTTCCAAACTAACATGGCATGAATCCTTCCACTGATTACTTTGTGATGTTCTTCAGCATGGCGATGAAGCGACTGAGGCAACATGCAATGACTGCGCTACCCGCGGACTCCGTAACCCGCGCAGCCCTCATGGAGCTTTGGCCAAACTGGCTCCCGGCTGCCACGGGCCTCCAGTGCACCTGTCGGCCAACCGGCTTCCGGCCGCAGCTGGCCTCCCGGCTTCCGGTTGAGGCAGGTGACCCTTGCACCCGCCGAACTCCCAGCTCCAGGCCGCCGCCAGCCTCCCATGTGCATGCCGGCCCCCCCACCTCCCGTCGGCCACCCTGCTTCCCGTCGGCCTCCCAGCCGCCCGCCCGCCCCCCAGCCGCCCGCCGGCCCGCCGGCCGCCCACTGGCCCCCCGGCCGCCCGCCATCCGTTCGGCCCGAGCCTCTGAGCCACTCCCCACCCGTGCCTGGCTGAGTCGGCCTTTCGCGGCCCTCGCGATGCCTCCAGGCCGAACCACCCAAACACCGACGTGTGGCTGTTCCGCGCCCTCGTGCTACTCTCAGCCTTCTGGGCTGGGCTAGATACGACAGGTCATGCTGGGTCGACCCAGACCGGGTCAGGCCGGGTCGGACCGGACCTGGGCCCACTTCGACCCGTTTACGCTCCTTTGGTCATATCATTGGCACCAGACGTCCGTTTGAAAAACTGTCAGAAGTGTTGGAAATCATGGAGCGTGACGGTCCCCTAGAGTATACCCGACTAGATTTTGGGGTATAGTTGAGATATCGTCAGGTTGGATCATGCACGAATCCAACCGGACCCTCGGTACTAAAAGAATAATAACTCTCAGACCGAGCGTCTGATTGATTTGTCGTCTGTTGCGTTGAGACCCCTATGAAGAGGAGTACCTTCGGGATATTTCTTAGTGGGACTTCGTGGAAGATAATGTATCGACACTTGTATTGGGGAGTGGACCCTCCTAGAATCAAGCGTGCTTGTGCGGAACCATATGGTTGGCTACTATCTTACTACTGTTCCTAGATCCTGTGTGGGTTTGACAGCTCTGTCTACTGTTTCTGAATCCTGTGTGTGTTCGATAGTTCCGAATATTGTTCCTGGATCCTATGTGGGTTCGACAACTCTGAATACTATTCCTAGATCCTGTGTGGGTTCTACATCTCTGAATATTGTTCCTGGATCATGTGTGGGTTCGACACCTCTGAATACTGTTCCTGGATCCTATGTTGGTTCGACAGCTCTGAATACTGTTCCTGGATCATGTGTGGGTTCAATAGCTCTGACTACTATTCCTGGATCCTATGTGGGTTCAATAGTTCTGACTACTATTCCTGGATCTTGTGTGGGTTTGACAGCTCTGAATACTATTCCTGGATCCTGTGTGGGTTCGATAGCTCTAATTTCTGTACTAGGATCCTACGTGGGTTCGACAGAATAGATGATTTAGTGGCTACCTTTACTCATCTCTAACTCTCTACAAATGTTGTATACCTGTGTGAGCTGTGTCAGTAACTTTTTTTGTTTTCCTCATGATTGATATAGATTAGATGATAACTTAGGTATATGTATGGGCATATACCTAAGTGGGGTTATCTGTTGATTTCATACTTTTTGGTTTATCCTTGTTGGATTTAGTGAGACCTTGAGGGTCTCGGGGTCCCTATTAAGTATCGTTATACACACCCCTAAACGAGCTATTCATGCACCTCGTTTTGTTGGATGCAGATGAAAGACAACGCTGAATAAGGCTGAGAGTACCAAGACTGAACGGTAACCAAAGGCGGAACTTAGAACGAGTCGGTACACAGAGGAGACTAACAGACATGGAGTGCTGAGAAGGCTATTTGTTCCTACCCTTCATGTAGCAATCCCGTAGGATGACCCAACTACAGTTTTTCCATTTTTCAATTGTATTTTGACTTTTAGTTCCTTGTACTCTACAGTTGGGCTAGTATTTCCGGCCCATTTTACTTTTTAACAATATTTTTTTATACAGTTTACTTAGTGTTTTTTATCACGTTGTGTGATCTATTGTGTGAGTTTACATGTTATAAAGTAAATGCCTTCCCATTTTTAGGGAATTATGCCTTTTGTGCTAGTCGCCAGCCCCTAGCCTATGGAATGTGAGCTTAGGGTAGTAACAGCACAGGCCCCGGGGGACAGGTCGTGACAAATTATATTTGATAAATTGGAGGAATAATGTTAGAAAATATTATTATTTAAATTAAATTAAAAAATATACAAATTACATAATTTCATTTATTGAATTATTATGTAATGATAAGAAATAATAATCAAATAATTACTTTCTAAAAAAATATTTTCTTTATATACCGATTTAATTTATTTATGATCTTTATTTGAATGTCATTTTCTATTATTTTGAGTATCAAACCTATAACATAGTATTTTTTAAAAATGTATAAAAATAAATGATGATTAACACATTTTTTTATCATTTTTTATAAATAAGGATAAAACAATTTAAAGGGAAAATGGGATATCTTTTAGAAGACTATTTTTATTAGGGAAATGTATTTTATTTTATTAAATTAAAGTAGTTAGTATTTATGTATCATTTTATTAAAAAATTAACTATTATTTTAAATGTATTTTATTAATATTCATAAAATAGATTTTACTAGGCAAAAAATATTAATTAAATATCTTGTATACATATAATTACATTTTTTTAAATTATTGATATTTGTTTCTTTATGGATATTATAATAAATTATTCCGCCAATATTAATTTAATATAATAATTTTTTTCATTTTTTAAATCATCTTGTAGAAATTATAGTTTTTGTTCAATTATAATTTTATACATAATGAATAGTTACAATAGAAAAATTTAAATAATCAAACTAAATAAAAAAATTATTAAAAGGGGTTAAAGTAAGGTATAAGGCTTCAAATATCATAATAAAAAAATATTTATTTCATTGATTGAAAATATATATACTATAACACATCTTATCTTCTAATTTTTGAATCTTTGATTTGACATCCCAATGAAAATGTCTTTATATTATTTTAAAGATAAGGGTATTTACTAGGGTTTCACTCATACCACTTATAGATGGGAACCACCTCTAATCACTAGATCACTAATATGGAGCATCATATATTGACCAAGGACCTCCCAAATCACAAAAAATGAAACCAAACCATTATTTATATGTACTAGTCTCACCAAAAACCAACCTAAACAATCACCAAGGTTGATACAAAGGAGGATTCCATAGGAAGATGTAATCACCTTTACCAAGTACATTTAAGATTCATTCTTCTTTCACAGCTTCCAAATATAATATAAGCACATAAAAATTGTAAAATATATATTATTAATATACTAACCTGTCATTATTTTGTTGAAATAATCATTACAGACCTCTAATACATATAATGGAAAATGAAAATGTCACTCACATACATGTTTGAACTTCAACCTTAATGTAGTGATATCTTTCATTTATCATTAATTTCTATCAATGATTATTGTAATGATATTTATCAAATAATTTTTGAATATAGAGAGCTAAATTATTAAATATCATCCCTCGTTTTCATCCATTTAAAAATAAAACATCACCCATGTGTACATGCGGACTACCACCTCCATGAAGAATTATATTTCATTTTTCATCAACAACGTAGATGTATAGTTCCAAAATATAATATAATAAATAGAAAATATATAAAATCCATTATTATAATTCTATAAACATGGAAAAATATCAAGGATATAAAAATTCAAACCAAAACAATCATAGAGAACTATAAAGATAACACCCAAATATTAAATTTAACAAAAAATTCATAACAAATGCTAATAAGAATGTATAAGTGGATGCTATCATTCAACATAAAATAAATTTGGTTATGATATTTATTTTAAAAAAATTAAATTTATTATAAAGGTGGTTAGATCTTGTTCAACTAATTGGATGAATGAGGTATAATTTTATGTTATATTCTCAATTTTTTCATTATTTCTTTATGGTTAAATTTCAATGTGGAAAAAATTATAACATTATATCATAGAAAAAAATAATTTTACTTCCCCTATAGTAATTTAAATTTTTTTTGGAATATTCTTTTCTTTTTCCCTTACTTTTTCACTCAAAAATAATGATTTCTAAATAAATGTCCCATTTATTTCTCCCTTTTCATCAAGAATGTTTTTACTTCATATCCATGATCTTAACCCTTTTATTATTAATTTTCTTATCAAAATATAAATAATAATAGATATTTATTTACAATATTTTATTTTCTCTAATAATATTTTAATTTAATCTTCTTGTATTTTTCCAAACAGTCTGATTTCTGTCATTCTTAAATGATGTGTAAAAATAATGTTTTTCAAGGTTACCAACATGAAAATAAATTACTTACATATTTTCATTTTTTTATAAATATACTATTAATATTCTATATTATTTTCAAAAACATATACTAATCCAAATTTTGTTGATATTCATGAAAAATATTTAATAAAAAATGTGATTTCTTATAGTTTTCAAATATTATTTATAATTATTTTATAAAATTGATTGTAATATATGTCAACATACATTAACAATCACATTTCATCAATAGGTATATGAACTAATTATACCATCTACCATATTATTAAAATGACTTCTGATGGTATTTTATATAAATATTAGTGAAACCAATTTATTCTTTATAAGTAAATTAATCATTGAATGAATATTGAAATTTTTCATGTTATTCTTGAAGACCTAGAAATAAATTATCATTATATGATTTGTGGGTCTATTATTAATCACCATTTTATTAGTTAATATATTTTATCTCATGAGATAATATAATAAATACATGATTATCCCAATCCCAAGAGGGTACAAAGGCAGTTAGACCATGTATAAAGAATTACACAAGTAGTTTCCCAATCTAAAAATGTATTGAACGTATTTGTGGATATCAATGAATAATGATTTTATGAATATTTTTATATCAAATGTTAAATCCGTGCACATTAGACATTATTATTCCTATACAATTATATCATAGCTCATGATTTTTTTATGTTTCACACTCTTTAACCCATATTATTTGTTTTGATGATTCGTTATTTAATGACTCATGATTTAAGATAAACTTATTTCAGTATGATCATTATGAATGTTCATTATATATTCATCCCATTATTATTAAATTTTTACCACATGTCATCTTTAAAATGTTATTACCTATGTTTAACCTTGTTGAACATCCTATCTCACAAATTTTTAGATTTATATTTTCCAATGTTATGATGACTCAAATGAAGTTTGATAAATCTAGAATAGTATTCAATGATAAGAATTTTTATAGGATATTTGAAGATTTTATGTAAATAAATTTCATAGATAACTAGTATCTAACGAAACTAAACATTTATTGTTCTTGTGAATATTTTATTATGATATGTATTAGATATTCATCTAAAATGATTTAATATTTATTTAATTGATTCTGGGATTCCCCATTTTAAATTAAATTGGGGTTTAGGTATTTTAGTTATTAGGTTATGCGGAATGGGTCGATGAAACTAATAATAAAAATTGAAAACCAAATATTATATATGAGAACTTATAGTTTAATAGATTTATTAGAAGGTGTAAAAACTAATGACAAATTAAGAATGATTTTTGAAACCAGATGAATGATTTATATATTTAATATTATTTATTCTCATTCTAACCTTTTTAGATTAATAAAATGGTATTCCCATTATGAAATTTGATAATGGAACAATTTATATATTATTATAAAAATTAAATTAAATAATTTTATAATGTTATATGCATAGTTTTATATCTATAAAATCTGGTAGGGGTACTATATTACAACATTGAAGATTAAATGTTGAAATATTATTGAATACTTTTAATAGTTTGATTTTTATCTCTCTTTCAAATGAATCATCTCTAATATAACCATATAGGAATATTATTTTTCAAGTTTGGTTGTGCACATTGTTATGAGATTATATTTTATTTGGGAATGGATTGATTATACCTATATAGATCCCATATAAATTTCTGAGGAAAGGAATC
Source organism: Viscum album (assembly GCA_963277665.1). Lineage (NCBI taxonomy): Eukaryota > Viridiplantae > Streptophyta > Magnoliopsida > Santalales > Viscaceae > Viscum > Viscum album. The sequence continues at coordinate 91,302,100 of OY728147.1, forward strand.
AAATTTTGATATATTGAATCAGCCAATGATTGTACATCATTTCATAGTTAAATATGAAATTTTAATGGAAATTATTTCTAATATATGTGCCTTATTACCAATACATGGGGTGTATTTATGTGAAATATTTAGAAAGAAATTCGACATTTCATATGTTATTTTTGTGATTGAATTTGATATTGTATTCCAAGAAGATTTTCCTTGTATTCTATCAAATTTTTATGTACTATTTTCAAAATAATTCACATATAAAAATGAACAAATTTCAAAAAATCATTGCTAAATTGACTCAAATGATTAAAAATAATTAAATAAGCAAATCCATTAGAAACTATAAAATTGATTCATATACACCAGTGTATCACAATCATGTTAAATTATTCTTTTTATTATGAATAGATAAGTGTTATTGTTTTAGTTCATTGATTATTGGTAAAATAAACAAGAACACTATAAAATAAATTTGTCCTCAACCCAATATTGATGACATTTTTGGCCAACTATTTTGGGAGTAACACTTCTTAAATATTGATATTCATTTTGGATACAATTAATTAAGGGTTAAATGAATATATTATCATGATACACTTCAATTTTATGTAATGATATTATGAATTTCAAGTAATTACATTCATACATAGAAATTCACCCATTATCTTCATGTATATGATAAATAGAGAAACTACATATTACCATGAAATGTTTTATAGTTTCTATAGATGACATTTTCATATATTAAATGTGAAATGAAGTTCATGATGATTATTTGAGGAATGTCTTGATGAAATTATCAATTTGGACGCTATATAAATTTTTTAGAAAATGTGGATTCAATATACTGAATATATAATTCTTTGTTCATGTAATAACAAGATAAGGTGTGTCTATAGATCCTTTAATAAAGGCGGTTATTGAGAAAGGACATAGAATAACCATGGTACCTGATTTATATATTTTACATTGATTATATTGATACTATTGGTAATTTGTGTGACACTAGTCATGGATATTAAATATAATATAAAATTTTATTTGGAAGGGGACCATGTTCTTTTGGATAGATAAATGTGATGAAAAATGTTAAGGAGTAAAAGAGAATCATTTTATGCTAAAATATTCTTACACTAACATGTAGTGGAGAAGGGATTGTTATGTAAATTGATACAATGAATAAAGTGTAATTTTGTATTCTCATTTATAATTATGTGGTAGTAATATATATATTTAAACTAATTAAAGGTTGATAAAAAATATTTCATATCTCATTATTTAGAGTGGGAAATTATAGTTTTTTCATTGTTTATATTTTCATTATCTCAATTGGAAAAGGTGTTCTATATATTATGATCCATAGTGATTAATGTAAATATTTATATTGAGGGATTTTGATATTTTAAAATTTTGAGGTTTGTATTTTATTAAATATTATGTAAAATTAATAAATTACCACCCCAGTAAGCCAAATAAGGTGAATGTTACTATATGTTGTAAGGAGAAAGCTCATTTATCCCAAATAAGTATTTAAATTTATCCAATACATAGGTATTTGTTGACGGTGACCCTATAAATCATTAAGGAATCGGAAAAAACTATTATTCTCAAATAAATATTCATTCACTTATTAATTTAACTATTTAGGGGGCATAAAATAAGGATATATAGCTAAAAAAGATAATAATTGATTTAAAGATCAGTCATGACTCTGGTGGGATGATATGAATAAAGAATCCTAAATTTTTCACTTTAACTATATAATTGATGAAATAATTTCTGTATTAATCATATATCTCTTCGTTTAAAATCAATATGGGAATCACAAGTATTTTTATAAAAATAAATTATCATTTAAAATGTGATAACATAAAGAGGGATATATTCAATAATCTTTCTCAATTATTGTTATGTCAGTAGTTTATGTCTTAACAATAGAATCCTTAGGGGATGGAAAACTATTAAATATACCAATATGGAAATGTAAAAATATAAATAAAAATACCTTTATAGGCCTCCCTATGAAATTTATAGGCAATAATTCCATTTTTTTATAGTAAATTTCAATATGTGGTCATTTCAATCAATTTCTCACAAGTCCAAAATTATTGGAAACAATTGGCATCTAGTATGTATGTGTGAAATATTACTCTCAATTATATTTGTTTGAGATTGATGTTTTATATGAAAATATAAGATAATTATTTAGTAATAATTGAATACATTGTTAAAAAGTACTAATCAATATAATCCTCAGATATACGGTTATATTTATATGTCAATTAAAACCATATAAGGACTATTTAGAACTTTCTTTATGCATTTTATCTATTGAGTGGATCAATACCATTGGAAAGTAAATATTTCTTACAAAAATTTCTTCTACATGGGAATTAAAATTTATTTTTATAAAAATATCAATGGAAAAAACTAAAAGAAAACATAATTTTTTTAATAATGTTGATGTATAAAAGCTATTTAGACCAGAGCTTGATGAGAAAATGGTAGAGATAATTAGTGGTATTCATCATCACAATAAACCATATCAATTACAATAGAAACTTTATTCCATTAATAATCAATGATATCTTAATATCGATTTTATTCGAATGTTATTCTTAAGAATAGATCATTTGATTGAAGCGATGACATTTGGAATGAAGGGGAAACTGAGTCTGAAATTTATTGGTACCTTCATTATTCTTGATCATATTAGGATGATGTATTATAGATTGTTTCAATGAATTAAACTCTCCCAAGTTCATACTGCGTTCAATGTGATTATTTGGGGGGAAACATACTTGATCTTTAAAATAAGAAGATATTAGAGGTTATAATATATGGATTATGAGATTTATATTAGGAACATAAAGTATATATTGTAGATTGGAGAGGTAATATATTACATAACTTGACTATTCACTTGGTCAATGCCAAGTGGAAAATTCTTATATTTTGGGATGCTATATTGGAATTTGAATATGTAATTAGAAATACGTATATTAATCTAATTCCTTTATAATAATTTAACTTGTATCATGAAATTATTCTATGGGGTGGGGCATGAAAAAAAATGTATCACCCTAGGTTTTGGAAAATATTGTCCTTTAATAAATTTGATCTTTTCAAATTTTTATAATTCTCTAAAAAAGGTATATATGTTAATAATTATTTTTAAAAATAAAAAATTAATGACATTATTAGATATTTAAATAATAATATTATAATAAATTGCCTAACAATATGGTAAAAACCACTTAAAAAAAATTTCTTTGTTACTACATTGAACGATTTTGTTAAATTGAGTATTTTTTTATATTTAGTAATTTTGATGAATTATTTTACTAAAATAAAATTTTCAAATTTATGTAATAAATATGAAAATCAAAAAACTAAATTCCAGGAATTTTTCTTTAATGATAATAAATACTATCCTTGTAATTCTTTATAAATGAAAAGTGTTTAAATTACAAACACTATTAAATTTTTGTGTGTTTTAATTAAAAATGTAATTTCTAATAAAATGAGTATTAAAATTATGAAATATTTGTATTATACAGGTAGTAAAATTAATTATCATTCACACATTTACTTTATGCTTTATATAAATTTTTATAAATTTATTTGATATAAAATGAGATATTTAATAGGAAAATATTTTTTGTGGGAAATGTATTATATCATTGAAAATTCGATTAATTGCTATTTAGGAATGATATTAATGAAATGTGAAGTTAACATATTAATCAAATAAATTGAAATTAATTTAATTATTTTGTATTGTAAATGAATGAGTGTAAAAAAATTATACTTAATGATAATTTATCACTAAATAAGGGTTTTATGTTTTTTCTCAAAGATTAGAATTAATTTATTCCACTTTTATAAATTTAATAAAATAAACTGGTTTCCATATTTTTAATTTTATTGTAAATTTTTTCAAATTATGATAAAAATATTTTTATTCATTAAGATTAGTTACAATGATAATAGTTAAGTCATCGTGAAAAATTTTAAAATTTACCAAAGTGTTAAAATGTGGGATAAGGTTTTAAATGACAGAAAAAACATAATTTAATAATTTTTCCTGAGTGTTGTTAAATAATCCTCTACATTATATTGTAAATATTTCTCACCTTGTTGTTACTTTCACTTGAAGATGACATTATATTATTTTACTATTAAGGTTATTTATAAGGATTACACACCCTTAACATATTAATCAGTGTCTCCTCTCCAAACATAATCACACACATTAAGAACCATAAATCATCCAAGATATACCCAGATAACTTTTCAAAATTTTTCCCCATCTAATTTAGGATTCATAATTTCTAGAATATATTCCTAAAATGTCTTAAGGGTATATTTGAAAGAGGATACCCATGGAATGATAATTGACTTCATTGAGTTATTTTATGTTTATTTATTATTAAAGATACTCAAAATCATCAATAAAATCATAAAAATAATATAATCAATATAACTAGTATGATAAAATGTTATTATTTTTATGAAATAATATTTATCTACCTCTATTGAATCTAAATGAAAAAAACATTACTCATGCATATATCCACACTACCACCACTATAAGGCATTGTATTTTATTTTTCATCACCACATCTTCGGGATGGTTATAAAGATGATTATAAGGAATATATATTGATATTTATTAAATAATTATTTCTATGGAATGAAAGTTTTTTAACTTACTCTCTATTAATCCACTAAAAATGTAACCATTTGATTGTGTGTATGTGCGGTGCACCCCCTCCGTATGTTGATGTATTTAATTTTACATCTATGGAATGAATAGATAATTATAGAAGTGTATAAAAAAAATAAATACAATATTTATGAGGTGGTGGATCACACATACACACAATAAATACTTACATTTTTTACGTTCCAATCATTTTACTACAAAATATATAATGATTTTTAAAAAAATATAACGTTATTTCACTTTTTTGAGTGGGAATCAAGCTCTTCTATGTCAATAATGTTAAAATTTTATGTATGTTTTTATATAATATTAAATAGTTTCTAATGTAATTTATCTAATATCCTCTTTTTTCACAAATTTTTAATGGAATTTGGAATTTATTTTCTAAGCACTTAATTTTTTAAATTCTTTATCAAGGCATTGAATGAATGTTTTTAATTTTTACTAGATGAATATATTTTTCTTCAATTATATACATTATTCATAAATATTCTTATTATTTTTGTTTCCATATTCTTCCAATGAATATATTATTCCCATAATTTTATTTAATTTTTAAAAGGTTTCTAAATAAAATATAATTTCATATTATTTTTATAAGCATATTTATTATTCTTTTATACTTTTTTCATCTATATCAACATCCTTTTTTAATAATTATATATCACAATTTATATTTACTTATTATACATCAACACTTATTTATCTGGATTTATTATATTTGAATTTTATTGAAATATTCATGAAACCCGTTTCTTTTTCTTAAGTAGATTATCCTTTAAATAGATGACAATTTATTTTATATTTTTATTTAATACTTATTAATACATTATGATTATGTGATAGGTGGGTCAATTAAATACCTTTCATTAATTGGGGAATGTTTTATGTCTCATGAGCTCAATGGGTACTTGGTAAATTATTTCAATTCCATGAAACTATAAAGGTAGTCAGAGGAAACCCCATAAGGTACATAGGTTGTTGGCCTAATAATGCTATTAAATGAATGTATTTGTTAATTTCTATTAAATATGACTTATGTTTATGCAACAATTTTGATCCAATCTTTAAAAAAACTTTTGTTAAGACTATGATATTCACTCATGGATCATGATTCGTTCATTCTAAACAATCTTATGTGTTATCCCCTTTTTTGTGTAAATGATTTATTCCATGAATCATGATCTATAATTTATGTCTTTTGGTATGATATTTTTATTTCATAATTACATTATCATAAAATTATATTCATATTAATTCCTTGTATCATCTTTAATTATCATCTCTCATGTTTATCCTTACTAATCATAACATATCTCCCCTACTTATGTTTCCATTACCCTATGTTATGAATATGGATATTAAGAATGATATTTATTGAAGGGTACTATGTGAAAATACTACCAATGGTAATTTAGGGTTATTTTTCAAGAATAAAAATGTTATATATCTAGTCACAAGATGATATAATAATTTATATTTATTAGGATTATATTTTAATTATATTTGTTTCATATTCATAAAAAATGATATACTATTATTTTATGTGATTATTGGGTCACCACACAAGATATAGTCTAGTAGATTTTTATCCCTAATAACAATGGATTGAGAGAATATCATTCCTAAAAAATGCATTGTTTCTCATGAAATATATTTCCTATCATTATGAATGGTTCATAAAAGATCATTACACATCAAATTAAACAAAACATATATGTTCATAGTTGTATGAACATTAATTTAATGACATAAAGGTCATTTCTGTAAAACCATAAACTGTAAGGATGTCAGGTATTTATCGGGTGGTTTTATAATTCATGTCATATAGTCTACCCAGAATATAAATTTAATAACATATTGGGTATATATTATATCTTCAAATTTCCAAAAAAAATATATCATAATCCTTTTAAAAGAGAATGATTTATATATTGTATACACAATTATAAACTTGGATAAAATATCACACTTTTCCATTAATTATGCCTTAGTGTTTTGAAATTTTTAATAAATTTATTTTATCCCATAAACTATTCCAAATTTATACAATATCATTTTATTATTCTCAACCATATATGAATTTTTTATGGTCATGCATGTAGGAAATAATTTTTTCTTGATTCTCATTTCATTCGGGGAAGTATAGATGAACTTGGAGTTCTCAAAATGGGATGATTCAAAAATCTTGTTAATTTAAATAATACTCTATATCTTAGAGAGATAAAATTATATTCCTTCACATTTTTTATGTAGAGGATTTACATTAGGATATAGTGATTCATCAATTCTATTTTTTATATCACAAATTTGGGAAAGGATACCTTCAAATATCTACACACAGTATTATCATATTATCATTGGATATTTGGGGACTTCCAGATATAATATCATAGACTAATCTATAAATTTCAAATTCATTCAAAAACACTTAGAAAATGGTATATACATTAATGTTCATTTTCCAAAATTGACCATATATTAAATACAAGACATAGAAACTTAGTTCCCCATCATTTATACAGCCATGGATCTTCTTCCATTTCTACTCTAATATTATATTGTAAACTCATTTCTAATTACAATATATATCTTAATTTCTACTATAACATGATGAAAAATAATTTGTATAATATCCCTCTTAGATTTATCCATAATATTTTCCCACATTGATTCCCTTTTATCTGATTGGTTGTTCCATCACCACATCCATATCAGGTTTTCCCATTGTTATGATTTTGGATTCAAACATTTTATCGTGTCTTTCTATTAAGAATTCAATAATGTTGGGTTTAATTGCATTTATATATGTATAATCATATATTTCACTATAATATCCCATTCACATGATATATATCTATATAGAGTCTTTTTTTGAAATTCATAATGTTGGATTATAATTTTTTAAAGATACATATTATTTTATAGGTCTCACATAATAGATATAGGTAAAAATTATTTCATATAACATATTCTAAAGTATAGTAGCCTGAGAATTTAGATATGGTAATTATGTTTAATATGATGTTTTCTATGTGATCTAGGACCCTATTTATGTTTTAAGGGTCGTAAGGTATGATAATAATAGAGTTTCAAGATATTTTCCTAGGATTTGGGATGTAATATTAGAGGAGGATGAAAACCAAAATTCACTATAGGGTACCCTGGTATGTGGAAGAGATGCATTAGAATATAAATTTTAGTGAAGTTTAATGGGAATACTTCTACCATGTGGAAATATAATATTATGGTTCTATGTATGAATCAATTTTTGGGGCTGGTCAAGGACCATAGTTAAACCAGGGGTTTTGTAGCATGGTTAGTGCTGAATGAGAATTAAAATTACCTTTTTATGATTTAATTATAGTTTTTTTTTGCTGTTCAATCAATAAAATTGAGGGATTCATATTTATGTGGGTTTTAGTGAGATTTGTTTTTGTGGATGTAGGGTCTAACTCTAGATTAACCCTCGTCTATGACATTGGGGATCTATGGGAGTGTTTCTACAATATACCCCAATTAGCCATGCCATAAAGTGTTTCTAGATGAGGCATTACACTATGACCCCAATTTGACATGAAAATGTTAAAATTTAAACTAGTTTTTTTTTAGTTATTTTTAATTGTTTTTTATATATTTTATTTTTAAATGAGCTTGTAACCTCATTTTATCCAATAGTAAAGGGGTAGTTCTTAATTTCCCCTCACTCTCCTCCACTTACCTAAGTATGATCATTTTTTGATGGATAATATTATTATAATCCATGGTGCATAGTTTCAAATACAAATATCTCTCCTTTTCTTGATATTATTTTTCCCATATTCCATTTCATTATCTTGAATTGGTTGTACAAAGAAATTAAGATTGGGTTTTCCAAATTATTTGATTTCATTTGATCAATGACTAATTGTGTTAGTTTTCCCAAAAATTATATTCTTACCTAATTTAGGAAGGTAGTGTATATTAATATCATATAATTTATTTATTTTTATCCATATGGTGATAATAAATCATGGGTAATGTACTTTTTGTGACTATGAATGATACCACTTAGGGTTTCAGTTGTTCATTTGAGACATCAATTATTATTCTCATTTTGGAAATGATGTGAGATTACTGGCCAATGTTTTTTCATTTAATTTATTTTTTAATTTCATCTCATTTTATTTTCTATTGATGGTTATTGTAATAGTGATGATTATCTTATGGTGGTTTCGTTGTAATATTCTTGTCTTATGGGGTTGTGGGGTGAATTAGTCTTACAAAGTGATGGGAATATTGTTGACCATTTCAATGGTTGTGTGTAGAGTTTAATTGAATTTGGATCGTATATTTTTGGAGATATAATATCATAAAAGTATATTATTTTTTGGGTTGTGTTCACATAAGAAATTTAAAATGATGTGGTTTTGACCAATAGTAGTTTGGGGTATCATCTGTAGATTTGAGAGTATCCGGATTAATTTTTTCAACCATAATTTCAAAGAAAAGGTAGATTTTATATAGCCATTGGATCTTGGGGTGATGGAGAATACAAGTTTTATTGATTATTCTTGGAGTATTATGGGAAATCTTATGATTAATATTATATACTCTATTAAAAATGATTCTTTTTTGTTCAATGCATTTTGATGGGATTTTGAGCAAGTGGTTGGACAATGAATTTGTTGGAATGTGATTACTTTTGGTATATGATTGGTATGAAGGATGATGTAACTTATAAAATTAAAAACTATGGATTTATTAACATAATCAATCACTGGATGAATTAGATAATGGGATTATCCATGTCTAGTTGAGAAATATATGTAGTTTTTTTCTAGATTGAATCAATATTAATTTATTTAACCTTTTAAATAATCATATGCATATTTATTATATTTAGGGGATCTTTTAATTTCGTTTTCTTAGTCCAAAATTAGACAATTCTTTTCCCCTATATGATGTATGAATACTGTATATCTTATAAAACATTAATGGGTAAGATATTTTAATCTAGAACATAATAGTTAGAGGTGAGGTGGATGAATGGGTTGGATGTTGATGGTTTGAGGTGGAACAGGTGCATACTCGATATTGATTGGGGGGTTTTTATTTTCTTTTTTTGAACTATTGTGTGTAATTAGAATATGGGAAATTTTATTTTTCTCATATAATTCATATATAATTATAGTTAAAATAAGTGAATGTATTGTGGTATGTCAAAATATGTGAAGTGGTTTTACATCATGTTCAGATTTTTATCATTTCCTTTTTTTCTATTATCCATATTTTGTATTTACGTTTAGATGGTATATTCAAGAAAATATCACCCCTTATACAATCACTAATATTTATAAATGTTTATAATACTAGTGCACATGATGTTAGTGTTTTTAAAGATCAAATATTGTTTGAATGTCGGTGAATGATTTGATTCAAAGTGGTCTTAGTGGTAGTTGTTATAAAAGAATATCCTGTGGTTTTTATATTATTAATTTGGTTATGATAGAAATATGCTTAAGGATATTCCTGAAAATGGGATATATCTTCATTTTTGTGCATTTCCAGCACATTTACAGATTAAATTACATGTTAAAAGGGAAGGAATAATTACTCTTTTTATTTTTTGTTAACAGCTTCATTTTTGTGAATTGTACATTACATGATGTATATGGGTAATGTTATTTATTTTATGTCATAGAATCATTTTCCAATAAGGATATATGGGTTAATTATTCATCATTATAGGATCATACGACACACATGAAATATGTGCCCCTATTTTTTATTTTCACCTTTGTTCTGAAAGGGATTTTTTTTGGATAATTAACGTTTTAGGAATACCATACTATTTTTACATATAGATTATTTATGAAACGTTACATAGTTAAACTAGATATATAGATCATACTTTTTTTGAGATATAAATTATGAGACTTTGTGTGTGTGAATCTATGTCGTAGCTAACCTAGATACTAGTTTTTGAAGTTGTCGGGATAGATGATATATTTTTTGATATATAGAAAGGTGTATGGATACGTGTGATGCACTATTTTTTACATCATTTCCTATTTTTATTATTTTTAATTTTATATCATTATAGATAAGGATTTAATTTTCATAATGAGATACATTATAGACAAACTCTATTTTAGTTTCAGGATAATGAAGATATAGTAGAATTGAATCACTCATTGGATGGGCTTCAAGAGTGTGGCAGTGAGTAAGAGCCATAGGTATAAATTATTTGGTTTTCAAGATATCCAAAGTTGTTATAGGATCTATTTTTATTGTATGATGAGTGGATCATGGATATTTTTATCATAATTCTTTAGAGTATTGGTCTGGGATCTCATGTTGTTGAGACATCCATCATATACATGAAAAGGGAGTTAACGTCACAATATTCTCTTTGGTTTCAAATATATTGCAAAAACCTATTATGTGACTTATTTGATTGATTGTTTTTTGGAAATATTTTATTAGATCAAGATTCCTATTGGGTGGATAATGAGGTTGGGGACATATAGCTCCTAGTACATATGAAATTTTGGTGGGAGGTGTAAGTACTTGTATGTTTGCATGAGGAGATAATTTTTACAGACTTTTGGAGTGATTCATTAGTAATAAAATTAATGCGATGTTGAGGGAGTATTGATCCCATTATTTCATGAAACATATATACGGATAAATAATGTATATATTATACTATGCTATTAACTGATTTATGTTATATACACTACTATTTTTAGGTATTGGGATCCTTGTGGTTTAGTGATTCAAGGATGGTTGATAACATTCAATTAGGTTTCTGGTAAATATATTTAGGTCGAACTTATGTTATATTTTTGTGAACTAGTAATTTATAATTGTGATTAGAATTAGTGCTTTTAGTATATATATTTGGGAAGTATAGTTTTTTGAGATTGGTAGTGGAGTTCATGGGAGCTGATATCAGGGAAGATAGAGGGAAATTTCAATTTTTTCACTAAGGAGTGTGTTTTTTAAAATATTTTCATAGTATATATTGATAGGGAATGTTTTTGAACAGTGCGAATGACCACCATATTATTTCTCAACTTGTACCCAAATGATAATTTTGGATTTTTTTTCTATGTAAATTCATTGTCAAACAAGGGTTGTGGACCTGAATAGACTAAATCATTTGAGGTATATTCAAGAGTGGTGTTAAGACCAAGTATATGGGAATCATTAAATTCATATGTAATGGATGTGGGTAGGATACAAAGGATTGTTATATTTATCCCACATTGAGTTCAACTCTAGAGGTATAATAAGTAACATGTATTCACTCTTCATGTGAACTACCTAAGCTTTATCTAGCATTCAAAGTGTATATTGGAAATACATTGTTATTAAAGGGAACCCCAGGAACCTTTTTTATCTTTTCATAATGATTATTGGTGCATAAACTTTATATGTGATAAATGGAATGATATATGAACATTTAGGTGTCTGTATCATATATTTTGTTTGATAAATATGATGTATGACTTTATAATGTCAAATACAGGGTTTTATATATGATGTTGAATGATTAAGAATTATGGTTAGAACATGAGGCTTATGAAATTAAGAATGAGTGTGATATAATCATATTATTAAGAGTTTAAGTTGGACTGTGAATTGTTTTTTGATTCCTATTGTATTTCTTTACCTTGAATGAAATTGGTAAATTTTATTTCTTTAGTTGGGGTGACCGGATAAAATACATATTTTTTTGGAATCATCTAGGTGTTTTAGTATTTTTGTGTGGGACTACCATTTTTCTATATAGTTGGTTAGTGTGTGCCTCGATATTTCCCAAGGATGAGATATCTCATATGGATGATTTTATAAAGTAATTTTCACTTCTGTGGGGTAATTTTAGCCTAATATTAAGTCTACCATGTGGTTTTGGACATTTTTATGGTTGTAATTGGTGTTACTATACGCTGAGATTCAATTGATTTATCACAAAATATGATTGTTCCCCTATGAAATCCATATAATATGAGAACAAGTAAAAGAACATAGGGATTCAATAGTCTGATATAGCTTGATTGAAATTGTTATAAAACATTTTTTAGTTGGTAGACATGAATATACAATTAATGGAAGGAAATGTGTATGTCCAACATCACTCACTAAGTAACTAAACATTACAACCATTTTACCCCATAAAAAGGTTAATTAAATGGTTCTTATTAGGGTTTTCCATTTTCAAGATATCAGGATATATACTGAAATCTGATAACACAATACCCACTAGTTGATTTGTAAGCCTAGAGTGTATAACTAGACCAAACAAATCATGAATATAACTAATATAAACTTCAAAAAAAATCAATAGTAATTATTATTATAGATAAATAAAGAAAAAATTTTATAGTAAAACACCGTCTTGTAGAGATTAAAAAAATGTAGTGACATCAGATTTCATATGGTTGACTATATTTTCCAAATTTTCAATGTCATCAATAGAGCCTGAATGAGCCCAAACATTTTCTAGATAAAATATTGCGATATTTTACTTTAGTATCTCGATGGATTTTCCTTTTTTTCAGTTTAGTGAATGTGCATTACAGTTTTCTCTAAACCACATGCATAATAAGAGACAAAAATTGTCAAACATGTGAGGATTGGAGAAATTTTTTAAACTGATGATAGGTTAGTGTGAAATTATAATGGACACTTGAAAAATAATTGTGTAGTTTCTTCATTTACCATTTAGTTATAGGTGGAGATGGATAACAACTAAAATCATCTTATCTTTCCAATCAATATCTTTTTATGATAATTCTTCTATAGGAAAAATTGATGGAGTTACTTTAAAAAATATATGAGGTTTAAAGGCCACAAGATGGAGTAGTGTGATTTAGGTTAGCGGTATTCTTCTTCCACCGTATTTCCTAAGTACCCAAGATTATCACTGTTACTCCAGTTGAATACATTATAGAAAAAATAACCAACCAATCCCCTAAAGAATCCAATAAAGGGTAATAAATATATCAAGGGTGAAATTGATGATGATGTATTTTGTGGAAATTTTAAAGAATTTTATATCTTCGTAGGAAAAGTTTTGACCAAATTTTTCATTTTCATTCATGTCTATTTATTATAGTGGGTGTTTATGATTTCTTGTCACCTCACCATTATTTTAATCATAACCATAATCATCACTAAGAAAATTACTTAAAATTTTCTTCAGTAATAAGTGTGAATAAATGTTTTTTAACATTGACTGACTAGATTATTACTCCAACAAATCTAATATAAGCCTCCACCACATCATGATGATTCTCTATGGATATTTCAAATGATTTTCTAATGTTTATAAATTCTATCATACCTTACTTTTCTTCCCAAATGAAATCAATGATTTCCTTTATACTTGAATGTTTCTTATTTAAACCTGACTCAAAAATTGAATTTAGAAAGTACTTATTATAATGTTCTAGCAGTATAATTTCCACCCAATTATTTATAGATAATGTATTAGTGGTCTAAATCATTTCCTTGTAATCTGAGTCACTATATGTTTCTTTATAGTGGGATAATTATGGAGTTTCCCAACCCCTAATAGTCACTCATGTTGTTCTTCTTCTCCTTGGGATTCACAATGGACCTTTTGTAGTGGAATAAAATATTATATCTTGAAACCATGATCTAATCAAATTCAATTCTAATTTTATTTTTCACTAGAATTATTATTTTTTTGTATGGAGGGATCCATACTTATATAAATTTTATATCTCTTATAATCATCATCCAAAATGTTCATGCAAGCATAAGGAGCCACTCGACCTGAAAGATTTGATGTGCAAAATGACACAACTTCTACCCATATTAGGATTATCATTTAAACAAAATATTTGATTGTTCCTCATAAATTACTTCACCATCAATAATAACACCCAAAACATCCTGATTCAAGGTGATAAAAAACATGCATTGTTCATTGTTCCCGGATGAATTCTCAATGATCTTCTTGATTATAGTCTATTATAGTATGATGAAAATTTTATTGTTGATGTTAATCATGTTTTACACATAATATTCCCCTTATTATAGTGGATTAATTCTATCAACTCCTATGATATAATGATTATATTCATCATATGTGATCAAATTTATATTTGTGATTTCAAATAATTCTTTAAATATTATGATATATCTCTAAAGTAATTAAAAGTAATCAACCAATGTTAAAGGGTCCTAACCTATAGTTATACTTGATATGGATTTAAAAAATAACTTCCATTTGCATAGATAACATGATCTATATTTTACCTACTAACTATTGAAAAATAAAAAATTTCTGGATCATGTCCATGGTAATTAAGTTCTACACATAGAGGAGATAACCACTGATTGTCATAGAAATGATGTGCTCCAAGTGGAATAATGGATTGATTCTAGGAATTATACCCAATAACAACTCATTTTATCAATTAAAAAATTGTTTTTGAAAAATAATATTCATCAATACCATGGGAAATATGGCCTGAAATCTCATAGGACTTATTGTCCTCATCTATCCACAATGGGACATGATGACTTCTTTATCTCTTATACTTAAGGGGATGGATATCCATGGGAGATAATTTTAGTAAATGGAATTATTCACCAACTGAGATAGTCTCATATAGTGGTTCTAAATAATACTATTTACATATACTAGAATAATATTAATATTTATAATATAAAATATGTTCCTTTTATAACATCTTATCACATTTTCGTTAACAATATTTTATTATTTTCGTTATTTTGGGTATTAATTTCCCTGTTTTCTCATGTGTATTTGTCCATAATAATCTTGTTAACAAAAATAATACATATTCTAAGAATCTAAAATATAATTATCATGAAATTATAATCATATTTATAAATCAATTATACCTTTAAAACCATTCACGAAATATGTTTTCGAGAAATGAAATATGTTACGATCATGGAGACGGTAAGCTGTATGTAGACATGAGTAATATTTCAATTATTCAACGATCATTATGGAGAAATAGGTAAGTAATATTTTACCATTATATATTTATAATAATATCATATTATTTCAATAAATATACAAATATATAAAATCTTTTTAGTGTTGTCATGAGAAGAGAGTCACATCATTTCATGAATACTGTAGTCCACATGTACGTGGATGGCGTTATAATATTTCAATAATTGAAAAGGTAAGAAAGAAAATTATAAATATTATCCTTCAAAAAATATAAATATATAACAAATATAATAATTATTCATTTATATCATATATTATATTTAACTTTATCCATATAACCATTCATGTGAAGCATTAGTGATAGACTAATCACATCACTTAGGGATACGATAGTCTATCATACCAAATTGTGACAGGTGGAAATGGATTATCAAGTGACATCGGTTCATGAGGTGGTATTCGGTTATACACATGAAAGATGATTTTGTAACAAATATTATGAAAATGGAAATCGATGTAGGTCGTTTACTATTTATATATGAAAATTAACATAAAAAATATAAGAGTTTGTTATATCATCATTATTAATAAAAATTTATGTTGTTTGATAAATAAATAAAATTAAAACTCTTGTTGAAGAGAATTACCTCTTCATCCGGTATCCTCCATAGTTTTGCACCAATGACTTCCTAGGATGAATTTTGTCCAAAACTAAGTGTTATATGTTAAAAATAAGGAACACGGGAAATTATTAAGTCTTTTATTTTCCACAAATTGTTTTTAATGTGTGAAGAAGAAAAGAGATTTAGTGCCCTTTTATAAGTTATGTGAGTGGTACACATAAATTTTTTTTAATATATTCAATCATAACCACATTTCTATTATGCCAAAAGAATCCAAAATGGGGTATTATGGAATCTATACTATATAAGGACTAAATATGTACAAAAAATGGGTTTTGTAAAATTTAGTAGGACATTTCAACCCTTACCCATTTAGTTTAACCCCTGATAAATCCATTTAAAACCATCACCATGGTTAGAATTTGTTTTCACTATTTTTCACTATTAATTTTGGTCAAAAATTAATTTGAACCTACTAGAAATTATATTTTGTAATTCATACAAATATTTAATAATTTGTTTCAAATTAAATTAAAATATGTTCCAAAATATAATTTAAAATTTATTTCGTTGATCGGATGAGAAATTGGAATTTGAAAGAGAAAATGTTAAAAAGATTACAATGTTTTTATATAAAAAGTAAATATAAAAGTGATAAAATTTTCTTAATTGGATTAAATTTTTAATAATTTAATAATTTTTACATTTAATCTAAATAAAAATATAATTTATCTTTAGAAATAATTTAAATGAAAAGGTAGTGTGCAATTGAAATTTAGTATTTTTCAGTATTCATCAAAAAATGAATCCTTTCATAAAAATCAAAAACATTTACCAAAAGATAATTTTAATACTATAATTTAAAACGTAAATTTATTTCTTATTATAAATTTATAAAACTATGGAAAATTATTTTATAGTATGTTCCCAAGAGTGACTAATCCATCTTTCAGAAAAATACAGTCTTTCATAAAACATATCTTTTTTAATGATTATTATTTTATTTATAATCAATAAATAACAGGTGTAGTTGGGGTTTGGCTTAGTGGTAAGAACCTCGTAATACTATATGAAAAATGGGGGTTCAAAACCCATTGGGCGCAAGTTACTGCAGCAGCACTGTAGCGGCGGCGGTACTGTTGATCGGTAGGTACTATAGCAGCGACAGGGCACTGTAGCGGTGGCAGTACTGTGCGGGCACTGTAGCAGCAGTTACTATTCACAGAATTGGAATTGGGCTTAAAAATTGGGCCTATGGGCTATGTAATGGGCTATAAGCCCACTAGGCCTTCAGGCTATGTAATGGGTTCCCTCTACCCAATTAAAATGATGTTTGCTTAGCTTTATTAATAAAAATGAGGCTTTATCCCCAACCTTATAAAAAATAACAGGTGAATGTGCTTAAACTATATAATTTCTTTATTTAGTTAATCTTACACATAACTCCCTCTAAAATGGATAGTTCATCACTATTATAACAAATAACACTATTTTAATAATATTTGACATCTCATTTTAACTTGGTGTTGCACGTCGTGCAAGATAAAATCTGTGTTGTGTGTAGCAGTAGTTAAACTGAGTGTTTCTTTTATGAAAATATAAAATCAGTGTTTAACCCATTATACACTATCAAATTAGATTTTCATATTTTAAAGTCATAGGGGTGTTCATTCAACCCATCCTAAATAAATTGAATCCTTGAATTTTAATCATTTTTCTGGTAATCATGGGTCTGATATTTGAAAATTATTTTATTGAAAACCAACATCATAAAATTAATAATCAAAATATCCTCTTAATATGATATTATGTTTAGAATAATTATCATATGGAATATAAAATAACTATTGTTCTATATAGTACAACTTTGGTGTCACATGATGATATGGATGTGGATGAAAAACATAAATATCTATAGAGATTGCTAGAGTTAATTGATCAATGAAAGCGAGTGATCAATGGAATTTTAATTTCCTCCAAACCATAAATATGTGGTGATTTAAATGACCATATGATTTATAGAGTATGAATGTGAAAGGAAACTATTTATGATTCAATATTCGAAACCTAAGGTTGATGAATTATTTTATTTTATTTGAATATTAGGAAATATAATTACATTGTCTGCTTAAAAGGTTGGGGTCGAAGACTCATTTATTATTAAAGAAAAAAAAGACCTCTTTTAACTGGTTAGAGGGAGACCCATTACATAACCCGAAGGCCTGGTGGGAATTTAGCCAATTACATGGCTTGTAGGACCAAATTTTTGGCCCAATTCCCATTATGTGAAAATTTCTTCTATAGTAAGAGACTTCTATAGTAACGCACAACACCCGCCGCTGCTATAGTGCCCTTCCGCCGCTATAATGCCTCGTTGCCGCTACAATGCCCCGTCCCCGCTACAGTGACTTGTCGCCATTAAAGTGCCACCACTACTACAGTGCTCTATAGTATGAATACAGTGACCTTCACCCAATGGGGTTTGAACGCCCATTTTAATGCTGGATTATGAGGTTCTTACCACTAAGACGAACCCCAACTACACTTTGTGTATTTATCCCTCATCAGAACAATCTCATAATTTGGTTGTGATTCAATAAATTCCAAATTCATCAATTACTCCATGAAATGAATATCCAAAAATTATTTTTTATTCTTGAATTACTAAAAATCACATTTAATGTATTTTAAGATATATAATAATATGATATGTTATTTCATGGATATCGAGATAAGATTATGACAAAATTGTTATCACATGTTGTCCAATAAGAATAAATCATTATATTTTGAAGTAATACATTAGTACCTAAAACTACTTCCAAATTTATAATTAATCCATTTTATAATTGTTTAACCATATAAATCATACAAAATATTAATATCTAAAACATTTTAAAGGAGTTTACAAAATTTCCAAAATTAAAATATCAATAACTAGTTCGATTGTAGCTATTTGTATCCAATTTAAATTATCGATAAGAATTATCTATTTATCTGAAAATAACTATCTCAACATCTAAAACATATTAAGGTTTATAATTCACTAAATCATTAATTTTGTGAGAAGATCAACATTACACAATATCCTTTTTTTCATTTTCATTGGTATCGTTCAACGTACTCATTGAAATCCTTAATAAAAAATTCAATAATAAAATATTTCTATATTTCATAGTTTTTATTTCTAGAAAATAATTGATAAATTACTCAAATAGCATAATTCGGAAACCCATGCACAAGAACATTAAACATTCAACTTCGAAAATGGTAATAGAATAATCTTGAGGATGAAAAATTAGCTTTTTCTGAGGCATATTCCATTGAATCTTTGGGAATTAATTTCTATAGTTCCCCATATCATTACAGTTGAAGGATCCAACATTGAAAAATTATTTCATTCCCTTTAATAAATTTTCATGGTGGATTTGTTTCAAAACAATTAAGAAAAATAATTACCATTTTATGAATATAAAAACGGTTTTCCTTCCAAAAGAATCACATTTTTTAAAATCATTCATTTCATTCATACCATTGAACATATTTTTCTCTACCACCCTATTCATCTCTTTCTTCCATTCGATGTAATAATACATAGAGAATTTTTTATATATCTTGATAGAAAATGATATTATGTCCCCTTATGGTGAGAATATTTGGGAGACAACTTCACATTAAAGGATTTTCTAAATCCCAATAAAGAAATGGTTAATCTTGTTCATTGGATTATCTACGTAGTCCATAATGTGAATATTTTTTCCTCAACATCTATACTACTTTTAATTATTGACCACCATTTATTCGCATCACTTAGATATGATAAAATTATATGACAAATTTCTCAATTTCACTACTTCTCAGAGAAATAAATATCTTCTCCAAGGAACTTATGCATTACCAAGATAAATATAGATTTGTAGTCCTAAAGAATTATGGAGGTTGATGATGAAACAATTATACACACATGGTTAAACTATATGGACGATCAGAAGGATTCTTGATATTGGAAATGTTACTACTCATATCATGATATAGCTACCTCAATCTATTTATAATTTGATCAGTTTTAACAGCAGCTCCATCTTTAACTTTATTATCATGTCCAGGATCAGAATCACTATATGGATCATGTGAACTGATATATTTCACATTCCTTAATTAATAATCCATTTCTGAAAAATAGATTAAACTATATTATATCATAAACTTGTGAAATATTATGTATAATCCCAAAAAATAGTGAAAAAAATTAATTGTATAATAAATGCATAACTAATCTCATAGTCATAAACATGGATTCTTTAATGATATCCTTTTATTTAAAATCCTTCATAATAGTTTTTAATTAATACATGAATTATCCTATGTATATCCCTCATTAGTGTCAACCAAGATGTGAAATACGACTAATTTTCATGCACTAGGTGAAGATCGGGTCAAGCCTAATGCACCCTTTTTGGATGAATTACCCCCAGAACCTCTGTAAAAAACTACTTACATATGTATTATCTATAAACAGAGGAATTTTTTTAGGAAAAGCCTAATAATATCTACCTTAAAAATATTATGAAGTTCTTATTCACATATACTCAAATTCTTCCACAGTTTTATGTTTGCTAATCTATGTTTTCCTGAATCTAGTTCCCAATTACTCTACTAAACATACTATTATACCGACCATATAAACCCTAACCCCTGTAACTTATATTTTGTGTATTAATTATTACATTGGAATAATATACAAAGATTCACATCTTGAACCACCGAATAGTTTACCATTCTTAGAAAACTATATATATATATATATATATGTGAATCACGTTTACATTTGAAAACGTAGAATAAAATTTATTTTCATAAGAATTCCACAATTTTTATTAGAATATCCCTGCATATAAATCATAGAATATATGTTGGTATCTTGGGAAAAATAAAACCTAAGGAAGTGGTGATCCCAGATACATAGTTAGGGAAACAATATAATAGAATCTATGAAAAAATAATTCATTTTCAATATTAAAAGATAAATATCTAAAACCCATTCCATTTAACCAATTACATGAGGATAAAATGGTTGGAAAAAATGATGATCATATATTTCCATATAAATTATCATATGACCATGAAACTTAAACCATTGTTATAATAACTAATCGAACAACCAAATAGAATATCAATAATTGAATTCATAATGATTGAATTAATAGTGATGGGAATCTAAAATATACCACGAAGGACTCATTCAAATATATCTAATGTCATTGAGGCCTCATTCCAAGACATATAATACCTTCTATCCCTTGGGTGAAGACATTAGTATAAATGGGTAACACCTTGGACAAAACCATATCAAGTCTGTCTTGTGATATCTACAGATGCATCATGTTTCTATAGCCTAACATTCCTATCACAAATAATTTCCAATTCATTCCTTTTATTAATGGGATAAAATATTATTAAGAAAATAAATTTTATTGGTAAATTATCATACTCAATGTTAACAATTACACTAATTAATCTACATAATCAGAAACCATCAAGAGTAATGTGAATGGAGTCAACTTGGAATATCCCCTATCAAACGAACCATAAAACATCCAATAAAATAATAATGATGTTATCAATATAACATTTCCATATTATATAATAAAAACAATTAATGTTTGAACTCGACATTGAATAGAAAATCATTGAAAACCTAAAAACAAATCTATAGGAAATGATCATTTTAATTTTTAAAATAAAATTTTGAAATTAATTATTCACCAAAACATTAAAACTATTTCTTATCAAAATAACATTTGAAACATAAAATAGATTCATTAAAAAGTTATTGTTCTTGATAGAAGGAAATTTCATAAATGCTGAGTATGTTAAAATAGTGACTTCATTCACATTTTCAAAAATAATAAAATAATAATTATTTGGAAAATTAAATGATGATTATATTGAACATATTTTGTAAAAAATGGGAAAAATAATTTAATAAATAATTTTTAAATTTATAAAAAAATTAAATCATTTTTAGAAAACATGTGTTTTGATGTAAACTGATTTCTGGAAGATGGGAGAAATAAATTATGATTTCCTATGAAAACATTTATCAATAATTTTATGTACTATGTAGTGTAAAAATATTAGTATTAATTAAAAAATATCATGAATAACTATATTAGAAGAATATTTATTAATTTTATGATAAATATATCAAATAACTCTCCCAATGGTGACATAAATAGAAATAACCCCAAATAATAATGAGATGGTGAAATAAATCCTTACCACATTGGTAACTTCTATATCATAATCCCCATATAAGAAAAAACATGAAATGAAATATTAAATACCATTAAAATATATTAATTCATTTTATAAAAAAACAGAATTTTTTTATATACAATTCAAAATGGAAATAAAGGGTGAATGTGGTGTTTGTCTCACAGAACTAAAAGTTGTATGACATACCTTACCACATGATTTATTTTGGTTGAACATTATTTAAACACCTATATAGGGATTATAAACATGTTATATAGTTATAAAATAACTATATTAATATTTTAAAAAACACATATGATCCTTTTATAAAATCATAAAACTCGTTCATTAATAATCATTCAAATATTTCATTGTTTGCGGAGTTCATTGTGTAGTTTTCTAAGGTCTGTTTTGATATTAAGGATCTAGTAAATCAAAATTTTATACAGTTTTACCACATCCTAAATAATAAAAAAATAACATATTTATACAAAAAACTATAATTTTGAACCAATAATGAAATATTGTTTTGATAAATAAATTATGATACGATCAATGAGATGGTAGGTCGTACGTTCACATGAGTAACATTTACATTATTAAAAAATCATTTTGGAATAGAGGTATATAATATTTTTAAATTTAAAAATAATAATAATATTATGATATTTCATTTAATATAATTATATATACCATACATTTAGAGTGGTGAATAAAATAGAGTCACATCATTTCATTAATGTTATAGTCCATACGTGCATGAATGATGTTATCATCTTTCATTGATGAAATCGAATGAAATAAAATGATATATATTATAATTTTAGAATGATTAATATTTCATTAATATAATTATTAATCAATTAATATCAAATATAATAATTAAATTTTTCTTTACCACCTTCCGTATTAATCTTTAGTGAATGATGAATCACATTCCTTTGTGAGGTGGCAGTACATCGTACAGATGAGAGATTATATCATATCTTCTATACATTATAATATATATATATATGATATGATATAATTAATAAATAGTTATTATTATGTTATAAATATAATATATATAATTTATATCCATTATCATAATCAATAATTAAAAGAGTTAATGGAAGTATTAATGAAAATAGTTTGCTTGTTTATAGTATATCGTACAAATGAATGATGATTTCGTGACTCATTTGATAGAAGTGGAGATGGTTTAATTCGTCACCTCATTATATAAAAATAGCAGAATATGGAATATATTAAGGATATTATATTATAATGCATGAAAAAAAAATTTGATTATGTGGAGAATTAAATAATATTAATATTGTTGTTGAAGAATCGTACCACTTTTTCAGGTATCCCTTCTAGGATTGAAACAAATCCATCCTATGTCAGATTTACCCACAAGATAAGGCTTCAATGACTATAAGAATTAATTTTTTATGTCATTTGGGAATGTTTTTTAATGAAAACTATGTTTTATGGTTATAATAATAGAGGGTAGGGGAATTTACATGTCAGGTGAGGGGAAAACCTGTAATTTTCTAAAAAGATTCAATCATACAGAAAATGTTATAATTCAAAAAGTTTTAAAAATATAAAATTATTGATCCTTTAATAGATAATGTCAATATATTGCCATAAAATGGGTGTTTTAAAATGTTGGAGGTCATTTTTAACCATTGTATTTTTAGTTTCATCCCTCGATAAAATAATTTTTAGCTTGACAATGGTAATTAATTTTTTTTGTTTTCTCTACAAATTTTCATAAAAAAAATTATGTTGAAAGTATTGAAAATTATAAATTATTTTTATTATAAGTTTTGAGTATATTTTACCAAATTAAACTCATATAATTTTAAAATATTAATATTACATTGATCCCATAGAAGTAATGATAAAGAATATTTTTCCTGAGAAAATGATCATAAGTTTACAATATTTTTGAATGAAAATTATATTTAAAATGATATGAGGTAACTAGATTTTATTTCTTAATATATAATTGAACTAAAATTAAATTTACAAAAATTAAATATATAAGTTATAATTATAAATAATTTTTATAAAAAATTATTGATTAAATAAAATTCAGTATTTTACATTATTCATCAAAAAATGAATCTTTTTAGAAAAATAACAAAAATTATACCTAAGATAATTTATATATTATTATTTAAAAAAATATTTTCATTTGACTGAATAATGCGTATTAATTTGTTAAAAATTAATTTCAATTTTTTTGGGAAAAGCTTAACTAATCTGTCATATAAAGAAATACAGTTTTTAGAAAACATTTCATTTTCTTCTAAATAATTCATATTTTATATTTAATAAATAAATAAATAATAATTTTTTGTGAACTATATATATTAATTATTTTTTAAATATTATTCATACCCTCCATTATAATTTCTCAGAGAAAAATATTATATTAAATAATAATATTTTAATAGCATGCCACACTTTATATAAACTCATTGTTGAATATAAAAAAACTATGATCTATGTTGTTTGAAACTCAAGATAAACATAGTATTTTTATGTAACAAAATATAAACTCATGGTTGATTGTAACATAAAATATCAAATAAAATGTTCTTATTTTAAAATCCTGATAGGTTACATAAGGATTTCTATCCTTCATACCTTGTAAGTGATGCTCCATATACCATACATTTTGATATAAAATATGATACCTTGACTATGGATAAACCATAGTAGTGGGAAGTAGGGTGTGTCTTTTGTGGTATTAATAATCATATATATATATATATCACTTTGACTAGGATTTAGAAGTAGTAATACAATGTTGAATCTTATATTAGAATGTTATTTACTAGTACTTTAATATAATTTTGAGATCTGTTTTATATGATATCTTACCATGAGGTGTGTGATTCTTATTATAGAGATATTCCACCTTGGTGTCAAAGAATCCTGCACCAATAGGGTAGTGATGTCCATTCTCCAAAGGTGGTGAACCCTTAGAGGAGGATAAATTGAGTTCCATGTTTGGGAAAAAATGCATCATGTTTAAAAAATATATAAATTTTACTGTATATTATACTGATAAGAGATCTGCACCTACCCCTCATTCAGGAGATAGATCTAAAACTCCACATCAGATAGGGATCTAAACTACTACTAATCAACCATGACAATAAGGTGAACGTGGATTTGGAAGATAATTTTATGAGATTCAACACAAAATAAAGTGTGCTTGCTCAATGTTTTCATGATGTGGCACATGAAAATAGACCATGAAAGCTAAATGAAGTAAGTCAATTACTATATGGGTAGTGTAATTTACATTCTATAGTATGAGTTGTGATCATAGAATACTCTTATTTAGTGTCTAATTTATTTGACACTAACTCTTGTTGTTAGTTTATATCAATAGATATTTTGGAAATCCTTGGCATCATAATTTTTTATTTATATAGTGCATGAAAAAAAACAGAACACGTAGGATTCAATCATATGAGGTTTATAGTTATAGGAAGTTCTCCCTTAAGAAAGGTGGATATAATTTTAAATAGAACATTTTCATCCTCAAGAAGATAGGTTTTGAAATAATTTATGTGATAGAAGGGTTTGTTCACTATTATACACATGTTGATTGAAATCACCAGAGGTTTCCCTTCACAACACTTAAAGGAAGTACTTATATTCGTAAAGGGGGATGTGATGTATTTTTGAGTTCACCTAGACAGTAACATCATGTTATAGGAAGATTTGTAGCCAACATTTATATCCTATATATGAGTGACCAGGGAATGAAACTTATAAATTTTCTTCCATCAGTGGATCATTTTAGGAATTCATTACCAAAAACAATATTGGTTACCTCATGTGATAGAGATGGATTTTTTTTGAGATAATCCTAGGAGAGGAAATAGTATACATTTTTAATTCTAGTATGGAAATTGTACATTTTCAAGAGCTCAGGAGGTTGTTTGGGGATTTTAATTCCAATTTAATTATCCATCCTTGTATTTCACCATGGTATTCACCAATTATTTTAACAATATTGGGGACTGTACCCTCAATATTCATGTGTAATACATGAAATTTAATTAGCTATAAATTATGAACCAATTTCCTCTAATTTTTACAAAAAACTACTCTGATCAGATCTAGGTATCATAGTTATTATTGAAGATTGATTAGAGGTTGGGATGCCATTAGGTATAATTTAGGCATTTAGATATACCACATACAACATTCCGTAACTGATATGTATTGTATAATACTTATTTATACACATCAATATCACAAACACACTACCAGATTTATGGAGTTGAAGAATTATGTTTCCCACTCAAATCATGATTTTTTTGGTAACGTATATCGATGACATATTAGTGTACTCTAAAAAATGACATTATTATGAAAAACAACTTGATATAATTTTGAGTACACTATGATAGAAAAATTAAAATGATAATATCAAAAAAATTCAGTTCCAGATTGATAATGTCCAATTACTATGTGAAATAGTCTCAAACGAATGATTAATTTTGTAGCCATAAAATTTAACATCAATTTTATTATGGGAGATCCCAAAGAACATCTTTTATATATGGGGTTTCTTTGGGATAACTGGAATATATTGGAATTTTTTTCAGCATTTATCAAGACTTAAAGAACCTCTCATGGTATTAAACATAAATATAATGAAATTTTAATGGTTTGAATCATGTGAGTAAGATTTTCAAGAATTTATAGTATAGATGACTTCATCACTGATCTTGATTCTTCTATAACTATTAAGTTGATATATTTTTTATTTTTATGATTTAAGAATAAATTTAGGAGTCATTGTCATTTAGGAAGATTTAGTAATTATGTATTGGTCAATCCAGTTAACACCTCAATACGAAAATTTCCCTACCCATGACCATGATCTAGCAGAAATTGTTCATTCCTTTCATTATAGGAGGCACAAATTACTAGGATAATGCTTTTTTGTATACACAGATAACAACAGCCTCAAATATATATTAAAAAAATTATTTGAGAAATAAATAGTGTTTATGGGTGGAATAAATGAATTTGTTTGACATGGGTCATTCTTATGAACTCTAGAATGGAAATGTAGTGGCTTAATTTTCAAGGTGAAAGTCTTCGACACATGATGGTCAAGAGTCCATTAAAGAGTGGCAGTTTATGGAATTGTTTTACAAAATGAACATGGATGTGGAAGACCATTATGTGTATCATTTAATTGAACTGGTATTATTGGCCTCTTTAAATTTGGAAAAAGTGATGATGAGGTAGCTTTGTCATTGAGAGGGCTTAGTCCTAAGGTAAAACATTTCAGGTGGGTACACCTACCAAGTTAGGTCATTATTGGGTAGGAGATCTTACACATTCATGCTCCTATTTGGGTACTCATAGACATACAATGGTTGGATATTAAAATGTCCCCTACCACATTTTTTTAAGTGCATCCTATTTATATGAATATGTACAATGATTTACACTGTAAGTATTGGTGTCCTCATATGAATAGCGAGATAACTAGTTTTGTTACTCATAGTTCAACCTGTTAGATTGTGAAGGATGAACATTGGCATCAAATATTACTTTTATAGTAGTTACCCATTCCTAAGTGTAAATTTTATTACATAAATAAGGATATTGTGACAGGAATACCAATATCCCCTTATAAAAGTTTCAATATATGGTCCAAATTTGAAATAATAATAATAGCCTCCCATTTATTCCTTATTCATGACAAATTTTTAGTAGATGAGCAAGGGATTCTATATGAAAAGTTGTTCAAATTCCATCTTGGAGTTCCCAGTATCTTCGTATTGATTAGGGATTCCCATTTCACATTATAGAGTATAAGGGATTCTAAAATAACATGGGTTAATAAGATCATTTTAGTGCAACATATCATGCTCAGAAAAATTATCATTTTAGGAATATGATATGAGTCCAATATGGAATTCCTAGAGAATGTGCCCTTGATTTTAGAGGTTATTGGAATTATAGTTAGAACATATTTATTTTTATTTAAATAATAGATTATCAACTAATATTTATATGGATTATTATGATTCACTGAATGGTATGATTTGTGGTTCACCTGTAATTCTAGTTGGATGATTGAGACGAAGCATTAATGGGACCTCATATCATTCTAGAGACCTCCAAGAATGTTTATCATTTTTTCATGTGTATGGATAACAGAGTATACAAAAAATTTTAATAACTACTTTTGTCAAATATAATTTGATTTCAAGGTTGGGGATCAAGTCTTCTTACATTTTTTCCCAGATTATTCCATTGATAGATTCATAAAAAATAGAAGTTGTCTCCTCTGTTTGATAGACCCTTTCAGATTTTAGAGAACTTAAGACCAGTTTCTTATTGGTTGTAGCTACCTCAAGGGTATCAAGATACACATTTCATCTTCCATGTTTCATAGCTTCACCTATACTATTCATACAAATATCATATCATTAAACATAATGATGTTGACTTTTATTTTGATTCTTATTTTGAGGAATGTGATGTTTGTACCATTGATTCAAGAAATAAAGAATTATGAATATGGAAAGTTACTCTATTATAGGGTATATAGTATCACCATTGAGTAATAAAAATATATTCATCGATAGAGGTTGATGTATTGTTTTTTTGGTCTGTCCAATTCCTAGATGAAGCTTTACCAAAATTAGAAGGGAAACTTATGGATGGTTTTCTTTAAGGAGTGGAGGTTTTAGTGTCATGATTTTTTAGTGTGGGTGATATTCTATAAAAAAAATTTAATCCTATTGTTTTACTCTAATAAATATACCTAATGGTTGAGTAAGGGTTTGGTATCATATGGGGAATTTTCAAAGCTTAGAGTTCTAAATTTTGGAGAAATGGGTAGTGGTCCAATGGTTGGTGCATGGTTTGAAGTAAACTTATAACTCTGCACTATAGCCTATTAAGAGGATGTGAATAGTTAAATAACCATATAGGATAGGTTTTTTGTCTTTTAATAATTATGTATACCCACTACAGGGGTGAATCAATTCACTATCACATGGTTGGTTTAACAATAATCCTAACCGTATGAGGATGGCTAGATTTTGGACATAGTGGGTGCATGGGAACCAAAATATTTATCTAACACTATAATACACCTTTGGAGGGGTTTCCCCTCTAAGATAGTACGAGTTCATGGTTGGTTCATGTGTATTCCGAACATGGGGAACAAATGTGGGCTCCCTTTAAAAAGGGTAAAATTATGTTTCTTTCCTTTGTTATTTAAAACTGCAACCCTGATTCTCTCAAATCCATTCTTAGTAGCCACCAAATGGGGGTGATCACTTTTCTTATCTACCTATGAATTGAGCGTCCACCTATATATGGTTTAGGAATCACTCATTATTCATCATGTTTAATCTTAATCGGTATGTGATTCAATACTCTTTCTTCTTTTCATCCTTTCACTCACTGTATGGAATACAACATCTATGTGGGATAATATGATCAATTTTTAGATTATTTTAATATTTTTCTAATTTAACCTTTTTCAGCATGAAATATAATATGATAACATATGAGGAGTCATCTACCATTCAATGGTATGTGGTATAGATTCATTCCCTAAATTCCATGATGTTTATATTATTCCACTATTAAATTAGGCATTATAAATCATGTGTGACACCTCATAAATTAATTATTAATTAATTAAATTGATATTCTATGTAATATATATACTTTTTTCATCTAAATACCCCCACATTTGTCATCTAACTCTACCAAACCACCCACATATTATGTTTTTAATTTTGTGAACATGACACACTATGACTGCCTTATAAAAGAAACCCTAATTTTATATGTTGGTCTTATTATAAAATTAATTTTGTTAAAAGGTATCTAAATTAAGGATATATAGTGTCGAGACCATAACACATAGCATATTTTATATTCTCTCATTATAATGAGTTTCCCCTTAATATTTTAATAACCAAATTGAATTATATGAATTCTCAAATGGTATGGGTTTACCATTAGCGATTACCATAAAAAGGTCATGCTAAGAGAGATACAATGGTGTTCACTTGAAATTCATTAAAGAGTTCATAGATGATATTAAATTATATAATTTAATGAATGGATTATTACACACTAAGGGTGAAAAATGGATTCTTATATTTGGTTTCTTAGATTGGATCACCGATAAAACATATTTATACTAGGCCTTGAGAGATTAATGGTTCCTTACAGGGTATATCTTGGATGGGAACATGGGTAATGCCTTTATAACTTTCCTTGAGTAATACATTTGTTTTTACATGGAATACCTTATATGGAATCCTATTGTGATAGTTTTGATGATATACCATAAACAAAACTTGGGTTCCCTTTGTAAAACATTTTGGATGTGATGAGATGAAAATTAACTTGTTTGACATGTCCACCAAGTAACAGAACATTGTTCGATTTTGTCTATTCATCAAATAAAAGACGTGAAAGACTATATTACTTATTAATCCTTAAATTACCTAAAAATTATGAAACCATATAAGACTACCACTATAAATTAACACCTTGTTTTATGACCACAGTTCCTAAACTTATCACTATAAATTTAAAATGTATAATTCTCAGAGTAATTCCCAGTAGAGTCCGATTAATCTAGTATCATATAGGTGTTCCATGTAATATTATAATAACATTGTTAATTTAGTTATCACAATTATTTATTATACCTATGCACTGGTCGCTGTAAATTCACAGAATAGATAGTTCTAGAATATTTTACCGTCGGCCTAATAATTTTGTCTCACAAATTATTCATGCAATCATTTGGTACCCAAAAATACTTCATTGATGTATGTGGGATCAAGAGGATGATCCAACTTTGGAAGCCTAGTTTATATTCTAGGATGGAATATGAGAGGAGATGACAATGTTTATGCTTGTGATGTTATTGGATATATCTATTTATATTTTTTATAGCATGTTTTATCATACTACTTCTATTTTTATTTATATTCCCATTATAATGATCACACATACACGGAAAAAAATTTATATAATAGGGGTTGTGATATATTTATTATAATGATTCTCTCCTTCTTATTATTTTGTTTTCAAGTGTTATGGTTCTGTTGTTATATTATTATTTTTCCAACGATTTGATTATTATATTCCAATGTAATCCACTCAGACATTAGGGTATAGTCTCTAAACCATATCATTATTTAAAGTCACTAATAGTAAGCATCCTCTGGTATATTGGGTGGTGTAATTGTGGCTATGTGTCAAAATAGGTTTTGTTACATCGGATTTTAACAACTCTAGGATGCTACCTCTAAAGACCAAGATTATTATCCAGCTACACATCAAGAAATCCATAAAATAATATGATAATTACAGGTTTTACAAACCTTATATAAATCATCCATAGGTAATATAATTTATTTTTCTTGATATATTATCAAGTTGGTTTCATACTCTAGTCATCAACTTATATGCTCCTCATATCAGTGTATGACATCCTAAAATGAAATAATCAATAACAATGGATATATAATTTAGGTCAAAATTACCATCCTAATAAAAGGAATTTAGATATTATCTACTACTATTAGAAGGGAAACATCATTTCCTTAGTTATTCATTAATGTAACATAACACATGATGTTACCATTGTATCCAACATCATTGTGATTATATCAAATCATAGTTTTTAATAAATCATAGTAACACACAAATCATGTTATGTGTTAATAATATTGTAGAATCTGTGAAGTAATAAAATAGATAACATATGGGAATATCAAGGACACACAAACATGTGGAATTAATATCAGTGGGTCGGTTATAAAATTATATCATCATGGTGATTATAATTTGTAAAAATAATGGGATGAGGCCTTGTATCTTTATAATAATCTAAAACCTGGTGGTCTAAATCATATGTACCACATTAGATGAAATCATATAACCATAGAATAAATATGGTATACAATATTTTCATACCGCTTCAATGTTCATTTCATATAAGATAACTAATATTGAAATTAATTTTGATTAATATGTTATGTACATTTTCACCTTAGTGTTATCAAGTGGAATAATACATTTTTTATAATAAATTTTATAATATTCATTTTTTAATATAAAAGTAATATAATATATAAATTATTTATTTATAAGGAAACAACTCCAATTGAATCAATATTAATCTAGAACCAACTACTAATGATGTGAAGTCAAATATATCTCACATGCTATTCATTTTTCTATTTAGATAAAAGGTTAGTAAATATCTTTTCTACATTCTCTTATATGTAAATTTTGTGTATAATGACCCTACCTTTAAGAGTAAAATCCCTAAATAAATGATACTTATAATATATATTATTCATCCACTAATGTAACATAAGATAAATGTCTAGATAAATCATTGTAATATTATTAATGTATTGTGTGGTAGGATATTTGTTGTTATAAACAACATAATACTCTAGAAATAGTTGTATATCCATGCTTCTTCATTAGCTATATAAGAAGTTATAATATATATGGAATATACAATATAATTAGGCATAACAATTTTCTATAAGCTCTTCCGTCTCACCAGCACTCTATTGTGGTAAACCACGTATCATGACTATGATTTAAGATCTTTATAGTGTATTCAAAAACTATAATATATATATATACGAATATTTACACATCTACTCAATAAAAGGTCTCAATATCCTTTGTACACCATGATTTGTTTAGGTTTTTTTGAATGAAATCAAATGGTTTCCTATTAGGTATATGTTATATATACCCACCATGCTCCTAATACAGGAACCATTAGGTCTATTATATCATATTTCATATATGACTGACCAAATCATGGATGAATATGGGATCATGGTCATCTTTTTCCTCTCCTCAGGTTTTTAGGACACATTTTCCAAAGTAGATATATGTCTGGGATATTGGAAATAATTACCCCATGGATTTATAAACAATAAATAATATTGCCACTATGTTAATATATATACCATGATATTGTCCAAGAAGCCTCTTAGATCTACTGTTATGTATTTTGAGCAAAAGAATCCATGTTACTTCATATATGTCCTTCATATAGAAGCATGAGTTCATCCATGTCTTAATAGTATATAATACTAATATCTATTTTGTAATTAGTAATATGTTATGAAGATATGCTATTTCTAAAATAGACACAGTCCTAAAAAAGGAGTTTTTGACACATGACTCATATTAATTCATTATGAAACCAAAATCACTTATGGATTTATCAATGTGGATGTTCCATTACATTGATTATTACATTTATCTATTAATGGATATATGAAACTAGATTATCTTATTAGAATATTTGGAGTTAGAAAGTCTTCTGGATACTATAGGTAGATATCATTCATAATATTATCATTAATGAATCGTGTATTCAAATAAACGTTTTAAATCTCATTATCATTATATTATTCCTTGGAATGTATAATTCCAATGCAATTCATCACAGAAATTGGTGAAAATGTGTCATCAATTTAGATGAAATGAAATAGTTTAAATCTATTGGCATTCAACATAGCTTAATAATTAATGACTCTACATTCTATGTCCCCTTTAATTATAAATACCCATTTTTATCCAATGAACATAATATCCACTGGAGGATTTACCAAAATAAAAACACTATTTTTTTAATATGCATTAAACTATTGATTTATTTATTCTCTACATATTTTATATTTGAATCCACATAATACTTACTTATAGGCCACATTTTCAATATTTTCAACAAATAAACAGTCACCACCCTCAATGAATTGAGGTGGTGATTTGACATTTTGGTCTTAGTCAAGTCATGTGAACTATATTTTTTATGAGTTTGCAGTACTTGATCATTGAAATCTATAAAATAATAACAATTTTTTCAATTTTTTCATACTATAACATTGTTATCTTAATAAAAGTATCATCCTTTATATCCTAAAATGAAAAAGATCCATAAATATCTTAACTAAACATATATATTATGTTTTATCACACTTTTACCATAATATGAATTTTCCAAAATAATTGCATCATCAATGTGATATAGTAGCTTCTAATAACTTTTGCATTGATTATTTCTCTATTCATATAAGGTATATCATGCTGAAGCCAAAAAAAATTTCTTTTACATGGATTCTATAATTGGATACAAATGGAATTACTAGAACCTATATATAAATCCACAAATTTTGAAGAAAAAATATTACACTCGATAATGAACATACCTAAATATTCCCATTTATTTTTTATAGTGGTGGAGTTCTTCCACCATTGGACCTTCATGCAATATGTAAAATAAATTACATCCTACTATACTACATTCCACTATATCTTATGTCTCTTGGTTGGCCAATGGAAGGGTGTCTAAAATATTGAGTGAGTTTCTAATCTTTTCTCTTATCCCTTAAAATTATTAAAAATATGTATATAAGGCATATTATTCTTCATTTATTTGTATATCTATAAAATCATAGTAATGAGACCAGGGAGTGACTAGTTAATTTTATTGATACAGAAAATCATAATAAATATATGAGAAGCTCTAAAGTATGGAGGAATGATTGAGATCTATTATAAATTCATCAAGAAACACAAATTATGGAATATATAGAATCTCAATATAACCAATAATCATTAATATATGAGGCCCATCTGAGAAACTCTCTCCTAGATATCATATAAATATTCCATTAGATATCTCATACCACTCATATCTTTCTATTTCTTGATAAATACCACAATGGTGGGTGAGAATGATATATGTATCCTTGTTTTCATATAACTTCTATATTTTACTAAATATGGATGATAACATCATAAAAGTTTTTCTTATAGAAATATATATTTTCATTACTCATCTCCTTAGTATTAAGATCATAAGTTTGGGACACTAAATTGTAATTATTTCTTTCTAAGAATGGTATAATGTTCTGGTGAATTTACCACTAATGAATGTTACTACCGGACAAAAGGTTTAATTTATACTTTATACATCATAGAGATATTATGATTGATGAAATTTATATTTTTCTATAGAAAACCTAAATTAGATATTTTTAATATATCATCATTACAAAAATATGTGTGAAATAAATTGTTTAGTTATATTATAAGTATCCAATTATTTAATTATGTCTTATCGAACTCACTATTCAACATATAATGTATTATAATATGGAAATTTTAGGGTAATGGATGCATATTTTACTTTTATAAACTCATACTATGGCTATTGAAATCAAAATATTTTATTTTGTTTGGTTGTATTGAAAACATCTAGAAAAATTCTATTTTATCCAATGAGTGGACTCCCAAATCCTAAACTACTACCTCATATTTCTTTTAATTTTATTTCTATATATCCATTTAATATATTATGGCCATCTAATTCAATACCATTTTGTTTAATTACCCTAATAATCATTGCATAGAATCCCATATAATTAAATGTTCCTCTTAATAAAGAATGCATGACACTTTAACTATTAGTCTATCATAACTCACCTAATAGTATAATTTTAATTTCATACATTCCTGAGTTAATTTGGACATTGAAATATAAATTTAGTTATTTTATCTATAATGTTTATTGTTAATAGAAAATGGATTTTTTATATATAATTAGTTATATATTGGTAAGATAATTCATATATAGTCCATTTATTTTTCATTATCATTCTAGATAATTATCTTAGATAATTTATGTGATCTAGTTTAAAAATAATATAAACATGAACCCATATAAGGAAATAAGAAACCATGTGTTTTAAAAAATAAAATAAATAAAATTACATGATTTTATGCTTTCTAATGGTTGAATTATCCACTAAATGATAAATCATACTATGACTAATAGGAGGAAACTATTTGTGACATTCCTAGGATGAGATGTAACATTATACCATCAAAATATGAATCTTATTTGATGGTTTCAAGTCAAAATATGTTCTTAACTATCCTCTCTCCTTGGATATCAGTATATTATGTGTTTTTCCCTTATAGGGGAGGGGATCCATGGATATGAGATATATATAAAAAACCTTGTACTTTGTGGTATTACATAATAATGGTGGGAGGGATGCCTCGTAGATAATAAAATTAATATTAATAAAAAATAATCATATATAAAAATCTTGTTTATATTATATAATATATTAATTTAACAGAAAAAACAACATGCCATGTGGTGTTGCACATCATGTATCTAGTTTTATTTCATGTAACTAAAAAATAGTTTTCCACTTTTTTTTAATAAACTGTCTAATTATACACCATGTAATAAACCTCCATATTACTTATTAGGATTTATGTAAACATATATTACGGTGTCTGATCAAGAAAGAGAGACATTTTTTACATTACATATTATGTAATCTTGTCATTCTTTTTAAATATGTTAAACCATTAGATGGAATCCCTATATGAACTTCACTTTTTCATGGTCAAATAATTGTGATGAATTTCATTTACATGAAATAATTTATTTTAAATGAAAACAAAAATGAAAATTTAACAATTGAATAATGATATCAATCTACCAAAATAAATAATTATAAATATATACATGACCAATTTTGAAACAATTTTGATATCCGCAAATTGTGAAAGAATTATTCGGAATAATTCCAAAATATTTTATGTATTAAATGAATAATGGAAAACAACATGATGAATAATCCTAATTCCAAATGAATTAAAATGAAGAATCCAAAAAAAAGAATCACACAACCATGAATATTGTAATATTCATGGTAGATTTATAATTACATTAAAAATAAGAAAATAATCTGGTCTTGAGATCTCTCTATAATGTAGATGAAAGATAATCAAACACCATTTAAGTTTTAAATTCATTAAACTGAGAGGACCTAATGAATCCTAGATTTATTTTTATCCATACATGAATAATTATATAAAAAGTATTCCAATAGTACTCTAGGTCCTAGTAAACATTATCTAAATGACTTGAATTATTTACCATGACTACAAAATAATCCATTAAGGTCAATGGATCATCTATCTTGTTCATTTTATCTTTTAAGGGAGGAGGATATGAGTATCATCTCATTATTATAGGAACCTTATAAAATTCATCATTGAGAGAGTTATCTATGGGAAAATACGGTTTTCATAACCAAAAAATTATTTCGCCCACCTATGGAAAATGATATAACCTCAGATTGTATACCTTTTTTTGTTGTTGAATATTAACCATAATTAACTTCATTAAACAATAAATCAAATATATTTCTAATAAAAAACTATAGAAATAAAAGTCTTTTAAAATAATTTTATGTTCCAAATTTTTAAATTCAAATATTATATTAATAAATAAATAATATCTTATATATTTAATTATCATGCATGATTATACCATTTCATTTATTTGGACCTTAACTCAGTAAGTAAACCTACATATGTAATCTATAAACATCAATAAAAAAATTCATACAATTTATAAATATATTAATATTATATTCATAGTCATATGAATAAATATTTTATCCAAGGGTATTTTCTTATTCTTGGATAATCAAACTATTTAACTAGGTTGAGAAGTAACTTTTTTATATGCCCTGAAGGTCTAGGAAAATAAATTCCTTATAATTACATGTCGTAAAGGAATAATGTAATTTGGGATAAGCTACATCAACTCTTTATGTAATCATATTATAAGTTTTCACAAAATCAAAACATCTATAATTGCACCATTACAAGAATCCACCTTTTGGGTTCCCATATTGCTATTTACTACTATTAGAGCTTAGTCACACCACTGATGCACCCTCAATGGACTCGTATAACTCAGAATCTATAGACCATGACCAACCACACTCCACTAGAGTTTTTCCATCCCTTGGGTATTTACGGCATGATGACCCTTCATGGCCTAGTGTCCATGTGGCTCAATGGTCCATTTTTTGTCTGAAATCCCATTCAAGATGAATAGTATTATTTTTATAGTAAATTTTATATTACCTATACTCATACAATGATAATATAATTCTATAATAACTGTATAAATTCACACACAACAACTTTTGATATCAGTATTGATAGAGTATTTCATAGTAAATTTTCTACATAGGTGGATTTATTTTAATATTTACATAAGTAAATAAATATTTATTTAATATATATTATTCATTAAAATGATAATAAATAATGGATAAATAAAAATTATATTTTTTTTCTTGTAAATAAATATTTATTTAATATTCACCTCACATAATTAGTTGAACTCAAATATAAAATGTGGTAGAATATTTTAGATCATAAAATCCTAATTAGGCACCATTCCTTGGCCTCTAGAAAATATTTGATATAACTATTAAATTAAAAAAAATATCAATGGTTACACTAAGTGTGTGAACCTCTAGATCCATTTATTAATAGAATTAGGTGGGATTTCTTATAGTCCATGATCATCATCTAACAACATGTCTTCGAACATATAGTATAATTTTTTAATGTCTCAATGACAACAACCTCACAAAAATATTAATTATAAAATATAATATCATTTTCTTGATACATTATCTTGTAGGTTACTTAATAATTATTGAAACTTATTTTCTCAATATTTATTTAATATAATTTATAAAATAAACCTATCAAGATCCATGGATTTGAATTTAGTTCTATAGTTCCAATATAATCATTGTGCCTAAGATTTTATTTTCAAAAATTAGAAGAGAAAGATCCAGTCATGAATTCGTAATAAATTCTATATCACTAGTTACAAACCTAATGGATTAGAATTCCTCATGAATTTTTATGCACTATATATTTTTTCCATTATTCCTTCTTTAACTTATAGGTATTTTCTAACATGTTTCACTTTTTTGTAAGAATAAATGGTTAAGGTGATGTTTTTTTGTTGTTCTAGGGGTGCATGGGTGGTTTTCGTTGGAGTGGAAAAGGACTTGAAGCTGGATGTGATATAGTTACTCAACTAGTTCCCCATTAAAGGCAATGAGTAAGCTAGTGGTAGGAAAGTATGAGAATAATCCCCCAATCCTTAAAATGGTAGAATGATCGAGAGTATTACTTATTAAAATCCCTCCAACTCACTAGTGGAATGTCGAGTGGTGAAAAATTTCATAATGCACCACTGGATAACCAATAGGATTACTGTTTGAGAATGATGTTCTACATAAGCCTCCACCTGATAACCTGCAACATTCCAGTTTAGTTATGAAGGGGGTTTTATATTACATTAAACATATTTTACCATTTAAATTCTATGTAAATTCCCTTAAACCCTAATTCATCCAATTCTAGTTTAAGACAATAATGGGGTGTTCTAGACTCTCTAAACTCACTTCCTCTAATTTATTAAAAAGTTGATCAAACCCAAGGAATTATTTGTTTTGCAGATCTTTGTTTTATTCATGGATATACTTCCATGAATTCCTTCTTTTTATATGTCATGTTTGGCTCAATAAATGATGTGATTTGTTCAGTTCAGAGTTATAGTATGTTCTTTATATATAAATTGTATAATTGAGGGGTTTTTATTAGATATTTAACATTTTTGAGGCATAAATTGGGAATTGTGTTAGAATTTTATCTCTTTGGTCTTCTTCCTATTAACTATGGGTGTGTGAATTACATGTGATTCAATATAGGTTGTTCTATAACAAGTATTTACCTCATGAACCATGTTTTCATTTTCATGGAAATTGATTTCATAAATTTTTAAAAGGAATGGTACAAGTTTTTTAAAGGTTATGGGTTTAAATATGTATTTGAAAAAAGATTTACCATTTGGATGTTATTTATGTGAATGGATTTAAAATTATTAATTGTGTGTTTTCAAATATGAAATTTCCTTGTATAATTTTAATTTGTTAAACTGTTATGTGAGTAATGATGATGAAGGAATACATCCTCTATGATGAAATATATCCCAATAAACATATTCTTATAGTGTAATGTCTACATTGGGTTTCCTATATTGTGAAAAGAAAAACTCTCGGGTGTGTCTTCTAACCCTTGGACTTTCTATTCTAGGGTAATGTGCACAACAGGTGGCATACATATCATTAAAATTAAAACAGGATACACATCTACCTTGAATTATTTTACACATGTTTTTTTTTCTCTATTGGTTATTTTTCCAATAAAACATTATTTTATGTGCTATAATTATCTCTAAGGATTTTTATTATCAATATTTGATATATTGGGAAAAGTTTTATTAATCTATGATTTATGATAAACTATTTTTACAACATTACTTTTAATTATCTGATCATAACTGGATTATTTTTTAATGTGTCTTTATGACCCACTTGGTGGGATCTTATTGGGATATTTTATTTCTACTCACCATACACCATTTTGAGTATGTATATCATGTGGCATCTGATGCAGGTAAGGTAATGGTTCCCAAAGGATTTGTAAGGATCATTTATTAGTAGGGGTAAGATTCTGGAAGTGGTGTAATGTTTGATAGACTTGAGAATTTCAATTATTGAGTACTTATATTGTTTTATGTATATAAGAAACATGTTTTTATAGTGATTTTATTTATATAATATTATCTTGTTTCTATTGCATCGAAATATTATTTATATTTATCTTCAATTTTTGGTTTGTCATGGGAATATTTTTCACAAGGATTTCCGTGAATCCAAGGCCCTAGCCACCACCCTGTAGGGATTGGTAACACCCTTTAGTCATTGTTAGGACAATTTCATGATATTAATGGGTTGGGTAACATATCTTGGTTAACATCATATATCATAATTTTCCATGAAAATATGTATTTATAATTTATTAAAATAAGTCAAATTATTTGACTGATGAAAATCATTAATAATAATCTCATATCTATAGACCAATAAAAATGTTTACAAACTATAATATCTGATGATGTGAAAAAAATATGGATTTCCAATTAAAAAATAAATCCTTCTAATATTATATATTTTTGATTTCCAAGTGTGAAAATTTTAAGATGATGCCTTATCCACATATTAAAATCTTTCACCAAATGTTGAAAAATAATTTGTATCCAATTTGATGACCTCATCCAATAATAGAACAAATATGATCTATAGTATAATTTTAAAAAATCAAGGTAATGATCATATAATGGATATTATATGGCTTTTGGATGTGAAAATTTCTCTAAAGTCATTATTAGATTAATTTTTATGTAGATGAAAAAATAAAAATGTGATAAGATATCTATTTATTGTTGTGTATTTGGATATATTTCTAGTTTAATGTAAAACGTAGTAACTTCTTTGGAAACAACTAAAATAAGTACCAATCACTAAAATAATTTCCCTACACGTGCATTAATTTACCTAGAAATATAGAGAATTATAAGATCAACTATAAGGTTCAAGCCTTTAGTTCATCCTTATACAAAATTACATGCTCGATGAACCAATTTGAACCCATTGATAATGATACACATAAGCTTACCAATCGAAATGAAATCTAATGATTATTTTGGATACATGATACACTCCTCACTATCACACAATATAACACATTTCAGGTGTTTCAGAAAACATTGGATACTCATTATAGTAACTCAATTCTCATGGGTAAATATATTTACCAAGGTTGACTCTATATAATTTTCTGAATATGACTTTTATTTGGATAAGTGTTGGATTCCAATAATATATTTTATTTCAAAATTAATACCTAGTTTATTTAAGGGATTATTATCATAAAAATATAAGGAACATTATATTAAATGATTATAAATTACTTATAAATGAAAAAATAATTTTTGAACAAACAAATTGATATCTGTAAAATTTATACAATTATTAAAAAATAATGTTAAACTATATTTAATATTATTAATAGAAAGTATTATAAAATAATTAGATATTATTTAATATAAAATAATTTAAAATATTATCAAAATAATACTATAGATGATATATTAATATATAATCCCATCTTTGATACATTGTCAAAATTTTTCTTTAAATGATTTAATATTTGAATTATTGAAAGAAATAAAGATACATATTGATATATATTATTGATAATGGAATACATTATATGATAAAAAAAATTACTAAGGGTCTTTCGGTCTAATATTTGATCTCTTATTCAACCTAATTTTGGAATATAGTAATATAAAATGATAATGATAATATGATTACATCATTTCCCAATACATATTATTGAAATGATAATTCCTCAGCCCCAAAACCATTCTATTTTGCCTATTGATGCCTAACGAGGAACCAAGAAGCTATAGTGGGCCCTTCCCATCACTAATTAGTTGTAATTATTTCCTCATATTAATTGCGTGAAACCTAATTAATAAAAACATTTATACTAAAAAAGTATCATAATAGATGTTAATAATTAGCCCAATAAATAAACAAAATTCTAAACCATATAGGGTAAATTTAATGGTATCAAACATGTGTGTCCCCTGTTAAACTCA
Source organism: Viscum album (assembly GCA_963277665.1). Lineage (NCBI taxonomy): Eukaryota > Viridiplantae > Streptophyta > Magnoliopsida > Santalales > Viscaceae > Viscum > Viscum album. Next base: position 91,345,122 of record OY728147.1, read on the forward strand.
TCATAAACAATCCACAATAATAATAATGATTTTATAATTACAACACACCCCAATATGAGCATGTGTTCAATAAATGTTTTATTTAATTAATTAATATAAATTCCATAAAAATTTCATTAAAAACATTATTGAGGAAGATAACATTGTGTTACTTTCCAAATAATTTTAAAACAGAAATTTCACCACAATTATTAAAAATTATTTTACTTGAATATAACCATTTAAAAATTAAATTAATGATTTATAATATTGATATATCATTATAAAATAAACTCCATATATGTAATACATATTAAAATAGAGATTCCTTTTAAATTTCTCGAAAAAGAAAAATGAATTTTTTTTGGAAAATGACAAGACATTTGCATTAAAATCCTTTTTGTAAAAATTTGAATATGGGTAAAAATATTTTTAATAGTTCATTTTGGTAATGTCAAAAATATTTTTGAAATTATGTTTATAAAACATGGTTTTGGATGAAAAATGATTTTTCATCAAAGAGATAAATGAAGTTGGATTTTATTAAAAACATTTTCTCAATTATTTATAGTTACAAAGACTGGAATACGTAAAAATTAGGTGAAAAATTCATGTATAATAAAATGAAAATATATTTAAATGGGTTTGTAATAAATTTATAAAATAATTTCATTCAATGGAAATTCATGTAAAAATTCATGATTAAAATGATATCGAAGCATAAATCTCTTACATATTTCTTAAATATTCAATTGTAGGCACTCTAAAAGAAATAAAATACAATGAAAAATTAAATACCATGAATATAAATGGATTTGTCCTATAAAATATTAGAATGGTAAGTATATGAACCACACTAAAAGAATAAGTGGTGAGTATTGAATACGTCACATGGATGTAAAAGTGAGATGAGAAACCCTTACATCAGGTATGATGTCCTTTATACATGTTATTAGCTATTTTATAATAAATATTGATTTATTATAAATATTTTAAATACACTTAATCATATTTTTTAGACCATAAATAATTTTATTATATTTATTAATCACCAATTTGGTATCCATCATTTTTTAATATAAGTATTTTCTGTGATAACTTCTTTGTATTTCACAAATATTTTTGTTTGGAGATTTTATTCATTTTAATTTGATCATGGTTACATCATAAAGATAATGTTATCCATTATATTAATATCATATATATTCATTTTATATGAATTTAGATTAATATATAAAACAAAGGGATAGTAAATGGATTACACCATTCATAGGGACGGTATGATTTATGTATGCATGAATAGTATTCCCATTTTCATAACGGATGGAATTAAATAAAAATAGATATCCATTAGACATTAAATAATCATTATTTTATTTTTATATAAATTATATTAATCAAATTTATCCTTATTACCATCCATGATTAAATAAAATTAAAATCCATCCACATCGCTATGTGGAGGGTTAACCCACATGTATACCCATGCGAAGTTATTGTATTGCATCATATTTGAAGGTAAGAAGTTAGATTTGATATTATATTTATTTATGTATTTTTATGTTATAAATGCTACATAAAATGATTAATTTTAATGTTACTACCTTTTATGAAAAGAATAAGAGTAAAATAAATCCTAACCTTTTTGTAAGGTAGTGGTCTCATGTACGCATGAATGACGTTATCATGTCCCCTAAGGAATGGATTGTAAGAAGATATATGTGATATTTTAAATACAATAGTATAATAATTTAATAATTATCATATATATATATATATGTATATTAAATAAAACATTAATTCCATCCTTGAATGTTGTTGATTTAAAACCATTTACATTGGTTCGGGAGGCGACACATTGTCGTACACGTGATCAACGGTTTTGTTTCCCATTTGATAAAAATGGATATGGATATTATCACACCCATGTTTTAATTTTGAATTATTTATTCTATTTATTTTTATCCTAATTTAATTCCTTTGGTATTCCATTTAGTTTCATAAGAAAAATGGAAAATGTGTCTTTGCAAGGGGTTAGTGCATTCCTAGTGCATTGTTTGGGGAAATCATGCACCTTGCCCTGGAAACCATGTGTCATGGGGTAAATTTGGACATATCCAAAATGAATGGTTAGACCACAGTTTTTCATATCATGTGACTAATCATGTTACTTGTCCCTTAATGGTAGTGGTGACCACACTGTTACCACATTGTTTGGAAAACCGTTCAGACTAATCATGTAGCCTATCCAGGTCATTAAAATTTTGATGCTTACCATTTTCCCTTTTTGGATTTAACCACAAACCATCCCCTCTTCTTCCCCACTCAGTATTTCTTGCCATATAATCCTCTAATCATCCCTATTTCTCCCTTGGATGTCCATTTTTTGTGGATTGGGTGGGAAATGCTAAAGATTCTTTATGTAAGTCCCTCTATCATGGGTTTCTCCCTCTTTTCTAAGGTTCCACTACTTATTTCTTATATATTCATATATCTAGTGGGTTGGGTGACATTTTTAGGGTTAGGTTATAAATTTTAGGGTTTGATAATTATTTTTATAGTGCAAGAATTCTTTTATAGAGATTAATTAATGTGAATATGTGGATTTGCACCGTTTTCCAGCAGTTTCTTCACACAAGGTAGGTTGTTTGATGCTTAAACATTATTTTAAAATTTTAATATGCTTTCTTGGGTGTTTAAATGATTGGTATTATTTGTGATTATGGTTAAAAATGTTTTTTTGAATTTATTATATATATATATATATATCTCTTGAAAATGGTTTTTCTAAAGTAAATTGGATGTATTTCAAATGTGATCCCTTATTTGGAAAATGAGTGTGTTTTAGAAATTATGAAACCTATTTAATAAATTGTACAATTGTTGTGGAACTTGTTTTAGAATTGTTTTTTGGATGTTTTTTGTATTTAGAAGTGGTTTTGTTTGTGAAATTCGTGACATGTCAAGAACATTTATATTAATTAGCATATGTTTATATGAAGTTGATGTTGCATGTGACACGTGAAATGGTAATTGAGCACAAAGGGAAAACTGGGTATCTCTGAGGGTGGAATAAAACTAGTATGTTATTTGAATTGGAATTGTTTATTCCCAAATTCATCTAGAAGGATTAATGATACAACATTGACTAAATGATAATGATGAATGGAGGCCATTAGGACTATGGGGGTTCCCCTCCTAGTGGCTAATGCACGAGAACATTGTTGGTTTGGGTTTCTATACTACTTTTCACTGAGAAACGATATACTTAGTTTCCTATTACTTGCTATTACCTATTGGGTTTTCCCATGACATAGTGATCTTTTGATATATTTTACTTACCATCATCATGCAGTACAATTTTTTGGTTATTTAATAATAAATCTTTTTTCCTTTAAAATGTTTTCCATAAAAGTATGTCTAGATTTTCTTTCTAAAAACATCCACATTTAGTTATATTATAATCTTTATATCATGGAATATCTTCTTGGGTGGCATCCTACTAGTCTTTGGATTCCATCATACTTACTCCTTTTTGTATAAGTATAATTGGTTATGTTTGACATAGTTAAAGGAAAGATGTTTGGAGATGGGGTTTCGGGGTGCTACTGGTCATCCCTTGTATGTTTTCTCATGGTGTCTTGAGGATAAAACTATTATTATAATATAGTGTTTTTTTTATATTTTCAAGTTCCCTTTATGTTATAGAACATTTAATGATTTTATTGAAAGTTTTATACATGAATCTAAAAATTTTGTTATAACATGTCTGGTTCTAATTATTCAGTTTTGGTTTATCTATTATAGTTATTTTTTATAATTATTTATATTGGTAAAATCATTCCCATGTTTCATTTTTGATACCCAAATTTTTTTTTCTAGCCCGTCAGGATCGGGAAAACCCTTCAGGTCGGGCCACGGTTCGAGTTGGGTGTCGGGTTGGATGAAACTCCATCTTGGTTCATGAAAAAATGGTTTCTAAGTATATTATTCTTTTTAGGTATTTATATCTGGGATTATTTTGGATAGACTAGAGATATGATTATTGGGGATTTTTTTCTTCTTGTGAGTAGGGTCCTTGGGTAACACACCTCAGGAAATAACTCAAATCACACTAAGATGTTGGGATTTATTTATGACTTCTCCTCTAGATGAGATGTGCAGGTTGTAGATTGTACGTAGACCCTGGGTGGAGGTGGAGTGGTTTGGATTTTTTTTTATTGTGATGGTTTTATATTTTTGGATTTATGTGATGTTGGTTTTTTTATTATTCCTAAAAAAATAGATCTATTTTATTAAAAAAACTTCTTTTGGTCATTGTTTTTTGTAGAAAACTGACTCCCAAAATAATTCCTATAAAACCATGTGAAGATGATGAAGAGAGTTATCCATAAACAATTGATCATATATTAGTATAAAGTTGCAGTATAAGATTTTCATGATTTGGGACAAGAAGATGGATTTGGTCTTGTTTGGGATAGAGAAGCAAAACTGGGAACTATACCTGAAAAATCTCAAAGGATCCTTAAGATCAAGCCTTCTTCTTTCCAAGGTAGCACATAACCTCAGGAAGAAGAGGAATGGATTCAGAAGATAAAGAAGAGGTTTGAATTCCTCGACACACTTAAGGATGTATGGGTGAAATGAACTTTAGTTTTTCTATATGGTCCCAGTCAGAGGTGGTGGAACTCAGTGGTCCAAAATGGAATGCATGTCCAAATGAACTGTATAAACATAAAAGATATTTTCAATGACCAATATTGTCCTGAGGTATTGACCTATTCCATATCCCAGTATTTTATGGATCATGTTAATGGGGATCATTCTCTGTTGGGGTATTACAACCTCTTCACTAGTTAATTTCGGTATGGAGCCAAAATCATTTCTAATGAGAAGATGAAAGATCTGTGGTTTGAGAGGGGGTTGAGGTAAGATCTTTATTATTAGGTATTTCTATTTAAGATGAATACATACACCAATGTTTTAAACCATGCCTTTATGGTGGAGATATTCCACTAGGGTAAGTCAGGTTCTTTTGGGACACTTTTAGTAATGCGATGTGGCAGTTCATTTGAGAAAAAGAGGAATCGGAAATAGTAGGTGAGGAAAGGATGTGGTAGCTCATTTCGTCCTTCCCAAAATTCTTTATCTATGGCTTCTAATGCTGGGCAAGTTATGTTCCATCAGTTTGGGAAGGAGGTACACATACAACATATGTGTACATATCCTTCAAAATCATGTCATCAGTGCATAGCTATGGGCCACCTCCTATACATTTCCAAAGTGACGCTCTTGTATCTTAGTGTTTCAAGATCAGTAGCTTCCATAGCAATGTTAGATTAGTAGGAGCTCTCTATGATGGTGGGATCTTTATTTTGTGGTCATGTATATAAGACTGGATTCTATTCTAGTCAAAGTAAACATAGGAAAAATACATTGGTTGGTGGTCACACTCAGACTCAGGAAGAGATCAGGAATTGTCATGCTGTTGACCAAGAACTAGTGGAACCGGAGGCATAGACTACAACATTACGAGGTTCCATTTTTATTGATTCATCTTGATATGTTGTTCTGCTTGACACTAGTTCATCTCTTTTATTTATCTCCTCCTATCTTGTGAATGTGTTGAACATTTCAACTGAACTCTTATCATTTGCGATAGAGTTAGTAACACTATTGGGTAAGAAGTTATAAAAGGGTCTTAGGTGTCCATCATGTGCAATCACTATGTATTTGGTCGAGCTAGAATGAGATTTTTTGGTCTTAGATATGGACCTCTTTGGTTTAATTATTTATATGAATTGTATGGTGCAACTTGAAGATAATATCGATTGCAATAGGTGGTGGGTGAGTTTTATAGAACCTAAGGGAAGTACCGCAGTTCTTCATGGAGAATTGGATTATCAATCTAGTTATGATAGACCTCCAATTACAAAAAATGGGAAATATTTTTTTCCAACTCACATCACTCATGTTGGAGGATTATAGTGGTGTTCCTATGGTTGCATTACCTCCCATGGTGGATGATTTCCTAGAGTAATTTCCAAAGGAATTTCAAGGCATACCTCTAGAGAAGGATGTGGAATTCACTACAGACATTGTGTTAAAAACACAGCTGATATCACTTCCATCCCATCGTATGTATCCAACCGAGATGATGGAATTAATGGTATTTCTAGATGTTTTGGAATCCAAATTATTCATTCATTTGAGCATCTATCCTTGTGTTGAACCCATACTGTTTGTGAATATTATCGATGAATCCCTCTTGTTATACATTTATGACTAGAATCCAAACAAGTTGAACAACAAGAATACATATCCCTTTCCTTGAATTTATTAATTTAAATATTAGTTAAAATGGTCAAAGTAGTTCTCTATGATTAATATCCATTCTAGTTACCAAAAATTCTGAGTGAGAGAGGTGGACATCCCGAAAATGTCTTTCTGAAGAAGTTACTTCCATTATGAGTACTTGTTCATTCCATTATGGTTGAATAATTATCTAATGATCTTTATGTAACTTTTAAATAGTGTATTCTAGTTGTATATTAATTTTTTTGTTATTGTATTCATGGATGACATCCTAGTTTATTCATAATTTGAGCAGGAGCATGAGTGACAATATTGGATCATACTGGGCACTCATGAGGGCCATAACCATTATTCCAGATATTCAAAGTGAACTTTCTAGATATGGGAAGTAATTTTTTGGGCCACAAGATATCATATCAGTGGGTTTAAGCGGATCTTGAGAATGTCAACACAATTTTTTAATCATAGCAACTGAATAATGTGTTTGAGATCCAAAGCATTATAGGCCAGGCCAGATATTATAAGGGGGTTTTCTGGATTTCTTTCAACTAGATCCTCCCATGAATGTTCTTATCAATAAGGGATTTATGTTAAAATGTTACCTAGAATTCAAATCCTCCTTTGAACAGCTAAAGTGGAGGTTTACTACCACTCTATTGTTAATCATTCCAGAATCTTGAAAGGGGTATGTGTTTATATTGATACCTCTGATATGTGTCTTGGGTTTTTTGTCATATATATTCACAATGTGGTATTGTATGGGTCTCTCTAGCTTCAAAAACATGAAAAGAACTATCCAACCCTTGATTTGGAGTAAGCAGTGGTGACACATCCTTTGAAAAAGTTGCACCACTATCTTTTTGGGGAGAAATTTGTAGTGTATTCTTTCCATAAGTCTTTGACCCAATTTTTTTTCTCAAAAGGTTCCAAAATTTAATGTAGTGTCATTGGGTTGATTAACTTCATGGATTTGATATCGATATAGTTTTTACCCTTGGGAATGGGAATGTAGTCACAGATGCTATGAGTAGAAAAGTTCTAGTGCAATCATTGAGAAAGTTCAGCGATGAGTGGATGTTGATTGGTCATTTTTTCCAGTTTCACTTAGAGACCAAAGAGAATAGTGGAGCTGTGTTCATGACCATCATCTAGTTGAATCATTCTCTTTTGGAGTTGATTGACTAGGTGAATCCTTGTAATATGTTATTACGGAAGTCAATGAAGTATCTTCATGGTGGGGAGATGCCTTACAATTAGTCATTTTCTCCCAAAGGAGTTTTATGTTTCATAGGAAACTTTGTGGTTTCATTATCTATTAAGAACTTGGTGGTGTAAGAGAGCCACCAGTCTATATGGTTTATTCATTATGGAGCCACCATGATGTATTATGGTGTTTTTCGGTAGTTTTGGTTCCCATGTTTGAGGAAGGATATACAATAATTCTCATTGAGTTGTTACACATGCCAATTAGTTAATGTGAAGCACCAAAGGCACTCTGGTTTTCTTCAGCCCGGGACCATTCCTTCCTAAAAGTTGGAGGATATTTCCATCGACAATATTATTGTCATTCCATATACACCTTGGGTTAGAAATTCTATTTCCGTAGTGATCGATTGTTTGACCATGTTTTCCCATTTCATTCCGATCAAGGATTCAACAAAGGTGGATGATTTTGGTCAGATTTATGTATAGGAGGTTGTGAGGCTCCATTGTGTGTTGTTGGTATTATTTTATGATAGGTAACCTTGTTTTACCTCTCAGTTTTTGGAAGTACTTCAGAAAGAAATGGGTTAGTTGTTTGATTTAAGCATGGGATACCATCCCCAGACGGATGGTCATATAGAGCGGTCAAATCATATTTTCAGAAGACAATCTCCATGAATGTGTTTTGGATTTTTTCCGTTCTTTGGATAGTCACTTGGTATTGGTTGAGTTTTAATATAATAATAGTTTCCAATCTTTTTTCTGAAAGTATCTCTTTTATGTGAACTATAGTCTATTTTGTTGGTCACATTTGTGTTGGGATGAAGTGTGTGATCCCTCACTGTTAAGACCAAGCTTAATGCTGGAGACATTTGAGAAGGTCTGGTTAATTAGGTAGAGACTCTTGATAGCTTAAAGTTGTCACAAATCTTATGCCAATCAAGTATTTTAATATTTTAATGTTTCCATGGGTGACTGGGTGTTCCAGAAAGTGGCACCTCACATGGGTCATCCTCGTTAGGGTAAGAAAGGGAAACTAACACTAAGGTATGTTAGGAATTTTGAAATTTCTAAACAGGATGGTATGGTGGCATAAAGGTTAGCATTACCCTCTTAGATGAAGTTAATTCATGGTTTTTTCCAAGTCTCTAAACTGATGAAGTAAGACATGGATCCCTCTCATTTGTTTAATTAGGAATAATTAGAAATAAAGCCCAATTTATCTATGTTTGAGGGGCCAGAACAGATTATGGATTTCCAAGAGAAGGTTCTTCAAGGGAAGAATATTCTGTTGGTCAATGTTCTTCGCCCATAAGGAAATAATGAGCATTAGACTTGAGAGAATAAATTATTGGTTGATCAAGCTTATTTTTTTTCATTGATCAAGATTCATGTTGACTTTTTGGGGATGAAAGGTTTTCATGGTTGGGAGAATTTCCACACTTTTATTTTTATTTTTAAAATATTTACTCACATTATTTTGATCCTATATTTATTCCTTGGGTATAAATTTAGATTATTGTGAAAAAGGGAATATCTGTCTTTGAAAGGTGGTGGAGCACTTCTTGGTCATTGTTAGGGGAAACTGTGCACCTTTCCCAAAAAACAGCGTACTAAGGTGTCATTTTGGATAGATCCAAAATGCATAGATAGCACACAGTTTTAAAAACTATGTGACTAACTATGTGACATGTCCCTTGTTAGTTGTGGTGATCCCAAAATTATTACATATTTTGGAGAAACACAAGGGATAACTATTCAAGCTATATGTGTCATTAAAATCTAGATATTTACCTTCTTCCCTTCTTCGATTTGACCCTATAATTGTCCCTCTTCTTCCCCACTCGAGACTTCCAGCCCTAAAATCCCCCTATCCTCCATATTTCTCCCTTATACTTCAATATTTTAGGCCTATTTGGTGGTAAATAGTTTTGATTCTTCAGGTCTCTCTTTCTTTGGTTTCTCCGTCCTTTTTAGGTTTTGCCTCCTCTTTTTTTGTTGTTTCATATCTCTAGCAGGTTGGGTGAAAATTTTAGAGTTAGATCTATATTTTCAGGGTTCGGTCTAGATTTTTATGGTTCAATATTATCCTTATTGGTTTTGATTTAGGTGTGGATATGGATTTTCACCATTTTTTGGAAGTTTCATCACTCAAGGAAGGTGGTTCTCTACTTAATCATTAGTTGATAATTTTGATATATATTTTTTGAGTGTTTAATTAAGAGATATGATTTATGTGTTTGGTGTGAAAGGTATTTTTGAATGGATTTGATATGAATATGGCTTGAAAATGGTTTTTCTAGAAGAAATTGGTTGTATTTCAAGTATGAAACCATGTTTTGAATTTCATTGTGTTTTAGAAATTATGGAACATTTTTAATAAATTATAAAAGTGATGAGGAACATGTTTTTGAATGATATTTGGGTCCATTTGGATTTAGAAGTGGTTTTGGTTGTGAAAATGGATATTTATCAAGCACAGTTATATTGATTGGAATATGTTTGCATAATATTGATGTTTCATGTGAAAAATAAAATAATAATTAAGCACGAAGGGAAACCTGGGTATCATGGTGGGTAGACTAGGACATGTATGCTAGTTGACTCAAAATTGGTTCATTCAAGATTCATATAGAAGAATTGATGACATAACACAAACTAAGTGATAATGATTATTGGAGACCACTAAGCCCATGGTGTTCCTGTAGGATCAAAATAATGATGTAGATGCTCAATATACAAGATGGGGGTGAATTTTATACTTTAAAAATTCCTTTGGAACCATTAAGGTTGGTTACGGATAAATATGTTTTCCTTAGACAAGGAAAATATAGGTTTAACAAAGTTAAACTAAACAAATTCACAACACCTCTAATCACCAACTAGTGAATTGGAACCAAGGTTTACAATATAAGATTCTACCTTAAAGCGTATAGAATCTAAACTAATTAGAGTACAAGGGTAAGGAAATACAAGAAGGTTATACTTTCCTTACAATACAATATGCAGCGGAAACAAACAACTAGTAACTACAAGTAACAAACAATAACTCTTTTAACCCAAAGAGAAGGGTATCCAACAACCTTGGATAATGGTCTCTTGATTTATACTTTCAAGCAAGTCTGTCTTACCCACACCAGGGTAAGCCCCCAATATGAAGATTGGAATCTCTGGCTTGCTATCCCCGCAAGCCCTCGACTTCAAGGTAGTTGGAACCTCTATCTTCTTCAGCAAGGAAGCCCTCAAACTTCAAGGTAGTCGGCACCTCTGTCTTCCTATCCCCGGAAGTCCTCGAATGTAATCACCAACATTCGGAGTCGCACAAAGCAATCTAAACAAGCGGTTCAGTACGCACAAGGCATGAAAAGCTTCTCTCTATAGAAATCACATTAACAGTGTGTGTTCTCTAGATCGATCAACTTGTTCTTTTGGAGCTCTTTCAAATGAGCTCCTATTTATAGGAAAACTTCCAACGGTCGGCTCCCTCTTCCAACAGTCATATTTTCCTTGAAATTCGGAGGGACCTGTACACGTGTAACTCAACAAATGGTTAATTAGAAATAGAATAGATGACATCGTTTTATAACAAACCATGTATAACTAAATACACGACATCATTTTGAAATAAAGCATATGTAAGTAAAAGCTAATCAATATTTCGAAGTGTAAGCAAGTAAAAAGATCAGAGTCTAACCAAAATGAAATTTGGAGTCTATGTTAAGAAATGTTCGGATTCTGTTTTATAAAAATTCAGAGTCTAGTTTCACCAGAGATCGGAATCTGAACTTGCAGAGTTCGGAGTCAATCTCATGAAAGTTCAGAGTCGAACTCATGAAAGTTCGGAGTCAAACTACTTCGAGTTCGGAGTCGAACTCATGAAAGTTCGGATTCGAACTACTTAAGAGTTCAGAGTCGAGCTATTTAAGAGTTTGGAGTCGAACTACTTAAGAGTTTGGAGTCGAACTGCTTAAGAGTTCGGAGTCAAACTCATGAAAGTTCGGAGTCCAGAATTCGGATTAGAACTTTATTACAGATCACATCCAGAATTCGGATTAGAACTTCATTACTGATCCCATCCAGAATTCGGATCCTAAAAACAGAATGCTCCAAATATTTTCATTATATGGCTCCAGGATTTTGGGTATGAATCCGGTTTTTGTACATAAGAAAATATGGCTATGTGTAAGAAAATTCAGGTTAAGGTAAATTTCCTTAAAGAAGTAAATTTTCCTTATGGGGGTAAAAATAATATTTGATTAAGTATAAGGTGTCTGTGATTTTCAAAACAAAAAGGAATGGAAAAGTCATAAAGAAAACCTTATTGACTCAAAAATATCCTCCTTTTTGGAAAGCACAAACATCCTTACGAAAAAGAAAATAAGGACTTTGAAAAATTTCATTAGACTTTGAAATTAAACACTTATCTCCCTTTGGTCATGGATGAAAGTGAATTCAACTAACTCCTCCTTACGCATTGAAACTCTAAGGATTGTATTCTGAGTTTTCGTAGTGGAGTTTTCATTATTGTAATAATGAAAAAGATTCTTAGTGGGAAAATCCCCCTTTCTTTAAGGATATTTCTTTTAGAAATTTTTCATTTATCCTCCTTAAGAGTAGTTCTTTTTCATTCTCCCCCTTTGTGATTTTAAAAAAAATTGAATGGAATGGAAAACAAATTATGATACCTGAAACATTAGTATATAACAAGATACATCCAGACAAATAATATTTCATTAGTGTTGGGAAAATTTTACAAGAAAATACAATTACAACAAAAGATTAGAGTGAGTTCATTTTTCCTCCTTCTCTTTCGGGATGAGATTCTTTAACAAGGTTTTGAGTTTCTTCAAGTCTCTTTGATCTTCCTCACCTTGCTTCTTCAAGGCTTTTACCTTTTCTTCTTGGAATTTTAAGGCTTCTACTTGAGCCTCCAAGGCTTCTTTCTGTAACTTTATTATCTCATCTTTCTTTTCTATCTTCTGCTGAAACTCAATCGGAAAATCTCTTTCAGTTTTCCAATTCTGAGATACTGACTTAGTCTTCCCATTCAGGTCCCTAACCTGTTGATTCCGAGAATTTTTCTCTTGGTTTAGCTTTTCATAAATATCGTTAAACTTTTTATCCTCCATTTCAAAATCATTTTGAACTTCATCCTGAACACTCTCAAACTGAACTAAATCTTCATCAAATCTCTTAGACCACTTGGTTACCTTACTTCAGGACTTTCTATGCACATCATAGTCAATCAGAAAACTTTTATGTTCAACTTCCAAATTCACAAACTTATCCATGACCATGGATAAAGAATCCGATTTCCGATTCATAGTTTGTTGCAGTATCTGGTATCTAGAATCTATTGTTGGAAGATTCGGAATTGTGTCCACCAACTTCCTTAGAGACTGAACCACAAAATCATGCCCATGAGATGATGATTCTGAACCAGAAACTTATCTTTGAGACTGCTCTTCTTCAAATTGCACCAGATTTCTTCTAGAAGTACCACCAACAACTTTCCACCTGATGACATCTTTTATAGGTTTCTCCATGATAGTTTTCTTCCCCTTATCATATCTCGGAGTAGATTCTCTATTAAGGGAAACTTCCTCGGATTTAGATACTTGAATGATCTGGTCTTCATCTGGTTTCTGTTTTTCTTGACCTTCCTCAAGGAAATTCCTCTCATAAGATTCTTCCTCATCATACAAGAAATTTTCTTCTTCTTCTTCGTAATGTTTCTTGCTAGCTTCCTCATCTCCCTTTCCTGGAGTAACGAACTTTTCAGATTCATCCTTATATTTATAAACCTGTACTTTCTTGATCTGGGTATCCAGATCTTCACTCTCCTCTTCTTCTTCTTCTTCTTCCTCAACTTCTTGAGAAACTTATTCAACAATTTCTTTACCCTTGGATCTATCTGGAGAGACATAGTTCTTGGTTGGGGTTTCTAGTAAAGCAGGTTCAAGATCTAATTTTTCCGGAACGAGAATCATTTCAGAAGCTAACTCTGAATCTTTTAGCAAAGATTGCACAATTTCAGCTTTAGACATTTTCTTTTTCTTTTTCTTATCCTTCGCTTGTTTCTCTAGCTCCTTAGTGGCTTTTTATTTTAAGGCTTTAGCCTCTTCAGGGTCCAATCCAAATTGAGTATCTCCTTCCTTCCTCATTTCTTTATCTTCTCTCTACTTGGATGCCACTTCATCCATATATGTTTTCTGCTTCTTCGGCTTGGGGGAGCAGATTGAGTTTCCTTAGCCTGAGGATTTTCTTCATTCAGCAATGAATTCCTTAACCTGTCTCTTCCTCCTTTTCTTTTTGGATGGTTCCAGAGAGTGTGTTTCTTTTTGAGATGTCTCAACCTCTTCCACATGCAGAGGGTAAAATTCTCCGGATTCACTGGAAAAACCTATCTTCATCCTCTTAAGAGTATCATCACTGACTAGAATGAGATTGCAATTCCGGATCTTTGACATGAAGAAAACCTTAAAAGATTCTTATCATTGAACTATCAACTTAGATAGTAAATCACAAAACATGATAATCTGAGCTCTTAAATTGCTTTCTTTGATATTCTTGATCGTAACCAAGACATGCCTCATCAGATTTATCTTTCTTAGATTTACTAAAAAATATAAGACATATATATCACTTTAATCAGATTGTCTTTATCACCTCTTCTTGGAACCAGAAAGCCTCGCACCCAAAGCTGAAGAATTATAGTGTTCAGAGTGAGACGATAAATCTTTATAGTTTAATCATCCTTAAGCCCAAGACACTTTAGTGCCTTCTTCTTATTGAAACTTCCTTGCACATCGGGAAGTTTGTGTGGGCAGAATTCAGATTTTCCTTCATATGATAAACAAACCAAGATCGCGGCCTTGGTGTAAGAAAGATTATAAGTCTTCCCATAAGACTTGAAAGAAAACCATTCTCTACCATCTTCCATCAGGAAGGAAACAGACTCGTAAAACCCGGTCAGCAAATCAGTATAAACCAGATCCTGTTTATCTGACATTGTTACGAAGACATCTTCCCATCCATTAAGCATTATATTCATGGAAATAAGGGAATCAAGGTTATAGAAATCTTGATGAACTAACCCTTCCCTAAAGAATAACCACTTAGAAATCAGTTTCACAGTTGACATATCTTGAGAAGTTTCTTCAATAGAAATTCGGAGTGAAGAAATCTGAAAGATTCAGATCGGCTTTGCAAAGTTCATAACCAGCCTTAAGAAGAGCATCAGGGATTCGAGATGCAAAAGCTTGAAAAAATCGATGTGGGATGAGTCTCAGGGTCCCCTTTATATAGGCAATGAAAGTGACCATTGGTCTTCCAAAAGCCATCTAACGGGTGAAAAATCTTTGATCTGATCTGACGGTTTAGAATAATCCCGCAAGGAAAAACTTGACTCCGATCTTTTGAGGTTTTTAATGAAAAAATTTGGATTTGAAGAAAACCAGAATCTAATCTTTTAAAAACTTAGGAAAATATCAGCAAGAAAAATATGAGTACATAACTATATGTAAGGAAATCACAGCTCTCGGATTGGTTAGAAACATTGTTCGTAATTGGTAATATTCTTCTTGAAGAAATAAATTTAAAAAAATGAAAGTTCAAGTATGAATACTTCATTACGAAAACTTCAGTACAAAAATCTCCATTCCGAAACTTATAAGTATGAAAATTACATTTTGGAAGTTTTCAATATGATGATTTCCATTCTGAAAGTTCTCATTTCAAGAATTTCAGTCCTGAAAATTTCAGTTCCGGAAATTCCCATTCCGGAAAGTTTGTTTCAAAAAAAATTTCCATTCCGGAAAGTTTGTTTCAAAAAAAAATTTCCATTCTGGAAAGTTTGTTTTAAATTTTTTTTGAAAAACTAACTAAGAAAAAAAATTTAGTTAAACCAATTTTGAAAAACAGATTCCGAAATAATTTAGTTACACTAACATTCAAATGTACTCCCCATATGAGAAGGAGTTTATTACAGTTAGGAGAATTGTTCAACAAGAAGTTAATGAAGAATAATTACCTTATAGTTATCATTCTTAACTTTTTATTAATGTATTCAAATCTATCATAGGGTAAAGATTTTGTGAAAATATCAGCAAGTTGATCTTGTGTCCCGATAAACTGAATAATGATATCTCTTTTAAGTGTGTGATCCCTAAGAAAGTGGTTCCTAATATCTATGTGTTTTTCATGAGAGTGATGTGTAGGGTTATTTCTTAGAGCAATGGAACTTGTGTTGTCACGCAAAATTTGAGTCTTAGTAAAACTCAGGCCATAGTCTGTGAGTGTGTGTTGCATCCACAACACTTGAGCACAACAACTTCCAGATGATACATATTCAGCTTCAGCAGTGGAAAGTGCTACAGAATGTTGCTTTTTTCAGGACCAAGAAACTAACGAATCTCCTAAGAAATGACAAGTTCCAGATGTACTCTTTCTATCCATTATACATCCTCCAAAGTCATCATCCTAAAATCTTTTTAGAACAAAATCATTTCCAGAAGTATAAAATAATCTTAGATCCATGGTTCCCTTAAGGTAGCGAAAAAAATTTACTGCCTTTAAGTGAGATTCGTTAGGATTGGATTGATATCTTTCACATAAGAACACTAAAAACATTAAGTCTGGTCGACTAGCTGTTAAGTAAAGTAGACTTCCTATCATACCTCTAAAAGATGTTTGATCTAGTGGTTTCCTAGCTTCATCAAGATCTAAAGAGTTTGAGGTACCAATGGGAGTACCTATACTCTTAGTGTTGTCATAACCATACTTTTTGAGAAGATATTTAATATACTTATGTTGAGATATATAGATTACTTCTGGTTTTTGAGAAATTTGAAAACCAAGGAAAAAAAATTAACTCACCCATCATACTCATTTCAAACTCAGATTTCAGTAGACTTGCAAAAGAATCAGTTAAAGATTGCTGAGTTGAACCAAATATGATGTCATCAACATAAATTTGAACAATCAAAATATTTTTCTTATCTTTCCTTATAAAACGGGTTGGATCTGCATTTCCCTTAACATAGTCATTTTGAATCAAAAATCTTGTGAGTCTATCATACCATGCTCATGGGGCTTGTTTAAGACCATACAAAGCTTTGGTAAGTCTAAAAACATGATCATGATGTTATGAATCTTCAAAGACAGGAGGTTATTCAAAAAAAACATCCTCTTGAACATAACCGTTAAGAAAATCACATTTCACATCCATTTGAAAAATTTTAAAATTGAAGAATGCTGCAAAGGCAAGTAGAATACGAATAGATTAACGTCTAGATACTGGAGCGTAGGTTTCTTCATAGTATATTCCTTCTTGCTGGTTATAGCCTTTAGCAACGAGTCTAGCTTTATTTCTTACTATGACTCCATTTTCATCACACTTGTTTTTGAAGACCCATTTAACTCCAATAACATAAGTTTCCTTAGGTCTTTCAACCAAGGTCCAGACTTTATTCCTCTCAAATTCATTTAGTTCATCTTTCATGGCTTTGATCCAATCATCATCACCTAATGCTTCATCAGTGCTTTTTTGTTCTAATTGGGAAATAAATACTAGATGTTCTACTTCATTTCTTAAGGAACTTATAGTCCTTAAAAGTTGATTTAAATCACCAATGATGCTATCACTGAGATGATTCTTAATAAACACCTGATTTAGGTTTTGTAAAACCTGTTCATCAACATAGGGTAGAATGTATTCTGGGTTAAATGTTTCAGAAGTATCTTCTTGAACATTTTCCTTACCAGAAGGATCTTCTAACAAGGGTCGACAATCAGTTTTTGAAAACACGTCTAAGGATATAGATTGGGATGGTTTCAAAACAAAAGGATCTGACACATCAAATGTTACATGCACTGTTTCTTCAACAGTACAAGTATTTTTATTGAAAACTCTATATGCCTTAGAAGTTGTGGAGTAGCCTAAGAAAATTCCTTCATCAGATTTTGGTGCGAATTTATGTAGATTATCTTTAATATTCAGAATGAATACTTTCCAACCAAAAACCTTTAAGTAGTAAAGTCTTGGTTTTCTACCATTCCATAACTCATAAAGAGTTTTATTAAGAAAAGGTCTAATCAAAACAAGATTTATAGTATAACAAGCAGTACTTACATCTTCAACCCAGAAATGTCTAGCTATAGAATGTTCACTCAACTTGGTTCTAGTTATCTATTGAAGAATTCTATTTCTTCTTTCAACAACACCATTTTTTTTTAGGAGTCCTAGGTGCTGAAAAATTGTGAGTAATACCTTCCCTACTACAAAAAGTTTCAAAATCAGAATTTTGAAATTCTCCTCCATGATCACTATGAATAGTTTTCATTGGAAGATTTTTCTCATTTTTAAATTGTTCTCTAATACTTTTGAAATAAGAAAAAGATCGAGACTTATTTGTTATAAAATAGACAAGTAAATATGGTGTAATCATCAACTAGAACAAACACATAGTATTTTCCTCCAATACTTCCAGTTTGTGTTGGACCAAAAAGATCCATGTGCACTAACTGTAATGCATCAGTCGTTGAGACTTCACCAATTTATTTAAAACTGGATTTATGTTTCTTTCCATATTGATAGGGATCACAAGCTTTAGAAGAATCAAATCTAAGCTCCGGTAGATCCTTAACTAGTTTCTTCTTAGAAATCTTACATAATTTTCTAAGGTTACAGTGATCTAGTCTTCTATGCCATTACAAGAAATGATCTTCCATTTCACTTAGGCAAGCTAAATCTTGACTCCTGAGGTCTTCTAAGTTCTAAGTGTAATCATTATCTTTCCTATTGGCTGAGAGAATAAATTCTTCCTTGGAATTGTGTACTAAGCACTTATCATTCCTAAAATTAACAATGTAACCTTCATCACATAACTGACTTATGCTAATGAGGTTGTTCTTAAGACCCTTAACAAATAAAGCATTTGAAATCAAATTTTTACCTAGTAGAACAATATTACCAATACCAAAAATTTCTCCCTATGCATTATCTCTGAAAGTTACCTTCCCTCCTTTCATTTTGATAATCTTTTCAAAATAGCTTCTGTTACTAGTCATGTGCCGGGAACATCCACTATCCTTGTACCACGTATTGTTGTTGATACTTCCTTTATCTTCTTGAAAGCAAGAAAATAATTAGACTTTCGGAATCCAAACTTGTTTGGATCTGAGATTTCCAGACAACAAAATTTTCAGAACCCACACTTTCTTAGTAAAATATTCTTTATGAAAACCTAGAGATTGGGCTTTATTTAAAGAACAATTCTTCATCCAGTGACCACCACATTGACACTTGGTACAAAATGGGGCCCTTTGTGGAACAAAGTAATTATTACTAAAAATTGGTTTAGCATGGGTATAACCAAATCTGGATTTGTTTCTTTAAGGTCTTATTTGAGAATACATTTTATCAAAATTTTCTTTACAATGGTTAAAGTTTGATGATCACTTCTTTAAGGAGAAAATTTCGGACTTGAGTTTTATAACCATGTTTTTATCTTCCAAATCATTAGATTTAGAAATAGATCTAGGCTCGAAGATACTTTTCTTAGAAATTATTTTTTCTAACTCTTTAGAATGTTTGTTCCTTTCAGAACTTACTTCCTCAAGATTTTTTGAAATCTTTATAAAATCATCATTTTTCCTATAAAGATCTTTAGAAATATCTGATATCTCTTTTGTAAGAATAGAATTCCTAGAATTTTCCTTATCAATTTTCTTATAGTGTTTAGAATTTTTAGTCTCAAGAAGTTCAGAAAACCTAGTAACTTCTTCATAGGTAGGTGAAGTATTTTCTTCATCAGAAGAGGATTCTTCATCTGAGGAGTTATAATACTTACTATCATTAGAATTTAATGATACATTGGTCAATGATTTAGCATTTCGTACCTTATCCACAAATCAATGATTGTTAATGGGTAGTCTGGATATAAGACCAAGATTCTTCTTTCCTGAAGATTCTTAATCATAAGATTCATCTAAAGAGTCACCACCACTGGCACTCCATGTGTAATTTTCTTTCAGAACCTTCATAGTTTTGGTTTTGTAATACTTCTTTCTATTCCTTTCATAATTCCTTTCCTTCCTTTCTATCTTTTTGAGAAAAGGGAAATCTGGTCTAATATGTCCAGCTCTCATGCATTCATAACAAGTAACTTCTCCATCTTTCTTGTCTTTCCTTTCCTTTTTCTTATACTTGGATTGGAAATTTTTCTGGCCAGTTATCTTGTTCATTATTTGAGCAATATTTTCTAACTCATTTTCTAAGACATCAATTTCACTATATTCTGACCGAATAACCACCTTCTTAGACATAGATCTGGTTACTCTCTCAGGAGTCATAGATTTCATATGATTCGATGTTGTTGTAAAAGCAACAATACCATTCCCATTTTTCTTTTTGATGTTGTCAGTATCTCTCTTCATTCTTATTTCATGTTGGAGAAGAGTTCCAAATAGCTCATCAAGAGAAATTTGAGTGACCTTCCTGTTCTCATCTATAGCTATTCTCTTTGATTCCAACTCATTGGGCATAATATCAATTATCTTATACACAAGGGCTTCATCATCTAACCCTTTTTTCTCCCATAGACTGTAATCTGTTGACTATAGTCATAAACCTGTGTTGAACTTTGCAGATTAGTTCTCCATATGGAAAATTGAATCCATGGTATTCAGCTCTAAGCATAGCTCTCCTAGTCTCAATCACTTTAGAAGTGCCAAAGTGTGTAACTTCTAACTTCTTCCAGATATAATTATCTTCTTCACAAGAAGAAATTTGGCTATATATGTTTCTAGTCAATGAACATAATAGAGTATTGCGTAACTTATAATTGAGTTGATACTCTTGCTTTTCCTTGTTAGTGAAAGTTCTAACTTCCTTATCAAGAATTTTATAATCACCAGTAAGCATAACAAAATTACCCACTCCAGTATTGATAACAAAAGTCTTCATTCAATATCTCCAGTACTCATAGTCATTACCATCAAAGATTGGTGGTCTTGTGGACTTTATATTTTCAACAGAACCAACATTGATTCCTGCCATTATAAAAAAAACTTGGCAACATAACTTGCTAGTAGAAAAAGTTCATAACCACAATGTTCGGAATGACAATGTTCGGAAAGACAAAGTTCGGAATGAAGAAATTCAGAACGACAAAATAAACATTCTAAGCAAGGTTGAAGAACAAAGAAAAAGATGAGAGAAAAACCTATACATGAGTATAAGTATTTCTGAAACCAGCTCTGATACCAATTGTAGGATCGAAATAACGATGTAGATGCTTAATATACAATAGGGGTGAATTGAATACTTTAAAAATTCCTTTGGAACCTTTAAATTTGGTTACGGATAACTATGTTTTCCTTAGACACGGAAAATATAGGTTTAACAAAGTTAAACTAAGAAAATTCACAACACCTATAATCACCAACTGGAGAATTGGAACCAAGGTTTACAATATAAGATTCTACCTTAAAGCGTATAGAATCTAAACTAATTAGAGTACAAGTTTAAGGAAATACATGAAGGTTATACTTTCCTTACAATACAATATGCAGTGGAAAAAAAGTAGTAACTACAAGTAACAAACAATAACTCTTTTAACCCAAAGATAAGGGTATCCAACAACCTTGGATAAAGGTCTCTTGATTTATACTTTCAAGAAAGTCTGTCTTACCCACACCAGGGTAAGCCATCGATACAAAGATCGGAATCTCTGTCTTGCTATCCCCACAAGCCCTCAACTTCAAGGTAGTTAGAAATTCTGTCTTCCTCAGCAAGGAAGCCCTCGAACTTCAAGGTAGTAAGCACCTATGTCTTCCTATCCCCGTAAGTCCTCGAATATAATCACCAACATTCAGAGTCACACAAAGCAATATGAACGAGCGGTTCAGTACGCACAAGGCATGAAAAGCGTCTCTCTCTAGAAATCACCTTAATAGCATGTGTTCTCTAGATCGATCAAATTGTTCTTTTTGAGCTCTTTCAAATGAGCTCCTATTTATAAGTAAACTTCCAACGGTCGGCTCCCTCTTCCAACAGTCATATTTTCCTTGAAATTCGGAGGGACCTGTACACATGTAAGTCAACCAACAGTTAATTAGAAATAGAATAGACGAAATCATTTTATAACAAGCCATGTATAACTAAATCCACGACATCATTTTGAAATGAAGAATATGTAAGTAAAAGAAAATCAATATTTCGGATTGTAAGAAAGTCAAAAGTTCAGAGTCTAACCAAAATGAAATTCGGAGTCTATGTTAAGAAATGTTCGGATTCTATTTTATAGGAATTTGGAGTCTGTTTTTACCAGAGATCGGAATCTGAACTTGTAGAGTTCGGAGTCGAACTAATGAAGGATCGTAGTTGAACTACTTAAGAGTTCGGAGTTGAACTCATGAAAGTTCGGAGTTGAACTACTAAATAGTTTGGAGTCGAACTCATGAATGTTCGGAGTCGAACTACTTAAGAGTTCAGAGTCGAGCTGTTTAAGATTTCAGAGTCGAACTGCTTAAGAGTACAGAGTTAAACTGCATAAGAGTTCGAAGGTGAACTGGTTAAGAGTTCAGAGTCGAACTGCTTAAGAGTTCGGAGCCGAACTGCTTAAGAGTTTGGAGTGGAACTGCTTAAGAGTTCGGAGTCGAACTGCTTAAGAGTTCGGAGTCGAACTGCTTAAGAGTTCACAGTCGAACTCATGAAAGTTCGGAGTCAAGAATTCGGATTAGAACTTCATTACAGATCACATCCAGAATTCGGATTAGAACTTCATTACAGATCACATCCATAATTCAGATCCTAAAAACAGAATGCTCCAAATCTTTTCATTATATGGCTCCGGGATTTTGTGTATGAATCTGGTTTTTGTACTTTAGAAAATATGGCTATGTGTAAGAAAATTCAGGTTAAGGTAAATTTCCTTAAAGAAGTAAATCTTCCTTATGGGGGTAAAAATAATATTTTCTTAAGTATAAGGTTTTTGTGATTTTAAAAACAAAAAGGAATGGAAAAGTAATAAGGAAAACCTTATTGACTCAACAGTTCCCCCTTTTAGTGGATCATAAATGAGAACTATTTTGTTCATGGTTACTATACCAATTTCACAGGGATATGATATAACTGGTGTCCCATTTATAGCTACTGCCTATATGGATTTACTATTAAAAATTTCTCTTTTGAGATATTGTACTCACCATAGGAATATGTCGTACTTTGTCTGTTATTTAAAAAGGCAGTACATTTTCTATTAAAATATATTCCATAAAAATGTTTCTTTTTTTCATTTACAAAACATAGATGTTTATTTATCTTATAATATTTATATAATGGAATATCTTATTGGTTCCCTCGTACTAGTCTTTGGATCACACCCTACATACACCTTTGGGTGTAAGTAAATTGGTTGTGTTTGACATAGGTAAAGGAAATATTATTTGACATAGTGGTTCATGATGAAAGTGGTTATCCTTCGAATATGTTTTGGTTGTGGCTTTTGGAAGACACTCTTATTTTCCTATGGTAGTTTTTGGGATAGTTTCTAGTTCCCTATATGTTGTATACAATTTTGGGTTTTTTTAGTTATAAACGTGAATCTGAAGAAAAAAAATTGCTATGTTTGGTTATGATTATTGAGTTTTGGTTTATCTATTATAGATAGTTTATTATGATAATTTAAATTGGTGAAATAATTACCAAGTTTCATTATTTATACCTTGTAACTCATTTCTAGATCATGGGGATCAAGAAATCCCTTTAGGCTGTGCCACAAGATGGGTCAGGTGTTAAGTTGGATGGCACTCTACCTTGGTTCTTGATAGATATGGGTTATTTCAATAACATAATAAAATATAATTATATATTTCACATAATTATATAATTATATTATCATATTTGAAGATGATTTTGATGAATTTAAATAAGAAAAAAAATATGAATGTTCAATAATTTTACATCTTCATTAGGGAACCACTTAATGTTTATAACTAAATACTTCATATGAGGGCTTCCGAATATATATAAGGCATCCTGGATGACGGTGGGGGATTGATTATGGGATTTTGTTATGTATTTTCCAATAAAAATTGTTTTGTAACTATGAAGAGCAGAGGACATGGGTGAGCTTTTATAAGTGTGGAAGATGATAGACATGTAATTTTTAAAAATATACAGTGATACTGACAACTGTCTCATGTAAAAACCCTCTATAATTGGTAATTATTGACCCTTAGTGTTTATATGGTCTATATATGAACATACAATGGGGTTTTGAGATTTTTATTAAATTTTAACTCTTATCTTCACATTTTAACCCCATAGTAAACCCATTTTTACCTTAATTGAAGTAATTATTTTTTTATATTTCCACTATTCATTATTGTCAAAAATTATGTTGACCATATTAGATAATGTTAAAAAAAATTATCCCAAATGTGATATCAATTATTTCAAATTTAATTAATCAAATATGAATAATTTAATTATAAATAACACCCAAAGAACCTAAGAAAAATTAGTTTTCGATAAATGTATTTTTCAGAAAAATATGATCATATAATAACAATATAAATAGAAATAATAACCATATGTATTTAAAAAATCAATTTTTTTATGTATAATTTTTAAATTTAATCTAAATAATTCATTATTATGGGTTATTATTATATATTAAATTGGAGAATCATTATGTAATTTAAAATTGTTTTAAGGAAAATATATTTTCATACATAAAAAGAGACTTATACTAAAATATAGTATAATGTTATTTCAAAAGTAATTAATTAGAATAAATATTAAGGAATAATACATATGTTATGTGAAATGTGATTTTTTTAAAAAATACTTTTAAATTAGTAAATTTATTCCAATGAAATGGTTTTTTAAAATATTTATTTTTCACTATTCAATGAAAATCAATATTGTTTGAAAATTACCCATATTTCCACCTTATTAAATATTTATAAGATTATTTAAAATTTGAAAAAAAAATTTATAATTCATTTTTCTAATATTTGATAAAATTAATTTCCAATTAAGAGTGAAAAGAGAAACCAAACAACAAATTAGAGACATCTAGTTTTTTATGAAACAATTATTTTTCTATAAATTGATTCTTAATTTATTTATAATCAATATGTTTCTACTAAATTTATTTTATACATGGGTAAAAAAAATAGTTTTAATAATTTTGTTATCCCTATTAAACCCTACCAACTTAACATCTAAGATATAATGGTAATGTTTAAATCAAAATATTTCAATATAGTATCATGTTTCATGAACACCTTACAATGAATGCATTGTAATCTAACAAAGAGATTGAATTTATTTTAAAAGAAAAATAAAATAAAGTTAAATTTCTTACATTTTTCTTTATTCATGGTGTTTCATTTTATATACAATATTAATGATGATGTTCTTATTTTAAAACATAATCTGGAAAAATTCTACCCACTTAAATAAAATTATTCATTGAAATATATTATTAATCCCAAAAATTACATTTTTTATATTAAAAAATACCTTTTTTAGATACCCACATTATAAAAATAATTAATGAAATATACTCATGATATGTTTAAAAGGGATGTAAAATTTTCCACTATAATAACAAAAAACTGGGCTTTCATGTAAGAGAACATTGGTTAGATGTGAATATATATACATATAAGACAAGTGTAAATAATTATAGAGAGTGAATGAGGTCGTTGATCAATATTAATTGAATGAAAAACTAAATGTTAAGGGCATAAAATACATAAATATATGATTATTTAAATGGCCATTTTATTCGTCACAGGTAGAGGTAATATGATAAATTTTTAGTTTTAATATCCTCTTACTAATGCTGAGGAAATTAATTTACTATGTAATAATATAAGTAAATATACCTAAATGATATATTTATATATCATAATAATAATTTCATCATTTTGTTATGCTTCTATCAATTACTACTTAATCTCTTACTCTATGAAATTAATATCAAAAAATTAATCATTTATACCAAAAGAAATAAAATTAAATTGTTACAGATCCAAAGATCCTTAAAATAATGACATGTATTTTTAAATGCTTATAAATATTTTCCAAAATAATTAAAATTATCAAAATTCATAGAATATAGTAAATCAGTATCTAAACCTATAAAAGATACTGAATTGGATCAACATTAATATTTATCTATTGAATCATTTATGTAAAAAAATGACTTATTAACCGGAACATAATGTAGGTTAGTGGTAGGATCATCGCTTTTGTTTCCATTTCAGTTTGGTTTCAATACCCATTACCTTATCATATGGTATGGGATTTTAGATAATATGTGTTTTTTCCTTTTTAAAAAAATAATATTAATATAATTATAATAATGTTCTAAAATTATAATAACCCATAATTATCTCAAAATAAATGGAAATATATTTATTAAAGGACACCAAAACCATTATAAAAATTTAATTATCATTATTTTCTCAATGTAATTCACATATTAAGTTTTATCCTATCTAAATAATTTGTTTTCCTAGATGTTCAACTTCCCACTAAATCAATTTTCCTGGTCCTCAGGACCACTTTCCATATTCACTAAAATATTTAATGAATTTTTTAGTAAAAACCTTATAAATTTCATAATTATCAGATATATGATTTCATTAATATAATAATCTAATAAAACAATTCTTGAATCCAAAATAAGAAAATATATCAGTTCATTTCTTATATATAAATAGCATAAGCATGTCCTTGATCCCTTTGTCCCTTATGAGTCATATTCCCCAAACTCTTGAAAAAATATCAATATTAGTTCCCCATCTCATTAGTTTTGAGATATTTAAAATTATATGATTAATTTATTATCTTGAATCATGATAATGTTTACCTTTATCTACCGAATTGTAGGAAAATCTCATACACTTCAATAAAGTACAAGGGTGTTTCATTTAACAATTATCACATGGGGAAATTCTTTTATCCTTTATCCAATCCATCTTTTTCTTTTCAATCCTCTTATTCTTTTTATTCCCATAGATTCAGTAGGAATTGGATAATTCTTATAATTTCATTATACTACATGATACTAGGTCTTTTTATTATAATAATTTTTTTGATAATAGTTACCTTTTTTTAATTGGATAAATCCTATCAAGTAATTTTCAATTTAACTCTTTTTTTATGTGTGCATCATGTAGCTTGATTTGATAACATTTTAATGTTTTATTCATAAAAAACAACATTTTAATCTTACTTATTTAATAAACTATGTAATTTTTTCTCCATATCATCTCATTTCCCATAAGGGAAACACTTTTCCAAGAAGAATTCCTTAAAATCCTTCCATTACATGTTTTATATTTATTATTAATCCTTAGATTTTGGAATCAATGGCCACCATTTATCCACATATCTTGAGATATTATAAGAAACCATGAAAATCTTCTTCTTTTAATTGATTCTCAAAGAAATTAATATCATCTCTACAGAATATATCCATTTCTCAGCTACAAATTGATTTTTAGACCCTATAAATAATATATGGTGATGAAATATAAAGTGGCCTAACATTATTTCACAATGTGGTGGATCAATAACATGTTACATAAGGGAATGGTTATTTTTCATGTCTTGTGTTAGTTACCACAATATGTATATAGTTATATTAGTCCTTGATGAAGCTTATACTCTACGTTCGTTATCATAATCAAGTGGAAAATACTAATATGGTGTATTTGAATTCATAGAGTTTCATTTACTTCCACTAGGATCCATTTATAAATAATGGTATACACTAGACAATATCATAAAATTATGAAACAAATGTGAAATCAAAAAATTTGTGAAACATATAACATAAATTGAAAGTTTTATGCATGTATAATCTCATAATGATAAACATGTTTTCTTTAGGAATGTTTTAAAAATATATTTTAAAATCCTTCAAAATTTACACTAATGAAAATGTAAATTATCCTAAACATATCACCTCATAGTGTCAAACCAGGTGTGTAGTAATTCCCATTTTCATGTAATATGTTGGACTTGAGTCATGCTCGATGTTCCTTTTTGGATATCATTACCCCTAGACACATCTATGGTAGAATCGCGTATGAATATTGTATTCATAAAGTGATATATTTCTATGATTAACTACATAGTAAATTACTCATCAAAACATTTGGATATTATTCCATAATTAGACTCAAAGTCTATCATAGGGTTATGTTCCCTAATCTCTATTTTCCAAAGTCTAGTTCCCAAGATTTCTACTAAACTGCCTCTAATATAAATAATAAATACCCAAACCCTAGTATCCAAAAGTTAGTGATAAATTTATTACATTGTAACAAGATACACGGAATCACATCATGATGGGGAGAATAATTAATTAGTCTTTGAAAACTAGATATATACTCTAAATTCATATTATAATTGAAATGGTAAAATAAAAAATATTGATAATGAATTATTTACACTTACTGTATTCATACATATCAAAAAAAGACACAACCTAGTATCATGGGGAAAATAAAAAATAATAAAGGGGTGAGATCAAATTCTTAGTAATAGATTCAATGCACCAATGCCTTTTATGAAAATAAAAATAATCAATATGGAAAGTTAAATAACTAAAAAACATTCCATGAAATCAATCACCTAACCTAATATGATAGGAATATATTATGATAAAATAATGACATATAAATAATCATGTGATCTTGACACATAACTATAGATATTACAACTAATAGAATAATAACATGGAATATCAACAAATAATCTCATAATTAGGTAATTCACAATTCCCAACATCAAAATAATTTTTTCTGGGCTTCATGCCAAGAAATATTTTGTGGGGGAATATTCATATTTAATGTATCCATCTACTTAGGATATCTATAATAGATAAAAATCAATGAATATTTCCTTTTTGTGTGGGTTGTAATTACCTTAATTATTATGATGGTTATAGTAGGATCCATGATTTTTTGAGGTTTTATTAGAATAGTAAAAAACAAATTCATCCTTTTCGTTATAGAGACTAACTAACATATTTATTTTTATAATTTTTGTTTATGTTATTATATTGAAACCCAAAAATAAATGCACTACCAATAATAAAATCATTAATCTATTGGAAATGATATTTTTGCAGAGCATGATTTATGTTACCCTCATTAAGATAATTATAATTATGGGACTGACCTTATAGAGCTATAAGAGGAGTCCTTTTCTTTTTACATATATTTTAGTCTATAAATTTTTTTAATTTTACATGTGATAGAGTTGACATTTTTTATAATATATTCCTTATCAATTTCTTATTTCTAATATTGTAATAACCTAGATTTATTAAATAATTAATTATATATAATAAATTTAAATATATTATAAAATAAATTATTATGATATAATTAAGTTGTGGAATACAAAATCTCTTCATCAAGAAAATCATATATAATAAGAATATATATATTTCTAAATTGGTTATTAGGATCTACACTGTGACGCTGTGACCTAAGTACCACTCAATACTGCCCCAAACCTGGTTTTCCACATAACCTGCAATGCACCTTCACTTATAGTAGGAGCTACTGACTAGAAGCGAGGGCCTAGGGTGTGTTTATGGGGATACTATACCCTCATTTCATAGTGAAGCAAAACATATATAATATAATATAAAAAATGGATAGTAATAGAAAAATAATAATAATGAATTAATAAAATCGGCACTATAAGTAAAAAAATCAACTATGAACAATAATCATGTCATAATATAGACAATATCATATAAAAAAATGATGATGTAGTTTCTTGTCTCTACAAAATAGGAAAACTGGTATACATGGAATCCAACAATCATTATAGAATATGTTATAAAAAATAACAAAAATACTAATAACTGTCCAAATATTCTATCAATAAAACGTATCATCTACTAAAAACCATCTATCTTAAATAAATTTAGAAAGTTAGGTTTCCAAGGCAGGATGATTCCCCTTGTCTACAACTATGATAATATATTTCCCCTAAGTACCAAAAGTGGCCCAGATTATGAGTGAGATAAATATCAGAAATCCACCACCAACAAAATTGGTGAATCTAAAATTAGTAGTGTGAAGGTATATATATATATAAATTTAAACCAATGTTAAAATATTAACTCGTATATTATTAAGCCTCGTTTAGTAATGGCTATGAATATGGGACAATTTAATTAAATAATTTAATATATGTTTATATAAATAAAAAATGTTTAATCTCCAACCTCATTTAATATTATCAGAATAATGATAAAATATTAGCCACTATGTAAAAATGTAATCCTTGACCTCAGGGGATGGGAAAATTATAGAAATATCACATTAAATCTATCTATAAATGGTTCTCTTTTTAATCTAAGAAGCGACGACCAAGTCATTCCACTATATATAATTCTAACAGAGTATAAGGATCTTTTCCTTGTTAATCATGGGATAAGCATTTTTAGGCCCAATGGTCTGAATCCAATAGACCATGTGTCCAAATACATCAAGTTGGATCCAATGTGTCTATATGAGGAATCCTACTATCTGGAAAGTTGTATAGGGATCCTACTACATCATTCGTAGAATCCTCTAGTAGAGAAAAACAATGATCCTAGATGTGTATCTCCCTTTCTGACTAGATCCATGAATCAAAATGGTTTCTTTTGAGTGTTCAAGGAATTTCCTATGGAATCCAAAGCTTGAACAGGTATAAACACTCTTACAAATAAAAAAATTTTCATATGAAATATGCACCATATTTGTAATTCATTTTTAAATTCAATGTCATGTAATACTCATGCCTCTCAATAATCTAATTAGTTAATTCCATACCCTTTCATTAATCAAGATAATTTATACAAATTACATGAAACCATTTATAATTTTAGTTTATAAACATTTTATAGGTTCATTCAATTCCCATTTTATTATCCAGACAAGGGGAATATGGGCATGAAACCAATTGTCATAAAATTAAAATTAACTCGGACTCGTTATATATATATAAACACATTCTATTAAATAATAAATCATTATTTTATTAAATTGAAACACTTACCATAGAAGGTTCATGTGATATATATATATATACAACATACATGTGTTATGCATTGTCAATTCATAATTCATTAAATTTAGAATTAATTATCATTAGCTGGGTCTTGACAAAAAAACTAAACAGCGTCTCAAATAATTATACAAGGATCATAATGGAATTATGAGGAAGTAACTATACATGATGTGGATGGTGTTTAGGTCGCAATTACCAATGATAAGATTATAATGTATATTTATAGCTCTAGAAAACAAGAACAATGAATACAATTAAGAAATATTAATTTTAGATGAACTGAAGAGTGAAATTGGAGTATTCACAATGAAGTTAATTTATAAAGGGCAATACTTAGTTGATGATTCTTATAACACCTACCAAGTGCCTATTAAACTACCATCATGTTGTATATACCATTAGTTTGGCCTAGATCATAAGAAAACTTACGAACATATCAACTATATTAAAATAGGGAATATGATCCTACATCAATATAGTATTATTGAGGAAAAGGAAAATAATAAACTGATCCAAAGGACTAAAGCATATACCTTAAGGAATGCTATAATAATTCTGGATATTAATTCTAAGTCTGGATGAAAAAAAATCCAAGATCATAGGTTTATGTTATTGTTAGAGCTATAACATATTGAAGGGGATTCTATGTCACTAGAAATAAGAAATATGAGAAGTGGGGTAGGGTTTATTAAAAGTTACTGAATTTTTGTCATTTAACTCAAAATTTCATGGTCATAAGGATTGGTTGCAAGATTGGACAAACCATACACCAACCATGCACTATGATCTAATTGGATAGAACACCTGCATGGTTTTGATGCACAGTTGGAAAAATAATGTGCCAACCGTAAAAACTGTTGAGTTGTAGAAAAGACATAAATTCCTGGACCTATAGTTAGGGTAACCCATGAAAACTAAATTTTTCACTAAAATTCCATGCACAATTGGGGTAAACATTATGGGATAGTTGATACATTTTCTACTAACCATGTGGCCCATTTCATTCATCCACCAGTCAGAGTTCTGAGCTCCGAAAATGCCTTAGAAAAACCCAAAACTTATACGACCACTTTATAAATCCTTAATAAATCCAAGATAATGAATTGGATTGAAATTTAAAGGATCTATAACTCACAGAAAAAAATATTCTTTTACAGTATTCCCCATTAATGGAGCTTGTCCCTGAGTTACCCGTCGAAATGTGACCAAATTATATATATGAACAACTACGAACAATGAGTATATACATCAGCCTCTCACTCCTAGGTCTCATAATGTACACCAATATTCATCCATATCACCCATACTAAAAGGAAATATTGGCTTCAGAGATCCATCATCATTCAGTCAATGATGCATATTGGAAACACCTCAAACAAAACATTAGTATCCTACTCTACCTCCTCGTGATCAAATTTATTAGATTATATAGAAAGATAACAGTCAAGCTATGAAATAGGGAAAATGTCATGAATGGTATGGTGCCTATGAGAAAATAAAAATTCATAGGCTACCAACTTGACGTTATCCATAATCTCAAACGGCCCTAAAAAATTAGGTGACAACTTCCTCTTCGCCCATATCCTTCAATGCCCAAAATTGGGTGTTACCTATAAGAGAACATGATCCTCAACCTCAAACTCTACTGTTCGTAAATGGAGATCAACTATTGAAATAATCCTTGGTTAATTCATATTCAAAAGATTTCTAATATTCTGACCCTGATATGAAATATCTTGTATGAGATGAGGATATAGTAGTGTTTCCACTCCTGCATCTAGGTAGCATAGGGGCGAAAGGAACATTCTACCATAAAATTCATCATAGAGATACATATAAATCATTTCCTAAAATATTTTATTATATGTCAACTCAATAAGAGTTATATTATTATACTAAGACCTAATGAAAATAACGAATCTTGTTTGGATCATGTCTTATAACACCTATAACATTTGTTCTAATTTTCCCTCAGTTTGAGGCAATAATTGTTTTCTCAGAAGCAGCTATGTACCCGAATATCTCTTCATACCATGATAGCAACTCAATATGAAATGAGGTTACCTATCATAAATGATCTTATGAGATACCTTATGTAGTTTTATGATCTCACACACATATAATCATCCTAGAAATTGAATAGATAAAGTATCATCGACTGGAAAGTAGTGGGCTACTATCATCAGTCTTTGCATGTTTACCCAAACCATGTCTCTAACTCAATGAATCCTTGATAGGATAATGAAAAAAATACATCAAAAAATTACCTCATTTCCATTTAGAGACTGATAATATCTACAACTAGCTAATTGGTCGTTGTTTTTCTTTCATGGCCTTCAGATAGGCAGAACACCTAGTGACAAAACCTATTATCTGATGTTTCATCGTAGTCCACCAATACTTGCAAAACATATCATGATACATATTGTATATCACTATATATACTTCCACATAGTAATCATGAGAATTTCATATGAGTTACTCTCTCATATCTGTAGGAACCCAGATACATCCATGTATAGTTAGGATTCATTCCCCATCAATAGAAAAATCTGGATGCATGTACTCAACAGAAATACTCTCCCAGATTTCCAAGCCTTCTGGATTTGAAAACTACCTAAAATTCACCCAACTATGGAGTGAGTAGGTAACTAACATGGATGTAAGAAAAGGCTTCTAATGACTCCCATGAAACTCTAGTTTCATCTCCGAAAATAAGGGAATCAATTTCCTTTCATCATTATCATCTTGAACATCATATTCTTGAGTCCTTCATGTCAGTGAATCATCTACTTAATTTTCCTTCCTAGATGATTAGAAAATATGAAATTAAAAATACAGAAGGTATTAGACCCAAATTCACTATCTAAGATTTAGGTCCCACTTTGT
Organism: Viscum album; assembly: GCA_963277665.1. Lineage (NCBI taxonomy): Eukaryota > Viridiplantae > Streptophyta > Magnoliopsida > Santalales > Viscaceae > Viscum > Viscum album. The sequence goes on from OY728147.1 coordinate 91,378,615, forward strand.
ATGGATATATTGTAGGGTAATATCATCTGTATACCCCCAAAATCACCCAACCATGAGATAGTGTCTCTAGAAGTGTATGTTAAGGTAAACCACATCACGATCAGGGTTGTGTGTCATTTAGTTATGCTAATGTGGTATTAATTGGTGAGACCCATATGTAACTAATATATCCTATTACATAATAACCATACCTAGTATAATTCTTGATAAATCATAAAAATCTATAGCCTATTCTGGAATGTGTAATAGTAAAAAAAATTACCATTGTTAGCCAACAATTTAGATCCTGAAAGGTTTTTGTAGAATGTTATGACCAAAGAAACATTACACCCATCTTGATATGATAAGTGAGACATGTTTAAAAGAATGGTAAGTCTTCCATAATATGCATATAATATCCAGACAACCCTATTATTCTCTATATATCAAACACATTTGTTGGATGATACTATAAAATGAAAATAATCACCTTAAATAAAATAATGGATACTCATAATTTTGAGATTAAGGGACTTACTAAGTGATCCATATTGATCTAGTAGGGGAACATAAAAAACATAGGATATAACTAATGCTCACTTTGTGTATTCATAAAAATCTCAAGATATTTAGCATGGTCTCTCTAAGTATGAGAATACACCAAGATGTGGTCCACGAAAACCCGGAAAAATGAATCCATATGTGGGTGAAAATACATATTCATCAGGTATATAAAAATAGAAGGTTCACATGTATGACTGAACATCATAATGAGATACTTATATACAGTGTAATGACATTGAAAAGTTGTTAATGTTATATCTGAAGTCCTCACTCATACTTGATGATAGAACGATCTTAAGTAAAATTTCAAGAGCACCAATTATCCTTATAGATGGTCAATGAGATCATATATTTGAGGTAGTGGATACCAGTGCTTACCTGTATTCCAGTTCAACCATCAGTAATATTTGTATAATTAAATGGTCACATCCACCTTCTTGATTAAATATAAGGGTGTACCCGAAGAAGAAGTACTGAGCTGGATAAAACCCTTTGATTCTAAATCCTCCAACTATCTCTTGAACTCTTGGATTTATTTAAGAAACATAATGTGTGAATAAATAGATACTTGAGATGTTTTTGAAATAAGATCAATCATAAAATATACCTCTATCTCAGATGGTATGTTACAAATATCAATTGGGAAAACATCTCTAAAATAATATACTATAGAAGTAAATTCATTCAGATGTATTACCTACTATTCCATGATGTGAATACAAATTTTGGTTATCAATCCACCTAGCCCATGATGATCTACCCAAGATCTACTAGCATGTGCATTCAATTAACCCTTATAGAAATAACTTCCACCCTCGGGTGATGTAAACAACACCCTATGGTGACAGAAGTCCAAAAAGGTATGATGTGGAACTGTCTAAACCATTTATAGAATGACATGAATGCATGTCATCCTGGTCATGAATATGTCCCGTGAGAGGGGTTAACAAGCTACCTCAGGGGGAAGTCCCTAAATTGGTGACTTCCCTCTAAAATTAATTCTAATTGAGAGTATATGGTAATTATAACATGTAAGTACAGAATTTACATATTGAGACATTCCATGGTCAATAAAGGTATAAAGGAGTGAGATTAAGTTATATCAAATAAATATGATACAATAGTGGAGGCTATAAGAATAGTTTCTCATATATTAAATGGTCATGCACTCTGATCCTTAGGTATAGAAAATAAGGAATGCAACAAGCCTAATCCAAATCCATTTTCTTAAAATATAATACCCTGATCAGGTCCACTTTACTTACACTAATAATTAGAAGTCGGGCTACCATGGCCACAACCTCTTCCTCAGCCACGATTTTTAGTGATAATCCAACTCCCTTCCTGACATGGAATAAATTATCTTTCCCCTTATGGTGGAGTTGGGGAAGATCCTCTTCCACTAGAAGCATGAGTTTAGGTCCTATAAGATCTATTATGATCCACCATACATTAGAAATAACAACACTCAATTAGTTCTCTATCACATTAAGGCTTTGGTTTCCCCTTCTGTCCACAGTTATGGAATTCAACGAAGCTTCCAATGCGGATACTCGGTCCACCACTACTTTGATGTGAAACCTCAATGTTAATATTAAAACTATTTAAAGAATTAATATCCTACCTTTGTATAGAACAACCTTTCTAGGTACTTACAGCCTCCACTGGGTTTTTCTCAGTGAAAAGAGCATGAATAAAGATCTAAAAAAAGGTAGGAACAAGAAATGTATTCACCTGCAATGGGATAACATATATGATCCCATCCTTAACATGTCTCACTCGCTATATCTCATCACCATCAAGAATCTATCCAAATAATTTCAACTCAATAAATTATGTTGAATGTTTCGTGATGGACATAACACTCTAGTTTAGTTGAAAGAACTCTTTGGATTGATCTGATCTTATGTTATGGGTGAAAATTTAATCCTTGAAGGTAGTTTAGAAAACATAAAAAAACCATGCCTTAATGATGAATAGCTTGATTAATCACATAATAATAGTTATTTGAGAAATCATAGAGCATATAAGAGAAAATATTGAACTAGATATCTATAGGAATCTCTAGATTCTTAAAGATAGAAATAATGAAATCTAGTTATGACTCAGTAGCCTGTGGCCCTCCATCCCTTGAAAATATGGGAGGATGTAGCTACTGGATCCCATGAGTCAAATATTCTATCATATGTTTTAGTTTTATAGAACCATTAATGGAATGAATTAGAAATATAATACCCACTTTATGTAGAGTGTTAGTGCTCAGTTCATGTATTAAATTCGGTGCCTCATGTGTCACTCCTTTTGGTAAGAATAAAGGATTGGGGCCCACAATCTATGGAGCATGGTCCTCATAACCCTCATAGTGAACGACTCAACAATGTAATTATAAAGTAGATCTAAAAATTCCAAAAGATAACCTCTAATAAATATTTGATATAATATTGATACAATAGATGAATAATATCACAATAATAAGGAATCACTACACATGGTACTTCCCTAACTACCCACATAGAATTCTAGGGTATTGGTAAATATTCAATTTTAATTCACATGGTTTGTAGTAATTGAAGGGTCAACTGCACATTACCTCTTCATTTTTGAGAAATCATTTTATTTTATAAATAAATATTTACATTTAATGTTTTTTCTTATATATAAATAATGTTTTGATTAAATGGAATATCATACAAAAATAATATATGCCTAGACATTTTATAACTGAAATTGACACACATTTAATTTTAATTAGTCCCTATAATGTTAGTCACAAAATGTGATGGGTAAAATGAATTTTGGATCAACTCATTATGATACCCTTACTAATTCATAGGGTCTCAAACACCACATAACAGAAATTTTCAATCATGTTATCATAACCAACTACAAGGTTGTATAACTTGGGGTACGTAACTGACATGGGTAGAAACTGTCTATTTAAGATGCCACCATCACGCTATACTAAAAACCTATTTAGATTGATGGTGACACTTTAAATAACCAATTCACTTACACATTATAATATCTTAAAATCATATGGGTATATATTAAACATGGATCTCTCAATAATCATAGGCAACACAAGAAATGAAAGTAGTGAAATGCACCTATATAGAATAGAATATTCATGGCATGTGACTTCTACATTCCTATAACGATACATGTAACAATGTTACATTTCATTACTTTCTAAGGTAAAGATTATTCGTAGAATATTTAAACACCAAAATCCATGGGAGTAACCCAAGAGTGAAATTATTTCATCTATATTATTAAAAATACTAATCATGAATTTATAATTCTAATGAAACTTTGTATTTTTCATGAATGTAGGTCAAATTCTCGTAATGAATCATAAACAAGTTATAATTTTTTATTAAACTCCTACAAATATTCCCAAACCATATGGAAAAAAGGTAAAATATCTATTACAAATTTTTTAAATCACTCCCTGGGATCCACTCAAATGTTCCCCAAGCCCGATTGGCTACATAGCCTCAATAGTACCGCCCAATATTCCAGAGGATTCCGACAAGCAGTGAGGGACTAAGTGTGTCTTTAAGGATAACATTACCTCATTTAATAGTGAATAAAATTAGAAATAATATAATATAATATATTGGTAAAAATCATGGAATCATAATAATGAATAAAAGATATAGAAATAGGAAGTAGGAAAGATAAATCACTAAAAATAATCAACTTATAAGATGAAATTTATCACCTACAAAATATAATGATGTAATTTCATGCATCTAAACAATAAGAAAATAGGTATATATAGTATTACAAAATCATTAAGTTACATGATATACAATAGAAAGAAAATCCACAAACTACCTAATAATATCATGAACTAGCTCAGTCATCTACTATCAAGATCCATCAGAAAGAAGGAAAGAAAGTCAAGTGTCAAAAGCGGCACACTTCCCCATGTCCATAAATATAATAATATAACATGCTCTAGTATCAATAGAAAACTAGTTAGTGTATGAGTTAAATATTATTTGGATACCTCCAATGAAATCTATACAATCTGGCATATGAATATAAACTGAGTAGTGTGTAGGTATATATTAAAATGTAAATAAATACTGAAATAGTAAATCATACCTTCTCCTATCTCACCTGGTAATGTCTCTAAACATGACACTATATAAATAATTTATTTATTTTCTATTTATAAAGGTAAATAATGTGATAGTGTGAATAGTATTGAAATAGATCATAATAATGATAAAAGATGATCTATGGTGTAACCACGGTATCCTTGAATGCATGAGTAAGCCAAATCATATAAATATCACACGAAGTCTGACTATAATGGTTTATAAGTGTATTACAAGTGGAAATTACCATTGAATTCAACTATAATAACCAATTACAAGAATCTCATCCAATGTAACCATGGGCTAAGCATGACTGGCCCGAAGGAGGTGACTCTATGGAACCACATTTCCAAAGACATCAACCGTGATTAGAGGACTTTATCTGAGGCAAACTAATATTTGGAAAGATAGTGTGGGTCCTATAATTAATTATAGGTATCCATTAAAATTTAAGGTCCTTGTTCCAAGGTGGATATCTCCCTCAAAAACCAAATCCATTAATCTAAATGGTTTTTTATTAGTTCTCAAGGAATTCCCACAAGAATCCAAGGCTTTATAAAGTATTACCACTCCTATAATGGTAAAAAGATCCATATAAAATAGTAACCTTATAATTAATTCATTATTTAATTCAAGCACTATTAATACTCATGCCTCTTAATAATTCAATTTTTCATTCTATACCCTTATAGTAATCAGTACAAGGTGTACCAAGGACATGCAACCATTTATCATTTTAGTTTAAAAACATTGAATAATTTCATTAACTTATCTTTCAATAATAACGACAAGGTGAATGTGGATATGAATAAAACTATAATTAAATGACATTTAAATAAATGAAGTGATACATATATATAAATATATATTTCGTTAAACAATTACAAATTAATTTTTTAAATTGAAACACTTACTTTAGAATATTCACGTGATATATATATAATATAAATTTGATACCCATTGAAAATTTATAGTTCATTTTAAATATAAAGGACGTATAATGAATATGTTCAATCCAACACCCAAGAACGGTGCATATAATTATTATAAAAAGGGTCCTAATTGAAGAACAAGAAAATAACCCTATATGAGGTGGATGATGTCGAGGTGAAAAATAATTAGATGAAATCCCCAGTGAAACTGCTATGTGAAAAAAGAGGACAATTTATAAATGTAGATACATTAAGGGATGAATCATAGAACACCTACCTTATGTCTATATCACTCTTCTAATATAGTATTGGCAATTAGATTGTCCTAGACAAGAATAAAACTAATGAAATGATCAATTCCCTAAAAATAGGGCGTATTAACATCAATAAAAACCCACCATATAGGGAAATAAAAATAAAATAATCATCCTATGTATTGAAGCACATAATAAGATAAATCAAAATATGATCTACTCTTGATTTTGATTCTGTACGGTGATGAAATCCACAAATCGATGTCCATAACATGGTGGGAGATCTAATGTGAATAAGGGGAGCCTCTATCATTAGAAAAAGGAAATATGGATTGAGGGGTAGGTATAGTTATAAATTTAAGTGAATTTTGTAAATTATACCCATAATTTCTTGGTCACATAGTTTGAATCCATGGTTGGGAAAACCGTACACCAACCTTGCATTACGCTCTACTTTAAGTGGGACCATAAAAGGATTGGATACACAGTTTTGAGAAACCTTGTGTCAACTTTGATATGTCTCTATTAATAACTATGAATTTTTTTAATATGTATGAAGAGGTTCATGGTTATAGAAAACTGTGAAACCTTATTTTCCCTCTAAAACATCACACAATATTAGAAGAAATAGTATCGGTTGGGAGGTATAATTTTTAATGACCATGTTTCACAGTTTTTTTCCACCAGTCGGGGTTCTAAGCTTCAAACAATCCATGGACACTCTATAATCTTCTATGACATCCATAGGAATCCAAAATAGGTTAACATTAAGAATTACACAAAAATTTAATAGATCTATACCTCATTGAAAAAAATGTTTCTTAGATATATGGTTAATTAAACAATAAATCTAATCATGAATAATCATCATGATTTTTTAATATTTTCCAAATTTTATATTCTCTATTTTAAAACCTTAATGGATTAATTACATGTTAATAAAAAGTTTATATTGGAATAATATAGATAAATAAAATTATAATTTCTTTATTTTTAATGTTTAATAATGTTTAAGAGAAAAATTTATTTAAATTGATACTTTGATTTATTGTAATTTTTTTATTATTATGATTCATTTTTTATTAGCAATGTAAAATCTAAATTCCAAAGGGAAACCACCCTCTACCCCCTCTCTTGTGTAATGTTTAAAAAATTTGTAACCCTGGTCATTTTTTCCTCTTCTTTGGATGTCCTATTTTTCTCATCTACCAATAAATTATCATTAAATCATAGAAGGTTCCATTTATTCACATTATCTCTCTATTATAATTCTTTTACTCTTCTTAGTAGTGATAAAATTTTAATTTAATTGGGATTATCTTAATAAGGATCTCTGAAAGTACTAATATAACCATCTATTTTAATTTTTTATTCTTATAAGAATTTCTGAGGATTTCATTGATTGCTGAATTCATTAATATTGATGGTATGTTATTATTTGACACCAATATGTTAATGTATAATCAATTTAGAAGAAATAATCATCACCATTTAAATAAAATTTCTATTTATGAGATTTATAATATTTTTAATCAACAAATGTTGGTGGAAAATTATATGATTGATAGTCTAATTGATATAAATTATGGATGATTATTCATGTATGTGGAACTATTAATTTTGAATTTTTAGTTAAAAACATATTTCTTAAGTAAATTTCATTAGAATTGTTTTTTATATATTTTCTAGATTAAGAAATATTGGATGGTCATTATATAATTTTTTAATGAACTATTTTTCGGTAAAAAAAATTTCTTAAGGGGTGATTTTTATTTTTTTAACATATTTATTTCTATGGTTTTCAATATAAAAAAAATATTTTTTCAAATTTGAATAAAATCCGAAAAAAAAAATTATTTTGTGAAATTATATCTAAGACACATAATTTGTTTTATTTTATCATTTAAAAAACTAAAACTATTTTCTAGGGTGACTAATATTATATTCTCTAAGTTATGTATTATTATATGGTTAGACATAGGCAGTAAAAATAAGTAAGGGTTGGCCTTTCTCACATTGGTTATAGTATCCCCATTGAGAATAAGTCAGAGTATTAATGATCTATACAACAAATACAATTTCTATATCTATTGATAAGAAATTGAGGGGTTGGGGTTTTTATTTGAATATACCCTATGGTAATTTCTACTATAGGTGATGTTGTATGGGAAAAATTTTTTCACTCCGGGTGATGTCTAGGGTATGTGTTATGGGTTTTTCTATCATAAATATGCCTACCCATTTCTATATTTTTTATAAATTATGATTTCATTGATTTTTTACTATTCTCCCTTAGAAAGAATAGACATTTATAATTTTATTAGCATAAATGGTTATACGATTTAGTAATTTTTTTTAATAAAGGTCTTCCAGAAGGTGTGTCATTTCATATTTATTTATTTATTTTAAATATTACTATTAAGTTTATTTAGTGTTTAACTTATTTACCACATTAAATCACATATGATTTCACTGTTTATAATTTACATGGGATTCATCACGAGTCATCTATGGATATCTTATTTTTTTCAGACCCTTTGAATGATAACACAATTGAATTTGATAATTTCCATTATTATTAAAAAAATCAATCCAATTTCAATGGAATGGTTTCTTAGATATGGATTCAACCGTGGATATTAAATAATTTGGAAGTATATAGTTATTATTAATAAGAAATTTTTGTTAATATTGGGGTATTTATTTATGATATATTTACTACTTATTATTTTTCTTTAAAGCATGGATGAAAAAATTCATTAAGTTTCTCTATACTAGGGTTTATGCATCCCCTTAGAATATATGTTGGATAGTTGTGTTCACTGATATTTTTTTGGTCATTAATGGAAAAAATTTATCTCATCGGGGATTTCTAAAACATGTATTAACGTATGAGGTAATATTACTAGGATTTTAGATTATATTAAATGGTATGAATCATAAATTGTTTTTTAGGATAAAAATTAAAATACATGTGTAAAATTACACGAACCTAATTTTTTGGTAAAAAGGTAAAACTATTTTTTAATAGTAATGAACCATTGTATAATGGGGTTCTTAGTTTATGAATTGAAATTAATAGAAAGAAATTGTGTGTGGGGAGGTTAACTAGTCAATGTAGATTTCTGAAGGTGGTGTTGTATGTAGGGAATAAATATATGATGGAATTATATGATGAATAAAATGGTGAATGATATGTTTCATTCATGAATAAAATCATTAAACCATGAATTGAATAATAGTTTTCTATACAATATTCGATGCACTATTTGATTTAACATCAGGATAAATCATTTGATACAATATAGAAGCATGTAATTTTTTTACATATATCTCCATGGTTTTTGGAAAATTTAGTCACTTATAAAAATAGAATTTTAAATTTGTTTTATTTTGTTTTCTTAGATGTATTTCTTACTTATAATATCTTTTCTATGGTATTTTGAGATTTTCTAGACCTATTTTTGTGATCTATAACATTTAGATTTCATATTTTTATAAATTTCATGTTTCATTCATAGTGGAAACCATAACAACTGAAATATTTATTTTTTATAGATAAAATGTTTCAAGGATTTTGTATTTATGTGTGGATTAAAGATATAAAAACTGATATCATGGAATTATTTTATCTATTTGAGTCCAAATATGATAGATACATATGGACTCTTATCCACACTATTCTATAATGTATTTTTTATTGGAGATTATATATAAATTATATTTTTATTAATGGTTTTTAAATTCTTTTTAGATTTTGTTTATTATGATAAATGTTATTTGTGTGTATTTAATTGAAATTCACCAATAATTTATTATTTAGGTGATTGGTTTCTCCAAATTAATGGAATTAGGGAAATGTTTATATTGATTTTTTTTATTTTTTTAATTGATGTTGTATAACATATGGTGATACTGATTTTTAATTAAATGGACTGAATATCATGGTAGTGAATATTTTTTGTGAGTTTAAATATGTTTTTGGAATCCTAATTATATTGTGGGGAATTGTCAAGCTATACAGGGATGGGTTGGGAATCACATTATTCAATGGTGGGGTTTTCAATAAGTCAAAGAGAAAATATTGGATTTATTTTTAAAAATTTGTAAGGCATGGAATATGGGTCCTCATATAATATAAATATGTGGTAGGTGTACATGTTGATAGATTTTGGAATGGTTGAATTATGGTTTAATTTTAACCAATTTCTAAAAGTCATTCTATTTTAGTTTTAATTGATGTGTTTTTTTGGTTATTTGAATTTTTATATGCCTAAAATATAATAACTAAATTCTTATGATTTATTTTTTTCACTCAGATATTATTTATGGGAAGTAATTAAGGAAATACTAATAAGTTTCATAATCTCCACATTCATATAAATCTTAGAGTATTAGAAAAATAATAAATAGTTTTTTTAACTTTCAAGAAATAATATATTTTTCTTGGTGGCTTGGATGTGAATCTGAAGGTGTTTATCTAATATTATTAATATATTTGATCCAAAATTATTTTTTTATTAAAATGAGTCTATATTGTACAATAAATCTTAAGGTATTTTTTATTTTATTTTTTTATATGCAATATTCCTCAATCTATAGTACCATTAGTATGTTTTTGTTCTGTGTGTTGGTTTTTCAAAAACATTCTTATAAATTTTCTTATATGAAAACAAATCCTCAAAGCTTATGTTGGTTAGGTTATTTTTGTATTCTGCCTTCAATTGAATAGGAAAAACACCAAAAACTGACTAACATCTAGTTATGGTCTGGGTCTAATGTTTGAGTAGGAAGACTATGTATAGATGTTGTAAATTGTACTAATATAGTTGGATGAATTTTTTCTAAGAGTAGATATGTGATGTTTTATGAATTAGTATGTGCGACATATATATATCTATGTGTGTGTGTGTTTGTGTGACCAAAATCCATATATATATATATATATTATTCAAAAAAATATTGAAATGTTTAATGTTTATAATGATTCATAATGAGTGGGCCTCGATTTTTTCATCCCAGTAAATTGTCTTGTTCATTATAGATTTAGATGATCTTTATGCCACATGAAAAAAAATTCATTAGGTTAGGGATTTCATTTTATATATTTCAATATATGTATTATTATTTATGAGTTTGACACAAAAATAAACATTGAATTGGTTTAAATTAATGGATTTTAGTTTTTATTGAATTTTAAAAAATGTTAATTTATTTTTATTCATAATTGTTTTAATTATATTAAAAATAAAAATATTTTTACTGTGGGATTTTTTTTGAAAATATATTTATAATTTTTGAAACTACCATTTCCATTTTAATAAGGATTTAAATTAATATGTTTGATAATATCCTGATTTCTTTGAACTTTTCTTGATAACTATTATTGAAAATTATTAAAAAAAATTAGTATTCTATAATATTCTATGGGAATCAAAAAAAAAATTAGAAAAGAAAAACATATATAATGAAAAATGTTTTATTGATTAAAGATATAATTATTTTTGGTTTGGTAGTCATCTTTACTACATAGTATTAATTGTTTAGTTGATAATGTGGTGTATAATATTCTTATATACATGTGATATCATAGATTTAGTAATATGGTATTAAAAATTATACATTATATAATTTTGGAAAATATGTTTTTGGTAAATATTTCTTTCATATTTGTTTTTTTATTTTTAGTAGAAATCCCAATCTGGTTTTGAATACATTCTTTGTCAACTCAGTATATAAATAAATGAGAAGAAATTTCAATATTTTATTAGAATCTAAAAATATTTGTGGATTTATAATGATTATTATCATAAATTTTTAATGATATAACTTTATATTATATAAGAATTAAATGGTATGGGATACATTTTTTCATGGTTTATTTAATGAATTTTGGTATTACTTGTAATTTTAATAACATAATTTTTATTTTCAAGGTTTTTGGATTGATTCGATATAGCCGGGTAAAAAATTACATTTTCTATTATAATGTGATTTAATTTATTTATAATGTAATATAGGGAACATTTTTAATCTTCATAAGTTATATTTTTTCTCGACAGGACTATTAGGGATAATAGGTGGAGATCCAAATTCAATTGTATTTTGTAAGGATTATTCAAAAAAGTTATATAGTTTTCATGTCGGAAAATAATAAATGATATGCTTAATGATAGTTTCCAAAATCATTTAATTAAAAAAATTAAAATGTTTTTTGAATAAAATTTCTTATCACGATGACATTATAAATTATGTTTGAAAATTATGACCATTGGGTGTTTTAATAGTTTTTCTGGTGTAATTATTTAAGTCATTCAGATTAAATACAAATTTTCATACAACTATGTGATCTATAAAATAGATAAATTCAAAAGGGTTTAAAATTCCTATAGTGAAATTTTATGTAGAATTTATTGAAATTGATAAAATAAATTAAAAATTTATTGTAATAGTTTTCATAAATTTGGAATTTGGGAAAGATTTCCAACAATTTTTTAAAATATTTTGTCTTTATAACGCATGAATGATTAGAATATGTTTTCATAATATAATGTATTTTATAGAAAAATGATATTCTAAGGTGGAGGAGTATCTTCGGGTGAGCTTGATGGATCCTCATAATATTATTAGTTTTCTAAAATATTTAATATTTTTTGAGATTTAGATAATAGTTAATTCCTTCAAATGATGTTTGAGGATTTATTTTTTTCTATATGTAATGTTGTTTTTTTGTAATGTAGCTAAACAAATAGCTCTAAAAATTGGATGATATAACCTCAAGGATAGATAAGATAACTAGGTACCCGGTAGTATTATTTGGTCAATGTAACCTTATGAATAGATAGTGGAGTCAAGTTAGATGTGTTAGTGGTCATAGAACTAGATGTCTGATATTTGGAACCTAGGAATGATGGTATGTGAGTATGTATTTTTTAAGGCTCTATTTTATATCACTCTTTAGCTGTGACAATTTGTTTCCAAATATGGAAGGAAAAAACACAAATATGCTAGTGTATTAAAACCAGTAGAGATAGATTGGACAAGGACATGATCTAACATCTAATTTATGGGTACTCCATGGGTTATGGAGGGTTCATTTGTGATGTTTTTTCAAGTGATGGCTTGAGTCTTGATTATAGATTACATTTTAAATATATAATTTTCTATTAAAATATGTATTGTGATTTTGTTTTTAGGTCCTTACAAGGATTTTTTTTGAAATGAAAATATTTATGTATTGATTTACTACTAAGGTAATAAGAGGTTTCCCTTTTTTGATTTTTATTAACTTTTATTGGAATTTTTTTTGATGTTCTGGTTTACTCTTCTATCCATTTTATCTGCATATTATGTGTATATAATTGGATTGAATCATATGAATATTTAGTCGTGAATTAGAAATTAGAAGTAGGTTTTTGAAATATAGAAGATTTATCATAAGAATATACTTACTACAAATATTTAATTGTAGTTAGAAGATATACAGGTCGATCCAAAGAGATTTAATTAAATAAAAATATTTTCTTTTGGATTTTCATTAGTTTTATTGAATTAATGATGAAAATTAAAGATATTTAGGGAATGATTTGGATATTTTGTATGAATATTTTAATAAATGTGTATTGAAATCATAAAAGACAAGATTTGGAGATGTATTATGATATTTATATTGGTAGTATTTTATGGAATCAGTGGACAATAAATAATGGATCAGTATCTGATGCAATTTAGAATTTTTTGTGTTATTGGGTTTAGTGGATTATATAGTAAAACATAAATTTAGGTATTTGGATACTCAATATTCATTATATGTATAACTAAAAAAATATCAGCATTTTATAGTTTTTGGGGAATAATATTTGGTTGAGTAAATGGTTGGTAAATTAAATTTTTAGGTTCTTAGTCACAATTTTTTACTATATAAAATAGGATATTAACACTTATTGTATTCAGTTAATTCTTAATATCAAATTGGTTCAAATGAATTATGTAATTATTATTATGTTCGTTTAGGTATTTTAAATAGCATGGATGACTATGAGGTAAGAATAATATAAATTGGCCCTAAATTTTAGTTTTAGAAATAAATATATATATATATATGTAACCACACACGGTATGGTTGAATCATGGAGGTGGTAAAAAGATGCCAATGGATTGTTAATGGTATGGAATTGGTTTGTCTAACCATGACACTCAACCATGTAAATATGTAAAATTTTTGTTTAAGATCTATTTTTAATATCAAACATTCTTGGTGAACAATTGAATAATATTAAAAAATTATGTACTACAATAATTGGTTCATAGAGAATGTTTCCTTTTTTTATTAAAAAACTTATAGAAATATAATGGAACAACGAATATCATAGATTTCCACATAAAAAATAGGATTATTATAACAAAAAAGAGTGTATGTATTTTTAAAAGATAATTTTGAAAATATCATTTTGAAAATAGAATATTGTTTCATTTTTATTAATAAAGGTTATTAAAATTACTAGCTATATAGAGTGTTTATTTTTAACAGATCATAATTATTAATTTATAATTATTTTTGTGGATTTTGAAATATTTACATTGGATAATTTTTTTAAGATTAATATTTAGTAAATTAGGTTACTGATTATTTCATTTTTCATTAAAAATTATGTCATTTTCGTCGACTCTGGATGAATAATTTTTTTCTATAGATATATTAACTAACATGATGTATTAATTTTTAAATTTATATTATATTATATTTAAAAAATTAAGAATACATATAGTATTTTTTAATTGATGCCAAAATATTTCTTATTAATAATTATATACTGACTCATTTTATGGCTAGTGGGTATATCTGTGTAGACACATGATTTTGTGAGGTGATATTAATATTATGGTTATCGTCATGGAATTATAAGAGTTTTTAACTTGTTTACGTATATGTGGTGGAGAAATTATATTTTTGTTACAGTATGTTATCTAGTATTTTATTTTTGTGAATATGGATTCTTGATGGTGTGGAACACAAAAGAAAAAATTGTTCATAATTGATGAGAATTTTCATCTCAATGTTCATGCATGAATTTTTGGGGATCAATGAAATATTTTGGGGATTTTTTCCAAATTTACATTCTACGAGTTGTTTAATGTTATTCATTATGGGTTCCTTTTTTGGATTGAGAAAATTTATTGTATATATAACTATAAGGCCATTTTTTAAATATAGAGATTTCTGATCTGTATGAATGGATCATAACGGAATAAATTGTTTTTTAGAAATGGGTATTTATTTAAATGGAAGGAATGGAGGGTGGTCATTTAATTTTTGTTGCAATTTAATAAATTTTTTCTATATCTAAGATTGAAATAGAAAAGATTAAATAAATAATAGAAATAAATGTGGTTATGGTGAACAAAGTATCATTGGATAGAGATAAATGTAGTGTACATTGTCTAATATATTGACAATATAGTAATTCAAGCATGATAGGGAATTTGTTGATGTGTTTTCAATGATTTTTATTTTTACTATTAGATATTAAGATCCTAATTGCTATTTTATCTTTTTAGTGGGATCTAATAATTTTATTGATTTTTTTAATGTTAGAATAATCAATCAATAAAAACCATTATCAATTGAATCATGAGGTTCTTGGATTCTAAATTAAAGGCATGTCACTTATGGACCTCTCCACATTGTGTAATTTCCATTATAAATATAAAAACCCTAATCAATATGGGTTTAATAAAATATGATGCTAAGGCTTATAGAAATAGTAGATTTGGTGTTTATGAGTGGATTAAGGATTCTTGAAAACTATATCTTGGATTAGGGAATTTTTTTTGAATTTTAATTGTGATTAAGGTACATGTTTTTTTACCCCCAATATTATAAGATAAATTCGATTGTATTCAAATTTTTAAAATTATAATAAAATATCTAAATGGGAATAAAATTAATAAAAATGTGGTTTTTTTTGTTGTGATATGTCATTTTGGGTATGCATGAACTTCATCAAATGTAAGTAAGTATATTTTAGTCATCTTAGTTTTTTTAAAAATATATTTAGTTGGGGGATTTTAAATTACAAATATTAATATTTTTATATATTTATTGAAAATATCATGATACTGTATAATAGATGAATTTTTTAAGTATATTGATATAAATACATCATAAAGCATTTAATCGTGGATTATGTTTCTTAAATAATAATGAGGGCCTTTTAGATTAGATAAGGATATTTATGGAATAAAACATTAGTTTTTTGTATTTATATGTAATATAAAGGATGATTTTTTGTTGAAACTTCCGAAATGGATAGTGAATGATAATATTTTCCTCATAATTTTCTATTATAATAAGGTTTTATGTGTAGTTTTATTTTTAATTATTGAATCATTTATTATTACTATTTGAATAGTGAAAATATTATTATTTCACCTTTTTATCAAAATGATTAATTTTGGTAAAAATTTATCATGTTCGTTAAATTTTTTTATAAAATTCATAAGAATTATATAGTTTTTATATTCATGAGGGTGTTTTCTAGTAAAAAATAAATACTACTAATTTTATTATACTCACCCCTTACATGTATATCTCATTAAAAATTCATGCATTATAATATTTCAATTGAGTTTCATGTGTCTTGGTTCATGGAATGATTTCTTGGACATGAATTCAAACATTGTATGTGGGGACAAGTAAATGAGGTACAATCATTAATATTTTTCTTAATCTATATGAGGATATATTAAACTATATTGAAAATTATTTCTTTTATATTTTACTAATTGACAAACATAGTTCCATTGCATTAAATTTTTCATGTATGTTGATGTCATGTGTGTTGGTTTGATAATCCTTCACCTGTGAATTTATTAAATATGTAGTTCTATAATTGAGAAAATAGTTATTTAGGGATGATGATTATTAAAATTATTATTTAAGGTGTGAATTATATTTGAGTAGCTGAATAATGTCAGTATTTTATAGAAAATAGTTTTTAAGGAGGTTAAACTATAACCCCATATTTTAATTATTCGAATAAAATATTTATCCACTTAAAGTTATTGAGGGATTAAATAAAATGTGTTTTTCAGTTTTTATAGGATGTAAAATTCAGAATCAATATTGATGAATTACAAAATAGTATTAAATATTTATTTCTAGAAATATTAATAGTGGTTTGAATGGGGATTGGATGGTCACGACATCAGTGGTACCAAATAAAAATTTATCATCATCTTCGTAATTGATTGAATAAATAAAACTTGGAATTGTGGGATATGTGAGGTAGTATTTAACCACGTGAATGACTGATATTCATTTTTTTATTTCTATTTTAGTGTCCTTGATTAATAAAACAAATATTTTATTTCATTCCCATAATTATTATTGACAATGTTAGAATAATTTGTGGTTTATTTTATTTATTCTATTTATAAAAATAGGTTTACTTTAACATGATATTGGGATGATTATATGAAAAACATTTCATTATTATAGTCTTCTATATAGAAAATAATATTGTTTAAATTACTTTTTAGTTTCTAAAAAATAATTAAAATTTCTTTATTGGTGGCCAAATTAATTATCTATTATGGAACTCAGGAAATGTTAGTTTCAGAGTCTCTTTCTATGTGTGATATTTTTGAATTTTGTGAAATATTATCATGATTTATTAGAATCGTTAAATGTTTCAAAAATTTTTGAAAACAAAATTTGAATAAAATTATATTCTAATGGGGTTAGATAAATAGGAAGTGTTGATTTAAATTTTAATTTTTTAACTTTTATATTTAAATTTATTTTAGTGAAGTGTTGTATGTGGTTCTTAAATAGAATGGAAGACGAAACATTTTTAAAAATGGAGTAATTAAAAAGACCAAGTAAAAGGTATTAAATTGGTGTGGGTTTAAAATATTTGATATTTGTTTTAATTTTCGGAAAATTATACATAATTAATGAGTAATATTATAAAACATCCCATTTATAATTTTTTAAAATTTAATTTGTTATTTTCTAAATTTTTTGAAAATTTGTTCACAAAATTGTTCTAGTAATTTTAACATGTTGTTGATACTAAATTAAAATACAAAAATTTTGAATAGAAGATTTTATTTCATAGAAATTTAAAATTTGAATAAAATTATTTTATTGATGAATGTATTGATTTAAAAATGTAGATTTTGAATTTTGATATTTGATGATATGAATTTTATAATGTATAAGTATGTTTATTATTTATTGTTTTTCTAAAACTTGAGGAAATCTATTAATATCTTGAAAAATGATTCAATTAAAGATTATTTGATCAGTTCTTAATTAAATAATTATATTTTCAAATGATTTTTTCAGTGAAATGGTTTAAAAAATAGAATTAATTTTGCCTTTATTTTTTGACAATAAATTATCATAAAATCTATTTTATTTAAAATCAATTTCTTTAAAATATTTATATTTAAAGGAATATTTTTTTTAAAATAATTTTTATTATAATAAAATATTTTAAAATATATATTTTATGTTTAAAAAATAATTATTTTACAAAAAAAATTAGCTCTATAAACCAGTTGATAATATGTAATTCGATTATGGAATTGGAGTTTCTTTAATACTATTTTGACTTATAAAGAGAAATTCTCCAAATCTATTAAAATTTGATGAATAATTTAATACTTTAAGTTAAATAATTTTATTTAAAGGACACTTAAATATATAGGCTATTAATTTATGGATAGGTATAGAATTTATTATAGTGCATTTCATTTAAAGTTATTGATTAATTTAACGGTTTGAATTGTATTATGTATTGAGTATGATTAATTGACATAATTTTATTTTTATAAAAAACTTTAAAGGGTTTCAAGAGATTTGAGGTATAGTTGGAATACTATAGTTGATTCAATAGGGTTTGGAAGGATGTTATTTAGTTATCTATATATATAAACATAAATTAAATTAGTGAGAGGATTATAATATGAATAGTAATGATATAAAGTTTTCTCCTCAGAGTAGATTTATTTAATTGGAGGATGTGAATTTTAAATTTAGTTAATATGTGTATTTATTTATTTATACCTATTTAATATATAAAAAAATTAGATATTATGGGAACATGATTTATTATTTCTGAATTAGTATTTTATTAGGGTCAAGTGACGTATTTTATTGTAATGATGGTAGTTTTATATTTATAAATTCATCTTAATAAATAAAATATTACTGGGTATATTATGTTATTCTTTTGTAAACTAGAATTAAAAAAATAGTTTATTATAGACAGTTTTGTATTTTAATATGTGTTTAGATTTTTTAAAGAATGAATTGGTTTAAAATTAATTGAGATAGGCTTGTGAGGTGATAGAGTATGTTGGTTTCTTACTTTACCAATATAATAACTGTGTTGGTATTTTTTTGAGAAGGGGGAAACAACTCGATCAGTTGATGAATTTATGGTTTTATAAAATTTAATGGTTAAATTGGAATGTCTTTATAGGAGTTTTATGTTTTTAAATTAGATATAGGGGAAATGGGAAAGAAGTTGTGACATAATTATAATATTATTGTAGATTTATTCCAATGGATGAATTACTCCTTGAATAGGTTTTTTTATTCATTTTAATGTCTATATAGTTGTTTTTGTCTGTTATATAGAAAACATTGGAAATAATACAGTATTTTCAACCATGTATTTTTTAATTCCTTCTGTGAAATTCTTAACGGTACAATTTCAGTAACTATGAAGTGTTTTAAAAAAATATAGATCATTTTAGAATTTGGATGAATAGTTTTTAAATCATGTATAATATCAATGATGTATTCACAATTTTTCCTATTTTTTAAGGATTTTTCCATGGCTTGTAAATTGTTCACCCAAGATACATTATCTATGTAAGGGATCAATAAGCTATGATAAAATTTATATGGGGTAGAATTATAACATTATGAAATTTCCCATATCTATGTTCTTCATTTTCACACTTTTTTTATTATAGGATCCTTTCATAATATATGTTAAGGGAGATAGAGTAGAAGTTCTTAAAATAAGTTAAAACACAACTGAAAGTGGCGTTTAACATTGATCTTGGAATACATTTCATTTCTATTATACCTAAAATTAAAAATAATAATATCGTATCTAAAATTTATCTATGCAAAAACAAGAATATAATGGTTTTATTATTCAAAATTGTTCTTGATCAAAAGTTCTCCTTGATAGTGGGGAAGGATAATTTCGTATTATGTACAATATATTTTATATAGTATAATGATTTTCAATATTTGTTTTATAAATTAGTGGTTTTTTAATTATTATTTTTATATATAAGTAAAATATATTTCTTTTTTATGTAAATGTTTATTTAATAGAGTCTGGTGGTAGTTATGTATATTAGGTATGCATATAAATATAAGGAATTTTGAAATGGATTTTTATTGTATGGTGCCTTGTGGTTAATTATTCTAGAAGAGATAATAGTAAATATATAAATAGGTAATGATAAAATTGGAGAATGTTAGTTATATATTTTTGGGTTTCCTTAGATGTGTCAATAAAATTTAAAAATTGGGAATGAATTGTTTATATATTGGTTAACTATCCAAAGGTAACTTAGTTATATTCTTTGATGGTTAATTTTATAAACAAGTTATTACTGAAATGGAATCATGTTATCAGTGATACATATATATATAATTAATATGTAGATAAATAACTTTTCAATGAGAGTGTTTCAATCGTCAAATTTTATCTTGCTATTTTATACTGTTTAAAAAAAATAGATTAATTGTATAATTCTTAGTGAACTGAGAAAAATATTTCGATAACTGTTTAATTTATTCCTTTAGTGATCTTTCAAATTAATTTTTTGAACATTTTATGATGGACATAATTTTAACACTATGTTTTTCTATACATGATTTCATATTTTTTAAAATTAATTATTTGAAGGGATACGTGTGTCTGATTGTTATTATGATCAATTTGAAAATAAAAAATTTTAAAAATGTAAAGTTATTTAAATAATAAAATGTGACAAATATAGTAATTTAAATTGTTATACTAAGAGAAATAAATAAAAAAAATTATTTTTATATTTTCCATTTTTTGAAACATCAATATTTTTTGGTTTATTAAATGGTGTTTATTAGATTATTTTCAATGGTTAATGTTTTATTAAAATACTAGAGATGAATTATTATATTTAATATATATATTTATAATAAAATATTATTTATATTATTATTTATGATTATTTTTTGACTATATTAGATATTTTATGGAGGTAAAATGGAATTGAAATTGAAAATCACTCTCAAAAACATCCCTTATTCCATGTATAATTATGATATAACCTCCCATGCACTTTTTCATCCACATCAATGGTAATTTTCATATTATTATCATCATATATTTTCCTCTTTAATTAATGTACGATTACAAATATTTCTCTCATTCTCCAAATCCATCCTCTTTTCTCAATAGTGATGTATTATAAAATCATTAAAGATTTCAATACTTGGGGATTACCAAATTACACAAAAAATAATTGAATATGATAATAGCCATTCCATAGGAGGATAAAAGATACTAATGACATGTAAATAAAGAATATTATACTTTACATCTACATCACAACACTAATCAGTAATTTTCATCAAAATAGAATATATTACACCATATATGTAAATTATTCTATTTTTATAAATATTCAAATTTATTCCTTAGGTATTGGTGAATAACGTAATGGAAAACATAATCCAGTATTTAATTTATCGTTTTGAATTCATGTGTGTGGTTCCACTTAATAACAATTTTATTCAAAAAATAACAGTATTCAAGATTGGATTGATAAAGATTTTACTTTATTTTTTAATATATTTAATATTTCTTATTTTTATTTTTATTAATTATGTAATTTTTTAAATATTTTAAAATTTTACACTTAGTGTTTTTGACCTATTATCTAAAAGAGCTTTGTTTCGATGAAATATAAATCTAATATATATTTTTTAATTGTTTCTGAAATTCATTGATACTAGTTAAAAAACTAGAAGTGAATATTGTATCATTAAGGGTTTATTGAATGGGGTGTACATTATAATTCATGTTTTTAGTCTTCAATTGAGGATGTAGAAGGTGAATTTGGTATCATTAAGGGCATTGAATAAGGCCTAAGTTGTGGTTGTTTTGTGTCCAAGTGATTTCTACATCATTCCCATATTTTATATTTTATGTTTTAGTAGTACGAATAAATTTATAGTAATAATAAATTATAGTATATTATAAAATGAAAATGTAAAAAATTAAAGGTAAATGTGTATTAAGATCACTATTTCTATGAATGGGTATTTAAAAAAAATTCTAACTATAATTTATATTTATTTTGGATTATCTTAACGAATAAACATTATATCTATTACAATTAAAATATCTAACAATAATAATTCTATCCGAATAATTTTAAATTATAATGTACTAAAATTGTGAAGTTTTATATTATGTATTTTTCACAAATGAATTTATGGGAAGAGATAGTAAATATGTCTTCTATATGAATGATGGGGGATATGATCTATAGTGATATAAATTATATAAAGGGACTGTTAGATTTTGTGTATATTTTGGTTATTGATATTATTTAGTTTATATTGATGGGATAAACCATTACCTTGACTAGTATGAATGTGTATATTGATTTATATTTATTATACCATGACAAATAGGAAGCATCACAAGGGTTTTACCTTGACCATGACAAGGCCAAATTTATGTAACTGAGGTTCGAGAGGAATCATCTACATGAGAAGTAAATGTTGGTGGACATAATGACCAATGTAATGTGGAATAAAAATTCATGTGAATTTACCACAATATCAAAACATCGCCATAGGAATTATGCCACAATAATAAGGGGTTATATATTTAAGTGTTATGTTTTATTAATGTTTATATTATCTATGTAATTTAATGGTTTTTATTATGAAACAATATTTTTAATAAATTTTGTATCCATATTTATAAGTTCAATTTCAAAAAAGTTGTGGATGAATATAAATAAAAAGTTTAAATATTTGGAATTAGTTTGTTTGAATTAGGTAATGGGTTAGATTATGAACATTTTCATAAATATAGTAAAATATAATAATAGAATATAAAATATAGTAAATATGGAATCAAATAAATGTTATCACATCTCAATTAATCAAATTTGGTTATATTTTCTTACTTTTGTCTATAACCACTATAATTGATCATTATGTTTTTTAATGAGAATCTATAGGGGTAGTTGTGAACTTAATATAATAAGTTAAAATTCTAAATAAATTATTCCATAGGATTCCACTCATAACAACCTTAAATCACCACCCCCCATTCTCATTAATCCTTATTGAAATTTAAATTTTTTATTTATATACCTCTCTAGGATTCATCCTTATATATATATTAATATTTTTATGTTTTTTAGTATTTAATGGTCTAATATTTGATTAGTATATTAATTTATGCAATGGGACTTCTTTATCCCTATTAAGGACATATTTATATCTCAATTATATTATTCGTATTTATTAATAACGTTTTTTCCTAATATCGTGTTCATGAAATTATAAATATTCTCTCTTTAGTATCGTATTCATGTGACAGATTACTTTTAAAAAAAATCATTTTTCTAAGTTATTGAAACAATGAAATGTTCTTATTAGGCAAGAAAATATATATTATCCCCTAATAAAAAATCCATATATATTCCACATTTTAGTGGTATTACAGATACATTATTCTAAATAGGATTGACATGTATTTGGAATGATTCAAAATATGTGGTTAGAGGTGCTTCTCTCTGGATTAAAGTTATGTAAACATGATTTTAACACTTTTTCACCTATTACATTAATGGAAATTGACTTGAAGGTTTCTAACTAAGGAACTGTTATACCATTAATTTGTAAAATAAATTTATGATTATGTAGTACAATTTATAAATTAAATTTATAAATAATTACTTTGTCTATAAACAATTGAAAATACATGAATTCAAATATATATATACCCATGTATTAACCTAAATTTTGACAGGTCCCACAAAACTATAATTCCATCTTCATTACTTAATGTGTCTACCTATATTAAAACTATTTATTCCAAATTATTTTAAAAAAATCATGGGAATTCACCCAGACATATTTATTATTCTATTGAATGAGTAATGTTAAATAAAAATATATATAATAATTTTTTATATATGGATAATCTGGTAAAGAAGAATCGTTTATAAATTAATATAAGTATTTTGAAATTTTTTATTCTTTTACAATATGAATTCTATTTCCACAGATATTTTAGTAAATGTGTAACATCCCAAGTAAATAGAGAATAAAACATTTTCATATTTATTAACATTTTTGAATTAAATAATATTTTTACTTTAAAGGGTACACTATGTTCGATGGCTTACCCGATACACAATAATGGGTTTCTTTGAAATCTTATGTTGCATATAATGCTACATTGTACTGAAAAATAAAAATATTTTATTTTTTTAAATGGTAGTTAATTCCTAGTCACTGTATTTCCAAGAATTGAAAAATCTGACTAAAATATAAATATACATGTTTGTTAAATGATTTTAAATTTATCCAATAAATTTTAGAGTCTTAAAATAAGAAAGAATCATATTTTAAACATAAATACTCTAATATTCATTAAAAGGTCGATTTACTGCCTTTAGATGGAGAACCCACATTAAATTTAGTTTTGGTCACTTTTATATGCTCTAATTGGGAAAATAAAATTCTTTTTTAGAATTAGGACCTAAAAATTTACTTTGGGTAAATTTTTGGTATTTTTCTGATAAAATTCATTTTTTAATGAATAGTAAAAACTACTGTATTTCAATTCAAAACTTCCTTTTAATCTAATTTATTTATAAATTTACATTATCTTTGTAATTGGTTTTAAACTGTAATTATATTATTTTTTACCATCTAATTTAATTTTTTCATTTGACGTAATTTCACTTTGAAATTGGACATAAATAAGTGTCAATCTTTTGATATTTATTATTTCTTAAAAAAACTCTATTTGTTTTGACAGCAAGAATTAATTTTAAATTAATTTTTTCCACTTCTGTGTTTTGAATTTGGAAAAATGGATTCCATATTTGGAATCAACACGTCCAAATTGTGTAAATAGGTAGCTCTTATTTTTAGAAATTATGAATATTTACTTCAGTAAATATTTTAATTATCATGGTTAAAGGGTAAATCTTATAAATAAGGGTAACAAAATATTATTATAATATTATTAAATTACCCTAACATGTGTCATAATCCTATTTTTTGATACATTTCATACCATGGTCATCCTTGGGTCTATTTGGGGACCCCATGGAGTCACGTGAGAGTGATAATGACACTTTATATTAATTAATTTAAAGTAAAGACAAAAATGACACAAACATATATCTTTTAGTAAATAAATTATTACATGGTGTAATATAAGTTATCTATTCTACTATAAATATTCATTTGAAATCTAAAAATATTTCCTATATCATGATATTTGTTTTATAATTTTTAGACATCAAATAATTAAAAATATTTATGACACAATAATGATGCAGTGTGTACCTCATTAATGAATGATTTAAATAAATAAAATTATAAAGATTAAAACAATATCCCAAATATGTGAAGTTCTTATTGGATGATTTTATTTAGATCATTAGTCATCTTATATTTTACTTTAAAAAGTTTTGGACCAGTAGAAACCAAAAATCATTATATAATAAAATAATATTTTTAAACATTCTTAAAGAACCCCTCCTCCCCCTTATAAAAATCATTGATTTATAACCCATTACTCGCACTTCTCAAGTCCCTTGTCTCGTCCAAACTCTTCCAAATTAATCTCTATACATCCCTATCCTCCACCTAGAATCCTTCCCCTTGGATGAAATAAATTCAATTAATCATTTTGGTTCAAACCAATGGGAGATACCTGATTTAAAGGTAACGTCTTCTCTTAAGTGCTTTTGTGTTATTTTACTTCTCCAACCCCCTAAAATATTTTTATTACGTTCTTTTATAACAAAAAAAATATCCTAAATTTACTAGTTTGTTGTTATGGGAAGGATTCTAAGTACACGTACACATACCTTCATCTAATGGATAAAGAACATACTCTTTCTGTGGACAATGAACTACTACCTCACGAAATGAAGATTGTTCAATCTTATTCTACCACCTCTTATGGTGGAAATTAAGATGAAACTTTATTTATAAGTGATATAAATTATATTTTTATTATATATATGCTTATTTATTTTTCATTTATACAATACCTGTATGGTTTCCATATTGGGTAAATACGATAATTTCATTTGAGGAAGTGCGGACTACTGCCCCTTCAAAGTGATATAACTCATTCATGTCATATGTGGAACGTATAATAGATGGAGATAATTAAATTATCTATGATATTATATTGGATTTATAATATACCTATTTATTATTACATTTTAATTCCATTAAATATGAAATAGAAATGAAAGTAGCGTTCATGCGTTTGTACGGTTTACCGTCTCCATGAACAGTGCATTTCATTTCTTATCTCCAAATGTTATGTACTATTATAAAAACATATATATATATATATATATAATGGATATATATACTATATATGATATATTAATCATTAATATCATTTTAGGTATAATTTAATTTCGACCACATGGACAATTTATAATTATAACAAGTTCATTTTTAACTTAAGTTCTGATCATCGACAAAATGTCTGATATGAACTCAAATAAGTAACTAATTGTTATAGCAAGGTAATAATTGAAATAAAAGGAATAATAAACATGAAAAAGGTTATTAAGAAATTTTAAATTAAATTTAGTTTATTATTCAATAGATTAAATAATGATCGAGTCATGCCAGACACGAGGTAAGGGGTTTCTTATCTCACTTTTAATTCTTTGAAATTTCCAATATTAGCCACTTATTTATTACTTGTGTTGTATTTTTTACTGAAAATTGATATATATTATCATGATTATATTTATATTAATGTTATTCTATGATTCATTAGGTGGTTGTTAATTTTGGTCATATGACTCAATTGATTGTTATGTGGTAAGGAGTTTTCATCTAACTTTTTAATTCTCATGAGATTCATGCTATATTTTCCACCAATTTCTTTTGTGTGGTTTATGTACTACCCCTGAAATATTATTCTTGTAATATAATTTTATTTATGGGTATTTAAATATTCATTTTATGAACATTCTTTCATGGGGTGTATGTTTCGTATGTTACTAAATCGGTAAGGGAATCTTTCACCCTCCTCTTTATAAAAGACTTCATTTATCTTATTTCTTTTAATTTATAATTTATTATGTCAAGATATATTATTCTATATCTATATTTATATAAATTTTTTTCCATGTGATGATAGAACCTTTTCTCTCTCATCAACACAATTTATTAATTTTTTAAGTGGTGTCGTTAGGTTGTTGAATTTCAATAAGAAAACTTATTAACC
Organism: Viscum album; assembly: GCA_963277665.1. Classification (NCBI taxonomy): domain Eukaryota; kingdom Viridiplantae; phylum Streptophyta; class Magnoliopsida; order Santalales; family Viscaceae; genus Viscum; species Viscum album. Next base: position 91,405,998 of record OY728147.1, read on the forward strand.
CAATTTCAATTATTGGGGTTAAACATATAATTATTGATTATTTCAGGATATGAATATGTGTGAAAGACCTATGATTGTTTTACACGTAATATAAACATATATTGGGTGTATTATTATTTTTCACACATAATTATGTCATTGATTTGTCCTTAATCTAAGGATATGATCTTTTCAAGAGACATTGTCTCAATTTACATTCCATTGAGATTTATTTGTTGGTATACACCAATTCACTTTTATATGTTGTATATACTTAATATTGACATATTATATCATGAATCTCCTTATTCTCATGATATTATATATTTTTTTAATATAATTCTTTAATTATTTTTATTCAAGTATTTTCTAAGTGGTAACATACTCTTTAACTAAAACATTATTTTATATGTTTTAATGATTTAATCTTATAAATATTTCTCATTAATGAAAATTTTTTCAAAATGGTTTTATGTATTTAATTATATTTAAATTAATTTTTTAAAATGATAATCCATTTATAATCTTCAAATTGGCATGGGAAACTTTGATTCAAAAATATCTTTATTAAATATTTTAAATGGATTTGAAAATGGTTTGATAAAGCATTGATTATGTCAATATCTTGAAATGATATATTTTGGTGTGATGTGGAAATGTTATCTTTCCTTTATTCTTGTTTTATGTGTTATTAATAGGTTATGGTTCTTGGGCTTTGTTTACATATACGGGTGGTTCCATGATAAACCTTGGGCGGGTGAGCCCGAGATAGCTCTCCATTGCATTGGGTATCCTGACAGAGGTAAATGTTAATGTTTCTCCTAATAGATTTAAGTAATATATTTTGATGGTTATTCAAACGTAACTCCCTATGTAGTAGTGATAGCTACCATGTAAGTATGTTATGTATTCCAAAAGTTACCTTTATGATTTATGAATTCTGTGTGTTATTCATAAATATTATGATTTTATGAGGTATGTTATGATTAAAAAGTATAGTTTCATTGATTTGTATTTATTTATGGGATGATGTTTTCATTCTTAATTTTATAACCCTTAATAAAAAATTTATACTCATCCCATGTTTTTGAAATGTTTTCCACATGACGTAAAGATGATTAGGGTTAAGGATGGGATCAAGTAAAAGGCTTGTTGTCTAAAACATGGAACTAGACATGTTTCATTTTAAGAGTATTTATTTTAGGAAAAAATAGATACTGATTAGAAGTGTCTACATGTAATTTTCATGTTGATATGTAATAGTTATGGCCTAATTCTCAAAAACTATAAACCTGAAAAGATCCTCAATGTGAATTATTAATTTAATTCAAGATTATGTAATGTTTTAAAGGTCGGGTCCTTATAATATTTTGGATTTCATTATAGTTTATTGCAATGGGTGGGTCCATAATTAAATTTCCCCTCAGTTCAATATTATATCTCATGAGAAAAATAAGATAGGGTAATAAAAGTTTTATATCCTTTTCTGTATAAATTCCCCATACAATGCCATGATGAAAAGTTCATGATGTCTAAAATTATAAATTACCATCATATCCATGACTATGAGATCAATTTGTTTTATCAGAGTAATTATTTATTTCTATTTATATTTAATCAATTGATTACATTATTCTTAAGTATTTATTTATGTAGAACCATAGATTATATATTCCTATTGTTTCGTTTACATTATGGAAAATTTTGTTATATGTTTTCCCTTATTGATCATATGATCTATCTCAAATTCTTATCTTTATTATTTACCTTGGAAATGAATATAAATATTATGTTTGACTAAATCTATGTATAGAATTAAAGAGTAATCATTTTTACACAAATTATGTAATTGTTTTCATTTTACTCTTTATGTGTCTATAATCTTAGGGGTTACTAAACCTTGATCTTAATTGTGTAATGTAATTTCACTTAATTAAAATGTAATGAGTAAAAAATAGGGTGTAGATAAAAAGTAATGAGGAATTTTAGTTTATATAAACTTATAATTTAGTACATATCTTTATAAATAGATTTATACGTACTTTTTTGGGACTATAAATTTTACCACTATGAAATTATATAAAGTATTCCTTAATTGGATTGATTAGAAACATATATAATATTCATTTTTATAATTTTTAGTAAATCATGTTATATTGTCCATTTTATATAATTTATTATTAAATTTTATTATTAATCAATATATATAATTTTTAGATATCTGTTATGACCTATAAGGAATTGAAATAAAGTCAACAAACAAGAACTATTTTTGGTTTGACTGAATAAATTGAATAATAAATTTAATTTTGGTTCTTAAAAAATTATTATTATTCTAAGAAAATTTAATTAGGTTATACTCAATATAATTTACTTCATGGAGAATTACACGTCACCTAAAAAGGAAAAACTTATTTATATTGGTTTATTATGCCACACCCACAAACATTCTAGGGGTGCGCATATCCAATGGTGGTAGTGAAATGGATGAACTCATTAGATGTTAACTATTTAGATATGTAGTGTATTGTTAATTGAAATTTTTTCATTACTACATATCAATCAATGGGATTTTATAAAAATTATTGGAAACATATTCATTGAGTAGAATTTATTTAAGGGATTTTTTTATAATAATACCTTCATTAGGAGTAACGTGATGATATTTAGTATAAATTTATAAAACAAATAACTCTTATTAAACCACTACTATGCATTTCTTGAGTGATTGGAATGTTAGGGAAGGAATGGAGTAGATTCATAGGAATATTAGGAGGATTTTAAATTATATTTCATCAACCAAATGGATCTCCATATGACCACGTGTGTTTTATAATGGTCTCTTGGTTATATGAGAGGTTATTCAATTGTCATGTGTGTTGTAACTTGAGGAGTTTAGTTTTCATTGTGTGAAAATTGTATAGAATTGGAAATAGGACATGAAATCTAAGAGATTATATATCTAATTGTTAAATTTTTATTACTATGTGGAAATACTGGTTATGATGTGATAGAAACATGATTATAGATAATTATTCTTTTGAGATGAGTTATTTTCTATGAGGATCTTAGTGGATTGAAGATTTTAATGGATTGTGATAATGATTTTTTTAATATGTAATTTTCCCACCATGATTGAGGAGACACCATTTTGAGTGGTGTGGGTGGTAAATAAGTGTATCATACTTATTAAAATAGAATATTTACCCCTTTATTTTACAATGACATCTACATTAGGAATTAATCTACATTACTTATTCTTTTTACACAGTTTGTATTCATGAAATGATAAACAAGACTATAAAAAACAAGGCTTACTAGGATTTATAATCATTGATCGCCATGTGTTATATTTTCCTCCTTGTATGGATTTTATTGTCTTATAAACTCAAGACTGATATTTTATTATCAAAAATCTAGTAAGGGGAATGAAATTCCCTTGAACAATTTTTTCTATAATTATCCATATTACATAAAATAAAAAATTAGTATCAGTAAAGGATATGGAACTATCATGTACCACCTCACCAAATTGAGATTAAATCAGTTTCTTTTGATGTTTTATAAGTATGAAAACACATTTCTTCCCTTAATAAGATAACTTGGATCAAATTCTTGTTAATACAAACTGTCACAAGGGATCACTATTACAATATGAAATAGAAATATATTAGGATTTCCTTACTATATCAAGATATCATAGGAAATATTATTCATATAGTTGGAATATTTTATAATCATAAGATTGTACGAATGCAAAGATGTATTTAACATTTTAATTTTCTTCAATGAATATGGAAAAAAATTCACACATTATGTTGGATCTCTCATTATCAATAAGAAATGGATATTGAGTACAAAAATATTGGTTCTCTATATCATGTATTACATTATTTCTAATTAATATATTTTTCATTATATTATAAATATATTTTACATATTTTGTTTTCATATAACGAATATTAAAACCATTGATTCTCAACACTCAATTCTCCATCATTACCATTCATTAGAACTTTTTCAAAACCAATGAAATATATTATATCTTTTAAATATTTACTTTATTTTCCCTAATATAACCGTATTTTTAATTGAAATAAATTTTTTCAAAACCGATTTTATTCTCTCCACTTTTTCATGAACACATTCACTATAACGCCCAAATATTTTCAAATTTATTTACTAAAAAAATCACTTTTTTGAATATCCTATTACAAATAAAACTCCTAACTAAAATGAACCACTTTTCAATTAATTTAAATATAATATGAAAATACAAGATAAATATTAATTCACTAATAAAATACAACATCACGCAACATTAATTAATGTATAAGTGTAATAAAATGAAAATAATATACAAATACCACCAGTGACAAATACTTATCCTCATGGTTCACCATGAAGACTATCAAAACTATGAAAAAAGTGAATGGATGATGTATATTAAAAACATAACGTACATGGTTATAGGGAAATAAATGAATTAGATAAGAATATATATATATATGTATTCATATATAAGGATATATAAAGGGTTTAATTTTGACTATTATAAATATATTCATAATATATATGGTTACATGAAATATGTATGTTGAAAATATTGTTATTGGATATATGGTTTTTTGTATATAAAATTGGTATTATTTACTATTAAAAAATATAACTCAATGATACTAATATAATTTTTTAACGAAATTGGGCTATTAGATGTTGTTAATATATTTAATTTATCTTTTTTTCTCTGTAACATGTTATTTATATTATTATTATTATTATGGAATAATTTTTCCTATTAATAATATTAAAATAATTTTTTTTAATGATAATGATTTATAGAAACTAATATGGTTAGAAGAATAAAAAATTTAATGGGATATGGTTAAAATTATTTAATACTAAAAATAAAATTACTAATGAAGAACAATTTTTAAAGTGGTGTGTAATTTTAATGTAATATATTTAATTGATCCATTTTAATTTATAAATATGAAATATGGATTTAATTTATATATAAATAAAATAATAATAACTTAATAATAAATTTAAATGATGTATTATTAAATACACATAATGAATAAAATATATATTTCTAGAATACAATTTTCTCATGATATTTAATATTTTCATTTTAGAGATTAATTTCACATATTTAGATATTTAATTATATTATATGGTTTAAAACACTAATTAATAATATCTAAATTGGTTAGGGGTATTATTAGTTATTAATAACTATATAATTACCATATTAAATAAAAATAATAATTAAAAATGGTTAACAAATAGGTAACTTATCCCAGATCAATTGTTTTCTAAAAAATATATTTTTTATTAATTTTAGAAGTATTTTGTTAGGTTCATGGGTAAAACAAAAATTTACCATTATCATTTTTTGACTTATCTTCCCTAACTCCCATATTATCCAATCAATACCCTTCACTAAAAATTAGATTCCATGAAAATGTCCCACATTTTCTGTTATAAAATTATCTATCATCTACCCCTTCCAAAAAACACTATTCCTTTCAATTTATATCAAATACAATCAATTTAAATATCTATAAATATTTTTATGCCATTTGGTTTCTTTTGGTTCAAATAGATAATCCATAATCATTTACGCCATGAGAACCCATGTCGATAAGGAGAGAATTCCACATTTATGTACCTATATTATTCTTCTTAATTTGAAATCATGTTATAATATTTTAACTTTATGATCCAAATATTCCACTGTAATGACATTATGTTGACATAATTAAACATTTATGAATATTATATGAATAATATATTACTATAAACTTGTACTGATTTACTTGTGTAGAACAGTCGTGGTTTGGTTGGTTCAACCACCTAAATGAGTGATGTTATACAATCCCCACCATTTTCACTGTGAATAAATATCTAGGCATTAAAAATAAAAAATTATTTTCATAAAGATTATTATAGTTCATGAACGTGGTTCTTTAAGTATAAAATTAAAATGAATAACCATTATAATTAAAATATCTTTTATTGATAAATTACATGAAAAAAAGGAGCAACATAGATTCCATTCAGAAAAACAATACCATTAGTTTCTATCAAATGAACACAGTGAAACATAAACGATTAAAACACAATGATTTCATTATGTTAAATAATTTTTATCTTATGAACATGGTATAAAATAATGAATATTTCAATCTTTATTATTTGACTTATACAAAAAAATCCAAAATCAATAACACCTGGTGATGGAAATAATAGATATCTAACTAGTATATGAGGGATGAAAGAATATGTAAAAAAATTAATTTAGATGAATATGGTTAGAAATTATTTTATAATGATGGTTATGACTATTTTTTTAATAAGTTAAAGAATATTTTTCGATGTTAGTAATAATGGTAATTCATTTCATTCCAGTCTCCCAATGAATTCAATGCTGTAAAAACTCAATTTCCATATGGGGAAATTATATAAATGTTTTCTTTAAAACAACATATATTTTCTTCTCTATTGGTCTTTCACGGATTTTACATATAGAAATACTATACCATTGCACCTTTTATTAATATTCACCTAAAGCGATGCTTGTAAGATAATTTGACCTTACCTCTTATTTTCTGTTAGGTATCATTATCTTCCAGACCAATATTATTTATCATATTTTATTAGTATTGTAGTATATGCTTCAATGATTTATTAAGTAATTTTTCAATCATTGTGAATTTATTTTCTAAATTAAACATATATTATAGTTTTTGATAAGGTTGTTTCTACTAATTACTTTTCTCTATACAAAAGTTTGAGAAGAATATTAATGTTTAAGGCTTTCCACATAAATTAATTTTACCCTTTTAATTAAAACTTATCATATTGAATATTTCACTCTAATTATTATTATTTATCCAAATAAAATTTTTATTCACATTGTTTTTATATAATTCTAAAAAAAATATTATTCAATCGAAATATATATTTCATATTTTTGTTAATTCATTTTTCTAACTCTATTATAAAAAGGTTTTTCATCTATACAAAAATATTTTGATGTTTTTTCTTAATTATTGAGAGATATTCCAAAATGATAAATTCAAAAATATTTATATATAAGGACTATGATTATGTTATGTAGGTGTTTTCATTAAACTTGTTTCTTTTTATTTTTTCAATTATTCTATGATGTAATTTTGACTTTTTTTTCCTAAGCTTATGTCATAAATGTGCATGTTTTTATCATTATGTAATGGGTGATTTTTTTATAACCCTTAAACGTAATGGGTAATTTTTTATACCTCATGATCTCAATAGGGAACCCAACTGTGAAACCCATACCAAAGTTTACATGGGTGGCTTACCGAATCGTAAGGAAACATGGGTGGTAATCCCTAGACCAATAAGTTATATGAGGGGTTAGAAAATGTATACAATATTATGAATTTAATAGTGGAATTTTCATTTATGTAATGAATTCATACTTATTTACAATGATATATGTTTCTTAATTCCGTATTTATAATCATCTGATTTTTTTAGGTAATATTCTTAGGTTATGTTATCATGGATCATGATTATTTAATTAGGTTTCCCCACATTTATATCTGTTGTTTTATATGACTCCCAATTTCTTATGTCATGATAAATACATTATGATCCATTTAAATTGGGTATGATCTCATATTGATACATTCATGTAACCTAATCATCTTCTCATACCTACATACATATCATATTCTATATTATGATATTATATTGGTGAAACTCATTCAACCCTTAATAAGAATTTTATCTTACCCATTATTATTTATCTATTCAATAAGATGTGAAAAATAATATTAATTATGATATGTATAGAGGTGTATAATGTATGAGAAATATTTATGGTATATGTTAATGAATTTTTTTTGAAATAATATGGATTTGTGTATTTTATCTCAACGTAATAAACCTATAGGTTCTTGGGTGTGTCTTATGGTTAGTTAAAATTAATATTCATATAATATTTTGTAATATATATGTATTATATGCATGATTCATATATATTATTAACATATAATATTTAATACAATTTTATGATTAAGATAATATAAATATGAAGATAAAGAATAAAATTATATATGATGAACCAAAAGTTATGTAGGATGAATCTAATATGACATAGGTTATAATGAAAGGGTCATACTTTTAGAAATCATATGAATGATTTTCACTAACATATGATATATTAATCTTAGTATTTTACCATGATACTCAAAGTAATGTTATTTTGGTTTTATTGAATGGGTATATCCAGAAGGAATCAATGTAAAAATGAATATTATGGATATTGAAATGACTATAACAATGAAAAATAAAGTAAAATATGCAATAAAGTGAAAAAATCTCATCGATATTCGTATAAAAAACACTCAATATATACACAAAAATATCATTCATGATAAAACCGAAACATACCAATCAAGAAGGAACTCTCAACTAGGTCCTTCATGAGGGAACAATGACCTTTCATTTTCATTTCCTCTTATATAACAATATATTAAAATATATCAAATAAATATAAATTAAATTTTGATATTCTTATTCTTGATACAAAAAAATAACGAATTAACTATTAATTTAATGGTTAGTAATAATTATAAATGGTGGAATCCCATGAAGAATACAATGGAATAGTATAAAATTAAATCAATAGATTGAAAGGTGTTTTAGAAGATAGTTTTTAAAAAATAATTCCCCTGAAATATTTAGGATTAAATATGGAGATATTTTCTTTACCTAAAATAAAACGGGGATAAAACCATTGGTATTTATGAATAAAACATCACAATAATTACAAGGTATATATATTGTTTTATCATTTACCTTGATTGAAAAATAGAATGTTTTCATAGTGACTAAAAAGAAATTCTCTAAAAAAAATACTTATATGAGACATTACAATTAATGTTTATTATTTTATATGAAGGTATATATTAAAATTGGATACTCTAATCAATCTCATGGTTTTTAGAGAAAAAGGGAAAAGATTGAGATTCCATGGATATCAAGTGATAAAAACAATATAGAAAAGAAAAATCGTCTTCCTATATATAATAATTTTGGGAATAAGAATGGTGGGAACTATCTACAATGATAATTAAGTTCTTAAATTGTGGAATAAAAGTTCATCGACAATATGAATTATAGTGATATTTGAAGATTCAATCTAATGAAATTATTTTATGGATTTTTCAGCCTAATCAACCATTGAATTTTTTTCCTTTTATTATTATGTGAATAGGAATTATGAATATATGTTCACCAATATAGGGGTTAATGATGACAACCAATTTCATCAACCTTGTAAGAAAATAGACAAAGAGAAATAAAATTCCATCACAGCTTATGAAATTGGTTAAAAAATGATTTTACAAATGGTTCACATATAACAAAATCAATAATTATATATTTTTTCTATTTCTTTTCTACCCACACATTAATATTTAGATACTTTTCTAGGGGAATCAAATCAGCATAGAAATAAACAAATATTTAATTATTGACGGAATCACATGGTGGTGCGATTTTTGAATCAATGAAATGTAAATATTCTCCAATAGATTATTTTTAAAAGACACATCCTAAATAAGTTGTTCTTATTCCATAGGTGGAATCAAATGTGATACTAGGAATGAATTTTATCTCTCTGCCTATATACCATATCAATTTTCTTGATGTTGACATCAAATTTCATATCCCAAATCACCACTATGATCAAATTTATATATATGTAAGATAATTGACTCTACTATGAATAATATTCATTAATAGCGGTGTTTATATATAAAACATATGGATACATGGATCCAATTAATTAATAGAAACTCAATTTTTAATATATTACTATTATATTGTAATATGATGATATATTTCCTAACGACTTTCAGGTAATTCCTACAATTATTAAGGTTGAATTTTTAATAGATATCATACATGATACCATCCCAATAATGATGAAATCATATAAAATGTTTCTTCTTGAATTGACAAAATTAAAGAAGAAACTCCAAAAGAATCATTATTAGGGGTTTGTACACACAAATTTGTCCCCATGGTTTGTAATGGTACACTTTTTTAAGAACAAAAATTAATCAAATAATACTAAAATTGATTACTATGAGGTTAAAATGATCAGTATGAAGGCCATGAATCCAATACCTAGAATAATTACATATTTGATTAGCTATAAGTGGATAAATACTTCACAAATATTTTTCATTGTTCATGATATAATCAATTAAGGTTTAAAATTTAGGATATATAAAAATAAATCTTAAGAACATGATATATTCACTATGAATTAATAGTAATTACATTTGGACATAAAAATCCCAACATAATATTTGATTATATGATGAATAATGTCTTAGATATTACCTCGTTCATTTTTTGTAGTCTTTATAGATGTTATAAAATGATATTATAAGAGAATGGAATTAAATTAAGATAATTTGGTGATGGTGCAACAAACCTCCAAAAAAGTAAAATTTTAATGAAATTTTAGAAATTAAAATATATTACTACAGAAGGTATAATTTTTGGGTCATGTAAACTAATGAGATAGTATATTTGTAGAACATTCAAAGGAATATGTGATGGTAGAATGGAACAAACCAACTATTATAATAGATGTCTATAGTTTTATTATATTTGGAATGTATTATTTATACTTTGTGTTAAATTTTTCATTACTATCAAATCTCGTAAAAATGTTAAAAGGGAATATATTAATGTTCATGTCAATAAATGAATGAGAAGGATGTTCCAATGATATCAATAAAAATTTATTCTATTGCACCTATACTCACAATACCCTATGGTAGATAAGATATTATGTTGTATAAATATATATATATATATGAAGGGTTTTTGATGTTTCATCATAGAAAATGACATAATAATATCTTATGCCTCACATAAATTAAGGATTAATTTGAAAAAATACATAAAACATGATATAGATATAGTAGATTTATTATTTTGGTATAATATATGAATTATTTATCTCTATGAGAAAAAGTATAAAATATTTAATTATCACAAGATTGTCATTTTTATTTTTCTATAGAGGGTGTTAGACATGAATCAAATGGGTTGGTTATATTTGATCATAGTTTATAACTATGGAGACCTAAGACAATTTACACATATTATTTTATAGATCAGGGAAAAAATATTTAGTAATACAAAAAACAATTTATAAATGGTCTACTTCTTATAGAAGACTCAGTTAGTAATACACCAAAAGGAACTGAAAACATTGAATCTTTATTTCATTCTCCGAAATTTTCTATTAAAATACAATAATGATCCAAATAATATATATTATTACCTCAAGAATTCATAAATGAAAGGGCTGAGCCAAAAAACCCAATATAGATATAAGCATGATAGGAATCATAACGTGTGATTCAAAGGTGTATCATTATATCATGAATGTGAAGGAACATGAGTAATCAAATGAGATCATAAAAATAGGAGAATTGAATCATTAGATCATGAAAATATATGATATTAAAAAAATTATAAATTAATACATAAACATATGTCATGTATAACCACTAAAGCAACATCACATTGTGGACATAAGCTATTAATGGATTAGGTTCCCCCCTAATCACATACATGACATTTAAAGAGAATAAAAGATTAAAAATTTTATGGGATATATATATAAATCTAATACCACCCGACACGTAACATTAATTTACATTAATATGTGTAGAACATAAGGAAATAAATAATAATGCATAAAAATAATACATACAAATGGAATGAAATGGGTTGCATGATCTTCTTTCATAACATAAAAAATTAGTGATTTCGTAAACACATCATTTGAAAATTTTCATAAGGGTTGTTCCACCCCATCATAGAAATATATAATTACCATTTTTTATATTAAAGAGATGTATATGTATAATTTATATGAAATCAATATTATTAAAATGATAGATTATGTGAGTTAGTGATAGTTTTTCTATAACCTGAAAAAAAAATGGAGGTGTAGATAGATCCAATATCTTGAGAATGATTCATCAAGTTAGTTATTTATTTTCCAAAATTACTAAATTATGTTAATTATTTTCTCTAATAATAAACATGTTCATTATTACTATTCCATTTATTATATTCATGACTTTTTCATGTAAAATTACTTGATGGTTTAGGTTCACATTGGATGTTTTGACAATGTTCGACGGAAATGTCCAAATTTTCTTTGCAAAGTTGAATAAGGTTAACTGGATTATTAATTAATTATCAACAGAATAATAATAATAATGAAACAATAATAATATTTAACCCTTAATTATACTTTTAAATCAAATAATTATGGTTGGTTATGAAAAATGAACAACCTTACAATCATGGAAACAGTTGGTTGTATATATACATGAGTAAAATTTACATTTTTTAATAGTAATTATGAAAAGAAAGTATGTTTCATTTTATAATTCCTTATAAATAATTTTATCATAAATATAAAATTATATATTTAAAAATACATAAACTTTATATCCCTATGTCTTGGTAATAAATAATTATTCGCTTCGAGGTGTGTGGTCATAGACCGTCGTACACACAAATGACACTGTTATTTATCAATGGATGGTAAGGTAAGAAATAGTATAGTTTATTATATTTATATGATTTTTAATATGTAAATATTATCATATATAAAAATTAAATATATCATTATGAACAACTATGATAGGAGATGATAAAAAAATTACATCGGGCCATGAGGAAGTAGCCCACTATACATGAGAATGATTGTTTTGTTTCATATTTGACGAAAGTGGGGATGGATTATGGGATTTAAATTAACATAATTACTATATAATATATGTGATATTTTTTTATTATATCATCCTTGTTAAATTGAAATTAATGGGGATGGAGGAGGAAATGGAACATTTCTTCTCAGTTAAGAACGATACATCATCATTGAACAACTTCTTTTAAACTATACTAAAAGATTAACAAAATTGATTTTATAAACAAACAAAGGATTATAGAAAATGAGGAAAGTTATAGGAAAGTTATATAGTTAGTAATTGGATGATACAATGTTTTTTTAAGTGCCTAAATAAGAGGTGACATAGTTACCTTTTATATGGGAGTAGTAGTAGTATTCTTCTAAACCCCCAAAAAATTTAAATAATTGGAAGTAACTCTCAAACCAAGTTCCCAAAAACTTGAAACATAAAGTATTGGAGGATTTATAGTGAATATAAACACCCATATCACTATAAAAATTTGTTTAAATATTATATCCTCTTTACCTTAATGTAACTCATGTTTACCTGTTTATTTGTTAACAATGGTAAAAAAAATACACTATTTTTACAATTAATTATAAAAAATATTAATTTGAAATTATTATATTATATTAATTATACTAAATCATAATATGTATTCCATTCTATCAAATTAAAATAATATATTTTTCATAATTTAATATAAAATTGAACCATTATATATTTTAAAGGAATGATTTTTCAAGAAATATATTTTGAAAGCATAAGATGATCTTATAATAACTATATGAAAATAAATAATAATTAAATAAATATCTATTAATATATATATATATATATTATCTAAATTTAATTTATATCATTCATAATTAGGGTTTATTTTAATTATTTAAAATATATCATCATTAGGAATTGAAAAATAGTTCACATAAAAATGTGTTTTATCCTAAAAATAACATTATTTTGAAATCAAGTATATATATTAATTAAATATAGTAAATTGGTTCAAATTTACCTAAATAATACCTATTATAATTTTAAATTAAATTAAAAAAGTCATGGGACTTTAAAATTAAATGATAATATTATTAAAAATATATATTCTTAATTATTCATTAAAAATAAAAATTTTCTAAAAAGTCCATAAAAAATTATAAGTTAATATCATTATAATTATTTAATAATTTATTTAATGAAATTATATTTAAATTTTATCCTAATATTAATTTTAATATTTGATCTCTAAATAAATAAATAAAATATTTTTTAAAAAATTATTTATTAAAAAATTGAATTCTAATTTTCTAAGAATTTATAAAATAATTTATATTATTTGAAAAACTATAGATTATTTCTAATATGTATAATACTAATAAATCTTAACAATTTACTATCTATATTATAATAGTCATTTTTAAAGAATCATGATTCGTTTCTATATAGTGTTGCATGTGTCATATGCTATCAAACCTAGTTTTCTCTTTTAAAAACATGGGGTGTTAAATTGTTCCTTCCATAAATAATTTAAGACTAAAATTTTATAAAAATTTATGTGTTTAAAATAGGTGATGTTACATCTATTTTATTAACCATTTTTCTTCCTTTGTTTCTTCCTCAATCTTTTGGTTTCCCACAAAACATTGACCTTGTGAGTTGTCTAGTTCAATAGAACATGGTCTCTACAATCTATGATCATCATTGGATTCTTCTAATATGTAATTTTATTCTCCAATGTTACAACCTCTATATTTAGAGTATGTGAGGGGTATAGTATATACATTCTCACAATAGATACATTGAACACATCAGGTACATGGGATATTTTAGGTGGGAGTGCTAGTTAATAGGCCACTGCTCGAATGCGACTAGTGATCTCAAAGTGGATGATCTATCTAGGAAAAAGACTTTCCCTCTTCCTAGAACTCATGAATTTCTTACACAAAGATATATGGAGTGACACCTTATCTCCACCCTCAAACTCCATGTCTCTTGAAACATTTTCTTTATATCTTTTCTATCGAATTTTCATGTATTCCAAGTGACACTGAATTTTATAAATCTTATTTATAATCTCCTTGAAATGATCAAGTACCTTCAGTGTGTTCCCTGTAGCTTCATCTCATCATGTCGATAGAAGACACTTATTCCCGTATAGATCCTTATAAGGTTCCATTTTAATTTATAAATGGATGATTATTTTCTATGTGAACTCTATCAATTAATTTTTTTTATCTTAACATAATTTCAAAAATATCATAGTAGATCTCAGCACATCCTATATATTTTTTATGGTTCTATCAGACTACACATCAATTTTTGGGGGCTAAATAGTAATGAAGATTATTTTTTCATCCAATGAATTTGGATTTATTTTCTTATAAATTAATATAAATATTAGATCTCAATTAGATATAATACAGAGTATAAATCCAGGAAATCTTATCACATCCCTTATATATATATATTTTATTTGTTAAAGAGGTAAATCATCCCTAATAGTAGTGAAATTTCCTAACATTTTAAGGAGATTGAAAACCACCCAAATAGAGTTATTTCCTTTATGTGTCCTGGGGTGTTCTACAATTTAATCTCTAGTAATGTTTTCCCATTTCTATAATGTTATGGGAAATGGTTTCACCATACTAATATACATCCATCATTGAACCATGAATTCTTATCACTCGATGCACTAAGATGAAAATTTTGAAATATCCATCATCAATTATTCCTACAAGAATTTTTTCATCAAATTTCTATAAAATATAGTTCTTACCAAAATTACAATATAAAGATGAGATATGTGCATCATCCAAAAGATCCCTCATCAACTCATGTTTTCATGGGACACAAATCTGGCTAAAAATCTTATAATTCAATGTTTAGTAATGTTAAAACACTGAATATTAACTACATTTTTTTATATCACCTCATCATATTTCTATGAAACCTTGATCCTCTTGAGAATGGATGGTTGATAAGTTATTTGAGAATGGTAGGATGAATTCATTTTTTAATCCCATATTCATCATTCACATTTCTAAAAATATTGGATCCTCCTTCATTTATATCATTAATAAAAATGTTTAATTTTTATATATAGAGAATATGCCACTTTTTTATATTCCAAGGATGGTAATGGATTTAGAATTCATAGTCCATGACCAACCTTAACCATCTTTTCTAGATAATGTCAATTTTTTTCTATGTGAATATCTGTTTGAGGTTTTTATGATATGTAAATATTTCACACTTCTCCCCATATGGATAATGTTTTCTGATCATCAACACAGATATCAATGCATCCATCTCTAGATCATATTTTTTTTATTTCTACTCACATAAATTAAGCTTCTTTAAGGAATAAGTTATTGATTTTTTATTTTTCCTTAGTTTAAATCCCAAACACTTATTTGAATCATCACTTTATACCATAAAAGGTTACCCACTTGAGGGTTGTATGAGTACTGTTTAAATCATAAGCCTCTTTTTCAAATTATTAAATCTCTTTTTGCATTCACCAGTCTAAACAAACATTAATTCATTTCATGTTATATTGTATAGTGGTTTTGATAATTGAAATAATTTATTGGAAATTTTTCGGTAATACCTATCCTGTTTATGGAAACTGTGAATCTTCATTACAGATGATAGTCTAGGCAGCAATTTTATGATCTTTATCCTATAAGTGTTTATAGATATATCTTTTTCATTGATAATATTCCCCTATATTTAAATTTACATCATCTATAAATTACATTTTCTATAATTTTCCTATAGGTTATCTATTCAAAAATCCTTCAGAACAATATTCAAATTCTCATAACTCTTTTTCTTTCTTTTAGTGTATACTTAAATATTATCCATAAATAATACCAAATTTTTTTTAGGATAATCACTAGTGAATCATTTTAATAAGTCTGTATGTATTTATGTGTCATTTTTGAGTCAAAAAGATGTCACTATGAACTAATTATTTCTATACCTTTTTCAAAAGGTTATTTTTGTAATATCATCTTTAATCCCCCTTATTTTGTGGTATCTGGACCAAATGACCACCATTCTAAAATATCTATCTGCATGTAGTTGATTTAAAAATTAATCTATCTGTTTTAGGGGATACATATTCTTATTTTTTTTTGATCTCACGGTAACCAATAATATGGAACAATGAACCATTCATCTTACTGATGATGAGATTTTTTTCATACCATGGTGAATCAAATTGAAATATATATCCTTTATCTTGATTCCTACGTAGTTACTTATTCAAATCCATAACATCCATAATAACTATTTTATATGGAGGCATTTAAATAGTAAAATATCCTGGTATAATATAGATTTATCATTCATCCTCTTGCTTAGAGGAAGACTAGGAAACTCTTCTATAATTATATATGTGTAATCCCCCAAACTGGGAATGTATTTAAGAATGAAATTTCCATATTCTCAATTATTTTATTAAGATACATTTTCCAAAAAGGGAAAAATATCCATGATTTAGATTATAATTCAAATAAGATTCATTCTTCTCCTTACACATGTATAGAATCAATGGGTGATTCATGATACAAAGGGTGATTTCCTTCTATAGAAATTTTATCTAGCATCTATGTGATGAAACACAATACATGCCTATAATTTCATCAAATTACAATAAAAGATATATCAATGGATTTCTTGGTATGTTAATCCTACAAATATGGAAAATGGATAAGTTATATTCATGGGATGAAATAATTTTCCCATTTCCTAATTTTTTTGAAACTCAACTTACATGTTTTGAGTTAGTTCTTGAATAGTTTCACTAAAAAACATGATATTAAATAATTCATTTCAAATGAATAAGAAATTTTGTTTTATGGATCCACATTAGTAGTTTTAATGGAATAAAATCATAATTTTTTTATTAGGATTAGAGTTTTTTTCATCAATTTCCATCGAAAACCAATGGCCTAGAATGTCCATTTTCACAGTTTCCATATTCTTTAATGTTGAAAAATTGGAGAATAAGATGAGGGTTCACTAGAGAATTTCATTATTCCACATCATTTGGGGTTTCACCTATCGTGAATCACTAGCTAGGTTCCCCTTATTCCTTCTTGTAAAACACTTCCTTTTCCCTTCAGGTAATTCACTAGATGCTTCTTAAAACACTTTCGACAAATGGGTGGATGGAATTTCATGGCCCTATTAGATTTATCCATCATACGACTATAATTAAACTGTAGTTTCCTCTTATTGTATTTGTGATAATATTTTCATTTTTTTATCTGAATTTAAAGTTTGAGGTGAAATTATAAAATTCCCTCATATCTATCGAGGCCTCAAATTTCTAAATCATTTCATTGAAATTATAATTCCCAGACCCTAGAGGCCCATATATGGAACATTATTTTTTTACATTATCATTATTACAAAAATTCAAATACCAAAAGGCCAAACAGTTTAACTGTCTTTGAAAATATTATTACCAACATGATAGCCATAATACATTGGGAAATAGAAAATACAAACATGATACAAAATAAATTAAAATAAATGCATCCTTCAAATATTTTTTTAAAATTTTATTCTTCATAGCCTAGGGAATTAAAACCGAATAATGGGATAAAATTCTTAGTAAGGTTAATTAAAGAGGATGTATTAGTGATGCAATATTAATAAATTAATATGAAATGGTAAATAACTAATAACACATGCTATTCGAATAACTAGAAAATCCAAAATCAATATTGAAATGTTAGAAACTAAATCACATTAAATCTAGTCAATAAATTGGTAATTTACTATATCCATAGACATGTTGACATAAAATATCATGGATAGATAATAACTGAATCTATATAAAGGAAATGCTTAATTGATGGGCGTAATGTATCTAGCACATGAGCCACTTCCATCAAGAACTTTTATAAGATATTTTAACATATAATTTAAAAACCAATCTAATTTTAACAACTATTTCATCTCATAAGACTATGGATGCATTATGGGGCTATCTATAACAAAGCCCCACCCATGTCAGACATGTCCAAATAATTCTTCATATCGAATAATTGATTCAAAAAATAAAAAATATGCCTTATAAAATATAAATATCTAATAAAGGGTATAGATTTATCATTAGGTCCCCACAAGAGGATAAGTATCAATATGGGTTGTTGATGTTGATGAATGGGAAAATAATTTAAATATAACTACAACATTCTTGAGGGAAATGACATAAAATATTCCAAATTCACACATACCACCTATAAAGATTTAGATAATAATCCCCAAAAGGGGAAAATATAAAATGAAAATTATAATATAATGAGAGTATAGAGATTCATGATAAAAAAATTTAAAATTCAGTATATCCACCAAATAAATGTTAATTTTTTCATAACAACAAATAAGTCTCAATGGAATGTAAATTGTGATCAAATTCCCTTAACTTGGGTTCAAATTGTCACGTGAGTATTTATCTACATGAAGAATAAAAATCTATTAATTATCCACTTTATTCATAACCATTTTCATTATTATCTTTACTTTTACTTCACTTATTACACTGTTGTAAAAAAATAATTAAACAGTTATGTTTACATTGGGTGTTCTGACCAAATTTAGTTAATGTGTTTAAACAACTTTGGTAAGTAAAATATGGTCAAAAGGTTCATCATATAAACATACACAGAATAATTATCATATTTTTACAACAATTATACATTTAAAAATAATCATGAATGATTGCTATGAAAAATGATCCAACGTTAAGAACATGGAAATGAAATGTTGTACGTAATCATGAGAAACTTTCCAATTTTCGATGACATTTTTTGAAACAAGGTAAGTAATAGTATATATTTATTGAATGATAATAATATCATAAATAAATTTTATTTTATCATATATATGTATATATTGGATTATTTTGATGTAAAGGAAATCACATCATGTCGACAAAGTGGTAGTCCACAAGTCTACGAACGACGTTATCACTTTTAGATTATGTGAATGGGTAACAAAGAAAATAATATATATTTTATTTACGTAATGGTAGTTATTTTATAATTATTATATATATGTCATTTATGGTACATGTTTTTAGCTAAAACCATCCTTTATATGCTTTATGTACAGTGTGAATGATTCAAATCTCTTTGAAGGGGCGGTAATCCACACTTCAACAAACGATGCTATCATATTTACATAAAATGGAAATTATAAGGATATGTGTTATAAAATAATTAAATAACCATAAAAAAATAAGTAATATCATAAAACATATATAAATATTTTTTTATCATAATTCTTACCATTAGTGGCGGTAAAGGAGGAATGAACAATGATCCTTTCATGAGGCCATAGTTTGTCATGTATGTAAACAGTATGTGCATTACACATTAGATGGAAGTGTATGTATGTGTATCATGAAACCATAACCTAAGAACATGTAATGATATTTTGGATATTTTTTTTTGTTATATAATCATGAAATAAATACATTTCAATAGGTTGATAATGGAAATAATCAAAAAGGCCTTTTGAGAAGACCTTAACTCTAAATAGGGAAAGTACTTTTATTTTTAATCAAAAAGATTTTTTGGATTTCTTCCTTACCAAATATATGATTCAAGGAGGAATGGATTTATGTTGGGAAGTGAGTTGGAATGATCATGGAGTATCCTAATTTTCCTCGTAGTTGTAAGGAATTCGGATTGATGGTGGCCATTATAAAAATATAGTATTTTATGTGCAAAATTGAGTTTTTTATTATATTTTACCTATCAAAAATATTTGATTCAGGGTAAAATATTTTTTTGGATATATTATATATATATTTACTTTATAAAGTCTATAAAAGTGTGAAAACAATGTTTTTTTAAACATGTGTTGTGTGTATACTAAAGCTATCAACCAAATTAAATTAAATCTAAAAGGAGAATATGGTAAATCCTTGGGGTGATACATTCTTCCCAACTAAAAGTATTTCTTCCTACAAATTTTAAGGGTATTACCTTTATAAATATGTTTGCATTTATCCTTCATAGATACATCTAGTTACCATTATTATTCTTCCATTTTTTAATTTCTCCAGAGTACCTTTACCAGACAAGTCATCTGATTCCTCAATACTTGCTATCTAGTATGAAGAATCTGGATGTGTTCTTAAAAATACGAAAGGTTATGTTCCTACACTATCTCGTTATAGATGGGAATATTTTTTTGTGTCTACCATGTAATTATTTAGTATAGATATATGTAAAAAAACATGTACCTTTGAGATATTTCAGGGAATTACTAAACAATAAGCAATGACTCCAACCCTTCCAAAAATTATGAAAGGTCTGATGTACCTTGGACTCAATTTTCACTTCTTACTAAATTTTATAACACCCTTCCATGATGATACATTCAAGAAAACATGATACCTTACATGAAACTCTAAATCCTTCCTTTGATTATCATTATTTTTATTTTCCCAACATTGAGTGGATTAAATAAGATCATGAATAGCCTTTACCTCTATCATCATCTCTTTAACATGTTCTAGACATACAAACTTCATTTCACCAACTTCATCCCAAGAAGATAGAGTATGGAATCTATTAACATATAATTCTTCATATGACACTATTTGAATGCTTGAATGGAAACTATTATTGTTGGAAAACAACACCAAAAGTAATTATTGATCCAATATTCCATGAAAGTTGATTGAGCATGAACATAGTATGTTATCTATTATTTGAACAATCCTTTCAGATTATCCATCACTTTCAAGGTGGTAGGTAGTACTCAAATGAAGCTCAATGTCGATATCCTTTTGAATAATTTTCTAGAATTTTTATGTAAAGGGGGGCCTCATTCAAAAACAATTGTTAGATATTCTCCATGAAGTATTATGACTTTATTAATATCGATCCTTACGAGGTTCTCAAGAGAAATGTCTTCTGTTATAGTAAGAAAATGTAAATCTTTTCCTATTTAATCAATAATATCCCATATTTCATCAATCCATATAGGAGTCCTATGAAAAACTACATAGTAAATACATCCCATTTCTACAAATTAATAGGAAGAGGTTACATGACTCTAGTAGGTTGTTTCCTCACAGCCTTCAATTGTTTGCAAACCAAACATTTGGACACATAATCAGCAATTTCCTAATACATGTTATCCCACTAATAAGGATCCTTCAAATCCTTTTACACAATTGTGCTCCAAGGGTTTATAAAGAAATTTGATCTATGAGGATTGTCCAATAATTCTATTTTTTCTGATGTATAAATGGAAGTCATGGCCTCCTTCATAATTTTAGAACACTATCTTGACAAACAATGTCTACTAATTTTCCATCATTCACATAATTTACCATCTTCTAAAAGTCATCATCATAAAATTGATTATTCATTATTCATTCTAAAAAATATGGTTTTTAAATCATTTGATAAGTGAATAATGTATCAAATTCCTTATAAATTACCATATCTATAATTTCTAGATTCATGAATATAGGATCCTTCTCAATCCTCAATTGGTTTAGAACTCCAGGATCATTCCAACTCAAAGCATCATCTACCTTATTCTCTTTAACTGGGAGGTAGTGTATTTGGAAATCATAATATTTCAATAGCTCAATCCATCACCTTTGCCTCATATTGACATATTTTGATGAGAAGATGTATTCTCGGCCATTATGATCCATGTATATCTAACTTGTTTCACCATAGATGTAATTCCCCTATATATTCAAAGAAATGATTAAATCTGTTAACTCAATATCATGGGTTGGATAATTGTATTCATGAGTCATTAATTTAATTGATGCATAAGTAATAAATTTATCATTGTTCATTTGGACACAACCAAGTCCCTTATTTGATGCATCACTAAATGTGACAAAACCATCACTCCCAAATGGTAGAATCAAAAACATATAATTGAATAATATTATCTTAAGTTCATCAAAGTATTATTCACATTACATTGTCCATCCAATCATAACCCCTATACATGTAAGCTTGATTAATGGGTTATCAAATTTCGAAAAAAAATCAAATGAATTTTTCATTGTAACCATCAAACTAATGAAACTTGTGTCTTGCTTATGTTTTTTGGCATATGACATTCTCTAACTGCCTTTTTCTTTGTAGGATCAATAGATATTTCATCCATGAAGGCAATATATACAATAAAAGAAACTTTTTTATTCCAAAATCACATTTATTGAATTTACTATATAAATTTTCCCTTATAAAATTCTTTAGAATTATCCCCACGTTATTCGCATAGTCATAACAGATTTTAGATTACTCTGGAATAACATTAATGAATACCAAAAAATCATCATGATGTTCCTTTAATAAAATGTTCATTAAGTCTATAATATTAGAGGGTGTAGTAGTTAGTCCAAATGGCATTACCATAAACTTATAATTTCCATTACACATTCAAAAAAGTTTCCTTTTGAATGTATTCCTTCTTCATTAGAAAATGGTGATACCCATAATGAAGATCCATCATTGAAAAATATTAGGCTCTATAAAGTTGATAAAATAATCTATCAATGCAAGGTAGAGGATATTTTTTCATTATTATAATGGAATTGATTTCCCTATACTCAATGAAAAACCTCCAGGATCCATATTTATTTTTAACAAGGAGAACAGGGGCTCCCTATGGTGCAACACTATGGAGAATAAATCCTTTATTACCCAAATCCTCTAGTTATTAATTCAAATCCATTAATTCAACATTGTAAATTCTATAAGGGTTCTTTGATGTTGGAATTGCGCCAGGGATTAAATCAATGGAAAATTAAACTTCACACTTTAGGGGATTTCTAGGTAATTCCATAGGAAATACATCAATGTATTCTAGAACAATAGGTACATATTCAATTTTTAGGATTAACTCCTTCATCACTAGACATTGTTTTATCTTCTTCCCCAACAATTTCATTCAATAGATCTATTAAGGATGGATATAAATAAGAATTAGGTGGGGAAGTTTCTGATCTAATGATAATGGATTATATATCTTCCTCACAAATATTAATTTTCTTCCTATTACAATAAATCTTTTCATCATATTTTGATATCCAGTCCACACCGAAGAATAAACAGATTAACCATAAGTATGATAAAAAAAGTTTCACATAATGAACATTTATGCTTCAAAATGGGTACTTCCCAACACATCATTTTTGTGATGATAATTCCCTTTTGTGTTTTGAATGAAAACTCCCTTATGAAATCAAAATTTAAATGTCTAATTTTCATGGAAAATTGGGTAGTTATAAAAGAGTTTTATGATATAGAATCAAATAATGAATTGGCTAAATTTTAAGATAGTATTATTGTACGTTCCACTGCATCATTGTGTACTTATACTTCATCTATTGTGGTCATATTATCTTTGTCATCTCCTCTTGTATTTTTATGTGTATATTCCATTAATGCTTGAGGAATTCCTATGCATAATTCCATATATCATTTTAGTTGTAACACTGATTGGTAGGTTTTTCATTCTTATGTATACATTTATTATCATAGTGACCCCTTTCTTCACACTTAAATAAAACTACCATTACCTTCATCAATTTCACTAGGTGACTATTTCCATAGTTTTCACAAGATGTAAATAGGAAAAACATATTCTTCTTCTTTGATGAATTCACTTTTTCAGGGTACTTAAAATTATTATTCTTCTCTTGGTTTCCATTGAATACATAAAGAACGTGAAAATTCATTATATTCATTGATTTCACAAAAACTATTTACATTTGAATGATGAAAAATGTTGACAGTACCCTATTGAGATCTGGATTAATAACATCAATCTTGTGGTTAACCATGAACTATATGTTACATTTTCAATATGTATCAAACCTGGATAAACTTGTAAAGGTATCTTCATAATCTATAAAAATACCTTCACCATTTCTCTTTAAGATAACAAACATTCTCATCATCTCAATTTTTTGATCATTAGGGAATTATTTATTGAGGAATGTATATTTAAATGTTGTACATTCCATGAGTTCACTCTATTCTTCATCCCTTGTATTCTATATTAGAGACCCACACTGATCAACAACATCATGGAGACAATAGACTACATGTATGACCTTTTCTATTTCACTACATCCCAAGGCCATAAATATAATTTCCATATACTTAATCAATTGATCACCTATAATTGGATTGGTAGTCCCAATAACATATGGCGGGCTCTATGGAATAAATCAATCTAAAATAATTGATTATCTCTATTGAATAGGTTTCTCGATCTAATAATGGTTATTTATCATAACCTAATTAAGTTTCCCAAATATTTCGCTGATTTTCACCATTCCAATACCAGCTATATTGGTCTCCTCTGTAGAGAAATCTCTGCATTTTCCATGGGTACTGACACTATTCATCCTTCCAAGCACCACTAATAAATATTTTAATATACAAGATTATCTCATAATATTCATAATGTATAATTCCAAATATAGTATAGAACATAAAATATATTTATCCACCGTAAATCCTAGAATCATGAACATTGGTTTCTTTGTGGAAGTATTTACTTTGAAATAATTTATAATGGTAGGCAAAGAAAATTTGAATTGTTGTAAGAGTATCCTCTGGGAGGGCCAAACTAGTTACAAAGTAAGGCATGTAGTCTTGTACCTGGTTACACTGAGTTAGGTCTGTCACACCGTGTCATAGTTTTTACTCTTAGGTACATTTATGCCACAACCACATCCCACTACTAGAAATACAATATATACCAATGGTTTAAAACTGTTGGAATAGGCATCAGAACTATTGGTATACTATAGACCAAGGGTTTTGAAAACCGTTGGCTAGTAATCTATTTCAAAATGCCTATACCAATGATTTTTCTCTAATCGTTGGTATATGGCACTGTAACCTTCACTATTCCAATGGTTTTATATAAATCTTTGGTACAAATATTTTTGGAAATACACTTTACCAATGGTTCAAAACTATTGGCATTGTTTATTACCAATGGTGTATTCAAACTGTTGGTAAAACTATTCTCGAAAAACACTTTACCAATGGTTTAAAAAGGTTTGTATAGTGTTTTTCTAATAAAAAACACAGTAGCAACCACCCATTCCCTCTACTTCATACACCTACAAACATAGTTGCAAATAACACGTAAAATGGAACAATTTTAACTTAAAATAGAACAAAAAACACCTATAATATCACATAAAAATCATTAGGCCATTCCAACCATGACATGTACCACTGACATAGTTTTCCCCGTTTCAGTTTTCAAATGAAAACCACTCTTCCAACTAAACCATTTCAATTTTTGTTGGAGAAATATCATAATGGTTAGAGGACACTCACATTACAGAGATACCATCATAGTTAGAGTTACAAACACCATTAACAGAATTAACACATAATTTATAAGGAAATTACACCAAGTATACACATACAATAAGTATACCCATACACCATTAACACATAATTCATAAGGTAATTAAATACATAATGAATTCAATTCAGAATTCAGAGGGTTGGGGGTTGTGTAGGGGTTTAGGGTGGCTATCCAAGGGTGGGAGGGGTATCCAGGGGGTGGGGGTGTCCGCGGTGGGGGGGGGGGTTGTCCAAGGGGTGGGTGGTGTCCATGGGGGTGGGGTGGTGTCTTTGTGGTGGGGGGGATTTCCAGGGGTGGGGGTGTCCAGGGGGTGGGATGGTGTCCAGGGGTGGGGGTGGTCCAGGGGTTTGGGGCTTTCCAAGGGGGGTGGGTAGTGTCCACAGGGGTGGGGGTTGTCCAGGGGGGTGAGGGGAATTCCATGAGGCTGGCGGGGGCTATCCAGGGGTAGAGGTGTCTAGGGGGTGTGGGAGGGGCTTTCCATGGGGGTGGGGGCTGTCTAGGGGGTAGGGGTGTCCATGGGGTGGGTGGGGCTGTCTAGGGGGGTATGGGGCATCCAGGGTTGGAGGCTGTCCATGGGGGGTAGGGGTGTCTAAGGGGGTGGGTGGGATATCTACGGGGGTGGGGGGCTATCCAGGGGGTGGGTGGGGCTATCCATGGGGTGGGCGGGGATGTACATCGGGGTGGGTGGGGCTGTCCAGGGGGTATGGGGTGTGCTAGGGGTACAAGGTGTCCAGGGGGATGGGGGGATGGAGGGGGGTTTTCCCTGGTGGTGGTGGGGGGTAGGAGGTTTTCCATGGGGGTGTTGTCCATGGTGGATGGGGTGGTGTCTAGGGGGGCTGTCTAGGGGGTGTCCAGGGAGGTGGGTTGGTGTCCATGGGGGGTGGGGTGGTGTCCAGGGGGTTAGGGGGAATTCTAGGGGTGGGGGTGTCCAGGGTGTGGGAGTGTCCAAGGGGTGAGGGGTCCATGGGGTGGTGTGGTGTCTAGGGGGTGTGGCCCATCCAGGGGGTCGGGGGCTTTCCAAGAGTGGTGGGGGCTGTCCAGGGGGTGGCAAGCAGTCCACGGGGGTGGTGGGTTTGTCCAGTTGGTAGGAGGTATACAGGGGGGGTGGGTTGGGCTATCCACGGGGGTGGGGGCTATCAAGGGGGTAGTGGTGTTCACTAGGGTGGACGGGGATGTCCATGGGGTATGGGGTGTCTAAGCGGGTGGGTGGCCTATCCACGTGGGTGGTCCAGTGGTCCAAGGGGGTACGGGGTGTCCAGGGGGTGGGTGGGGTTGTCCATGGTAGTAAGGGAAATCTAGGGGGCAGGGGTGTCTAGAGGGGGTGGGAGTGGTTGTCAAGGGGGTACGGGTTTTCTAGGGGGTGGGTGGGCTGTACACATGTGTGTTTTGGTAGTCTAGGGGGGTACGAGGTATCTAGGGGTTTGGAAGGTGATCCACAGTTGTGGGGGGGTTTCCACAGAGGTAGGGGTGTCCACGGGGTGGGCAGGCAATCCACGGGGTATTTTGGGCTTTCTAGGAGGTAGGGGTGTCCAGGGGGTGGGTGGGAGGTCCACGGGGAGTAGGAGTGTCGAGTAGGGTGGGTGGGTTATCCATAGATCTGGGGGCTTTCCACGGGGTGAGGGGTGTCCAAGGGGGTGAGGCGGGCTGTCCACGGGGGTGGTCGGGCTGTCCACGGGGTGGGCGGGCTCTCCACGGGGGTGGCCAGTCTGTCCAGGGGGTAGGGGTGTCTAGGGGGATGGGCGGGTTGTCCACGAGGGTGGGCGGGGCTATCCAGGGGGTGGGCGGGTTGTACACGTGGGTGGTCGATCTGTCCAGGGGGGTAGGGGGTGTCCAGGGGGTGGGCGGGCTATCCACGATTGTGGGGGGTTGCCCATGGGGGAGTGGGTGACCAGGGGTTAGGCGGGCTGTCCACAAGGGTAGTCGGTTTGTCTGGGGGGTAGGGGTGTCCAGGGTGTGGGTGGGCTGTCCATAGGGGGTAGGGGTGTCCAGGGGTGTGGGGCGGGCTATCCACGGGGGTGGGAGCTGTCCACGTAGGGAGGGGGTGTCCATGGGGTGGGCGGGCTATCCACGGGGGTGGTCGGGCTATCCAGGGAGTGGGAAGGCTGTCCACATGGGTGGTCGGGCTGTCCAGGGGGTAGGGAGTGTCTAGGGGGTGGGTGGGTTTTCCACAAGGGTGGGCGGGGCTGTCCAAAGGTGGTACATGGTGTCCAGGGGGTGGGGGGATGTCCACAGGGGGAGGGGCTATCTAGGGGGTGGGAGGGATGTCCTTGGGGGCGGTGGGGATGTCCAGGGGGTACGGGGTGTCCAAGGGGTGGGGGGCTATTTAGGGGAGGGTTGAATCCATCACAACAAATATCAATTCACGTTTTGTTATTTATAGATAAAAAAATAAATATATTGTGACCTACCTAATCACACATATTCAGGAACAACAAATCAATAAACATCAAAGGTCAGTAATATCAGTCAAAATGTAATGGATAAATATGTCCCTCATCACCATTACTATCATCACCCTCATCATCACCATCACCCTAATCCTCATCTTCATCCCCACCATCACCCACGCACTCTTTAATGCCCTCCTCCTCTCCCTCATACTCAACCTCGACCTCCTCATCGCTATCCTCCTCTAGAACGGCCTCCTCCTCCGCCTCGACCTCCTCTTCTCCCTCCTCCTCCACCTCGAACTTCTCCATTCCATCATCTCGACCACCACTATAACTACCACTTGGTGCACCATATATAGAATGCATCAATGACATATATTCATCACAAGTAGTGTTGGCCTCTGGGGGAAGTGTTGGACGTAAAACATCCATCAGTTTCATAAATGTAGTGTTTTCCCTATCAGTCTATTCTTCTGTCTCTGTGTCCCTTTTTCAGCCTATTCTGCATGTTCCTTAACCTGCTGAAAATCAGTGGCACTACAAATCATACCTGAGGAGGGCCTATACCTATTCAGAACTAAACTCTTCCCAGGTCAGCAGCGTACTCTATCAGGGTGCTCATCTCCCAACACCTGATGTAAGTTATCGTTTGGCCCAAAATTATCAGGTTCCTGGGGATCAAGGGCCTCTAAAGTATCCTGTTACAATTATAAATATATTATTAAGTTAAAAAATAGAGATTATAATTTTAAATCAACAAATTAAAACTTACATCTGCTACTGAGTCAGTTCATTAACCGCACTTCCATCCTTCTTCTTTATACTCGAGCTAAACAGTTTTTCTCGAGGCACGCATCCTTCTATATTCAATTTATGCCTCTACAATGACATTGAATGTAGGAAACCATAATTAAAAATAGTATTCTAATAATTAATTGCATAATTAAAATTATGTTACAACTTTAGAAATCGAATAAAATATAGAGGAAGTAATATAAAGGGAATGTCATAAAAAAGATTATAAACTATCATACCTGTTGCATCTCATGATCAGGCATCGTAGTATGTCCCAATGTGTGGAAGTATTTATTAGCATCAATTTTTTTTATTTCTTTCAGATGAATCCTAAATAAAATTCTATAATTAGTATTAACAAAAAACATGAAAATTTTCATTTTAATACTTCTAATATGATTAATAACTTAAATTGGCTAGTCTTCCAATGATTAATCATCTTTCGATACAATTATAATGGACAATCATGCACAATAGGGACCGCCTCTAACTCTGTGCTCACTCTAGCACGCTGTCCAATGTACAACTCATGATTATAAGCTCTCCAAATCTCGAATAAATCCTTGAGATGTGCTGGTCGTGCACCCTCACCATTGGGGAAATTAAACCATAGATGACACCAAAATATTAATTCATATAAATAAAAAATAATAATATATTTCACTAAATACAACATATTTTTTAACCCATATCTTTGAAAGAGCTTTATCCTTGACTTCATTTGGCAGCTGTCTCCCTGAGAGCGAGCTGACAGGAATGATGTCAGAGTATTTGGAAAGCGTCGCCAAAAAACACCGACATTACTGCCCTAATTTTTCAATCATCTGACTATCTTCATTTTAGTCCACCATCAACTATGTGTGGCGGTTCCACACTGCACGCATGCGTGTATACCCCCGTACCCGCCTCCTATTAGTAGGTGTATCTGTTATGAAATAAAAACACATAGTTTATCAATACATGATATAATGTAAATAATAATGGTGTAAAAAAGATTTGGGGTTGTATAAGTATACCTGTAGTAGTCTGATAAATGGGAACTGCTGGATCCGTAGAAACGGAATGAACACCATGTACAAAGGGAGTGGGTCCCAATTTATGCTCTGTAGGGATAGACTCTGGCAGAGCAGGAGTCAAAGAAGATGGAATATAAAATCCCGAAGGGAAGGAAAAAGAAGTAAAATAAGATTATAGGGATGGCCAACCGAATTCTAGACAGGGATTGGGAATCGTTATAGGATATGGTACAGATGGGTGAGGAGGCTCAGATATAAAGGGTGGTGAAAAAATGGGAGGTCTAAATACCCCATGTGTCCCTAACGACACACTGGGATTAGTATGTGTGATGGATGGTATGTCAGTGGGAGGGGTAGATTCTAATTGGGTACGCCGGCCATATCGTCTAACTCTCGTACCCCCCCCCCCCCCCCCGTACGAATAGCCTGAGTACTGGGACCTCTACTAGGATACTCATCAGATAAATGTTTCCTAATATATGGATCTTGAAAAAATGTTTAAAAAAAATAATCACAAGTAATTATATATTATTTAAATATACATATTTGAAATAAAATACTCACTTCAAGCACTGGTGGTGGAATACTCAGCTCATTCATGCAACGATTGTTGTCCATAATCTGTTTTTGTCCCCTCTCTTCAATTGGTTTCATTTTCCCACATTTGAAAACAAATATGGATGTAAATAGAAAAGGATAACTAATGTGTAACCCAAAAAACAAAATAAATGTGATGGAATAGGGGTGTCCAGGGGGTGCGTGAGCTATCCATGGGGGTGGTGGGGCTGTCTAGGGGGTATGAGGTGTCCAGGGGGTGGGCGCGCTATCCATGGGGGTGGTGGGGCTGTCCAGGGGGTGCGGGGTGTCCATGGAGGTGGGTGAGCTGTGCATGGGGTTGGCGGGCCTGTCCACGGGTGTAGGGGTGTCTATGGGGTGGGCAGACATTCCATGAGGGTGTTGGCTTTCTAGGGCGTACGGGGTGTCCAGGGGGTGGGTGGCATTTCCATGGGGGGGTGTCCACGAGGGGTGTGTGGGGGTGTCTAGTGGGTTGAGGGTTGTCCAAGGGGTGGGATGGATATCCACGGGAGGTGGGAGGGCAGTCCATGGGGGGTGGGCGGCTGTCCAGTGGGGTAGAGGTGTCTAGGGGGTGGGCGAGGTGTCCATAGGGGTGGGTGGGCTGTCCAGGGGGTACGATGTGTCCAAGGGGTGGGCGGGCTGTCCACGTGGGTGGTCGGGCTGTCCATGGGGTATTGGGGTGTCCTGGGGGTGGGGGTGGGGGCTGTCTATAAGGGTGGGGGGATTTCCATGGGGGTAGGGGTGTCTAGGTGGGTGGGCGGGCTGTCCCAAGTAAAGGATTTCACTCTTTCCCTAATAGATCTTGGAATCATTAGAGATATGCGGGAGTTCATGTGGAATGATTTAGACCTTCTTGGTTTTCCAGCTACATACTCCTCCTAGATTAAAAGATCTGTCAACTCTCTAATGATCTCTATGAATATAAATTGTTTTTTTCAAGGTTATTTACATGGGAAGGGAGGTTTGATGCAAGGGGGATCTCTATATCCTCTCATTTTTTTAATTTACATACAGGACTTTTGTCACATTTTGAAGTCTCAAATCCCTATTTGATGCTCATTCAAGTTCTATTAGCGTTGTGGTAAGTCTTCTAACTCCCATCTTTGTTTTTTGAATGATATTTTATTGCTCAAATTTGGAAATATATATTATTTATATGTATTGAAATATGACAGAAATTTATTCTCTTCCTCTTATGGACTGACTATTAATGTTTCCAAATCCATGGTGTTCTTGGATAGAAATTATTCTAATGTAACACCCCAAGATTTCATAGTGTGTTATTTCTTCAAAATAATTCAATAACTTGCACTACACGCAACACCGAGTTCAAGCGCACCATGACTTACCAAACAAGCCGTTCAAAAAAGGTTATGAATAGCATTAACTAAATTTTAAACTTTATATAATCCTTATAATTTTAGAATCCATATTTTGAGTTTCTTAGACATAATGTAAGAACAAATTCATCTTCAGTATTGTAGTTTTACCAACTTTTAATAGTGAACCCTTTTTAAATAAAATATTTTAAACTTTTTGACTAAATGGGGACATCAAAAAAATTTAAAATAAAACATCCCAAGCTTCCACGGTACGCTTTCCTTTGAATAAAACAGTAGCATGTGTTGTACGCAACTTCGAGTTTTAACACACACCACAACCGATCAAACTAGCCGTTATGAATAGTAATACTTAATTTTTTGAAATTATATATATTTTATATTTCAAAATGGACTTCATTTTTGGATTCGGAATATCAAATTTAGCCCAAGGTGAAATTTTGGTACTTTTCGGATAACTTTCATATTTTGATGAATAGTAAAAATTACTAAATTTTAATTAAAAATAACTTTTTTAATCAAAATAATTAATAGTGATAAATTATGAATTTGAGTGGTTTTAAAGTATATTTAGAATATATTTTTACCATTTAATATAATTTTGGTCATTGGACATAATTTTAAAATTAAACCGAACATAAACAAATGTCAATCTTTTGATAGTTATTATCTCTTAAAAACACGCTTTTTGTTTTGACAGCGGGAATTAATTTTAAATTAATTTCTGCCACTTCTGTGTTTTGAATTTAGAAAAATGGATTCCATATTTGGAATCAGGATTTTCAAATTGTGTAAATAGGTAACTTTTATTTTTAGACATTTTGAATAATTACTGCGGTAAATATTTTATTTACCATGGTTAAGGGTAAATCCGGTAAATAAGGGTTAAAAAATAATATTATAATAATACTAAATTACCCTAAAACGTGTCTTAACCCTATTGGTTGATACATGGTCGACCATGGGCATCTTTCGGTCAATTTTGGGACCCCATTGATCCACTTGTAAGTGATAATGACACTTTATTTTAATTAAGTTAAAATGAATACAAAAATGGCATAAGCTTACATCTTTTAAAAGAACAATTTTTACATAGGGTTATACATGTTGTATTTTCGATTATAAATATTCATTAGAAATATAAAAAGATTTCCTACATAATTATATTTTATTTATAATTTTTAGACATCAAATAATTTAAATTATTAATGACACAATAATGATGCAATGTTTACCTCATTAATAAATCATTTAAATAAATAAGATTATAATGATTAAAATATTATCTAAAACCTGTCCAATTCTTATTGGTTGATGTTATTTAGAATATGAGTCATCTTATCTTCGACCTCAATGATTTTTGGACCATTATAAACCGAATATAATTATATTATAAAGTAATACTTTCACTCCTTCTTAAAGAGCCCCTCCTCTCCCTTATAAAAGGAGACCACTTCTACTCATTCCTCACACCTCTCAAGCCACTTGGCTCGTCCAAACTCTGCCCAAAAAAGCTCCCCACATCCCTCTCCTCCTCCTTGAAGCTTCCCCTTAGGCAGAAAGCATTTCAAGAAGTCCTTTGGTTCCAACCAAAGTGAGTTACCTAAATTAAAGGTAACATTTTCTCTTAAATTATTTTCAATTATTTTGCTTCTCCAACCCCCAAACTCTTTTTATTTCCTTTCTTTTGTAACAACACCAGTATCCACAATATACTAGGATGTTGTTACAAGAAGGATTCAAACTACACATTCACACAACTCCATCTAATGGATGATGAACATAATGTTTCTGTGGATGGCAAACTAACGCCTCACGAAACGATGATTGTTCAAATACATCATACCGCCTCTCATGGTGGCCATTAGGATGGAACTGTAATTAAATATGATATTAATGATATATATTTTATATATAAGCTTCTGTAATTCCATTTTATTTCATACAATTATTCGTTTCATGTTGTATATACATACGATAATTTCATTTGAGGAAGTGCGGACTACCGCCCCCTTAAAATGATATGACTCGTTCATACCACACATGGAACGTATAAAGGATGGTGTTAATGAACATAAGTAACATATATAAAATATTAGATTTTAATGGAATAGTAATATACCTATGTATCATTTGGATTCGATTCTTTTAAAATAAAAATTAAATGGAAGTAGCATTCGTGCGTACGTACGGACTACCGTCTCCACAAATGCGATGAGATTCATTCTCCATCGTATCCATTCAAGTATAATTATCATTTGATGATTTAAAAATGATGTTTAAGGACTTGATACCATTCTGGATATGAATAATATACATCCCATTAATAACGAATATGGCTCACATAACAAAGAATGTAAAGTAAAATGAACCCGTTAACACCTGAAATGACGATAATTCTAAGATATTATTAACAAATCAATGTTAAAAGATCATATATGATATCATATTAAAGTAACTGATTCTTGTATTATTCAATAACAATTATTTCACCATTATACAGGAGGTAAACCTACCATCGACCAAGGAAAAAGTACAAAGTAAGGGATTCTCTTATCTCACTTTCAATTCCGTGAGATTTCCATTGTTCGCTACTAAATTATTGAAAGTGGTGTATTGTGTACTTCCATTTGATATATATTATCATGATTCACTTTATATTAATGTTATTCTGTAAATCATTTGGTGGTTATTAACTTTTGGCCATGCGACTCAGTTGATTAACGTGGTAAGGGGTTTCTTGTCTCACTTTTAATTCCGTGAGAATTCCATTGATCACCACTTAATTATTGCATGTGGTGTATGTGTACTACCCATGATTGTATTCATTGTGTAATATACTTTATTTTATGGGTATTTACATAATCATGGTATGATCTTTCTTTCATGGGTGTTTGTTTCTTAAGTTACCTAATCAATAAGGGAATTTGAGATTTCAATTTCCACTCATTTGGCTTTACGCATATTTCATTGATTATATTACCCCAAGATTATGTGTGGAATCACTATTCATTTGATTATGTCATAATTTCCACTCCCCTTCCTGTGGATATACTTTTGATACACATAATCACTCCATTGAAAATTCTCAAGTCATTGATATGAATTTGATAAGAGTAATTTTAACTCTTTCACCATTTGTTGAGTTAAACATCCAATTCGTTGGTGTTGTTTTTACAGGAATATGTGTGAATATACTTTGATTGTTTTACACTGAATATCCAATCATATTTAGTGTATTTATATTTTTCACACATAATTATGTTGTTGATTTATCCTTAACCTAAGGATATGGCCTTTATGAGAGATTTCATCTCAACTTACATTCCATTGAGACTTCTTTGTTGATATACACCAAATCACTTTTATGTGGTGTATATATTGTACTTTGACATAGTATATCATGAATTCCCTTTATTCTCATGATATTACAAAGTTTTGATTACCTCAATTATTTTCATTCAAGTGTCTCTCTTTTGGTTAGAATCTCTAACTAAAATACCATTTTTAAATGTTTTAAAGACTTATTCATCTAAATATTTCTCATTAATGTCCATGTTTTAAAAATGGTTTTAAGGATTTATTTATATGGACATTAATGTTTAGAAATTAAAAATCATTTTAAAAGGTTTCAAAGTGGTATGGGACACTTTGATTCAAAAATCTATTTTTAAATGGCTTCTTGACAAATAGTGTGACTTTTAAATGTTTTCAAGAAAAGGGGGATATTTCTCTCAAATAGTTTTGATGATTATTTTCATCTATGTCAACATCCTTCATTATTCATGATTGAGGTTAATGTGATACAATACAATCTTCCATATTGTATCAAATGAATTATATTTGACTGTGGATGTTCTATTTTTATACCATTCATGGTTTGTGGTTAAAGTATTGACATTTCGTATGCTAGTTTTAATACGAATGTTTATTTTATGCTTAAACCTATTCATATGAGGAATGCATTGGACTTAATAAGTGACGGGTGGAACCCGCTATAGCTCCTCGATGCATCGGTAGGTCTCATGAGACAAACTATTGTCTTGGCACAAGGCCTTGGCAAAATCTTATTTGTAGTCTTGGCACGAGGCATTGGCTATGTGGTTATGATAGTCTGGCATTATGCATTCCATCATTATGAAAGTGGTTATTGATATTGCATGTGATCATTCGACTAGTAGAATATCCATGTGAGTAAGTAAATGGCATTATTTCATTTTACCTTTGCCATTTTATGCTGAAGTTCAAGTTTCAAAGGCTTTTGTTTTAGTTATAAATTTCCTTAAGTGTTTATGCTTATTTATGAAAGCTTCTGCTATAATGTTATCCTTACTGAGCATCCGAGCTCACCCCTTTCAATGATTTTTTTTTCCAGGATTATGAAGAAGTAATTTATGAATGACCTGCAGGGATAGTATGAGGGGATATGAAGACAAGATGTTTTTTTTATGATGTAATGTAAAAATTTATGGATGTATCTAGTTATTCCAAGGCTACTAAACTAATCGGTCTTTCGAGACTTGATCTTTCTCATGATCATGCCAATGTTATTTAATAATGCACCGACTCTGGGTAACTAGGGTCGGGGCGTTACAGTTGGTATCAGAGGAAGTTTAGTACAAACCTTGGTAGCTAGATTTAGATAAACTCTTATTAGAGCACGTAGACCTAAGATGAACTTTGAGGATTAGTATAAAAGAACTTCCTAGAATTTTGGTATTGTAAAGATTTTGTGAGTTTTCCGAGCAATACATCCCTATCTGGATACGAGCAGGTAGAGGCGGCTCTGGCATAGATGTACCTAGGGGTAAAACCCGAAAACACCGCTTTGAGCTAGACTCGAACGGGAACTGGTGCACGAAAATGGGCCTTACTGCACTCTTGGTTATGACACTCCCGGGGGATATGCTTAGGATAATTTACATTTTCTTTACAAACCGATTTAAGTGATATATACATAAGATGAGAGTAAATGACCTTGGTTAATCCTAATATGTTTCAAATTGAGAATATGGTGACATTTTAATCTCTAAATGATTTTACGACTACTATTACTCACACAATGCTTTCTGGTTTTAGTCAATGGCTGGATTCCAAGGAAGTCATAGTGACTTTGATAATGATGTACAAGGTGGGAACGGTGGTGGAAATGAGCAAAAAAATGGAATGTTGATAGGCGTAAAAGATGTCGTCTTTATGCCAAATCAGTTTTCCAAAAATATGATCAACAACATATATATTAACCAACTCCCAGACTCAACAAGGAAGATAAAGGTGATAAATGATAAGATCTCCAGCAATGGAGACCATGGAGAAAAGAAACCTCAATTTTCATCATGCAGGAATTGTGGAAACAGACACCCAGGAAAGTGTCTCAATGGGACAACGAAATGTTTTACGTGCGGGAAGGAAGGACATAA
This sequence comes from Viscum album, assembly GCA_963277665.1. Lineage (NCBI taxonomy): Eukaryota > Viridiplantae > Streptophyta > Magnoliopsida > Santalales > Viscaceae > Viscum > Viscum album. Next base: position 91,443,706 of record OY728147.1, read on the forward strand.
AGTGAAGAATTGCCGAAGAAAAATGAAGAGTACTATGGAAGAAGATAAAAATGGTCCCAAGAGTCCATTTATAGTCATTTTCCGTAAATGTATGGGACCTGGCCATTACCCGAGTGAATGTCCTATTTTATAGGATATTTTCTTGCTCAAAGAAGAAGCTATGTGGAAATAAATGGTTGGAGAAAAATTTAAAAAGTATTAGCACTCCTTGTTGATGGGTTTACTTTGGAATAATTTTCTCTTGTATTTGTAACCCCTCAGTTTTCCATGTGAGAATGATATTTGAGGAATAATTGTCTCTTCTCTTGTGGATATAGGTATAAATAACCATTTGGTTTTATATGATCATTGGGGTTTGAGAAAATGATAAGTTATTATAATTTGGGATGAAAATGCAAAGTATGATATAAAATTTGTGGTTAAATTACGTTATTTTGAAAAATTTATCTCATTTTGGTAATATTATAGAATATAGTTTTTGAAAAAGGACAACACGTAGACCGTGTGACAACCCGTCGCGTCGGACAAAGCTGTGGGAATCGAACCCACAACCAAAGTGCGATTGGGATTTATCGCCTACCACTGGACTACGTGAAGTCCCTGGTTAATATGACTATTTTTTTTGTTAAATGATTTTATTGATCAATAATAAGATGATTTGGGTTCTTATGTCTTATCAAAAGAATACCCTTGGTATAGGAAAATGATTTGGTGATTAAGTTATAAATGTTATTTTGGAAGATGTTCGTTTTGTTAGGAACACTATATGCCCAAGGAAAATAGAATACAATGAGGTTTCATTTTTAGAGTAATGGTGGATTTTTATCTACATTTTTATTGTTGATTTATAGTGATTTGGGTTATTTATGGAAATGATTAACCTATAACAGAGAATATGTGATGATGTTAATTACTTTTAAGTATGTGACTTTAAGAGTATTTGATGTCATTTGGAGATACAATGTAACATGGGAGACTACATAATCAAATTCTTCTATGTTTTGGGTTTCAATATTAGTTTGGATTATATTAAAGGATTTTAAGGACAATTGGTTATTGAATGGTATCTATTTAACTTTGGGGTATTGTTGGTTTAATTTTAGAAATTAAGAATAGTGCATATTTATCTCAATGAATATCCTTTTGGGGGATCATTAGATCATTCACTAACCATTTTGGTTTTGATTAATCTTTAAAGACAATGTAAATATATTGTTTATCCTGCATGGATCATGTGATTCTATAGAAGTTTATTCTAGCTCTTCTAGTGTGACCAAGTCTTCTTGAATACTCATCGTTTAAAAAAAATTGAGTTAGTGGTGGAAATTTATTAAAGAATGAAAATCTACTTAAAATTTAAGTATATCTCATAATGTTCTTAGTCAATATCATAAATGAATTCCTCTTCCTTATGTAATGTAACTTTAAAAAAAAATGTTGTCCTAGATGGTACCTTAAATCATCACTAATTTATGGCTTTGGGATTGTTGGCCTTTTCATAGCCATGTTCTCTACCACTCTCCATCAGATAATTGATGGTTAGATTTCTCCTCCATATCCATATTTTCCTACATGGAACCCTAGTATGTGTTATTTTCGGTAATCTTCATACTTTCCACTCTTTATTTTAAATAGAGGCCTCATTAATTCATTTTTCGATGTGGGATTTCAACTAAGATATTTTGAGATGTCAAAAATGTGTGATCCCAATACCCTATATTTTGTTGAACCGATGGTACTTCAAATCATCATAGATTGATGAGTTTAAGGACCTCAATTTTATACTTGTTTGTGATTGATGACCTCAACCACTACCTATAAATATTTACGTTTTTCCTCCAATTATATGTCTCTAATTGCCACCAATGTTCTCCTAATCGAGATCATAATTTGGTGGTGACCCTTTCATTTCTCTTTTCCTTATATTAAGACTAAATTTTAGTAAACCAATTTCCGATGTGGGTTTTCCCACAAATATATTTTCTATTTTCAACCTTTTATTTTCGAAGAAAAATTTCAAATTGCGAGGACGCAATTTATTGAACGAGGGGAGAATGTAACACCCCAAGATTTCATAGTGTGTTATTTCTTCAAAATAATTCAATAACTTGCACTACACGCAACACCGAGTTCAAGCGCACCATGACTTACCAAACAAGCCGTTCAAAAAAGGTTATGAATATTATTAACTAAATTTTAAACTTTATATAATCCTTATAATTTTAGAATCCATATTATGAGTTTCTTAGACATAATGTAAGAACAAATTCATCTTCAGTATTGTAGTTTTACCAACTTTTAATAGTGAACCCTTTTTAAATAAAATATTTAAAACTTTTTGACTAAATGGGGACATCAAAAAAATTTATAATAAAACATCCCAAGCTTCCACGGTACGCTTTCCTTTGAATAAAACAGTAGCGTGTGTTGTACGCAACTTCGAGTTTTAACACACACCACAACCGATCAAACTAGCCGTTATGAATAGTAATACTTAATTTTTTGAAATTATATATATTTTATATTTCAAAATGGACTTCATTTTTGGATTCGGAATATCAAATTTAGCCTAAGGTGAAATTTTGGTACTTTTCGGATAACTTTCATATTTTGATGAATAGTAAAAATTACTAAATTTTAATTAAAAATAACGTTTTTAATCAAAATAATTAATAGTGATAAATTATGAATTTGAGTGGTTTTAAAGTATATTTAGAATATATTTTTACCATTTAATATAATTTTGGTCATTGGACATAATTTTACAATTAAACCGAACATAAACAAATGTCAATCTTTTGATAGTTATTATCTCTTAAAAACACGCTTTTTGTTTTGACAGCGGGAATTAATTTTAAATTAATTTCTGCCACTTCTGTGTTTTGAATTTAGAAAAATGGATTCCATATTTGGAATCAGGATGTTCAAATTGTATAAATAGGTAACTTTTATTTTTAGACATTTTGAATAATTACTGCGGTAAATATTTTATTTACCATGGTTAAGGGTAAATCCGGTAAATAATGGTTAAAAAATAATATTATAATAATACTAAATTACCCTAAAACGTGTCTTAACCCTATTGGTTGATACATGGTCGACCATGGGCATCTTTGGGTCAATTTTGGGACCCCATTGATCCACTTGTAAGTGATAATGACACTTTATTTTAATTAAGTTAAAATGAATACAAAAATGGCATAAGCTTACATCTTTTAAAAGAACAATTTTTACATAGGGTTATACATGTTTGATTTTCGATTATAAATATTCATTAGAAAGATAAAAATATTTCCTACATAATGATATTTTATTTATAATTTTTAGACATCAAATAATTTAAATTATTAATGACACAATAATGATGAAATGTTTACCTCATTAATAAATCATTTAAATAAATAAGATTATAATGATTAAAATATTATCTAAAACCTGTCCAATTCTTATTGGTTGATGTTATTTAGAATATTAGTCATCTTATATTCGACCTCAAAGATTTTTGGACCATTATAAACCGAATATAATTATATTATAAATTAATACTTTCACTCTTTTCTAAAGAGCCCCTCCTCTCCCTTATAAAAGGAGACCACTTCTACTCATTCCTCACACCTCTCAAGCCACTTGGCTCGTCCAAACTCTGCCCAAATAAGCTCCCCACATCCCTCTCCTCCTCCTTGAAGCTTCCCATTAGGCAGAAATCATTTCAAGAAGTCCTTTGGTTCCAACCAAAGTGAGTTACCTAAATTAAAGGTATCATTTTCTCTTAAATTATTTTCAATTATTTTGCTTCTCCAACCCCCAAACTCTTTTTATTTCCTTTCTTTTGTAACAACACCAGTATCCACAATATAATAGGATGTTGTTATAAGAAGGATTCAAACTACACATTCACACAACTCCATCTAATGGATGATGAACATAATGTTTCTGTGGATGGCAAACTAACGCCTCACGAAACGATGATTGTTCAAATACATCTTACCGCCTCTCATGGTGGCCATTAGGATGGCACAGTAATTAAATATGATATTAATGATATATATTTTATATATAAGCTTCTGTAATTACATTTTATTTCATACAATTATTCGTTTCATGTTGTATATACATACGATAATTTCATTTGAGGAAGTGCGGACTACCGCCCCCTTAAAATGATATGACTCGTTCATACCACACATGGAACGTATAAAGGATGGTGTTAATGAACTTAAGTATCATATATAAAATATTATATTTTACTGGAATAGTAATATACCTATGTATCATTTGGATTCGATTCTTTTAAAATAAAAATTAAATGGAAGTAGCATTCGTGCGTACGTACGGACTACCGTCTCCACAAACGCGATGAGATTCATTCTCCATCGTATCCATTCAAGAATAATTATCATTTGATTATTTAAAAATGATGTTTAAGGACTTGATACCATTCTGGATATGAATAATATACATCCCATTAATAACGAATATGGCTCACATAACAAAGAATGTAAAGTAAAATGAACCCGTTAACACCTGAAATGACGATAATTCTAAGATATTATTAACAAATCAATGTTAAAAGATCATATATGATATCATATTAAAGTAACTGATTCTTGTATTATTCAATAACAATTATTTCACCATTATACAGGAGGTAAACCTACCATCGACCAAGGAAAAAGTACAAAGTAAGGGATTCTCTTATCTCACTTTCAATTCCGTGAGATTTCCATTATTCGCTACTAAATTATTGAAAGTGGTGTATTGTGTACTTCCATTTGATATATATTATCATGATTCACTTTATATTCATGTTATTCTGTAAATCATTTGGTGGTTATTAACTTTTGGCCATGCGACTCATTTGATTAACGTGGTAAGGGGTTTCTTGTCTCACTTTTAATTCCGTGAGAATTCCATTGATCACCACTTAATTATTGCATGTGGTGTATGTGTACTACCCATGATTGTATTCATTGTGTAATATACTTTATTTTATGGGTATTTACATCATCATGGTATGATCTTTCTTTCATGGGTGTTTGTTTCTTAAGTTACCTAATCAATAAGGGAATTTGAGATTTCAATTTCCACTCATTTGGCTTTACGCATATTTCATTGATTATATTACCCCAAGATTATGTGTGGAATCACTATTCATTTGATTATGTCATAATTTCCACTCCCCTTACTGTGGATATACTTTTGATAAACATAATCACTCCATTGAAAATTCTCAAGTCATTGATATGAATTTGATAAGAGTAATTTTAACTCTTTCACCATTTGCTGAGTTAAACATCCAATTCGTTGGTGTTGTTTTTACAGGAATATGTGTGAATATACTTTGATTGTTTTACACTGAATATCCATTCATATTTAGTGTATTTATATTTTTCACACATAATTATGTTGTTGATTTATCCTTAACCTAAGGATATGGCCTTTATGAGAGATTTCATCTCAACTTACATTCCATTGAGACTTCTTTGTTGATATACACCAAATCACTTTTATGTGGTGTATATAATGTACTCTGACATAGTATATCATGAATTCCCTTTATTCTCATGATATTACAAAGTTTTGATTACCTCAATTATTTTCATTCAAGTGTCTCTATTTTGGTTAGAATCTCTAACTAAAATACCATTTTTAAATGTTTTAAAGACTTATTCATCTAAATCTTTCTCATTAATGTCCATGTTTTAAAAATGGTTTTAAGGATTTATTTATATGGACATTAATGTTTAGAAATTAAAAATCCTTTTAAAAGGTTTCAAAGTGGTATGGGACACTTTGATTCAAAAATCTATTTTTAAATGGCTTCTTGACAAATAGTGTGACTTTTAAATGTTTTCAAGAAAAGGGGGATATTTCTCTCAAATAGTTTTGATGATTATTTTCATCTATGTCAACATCCTTCATTATTCATGATTGAGGTTAATGTGATACAATACAATCTTCCATATTGTATCAAATGAATTATATTTGACTGTGGATGTTCTATTTTTATACCATTCATGGTTTGTGGTTAAAGTATTGACATTTCGTATGCTAGTTTTAATACGAATGTTTATTTTATGCTTAAACCTATTCATATGAGGAATGCATTGGACTTAATAAGTGACGGGTGGAGCCCGCTATAGCTCCTCGATGCATCGGTAGGTCTCATGAGACAAACTAGTGTCTTGGCACAAGGCCTTGGCAAAATCTTATTTGTAGTCTTGGCACGAGGCATTGGCTATGTGGTTATGATAGTCTGGCATTATGAATTCCATCATTATGAAAGTGGTTATTGATATTGCATGTGATCATTCGACTAGTAGAATATCCATGTGAGTAAGTAAATGGCATTATTTCATTTTACCTTTGCCATTTTATGCTGAAGTTCAAGTTTCAAAGGCTTTTGTTTTAGTTATAAATTGCCTTAAGTGTTTATGCTTATTTATGAAAGCTTCTGCTATAATGTTATCCTTAATGAGCATCCGAGCTCACCCCTTTCAATGTTTTATTTTTTTTCCAGGATTATGAAGAAGTAATTTATGAATGACCTGCAGGGATAGTATGAGGGGATATGAAGACAAGATGTTTTTTTATGATGTAATGTAAAAATTTATGGATGTATCTAGTTATTCCAAGGCTACTAAACTAATCGGTCTTTCGATACTTGATCTTTCTCATGATCATGCCAATGTTATGTAATAATGCACCGACTCTGGGTAACTAGGGTCGGGGGGTTACATCTAATGTATGGGATTGTTTTGATTCTTGGCTTCCTTGGGGACCTATTTTCTTCTCTATCAATGAAAACATAATATACGATTCAAGGTTATCCATGTTTTCCTCAGTTGTGGAAATTATCTCTAATGGATCATGGAACCCACCAATTGTTGTTTCTTCTAATCTCATGGATATCGGACTGGAGATCCTTTATTTTTGAGGGCATGGAAGAGATTGTGAAAGGATTATATAAAATGGATATTATGGGTTCTCCCTTCTCATGGTTTAGGATGATCGTATATAGAAATTTGTTTTGGTACCATGGAGATCTTAGGTTTGGAATAATTTCTCCCAATCCAGGTTTTCATTCATTTTATGGCTTGGAACCCTTAATTTTAAGATCACCCAAGATAGGTTGTTGAAAAGAATCATGTATTTTCTGAATCATTATTTTCTTTATGAAATGGATTATGATAACATTGATCACCTATTATTCAATTGTAAGCTATATAGGAAGATTTTGAAGTCCTTATTATGCTCTAAAATGTTGAATTTATGATAGTTCTTTTAGATTCCTTCTATATTGGTGTAATATCTTTTTTATTAAGGAATAATTGAGAAGTTTTTTTTGGAATTCTTGGGATTGTTACTTTGGCGTATTTTATTTTTATGGAGAGAAATTATCAATTACATGGTTCCTCATATCATTGTGGAATCATTATTTGGCTAAAGTTTGAGCTAACTATTTAATCCAATATATATTCTTTCAAACTGTTCCCTAATAATAAGGTTTATCAGGAGTTGGTTTGAATGTGTTACCTTTTAGGTTCTTTTTTTAGGGATGGATGCTAATTCTGCTCCATACTTGGCTGGACTCTGTTCTAGCAGATTGTTTGTTATTTGGATGGTGGTTGGGACACATTATTGTGAGTGGGTTTCTACTTGTTGGTTGTATTCTCTTGTGGTTATTGTTTCAATTTTTCATTCTTTGGTTATATGGTGGTGTTGTTTCTAGTTCTAGGGGTATTATTGTGGATGGGTTGTGGTGCTAATAAGTTTAGAGTGTGTGGGATACTTGTTTTTTGGCCCTGGTTGAGGGTTTTGGCTATTGGATTGGAGGGTTTTAATAAGGGTATGTTGGAAGGGGGGTTGTGATACTCTGGTTGATGTAGGTTCTAGAAATGCATGTGTGGAGAGGCTTGGTTCTGGTGTAGTCTATTGTTATTCCTTCCTTTTGTTTGTATTTGGTTTCATGGATATGTTTTTGGAAAGGACCATGTGAGAATGGGTGATGTTAATCACTAGTGGTGTCTGAGCCCCCCCCAGCCCCTGCTCCCCCAACTCCTACCTGCAGCCCCCACCCTCCACACTGCACAACTCCCCTCACCCCCTATAGCCCCCACCCTGCACATCCACCCCCTACAGCTCCCCCCCCCCCCCCTCTAAATCCAACACCCGTCCCACTGTACAGCCCCCAATCCCACTGCACACACCCCTACCGCCCCCACCTGCCACTACACAGACCCCCCCCCCCCAAGACACCCCTCCCATTACGCAACACCCCTCCCACTACACAACCCCCCTCCCAAACACCTCCCCCCTACAGTCCCCACCCCCAACCCCCAAATCCCACCTCACCCATGCAAGCCCCACCCTACATATCCCACTCTACACCCCCCCCCTACACACCCCCCACAACCAACCACCTCCCACAACATATCCCCCCCCCCAAACTTCACCCCCCCCCCCCCACAACCAACCCCCTCCCACTACATAGCCCCCCCACTCCCACTGCACACCCCCTACAGCCCTCCCCCATAGCCAACCCATCCCACTACACAACCCCTCCTATAGCTGCCCTACAACCCCCTACCTCACCTCTCCCTGTAGCCCCCACCCCCCACATTGCACATCCCCCCTCATAACTTGCATCCCAAACCCTGCACCCCCCACCCCCCGCACTGCACATCCCATCTATATCCAACCCCCTTCCACTGCATATCCCCCCCCCCCCACTCCCACTGCACACCCCCTACAGCCTCCCTCCCACTACCCAACCCCCCTACAGCCCCCTCCCACTGCACAGCCCCACCCTCCCACTACACAACCCCCCTGTAGCCCAACCAACCCCCTCCCATTACACAACCCCCCTATAGCCCAACCAAACCCCTCCCACTGCACAGCCCATCCCCCATTCCCCCACACTCCACAGCCCCCCTCCCACTGCACAACCCCCCCCCCCATAAAGCCCCCTCCCACTCCACAGCACCCCCCCCATAGCCAACACCCTACCATTACACACCACCCCTCCCATTGCCTCAAAAAATAAATTATGAAATGAAGACCCAAAGTATGTCTCCCAACCATTTAAGAACTCACTACTACGTTGCATCAATATAATAGGACATCACTAAAATATCAATATAAGACATGACCTGTGCTTCTAATCAAAAGGGTCTCAATAGAACACCTAAATATAAAATTACAAGTGACTCTATTTGAGGTGGAAGAACAAACACATACTTGAATCAAGGATGGATCGCAAGTTGTAATGAAGGGTTTGCAAAGAATAGCGGATTTTTCCTTTATGGATAATCAAAAAAACAAAAAAACAACATTGTATTCAAATAAATTAGAATGAAAAATGGAATAAATGTAGGTAGAACCTAAAACTCATAGCTTACATATTTGATGAAGAAGAACACACAATCGATTGCTCTAAATAAGTTTTTGCACACTGGAACAATGGCATCCCTCATTTAGGGCGCAATTTGAAAGGATCTCGATCTGAATTGGGGCTGAATTTCTAGCATTTTATCCCAACAATTTTTTAAAACCGTTGGAAAATATCATACCTATACCAATGATTCCATGAACTGTTGGCATAAGGGGGGAAATTATCACCTATCCCAATGGTTTTTTGAAACCGTTGGGAAAACTACCACCTATCCCAATGGTTATATATAATTTTTGGTCAAGGTGTCTCTACCCAGGCCTATCCTAATGGTTTTCCAAACCATTGGGGAAAACACTCTAAAAATTACTATACCAACATTTTTTAACAAACTGTTGGTACAGGAAACCTATCCCAATATATTTTCTAAACTGTTGGGATATAGGCCTTGGTATAGAAGGAATTTCTAGTAGTGTCCACTTGTAGAATCCAGTCAAGGTTGTATTTATAGGAATACCAACATAATATATACCTTACCAAAATTACTGGATGTTCCTTTATATTTATCTTCAATGTCTATCATAGAGTTGTGGTCTTAAATCTATGTTTTCTAAATCATGTTTTCATGGTTTCAATTAAACTTTTTATGATACCAATTGTAATTCCCTAACCCTAGAAACTTAAATCTGGGTCATTATTTTAGTTTATTATCATGATTTCTAGGAATAAAATCTCAAAGTACTAATCATTTAATAAATATTGGAAGGTAATATTACATACATTATACACATAATATGTTTGGGAACATAATATACAAGAATGATACATAATAAAAATAAACAAACTAAATCCTTGAAATATTACTCAAATATTTATTCTTCATAACCTAGGAAAATGAAGCCTAATAATGGTTATCCCAAATTCTTCATAAGGGTAAGTAAAGTGGAATAAATAATGAATAAATAGAAATAAATTAAAATGGAAAGCTAAATAATTGATAACGCATGCCCTTTAAATAACTAGATGTTGAGAAATCAATTTAGAAAGGTAAGAAACATGAACACATGATGTTTAGTCAATAAAATGAGAATGAAAAAATATCCATAGAAATGTCAATAAAAAATATCATGGATAAATAATAATTGAATCTATGTGAGGGAAATTCTTAATTATTGTATGTCATGTATCAAGCCCATGAACCACTACCATCATGACTGTTTACAAGAGGTTTTGGCATATCGGGTAAAAATCCATCTAATTTTCCATATTGTTTCATCTCATGAGACTGCTGATGCATCAAGGTGCTATTTATAACTGGGGACCACCCATGTCATACATATCCAAATCATTCTTCATATCAAATAATTTATTCAAATAATAAAAAATATGTATTATCGAATATTTATAATGAATAAAGGATGAATATTTATACATAGTTTCCCAGTGGAGGCTAAGTAACAATAAGGGTTGTTGATGTTAATGAATGGAAAAAACCATTGACCAGTTATAAAAAAAGTATTGAGGAAAATGACTTTTAAACATTCCAAAGTCTTACATACAACCTTAGAGAATTTAAATCATAATCCCAATAAAAGAATGATATTAAATGAAACATATAATAACATGAGAGTAAAGGTATTCATGATATAACATTCCAAAATATAGTATATACACCAACTAAAAGTTAATTAGTTCTTAATAACCAAAAAGTATCAATATAATGTAAATTGAGAAAATATTCCCTTACCACAGGTTTGACTTGTCATGTATGTATTTATCTAGATGAATAATAAAATTATTTTAAATATAAACTTTATTCAAAAAAATCATGTTTTTCATTACTTTTACTTCACTTATATCAATTTTATATAAAACTACTTACAAAATTATTTTTACATTGGGTGCTTTGACCAAATACAGTTTCTATGTTAAAATGGCGTTGGTAGGTCGATAATGGTCAAATGGGTCATTATATAAACATAAATAGAATAATAATCATGAAATAATAATCATATTTTTAAATAAATTATAATTTTTAAACCAATCATGAAAATGGTATTAAAAAATAAACCAACGTTTCTATCATGGAGATGGTAGGCCATTCATACATATAAGTAAGGTTCCCATTTTGAATGATCATTTTGAAAATAAAGTAGGTAATAATATCTAATTCCAAAATTATAAACATATCATAAATTACATTTTATTTAATAAAATATTCTTTAATATCATATTATTTTGATGTAAAAGTCATCACATCATGTCGAGAATGTAATAGTCCACATGCCCACAAACGATGTTATCACTTTTTAAGTGTGTAAATGGGTAATAAAGAAAATGACACAGATTATATTTCTAGAAAGGTTATTATTTAGTGAGTATTATATATATGTAATTTTTGTTTCATGTTTTTAATTAAAACTATCATTTATGTTTTCTTTCTATAGTGTGAACAAATCTCATCACTTGGAGGGGGAACTAATCCACACTTTGAAAAACAATGTTATCTTAATTATATAAAATAGACTGTATAAGGGTATGTGTTATAAATAGTTAAAAAAGAATAAAGTATTTTTAAATATCATATATAAAATATATAATTATATTATCTATCATAATTCTCACCTTGAGAGGTGGTAATGGAAGAATAAACAATCATTATTTATGTGAGGCAGTAGTTCACCGAACACATAAATAGTTTTTTCGTTACCCATTATATGGATGTGTGTATATGTGTTTGTGGAACCCTTATCATAAACAATTCTCTGTATATTGAGGATATTAGTGACTTTATAAAAGCAAGGAATGAAGTATTTTTAGGGGGTGGATGATGAAAATAAAACTAAAGAGGTTGAGAGAAGATGTTACATGTTAATATGGTAACTCATTTTAGTTTGTACCAAAAGGATTCCTTGGAATGATTCCATTCCAAATTTAGGCTTCAAGGAGAAAGGGTGTGATATTAGGAAGTGAAATGGGCATATCTTGGCAGATCCTAAGTAGCTTAAGAGGTGTAATGAATTGGGATAGGTGGTGGCCTTTATAAAAATATATTATTTTATATGTAATATTAGGTTTTTTCCTATCTTGTGCTTTTCAAATATGTTGGATATGTGTTAATATATTTTGTTGGATATATAATATATAAATTTACTATATAAGAACTAAAAACTGATAGAATGGTGATTTTTTAAAATAGGTTGTTTTAAGTAATACAAAGAAATAAACAAAATTAAATTTATTCAAAAAGGAAAATATGGCAAAGTCTTGAGTTTCCACAAACATGGATTTATCCCACTAAAGAAAAGTAAAATTAACCATCATGGTATATGGTACTACATGATTCATATCATGAAAGTTTTGTGATGTTTTCTTCATACATCCCATATTATTTCATTATCCTTTTCCTTGAGGCTAAGAAAATTCAACTCCATTTATGTTAGAGAGTGATAGGATAATATTTTTCAAAAATAATTTTCCATAATTCATTCCACTCTATCTTTTTCATATCTTCCTAAAGATCCATATTTTTTACCAATGTCCACCATTGATTTAATTTCTCCTATATGTTATTAAAAACCAAGATAATATTCTCTTGCTCAGAGCATTGAAGAATAGAGGATATCATATCAATGGATTTGACCCATTGTTCGATAATTAATGGATTATATGACCAACTAAATAATGGTGGAAATTTCCAATAATTCTGTCAATTGCATCTTTCTTCTTTATAGATTGATTTGATCCTTTATCCTGATTCATGATACCATTCAAAATTTGAGTTTACAGAGAAAAAAAAGCATAATGTTCCCGACTTCTATATCCATCAAGTTGGGAATATTATTTGGGAAATTATCACATTTTCCCCTCACATAGTTTATGGAATAATTTTCTAATATATCCATCCATTTTATGAAAAAGGTAAAATTAGTGTTGTGTATTTTTTAACTATTAAACATATACTTGGTAACCAAGAACATTAATAAAATAAGTCATAAATTTAATATATTCTTTAACCAATATATTTATAGGTTTTAATATAATATATCCAAGATATGTTTCCTAAAATAAAATATTATTGGTGAATCTTGTTTCATCTATAATGGTTTCTAATGTTCTTGTTAATATTCCAAGGCAAATATCCAAGGATGTTCAAATCAAGTGTGAAGCATGGCCTCTTGTCATGCCCCAAGTGATGATCAAGTCTATCTCAACACTATATTTTCTGATTTATTACCCCTAGGTACATCTATGCTAGGCACACATCCACACGTAGTATCCTAATAGGTATATATTATTATGGAAACCACATTCTCTATACATCAAAAAAAATGTAGGATATTTTATTATACATATTCATATGTATGAACTTATCCTTTGAATTATCCTTATGGATCATACTATTTTTTTTCAAATCCTACATTCAAAATGTAAAATTAAACTTTTCTCTAATTCCAAAAATCTCATAACAATCCATTTTACACATATTATTACCTAATTCATAATAAATATCCATTAATACAAAATAGAGATAAAAAAGGCACACTGCCTTTAGAAAACATGGATCATAATAAATCAATAGAAACTTAAATCATTACATCAAGATTTTATTCTCTATTATGAGATCTAAAACCCCATTTGAGATCCCAAAACCACATGGGATAACCTATGGAATATAAGAAATAGAGGTATTAACTTAAGATCCATGTAAGGGAATAAAAATTACACAAAAACATTACATGTGAGTAAATGGTATAACATGATATCATGAAAGTGAATTCACAAGAGTAATTGAATGAGATAATAAAATAACAGATGTTATGGTATGATAATTAAAACATAAGATAGTTGAAATAATATAAATCATGATATAATCCAAATTAAAGTCTAATATCTATGAAAACATCACATAGTGCACAAACTCTCATATTTTATTAGTTTCACTCCTTAATCAAATACAGGATCTCCAACGAGACTAAAACATTACATAATCCATTATAAGGTTATCTAATTATAGTACCACCCATCACATTCATTTATTTTTATTAATATTTATTCCCCATAAGTAAATAAATCATACGGAATAAACATAATATTTACTCATTGAATGAAAAGTGTTGCATTATCTTGTCTCGTAACATTATCAAAAGAGATTTCTTAAGGAAGGGATTTTGAAATGGGAATAAGGCATGTATTACCCAATTAGAATTAGAGATAATGATCTTGGAATATATTTAAGGGACATATATATATAATTTAGAGGCATTCTGTATCATTAATGATAAAGATAAGGTTAGTTAAAGTGAGAGTATCCATAACCCAATGAAAATGGTTTTTCTGAGAGATACCTTACATTGAGCCAGATTATCCATCTATGTTCAACATAATTATGAATAATAACCATATATTAATTATTTAAATTTGTAAGAAACATTTTCACTCATGTTATTCCTTTTATTTTATCCATTTCTAAGTAATATTATATTTTTTATTCATTTAGGTTTAGGTCATACATTTTAACGATATTCATCTCATATGTCGAATATCATTTTTGTAGGTTGATTAAGGTCAAAGATATTATTGATTAATTATATTCATAATATTAATAATTAAATTATTAAAATTTATATATATAGTTTATATTTTTATATCCAAACATATATGGTGGTTTAATAAAATTACATATGTTACACTCATAGAGATGGTAGGTCGTATGTACGCATGAGTAATGATTCCATTTTTCAATGATAATGATCAAAATAATGGATGTTTAATTTTATCATTAAATAATTTCCAATATATAATAAATATCATATTATTTATTTAAATTCACTTTCATTAACCATTATTGTAACACATTAATATGAAATGAATCACATAGCTTCATGAGGTGGTAGTCTATTGAAGTGCACTGTGTTGCATTTGTTGTCAATGAGGTATGTTGTTGTCAAGGAATGAATGGATGGATGTTAAGGCGTTTCAATATGTGAATGAAAAAGGATGTGATGGTGATGGTGATGAATGGAGAATGGCCATGGAACATAAAGATGCATGTCACTTAGGAGATTCACTAAGTGGCATAGGAGATTATGGTTGAAACATTCTCCATGTAATATCTGACGATTGTTGAGCTGATCTTAAAGTTCCAAGAACTTGTATCAACTGGATACAATGTCACAACAATGATTGAAGACCATGCATTGTATTAACAATGCATGAGGAGATGAAGTGAACCATCCATAAGTTCCAAGTGGAAGAAGTGGTTTTAATGAAGTCCATGCACTAACTCTTAGTGCATGTGAATTTGAAGAAGTTCCAATTTGATCTCTGATTAGATCAACAAAGAGAATTGAAGAAGTTATTTGATTCAGGAGTTCGGTTGATGAAGATCCTTGAGAATTCTCTCCTAAGTAGAAAATGAGATGATGAAGAAGAATTATAAATTGAGGAGTTGTTTCTAATTAGGAAGATTAATGTTTGAATTCTCAAGAAGAAATAAATGAAGAGGAAGATGGCTTGATGTGGCATTTGAACTTGGTTACTTTGTTTTTAACAAAATACTTGTTCTATTACTTGCAAAAAATTAGCCATCTCAAGCCAGCCTTAAGGGTAAAACCCCCAAGGCACATGTGGGCCTAAGGCGCCACGCCCAAGGGGGGATCCCATTTGGCCAGCCCGAGAGGCAGGGGGGCATGTGTAAGCCCCGGGCCACGCAGGGGATCAGTTCCTGCGCAGCATGGGCACCTGAGCGCGCGCCCGAGGTGCATGGAGGGTCCTCTGAGAGCGCCCGAGTGGCAGAAGGTGGGCGCAAAGCGCGCCCGCAGAGAACCCGGCGCGGGGCGGCACCGGGAGGGGAGGAGAGAGCTAATTGAACTGAAGGCTGCAGCGCCTCTTTGTTAAACCACGAGAAAAACGCTGGCCGATTCGATGTGGGACGGGATTTTTATCCCGGGATCTAATCCTAGCCGCATGTTTGATCTCGCGCGAGATCTCCACTGTACGATCCATCTCTTCGGAGATGTTATAATCTGAGCTGTCCGCGGTCATTTAAATGGCGATCCGACGGCTCCCAGCGTCGTCTCCTTCGTTGAGCTCGACCGAGGCCTACCCGCATGCCTCCGTCGAACCAGAGGCCACCTGCACGCCGGATTTCGAGTTCCCGGCCACCTCCGATCGAGATGAAGCATCCAACGTGATCGTCTGTCCTTAACAATCACATTCATGCAATAAAATAATCATGCATGCAATGAGAGGGGGATTTCGGTCGAGGCCGAGGCAAACAACGTTGCCGAGGCTATGGTGTTTATGTCTTTGCAAGAATCGACTTAATGAATCCATGCATACGTTCGGCGAAGCATGAACGTGAAGGAAAACAAAGGAGAAGAAACCCGCGTGCACTGAGGAGAAAAATAAAGATTTTGAAAATCTTGAACGCCCGAAAAACTCGGGGATTCGAGTTGTATCTCATGCGGATGAACCGCCTCTCCTCTGCCTATAAAAGGAGAGGACAAGGCTCTCAAAACACTTGCTGAAGTTATGTTGAAAACCCGAAGTCCCGTGGAGTGCTCTGCCTCGTGAAGTTTTGAAGCCCCGCGCAAGTATCTTGTGCGGCTGAAGTTCCTTGCGCGCAACTCCTTTGCGCGACAAGAAGTAGAAGTTCGGGCAGCACGACCTTGCGTGCCCCTTCTGAGCACGGTGTCCCCTGCGCGCTAATCCTTTGCGCGACAGGAAGGAGAGGAGCTTGCGTGACCTTGCGCTCTCCCTCTGTGCACCGCTACCCCTACGCGGTAGGCACTTGCGCGCCCAAGGTTTCCTTGAACCCTTGTTGCTTGTGCGCCTCACGGTGTTGCATCCTGCACACCCGAGTGATTGCGCGCCGCTTACCCATTGCACGCCGCTTACACCGAGGACCTTGCACGCCTTCATTTGTGTTGGTATTCGGGTGTGTGCAAGAGGAGGCCGAGGCATAGCCTTGTGTGTGCACCAAGTGAAGACCACACCTTTTGTGTGTGCAAAACAAGAAGAGGACCTACGGGTTAAGTGTGTGCAAGAAAAAGAGTGAAGGCCAAATATACACTCATTGTGTGTGTGCAAATCAAAGAACAAGTTGTGTGTGCAAAACAACAAGGTGGCCGAACCTATGTGTGTGCACTAAGTGAAATGTGTACACACTTAGAAGAAGAAGAAGAAGAGAATACTCACACAACGTATAACACACATTTATGTGTGTAATCAAAAGGAATTAATTGTGTGAAGTTCAAGGAAGGTGTGTGCTTAAAGTGACTACACCCTCTGAGGGTTTACTACACCAACAAGAAGAAGAAGGGGAGTGCATGCATGCATGCATGCACGTGCACACGTGAACAAGTCTGAATCTGCTTGTGTGCATTTGAGGAGTCCAAGACCAGGAGTTATTGAAGAGTTTTGAGAAGCCATGCAAACAGTGCATGAGGATGAAGAGTTGCCATGCACTCAGTGCATGAAGTTGATGTGAACTGAGACTGGACCAGACTGAAGTTAAAGACATCAGTTGTCTGAGTATTCAGTAGTTGGAGAGAAGCCAGGTCATCCTCAGAAGAAGGAGATAAAGCCTGAGCAAGACGAGAAGATCTGATCAACTCAAGTGATCAGAGGTACAGAGCAAGGCCAGCAGTCTTTATCCCAGACTTCTGAAGATACTTGAAGAAGCTTAAAGTGAAGAAGAGCTACTCGTGCGACTCGAGGAGCCAAGAGAAGACCCTGTGGGACTCAGGGAGAAGAAGTCTTCAGTGGGATTCTGGAGCAGGCCAGTGGGACTCTGGTAACACTGTGGGACACAGTATAAAGACCCTTTTGTGGGACTCAGGAGAGATACAGTGGGATGTTGTATCGACCATTGTAATTTTAACAGGTTATAATGGAGAAACCATGTTGGGGCGTATAACCAACATGGCAAGGACGTAGGCCTTTGGTGTCGAACCTTGTAAATCCTTGTGTCCAGTGCCTTTACATTTACTGCATCATTCGTGGAAAGGTGAGAGATACAAGAAGAGTGGATCGAGGCTTTAACCAGCCATAGAGGTTTAATTGATAAAGAATCAATTAGTAAAAAGTTTTAAGGGATCACTGATTCACCCCCTCCCCCTCTCAGTGATTCACACTGATCTGGGCACTTCAATTGGTATCAGAGGAAGATATTTTTGAAGAGTACCACACCACACCTTTGCATTTGATTGCCAATAAGGGGGAGAAAATATTGGCACACATATTGACCCATTCATATGTGCTGAAGTTGTGATATTGACAACAAATACAAAGGGGGAGATTGAAGTGCACTGTGTTGCATTTGTTGTCAATGAGGTATGTTGTTGTCAAGGAATGAATGGATGGATGTCAAGGCGTTTCAATATGTGATTGACAAAGGATGTGATGGTGATGGTGATGAATGGAGAATGGCCATGGAACATAAAGATGCATGTCACTTAGGAGATTCACTAAGTGGCATAGGAGATTATGGTTGAAACATTCTCCATGTAATATCTGACGATTTTTGAGCTGATCTTAAAGTTCCAAGAACTTGTATCAACTGGATACAATGTCACAACAATGATTGAAGACCATGCATTGTATTAACAATGCATGAGGAGCTGAAGTGAACCATCCATAAGTTCCAAGTGGATGAAGTGGTTTTAATGAAGTCCATGCACTAACTCTTAGTGCATGTGAATTTGAAGAAGTTCCAATTTGATCTCTGATTAGATCAACAAAGAGAATTGAAGAAGTCATTTGATTCAGGAGTTCGGTTGATGAAGATCCTTGATAATTCTCTCCTAAGTAGAAAATGAGATGATGAAGAAGAATTATAAATTGAGGAGTTGTTTCCAATCAGGAAGATTAATGTTTGAATTCTCAAGAAGAAATAAATGAAGAGGAAGATGGCTTGATGTGGCATTTGAACTTGGTTACTTTGTTTTTAACAAAATACTTGTTCTATTACTTGAAAAAAATTATCCATCTCAAGCCAGCCTTAAGGGTAAAACCCCCAAGGCACATGTGGGCCTAAGGCGCCACGCCCAAGGGGGGATCCCATGTGGCCAGCCCGAGAGGCAGGGGGGCCGTGTGTAAGCCCCGGGCCCCGCAGGGGATCAGTTCCTGCGCAGCATGGGCGCCTGAGCGCGCGCCCGAGGTGCATGGAGGGTGCTATGAGAGCGCCCGAGTGGCAGAAGGTGGGCGCAAAGCGCACCCGCAGAGAACTCGGCGCGGGGCGGCACCGGGAGGGGAGGAGAGAGCTAATTGAACTGAAGGCTGCAGTGCCTCTTTGTTAAACCATGAGAAAAACTCTGGCCGATTCGATGTGGGACGGGATTTTTATCCCGGGATCTAATCCTGGCCGCATGTTTGATCTCGCGCGAGATCTCCACCGTACGATACATCTCCGCGGCGATGTTATAATCTGAGCCATCCGCGGTCATTTAAATGGCGATCCGACGGATCCCAGCGTCGTCTCCTTCGTTGAGCTCGACCGAGGCCTCCCCGCATGCCTCCGTCGAACCAGAGGCCACCTGCACGCCGGATTTCGAGTTCTCGGCCACCTCCGATCGAGATAAAGCATCCAGCGTGATCGTCTGGCCTTAATGATCACATTCATGCAATAAAATAATCATGCATGCAATGAGAGGGGGATTTCGGTCAAGGCCGAGGCAAACAACGTTGCCGAGGCTATGGTGTTTATGTCTTTGCAAGAATCGACTTAATGAATCCATGCATACGTTCGGCGAAGCATGAACGTGAAGGAAAACAAAGGAGAAGGAACCCGCGTGCACTGAGGAGAAAAATAAAGATTTTGAAAATCTTGAACGCCCGAAAATCTCGGGGATTCGAGTTGTATCTCATGCGGATGAACCGCCTCTCCTCTGCCTATAAAAGGAGAGGACAAGGCTCTCAAAACGCTTGCTGAAGTTCTGTTGAAAACCCGAAGTCCCGCGGAGTGCTCTGCCTCGCGAAGTTTTGAAGCCCCACGCAAGTATCTTGTGCGGCTGAAGTTCCTTGCGCGCAACTCCTTTGCGTGACAAGAAGTAGAAGTTCGGGCAGCGCGACCTTGAGTTCCCCTTCTGAGCACGGTGTCCCCTGCGCGCTAATCATTTGCGCGACAGGAAGGAGAGGAGCTTGCGTGACCTTGCGCGCTCCCTCTGTGCACCGTGCCCCCTGCGCGGTAGGCACTTGCGCGCCCAAGGTGTCCTTGCACCCTTGTGGCTTGTGCGCCTCACGGTGTTGCATCCTGCACACCCGAGTGATTGCGCGCCGCTTACCCATTGCACGCCTCTTACACCGAGGACCTTGCGCGCCTTCATTTGTGTTGGTATTCGGGTGTGTGCAAGAGGAGGCCGAGGCATAGCCTTGTGTGTGCACCAAGTGAAGACCACACCTTTTGTGTGTGCAAAACAAGAAGAGGACTTATGGGTTAAGTGTGTGAAAGAAAAAGAGCGAAGGCCAAATATACACTCATTGTGTGTGTGCAAATCAAAGAACAAGTTGTGTGTGCAAAACAACAAGGTGGCTGAACCTATGTGTGTGCACTAAGTGAAGTGTGTACACACTTAGAAGAAGAAGAAGAGAATACTCACACAACGTATAACACACATTTATGTGTGTAATCAAAAGGAATTAATTGTGTGAAGTTCAAGGAAGATGTGTGCTTAAAGTGACTACACCCTCTGAGGGTTTACTGCACCAACAAGAAGAAGAAGGGGAGTGCATGCATGCATGCATGCACGTGCACACGTGAACAAGTCTGAATCTTCTTGTGTGCATTTGAGGAGTCCAAGACCAGGAGTTCTTGAAGAGTTTTGAGAAGCCATGCAAACAGTGCATGAGGATGAAGAGTTGCCATGCACTCAGTGCATGAAGTTGATGTGAACTGAGACTGGACCAGACTGAAGTTAAAGACATCAGTTGTTTGAGTATTCAGTAGTTGGAGAGAAGCCAGGTCATCCTCAGAAGAAGGAGATAAAGCCTGAGCAAGACGAGAAGACCTGATCAACTCAAGTGATCAGAGGTACAGAGCAAGGCCAGCAGTCTTTATCCCAGACTACTGAAGATACTTGAAGAAGCTTAAAGTGAAGAAGAGCTACTCGTGCGACTCGAGGAGCCAAGAGAAGACCCTGTGGGACTTAGGGAGAAGAAGTCTTCAGTGGGATTCTGGAGCAGGCCAGTGGGACTCTGGTAACACTGTGGGACGCAGTATAAAGACCCTCCTGTTGGACTCATGAGAGATACAGTGGGATGCTGTATCGACCATTGTAATTTTAACAGGTTATAATGGAGAAACCATGTTGGGGCGTATAACCAACATGGCAAGGACGTAGGCCTTTGGTGCCGAACCTTGTAAATCCTTGTGTCCAGTGCCTTTACATTTACTGCATCATTCGTGGAAAGGTGAGAGATACAAGAAGAGTGGATCGAGGCTTTAACCAGCCATAGAGGTTTAATTGATAAAGAATCAATTAGTAAAAAGTTTTAAGGGATCACTGATTCACCCCCTCCCCCTCTCAGTGATTCACACTGATCTGGGCACTTCATCTATCCTAGATGAAAATGAGACTATCATTTATCAATGGATGTTATGGTTAGACATTATAATGAATTTTTATATTCTTGAATATTTAATATTTCATTACTATTATATATAAACATTAAATTAATAATTTTTTATATCATTGACATTTGATAATGGGGAATGAATTAAATCAGTTCATGTGATTGGAGTCCACAGTACACATGAATGATGGTTTTATTTCCCATTTAATAGTAGTAGAGAAATAGTTTAGTTATGGAATTAATATAATTAAATAATATTATATTATAGATATAGTTATTATTATGTTATTATAGATCGACATTTTTTTAAGGAGGTAGAGAAAAAAATAATCAATGATTCTTGGTTATTAATGACACATCTTATTCAGAAAATCACTTTTGGATCATAACTATTGCCTTCTAATATTTTTTTATGATAAAAATATAGATAATAGTAAAAAGGGATGGGATTATATATGTTTTTTCTAGATAGTGGATGAAACAATATTTTTTTAATTGTAGTGAGGAGAGGAGGTGGGTTTCCCTTTTATAAGGGATGTGGAGAAACATTCATATAAATACCCAAAACTATTCAATAATGGGATATTACACTCAATCAATGTACCTAAAAGTTGAAAACAAAATGATTTTTAGAGATATAAGGCTAGTCCATGCATATACTAGAAAATTGAAACATGTTTTAAACTTTATATCCATTATACCATTATGGTCACCCACTTTTACAATTTTCCATTTTTTACTATAGAATCTATTTTTTTAATTTTTAATATTTATTATCAAGACAAATTAAGATAAAATTTAAATAAAATATTAATATTTCTAATAATAAATACAGAATATATTTTATGAAATTAAAATGTTATAATTTGCTTAATTTTTATTGAAATTCAACATATAAACATTTCGAAATAATGTTATTTCTAGAAATGCATTTTCAAGTATAAGATGTTCTTATAATAAATATCCCAAAATAATCATAATATAATGAATTTAAATTCATATTTATAGAGATATAATCCATAAATTCCATTTAAAATCATTCATAATTAATTTTTATTTTAATTATTTAAAATGGAGAAATTTTATCCACTTCGAAACAGTTTTCCAAAAATTTGTTATTAAATATTAAAATAAATATTTATTAAATACCAATATAGTGATAACTTAAACATAATTAATAAGTTTAAATTTAATTAAATACTAATTATGTAACTTTGAAACCAAATTGATATAATAATTTTAATTTTATATTATATTATTTAATAAAATTAAATGAAAATTTTAGAAAAATAGATATATTTCAATAATCACAACACAATTTATATTCTCTGAAAAATAAAAAAATAACCCCAAATGTTAATATCGATATTATTTTTTTGAATAGTATTTCTATTTTATAAAATAACTTTTCAAAAATATCCTAAAATTAATTATTATAATTCATCACAATGGTAACAAAAACAATTTTCAAAATTAAAATTTTTATTTATAAAATTTAATTTTTATTTTATAAATATTTACAAATAAATTAATATTTTTCTAAACATGTACATATATTTCCATAAGTATCTAATAATATCCATACCATACATTTATTTTCTAGTTTGTAATGGTTTTTTTAATAATCATGCTTTTTTTTGGCTTAGTGTTTTCTGTCTCAAACATTATCGAACATTAGTTTCCATTTAATAAAAATCAGGGTGTTATAATAACTTCTTGATACACTATCACCTAGTGATGGAAATTTTTTTTATAATGGTATGATTAGGACTAAACTTGAAAGATTATCCATGATGTGGATTGAATGATATTCAATACTATTTTATTTGATAAGGATAGTCCATGAAATCATATGGGAAAGAGATAAATCCTTTCATTACTAAATGAATTATAATCTATCCATCCATATAATGTTATTATAAGATCAAGAGGTGGATGTGGAGATATTGAAAAATGTAGTGAATAATAAAATTTTAATCTATAATGTATCTACCCATGTTATCCTAATATAAAACCTTATATGGATCTCGAGTAGGACAAAATGTAACACCCAAATATTTTAGAATAAATTATTCTTGATATTATTTATATTTCTTTGATAGATTTAATTAAATGAAACACATATTTTAAAATTGACAATGGTATACTATTAAAATATTTTAATTTAATTTGAATGTTATCGCAAATCTGTTAAATTTTTGGGTATTAATAAGAATAACAAGATTTTGAATATTATATGGATTTCACATGTATAAAACAAAAATTTTATTTATAAATTGATTATAAATAATTAAATATGATTTTAAAATAAATGAAATATTTTTTCTATAAAAGTGATTTTATTTATGGAGTTTTTTTATAATAATTAATTAAATTTACCAATTTTTGTAATTTATATTAACTAAATTTAAACATTATGTTTTGAAAAAAAAGTTATTATTAATCTAATATTTTTTTATTAATTAGATAATAATAAACACAATGGCATTCTTAAAATTTATGTTTTTATAAAAATAGTTTTTATCATGTTTTATTCACTTATTTTTAAACTAATTTTGTACACTTTTAAAACCTTTTTTATGAAACGATCGTTATTTTTTAAAATATCATTGTCAAATTTTTCATAGAGTGAATTTTATAAAATTTATAAAAAGATTAATTTTTCAATGAATATTATAAATATTGATTTTTATTGCAGAATTCCTTTTCTTTTAATGAATTTTCAATTTTACATTTTTTTAAATTCCTTTAAATATATTTTTTGTTTAATATTTTTATTAATATAGCTTATTTTATTTAAATAAAATTTAATTTTAAAAATTATATAAAACTATTTTTACTTAGAAAAACTTTCCCTTCAGAAAATTGTTATTTGATTCATTTAAAAGTTTAATATATAACTTAATTTTTCCATATATGTGAATTAAATTCAGTAAAATTTATTTTATTTTTTTAATCATACTAATTAATAATATGTAATCTATTCAACTTAATTTTTTGTCATAATGAATAATAAACATAATAAAAAATATAGTTATCATAGTTAATGCTAAAACAGATTTACTTGGGGTAAAACCAATTGATGGGGGTATTATTTCAAATAAAAATTGTATAAATCCTAATTTTAGGACATATATCAAACTTATAATATCCCAAAGTAATTACAAAGTATTATTCTTGGGAATGAGTTCATCATTTTTTATTCTTTTTTGGAAATCTATATGTGGTTTCTAAAAAGCCCCCCCCCCCCTCCCACATATAAAAGGTAACCTCCTACACACACTTAATCACAACTCTAAATACATTTATCTTTATCAAACCAATAAAACATATCTCCACGATATCATTATTAACATTCTACAATAACTAGTGTTCCAAAAATTCAAACCCTAGGATTCTTAATAAGATATTTAAATGTTATTTTTCTAAATGATGGTAATTCTCTTCACTAAGATCTTTTTTCTATTTTTCTCTTACCACCATAATTCATGTTATAAAAATTAAAATTTAATAGAAAAATATCTAAATTACACTTTTATGTTTTATTTTTATTAAATTTCTTATATTCATCTCCGCTCTGATCAAATGCGAAATGAAATTGTTGATCGTTTGTATGGAGGACCACCACATCATGAACCTATGAAAACCATTTTCTATAAAAACATACCATGTATGTATATAAATATGGATTATATATATATAAATGATGTTTATGAAATATTTTTTCTTCTGGAATAATAATATCACATATTCTTTCTTACAATATAGTTTGTTGGAAATTCATAATGTCTCCCATGAGTACATGTAGACTACCATCGCCATGAAATAATAGGGATCATTTCAGGTTTTTTTAAAAATATGTTAATAAGGGTTGATTTTATGATAATTTATTCTGTATATGATATAATATTAATTCTATTTTGTTGAATTATTTTTTAAATCTATTTCATTCCTTCCATCAATACATAAAAATTGTGTTCATGCATACATTTAACATATTGTCTTAATGAATGGTCTAAGCCTTTTTTGTAGAAAATTATTGTTGAATAATATAAATAATTATATAATAAATATATATTGTTTTAAAATAATGGTTACAATTATATATAATATATATCCATGATCAATGTAAAATTACTGAAACTACTAAACCAAAATAAATTTGGAAAATGAATAAGTTATTACCTAGAATAAAATTTTTAAGATATAAGTGTTAATAAATAGGTGACAATAGTTTGAAAATAAATAATTCAAGGTATAATATATATTATTATGGTTTTGTATTATATATACAATAAATACATATTTATTATATAGTTTTTTGAGGAAAATATGAATGAATTTGGACCTAAGACTAGGTTTTCACATCACACATTTACATAAGTGGGACATATTTCATATTCACCGCTTATTTCATTTTTGTGGTGTATATAATTCCCCTTTTATATATTATATCATGAATATATTTTTATTTATGGTATTTAATGTCTCATTTGAATTAATTTATTTCAAGGGTGTTTTGATTAAAAAGTAACTAATGTTGTAAGGGATTATTTCATAATCTCATCATTATTCAGAATAGTTTATGTTAAAGTCTATGTTAGAAAAATTAATAAATATTTCTATATTAAAACATAGATATTATTTTCATATTATAATTTATTGAAATTAAATTTTCTCACTTAAAGTTCATCATTTTTAGAACTTAGTATACTGAATGACTATTTTAAGGAAAATATACTTCATTTATCTCTTCAATTGAAAAACATTTATCCTACATGTCCATGTTTTCTAAATAGGTTTTCCAATTTTTTTAATATTATTTTATTATTTTTAATATTAATTTTTACACATTTTTTTCAGTTTCTAAATTTTTTTAAAATCAATCAACATTTCATTTTCAAAATGATGTACCTTTTGATTTTTTATTGAAAATCTAATATGATTTATTGTTTTAATGAACTCAACATAAACTAAATTTCATGCCTTCATGATGTTTTATTTAAGTTAAGCGTAATTTAAATATTTCCATGATTATTTTAAATCAATTTTATTATTATTATTTAATTTTATAAGATGTTATTTTATTATTCAAAGTTATATTTTTTTCACGAATGTTTCTAATTATTTTTTTTAATCCATAAATGACAAAAATAATTATTTTACATAAGTTCCATTTAGGATATGTTTTTTTGATACCATCTTAATTATTCATACAGATGATGTATTATTATTTTGACAAGGTATGTACTATTTTAATTCCCTTCTCCTTTTTACTCTTAGTTATTTTGGATAATTTTTTTTTACTGGGGAATGTATTAACATTCCATTTTCTAGTTTTCAATGTGAATGTTAATATTGATTATGTTTCATGATTTAGATATGATTAATGAGTAAAACCTAGTAAGGGATGTGTGGGGCCTTCTATATCATCTCGATACAACAGAAGGTATCAAAAGAAAAACTCACTTAGGAATTTTGGTGACACCTTACCCATTTATGTAACATGTTGTCGTATGAGTCCTTTCAGTTTTGTTTATATTGTCTGTATTTTTTATTTCCCTTATAATTATATTAGATATTGACATCAATTTGATTATTTTATAGTTATGATTTTATGGATATGTTTTATGATCATGTGATTAGTTATATGGTATTACATGATAATCAATTATTATATCTATATTATTCTATGTGAAAATTTTATTGATTTAACAGAATGTGTTCTTAGTTATTTACCCCTACATATTGATCATTCCTCATTAAACATGATAACTAAAACCAAATTAATAACCATACTGAGCATTTTATCTCACCCCTTTCTTAGAGTTTTTTCCCCAAGATTCCCTGAAATCTGTTAGGATTCATATGCAATGATATTCTAAAGTGATGAATGGTGTTCTAAAAGAAAATGCATTAATTTTTTTAAATATAATGAATTTTCATTTATAGATATAGTTTTCCTAGACTACTAAAAAATTGATACATTTGGAAATTGTTTCTTATATCTAGAACCAATTTTATAAACTAACCATCGATTATGAGATAATATGATTAGGGTTTTAATAGTTTGGTATTAGATAATGTTTATTAGAAAATTTGAGAATTATAATTATGAAATCATATATTAGGGATTATATCCCTTACCATGACTTTAATATAATGACTATTTATATGATAAAATCATTATTTTCTTGTAAGGTATTGATTGTGTGTTTTTACTAAGGATACATCAATGTTTGGATACTACAAGTAGATGTGGATTTGATATAGTTTTACCTAGGTGTAATAATCCTAAAAATTTTGAATGGATATTTGTATCGATCAATACCTTGTGTACCATAATGGGCCTTGATACATACCTAGTTTAACACTCCCTAGGGGTACTCTTACGGTAAATGAAATTTTCATTAAAATCTATTTTTTATAATTTAATTTATGTTTATGACTAGAGAATCATAAAATGGATTCCATGTTTATGATTTAGATATTAGATATAGATTAATATTAAATTTATGTTAATTATTTGTCTTCATATTATATATTATGATTCCTAATGTAATTATCTAATATATTATACTCCATTGTTTAGAAATTTGTTCTGTTGGATGGATTGTAAGATGTATTAATGAAAATTATCTGTGTAGGGATTTCCCAAATAGGAAAGATAATAATGATGGATCTATACCAGCAGTTGGAGATTAAAAAATTGTAACTATATTGGAGAAGATGACTATGTTATTAACCAATAACCTATCACATATGGAGAAAAGTACTAATCTATTTCATGGTGTAACCATGTTTTACCGGTTCATACATCAAAATCTACCATCATTTAATGGGACTAAAGATCAATTTTTAGAATGAGATATGGATAATAACCTTAGAGAAGACATCTCTCACTATGGGAAGTAATGAATAGTAGAATTTTTTCATTTTATTTTATCGTATTTTGAGATATATAGATGAATGGTACTAATTTTTTCAAAACATTTAATGAGTAGAATATAATGATCATGGAATGGAAGGATTTTAAGAAACTTCTCAGCAAACATATTTTCCTCAAAATCAAAAA
This sequence comes from Viscum album, assembly GCA_963277665.1. Taxonomy (NCBI): domain Eukaryota; kingdom Viridiplantae; phylum Streptophyta; class Magnoliopsida; order Santalales; family Viscaceae; genus Viscum; species Viscum album. The sequence goes on from OY728147.1 coordinate 91,472,748, forward strand.
ATAAAGATATACCGATACAATTCTTGATTCTATAAAAGTAAGAGAAATATTTTCTATGTATGAAGACATCATTAGAAGGTTTGTAATACTTTTTTGAAGTATATACCTAATTAAAACAATATTATTATCCATTTATTTGATAGGATAAAATAATTATTTAAATGGAACTAGTATCCTAAAAGTTCTCATAATTAGAGGATATAGTATCATGTTCTGTAACTGTAGAGAAATAATTTCCCAACCCTAATTTACTTTAATGAAATAGAGATAAGATTATGAAAAAGATAGAAAATGGATAATGGGATGAAGGAAAATATAGATTATTTCACATGTGATAATTGTGGAGAGAAACAACATTATTCTTTCATGAATTAAATGGGGGGTTTCCTTATGTGTGTAGAAAGGAGACATCATGATCCTGAATGAAATGGTAATACATAAACCATTAATGTTTTGTGTTCAAATTCTATAGATATGGTGAACTATAAAAATTAATTCCCTTATCCTCAACGAAATATATTTCATAATAAAATATGGGATAATGGTCATTCTTATGTTATTATTATAGATTAAGTTGAATAAATTACATATATATTTGTATTAATGGATTATGTTTTAGAATTATTTTATCTAGGATATTATAGTTATGAGAATTAATGTATAATGGTATTACTACGGTAGTTTTTTGTTAAATAATTTTAAATTATATGTTGAATTGAAATGGTAATAAAGAAACATGTTTTATTTTTAATGTGATATTTTTTAATAATACATGAGGAAGAGAAATATTACCATTAATATATAATATTATATTATAAAATAATGTTTGGTTTTGATAAAGATAAGGTTTACATCGATGAAATAAATGGACTAGTATTGGTGACCTTGAAAAAGTTTACTCATTTAGTGGAAATGAAAGGGAATTTACTACAATTTTAGATTCATTTAATATAGTCAATAACCAATGATTTAATTATATTTATATGTAAATTTTAAATAATAGTCTGTTTTATGAGAATATATGATCAAGGTATTCATATGTTTGGTATGTGACATTATGAGATACTCTATTTTGTTTGCTGGAAAATAGTTAATCAGATATTTTCGATTTGGGGATTTGAATTTGGTCAGATGTATTTTGGTGGTTTCTTAAGGTTAATTATTTTTTAAATTGATTAAGTATATAATTTGGTGTAAAATTATATTTTTAGAGATTAATTTATTTTATAGGATAACTTTTTCTAACCATTTTAGATTGGTTAATATTTATAAATATACTGAATGAAATTTCACTCTTTTATGGATATTATGTTATATTGAATGTTAATTTTAGTGCTTAAGTAATAAAAACTTCATCATTTTTATTAATTTCATGGATTAAAAAATTATGTGGAAATTGATATAAGAGAAAAAAATGATGAAATATTTCTTATGAAATAAAATTTTATTCCGTAATTATATATTCTGGTGTCCTCTATAATCATAGTAAAATAATCATTTTTATGAAATAATCATTTTTTGGAGTAATGGTATTTTGGTTGTTCACCTTCTATCGATTGTTCACATTCGTGTGATCAATGATCTGTATACCATTACATAATTATTTGGGCATGACAATTTTCAACCGTTTCAAAATTTTAACTTCCAAATAATGTATTCCAACATGGTATACATGTTATGTATTATTATATATATCATTAATCTTCCATTTGTCTATAATTAAGAGGGTTTTATAGACCCTATTCTAGATATGGTCTTTAAAAAAGGTTTATACCTAAGATGATCAACAATAAATTACAAGGGAACAATTTATTTAGGGGAATAAAATTTAGAACCACATTATTTTGTATTATATTCCTCTACAAATGAATTTTATTTTTCCGATATTTTGTGTTATATTATACATCGAGTTTAAATAAACCAGGATATTCTATTAAAAAAATTAATGTGACAGTTATATGATAATCGTTATATTGGATGTAATGAAAAGTTATAACTAAATTATTTGAATGTTATTGTCTAAAATGGATAAATTAATTCATTTTTTCCATTTTTTTAGACATGGAAATAAAAATCATTTGAAAGTAAAATATGTAATTTTCTAAAAAAAAAGTGTTTTTATGCGCGCAGTGTGTTTTTATCATAATAAATTAAATTATTCTATATTGGGAAATGATTTCGATTTAAATTAAATATAATATAGTCTATATAATTATATTACACTCGTAAAATATTTTTTTAGTCGTTAAATAAGAATAAAATCCACTTTTAGTCATAATAATTTTTTTTTATAAATAAAAGATTTATCTCACATTTTATAGTTATTTATTTATTGTGTTTTTTCCATTTAAATAAAATTTATCTGAAAAGTGAAATTCATTTCTAAATTCAACATATAAAATATAAATTAGTCTAACTTTTTTTAATATTTTGAAACATTTTATTTTTTGTTTAATATAAAAAAATACGGATTTTATTAAACACATTAATTTTTAATAAAGCATTTACAAATTTCTATATAGTTTTAAATTTTCATTAAATAAATAATTATATGAAATTTTATTATTTTTATTTCAATTTAGGTCATTTTATTCAATATTTTGTTTATATTTTACATAATAACATTAATTACTTATGAAAACTTTTCCTTTATAAAGCATTGTGTTCAATGAGTTTTCGGGTTTTATTTTAAATTAATATTTTACACCAAAATTAGTTTTTCTAATAAAATGGATTCTATAATTTTATTTATAAAATTTCATTTTATTTTTTATTTTCAATTTTTTCATAAGTAATAGTAAATACATTAAGAAAATAATTATCGTGGTTATGTTTAAAATAGCTTTGTCGGCGGTTAACCCAAAATATAAGAGTATTTTTTCCAACAAAACAATTATAAATAAAATTTTATAGAAATATTTTGGCCTTAACATATCTCACGATCTAATATAACATCATTTGGGATCATTTTTTCAGAATCACATAATCATTTTGTGTAAAGACCCATAAATTTCAAGGAAATTTTTTTCTTAATTTTCTTTGGAAATTTTCAAGAGCGCAGTTTCTGACGGCACCTGATTCCGAGGCCCGGTGTGCCCAGAATCATTTTCCGAAGTTTGGCTCGGGTACGTTCAGTGAACGGACGAGCGGGTTTTTCTAACTTTTGAACCGGTTCCCGGAATCGAATTCTGAGGGCACCGATGAAATCGCAGTGCCGGTATTCTCTTAGAAACGCCTCTTCTGGAGTTGCGTTTTCTTGGGTGTGGTTTTTTAATTTTCGGGCTTAAAGTTAAGAAATAGAATAATTTTTCGAAAACTTTATTTTATTTCACTTAAGCCACTTTGAAGCCACTTGAAGCCACATAAAAGCGGCTTAAACTGAGTTGATCCAGATAGGATGCTATCCAGAAAATATCCTACCCCCTCGGTAGGATATTTGTGAGGTGGGGCCCGCACGAGCCCCGCCGTTTCTTTCCGCTAAGTAACGCACCCACGAAAACCCGTCATTATGAAAGTCAACTGACGCGTTTTCTTAATTTCTTAACAGACCATTTAATTGGGCGGTTTATTTCATAATTAAATGAGTTGTTTCTTTCGTTGAATTAATTCAACGAATTGATGGGTCGTTACTTCCCCTTTTTCGTGTGTTGGCATAATAATAAAATAAGACCAACCAGTCTTTTGAAAGTTTGCGCGTTGAGAGGATTTGACAGAATCCTTGTATCTTCTTTCTCCTTCGCGAAAAATGCGAAGAACGCGAAGAACGCGAATGAACGTGAAGAACGCGAAGAACGCCGTCATCCGCGGAAATCGACGACGCTCTAATCTGAGACGTTCTTCCCCTCCCCGATCTCCGATCACCGACCGTTTGAGGTGAGTGATTTCGGGTTTCATCCAAAATTTCTTTGTGGTTTAAAACGAAACTCGGATTTAATTATTTATAATTAAAATCTGTTGTTTCTTGGTCCGTCGATTTCGTTGGCGCAACACCGAATTCTGCGATGACGCGACGCCCTTCTGCGACGACGCGAAGCCCTTCCACGACAAGCAATTCCGCGAAGAACGCTCACGCGCGACGACTACGAGGTAGGGATTTTATTTTTTGGAATTACCCCTTTTTATTATTTTCGTAAATGTTTCTTTAATAAGTTAAATAACCGGATTTGTGAACAATTTTAATTTTATTAAAATTTTTGTTTCCTGTGTGGAATAAAAATTCTCCCATTGTTTATATCTAACACGGAGGGTGCGGGCCAAACGAACACGGCCCGACGACCCTCCGTCGTTCTTCGTTCTTGTGCGGATTTGACGGGCGACAACGGAGCGTGCCACAACGGAGGTTTGATGATTCCGCAGTGAAGAACGAGTCCCTGGAGGAGCAACGGCACAGACGGGAATAAAATCGGGCCACCGGAGCGACTCTGGCGGCCCGTGGAAGTCGGCAGCGGCGCCCGGCGCGCCGCCGGACGAGACTGCCGTGGCACAGGCCGCAGCGGCGGCGCTCGTGGGACGCGGCTGAAGCCGCGTCCGGCCACCAGGGAGACACCCCGTGGGTGTCGCGGGGGTGTCACGAGGGGGCGGCGCCCCCCCCCCCCCCCCCCCCCCCGCGTCACTCGGGACGTGGCTTCAGCCGCGTCCGGCTGTCTAGCCGACACCCCGCGGGTGCCGCGGGGGTGTCACGCGGGGTGGAAGCTCCCCCCGCATCGGCCGCTTGGCCGCTCGGCCGAGCCGGGCCGGGCTGGCCGAGCCAGACCGGTCCGACCGGGTTCGGCCGACCTAGGGGGGGTCGGCCCGGGTCGGCCCGGGCCCGGACCCCCCGTCTTCGGACGATTTTTGTTCAAATGGTCGTATCTTGAGCTACGGACCTCCAAACTACTCGATGTCAGTAGAAACGCGATCCTTGGATCGAGACGGTCGTTTCGGTATATCGCACTCAAGGTTTCGGAGTACTTTGAGTTCGGCCGGGTTGGTTCGTACACGAAACCAACCGGGCCCTCGGAGTGGAAACGCTCATATCTTGAGCTACGGACGTCTGATTGACGTGCCGTCAGCTTTGTTAAATTCCTCTAAGTGAGATGGATCTTTTGGCACACTCCGCCCAAGGTTTGGATGCAGGTGGAGTATGGTAGGGTTGGTTTTGCCTTAAAAACTAACCGAGCCCCTGGGACGAAAAAGCCAATAACTCGCAGACCGGGCGTCCAATTGACGCGCCGTCTGTGACGTTGAGTTCCTGTTGACGATACAGAACTTTGGGATACATCAACTTCGGACTTTGTGACAGTTGATGTATCAGCCTCTCGGCTCGTGGAGCGGACCCTCTCGAACGAGCTTGTTGTGTGCGGGAACCCTAGTGCTGGCTGCGACTGCTACTTCGACAGCGACGACTGTGCAGAGATCCTCAGTGGACTGTGGCGACGACCGTGCAGAGATCCTCAGTGGACTGCGACGACTACAGCACTCAGCGATCCTACGTGGATCAGTGCTACAGGTCCTGTGTGGGCCCGATCCTGTGTGGGTCCGATCCTATGTGGGTCAGCGCTCAGCAGTTCTGTGTGAGCCAGCGCCTACAGGTCCTGTGTGGGCCCGATCCTGTGTGGGTCATTACGGGGGTTAGTTACATATCGATCCTTCGTGGGTCCGACGACTTAGATGGATCGGTGATCATCTTTATCGTCATCTGAAGAAGTATACATGTGTGAGCTGAATATTCTGTTTACTCTCCTTTGTGGATTGTGTTGAGCTATCCTGTGTGGATTTACTGTTTACTCTCCTTTGTGGATTGTGTTGAGCTATCCAGTGTGGGTTTACGTTTTCTTTCCTGTGTGGAATGGGTTGTGCTTGGGCTCGGACGTTGGAGCCGAACGGGAATTGATGACTTAGGAATATGTATGGGCATATACCTAAGAAGTGTCGGTTGTTACTTCGTGATTGTATCTTTCCTTTTTGGATTATCCTTTGTGGATTTCGGGAGACCTTCGGGGGTCTCGGGGTCCATACTGAGTATCTTATACTCACCCCTGCACAGGTTATTCCCGCACTTTGTGGTGTTGGTTGCAGACGACGGACATCGCTGATCGTGGTGGAGGCTTGCGGAGCAGGACAGTACCTGGAGGTGGACCACTGGGTGGGACGTACTCGGAGCGGACGGCTGGACCGAGGAGCTGTGGAGGCTATCTGTACCCACCCTTCAGTTGGGACTTCCAGAGGACGGCTCGACGCTGCAGTTTTTCCTTTAAGTTGCTGTTTTTTCTTTCAGTTGTACTTTACAGTTGGGCTTGTATTTCCGGCCCCTTTTACTTTCAACACAGCTTGTACAGTTTTTACTTAGTGTTTACTTTTTCGCTTCCTTACTCTGTGGTGCTTGTTTACTTTTCAAAGGAAATTCCTTCCCTTTTTACTGGGATTTACGCCTTGGTGCTAGTCTCCAGCCCCTGGCCTATGGAAGGCGGGCTTGGGGTAGTCACGGCATGGGCCCTGAGGATAGGTCGTGACAAATTGGTATCAAAGGTGGTCGGTTCTACCGCAGACTCTGATCTTTCTTCTATGTGAAGCAATAGTGTTTAGCGTATTGGGTGTGGTTATCAGTCCAGGGAGTCCAGTGTCGGTGTGGCGGCCGACGTATCCGTACACCAGGACCCTGACTTCTGATTTCCGACTTAATTCACGAAAACATTGATTGCATGTGTGTTTCAAGTTTTCTTTGTGATTACTTGTGTCAGCTCACCAGGTATACTGTTCTGACCGTGGCGCACTTGTTTCCTTTTCAAGATGGCCCCACGATGGCAGCCATCTAGGGTTCCGAGAGTAGAGCGCCACGACAGTCCGCCGAGCGACAAGGCCTCAGTACAGGGCCCGTTGACAGCAGAGGCACCGGCGGTAACTTTACCCGCTGAGCCCCCGATGCTTCCAGCGCTGATCGCTGACGACGCACAACACCTCGGAGATTTGCATGAGTTCCAGCACCAGCGACCACCCAGGTTCCATGGGGAGACGGACCCCCAGGCAGCCGAGGACTGGCTGGAGTCGGTCGTCTGAGTTTTCAGGCTAGTGAGGACACCAGCAGACCTCATGGTGATCCTCGTGGCGAGCCTACTGCACGCAGCAGCAGGACGCTAGTGGAGCCTGATTCTCCAGGTGAACGATGAGGCCTCCCTCATCTGGACGGAATTCGAGAGCCTCTTCCGCTCAGAGTTCGTCCGGCCAACCTTCGTGCAGTGCGCATTCAGGAGCTTCTTCAGTTGCGGCAGGGAAGCTTGACGGTCGCCCAGTACGCGGCGAGGTTCACCGACCTTTCTCGCTACTCGACAGACATGGTACAGAACCCCTTCTTCCGGGCCCGGACCTTCGAGCAGGGTTTGATACACGAGATCAGGGCATCGCTGATCTCCCTCAGCATCCCGACCCAGGCAGGAGTGCTGGAGCGAGCCCTTCTGATCGAGAGCTTCTTGGATGAGTCCACAACGAGACCTACCGCAGGGCGGAAGGTAGCAGAGTCTTCGGCAGCGGGTAGCCGACGGATGACTCAGGGTTCCAGGCAGACCAGGCCTTCCGGCAGACGACCTCGGGACAGTGGCTCACCAGTGTGGGGCACACAGCGTGGAGCCAGCCTTCCGAGAGGCAGGCAGTGCTACTCGTGCGGCGGGCAGGGCCACATGGCTCATGACTGCCCGACCCGTCGTACCGAGGAGCAGCAGACGGTGGAGGGGCCACCTATGCAGAGGCAGAGGGTCGACCGTGGCGGTCCACAGGGAGGAGGCGGACGAGGCAGAGGAGCTGGCCAAGCAACTGGTGGTGGGAGACGCTTTGAGGCTCTGCCACCACCACCACCAGGAGGTCCGCCCCAACCACAGGGAGCTGGCGGGAAGAGACAGGCACAGCTCCAGGCAGTGGAGGCCTACGACCACGGCATGCCAGAGACGATTTGAGGTACGATCTGTGTCTATTCCACCCTTGCTGCAGTTCTGATAGACACAGGAGCGAGTCACTCTTTCATAGCCACTACCCTTGTTCGGAGCTCGGAGATTCCGACAGAGCCATTGGCTCGATCCTTACGGCTAGAGACTCCTACGGGAGAAGACTCGACGATTACACACTGGTGCCGGCAGTGTGAGCTTACTCTAGGAGGCGAGATCTTCGTCTGGGATCTTCTTGTAGCGGCGTCGAGGCCTTACGACGTCATCTTGGGCATGGATTGGTTATCTACGGTCCATGCACAGATTGACTGCATTAGGCGCAAGGTGCGATGTGTGTGCACCGATGGGAGAAGGTTCACCTTCACCGGCGAGAAGGGAGCCTTAGCAGCACAGGATGGAATCACGCAGAGGAGAGGGAAGCCCATCACTCATCAATTGGCTAGCCTCATCCTTGGAGCAGTTGACGTGCGGAGTCCTAGTTTTCCTGCAGTGGTGGATCGGTATGCGGACGTCTTCCCCGACGATGTTCCAAGGCTACCTCCTCGTAGAGAGGTAGACTTTTACATTGACCTGTACCCTGGGACAGCCCCGATATCCACTCCAACGTATCGGATGGCCCCCGCTAAGCTTCGAGAGCTAAGGGTACAGTTGGAGGACTTGCAGGGCAAGGGGTTCATCCGACCCAGTGTTTCACCCTGGGCTTCACCGATTTTGTTCGCCAAGAAGGCGGACGGGAGCTTGCGACTGTGTGTCGATTATCGTCGCCTGAACCAGGTGACAGTGAAGAACAAGTATCCGCTACCCAAGAAGATGGCCTTCAGGTGTCGGTATGGCCACTATGAGTTCTTTGTTATGCCTTTCGGCATAACCAATGCTCCAGCAGTGTTCATGAGCCTCATGAACAGGATCTTCCAGCCATACCTCGATCGATTTGTCGTGGTCTTCATCGATGACATTTTGGTGTACTCGACGACGGAGGAGGAGCACGCCTACCACTTTCGGGTTGTACTGGACACACTCCGAGAGAACCAGCTTTATGGAAAGCTCTCGAAGTGCCAGTTCTGGTTACGTGAGGTCCACTTCTTGGGAATGTCATTTCTGAGGTGGGAGTTGCAGTGGATCCTGCGAAGATCGAGGCAGTGCTAGCTTGGGAGCCACGCAAGAGCGTGACGGAGGTGCGGAGTTTCTCGGGTCTAGCCGGATACTATCGGAGATTCATGCCAGACTTCTCCAGAGTTGGGGCGCCACTCTCAGCGTTGACGAAGAAGGGGAAACCCTTTGTGTGGTCAGACAGATGCCAGCAGAGCTTCCAGGAGCTGAGGCAGAGATTGACCAGCACACCTATCTTGAGGTTGCCTAAGGAGGTAGTTTGATACGTAGTCTACTGTGATGCATCAGGGACCAGACTCTGGTGTGTCCTGATGCAGGAGCGATCCTTGATTGCCTACAGATCATGTCAGTTGAGGCCGCATGAGCATAACTACGCTACCTATGACTTGGAGTTACCAGCAGTGGCTTCGCCCTGAAGACGTGGCGGCATTATCTGATGGGAGAGCGCTTTACAGTTTTTTCTGATCATCAGAGTCTCAGGTACATCTTCTCTCAGAAGGACCTGAACCTGAGACAGCGGTGATGGCTCGAGTTCATCCAGGACTATGACTTTGAGATAGTCTATACTCCTGGGAAGGGGAACTTGGTAGCCGATGCTCTCAGCAGGAGGACGGGCATCCAGCTACTTGAGGAGGCATCAGAGCAGCTAGCCGCTTTGAAGATATCCTTCGTGGATAGAGACAGAGCAGCCTTCCTTCAGTCTCTCACCGTCTCTCCTCCACTTCTACAGCAGGTCAGAGAGGCACAACGTGGGGATGCTGATTGTGAGACACGGCGTGCACAGATATCCTCAGGACAGACACCTGATGGTTTCTCCCTTGGAGCAGAGCACGACGTCCTTTTCAGAGGATGTACCTTGGTACCAGTCGCTTTACGAGAGGAGGTGCTGAGAGAGTTTCAAACTTCTCCTTTGGCGGTACATCCAGGAGTGGCGAAGATGTACCAGGATCTCAGACGGCAGCGCTGGTGGTCGGGCATGAAGAAGGCTGTGGCAGAGTTTGTTTCACGGTGCCTCACCTGCCAGCAGGTGAAGGCAGAGCATCAGGTACCAACAGGCTTGGTACAGCCCTTGGAGGTCCCGGAGTGGAAGTGGGATGGGATATCTATGGACTTCGTGACTGGAATTCCACGCACTTCCAGAGGTCAGGACTCCATTTGGGTGATTGTTGACCGACTCACCAAGTCGGCACACTTCTTACCCATCCGAGAGAAGGGCTCAGTGGAGAGCTTGGGGCATCTCTACGTTCAGGAGATTGTACGGCTTCACGGTGTTCCATCGACTATCGTCTCCAATTGGGACGCTCGCTTTACATCCCGGCTTTGGAAGGGGTTGCAGGAGGCGTTCGGGACGCGGCTACGTCTGAGCACCGCCTTTCACCCTCAGACGGATGGTCAGACGGAGAGGACCATTCAGAATCTCGAGGAAATTCTCCGCACATGTGTCCTTGACTTTGGTCGTAGCTGGGAGGACCACCTACCCTTGGTGGAGTTCGCGTACAACAACAGCTACCACTCCACTATCTAGATGGCACCCTACGAGGCATTGTACGGCAGGCCTTCCAGATCTCCATTGTGCTAGACAGACCCTGGGGAGTCAGCACTTGTGGGACCAGAGATGGTCCGGGCTACAACAGAGAAGGTCCAGGTCATCCAAGAGCGGATGAGGACAACACAGAGCCGGCAGAAGTCATATGCTGACAGGAGGCGGAGGCCACTAGAGTTTGAGGATGGCGACCACGTTTTCTTGCGGGTCTCACCTCGACGTGGTTTGCGGAGATTTGGCCAAGGCGGCAAGTTGTCTCTACGCTTCATCGGGACTTTCCAGGTCCTCATCAGGATTGGCGAGGTGGCTTATCGCCTGGCTCTACCACCTCAGTTGCATCGGGTGCACGACGTCTTCCACGTATCCCAGCTGAGGAGATACGTGCACGACCCGACGCACATCATTGACTATGGGGAGGTAGACGTGGATGATGGGGCAACTTTTACAGAGGACCCGGTGGAGATAGAGGATCGACAGGAGAGGGTCCTACGTGGGCGATCGATTCCTCTTGTGCACGTTAGATGGCAGCATAGTAACCTCCAGGAGAGCACATGGGAGCGGGAGGCTCAGATGCGTGCTCAGTACCCACTTTTGTTTCCCTAGTTTATGATGTATCTTTACGGGGATGTAAATCCCTGAGGTGGGATTAATGTAAAGACCCATAAATTTCAAGGAAATTTTTTTCTTAATTTTCTTTGGAATTTTAAAAGAGCGCAGTTTCTGACGGCACCTGATTCCGAGGCCCGGTGTGCCCAGAATCATTTTCCGAAGTTTGGCTCTGGTACGTTCAGTGAACGGACGAGCGAGTTTTTCTAACTTTTGAACCGGTGCCCGGAATCGAATTCTGATGGCACCAATGAAATCGAAGCGCCGGTATTCTCTTGGAAACGCCTCTTCCAGAGTTGCGTTTTCTCGGGTGTGGTTTTTTAATTTTCAGGCTTAAAGTTAAGAAATATAATAATTTTTCGACAACTTTATTTTATTTCTCTTAAGCCACTTAGAAGCCACTTGAAGACACTTAGAAGCGGCTTAAACTGAGTTGATCTGGATAGGATGCTATCCAGAAATTATCCTACCCCCTCGGTAGGATATTTGTGAGGTGGGGCCCGCACGATCCCCACTATTTCTTTCCGCTAAGTAACGCACCCGTGAAAACCCGTCATTATGAAAGTCAACTGACGCGTTTTCTTAATTTCTTAACAGACCATTTAATTGGGCGGTTTATTTCGTAATTAAATTAGTTTTTTCTTTCTTTGAATTAATTCAACGAATTGATGGGTCGTTACTTCCCCTTTTTCGTGTGTTGGCATAATAATAAAATAAGACCAACCAGTCTTTTGAAAGTTTGCGCGTTGAGAGGATTTGACAGAATCCTTGTATATTCATTATCCTTCGCGAAGAATGCGAAGAACGTGAAGAACGCGAAGAACGCCGTCATCCGTGGAAATCGACGACGCTCTAATCCGAGACGTTCTTCCCCGCCCTGATCTCCGATCACCAACCGTTTGAGGTGAGTGATTTCGGGTTTCTTCTAAAAGTTTTTTGTGGTTTAAAACGAAACTCGGATTTAATTATTTATAATTAAAATATGTTTTTTCTTGGTCCGTAGAGTTCTTTGGCGCAACGCCGGATTCTGTGACGACGCGACGCCCTACTACGACGACGCGACGCCTTTCCGCGACGAGCAATTCCGCGAAGAACGCTCACGCGCGACGACTACGAGGTAGGGATTTTATTTTTGGGAATTGCCCCTTTTTATTATTCCCGTAAATGTTTCTTTAAAAAGTTAAAGAACTGGATTTGTGAACAATTTTAATTTTATTAAAATTGTTGTTTCCTGTGTGGAATAAAAATTCTCCCGTTGTTTATATCTAACGTGGAGGGTGCGGGCCAAATGAACACGGCCCGACGACCCTCCACCGTTCTTCGTTCTTGTGCGGATTTGACGGGCGACGATGGAGCATGCCGCAATAGAGGTTTGATGATTCCGCAGTGAAGAACGAGTCCCGGGAGAAGCAACGGCGCAGAAGGGAAGAAAATCGGGCCACCGGAGCGACTCCGGCGGCCCGTGAAAGCCGGCGGCGGCGCGGGTCGCCGGCACGGTGGCGCGGGTCACCGGCACGGCCGCGCGGGTCGCTGGCACAGCGGCGCCCAGAGGTGGCGGTGCCCGGCGTGCCGCCGGACGAGACCGCTGCGGCACCGGCCGCGGCGGCGGCGCTCGCGGGACGCGGTTGAAGCCGCGTCCGGCCACCATGGAGACACCCCACTGGTGTCGCGGGGGTGTCACACGGGGGCGGCGGCTCCCTCCCCCCCCCCCCCCCCCACGCCACTCGGGACGCGGCTTCAGCCGCGTCCGGCTGTCTGGCCGACACCCCGCGGGTGTCGCGGGGGTGTCACGCGGGGCGGAGGCTCCCCCCGCGTCGGCCGCTCGGCCGCTCGGCCAAGCCGGGCCGGGCTGGCCGAGCCAGACCGGTCCGACCGGGTCCAACCGGGCTGGACCGGGTTCGGCCGACCCAGGGGGGGTCGGGCCGGGTCGGCCCGGGCCCGGACCCCCCGTCTTCGGACAATTTTTGTTCAAATGTCCGTATCTTGAGCTACGGGCCTCCAAATGACTTTCCGTCAGCGGCAACGCGATCCTTGGATCAAGACGGTCGTTTCAGTATATCATACTCAAGGTTTCAGAGTACTTTGAGTTCGTCCGGGTTGGTTCGTACACGAAACCAACTGGACCCTCGGAGCGGAAACTCTCATATCTTGAGCTACGGACGTCCGATTGACGTGTCGTCAGCTTTGTTGAATTCATCTAAGTGAGACGGATCTTTTGGCACACTCCGGACGCAAGTGGAGTACGGTCGGGTTGGTTTTGCCTTAAAAACCAACCGGGCCCCTGGGATAAAAAGGCCAATAACTCGCAGACAGGGCGTCTGATTGACGCGCCGTCTGCGATGTTGAGTTCCTGTTGACGATACGGAACTTTGGGATACATCAAATTTGGACTTTTTGACAGTTGATGTATCAAAATCTCGGCTCGTGGAGCGGACCCTCTCGAACGAGCTTGCTGTGTGCAGGAACCCTAGTGCTGGCTGCGACTGCTACTTCGATAGCGACGACTGTGCAGAGATCCTCAGTGGACTGCGGCGACGACCGTGCAGAGATCCTCAGTGGACTGCGACGACGACTGTGCAGAGATCCTTAGTGGGCTGCGACGAATACAGCACTCAGCGATCCTACGTGGATCAGTGCTATAGGTCCTGTGTGGGCCCGATCCTGTGTGGGTCTGATCCTGTGTGGGTCAGCGCTCAGCGGTTCTGTGTGAGCCAGCGCCTACAGGTCCTGTGTGGGCCCGATCCTGTGTGGGTCATTGCAGGGGTTAGTTACCTATCGATCCTTCGTGGGTCCGACGACTTAGATGGATCAGTGATCATCTTTATTGTCATCCGAAGAAATATACCTGTTTGAGCTGAATCTTCTGTTTACTCTCATTTGTCTATTGTGTTGAGCTATCCTGTGTGGATTTACTATTTACTCTCATTTGTGGATTGTGTTGAGCTATACTGTGTGGATTTACTTTTTACTCTCCTTTGTGGATTGTGTCGAGCTATCCTGTGTGGTTTTACGTTTTCTTTCCTGTGTGGACTGGGTTGTGCTTGGGCTCGGACGTTGGAGCCGAACGGGAATTGATGACTTTGGTATATGTATGGGCATGTACCTAAGCAGTGTTGGTTGTTACTTCGTGATTGTATCTTTCCTTTGTTGATTATCCTTTGTGGATTTCGGGAGACCTTCGGGGGTCTCGGGGTCCCTACTGAGTAGCTTATACTCACCCCTGCACGGGCTATGCCCGCAATTCGTGGTGTTGGTTGCAGACGACGGACAGCGCTGATCGTGGTGGAGGCTTGCGGAGCAAGACAGTACCTGGAGGTGGACCACTGGGTGGGACGTACTCGGAGCGGACGGCTGGACCGAGGAGCTGTGGATGCTATCTGTACCCACCCTTCACGTGGGACTTCCAGAGGACGGCTCGACGCTGCAGTTTTTCCTTTCAGTTGTTGTTTTTCCTTTCAGTTGTACTTTACAGTTGGTCTTGTATTTCCGACCCCTTTTACTTTCAGCACAGCTTGTACAGTTTTTACTTAGTGTTTACTTTTCCGCTTGCTTACTCTGTGGTTCTTGTTTACTTTTCAAAGGAAATGCCTTCCCTTTTTACTGGGATTTACGCCTTGGTGCTAGTCGCCAGCCCCTGGCCTATGGAAGGCAGGCTTGGGGTAGTCACGGCACGGGCCCCGAGGACGGGTCGTGACATTTTGTATTATTTTGGGAAATGTCCATGTGATTTCCAAAATGATCCCCTCCCCCAGATATAAATGGAAACCGCGTCCCCACCATTACTTACACATAATAAATTATTTATTTACCTTAAATAATACCAAAATATCACCAATAAATCTTTAGAAACATTCTTAAGATACTGGTCTTCCCCAAATACAAACCATATGGTCTATAATAAGAGATCTAAAAGAGGGTTTTCAAGGAAAAGTTAATTATCTTCACAATGATATTTTTTAATTCATTTATTACCACCTTCATTCACGTAATAATAATTATAATTCAATAAAAACATTATGTAACATATAATTATCTCTTTTATGTTGATGAAATAACCTATATCATTCTCCCCTACCATCAAATGGGAAACAAAACAGTCGATTGTGTTTACAGTGTACTATCGACCCGCGGGTCGATGCAATTCATTTTCCATCACCACAACTCTGGTATGGATATAATTATTAATAATATATATATATATATTATTTCTATAATTATAATTTCACATCTAAATTCCAATATTCTATACTTTTACAAAATTGTAAGATCTCTCTTGCTTACCAGTGGACTACTACCTCCATGAATCAATGTGATTTGTTTTTTATTTAGTTTTGAAATGTGATTTAATAAGGATATATTTTGTGAATTTATATTATGTATATGATAAAATAATTACTCTTAATAGGTAAATTATTATTTACCTTCCTTTTGTTCCATCTATCAAAAAATGAAAATAGCGTTCATGCATACATACTGTCTACAATCTCCATGAACTGTATAATAAATTTTTATATGTATTAATATTATAGTATATTATAAATAAATATATTAATAATAAATATTATATTTCTATCATGCTTAACATTCATAATGTAATGTATCCATAAAATAATTACAAGGACTGAAACATTTTAACCAAAACATTCATGAAAAATGAAGAAGTTATTAACAAGAATAATAATTTTAACAAATAATTTTTAATACATGGGAGATAAAAGGTTATATAGGATTTATATAAAGTATAATATATATTAGTATAGTCCTATAATAGATTTATGTTATCTTTATATTTATAATACATAATTTTCATACACATATGAAGGATGTCAAGCCTATGGTAAATGATTCTCATCAATCTTTCACATTGGTGATATATATTCCATATGAACCACATATCCTTTTATGTCTATATACTACTAGATTGATAATTAGTATCATGAATATATTTAGAGTCATTTTATTTTATGTTTCATTGTAATTTATTTCTTTCATAGGGGTTACAGTTCAAATGTTACCAAAGTAGAAGGGTTTATTCAACAATCTCATTATTATTCAGGATTGTTTATATTAAAGTTTCCATTGGGAAAATTAATTAATAATTATATCATAAACTTAAAATATCTTCATCACAAATGATTAAATATGAAAAATTCATGTATTCAATTTCATATTTTTTTTAAAAAGAGGCTAATGTAATATTTATAAGGTAAATAGACATCATCTTTCTCTTTGGTCAAAAATCATTTATCATCCTTGTCCATGTTTTCTAAAATGATTTTGAAAATTTTTATAAAAAAATAAATTTTGTGTTAAATTTTTTTTACCAATTTTTTAATATTTATTAAATGGTTTAAAATAAATATTCACAAAAATTTCAGAACTTTGTAATTTTTTGAAAAATCACAAAAATGTGAATAGAATATTTTTTAATGTCTTGTGAATCAACAAAATTTTTGGTCATATTAAACAATCATTTACATGAATCTTATATTAAAAGTTTTCATGCTTCATTGAAATAAAATTTTATATTAATATTCTTGATATTTTATGTTATTATAAGTATTTTTCAAACCAAATAGGGTTTTTTACTCAAAATGTTTTTTAATGATATTTAAATTCGAAAATTATAACAACCCTTATTTAAATTATGCTCCATTGGATATATGATGTAGTTATACCATCCATATTATTTATCTAGATGGTTTACAATCTATTTGAATAGGTATTTACTATTTTTATACCATCCTTAATAATTTTAATGTCCTGAACCAAGTTCCAAAATCACTGGTGCCTCAATTTGGTTTACTATGTGACTTTAGGTGTGCATTCCACTATGTGAGATGCTATCGACTAGAAGAAATGGTTGAATAACGATCATGTGGAGACTATACCCACTTTATAAAACTATAAAAACAAAGGAAATAAATAATAATAGTCAAATGGTATAACCAATAACCAAGACTAATAAGTAAAACATGATAACCAAAATATGATATACAATATCCAAACTTATCAAGAGATATGTCATGCCAAAATACTTTTCACGTGTCAATATGAAATACCCAAAATAAATAAATACACTAACAATATCCAGTAGGGTACATAATCACATTATGTTCCCTTATCCATGCTCTATCCCATCTCATCTATCTAACACGGGGCCCATTCTATTATATTATCTAGCAACATGAATCATATTATGGTACCGATCAGACAACCCAATTAGGATAGCAGTACAACTCATTAGGCCACCACCAAATATTTCTAAAAAATTATCATATAAAAAAATTGTATGAATTTTTATAAGAAATTAAATAATAGTAATACGTAAATAGTTTACATAATTTCAATTATTCATTATATAACCACATAAATTCCTGAGTTATCTAGGACATCCAAACTCTAAATACCTACTTCGGCCCATGCCAAAATCTGAACCATACCACTTATTGACTAAAAATTAACTTTTTATTATCAAAAAACGTTTTAGGGAAAGTGATAAATAATCATGATCATGGGGGAATAAAACCGTCAATCAACATGAGACAATCATGGAAATGATGTTTGAGAATATTAGAAACATTTTCCCTAAATAATTTCAAAGAGAGTGTATTTACCTATTTTCTTGGATCTTCCCTTATAAAATCTCCAATGTGGTCATCCATTTTATCCCAAGTTTTAATGTAATTCCCCCCATTTATCCCCACTTCATTCAATCCAATTTATATTATAAGGTCTTTATTATTATTCCATGCACTCTCCTCACAATTGGTGTCCACTTAGAACACTCTTTCCATCATTATGTTTGCTTCCTCCTTTGTGGCATTGATTATAATATATTCCTCTACCATAACCTCCCATAAATTGGATAAGAGATATATTTGGTTCTTTTTAATGACATTCTCCTAGTCTATCTCCCATTGTTGACCATCCATAACACTCTTAATCATGGCCTCTCCCAAAATAGAACTCTATTTTTGCTGACCATCCATAGTCCAATGCCAACATTTTGGGCCTTGATCACCATACACATGACCCCATATGTCTTTCAAGTAGTATACCCTAGACCACAATGATTTTATCAAACAATCATAGTAGTGGGATTCTGAAGTAGAAGTCAATGTCCCACACTCATTATTCGTTCTGGGATATTGCTGTAGCATACCATGTCCCACACATATTTATGAATTTATCATTATCGTATTTTGATAAATCATACCATGTCCCACACAAGTATATCACATATATCATAATATCACATATATCACATCAATCATGTCTAATCAACATAACCCTCTCATCACATTTCACATCATGATATGCCATTTTAATAATCAATACAAATCACGATTTAATACATTAATCACATATAAAAAATATGTAATTCACTATTAAACCATATAACCCTTTATTCTATTACTTAATTAACTAATTAATTAATTCAATTACATAATCCAAATATCTCATAAACCTCTTCTATTTGAGGGAATGGTTACTCCTAATAGGGTGCACAGTTTTGGAATCTGTACACCAGCTAGGTGAATTCCCTCTGATTGGGTTCACACAGTTTGATGGGTTATGCATATGGTTTGGGAAAACCATACAACAACTATGAATTATCCCTATTCCATCCAAAAGTATCCAATATCTCCCAAAAACTCCCCTAGTAAAAACCTAAAAAGATCTCAAAACGATGAAAAAATAGTATTTATAAATGAGCTACATAAATCTCCAAAAATGGTAGGAATCTCACAATCTCCCCACCTTATAATAGCTCATCCTCAACCTTTATTCAAAAATATCTCTAAAATTATGACATAAAAAAGATGAAACCACTAAACCCACATATCATATCCTCTTTCCTGTGATTCATCCTGCACATATACATGATTCCACAATAAGAGAATTTTCCCACATTTATTCCCCACAACACTTTCTCATGGCTATCCAACACACATATCATATTCTCTTCAAAGGACACATCAATTTCGAGAAAAACATCATCTACATTGATCACATGAGTAGTGTATGGGTGATACAACCAAAGCTATAACATAAGAAAAATTTCATGAATAACATTGTACCTCCATGGAAGAGCCAATGGATACACCACCATCCTGATTCTCTCCACAACCACAAATGGTCCAGCAAACCTAGGCACCAACTTTCCTTGTCCTTGTATCCTACAATGACCCAATCCAGGTGACACCTGACTGAAAACACGATCACACTTTTTAAAATCTATGGTCCATCAACTTCTATTAGCATAGGAAATTTTCCAACTCTAATCTGTAGTCATATGTTTTCATATCATCCAAACCTGCACTACTGTATAATGAACAAGACTCAATCTCAAAAACTAGTACTCACCAACCTCCATCCAATATAGTGGTGATATTTATGGGCTATAATAAATATCCATAAATGGTGTTATCTGAATATTTTTTTGATAAATGTTTTTATAGGGGTACTCAAAGAAAATTAAATGACTCTCTTGAGACCCAAAAAATTCAAAAAACACATGCTCATATCATATCCTCAGGAACGTATATAGTATATTATGACTACCCATCCATCAATGGGTGAAATGTGGTGCATAGTATAGTCAGTGTGCCAATAACCTTTTGTAAGACCTGCTAGAAGTGTAACATAAGATGTGAGTCCTGTATGAAATAATACTATGTGGGACTTCAGGTAGATGGAAAAAATCTTATCTTATAATTGATTCCTTGGTGAAGTCTCTCATATAGTAATGAAATGTGCTGACTTTGTCAAATTTTCCACAATCACCCTAATAGCATCATTCTTATCAGTTTTCCATGGGAGACCCACACTAATGCCCATGATTACATTGTCCCACTTCCATTATGAAAAGAAAAATAACTATAGTATACTAATAAGTCATTGATTCTCAGCCATCACCTATTTATAGGTGTAATATCATGTCATGAACCCTCCAACATACTATTTCATTCTTGTCCACAATAACTATCTTCATAGGCCACTGTAAATTTTGGTCACACTTGGATGCACCCCCACTTCAAGGAATGAAATTCACATATCATCTACTCTTACATGCTCTTAAGAAAAAGATTCGGATTCCTAACATAGGTTATCTCATCCTCATTTATGATCCATTATGAAGGTGACTCCACACCTTCAATGATTTACCTCATATAAAAACATTCTAGAGATACATTCTTCTTACCCATGATCTATCTCAATAGTGTAGACTCCACTAAAACTGGTATGAGAGGTATCTTCTCCTATTTTTCTTGAACTAAAACATGTATCCTTACTTGTAATGTAAGAATCTTTCTCTCAGTACTTGAATCCTCAGTATCTTGAGTCTGAGTTTTCCTCCCAAATTCATCTGCAACACTATTTCCTTTTTTGAGCATATGTGCTAGATCAAAATTGAATGACTGAATATACTAAATCCACTCCCACTTCCAAATATTCAAATCTAAGTATGAAAATATATAATTTTAGATCTTGATATTAATATACATAGTAACATTTTTTCCAAAATATTATTCCTCCAACACATCAAATCATATACCACTACAGCCATCTTGATGTCATGAGTAAGGTAAATTTGTTCATGTTGCCTCAAATTTTGAGACCAATACACCACAAATCTATCTTAATACATCAATAGTGCTCCAAGACCAATCCCAGAAGAATCAAAAAAACATTGTTTAATCATCATCTATCTGATGTAAGATCAAGAATGGTTCTTATATCAAATGCTTCCTCAACTATTATAAAGAATTATCAAGAGCATCCATTTATTAAAAACATTACTCCATTCTTAGAAAATCTTGAAAGTGGCACTGTAAAGTAGAAAAAGTAAGATATAGACCTTTTATAATATCATTTTAACCTCAAAATGCTATGGGTATTGAAAAAAGTCTTGGGATAATCCAAGATACAACTTCCTACACCTTTACTAGGTCCACTGACATACCTTCCTATGAGATTATATGACCCAAGAAGATTTCTTGGTCAATATAGAATTGAAAATTAGATTTATTGGTGTATAGTTGATGATCTCGTAGTGTACTAAAGATGATTTCAAGATTTTGGGAATGATCATCACGAGTCTTGGGTACACAAATATGTTATCCAAAAATAATTCCACAAACTAATACCAAGTATGGATGGACGATTCTGTTAATAAAGTTCGTAAACACTTTTTGCGTGTTTTTCAACCTCAATGGAATCAGGATGAACTCATATAGGCCATAACTTCTTCTAAAAGAGGTACTCAGAATAATATAAGGTAGAACTCTTAATTGATGAAACTATGATCTCAAGTAAATCATATATAAGACAAAATCTCCCCTCAAATGGTCATATTTATCACCGATATACGAAAGAGGATTCTGATTCATCAAATTTATCTAGTTAAAATTTTGGTATTGAACACACAAGTTCATGTTCCCATCAACCTTATTTTCAAACAAAACTGGATAGCCCCAAGGGGATATACATAGATGGATAAGTCTATTATTATATAACTCTTCCAATTTATTATTTATCTCTTGAATCTCTATTGGTTCCATTCTATATGGTGGAAATGAAACTATATTATCCCCCAACATGAGCTCAATAGTAAATTTTACATCTTTCTAAGGTATATTACCTGAGTGTCCTCTAAAACATGTCTAGTAACCTATCCAAAATTAGTGTAAGGAATCCATGATTTGAACCTCTATTATCCTGAAATAGATTACAAACCTATGTGGTGAGATCCCCCAATTTCTAGTGATATAACCTTGCCTAGCCTACCTGGATATCCCTCTCTCCACATTGACTATAATTGTCACCCTTAGGAGACGTAAAATTTACTCTCCTATAGTAAAAATCTATATGGGATAAGTATGCTACTAAATTTTATATTCCATGAATTAGTTAAAATACTAACATGTTGTGGATGTAAAGATTTCAAAGAAAATAATACTCCCCAACCTCAAGAGAGCACTCTTTGCACAGATTGATTTCTCTCAATCGTACCTCCAAAGGTGTATTGATGGTCCTAACCCCACTTATAAACTCTAACTCTAGAATAAAATCATTCACATGTTTAGAGGATATAAATGAATGAGAGACACTAATATAAAATATGTAACTAGATTTAATAGAATCTTCAAAAATATTTCCTATAGCAATCTATGGTAAAACCTCGTTATCCACCAGTGTATGTTGAACTGCATGTAACTATCCTGTCACTCATTCATGTGTTATAGTCTGAGTCACCTGACTTGTACCATTCTTCTGATATGGGTTCTCTATCCCAAAATCACCTCATACACTACTTCTACTTCCTCTTCTAGTGGAACTCTAGCTTCCATACTCATACGGTGTAGAATATTTCATTCATGTACAATGGTTTTATCTATCCCCTTCATAATTACCTATATATTGTGGGTTTCTATAGAACATGTGTAGATTTCTCATCCCATCACATCCGTGAAACTATATCGGTTATAAATCTCACTATCTATGGAAGTTTCATTACCATGAACCATCTATGTGAATCCCCGATGTTTGGGTTTGGATAGTTTTCTAGGCTAGATGCACAATTTGATAAAATAGTGTGCTAACTGTTCACTACCCCTCTTCCAACCAAAAATTCTCTAATTTCACCCAAAAACTCCCCAAGTTAAATCCCAAAAAATATTCAAAATGAGGAATAATATTACATGTAAACTAACTCAAAACATATTTAGAAAATTTCAAAAGCATAAAATATTTGTCTCGATTGTTTATAATTATCTTTATACTTTGAGTAAGGTATTATCATTTTGTGTTATTAATTTTGAATAAAAAATTTTATGTTCACTGTATTAAACCCTATTCATATGAGGAAGACATTTGACTTAGTATGTGATAGGAGGGGCCTAATATAGCCTATTGATGCATCGGTATGTCTCATGAGACTCATCAGCTTGGGTATTTGTTCAAGGCCTTATATATTTATGTATGATTTAACGGAACGACACCTTGATGGTATGTTTATAAAGATTATCATTATTAATTCCCTCATTATGATATTAGTTTTTGATTTCCATGTGATTACATGAATAGTTATGACATCCATAAAGAATATTCAAGCTTATGCTTTTAGTTATATGTAATTTTGTGATCATTATTTATTAATTCCATATTATTCCACATGCTCATGTTATTGATTAAATGGAAAGTTTTTTTTAGATATTTACCTTTCAATATTGGTTATGAATCATTTATTCATGATAGATTACATTTTACACATACCCTTACTAAGAATTTGTTCTCGCCCATTTATTATGTTTTTTTATGGGATGATATATAATTTGTTGTGATTGATATACAAGTATATTCTAAATGGAATAGTCGTATTCTAAAAGAAAATACTATGTTCTATTTTATGTTTCCAAATGTATTGTGAGTTTCATGTTTGTATCCATTTTTACCTGAATACTAAACTATTTGATCCTTTGGTATTTGATCTATTGTACTTAAAAGAAATTTTATAATGTTACTACTGACTCGGGACAACTAGTGTTAGAGTATCTACACCGATAGATTCTTTCAATCTTCATGGGTTGGAATGTAGTATTTAGTATTAAAAAAACATCCTTGTGGATGATTACACCATATATAATCTTATTTATCCCCACATGGATACATTCCAAAAAATATTCCTTGATATATCAATGAATTTAATTTCCACAAATAAAAATAAATATATCCAATATAAATAAAATAAATGAATAAGAGTATCTTATAGGTGAAATAATAATATCAAAAAAAACATAACCATAATAATAATAAATTGAATTATTAAAAATATCCTCCTCATGACCCATGATAAGTCACTACTATCAATCATAATAACCAATATTCCAACCCACATAAAATATAAAAGGAAAATTTTTATAAAATAACCAAATATGTGCAGATAAAACAAGAAACAAGAGCTTCATACAACCAATAGTGTATAAAAGATGTGATATAATAACACTAACTTGGATTTCAAAAATATGTTATGTTTATTTCCCTTCAAAATCTATTTTATTAATTGTATTTTGAAATAAAAATAGAAAATATGGATTTCGCTTGAATGGCTAATAAAATAGAGTAACAAGACATGATTACATTTATAAATTTCACCTCAAATTAAAGAAATAAAGGTTTTAATCAATAATATTTATTGAAACGCCTTCAAAACCATGGACAATGATCCTTTGTTATGTTCAATGAAAAAATAAAAATTCTATTTTGTTTTTTGAAAAAATATCATAAATTTATTTTCATAAATATACTTAAAATTTCGATATTAAGTCTCTTTTCCCAATTAATATACTAATAAATTTGGAAATAAAATAAAACTAAAACAGAAAATAACATAAAAATGAGACTGAACAAAGATACCATTGAAAAATAACAAACTAGAAAATCAAAAATGATTCTAGGAAATAAATTAGTGATATATATATATAATCAAGTAGTATAATTAATTTTCTAAACATGTCATCAGTGGATTATTTTTATAATGGGAAAGACACCAGGTTCTATTATTAATGATATGGGACACAGTTCCCTTTGTACAATTCTATATAGGTTCCCACAATGAAAAAATAGAGCATCAACATTCAACATCCTTTTAGGTAAATGATATTTAGGAAAACCCCAAAGTGGAACTAATTTCTGATGGAATAATATATTGAGTGCGCAATAGGCTAGAGTCACATTCATCCAGAGCCGCAACATAGTACCCCTACGGTACCAGGTTAAAATACAAATGGATGTGAGAAAAGCAGAATTCAATAGTAACATTATATTATCAACAGTAAAACACAATAAATCCCTTGTCTCATGTTCGACATGATTCTATGATACAACCAATTTTGAAATTAATTAATATTTAAAAATTAAAAGGATATTGAATGTATCAAAATATTTAGTCTAAAAATCCCATAAACTAAATTAAATTAAGGATCTGAATGTTGGATCACATGATATTTGTAAATGATATATTTAATGTTACAATAATGCATTTATTTTTAAACATGATGGGAATTCCATGACATTTCACACCACCCAAAATCACATTTCAAACATCCATTGAAAATCCCTGGAACTTTTATTTAAATTTAATTCTTAGTGAATAAAATATAGACCCACATAAAATAAAATAGATTTTGTTTATTTTAAAACCACTTTAGATATTCATATAATTCATTATTTTCATGGAATTTCAAATATAACCATAATTTTATTTTAACTGAGCCCAAAAAAGTCTAGTAGTTTGTAACCATCCAATTAATTTTTATCAAGATTATAATAACTCTTTTATATTTCTTATTATTCAAAAAAATACATTATATTGGTTATAAAATCAATTGAAATCATTATTTCATGTGATTAAAACCATTAAATGTTTATGGAATCCTTATAAAATATCACTTATAGTTGAAATTTTAAGAAATAAGGAATTATAAAACAAGAAGAATTAAATTTAATTACACTTAATGGTAATTAAAAAAATGTAACTTTTATTAAGTTGAACTAATAAAAATAGATTTATTCAATGGGAAACATTAACCAAAGAGTAGTCACTTTTTCCCTAATCTGTAAACACTTAAATCTGATATCAAATCCTACATATATGAGATATGTTCTACTAATGTATCTCATATGGTTCATGGGAGACCACCTAATAAAAAAATGTTTTAAGGAAATCGGTAAAAAATAAATAAGATAAAAATAATGATTTATGTTGTGTTTTCCATTAATAATAGTGAAAGGGAGGAAAAAATGGATATGGGAGGGGGAGAGACACACCTTCATTCTCCCAAGTTTAGTTGACTAAGGTAAAAAAAATGTGTAGGAAAAATAGATTAAAAATGAAGGATGTAAGAATGTTATTCTCCCGTTTTAATGAAAAATTTAAAAACCTGAATTGTAAGTATGCATAGTTTTTTATATCATACAAAAATTGTATAAAATCCACCCTAAAATATATAAACCTCCCATGGTTTTATAGAATAATTATAGAAAAAATGGCCTACCATGGGAAATACCTCTATAATATACTACTACACTAGAAAACATCCAGTCTCAGGGTTTCTCAAAATAATGCATAATTCGTACACCCACACTCTAGATATAAGAATTCATGATAGATTTATACTATTTTCCCATGTTTTATCCCCAACCATGTGTTCACTGTGAAAAAAAACTTGTGAATGTACAAAATGAACTTGGAAAGTCTGTACATAAGTGTAGTCACATGGTTTTCCTTAAAACTTTCATACTAAAAATGTAATAGTGGAAAATTTATAGAAAAACCAAAATTCAAAACTGAACTCTAGAAAATAAAAAACCCAAAAAATAATATAAAATATAAATTAATATTGACATGTGGTAGTCACAATTCTCTTTTTAATACCAATTTATATCCCTAGAATGACATTTATAAAAATATATGAACGAAAATACTGAGTACCAAAACACCTACATCATATGTGGGGGGATAATAAATCTAAATAGGTTCAACAATAAGTTTTCACAAGAAAATAAACAAATTTATAAAACTATTTATTAAATCCAAAATAATAATCCAATGTCTACATTATTAACCAACTCATAACCTATTATATCTCATAGTTTTATGATGATATAATTTTATTATTGGCCTACATAATATTTATATTTTCTATAAAATTATTGAATTAATGTACGTACCATCTTGTAATGATTGAGTAAAAAAACTACTAAAATTTTTCAAATAATCAATGGGAATCACAAAACAAAACTATGTTCCCATTAGAAACTAAAAAAACACATAGGTTTCCATAACAATCCTTAGGTCAACCATAAAAACTAAAAATGAACATAACCTGTAGTTTTTCTAAATGATCATAAAAAATGTTTCCCCGAAATCCTCACAATTAATTTCACTAAAATAACATGATACTTTAACCAAGGAAATTAATCACTAATGAAATGACATGGGAACTAAACTTGAGTAACAAAATGAACAAATAAGGATCATGGACCCCATTCCTATAAAACAATCTCAATTTTTGAACTAAAAAAGAAATACCACACTATCTAGTGCATTGTATCAATTGGTGTGACATCAATACTAGTTACCCGAACCACGCCAACAATTCCATATCAAATCAAACCCAAAAAATATATCTCATAGAAAACACCACCCACAATCCTCATGAAACAGTATCAAACCATAATGAAAATTTATATCCATCAAAACCAATACTCATAAATTTGGAACCCTAGTATACATAATAATGTACTATAGTGGAAATCAACACATGAACCTCAATATTCTCAAACCTCAATGATATCAAATTCCAAAAAATTTATTCAAAACCTATTTATTTATGTGAACTATGTTGTTTATTATATCTATTTAAAAAATTACTATCCATAAATAACATTGATAATTGTGGAAGGTATGATGGTGAAAAATTAAATCCTAATGCATAGAGGGCTCCAGATCCACCACTCTACCAATAGTCTTCAAAGATTGATATTTTTTATAGATAAACAAATATTAAATGATTTATTTGGTTAATTAAATTTTGGAATATAATTATGGAATCCATGGTAAGACCCTACTAATCCTTTATCACACACCCTACATGTTCCTTTGGGTGTTTTTAGATTATCATCTTCCCAATTTGAGCAAGATAAAGGAACCACTTTGAGGGGGTAGTAGCTTTTGATCCTTTGTCTTAGAGTGTTGAGTCCACTGGGACATGGGTTTTGTTCTAATTTTTCTAGTAAATTGAGTTTTTCTTTGGGTTTTCATACCTATTTGACTTCTATTACACTTCCCCCTATAATGTTTTCCTTTTATTCTTATTGACTTATCTATATTTATTAAATTGTGTTTGTGTAAAATCAGTTCCCACATTCAAATTATAAGATATCAAGTGCAAGTTTCCAACCCCTAGGGATTAGGAATGAACTTAAATATATATCATGATTAACTCAATTATCATGCTACTAGGTTATCCAGGTTGGTTTTTGATAGAACATCTCATGATCATTGGACCCATATCAGCTTCCTCTGAATACTCCTCCGCCATGTTAGGAAACTTTGAACAGGATGCATGTGGTGTAAACCCCTTTTTCATGAAAGCATCTGATTTCCCGATAGTTTTAAAATCTTATTATGATATTTTGAAACTAATAGAAGAATAAAATACATATAATCACATATCCAGGTGACCCAAGCTTCCATAGAAGCTGAATATATTAGGTTCCTCAGTGAAAACCGAGTTAGATTTCCCAAGATTGTCACACTAGTAGTAAATCAAAAAGCCTCTTCCTAGAACTATTGGAGGTTTAGAAAAACCCTGATATCGATAGCCTCTTTGATAATCATCATGCCTCCTCTTTCCCATATATTAAATCAAACTACAACTGGTGAAAATGGAACTCCCAAAAAACCTATCTTTCTAGATAGGTCTATTTTGACCATCGGTGCTATATCCAGCATATCAACATAAGAGGGAAGCTTCATCTAGAAAATATAAGAATGAATATATGATAGAATCCCCAAATTGAACCATTGAGTATTTATCTTTTCATTCAAATCATTCAATGGTGAAAAATAAAAAATCTCAATAAAATGGTTTTCATACTCAGACACAGTCATGTTATCTTGTTCAAGTTTGAAAAAAAACATATAGCCTTTCAAAATATCATTGAATTTGGATAGAATTGATCAATGAAAATATTATTAATTTCATTCCATTATAATTCCTCATTCTTCTTCACTATCACCATCATTTCCCAAAATCTCCTACTCAGTACCTCCAGTATAAAGGTGTAACATATCCTCGTGGTTTCATCGGGTAAATCAAATAATTCAAACAAAATCTGAATACTAATAAACCATTTTTAAGTCTCTTAAGGATCATTTGAGCCCTTGAAATTTTTTGACCTCTAGTGAATAAACTTGTGAGAATGTTTTCGGGAAATGTACCTATGAGTTTCCGTAGCTTGATTCTAAAAAAACTGGTGGTGGGGCCTTTCTTAGAGCTTCAATAGTATGCACAATCACCTCAACTAGAACAGGTTATCAAGAAGATTTTCTTGTTGTGGATTATCAGCAGCTTCCTCCAAGATCTGATTCATATATCTTCTCAGAATCATTAATCTAAACGACATTATAAGAAAAAATTTAATACATTAGATCAACACTTAATCCCAATATATATTTAAACAAGATTTAGATTTTAATCTATCCCAATAAAATTTTTGGAATATAATATAAATACTCATCAAACTATCTTTAACAAAACACCAATGGTTACTTAAAGATAATTATGGTTTGATAGGGCCAAGAAAAAAATCATAAATACCTCTTAACTTTTTAAAACATTACTCAACTGTATACTGACATCAAGGAATGATTAACAAACTGAACCTATGATACCACTTTTTCACGAACAAACATGAATTCCTTAGTATCCAGATAACTAGAATGGTCTAAACACATCCAAAAGGGTGTTCTTGATCCCCATGGTTTTGTGATCATCACCTGACAACATATAGTATGAAATTAGGAACAAAATTTCTTTAAACACAAAGTAAGAATGATAAACAAGTAAGTATACATAAAAGGAAAACTCCATAGGTAAAACTATACCGAAAGTCCAACAGGTATGAAAACCTAATGTGTAACTAAAAGTACCAAAAAAATTGGATAAAAACTTATTTCCTAGTGGCAAAAAACACTCTAATCCCATGGATCAATAACTAATACCACCTCCATGTGTCCCCTTACCCTTACTCAAACCAAGAATAAGAAAATATACAAACACTCAAAGACACTAGTATGGTGTAAGATAAAAACCCAATAAGATCTCACCAAGGATTCCATAATAAGATAAAAACATTTATGTAAAAAAATAAAGAATTAAATTTAGATAAATAGGTATGGTGTTTCAAAATCATATTTAACAAAAATTATTCCTTACATTTATAATGATTAAAATATCTCTAAAAAATGGTCAAATAAATATTTTATATAAAAGGTTTTATATAAATTCAGACGGAATGGAAGAATAGATTACAAAAACTAAAATATATATATTTCAAACACACACAAAAATCATAAGCATGTTTATCCTCCAAAAAGGCATGATATTTCCATGCTATGGAACTCCCTCACACAAAATTAGTCATCACATAAATATGTATACACATGTCCGCCCCGATACTGACCAAATAGTACACATCACCATCCCATTGGGGAAATGACCTGCAAGATATGTATTGTTAGTGTTATAAATCGTAGATCCTTATCTTGAATAACTCACTAAATACCAAGTATTTCATTTTCTCTAATAAAATTCATTTGTGGGAAAAAAAATTTACGACTACATAAAATAAAATTCACCCCATTCTCCCATTTCAAATATGCCAATTTTATATTTAAATCCAAAACATTTTTTTAATCAAATAAAGTATTTTCAAGATAAAACCAATGGGATTCTATCCAAACCATTTTAATCACTTTTCTCAAAATACCTATTTGAAATTAACATCAAAAGTCAATTTCACCATTAAAATTCCAAAATTAAATTCAATAATTTCATTTAACCAAATTCCATCCAATTTCACAACACACCCCATTTCAATGTAATTGGTGGTTTCCCCAATTTCATTGCCTATCCAATTTCAAATCCAAATACCAAAATTCAATATAATTGGGTTTTTAATAAATAAATTGAATTTAATTTCATGAAATTTAATTTAAATCATATAATTAAATTTAAATCAGGCAATTTAGGGTTATTCAAATTAGCCCATCAAAATATAACCACCTACCTCAGGGTCACGAGATATCAAAAAAAGGGTTGATTGGGAAATTACAATGAAGAACATCATAAATATGGATATAAAAATCAACCATAGATTCAAGATCTAAAATATTAGATATTAGATCCTCAAGAAATACCAATAGCTATAAAACCCTCGAGAGTAAAGGAGAAAGAGTGGGGGAATAGAACAGGAAGAGGAAACTTAATGGATTAAGATTGAATGTTGTTTTCAAAGATTTTATCCACTTTTTAAAGGTTTAGTGGCTCCAAAATATCATCTTGGGAGCCTCCATGGATGAAGAAACTATATGAGGGTAGTTCTGGCATTTTAGACATCTAAAAAGTGGGTTTCACGATTTTAAAACTGATTTTCGTAATCAAAATTTCCCATATGAATGATTAGGTGGGTAGGGGTGCATAACAATGCACCCTAAATGTAACCCCCATTATGAAGGGGATCATAGAGTCTCTTTGTTTGTCTCATAGTTTTCTCAAACCATGGGACAACTTTGAAAACCCACACCGGTTGGGTTTTCACGGTTTCCCCTGGGAGGGCATCCAATTTTGGAAAACCATGCACAAAACATGCATAGCCCAGAAACATTAAAACATTCAAAAATATTCAAAAAATGCATCCCCAGAAGAAACCAAATTAAGACATGATCAAAATAGTGGTTTTTTAATACCTAAAATTAGTGACAAGGTGTTAAATCACTTCCATTTCATCAACTATTTTGTTTCCCAAGTCACATCCTCAAACATATGGTTCATCCATAGAGATTTGAAATGGTCATTATCATTATTTCTTAAAACCATGTCTCTATGATTTATTATCATCACTGAATTATCAGTACATGAAATATCATTCTCTAATGGAAGCACCTATAGATTTATTAAATGTGTGCCGACTAGTATGTATATTTTTAAGAGGGTACCTGGAACACATCATGTTCTTATGATTATTTTGGTAGTAATTATAGTCAATATTATACTTCATTGATGTGATAAATGATATCAATATCTTTATGTATCAGGAAATACTATTTTCATTTATCAAAAAACCACATGAATTTATTCCAAAAAAATATTTAAAGTAACACTTTATATCTAACCTCAAAAAATGGGTCTCATTGAAGATTGTCTACAAAGATTCTTGTTCAACTGCTTGTGGATTTCATATGATGTTTAATGGTGTGAACCATAATTTTCATTTATTAGATAACATATGTTCACATCAAATTCATATATCTAAAATTATCCCATTTTGATTGATTATGACACCTATACTCACTCGAAGCCTCTAAACATGCCATTTGAAATCTATAATAGAAACTGAATTCATATGAGAACCCCACAAGGTGAATGATCCAATCCCAACATCCATGGAAACACAATAAATAAGATCTCTTCGTATCATCTAGAGTTTCAATGGTTCTGTTAGAATGACCATCCATCGGATGGTGGTAATTTGTGATGAAATGTTTTTCAATGATTGGTAAGAGATTCTTTAAAACCTCAATACATACATTGATTATTGATTAGTTATAATAGAGAGTGGAAATGTATGTATTCTTACCACATCACTTCTGTGTATTTTCGATATTTAGTCAAAAGATAAATAGTGCATGAAATCAATGAAATGCACTGACATAGTAATAAGATCAATTACCATCGATATGACATTATTTCCTTTAATAGTCTCATGGAGTCCTAACATTAAATCAATGTTTATGTTCTCACATTTTCATACCTTTATGGAAAAAGATTTCATCATTACCTCTAAATTCTATAATTTATGCTTGAATTTTTTCCAATCTAAGCATCATGATGGAAATTCTGAAATATCTATCTTCATTTCATCCCACCTATTGTGTTTCTTCAAAACACTATACATCATAGTGCATTCGGGATGAATAGGGATGAATGATCTAAGAGGTTAATCCATAAGAACCCTAATTAGATATGGGGTTTATGGGATATATTTCTGTGATCCAAAAATTATATATCCATCTTCATAAATGTTAAACATTAGAATCTTCACAACCACTTCTGTAACACCTTATTATCCTTCTCATCCTCCTCAGCCTCTCATGAATTGATGCTTGAACAGTAATTTGAGAAATTTTGGATAATGATCCTTTTATTATGCCTATATATATGAAATTTTCATCTATGATTAATGTATCCCATTGAATTATCATTTTGCATAGGGATTTAGGATCCATTCTACTCAAAGCATCTCCCACTGTTTTCTCCTACCCATAATGATAGTGGATTGAACAATAATAATTCTTTATTATCAATAACCTCATATATTTCTTCATATTATGTTACATTTGTGTGAATATGTAATTTTAGATTTTACAATTTTTATATAGGTTACACTTCTCACATTTGAGAAAATGTCTCCAAAATGTGAGTACAAATATCACTATATCTAATTCTGGATTATGTGATGGGTAGTTCTATTCATGGATCTTAAGTTGGATTGAGGAATAAGCTATAATTTTTTTATCTTTCCTTATTACACTTACAATTACTTTTTTAGAAATATCACTATAGATAAAACATACTTACCTACTGGTGGGTAATGTGAGTAAATTTTTAGTGAATTTCCTCTTCTTTAATTCTTTCATGATTTCTTCACTTTTATAATTCAAGTGAAACATAACCCCCTTCCATGTTAATATTGTCAATAGGGTTGGAAATTATGAGGATTTTATCAAAAAAATTATGATAAAACCAATTTTATCAAAAGAAACTATGGATTTTCATCGTATAGGTTAGTCTAGTCCATCATTAAATTTACTCTATTTTTTAAGGATCAATAGATATATTTTTTAGGGAAATAAATTCCCCAATAATTTCACATGTCCCAACAAAATCATTAATTTACTATAATTTTTATTCATATTTTCTTCCAGAAGGGACTTTATTACATCATAAAAATACTCCTTATGTTCCTACCTTCATTTACAGTAGAAAAGTATATAATTATTATTGACTACCAAAAAATCATAGTAATCCATAAAGTATCTATTAATTATGAACATACATATTTACCTCAAATTAGTGAGTTTATATGTAATTAGTCTAAAATATTAGTTAACATTCACTATAAAAATAGTCTTTGTATATGATACTTCTTCTCCATTATTTGATAATATCATGATTGATAATCCAAATTTCAAATGTATTGGGATCCATTTAGCTCATCAAACAATCTGTAAATCCATGGTAAGATATACCTATTCATTATCATGATTTATATGAGTACATGATAAACAATGTAGAGGCACATTGTCCCAGACATATTCATGATAATGGGGACTAGACCACCATATAGTGAAGCATTAGGGATATAAACCCTTTATCTATATTCCACTTTAATTTATTCTTTAGTTACTCATGTTCAATAAAATCCATTATACATCAAGTATTTGATATTATAAAATCTTCAAGTATATATTTTATAGGGAAATCATCCTCTTGACTAGGAGGAAGGCAAGTTAATTATTCTAAAATACAATATAGAGTGACCTTACTGTGGTTATGTTTTCAAGGATTGTCATTTCTAAAGTCTCAATCATTTGATCTAGATTTACTTTCTCATAAAGAAATAATATCCATTCTTGAAATGATGTTACAAAGATGATTCGTCATCCTCCTTGAACTTTTATTGAATCTAAGGGTGATTTTTGATATGAAGTGAGATTTACTTCTCTTAGTTATTTTTAGGGTCCCTATAAAAGGAAGTTGATTCTATTATAAGAAAATAAATGAATTATACTAATGGGGTTATCATAATTTTTTAGGGTAATTTCAGCTTCATAATCATGACAGGGTATGAGTTATATACATTAGTTGAGATAATTTCACCATTTTCCATTTTCACCAATTTTTTCTACATACATCATTGCGGTGGTGTTTTAGTTGTTCTAATAAACTTGTGGGATATGAACGATTTCATATAACAAAGTATGAAATGAATTCATTTAACTATTTTTTGTAAGTTATAATCATTTACGCCAACTAAAATAGACATAGTAATGTGAATTTTTAAACAATTAATCTATTAAATGGAAACAAATAAACATTAAACAGATAACATAGAGATTAAATATATTCCATAACCTATGAATTGGTAGGTTTTGATATGAGTTATATATGATCTATATCATTATATAAAATATTATGGGAATTTATGTTCCTTCTATGGTGGTTCATAATGTTCTTCTAAATTTACCAAATAATATCCCCCAGTAGTGTAAAACAAGGTGTACATAAAGGCTCATTGTCACGCACAAGGTGACGATTGACTTTATCATAATGTTCCCTTTTAGGGTTTTTACAACATGGTAAAACTATTCCCGAGAAACATATAATTATAGTACCTATACTATGATTTATTTATATAAAATACACTATCTATATAATTTAATTAAATTTACATATGTTTTCCTATGTTTAGATATATCCTTAAGTCTTTCACTAGAGTTTTATAACACTAATACCAAAATTAACCAATTTTTTTCTGATACTAACTATAACTACCCATATCTCTCATATGAATTATTTCTGATTTATTACATAATGATACATTTGATAAAACCCTAAAATATTAGAGGTCCTATTGTTTTTTGGGTTTCTATTAAATATCATAATAAGTTGAAATAGATATAAAATGACATAAACTAGAACTCAATAACATGCACTTAGATTTTCTTGATCTTCTGAGACTATACTGGATATCCTTCAGATGTACATAAAAATGGGATGATATATAATGACACATAGTGGAATAATCAACGAATACCATGATAAATGTAATACAGTTGATTCAATATTCTTATTGAAGTAACATAAAATGGCTTCTAATTATCAACTTGAATATCAAAACATGATATAATATTATAGCATAAAGTCAACAAGAGAATGTGGAAACAACATAGAACTTGCATCGTAAGAATAATTCAATGATAAATTCAAATACATCATGGAATAGTGTACTTAAGATAACCTATCATTCACCATACATATATTATCATGAGATAAATACATTACCCCATGCATTGGAGGGATATATATTTTTAGGCCCACCTAAAACATTCTTATTATGTACATGAATAATTATGCCTTATAGATCATACAATATAAGAAATTATTTCATATATTTTAATTCCATTATTAAAGAGTGTGATTTACATATATGAAAGTCCCAAATCATTGAATTATATTTACATATAGTTTTATACCATTAAGTGGGAATGGTAATGGGAATTAATTACCAAAATGATTGAAATGGAATGATCATAGTATAATTTTAGCAACATAATGGAGTTACATAAAGATTCCATTATGTTGTTAAAGAGAGTTAAATGGGTCCCTCATCACATATAAATCATATATATAATAATAAGTATATTTAGAAACATGTACAATCATGATAGATTGGGAATTAAAAGGTGTAAAATAAAGAAGGTTCTTGAATAAAGAGGAGAAGTAGAGGATCTATTTCCACGAGTGGGTGCATATTAAAGATTTTAAAGAAATTTTTGGGTGTTTGGGGAACATTGGTAGGGATATTAAGATATAAGGGAAGTATGAAATCGTGTTATTAGGGTTTCGAGTGAAGAGTTTTTGGAGGTTTGGAATTTTTTTATAGAGAATGAGATGTTAATTTGTAATAATTTCATAACATATATTTAAGACTCCATACGAAAATTTATTCGACACCACAAACCATACAATGATTTTTCCTTTTTTCAAAAAGTATAGTGTATTTAATTATTTTTAATTTCTAATAACCTAAATCCATAAAATAATAACCAAGGGGATGTGGATGTGAGTCATTTTTAAAATAAATTGATTCTAAAACATTAAAATATAATACTGTTTTTGGAGGATTCATTAAGGGTATAAAAAATTAATCAATTAATA
Source organism: Viscum album (assembly GCA_963277665.1). Taxonomy (NCBI): domain Eukaryota; kingdom Viridiplantae; phylum Streptophyta; class Magnoliopsida; order Santalales; family Viscaceae; genus Viscum; species Viscum album. The sequence continues at coordinate 91,509,716 of OY728147.1, forward strand.
TTAAAAATAAATTATTATAATGGGGAAACAGAATTCATGTTTTCAATACTATTTATAGTTTTTGTTACAAATATTTTGGGATTATATAGTGTCTTTATAATTACCTGGCCTTAAACATTACATAATATTGAATTAAATGAATAATTCACATTGAGGATCTTTTCAGGTATAGATTTTTAGAGAATTACGACATAACTATTAAATCTCAAAATATTACAAGGTAGAAATTTCTACACAGATTTCCATTTTTTCATAAAATAAAAACTCTTGAAAAAAAATTCATGTCTAGTACTATGTTTTAGACAACATGACTTTTCCTTGATCCCATCTGTGACCCTATTCATCTTTAAGTCTTGTGAAAACATTTCAAAACTTGGGATGAGCATAAAAGGCTCAGTAAGGGTTATAAAACAAAGAATGAAATAATTTGTTCATAAATACATACAAAACATGAAATATTTTACTTACCTCGTTAAATCATCAGATTTATGAAAGACGCATAGAAATAATAAATCATAAAGGTAACTTGTGGAATCCATATCAAACTTAAATTGTAGTTATCACAGCTACATAGGGAGTTACTTTGGAATACCCATCAAAGTACATTCCCTAAATCTCTTAGGAGAAACATTCATGTTTACCTCCGTCACATTACCCAGTGCATTGGAGAGCTATCTCGGTCTCACATTCCCTAGGTTTATCAAGGAACCACCTGTATACATAAACAATGCCCAATAACAATAACATAATCATAACATATAACAAATTTATAAAGTAAAGATAACATTTCCACATTCCAATATATCAAATCAAGATATTGACATAAACAATGTTTTATCAAATCATTTTCAAAAACTTTTTAAAAAGAGATTTTTGAATCAAAGTATCCCATACCACTTTGAAGCTTTTAAATGAATTATCATTTGAAAACATTAATGTCCATATAAAGGAATCCTAAAACACATTTTAAAAACATTGACATTAATGATAAATCTTTACAACAATAAACCTTTAAAACATTTAAAACGAAATTTTAGTTAAAGAGCTTTTTTAACAAAAAGATAGACTCTTGAATACAAATAATTGAGGAATGACATTTAATCAAAAAATTATAATATCATGAGAATAAATGGATTCATGATATAATATGTCAAAGTACAGTATATACACCATATTAGAGTGTATTGGTGCATAACAACAATGAAGTCTCAATGGAAATGAAAATTGAGATGAAATCGCTTATAAAGATGGTATCCTTAAATTAAAGATAAATCAATCACATAATTATGTGTGAAAAATATAAATACACCCAATATAAGTGTATATTAAGTGTAAAACAATCAGATCTCATTCAAAAATATTCATTGGATGACATATTCAATAAGTACAAGTTGAACCCGAAGAATTGAAATTGGGTTAAGAGGTTCCCTTGTAAAAATTCGACAGCCTAACGACGTCACTTTAAAATTCAGAAAATGAGTTGATGAGATAAAAAAGGAAATCTCATCACCTGGATATAAAGTTTACATCAATAAGGATATAGTAGAACATATCCTAACATAAGAAGATGTAAATTAAAAGACATAACAAAAAGAAGACTTTTATAAAGAAGAGGGTGAATGGCTCCCTTACTGATTTGGTAATTTACAAAACATACGTCACATGAAAGAAAGATCATACAATTAATATGTAAATACTAATAAATGATAGTATATTACACAAAGAGTACAATTAATGGTCAGTACATTCACCATACAAAAGTAAAAAGTGGTTAATATACCATGAATCTCACAGGAATAAAAGTGAGATGAAACCCTTTACCTTGTTGTAATCAACTGATTCATTTGATCAAAATTTAATAACCATAAAATTAATCACATAATTCCATGAATATAAATAAAATTTTGATAGTATATATCAAACTACAGTACATAATACACCACATGCAATAAATAAGTGGCGAACAATGGAAATCTCACGGAATTAAAAGTGAGATAAGAATTCTCCTTAAAAAAATACGGCAGCCTAACGACGCCACTTAAAAATTCGTAAAATGAATTTATGAGAGTAATTGGGGGTCTCTCATCATATGAAAATACAAATTACAGTATGGTGAATATAAAAGAACATCCTCCAACATAAGAACATGGAGCATAAAATAAATGACATAAAAGAGAGTACTTGAAAAGAAAGAGAGAGGTCGAATCCCTTACCTCGTGTCCGACTTGACACGATCGTTCTTTAATATCCGGAATAATAAAATAAAGTTAATTTCTAATTTTTTAAGAAGCCTTTTCATGTTTATTATTCCTTTTATATCACTTATTACCATGTTATAAAAATTATGTAATCATTTAAGTTAATAACGTTCATTTTGTCGATATTTGGTACTTGAGTCAAATTGAACACCTTATATTTACAAGTTGTCCATGTGGACAATAGTACATTATATCCAGAATGATATTAATTATTTGGATATCCTATATATCATATATATCCAGTATATACTTGTTTTTTATAATAGTACATAACATTTAGAGGTAAGAAATGAAATGCACCGTTCATGGAGACGGTAAGTCATATGTACGCATGAACACTAATTTCATTTCTATTTCTTATTTTAATGGAAATAAAACCTAATTATTAACAGATATATTATAATTCCAGTATAATATTATATATAATATTGTTAACTCCATCCTTTATACATCCCGCATAAGGCATTAACGAATCAAATCACTTTGAGGGGGCGATAGTCCGCACTTCCTTAAATGAGATTATCGTATTTACCCACTATGGAAACCATAAAGGCATGCTATAAATGGGAAGTACAGAAGCATAGGGAAATAATAAAAATAATATATATCATATATAAATACAGTTCCATCATAATTGCCACCATGAGAGGTGGTAATATGTAATTGAACAATCATCATTTCGTGAGGCCTTAGTTTTGCATCCACATAAACATTATGTTCTTCATCCATTAGATGGAGGTGTTTGCAAGTGTAGTTCGAATTATTCTCATAAAAACATCCTAGTATATTTATGATACTGGTTTTGTTACAAAATAAAGTAATAAAAAGATTTTAGGGGTTGTACAAGTAAAATAAAAGAAAATAATTTAAGAGAAATTGTTACCTTTAATTTGGGTAACTATCTTTGGTTTGAACCAAAGGACTTTTTGAAATGCCTTCTTCCTAAGTTAAGGCTTCTAGGAGGAGGAGAGGGATGTAGGGAGATTAATTGGGCAGATTTTGGACGAGCCAAATGGCTTGAGAGGTGTGAGGAATTGGATAGAAATGGTCTCCTTTTATAATGGAGAAGAGGGGCTCTTTAAGAAAGTGTGAAAACATTATTTTATTATATAATTATATTCGGTTTCTAATGGTCCAAAAATAAATAAGGTCGAAGATAAAATGACTCATATTAGAAATAAAATCATCCAATCATAATTGGAAATGTTTTGGATAATATTTTATTCATTATAATCTTATTTATTTTAATCATTTATTAATGAGGTAAATACTACATCATTATTGTGTCATAAATAATTTAATTTATTCGATGTCTAAAAATTATAAAAAAATAATATCTTGTATAAAATATTTTTATCTTTCCAATTATTATTTATAGTATAAAATAGGACTTATATAACACCATATAAAAATTAATTACTAACAATTTTTTGTTAATGTCAATTTGTTCTTTACATTAAATTAATTAATCTAAATTGTCATTTTCACTCTAAAGTGGATCAATGAGGTCCCAAAATCGACCCAAAGATGACCATGGTAGTAAATGACTCAACCAATAAGGTTTGGACAAGTGTTAAGGTAAATTTGATTTATTATAATATTCTTTTAACCTTGAATTACCATATTTACCTTTAACCGTGGTAAATAAAAGTCAAAAGTTACTATTCACCAAAAATTATTTTCATATTATTGAACCACATTTTACTTCTTAATAACAACCATGTATGTCGGATTTTTGAAATTCAATTTACATAAGTAGTAAAATTTCATTTAAATGAAAAATTCATTTTTTTAACTACCACTAAGTGGTTTCACTATTCATCAAAAATTGAAGTTTTTCAGAAAAATACCAAAAATTCAGCCTTAGCTATATTTGATATTCTGAATTCAAAATTAATGTCTATTTTGAAAAATTCAAAATATATAAGTGGCATTAATTAATTTTAAAATTAATTCTCATTGTTAAAACAAATAGCTTGTTTTTAAGAAACAATAACTAACAAAAGATTGATACTTGTTTATGTCCAATTTCAAATTTAAATTACTTCCAATGACCAGCATTGAATTAAGTGGTAAAAATATATTTTAATTTCACTTTAAAACCAATTAAAAAGATAATCTAACCATATAAATATATTATATTAAAAGGCACTTTTGAATTAAAATACAATATTTTTCACTATTTATTAAAAAATGAACTTTATCTGAAAAATTCCGAATATTTACACAAAGTAAATTTTGATGTCCACATTCTATAGAAGGATTTTATTTGGTCATATAGAATGTAATAAAGTTACCAAAACTATATTTAAAAAGGGTTCACCATTAAAAGGTGGTAAATCGGCCTTTTAATGTAAATTATGCTTAAAATTATATTTATTCACATTTTAAGCCTCTAAATTTTATTGGATAAATGTAAATACATTTAACAAACATGTATAATCATATTTTAGTTAGTTTTGTTCATTCCCGCCAATACAATGGCTATGAGTTAACTACCATTTAAAATAATAATATTATATTATTAATGTGCAACGTAAGATTCTAAAGAAACTCATTGTTGCATATTGGGTACGCTATCGAACATAGAAACCCCTTTAAAGTAAAATTAACATTTAATTAAAAAATACTAATAAATAGGAAATATGTCTTATTCTTCATTTATCTAGGATGTTACATCCTTCCCCCCTTTTGGGAATTGTGTCCTCACAATTTTAAAACTGGGCTTGGAAACTTCATTAAAAGCCCCACATCGGAAAAAGAGTCAATAAAACTATCACTTTAAAATAAAGGAAGATAAGTACAAAGGTTACCCAAGAAAATTAATACTAGGATTCCATAAAAACATGGATATGTAAGAGAAAACAAACCATCAATTTCTGATGGAGAGTGGTAGAAAACATGTTTAGGAGAAAGTTAACCACCAGAAAATCACAAACATGTGATGGGTTAAATAGTCTTTGATTTCCCAGTAGGAAAAGTTAACAGACAAGGTTTTTGTTTTAAGTTAATTTTCATTGAGGAATTTATTTTTGAGCTTAACTAAAAACATAAGGAAACACAATTAATTTTCATTTAAAATTTTATCCTTCACTAGATTTCTAACACAAACTCGTATTTCCTCCATACGATGAGTATTCAGGACGACTTGATTACATTGAAAGTGCTATAATCAACTTCAAGAGAATAAAATAATATAAAAAATATGAAATATATATTTCCCTTGTATTTATATATTAACTAAAACCAAATAATTTATTACAAGATCAAATAATCCTCAAAAAGGATAAACTTTTACATAAAGAGAAACTACTCTTAATCTCCAAAATTTGTCTTAACGAAACCCAAAGTTCAACAAAGACTATTCAATAAACAATTGCCCCTAAAATTCGTCAAAATTAATCCAAACTCTGATTGTTACCCAAATCTCATAAGAATTTAATTACATAGACTTCCAAGATACACCTTAACATTTATCTCCAAGTAACACCAGTTTCTCATAAAGTCTCATATTGAAAAGTAATTAATTTAATCACATATTCTCCATGATAGGTTAATCATTTTCATAAATAAATCAAATCATCATGTGTCCATAATAAAAACATAGATTCTTCCAAACTAAAATTTCAACCATTATTCCACAATTCAAATCCCATAGTATTCTATCTTCCTTAGGAATATATTGTTTCCTCAAAAGAGATAATTTCTTCCACAACAAACTTTTATCACTTAATCACTAGATCATTTTTCAATATTAAGTATATCTATTTGATAAAACATAAATTCCAAAAATCAACTTATTCTTGTTCCATAAATATATTTTACTAAAATTATAAGTCATACTAACCAGGGACTTCAAGTACACTAGTGGTAGGTGATGCACCCTTTTCATCCTTCGGTTGTGGGTTCGATTCCTGCAGCCTTGTCGGATGCGACGGGTTGTCACCCATCCTATGGGTTGTCCTTTTTATAAAACTCAAAAATAACCATATCATGTTTTAACCTAAAAGGTTTCCTTATACCTATCATCTTCATACAAATTCATTATGATCTCAACATCTTAATTCTTTAAGTCTTATTTCACCACCATATGATAAAATAAAACAATCCCCAAAATAAAGAACATCATAACTTGATCATGGTGTCCAATTGGTTTCATCATCATTTTGTTCACGTAGGTAGAAGGTCCATGCATTGCAAAAATGATTTAGAGATCCTTCAAAATCATTTTCTTCCTCCATACAAATACACCTTGTACAACATGGGTCATATGGGTGTTCACAGAAAAACAGTTTTAGAAAATAATCATGTATGACATATAATTTCAAAACATATGATAAAACATGATTTCTATAAAACAGTCGAACCTAGTTTGAGTTGAAACTTTCAATTAATATTCCTTTTAAAATACCATAAGTATGTGCTAAGAGACTATATTTTAAAATCAAATATAAATAGGTTGTGCAAGGGTCTTCTTCTTCAGCACCTTTTTTAAAATCATAATCTGCTTCAAAATCTTTGGATAAGGTAAAATATTTGAAAATGCCTTGATAAGATTTACCTTTCTTGAAAAAATGAGAATATTGTGAAAATCTGATTTTTCTAAATACAACCCATGACCCACGATGATAATGAGGTATAGTGTAGGTGTTTGATATCTCAAACAACTGCTTGCAAGTGATTTTTATTCTAGAAAAAGTTTCACAATCATCCGAACATGAATTTCAAATAATTATTGAAAGCATGTCATCAGGAAGAGATAGGAATTTTGTTTGAGATCCTCCTCCTTCCATTTGTAACTAACGTTCCTTGATCTGAAAAGATATAAAACAAGGATTTAACTGAAATAATAGATTGAGATTAACTATATGTCTAACGAAAATTCCTAATCTCTAAAGTTGTCTAAACCGACCTTTGATACCAACTATAAGGAACCGGCCTTAAACATTACATAATATTGAATTAAATGAATATTTCACATTGAGGATATTTTCAGGTTTAGAGTTTTAGAGAATTAGGACATAACTATTAAATCTCAAAATATTACAAGGTAGAAATTTCTATACAGATTTCCATTTTTTTGTATAAAATAAAAACTCTTGAAAAAAAGAGTCATGTCTAGTTCCATGTTTTAGATAGCATGACATTTCCTTGATCCCATCCTTGACCATATTCATCTTTATGTCCTGTGAAAACATTTCAAAACGTGGGATGAGCATAAAAGGCTCAGTAAGGGTTATAAAACAAAGAATGAAATAATTTTTTCATAAATACATACAATACATGGAATCTTTTACTTACCTCATGAAATCATAAGATTTATGAAAGACACATGGAAATCATAAATCATAAATGTGACTTGTGGAATCCATATCAAACCTACATTGTAGCTATCACAGCTAAATAGGGAGTTACTTTGGAATAACAATCACAGTATATTCCCTAAATCTCTCAGAAGAAACATTCACGTTTACCTCTATCACGTTACCCAATGCATTGGAGAGCTATCTCGGGCTCACCCGCCCTAGGTTTATCACGGAACCAACCATACACGTAAAAAATTCCCAATAACCATAACATAATCATAACAAATAACACATATATAAAGGTAAGATAACATTTCCACATTCCAATATATCAAATCAATATACTTACACAAACAATATTTTATCAATTCATTTTCAAAACCTTTTTAAAAAGATATTTTTGATTCAAAGTGGCCCATACCACTTTGAAGCTTTTAAATGAATTATCATTGGAAAACATTAATTTCCATATAAAAAAATAATAAAACCCATTTTGAAAACATGGACATTAATTAGAAATGTTTAGAAGAACAAATCTTTAAAAAAATTAAAATGATATTTTAGTTAAAGAGTTTTTTTAACAAAAACATAGACACTATAATACAAATAATTGAGGAATAAAATTTAATCATAACTTTATAATATCATGGGAATAAATGTATTCATGATATAATATGTCAAAGTACTGTATATACACCATATTATAGTGTATTGGTGAATAACAACAATGAAGTCTCAATGGAAATGTAAATTGTGATGAAATCCCTTATTAAGATGGTATCCTTAAATTAAGGATAGATCAATCACATAATTATTTGTGACAAATATAAATACACCCAATATAATTGGATATTAAGTATAATACAATCATAGGTAATTTACACATATTCATTGGATGACATATTCAATAAATACAAGTTGAACCTGAAGAATTTAAATTGGGTTAAGAGGTTCCCTTGTAAAAATTCGACAGCCTAACGACGTCACTTTAAAATTCAGAAAATGAGTTGATGAGATAAAAAATGGAATCTCATCACCTGGATATAAATTTTACATCAATAAGGATATAGTAGAAAATATCACAACAAAATAAGATGTAAATTAAAAGACATAACAAAAAGAAGTCTTTTATAAAGAGGAGGGTGAATGGTTCCCTTACCGATTTGGTAATTTACAAAACATACGCCACATGAAAGAAGGATCATAAAATGAAGATGTAAATACTCATAAATGAATGTATATTACACAAAGAGTACAATTCATGGAAATTATATACACCACACAAAATAAAATAGTGGTAAATATAGCATGAATCTCACGTGAATAAAAGTGAGATGAAACCCTTTACCTTGTTGTAATCAACTGAGTCATTTGATCAAAAGTTAATAACCATCAAATTAATCATAGAATACCATTAATATAATTATAATTATGATAATATATATCAAATGACAGTACATAATTCACCACATGAAATAAATAAGTGGCGAACAATGGAAATCTCACGAAATTAAAAGTCAGATAAGAATTCTCCATACAAAAATTTGGCAGCCTAACGGCGCCACTAAAAAATTATTAAAATGAATTGATGGGAGTAAAAGGGGGTATCTCATAATATGAAAATAAAAATTACAGTATGGTGAATAAAAAATAAAATCCTCCAACATAAGAACATGGAGCTTAAAAGAAATGACATAAAAAAGAGTACTTGAAAAGAAAGAGAGAGGTTGAATCCCTTACCTCGTGTCCGACTTGACTCGATCGTTATTTAATATCCTGAATAATAAACTAAAGTTAATTTATACATGATTAAAAATCCTTTTCATCTATTATTCATTTTATATCACTTATTACCATGTTATAAACAATATGTAATCATTTAAGTTAATAATGTTCAATTTGTTGATATTTGGTACTTGAGTCAAAATGAACACCTTATATTTACAAGTTGTCCATGTGGTTAATAATTCATTATATCCAGAATTATATTCATGATTTGGAAATCATATATATCATATATATCCAGTATATACATGTTTTTTATAATATTACATAACATTTAGAGGTAAGAAATGAAATTCACCGTTCATGGAGACGGTAAGCCGTACGTACGCATGAACGCTAATTTCATTTCTATTTCTTATTTTAATGGAAATAAAACATAATAATACATAGTTGTATTATAATTAAAGTATAATATCATATATAATATCATTAACTCTATCCTTTATACATCCCACATAAGGCACTAATGAATCAAATCACTTTGAGGGGGTGGTAGTCTGCACTTCCCCAAATGAGATTATCGTATTTACCCAATATGGAAACCATAAATGAATGATATAAATGAGAAATACAGAAGAATAAGGAAATAATAAAAATAATATATATCATATATAAATACAGTTTCATCATAATTTCCACCAATGGAGGCGGTAAGATGTAATTGAACAATCATCGTTTCGTGAGGCCTTAGTTTGCCACCCACAGAAACATTATGTTCTTCATCCATTAGATAGAGGTGTGTGTAAGTGTAGATCGAATTATTCTCATAAAAACATCCTAGTATATTTATGATACTGATTTTCTTAAAAAATAAAGGAATAAGAATATTTTAACCGTTGTATAAGTAAAATAAAAGAAAACAATTTAAGAGAAACTATTACCTTTAATTTGGGTAGCTCTCTTTGGTTTGAACCAAAGGACTTTTTGAAATGCCTTATGCCTAAGTTAAGGCTTCTAGGAGGAGGAGAGGGATGTTGGGAGATTAATTTTCCATAGTTTGGACGATCAAAATGGCTTGAGAGGTGTGAGGAATTGGATAGAAATGGTCTCCTTTTATAAGGGAGAGGAGGGTCTCTTTAGGAAAGTGTGAAAACATTATTTTATTATATAATGATATTCGGTTTCTAATGCTTCAAAAATCTTTAAAGATGAAGAAAAGATGACTCATATTAGAAATAAAATCATAAAATCATAATTGTACATGTTTTGGTTAATATTTTAATCATTATAATCTTATTTATTTTAATTATTTATTAATGAGGTAAATACTTCATCTTTATTGGGTCATTAAGAATTTAATTTATTCGATGTATAAAAATTATAAAAAAAACTATCTTGTAGGAAATATTTTTATCTTTTCAATGATTATTTATAGTCAAAAATAAATCTTATATAACACCACATAAAAATTAATTACTAAAAGATATTTGTTAAAGTCAATTTTGTCTTTACATTAAATTAATTAATCTAAATTTTCATTTTCACTCCCAAGTGGATCAATGGGGTCCCAAAATCGACCCAAATATGCCCATAGTCCTAAATGACTCAACCAATAAGGGTTGGACAAGTGTTAAGGTAATTTTTAATTATTATAATATTCTTATAACCTTGAATTACCCTATTTACCTTTAACTACAGTAAATAAAAGTCAAAAGTTACTATTCACCAAAAATTATTTTCATCTTATAGAACAATATTTTACTTCTTAATAACAACCATGTATATAAGATTTTTGAAATTCAATTCACAGAAGTTGTAAAATTTTATTTTAATGAAATAGTCAGTTTTTTTTAACTACCACTATGTGATTTCACTATTCATCAAAAATTGAAGTTTTTCAGAAAAATACCAAAAATTCAGCCTAAGATATATTTGATATTCCAAATTCAAAATTGATGTATATTTTTCCAAATTAAAAACATAGAATTGGCATTAATTAATTTTAAAATTGATTCCTGTTGTTAAAACAAATAGCGTGTTTTTAAGAAAAAATAACTATCAAAAGATTGATACTTGTTTATGTCCAATTTCAAAGTGAAATTATTTCCAAGGACCAACATTGAATTAAATGGTAAAAATATATTTTAATTTAACTTTAAAACCAATTAAAATGAAAATATAACCAAATAAATAAATTAGATTAAAATTCACTTTTGAATTAAAATACAATATTTCTCACAATTCATTAAAAAAAGAACTTTATCGGAAAAATTCCAAAAATTTACACAAAGTACATTTTGATATCCCTATTCTAAAGAAGGATTTTATTTGGTAATATTAAATGTATTAAAGTGACCAAAACTAGATTTAAAAATAGTTCCCCATAAAAAGGCGGTAAATTGGCCTTTTAATGTAAATTATGCTTAAAATTAGATTCATTCACATTTTAAGCCTCTAACTTTTATTGGATAAATTTAAATACATTTAACAAACATGTATAATCATATTGCAGTTATTTTTGTTCATTACTTCCAATATAATGTCTGGGAGTTAACTACCATTTAAAATAATAATATTATATTATTAGTGTGCAACGTAAGATTCCAAAGAAACCCGTTGTTGCATATCGGGTACGCTATCGAACATAGAAACCCCTTTAAAGTAAAATTAATATTTAATTCAAAAATATTAATAAATATTAAATATGTCTTATTCTTCATTTATCTGGGATGTTATAGTTGTAATTCCAGACATATAATTGTATCATATTTATTTTTTAACCAAAAAAACTATTATTTCAAAAATTTATGAAAAAAATCAACATTAGATAATAATGACGTTCTGAATTCAAAAATAATATTTATTATAATGAAATAATTCTCAGAATATTATAATTGAAAATTTTAATTAAAATATCACCATTTATTGAATAATACTTTTATCATTGACAGTAATAGTTTTCTCACCATTATAAAAATTACATTTGACTTCATAAAATTACATTATCAATTATATTTATTAAAAATTATTTTATAATATTATTTTATAAAATCATTATTTATTTAACCTGATCATGAATTTCTAAAAATAATATTTCATTATTGAAACTATATATTTTCCAGAAATGCAGTTTCTATTTCTCTATTTCAAAATATTATTTTTATAAAAAATTATTTAATTATTATAATGTAATAATAGATGATAAATATAATAATTAGTTTATAAAAAAAATATTAATTTACACTATTAGGGTTTATATACATAACCATTTATTACAATAGTGATTTTCTTATGGGTAGGGTGAGCGATGTTGATATTCTCATGGAGGTGGTTCAACAAACATAGTTTAGGATGTGATATAAATGAGCTTCAACAGCTCCTATAAATGGTTCTTCTCATGCTCTAGTTATTGAATCCTTTCTGGGTAATGTTCACGGAAAAATCAAAGGGATGTTATCTCCCTTGAATTATCTTATTAAATGGATTCATATGATAAAATGGTACTGGTTGAAGAAATAACATTCTTTGTTTATGTAATTTGAATTTATCATCACACTATATATATACTAATCGTATGATAACTATATAATTTCTATAATATAAATGGTTAATATTATTAAGGAACTTTTAAAACCAGAAGGATATAACATATTTTGGATTTATATAACAAGATTAATGCATATGTTTTCAATAATTTAATTTTTATAATATTTTAGTAACTCATTAAAATGAAAAATTCATTTATAAATGTTTCTTTCATTCAATATATAACATTATGGACACTAAATGTGGACATTTTTTATTATATATTCATATATGGGTAAAAAAAAACAAATATTTTTATTCTATAATATCTCATACATCATTCTAGTGCTAGATGATTGATCCCCTACAACACACAAGGTTTTACACAGCTAGGGGATATTCATATAATATCTTTTATTTTATCACAAACTATTTGAAGGATTTTGGTAGATAATTATAACGGATGAACTTGGTTAAAACTAAGTTATCATAGTTTTTAAATATATTATAATCATTTAAAATTATTACGAATTATTTTTTATAATTAGATGGTTACTTGATAGTATTTTTCACAAGATTATTTTGGTTTTATTTTATGGTTGGAACTATGAGTAATCATGTTGATATTGATTGTGATGTATATTGTAATGATTATCCTAATGATAAAATAGATGATATAAGATATTAAATGTGAGACATTGTGGTTATTCACAATATTCTTTATCATTATAAGATTTAAATCCAAAACATAGGAGAGTTTTTGAATGAACCAAATAATAGAAAAAATGATTTTCATGAATATCACGATATATTAAATATTGTTCTCCATACTAGTAGAGAATATGGGAAGAATTAATTTGAGAAATTTCTTAAATTAATTAGAAGATGATTTATGTGAGTAAAGTTAGGACATAGAGAAAGTAATTTTGGGGGAAAATAAAGAGTTCAATATCGTGAAATAAAGTACATCCCAAGGTACAATTTATAGTTAAATGTCTTATTTGTTGGGAACATGTGTATCATCTAGAAAAATAACCTAATCCAAAGGATTAATCTAAGAAAAATAAATGGAATATGCTCTAATAAACATTGAAGTGGAATAATTGAATTTTTTATATGTTGGGGATTGAGATTTCTGCTGTATAAATGTTTTATAAAAAATATAATTTCTATAATAATCAAAAAACATATACAGATTGTTTGATAGTAGTTTTCATTAAGGGTTTGAATGAATGTTATGAATGATATAGATAACCCAAAAATTGATTTTGTTTTATGGTAATATTTTTTGGAAAAAATGATTTAGGGATAGATAAACCTTATTATGTGACTATGGTTGAGACAATAATTTTTATTTGGGATAAAGAGATTATTTATTATGAAAAAATGAATTGGATATCATTGTTGACCGTGAAATAGTTTTTTGATTTGATAATAATGTGATTTATGTTAACGTTGACTATGTTTAAAATATGTTTTTATTTTTTGAATATATTGGATAGTATAGGATTTCATATAATGAATAAGGAAAATTTAAATTTTCTTTATGTATATTTGTTTTCATTGAAGAAATATGGTTAATTGGGATGCCATAATGTTTTATAAAAATATATGATCAGAGTATCTAGATATTTTTTATTTTTTATTAAAAGAAATCATAAGTTTTCGGGTATTGAATTTTCGTTATTTTTTAACTATTTCTGATGTTTTACTAGATTTTTGTTTATTTTTATTTTGTTCAAACATATTTTGGAGGATTTGAAAGATTAAATTTTATTGGATTGATTATATTGAAAATTGGGTATTAATTTTGAGTAATTAGAGATTAATGTTATATTGGATCCTATAAAATGTTTCCATATTTAATAACTAGTGTTAACCATTTTGTTTTAGGTAAATATTTTTATACAAAATGAATGGCTTTATAATTATTATGGATCTTACATTTCATTAAAAATAACATTTAGTACTCCAGGAATGAAACAAGTCAATTTTTTTGAATATGGATTAAAATTATTGGATTATAACTAAAACAAAAACCAATGGGTGCAATTAAGTTTTTGGGTTTGAATAAATAACATTAGATCATTTTTAAATATTATATGGAAAAAAATAATTCCTCAACTAGAAGTAAAATAATATTCAAAATGAAAATGTTTTCCTTTATATAAATTCTCTTAAGGAGTTGATGGTGATACTCACTCATCACTAATATATGAATTTTTCCTTTAAAATTATCATTACCAAAATCTATATCTAAACTTTTTATTATTTTGAAATTATATTTTGTCTCCAAATTCATATTTTTAATTCATTTTAATATTTTCCTTATCTTGGAACACATTTATGTGTTATTTCACATAACTATCTTGTTACCATGTTCCTCTTTGAATTTTATATCTTATTCTCTCTTTTTATATTATGGGTTTTCAAAAATGTTATTTTCAAATATACTACCTTTAATTTAATATTTGAAGACTATGAGGGGATATTTTATTTTTTCTTAGGATAATGTATCACCTCAATATATTAGAATATATTTTTCTTCATAAAAACTGTTTGTGTATGTAGATTGTTATACATGCAACACTAAGTCAATTTGAACATAAATATAGTAAATAGTTTTAAGTTTTCCATTAAATTGGAATTTATGAATAGTAATTACAAAAATCTGGGAAAATATTTATATATTTTTTTAAAATCGTAAAATTTATTCATTGATACATAATAAATATGTAGTCAATTTACAGGAAATTCATTTTATACTTCATGAAGCTGTTTTTTTAAATAGATTTTATAGAATTTTATGTACATAATAATTATAATTTATTTCTACCATTTTTAGTAAAATTATTTGAATAAATTAATATAATTTTTTATATCACCATGTCAAAATTCTCTTAGGTTTATATTTTGGTGTTTTCCTAAAAATATTTCTTTTTAAATAGTCAAAAAAATTATTTTTTAAAAACAATCATTTCTATTAAAGTAGAAGTCCTATTATTTTTTAATTTTTTTTCATAATATAAAATAATACAAAATAAATAAAAATAATTACGCAGTAATAATTATTATACTTTATTTTGGTATATGGTTGTTTTTATTGATAAAAAACTATTTCTAAAAAACAGTTTTTATGTCCACACCATATTAATATCATAATAAATTAAATTAATCAGTATTGATTAATTGTTTTTTGGAAATTTGTATATTATAAATTAAATATAAATAAATAAATTTTATATTGCGTTTTATGCAAGGAATGAAATTTATTTATATTTTGTTTTATTTTTTAAGGTATATTTTATAAAAGGGATTTTTATTATGGGATTCATTCGTAGTTAAAATTAAACTATTATTCTTAATGAAATTGAATATGATTAAATGGATTCCATATTTTTAATCATAAGAATTAATATGATCTATTAGGTTAAATATTTTTTTCAATGTTATAAATAAAAATATTAAAAAAATTACCACTATTAAGGTTAACTCGTGTTAACTAGGGTTAAAACGAAGATATGAGGGAAGTATTGCACCACAAGACTTTAAAATTCATATTGTTTGAATATATTTGAAAATTATATAATAATAACTAGGAACATATGGACATTTATATCTATTTACCCACAAATATGACTATATTATGGAAATTATTTTTGAAAATCGATGTGTGTCCTTCCCCTCATATATAAAATGGTATGACTCCTAATACCTTATTCACACAATATGAGAATTATATTTTGGTTATAAAATATTAAAATGAAATACTATATTATTCCATTAATAATATATCATAACCTCCTAGCATAATACAATCAATCAAGTAGTAAGGATTAAGGTAATGGAGGACTCTCGAATTAGAGTTATAAGTCTTAACCATGCCCATTCATTTTTATTTCATCATAAAAATTAAGTAATATATTTTTTACCATAAAAATGGTTAATTTATTTTATTAAATATATTTTTATGTTATTATGATTATAGAAAACCTATTTACCATCTCTTTTCAAATAAATGGTAGATTAAAGTATCACTCAGTTGTATGCGTGGGATACCTCATCTACTTAGTGATACAACACATTTTCCATCAAAAAAATCCATGGACAGTAAATATTATGGGTTTAATAACTATATAATAAATTTTAAACCCAATTATTATTTTTATATTATAATATCGTATTTATCTTATTACATTAAGATGTAGTGGGAAAAGATAATTTATTTCATGCATATGTGTGGACGACCACCTACATGAAGCAATGTCATTTGTTTATCATTTAAACTATTTATGGAGGGTAATCAGGATATATTAAATGAAAATATATTATATTCAATATATAATAATAATAATATAATTTTTAATTATAATTTACCTCGCTTTTTTTGCATCCATAATAAAGTGGGAAAATCACTTTGTGTACGACTGGATAATCATCTATAAGAAGTGATATAATTTATTTCTAATTACTAATTAATATGTATGGTTATATATATATGATGAATATATATGATCTTTATATAATGATTCAAATTATGTAAATTGATTAACTATGACCAATGTTCAAGATTCATAACTGACGAACAAAAACTTATTTGAGAAACAAAGCCATTAACACCTGAAATAATGACTTTAATAAATAATAATTAATAAAATAGAATAAAAAAGGTAAAAATGAATCATATATGATATTATATTTTATCAATATCTTCTCTAAATTTGTTCATAATATATTTAAATTTATTATATGTGATGTTTAATTTTAGATGAATCATGAATAACATAAGTAAAGCCTTATGTCTCAATTCATTTTCATTTAATCATATTTTATTGTTATTTCAAATTTTATTCTTTTATATGGTATATATACTTCAAAAGAATTTATTTTGGAAAAATAGATTATTTATTTTTAGTTATTTATATAACCTTATGATTTCCACTCTTCTATTCACTTTTATTTCAGAAATTACTAAATATATTAGGGTTGTCGTCTCAATTTAACTTCATTGAGATTTTTTTTATTGTGAAATTAACATATTTTGTGAGGTGCATATATTTCCCTATTGAAAATTAATAATTTGAATATATTTACATTCATGTGATTTAATGTTTCATTTGGCATTATATAATTCAAAAGTTATCAGTACTATAAAGATTTTGGGTTACAATGCCATTTTTATCTAGATTATTTATGTTTAAATTTTATGATAATGAAAATATATGATCTATCTCTCACTATTTTTATTTATATTATAATACAATGGTTATATATAGTGATTAAATGTTTCCCTTTCATTTTCCACTAATTATATACTCAAAAATAACAGATTTTTCTTTAAGGAAAACCTACTTCATTTCTCTCTTCAGAATGGGATCATTTTTCACGTCAATATTTTCTTTATAAAGCCTTTATGAAAGTATTTTATTTCTAAACATATTTTTAAATTTCATTTATGACTAAATTTTACTTTATTTTATATTATTTGGAAAAAAAATTCTTATCATATTACAAATATGTTACAGTTCTATTTTATTAAAAATGTGAGAGAATTGTTTAATAGACCTGCGTGAACATGTTTCAATTCCATCATGAACACAATTTTATTTTATTCACTCATATCAAATTTTAAAATTTTTTCTAATTCAAACGTTTTCCTCAGTTTTTTATAAAATATTTAAATTCTTTATTACTCATTTATAATAAAAAATTATTTTTCCTAATGAAATTTATAGTAATTTTTTTAATGTATTGTTATCTTTAACAACATTATTTTATGGTACATAGGATTATATATGGATTTGATCCACTAGTATCATAACTATTAATTATATGGATGGTTTATGATTATGATTATGACATATTTATAAAACCCATATACTTTCCACTAGTTATGATTTGATGATATGATACTTGTTTTGTAATATTGTGTAACACATATATATAATTTAAAATACATATTGAGAGAGACCTGAATTATATATCCATATAATGAATTGGGTAAGGATATATATATCATGAGATAATAATGAGAATAATGAGGAGTGAACCTAGTTTATAATGTAACCTTGTCTAATAATATTGTCTTCTGAGTGAACCTCGACTAAGGTAATTATGAAATGATGATTAATCTGAATCCACTATACCAGTATTGTTAGTCATCCTTCAATAAGAAAATAGTTTTATATTCTTATTTGTATTACATAAATTTATGTCTAATTATTATGATATTTTTTGATGTCTCGTGATTTATTACTAATGATTCAACACTCTTATATTTTATGTAATTTGATATATAAAACATTTTTTATGTCTCTTGATTATGAACTATGAATTGATGGGTGTGTTTTTATATTGTTAATATTATGTTCTCAAAAACATTTTAATATCATATTATCATTGATTTATATCTCTCATTTTTACCCTTATTGAGCATTTAAGCTCCCTTTTTCTTGTATTTACCTTCCCTAAGTCATATGGAAAGGTTTTATATACGATATGTATAGGAGTGGTCCATTAGTGAAGAACTAAATAAGAAATGATATAGATATTTTCTGTAAAAGTTTGTTAAGAATCCATGTTTATAAAACACTAAAACTTTATGTTTCTGAAATTGATAATAGTGATTTGTACTGAATTTCTACTGATAAGATTTATTATTTATGTATGATTTTGATGGGGTATCTATATTAATATTTCCTAACATCAATGAATGAAATTTATTTTATTTCAATTAATTAAACATTTTACCAATATTTTCAATGGATTCATGTTACTTTAATATTCATTCAATCATATATTTCTAAAAAATAGATCATTTTTCATTATTCTATATTATTCTATAACTCATGTATTTACATTTCCTTATGATATTTATTATACAAAATAAGTTAAATTCTAGTTATTTGAACCTATGGTTATGATCTTATTTGTGTTGTGTGATCTCTACCATTATATTACTAAAAGATCAATTATCCATAATTGAAATATCCTCTCTGTATTCTACATAGTTTTCAACAAAATTAAATATGTAACGTCATTTTATTCTTCTAGGATATGATCTTACCTACTTCTATATGGTCTATGAAATGAATAGTTTCTATTTCTATCATGTCATATACATGTCTACACTTTTAAATAACTTTAGTACAGATTGTTTCCTTACTTTCACTTTTAGATTTATTAAGTAGTTCTTCATTATCAATAAAAAATATATTTTCCCTCGAATTTAATATGTGGGACAAAATATTCTTATATAAAGAAGAAGACTATATTATTTTATTTATTTACCACCCTATCTTATTATTCATAAGAGACGTTTAAATTATGATAATAAAATAAGTATTTTATAATTATTCTCCCTATTTTTACTCCATGTTTACATTAGAAGTGGGAATCAAAATATTAAATTATTTAGATCTTAAGTTTTTTAAAATATAATCAATATTGGATCAACATTCCTAATACCTATTTTTAACTTACTTGGATAGACAAAACCACACAAAAAGGGGGTAATGGTGGATCAATGTAGCCTAATATTAACAAATAAATATTTTCCCCGACTTTACCATTATTCTTATTTTTTAATGGATCCCTCCCTCTCCGTATCTCTGCTTTTTTTTTACTTTTTTGTATTAATGAAATAGTAATCATTAATGTATAAAAAATCCATATTTCATTTTTATGGTTCACTCATAATTTGTGAAATATTCCTTAATGTATGGTGGTTTTTATCCCCTTTTAAAATGGAAAATCATTTATTATCAAATATCAACCATGATAAAGGGGATACTATGAACCCTTTTCAATTATCCAGTAACTAGATTACATATAAGAAATAACTTTGTCTATTTATAAGATTTTTCCCTGGCCATTCCTTCCTTCCCAAATTACCAATTTTAATAGATCCTTTTTAATTATGATCTATAGCTAAGAATATGTTTCCTCTCAATTTTATGACCTTTATTTCATTACTCATATATATAGAAATCAGACGGATTTTATCATACTATATTATATAGTAATATCAATGGATTTAAATATTATATTATTATGATATCCTAGGATATATTTCTTACTTATTTTTCATATCTTATAGCTAGTAAATAGTGTGAAATTGTTTATCTATATCCCCTCTTCTTCTTATTTAATTCACAAAGATGGTCTTTCACACAACTTGTTATATATCTTATTTACGTGAACATAAAGGATACCTGCTACAAAACATTTGTTCTCTCTATCTAAATAAAATATTTTATGATATTTATGTTTCTATTAATATACATAGAAACACTCCAAGATATAGTTTTCATACAGTGAATATGAAAATCCTTCTATATATACACTTCATTTTTACATCATTCATGAATATCTAAACTCATTTTAACTAATAACACATATTACCTCCTTAATAGTGATTCACTAATATCTAAAAAATATCGACAATTTTCATTATATCATATTTTCAAAAAAACTATATTATTATATCCACATGTATGTGAACACATGTATGATCTCTTTCAGTGTGAATATTATCATAAAAATAATTAAACTATTTGATTTCAAGATTAATTTCATCGAATCCTGACTATCTTCTTCATCGTGTATTCCATTCTTCATCTCGAGTAGATATAATTTCTTTTTATTTATTTTAGGATGGTTCAATTCATCATGTAGAAACACATTAACTACTATTAATTTCATTGAATTAATGTATTCAACGAAATATAAATCCTTAAGGGATCTTGATATTTATATTTGTGATGAAAATCATATCATCATCCAAATACAAACCTTATTTAAAATAAATATTTAGTGGTATATCATATTTTTGGAATCTAATAAACTTTACGTATCATGTTGTATCCTTGAGTACCATTATATATGAGTCAGAGAACCCTTACATATCATATTTTAGTTTTGTACTTCGAAAAATTTCATAAATCCATTATATTAAAATTATGATCAACATATTACATATCCCATTGAACATTAACCTTTGGGACAATTTAGAATTTCATAAATCTTAATTATAAAAATTGTATTTTTTCCATTATCGAATATTTCCGCATTATAGAAACTTATATGTGTGCCAATATTTATTATAGTGAACCAATTCATTTTCTAAGGATTATTTATCATGGTGGTATTATGTATTAAATTCTATACTCAAATGGAATTTTCTATATAAAACATCTAAAAATTTTACGACCTTTATATAATATTATAAGAACCCTTTCATATCAAATTTTTTTAAACTTTTCAAAGTTTTTATTCATCCTCTTGAGTTCGCATTAATAAAAACTATATACAGTTATATATGAGCTATTTAACACATACATATATACTAGAGAATTACTATGTATTAGAACTTTTCCATATTTCAAAAATCATAAAAAAATAAGATTTTTTCTTATCCACTATAATTTCATAATTACTATTAAATAGGTAGTAGTATACTGCATTTTTAACATACAACATCAAAACATTACATATCTTCATCAAAACATTTAAACAAATATTCTATTCTTTATAATTATTCTCCTGAAATTATATTTCATTTAATAACACAATTAATGAACACAATAATTTATCTAACCTTCATGAATCTATTTACTACAATTGATAAATAATTTTTCAAAATTAAATAACTATTTTTGAGTTTTTCAATGTAACTTCAACACCAAAACCAATTTTTAAACTAAATTATACAATTATATTCTTCATGTGACATCAAATGTAACCATATGAAAGTAAATTTGATTGAACTTAATAGAAATATTTATCAACTTCATCATAGTTTTATAATATTTTGTTATATTCAAATTCAATGGGAAAAATAAAAAACATCTTAAAAAATATTTTTGCATGAAATATCAGGAAATTATAATAAAAACATCTATAAAATGTTCCCCAATTGATATATGTCACTCAAAATTATTATTGTATGAAAATGAAATACTTATTCAACCTTTTCTATATGTAAATAGTCCTCCATGTATATAAAATGTTACATCTTCCATATTGATATGAATAATTAATAAAACCTACATTCATAATTCGAGGAATTTATCTATTCCCCGTGTATTTTTTACAACTCAACATATAATGAAGCATGTCTTGAAATCATTAACCATCTCAAAAAAAATTGGTTCTATTCTCTACATATAATATTATCTTCCAAATACATATTATAATCACTCGATTTTTCTTTATAATTATTAATAAAAACACATTTTAATATCAAGTTCATTAAACATAAGTAGTATGACCAATATGTGTTGGATATTGATTAATAAACCAATAAATCAAGAGTGAAATGTGTCCCATGATTAATGAATATTTTCAATGGAAATAGGAAAATTTATGGGATCATTGGTTTAAGATAAAACAATATTTTCCCAAGTTTTATGAAATATATATATTTTAGTAGAGATATACTTATTCATAGAAAAAAATATAACAATGTTGTTAATGAAGATTTAAAAATACAAGAAGTTACTGATTGGAGAGTCAAGATATGATACCCAGGAAAGCTCAGTTAGAGGAAGACCTCTGACCAATTATTAAAATAAAGGAAAAGTTCAGAAAAAGGGTACAACACACCTAAAAAACAACAACATATCAGAAAACATCAAGCCCGTCACCATATGGATGATTAGCTGCTTCATCCACAGAAGTCGATTCCCACTCGGAGCTTTCATAGTGCTTGAGAATCTTGTCATGATTGATTCTCAAATTCAACTTTTCCAGAGAAATAAAATCTTTAGAGGATTTCATTCCATTTTTATAACCAGAGGTAGCCCCGGGACAATTCTCCCTCTTGGAGGATGATCTGGTAGACATCGTATTCGGAAGGTAAGAATAATTTTTCCTCGGCCTTCTCCTTGGTGGAGCAGTCATATCGTCGTCACTTAAAGACACCTTATTTTTTCCACCTTTCACAATATCACTGTAGGACTGTTTGGAGATAATATTAACATTTTATTTATCACTATCAGAGGCATTTTTCCATATTCCATTTATGTGCACATGATCTGTCGTTTGACAGCCAACATTTCCTCTAATCAAATTTCCCTCTGGCGCGGATAGACATCCTCCGCCTGGCTGTTTCACTTCCGTGTTAGTATCAATTGTTGGAAGACATTGAAGAGGAACCTCATTGCCAAGACCATAAAGGGTATTCTTCCCTATTTTATCCTTGATTACTGCAGGCTGATAATAGGAATCACACAACAAATTCTCTGGGCCAGTCTCTTGTGGGCCTTTTTCTATGGGGCACCATTCTTATTCAATAATCCCTAAAACTGGTAACAAGTAGGAACATTTGCCATCTGCAACTGTCCAGCTCCAGGGTCATCCGCCACAGGACTCTTCTAGCTCCTAAGATCCAAGTTCAGATTGTCAAAGACCTGCTTCATCGACGGATTAAAAATAGTTCACACTTCATTCACCACAGCAGCATGCACAACAGCCCCTTCATTAACATTTTGCATATCCCCACACCCCGCTGCAAGGTGATTTTGCTCTTCCACCACAGCACAACCCATGGATGATGCATCCACACTCACGATTTGCTGCTTCCGTCCACTAGAAGGAGAAGTCTCCATATCCCCAACCCTTTTCTCATTCTCATCTGGAGCAGAACAGACCTCACCCCTCACCACAAGCGTCACATTTAAGTCTGAAGGTCCAGTATTGCCCCCATTTTTAGCGTACTTTCGGAAATCAGAGACCCAGTTTCCCTGCATATGACAGAAGGAGCAGAGATTGACCCATGAATAATAGAGAATAGATTGAGCATGTCTGTACTCTTCTTCAATCACGATCCACACCAACTCTAGAGGTGGATGTGCTAACTCCATTTCAACACAGATCCGCGCAACCATTGGGTGTGAGAATGAAGCTGTATAATGATCGCAACATATAAATTGTCCAATGGACTTCCCAATTGACCGTAGGAGTCCAAGGTTCTGGAATGGCAGTGACAACCCAGGAATTTGAAGCCAAATCGCCGAGGTTGGCGAGTCCTGATTCATGTGATGTTCAAAAGACCAATGAATGAGGTGAAAATGAAAACCATGAACAGATATACTTGAACTTGACTAGGCTCTAATCATATCATCCTCATCAGCAAATTAGAGGAGGATTTTTTGTGTCCCCAAAATCCCAACAGAAACTCGATGAGTCAGACCCCATTCCTCATTAACATTCTTGGAAAAGACCTCCACCATAGGCCCCCTCCGCACAAATCTTGCAATCAAGGCCATGGAAAATATTTAACACGCTTCATCGAAGTCCTAAATAGAGATTGGAACCACATGCTGGCCATTGATGCAGACATGGACTTTCAGAGAAACATTTATGCAGGGAAAGAGAAGGGAGGTCATACCTGGATGACAAAAAGGACCTTGGCCCCCGGACTGGACTCCCGGAGCATCATCAGCAGTATTCAGGTGGAACCCCTCCCCTAGAGGAGGAGGAGGGGCCGCTACATCGACCATGTCATAGGGTCGTCAAGATATGATAAAATAGATTGTAAATTATATGATTAAAAATACCATCTCAAACAATGTAATTGAATAATGATTCATTGATTAAAAAATAATAATCTGATATTGTTTCCTATATTTGAGAATTTTTTTAGTTGAAACTAGTTTTTGGTTATTCCAAATGATGATTCTTGATTATATACTTCTGAAATTTGAGTTATAGATGAAATAATATATGTATCTAGATTTTTATTGCAAATAACAATATAAAAATAGAAATATTAGATAATGTGATAAATATATCCAAGAGAACATGTGAAATAAAATAGATTGTTAATTCTATACCACTAGAGTGTTTGAAATTTGAATCATTTGGATTTGGAAGATGGTACTCTAATGTTGAGATGGATAACAAAAGGTAATTTTTAATGGAATTTGTATAGATGTAAATATTATTTGAATATTTATATTGATAAGATATTCTATGTATGAGATAATTATTAATACAATATAATATTCCATAATTAGATTATATAAATTTATTGTTTGGTGAACTAATATATAGAAATATGTAATAATAAATCCAATGTTGAGTTTAGAGAATTATTAAAATTGAAAAATGTAATGAACCAGAATTATATCAATGAAATTTTTCTTCGTTTAATTATTTAATGTTGTATAAATCACAAAAAATCACTTATATAACACAATACAAAATTTATAAATGATGAATGAATGAAATAAGCGGTATTTATAAAAGTTTAGGATCATATACCAATAGAATGGTAACTTGAACTTTGGAAGATTAATATAGACCTTATGAATAGTAAGCCATACAATAGAATAGTAACATAACTAATGAATGTATAATATAAATTTATACATCCTATAAATAAAAATATGATATTATTATATTTTGGTTTAAGTAAGTAAATGGTGTGAAAATGATAAATTATGTTATGGTATTTTTATAAACCATAAATGTTTATTTGAAATTGTGTAATTAATTTAATGACTTGATAGAAAATTTATTTTCATAAAATAAATTAATAATTTAATTTTTTTGTCTTATGATTATGATATAATTTTATGTGTCCTTAGTTAATTTTTGAAAGTGTCATAAAATTATTTATATTATTAAAATTGGTATTATTTGAATATATAATGATTTTAATTAAATTTTAAATTTTTCATATTTATAAAATTATTTTCATTAAACATATTCCATTTTATAATTCTAAACCTCAAAAATGGTTTGGGTTCATATTTTGTATTTTTCTAACTAACATGAATTTTTTGTGAATTGTAGAATATGATAATTCATTACAAATGCTAAATACATGAATTATTGAGTCATGGATGATGTATGGATAATGTAATCCTATCACCACAAACACTACTTAATTATTTTAATATATTTAGTGATAATTTTCTATCTAATCATCATCTTGAGTCAATATAATAAATTAATGAATGAAATAATGAGCAATCACCCCTCTTCTCTACTGTAAATACAACACCTAACCGCATCATCTCCTCACACCAGTAAATATTTGATCCTTGTAAAAATTCAACCCAAACCTCTTACCAGAACCCTTTCCCATGTCCAAGATCTTTTTTTCCCATCAAAAGACCAAACCCTTTTCCTTTAGAAGGTTTTCAAGGAAGAGAAAATCAAGAGGTGAAAACCTATGTTTTTCTTTTAATTTCATTTCAAGATATTTTACATCATTATTTTATCCCCACCACCCCTTTAAAAAGTAACATGATATCTCAAGTATCTTCTATATAGTGTAATTTTATTATTTTTATGGAATTAAAATCATTAATTCTCTTGCCTCTCATTTTTTTCTAAAAATGAAAACATCTTCCATAATGTGTTGATTTATTGCGTTAAAGGATAAAGAGATTATATTTTACATTAACTATTTCAAGGCTGACCATAAAACTATATTTATGGTCAAAAAATATTATAATAAATGTATTGTAGACTATTTAATGTAATTAAACCATTATATGTACAATATGATAATTAATAATACAAAACTACTTGGGGATTATCGAAAAACTGCCAAATAATTCAAACGATTATCACTAACGTCTTATCTAATAATTCATCCTCACACAAAATAACCAAATGAAAAATATAACGATTTAATATTAACTATGTTCATTAATAAATTAAAATTTAAATTATGGATAACTATTCTAATTTTACATGTTCATTCATACACATATACAAGTAAATTGATCATGAAAACCAGGGAAACGAAGGCTACCAGAACAAAAAAAATTGAATCTTATAAATCATAAAAGACCATAAATGTATATAATAAAATTATAATAAATAAATTAAATTTCTAATGAGTTATGAATTAAATTATAAATGAATCTAATATCATTACACAAGTAGTTATGTACAAGTGCAGAACTCTTTCGGTCATAAGGTAAAGGTTTCTTCCCAAACCTCAATTTTTCATTCAGGATACGCTTTCTCTCACATTAACACAATGTAATTATTATTAATTACTATTTAATCCTATTAAATTATGTTTTAATTTTCTATATATATGAACCTATAAGAATAATTATTTCTTTGATGTGGTGTTAGATGTTTTATGAGGATCCTTTCTCAATTCTTCCTGCTACGCAATCCTATTTAAAAGGAACTTCTGGATTTCTTTCCCATTTTCATGTATCATCATTAAATTGTTTTAATACACCATTAATTTTATAAAATAAATAATTTTATCACTAAAAACGATATTTTTTCATTTTTGACTTTATACTAACCATTATGGAAATTACAAATGATTTTTCCAAAAGAACTCTTCTTTGAAAAGTTAGAAGTGTATTTATCTCAAGAATTCCTTGATTATTTTATTATAGTATTTTTATATATTTCAATTCCTCTGTTGAATATTTTGATTTATTGAGATTTATATATTATAATTATCATCTAATATATTTTATTAAATGGTTTATGATTTGTTTGATTGTGGATGTGATATCTTACTATTCACCATACTACTCAGAATGATTAGTGGTTACATTTATAGATTATGGAATTTTATTTAAATTTCATATTGATATGTTTTTTATGTATAAACCCATTCATATAAGGAATTAACTCGACTTATTAAGTTATGAGAGAGGCCCAATATATCTCCTCAATGTATTAGTAGGTCTTGTGAGACAAACTAGACTGTGTTTTTACCCATTATATAAGGTGTCTGGGACGAGGCCTTGACAGTATGTTTATGACATATTGAATTACTTATTCCTTAATTATGGATTAGGTAATTTATATTCCATATGATTATATGACAAGTATAATATCCATGTTTATGTTTTATTATATAATTATTTAATCATCTTTTGTTCCTTGCATAATATTCTCAAGAATATGTTTTAATGGAATGTGTTTTTAGTTATTCACCATGCATTATTGTTTGTTTTAATTATAAATTTATCTGTATTTCTTAACCTTAATTAGAATCTAAGATCACCCCTTTATTATGTTTTATTTTTTTCCCTAGGATGGGAATGATTTATATTATAATTAATTGGCAAGGATAATCTATGATTTTATAGGTGTTTCCAATGGAATTTAAATATTGTACTTTCTTTCAAGTTGTAATGTAAAGTTAATGTATGTAATATATATTCCAAAACTACTAAACTGATTGGTACTTTGGGATTTGAGTATTTTATCTATTCCAATGTATTTATTTAAGGATCCTGGTCTCAGATACTAGGGTTAGGGTTTATACAGTTGGTAATAGAGTATGTTTAGTAGAAACAATTGAAACTAGATTTTGAAAACATAGATTAGGAAACATAACCCTAAGAAAGACTTTGAGGATTATAATTGAAGAAAATTATAGAATTTTGGTAAGTTATAGATTATGTGGGTATTCCTAGAAATACATCCATGTAAGGATACTAAAAGTGGGCATGGTTCTGACATAGATGTACCTAGGGGTAACAACTCGAACAAGGTGTCCTAGGAATGACTCAGGGCAACATGGTTTGATACTTTTGGGGGTAT
The DNA here is from genome assembly GCA_963277665.1 of Viscum album. NCBI lineage: Eukaryota > Viridiplantae > Streptophyta > Magnoliopsida > Santalales > Viscaceae > Viscum > Viscum album. Next base: position 91,539,072 of record OY728147.1, read on the forward strand.
GTTTAAGATAATTCAAATTTTAATTATAAATAATTATAAAGGATTTAAAAGTAAATATGTCCCCAAAGAAACTATGTTTATAATTATGAGATTACCTTTTCATAAATCCCATTATATGTTAAGTGTTTTACTAGTTTGAAATTATGAATCATGATTTAAAAAATTAATTTAGTGTATGAAATTGTTCATAAATGGAGCACAGTGGAAGAAATGGAAACTATATCAATACAAGTATCTCATATAAGTATTTCCCTCCAATGAATGATAATGATGTTGGGTCTAGAGCTGAAAATGTAGTTGAGTTTCTTATAACAATATTGGGAGAACTGAATCAAGTTATGAGTAATAACATTACATTTATGGATCATCCTGATCCACAATGGGGTGTAACATTGTTAGACCACTTTATACAAAAAAGAACTCTAATATTAAATTGGACTTCAAAAAAATTTATTATTGATAAGTGTATAAGTTCCATAGAGAATATACTTCTTGATATATGATGTAATGAAAAGGAGAATGTTTTCTTGTCAATTTATCATCTCTCGATAGATGTGGATCAATGGTGGTCATCAATTCAAAACATGAAGTTGGAGGAAGAAACATCAGCAATGGAATGTGAGTATTTTAAGGATATATTGTTAGAAAAATATTTCAATTATGAATAGTGAGCGGATATAAAGATACAATTATTGAATATGAGGTAAAAGGTAGATGATAATGTAGCTAAGAATGAAACCAAATTTACATTGTTAGCAAGGAATACTTTATATAACATAATAAATCCAAATAGTAAGATTTTTTAGTGCTTTGATGAGTGATTATCATTCCTTGAAATGGCACTACTCTCCCAAAATCTCTTATAATATGAAAATATATTCTGATGTGCTATCAAGATAGAAAAATAATTCTCTAAGTATTATGAACTTAATAGAAATTAAGAGAATAAGAGGGATGTTGAACACTCTAGAAAAGGAAATATTAAAAAGGAGAATAAGGGAAGATTTGAAATTTAATCATGTGATAATTGTGGGATTAAACACCCTGGAATGTTCCTGAAAGGGTATGGTAGATTGTTACAAGTGGGAAGAAAAAAATCCAACAAGCCCATGATTTCAATAGAAAGAAAGAAGCTACCAATGTTCAATGCTATAATTGTATAGATATAGGAAATTATCAAAATTATTGTCCTAACCATCTAGGAATATTTCCCCAAAAAATGACAAGGGAGAAAGTACAAACGTCAGTGATCACAAATGTTGAGGTTAAACGTCATAATGATGTGGAGACATGTATTTTATTCATTTAATAAAACATATTAATTGCTTCATTTGATTTTGGATCATCAAATTCATTTATAACTTTCTAGTTTTCCATGAAAATTTTGAATTTCCCTTTTGATTTAATAAATGAATTTTCATTAAAAACTCTTAAGGAAAGTATCGTTGAAACAAATATGTGTTGTTCATTACCCTTTATAACACATAACCATGCTTTATTTTCTGACCTTGTCATCATACCTATGATTCAGATTGATATAATCCCCAATATTTACTAGATTTAAAATTATGATGAAAAAATATATTGCAAAAAGAAGAAAATTATGGTTTATTTGGAAGATATATAATCCCTTATCTTTAGATTAGAAACATTATCATGTGAGTAATATCCCGATCTAACTCTAGGAGATATTCTAAATGAAATTATTTGGGGGAAGTGAAAAAATCATCTATGTGTGAGGAAATAAATATTCACATTTAAGATGTAAATATTGTGCAATAATATATTGATGTATTTCCTGAGGTATTACATGGACATCCTCTAGATTGGGAAGTTTAGTTCTCTATTTATTTAATTCCTCGTGTATGACCTATACCAAAGACTCCTTATAAAATGGTCACTATGGAATTTGTATATCTGAAGAAAAACTGGAGGAACTGAGTGATAAGGGATTGATTCTCCCTAGTGTTTCTCCATGGGGATCACATGTTCTCTTTTTCAATAATATAAATGGATCCATGAGGTTGTGAAATAATTATATATAAATCAATGATAATACAATAATGTACACATATCCCTTGCCTCACATTGATGGTTTCATTGATCATCTTCATGGAGCTTTAAGTATTTTGAAGATTTACCTTCGATATGGATGTCATCAGTTGCGTGTGAGGAAATATGATATTCCAAAGGAAATATTTCAAACCAGGTATTGACATTATGAGTTTACTGTAACACCATTTGGACTGACTAATGTACCATCTTTTTAATGGATCTAATGAACAGAGTGTTCATGGAATATCTTGATGAATTTTTTGTGGTATTTATTTGATGATATCTTGATATATTAAAAAACCATTTAGGACCATGAGAACCACTTATGGGTTTTTGTATAGGCTCTTATATGAAAATAGTTTTATGGGATGTTTAGCAATTGTGAATTAGGGCATCAAACTATTTCATTTCATGGAAATATTGTCTCTAATGATGGAATATCAGCTGCTCTTATGGAGAAAAAGGCTGCACAGGAATGGTAAACCAATGAACATAACCAAGGAATGTAGTTTCATTGGTTTAGTAGGTTACAATTGGAATTTAATTCATAATTTTTCCCAGTTAGCTAACTCGTTATCCAAGCTTACGCATAAAGGGGTTAATTTTGTATGGAAAATATAATGTGAAGAATGTTTTGAATAATTAAAGAAGATATTAGTGAATGCTCCAATATTGACTCTGCCATCAATAAATTCTGTATTTTTTATTTATAGTGATGTGTCAATTAAATAACTCAGATGTTTCCTTATTTAGAATAATATATTTATTTCCTACGCATTGAGGTAGTTAAAAATTCATGAATAGAACTTCCCATCTCATGATCTTCAGTTAGCAGCTGTAATCATTACTCAAATGATATTGAGATACTATCTCTATAGAAAAATATATGAGATATAAATCAAAAGATCTTTAAATATATATCCTCACAAAAATAACTCAACATGAGGTAAACTTGATGGCTTGAGATACTCGTGTATTATTATTATTTAATACACTAGAATATTGGGAAGGTGAATAATGTAAGAGATTCATTGACCTAGAAGGATCATAGAGTTATGAAAAAAATGAGGATTGATTGGGATATTGTGTATATGGTTCTAGAAAATATATATCTAGTAATTATCAAGGAAGTTGAAACATCATTACTTTTTCTATTGGTTTCTTAACCTTCTTTAATTGAAATGATTAATAGTTTTAAATCAAATGATGAGAATCTAAAAAATAAAATTAATGTTGAGAATGATGGGAAGTTGTAAGAATTATTATATGAGGATGGAATTCATAAATTCTAGAAGAGGTTTTGTGTTCCCTCTATACCTGAGATGAAAAGGGAGTTATTGGATGATTCTGATAGATTGAATTTGTATATACACCGTGGTATCACAATGATGTATATGGATTTAAAGAAACTTTTCTGGTGGGATTTTATAATGTGGGAAATTGTTGATTATGTATCAAGACGTTTACTCTGTAAAAGGGGGAAGGCTAAAATACAACATGCTATAGGATTCATGCAACCTCTAACGATTACTACATGGAAATGGGATGACATCTCTATGGGTTTTATCACTATATTACCAAACAATCTAAGAAATAATGATACAATATGTGTAATTTTTGATTGACTCAAAAAATCTTCACATTTTCTATCTATAAGAGAGGATTTTCCACTAGGTATCCTTGAAAGAATCTATATTAATGAATTTGTAAGACTTCATGTAGGACCTCCCTAAATTTTTTTTTGTCATGATCCAAGATTTACATTGAAATTATAGAAATTTATTTAGAAATATTTGGATACAGAGCTTCATTTAAGTACTTTTTATAACCCTTAAACATATGGTAAATGATAATGGATGATCCAAAAATTAGAATACATGTTTTGATCGTTATAACATGAATTTCAAGTCATATCGGATCATTATTTACCTTTTTTATTGTTTTACTGCAATAATAGTTTTCATTCAATTAATCAAATGGTGCCATATTAAAGACGATATGAAAAGTGATTTCGTACACCAACTTATTTGATAAAGATGGTGAAAAAAATATTGTAATATGAGAACATTCAGAATAAATAATAGTAAAGTTAACAACTATTCCAACTCATATCAAAGTAACTCAATGTAGTAAAAAGATATATGCTGCTAATCGAACGAAGGATTTGGAATTTCATATGGTAGATCATGTTTTCTTGTAAGTATCTCCATGGAAGGGTGTTATATGATTTGGGAAGAAATGAAAATTGTGCCCTAGGTAAATTAGTCCATTTGAAATCCTGGAGAGACTTGGAGATATTTCTTATCATTTGGTGATGTCTCTTAGCCTTTATAAAGTACACAATGTGTTCCACATCACTTTTTTATAGAAGTGAATGTCAGACCCAATGCATTTACTCACTTTTGAAGGAGTAGCATTGAAACATTATTTATCTTATTTTGAATAGCCTATACATATTATATATAATAGATAATGGGTGTTGAGGAATCAGATGAATCTTCTAGTAAATGAACATTGGAAAATCATAAAAAAGAAGAGGGGACATGGAAACATAATGAAATTCAGATAAAAACTATCCAAATATTTTTATGAGGTGAAATTTTAGAAATTTCAAGGATAAAATTTTTATTGGATGGGAGAATGTAACAACACAAAATTCTGTCAACAATATTTCCCTTATTATAATAATTTCATGTAGTATAAATCAAATAAAATCACTTAGAGAACACAATACAAACATTATAAATGAATAATGAATGAAATAAAAGGTATTTCTAGAAGTTAAAGATCATATACCAATGGAATAGTAACTTGAAATTTGGAGTAGTAATGTGACCCTTAGGAATAGTAAACCATCCAATAGACTAGTAACACCTCCAATGAAAGTATAAATAAAATTTAGCCATCCTATAAATAAAAATATTATATAATTATATCATAGTTTTTGTAAATAAAAAGTGTTGAAAGGATAAAATAATTGTTGGTATTTTTATAAACCATAAATGATTATTTAAATTTTTCTAATTAATATAATGGCTTACAAGAAAATTTATTTTCATAAATTAAATTTATAAATTAATATTTTATTTTCTTAGGATTATAAGATAATTTTATGGGACATTATTTAATTTTTTAATGTGTCATAAAATCGGTTATAATATTAAAATAAATATTTTTAAAATAAATAATGATATTAATTAATAATTAAATTCCTCATATATAGAAATCTATATTCATAAAATGGATTCCATTTTTTAATTCTATAGGTTGAAAAATGTTTAGGGTGAATATTTTGTATTTTTCTAAAACACTTTAATTTATGTGAATAGTAAAATATGATAATTTTATATAAATGTTGAATAAATGAATTATTAAGTCATGGATGATTTAGAGATAATGTAAGAACATAATATAAAAATATCCTTCATTATTTAAATATATTTAGTGATAATTCCAAAACAATTCATAGTCATGATCCAAACTAATTAACTAATGAATGAAATAATGAGAAATCACCTCTCTAATCAACTATAAATACCACCACTCGCCATATCTTCTCCCAAAAACATTAAATCTTTGATATTTTTTGTATTTTTGGCCAAAACTATTCATTATCCCCTTCCTAACGTCCATGATCCCTTGGTCTCATCAAAATACCAGAATCTTTTCTTTAAGGTGGTTCTAAAGGAGGAGAAAATCTATAGGTAAAAACCTATATCTTTTTATTTTAATTTCTTTTCAGGTACTTTTCATTTCTAATTTTCACCTAACCATCCTATCACAATGTAACATGATATATCCAATATGTTCTATATAATGGAATTTTTTTTCTTTAGGGAATAATCCTTCATAAATTATCTTTCCTCTCTTTTTGATCTAAAAATGAAAACAATAACTGTGAAGTGTTGATTTATCACATTCGAGGATAAAGAGTTTTCAATTTAAATTAATTTCTTAAAGTTTTCCCATAAAACCATTTTTTGGTTAAAACCGATTATAATATATTTATTATATCTTATTTAATATTCTATAACCATTATAAATTCCTGATGTTATTAATAAAACAAAACTAATATGTGATGATAGAAAACCCGCAAAACTAATATTAATGGTTATCACTCACGTCTTATCTAATGATCCATTATTACCTGAAATAACCAAATGAATTATATAAAAATTTAATTTTTTATATGTTCATTAATAACATATAATTTTAATTCTGGATAACTATTCCCATTTTACATGTTATTTCTAACATATATACTAGTAAACTGATCAGGAAAACCAAGCAAACGAATGCTCCCAGAATGATTAAATTAAATCTTATAACTCATAAGAGGACCATAAATTGACTAAATATAATTATTATAAATAAAATAAATGTTTAATTGGTTCATAATTAAATTATTAATCAATCAAATTTCTTTATCTATGATGTTAATCACTAGTGCATAATGCTTTCGGACATAAGGAAAGGGTTTCATCTCAAACCTTATTTTTTCATTCGGGATACAGTTTCTCTCTCTTTATCCCAATATAATTCTAATTTATTCATATATAATACTCCAAAAAAATTTGTGACTATTCTATAGATATTTACCTATCATAATAATTCTTTTTGATGAGTAGTTTCATTTTTATAAGGATCCTTTAACAATTCTTCCCGATATGCAAGCCCGATTAAAAGAAACATCTTGATTTCATACCCATTTTCAAGTACTATTCGTAATATATTTTAAGGAATCATTATTTTTCTAAAATCACTAATTTTATCATGTGAAACTATTTTTTTCCATTTCTGATTTTATACAAACAATTATGACAAATATAAATGATTTTTCCAATATGACTCTTCTTGGTTAAGTAAAAAGTGTATTTCTTACAAGAATTATCGATGATTTTAATAATGAATTTTTATATATTTCAATACCTCTATTAAATATTATGATTTATTTAGATTTACTGTTTATTATTATCAACTACAATATTTTATTAAATGGTATATGATCAAATTGACTGTGGATTTTCTATCTTACAATTCTCCATACAACCTAGAATATTTAGTGATTATAGTTACAGATTGGGGAATGTTATTTACATTTCATATGTATATATTGTTTCTTCTTAACCCATTAATATTAAGAATTAATTGGACTTATTGTGTGATGTTTGGGGCCTATTATAACCTCTCAATTCATCAGTAGGTCACATGAGACAAACAAGACCTAATTTTTACCAATAATGTATGGGGTCTTGGCCGAGACATTGACAGTGTATTTATGATGTTCTGCATTATTTATTCCCTCATTATGAAATTATTAATTTTTTTCCATGTGATTATTATAATAGTATAATATCCATAGTTATGAATTATTATGGAATTTTTTAATTATATTTTATTCATTTCATATTATTCTCAAGATTATCTTTTAATAACATGTGTCTTTAGACTATGCCTTATTATTTATGTTTATGATATCTTCCACTATATTTATAAACCTTAATATTAATCTAATCTTACCCCTTTATTATGTTTTATTTTTTCCTTAGGATGAAAATATGTATATTAAAAATGAATTTCAAGGATAATCTATGAGTTTATGTGTGTTGTCACGACCCATCCCCCAGGGCCTGTATCGTGACTACCCCAAGCCCGCCTTCCATATGCCATGGGATGACGACTATCACCAAAGGCGTAATTCACTAAAACTAGGAAGGAATTGCCTTCATAAATCATAGACACACACAACCATAGTACAAGAAGAAGAAAACACTAAGTAAAAAATTTAAAAGAAGTGTACTGAAAGTAATGGGGGATAGAATTCAAGACCAACTGTAAGTTACAAATATAACTGCAAGCAAGTACAACTGAAAAGGGACAAATAGCTGAAAGGTGAAAGCATCTCATGGATCGTCTTTCGGGGTTCCTACCAGAAGGGTTGGTATAGATGGCCTCCATAGCACACCATGTCCATCAGACTCCACCATGTACCGATACGTCGTAAGTTCCTCTTCCGGGTACCATCCAGTCCTGTCACTCTCGGCCTCCGTCAGCACAGTCTGTCATCTACATCCAACACAACGAGGTGCGGGCATAGCCCTTACAGGGGTGAGTACAACGATACTCAGTAGGGACCCCGAGAAACTCAAGGTCTCACAAAATCCAACAAGGATAATCCACAAAGTATGAAATAAACAGATAACCATTACATAGATATATAGCCATACATATATCTAAGTTATCAAGTAAACCATCTCAATCATGAGGAAAACAAAAAGGTCATTGACACAGCTCAAACCAGGATTTTCATTATCGAAACCATGGATTCTGGAGAACTCCTCCTTTTTCGAGTAAAGTGGGCTTGTCGTGACATCAAGGTGCTTCTCACTAACCTTAGACTGCTGAGGTACTCCTCTTGTCGAGTATCGCGGGTCTCCTGCCAACTACCAGGCGCTTTTTCCGCTACGAGTCTGCCACCAAATACAGGGCACTCCTCGTAATAGCCTACAAAGGTACTCTTCTTGTCGAGTACCATGGGTATGCAACCAACTACCAGGCACTCCATTCTCCATGGTTCTGCCGCCAAATACCGGACACTCCCCACCGGGCTAGTCGAATCACTCCAAGTCGAATCGGTCAAGAAGTCGTCAGGTCTATCAACGACTAGGTCTCTGCACTCTGCCTGCTCATCTCCGGGAGGATCCGCTTATCGAGCTACTGTTTGATAATCCAAGTGTCACGAAGTCTCATGTGGAAGTATCTCAAAGGACCACAATGTCATAGGGGTCTCAACGCAACAGACGGCGAGTCAATCGGATGTCCGGTCTGTGAGTTATTGGCATTTTCATCCTTGGGGCCCGGTTGGTTTTTAAATTCAAAACAACCCAACCGTAACCCAACTATGACCAAAAATAAATTGGGATATTCCAATGGAATCATCTTTCTCTATGCTTTCTATCACCACAGACATTTCATTGATCGGACACCTGTGGCCCATGATACGGGCAAAAAGGTGTAATCGGGCCATAGCGGGTTCGGGTCCAGTCCGACTTTGTCGGAATGACCCTGCCTGACCCGGTCTGAACTGGGGTCTGACCAGGTCCAAGGGGGTGGCCCGAACCATGGGGGTGGCCCGGCCCGAAGGCGCGGCCCAGCCTAAAGGCGCAGCCCGACATGATGATGGCCCGGCCCGGTGGCGGTCCGACCCGAGGCGGCCCGGCCTGGGGGCGGCCCGGCCTGGTTGCGGCCTCCCGCTGGTTTCCGCATGGCGCGATGGCGCCACTCTCCTTGTCCAACCGCCGCAGCCCTCCTGGTCTCATCCCTTCATTCTGGTGCTGTACGACAGCACCACGCCCCTCCTGCACCGTCGCGGCTCGGCTCTTTGAGTGGCACGGCAGTTCTGTGCCCTTATGGTGACCTGAAAGCCTTGCGCCTCTATCTTCTTCACAGAAGGCTCGTTTCCGGTTGTCACGTGTACCTCCTCTGTCATCAGCGAAGATGAACAAACAAAGGTGAGGGTCGTGCCGTGTTCGTGCGGTCCGAACCCGCCTCGTCGCAGTGATATCATTCGGTTATCATACCATAAATGTGCTCGACGAAGAATGAGTAAAAAAAATCAAACCCCCTACCTCATTTTTCTTCTGTAGATGAAGTCGTTGGAAGAGGCGGGCATCGATTCCACATTCCTTGCATTTTTTACGCACTCCCAAACATGAGTTGCATCGGCTCGTTGACGACGCTCCATGTTGGTAGGTGTCCAAGGAAGGATTCGAAGAAGGCTGGCGTTCTTCGTTCTTCATTCTTCATTGGAGAAGGCGTAATCCTCCATGTGTTGGGCATCACATCTCTTTTCCAGTGTTTTTCCTCTTGAAGAAGTCATCCCAAAACCTTCCCACAAGCTTCCTTTATATAGGAGAGGGAGTTTTTGTCTAATATTACGTTGGCACGTAATTCAAATTTGGTGAATTAAAAGAGTGGGCCCCACCTAATTAAATTCATGAGAGGTGTCACATTTAATTAGTTGGATTGGCAAGCGGCTCTCCCAAATTAAAGATGGAGAGGTGGGAGGTTTTATCCCCCACCATCAATAGGGGTCGGGTGGTCCCAACCTCTATCATTTAATAGAGAGGTTATGGGTGTTGGGTGGTCCCCACGTTGTAACCTCTCGCGGTAAGTTATGCTCAGGTGGGCCCCACCACTATAAACTATCAAGGGAGGTTGGGGTGTGGCGGTCCCACTATCAACTCCCATGTGGAGGTTCCAACTAATCGCACTCACACATGGTAGCTAAAAAAATAAATGAAAGTGTTGAACTTTATTTTATTATTTTTTTTATAAAAATCCAAAAACTAACTTTTATTCCTAATCGTCTTCCATAGAGGTGAAAGTATTCTTAAGTGATACCGGAGCTTTGAGTTCAATATTTTCCTCAGATTGCAATTCCAAGCACTGGTTCAAAAGTTACAAAACGCCGCTCGCGCGTTTACTGAACTTACCCGAAACAAAGTTTGAAAAAAATTATTATCGGTCACCCCCGACCAACTGCAATTGAGGTTAGGCTCTTCCTAGGTGAAACACGCCCCAACGAACCCAACGGTACTCTCATATATTCATACTGAGTTTCCATTTAGAAGTTATAAATTTTACAATAAAAAAAATTTTATTTAATTATTTTATTTGCGAACAAAAACTAACTTTTTCTGGTGTCCCACACTGACCAAAGTTTGTATCTGCTTAAATAAAGCATCCCATCATGAGTTCAATGGTAGTCTCGGATTGTTAATCCGAGCTACCGTTTGTGAGTTATAAGAATTTGAAAAATAAAAAAAATTATTTAATTATTTTATTTACGGTTATGCCATTTTTTGGGATTTCTCATAAGAGGCCCGCACCGACTAAAATTAAGTCACGCCTGGGGTAAACCCACCATCATGAGTGAAATGATTCCCTCGGCATTCTGATCCGAGTAACAGTTTAATAGTTATTTTACTTTTTCACGAAAACTACTTACGTGCATTAATTTAAGATTAACAAAACTTCAATGGATCATTATGGGCACTCCGGGCCTCGGAATCACGTACTGTCTGATTTCACGGACTCGTAAAATTCCCATTTAAATAAAAAAATTACATGGAAATTCCGGGTCTTTATAGTTGTTTCCAATGGAATTATTATATTTTACTTTTTTTAGGTTGAAATGTAATTATTATGTATATAATTTGGATTCCAAAACTACTAAAATGATTGGTCCTTTGGGATAAAAGTCCTTTATTTTTTCCAATATAATAATTTAAGGAACTACCTATAGGTTATTAGGGTCGGTGTCTCTAAAATAAATCCACATAACAAAGAAAAATTACTAATGAAATATGATGTAAAAGAAAATAATTAGTTTCTTAAATGTAATTAAAAATTAGGAAAAATAGAATGAGTAATAAGAAGCATGAGGATAAAATATGAAATAATTACTATTTTGGATGATATTTAAGTATGAAATCCAACTATAGTGAAATATTTAGAAGGACTAGGCTGAATATTAGAATATTAATATGAAGTAGAAGATGAATGGTCCTTATGATATTGAAATCTAAAAACTAATTTAAAAGTTGTCTAAAATGTATTAAATCATAATTAGATATGATGCAAAAAAGATTCAATAATGTGAAAAGATAATTTTTAATTCCTTTTAGAACATAATATAAGAAATTATGAATGTGGGAATTTATTTGAAACAAATAAAGTATATATGAATCATTAAATTATATTTTTATTAAATTACTAATTTATCAAGAAATGATAATTCATAGTGGACTAGATAGAGATCAGAAGTAACATCGAATTTCATGGATGCAAAGTGTGATAATCAGAAGATACATTAGAGAACAATATTTATTTATCAAAATATTATATTAGTTATTAAGCATAAAAATGGTAATCTTTGAAATAAAAGATACTATTATAGAGTACACCACTCCCATGAATGATTATTAAAGTGTTTTATATGGTAAAATTGATTATGGGGAAAATCATTTTATGAAATAAATATTTTAATTTGACAATTCTGAGCACTCCATTATGTATTAAATGTATATTTTATAAATATATGATTGACAAAAAAATTTAAAGAAGTGAAAAAGGATGATGACCAATAATTTAATGAGAATATATCCTCGTCCAGATGAATTTTTCAGTATCTTGAAATAATATTTTTTAAGAATTAAATAATATGATTTTCCTCATTGGCTGAGTGGGAAATTCATTATTATAAATTCTTAGAAACCATGCTTATAAAAATCAATTATGTTTCAATGAAAAAAGGTTTATTAAAGGAGGATATTTTAGTTGAATAAATGATTTATAAGAATAACATAGATCAAATCTACCAAAAATCATTAAATTCAATGAATAGTTGATATCTTGAAGAATATATTTTAGAGGATCGATTATGTTTAGAAAGAAAATATTATATTCTTGTGGAAATTATTGTGTATTAAAAGGTAGTGAAGAATATATGATTTATAAGAATAGTTCTTTTTGAAGAATAATTGATTATGAATATTCATAGTTTTCAAGAAAAATGAAACTTAAAGATATTTGCTGATTCATATGTTGATTTTTCTGAAGTTTATGGAAGAAGATTAATATGCATGTTGTCCAAGATAGTCATTACCTAGTATTTTATGACTGACTATTATGTAATGTGATATTTCAAATTTATGTAGCAAACTTCTAAATCATGGAAGATGATTTTTTCAATATGGTGTTTGGGTGAGGCATTTTATAATATGAGAATTCTATTTTAATAAACCATTCATTACACATTTGACTATTGGGATTCAATTTTAGTGTAAGGGTGAAAACTTCATCTTTAGGCGATTGTGTATTATACAACCCTATTGGGTGTTAATGATGATATGCCCCCTTTTTTATTCACTTTTTTATATTAGTTATACATTTGTGTCTCATACATGAATCAAACAAATTAAAGACATAATACCCCAAATTTATGTTTAATATTATAAAAATATCATATGATATTGTCACATTACATTCTATTTTTCTTATAGAGTGTTATACAAAAAGAATTATATGAAATGTATTTATCTAAATTAGTTCATAGGTCTTAGTTTATAATGTTAAATGATCTTGATAAAACCTAGATAACACTAGTCGACCCCAATAATAGCGATACTACATTGTCTTACTTGGCACTAAATATGGAAAGAGAGATAATTTCATACATTGGATTGGATTTAGTTTTCCCCTATTTTTTATATTTCATATTTCATATATTTATTTCTATAAGTATTAGATATTTCTACTGGTGAATAAATATATTTTATTTCACTAATACATTAAGGAAGAAGAATATAAGGGATTCAAGGAAGTTCATAAAACACTCACCTTTGAATAAAGAGAAAGAGGATATAAAACTAACAAAAGATAATCAACACTGTCATATTATTTTTATATTAGTTGATAATTATACTACTGAAGAGTCATGTTTATATTATAACTAGTACGTGTTAATTAAATCCCATTGTGAATTTTATTCTTAAATTAATGATTATTTAAAAATCTCCCTCTTTAGGTTTAAAATTACATATCTGAGTTTATGCATGATCTATAGGATAAAAACATCTATAAATGATGAATTTCATTCAATATAAATTCATTGGATATAATGTTTCAAAAATTTAACAATTTCACAAAATATATAGACGCCAATGGAAAATATTCAGTGTTTTATAATGAATTTATTTTATGATAATCTTTATACTAGTAATTCCATTGAAGAGATAAACCATGTACTAGATAAAAATAATAATGTTATTATTCAAGTCATGAATAGTCAATTACAGTTTAATGGTGAATGGATAAAATATCATTAAAATTTCTTTAAATGATGTAGAACAATTCATAAATATAAAATTTAGAAGATAAAAAATTAATGGTGTGAAAGATTTAGATTAATTAAGGTTGATAATAACATAATAAAAATGAATTATAATAAATTAGTGGTTAAAAAGGAAACATGTGTAAGTGATATAAGATGTGTTTTTTGTAAGAATATGAATAATGTGTTATTACCATGAATGTAAATTATAATATTATTACCTTAAAAGAACTCAATATATTGGTATTAAATGGTTCAAATAAGTCATTAAAACATCTACTCTAATATATAATATTAATGTAGCCCATTCTAAAAAATGTAATGTTTTATGAAATTTTAATTTATTAGTTATTATTGGTTATAAACAAATATCAAACAAACTGCATAGAAAAAAATATTATGAAACCTAACACTTCATTCATAGTGTATTTTATAATTGAAAAAAATTTGTTTCCCCAAGAAGATACTAAAATTAATATAAATTTTTAATACTATATCAACACGTTCCGGCCGGTGAAGAATATTTTTAAAATTCAAAATCATTATTTACATGATATAGTTGGTTCTGTGAAAATGTTTGACATAATTCCATTGATTCTTAGAGAAACATGTCAATTAAATTAATATAATAAAATTCTATATTATGTAGCAGTAGTTTTTAATTTAAAATTGATCCTAGTAAGATGAGACAAAATAATTTAAAAAACATCTATTAACTAAAAAATAGAATTAAGTCTATTGATAATTTTATGTCAAGTTAAAATTAATGGTAAAACTATTATAATTAAGGATAAATCACATCATCCAAGCATAATTTAATATACCATCTTGGGTAAACCCATAATGTTACCTGGATTGGAATTCCACATGGACGAAAGTACTTTTCCAATCGCTAATGGTTTTATAAAGAACCTATGTATCATATAAGGAAACATGGGAATAGTTTCACCCTCTGATAGATATATAGTAATATAAAAATAATCATAGTATCATATCATATGTACATATTATACAATATTTCAAAATAACAATCCATAAATGTCACATAAAACAATATGATAGAAAATCCTACGCAAACAACTAAAAGACTACAAACATGGAACCTCAAGAAAGGTTCCATCACCTTATGGCCATATTTCACCTCTATCCTCACCCATTGGAAAAGAAATATAAACTAAGATAGTATTCATCTACATGATTCTAGTTCATTTACCTATTTCCTACAAAACTGAGGCCATAATTTTCCAATGAAAAAAAGTAAGGTTTGATAAATAGAGACTATTAGGATACCAGTAGAGAATCTATATATTCTCTCTCCACCTGCATCTAATAATTTATTTTAAAATACATTTATAAAATAATAAAAATTAAATAATTTTTTATATAAATATATATTATTTTTTTAAATATAATTCCATCATTTCAAAATAATTTTATATTTAAATATATCGATAAATATGATATATAACATATCTAATGTCCCAAATAGAATAATAGAAAAAATGCAGGCCTTAAAATCCATATAATAATCAATGGTAAAAAATTCATATCAATATACATGCTTGTAATGTAAAGTCAAGGAATCCAATGTGTCCAATCAATGAAATGGGTGTGTACAAAACTAAAACACTATGAGACATAGAGGAATGCTATCTGGCATAAGTGACTCCTACAATAAATGAACTTTGATCCTGATAAAAGGATACCCCCTAATAATAATGTAAAAATGTGAACCTACACAAATAATATTTAAAAACAATAAGTATTATGTATTTATAGTATGACCATTTACCATATAGTCTCCTAATATAATCTATTCTGTATCATTACATACAATTAAAACAATATCATGTTTTTTAAAAATTCATTTAAAATGAAATTTGAAATCTATTCCCTTACATTAAAACATATTTTATAGTGATTACACAATTCTCTCATGATTTAAAGACCATATTCCATTCAAAACCATCATTGAGGAGTATTTCATACATTTAAGGTGTATAAATTCATGTTTTGAAAGAAAATACATTTTGAAAACCTATTTTCACTTCCTCTAACGATTGAAAACATTTTCATTATTCAAAACAAATTGAAGGAATCATAAAAACATAAGGATATCCAAGGGATATACCATTATATAGATAAACCTACCTTTATAATGATGAAAATAACATTACCTTAATAACTTTTGATGAGATTGAATGAGATCAAATCCTAGAGAATAGATTTTTTCACCTCAGAGGGTATCCCTTCCATCCAACAGATTGATTGATCAAAAAATAGTTGTTGATATCAATTAATTTCCCCTTAGATACTATAACCATATAAAATATGAGTTAGAAATGTAGTGGTCATATTATAAGAGATTAAAAATGATTTGAGAGAACATGAAATTTTCAACCTTACCAAACCACATACCGAGAGGAATAACTATATATTCATTGGCCCTCACCAATAGACAGATGGGTTAAGGAAGAATTCCTACACCTACTAACCCTCCATTGGACAATTTCTAGGTTTTGGTATAATGATTAATATTACTTTCCCTACATAAGGGGGATAGTGAATTCCCATTATCCAAAAAAAGGATTCTAGAAACATGTATGTGTTCTATATGCTAAAATCAAATAGATTCATCCCTGCACATTATAGCTTGTGGCCTCCAACTATGAACAAAAAAACATATTCTCCTCCCATCGTTAAATATATCCCAAAAACAAAATAGTCAAAAACAAAAGTGTCTCCATACATGATTCCAAAAATTGGAACGTGAAGCTTGTTCTCACTATAAAGTATTTTTATATGGATACGGATCATGAACATGAGAATATATAAGGCTATTTCTACCTCATCATGGCCTTTTGATCCAATATATCTTGGATTCATTACCACAATTCGTTATCAATCAGACCAACATGACCATCCTTCCACAAATAACATTATCTCATCATTCCACCATCTGAACATGTATTTCATCCACTATGTTTTTGGGCTCAATCTCAAAATATTACCACTCATTCTATTGGGATGGATCTTATTGGTTCATAATTAACATTGAATCAATCAAAAAATCAGTGATGTAAGTAAAATAATGAGGTAAGCACAAACAATATGACAACATCCTCTGTCACTATAAAATATAAACTGTGTTGATACAATAAGGTACTAAATTACAATGATTATGAATATCTATATTCCCCATCTAAGGATAATCTCTTATAAAAACCTAATCACATTCCTCAATGTCCAACATGAAATAATGCTAATTATAATTAGACTTATGTTGACTCTAATATTCCTCTTACCTCTTTCAGATCTACCTACTATCATTAGTCAAATACAAATTGATACTTATTAAATCTATGGACCGTTCTACAACCTCTTTCTAAAAAATAGGTCAATTACAAGGCCTCCTATTAAATGTATCATATAGTGATATCTAGATAAAACCCTATTAATTTTATTATAATTAAAGTTCAAAATGTTCATATTTGTCTCCCAAGATCTACTAAAGTCAAGCACCCATGCCCTATGAATATTGTAAATAATATTGATGGCTCGCTGAATATTTCCATCCTTTGGATTATATACAATACTAAAATTCAATTTGGATTCCATTGTTGTCTAAAATCCACACAATAACTAGGACATAAAGAAAGTTTCTTTATCAGAGACTGAATCCAATTGAACTCACTGAAGTCTTACAACCTCCCACACATACATGTTCTAACAATCCGCTACCTTTTTTGTCTCCTTGATGGACATAAAATGTTTCTCTTCCATGATAAGATCAATAACCACCCATATTGAATCCTTAAATCTTAGAGTATGATTTTTCCCAATCACAATGACCAATGCGGTCTAATAATAATTAAATACTATAATTTTTAAAGGTTTCATTGTTCTTTATTGTGTCTAATGTTCCTATATAATTTTCAATCTTGTGAAGAAAATTAATATAAAAAATTATATTAATAATTTCTATCTCAAAATTCAATAACGATGTCTCAATTTGTCTTACATATTGGTATCTTAATGGTTCATGGAAAAACATGATCAGTGTACACAATCAAAAAATTACATCTTAAAGTTAATCAGAACCACTATCATGTCTTAGATGAAAAAAATGTAGAAAGATACCACTCACTCTAGGTCTTCCCAAGCTAAGATTCAACAACTAAACCATGGGATAAACTATTTATAAGAGATATTCAATCTATTCAACATCAAGAACAAAACCATTTTTTCCATACCACCCCCATAAAGGTTTATCATCGCACACTATACCCTTACGTAATACACTATTTCAATAAGGGGTTATGTATCTAGATCCTAATAGTATAAATTTTTTTATTTTATTATTAATTAAATAATAATTATATATTTCTATTTTCTTATTAATTTATAAATGATTATATAATGACTTGAGAAAAATTATATTATCAAAAAAGTTAATTTAAAGTGAATTTATAAGAAACATATACTCTAAAATAAGGAACGATTTTCTAAATTTCAATATTTCTTAAATGAATTATATTTTAATAAAATATTCATTGTTAAATAATATTTATTCAAATTTAAATTATAATATTATTTTATGATGTCAAATTTAATTTTTATAGGGTCTAGAATGTTTTTATTATCATAAAAACACATATTCTTTTAGTAAATAACGATTTTTATTTAAAATAGAAAATTAGAATATTTAGAAAGTTATTTTTAGAAAATAAATATACTTTTTAAAATTAGTACATCAAAATTATATATTGGGTATTTTTTATTATTATTTTGAGAAGGTCAATTTTTTTGGTAAAAATAAAATTCAATTAAAATATACAATATGTATTGTTAAAAAATAAAATCCAAAATTTTGTTAATAAAATAATTTATATTTCATCCATGACCTAATATATATCTTCCCATTATAATGGTGTGGTGTTTATGAATTTTTTTGATTTATGATCCCTTAATTAATCCTCTAAATTAAATTTTATATTTTATGATTTTAAACTTAATTCCTTGTGAACATGGCTCACTTCCACATCACCAATGGTGTCAATTTAATTAGTATGGTTCATATACTGATAAAATAATTACAACCACTCTTATTTTGCACAACCCAGGGAAAAAACCACGAGATGGTTTCTGATTTGGATTATTTTATCAAATTTGGTCTAAAACCTATATTTAAAAATTAATAATGAATTACCATTTCATTATCAATAAAATTTCAATGAACCACCAATTTATATTTAATCAAAACCCATAGATCATGATTTTACACTAAATTTACCTCTCTAAAGATAAATGTAGGTATTCCCAAGCTCTTTAGAAATCCCCCTATGCTTTTTGAAGTGCCATCTGAAGGTAAGGGATCCTCTCCTCCTATTTATTTAGGAACATTATTGTATCCTTCCATTTTATTTCCAATTGTTCATTTCGGAATATGTTTTTAAAAATACCTCTTACTGTCTAAGTGATGTCAGAGTACTGATAAAACCCCTTTCACTTTCATAAACCCATACATTAATATATATATACACCATTTATACTATTAAAATTATTCTACAATTTTCCAAGACAAACATTTGTATAGGGAATAACAATTCCAATTTCCACTCAAAGGTATTCACCAAGATGTGACTATCCTTTTATTATTGGGGAAAAACATGTAAAAAACCCACACTCAAAAATAGTATGATTAAAATTAATGAAATTAATTCTTCTATCGTATGTTTAATGTGGAACACTTCTGAAGGTATATGAAATGAATGCGATGGTTGGGCATAGAATTATATATCCCTCTGATGAATTCAGTAATATTTTTATTTCATGAGACACCATGAATGGTTGATGTGAATTTTTTAAGAACATTGTGTTATGATGTCTCAATGGGTGGCCTTGACTTATATTTATTATTTCATAATTTATATTGTTTCTCACTTATTTCATTTAATTGATGTTATCTTCTTCTACTATTCTTTGATGTTAATTTTAACAATTTTATCCCCCATATTTCACCTTGATATGCCTCTTGAATCACATGTATTACTTTCATCATTTTCTTCTTTTATTATTCCATTTTTTGTATTTATATATATATTTATTCCTTTAATATGTATCCATGCTATCATGTGAAATATTATATAATAGATGGAATATCATGGAAAGATTTAAATCATTTAAATAATTTTTTTTAACCTTAATTCAAGTTAAGTTTTTATGTATGCAATTCCCCAAATACACTTAGCATCACAATATTCTATGAATGTATTATTTGTATATTTATAAAATAAACTATGAATAGATGTTTATTAAAATAAAGGTGGTCAGATTGTGTATTTGTGGAATGTCAAAATATTTTTGGATGATAGAATTAGAAAAACATAATGAAATATTTAAGGGTAAGACAAAATATAATAACAAATTAATAAATTTTGGTAATTTATAGAGTAAGTGGTTTCCATGAAATAAAATCCTTTAGTAGATACTATAGGTAGATGTGACACTTTCACAGTTGTACCTAGGGGTAATAACCATGAAAAGGTCACATTGGGATAGACTTGATCATCACCTAGTGCATTATATAGAGGCCTTCTTACGCACTTAGTTTGACACTCAAGGGGTATTTTCTTCATAAACTAACATGATCATTATGAAACATAATAAAGGGAATAAAAATTCCAATGGAATTCTATGATCTGAGATAGATAATTAATAACTTAAATTTAATCCTAAAAAATCATATGTTATGGAATATAAATTATTTATTATTTATCACTTTAGTTATCATTTTTTTCATGATTATTCCTTAATTAATTTAAAAATTATCACCCTTAATCATCCCTTTATATCAGTCAATGGTTAAAAAATGGAAAAATCGTGTCAACAACCAATGTGAGGGGTGTGTGATGACTTCAAAAATTATATTACAACCCTTATAGGGTATTTAATTAAAAACCTAATTATGATAATTTCACAATTAAATCATTTTTGGAATAAAAACATGAATTGGGAGTAACATCACATCCCCATAAGAAATAGAAAGTTACAATTGAGATCATTATTCCAAAAAGACCTTTAACATTTTTGGGATCTTTTGATCCCTTATTCATGAAATTGTGTATCTAGTCTATTGATATGATCATCCATATAATCTAATTATCTAAGAATGAGAAGGTAATTTTGGTTTTTTATTATATAAAGGGATAAGTTTACCAATAATTGATATTGATCAAAAATACAAAGCTCAATGAGGAGATTGTAGAGATGGGGTGGAAATAACTCAAGAAACTGTATTACAATAAATATTTTCCCCAGAAACTGTGACATAAATTTAAAAAAAATTATATAAACATAAAAAAAATATGATTAATCCATTGGGTATTATGATAATAACTTCTCAAGACATTCCAAATATTCAATTGGGTTTTAATTGACCGAAAAAATAAAGCTTATTGGTCCATTAGTGGGTTGAAGAAGAGTCTAAAAGTGCAAATGGACATTCACTACTTTTACAACTATGATGAAACTAATTTTTGGTGCTCCCATAGTGGAAATTAATATCTCAAATCAAAATTGTCTCCTTAATATTGAGATTGTAATAAGAGAATGGATTTTAATTTTTGTAGTGAAATGGAGAAATATCATTGCATATAGAATGTTCAACACTCCACTTTTCAAAAATATGGAAATAAGTATCAAATAAGTTTTCCAACGGGTATATGAAAATAGATAAAATTTAATAATGGAACCTCGGTAATGAATACTATCTGAGAGAACCATAAAAATGGTAGAATAAATGAATGATTAAGTTAACTATATATCTATTTTATAATATTTAGACTGGAAAGAATAAGGAAACAGTTTGCATCAATGGACTTAACCGAGGTTTGTTGATGATAATCATTGTGAACAACCTCTAATGACTACAGTTATATGGGGAGATTTTTCCATCACAACCACTGAGTTGAATACTAAAAATGATGTGGTGATAGGTTATATGGTTATTTATTCAATATTACTAAACATACTATTTGATTCTATTTCTTCCAATTTTTTCGTATTGCATAATTTTATAATTAGTATTAAAACTCTAATATAAAACATAGATATCTAGTTATCATTTAAGATGAAAAATTGGTCAAATATTTCCTCCCAAGAAGATAAACCATCACTTATTAAATATTTTGGGATGAATTTCCTATAAATCCTTGTGATAATACCTTTAGAAAAATTTTATTCTATTTTAGGCATGGGTTGGATTTCCTTGTATAGAGCCAACATAAATTACAAAGTGAAATATGTCACCGTCTATATCACAATGTTCCCTCTAATTCTATAAAATTTTAATGAGGAGGATGAGTCTCTTTTAGTATAATCATCTCAAGCCTGAATTTTTTTACCTTATAAACAATCATATCAAAATCAAATCGTTGAAACTATAGAAAAGTTAACCATTTATGACATTTCCATTTTAATGGTATTCATTGACATGTTTCCCAGAAATGTTTTTGGTCTTACTCATAGATGATATATTGATTTCTCAAATGAAATTACACATGGAACATTCCCAATATGAAAGAATCCATATAGTGTAGCTAATGTTGAACATAAAGAGATAAAAAAGTAACTGCAGAATAATATGGATAATGGATTTATATGCCCAATGCATCACCATGGGGTGCACTATTTATTTTTATTAAGAATTAGGTTGGATAAGTTCAGCTATGCATTGATTATCCAGATCCCAACAAGATCCCAATAAATAAAAAGTATCCCCTTCCAAGGTTTGATTAATTTTTCAATCAACTACAGGGAACACATTAATTATCAATTTTGATCATCATTTATGACTTTTTCAAGTACATGAGAAGGATTATATCCTCATGACATATTTATATACATTGTACGAGCACTATGAGTTCATAATGATTTTTTTAAAACATGATAATTCCCTATTTATCTTCATGATCATGATACGTAGATTATATTTGGATTATTGAAAAAGAAATTTTATAGTCTTTCTGAATGATTTTCTTAACTACTCCTGAATAAAATAGAAACATGATGAGAATTTGAATTATTTACTGAAGACCTTGCATATAGAAAAGGTATATTTGATTTATAGTAAATGTCAACTTTGGATGAAAAAATCAAAATTCGTTGAGAATGTTATCACCTGAAAATGATGGTTCTTTATTCCTTAAAAAATATAGTCAATTGAATAATGGTTCAAACTATAATCAATTATGGATATCCATAATTTACATGGATTGGCTAGTTTTTGTAATTAATTTTTGACAAACATATCTTTATTATAAATCCAAATATCCAAGCTAACTTTGAAGGAATTCGTGTTTTTCTGGACTAATGAATGTGATCAGAGTGTTAATGATTTGAAGAAGATGTTAATCACTGCACATGTACTCACATTACCAAAAATCAAGGAAGGATTTTTGATCTACAAAAATTAGATTAAAATGCTCTTGGTTTGTGTAATCATTCAAGAAGAAAAATTTATATCCTATAACCTTGAATAAATTAATATCCCTGATTAGAACTATCAATCAAATGATCAATAATTAGTAATATTTTTTCAATGAATATTGGGTGAAATTATCTCGACATGGATAAGTGTGATGAATATACATATCATAAATGATTAAAGTATATATTCACACATAAGGTGCTCAATATGTGCCAATAAAGGTGGGTATAGTTGATCGGGGATTGTGATTGTTTCATCCATTACAATATTGGGAAGGGAAACATAGTTACAGATTCCATTTCCAGAAAAGATCATAAAACCCTATCAATGATGAGGATTTCAATGGATCTAATATTATTACACAAGATGAAAATGAGCATGGGTATAATTAAATGATTATTATCCAACATTTCTCTAATAACTAATAGATTTTCCATTCATGAGGGAATAATGGAGGCATAAAATATGATTAGGATTTAAAGTAAATATAGGGAATATTATGGAGTTCAATTTCTTGAAAATGGAGTAAGAAAGTTTTGATTTGGTATATATATCCAATAAAAATAAGAGATAGAAAAGTGAATTATTATGGATTCTCATAACTATTACTTCTCTATTCATAAATGAATTATGAAGTTGTATATGGTTATAAATAAAAACTTATATTGAGGTAACTTTTAGAAAAGGACTGTAGAATTTTCTTCATGATTCTTAGTATTCCAATAAATTAATGAGGAATGTAAAATTTCTAAGGCTACGGTGCAAAAATTTATTATACTATAGTGTAAATTTCAATAAAACCATCAATATTGTCATAGGAACCCCTATTGAATATAAAGGTAATAACACTGTATTTGTGTTTTTTAATTGATAAGAATATTGGTGGATTTCATTACATTCAAGGAAGATTTATCAATTGACCAACTTTCCCAGAAATACATAAGAGAAGTGGTAATATTACATGGAGTAACACTAACTATTATGGATGATAAGGATTTTAGATTTACTTAGAGGTTCTATTGAGCCCAAAAGAAAGAGTGAGATACAGAGCTATGTTTTAATACTTCTTATCACCCGTAGAAGGACATTTACAATGAACTAACCATTCAAATTCTAGAGTACATGTTTAGATCTTATTCAATTGATTTAAAAGGATGTTGTTATTAGTTACTTCTACTATTGGTGTTATCTTATAATAATGATTTCAATTCTATTTTTAAAATGGAACCTTATAAGGATCTATATATGATGATTTATGGGACTCCGACATGATAGGATGATTATTGATATGTTCAGTTGATGGGACCTGATCTTATCCATGAAACAGTATATAAGGTTTAAAACATCTTATGTCATATGAAATCCATACAATGTAGAACGAAAAGATATGAATAATATTTTCAAATAGATCATCAGTTTGAGGTCAGAAATAATGGTTTCCATCATATATCTCTATTGATGAACTTCATGTGGTTTGGGAATATGGGAAATAATAGTAATAGATTAATCACCCCCTCTGATATCCTTTATCACATCAGAGATGTGTCTTATCAACTAGAAATCCCTATTAACATATCTAAAATGCATGACGTGTTCTTTGTATCACTCTGGAAGAAGTATATACTAGACCCCTCATATGTACTAAATACAGTGATGGTGCCCTTAGAAAATGATCTTTCATGTGAGGAGAATTTTTTAAAAATCATAGATCTTACATACAAAGTTCTACAAAACATGAAAACTGACCTACTCAATGTGAAGTGGTGGAATAAAAAGTTCGAGGAAGAAATATGAGAACTAGAGGTGGTGATGAAATAAAATTATCTTAATCTATTTTAGTTTATGAAATAAAATTTCAATGGTGAAATTTATGAAGGGGGGAGAATGTAATAACCCATTGTTCTAAAAATGAAATTCCCTATTCAAATGAATATATTATTTATTATAATATGATGTTATTCCAAACACATAAACTAAGTTATTTATTTTTTATTTTAATAGGTTATATCTTGATGGATTTTGAAGACCATTATGTATCATAACCATTGATAATATATGTAATGTCCTATATTTTTTTAAGTATTATTTTAAATATTTTATGAAATTATTCTGAGATCAGGAACTGAGATGGTTTGTGATTCTGAGGCCCGATGTGCCTGGAATAAATGCTTGAAAAATATTAAACATTAAATATCATGTGCAACCAGTTTTCCTAAAAAATTGGAATAAATTCTAAATGATTCTCTGATTAGAAATCTGAGGGAACCTTTGTGTTTATAGTAGTGATTTATCCAAGGAGGAGCCTAAAATTAGTCGGCACGAGTCAGCTATGAAAAGTAGTTTTTGGATGTAATAGGATTAATAATATTTTATTAAAAATATTTTTATTCGATAAAGTAATGTTTTCCTTAAAATGGATTTTTCATGAAATTTAGGATTATCACCATAACCCTATAATTCTTCAAATGTGTGTCAAGGAACCCTCTCCACAAACAGTGATGAAGAATCGAGCAGATTGTGGATTGTTGGGACAATGGAGTTCAAGGATCTCTTTAACGATGGAAATGCAACCATTCTTCATTAATGATCGATCCAAACTCTATTTAGGACATTTTTTTATGATTTTACATCATGTTCGTTATCTAGGTTGAACATGGATCAATCTAATAAATAAGAATTGATAAGAGCGTCAATGTAACGATTAAATTAGATGGAACTGATTCTCTTTATTCGTCCTTTTTACAAGAACAAATCAAGGATGACGCAAACAAAGGTTGAGGATTGTTCCTTAGGGTGTTCTTGGTGCTTTTTCTATCCCACATTATTTGTACATTCACTGTTGAATCCCCATGGTCATGTCCTAACTTTCTAGGTTATTTGGAATGTGATCAGACCCTTGAAGTGTTGGAAAACCAGCATCAGAGGACATATCTATGTAGATCGGGTCCTGAGGAACCCATATTTACAACCGCTTCAAAATCTTGTCACTAAAGGTGTCCCGGTAGTCCATGGAAGGGACTATCAGTGATGGTTCGATGTGGAAGTTCAGTGAGGCATGGAGGTTTTGCTAGTTAGGTAAGGCGGTGGTTGTTGTAGGGGTGTGTGGTGGCTGGAGAGGCGACAGACAAAGGCATCGGAGTGGGGTGGTGTGGCGGCTGGAGAAGTAGCGGCCAATAGTGGATGGAACAATCATGGAAGGTGGGATGAATAGGAGCCCCTTCTGTAAGGTATTTCTTGGTAGTCAGAGCATGTGGGGTGCATGGATGTGGAAGATCGACCGAGTGGAACGCGGTGCAGCACCGCGGGACTAGTAGGGTACGAGGTCAGGGTAAACTACATGCGGCAGACCAAATCGGCCTACGTGGGGGCAGGCTAGACCAGAAGAACCATGCCACACCAGAAATCCCAATGGGAAATCCCAAACTAATACCACAGGCCATGCCAAACTAAGCCCAGTTTAGTTAGGTTGGGTCGAACGGATCGGGTTGGGTCGGCCAGCTAGTCAGGTCAGACTTGGGTGGGATCTTTTTACTAAGACTATCATAACATTCAAACGGAGTGTCTGATTGACACATCGTTATCAGCATTGTGACCCATTTGATGAGAAGATATTTATGATACCAATGATATGTCTTATCTTGTATATATTTCTAGGGACATGGTCTGTTTACACAGGAAGTACCTGGGGTCAAGGGGCACAGCGGGTGTAACTACTACTCATTATGTTCCCTTTCTTTTCTATGTGAATTAATTCCCTCTTTCATAGTATCATTGATGATATTCATTATGGGTTATTCCCTTTATCTTTTCCCTAATGTTTTTTCAGTATCATTTCTTAATCACATGATTATGATCCCTTCAGTAGGACTTCCAGGATATAGTTTTTGGAATCCCTCGAGAGCCCCATAGTGGATCCTCTATTCCTTCTTCGTTCCATGGGTAGAGTCTTTGTTATTGACACGACCAAGTTCACTAGTCCTGAATCTTCGAATTCAGTCATATTTGGTAGGATCACCTTCCACTGGTGGAGCTTTAATACAACAAAAACTACCCCTCCACCATTGGTATGGCACTATTAGAGGCTTTGTATGTCTGACCTTTCAGGTCACCACTTTACTACAATCACCTGGAATAGTCATCACTCATGGGGAAAAGTTGGTGTGAGAAACTATTGATAAGTTGAAGATCATCCAAGGTTGGATGAAGACTACAAAGAGCCAGTTGAAGTCGTATGTCGATAGGAGATGGAGACCTTTGGGGTTTGAGGAGGGAGACCATGTGTTCCTTTGGGTATCACCTCGATGTGGGTTTCAGAGATTTGATTAGGGTAGAAATATATTTCTGAGGTTCATAATACCTTTTTTAAAAAAAATAGATTTAAAGAGGTGGAATACCACCTATCCCTACCCTCAAAATTTCACTGGGTGCATGATGTTTTCCACATGTTGTATCTGACGAGGTACGTGCTTTACCCATCACACGTCATCGACTGGGGTGAGCTGGACATTGACAGAGGAGAGACTTTTGTTGAGTACCCAGTGAAGATCAAGTATTTTTATGAGAGGATACTTCACGGGTGAGTTATTCCCTTGGTAAGTGTCTAGTGGTATCATGAGAATTTTTAGCATAACACGTCAGAGAAGGAGGCTCAGATTCGGGTGCAGTATCCACATCTTATAAAGTAGCCTTATTTTTTGTTTTTTGGCGCATAAATCCCTAAGGTGGGGATAATGTAATGTCCCAAATTTTTCCATTAATTATTTTAAATATTATATAGAATTATTTCTAGATGAGTTTCTAATATGGTGTGTGATTCTAAGGCCCAGTATCCAGAATAAATGTTTGAAAAATACAAAACATTAAATATCATGTGTGAGAGGTTTTCCTGAAAAAGATCAACAACATCTAAATGGGGTTCCATATTAGAAATCTGAAGGCCTCATTGATTTTAGAGTAGTGATTTTACCCTACTTGAGGCCCAACATTATATGGCACAAGTCGGTTGTTAAAAGTAGTTACTGGATGTAACAGGAATAAAAATACTTTAATAAAAATATTTTTATTCTACATGGTGACATTTTCTTTAAAATAAGATGTTTTAAGAAATTAAGGGTTATCACCCAAACCCTATAATTACTCTATGGTGTGGTGATGAACCCTCTTATAAAATGGAGACAATGGATCAGCGGATCATGGATCATCACACCAACAGAGTTGGATGATCTCATCAACGATGACAACACAACCATTCCTTATTAATGATTGATCCAAAATCTAGGTATTATGTTTTTTTTATACTTTTCTATACCATTTTTAATATATTATGAATGTGGATCAACTTAATGAAAAATAATTTATATGTGTTTCGATGGTGGGATTAAATAATATGGAATTTTTCCTCTTCATTCATCTTTAAAATGAGAATGAATTGAGGCCAGCATGATCAAAGATCAAGGATTGTTATTCAGGGTGTTCTTGGTGCCTTTTTCTTCTTTGTTATTCAAGATTTCGTTTTTGGATCCTTGTGGTTATGTCATAACATGATTTGTGGTTCAGAATGCAATTGTACCCCTAGAGTGGTGGAAAACTTGTAGAAAAGGCCGGATCTGTGTAGATAGGGTCCTAAGGAACCCAAATCTACAACCGCTTCATAACCCAGACACTATAGGTGGCTCGATGGTCAATAGAAGGGGCCAATATCATGGTTCCGATGCAAAAATGTGACGAGGTGTGGTGGTGGTTCTATTGAGGTGAGGCGATGGTAGCTGGGGGCGTGCAGTGGCTGGAGAGATGGGAACCGGAGGAGGTGGCATACAGTGTTGTGGTGGTCAGAGCTACATAAGCCAGTGGAGGACTAAGTAGACATGGAAGGTGGCCAAAGTGATAGCCTATGGTTGGGGTGAGGTTACAGGTGGTCTTAGCATGTAGGGTGCACAATCATGGTGGGATGACCGTGTGGGACACAGTGTGGCACCGTTGGACACGGAGGGCATGCAGTCAGGGCAGACCATGAGTATCTGACTAAACCAGCCCGTATGTGTGAAGACCTCACCAAATGGCCTAGTGGGCTAGGCAAGGTAACCCAGTGGGTCAGTTCGGGTTAGGTCGGGTTGACCAGATAGGGTCGGGATAGGCCCAGACCGAACCCGGGTCGGATCCTTTTAGTAAAACGATCATAACATTCAAATTAAGTGTCCATTTCATACATCGTTAGTGGCGTTGTGACCCTTGTGATGATAAGATACTGATGAAAACAATGTTGGTAATTAGGTTAGAAATATTTATAGTGACATGATCCATTTACATGGGCCGTACCATGGTAAAGGGGCACGGTGGGTGAGACTACTACTCACCATTCACCCTATGTTTTCTACATAAATTAATTCCACCATCCACTATATCATGGATGAGTTTCATTGGGGTTTTTTCCCTTTGTCATTCCCATAATGGTATGTCGGTATCATTTCCTACTCACAGGTGTAGGATCCCTTTGGTAGTAATACCAGGATAGAGTATGTTGGAATCTTCAAAGAGGCCAAAAGCAGATCCTCTATTCCTTCTTCATGCACTAAGTACAATCTTTGGTATTGATGTGACCAACTTCATCAAGAATTGATCCTCTAATTAGTGGGTTAATCCAAATTGAGATGTTGGTATCAAACCATGTCCCTGACTGTGATCCAAATCAGATGTGTCATATATCTCTTCAGATCATTCAGTGTATCTCCCTCATGATGGTTTCATGATGAATAGTACTTGTCAGACGGATTTCATCGGTTCTATTGGACTAAAGAGTGTGTTCTACCAGATATGTGCTTCTTGGAATCTTCGGACTGAATCCATAGTGTTGGTATGCAGTTTTTATGACTTACCCATGGATTTGTGGTATGGTTTGAGAATATCTAGATATTCTTGTTATAAGTTTTATAGATCTATACTTTTGTATAGATAACTAATTATCTCTATTTGTGTATATTTTTATGGTTTCAGGGTGTCCTAGTGATTATTTTTATACTCACCCATGTAAGGTCTTTTCCCACACATATTATGTCTTGTGAATTTGAGAAACCTTTTGAAAAATTCCATGGAAGACTGGGATAGTATGGAACCTTGTGAGATCAGATAAGTAAAGGTGTTCCTATAGCTTTAGAAAGCAGACCTAGTACCTTGCCTTCATGTAGGGTTTTTTGCAGATGATTAGTAGGAACTTGTTTACATACTTTGTTTTTGGTGGAATTTTATTCTGGCCATGTTTACTTTCAATTAATTTTACTATTATACTCTAGTTGTGGGTTATAGTGGTTTTCATACATTTTTTACCTAGTGTTTTTACATTTCAGCATTTGTGGGCTTGGAAAGGTGTGTGTGTGTGTGTGTGTGTGTGTAGGTACTATGTCAATTCCTCCCATGTTAGTAATATTACTACTTGATACTAGTCATCGTCCCTGAGCTTAATAGAGGTGGGGTTGGGGAGTCATGACATGGGCCCCTCAAGGATGGGTCATGACAATATATTCATTTTACAGTGACCAATATGATTAGTATATATTAAGTGTTATGATAAAATTCAATTGATATAGATGAAATTGATGATGGCATCGACTAGTTGGATCATACACTATGAATCTCATTTATCATAGATTTTGAGGGAGATATAATCACATGGATTTACCCTCTCAAGGTATAGGATCATATCCTCCTCTTTATTTATGAACATTATTTGTATTATAGATTTTTTATATCCCATTGATTGTGTTCGAATATGTTTTTACAAATCCATATTTCAATATATATGATGTCTATATAATTAAACACCCAATTTAAATCTCGTTAAATCATTTTATGAATCTTTATGTACACTCATTATACTGGTGAAATTATCCTATAATTTTCCATCCGCATATTCACACTATGGTATCATATGAATGTACATATCATTTATTGATTGGGTAGTTCCATATACATAAACCACACTCCTTAATCATGGTAATAACAGTGATTAAATATGTTCTTATGTTGTATGATCTATGTGTAATAGTTATGCATGTACATGATATAGATGTGATGGGTTTCCTTAGAATTATATTCCCCCAATGCATTGGGAAATGTATTTATCTCATGATTTTCCATGATTGGTGCAAGGGAGGATATTCTAAGAATATTATGTTATGATATCTTAGTGTTTATCCTT
The DNA here is from genome assembly GCA_963277665.1 of Viscum album. Classification (NCBI taxonomy): domain Eukaryota; kingdom Viridiplantae; phylum Streptophyta; class Magnoliopsida; order Santalales; family Viscaceae; genus Viscum; species Viscum album. The sequence goes on from OY728147.1 coordinate 91,570,705, forward strand.
GAGTTATTTTAATTATTTATTATTTTATATTTTTTACACTTTTGTTATGTTTCCTTGTTGTTATCATCTCATAATATTCTTCGATTTTCATGATCAGGAATCTCCCCACCCGATGTCTCTTAGATATTCCTCGTAACCCATATGTATTTCATTAATCATGTAATTATTTGATTATTCACTTTCAAAATATAAAACTCACCCATTTATTATGTATTTCCCCAAGATATATCTTTTTGTATTAAATGATCCATGGAATATAGTGTCATTTTTGGTAGTTTTTGAATAATGTTATTACACGCATGTTTCAAGTTATTATTCAACGTACATCATTTCCCAAACACATTAAATCATACAATCTTATAATATTTTAATATGTTTATATTTATATAATAATTAAAAAATTAATGTGTAATAAAATATTAGTTGTCATAGATTATCTATAAAGTCACCCATTTAATTGAAAATGGATATACAAAGTGAATAATATCAAGATCTATTAGGAGGCATTGTGTTTTTTTAATGAAATACTAGAAGATTCAAATGATTTGAGGTGCTTAGTGGATGAGGATATAAAAAAGTGGATCCTATGAATCTTTATAATCTTTCTGTTATAATAAGCTTAGTAGATTTAGTTAACAATACCACAACTTTTCTTGGTAGAAAGAGGAGGAATCTAAATGGTCTAATTCTAGGTCCCCCTCTGAATAACACCCCCTTGTATGATCTATTTAAATATAATTTTTCTTGATTTCTGAAACATAATATAATATAAATCAATGGAGTATTATCAAATTCCTTTAATTTTAGTATTTCCTATTGAAATTTGGTTATTTATTTAATATTTTTAATGGTTTTTTATTGAATAAACTTGCTTTTCCCCAATGAGGTATATTGGGTAATCTATTTTGATCCCATGAATGTTATAATTAATTTTCAAATAATTTTTTATTTTGAATACTATTGGCTTATAGATCAGATTTTTTGGTTCTTAATGTTGGATCTTCATTTCTTGTTAGTGGAAACTTCATGATATGTTGGAAAGATCTAGGTTGATGTTTTATAATAGGACAGTATTGGGTTTTTGTTACTTCATTGTGCTATAGTTATATAGTTTTTCATTTCATTTATTTTTTTAAACTATGTTCTAATGTAGCATGGTTTTTCTCTCATACAAGTGAGGAAGCTAAAACAATTCACATTACATAAAATATATATTTAAAATTAATATTCTATTATTAATAAATTTTATTATTGTATTCGGAAATCAATATTAAAATTTTAAAATAATTTATCCAACTAATAATTTTTCTTTATTTTATGAAATTATTATTCAATATATTCCATACTGTATTTTACTCTTCTATAGAAAAATAAATTTTATAAAATATAATTTAAATATATTAATTAAAAAATTTATTTAAGGAGCTAAAATATGTAATCAATTTAATAAGATAATTAAATATTTAAATTGAACCAATAATTTTAATCTCAATTAAATAATGATAAATCATATATCCTTATGTAATTACATTAAATTAATAATATTATTTAAATCATTTAATTAATTTCATTAAATAATCATTTATGATGTGTGTTATATTAATATTTCAGTATTTATTTAGGTAGATATTTGTTTCTTAAACTTACCAATAACGATCGGTATAATATTTTAATACTCATGTTATTATTATAACGTTTTAATTTCTTAAGGCTTCTAGACCCATTCCAAGAGAAATATTCCTTCTATTTACTCTATATATATCTCTTTAATCATCTTTATAATATATATTTATATTTCACTTATGGAAATATATATTTATTTAATAATATTTGTTACCATATTTATAATCTTTTTCAAACTTATTACATTAGTGTTTGTGGTTGTCGTATTTATGAGAGATTATAATCCGTTTTGTTTTAAAATTCAAATTATCTTATTTACACTTATTTATTTTCTGATTATCTGTTGACCTATTTTTTTATAAATTTATACCAAAGTATTTATTAATTTTAAGAGTAATTTAATCTTAAGAAAATGTAAATATATAATTTCACCATAGTAAATGACAATAGAATAATTATCTAGTTATTATTTTGTTATCAGGAAATATTTTTTATCCATGGGTTAAATTTTTTAATTTTTTGAGATATTCCTGTTTTGTAGAGTAATTAATATATATTTTTAGAACAATATTTATTCCATGGGTGTGAGTATCAATATCTTCTACCCAATATCTCAATTGAATATTATGACACTATGGTTGTGTCAGTAATGAGGTATTTTTCTGGTATAATTTACTAATTATGTTCTCTACAATCATGTATTCAATTATAAATTTCTAAGTCATTATTTTTATCATCATAATCTTAAAATAATGAAATAATAATATTTTTTCTGGGGTGGTGATGTGGAATAGACATGCCATGCTGGAGGAGACATGGAAAATTAGGTATCTCATCGAGATGATGTAGTATATTAGATATTTTTTAGATAATGTCTATTTTTATGGATTTGACATACCACAATAAAGGATTTAAATTATTAATTTTATTTGGGTTAATTAATTTTAAAGTTATGATAAGAAATAATGAGGGAAATGCAGTTTCCCTATTAGCCAATATTTTCCATCATTTTAGAATTTTAGTTAAATTCCTCTCACTTTTCTCTTTTTTATTAATAGTCTCTTTTGAAGAAAAAACATTCTCCCTTTGAGTAATGGTGGGTAGAGTTCTTTGAATAATTTTTGGAGGGTGCAGGGATAACATAGGTTTTTTTGAGGATTTACAAAGATTCCAATACGGTAGAAATTTAATTCATTTGCCTCAAGAATGTTTTGATATTTGATCCCATTCATTTCATGTTAAAATTATATAAAAATTATACAATGAAAAACAATTTTTTTAATAGCATGGGATGGGTTTTTTTGAGATGGATAAAAAAAATTGAGGAATAAAAAATATTCAATTGAATTATCAAATAAGTTTTCTCTAAAATCATGTGAATAAATGATATTTAACTCCAAATACATTCATTTTGATCATGTTAATTACATAATTTATAGGATTCTAATAAAAATAATACAACTAATAATAATTTTATTACTACTGATATTGTTATTTTTATTTTTATAAATGGATCATCCTTGAATTAAATTGGAATTATTTCACTTAATGCATGAATAAATTATTTTTGATATTCCATTATAATTAATTATTTATTATATATACATGGATTAAACATTATTTGATATAACCTATAATATTATAAACATGGTAATGAAGCCTATATGTTTATATAGAATTTTATCACTGGAATTATCCTAGGATTATTTCAACAAATGTGTTTTTTATGTGTTGAATTATATTATTATTTCTTATAATTTATAAATGATACATTGACTAAATAATTTGAGTTAACCACTTACTATAAAAACATGAAACCACTTTTAATTTTATTCATGTATATATATATTGGATCCTCATAACTTAATGGTGTTTAGATTTCATTATAATAGATCATTTCAATAAAAGTATCACGGTTCTCTTTACATTGATGTTGTTTGTATCACAATCTATCAAACATTATATTTATTTAATGAAATTATTTTCTAAAATCATAAGGGTTTACCCATATCAATTTCATAGTGGAAATCATGAAAATATGATTATTAAGTTTATATTAGTGAACATTTTTCTATTAGTGATGAAGAGACTATAAGTGACGTATTAAATATAGGATGTATTAAGAAATAAATTGAAAATTATTTATTAATGGTTTAAAATTTATGTGGAATGATTGAAGTTTTTATGTATTGGTAATGAAAAATTATGTTATATAAATTCTATATAAATTATATTTTAGTTATATTAATCAGGAAAAAATTAATACTTTTTTTGTAATACTTTTTCATTAAAGATTTTTTTGGATATGTTTAATTTTACTGAAAACTAGAAATGTGATTTATTTGTAAGTTGATATTTCTGTAAAACACATTATTAAGGGATAGATAGCCCTTAATATATTCCAAATGTTGAGAAAATAATGTTTAGTTTGTATAAATATTTTATTGGTATTTATAATGTAGATTTAATTGTATTGGTTACCATAAATTTGAATAGAGACTTAATGGAAGTTTTGTTTTTGTTGATGTTTCATTGATTTTTTAGATTTATGGAATATATTAAATAATTTTTTTGTGTTTATTTTTTTATGAATTTATGTTTTTTTGAGGTATTATGGTTATTCATGTTATTTTGGGAAATTATTTGCAGGATTTAAGTGAATATATGATCATGATATTCATGTGATATTATGTGATATTATGTGCTACATTATGTTGTATGGGGATTAATGTTATATTTTTTGGAAATTTTAATGTCTATTTTTTAAGTTTTGAATTCAGTCAGACATATTTTGGGAGATAATTAAAGATAATAATTTATGTATTGTTTATTTTGATCTTTGTGTGTTACATTTGAGATTTTAGAGATTAATTTCTTCTTCTACCATTGGAATATTTATCCTCATTGGATAACATATGAAAAAATTATATTTATGTTAAATATCTAATGAAATGGGGATTGAATTATTATTATTTTTTGGACATCATGATTCCTTAAAATATGATAGTAGTTATTCATAAATGGAGTGAAATTCATCATGGTTATCTCTTATATGGAATATGAGATGAAGTACGTAACAAAAACTACACAAATAGTAATTAAAGGAGAAAATTATGATTATCGTATATAGAAAAATCAAGTAAGTATTTTATCTCATATTATCAACCATAATGGTAAAGGATTTTCTTAATACAAGTAGTAAGAATAAAAAATTATTAATTCTTATATGAAGAGTTTCATTATGGTGTCCAAGTAAATTTTTAGGCACTTATGAGTCTTATAATGAAACATACTTGGTTTTAGAAAAATATTGTGGAAATATTAATTTTAATATAATTTACATATAAATTAGTTATCATGATAGAAAATACATGAATTTTAATTAAAATTTCATGATACACAAATTCTACAATGTGATAATAAAAATTATAAGGGATAAATTTATTTAAGGGTATAGAATTTATCACCTTGATATATTATAAAATATTTCTCTTTAAATAGATCGTAAGAGTTCAAAATATTCCTTAACACACAACACCAATCATAAAACAAATCATAATATATTATAACCTATAAATTAAACTCATGTGAATGTATTAGATAAACCACATTACAAAATATATGTATATATATTTTACTGAAATAAAATTAATTGATTAATTTATATTACAAAGGTTTTAAAAATTTAGTAAATTCATTTTAGGCTTCAAATAAATATTTTATCTTCAAAAAAAATTATTACATTTTGTGCATGAACATTATAGTTAATTTATACCATCATTAGAAATTTTATTTGAGAAGGTGATTGTATTTTTTACATCATAATTCCAATATTATCTTGGTGTTAGTTTTTTATTTTTCTAACATACTTATGTTTAAGTTAATAAAAAATACCTTTTTTTAATGAAATGTATTTTCATTAAATAGGGTAATATAAAAGTCCTATTATGTTTTGAATTTGAAATTAAATTTTCAAAAGAATAAATTAATTATAAACATTTTAATTTATTTAATATCAGTATTATACATTATTTATACAGAAGATCATTTTTAGACATGAGAACACATTTTTCAAAAAACTATTATTTTTCATATTTTTTTAATTCCTATTTGAATTGATTTTATATGCATTAACAAATATAAAATAGAAAATTTTATTCCATATTTTCAATCAAGATGATCAAACTTAGTAAATATTTCCCTTTTATTTTTTGGTTATTATTAATAGTAACCATGGTAAATATTTTTCACCTTGATAAGGGTAAAACAAGTAATATGAGGTTAAAACTATGGGATATGTTACATAAATCTCCAAAAAAAAATTTATTTTATTATATATTTGAATTTAGACCATAAGAATCTTTTATTTAATGTTTTTTATATTTATTTTCACTTTCCTTTGACAATGACCTTAATTCCATTTTCTGTCAAGAATAAATACAAAGTTTTTATCTCTTTTGGTAGTATATATAATATTTTTTCAAAGGCCTAAATAGAGGATATTTATTGTTTTAAATGGTTTTTTGAAAAAATGAATAAATCTTTTATAATTGTAATTGTAACAACCCTGACACTGGTAGGCTAGAGATGGAGCCTCGCCTTATTAAATTGGCATACATACAAGACTTAAATCCTAAAGGATGAATTAATTTTAAAATTTTTTAATCTATATCAGATACATAAACATTACATTATAATTTTAAATATAAAATACAACATAGGGAATCCTTTGAAAACACCATTATTCACCTAGCATAATCATACATATCATTCATAATATACATCTTGTCATCCTAGGAAAAGATAAACATAAGAAATGGGTGATATCATATTGTGAGTAAGGTTAAGCATACATTGGATGAAATCATGGACATATAAGATTAAACAATAAGGTAAGGTGAATAACTAAAAAACAATCCATTTAAAAATATCTTGAGCATAACATGACTAGAATAAATAATACCATATAATTAATCATATTAGATAGAAAACCTGACCATAAATATTAAACTAGTCAAATAATCACATGGAATATCGATAACTAATCTCATAATGATGGAATACATAATGCAAAAATCATAAACATACCATCAAAGCATTGGCCAAGACACCATAAAAACATGTAAGACATCAATGAATACCCAAACTAGTTTGTCTCATGAGAACTTCTGATGCATCAAGGGTCTATAGAGGTCCACACCCATCACATACTTAGTCCAATGCATTACCCCAATGAAAATGGTGACACATAATGAATATAAAAATTCATAATGAAAACTAGCATAAAAATGTGAATACTTCAACCATGATTGGAATAAAACTAGAAAAACCACTATCAAACAGATCATAACCTCTTAAATAAAATATTGTATAAGGTATTATAAGAGATCAACCTCAATAAAGAATAAGATCCAACAACTTATTTTGACATAGATAAAAATACTTTAATAGAATCATTAAAATTTTCTTGAGAGAAATACACCTTTTACTTTGAAATCATTAATTTAAAATGTTTATAATATTAAAATAATAATTTTTCATTTATTTCCAGTTGAAATCATTCCTATACTGCTGTTATACCTTACAAATATAAACCATATAACTTTTCTACATTTTCTCTATGTTAAACTTTTATTCCTACCTTTATTTACAATAATCCCCCATGTGTTACACTTTTATTCATACTACAGTCATACCATGATTTCTTTTCAATAATATTAGTATTCATAACCTTATATCCATACATTATGCAAATAATCAGCATTAGGAAACCCAATATAAACTAGATAACTATATGTTTTATTATGAAAATAGAACACATATGGTATGTATACATAATTTGTAATTATAATAATCTGTATCTATATAGTGTGTTTGTATTCATTGAAATAACATAAAGGTAAGAAAAATATGTATGTAGTTTACAATTGAATACTCCTAAACCTCACATGAATTTCTAGGAATAATTTTTTCTTTAATTACATTTTGTACTATGTATAAAATATGTATAAAGGTATATTGATATGTACAAAAAACACAAATTATGAGTATAAAGTTCTATACTACATACATCTGTATGAATCGAGTATGCATATGGTCAATAAAATTATAGAAAATTGTACATAGCCTACTGTATAAATTATTCCGTTTCATAACTCTTATGCCGATTTTACATTGAAACTATTTGGAAATAAACAATTTCATATATAATTATTATTTCTATTTACCTCAAATATTTTGTATATAGTAGGCATGCATTTAATAAATTCATGAAATTACGCTATGAAATGAATTTCAGTGACTAAATGTAAAACTTTATGGATATTTTTTCAGTTTCATGATTACATTTTAAGTAATGAATCTACATCTGCATAGATAATTGTATGGTTAGAATAATACACTTCACTGATTGTGACCAACTGTATGCATTTTTTACTATATGCATTTACACTTAGCATAATACTATTAGAAACATTAATTTTGTTTTTATCCCATTAATCTTCCATATTAATTAATTTATTCAAAATAATTCACATTATATTATGAAATATATAGATAATTATATATTCTATAATGTACATATTTTTATATTATACAGAAATATGAAAAAATTTACAGTACAAAAAAATAATATATGAATATTGAATGAAATTATGTATAGCTACACATGTTTTATGCACATTATATAATAGAAATTTGTATGTGTATAATCACATTGTTTAATATCCAATAATTTGTCTTAACATGTATGCATACAATATGTATTCAATAGGCATGAACCTATATATATTCATTGAAATTACAATCAAATTGAATAAAAGATATCTATAATTATTACCATTACTTTATTTATTAATATAATATATTTCCATACATGTATTTACAATATATAGGATTTCATATTTTCAATTACATCAGATAAAGAATATTTAATTAATATATAACATTAACCAGGTTAAATAATTTTACTTTAATATTTGTTAACTATTTGTGGCTATTATTATAAATCTTACCTCAATCACATTTCAATTATTGGTTAACATTTTATACAGGAATTTAGAAAATAAATTTGATCTAAAATGTTAGGAATGAATATAAGAAGTCCAAGTAATTTTAATTAAGGAACTTCAACATCATAAGTGATTTCAATACAGAACTGAAACCAAAACATGAGTTGGAAAAAAAGATTGAAACGATCATTTTATCATCATTTTATATATTTAATTGTTCCCATTAAAATGTAAAGGCCATCTTATTAAAACCCCATTATTCATATCACGCAAACACAATGATTTTTGTCTCATTTTAGTTATTTAATAATATTCACTCCACCATTTGTTTCTCTTCCACCAGTCCTTATACAATTAGGGTTTTAATCAATAACCAGTGGAAAATATATTGAATTTTTTATCCTTTTGATGGAGTGTATATTGATTATGTTTCATATTCATATGAACATGGGATGTGTTATTGTTTATTAATTTTGATATTATGAGTTCTAAGATGAATTTTGATGTATATTTTGTATAAAAAATTATCAGGTTAAACTATTTTTAGCTTTTGATTAATATATGTTTTTCTCTTTCTTGCAAACATGATTAATTATTTAAAACACTACTATGATTCTTTCATTCATTTAGTGATTGATTTATCTCCAATAATTTAATGATAAATTTATCATTATTCATTTAATATTATTGATTTATATTATATAATAGTACTCTATGGTAATAACTCACTGATAACATATATTACATAGTTTGGTTTAAGAGATTATTGATTTTTATAGTGAAATTTTGAATAAATGGACATCTCAACTATTATTTATTATCATTATAACTAAAATGAATATATAAAAAATGGATGATATTATTTCAACCTAGTTTTTTTTCAATTCATTTCTCATAGCCTTATTCTAAAAACACATTATACGAATCATTTCAACACATTAATATGTGTTATGTTCTTTGATTTTATGACCATCTACGGTTCTCATCTACATGAGTTGTAGTGGTGACCATCCGCAGTGTCAGTCCATGTGAGTTGTAGTGGTGATGAAAAAATGGAGGTCGAACAACACAGTTACCACTCCCATAGTTCCACCCTTATTGTCACCATATAGACCTCGCCTGCTATACGCGGTGAAGAATCACACATGTTGTTATTGTCCAGAAGAAACAGATTTGTGGGTATCCTTATAGGAGGAGGGTACTCTAGAGTGATATCTTCCATGGCTTCCATCATAGGGTTGTTTTTTATATTATATTGTTATTCTAGGTATTATTTTTATTATAAGTGAACCATTTTCGTTTTGGTATTCAATTGTTCCAAACACATTTTTGTTTCAATTTGCAATCATTTTACCTTTCTATTTCTTTTTCAATTTCCATTAAAATTGCTTCAATTATACGTGTTATGGGGTATAAAATTTCATCCTGGTATCATAGAGTCTTTTTGACATCATTTTTTGGAAACTTTTATTGAATTTTTACTTAAGATAAGCTATTTGAATTGGTTATATTTCTGAAAAATATTTATTCAATAAGTAATCTTGAAATAACAATGTAGAAGCACTTGTGATAAGTGTTAAAATTCAGTTTCAAAAAGTGGTTTCAACCTGACTCTTAACTAAGGTGACCTGACATTCTTAATTTTTTAACCATTTAATTTAAGCTATTATTTGACTCCAATTCTCATACACATTCATATCTATTGGGAAAATCAATATTTGTGGCAAGATGGTCTATTTGGTCATTTGGTCATTAATGTCATATATGCATAGCTAGAGTTTAGTTTTTAATGATACTTGGATCTATGATTATTTAGGTTATAATCATTGTCATTTGGGATTTAATTTTTTTCCTTGTAGACAACCATTGGTGAGGGATATGTATTGATAACACTAGAAGACAACCAATGTTATAAACCATCTTCTTTATATTTATGTTCTCATAATTTCTACATTGTTTATTATATGATATATATTATATTATTAGAATTATTATTTTAATGGGACTTTATTATATATAACATTTCCACATTTAGGTTTTTATAAACTCAAATCTTATTCAATTACATAGGTAGAAGTATGTATTTTTTCTTTATTTAATACGTATTTTTTAGGATGGTTTTAAAAGTATAATTAAGGTATAAAATGATTGTTATTTAATGATTTTTATTCTATATATATTTGAAAAATTTACTTTTTATCCCAGGTTAACATACCAAAATTTTTTTACAACTATGAACCGATTATACTCAAAACACCGGACAATGACTTAACCAATTGGGTAATTAAATATGTCATTAAAATGAATGAAAAAAATAGATTAAGGATAATGTATTATTAATTTAAATAGATCATAAGAAATAAAATAATTCATATCATTTTATTACACAGGTTTTGAATGACATATATGGAAGGTATGGACTCAAGTTAAGGGATTCACTAGTAGAAATAGTTACTTTATCTTCAAGGTTATAATGTTGGTTTCTCATAAACCGATTTTAAACGTTATGTAAAAATGATTTAATGTTCATTTTTATAAAACCAAAATTAAATGGTTGAATTTATTACCTTCATCATAGTTTTTATGTAAAATGGTTGTTATATGTTTTTTATAAACAGAGTTAACATTCGTTTTGAAATTAAATGTCTTTAAAGGGTCAAGAAAATTATGTTGTATTTACATAAAAACAAAGTTCCATAATTATTATAAAACCATTTTAACATATGTTTTGTTAAAAAATGATTTTAAAACCCTTTTAAAAAATTATCACACCCCAAAACCATGATTTCATTTTTTAGAGACCATTTTCCTCTCGACCTATGACACCATTGATAAAAACCTGACAATCATGGACTATCATTTTAGTTAGTTTTCATTGATTTTAATCATATTTTAAAAAATATTGATCTATAATATTTAACACGTTGTCCTTTTCTTTGGATCCAATAAAATATTTAGTTTTTGGAAACCCTATTCTGGTTGACCAACAACTGTAGTTCAGTGTAATTATTTTTTCATTTTTATTTTCTTTTTTTTTATAATTTTTTTCTTCATTCATGAAGTGTTCACAATGCCATATACATCAAGGTAAAAAATCTATATTCAGGATAAATATTTCATTATTAAACTCTAACCTTGGATGGTTTTTTTTTAAATTTTGAAGATATATTTTTTATCTTTAGTTATAAATTTTATTCCTCAATTCATGTGTTTATAAGCATTTTATTGTCAATTATATCTTTTTAAGCTTCGTTTAATTTTATAAATTTTATATTTGATGTAATTATATTTTTTTAAATGATATATATATATATATTAAAACTAGTAGATATTGTGTTTTTTTTTTATTCTATCCAAATGAAATATTTTTTTTTCTGCTTAAAAAACATCAAGAAAATATAGATTCATAGTTATTATAAGATAATAATTACAATTCATAAAAAAATATGATTTTATAAATCAGATTTTATTTATCCATTTCAACCAAAATAAATATCGAATGATATTGATAACCACACTCATTTTTAATCTTCATAACTTTATGTTATTATTATTATTTATAGAAATTTCCTTACAAAAGTAATTTTGTAAGTAAATAATAATTTGATCACAAAATTTTTGGATATTAAATCAAATTTTTTGATTGTAGATGCTTATATTAATCACATAATAAAATTTGTGAAAACTATATTGCAATTTAGTAATGTTTTTCTTGAATAATATTATTAAAAATAATAATTTCAATAAAATTTTGGGTTTAATATATTAGAAGAGTCATTTTTTCTAAATGATTGAATATAATTTTATAGAGAAAATGAATACATAATTTATTTCCATCCCATTTAAGAGTTAAGTAAAAAAAATTGACATGGTATAAATAACAAAATAGTTATGATACCTATGTTATTTTCCGATCACATAGAGTTTGAGATGATTATTTATATCATAGAATTAAATATTATGTGATATGGAATAAAGTGGATATTTTTTCCTAATATGTTATGATTCATCCTAAAATTATAATACATGAGCTAATTTTTTTCATTTGTATACATTATTTATTGTTAACCCATGTCATTATTTTTTGGGGTTTTTAATTGTTCATTTATTTATATTCTATTCTTATTATATTCAATGATTTATTATCCTATACTTTTTACTCTATAAAATTTACCTAATATTTTTATAGTAAAAATTTTGAATTTAAGTTTATAAATATTTATTCTATATAAAAATGAAGTGGAATGTTGGTGTCTCTCTTTAGGAATCTATAAAAACAAAAATAGTATTGTGTAATTTTAATTTAAAAAAATCTATCTAAACTTGAAAAAAGTATACATATTTCATTACAAATATCATCAAACATAGTTTATAATTAATTATTTAAATATGAAAAATACCAAGACTAATTTCTTTTTAATCTTATTCCTAATAATATTTGATATTACCCACCTAATGGCTAGTCATTTTGATTATGTGTTAGTAAGTTTAAATTTTACCTTTTTATATATTTTTTAATTTTTAAATTTTTTAATTTATTCACCTTTTATATTTATATCTTAGTTATTTAATGCATCATGCATAAATTTTTAAAGAACCATGGTTGAACATGAAAATGGGGTTGATGATTTCATGGAATTTTCTAGATGAAATCTTTAAAAAAAAAATTATTTTATGCTCATTTATTAAGTGTTTGAATATATGAAATTTAAATTCCATTTAAGTCAAGGATTATCTAATTTCCTATTGTTTTAGATATAATAATGCATTTTGGGTCTGGAATGGTTAAATAAAGTAAAATTCAACATCTAATTTAAATGAAAATATTTTGAATAGGATATATGATCATATTAAAGAATTAGTTCAATATGTAGGCATTGAAACCATCGAGAAAATCGTAATCTTTTAATGATTGTATGGATATTATGTGAAACCAGTATTCTCAACAAGAATTATATATACAATGTTATCTACATTTTTGAGAATATTTAACATGAATGAAATAAATGGGTGGAGTAATAAAAGATTATATGAATTTCTTGAACTTTTAAAAGAGACAATTCAATAAGGAAATGAGATTCTAGATTCCAATTATGGTATAAATAAAATAATAGACCCAATGTTATTTTTTTATAAAAATATACATGATTTTACCCATTATTGTGTGTTTTATTAGAAGTAATTTGAATAATTATCAAAATATCCTAAAAGTGGTACATCGTGTTGTAATATGGATAAAAAATTAAAATATGATCCACTCTCAGTTACTAGAATATGACCTCCTATTATGTCAATTTTGTACCATTCAATTATTCATTCCGACAATTCCTTCCAATAATTTTATTAACTCAACATTGATTCAACTTCACACACCATAATCAGTATTATTCTAATAAAATTTAGAACATTCCAATAATTCATTCATTGAGGTGTCTATTTTCAAATTCAATTGATGCAAGAAGGTTAAGATGGAATAAAATTAGTGCACATCAAATGGTAACTTACGTCACTCTATAATTTCTCCAAAGTGGAAGATTTTAGTTAAAAAACTTCTTGAGTTTGGAAGTGATGTCACTACAGAAAAATAGTCCATTAACAGCACTAAAAATGGCCTTTTTTAAATCTAGATAAGAACTATATACTTATAAGATATTAAATTATAGATTCTTTTATCGATACTAAAAAACACTACTAAAAGAAAACTTTATAATCACATCTATAAACACTGATAAAAGAAACCTTTATAAGTGATTTTAAAAAATCACTAATAAAGGGGCATACTAGAGTGTGTTGCAACAACACACTGTAACACCAGTGTTTTCTACTATAATAGCACCTCGTTGCTCAAAAAACACCACTAAATCAAAAAAAGAAAGTACAAATATGTAATTTAAATAAAAGAATTCAATCTAGGCTCTTTTTCTCGGTTTTAGGGATGCGATGCATGTTTTAACCTAAAATTATGCTTATATTTTAAAAAAATGCACTTGGAGTCGAAACAGTCACACCATGCATCAAATTCAGGTGCAGATTATTCTTACACATATCAAATAACTTATGGATTATTTCCTCAAGTATAAAAATTATCTGAATGTGTTTACTTTGTTTTTTAGTATCTTGTTTGTCCTTTTTACTAAAATGTCATTTTAAACTAGAAACAAACAAATTAAATCATATTGGTCATATCTTATGTCATTTTTAAGTGATACTAATTCCTACACATAATAAATTTCTTATAAATTATTATACTAAATTATAAATACAATCATAGTATGTTTTCTCAGTTTTCAGTGAGTGGAATTTGTTCAACTAAAATGTTGATTTTAAAAAGATAACAAAAACATTGAGAGATACTAAACAAATCACGAATCCTATTATGGTGAGGATGATTCCGAAAGGTAAAAAATGACTTATTGATCGTTTTCCTAAAGTATCAAAACAATCTGAGTGTGCTTGATTAGTTTTGGGTAGGTGAGTTGTCCTCTTTACTAAAATTGATGTCAATTTTAAATAAAAAGACACACTTTGAGTCATATCAATCAAACCATGTTTCATATTGAGGTGAGGATAATTCTAAAATTTCCCAAATGAATTATGGATTTGTTTCATAAATTATTCAAACAATCTGAATGAATTTACTCAATTTTATGTATGTTGCATGCATTTTTTACTAAAATGTCATTTTAAACAGGAAACATTCCCTCTGACTCATACCAATCACATCATGTATTAGTTTGACATGAGGCCAATTTTTATATGTAAAAAATGACTTATGAATAATGTTCTTAAATTATCATGAAAATCTTATCGTGTTTCCCTAGTTTTCGTTGAGTGGCATTTTTTGAACTAAACTATCAATTTTATGTTAATGACATACACATTGAGTCATACTAGGCACACCGTGTGTTGAATTGAGTTGAGGATTATTCATACATGTCCCAAATGACTTATCCATAATTTCACTAAAGTATCAAAAATAATCTAAAATCATTTTCTATTTTTTTGAGTAGGTAATTTTTCATTTTTATTAAAATTGATTTTATTTTTAAATAAAGATGCACTTGGAGTCACATCGGCCACACTGAGAATTGTATTGTGGTAAGGTTGATTTTGACATGTCAGAAATGACTTATGGATTTTTGTATTAATGTATCAAAATTGTCAAAATTTGTTTTCTTAGTTTTGAGTATGTAACTTGTTTTTTACTAAAATGTTATTTTAAACTAGAAACACACGTTTTGACCTATACTGTTCATATGGTGTATCGTTATGACATGAGACCAATTCCAACATGTCAAAAAAGGACTTAAGAATCGATTTCCTAAATTATCATGAATATGAGTATGTTTGTTTTTTAGTGAGTGAAATTTTTTGAACTAAACTATTTATTTTAAACTAATAACAGATAAATTGAGTCATCTTGGTCACATTGTGCATTGAATTGAGGTGCACCTAATTCCTACATGTCTAAAATGACTTTTGGATTGTTTCCCTAAAGTATCAAAACAATCAGAGTATGTTTAATCTATTTTTAGTATGTAAGTTGTACTTTTTACTAAAATTAATGACAATTTTAAATAAAAAGAAGAAATTATAGTCATATTGGTCACACCATGTGTCAGATTGAGGTGTGTCTGATTCCTACACATCCCAAAGTCTCAAATAAATCCTAACTACCAATGTTACCATGATTCCATTATCTTTCTATGTAGAACTACTAACACTTCATATTGAATCGATGTTCTTAGTAGAAAACCCTTTCTCATTATTGAAAGTCAGAAGTGTATGTTTATTTAATAAAGAGAAATCTTTTTTGGCTATTAAAATCAACTCAATATATAGTATTGGTAGTTCGAGAAAAAAATCAATGAAAATAGAATGTGTAGAAACATTGGATGAAATAATCCTTTTATCTAATTTGTGTCTTGTTACATATAGTTGAATGAAAAATAGGACTTCCTGAAATATTTTTGAAAATAACTAAATAAGTATTATATAATAATGAAAAGGAAATTAAAATACAAATATTAGATAAAATGATGTCAAAATTAATTAAATATGTAGTAGTAATTCATCACTTCCTGATGATTCTATGCATTCTTGATGCATTTCTTTATTTTCAATATCGCATTTGTAGGCTCGAACAAAATAATCAACTGGTAAAATGAAACAATTATTATATAAGTAATAATGAAAATAAATTAACTAAACATAAATATGAAAAAATAAATTAATTCTATGGATAATGATTTTATTGTGAAAACATTGTTGAACCCAGGGATATACTAATAGTAAAAAAGAATGATGATAAAAAATTAAAATAGATATCACCAAATAATTAATAAATGAGTGACGAGGAAGAGGATAATTTCTACACTATGTTCGGTGTTGTCCTCTGAATCCATTCAAAGGTGAATGTTATAGATAATTTTCATCCTCATCATCTCATCTCTGGAAATATTTTCATTTCATTTTGTTGTTTGACACAGATTATCCATATCTTATGGACATGCACCTATATTACTTGAAATAGTCATAGAAGTAGTCATCCATGGGATGAATAGTGCTTAGATTAGTACAACCAACATAAAATAGATGGAGGATGAGTATCAAGGAAAAAAATGAAATAATAATTGTTTGCGAGATGAATCTAATGAGGATGAAAATTGTACATCACTATGTTCTATGAAAGGGGAAATGCCTCTAATTTGAGAGAATTACTCCATTAGAATTAGTTATTAACTCAATGCCTCTATCTCCAAAAACTCTTTATAGAGTAGAGCTCCGCACAACTAGAGAAACGATAGAGCGATGGGTAGGAATGAAATAGAGATGGTGGAGACAGAAGAATCAGAATACACAACTGCAGTGTTGCGTAGCCTGAGGGTCTTGGGTTTCTACGCAAAAAACTTAACTGACGAGTGTATATTACTTAAATTAATTTATTTTATTTGATGTGGAGGCAGATTTTATGAAACATTACTTTCATTTTTGTGCTCTAATTTATCCACAAGGATCCGAATAAAATTTTAATAAAATAATTGGTTGAGGATTTTTTTTAATATTATTTTATTTGATAAAATGTGTTTTTTAATTGGTTTTATTTTATTAAAAATGATATGTTTTTATATGATTGTAAAAAGAGGTTTATGGATATGTGTACTTCATTCACACATATCTCGATAAAAAATAAACCTGAACAAGGTTCATGCCTTCCGCCATCAAAAAATGTAAATTGGAGGTCACTCTTCATTAGATACATAGATAAATAAAGTGAATCAACCTAAATAATATATATATATATATATTATATTATTTTTAAATTTATTTAATATATTTATATATATGTATATTATATATCATATTTAAATTTATATAAATATAAAATATATTATTCGATATATATATAATATTATTTTTTCTAATAAAACTACAAAAATAATATTAATAATAATTATTAAATTATATTAATTATAAATAATAATTATTATGTGTAATTGAGTATAAAACATAATTATTTAAATTTTATAAAGTTTGATTATTTCTAAAAATATATATATATATTTACCTAATATTATTATTTTGAAAGTAACATGAGTGTACAATATTGTATTGGTTATTTAAGTATAAATTATATTACAGTTAATTAGATTAATATATAGACCTAAAATGTAAATATAGACCTAAAATGATGAATACCTAAAAATAATTTCTAATATATATAATTTTATAACTTTCATTCTAATTTTTTTTGGAAAAAATGATGTGGAAACCTAATAATTCTATGGAGTCCATCTAATATACATTGACACATCTTTTAGATTTTAGGTAGGTCCATAAAGAAGTTGGCATAAATAAATAAAACAACACAATTCTGATAAATATATGTAACCCTTATAACAGAATATAACAACATAGTAAAATAAATACAACCACATACTAATTTTTAAAATAGAGAGCCACTAAAAATAAATAAACATGGTATCACCCTTACTATGATTTCACTTAAAATAAAATAACATAATTCTAAGAAAATAAATTTTAAAGGAAAAACCCTTACACGGGAATATTAAAACACAATTTAAAAAATAAATACCCTTACATGAATTGCATAAAATCAGCTTCTCTTATTGTTTTTTACCATCATCAGACTGAGAATTAGTTTTCTAAATCAATTTTTTCATTCATTTAGTGTTTTTATATCCAAACCCTCTAATATTTATATAGTGGTATATATATTTACTTAATAGGTTTATCTAAGGACTATATGTGATTCACTAATATTTCAAAACAACGATAAAATTAATCTTATCGAGAAAGTTGTGGTATAGATGTAGATTGTAAAGAAAATTAATTTAAAACAAAAATTAATAAAGACAAAAATAGTATATCCAAAATTATAGTCAAGAAAACGAAAGATCATAAACAAAAGAAAAAATTATACAATAACTGGGGCAGAAATATGAAAAAAAATCAATACCTATAAAGGAATATCAGAAACCATCAGATCCATATCTAGAAATAAAAATACCGAAATTTTTTTTGAAGCCTACAAAGAAACATAGTACTACCTCAGTAGGTTGAATAAAATCATATACCCTCATATACATATCTCAATTTTTTCTTCAAAAACCCTAATTAAAACCAAACACCAAATTCCAGATGATGTTCGACGAACTAAAGGCATAGGATTTGTGTGATTTCAGTGATTTTGTGTGGTTCGAGATTTGATTCACTAAGGAGGATCACCAAAAATGGGTGGATTATATGGAAAATTTCTGATATCACGATGGGTTCTCAACATGTTAGGTTTTTTTAATTACATTAGAACAATTTTATAAGAACTTTTAAAAAAGTTATGATAAAGCCAGGTCTTTATCAACAATAAATTGTGATGAAAAAGAACTCTTTTATGAATGCTAAAAATATTGAACTACTAAACATTACCTTTTTCAGCGCTAAAAAATTCATGATAAAGGGTTAAATTTATCTGTTCATTCATTATCACTGATGAAGATGCCATTTATCAGCACTTTTTCTATGTTTTATAAATACCATCACTATTAAACATTGGTTTTGTAGTAGTGTGTTAGAAATATCATAATGGGACTATGAATAGAGTTAATAAATCCATATTTATTACTAACTATACAACATAGTTCATGGCATATTTTCTTGTTAGTTTGGAACATGTCCCCAAAGAAACATATGATAAAAAAAAATTGATGATCTTGATGACTTCTAGACCAAACCATTGAGTAAATGATATTGATATGTATCTTTCACCATTGATTTATTATTTAATAATTCTATGCGAGAAATGTGTTGTGGTTTTTTATATGTGAAACAAATATTATTTTTTGTGTTATGATAATGTTCACTATATACAAATTTCTTTAATATGGAAACTTATTTGTATATAGTGTTAATAGAGTTTAATCAAGTTCAATTTTTGAGAAATTTACTTTATATTATCAATTTCATGATGGGAGAAAGAAAGATTGAATGGGATATCAATGATTTTTGTGACTTGATCATATTTATATTATATTGAAAAAAATCCTTTATTAGTTTTTATGAATTTAATCTTCACCAAAATGACTATAAACTATAAAATATTATAGAAGGTTGAAAATTATTAATTTTAAATTAAAAAATAATGGATTTTCTGGTCATCCAAACAATATTTGGAATAAACATTCTATCATTTTCGAACTACCATATTGTATATTTTTAGAGATAAAAAATAACACTGAAATTAGGAATGTTGAGAAAAATACGTGTGGTAGTTTAATTGAAACATTTTCATAAATAAAAGGAAAGAAAAAAATGGATTTCAGGCTACATGATATCATTGAGAATAAATTTAGACTAATATCCCCCTATAAAAGGAAATGTAACATATTTTCCTCCATCTTATCACACATTAAAGAAGTGTGAGAAGATGATTTTTGGTCAGATCTTGCATCGTATTAATGTTACAAGTAGATATTATTCAAATGTGAATAATATAGTTTCATTTTTGTATTGTCAATTAACAGGTATATAATCTCATGACTCTCATGTACTGATGCAAAAAATACTAATGATTGAAATGTTTAGTATATTTCCAACACCTACTTGAAATTTTATCATTAGGTTATATAATTTTTTCAAAACCATTTGTGAAAATGTTGTTGATACAAATTTCATAGCTGTTTTAAAGAAAGAATATACTCTTATACATTTTCAGCAAAAAAATATTCCCCACCTAGATTATTTGATATAATGGATCAGCTGGGGGTATGTTTTGTTTTTTAATATTATGTCTTTTTTAAATATTATTTATTGAAAAGTAGTTATTAAATTTTATAACAGTTAATTTATATTGGAGTATCTAAAATCAAAATAATTAGTACAAAAGTAATTAATTGCTTAAGAACCAATAAATACAGACACATCAATTAATTCTGATAGGATAAAAATATTTTCCCATGTTACTTAATCCATGGATAATATTTATGGTTTTCAAATGAATTTTATTAGATGTGTAAGAGACTATCCATTGAGAATATTTAAAAAATATAACATGTATGTGATTTTTTTTCATAATCTAAGTGTTCCTTGTTTGAAGTTTTTTTCAACGTAACTAGAATTATATTTAAATTTTAATTTTATAAAATAAATATTATTTCAAGTTATATGATATATTAATTATATTTTTAGGTAGCTATACACCCATCTTATTCAAAGTGATACCACTGGTGTTTGTGGTCTAATAGATCTAGAATTCAATTAAATTTTTTTGAAATATATAAATAATTTTTTTACTGTTACATATATATGTTAGAGATTATCAAATAAAGAAATTGGGTGATAGTTTTTTTCCATTATGTGATGAGTAATAAACCTAAGATAATTATGAACTAATAGTTATTATAATTTAATTAACTATGAACTTTTCATATTGTAGATTTCATTTGATGTTATGCATAATCTTCTAAAAATAATTCACATTGTATTCATTTTTCTCAATATTGGTTTTTCATTAAAAAAAGATTAGCATCTTTTTATACATTTAAGTTTTATTATTTTTTATATGTTATTTATTTTTAATTATTATTGTTTATAAATTTTTCATTAGTTGATATATATGAAAATCCATTTCATGGAAAAAAATTAACAAAGATCAATTGTCGATAAGGCATCCAAATCTAATCCAATGCATGGAAGTAGTGGTAATAATTTTTTGTATTAAATAATATTTTATTATATATAAATATATATATATATATATATATATGGGTTTTTATTTTCATGTTAATGTTTTATAACTCTGGGGCCATCATCAAAAGGGAATGGTGGAATGTGGTTATTATATTTCATGACTCACTTATGAGATAATAACAACTAGCTTAATGAATGAATTTCATAAGCTGAATGATATTGATTGTTTTATGTTTTAAATAAAAAGGTTATATTTTTTAATCTTAAAACCTTCAGTGTTACTATATATTTTTAATGATGTGGATTTATATATGAATTACAAACATATACATATTTTTAATTTTCATGAAAACTATTTTTTATGTATTGGTGTAATTTAAATTTTCAAATTTGTTTCTTATAATTAAATTTAAAGAAATGAATATTTATACCAGTTGGTTTATGCTTCTAGTTATTCGTATATTTTGATTGATTTTACAAGTTTGTTCTTTTCTTTATAATATTTTATTAGGTGGAGTGTGTAAATATATTAGAAAATAGTTAAACAAGTAAGTTTTATTCTTTTTTTAGTTATTTAATATTAATTATTTATATTTATATATGTTTTTATAATTGATAAATTAAATTATATATCTTGAAAATGCGTAAAAAAAGTTCAATTGTTGATAAAGATTCCAAATATAATCAACTATTTTAAATTATTAGTAAATATATTTTATATTAGATAATATATGTTTGTATTATATATATAGGTTTTTATTTTCAAGTTAATTATTCATATCCGTAGAGTCATCATCATAAAGGATGGGTGGAATGGAATTATTTTGTTTAAAGATTTATGTTTGAGATAATAAAAAAATGATGATGAGTGAATTTGATTAGGTTATTTATATTAATTATTTTAGGTTTCATATCAAAATATTCTTCTTTATACTCTTATAAAATTCATTATTATTAATGGCTTTCCATTATGTTGATTCATATATAAATAAAGTACATAGGCATCATCAAATATTGAAAATTATTTTTTGTATGTATGGTTATCATCTAAATTATATGGTATGTCTATTTTTTTGAATTTTAAAATGTTACTAATTACAGAATTGGTTTTTCTTAATGATTATATATTTTATTTTTATACAGGTTTATTATTTGAAAATTATCTTTTAATATTGGTTAAATTTTAAATAATCATTTATGTATCTTTTAATTTATTTTTTAAAAAGACTAATTATTTAATTATTTTTCATATTGGTTGTTTGTTCTATTTTTTATAGGGTTCAGATGTTTTAGGTATGTGTATTTTAATTAAATTTAATAAAATTTGTATTTATACAAATTTTTTATGATTTTGGTTTATATATTGCTTTTGATTTTAGAAATTTGTTCTTTTCTTTATGTTAGTGTATTAGTCTAAGTACATAAATAATTTAGAAAATTTTCACACATTTGTGTCTCATTACTTTATAGATATTATTTATTATTAATTATTATTCATTATATGTGTTTTGATAATTGATATATGAAAATATAGTCCATAGAAAATTTTTAACCATGATGATTTGTTGATACAAAATCCATATAAAATAAACTATAATAAATTATTTTTAAATAAATTTTATATTAGATAATATATGTTTTCTGTTATATTTATGTGGGTTATTTATTCATTTGAAGTTAATGTTTCATAACTGTTGTTTCATCATCAAATAGTAATGGGAGAATGAAATTATTTTGTTTTAAGATTCAACTTAGAGACAATGAAAACTGATAACATGACTAAATTTTATATAGTTAGCTATATAAATTATTACCGATTTTATATCAAAATATTCTATTTTTTATTCATATTTTTATTGATTTAATTTTTGTGATTTTAGGGGTGATCGAGTGTTGTGATATAAAAACTATGACTTATGGCTGCTATATGTTTCATTTTTATTACATAAATAAGGTCCCTAATGATGTGGAAATGGTATGTTTACACTTGGCATGTCATAAAATATTGTTACTCTAACATAAAACAAGTCATATTTTGATATATTCTAGTAGAACAAATCTAATTGACAAAAAACATTCCATCATTTGTTTGGATTACATTTTTCCAAGTTTATTATTTTTGTAATATTATTTAGAGACTATTTTATTCATGAAAAAATGGTATGTTTTTTCTTTTAAAATATTTATTTTGAAATATATATACCTTGAAATTACAATTATAGTTGTATTTTTTATGTACTCAAATTGATTAAACATTTTCTTATGTGATGAGTGTTTGAATTTATTTTTCTTTAGAAATATAAGTGGTTGTTTAATTTATAAATATTTTAAAATTTAATTAAGGATCATATTGAGTGTTTTTATGATTTATTTTTTAATGATAGAACCTGAAAAAATTATTGAATTACTATGAAAAATTGTTAGTAATAAATTACTTATAACCTTACTATTGAGTGAATTTTTGAAATATTACTAAATGTTTCTCATTATAAAAATGGAGTCTTTAGAAACCATAAGTTAATTATAGATTTTATTATTGTTTAATTATTTAATTATTGGAAAAAACTAAAAATATCTATTCATGTTTTCCATTCTAAAATTTTTTATTTTCAAGTTCAGAAACATACAATTATCTATGATATTACATTATATAAATAAATTAAAAAATATGAGGATTTTAGTATCCAAATATAATTTACTTTATAATCATATATGGAATAGGTTTCAAAATATATGATCACTTTTGGTTTTAGTTAAATTATATATATATATATATATAGGATTTTCATTTATACATTCTAATACCCACTATAATGGATTTATATATGTAAATATCTTGTTGTATTATTCACTTTTAAATGTTAATAAGTTTCTTTATGGCTGTTGATTTTTATTTTAATGTTTTTTTGTTTTAATTTTCTATATAAGAAGCATTTATAAATTGATTCATTTGTTATTGTAGGTGTTTTATATCATTAAATAAATTTTTTAATGAATTTCTTTTTTCAAAACTCCCTTTACATTAGTGTTGAATTGAATAATTTTATAATGATTTTATATTGATAAATAAACCGTATTTTTAGTAATAATGTTTTTATTAGTTGGGTTAAATTTATTTTTTTTATTATACCTGTTAATTATTTTAAAAATATATATATATATATGAGTTATATTATTTTTTAAAATAAATTTATGAGCACCTAGAGTGTTTGGGTGTATCTATTTAATATGATAAAAATTTTAAAGTCTTATAATGTAAAAACTCTTTTATGGTTATTTGTCAACTTTTAGTAAAATTATAACTGGGTATAAATAAAAAAATAGGTTTGAAATACTCAAGTTGATGATTAATTTAAATTTAAAGTTAAAAGTAAGTCTTTGAAATTTAGAATATACTTTGTTGGTTTAGTGATAGATTAAAATGATTTTTTATTCATTTTTATAATTTTGAATTTAATATTAAGTAAAATGGATGTAGTTTTATTTGGTAATCTTATTTTCAATTGTGTATTAATATGAATTTATTTATTTTGTTATAAATGGAATATTTATCATTCTTGGTCTTTCTGTATTTATGTTCCTTATTGATGGGTATTTTTTTCAAAAAATAGATATCTTAGGATTGTTGAGATTTAATCTATTTTAATTAGGGTTTTTTTGCTATAATTTTATGTTAGGACTAGTTTGGTTTATTAAATTATCATTAAATTACATATTTTTAGTTTTTTTATGAAATTTAATGGATATAAATTAGTTTATGTTACCTATGGATTCAAAACCAATAATTTAATTTCAAACAATGTGTAATATAAATAACTAATTATAATGGGTTTGAATTTAACTGATATTTCTTAATGATTATGAATTTAAAGTATTAAATTATTGAAATATATGGAATTTATAATGTTTTTTAATGGGATAAGATATAAAATGAGTATAATGCCACTAAAACATGTTTCCAAAATTTCAATGTCACCCTAAATAGGTGAATTTTAGTGTTTAACATGTCTCAGAAATGGTTATAATAAAAAAATTGAAATTTAGTCATAAACCTATTTTCGTAAACTTTATGAATAATTAAAATTCATTTCATGGGGTTTGAAGAATGATTTATCTTACAACACATAATAACTATGCATGGTGTTTTTTGTGAACTAAAATTTTTACTCTATTTTAGCTTCATCAATTTATTATAAACATAAAATTCATCATATTTGATTATGTTTAATTTAATGTGTTTTCTCTAGTGCTTCTTGGAAGATTGTGTTTACATTTTTTCATCATATGTACTATTCTACCTTAATAATTTTAAAATTGTATCCACCTAATTATATCTAATGAATGCTTTAAGAAAAAAATGTATGATTAAATTAGAAATTATCTTGTATGTTAATTTTTATTATAGTTTAACAAATTATTATTTAGACTATATTTTTTGGATTTATGTTGTTAAGATATTTATGTTCTTATAGGTTTTTCTTATCATCCTAATGTTCACTTAAATTCTTCTCCACTACCCTAGATTTATTAATCAATTGAGTTTTAAAGAGTTTCATGTTTCTAAAGACATCGGTAAAGGATAATGTAGACATTACAAGCCTTTACTGCAACTAGAACTACCAAATCCATGTTTCTCTTCATGATGAAATTATTTATAATAATTTTTATGTGAAACTCTCTCATATTAAATTCAACTGTTGATTTTTCTATTTGAAACAATATATTTGGAGAATCTGTGATATTTTCCATCTGCATTAGATAGTAATTAATTTTTTTTCATACCATCATTCGGATTCTGGTTTAGAATTTTTCATAGATAATAGGGTTATATTACATTATTTTAGTTTCCAAATATTATATTGCATTAATTATTTTTATATTTTTTATTTAACGTAATTTTTTATTTTGAATATCTAAAAATTAACATGTTAAATATTAAAACTTTTAATATAGGAAATAATTATTGGATAGATTTTAATGTGTTTATTATGTGTAAATGATTATTTGGTAATTTAATTTTGTAAAAAATATTTTTTAGTTGTTTCCCATATAGAATAATTTTTTAGTTTTTTTAATGTCAGGGTCAATATTTTTTCTTATAGAAGTTACCATGAAAAACTTTTACTTATTACAAAAAAATAGTCAGATGATCATTTTTTTTAACAATGTTAATTTTTTATGTTTATTTTAGCCTACCAAAAAAGTTCCATGAGTTTATTCTTAATGTAATTAGAGTAAAAAACATAATTCAATAAATTCTATAATATATAATATCTTAATAGATCATGGGAGATTTTTTAATGGATGTCTTAATTTTTGGAAGCTAAATTGACAGAGTAGTAAAGTGAAGTTATAACTCATAACAATATACAAAGTCCTTAATTTAGGTGGATGTTTTATATGGCTTCTATTGTATTATTTTTTTTGAAGATCTATAAATTATTCTTTTTTGTATTTATAAAAATTCTTATTTAATCGTTTTCTTTCATCAAATTTTTAATTCTGGAAAATGGTTTTGTGATTTTGATTTTATATTCCATAGAAATGTTCTTAGGGGGTATGTTAGGGATTTTTTGTTCTCTCATGAAATATAAAATTTCATGAGCCCCTCCCCACAATGATAATGTAATGAGGGGAGGTAGATGGTGACTAATTGAGTCACACAAATAGTAGACCTTAGGTTAGTGACTAGCACTGAGGATATAATAAACATGCATGTGGGAGGAATTACCCTCTACGAGGGACATGTGGAAGAGAGAGATAAGAAATATGCATTCAACAACACCAGCTTAGACATATATATAGATAAAAAATTTCAATTATAACCATTAAATTCTATTTAGTACTAAAACAAATGAATGGAAAACTACAGATACTAAAAAGGAAAATATGGCGGTGACCAAGAATCCCCAACAGATCACTCAAATCCAAGAGCTAGTAATATCCAATATGATCTCTAAAATACTCCAAATTACTCGAATATAGTTTATATACATGAAGGGTGATAGTAGCAGTATAATCAGTAGGATCTTCCCCTGAGCCTCTCGTATAGAAGAAAATGAAATCATGCTAAATCACAGTGAACAATAGTGAAACTAACTTATCACATAAATAGGTACACTCTATTCCCAACCTCTCTATGGATAACTCTCACCAAGTATTTCATATAAGAGATCATATGATATAGTAATAAAACATCAAGGCCTCCACACTCCCAATTCCCCGCTAGTTTACCTCTCTTCCCCAAAGTCGCATGTCATATCCCATCTCTATCCAAAAGTAGGTATGTCCAAATACACCTAGGAAACTCCTCCCAATATGAACCTCATGCATCACATAAGAACAATATCCCATATCACATTTACACATATATTAACAAAATAGTTTTTGGATGCCACAACATCCTTTATGACATATATCAAACATCAGTTATTATACCTCAATCCATTACAACCCATACACCAAGTAAGTACCGAAATCCATCATAGACTTAACATTTCATACCTATAATAATATGTTAGTTCCTATATCAAGTAATTTATGTGTGTGAAATAACCACAAGACATTAAAACCCCCTTGACATATGTATGGGAAACCAACCGTTGTGCATACCTAATAAAGTAACTACCAAGAGAAGAGAGAGGGGATATAGGGGGTAGTTATCCATCCATCTTCCAACCAAGATGTTAGGGTAAACACCCACCCAAATTCCACTGGGTGTTATTTTCCCTAACTAACATGAGTGAGGAAATGTATAAAATCACAAAATATAAATGATATAATATATCTCAAAACCACACTATGAGTATAACATATTAATAGAATAAATTGTAGTTAACGTTGATCATACAATTGGTTTCCACTTAAATGAAAAAATATCTTATAAGAAAATATTCAAATAAAAGAGCATCTTTAATTACTTATTTTCTTTTTTTACCATTTTCCATGATTAATTAGTTCTTTAGAGATTATATAACCGTTAAAAATATTATTAATTATATTACATTACATTAATCATTAGAGTAACATCCAATCCCTCCATGAATAATCTAAACCATGTCCATGGTTTATTAAGATTAATAGCATTAACGTATTCCAATCCATCATCAACCAACCCCATGGGCTAAGAATTATTTAATAAAATATTATAATCATTCCATATTTAGGTACACCAATAAAACCATACTTAGATACCACCAAAAAGAATCATGAAACCAAGAACATCAATCTACCTCAAGCAGTAGGAAAAATGGATGTAGATAAAATAAGGAACTCAGATAGTGGTCATTATATATATTCAAGAGAGAATACCATCTCTCAGCATATCATCAATGAGTAAACCAAACTTTATTTCATTCTATATCCCATAGTTTCATCCTTGAAACCCACATATATATTCTAATGCATATCACTATCACAGGAACCATCTTCTACCACATCATCTAGGCCTCCTTGTAAATATATCACAACATCCATCCCAAACTCAACCATACCACACTGACAAAAAAATATGGTCATATTGGGATCATCTGTATGAGTCTCATATCACAAGTCCCAAATCTAGATCACATTAAAAGTCACAAATAAAAAATATAAAATCAATAGGGAAACTAGGCCATCAAAATAGGGAATTTAGCCTTCTCATGCAAACAAGCTCTCATAGCTCCAAGACAATGCACTCGGCCTTCTCAAGATGGCAGGAAACTCTTTCCCTAAAAACTTATCTTAATAAAAAAATGGTTCTAATTCCATATTGAATTAACCTTTTAATTTTTAACTTCATATAACTAGGGGAAACATATGTCATTAAGCTATAACAAGCTATAAAAGGAAATGAATTCTCTTATCAAGTATTATTGTTCAAAAAAACATGAAAATTACCCTTATCATTTGACATGCCACTTCAAATATTATCAATTTTAATAATTATACACATTATTTATCAATTCCATTAATCATATAGAATCTCAAATTTAATTAAATATGTTCATTGTATCAATTTGGTTATCATCAAGTTACATCACCACTACATTACAAACATGCCTCTTTAATTACTCATAATCCAATTAATTATCAATTAACTATAGTTTTTCATTATTTATAAATTTATTTCACTAAACACAAGATAAAAAATACATTAATAGATGTCACATTGTCGATAAATATAAGAGGAAACTGCTATAAAGATACAAAGAAATAAATCCCCAATATAGGATCAAAACCATTTAATTAATCTTATTCATTATTTATTAGGTTTCCTCAATTATTATAAAAAGTGATAAATCATACTATATTTATGATTACATATAAATAAGTGGAGAAGAAAAGAATCCCCTACCTCATAAACTATGAACATTTTTCATATGGGGACATGATACGTTATAGATCTATGATCACCTCTCCCATAAAAACTGAATCCATCTGAGGATGTTTCAGCACAACCACACCATAAAAAACAAATATAAACCACATTAGAAAAATGGGAGATTAAATTCCTTATCATGGCATGATGATATGTTTGTAAGTTGTATAAAATGAAGAGAAACTACTATATAATTAAGGAATAACGCTCCTTGGATCAACATGGATAATAATAAATTGAGGTTAGAAAGCCAAGTGTTGATTCCCATTGAGGGAATATTTAAAACAAGAAAGGGACGAGCTGCTGGAGAATGGAAAATTAGGTGGGTAATAGGGTTTGATAAACCCCTGAGTTGATAAACTATTTATTAATTCACTACAAATGATATTTATGTTGTATTTAATCCTTTTACATTTATCATAAATGTTGAGAATATGTTCTCACTGAAAAATGAAAACGTTTTTATTATTTATCCCTATAAATTACAAGCCATGAACCAAACATGAACAATTCATGAAATTAAAATCGACAATTTTAATTAATTACATGTCATATATTCTCCATTGTCCTAGAATCATCAGTATCCAACAAATACGAACTTATTTCAATCCTCTTATGAGCACCATGAGAATTAGGTACATGAAAAGGGTCGGAAAACATGAATCCATGAACTTTAATTATATAACACTCAAACAATTTTAATCCTTGAGAATCAAAAACCAAAATAGATAGAAAAAAATAGATCTTCAAACATCCACTCCATGAGATACCTATAAAATATCTCTCCATCACGGGAGCTCAGCTAGCTCACTAAATGAATAACGTAAAATCCATGAAAATAACACAACTAGCTCCAAATCACTCTCTAGGGAGAGATAACTCTCAAGAAAGAGTAAATCCATTATAATAAACATGGTAAAACCTAATAATATGTTATAATGGTCTACAAACATAAGATAATAATATTATAAGAGAAGAGATAAACACCAAACATCTAGGGGTACTGAATTTGCATCTATGCCTCATATTTCAAGGTACTCTCCTATACACCACTATGTCTCCACATGAAATGAACCATGGAAATAGAATATCCACACATCACAATCTCAGGGTAGTCGAATATCTCCACCAGATGCTCCTTGTTGGTTCCATCATTGTCAAAATATATCTCTCCCTAATTGATGACAAGAGAGTTATCGTGAATATTATGATAGAGATGCGACATGTGAAAACATTCGGGTTTCTAGATTATCTTCGGGGGGAAGTTCTATCCAATATTCTTTGGTTTTAACATGATCCAACACCTCGAATGTCCCAAAAAATAATGGATAATGATTTCTATCATAACCAAACCTCCACTGCCTGTGATGAGGATTAACCTTCAAGAACATGTGATCTCTAACATCTAACATTAGATTTATCATCCTATGGTCATAATAGTAATTCTAGTGAACCTGCATTGGTTTCATATTCTATTGAATTAAATAGACCCTATATGTCATATTATATACCAGTTATGGCATAATAAATGTTTCTTCTCTAACCCTAATCTAGCACAACATAGAACAGAATGGTCGATCGTACAAAGCTTCAAACAACACCATACCAATAGTGGAGTGTAAATTGTTATTTTATGATAACATGACCAAGGAAATATTCCTAATTCGTGAACCTCCAAAATCGATCACACAATAGAACTATATATCTTTAAGAGTATGTACGGTCCACTCTATTTAACCATCTATCTACGGATTAAATGAAATTCTAAGAAATAACTGATAACAAACCTAGATACCCCTCCACACCCTATAGGTAAATTGAGGATCTTGGTCGGAGATGGTCATCTTAGGGACTCTATAGAGTGGAACCACCTCCTCCAAATACATCATCAACAAACCTTATCTAAGATCAACTCCCTAAATGCTATAATATATTTTGATTTCATAAAATGGTCCACCATCACCCATATAACATCATAGCTTCCATGTGTTTTTGGAAAACAAGTAATTATTTCCATCAATTTTCCCTTTCACTTCCACTATAGAACATATAAAAATGGGCAAAAACTACTAAGAACAAAGTGTTTGGCCTTCAAATTTTGGCAGCCCGAACATTGAGAAATAAATTCTACAACTTCATGTTTCACCCCAAGCAACCAAAAATAACCACTTAATTCTCAGTAGATATTTTTTATGTCATTATTTACCACCAATGGTGAACTAGTAAATTCATATAGAACCATCTAAAATGTCACTAAAGAAAAAAAAATCAACTTTAGAATAGAACCTGGTGTTATCTATCCTTAAACTGACCATTAAGGGAATCGTCAACAATAAATTTTTTTCTCCAGAACTCCACCTCAAATATCTCTACTAGGACTCCTCCACTTGTAACACCAAAGATGAATGCCCCATAATTTGTAAAAGCATCCTCTTTCTCCAACCTCTCCCATATCAAGATACATCACTGAGAGTTCTTCCATCACTCTCCAGGAACCCCAGATTCATGCATGACATCACTATGTGAATTCTTACTCAGCAAATCAGCTACAAAATTTCCATTTCCTGGCATGTAAACAATAATGAATTCAATATCCTATAATAACTACATCCAATAAATCTGAAAAAAAAATCATGTCATGCTAGTAGAACACATGCCTCAATCTCTTATGGTCTATAAAAATCAAAAAATTCTCACTGATGAGATAATATCTCCACAACTTCAATAAAAACACCACTAACACTAACTCAATATCATGGGTGGCATAGTTAAGCTCATGGTGATGTAATTACTAACACATAGAATAATCAACTGATCTCTACTGCATCAGAATGTAGCCCAAGGAAAGATGTGAAGTGTTGCATAAAACCATGAACTGAACTCCCTCGGTGGGAAAACATAGGACTTGAGTGATGAATACCTTATCCTTCATGTAATAAAAAGATACCTTTCAAAATTTAGTCCACATGAATTCTTGATACATTCTAGGTAATATTGTTATAGGGGTTGTATGATAAGATAAATCGGCTATAAAATTCATGTCTTAGCCTATAAGACCATAAAATCTACACTCTTATATAACTACCTTAGGGGATTCCCAAGACACAACCACCTATATCATCAATAGATCCACATTTACTTTTTAATGAGGTAACACATGTGTATAGACTTGGTTTTTTCCTTTTATATATTTGAAATATGTATACATACATTTCTTGATCCAGGAACTAAGACAGAATGTGATTCCAAGACACTTTGTTCCAGAAATTAATTTTATAGAATATTTAATATAATTTATTTTACACATTTTAATTTTCATAATGAAAATGACATATATCTTAAAAAGAATCTTATTATAGAAATTCAAGACCACAGTTGAGTCTGAAAGTTGTTTTTTTACCCTATATGTGGCCTAAAATATGTTGGCATGGAGTGCTTAGATATCTACCCAGGGGGGGGTATATTAAGTGGAAAACTTAATTAATTAATTAATTAATTGACCTAAAATGTTTTCCCTAAAAATAAATCACTATGGAAAAATTTCTAGGGTCAGCCTCATAAACCTTGGGAAAATTTTAGAGCTTCCTCCTATCCTTCTGATGGTAGAACCACCATGGACGATTGTGAAACACTGGATCACAATAGTTTGGGATGTAGTGAATACAATGACTTCCTTCGATCATTGGAGGGAATGTTATTCAGTGAATAAATATCCAATCTCCAGCTAGGACTCATAAATTTCTATATTATTCTCATTATGATTTAATTGATTGATATGGTCAATCCCCTCCATTGATTTGTTCCAATTATGTCATTTTCATGTTTTTATATATTGATTTAACTTATTTTTCATGTGTTTTATAACCCTGGGTAGCCCCTTTCTTGATCTTTGGATAGTAATGCATTGAATTTATCTTTAAACCTTTATTCTTACACCATAATCCCTCAATTTCTTCGTGTTCATTTCTAGTAGGATCCCATGATACTCGTTTGACGTTGTCAGGCGGTACTGAGCTCGATCAAACCCCAGGATTCACAATGACTCCAAATGTGAGGGATATATTAACAAATTAGGGACATATCTAGGATGTTTGTGATATGTGGGTGATATTTTAGATGATTGGTGGAAGAATCATTAATGGAGGAGGTCCTCATGGAATATGGATTGAGCGACGAGCCTCTGAGGATCGATAGAAACTATTTTCGGTCACCACATGGCCGTACATGATAGATCAGGAATAGATGCGCCAATTGTGGATATTGAGGAGGAAATATCTTTGACATAATATTTGAATCCTCATAATGGATTATATATATTAATTTCTATGAAAAATATGACTACATGTTATGTACCATGATAAACACAGGGTGTGTCTCCCCTATGATATGACTGATAAGGATTTTTAAATTTATAAGTATGACATACAATGTATCCCTTCTATACATTATATACCATGTCCATGGGTGGATGTGTCATGAAAAGGAGCACATATCCAGGACCACGTGTGGGAGTACATGCTCAGGAACATGGCCATGTACCAATGTACACAGACATGGGGTGGATACAAAAACATAACCAAGAACATGGGAAGAACCCTGAGTGGAATGGGAACACCATGTATATCCCACACACACCATGAATCTATAAACTGTTAGTGTGCTATATACATCCAGATACATGAACAGGTGATGTAGGAGGACCACACAGCATGTCGGTCCCCTCACACACCATGTACCCAATGAATCATTTTGAGGAAAATTCAATCTACTGTATCTCTTTTGTTTGAAATCATATTTTAGCATATGGTTATCCTATACTGAGTGTTTTTACACGTTGAATGTAATAGTTCCCTCCACTGTGGATTTTTTGATACACTCTAAAATGTTCCGTTCATGGCTCTTATTTATGTGACACCCAATGATGGTAGTGATCAGATAAAGAATCAAAAGAGACACTATAGTAGAACTTCCGATTAGTCTGGGTGTCGGTCCACTAATTATTGAGTAGATGCCCCATTTCGGATAGGGTGTGGGTCCTTGTTTACCATAGTGGAACCCCTTTCACTCTAGGGTATAGGTCCTCAACCCATTGAGTGGAACTCCCACCATCCTAATCATGGGGCATCTATTTACCATGTGTAACCCCCTATTGGATAGGTTGTGGGTCTTAGAGGACCAAAGTGGAACCCCCTATCACACTAGGGTGTAAGTCCTCAACCAATAGAGTGTAACCCCCCATGATCCTAGGAGAAGGTTCTCTACATACTGAGTAGATCTCCAATCAGATAGGTTATGGTTCTTCATGACATTAGTGTAAAACCCCCCTAATACATCAGGGTTTGGGTCCTCTACTAATACTTATAGAGTGAAACCCCCCTTCATCTTGGGCATGATTCTAATACTAATCGAGTGAAAACCCCTATCGGATAGGGTGTAGGTCCTTGATGACTAGATTGGTACCCCTTATTTGTAAAATGGTGTGGGTACTCTACATGGATATTTTTTCCCATGACTATGTGTAATAGTGGTGAGGTGTGGGCCTTCACATGGTTAATTATTGGCATACATGTGAGATATTGGGCATCATTGATGGACTTCTGGAACAGTTGGAAACTCTTTTTGTGGGATGAAATATAAGATATAGATCCCATTTTTCACTCATTGGGGATTCTTTTACTGAGAATATATATATCTATACCCATACCATTGGATTTTGTTACTCTCTTTCTATGGGTTTTGAAGATATGCAGGGTAAGCTATGTGATTTTTGTGTTTAGCTTCTCATGGTTGGATTAGGATACTCTCTAACTATTTGGGGAAATACTTGACATGTAGTCCATCTACACACTTTTTTATCCAATTTTTCTTGAACATGGATACTATTTCTCTTGATTTGGGTTGAGCTACATAATGTTTACTATATATTATCTTTACATTCCTATTGTTTCTATCACTTCCCCCTTCATCATTTTAGTGAATACTACAAGGTATTTATATACTCACCCTAGAATAGTCTTTCCGAATGTGTCATGTCTTATGAAAAAAATAGATAGGTCAATTGTGATTTCAGATGAGCTTTGGGGTACAGGGTTCTTTCGACCACATATGGTGGTTGTACATTATAGATCATGAGATGGGATCTTTCAGGAGTTTACATTCCTTTTTTTTTGTAAGGTTAGGACATATTTCTTGTTAGGCATGTATTATTCCCCTTTACATTTATGTTTTTGTGGAAGTAATCTTGTACACCCATGAGGTTTTACATGCTTGGTTAAAATTCTAGTTATTGCATCATATTATTATTATTCCTCTTAAAAGTTTCATTTACATGGTTGTGTGTGTGTGTTTCTAGGTACATTAGGTGAAGGCCTATAATTCATGATACTTCATTCAGTGATTTTCATCGCCCCTGACCTATAGAGGTGATATAGGGGTAGTTGTGGGATGATCCTTTGTTACGATTGGGTTGTGATAGAATGATATTAAAGAAGTTCATTCCATGGGATGTTTTCTAAAGAAGTCCACTTAATAGGTTTTTTTGGGATTTTTAAATCAGTGTCAAAGTGTCTTGATTGCATCTCTTAGGCCAGAGAATATAATGATGGTACAGGCGGTCTGCATATCCATTAACTTGGACATTGAATACCTTCTTTTCAACTAGGCATACCAATACATTAGTTGTAGGGATCAATGTTACATACATCATATGGGATTTATTCTTCACCTGTCATTCTTGAGTTATCTCCACATTATTATATATATGTGATTATTTGACTGAGGTACATATCGATCACTTTCGAGATAGCTCCTCAAAGATAGTCATTTAAGTTATTGATTTATGTATCATGATGATTATTCAATGAGTGATGAGGCCTCAGTTTAGGTTGAATTCCATGATATATTTTCCTCCAGGTGGTCATGTAACAACACCCACACCTATTGATAAGTAGTTGGTACTTTCATAGTAGGTTGAGGATGCATTCATGCTTAACACACCCTGCAAGTTACAACATATGAGGCCATTGAGATTCTGAAATGAGATAGTCACCTTAGTAGTAGAGGGCTTTCTTGAGTTTGTGAACTGAGGTTTCAAACATGTATAAACCCTAACTGATCAAATTGTTTTAATCACAACTAGTGCTCTTCATAGAGAATTAGTTAGTTCTAATGGTACCAGTAGATGACACACCAGTGTTGAGTTCACAATTCTTTTTCAAGAAATTGAGATTTCCTGTATAGCATGTTGAGAAAGACTCCCTTTAAGGTGGTTGAGGTCAGGCTTGATCATGTGGTGTCGGTATCCCGCTCGGATAGGACCCCTTCTGAAGATGATCCTCATGGTGAGACCTCCCCAAGATGTCGCCATGCATTAGTAGGGTCTTTTATGGAGATGATTTGGATTGGAATCAGACAAATAGTGAAGAGGGATGAATCTCCCTTGAGTCATGACCTTTTGATGTGATTAAAAATGACGAGAATGAGTCATTTCCACCTAATTTGGATAGTTTCACTGTTGTGGAAGATGATTCCCTTTGAAATGCATGTTTGGGATGTATAGATGTGATGGGGTGTCAGAGGAGGACCTATATGAGAAGAATATAAAATAAAGGGAAAGGATGTGCTCTCATCCAATGGGACATCTCAATGGGAGGCTTTAGTGTGGATCAGGGTACAACCCATGTAACTAAAACTCTTGCAGCAGTTCTTAGAAAGGGGTTTGAAGCCACATTTCCTTGTTTCTATACCCTTTTAAGACCTAAGGATACCATTAGACACCCTTTTTTCTTGAACCTTGTGGTGGAGTCTCATGTAGAGAGGTTTGGTGGTCACTTTTTTCTTCTAATTGGGTGGCCTTACTCTATGAGGAGAGAGAGAACCTCAAAAATCATTCTATGGTGAGAGTGAAACCCTATGATTATTCTTTAGTAAGGACTAGTTATTGACAATCCATGATTAAATAGTTTCTATTAGTGATTTTTCTATTCCATCCATATTATGGGATGGAATTTTTCACCTTCAATGTTTTTCATCCCTAAATAGAGTAATATGAACTAATTTATAGGAGGTAACAGTCAATTTATGAATTGGAAAGTATAATCCTATGAATAATGAATGTTTTAATCTCGTTTATCCCTTTATAGATGGTGGGTTATGATGAAGTGGTGACTTTATATCTATACTATGAGATAGATCTACGTTTAGACTTGCACCAGGGAATGCATGATGTTTTCATTAGTGCTACCAATGACCCTATAGAGATTCGAGAGACAGTGGTACGGTTGGAGGGTTGAAATGGGTAGGGTTTTATAATACCTAGTGTATTCTCTTTAGACAATATAAGATGATTTTTGATAAAGGAGGGTGGTATTTTGTGTATTTGAGTATATTATTGTCACCTAAAATAATTCATGAAAAAGATCATGTACCTCTTTCCAAGGATTTACTACCTCTTTGACCAATTGGGAGGTACAAAATTGTTCTTGATGATCAATATCTATTTTTTCGACCATTAGTTAAGCGATCGTTCGGCTGATATTCCAAATCATGTATTCCACTGTCGATAAGGGAACTATGTGTTCTTGGTAATTCTATTTGGTGGGATTAATTCTCTCACAATGTTTATGGATTTGATGAACAAGATCATCCAACAATACTTGGACTAGTTTGTGTTCATCTTCATCGATGAAAAACTCTTATACACTATATTGCAGGAGGAGAATCTAGAGAACAAGAAGATGGTTCTAAATTTTCTCTGATAGAACCATCAATATGGGAAACTCTCAATGCAATAGTTCAAGATTCATGATATTCACATTCCGTGGAATGTCATTTCTGAACATTGTTTAGCCATGGACCTAGTGAAGAATGATGAAGTGCTTTCTTGGGAGCCACCCAAGAACATGTTAGAGGTGTAGATATTTATTGTATTACTTAGGTACTTTAAGTGTTTTGTGGAATACTTCTTTAGGATTTAATCCCATTTTACAACCCAAAAGTGGAAAAGGAAGTAGTTTTCCTAGAATTAGTTATGCCCGAGGGACCTCAAGGAGTCACTACTACAAAATAAGGCTATAGCCACGGACCTATAGCCACGGTTTTATAGGTTCGTGGCTATAGCCAATTTATAGCCACGGTTTAATTAAAAAACTGTCCCTAAAATTTTTCGTCCCCTTTTTTTCCCCCAAAATCTGTCAGGATCCTCCTCCGTTCTCCCGATTAGTGACCCTCTTTCCCCCGTGATTCCTCCTTCCCCATGATCTCCTCCTCGTCGTACCCTACTCCTCGCCACGACCTCCTCTTTGTCGCTCCCTCCTCCTCCCCGACGCCTCCTCACCGCACCCTCCTCATCACCGCGACCCTCATTCCCAACCTCTCCTCGCCGCGCCCTCCTCATCATCGTGGCCCTCCTCCCCGACGCCTCCTCGCCGTGACCCTCCTCCTCGACGCCGCTCTTCCGACGCCTCCTCACCATGACCCTCCTCCTCACCGCGACCCTCTTCCCCGACGCCTCCTCCCCAATGACTCTCTTACGATGCCGAGGTCGACACCCCCATCGCCCTCCCCGACACCTTTTCACCAGCAACCCTCAAAACCCTTGACCCCTCCTCTCTGTGACCCTCCTCACCCCGACCATCCTCCAGCGAAGCTGCTCCGAGCAACCTCCCCACCTCCTCCATTCCTGACGGTTCTCCCCCACAACCCTCAACACCAGAGGTAATCCCCTGTCTCTTCCCTCATCCCCATCCACCATTCTTGTTTAATTTTTTAAACCTTAAGTATTTTTATATTATTCTGAACTTACTCCCATTTCCACACTGATATAAACTGCTATAACCCCTCAATTTACCACACAATAACCACTAATTTGGGACTTAACCACATCCACCTCTTATAATGTGACCGGTGCAGAGTTTTGAAAATGATCTTCTCCTTAGAGTCTCAAACTTCAGTGGGCTGTGTGTGAGGTTCCTTAAAAAAGAACACAAAACCAACATAAATTGTCATGCTTAAGTTATAAAATAGATAATGGCGACTTTGTATATTTTTATACAGCAGCTGTGAAGAATCAGAATTGCAAGAGGAGGAAGACAGAGAATAGGGGAAGAAGAGAGTGAGAAGAACATTCAAGAAGTCTCTCTTTTCTCCTTTCTATAGTTTTTACCTCTTTTAAATTATACCTTTGATATTATTTTTCAATATGATCATTATATGTATTGTTTTATTTTGGATTCTTATTATCTTTTACTCAGTTTCTACTAATTTTCACCTTGAACACATATATTTGGAAATATGAATATACATGCAATATTACCACTATTAACATCTTCAAATTTACTATATTTTTTATCCTTAATTATTCATCACATGAATCAACTAAATTTGTGAATTTTATACCTTATAATTAACCCGTTAGATTCTTGAGAGAATATAATTGTAGTTATATACTGTAAACACCAATAATAACTCATGGAAAGTGATAATAGACCATCATAATTTTTTTCAAAGCATTAACGACATTCTTAATGTAGTTGATAAATCCTATGGTGCTTTCTTTTTTCATTCTATGGACTATGAGTGTTCTAGATCATCATCCCCACATAATTCTTTCCTTCAACAAAAAAGGTTCATTCCCACCCCCACCATTACTTTTATAGAGGTATCTACAATATCATGATTATGGACTATAACATATGATGATTTTATGGAATTTTTAGGTGCTAAATTGATGTGTCAATTAAATTAAACAATTTCATCCTTTGTATCTTAAATTAGAATCCTTCCATAATTTTCATTATTTTCCACCTTATTCTTCATAATTACAATGATTATCTAGAGTTTTGAATTTTTATATCAAAGAAACTATCATCAGTTCACCCATTTTAAAATTTATTCTTTCAATTATTTTAATTTTTTTATATCCCACAAATTATTCCCTGTTTCAACCTCTAACTTTTCCAAAATGTCCATGAAGTTTTATTGAGAAATATAACTCACTATTTTACTAGAGCTTGTATTATTTCTTAATTTCATTATGGGACTTACATGTTTTTTTCACCATCGATATATGGAATCATTAGAGGTATTTAGAT
The DNA here is from genome assembly GCA_963277665.1 of Viscum album. Classification (NCBI taxonomy): domain Eukaryota; kingdom Viridiplantae; phylum Streptophyta; class Magnoliopsida; order Santalales; family Viscaceae; genus Viscum; species Viscum album. The sequence goes on from OY728147.1 coordinate 91,611,996, forward strand.
AATAATAATTCTAACAATCTATTGATTGGTTTTAATTTGATAAATTTTATTCATCTTAAATTCATTATTTCATTGGACAGTGACTAAAATGTTAATGAGTTAATAAATTATTTTATAAGAGAAAATAGCATGGAGAGCTCACAAATAGTAACATATATTTTTTTGAGTCAGCTATTTTAAAGGAAGTTGTACTATTTTTTCATTAGTTTGGAAAAATAGGGAATGACCAAAGAAGGTGAGACCAAATTTTAAAAACTTGTAAAATAACTATTCCATGATTTGGAATTTTTCTTCATTCATGTAAAATAATTTTTTTGAATTCATTAACATTAGGGTGGACTTTTTTTATGAACTGACTCACTGGGGCCCACCTGGCTAGTGGTAAGCTGAGTGTGACACCACAAGACCACCTCTAATTGGTTAGTGGTTAGTGACCATCCCTGAGTAGGCATAACACACACAAGGTTTTCCTTAGCCTATGGTACCTGTACACATGAAAATAATAAAGGGGAAAATAAAATCCTACAAAAATAGATAAAAAAGACTAACTTTTTATGAGGGATTGGACTACTGACATATGCCACAACCTAGCATGAACCATGGTCTATCTAGATCACTATCTTATATCTTCTCTTGGTCCTCCTAGGATTCCTTCAAAAGGAATATTGTCTACATAAGACATGAAAAATATGGGTAGATCCCATGCAGTGTTTAGTATAATAATGCTCAATAGGACACTCCAAAATCACTAAACAATGGGAATTTGGAGAGTAGTTATCTCATCATCACATAGACACATCATTACAATTATGAGATATAGAAATAGGAACAATAAACTAGATATACTCATAACATAAAACATGCCTCAATGGCATATTAACCATTATTTTATCAATAAGATTCTACTCAAGGATACAATTTAACACTCTTCTTGTTGCACTCATGACATGATCTATGCTTTCACTGATGGTGCATTCCCAAGAGGTCATTTTCATCAGAACTCACCAAAGATGTACTCAATGTAACTCCTAAGATCTCGATACATAGATAGGGGATCTCTCCAAGGGCATTGGGGTATACCATACCATAGCTATAATATCCTAATAAGTATGGGATTGTACACATAGATAAGTTGGTAATAATGATTCCACAAAACCCACCTAGGGAAATAGAAAAAATTATAGAGGATCACACCCTGGGTCACACAGAGGGATTCCCAAACACTATCTGAAACTAATCCCACAGAGGATATCACAGTCCTATTATTAAGATGTAATACCAAAATTTTCCCTCATGGGGATGACCAAGGGGAACACACACAAGTTATTATAGTCCATTGTTGTATCTCATATTCATATAATTAGTCTTCCTTCCAATTATATAATCTCAATATTCTAAAAATAATGTAGAAATATATTCTTTCTTCTAGTTATTATTCCCATCATCTTACCATTGTAATTGTCATCCAATTCTTTAATATTAATGCATGGTATATGATATGGTATATATTTTCAAAATGTCTCTAAATTTCAATAAATCTTTTTAGATTTAATACAAAACATCACAACTCATTATGAATTAACCCAAACACTTTTGGAAATTGATTATTAGTATCTCTTAGATTTCATATAAACTCTTTTTACTATAATCAATCCTCATTATTGGAACTTATGTATGACTATTCATGAATTTTTATAATTTAAAACATTTATGAATTCGCTAAACCATAATTTTAATATATTTGTTATGATTTTTTTATTAAATTGTTATTGATGATTACTTAATATCTTATGAAAAAATACATATAATATTAAGTCATTTTCTAGATTATTTATTTAATGTATGTTTATCTGCCTCAGAATGGATAGATACTGGATGTACAACATTTATCAGATCACTGATGAATTTCAGAAGGAGTTACAATGTTTTTTGGACTTTGCATTCACTAATGATTCAGATGGCAGATTGATTCGATGACCGTGTTTTGATTGTGTTGGAATACCTTGGTTAAATTTTTAGGAATTGAGTTAACATATCACTAAAATTGGTTTCCAAAAAAATTATCATGTTTGGTATCACAATGGAGAAAAATATCAAGTGTTTAATGACATCGATTCAGCGGAAAATATTGATATGAAAAATCTGATTTCTGATCGGTTTCCTTTTGTTTCTGAAGCTATCTCCTCATGTAGACCAGTGCAAGAAGAAATGAATACTGGAACACAGTTCTCATCTATTAATCAAGATGATGATGTTGAGAGTGTTAGAAAGATGATGGAAGATGCAAATACCCCAGTATATCAAGCATGTGGAAAAATGAGCAAACTTGAGTTTTTAATGCGATTATATCATGGGAAAACAATGTATGGATTTAGTAATACTAATATCGACTATCTCCTTACATTTATTGAGGATTTATTGCCTGATGATGCATGTATTCCAGAAAATGATTACATGGCATCAAAGTTGGTTGACAAATTTTGATGTTCATCTAGTAAGATTCATTCTTGACTCAAAGACTATAGTTTGTTCTGGAAAGAGAATGAAGACTTGAGTTAGTGAAAATAGTGTGTCACATCAATTTGGAAGACTAATAAAGACAGATCTCAATCTTGAATACCACATAAAGTGATGTGGAACTTCCCATTAATTCCCAGGCTTAAAAAAATTATGTCTAAACAAATGGAAAAGAATATGAGATGGAATGCAGATGAAAGAAATAAAGATAATGATTAAATAGTTGATCCTGCAGATGGGTTGGCTTGGAAGAAATTTGATAGGTTACATCCTGATTTTGCATCCGACCCAAGAAATGTTAGATTGGGATTATCCTGTGATGGTTTCAACCCATTTCACCAAATGCATACTTCACACAGTACTTAGCCTGTTTTCATTCACATTTATAACTTTCCTTTATGGATGTGTATGAAGAAGCCATTCACTATCCTAACTATATTGATATCTAGACCCAGTGATCCTAGAAATGATATTGATATATACTTGCAACCATTAATAGAGGAGTTAAATGAGCTTTGGATTGTTGGTGCACAAGCGTATGATGAATTCAGAAAGGAGTACTTTATATTTCGTGCAGCGTTATTATGGACGATAAATTATTTCCCTACCTACGGAATAATGTCTAGTATGAGTACTAAAGGGAAATTATCCTTTTCTATTTGTATGAAAAATACACTTTTCTTAAGATTAAAGTTTCGACGAACTTTCAGCTTCATAGGGCATCGACGTTTTCTACCAATGGATCATCCATACAGGAAAAATTGGAGACAGTTCAATAATTCCATCCAGACAGATGAGACACCTCAACGAATGTTAGGGACTGATATTGTTAAAGAACATGATGATTTGAATTATGTTCTTGGAAAAAGTCAATCAAATATCAGAAAGCGAAAGCATGCTAATTCGAATTCCAATAGCAATTGGAGAAAGAAAAGCATATTCTTTGAGTTGTTGTATTGGTCATTGAATTTATTACATCATTGTTTGAATGTAATTCATATCGAGAAAAACATTTTTGATATGTTACTTGCTACTATTTTAAATGTCAAAGGCAAAACAAAAGACTATTTGTGGTGTCATTGTGATTTGATTGATTAGGGTATAAGAGCAAGACTTCATCCTGAGTTAATTGGTCAAAATAAGTGTAAAGTCCCTATTTCCTGTTATTCGATGAAAAATGTGGAGAAAAAACAATTTCTTCAGGTCTTGGAATGTTTGAAGGTTTCGGGTGGTTATTCAAGTAATATTTCGAAAAGGGTGAATACACAAGATGTGAAACTCAAATCTCTTAAAACCCATGATTACCATGTCTTGTTACATGAGTTGATTCCCATTGCCATTTTCCATTTACATTCACATAATTTTAGAGTTGTGGTGATTAAGTTATGTCAATTTTATCGAGATCTTTGTGCCAAAAGATTGAGCAGAAGTTTTGTTCAGAAATTGCAGAGAGATACACCTATTATTCTTTGTGACTTGGAGAAAATTTTCCCACCCTATTTTTTCACATGTATATTACATTTGACTGTGCATCATCCCATGGAAGTTCTCTTTTCTGGTCTTGTTTCGAGTCGGTGGATGTATCCTACCAAAAGAATGATTTTTAAATTGAAATCTTATGTGAGAAATAAATATCATCATGAAGGCTCTATTTTGAAATGCTATTTAGCACAAGAATGCATGGATTTCTGTTCATCGTACTTGGCTAACATCGCTACGAGGTCCAATCGACTAATGAGAACTAAAGATGAGCAATATGATCCCATTGAGCCTTCATTTCCTTCACTGCCTCAAATAGAGGGGATATCTGGATCGTACTCATTGTGTACATTAAGCAGGGAAGAGTGGGAAATGGCACATCGCACAGTATTATTCAACTGTGTTGTGCATGATGATTATATCAAGTAAGTAAACTAATAAATATGCATTCTTTTCATTATTTTATTTCTTTATATCTTCTGCATTTTAATGCTTTCATATCTGTAGAGAACATTTAGAAATTATAAAAAAGATTCATCACTCTTTATCTATTAAGAGGAAGGAACTGTTTCACAGCAATGAATTTTCTACCTAGTTAAAGTCAAAGGTAATATATTTCTTTTTCTTATTCTCCTAACATAATCACATGTCTCTGTTTAATATTCTATGTTGGTATCTTTTAGGTTTTAACTCTACCAATTATTGAATTATCAGATGAAATAAAATCATTGTCCTTTAGTCCAAACGATGTGTTACGTGATTCTAAGTCAATGGTTTTCAATGTATTTAAATTTTTTATAAATAGTTGTGAAAAAAATGGCAACACAGCATGATGGTGTCCCAATAAGCGCCACAACATATTGTTATGCGAGTGCATCGGACAGGAAGCCTTGATCAGAAAATATATCATATTACTGTGTTGTTGAAAGAATCATTTTATTATATTACTATGCACATGGTCGTGTCTCAATGATGAAATGAAAGTGGTTTGATTCAATGACATGATAATGAATGAATATTGATAACTGTGTATTTAGAGTTATTGATATAAATCGCTAGCTTCGTACCGATGAACCTTATATTCTTGCGTCATAAGCTAAACAGGTGTTTTATGTAAGTGACCCATTACAACCACAATTTTGTGTTATTGTTGACGTTATTCTTAGATATATTTTTGAAAAAATCATGGATGACAATGATGTTGTGGATGAACCTGTCGGTATTTATTCGAATGTTGCATTTGATGATACGGATGATTCAATTGTCAGAACAGATTGTGAACTAGAAATTGTCACAGACCCCACATAGCGTTGATACATTTGTAAGTATTTAGCTGATATTATCGCAATATTGTATGTGTTTTTTTAACTTCCATGCATGATATCAAAATAACTAGTATATTTTGTACCATTATCGAATATAAATCTATTAATATCATGACCAATTTATGTTTAAACACATCTCTAGTAAATATCGAACATAGAAAAGTCTTGATATTTTATCAATATAAATATCACACATGAAAATTTATCTCATTATTTTATGATAAAATTGTATTATTTAACATTTTTCATTATTTCTATTTATTTGAGAATATTATTTTAAATTTCTAGGTCAAAATGTCTGATTATGATGATACTAGAAGGTGTAAAAGAATACCGAGAAACGAACAATGTAGGTCTCCCCCTGGAAACAATGTTAGTACAAATTATGTTTGAATATTATGGTCTTCCATATTATTTATTTTAGTGTAGTTCATTTTATTTTATCATCTATTTTATTTTAGGTTTCATCGTCTAGGAGATGCTTGGATTATGCCACTGAGGATTATATTGTGGCGGGGGGTACTGATTCTACAGGTCAGCCTACTACTACGCCGCTTCAGACACCAGGAGTCCATCCTCCCATTATGCCACCTCCATATTATCCATACCCACCTTTTCTGTATCCCTTTTTGCATGCACCCACATTGGAGGGTAGTTCTCAGACTCCCATCCCTCATTTTCCATTCCCACCATCCACTGTACAGGGTACTGTGCCAAATACCGACACCGAGAAAGAGATTATAAGTACATTTCAATTTCTTTGATTTTTACAGAATTTAATTACTTACATTGTTTTATAATTTTAATTTATGTTATATATCCATCAACGGAATTCTTTAGAGGCATTGGAAGAAAAAGAATCTGACAATTTTGAGTGGAAATGTCATCACAATGTTTAAATAGTGTTTCACTTGCCCTTTTGTTTTGGAGGGTCAAGTGCTGCCAGATTGCACGACATGTGTTGTCTGATCCCCATCAAATGCTCCTCCCATTTTCCTGCCGACAGCTGGATGCCTTTCATTTCTTCATAATACTTTGTGTTTTGATGCTATTATTTACTTTTATTGGAAGAAATTTAGTTGACCTATGTTATTTAGGATATGTTCTGTAAAGTACAAACATTGGCTCTAGTTGATCATATGGGATATATGTGATTTACCTAGAAACCAAACAAGCCCTTAATTCCATTTCATTCCCCTGTGATGTTAGGAAAACTGGCACCACAATCTGAAAGAGCTGGAGTTACTCATGATGCACAACAGGTATGCATGATCTCTACCTCTTTGCATACTATCATGTATTTCTATGGTCTTAATCTCTCTAATTTTGCATCTGTAGGGACTAACTGTGCAGAAATTGCCCATAATGTGTAGACTAAGAAGAGAAAGGAGATTTTGGAGCGGGCTATGCAGCTGGAAGTGGTTGTTACGAACAAGCTTGCAAGTCTGCGCAGCCAGAAGGATGAATTAGAGTAAGTCACACCACCCCTTCATTTCTCAATAATCTGTGATATTATTGAAATCACCTCTGACAAACCTGTCTCACCTCACTGGGTTGAATTTCCCTAACATCTACCACTATTCCATCCATCCATTTGAATAATTATTAGCATACACAATAGATAAAATGATCTCTGACTCACCCATAACCACAATAGTATAATCATTTTGTGATGAGGCATTAATGTAACCTACTGTGAAACACTACTTCCAGAAAATTCATATATACTTGTTGCATGAGAATGCATGAAAAATAATCTGTAAAGCCCATAAATTTACCAAGAGGGATAATGAACACCTCTTTATCATTATCAGATCCATTCTATTTTGAAAAACTCTTGGTTGAATCTGGTGTGATATTTGAAACAATCTTCCCCTTGGGTATGAAACTATTTTTCCTCCATAACTGACATTTCTTAAAGGGTTGTTGACTTGATCTGGTCACGTGTTATATGAAATCCAAATTTTAAAATAACGGTTTATTAAAAATCCCAACTTTGGTGACTAGTGCCTTCTCCTCTGTCTCTGATGGGAACTTCGCTGTTGATCCCACCTTTGGAGAAGGTATTGAGGTTTCACTTGCCTTATGAACCACACAGGAAACCATAAAAGGTTCTCTATGCAGGGAAGGGTGTGTGCAGGTGGGGGGTAGGGGCAGGGGGGCAGGGAGAGGGGGTGTGCAGGTGGGGGGTAGGGGGTGTGTTGGGGGCAGTGATAGGGGTGTGTACAGTGTGAGGGGGTCAGGGGGAGGGTGTGTGTAGGTGGGGGGCAGGGGGGTGTATAGGTGGGGGGCAGGGGAGGGGCAGGGGGTGTGCAGGTGGGGGGAAGGGGGCAGGGAGAGGGGGTTGCTAGGGGAGGGATGTGAAGGTGGGGGCAGAGGAGGGACAGGGGGGTGTGTCGGTGGTTTTTTATTACATATCGTTAGCCTCCTCTCATTTGAATTTAGTATGATTTATTGGTTTCGATTTATTGTCTTCTTTATTGTCATATTTTCCTTGGTTATGGTTTAGTTGTTTTGACTTATTGAATATGATACAGTTTATTTGATTTGTTATTTATTCTAATTTTATACTTTATATTTCTAATTTTTCAATTATTATGTATTGAAATTCTTCAATGTGTCGGATGAACATCAGTACAAAGGTACAATGTGATTATCATTTATGTTTTCTACTATTTTAACTGTCTCCATATTTAATCCACTTTTTTTGCAATATTTTGTACCACTGATTTATGCATTCAATATAATCAATATTAATGCAATGTTTCGATCCATCATACAAGGGACATGGTGGAGTAACACTAGATTTTGGAGAAATACACTATCGTGGATGGTACAACGTGATTATCATTTAATAAACTGCAGCTTTTGTAACCTCACACACCCTTCTTTTCACAAATAATTTTTTTTCTGTATAGATTTTGTTATATTTGATTGGTTTCCAAACTATCTCCATTATATTGACATTCACAATTACAGTGTTCCGGTTTCAATTTTCATTACTATTAGTTATTATTTGAACAGTACGTTACATCATATATTTGATTTCTCAATGGTAAAAATAAATCTCTATTCCTTTTCATATAAATTAATGTTTACTAATCTTGTGACAATGTCTTAGAAACTTCTATAACTATTAGTTATTATTTGAATAGTTTGTTCATTTATTTGTTATTTTTTTTATTAAAATTTAAAATTTTCACATATGATTAGAGCATTACAACTGCTTTAGAATGAGAATGGGTGATGAATCATTAGTAAACATTAACTGTGTTGGGATGTTCTTGATCATACATACAGGGTCATAGGGTGGAGTCACACTACAATTTAGAGAAATACACCATCATGGAAAGGGGGTAGTGACTCATTTTGGAGCTGTGTATCTTTACAAATTAGTTGCAGCACTGATGTTGGGTAATGTCTATTATATTTCATCATGTTTCAAACAGATTTTTATTTTAGCATATTTGTTACATCTCCACTACGCACATATTAGTTTAACCAGTTATTTCAAAAAAAATTGTACATTCAACATAAAAATCTTCAGTAGGGGGGGCTGCTGTCCAGCAGGGGGGCTATCCATGGGGGCTCCAACAGGGGTGCTGCTGCAATATCAGTTTTATATATTCTAGAAACATACAACCTTTCATTCAAGGTTTGATAATTAATCTCATATTCTAATTTTTCCACACTCATTCTAGGTGTGGCACAATGTATATTTTTTTCAAGGCATTTCTTGTTAATTCATATAAATTATCAGGATATTGTTCAATGATATGCTCCATTTTCATATTAGTGTTGTGATGTCCGTTATTTTGTGGTCTTATAAAATGGTTTATCTAAACTCCCAAACTCCATTCCCCTTTGTTCTTTATTTTGATCATTACCCATATCTAGAATTATGGAATTCTTCTTCCTCTTCATGGCATGATCTTTGTTAATAACTAGTTCCCTTAATATCCAACCATTTCCATCTCAAAATTTATTAGCCTCATTCACCATGAATGGGGCAGGCTGTTGTGAAATTTTCATTCACCATATCACTTTTATCTTGCTCCCGATAATTCATTGTAAGCTCTAAATCCTTCTAACTAATGATTATTCTTTAATAAACATAATAAGCAACATCAAACACCATTTGACTTCCCACCTCAACGTGCGCATCCATATACTTCCATGTGAACCAATTCTCTATATCTCCTTAAGAATTATCTTTTTATAATGTCATTAATATATTCCTATGCTTTAAACATTTTACATCATTTTTTATTTTTTAAAACCAACACACAAGCTATTTGGTTACAAAATTCTCCCCATTTGGTGTTCATTCTCAGCTCTACTCACCCCTTTATCAAGAAACATCTTTCACAAGATATATGATGAAAAAACATATTTTCATGCCTCCAATATGAATTTCATACCTTAGTCCCCTTGTTGGATAGAATAATTCCAGATTTTTTATTTTTAATCTTAGATCTACATTCTGTAAACCCACCTACACTTTCCATAGTAAATTACAATTAGTGAATTCTATACTTTGAATTGAGTTGTAGACAAATCCTCTAGGCCTTGTGAGTTTTATATTTATGTATGAAATGATATTTAAGCCAACAAAATTTTTTGTTATGTGTTACTCACCTCTTTGACCTACCACATGATTAAACGGCCTATTATGTAAGTGTTTATGCCTCTTTTTTTCATCCCTTTCTTCAATCATTCATGTATTATTCTAATATTTAGTTATGAATTTTCTAGTTATTAAGTAGTTTATGGTATTGCAGAAGTGAAGGGATACACTCGTCATCGGTTTTAGGAACGTTCCTGATTGAGGATGGTCTCTATTATTTTCTCATGCCGCAAATCCTGCTTGGAAGCTCTCTCAAAGACTATATAGTTAGGTATCTCCTGTAATTGCAGGATGTTAAATGCAGTAGCTTCAAGAATCCATTTTTCTTCATTTTTTATGATGATTTTGATGTGGCAGTAGGCAAGGGGCAGGGGTCCTGTCCGGGTTTGGGGTGGATCTGTCCGTGGGGGTGGGGGGAACTGGCAAGGGGAGGGTGAGGGAGGGCAGTGGGGAGGAGGGCAGTGGGGAGGAGGGCAGTGGGGGGAGGGTGCAGGGGGGTCTGCAGGGCATAAGGGATGGGTGCAAGAGGGCAGGGGGTATGCAGGGGAGAGGTGCAGGAGGACAGGGGGAACTGGCACGGGAGATGGTGCCGGAGGGTATGGGGGTGTCTGCAGGGCAGTGGGGAGGAGGGAAGGGGGAGTAGGGGGTCTTCAGGGGAGAGGGGTAGGAGGGAAGGGGGGTACTGACAGGGGGAGAGGGTGAAGGGGGAAGGGGGTGTGTGTAGGGTAGTAGGGAGGAGGGAGGGGGTCTGCAGGGCAGTGGGGAGGGGTGCAAGGGGGGAGGGTCTGCAGGGCATAGGGGAGGGGTGTAGGAGGGAAGGGGGTCTGTAGGGGAGAGGTGAAGGAGGGAAAGGGGGATTGGGGGTGTCCAGGGTCTGGAGAGGGGAATTTGCAGGGGCAGGGGGGACTGGCCAGGGGTGGGGGGATGGTAGGGGGAATGGGCAGGGGCAGGGGGGTACATGGGGAAGGCAGGGGCAGGGTGGGGAGGGAAAACTGGCAGAGGGGAGGGTGAAGGAGGGGAAGGGGGTGTCTGTAAGGTAGTGGGGAGGAGGTCAGGGGGAAGACGGTAGGGGGTACTAGTAGGGGGTTACCTATTTAATGTTCTTTAACAATCTTATGTACATATTACTAAATGATTAATCAAAAAATTGTTTTGGTCGAAAAACCGCCCAAATTAACCCAAAAAATCATCATTTAATTCTTAACTAATGATTCATTAACATGGAATATCATATAATTTATTATAAGATCATTTAAACTTCTATAATATCATTAATAACTTGAAATATCATTTCTGGATTTTTATCTATGTTCTACATGAAAATTCATTTAAGAATACAAGTGAACCACTCAAGAAAACTAGAAAAATGAACATTCCTGGACAATGTTATTAAACACTATAACTCATCAAAAGGCCCATAAAATAACATAATGAACTGGACTGGGCCAACACGTCACGGTCACACCACGGTCACAACGCGGTCACGCCGTGGTCACACCGCGGTCACGCCGCGGTCACGCCGCGGTCACGCCGTAGTAATGTCGTGATTTGGCCCTGCTCCAGCCACATCCAGCCCACACCACCCCCTTCCACCTTTATTTAACGCCACTTCCACCAACATTCCAGCCCACAACAGCCCCCCTACACCTCTCGAATCATCCCACACCATCCTCCTAGCACCTACAACTAGCCCCCTTCCACCATCATTCCAGCCTTCTCCCGCTACCTTCGCTCCTAACCAGAAGATGTTGCCCCGCGGATGTCGCTGGACCGGTCCAACACGCCGCGGTCACGCCGCAGTAATGCCTTGATTTGGCCACTACCCAGCCACATCCATCCAACACCATCCCCTTCCACCTACATTTGTATTCTCCTTGGACAAATCTCCCATTATGCTATTTCTTGCCTCTATTTTCACATACAATCAAGTCTTTTTGGCATGAATCTAAGTTTTTCTCCTTCTTCCATGATAGAAGAATCCAATCTTAGTCAACGCAAACATTAGGAAAGACCATCAAACTCTATTATTATCCATTTTCATGTCATGTTTCCATGGAATAATTCATTGTTAATAGTTATTCTATGTTTTCATATGTTGAAAATTTTCATGGGCCAATATGGCATTATCATATATGAGTCTCTTAGGAACAATGGTAATTTTATTTTCAGAAACAATAGAGGGAATCAATGGTCGTATCTGATTCATTGGAATTTAGGAGAATATAAGTAAAATTATAGAGGCCGATGAGTCTAAAATTAGTGGCCAATGATATTTTTTATTTTTATTTTTCAATAAGGGTTATAAGATTTTCATTGATCGAGTGAAAGTAGAAATTTCTCACCAAAAGAACATATATGAGACCCGAAACATTCCTTCCAATAATTTTCCTGAACTTCTTGAAAAAAAATGGAATGGAAACCTCATAGACTAGTTCTTCATTGAATGGTTCTGGTTAAGTTCAATAGGATCTCATCAATCTGTAATATCACAATAATCAACTTATTAAACTCCCTAAAACAACCAGTCTGAGTTGTTCATTATATTAGGAGAAATGGGAGACTGCCCCACTGTACAAAGGTCATGGAAAAAGATAAAAATATTATTACACATATCATTATGATTTGATACATGACTTCCATCAGAATGAGTAAGGAAAAAGATGTGGTTATTTCTGTAATGTTCAGAGGCTTTTGGTGGAAAAATATTTTAAACATTTCTACGATCCTTGATCTTTTTGGAAGACATTCATCTGGAATTGAAATCGAGGCCTCATAATGTTCTTTTGAGCAGGATTGAACTGTTTTAGGGATTTTAGTAATAGGGACTCCTTGGTGATCCTACTACATGATCGGTGTTTTTTATCCCTTGGCCTCATCCCATTAATCTTATTGTGGTCATCCTCTAAGAATAAAGTGTAAGAGTCTGTGAGAGGGGGGATCCTGGTCTGGGGGGTCACAATAGGTTTGTTTTGTTTTCTAGAGGATGTGGGTGTACCATAGGATCACATTGTAGGTAATTTTTTGATGCTATCTTGTTTTCATGGGGTGATCTGCATTAGTTAAATAATCCTGGCAGGGCTGGAGAAGGTTTGGGGGCCTGGGGTGGTTTGCTGGTGGCAGGGGGTTTGCAGTGGGCTGGGGGGAAGTGCAGTGGGAAGGGGGAAGTGAAGGGGTAGGGGGTGTGCTG